>OY770262.1:274174322-276674322 GCA_963669355.1 Chorisops tibialis
TTTTGACGTCGAGGTGGAGGTACATAACTTTCCACTGTAAACGTGCCTCTCCAGCCTCCTACCGGTGGACACCAACTGTTGGATTGTCTTTATATCTAGAAAGGCGAGTTGTGCTGTCATTGCTCTTGACATTATTAACGTGTTCGACAGAGTTTTGCACAAATGTCTCTTGGTCAAGCTGAATGTCTATGGTTTTAACACAGCTTTTCTTAAATGGATTGAGAGTTTTCTCTCCGAGCGCTCTATTAGAGGCGTGCTATACCGAGTAACTTATGCACCCTTTTTCATTGATTCCGGCATCTCGCAAGGCTCAGTTTTATCTCCTACCCTCTTTTTAGTCTTCATGAACGACCTTCTGTCATCTACTTTCAACCCTATTCATTGTTTCGCAGATGACAGCACTTTGGATAACGCCTTCCAATTTGTTTCTCCTGCGGAGGCACGTCCAACATCAGTGGCTTCATGCCGTAATGAGTCAATACAGTCAGTAACCTCAGTTTAATCCTGGAATAAGGCAGGAAAAACAGAGTAGAGTTTAATGCCTTAAAAAGGCAGTCCTGTCATCTATCTCTTAAACATAATGTTCCGACTCGGCCGCTAGTATGTCCTTAAATGGCGTACAGATTTCACCTACTATAGACTTCACGTTACTAGGTGTAAAATAAACTGCCAACAAGTCGGGTGCAACTTTATTATTTTTGGGACAAGTTGAGGATGCAAGAAAAGTCAATATGCAGGTTAGAGTGGTTAGGAAGACTGAGTGGAACCCCCTTTCACAAGTGGAACTCCATGTAGAAGAGGGCTGCTGACAATTCAACACAATTATTCGTAATTATAATACGATCAATAGCTCCAGTACATAGAATCAATATTTCATTCGTTTATGCAAGTCTTGTTTTTATGAGGGGGGGGGGGAGGGGTGATAGTAAGGGTAGGTGAATGTTAATAATTTTTTAATTGATTGCTTGAATCAAGTCCAATATTCTCTGTATAGAGTGTCAGTTTCATAGACGAAGTTGCATAGAATTTTCATAAAATTCGGTGTATTTTACATTCACGAAAATAATCATTTGTATGAGAGGGGATAGAAGAGGTAAGGGAATCGTGAAATTTGTGATGCAGTTTTATTTCATTTCTTTTGTAAGGTGCTCGTACAAAATTTCAAGTTCGTAGGTTTTAATTTGTTGGCTAGCAGTTGATTTATTGAAATTGGTCGAAATCATACTTTTGTATGGGAGTAGTAGAATGGCAAACGCGATCTCAAAACTTTTGACGCAGTTTCGTTTCCACAATTTTCAAAAGTTTTTGTGCAAAATTGCAAATTGATAGTGTTTAAAAGTTAGGTGATAATCCATTTCTTAAAAATGGTCGAAAAAATAATTTTGTATGTGTATTATTCTTATTGCAAAGGAAACGATTCTATTTAATAAAACTGATTTATTTCTGATAACTCTTTTTGAGAGTCATGGCCCAGACCAGAAGGACTCGTCATGACAGCTCGCTGCCAGTTACAGTTCAGTGGAGCTTCGATTCTATTACAATATACTACAGTATGGGAGGGGGTAGAAGTTTTAAAGGTATTCGACTATTTGATATTTCATACTTTTAGGGATTTTTATATTCTAGATGAAATCTGAGAGTATATTGTGTTTGCCTTACCGTTTGTAACGCTAGGAAATAACGTTCGTACAGAGCCGCCAAGGGTACAGAAATATTTGTTGTCGCTCAAAAACCTCGATTCCGAGTGACCGTCTGTCCGTCTGTGCGTCTGTCTACAGCATAACTCTCGAAAGTTTTGAGCTATAGTGCTAAACAATTTTGTGTGTCATTTTTAGCAAAAATTCAACTTTAAGTTCGTGAATGGGCTGCATCCCCCCACTCCTTCTACCCCCTCCCATACAAATTTCATGAATTTTCGAAATATTTATAAAGAAATTGATTTTTCAACTTGAAATTTAGGTCAAAGTATTATGATATAGATGTCATTAATATCGCGGAATATTGATCCGATCCCATCACTCCTTCTACCCCCTTCGATACAAATGGACAATTTTGAAAAATACATATTTTCGATTTTCATTGAAACTAGTAAAGCTGAAAAGACGAAATTTTGCCAAAATTGATTCTACTATAATTGCGATTAGTTTTAAAAAGAAGTATCAACGTCACCTCACTCCTTCTACCCCCTCCCATATAAATTTCACGAAATTTTGAAATTTAAATTAAATTATTTTTCTTCGAAACTGTTAAAGCTATCAACTTGATATTTTGTATAAGGTATAAAAATAGAATTATCAATAACGGGATCCTTCTACCCCCTCCCATACAAATGCATAATTTTTGTTAAATACATTATATCGATTTCCAATAAAAATAGAAAAATTACAAACTTAAAATTTTGTCAGAATTTGTTTTTTAATAGTTGCAATAAATGCTAGAAAAAATTATCAGCTCAGTTTCACTCCTTCTACCCCCTCCCATATAAATATCTGTATTATAAATTCAATAAAAGTATTTCTCCTTCGAATATATTAGAACTATCGAATTTGAAATTGAATCAAAGCGTGATAAGGATGATGATAAGCAGTTTCAAAATCATCTAAAACGTTCCACTTGGGAGGTGGCCCATACAAATGCCCCAATTTCAGGAAAACTATGTCCAATTTCTTTAAAAATAATGAAAATTAAAAACTTTAAATTCAACAGGAAACATTTTCCATGCCATGTTGTCATATGTCATATGTGAAAAATATAAACCTCCCCTTCTACTTCTACCACCTCCCACGCAAAAGTCTCTATTCACTATTCGAAAGAACTGGAGATGACATATTTTCCGGTATATTAAAGTCATTCCCATTTCATCTAGAGTATCATATGATTGGGCTTTACGCCCAGTCATAATTCTGTTATGTCTTTTTAAATGCATTTCGCAAATTTTCAAGTTTGTACCTTAAAATTTCATTCAAAAATTTTCAGTTTATGTGATTTTTTCATTGTACCGAAACACCGTTTTAAGATATAACGGTTTGAAATTTTGGAATATGCACCATTTCGAAAATGCTCCCCATTTTCCCTCACTACTATTATGTGCAAATTTTATATTTTTCATAATTCCCTAGTATAGCTTAATATATGATCCAAGTCTCAATCACGTAGCTTAAGAGATATTAATTTTTAAGTGTTTTTTTTTGCACCCCCTCACCCTCCCCCTTACAATAATTAGCCTCCTTTAAAGCTGATCCTGGTTGGACTATATACCACTTTAATGGTCCCGAAATATAAATTTTTTAATGGGAAGTAAGAAGATACATATAATCATTTGAAAAAAAAAATTCGGCGGATAATTTGTTCTTAGTCCCCCTTTTTGGACCCCAATGGTTAAAAAAAATGAATTAAAATTAAATGAATATATTGATTTTCAGCTCCTAGCTGAAACCATGGTTGATATATTTGAATTCATATTTTTCGGTTTAAGCGCTCCCCCGCCTCCTTCTAAACCCGTACACCCCGTAAGATGGGTGTCCGCCTGAGATCAGCAACTATCTACAATCCCCCCAAAAATGAACTTTTTTTCTTGAAAGGCTTGGGAGTTAATGTGCGCTGAGCATACACACCGGCGTACGGCGGACGGCATACAGACAGACGGTTTTTTTTTTGCATTTTTAGGCTATTTTAGTCATGAAAAGCGAAAAAAAAAATTTCAGGGTAGCAATTTTTTTTCCAAGTCGATTACAATAATTTATTGTTAAAATAATAAAGTAATTTAACAAATGCCTTGATTGAAGCCAACTCATCTACGAATTTGCTCTTGGTGCTTCGAAACGTCTCGATATTCTGCGGAACTGTAAGGAATACTTTTCTGCGTCCGAACTAACTACCATCTATAAGACTTATATCCGATCACGTCTTGAGTACAACTCGCATGTTTGGGCTGAGGCTCTAAAATCATATCTGGTTCTACTTGACCGTATCCAGAAACATGCATTCCGATTAATTGGAGATGAAGCTATATATGCCTCAAATGACTCCCTCAAGCATCGTTAAAATATCGGAGTACTCTGCATTTACTATAGATACTTCCATTAAACCGGACTGTTCGAATAAGGAACTCGCTGCCCATCTCAGTATTCCCGCATGACTACAACATTCAACAATTCAAAATAAATATTCATAGCCACTTCCGTCTCTATCCCATAAATTCCCAAGAACCAATATCTTTCCTCCCTCACCGGAGATGCGCTTCAGTACAAAAGGGCAACCCCTCTAGTTCCGGTGTCACATGAAAAAATAGGAACTATAAGCCCTAATACCACCTTTATTCAATGCCCTCCGAAATACTCGCTAAGCTCCACGCTCAAACGAGTACACTGTGAACCCCTTGCCGTGGTGAACAGTGAAGTTTAGGCAGTCCTTCATCCTTCGGACGACAGTGTTGTGGAATTCATTTCCAGGCAATCTCTTTCCCACTGAATATAACCTCCAGCAGCTTAAGAACAACTTTCACCACCACTTCAAACTCGTCTCTCCTGTGTTTCCCTGCTAATTTCGCAATTTCCACTTTTTTCACTTACGCATGTCAAATTAACTGTGCATCGCGCATTAAAGGGTGATCCCCTAACTTTATTTCGATAACCATAAAAAAAAATTAAATATACAAGTAACATTACCAAATCTACTGAACTTGTTCTGCCGCTCAAGATAAAAGTATTCTTTGTGACATAATTCAATACTGTGCCTAACGCCATCTTAATCTCTCAAACGCTAAAGAGGATTTAGATGTGGACGACAACAGAAATTCGTAGATATTTTTCATTTCTTCTGTAATCATACGTAAGATACACAAATATATTATGATCAATGTAATATTATTTAAGCTGCATAAGGATATACAGTCGTTTGAGTATAACATATTTACTAAGATCTTGTCCAATTAATGTAATCTTCTAATCTGTTTATTATATCGTACATGTGATGAGTAAATTTACTTAACAAATTATGCTCGTTAGGTGGTTAAGAAAAATGGGCTTGTTTTCGGAAAAAAAAATTCTTCAAGTTTATCTGAATAATTTAATTAATTAAGAGTTCCTGTAGTTGCGTGTGAAGTGTAAATTATTTTATCAGCATAATCTTACAATTCAACATGTTAATCCGAGGTGTCATGATAGTGTTATTTTTAGAAGTTTGCGTTCATTTATTATGGGTGATCACACACATTGCTAACACCAGCTGCTCGTTATAATATTTGCATTATTATTACGAACATTTGAATATACATATACCTACAGTACGGTTGCTATTTATAATATTACAAAAAATTGTCAAAGTGAAGGATGACTAATTTAAATAATGGCTACCGACTATACTATCGCCGCTCTGCCCTTGCCGCTAATCGTTAATCAAGGACGCTTCAAATTCAACATTCACCGACTCTTTAAAGATGATTGGGCGTAAAGCCCAATCGTATGATACTCTGGATGAAACGGGAAAGAGTTTAATGTGCCGGAAAATATTTCATCTCAAAATTTCGAATAGTGATAGAAACTTTTGCATGGGAGGTGGTAGAAGTAGAGGGGGAGGTTTGCGTTTTTCGTTTATGACACCGAACATGGCATGCTAAATGTTTCGTGCTGAATTTAAAGTTTTTAATTTTCATTATTTTGAAAGAAATTGGACATAGTTTTCCTGAAATTGGGGCTTTTGTATGGGAGGTGACAGAAGAAGTGGGGCGTTTAAAATGATTTTGAAACTGTTTATGGTCATTCTGATCACCATGCTTTGATTCAATTTCAAAGTCGATAGCTCCATATATCCGAAGGAGAAATGCTTTTCTTGAATTGATTATACAGATATTTGTATGGAAGTGGGTAGAAGGAGTGAAACGGAGCTAATTTTTTCTAGTATTTATTTCATTTACTAAGAAACAAATTCAGGCAAATTTTTAAGTTTGTAGTATTTCTAGTTTTAATGGAAATCGATATAATTCATTTAACAAAAACTATGCTTTTGTATGGGAAGGAGTAGAAGGAGTATACGGATCAAAACAAATTTTTTTTGCTTTAATGATATTTCAAGTCGAGAGCTTTGATAGTTTCGAAGAAAAATAATTTAATTTATTTTTTCAAATTTCTTGAAATTTGTATGGGAGGTGAAGTTGATAATTTTTTTAAAACTAATTGCAACTATAATAGAATTTTTTCTGACAAAATTTCATCTTTTCAGCTTTACTAGTTTCAATGAAAATTGAAAATATGTATTTTTCAAAATTGTGCATTTGTATGGGAGGGGATCGGATTAATATTCCGTGATATTAATGATATCTACATCGTAATACTTTGACTCAAATTTCAAGTCGATAGCTTAAGTAGTTTCAAAGAAAAATCAATTTCTTAAAATTTCGAAATTTCATGAAATTTTTCTGGGAGGGGGTAGAAGGAGTGGGGAATGCAGCCCGTTCACGAACTTAAAGTTACTTTTTTGCTAAAAATGACACACAACCAATTTCAGCACAATAGCTCAAAGCTTTCGAGAGTTATGTTGTAGACAGACGCACAGACGGACAGACAGACAGACGGACAGGCGGACAGATGGACAGACAGTCACTCGGAATCGAGGTTTTTGAGCGACAACAAATATTTCTGTACCATTGGTGGCTATATGCAAACATTATTTCTTAGCGTTACAAACGGTAAGGCAAACACAATATACTCTCAGATTTCATCTAGAGTATAAACATAACTGGACTACGATTTTTTTGATTTTAAGAAATTTTGTAGGAGAAGTGGTAGAGGGGGTAACGACATTGAACTAATTTTTTCATATCACGCTAAAGTTGCTATCAAAATGTTTTATACAAAATTGAGGATTCAAAAATTTAATACGTACTGAGAAATTTCTTGTATTGGATTTAGTGAAATTGCGTAGTTTGTATGAGAGGTGGTAGAAGGAGGTGCGAGTTTTTAATGACATTTTCGAAATGATTAAAAACATAATGTTTTTGACGTGTTTTAAATTGCAGAATAGTAGCATTCACACTATTCAGGAAAATCGATTTTTCGTAAAATTGTGTCAGATTGTATGGGAAGGAGTGAGGCGAATCGTTCAACTTTTTTTTGGTCTTACTAATAATAATTGTAAATAAATATTTGGTGCACAATTTCAGCTCAATAAATTACATACGTACTGAGTGAATTTGTTTATAGTACAATATTCCAGGAAAAAGTGCGCATTGGGTGAAAAAGTTTGTTTTAATTTTAAAAAAATAACTGGGAACTAACAAACAAATAAAAACGAATGCCATGAACAGTTTTTCATTTCATCATAAATGGGTTGCTAAATATGCTGAGCTTGATCGAAAAGGATTCAAACATCCAAAGCTCATGAATCCCTGCTCATTGGCCACTATACCTGCACGACCATATCCAACAGCCCAACCGATTCAATCCACATCCGACCGTGGTGCTTTGGGTATTTGAAACTTTTTCGATAAACCTCAAAATTCATAATCCCCGCTCGAAATCAATGGTGAAATTCGTTGAAATAACGACAATTTTCTTTGAAAAAATTTTCTGGGTATAGGCTCTATGGTCAGTGTAGACAGATCTTCCTACCGGTTCTACTACCTTCTAGTATAACTTGATTAACTAAAATTATAAATATTTGTCGATAAGTTTTTAATATTGATCGTTTTAATTCAAATCTTATCAACAAATAAAATTTTTCTTAAGCAAACGTTATTTTGTGCAAAGGTTGATATTATTTCAATTGCTTCCGTTGAACTTGATATCATTCTGAGATTATTGCAGAAAGCGATTTTAAGATATAAATACAATATAAAGTAGTGTTCTTCTATCGTGCATTTTTATTTTCGAATTTTTATCATCACATCATCATCATATATCACAAAGTGTCGAAAATATTTATCGGCAAATAGAAACTAATTTTTTTTTGAACATCAGAAAAGGTAAATATATTTCGAGATAAGAAAATGTTGCCAAAAATTATTTAAATCGCAAGAATGTATATATAATCTAACGATATGAATATTCTTAAATATAATAATCAATAAATTTTAATATGGCTATAGTGCCTTTAAAATTAATGTAGTGGGCTTTTTAACAATAACAACAAAACTAGATTTTTTGCTATGAATATTTAAATGGCAAAATATGTAAACAAGAAAAACTAATAATGATATTATTATACAGGATTTATATTGTGTTTTCCTTTGACAGATATATGGGGTGTATCAACAAAACGAGTAGGATTTGTTCCCAAGACCCAATCAGAGAACGTACAGCGCTGCTGGTGGTCCGCCGGCTGCAAATCTTGAGCCAATTGGATCTTGTACGCATGCAGAGCCAATATCGTCTATATTCGCTGCAGTGTGACGTGGAGAGGTCGAGTTCTTGAGCACGGTGGCGAATGGTGGTGTTTGGGTCGCTTTCAACACTGTGCTTCACTGTGGCGATATTTTCGGTCGAACGTCCGGGGCGAGGTCGTTTCGGTGTTATCACGTCTTGCACTAAGCCAGTCTCTTGGAATTTTTTGAGTAGGCTGCGCACATACGTCACAGAAGGCACATGATTACGATCAAAATTTGCTCGAATTTTGCGCATCGTAACTGCGATTGAACGCGAATTTTCGTAATAAGATTCAACGACGGTGTAGCGTTCCATTGTAAATTTCCCGCGTTTACAAATGATAAATATTCACATTTGACAACTGTGAAGCGACCAGCTCTCAAATAATAGGCTTTTCCAACCCTACACCTCTTACTCAAACATTGTATATTTACAAAGTAGCTGAAGGTCGTGTACCTTGGACCTATTGTACCTTGGTCCTATTGCTGTTTTGACAAATTTAACAACGTTTGGAAAAAAAATGATTGTCACTAATTTTCGCCCTTTGCTTTTAGTCATTTTTCAATTTATGTTATCCTTTCGAAGTAGCCCGTACTTCGCACAGGGAAAAAAATTAGTTTTACCGCATTCAAATTAGTTTTTTAAGTAATATAGTCGAAGAAATAATTTACGATAACTTGTGACTTTTTGCTCGGTAATTTGTTCTCCGTCTTGCTTGCTTGTCCTGTTTTTAATCCTTCTTGTACCTTGATGCTATTTATAACTTGTTCATTGATCCATAGCGAGCTATCAATTCAAAGTAGATATCAACAAACCATCCATTTGCTAAAAATTTAGGGCCGAAGACACAATTTAGGCAAAAAGGAATTCCATACAATGATTCGATTTTAATTTTTAAAAAATTTGACGAGCATTAATTTTGTAATGAATAATTGGTATTTGTGCTCATAAATATTTCTATATTCGTAATAAAAAGCATTTTTTATTAAAATTAAGTATTTTCTTTATAAAGATCCAAGGTACATGCCACGTCGGGCCAAGTTATAAGTACTACTTATACTATGGACCGTTTTGACTTACAGCACATTAATAATACATTATATGAAAATGTTAAGATGACATTTTGAAGCTTAGATTTGTACCTTTAAAGGGGTTACTGATTTCAGACATTTTCATACATAATGATGAACCCTTTTCTTAGGAGCCACGTACTCAATCTTAATGAAATTTTGTACACTTATTACTTTAGTGACACTATGGCTTCTGAATGAAGGAATTTCGGAAAAACTAAAAACTAATTTATTTATAAGCTTTGAAAGTTTCATGTTTTTTTACCTTAAAAAATATCAATCAATCAAATTCCTGATAAGACCCCCTATAGGAGCATAGGACAGGAACAACTCTCTTTCACAAGGCGCGATCCTCAGCATCGGCCTTAAGCTGTTGTCAGGACTTGTTTATTCTTCTGGCCTTCTGCTCAACTGCTCACTTCCATGTGCTATATATGGTCGACCAACCTGACGTCTTCCTTGAGGATTATAATCCAGAGCCTGTTTGGCGATGTTTCGCTTTGGTTTCCTTAAAGTGTAACCGATCCATTGCCACTTCCGCCTTTGAATCTTAATGCCTATTTTAGTTTGTCCAGTTGTACTCCAAAGTTCGTCATTGGAGCTCACTTCTGGCCAGAATATTCCTAAAATGCGTCGGGGGCATTGGTTCACGAAAGTTTGTAGTTTCTTGGTAAGTCGAACGGTCACTTCCCACGTAGTACAACCATATAACAGCACGAATTTGACGCATGCGTCAAAAACTCGCAGCTTCATGTGAAGGGAGATCTGTCTTAACCTCTTGAAAGAGGAAAAGATATCGAAGGCCTGACGAGCTTTATTTAGACGGACCTCAATATCCTTTTCGGCTCCGCCGTCCATGCTGACAACGCTTCCGAGATAACAAAAATCTTGCACCTCTTCCACATCTTGTCCGTGAAGAACAATCGGTGTGCTTGTGTTCGAACCCATGTGCATGTACTTGGTTTTACGCATATTTATTTTCAGTCCCGCCTCTTTGCATTTAGAATGCAACGAGCGAACATTTGACTCTAAGTCCGAAATTTATTTAGCATAAATTTTTGAAAACCTCTTCATTCGGTGTTTAGTCAGTGCTGCAGACTGTCAACAGAAAAAAAAACATCTTGATTTCTTTTACCATTTTCAAGAAAAGATGCAAATCTGGAAGAAGTGCAAAGAAAAAAAAAACTAACAGAGTGCTAGTACGATTTACACCCACTTTCCTCACTTTGAACTAATTTTTAATTGCAAAAAATATGTTCAGGGATGTCGTCCTAGGATATACGAGGTTTATACCGAATGCCCTCTGGTCATTTCCTAGAAAAACGTATACTCTATGGTATGGGCTGTATACAGTGATATACGCTGTTATATACATCGTATACCTTGTGTTTTTTCGTAAAAGTAGCTTATAACGCAAATTTTTTTTTACATGGAGATGCATATGTATGTGTTATAATACATATACATATATATACACGATATACATACACGAGTACCCAAGAAATTTCACGTGTTTTCATGATCACCTACTCAGCACCCTTTGCACATGCAGTTCTATATAAAAGTATCGATAGTAAATGCTGAGTACTCCGACATTGCTGCGATGCGCGAGAGAATCGATAGTAGACGTGATGGTCTCGTCTCCATCGCATGTTGTAATGTAATCTAATCTAATGTAATCCTTGTAAATGGTTGCTATGTCGATGGGTGTGAAATATTTTTTGCACTTTCAGAGAACACCTACCACGTTTAGAGGCATCAAGGGTAACATCAAAGATAGGCTGGGCCCAATATAGGTGGCGATTAATTTTGACGCCTAGCAGTGTGAAATTCTCCAAAATGCTAAGTTAAAAAAGATTACATTGTGAGACATCACTGGAACATAACGTTTGAAGGATAGATGACAAGCCTGTGTTTTGGATACGTTGAGCTCTACTCTATTTTTCCTGTTCCATTCCAGGATTAAGTGGAGATCTGAGTTCAACGAACAGAATAAATCCCTGTGACTGGAAGCAATAGAATGCTTGTGTAATTCCGGATCAGATTTAAATTAATAGGTGTTGTCTAAAGTACTCTCATCTGCATAGCTGTAGATTGGATTGAAAATAAACGACAGATGGTCATTTATGAAAAATAAGAAGAGAGATAAAAAAGAACCTTGAGGGACGCCGGAACCAATTGAGTAGGAGGAAGAATTAATGCCCTCGAATACTCTACGTGTAGTGCGTTCAGAAAGATAACTCTCAATCCATTGAACAAGAGTATCATTAAGGCTTATGGCTCTAAGCCTAACTAAAAGACATTCATGCCGAACTCTGTCAGAAGCTTTTGCAATATCAAGTGCAAGAACTTGTCCTTGTCATCGCTCCGTTAAGTGGACCAAAAAATTTTCCGTCGACCGTTCAAAACGGAAACCATATTGACGATCATGAATAAGCTGACTATCCTCCATATATTTGACGATCTTATGATTTACAGCAGTTTCCATTATTTTCGAGAGTACTGAAGTAATGGCTATTGGGCGGTAGTTGGCGGGGTTTGCTTTGCTTCCTTTCTTGAGAACTAACTGAATATTCGCAGGAGAGTAAGAAAGATAGACAAAATTGTGAAGAGGTTTTTCTAAAAAATAGACGCATTTTTTAAGAGTAATGTGGGGAATACCGTCCGGACCAGTATGTAGATATTAAGCACTTGAAGGATCCGAGAAATAGTCTCGTACAAAAATGCAGTGCAGGCTGTGAAAAACTAGAACGATTTGCAGCGGGATGCGATTGGTTTGATGATGGAAGGCGATAGTTTCTTGCGAAACTTGCTGCTAGTAAGTTAGGTTTTTCGCTAGGATCAATCACGGAACGCTCACCATCAATTGGAGGTGGTATTGTCAAATGACCAGTAAAACCTCGATTCTTTAGGGTACTGGACGATCTTCCGTCGAAGTTTTTGGTCATGCTCAAATTATGTACTTGTGTTGATCGCTGTTAGTTGCGTTTATTGCCAATTAGATCATGCGGTTTTCATCTGCTTAATTGGAAATTTCTTACATTGTTCGCTTTGGGGAAACTAAAATGAAGAGAATATGTAAAAGATTTAACGTGGAAAAAATCGAAGCAAATGAAAGGTTGAGAAATTTTGCCGACAATACCGAAATTATTCCAGACAAATTAAAGCCTTACTTAAGGATGATATCAACGTTGCCATTTTCAACAGCTGAACAACATAATAAAGGATTTATTATGTTACATATCAATATCAAATGTGTCAAAAGTAATGTTTTTAAATTTAAACGGACCACCAGTAAATCAGTTTCAACCAGAAAAATATTTTCGATCGTGGCTAAGGATGATATATAAAATGGAGTGGTTGATAGGCTGTCTCAAGTGGGAATACTTTTTGATTCGGAAATTTTCGAAAATTGTGTCCAAGCTTAACTTGGCTTCAAACTTTTACAAAAAAAAAAAACATAATTTTTATTCTCTCTTGGTTGCAAATATTCAGTCAGCAATAAAGTAATTTTCAGTACAATGGAGTTGCTGTTTTTTTTCAGAAATCTTTATTTTATCAATTTTTATTAGTTTTTGCATGGTTTCTAAGCTAAGCACCTTAGCAACGGACAATTTAACGCGGGACAGAGATAGTTGCATTGGGCTTAAGTATGTCAAACAAGGATACCGAAACAATTCTTGCGAAAATTTGGCAATTGTTTCGGACAATTTAACGCGGGAAAGAGTTGGTTGCAATAGGCTTAATTGTGTCAAACAAAGATAGCGAAACGATTGCTTCGAAAAATTTCGAGCATTTCGCCAGTAAGGGAGGGAAATACTTTCATTCCCATTTTCTTACAAGGCGAAGCATGCTCATAGTCACTCCTTATTATATATCCTCCTTGATTGTGGCTAAGAGAGTACCGATCTTCAAATGACACAAGACTGAGAGTATCCAATAAAAAAGGAAAAAGCTATAATAAGGAAAATCTATATTTAAAATAGGTATTCATTTTTTTTATTTATAAATTTATTTTCGTTTCGTTATTTGAATTTAGCAGCATAGGTCACCGGTGACCATTCTAGCCTTGCAGCAGCGTATACTCTTTGCTGGACTTACTACTACTGCCCTGAACATGCTGTACATGATATTTTCTGGAAAATTTAATATAGAATGATAGCCAGAAAATAATCGATTTCTTTTCCATTTTCCAGTCAGTAATCCGCTTAAAACAAGATAAGTTATAGTCCATTAAGTGAAAAGCGGACTAATGTACATGATCTTCCTCTATACGATCATGATTTTATTTAATTCATAGGAGTAGCATATACGTGAAGTACGATTACATGTAGATGTTGCAAAAAACTTGAATATAAGGTTAGGTTAGGTTGGACACCAATACACAATACAACTAGAGGCCCCATTGCCTCAATCTACGCTACAAAATAGTGAAGTGGAATTAATTCTCCTCCAGCTCAATAGCACGCTAGTCACATGGATTTCATTCAAATTTGCAAGCTATTCAGAATGTTATTATCAAACATATCGAAAATTAAATTTGGAAGCTATTTTTAATACTGTTAAATAAGATTTTGCTATCAATTTATTGAGAATCATCTAGTGAATGAGTGAAAATTAATTTCAGTTTATTTGCAACATTATGAGCTTCAAATTTGGGTTTTTAATTTCAGTATCAATATATTAGAAATTTAATCTATACATCTATACATATAAATATAATTGTAGTGTCTGTCTGTTATTTGTTTATAAATGGCTATAAATAAGTTTTTTGCTTTATTTTAGCAATAACTAAGCAGAAACAAACGTTTTTAAAAATTTTCTCTGTCTGTCTGTTGTCTTTCCGGTTTTCACGCAAAAATAGCTAAGCCGATTATAATGAAACTTTGACAGTTTATTAGATGTGCACCGAGATGTAATCTGCGTGTGGCTTTATTTCAATATCCCCACGCCTTCCACCCCCTCCCATACAAAATGACTCATTTTCAAAAATATATAAAAATCAAATTTTCTTCAAAACCATTAGAGCAAATCTTTTCAAATTTAGAACATACTATTTTTATCAAAAATATGATCTATGGTATACAAATTGATTGAATCCCCCTACTCCTTCCACCACCTCACATACAAACTGCACTTTTTCATGAAATGCTATTCACCAATTTTCTCAGTACGTGTAACTTTCATCGATTTTAAATGTTGTACTTTATCCTTAATTTACATTATTATTAATATTGGGAAGAAATTAACCGAGTAGCTTCACTCCTTCTACCCCCTCCCATATAATGTAACGCAATTCCATAACTTTATTTAAATTCGATTTTCTTGAAAACTAAATTTTAATGATCTGAAATTTAAAATATGTCAATTGCAAATTAATTATAGTTGTTTCTCAAAAAATCGCTTAAAATCCCCAACTCCTTCCACCACCTCCCATACAAACTGGACTTTTTCATGAAATATTCTAAACTAATTTTCTCAGTACATATAACTTTCATCGAGCTCAAATTTTGTACTCTATCCTAAATTAGAATCATTATTAATATCGGAAAAGAATTAACCGAGTAGCTTTACTCCTTCTACGCCCTCCCATACAATGTGACACAATTGCACGACTTTACAAAAATTCGATTTTCTTGAAAAACGTGAATGATGCAGATCTAAAACTTAAAATATATCAATTGCATGATGATTATAGTTGTTTCTCGAAATATCACTAAAAACCCTCCTTTCCTTCTAGCACCTCCCATACAAATTGCACAATTTCATTAAATTGCACTAAATTTCTCAGTACCTACTCAATTTTTGAAGCTTAAATTTGGTACAAAACATTTTTATAGCTGTGCTAGCATGATGTGAAACAAATTAGTTCAATACAGCCACTGCCCATACAAAATTTCATAATATCACAAAAATTTCGATTTCATCTATAGTATCGTATGATTGGGCTATACGCACAATCGTAGTCCTGTTACGTTTTCAAGCTTAATGTTATTTTATTTGGGCTTTTTTTCAATTAACACAAGCTGTAATTATTCACATGTCCTTAATGCTTTTCAATATGATCTCAAATCACGGGATTAATTTGATCACAAGCCTCTCCTATTCAAATGCGAGTATTATGGTATCATTCTTAATAATTTATGGTTCTGATTCCAACAAAATACAAAACATTGTATTCAAAGAGCCATTAAAGTAAGCAGATTATAAATATATTCCACATAATGTATTACTAACTACATTCTCAAAAATTGCTTATTATTGCGATTTTTACGCGGACAAAGTCGCGGGTGTTTGCTAGTTAATTAATAATATTAAATGCTACTGTGAAAATTTTCATGAGTAAATCCACTAATCTAATTCTTTTTCACAAACAATAAATTGAAAACTTACAGAATTGGAGGAGAAAATAAATGAATGGAAATACATCTGAGTAGTGCCACTTTATGTATTAATGAAAATTATGTAGATTTTGGAAAAGGTATGCAGAATTATTTTACAGATTTACTTAAGTAAATTTATACATTAATTGTGCCAACGCTGAGCATACTTTATTAATAAGAATAGAATAGACAAAAAATTATCGGTAAGCTAAACCTGAAATGAAATTATGACGACAGCAAATTTTAAATGATTGAATTTGACATGAGATAGAATAGGAAAGTTAATTTTCTAACTGTCTCTATAGTAATAAGCTAAAACTTGACCACCTCTGGAAATTAATTCAAGATTATCTTTTTTACCGCAGACATTCATAGCTGAAAAATTTATTGGTATAGTTGAAACTCTCGTTTTGAATTGGTTGCTGTAAAGAAATTATGGTAGTCCACTTGTATCGGCATCCGGTATTATTGCGTTATATCGATTTTTCGATATTAGTTTAGTACGAAAATGGATCGGTGAGTGATGAGATTAATTTAAGTAGCCTTACGTCTTAGGACATCCTGTCTTCAGCAATCGCTGGGTTGAATTTTCGCTCATGATCTACGAGTATCTTTATACTCGGAGGAGTATACTACCGCGACAATTTGATAATTTTCGTTTAATTAATATAACCGTGTTTGTTATGAACATTATTTAATTAACTTTTATTTTGCATTGGATATTACATTAATGCATTACGTGCACAGTGAGCTCGGTATAAAATTGTTAAAATTATAAGCGGCTTTGGGTTAAACTATGTCCGCGATTTGCATAATTTTAAGGAGTTAGTCTGGCCGAAACAATAGTTTCATCGTTCAATCAGATAGAGTTCCAGCCCAAAACGAACACAGTTTTCTTGATTACGGATAAGTTGCAGTAATTTTAATTATTTTCAATTGCAATGAAGTAATAGCTACATATATGGCATTAAGACAAGATAATAAGCTTATTTCCTTTCTTAGGAATCGGCTGAACTCATCACTTTTCATTACTTGAAAACTTTTCGGAGGAGAATATCAAATAGAAATGATTAGGAAGAGGTTTAAATTAAAGGAAATTAATTTCTTAAGGATAATTCAGGGATATAGAACTATCGAGTTCATTGTGTATCCTGAAATTAGGGAATGTGCAGAAAACTCTGAATTGTCACGCACTAAGCCTCATAATGTTTAAATTTATGGTTCAACATTGTTGATAATTTCTTCAACAAAAATAAAAAGTTATGTGCTTTAGTTGATATTTTCAGAATTCTTCAATACATATTGATAAATTCATGAAAAATGTAATCCCCAGTACAGATACGTCCTATTATCATCAGTATGATTTTCTTCAACCAACAGTGGTAACGGTTCAAATATCACGAATAGAATTTTGGTACATTTTTTGCATATTATTATTGACATACCAAAATTGTGTTTTTTTTTCTCGTAACCTATGAATCGATTATAAATCAACTGTGTTTTGTTTTGATAACAACATAGCTTTACCTATATATATGTACGTTTTCATCTGTATATGCTACCAAAAAAATGCTTATCCGATAGAACGAATATCACATACACTAGCTCGTATATTAATCAATACAAAAAAAAAATGTATAAAATATATACCTAAGCCGATAATAAATTGATAACAGTTTTAATCAAGTCTCAAATATTTATCCAGCTTATATCTCTTGTAAGCCTAAATATGGCATTTGTCCGTGTCATAAATGCCGCCAAATAATACCCACGATAGAAAACCACCCAAAAAAAATTAACCATTATTGGTCCTAATCTACTGTTCCCAAATAAAATGCCCTTCATCCCTTCATCCGTGTGCTCTTATCAAACACCCTATCGTGCACGGTTTGGAATTGATATTTAGATAGTTCAACTAGTAAGTACATATATATCACTTAAGCCAGTAACGTTAGTGTTATAAAAAAAACGCCAGCCGATAATGAACCTCCGATATCATGGCGATAACAAAGCAATTTACTTTTCGTCTACTGATAAAACAACCTGAATAGCTTTTCGAATACACTAAACTAATACACAGTAATATGAAAGGTAACCGGAATTTTGATTTATCACCTTGAGGTGGCTCATAAAACTTGACACCTTCGAATACGATATTTGAGCATTACACAAAAAAAAAAAAAAATGTAAGGAATTGTGGTTTATTTTCAAATCGAACTGCCTCTATCTCTCATTTCTTGAACATGCCAATGGTTTGAAACTACTTGCTCTAATCTTATTTCAATTTGCGCCATACGTATGTAGCTTGTTCCGATGTTTGCATTGCTATCAAGATTTCAGACATCTATCTATAGATTGACGTTTCTGATTTGCAGATAAATGTTAATTTTATAACTATTCGATTTGAAAGCAGCTTGGACTAGGCTTGTTTGCATCTAATTATGGCATTCTAGACGTTCGGTGTTTTTACGAGTATCTTTCTAGCTTTAATTTCACTTATGGTGTTATTGCTATCATCCGATTTTATAATTAGCTGTGAATATATGTGTATGTTACGATAGAAACACTCATAAAGATATGAGAAATTTCACACTGTCGATGCCTCAGCTATAATTATAACATTATAAATCAAGCTAAAGGCGAAATTAAGATCTGTTTTATTTGGATTCCCACCTACGTAAAACTGAAGAATATTGTAATAATTGATTCATGAATTTCCTTTTTGTAGTAATCAATAGGATGGAATTTTATGAAGATTCTTTATTTTTCGTTAATTCCTGGACTCAGTGCATTACAGCGATTTAATGTGATCATATAATTAGTAGCTAATAATAATAATAATATGCTTGGGTGTAGTCTAGTGGGTAGCGTGTTGGTCTACAATGCAAAGGTCGGGAGTTCAAATTCCGCTTGACGTATAATTTCGGCACACTACTTGCGTGGGTATATCTTGGCCACCTAAATCTGCGAAAGTGAAAATTCGTAACCAAAGCCCGATTTGGGCTATAGAGCCACTATATACATATGTTGCCAAATTCAACATTTTGCTTCAGAGAGGGAGTTTTTGGAAGACTTCTCTTTGTACATTTGGCTGTGTAAATCAAACAATTTCCCTTTAAGTCCTTTGAAGTATGGAGCGGAAAAATTCTCTTCTACAAGACGCGATCCTACGCATCGGCTTTTAGTTGTCGCCAGTATAGGAATAAACTTCTGGCCTCTTGCACAACTGCTTGCTTCCATATCTTTCTTGAGGATTATAATCCATAGATATTTTGCTCTAGTTTCCTCAAAGTAAGACCAATTCACTGCTACTTGCGCCTTTGAATCTCAAAATTCGTTGCTGGAGATCACATTTGGCGAAGCTATCAATTACGTCGAGGCATTAGTTAATGAAAATTTTGAGTTTCTTTTTAACTCGGTCACTTACCATGTAGTACAACCATAAAGCAACATGGATTTTACGCATGCATCAATCACTTGTAACCTCGTGCGAAGGGAGATCTCTATTAACCTAAAAAAAGAAACGTGTTGAGGCTGTGGATCGCAACTGACAGGCTTTGCAGAGGTTGCGGGGAGGATGAAAACTCTATGGAACATTATCTTTGTCACTGTTTGTAAATCTCCAACAGTCGTCTCCTTTCATTAAGCTCCAGATTCTTCTCAGAACTAGGTAATCTCAGAGGCGTCAAACATTGGAACCTTCTTCGGTTCGCATATCGTACCAAGTGGATAGTACAAGAGGAGTAACAAAAGATACCGAATGCATGACGAGCTTTACTTATACGAGCCTTAACATTTTTTATGGCTCTGCCATCCATGCTGACAATGCTTTCGAGGTAACACAAAATTTGCACCTTTTCCGCATCTTGTACGTTAAGAACAATCGGTGTGCTTGTGAAATGTGAAACTATGTACATTTATTTTCAGTCCTGCTTCTTTGAATTTGGCGATCTCTGGAATTCAATACGAATTCTAAGAGCCATGTGAGCAACTAGCTAGGGTGTATCCTAGTGGATAGCGTGTTGGTCTACAATGCGAAGGTCGTGAGTTCAAATCCCGGTCGACGCATAACTCCAGCACACTGCTTGCTTAGGTATACCTTGGTCACCTCAATCTACGAAAAATGAAAAGTTCGTAGATAGAGGGTTGTGCGAAGGTCTAAAAACCCTTTCACAATAAATAATGAAAAAATGTTAAGAAACCTGAAGGTCAGGATGCCAAGGTCCAATTTGGGCTGTAGCGTCATTGTAGAAGAAGAAGATGTGAGCAGCTGCATCATTCTACAAGACTCTTAAAAAATTTAACGCAATTAGGACAGGTGCACTGCATTTGGTAGGATCAATCACGCATTCGTAGTGAAAATATTAGCAAGTGTAGTTTTAGGCTCTACCCCTATACTAAAAATAAAAAAAAAAATCCATATGTCTGCACGCTGTACGCCGTACGTGTACACTCCAACGACATTCAAAGACCCACAAATCCGAAACGCTTATATATATAGAATTCATTTTTGGGTGGATTGTAGATTGTTTGGAGAATTATCATTGACCAAGCTTTTGGGAGTGTGAGGCGAAAGGGTTAGGCAGGGGAGGGTTAAGGTCGGAATTTGCTATTACTACCTAGTCTAGCCATAAATACTGTTACAAACTTTTTGAAGCACTGTTCAATAAAAGAGGTGTTATATGTTAAGAAATCATTGTTTATTTATTAAATGCATTGTCAACAACGGAAATTGCAACAAGTTATTCGAAGTGATTGCCTTTTGCCTTTACACAAGCCTTTAATCGAGCTGGCCACTTATTTATGGAAGCATGCACGACTTCAATCGGAAAGTTGGCGACTGCATGTGTAAGAGACTTCTTTAAGGATTCGATATTAGGATGTCTTTTAGAGCACGTCATTTGCTCTAAGACAGACCATAATTCGTAATCCAGCGGATTCAGGTCTGGGCTAGAGGAAGGCCAATCTTCAGCTTTAATAAAATCTGGAACATTTTCTTCAAGCCATTTTTGGGTTGACTTCGCCTTATGACCTGGTGCAGAATCTTGCTGGAAACTCCAAGGCTGATTTTTGAATAATGACGTGTTGAGGGGTTTCACTACACTTTCAAGGACACTTTCTTGATAAATTTTGGCAGACGTTTTGACGCTTTCTCACAAAAATGCAACTTTGTCACCCCGTTGTAGCTAACACCCCACCAAACTATTACTGAGACTGGATGATGACCTCTGTGAACCTTTTGGGCAACTTGAGAAGCTTCTCTGGCACTGCGAGCATAAACCCTATCGTTTTGTTTATTAAATGTTTCTTCGACAGTAAAAATTTTTTCGTCCTTAAACAAAATTTTACGGTGTTCTTGGTTTGCGTACAGGCAAAGTAATCGTTTTGATTTTTCCACTCTATTTTTTTTAACGAATCTGTTAGTAAATGCCCGGTAGATCTACGATAAGCACCCAACCCCAAGTCACTTTTGATGATACGTGAAATTGTTCTTTGGGGTATTTTCATCTCACGCGATAAAATTTTTTGTTTCCGAAGAGGATTACGGCGAATTCTCTCGCGCACGGCTTTAACCGCTTGAGGTGTTCGAGTAGTTCGCGGACAGCCACTTCTTTCACGGTCACTTATTCCAGACGTATCATTAAATCTTTCAATAGCCCGATATACAAACATTCGGCTTATACCAAGGGTATGCAGAGTCTTAGAAATATCACTTGGTTGCATTCCTACTTTATGAAGTGCAATCACAGCAATTCTATTTTCTTTGTCACCCCAATCCATGTTCAATCACTAAAAATTAAACTCAAATGATGACAAATGCATCAAGCACAAGCGTACTATAGCGATTAGCTCAATTTTTAAGAATTGCAATATAACGGTTCCTTTCTGCAGGGTTGCCAAACCTTGTAACAATATTTATGGCTAGACTAGGTAATATCTCCACTATGAATATAGATAGAAATCTGAAACTCGGCATTCGGGTTTATTGATTCAGGAGAAGAAAAGTGAAAATAAATTACTTAGCACAATAAGTTGAACCAAAACCAACTTAGAGGGAGGCCAATACTTTCAAGGGCGATGATCAGGGCGAGTGTAAAGAAAAACATAACAGGACTAGGATTGGGCGTAAAGCCCAATACATGCGATACTCTAGATGAAAGGGAATTTTATTAGATTTCAAGAAATTTTGTAGGGGAAGTGGTAGAGGGGTTGACGACATTGAACTAACTTTTTCTCATTACGCTAAAGTTGCTATCAAAATGTTTGACACAAAATTTAGGATTCAAAAATTTAATATGTACTGAGAAAAGTGTATTGGATTTAGTGAAATTGTGTAGTTTGTATGGGAGTTGGTAGAAGGAGGTGCGAGTTCTTAAGGACTTTTCCAAAAATATCTAAATATCTATCTATAAACATCACGCTTTTGATATGTTCTGAATTCAAGGTCAGTAGCATTCATACTTTTCAGGAAAATCTACTTTTTGTAGAGTTGTGAAATTGTTTCAGATTGTATGGGAGGGGGTGGACGGGGTGAAGCTAATCAAATATTTTTTTCGGTCTTACTAATAATTCTACATAGATGTTTAGTACACAATTTCACCTTATTAAATTTTATTTTATACGCACTGAGTAAATTGGCTTAGAGTATTTCATGAAAAGTAAAGTTTGTATGGGAGGTGGTGGAAGGAGGAGGAGGACACGCATAATTTTTATGTGGTAGATTGAAATCATCATAAAAGTAACATATTCTAAATTTAAGACCAATAGCTTTTATACTTTTTAAGTAAATTCATCATTTTTTCTGGGAGGGGATAGAAGGGGTAAAGTGATTTGGCCCGTTCATGAACTTGACCTTACTTTTGTATCAAAAAAGACATGTACAGAATTTGAACTATGTAGCTCAACGCGTTCTCAAGCTAGAGAGCGCACGGCGGTACAGACAGACGGACATCCGGTTTTGAAATTTTTGAGTGATTATTTGAATTTAGAATTTTATTATAAGTATACCCATGAGCGAGGCTCGTAAGGATAATAAGTAATTATAATACAATTAATAAGTGAAAAAAGCGAAAACAAAAGCGAAAAGCAGCAACAAAAATGGTTACACGAATATACTAACAAAGAAGAAAGGTATAAATATAAAACACAACTAATAGTAATATAGTAAAATAAATTAAATTATTTAAATGACGAACTTCTGTATCATTCATATTTTTCTCCGTGCCTTATTTCTTGGCGTTAAAAACTTTCGAGCAAACTTATAACGCTCTCAGATTTCATCTAGAGTATAACAATATCACGACTATCCTTCAAGATATGTCATTATAACTTGGAACATGTATTAAGCTGGAAATGGGGAGCATTTCAAAAATGCACTTTTCAAAATTTGAAACCGATATATCTCAAAATCCAATAAAGATATCAAGTTGAAATTTTGTCAGATGCTAGAGCTATATAACCAATAATTTTTACGTTGACGGATGTAAGGGTAGGGAAGTGGTGAGCTAAAATGTCCAATGTTCTCAAAGTAATTTTTTTAGAGCTCTGGTTAAAGATATAAAGTTTAAATTTACTACGTACATACATCTAATTAAAGTACATAGAAAAAAAATAATAATTTGAATCCGAACTGTTATCCACAGAAGAGGGGCGTTTCATGTAAAATAAAAAAAAAACGCAAAAACTTAAAATTTTTGATTCAAATTTTAAGCTACAAACTTCATAGTTTTGAAAATTTATTTAAAAAAAGTGCATAAAAGTGTAACTGGTCGAATACCTTTAAAACTCTACCCCCCTCCCATACAAAAGTATTTTTTCGACCATTTTTAAGCAATTAATTATCAACTTGAAATTTTGTACAAACACTTCTAAAAATATTTAAAACAAAGCTGCATCAAAAGTTTTCAAACCCCCTCTACTCTTCTAACTCCTATCATACAAACGTAGGATTTCTACCAATTTCAATAAATTAACTAATAACCAACAAATTAAAAGCTACAATCTCGAAATTTTGTACGAACACCTTTCAAGAGAAACTACATAAAACTTCATCACAAATTCCCTCCCATCGTCCACCTCCTCCCACACAAATGTTTGTGAATATAAAATACACAGAATTTCATAGGAATTCTAAGCAACGCTGTTTATAAAACTAACATTCTCAATAGGCAATTTGGATCGTGATTGAAGCAATCATTTAGTATATATATGGACATCCACCCACCCTTTCTACCTCTCCACCTCCATCCATACAGACCCAAGCTTATATAAATAAGCGAATATTTATTATGCATACTGGAGCTATTGATCGTAATCGTATTTAAGTGTTATATAATTTATAACAGCTCTGCCCTAGAGCCCCCATTCACTTAGATTTTAGTTTCCACCCTAACCTGTGTATTGACTCCCCATTCCAATGCATCCCCAACTTGTACCAAGAATAATAAAGTTGCGCCTGACTTGTTGGCAGATTTTTTTATGCTTACATGAAGGTGTACGCATTACTACCTTAGCAGAGTATACGTGTTATTATGGATTTCTAGAATCGCAGCTTAATTTTTCTATGCTGCTGAAAATGATAGAGGCCGCCTTTTTCTCTATTAGAACGTGATCTATTCGGTTGAATGATCGTCCGTCGGGTGATGCCCACGTTCTCTTATGAATGCCACGATGCGGGAAGCATGTCCAGCTTACAATAAGGTTTTTGTTGCTGGCGAAATCAGTCAGTCTTTGGCCGTTGTCGATACTAATATCATGGAGACTATGCCTTCCAATTGTCCCTATATAGGTCTGTTTCGAAATAAAGTCACCTTATACTATTTTAGTATCGTTCAACGGAAGGGAGTTGAATGTTGATTGCTGGTGAATGTACTGTAGAGATCATCTTTAACTTGGCCGTCTTTGTCTTCCGTTGGGACGTGGACATTAATAAGCCAAACATTAAAAAATGCTGATTACACACAAATTTGAAGTTAGTAACTTGGTGTTAAAATTTGTTGTCAACGATAAACACAGTTCCAAATACCCGGTTTTCCGAAGATTCCCCACTTTTGAAAATTATGTTCGATCTAATGTCTGCAATCACGCTTCCTAACCATTTAGTTTCTTGGAATACAGTGATTTTTATTTTATTTCAGAAGCGCTCTCACTGCTCTTGTCCTGGACAAGAATCGCACGTTCCAAGCACCGAAGGAATCGACCACTTTCTGTCTACGTGGTCGTTGACGTTGAATCAATTCAGGTTCTTTTGAGGATGATTAACAACTCTCCCAAACCCCACTCAAAGAAATCCAGTAATCTTTCCTTTAATCCAAAACGCAGTGTGAAACATAAATGGATGATAACTATTTAGCGATTGTGATCTGTCGCAATAGTTATTTTTCAAATGCACAGTTGCACAACAATGACAAATAATCGATAATACAACAATGAATATCATATACATAATTCTTGTTGAAACCGGTATCGGTGTAACCCTGGGTAGATCATTGAAGCATCTGGCAAGGATACCATGTATCAGAATATAAGATCAGGAACGATGCTGCTGCACGTTCGAAATTCGAAAATATCTCTTGTTCGCTTGTATCACATCACACCATCCTCAATGAATCTGAAAGGACAAAGCTGGAAAGTTAGGAGCTTGGATCAAATATTGAATGCAATGCACATACTCGTATATCGTTCAATTTTGGTGAAGCAGATTCCAAAATTCATAAAAATATAAAAACCAAACTCCTCATCATACCTCCTTCCAGACTGCTTAGAATTACACTCTAAGAAAAACTATATGGTGAAAATTTATATTTCATTCCATCAAAACGGATAGGAATCCTTCGCGCATCCAAAATCATCAATGAAAGTTAAAATACAAAAGTATTCCCCTAACGAGAAACAGAATTTTCTAAAACAACATTAGCTGCAGAGTAATGTGATTAACATATCCTTGATGCTTCACTTAAAAGAGGTCGGTCGAGTGGTTTCTTCCTCGACTGATTTTTTACCAACTCATATCCATACATATGCACTCGTATGCACTCCAAGCTGTGGACTATTCCCAAGTACGGTAAACCGTAGAGTCAAGTAGTTTACCAGACTTTAGAGTGTCGGCAGCATCTCGAATAATGTATAAATTGTGGTTTCAATTCAACATCACGAGTTTCTCAACTGAACAATACTCTAAAGTTGCTTGCGGATAGTTGAGAAGTACTGGAAATGTTTCATGCTACATAGCATGTATAATCATTGTGTTAGGTCTACTGTAACCGCGTGCATCTAAAATTGTTAACGAAGAGTGGATATGCAGCAGACAGATATTTCCTTCCCGGGAGAAAACAAGAGCTCATTATGGAAACTGATTATCGCGTACAACTATTGATATCGTATAAACGGATCTGTAAAGGATAATATGTAAGAAAGTTGTGTGAACGTCCGAAACAAGAGTAATAAGGCTCCACTCACACCAAAAGCGAAACAGGCGATCTTGGAGATCGCTAAACGCCATAGTTCGGCAGTCTGTGGAACAAGATTTGTTTTTCTTAAGATGCTGTTTCTTGTTTGTTTTAATCGCTTTATCTTTCTTGCCTTGTTATATAAGTATAGGTATGGGTATGTACGATACTATGAACATATGAGAATTTACGTGGATTTATCTTTCATCCTAAAGAATAAATCAGTTTTTTTTTTGGTTGAAGGGATTTGCCCTTTTTTGTAAAGACCAACA
This sequence comes from Chorisops tibialis, assembly GCA_963669355.1. Taxonomy (NCBI): domain Eukaryota; kingdom Metazoa; phylum Arthropoda; class Insecta; order Diptera; family Stratiomyidae; genus Chorisops; species Chorisops tibialis. Next base: position 274,200,856 of record OY770262.1, read on the forward strand.
AGATTTTGAATTTTTCTGGGTTTTTGTTATGAAACGTTGTTGGGTTTTTTTCCATCCATTAACGATTTATGAGAAAATGATGAATTGCGCTGTTGGAGGTAGAAACTGCCAAGCTAAATGAATTTTGATGATACGATGATGAAATTTTGTTTGGGTCATCAGATTCATCAAAATTGTTATGTGATTTGATAGTTCGCCATCATTATTTGTTTAAGATAAGAGCAGGTACTACATGGATATCTTACGATATAGAGTACCTACTCGTAATATTTCCTGAGCACTGTGAGAAAATAATTTAAGCTCAAATGAAGAGATCGGAGCTTATACACTCAATATTTCGAAAAAGAAATGTTAAATCAACATTTATGAACATTTGCTATGTATGGAGTTAAACTTATAATTCTTCAATGATACTACAGCCCAGAACGGGGAAATTAATACAATGACTGTGAATGAACTTCCTCCTGCATATCATTCTCTAAATACCTACATGTGATCACTCTCCTTTTTCCTATCGGCTCTAATTCAAATGTGCCGTAGGGCCACGATTTCTTATGTTCACCACCAATGTATAAATCAATTTTCTTTTTAGATTCTCTCTGTCTCGGAATCGATTTTTTTACCTTTGTGTCTCGTTTACCTACGATCTTAGCCTTGCAGTAAGCCGGACGGTCGGCCATATCAGACGAAGAAAAAAAAAAGGACTGTGGAAATGTTCATCTGTTGCAGCCAGGCTGCAGTCAAAGAAGTCGATCCAGTTGGAGAGACTTGTTGATTTTGCTAATGAGGCCCAACAGGCATCGTAACTTGCTTACTGTGGGATCAGAAAATGTTTACCTTCGAAACCGTTTTTATTTTACTTTGCTTTTTTTTCATACCGCCTCCAAAGTTGCTGACTGCTGTTATTGTTGTGTCACGATCGACGCCCATTTAAATTTAAAACGATCTCCTATGGAATATACTGCAGAATGCTAAAGTTTATGCTTTAAACGCAAAGGAGTGTTATCGTTAGCGAAAGGTTACTGAAGGACATTGCTCGTAAATGTAGATCTGGGTGCAGTCTTGTGGATAGCGTGTTGGTCTACAATGCGAAGGTAGTAAGTTCAAATCCCGGTAGATGCTGTTATATGTGTAAAAATCTGAAATTAGTAAATCGTGAGTTCTTCTTCAATGGTACGACAGCCCAAATTGGGCCTTGACCTCCTGATTTTCAGGTTCATTTTCATTATTTATTGTGGAAGAGTTGTTAGCCCTTCGCATAACCCTCTATCTGCGAATTTTTCATTTTCGTAGATTGAGGTAACCAAGGTATATCCAAGCAGGCAATGTGCCGGAATTATATATTGCGCCGACCGGGATTTGAACTCACGACCTTCGCATTACAAGACCAACACACTACCTACTAGGCTATACCCTAGCTTCGTCTTCCGTTGGGACGTGAAGTGAGTTGTCAGATAAAGACGTGTAACTCCAGATATAAAATTATTTGAGAGCAGAAAATCAAAAGGTCAAAATTTATAACATGCACATTACACATCTCTATAATGAAATAATCATTTTCTAGATCAAATTCAACTCACCCTATAATGCTATGCATAGTTGAGTCAGAATAGGGGAAGTAAAAAGGACACTGAAGGAGTTTGGGCGGGGAGAGACAAAAGTGTCGACGGACATTACTCTTGAAACATTGCGGCTTATACTCTTTAGGAAAAATACCAACTGGTAACACGTTGCTCTGCTTTCTAGTTCAAGAAATGAAAGATTGCCTATATTTCACTGTATGAAAGGAAGCAGGTCTGACGTTATACTCGTGTGCGTAATCAGCTTAACGTGTACGACGCGGGAAAGTGGATAGAGGGAAATTAGTTTGCGGAGTTCCATACTGCATTCACCGTCTAAGTAGCGATAATAAATGCAGGGTACTGCGACATTTCTACGGTGCTCTAGGGAGTCTATAGAAGCCGTGATGGTTTCATCTCAAACGCATGTTTCGATATATGTTTTGGGTGACCCAGCCTAAATGTGTGAATGTCGAATGAATGCTTTGTAGATATTAGAAAGATCGGAAGGCGTAAAATATTTTTTACATTTTCGTAGAATACCTCCACGTTTGGAGGCATCAACAGCAACTTCAAAGATGTGTTGGCTCCAATTAACGTAGGATTTAATCTTCATGCCTAGGAGAGTAAAACCTTCCGAAGAGCATAGTTGTACACCACCAAAGTTGGAGAACGACGGCGGAACATCACGTTTTTTGGATAGATGACGGGATTGTGTTTTTGTGGCATTAGACTTTACTCTGATTTTCACGCCCCATACCAGGATTAACTTGAGGTCTGAGTTCAGCGAAACAAATAACTCGCTGTGTTTGAAAGCTACAGAATATCCGCCTAATTCCGCCAGAGGAGTGAATTCGTAGACGTTATCAAGAAAACTGTTATCTGCAAAACTGTGGATTGAATTGAGAGTTAACGACAGAAGGTCGTTGATGAATATAAGGAATAGGGTAGGAGATAAATCTGAACCTTTAGGGACTCCGGATTCGATTGGGTAGGAAGAAAATTAAACACCATCTAATACAGTTCGTATGGAGCGCTTAGAAAAGAAATTTTTAATCCACTGGACAAGGGAAGCTTTAAAGTCGATAGCTGTTAGGGAATCATGCTAAATTCTGTCAAAAGCCTTTGCGATGTCTCAGGTGACCTTAGCTATATGGTGACCTTAGCTATATACATGGATACAGGAATTCCAACGTTCGGTCAGCTAGACTAAGAGGTTCCCCATAGATCTTCCCGATCGGCATCCGTATTGGCAATCATCGATTAGGTGATTGTCCTTAAAATGTTCAACAATTTTGTCATTGACAGCAATTTCCATTACTTTCGAGAGTACTGATATAACTGCTATCGGTCGGTTGTTAGCAGGGTTCGCTTTGCTTACTTTCTTGTGGATTGACTGAGCGTTCGCAACGTTCCACATTTGTGGAAAGCACTCAGAAGAGTAGGATAGATGGAGAAGGTTGCGCAGAGGCTTCGCCAAAGAGGAAGAAAATTTTTAAGGGTTATTTGGGGGATACCATCACGATCAGCAGACTTGTGGACTTGGAGCTCTTGCAGAATTCTGGATATAAGCTGTGATCGAAAGTATAAAGGGGGCACTGTAAAATCAGTTGCAGATGGGATGGGGGGGACAAGTTAGAAAGTGGCAGTGTAGAGTTTCTCGCGGAACTCGCTAACAATAGATTAACTTTATCTACAGGATTAGTCACGGTGCGGTCTCCATCAATGAGAGGAGGTGTTGAAGAAGAACAAAAGTTATTGTTGACCGCTTTGACGAATCACTAGTAAGATCTCGAGCCTTTAGAAAAATCAAGGATCTTCTGCCGAATTTCTTGGTTATGCCCAAATTTAACTTTCAATGTGTATGATTCCTTTCTGCTTATGGAGCTAGAAAGTCAAGGACCGAAAATGGCTTTCTATTAGTCTGCTAATAGTTTTTAGAATTTCATCGCCTAAGAGCTGATAACACATATCTCCACACATCTGTTTTGCATATAAAAGTATAGAGGTTTTTTTTGCTGATCAACATTACTTTTCGATCAGACGATCTTGTTGTAACAGCATAAGTCTTTAGGAGGCCTTTCGCCATTTTTGATAACTTTTGAAAATTTAATTATTTCAATTACTTATTAGAATCAAAATCAACATTAAAAATGTAATGATTCAACCGAAAATATGACGTCAAACGAGTGCGGAAATGGAAATTCGTTATTGGTATTTATCATTTATCGCAATATCGATGTAACTAATTCGTTTTGACTATTTAATGACATTTAAATAATATAACAGGTAAACACTAAAATAATGAATTATATTAATTTTTATTATTGTCCCGACGACGATAAAATTGAAACCACCAGCCACTAACTTAGGCTTACAAAGCTTTCCATATAAGATACTTTCCTTACCGCTTCCGTCTTTCGTTGTAATGCCATTACGCGAAATCCTAAGGGACCTGTTTCAATCTAATTAGTATAATAATCTTCTATTTCATCAATGGTACTACAGCCCAAATCGGACCTTAGGTTAAGTTAGGTTCGTGCAGGGGTTGGACACCAATGTATTACATAGGCCACCAGTGGGCTCATTGTAAGTCTCCGTGTTTTGATCATGTGGACCTACATATCATTCAGTCAGCCCACTCTACCGACGAAACTTATGAGCTTCATCGTTTCACGAGACCGAAGATCATTCAGCTCGGTAAAGAAGTACTCTCCTAGAATTTGTCTTCAAAATGTTCGGAGGCATGGGCAATGGCAGAGCAAATGCTCTATAGGCTCATCTCCTGACAGCCTCTGCAAAATTCCTCTGTTGTTAGGCGAAGTCTTCGACCGTGTTTTCTAAGAAGACAGTGGCCCGTGACTATACCTACTAGTGTTCGTAGGGGATTTCTGTCGAGTCCCAATATTTTTATTGATTTCCCTCTATTAAACCCACCCCGTAGCATCTTCGTGGTGTTACACGACTCGGTTTGTAGCCATATGAGATATTGCCTCCCTCACAATTTTTACCGTATACTGTCTTAATGACTTTTAAGGCAATGCCAACATTGTCCGTTTTCTCAACGGTGGCAGGGGCAAATCCGTGTCTGTCAGCCTGCCCGCCAATTCGTTTTCAGGTATATCTCGATTTCCCCAGTAAATCGGGCCCTAGCTTCCTGACATTCAAGGTTTCTTATAAATTACTTATTATTGCGGAAGGGTTGCTCACCCTTCGTACCCTAAATCTACGAATTTTCATTTTTGTATATTAAGTTGGCTTAGATGAACCCACGGAAATATTGTACTGTAATTATACGGCGACTGCGATTTGAACTCTCGACTTTCGCATTGAACCCACTAGGCTATATCCTAGCTAGGGTTATAGTAAGCTCTACCCCAAATTGTGGAATTATCTATTTGGTTCGTTTTAAAGAAAGCTCAAGTAAGCATTTTCACTGAATCAATTGTCAATGAACTTAAACTACTAAGTATAGAAATAAATAGTTCGCAATATAAATGAAAGAATAAACTTAAAAATGTTCATCTATGAAATGTGTTGTTAGCCGGAAAACGCTAATGCCAAGGAGTGCTCAGACGTGATCAGTTTTTCGATATTTCGGTATCGAGATAATCATTCCACGGCCTAGATTCACAACAAATGGCACCCAACGAGGGTCCTTGAATGTTCGCTACTAAGATATGCATGAAATGGAAAAATTCCGTGCATAATTCGAGGCATCGAAGGACTTAAAATTATTGTTTGGTGACAGGCACTCACAAATGCATCAAGCTCGCTCGACAAATATCACTGATCATAAGAGTATAGCTTTAGTTCTACGAACGAATCTTCAATCTTGTGTAAGAGAACATAGTAAAATTGGTTTTAAAAAAAGTAGATTTTGATCTACTTACTGAAAAAATCAAATTACTGTACAAATTAATGTATTATCATTAAATGATGTTAACCAGTCTGCAAACAATTTTCATTATACTCTAGGGGAAGTAATAGATCATAGCACGGTAATAAGTAATATTGCGAAGCCAAAATTTGTGAAATTGAGACCTTGGATTACACAGGGTCTCATAACATCAATCCGAAAAAGAGATAGATTAAACAAAGCCTTAAGAAATAACCCTAACAACGATAAGCTAAAAACTTACTTAAAAACATAACAGGGCTAAGATTGCGCGTAAAGCACAATCTTACGATACTCTAGATGAAATAGAATTTTTTGTGATCTCAAGAAATTTCGCATGGAAAGTGTTAGAAGGGATGATAGCATTGAACTAATTTTTTCCCTATCATGCTAAAGTAGCTATAAAAATGTTTTATACGATATGCTTACTCCAAAAATTGAATGGGAACTGAGAAAATTAGTGAGTTAGATTTAGTGAAAATGTGCAGTTTGTATAGGAGGTGAACAATTTTGTATTAATCTTTCAGCATCCTCGTAATTCTGGTTCTGTTTAAAGTTCAATCCGTCTCGACTCTGTTCGTCTGACAGGACAGTAGATGCGTGACTATTAAAGGTTCAGAAACCTAAGTTTGATACCTCGCAAAAAAAAAACTTCACTTCACTTTTCGTGTTGCTTGATTTTATACTCTAGATGGAATATGAGAGTATTACAAGTTTGCCACAAAGTTTGCAACGCCAAGAAATAAGACTCGAAGAAAAAAATGAATAATATAGAAGTTCATATAATAACCCAAAAGTCTCAAAACCGGATATCCGTTCGTCCGTCCGTCTGACCGTCCGTCCGTCCGTCCATTTGGCCTCCCGTCCGTCCGTCCGTCTGTCCGTCCTTGTTCTCTCTAGCTTGACAACGCGTTGAGCTAGGAAGTTCAAATTTTGTACACGTTGTTTCCGACAATAAAGTTAGGACAAGTTCGTGAACAGGCCGAATTGCTCGACCCCTTCTACCCCCTTCCATACATAATGACACAATTTCGGAATTTGATCTCAGCTATTGATCTGAAATTTGGAGCATATTATTTTTATACCAATTTCAATCTTCGATATAAAAATTATTCGAATCCCCCTACTCCTTCTACCACCTCCCATATAAACTGCACTTTTTCATAAAATAGTTTCAACCAGTTTACTCAGTACGTGTAAAATTTATCGAGCTAAAATTGTGCACTAAATATTTATTTAGAATTATTAGTAAGACCGAAAAAATTTGATAATTAGCTTCACTCCTTCTACTCCCTCCCATACAATATGGCAAAATTTCTCAACTTTTCAAAAAGTCGCGATTGAAAACATGTCATATACATATGTGATGATCAAAGTTATTTCTAAAAAAAACTTTCTAAGAACTCCCCATTCCTTCTACCACCTCCCATACAAACTGCACAATTTCACTAAATCTACACTAATTTTCTCAGCACGTATTAAATTTTTGAAGCTTAAAGCTTAGCAATAAAACATTCTGATAGCAACTCTATCATGGTGTGAAAAACTTGGTTCAATGCCGTCACCTCTTCTACCACTTCCCATACCAAATTCCTTAAAATCAAAAAAAAATCTTCTTCTTCATCTAGAGTATCGCATGATTGGATTGATGCGCCCAATCGTAGTCCTGTTATGTTTTTTCTTCAAATGTTGTTCATCATGTACACAATAACGAAAAAATGGCACTACAGCCCAAGACGTGCCTTGGCCTCATGACCTTCAGGTTCCTTGACATTGTTTTTTGCTATAACTTATTGCGAAAGGGTTGTTAGCCCTTCGGAAAATCTTCTATTTACGAATTTTTCATTTTCGTAGCTTGCGGTGACCAAGCAGGCACCTTGATTTAATTATACTTCGATAAGGATTTGAACTCAAGACCTTCGCATTGTAGACCAACGCGCAACCCACTAGGCTACATCCGCGCTAAACCCTAGCCTAATGATTCTTTCCGGAAAACTTATTTGTCACGAATTCAAAAATTTCGACTGCTTATTGAATTTCACTTTTCAGATTTGCCAAACTATGATAACTTTAGTGCCCCATTCCATCTTTTTTCTTTTATTTACATCGCTAATAATTTTCTTGGCATTTTAGTTACAGCTTATTTTTCAAAATCAAACGCAAGAATGTCGAGTAGTTTTTTTTTCAATGCCATTTAAAATTTTTGTAATTTAACACCTCAATCGTGACAAATTGGTGCCCCAGATTATGTCGCCCCAGGCAGTGGCCTGGCCTGTTTTATATAATGACTGTAGTATTGTTTTAGTTTCGTGGAATTAAGAAAGAATTAAATTTGTTTTACGAAAAAGATTAATGTGATCATGAAAGAAAACAATTTGATCTAAAAATTGATTTTATGATTCGAAACAAGATTAAATCAATTCGGTTACTACTAATTCCATTAAGGATTTGGGAAAATAGCAGAAAAAAAGTAAAATTGGAAGAAATATGCATTGAGCATGCAACGCAACAGGTTTTAGAAATGCATAAGACGAAATAGCTAAAATAAATTTCATTTAATTCATGCTTCACCTTTTCGAATTCGCAAAGGCGAAGGTCCACTTGTAAAGTGGATTTTGAAAAGGAACATCGTTTAGAAATGTTGCTCAAGTAGATACAGTGTTGGTTGCCAATGTTTCAAATCTCGGTCAACGCAAAATTCTAGTGATTCAATCATTGTACGAAGAGCGAATAATCCATCAACAGAAACAAATATTTCGAATCGTGTAGAAATAATACAATCTTGAGAGTTTTAGCAAGACTTGATGTGCGCTTTTCGTTTTATTATTTTATTCATTTACGTATGTACATCTGCTGCTTTTACGCATACTTTTTGAATAGTTTGTAGATAATACTCGTACTTACGTTGTATTTTTCGTTAGCATTATAAACAAAATCTATCATCGTTAGCGGCAATTTATCATTATTCCAATATAAAATCTATTATTAAATTCCACTCAGAAGAGAGAATATCCACTATGAAGAATTTTAAGCTTTGAATTTTAAATAGAATTAAATGTATGTATGTATATGTAAGATCTTCTTACCTTTATATATTGTTTCTTCGTCTTTGTACCAAATACGAAAATAGCTGGTACTTATCCGATATGAGGTAAGCAAAAAAAAATTCTTTGCCCGTTCGTTCAAAGAACACAAACGCCAATGAAACTACCAAAAACTGCCCAAATGAAATCGTTGTTTTTTGTTTATATTACACATCATCTTCAAACTGTTGCTTTTCACTTTATCAAGTGTGCGAGTAAATACGCGAGATTAGACACATAAAGTACCCAACATAATTCATTACTGCTAGATTAGAGGGTAATTACTTTGTGGTCATTTGCCTTTTCCACTCCCAAACATTAACCTATAGTATACGCAACGAAGCTATCATAGCGTCAGTTCGAAACATTATTTATTCAAGTCAATAAATTTTCAACTTGAAATTCGATTTATCACCGTCTTGTAAGCTATTTGGAATCGTGTGAAAAAAACAACAACAAGAAAACCAACAGCAACAAAAACAACAACAACACAATATTCGAGTTTAAAGAAACATGAGCGGATCGTTAAGAACACACGATCATCTCAGCACCAGTCTGCATCTCGTTTGAATACAGAAAATAACTTATTTCTTGTTTTATTTTTTTTTCAATCTTGAATGCTGAATCTTGAATGCATCTTTCGGCCTTCTCCATTACTTTGTGGTATGGCTAGCTACACCAAAGGCCAAGCCATGCTATAAGAGGTGGTACGTCAGGATGCCTGTTGGATCCGTTGCATTCTTCTCCTGGGTTTGGGTTCTGGCTATAATACACGGCTGTGGTTGAATAAATTACATTTGGTCTTGTTGGTCCGATCTGAGATGATATCTCTTACGGGCGAGTTCGATGGCAATGCCTTCGACTTGCCACTATAACCATTTTCTTTATTATTTCAGTCCTCGGTCTTTTTTTTCTGCTTTATTTTATTTTTTAAATATACATTTGTTTCGTTCTCGTTTTTATTTTCACCTTTTTTGGACTCTGAATTCATGCTGAGCGAACTAACAAAGGTCTCGGATCGTACAATCTTCATCTTCTGGTTAGGAGAAACTCGTTAAAATCTTGTAATAGAAATCGCGAATACAATGGTTGAGATCCCTTACAATATGGTTCAATGTTTTGGTTTCATTTTGTTTTATAATAGTCGGTATAGATTATTATTTTTGATAGCAATATTTAGGTACAGAAATAAAATGGAAGTCTTAAGTATTTTTTTTCCAGCTTTGTTACACCGCTTCTATTTCTTCTCCTTAATAGTGCATTACCTGAAATTGGTACTAGGCTCTTGAAGTTGTAGTAGACCAATACGCTAACAACTTACACTACATTACACATAACATAACTAATTAAAGCAAAACCATCATAAACTTCAATGGCACTACTGACTGATTCGGGCCTTGTACTCTTGTACTCGATCTCCAATTATCTCCTTCCAATTACTACCAGGTTTCCGGAATGTCTTTTATTTCCGCCTTTCCTTTTGTACACGTGTGCGTTTTGTTCTGTCCGCCATGCGTTGTATGTATGTTAGTCCACTATAGTTTTCGAGTTTGATGAGAATAGAGATGTCCAGATTTTTTAAAATATTATAAAAAATCTGCCAACACGTCGTGCGCGACTATATTATTCTTGGGACAAGTTGAGGATACGTGAGAAGACAGTATGCAGGATAGGGTGGATAGGGAAGACTATGTGAATGATGATTCTACTGCAGGGCTGTTGTAAATTACGATCAATAGCTCCAGTACATGGAATCAATTTTTCATTGAATGTTTTCACAGTGCATTTCGAATTAAAAGAAAAGATTTCCGGATTCTATACTGTTACGCTTTAATATTCTGCTGAGAGCTTTATTAAAAATGCAGTTTGATAAGGGCCTCTGAAGAGACCGAAATCCGAAAATCTTTTCTTCCAACATTTCATTCGTTTATATATGCAAGTTTTGGTTTGTATTAGTGGCGGCTCGTCAGATGAAGCGCATGAGGTAACGCATCGCTCATTCTTCTTTACCATTTTTAATTCTCGTAAAATTAATTTAGCACCCACAGTAATTTTTTTTCTAAAGTTGATTTAAAAATTCACGCATCGGCGAACCGACACTTTTTACCTTTTCCCTTCCAGCAGGAGAACGAGCTTCAGGAAAAATATCAAAATCCTAGGTCAGATAGGCGCAAGGCTGTGAATGAACGATCAGCAGATGCTATAGCAAATGCGATTCACCAACCGCGTTGTCGTCGAGTTACTTTAAGACATTGCTGCCATGCTTGATTGTGTCTGATACGATGATGACGTCATAATCACGGAAGCTCTGAGGCGCAGATTTCATCGCTTCCAGAGCTTTAACAGCTTTTCTTGCTGATTAGCCATTGTATTGTTGTTGTTGTGTGTCAGTTTCGGCTATAGAGTCGTGTAGGGCTCGATGGGACATATTCGTGTCATTTCGGCTGTAGATTAGTGTGGGGATTGATGAGACGAGACTGAATAGGGATCGTTCTTAATTTTGAGAGCTTTCTAAATTGAGCAAAAGGGTGACGAAAATTTTCCATTTGTTTTTTTAATTTATTAAGCTAGTGGTTTCATTGAAATTACTGCCAGTACATTAATTCACATGCTAAACAATTATTACGTATCAACACAATATACATAAAGTGTTAATGCTAAACCAAACATTCAAAGTGGTGAAATTGCCACAATGAAACTAAATTTAATTGATTGATAGATCAGATCATAAAGCAATTTAATAAAATCAACAGTTCTACTACTGTCATTTTTATTGCAAGAGCTTTTATCTGCCATTATGCCAATGATTTTTTTTTATTTATTTACTTTTTTATAGACACATCCCCTAATTTCATGAAAAATTATTAAATTAATTATCCCCCCTCCAGATTTTCTAAGCTCCTTCCCTATCGGGCAAGTCACAAGCCGTCACTGGTTTGTATAGGGAGAGGGGGTGGGGAGAGGCGGTTGTGCGAAAGAAGTGATGGTTACATGTCAATAATTTTTTAATTGATTGAAACACGCTCAAAATTCACTGTATAGAATGTTTGTTTCATAGATGATAAATTCTATGAAATTCTTGGTGTATTTTATATTCCTCAAACCATACATTTGTATGGGAGGTGTTAGAGGAGGTGAGGGAATAGCGAAACTTATGATGCAGTTTAGTTAAGTTTTGTTTTGAAAAGTTCGCACAAAATTTAAAGTTCGTAGCTTTTAATTTCTTGTTTATTCAAATTGGTTGAAATCATACTTTCACATGGGAGGGGGTGGAAGGGCGGCGGGAATTTCAAAACATTTGATGCATTTTTATTTGAAATAATCTTAGAAGTATGTATTTGTATAATTTCAATTTGATAGCTTTTAAGGATTTGGTGATTATTGATTTCTTAAAAACGGTTGAAAAATTACTTTTGTATGGGAGGAGGTAGATGTTCGCAAAGTATTTGACCAGTTAATATGTTGAACTCTTAGGCATTTTTATACTCTAGATGAAATCTGACAGTATTATAAGTTTACCACAAAGTTTGTAACGCCAAGAAATAAGGCACGGAGAAAATGAATGATACAGAAGTTCATATAATCACTCAAAAATCTCAAAACCGCATGTCCGTCCGTCTGTCTTTCCGTCTGTCTGTCCGTCTGTCCGTCCGTGTCCTCTCTAGCTTGAGAACGCGTTGATCTAGAAAGCTCAAATTTTGTATACGTCGTTTTTGACAAAAAAGTAAGGACAAGTTCGTGAACGGGCCAAATTGCTCCACCCCTTTTACCTCCTCCCATACAAAATGACACAATTACGCAATTTGTCAATAAACGGTTTTCTCGAAAAGTATAAATGCTATTGATCTGAAATTTGGAGCATAATAGTTTTATGATGATTCCATTCCACTGTATAAGAATTATTTGTGTACTCTCCATCCTTCCACCCCCTCCCATACAAACTTTACTTTTTTTGAAATACTATAGGCCACTTTACTCAGTGCGTATAAAATTTAGCGAGCTCAAATTGTGCACCAAATATTTATTTAAAATTATTAGTAAGATCAAAAAAAATTAGACGATTAGCTTTACCCCTCTTACCCCCGCCCATACAAAATGACAAAATTTCGCAATTCGACAATAAACGGATTTCCTCGCAAAGTATAATAGCTACTAGTCTGAAATTTGGAATATATTATTTTTATAATAATTCTTATCTACGGTATAAAAAGTATTGTGTCCTCCCTCTCCTTCCACCCCCTCCCATACAAACTACACTTTTTTCATGAAATGCTCTAAACCAATTTTCTCAGTACGTATAAAATTTATCGAGCTTTCCCCTACAAATTTCTTGAAATCAAAAAAATTCTCTTTCACCTAGAGTATCACACGATTGGGCTTTTTGCGAAATTTATACATCATGAAGCTTCAGAATTCGACAAAATTTCAGCTTAATACCTGTTTTAAATTTTGAGTTATAACGGTTTGAAATTTGAAAGTTCACCATTTTACTTTATTATTTTAATAATAAAGTATTGTGATCGATTTGAAAAAAAAAAAAAAAATTTGCTACCTTGAAATTTTTTTTTTTCGCGTTTCATGACTAAAATAGCCTAAAAATGCAAAAAAAAAAATCTGTCTGTCTGTACGACGTCCGCCGTACGCCGGTGTGTACGCTCAGTGCATATTAACTCCCAGAAAGTTCATTTTTGGAGGGATTGTAGATAGTTGCGGATCTCAGGCGGACACCCATTTCGAGTGGTGTAAGGGTTCAGGAGGATGGGGGGAGGGGGAAGGGAGTGTGTGGGGAGGGAGGGGGAGGTTGGAGCACTAAAACCGAAAACTAAGAGTTCAAAGATCTCAAACATGGTTACAGCTAGGAGGCTCAAAATCGATATACATACAAAAGGGTTTGTGGGACAACTTTTGAAATTAATTTAATTTTATTATACATTGAGGTGCAAAAAGGGGGGGCTAAGAACCAATTGTCGACCGAATTGCTTTTTCAAATGATTATATCTCCGAAATGACTTAGCATAAAAAATTTATACTTTTAGGCCATCAAGGTGGCATATAGATCCACAGGAATCAGCTTACATAGAGGCTAATTATTGTAAGGGTTAGGGTCAGGGGGGGTGCAAAGAAAAACACTTTTTTTTTTACAGAATGACCTGTGTTATATGCAATTTCGGCCTTTATGTGCAATGCACAAACACAAGGAGTGAAAGAATGGGATTGGGAAGGTTGGGGAAGGGCAGTGAGAACGACCGTAGCGAGTGGAGAAGTTGGTATATTGCTCAGTTGTACTGGCTGCTTACCGACAAATGTTTGCAGATGTTATGGAGGACTGAATGATAGAAAGCGAACAGAAACCATCTACTGAGTATCTAGGCCTTCTTGAAATGGAACTGTTTCACTTTTACACCGTTTCTCCATTTTATTGCGAATAATTTTTTATCACCATTAGCAACTGAAAAACTTGCGCTTAAAAAATCCCGTCTGGAGTGGGAATCGAACCCACGACCTATTGACTGAGAAGCAAGCACGCTGCCCACTGCGCCACGGAAGCCTCAAAATCAATATCTCGGCTATTTGTTGAGCTATGTAATTGAAACTTGGTACTTATATTAAGCTGTACTACAGAAATACGGAAAAAATATAACATTTCGACAAAATAGTAGTGGGGGAAAATGGGGAGCATTGCACTTTCCAAAATTGCAAACAATTATATCTCAAAACTGAGTGCAGATATTAAATTCAAATTTTGCCAAATTGTAGAACTACATAGTTTTGAATTTTGGTAATAGTTTTACGTCGGGAAGTGTAAGGGGATCCCTCCTGGTAAGCAAAAATTTCGAAAATTTTGATTGATTTTTTAGGGCTCTGATAAGAGATAAAAAGTTTAAATTTTTCATGTAGATACATCTATTTATTATACATACAGAAAAAATAATAAAAATTCTGCAATTGTTATGCATCGACCCCCCTGGTCTAACGTGCACAAGGTGTTTCATGTGCAATGAAAAAACACATAAACTGAAAATTTTTGAATGAAATTTAAGGTAGAAACTTGAAAATTTCCAAAATGCATTTAAAAAAATCTCTAATGAAAAAAATATTAACTGGTCGAATACCTTCCAAAATTCTACCCCTCCCATACAAAATTATTTCTTCTACCATTTTAAAAAAATCAATTATCACCTAAAAATTAAAAGCTATTAATTTGAAATTTTGCACAAAAGCTTTCAAAAATAACTGCGTCAAAAGTTTTGAGATCGCACTTGCCCTTCTACCCCCTCCCATACAAAAGAATGATTCCGACTAATTTCAATAAATCAACTGCTAGCAACCAACAAATTAAAAGCTGCGAACTTTAAATTTTGTACGAGCACCTTAAAAGAGAAATCAAATAAAACTGCAGTACAAATTTTACATTTCCCTTACCTCCTCTACCCCTTCCAATACAAATGATTGGTTTCGTGAATGTAAAATACACCAAATTTTATGAAAATTTTATGCAACTGTCTATGAAACTGACATTCTATGCAGAAAATATTTGACGTAATTGAGGCAATCAATTGAAAAATTGTTGACATTCACCCACCCTGAATATGACCTCTCCCCCCTCCCTCATTAAAACCCAAACTTGCATAAACGAATGAAATATTGATTACATGTACTGGAGCCATTGATCGTATTCGCAAAGTGTTGAATTGGCATCATCCCTGCCCTAAAGGGGGTTCCACTTGTGAAATTGGGTTTCACTTATGAAAGAGGGTTCCACTTGTGAAAGGGGGTTCCACTTAGTCTTCCCTAACCACTTAAACTTCTACTTCTACAATGGCGCTACAGCCCAAATCGGACCTAGGCCTCCTGATGTTCAGGTTTCTTAACAGTTTTCATTATTTATTGTGGAAGGGCTGTTAGCCCTTCGCACAACCCTCTTTCTACGATTTTTTTTCATTTTCTTAGATTAAGGTGACCAAGATATACCCAAGCAGGCAATGTGCCGGAATTATATGTTGCGCCGGACGGGATTTGAACTCACGACCTTCGCATTACAAGACCAACACACTACCTACTAGGCTATACCCTACCCACTTAAACTTGCATACTGACTTTCCATGCATCTTTAACTTGTCCCAAAAATAATAAAGTTGCGCTCGAATTGTTGGCAGTTTATTTGAAATGCTCCCCATTTTCCGCCACTACAATAATCAACAAACTTTATATTTTTCTTGTATTCCGCTAGTACAGCTTAATATATGTTTTAAGTTTTAATTACATAGCTTAGGAGATAGTTGAGATATTAGTTTTTAAGTGTTTTCTTTGTACCCCTGTTCCTCCCCCTTAGAATTATTGGTCTCCCTTTTAGTAGATTATACTGGAACTGTATGCCACCTAATTGGGCTTAAAAAAAGAATTTTTTGGATCAAGTAGTTCTGAAGAAATAATCACCCCACCCTCCCTTTTCGCACCTTAATAGATAACAAAATTAAATTATTTTTAGAGTTTGTCCCACAACCCTCTCTATAACTCAGCTGATTTTCAGTTTCCTATCTGCTTTCGTAGTGGAGATATTAGCAAGTGTAATTTTTTACTCTTTCCCTCTCACCGTCTCCCCCTTCCACCTGACACTCGACAAAATTTAGATAATGGAGCTCACTTACTCAATCAACAATCCACCCAAAAACAAAAATTCTACCTTTTGCATCAAATTCACCACTTTTAAAGCGTTAGATTGGATCATGTTCACAATAAGCTTCAACCAGCAATCGATAACTTTCAGCAGCTGTTTTCTTCAAATGAAAAAAGGTTATTAAACTTGATTTGGTGAATGTTTTCACAGTGCATTTCGAATTAAAAGAAAAGATTTCCGGATTCGACACTGTTACGCTTTCGGTCTCCACTGAGACCTTTATCAAGCTTTATTAAACTTCCCTGCGCCCAATGAATCTACAAGTTGTTGTTGCGTTTGAAATGAATTTAATAATCTCTCTGGGAGAAAAAAATTCCACGCCGAAATCACCCATTTTATAGCTTTAAAATCATTCGCGACACATTCTTTCATTAACAGCACCCTCACCATAAATCTTAACTCGTCGCGCCTCAGGCGCAGATTTTTGAATTGAAGGCAAAAAGCAACATTTACCGCAAATGACGCTTATTTGGCGCAAACTTCGACATATCCGCGCACAAAAAAGTATGTGACGCTGATAAAATTTCACAAATCGAATGATGAGGAGTTGTTGCTTAAGTATACCACTTTTCTGATCCGCCATTGTTGATCAGCATTTACTGCTGGCGCCATCTATTGGGAAACGGCGGGAGTGAATTTGTACTCCCGATAGTATGGTCACACCTTCTATCGAAGTGTCTCCATTTAATGGAAATCACCTTGAAATCTTAGTTGATCACACTAGGCCAACATAGTTGGCATCTGTATTTGACATTTTCTTGTAATAAATTTCAAACTTCACCAAGAAAAATGAGAATTGGTTGTTCCAAGATGATAACGACCCGAAACATAGAAGTCGTCTGTGCAAGGATTAGAAAGAGGAAAACGGTATCACGACAATGAACTGGCCTTCACAATCTCCAGATGCCAAACCCAATTGAAAATGTGTGGGCGATTATAAATTCCCAACTCGCTGGCAAACCAGTGTACGATTTGAAGCAGCTAACACGATTTATTCGAAGAATTTGGTGCTCTCTGTCCGTCGTGATTCCATAATTGAGAATGATGGCGATTGTTATTATTATAGAGCGGTGTAAATTGTAACATACTTTCATGTAAAAAAGTTAAACCTAAATATCTTTTGTACTTCTGAAAAAACGCGTACACTTTCTTCTGACACCGACTGTATACAAGCACTCTGTGAAACCATCAATAATACATATGTACATATATTCATAAATATATTTTATTCCCATTTTCCTTAACATTCCATTTAAATGGAAATCAATTTTAATTAAATACCGACTATCCAAACGGAATACGAAATTTAAAAATACAGCTGATCTATCTTCACAACATTCTGTACATACCAGACACCACTGCTAACTAGAAAAATATATTTAAAGATTACGCTTGATCAACAAACAGCGTGTCAACGAGTGGCTTCTCTATAATTTATATCCTAGGGTTAAGTTGAATAATCACCTACAATCTATAAATTTAAGAAAACAAATTTCAAATATCTCGCTCGATCAGAAAAAGTTTCTTTTTAACATAAAAAATCGTTTTTCTATTCGTTTATTTTTTATCGTCGACGTAAAAATCTCAAACGTGAAGTTAACGCAAGAATCAATGATTTCAACAAACAAACTCATTTATCAGACATTATGGCAGAGCCTATATCTCTCTCTTCAGAAATTTTCACCAAAATTACTAATTGGACGAAGCCAGGTGGATAAATAAATTTCTCGGCAAGCAAACATCCCGCGTGTGGAACGCAGCAGAAAGATAAAAAGCAACTGCGATCAGAAACCGCGGAAAGGTAAACTTCAACGGAATGTCTTCGATAGCAGACAAATTGGCTGTTGATAAGTGCCTGAGTGTGATACAACACTTCTCGGCTGCTATAATACCACTTCGCTAAAAAGATTTGGCATAAATTAGAATAATGGTGTTTAAAGACGGCACAATACGTCAATGCCAACTCGTGTCGACCGAATCGGATAGCATATAAACTTTTTGAAAAGCATCTTAACCTCTTATCGCATAGTGCGCCATATATGGCGTTTAACCAAACGGGCGAAGCTTAAGTTTTCAATTTACATGATTCGTCATTAAATAGGAGATGGTAATATTACGTAAGCTTTAACACTCTTAAGTCCTTGAAAACCATACCATATACTATACGTAGAGTCGAAAAGGATATAGAATCGTTGGATTTCTATCCGATCTCTTAAGACTATCGATAGAAAACAATCAGATTATAATAGTTATTATTTACAAAATATTGTGATATCCGGGTGTCGAAAACAATAGCCAGGGAGAAAGTACAAAAAAATATAATGATTTGGTGCATAGGTAGAGCCTTTGAATCCATCTGCCATGCATATAGCACAGCATGCAGCAATGGAGAAAAATAGATTTTATAAAAACAGTTACAAATAACCATGGATGCTAGAAAGATTCATGGGAAATCGTCTTACGTCTTAAATGATTTTCTTCACAGAAATGTAAAAATTCCCAAATGTCTGAAGATAAAACGGATTTCAAATTTCTTCGTAGTAATAAAGGCCGCAAACAGTGCTACTGAAAAGTAAGAATCTGATCCATGATGAAGAAAATGCAGTAGTCCTTCCAATTTTTTATAAGAAAAAAGAAAAGAAGACAGGTTAAGTACTTCAAATGGATGTTAGGTAAGATAAACGACCATTTTGCTATATGTCAGCAGATCAGAACACATTGCGAGTACCCGAAAATATTTTGCTACTAATTATCTTTGAACGTACATGGACTAAAAAATATTATGTCATACATGGTACTAAACTTTTTTCTTGTAAAATAGTCTTAAATTTTAGCACCAGATTTTTAAAGTATTCTTTATGCATTGTTAACAAAACATTCGATACAAGCTCATTAATTTTTTTTTTGAAATAAAAACAAAATTTTCTTTAATGGGTTAATAAAATCTAGTTTCCAATTTATTGAAAATCACATAGCTACACTGTTAAGCGAAGTAATTAATTAAATTGATTTACACAATCGAAATAAATCAGCATTTAATTTCAACATGTTTCGACTAAGCTAGATAACTAACATGTATCTTAGAAGAAACTTTTCTTTGAGATTTCTCCGATACGTACTTTACTATTTTCTGAAGTGCAGACAAATTCCTTTTGAAGTGTAAACAAAATGCGATTGTGTAAAAACAGATTTATACGTTATTGGGATTTTGAAAATCGAGAATAAATTGGGCTACGATTTTTCATGTGGACTGTTGATTTGTTGAAAATGGGTGCTGGAAACTTAAAGGAATGGCCAACTTATGATGGTAGTGTTGAATATGAATATTTTTACTTATTATGCATTCGCTAATAAAAATTTGATGAAAATAATAAAAAAAAAATAATAATAATAATGCGGAGGAGTCAAATAGTGGATAAATGGGGTGGTTGGATGTTTATAGTTTTTTAATTGATTACTGGAATCACGTTCAAAATTTTTTGTGCAGAATGTTAGTTTCATAGATAAAGAGAATTCTATGAAATTCGATTCATTTTATTTTCTTGAAACCATACATTTTATGGTAAAATTTGTGAAACAGCATAATTTTGTTTTTCTAGATGGGTGATTGTACAAAATTTCAAATTCGTAGCTTTTAATTTGTTGGCTTATTGAAATTGGTCGAAATCATACTTTTGTATGGGAGGCGGTAGAAGGGCAAGGGGGGTTTTAAAACGTTTGAAGCACCTTTGTTTTAAATATATTTCAAAGTGTTTGTACGAAATTTCAAGTTGTTAGCTCTTAGTGGTTTAGTGATAAGTGATTTCTTAAAAAAGGTCGAAAGAATACTTTTCTATGGGAGGGAGTAGAAGTTTTGAAGGTATTCGACCAGTTATTATCTTAAATTGTTATGCATTTTTTTAAATGAATTTCGAAGCTTCGAATTTCAATCAAAAATCTTGAGTTTTTGTTTTTTCAATACTCTTGAAACACCTGGTTCAAATTATTATTTTTTTATGTATATCAAATAGATGTCTGCGCGTGAAAATTTTAAACTTTGTATCTTTTACCATAGTTGTAAAAATATTACTCAAAGCTTTTAACATTTTGGCTCACCACCTCGCTCCCCTTACTCCTCTTAAAATTTTACCAAAAAACTATTAGAAAGTGCTCTATTTAGTGGAATGCTTGTCCGTCGGGTTATGCCCTCATTTCCTTATGAATATCACAGTGCGGGAAGCATGTCAATCTTACAAAAAAGGTTTTTGCTGCTAGCGAAATCAGCCAGCCTCTGGGCGTTGTCGTTTCTAATATCATTGAGACAGTGCCTTCCAACTTTTCCCTATTGAAACTCCTCTTTGTCCACTTTTGCGTTAAAGCCACCTATTAATATTTTAATTGTTTAAACTGGTTTTATGTGACACTGGAACTTGAGGGGTTGCCCTTTTATACTGAAGCACTGCTGCGGTGAGGGGAGAAGGATATCGCATTTTGGGAATTATGGAAATAGAGGCGGAAGTGGCTATGCATATTTCTTTTGAATTGTTGAATGTTGCAGTCATGAGGGAATACTGAGATGGGCATCGAGTTCCATATTGGAACAGTCCGGCTTAAAAACGAATCACTAAATTTGATAGTGCGACCGAAGATAGGGTTGAGAGAATACTTATGGGCACATGAAGCAGCTCTAGTAAAGGCATACGTGGGGGTAAGAGATTAGAGATTTCGTCCGAACAATCTCCATTGTAGTAGTGATACAATTCGTCTATGTGAATCAAGCGATGAAGTGATGTCAGAATCTCCTATAATTTTAATGGTCCGAGACTGGATACTATCCAGATAGGAGAGATAAGTTTTTGCAGCTCTCGCCCATATGTGCGAATTAAATTCAAGACGTGGTCTAATATAGGCCTTATAAATTGTCGGTAACCCAGAAGTGGTGAAGGAGTTTTTACAACGATTTAGGTAACCCCAAACATTTAGATACTTCCTTGGCGATGTTAAATATATGATTGTTCCAAAATAAGTTATCTGTGATTTGGATACCTAACATCTTAACACTTGAAGAGTTGGTTAATGGCTGGCCTACGAAGGTGATTGGATCAAGTTTAGAGTAACGTTTCTGGAACAGCACTGGGTTTTCGAAGCATTAAATCCCACTTAATTCTTATTGCCCCAATCAAGAATTTTAGCCAAGTCGTCATTCAATGATTGAACCAAATACCTACGTTGTTCTACTAAGCTATTACATCGGGCTAAGGACGCAGTGTTGAAGTGATAGGAGAAGTCTAATGTGCTGTTATCAGCGAAGCTATATATAGAATTGAAAGTTGAAGATAGCAAGTCATTAATAAATATTAGAAAAGGGTGGGAGAAAGAACCGAACCCTGAGGGACACTAGCATTAATTTTATAAGAGAAAACCACAACATCCAAAACCACACGTATTAAACGATTGGCTAAAAAACTTTCAACCCAGAAAATAAGGTAATCAACCAAATCAATAGATTTAAGTTTGTTTAAAAGGGCGCTGTGCCATACTCTGTCAAAATCCTTAGAACTATCGAGAGCGATAGTACAAGATTCACCAAACTGGTGAATGCTCTTGTTCCAACATTCAGTGAGGGTGGTTAAAACGTCTCCTATGGAAAGTTTTTTGCGATATCTATACTGTCGTCAACAATATCATTGATGTTGAGATATCCTATTACTCTATTGTTGATGATTGTTTCCATGACCTTCGACAGTAGTGAGGTTATTGCTATTGGACGATAATTAGTGGAATTGATTCGTTCTCCTTTTTTTGAGACTGGTTGAACATTTGCAAACTTCCATGGAGATGGGACAGTGGAGGACGATAAGGAGAGACGGTAAAGTTTGCATGAAGGTTTAGTAAGAGAACCGCAGGGATTCCATCTGAGCCGGACGATTTGTTAGCATCTAGATTCTTAAGAACTCGGTATACGTTAAGCGGACGAAAGTTAATTTGTCCTAAGGTGGAATTTAGCGCAGTATACTGTTGCGAGCTAGGGGTTCGCCAGATTCCAAAGAAAACTCAATTCGTTTTAAAAACAATGAATAATTTATTTATTGCACTTTATACACAATTTCCCGATCACTTCACTAAATTCGCTCTAAAAACTTAATTCGTACAACCCAGGAACACTGCCGATCTATCACTTTCGCTTACTTACACCGATAGGTGTTTTCCATGAAACTGTCACTGAGTGAATCATTCCTCGTCGTGAGCTCTGGCTATTTATAATGGTTTTATCCGGGTCTCGAACCTTCTCTGGTGTATGTTTTTCTGCTGGGTCTGGACTATTCTGGAAGTTACTAGATGGCGTCGGGTGTCATTGTTTGTGTCTTTGAGAATTTACTAGAAGTTTTTACTATGGCCCTCTACATGTTGGAAGAATATTCTAAATAGTTCTGGCAGATTTGAGAGAGATCATTGCCAGATCTATAACATTACCCTCTCCTTAGTCCCTGTTCGTCCCGAACAGAGTCGTTCATTTCCGCAATGGCACCATGGTACTTGGTTAATCGGTCGAGATGTACCACTTTCATTTTTGTACGAGGTTTTCGCTGATTCCATCCATCCTCTGGTTCGATCGTTAACCTCCAAATGGTTTTTCCGGCTTCTTTTTCCTTCTCACGTTCGCGTTCTTTCTCCGTTTCCTTTTCGCGCTCATTCTCCTCCTTAGCGGCACGTTTACTTCCCTTTTCTCGTTCCGCATTCTTCCTTTCGCGATCTTCTCGATCATATCGCTTCCCATGTTTGGTCTTGTCACGATTATTCGCATGAAGTACTTGACCGTCACGACTTCTACCCGTTCGTTCGCGATCCTTATTCGATTGTCCATCTTTGCTTCCATGATCTTTCCTGATGTATTGTTCTTGTTGCAATCGAGCTTGCCGACTCGGGGTTTTCGATCGACTCCGGCGTCTTTTATCAAAACCGTGTGTAAGATTTGAACTCTGACGACTAGTTCTTGACCACGAACTACCTGCCCGATTTCCATCTTCGCATTGGTTAGCAGCGCAGCCGGAACAATAGTTGGTCGCTTTTCGGCAGTCGAGTCTCAAGTGTCCTGCCTGTCCACAATTCCAGCATCGGGGGGCACCAAATCTTTCGCTCCGTTTGGTGTACTCTGCTTTCTGACACATACACTCTTTTGCTCTTTCTCGGCCTCGATAATTACTCCGTGAGCTTTGCTTGGCAGCTTCGAACGTCAGCCCATATACCAAGGCTTCGCCTATCGTTTTCTTACCTGCCAATTTCAACGCCTGTTGCAGCTCTCTGTCCAGTACAGCATTGTTAAATGCGAAAACAGCCGTATCGTTGCGTTGCTCTGTTTGCGCATTGGGCAGCGATAATAATGTGAGTCGTTCAATATCGCGTGCCAGCTCTTGAAGTGTTTCACCATTCTTTTGAGTTCGGTTGTACAGCTCTATTTTGTAGATCTCTTTCATGCGGTCACTGCCGTAATGAAGATCCAATGTTTGGACTAACGTTGAAAAATCTTGTTGTTGCTCCTGCGGAATCGTTTGAAGAACCTCCGCTGGTGGACCTCTTAACGCCAATATAAGAGCCGTTCCTCGTTCGAGATCATTCCAATGGTTGTTTCTGGCGGTGGCCTCAAATTGGATCTTATAAATAGCCCACGGTGTCTGTCCATCGAAGATTGGAGCTTTGAAACCCTTATGCGTAACGTGCTCTGCTTTCATGACTCCGACTGCTTTCACGTTATCCAAGTCCCTTTTTAGGCGTTCGACTTCTTGTACAATCCCGGATATCTTTTCCGCAATTTGCTCTTCGAAGATTCGAAGTTTCTTCTCAACGTTTTCTTCTATGGCCTTACCCATGGTGTCTATTTTATTATTTTGCAGCTCCAATTTTTGGTTAAGGTCCTTTGAGGTCTGATCTAATTTCTGATTAATATCCGCCGATTGTTGCTCTAGTTTGTGATTAATGTCCGCAGATTGTTGCTTAATGTCCGCAGATTGTTGTTTAATGTCCGCAGATTGTTGTTTAATGTCCACTGATTGTTGCTCTAATTTCTGATTCATATCCGCAGATTGTTGTTTTATGTCCACTGATTGTTGCTCTAATTTGTGCATCATTTGTTGCATTAACTGTGTTAAGGCACCCGATGTACCAGAGCACTCCTCTTTACTAGCTTCTTCGATTTGGAACTCAAAACTATCTGCATTCTCACCCTCAGCCTCAAGTGTCTCGATCATACGGCTGACAAGTTCAGACTTGCTCCCTGTTGTAGGTAACCCGCGTCTACTGAGCTCTTCCTTCAGCTCCGTTACTTTTAAGTCTTTTAAATAACGCGGCATTTTCACTACCGATTATTTCCAGTTTTTCCGCGATTCGAATTCACTTAAATTTACGTCACTGCTCACTAAATCACTCGAGATTATTCGATTTCACAAAATTCTCACTGTCCGTTCGAGAATTTTAGTTCCGCGATTTTACTTCGCTAATTAAAGTCACTGTTCACTAGAGCACTCGAGAATATTCGATTTCACAAAATTCTCACTGTCCGTTCGAGAATTTTAGTTCCGCGATTTTACTTCGCTAATTAAAGTCACTGTTCACTAGAGCACTCGAGAATATTCGGTTTCACCAAATTCTCACTGTCCGTTCGAGAATTTTAGTTTCACTTTTCCGCTCTCACAAAATTATCCGTTCCGAGAATTTTTAATTTCACTCGCGATTTTTAACCCGAATTTATCCTTGAAATCCCACTCTTCTGACACCAATTGTTGCGAGCTAGGGGTTCGCCAGATTCCAAAGAAAACTCAATTCGTTTTAAAAACAATGAATAATTTATTTATTGCACTTTATACACAATTTCCCGATCACTTCACTAAATTCGCTCTAAAAACTTAATTCGTACAACCCAGGAACACTGCCGATCTATCACTTTCGCTTACTTACACCGATAGGTGTTTTCCATGAAACTGTCACTGAGTGAATCATTCCTTGTCGTGAGCTCTGGCTATTTATAATGGTTTTATCCGGGTCTCGAACCTTCTCTGGTGTATGTTTTTCTGCTGGGTCTGGACTATTCTGGAAGTTACTAGATGGCGTCGGGTGTCATTGTTTGTGTCTTTGAGAATTTACTAGAAGTTTTTACTATGGCCCTCTACATGTTGGAAGAATATTCTAAATAGTTCTGGCAGATTTGAGAGAGATCATTGCCAGATCTATAACAATACGTTGGAAGGCTAGAGTTCGTTGGTGGTAAAGAAGAGTTGCCAGCAAATTGAACCGCTAAGATATTTGTCTTCATGTTGGGATGCGTAATAATCTCATTGTTGTAGATTAAAGATGGAATTGATGATGCAGAACTACCTCTGATGGAACGAGCGAGAGACCAGAAACTTTTGCTGCCCTTAGGACATCTCAAAATTTTTTGCCTTTGTTTCTGGTCATGCAAATATTTTTCCTTTCTTTTTTGAAATTAATCCAATTAACTTCAGATGGCAGCTGCTTATAAGCATGGTAAGCTGCCTCTTTAGCCCGTATCGCAGTACTGCATTTTTCATTAAACCAAGCTTTAGAACTGGGCTTGATTGGTTTGTAGCTTTTGGAAATGAAAAGTCTCATGCCCAACAAGATGGTCTCATTTACTGCTTGAGAAGCATTCTCAACACCTCTGTTGAAGCATATTGACCAATCAAATGAATGATAAAGTTGCTTAAGACTTTCTTAATGCCATACCAACTTTTTTAGAGTTGGTGTGATGGGCGTCGAGGTGGAGATTGGGAAGCGGGTAGAAATTAAGCAATGGTCTAAGCTTCCGAGTGGAGAATTAACAGAAGTCGAGTATTTAGCTGGGTCTGAAGTTAAGAAAAGATCAAGGAGATAAAATCCTTGGCCTGTAATGTCAGGGGTACGAGTAGTCCTGCCCACAGTTTGGCATAGGTTATTCGATGATGCGAATAGTTCAACAAATCGGCCGGTTGGAGATGTGTTACGGGAGTATCAAAGCCAATTTATATTATGGACATTAAGATCGCCTGTTTCTGCGATTTCGGATTCAGCGTGATTGGAAAGAATTCGATTAATTGAACCTGAAATATTTTCAAATTCATTAATTGTGTCTTCGTCCGATATATTAGGGCTTTGATACAAAAAACAAAGATGAATAATGCGCTTTTGAATAAAGAGTTTAGCCCAAATGAAATTAAATTCGGGATTAATATAATTTGCGAATTCGGGCAAAAGTTGGTAAGTGACATTGTTGTGTGACATTAACGCGAGCTTCCGAAAAAGCAGTTAACGCATTTGAAAGAAAGGTCCTCCGAAGATTTTTGGGACCTGTGAAGGAAGGAACGGAATGGCGAATGAGATACAACCATGAGTTGTATCAACTCTACGACGAGCCAGAAGCTTCAACGTTCATCAAGCTACGTAAACTGCAGTGGGCTGACCATGTAGAGCGAATGGAAGACAGAAGAATCCCCAAACGTGCTCTGAAAGGCGAAGCGAGTGGTAACCGGCCAGTAGGCAAGCCACGCACGCGATGGGAAGACTCGGTTGATGAGCCATCTTAAAAATTAGCAGCTGCAGGACGCGGTCTTCGGATCGAGACGATTGGAGGCGACGACTTCAGGAGGCCAGGGCCCGATTTGGGCTGTCGCGCCATTGATGATGATGATGACATTGTTGCAGATGTACAATGTAATCCCGCATTGTCTAAAAATTACCAGCACCAGAAGATAATTCGGAACAAAAAATTGATCCAAATTATCGTCATTGGAAACTTTAGTTTCACTAAGTGTATCGCTGTATTTTTAGAGCTGAGATGGCAATACTCTCCAAAGTGATTCGTTCTTAGCCCTCTAATATTTGTAAAGTCAATTGCAAATAAGCTTTTGCATTGACTTGCAAATCTAAATAGATTGCAACAAACAAACCACAACAACACAACTTAAAAAAAAAAAAAATTTTTTTTTTTGTTTTTTGCGTTGTGTTGTTGTGGTTTGTTGTTGCAATCTATTTACATTTGCACCGGGTCACTGGCAATTAGTTTCCTTTCGAAGCACTTTCCGAGCAAAAAAAAAAGTGCGTTAATTTTATTTTTTTTTCCGATCACGATGTTAATGCTGTGAAGCCCACAACCGTGGTTGTCTGCGATGAACAGAAATCAAAACTTCCGGTTTCCCGAAGATTGCTCAATTTTGAAAATTTTGTTCGATCTAATGACGGTAATTAATTAAAAAACAATTTGGTTTCTTGGAGTGTAGTGATGTTATGTTTGCTCACCTGTTCCAAAATTGCTCCCACTGCTTCTGGATTGCACGTTCCAAGATCCGAAGGAAAAGTCCAACTTTCGTGGCCGTTACCTTTGAATTAATCCTGCTTTCTTCGAAGGATGTCAGGTTTTTTCGAGGATGAGTTGTTAATACATCGCCTAACTCCCAACCTAGCCTTGCTCATTCACTTTGATTTAATTTCTAGTAAGTAGACTCAATAGGTCATTTACTACTGGACACTATAATCAAGTGTAGGCAGCAACCCTTCCTGCGGACAGCTTTATTTTTGATCTGACCGTGGTGGTTTTGGTGCCAGCTAATTTTGAAAAGATATATCTGTAAAGGTTTAAAAAATTGCCATGCATGGCGCCATATTTTTGCTTCCTGCACTCCGTAGCAGTTGGAAGTGGGCTTTGATTTTGGAAGAAAATAATATCTTGATCGACATGGTACATTTCTAGATGAGCAGCCTTATTAACAAGCAAAATTTCTGAATTAGAGGCGACCAAAATAATAGTCTCTGATGATATGTCTTGTGATTCGAGTGGGTGAACGCCTAGAATTCAAGGTGCATCTGATCGAGCTCAAAAGGCATCTGACAACTGTTGCACGCCAGATTCGTTGCGTATTTGGGCGTGAATGAAGCTCGATTAGACGTTCGTTTCGAACCATTTATGTCGGTTTATTCGTCGCTTGTACGTCTGTATGGTATGAATTCGTGACGCCTGCTGCAGGCTGCGTGATAATTACCTCGTATCCTGTAGGCGTGCATGCCGGTATGTCACACGATTTCTGTCAATGCCATGTAAATATTGATGGGAGTTGCTCCATTGGGGTTGAGGGAAATGGAAAGACAGACCGTCTTACGAAAAATGGCGTAGAAACAACTTTTATGGGACCAGAGACATACAGCGGAAAAGAAAAGGACCCTGTTCTTAAAAGTGTATTGAACTAGAGCACAGAATCTACTGGAATAGACTTCCAGGTGTATCAATCCCCAAAAAATTAATCCTATCACAGAAAAACAAAGTGAAGCAAATCCTACAACTAAGCAAGACTGATATCAGTTTTCTGATCGGCTTCTTGATGGGCTACACTGGAGTAAGCCACCACCTCAAAAATATAAGTGTAGCTGAAACCGACATCTGCCGCCTCTGACCTAACGACAGAGCACATTCTGTGTCACTACAAAGCAGTAGCAAGGACAAAATAAAATCTTCTAGGAAAAGGGTTTCTTACAGCTGGTGAACTAGCCAACATGGCTCCCTTACCCATACTTAATCTAACCACAGCTATGCAGTTGTGGTAGGAGAAATAAGTAATAGACGCACAATAGGACGAGAAGGTTGTAGTACTCTCACGTGTTCCCCATTATATAAACAAATAAATAATTGGGCTTGGAGGTGATATGACGTGGAATCCTCTTCAAGGTTAGAGAGGGACGTCCAATGCTGCAAACGGACTGAGTGACTGACGTGGAGGTCGCATCCAGAATCCTTTGCAAGTACATGAGAGATCTAGATGGAATGGGAGCTTAGCAGGTTAATAGGAGCTACTGTGTAAGGAGTTTGGATGGCTCACCTTCAAAAGGCATCGGTAAAACATCGCCGACAATTGATACTATACCATGGTAAGCGAAAATGGAGTTTTACTATTACCTGATATGGCCATGGCCCTTTACTTGTACTGTCCTGCGGTTGTTGTCCGAATGCGTTTGTTTTAACTTTGTGTAATATGTTTCTACGTAATGATTAGGTTACAACAGCTGTTATCCATTACGAGTGAACGATAAATGTGAATTCCGGTATAGCCTTTGGAGAATGCCGTCTTTACGTATTTGAGGTCTCAACTGGGAGTCACTCTCTTGAGTTGCGAGCCTGACCGAAAGTTTTTCGGTACGACGGGTATCTGGGAGCTGATGGACAGTTACTTCCACTCCTGATAATGGAAGACGGCCTTTCGGGGAGTATCGCAGTGGCTGTTGTTTAACGCCCAAATGCGAGTAAAATTTCCCGAAGCTCCAAGTTTTTCCAACCTGGTACCGAACCTTAAGCTCGTGAGTGGGCCGCATCCTAACCCCTTCTCCCCCATACAAATTTCTCGAAGTAATATAATAAATTAAATTATATCATAATATATGTTTTGTTTTCTTTTGACGCTACGTTCAGTCTCTGATCTATGCGAACACGCCGCAAACAGTTGATTCATTGAAGACTTTACCCATTTCATGAATGAAATTGAGTTCGATTTATGCGAACGAATCATCGAAAATTAGACCTCCTCCGGTTTACCCTGTTATAAAACGTAGAAATTTACGCCAAAGGGCAAAATAAGGCTTTGTAGGGTGTATGGAAATATTTTTTTAGGGAAATCTTGAATTTCACTAATTAATTTCGCGAAACAGAATTAATATTGCTTTACTGAATCCGGAATTTGTTGAAAATTACATTCAAAATCGTTGGTTCCATTTTTTGGATAAGTTTATGATGTTGCCGAACTTTAAGCACATTTTCTTAACACTCGTAATCGTGCTATTTCAATCTGCGTAGGAAAATGTAGGGATTTTCGAAAGATTTGGTAGAGAAAAAGGTTTAATAAATTCGGTTAGAGCTATTTTTTCCCAAGAGCTCTAGTGTCTCTTTTATATCGCTGTACAGTTTGCGGTAAGTGGAAAATTTTAAAGCGTTCATTCCAAAAGCCTCAAATATCTTGATAAAAACCTGATACCTCGTTTATGTTATATGAATAATATGTATAAAAAAATAATTGTCTTATATGTAATGCTGATTTTGTATTATCGATGTTATAACGTTGTGTCTAATAAAAAATCTTTTAACCATAGATATCTTAGGCAGTGTTACTTAAGAATCTGTTAAATCGGTCTTGAAATATACTCGTACAATATAAAAACAAACCGTAAAATTGCGTGTATTACTATTCTACCATCATTAATAGAGCGTTTACCAACATTAACAATATGAATAATAAATGCATAAAATTTAAAATCAGAATATTTTTCTAACTTAATATCTATTTTAAAAAAAAACGTAGACGTAGCACAGTCGTGTAAAAATAGGGCAATTGTGGGATAAATTGAGCATAGCGTAAAAAATAACTCTAAACATCTCATAAGATTCTAGCAGGTCATTTACAACCAGATCGTTAAACCCGGCTCACACAATGACTAAGATTGAAAATCACGAAGAAGAAGGAAAAAAACTCAATATCAGTAAAAAAAAAACTGACTGATCGTCTTCAAGAGTACAAAATCATTTTTCAAGATGATTACAAACGAACTGGGCGTAACTTGTTGATGCCCAGAGCCACGTTGTAGAATAATATACATTCTGATGGTACCCACCAGCAAACTAGTTCGGTAAAGGAACACGAGTTAAAGATTCATACAAGTATGTTGTCCAAGCCGAAGAGCCTTTTATCACATGAATCGAATACGTTGCTTTATAAGCAGCCTTCTTTAAGCCGTAATGCCAAAGAAAATCGATCGAAAATGGTATGAGCAAGGTAGACGAAATGAAATTACATCAGAGATACACCAGAGATCCAAAGATGATTAAGAAGAAGTTATTACCTGAGACGTAAAGCAGACAGACCAGACACTTGCTGTCCGAGTCATTCAACCAAATTAAGGAACGCAGCCTCGGCACCGTTGGGCAGCAAAATATTGTTACGACTTTACCAAGAGAGGGTTAAGGTGATTCTTCTACCTTGCCGGCCGTTAACATGGCGAGCGTACAATAAGTTGAATGCGAAATTGGAAAAATGTGCAAAAGCTTGTTCAGCTGTCCGAAACATGCAATTAAATTACCTGCAATTAAGATTAAGAAAATTCTTGGCCAATTTCATGTAGTTGCTTGCCAGTTTCTCGTTTTATTATCGCTTCCAGCCGATTAAGGGCCCTCTCTTCAACACTCGCCAGAGTGCACACATTTTACATTAAATAACCAACTTGATGAGGTGATGATAGTATGTTGTGGGTATTAATGTCTTTTGGAATGTATTTACATCTCACGAACAGAAATTTCATTTTCCGAAAAATATGAATAAAATTTATCGCGTAAAGTGTTTAAAATTAATTGAATGAGTTAAGTTACATGGTTTCTTTCACATAACTATCTTTATATGTCATGAAAGAATTCCTTGGATATCTAAGAAAAATCAGATATTTTTTTCTGCTTCTTCTTCAGTAGGGCTAACTTTGAAAAATCAATTTAAAGAACATAGTAGATTAAACTTATAATTAATTGGTTTCTTTTTAAAAATGCAATAAAATGAACAAAATTAAAGTTTTTTCCATGTATTATGGCTTCATAAGTAAGAACAAACATTCCCATTAATGATGGAATACAACTTCGTTCAACTGGCTGCCTCGGCTGGATTCGCAGTAGCGCATTCTGTCACTCCAATTTTCCAAGACCATGTCGATGGTTTCGAGCTGTAGCTCACGGATTGCTTGGATGATATTGGCCTTGAGTGCTTGAATCGATTCTGGATTCTTGGCATAACATCGGTCCTTCACGGTTCCCCAGAAAAAAAGTCCAAAGGGGTCAAATCGCAGCTCCGAGGCGGCCAATTGACATCGCCAAACGCCAAAAAAACGCACTGTTTGGGCTACACCTCACTCACTTTGGAAATAAGTTTTCAATATTTCCCAACATGATACATGATACTAAGTTTCTGTCAAGATTTTGAGCGGGAAACAGCTTTCAGTATCAAAATAACCTATGATTTAAAAAGAAACCAAGTAATTGCCCACCCTGTTCTTTCATGCAAACGAGTGGCAAGGGTTTTAATGATTTTTGCAGAAGTAACTACAATCAACTTCCAACAAGTCGGGCGCAACTTTATTATAATTGAGATATGTTAAGGATATACAGGTTAGGGTGAAAAGGAGAGTCTAAGTGATTGGGGTTTCTAGGGCAGGGCTGTTGTAAATTATATAACACTTAGTGTATTATATAACACTTAAGTGTATCGCATTTAAATGCGATTAAGATCAATAGCTCCAGTATACATAATCAATATTTCATCGTTTATTTATGTAAATGTGGATCTGTATGAATGATGCAGGAGGGGTGGGGGGTGTACAATGGGTGGTTGGATGTTGATAAGTTTTTAAATGATTGCTTGAATCACAATCAAAATTGTCTGTACAAAATGTTATTTTTGTAAAAGAGTATATGCACGAAACGAGATATTTGTATAGGAGGGGGAGAAGGTGAGGGAGTCGCAAAATTTGTGATGCATTTTATTAAGTTTCGCTTGAAAGGTATTTGTACAAAATTTCAAGTTCGTAGCTTGTTGATTATTAGTCGAAATTATACTTTTTTATGAGAGTAGAAGGGCAATGGGGATTTTAAGACTTTTGATGTAACTTTGTTTTAAATATTTTTCAAAGTGTTTGTACAATTTCAAGTTGATAGCTTGTAGTAGTTTGGTGATAAGTGATTTCTTAGAATTGATCGAAAAAGTACTTGAGAATGGGAGTGGGTAGAAGTTTTGCAAGTATTCAACCAATTAATATTAACTTTTACGCCCTTTTTTAAATGGTTTCCCAAATTTTGAAGTTTATAGCCAAAAATTTCAATCAAAAATTTTGAGTTTTTTTTTTATTTCACATGAAAAACCTTGTGCATGTTAGGACCCCCTTCGGTGGATACGATTGAAATTATTATTTTTCTTTATATATAATAAATATACATCCATCCTGCATATCTTTTACCAAAGCCCTAAGAACAATATTAAATTTTTTCTCTCTTTTCCATAATTTGTATTCTCTCTTGGTTGCTAATATTCAGTTAGCAATAAAGTAATTTTCAGTGCAATGGAGTTTGGTGTTTTATTTCAGAAATCTCGAGTTTTTCAATTTTTATTAGTTTTTGGTTCGTGTCTAAGCTAATCACTTTAGCAACGGACAACTTAACGCGGGACAGAGATAGTTGGATTGAGCCTAACTATGCCAGACTAGAATAGCGAAACGATTTTTTCGAAAATTTAACAATTGTTTCGGAAAGTTTAAGGCAGGTTAGAGTTAGTTGCAATAGAATTAAGTATGCGAGACAGGAATAGCGAAACGATTGTTTTGAAAAATTCGAACATGTCACCAGTAAGGCAGGGAAATACTTTCAGTCCCGTTTTGTTACCAAGGCAAAACATCTCATAGTCTTTCACATAATATGTTTTCCTTACCGTACACATACGGTTTTTTTTTGCATATTCTGGCTAATTACTTTATTATTCTAGTAATAAAGTATTGTGATCGACACAGAAAAAAAGTCTGCTATCCTGGAAATTTTGTTTTTTCACGTTTCATAATTAAAAATGCAAAAAAAACATAACAGGGCTACGATTGCGCGTAAAGCGCAATCTTACGATACTCTAGATGAAATAGAATTTTTTGTGATCCCAAGAAATTTTGTAGCTAGGGAATAGCGTGTTGGTCTTGTAATGCGAAGGTCGTGAGTTCAAATCCCGATCGACGCAATATATAATTCCAGCACATTGCCTGCTTGGATATACCTTGGTCACCTCAATCTACGAAAATGAAAAAATCGTAGAAAGAGGGTTGTACGAAGGGCTAACAACGCTTCCACAATAAGTAACGAAAAATGTTAAGGAACCTGAATGTCAGGAGGCCAAGGTCCGATTTGGGCTGTAGTGTCATTGTAGAAGAAGTAGAAGAAATTTTGTATGGGGAGTGTTAGAAGGGGTGATAGCATTGAACTAATTTTTCCCCATCATGCTAAAGTAGCTATAAAAATGTTTTATACAAAATGCTTACTCCAAAAATTGAATAGGAGCTGAGAAAATTAGTGTGTTAGATTTAGTGAAAATTTGCAGTTTGTATGGGAGGTGGTAGAAAGAGTGGGGGGATTTTAGTGATTTTTTTCAGAAATAACTAAGAATATCATAAAATTGACATTTCTTAAATTTTAGACGCTTAACATTCATAATTTTCAAGAAAATAGATTTTTTGTGAAGTTGTGAAACTGTGTCATATTGTATGAGAGGGGGTAGAAGCAGTGAAGCTAATCAAATATTTTTTTCTGATCTTAGTGATATTGCTAAATAAGTATTTATTACCAAATATGGGCTCGACAAATGTTATATGTTCTGAGAAAATCGGCTTAGGGCATTTCATGAAAAAGTGTAGTTTGTATGGGAGGTGGTGGAAGGAGAGGAAGGACGCAAATAATTTTTATACTGTAGATTGAAATCATTATGGAAGTAATATATCCCGAAATTCAGACTATGTATGCTTTTCGAGCAAATCCATTTATTGTCGAATTGCGAAATTGTGTCATTCTTTATGAGAGGGGGTAGAAGGGGTGAAGGTAATCGTCTATTTTTTTTTAGCCTTACTAATAATTTAAAAAAAATATTTACTGCACAATTTCAGCTTGCTAAATTTTATACGCACTGAGTAAATTGGGTTAGAGTAATTCATGACAAGTACAGTTTGTATGGGAGGTGGTAGAAGGAGGAGGAGGAGGACACGCATAATTTTTATACCGTAGATTGATATTATCATAAGAGTAATATATTCCAAATTTTAGACTAATAGCTTTTATACTTTTTGAGTAAATCTATTTATTGTCGAATTGCGAAGTTGCATCGTTTTGTTTGGGAGGGGGTAGAAGGGGTGAAGTAAATCATCTAATTTTGTTTGGTCTGACTAATCATTCTAAATAAATATTTAATACACAATGTCAGCTCACTGAACTTTATACGCACTGAGTAAATTGGCTTAGAGTATTTCTTTAAAAAGTGCAGTTTGTATGGGAGGCGGTGGAAGGAGGGGAACGACCCTTATACTTTTTATACGGTAGATTGATGTTATCATAAAAGTATACTTTTATACTTTTCGAGCAAATCCATTTATTGTCAAATTGCGCAATTGTGTAATTTTGTATGGGAAGGGGTAGAAGAGGTGGAGCGATTTGGCCCGTTCAAGATATTGACCTTACTTTTTTGTCAAAAACGACGTGTACGAAATTTGAGCTTTCTAGCTCAACGCGTTCTCAAGCTAGAGAGTGAACGGATGGACGGACGGACAAACGGACATCCGGTTTTGAGATTTCTGAGTGATAATATTAACTTCTGTATCATTAATTTTTTTCTCCGAGCCTTATTTCTTGGCGTTACAAACTTTTAAGCAAACTTATAATACTCTCAGATTTCATCTAGAGTATAAAAACCTGTCCGTCCGTACGCCTTACATATGGACTCCTGTCTCCGAGACCGTTAACGGTAGAATGTTGGTTTTTGGGTGGATTGTTGATTGGGTAAATGAGCTCCATTATCTAAATTTTGTGGAGTGCCAGGTGGAAGGTGGAGGTAGAAGAAGGGAAAGAGTGAAAAATTACACTTGCTAATATCTTCACTACGAAAGCAGATAGGAAGCTGAAAATCAGCTAAGGTATAGAGTAGATTGTGGGACGAACTCTTAACATAATTTAATTTTTTTACCCATTGGGGTCCGAAAAGGAGGCCAACAAATTGTACACCGAATTTTTTTTCCAAATGATTGTGTCTTTGGAACTACTTGTTTCGAAAAGTTCTTATTTTAAGAACAATTAGATGGCATACAGTTCCACTATATCAACTAAAAGGGGAGCCATTAATTGTAAGGGAGGTCAGGGGGGTGCAAGGAAAAACATTTAAAAACTAATATTTAAATTATCTCTTAAGCTATGTGATTGAAACTTAAACATAAATTAAGCTGTACTAGCGGAATACAATCAAAATATCAAACTTGGTGGTAGTAGTAGAGGATGTGCGAAACATTTCCACAAATGGTGCACTTTTCAAAATTTCAAACCGTCTCAAAATTCAAAACAGGTATTAAGTTGAAAGTTTTTCAAATTGTAGAGTTCTATGATCTATAATTTTCGAAATTTTGAGAAGGGATGGAACGAGGTGGTGGGTCAAAATGTCGAAAAATTTCACTACTTGTTTTAGGGCTCTGGTAAACATACACAGTGAAAATTTTGCACGTGCATGCATACATAAAGAAAAAATATTAATTTGAACCAGAACTGTTATCCACCTGTACTAGGTGTTTCACGAGTAGTGTAAAAAATTCAAATACTCAACTTGTTTGAGTGATTTTAAGCTACAAACCTGAAAATTTGTGAAATCCATTAAAAAAACAAAATGCTTAAAAGTTTAGGATATTAATTGGTTGAATACCTTTAAAACTTCTACCCCTTCGCACACAAAATTATTTTTTCAACCATTTTTAAGAAATCAATTCACCAAACCATTAAAAGCTATCAATTTGAAATTTTGTACAAAGCCTTTTAAAAATATTTCAGATAAAAGTTTTTAAACTTAACAAAACTGCATCACAAGTTTTGCTATTCTCTCACCTCCTTGAACCCCTCCCATACAAATGTATGTTTTTAAGAATATAAAATACACCAAGAATTTCATAGAATTTACTCCGTCTATGAAACTAACATTCTATACGGCGAATTTGATTCGAGCAATCAATTAAAAAAATATTGACATGTAACCACTCCTTCTATCGCGCAATGTTGACGCGCCTTCCATGTCTAGGAAGGCACCGAGTGCAACCTCATTGTGGTGGAAAGATTTATCTTCGGTGGCTGAATTATAATATAAGTGAGCCTATCTTTCAGATAGGTGTGTTGGTATGGGCACCTGAGGGGGTCAGATTTGCACCAGTCTTCATAGGCCTTTGGGAAGGAACGAAATTAGAATGATGGGTCAGAATGCTTTCGCGATTTTATCAGAGATTTGGCCTGGCTTAGGTATGAAGCCCACCATAACTTCAGTGTGTGGCAAAGATTGATGCATGCTTTGTATATGTCGACCAGGTTCGGAATTATCACTCCATCTTCATGCTG
Source organism: Chorisops tibialis (assembly GCA_963669355.1). NCBI lineage: Eukaryota > Metazoa > Arthropoda > Insecta > Diptera > Stratiomyidae > Chorisops > Chorisops tibialis. The sequence continues at coordinate 274,238,219 of OY770262.1, forward strand.
GATCATAGCGGAAAGAAATGCAATCATGATGACTTGCAGGGTTTGAAAGAACTAAACGCAATTTCTCTTTTCTAGCGTAATATCTGTATCTACTAGTTCCGAGAACTAAAATACCATCGACCCCAACTTTGTGGCGGGTTATCAAAGCATCCGCGGAAATGCGTTTGCCGCTAAACTACCCTTAAGAAACCATCACCTTTATCCAGTAATTGAGGCATGTATGGGCCTTTGGATAAGATCCTCTTTATTCTGTCTGTATCGTTGACGTTTATTTATCTATTTAGCCATTGAACAAAATTTACATTTCAATTACACAATAGCAAGCGATAAGAAATATCCGGCAAGTCTATAGGCATGGTTGATAATATTTTGAAAATGTGTAGTGAAACTCAACTTCACATCAAAAGTCACACCGAGATCCTTCATAATCGTTACTTCTGAAAGTCTAGTGCCATCGAGTAAATATAGTAACGGGAGGATCAGTTTTAAGTGAATATGAAATTGAGAAGCATTTTTTAATGTTTAAGTTTAGGTCAGTCGACAAACACCACTGATATAGACGATCAAGGTCCAATTTTAAAATATCACGATCACAGGGAGAATTAATCGCTCAAAAGATTTTGAGGTTATCTGCATACAGGAGACAAGAAGAAGATCAAAACTGGGGTAGGTCATTTATAAAAAATAGGAATAATAGTGGACCAAGAATAGACCCCTGTGGAGCACCAGACCACGCAGGAAATACATAAGACTCATGTCCCTTAAAAGTTGCACGCACACTACGAGTATCTCTTTCATGACGGCTGTTAACTGGTTTTTATACAGCGTAAGTGCTGCATGATATTGGTCTATGTCACGTTTGCAGGAATCAGATTCATCAAAGAGCATCCCACTAAGTACCAAACAATGTTTATACTGTCCGTAGTGGACTTCTGAGGCAGGAGCATCAGTAACAAAATATCGTGCGAGACGTTACTGACTGGAAAACGAGTGGAAAGAGGTGAGAATGTTGGTTCTTTATGGGAGTTTTTGTTTTGCAATTAAAAGTGAGCCGTGTGTCACGCAGTTAATGTCCTGTGAGGATACTTCATTTTCGAGGAATACAGGGCGGTGCAAACATGTATGTGCATTGGCACAAAACTGGCCCTTTCACTACTCTTAATGAATAATTGATCTTCGTGGATGAGATCTTATCCATCGCCTTCCTTTTGCATAGGGGATAAGGCTCAACGAATCTTTTATCTGGAGTATCCTGAAGATAATGAAATATTCCCAATAAAAAAGTTCCGGCGACAACTAAAGGCCGATGCTCAGAGTCGTACCTTGTGGAAGAGAATTGTTAGTGATCTATGCCCTACAGGGGATCTTAACAGGAATATGATTGATTGTTGATTCATTTGTATCCCGAGATATAATGGTCTTTAGGGTAATGAACAAGCTGATTTATTGGCCAGAGAAGAATCCGAATCTGGTTTCTTAGGTTATATTTCTTTTTGTGGGATACCACACAGTACTACGAAACTAAATATTGAAAAGTTTGTGTCTGCCTTCAAATAATTTTTTCGTCCTACTACGTAGCCTCCCTTTCGAATCAGTTTTGGAAATTGATTGATCACTGCGTACTATCATTATATGCACGTCATATACTTCTCGCTTTCCGTTGTAATTTTTTATTCTCAGGCTCTTGCTTTGGGAAAATAATATATCCATCTATGGAGTCGGAACTGATCGTCCTTACTTCGATATCTAATTTACTTTTTCAGTTATATAAGTGCGTGTCAGAATAACCTTTCTCTATGACGCACATCGCAATCGCAAGCTCGACAATAGTTCTACTCCGTCCCATACAAATTTAATGAAATTTCGAAATTTAAGGAAATTGATTTTTCCAACCATTTCAGCTATTGATTTGAAAATTAGGTCATAGTATAATGATATAAATATCATTAACCTCAAAAAATATTGATCTGATCTCCTTACTCCTTCTACCACCTCCCATACAATTGCACAATTTTCAAAAATGCATTTATTCGGTTTGCATTGCAACTAGCAAAGCTAAATGAACCAATTTTTGTTATAATTAATTTTATTACATTTGCAACTAATTTTAGAAAAACTATCAACTTTACCTCACTCCTTCTACCCCCTCCCATACAAATTTTACGAAATTTCCGAATTTCAATTAAATAGTTTTCTTCAAAACCGTCAAAGCTATCAACTTTGAAATTTGAGAACAGTATACTATTTTAAATATAATTGATGTCAAGAGATTTGGTTTTAATTCGGATATTCCTTCTACCCCCTCCCATACAAATGCATTTAACCGATGTTCATAGAAACTAGAAGAAGTAGAAGCTTGAAAATTTGCCAGAATTTGTCCCTTAATAATTGTAACAAATGCTAAAAAAATTATCGCCTTAACCTCATTCCTTCTACTACCTCCCATACAAATTGTTGTATTGGAAATTCAAGAAAAGTTTTTCTCCTTCGATCATATGAGATATATGAAAATTGTAACAAAGCAATGTGATTAGGATGTTGCCAAGCAGATTCAAAATAATCCAAAAGCTCCCACTTTCTCTGCCACCTCCCATACAAATACCATAAATTCAGGCAAAAATTGTTCAAGTTCCTCAAAATTATGAAAGCAAGAAACTTTAAATTCAGCATAAAATATTTTATATACTACGTTCAGTGTTACATACAAAAATTACAAACCTCCCCCTCTGCTTTTACCACCTCCCAAACAAAAGTTAAGTAAGTATTTCATCCGAGTATCAGTCAGAGTATCATATGATTGGGCTTTAGGCCCAAAGTAAAAAGTTTATGGTATGTATTATCTAGAAAGTCAGCGGAAGGGCATCAGAATTGCATTGTAATTTAATTAAATAAGACTCTCTTTACATGTTGTCTGGGTTGATAATTCTGGAGTTAAATTCCTCAGGAATGAGTGAAATGTCTAAGTACAAACATTAAAATTGTGTGTAATTATTATTTCTTGAACTTGCGACTATTAAGATCCGCGCAAAACACTTAATTTTTTCGTATCGCATTGAATGTTTTTCTTCAAATAAACTCTTATATCCGTCCAATTCATTAAAAAAAAACGATTGCTCAGAGCTAATGAAAAAGAAATATGATTTATGGACTTATGGTAAAACACATGTTCATAAATGGCGTATGTTAGCCGAAATGATGAAATATGATATTTAACATGCCCTGATTTCTCGAGGTTTTTGCGTTGCAAAAATGTTTTCTTGGAAGGTCTGTCATGACAAGAATTCTTGTTATGTCTTTCGACTCGTATCAAATAAAGCGCCATAAAATGAATTACGTTTTTGAAATTTGTGCATAAATTAGAAAATCGTCAAAATGAGTATTGTACGCGTATTTGATAATAAATAATAAAAAATTTTCTTCTTTTTTACACTTTTTAAGCTAAAGACTTTCTGACGCCTTTATACCAAATTTATTGTGCAATCTAAGCGACACTCAATCAATCAAATTCCTGTTAAGACCCCCTATAGGGGCATAGGACAGAAACAACTCTCTTCCACAAGGCGCGATCCTGAGCATCGGCCTTAAGCTGTTGCCAGGACTTGTTTATTCCTCTGGCCTCCTGCTCAACTGCTCGCTTCCATGTGTTACATGGTCGACCAACCCGACGTCTTCCTTGAGGGTTATAATCCAGAGCCTGTTTTGCGATGTTTCGCTCTGGTTTCCTCAAAGTATGACCGATCCACTGCTACTTTCGCCGTTGAATCTCAATACCTATATTAGTCTGGCGAGTTGTACTCCAAAGTTCTCCTCAACATCCTTTTCGGCTCCGCCGTCCATGCTGACAATGCTTCCGAGATAGCAAAAATCTCTTCCTCTTCCACATCCTGTCCGTTAAGAACAATCAGTGTGCTTGCGTTCGAACCCATTTGCATGTACTTGGTTTTACGCACATTTATTTTCAGTCCCGCCTGTTTGCATTTAGAATGCAACGAGCGAACATTTGACTCTAAGTCCGAACGGGTATGTGCAAGCAAACACACGTCATCAGCATAATCAAGGTGACTTAAGATGTTAAATAGTCTCCATTGAAGACCTTTACCTTCCCCACCTTCCAGTGCAGCTCTCAAGATGTCATTTATTACTACCAGAAACAGGGCTGGTGATAATATGCAGCCTTGTCTGACACCCGTTCGCACAGGAAAGCTTTCGGACAGCTCTCCTCTATGCAAGACGCGACACCTTGCATCTTCGTAGGATTCTTTAATCATAGCTATGACCTTATCTGGAATACCTACGCAAAGCATTCCATATGTAATCTCGCTTAACGCTGTCGAAAGCCTTCTCGAAGTCCACAAACATGAGATGTAGTGGCGAACCCATTTCGGCTGACTAAGCGACACTAAAGCTTTATATTTGAAACGAAGATAGGATACAACATTGCTAAAAGGCACGTACAAATGTCCTTTAATGTAACAAACATTGTCACTTACGGGGGGTTGTCAAACATTTCGCGGAATGACAGGGAAGGGGAGTAAAATTAAACAAGTTTTTATTTTTCCTTTTCAATATATTCTTCCCTTTAGCTTTATTCACAAACTTTATTGATTCCTTCTAAAAATATGTTTTATTAAGGGCTTCAAAATAGGCTGAAATTGCCGAGTTCACCGAAGTTCTTTCTTCAGTTTCGGGAACAAATAGTAATCGGATGGGGCCAGATCTGGACTGAACTGGTTCAATATTTCGTAGCCGCATTTCTTTAGGGCAGCCATTGCAACGTGGCTCAGGTTCGTTGTCGTGCAAAAGCAGCACACCTCGAGTCCACTTTCCTCTTCCTCTTCTCCTTGATGGCATCCTTTAATTTTTGTAGCAGGTTGGCATAGTATCTCCTTGTGATATTTTGTCCTTTTTCTTCATAGTCGATCATCAAAATCCCCTCTGAATTCCGAAAAATAGTGACCATTACTTTTCTAGCGTATTGTGAAACTTTGAGCCACTACATTGACTCTTGCTTTGATTCAGGCTCGTAATGATGAACCCAAGCTTGGGACTCTTGGGGCTTCCGTGGTGTAGTGCGCAGCGTGCTTGCTTCTCAGTCAATAGGTCGTGGGTTCGATTCCCACTTCAGACGGGATTTTTTTAAGCCCAAATTTTTCAGTTGCTACTGGTGATAAAAAATTATTCGCAATAAAATGGGGAAACGGTGTAAAAGTGAAACAGTTCTACTTCAAGAAGGCCTAGATACTCAGTAGATGGTTTCTATTCGCTTTCTATCATTTAGTCCCCCATAACATCTGCAAATATTTGTCAGTAAGCAGCCAGTACAACTGAGCAATATACCAGCTTCTCCACTCGCTACGGTCGTTCTCACTCCCCTTCCCCAACCTTCCCAATCACATTCCTTCCCTCCATGACTGTGTTTGTGCATTGCACATAAGGGTCGAAATTGCCTATAACACAGGTCATTCTGTAAAAAAACAAAAAAAGCTTCGTCTCCAGTAACAATCCGGGTCAAAAATTCATCCCTGCTCTCGCTACAGAGATCCAAAAATTCGCATGAATATTCGACGCGCTGCTTTTTCCGAACCGCTAGGAACATTCTCGGTACCTATCTTGCGCTGACTTGACGAGATGATCGTGGGCCAATGCTTTCGACGCATTTCAGGAATATTGTGGTCAGAAGTGATCTCCAACGACGAACTTTAAAGTACAACTGGCCAAACTAAAATAGGCATTGGGATTCAAAGGCAGAAGTGACAGTGTATCGGTCACACTTTGAGGAAACCAGAGCGAAACATCGCCAAACACGCTCTGGATTATAATCCTCAAGAAAGACGTCGGATTGGTCGACCATATAGCGGGCAGTTGAGCTAGAGGCTAGAGGAATAAATAAGTCTTAGCAACAGCTAATGGTCGATGCTCAGGATCGCGTCTTGTGGAAAAGAGTGGTTTCTGTCTTTTGCCCCTATCGGGGGTCTTAACAGGAATTTGATGGATTGATGTACTGGAGCTATTGAATGTATTCGCAATTAAGTGTTAAATAGACAATAGCCCTGCTTTAGAACCCCCCTTTCACTTAGTCTTCCCTAACCACTCTAACCCGCATATTGACTTTCCACGCATCCTCAACTTGTCCCAAGAATAATAAAGTTGCGCCCGACTTGTTGGCACATTTTTTTAAGTTTTGGCTCAATAAGCTTGATATTCAAAAATAACATGCATTTCGTTGTTTCTAGAAAGAGCACAGAGCAATCAGAGCAAGATTCAAAATATTCCGACATGCAGATGATATTGAAGAACATACATTTTCGATATAGGTACAATGGTACAATAATAAATAAAAAAAATCGGCTATGAGTTTTAATAATTTCTTTCTGGTACCACACTGAGAATAAATTGCTTTGGCGCCACAGAAAAACTTCTCAAATCCACTTGTACGTGTACATTCTGCAATCAGAAGTGTAGGTTAAGTGTGTTTTTTATCGATTGTAAACTGATTGATCAACTTGATTGGGATAATTTTGCGCCCACTGCTTTGATGAGCGCGATAATGACAGAATTAGCATGGATTTTCGACTAACTTAGAATGCTAATGGCGATAATTCGATAATTCGTATGCATTTTTCTGGGAACATACATGCCTTGTTTTGGCAATTTCTTCGCGAGCCGGAATGCTTTTATGCTAATTTATAACTCCAATTAGAGAAATTATCTGCTTGTTTAATTTCTTAATTGCTTTCCTCTGCGCCTGGCAAAGATTTAATTCGACGCCCACCTGTATGTTGGTAGCAATCTCAGTGATATTTATGAGAAAAGGTGAGAGAAAAAGCGTTATAAGTGTAGGGTCGTTAGCCGTGACACCGGGAGGGTCTTGTCTTGCTGTTGCAGTACAGTAGAAAAAATGGTGGACGTTGTGTAGACGTCGCTTTGTACCGTGTGTAAATATTTACGGGAAGTAAATGTACTTAGAGAAGAACGAACGTTTAATGTACGAACAATCTCGAAAGTTTAGTATGCACTTGTGCACTGCCCGCTATTTGTTTAATTTGAACCCGGCGGGCGTAAACAACCCGAACGCCGCGCCATATCACCACAGTTCTTTAGTTCTTACTGTTGCCGTAAATGCCCTCAGTATTTTTTTTCAAACATTTTTAGACTGACATTTTGTTTATTTTCTTCCAGGTTTTGTATACTCTGTTTAGAATGGCATCGTGGGATACGACGTGTCAGAAGTGATATCAATGAGCCAGCAACTTCAAATAACAACAACACTAATAAGTCGACTAAGAAGAAGAATGAGACGTTCAGTAGCTTATCCCAACTGGCCGCATGGGGCTTGCCAGCTCTACAAACAGTCGCCGTACTCGTTGCGCGACACGTCGATGCCGACGAGCTTTTAGGTGAGTTTCGTTCGATCCGAGTCGACACAGCGCCTGGTACAAAACAATTAATTTGTACCAGCGCCGCTGCGTCCGATTGTATTTGCCAACATCAATAGAATCTCTGACAAGTTTAATGTTAATTGTGCTTCGATGCGTCGTCGTTGGTGGTCTTGTAGATGTTGCTCTTGATCGGCTGAAGGTATTCCCTGAAGGTAAAGAAAAGATATTTGTGTTTATTGTGGAGAATCATCTAGGGGGCAGTCTAGCGAAGATATATCGGGTAAACGAACAACAGTCATTTTAAAGTGTTCAGTAAACTAGACTAGAATTCCGGATCCAACAGTCCATTATTTATCAACGGGAGTATTTGTGTGTCTTGTTACCTCAAGTGCTATGTAAACAATCGATAAGTTCAATGCTCACGTTCAACAAACAAATGATTTTTTGTTTTGCTTTAAAATAAGTAAACTACTGGACTAGGTAGTACATATACGTTTATATACATATATAGTCGAGTTTTTATACTCTAGATGAAATCTGAGAGTATTATAAGTTTGTCACAAAGTTTCTAACGCTAAGAAATAAGGCTCGGAGAAATATAGAAGTTCATATAATCACTCAAAAATCTCAAAACCGGATGACCATCCGTCTGTCATGAAATACTATAAACAAATTTACTCAGTACGTCTAAAATTGATGGAGCTGAAATTGTGCACTAAACATTTATTTAGAATTTTTAGTAAGACCAAAGAAAATTAGACGATTAGTTTCACTACTTCTACCCTCTCCTATATAATCTGAAACAATTTCACAACTTTACAAAGAGTCCATGTTACTGAAAAGTATGAATGCTACTGATCTGCAATTTGAAACATGTCAAAAGTATTATGTTTATAGTTATTTCTGAAAAAGTCATTAAGAACTCGACCCTCCTTCTACCAACTCCTTGTACCACCTTCCATACAAACTGCACAGTTTCACTAAATCCAATACATTAATTTTCTCAGTACCTATTTAATTTTAGAATCCTAAATTACTTTATTATTTTAATAATAAAGTATTGTGATCGACTTGGAAAAAAAAAAAAAAATTTGCTACCCTGAAATTTTGTTTTTTCGCGTTTCATGACTATATTAGCCTAAAAATGCAAAAAAAAAAACCGTCTGTTTGTACGCCGTCCGCCGTACGCCGGTGTGTACGCTCAGCGCACATTAACTCCCAAACCCTTTAAGATAGAAAGTTCATTTTTGGGGGGATTGTAGATAGTTGCGGATCACAGGCGGATACCCATTTTGTGGGGTGGCGGGGGGAGCGCTTAAACCGAAAAATACGAATTCAAATATCTCAACCAGCTAGGAAGCTAAAACTCAACATACACATAGAGAGGTTTATGGGACAACTTTTGAAAATACTTTAATTTTTTTATCCATTGGGGTGCGAAAAGGGGGGGCTAATAATTGTCAGCCGAATTTTTTTTTCAAATGGTTATATCTTCGAAATTACTTAGCATAAAAAACTGATATTTTCAGACCATTAAGGTGGCATATAGGTCCACTAGAATCAGTTTAGATAAAAGCTAATTATTGTAAGGGGGAGGGTCAGAGGGGGTGCAAAGAAAAACACTTAAAAATCAATATCTCGGCTTTTTACTAAGCTATATAATTGAATCTTAGAACCTATATTAAGCTATACTAGAGAAATACGAGAAAAATATAACATTTGGACAAAATAGTAGTGGGGGGAAATGAGGAGCATTTCAAAAATGGTGCACTTTCCAAAATTTCAAACCGTTATATTTCAAAATTGAGTGCAGATATCAATACGAGCTTGAAATTTTGTACGAGCACCTTAAAAGAGAAAGAAAAGAAAATTGCGTCACAAATTTTGCGATTCCCCTACCTCTTCTACCCCCTCCCATACAAAATTATTTTTTCGAGCATTTTTAACAAATCAGTTATCAGCTAACTCTGAAAAGCTATCAATTTCAAATTTTGCACAAAAACTTATAATAATAATTGAAATGAAATTCTTTTAAAAGTTTTGAAATCGCGCTTGCCCTTCTACCCCCTCGCATACAAAAGTATCATTTCGACCTATTTCATTGAACCAATTAATAACCGACAAATCTGTATAACTGAAAAATGGCTTTGTGCCAATTTTAAGGATGCTGAACTTTTTGACTCCGACTATGAAGTTTTTCGTCGTGATCGTCACCTCGATCTCCTTGACGCACCAGTTGGTGGCAGTGTACTCTGTCCTGTTAATCGGAAATTCTCCGCTACGACCGTTGAGGCTCCTGAATCCAGTGGAATTGAGTTTATCTGCGTGGCTCTTACAATTGGAGATAGAACACTTTACATCATCACTACGTAAATCTCAACATCAAGCGATGCCAGCGTTTACGAGTCCGTCTATAATGCCACTGAGAGATCTTATGCGTCCTTCCGATGAGCTGCTTATTTTCAGAGATTTTAATATACCTTATGTGACATGGTGTCGCTCCGAAGATGACGATTGCCTGAAGCCATCTTTCACTGGAAAGGCTTCTCGGCAAGACCAACATTTTTTGGACTGCATGCTATTGACAAGTTTGGTTCAGTCCAATCATATAGCCAACAGTTTCGGAAGGTACTTAGACCTAATTTTTTCTTCGAGTTCAAGCAGCATAACTATTAACCATTGTATTGTTCCACTACTGCCAGATTCCGCACTTCATCCTGCGCTTCACGCAATTTTTCATTTGGATTTAAGTGCAAAAAGTAAAGTCGCTACTGAGGTATCATATCAATTTAATTTCAATAAAGCTGATTTTGTTGTTTTGAAGCAGCACATACTATCATGCGATTGGTCGCGCGTTCTTAAAGAACAAGATGCCAAGATAGCTACTTCAAATTTTTACAACACGCTTTTTACTTGCTTTACACGGTGTGTCACCCACGAGAAGCAAGTAAAACGATTTCCATGGTTCGATGACGATTTGACTCATTTGAAAAATTTAAAAATTAAAGCATGGATGTCGTACTGTCTCTCGAGAACCGATGCGGACTACATTTTTTACTCTGAGCTACGTGATTTGTTCGTTAGTCAGTCTACTGCGGCGTATAATAATTACGTTAGTAAAATCAAGCGAACAATCAAGGATAAGCCTAAGCAATTCTGGAATTTTGTGAATTTCAAAAGGCGCACCGACGGTTATCCCGCTTCTATGTCATTCGACGGTGCAGTCAGTGATGACCCCTTAGTTATTAGTAACTTTTTTGCTGACCATTTCCGTACTGCTTTCACTACCTCAAATCGTATTATTAGTGCTGAGGATTTCCATTATATATCGAAATTTCCATCTACCTCATTAGAGATGAAAGATCTTCATATTGAGGAAGTGACCATTTTAAAGTTTATTTCAGGCATTACGGATAGTTTTTCTAGAGGTCCAGACGGCATCCCTGCTGCCGTATTAAAACGTTGTAGTACCTCTCTGGTACTGCCTTTATGCCATATATTTAACGCTTCTCTCAGATCGGGGATATTTCCTAGTTTGTGGAAGTACTCCACTATCATTATTTAAGAAAGGTAAAAGAAGTGATGTGTATAACTATCGTCCTATTGCTAATCTTTCTTGCATTCCTAAGTTGTTCGAGGCTGTTGTTTGTGATATAATGAATTTTCATTATAAATCAATCATTAGTCCAGCCCAACATGGGTTTATTAAAGGCAGGTCGACCACAACAAATCTAATGGAATTTTCTAATTTCACTATTCCAGTGATTGAAGGCGGTAAGCAAGTTGACTGCATATATACCGACTTTAGCAAAGCTTTTGATAAAGTTGACCATACTATTCTTGCTTACAAGCTATACGCACTTGGATTTCCTTTTACTTTCAAAGATTGGATCAGATCTTACCTATCTAATCGTACCCAAAAAGTGATTTTTCGAGGAGTTCATTCCTTTGCCATACCCAACACATCTGGTGTGCCACAGGGAAGCCATCTAGGATCATTGTTATTTATTTTATTTATTAACGACGTGAGTTCGGTTATTTCCCACTCGAAAATTTTGCTCTATGCTGACGACGCGAAATTTTTTCGTGATATTTCGAATCAAAATGATTGCGCACTACTTCAAAGTGATTTGCAACGTTTTTTTGACTGGTGTACATTAAACTGTATGCCTTTGAATATTAGTAAATGTGCAAGCGTTTCATTCTTTAGGACCAAATCTCCCATACATTTCGATTATGTCCTAGACGGTAGTACACTACAACAGACAGACAAGGTACTAGATCTCGGTGTATATTTTATTTCCGCATTGAAGTTTGATGATCATATTGACTACATAATTAGCAAGGCCAACTCCGTTTGGGGTTTCGTTCAAAGATGGTGCAAGGACTTCAATGATCTTTATACAACTAAGACTTTATAATGTACTTTTGTACGCTCTATTCTTGAGTATGCTTGCCAGGTGTGGGCTCCGTATTACGAGGAACATAACAGTAGGATTGAGTCGGTACAGCGAAGGTTCTTAAGGTTCGCTCTAAGGGACCTTCCTTGGTCTGATACGTTGCATCTTCCTCCTTACGAACAGCGTCTAAAACTCCTTTCTCTAGAGTCGCTTGAGAATAGACGGATTATCCTTAGGGCTGGTTTTGTATTTAAATTAATCTTAGAGAAATTGATTCTTCTTATTTGCTTGAAGCCATAACTTCCAGTATTCCGCGTCGATCCTTGAGAAACTATGTGCCATTCCACATCTCTTATCATCGCACCAACTACGGGCAAAACGAACCAATCGCATCTCTTTCGCGTATTTTCAATAATAATTACTACCGAATTGACTATAATTTATCTAGCATGCAGTTAAAGTCAGCTTTATACGATAAATAACGTGTGATTGTTAATTGTTTTAAATTGGATACTCGTATAATGTATTTTTTACGTGCTTTTTTTGTAACAACATTTTGTAAGTAATCATTGTTTTGATGAATTATGAAAATAAATAAATCAAAAGCTACAAACTTGAAATTTTGTACGAGCACACTACAAGAGAAAGGAAATAAAATTGCGTCACAAATTTTACGATGCCCTAACCTCCTCTACCCCTTCCCATACAAATGTTTGGTTTCGTGAATGTAAAACACACCGAATCCTATGAAAATTCTATGCTACTTCGTCTATGAAACTGACATTCTATACAGAGAATATTGGACGTGATTCAAGCAATCAATTAAAAAACTATTAACATCCACCCACTCTTGATATCACCCCTCACCCCTCCCCTCATAAAAACTCAAACTTGCATAAATAAACGAACGAAATATTGATTATATGTACTGGAGCTTTTGAACCTTTCCGCAAAGTGTTAAATTGACAATTGGCCTGCCCAAGAACCCCCTTTCACTTAGTCTTCCCTAACCACTCTAACCTGCATATTGACTTTCCACACATCCGCAACTTGTCCCAAGAATAATAAAGTTTCGCCCGACTTGTTTGCAGTTTATTTTGTATAAAACATGATGATGATGACAACTCTAGCGTGATGTCAAAAAATTAGTTCAATGTCGTCATCCCCTTCACCACTTCTCCTACAAAATTTCCTAAAATCAGAAAATTTCACTTTCATCCAGAGTATTGCATGATTGGGCTTTACGTCCAATTGCAGTCTTGTTATGTTTTTATAATAATATATTACATAGCTATGCAATTTAAAATTGAATAAAATATTATAGGCATATCACACATTGAAAGTCTGGCGTTGTTTACGATTTCTGTGCCGTCATGGATCGGATGAATAACTATTATGTAGACAAATTACCAAAAATGAAAGAATAGATAGATAGAGATAGGCATTTTCTTTATTTACCCAAATTATTCAAAAATTTTACAGCACATTTACAAATGAGACAAAAAGTAATTTGGAGAACTTACAAAAGATTAAACGATGACTTTCGTCGTCTGTTTGTGTAAACTTTACTTTATCAAATTTAAAAAAAAGAAAAGGCAAAGGAAACAAAATAAGAATTAATATAATGATAATAATAAACAATTTACATTGGAATATTTAATACTAAATTAACTTTATAACTAAATCATCAAACGCTGTGTTATATTCGAACATAAAAATATGAAAATTACTAACTCAAGTTTGAAATTTATAAGATATTATATTTATCTAGCTTTTTATTTAATTTTATGTTCAATTAAAGTTTAGTAAATTTTAGACACTTTTTACAAGAGTGAAATTGAGGTACATGAAAAAATTAGGTTACTGAAGCTCTCTATGTATTATATTGCTTAGACCAGGTGATACATCCAAACGGAAGCTAAAATCCTGTTATTGGCTTACTTTTGTTTAAATTTTAGTAGTTTTACATAGTTTACTAGTTTTCAACGCTCATGAATTGAATTCCTGAACTAGGCTCCAGCGGTAGACCCAGGCAGATTTTACATACAGAACTAAATTTTCCCATTCCGTTTTTTCATAGCCATTTAAGAGACTGACTTGAATATGAAAAAAATTGTTTTTTTTTTGCTGATTATCATTTTTCATTTAATTTAACACAAAATAAAACAAACCGCAGATTTTGCCGATGAGTAAAAGTGGTCAAAAAATTAATTCAAAGTTAGGGAGGTCGGTGTAAATCGTGCTACCAGTCTGTTAGCTTTTTTTCTCTCCTGAAAAGTTTTTATTTCCACAATTTTATTTTATATTTTAATACTAGAAAACGCCCGCGACTTCGTCCGCGTAAAAATAGCAATAATAAGCAATTTTTGAGAGTGTAGTTAGTAATACATTATGTGGGATATATAATCTGCTTACCTTAATGGCTCTTTGAAGAAAATGGTTTGTATATTGTTGGAATCAGAACTATGAATTATTAAGAATGAAAGCATGATACTTTCATTTTTATGGGACAGGCTCGTGATCAAATCAAACCCGTGATTCGAGATCATATATGTGTTGAAGAGCGTTAAGGATATGTGAATAATTGTAGCTGGTGTTATTAAAACAAAAAAAAAACAAATAAAATAACATTAAGCTTAAAAACATAACAGGACTACGATTGTGCGTAAAGCCCAATCATACGATACTATGTATAGATGAAATCGAAATTTTTGCTGTGTTAAGAAATTTTGTATGGGGAGTGGTAGAAGGGGTGACAGCAGTGAACTAATTTGTTTCACATCATGCTAGAATAGCTATAAAAATGTTTTGTACCAAATTTAAGCTTCAAAAATTGAGTAGGTACTGAGAAACTTAGTGCATTGAATTTAATCAAATTGTGCAATTTGTATGGGAGGTGGTAGAAGGAGTGGGGGGTTTTTGGTGGTTTTTCGAGAAACAACTATAACTACCATGCAATTGATATACTTTAAATTTCAGATCTGCAACATTCACACTTTTCAAAAAAATCGAATTGTTATATAGTCGTGGAATGTGTCTCATTGTATGGGAGGGGCTAGAAGGAGTAAAGCTACTCGGTTAATTTTTGTCCCAATATTAATAATAATGCTAATTAAGGGTTAGGTTCAAATTTTTACCTCGATGAAATTTAAATGTACTGAAAAAATTCGATTAGAGTATTTCATGAAAAAGTGCGGTTTATATGGGAGGTGGTGGAAGGAGAAGGAGGTTTTTGGTGATTTTTTGTAATACAACTATTATAATCATGCCATTGCTATATTTTAAATTTCAGATCAGTAACATTCAGATTTTTCAAGAAAATCAAATTCTTGTGAAGTCGTGAAACTGTGTCACATTGTATGGGAGGGGGTAGAAGGAGTGAAGCTAATCGGTTAATTTTTGCCCGATATTAATAATAATGTTAATTAAGAATTTAATACAACAGTTTGGCTCTATGGAAGTTACACGTACTGAGAAATTTGGTGTAAAGTAATTCATGAAAAAGTGTAGTTTGTATGGGAGGTGGTGAAAGGAGTGAGGAAACTCAGACAATTTGTATACCAAAAGACTGCATTTATAATAGAAATAATATATTCCAAATTTCAAAATCATAGCTTTTATAGTTTCCAAGAAAATTTGATTAATATATATTTTGAAAATTAGTCACTTTGTATGGGAGGGGGTAGAAGGAGTGAGGGGAGTGAAATGAAACCAAAAGCAGATTTCATTCCGATGGACACCTAATAAACTGTGCAAGTTTCATTACAATCGGTTCAGCCGTTTGTGCGTGAAAAGCGGTCGTACAGACAGACAGACAGACAGACAGACAGACAGACAGACAGACAGACAGACAGACAGACAAAAATTTCAAAAATGTGTTTTTATGCTTAGTTAGTGCTAAAGTAGCTCAAAAAACTAACTTATAGCCATTTATAAGCAAATAACAGACAGACACTACAATTATATTTATATGTATAGATTTATTTATTTTCTTGAAAATGATAACAGATATCAGTATGATATTTTTCTTTTGGTCGAGTACTAGCTAGGGTGTAGCCTAGTGGGTAACGTGTTGGTCTTGTAATGCAAAGGTCGTGAGTTCAAATCCCGGTCGACGCAATATATAATTCCAGCACATTGCCTGCTTGGATATGCCTTGGTCACCTCAATCTGCGAAAAATATTGGATTGTGCGAAGGGCTAACAACTCCTCCACAATAAATAATGAAAAGTGTTAAGGAACTTGAATATCAGGAGGCCAAGGTCCGATTTGGGCTGTAGTGCCATTGTAGAAGTAGAAGACTAGCTAATAACAGTACAGAGGAAAATTTAAATAGTTTGCTATAAATAACTTTTTAAAAAAAAAAAAAATGAAAAAAATTTAAACTTTTACAGCTTTTCAATGAGTTAGTTTTGAATATTTTTGAAATTCCTCTGTACACAGCATTAGTTTCACTAAAGTAATAAGTGTACAAATAATTAAAATCAGTGCAGCTGTTCTCGAGAAAATGGTACCGAATTTTGTATGGAAAACGGTCAAGTCAGTAACCCCCTTAAAATAGCACATAGCTCCTCTAACCCCAGTAGTGTCTTTTTAAAATATTTTTTCCTAATTTCCTTTAAAATAGGACAAATTCCTAGAAAGTGTAATACACCGAATATATCAGTCACTCTACAGACAAAAATGAAAAAGTAGTTGCTCTGTATTTAGATATAAAAAAAGCATTTGACAGTGTTGATTATGAAATACTTCTTGCGAAACTTAACTCGCTTGGAATCGTTAATAAAACTCTTTGTTTTTTTCGATCATATTTAAAAAATCGAAATCAAGTGGTAGGAGTTGGTAATACTTTTAGTCGACCTTCAACAATAAAATGTGGTGTTCCGCAAGGGTCTGTGCTAGGGCCAATTTTATTCAACATCTACATAAATGACCTCTGCAAAATGAGTGAACTTGAAGTCAATGGACGTATAATCACTTTTGCAGATGATACAGTTCTGTTATTCAAAAGTAATGTCTGGGAAGGCACTTTTGTAAAAGCAAATGCAAGCATACAAAGTGTAGTTAGCTGGCTGACGGCTCATAAAATGTCACTAAACTTAAACAAAACCAAACTCATGATGTTTGGTAAAGGTAGTCCCAACATCCCTAATATCAAAATTCTAAATGAACCAATTCACGTTACGAATGCAGTTAAATATCTTGGTGTTATCATAGATAATAATTTAAAATGGGATTGTCATATTTTGTACTTGTGCAAAAGATTAAGAAAAACCCTACATACATATTTCAATCTACGTAGGCTTATTGATAGACAGTTAATTAGAACCGTATATTTCTCCTTAGCACAGAGTATCATTCAATACTGTATCTTAGCATGGGGATCCGCGTGCACGGCAACATTATCGCCATTGATAAATTTACAAAATAGGTTAATTAAAATATGTTTGTTGCGGTCCAAGTTTTATTCTACAACTCAAGCGTTTTCTGAATTTAAAGTTATGAATTTGAGACAGCTCTTTGTCTATGCTTTATTTAAGTTTATGGTTTGCAATTTATCGAAATTTAGAATAAATATTACGAGCTATTCGACAAGGAGTCAAACAAAAAACTTATTAGCTATAGAAAAATGCAATAAAACTATGGCATGCTTGTATTCTTGGACCTAGAGCCTTTAACATCTTACCAGATTTGGTAAAAAATACATTAAATACCAACAATCACAAAATTGTCAAAAGAAAATTTGTTTACGATAATCTGAACTTTTTCAATGATATTGTTTCATAAAATTGTCCTTTTATTTTTCTTTTAACGTTTTTCTATTTTTCTTCTGTTAGCTTTGGCTTATGTGGGTTTTTATCTTTAATTTTTATTAACATTGTGTCATCACTTATTATTTATATTGGATACAATAAAGAACTATAACTAACTAACATTTTCTTCCGACTCTAAGTTGCAAAGAGTATAATTTTTTCATAAACCTTCCCTGTATCTTGCGGAATTTAGAAAATACCTCTGAACTTTATCCGTATCGTTGAAATAGGAGAACCCCAATAGCTGAGCCACATAGCAAAATTTGGATCCAGATACAGCTAAAAAGAAATCGTACTTGACAGAAAACTTAATATCTTTTTTGCTATGAGACTACACCAAATAGTGTTCATGTTGGTTTTGGCTTTCTTCGATAACCCTGGGCTGAGAATAATAATAGATTAATTAACGATTTGAATTTTGGCACCATTTATAAACCATTTTCGATCAATGCATTTTTACCTCCTTTTCGGAAATCGTTATTTTGGATTTTTCTAAATTAATTTCCAAATTCCGAAGCACTGAGTATTCATATAGACGATTTATCATTTTCTGCAAAACTTATTTATCGTCTGCCAGCAGTATTATATCATATGCGTACATTAATACTCTTACTAGAATATCGTCGACATATAACTCGCCTCCGATATGCTCATGTACATATATCATTAAGCATCAGCGCGAACAGAATAGGACTCAGTAGACAACCTTACTTAACACCCATTTCTGTGCTGAAATATGGTGATATATTTTCACCATCCTATACAGCTACCTTAGTGCCATTTTGATTAGGTTCAAAAATTTGGAATATTTAACTTAATAAAATAAAGCGTTTCGTCATATCATATCGAAAGCAGCTCGGAAGTCAACAAAAAAAGTAAATATTTTTTTTCTTTTCCAGACGTTTTAAATGAATTATGCTTCTTTTAAAATGGCACTACAACCCAAATCGGTCCTTGGTCTGTTGACCTTGAGGTTCCTTAACATATTTCATTACTTATTGTGGAAGGGTTGTTAGACCTTCGCACAACCCTCTGTCTATAAATTTTTCAATTTTCGTAGATTGAGCATTTATATACATTTCATATGGCAATCTATCCTCTCTTGGGGTCTTATTTAAATTTACTTTAGACAGCACCTCCTTTACGTCTTCAAGTAATGTTTCCCTACCTAAATTAGGAAACTCAATACAAGGCTCCGCGTAATTCATCACCGGCGCACAGAGTGGCTGGCTTGAAAAACTTAATCACAATGATATTTTCGATTTTTTAATTTATTTAGAAAATGCCACTATTCCTTACTGTTTTTAATCGAGTTTATTGTCATAATTAACTTCTCATAATATAGTATATAGGAGAGGGGGAGGGGGCTTTGAAAATTTCGCAGGGGGAGGGCTGTTGCTTTTAGTTACGCAACTCTTATAAGGATCGATTTTCATTAAAACTTAAGAAGGCAGAAGCATGAAATTTATCCAGAATTTCTTTTATAACAATTGCAACAAATTTAATAAACATTTTGAACTTTGCCTGACTCCTTCTACCACCTCCCATACAAATGTCACGAAATTTTTAATTTTATAGAAAAAATAAATATTTTTTCTTGAAACTAATAAAACTATCGACTTGAAAATTTAACCACAATATAGTAATGAAATGAATAAGGAAGAGATAGTTTCCGCCATTCGGTCAATGGCGGGAAGGAAAGCTCCAGGTATAGACGGACTACCAACCGAACTCCTCAAAGCGGACCCGGAAATAACAGCCGATATACTCCTCCCACTCTTCACTAAGGTGTGGAATGATGGAAGATATCCGACTGAATGGAAGGAGGGCGTCATTGTGAAAATTCCGAAGAAGGGCGACCTTCGGGATTGTGGCAATTGGCGTGGTATATGTCTACTTACTGCCGTATCAAAAATTATGGCTAAGGTAATTCTCAATAGGATTAGTGATGTCGTCGAGAGCACTCTCGAAGTTTATCAGGCTGGATTCCGTAAAGGGTCGTCTTGTACCGACCACACAAATACCCTACGGATAATATTAGAGCAGTCAGCCGAAATGGGTTCGCCACTACATCTCATGTTTGTGGACTTCGAGAAGGCTTTCGACAGCGTTAAGCGAGATTACATATGGAATGCTTTGCGTAGGAGAGGTATTCCAAATAAGGTCATAGCTATGATTAAAGAATCCTACGAAGATGCAAGGTGTCGCGTCTTGCATAGAGGAGAGCTGTCCGAGAGCTTTCCTGTGCGAACGGGTGTCAGACAAGGCTGCATATTATCACCAGCCCTGTTTCTGGTGGTAATAAATGACATCTTGAAAGCTGCACTGGAAGGTGGGGAAGGTAAAGGTCTTCAATGGAGACTATTTAACATCTTAAGTCACCTTGATTATGCTGATGACGTGTGTTTGCTTGCACATACCCGTTCGGACTTAGAGTCAAATGTTCGCTCGTTGCATTCTAAATGCAAAGAGGCGGGACTGAAAATAAATGTGCGTAAAACCAAGTACATGCACATGGGTTCGAACGCAAGCACACCGATTGTTCTTAATGGACAGGATGTAGAAGAGGTGCAAGATTTTTGCTATCTCGGAAGCATTGTCAGCATGGACGGCGGAGCCGAAAAGGATGTTGAGGCTCGGCTAAATAAAGCCCGTCAGGCCTTCGGTATCCTTTCCCCTTTCTGGAGGTTAAGAGAGATCTCCCTTCGCACGAAGCTGCGAGTTTTTGACGCATGCGTCAAATCCGTGTTGTTATATGGTTGTACTACGTGGAAAGTGACCGTTCGACTTACCAAGAAACTACAGACTTTCGTAAACCAATGCCTCCGACGCATTTTAGGAATATTCTGGCCAGAAGTGATCTCCAACGACGAACTTTGGAGTACAACTCGCCAAACTAAAATAGGTATTGAGATTCAACGGCGAAAGTGGCAGTGGATCGGTCATACTTTGAGGAAACCAGAGCAAAACATCGCAAAACAGGCTCTGGATTATAACCCTCAAGGAAGACGTCGGGTTGGTCGACCATGTAACACATGGAAGCGAGCAGTTGAGCAGGAGGCCAGAGGAATAAACAAGTCCTGGCAACAGCTTAAAGCCGATGCTCAGGATCGCGCCTTGTGGAAGAGAGTTGTTTCTGTCCTATGCCCCTATAGGGGGTCTTAACAGGAATTTGATTGATTGATAGTAATGAAAATACTGTACTTTGCTTGCAAGTGACTATCTTAAAAAAGAACGATTGAATCTATCGCACGTCTAACTTTTCAAGTATATAATAAATGCTAATACCATCGGTATATAAATCGACTGATTAAAATGAAAAGAATAGTGCATTCTATATAACTTGCATCTTATTTATTTACAATAAGATATCGATATTTAGCGAGAATAAGTCCATCTGAAATTCAATACTACCCGAGTACGGAAACAATTTGGTTATCGAAATGAGATTAAAGGGCATTGGTTTTGTGGCCATACAAGAATAAAACCCTACACACCAAATGCACATAGTTGGAAATTAATAAAGAGTGAGAAAAAATTAGTTGCTTGCAATTGGATACTTTATGATTCAGTGAAACAAGGTTGACGTTCCACCTTCCTCACAGAAGTAAAATATCTCATTTCCTATGGATACCTGTGCCGTGCTATTTACCTTAAGACTCGACTGGATGTAGATTAACAAAGGGGGCGTAAAGAATCGCGTATTAAATTACCAGAAACCAGCACTGTGCATTGGACATGAACGAATATAAATATATATGTAAGTAGATACTCGTACATACATAAAACTAAAGCCCAAGCCTAATGCATTCTTCATGTATAATATGGGTATTCAGCATTCAGTTTTACACGTCTGGAACTGGTTCCGGAATCCTTTTAATGTCATCAGGGTTAGACTAACATGGAAAAATCGCACATTGCTTGTTCCCGGGGACACTTTATTTTATTTCTTTAACTAAGGTACTTGTATATGTTCGTTCATATGAAATAAGTACATACCTACATATAATTATTGGTATTATATACTTATTATATATATACTCGTATTCATGAAAATTTACGGTAAGGAGCTAAATGAATTAAAGGAGGACGTGCGCACTTAAGTAAATAATGTTCAGTACACTAGAAAAGGTAAGTTGAATTAACGCAAAAAATACTTCAGAGTTCATGAAACTTGAGTTCCGCATATAATTTGTACTCTTTTCGTTATGTTTTCGAAATGGTTTAATTATTTTTACGTTACGTTGCACTCGTAAGAAGTACGTACGTATATGAAGCATATGGTATGCATGGTTGTTAGTATTTGAATCATAATAATGCTCTCGAAATCAATTTTAAGTGCTAACTTACAGCGCATTACTCTTCATTTAATTGTCCTTAATTAGATACTTGATAAATTACAATTTATAGGACATATTATCTCTTGCAAAATTTTAGTCCAAACGGTATACAGCTTTTCATAATAAATGAAGATACCAAAGTTTTTGTATTCCTTAAACTACCAGTTTCAAGAAGTTCACTTAGAGAAGAGAAACATTCCCAAAAACTTAATAAACAAACACACATAATATATGATTACTTCAAGTTGTTTTTCAAAATTATAACTCAAAGAGCTCTACTATCTGATTAAATTTCAACTTAATCTTAATGGGATTTTGAGATTTGAAATTTTGAAAAGTTGAACATTTTTGACATGCTCCCTATTTCCCCTCACTACTATTTGTCCAAATGTTAAATTTTTACTCCAGGTTAAATCTGAGAGTATTATAAATTTGCTCTAAAGTTTGTAACGCCAAGGAAGACTGCTCGCACAGAGTAGCCAAGGGTACAGAAATAATTGTTGTCGCTCAAAAATCTCGAAACTAAATGTCCATCTGTCCGCCTATTTGTCTGTTTGCTCTATAGCTTGAGAACGCGTTGAGCTAGCAAGCTCAAATTTTGTACACATTATTTTTGCTGAAAAATTGAGGTGAAGTTCGTAAACGGGCCAAATCGCTCCACTTCTTCTATTCCTTCCATTCAAAATGAGTCAATTTTGGAATTTGACAATAAACGGATTTTCGGAAATCTGCAATTTTAAGCATATTATTTTTATGATGAAATCAATCTACTTTATAACATTAATTTGAATCCTTCACTGCTACCACCACTTCTCATACAAAGTGTACTTTTTCGTGAAGTTCTATAAACAAATTTACTCAGTACGTATAAAATGAATCGAACTGAAATTGCGCACAAAATATTTATTTAGAATTGTTAGTAAGACCAGAAAAATCAAACGATTAGCTGCACTTTTTCTACCCGCTCCCATACAATATGACACAATTTCACAACTTGCAAAAAATCGATTTTCTTGAAAAGTATGCATGCTACTGATCTGCAACTTAAAACATATCAACTGAATGATGCTTATAGATATTTCTGAAAAAGTCACTCCCACCACCTCTAATACAAAATGCACAATTTCACTAAATCCAACACACTTATTTTATCAGTAACTATTTAATTTTTCAATTTTAAATTTTCAATGAAACATTTTGATAGCAACTCTAGCATGATGTGAAAAAATTAATTCAATGCCGTCATCCCTTCTAAACAAAAAAAAAATCTCTTTCATCTAGAGTATCGCATGATTGCGCTTTACTCTAGATGAAATCTGAGAGTATTATAAGTTTGCTCTAAAGTTTGTAACGCCAAGAAATAACGCTCGCTCAGAGTCGCCAGGGGTACAGAAATATTTGTTGTCGCTTAAAAATCTCAAAACCGGATGTTCGTCCGTTTGTTCGCTCTCTAGCTCGAGAATGCGTCTAGCTAGAAAGCTCAAATTTTATACATTTTGTTTCTGACGAAAAATTAAGGTCAGGTTCGTGAACGTGCCAAATCGCTCTACCCGTTCTACCCTGTCCCACACAAAGTGACTCTTTTTCAATCATTTACAGCAATCAAATTTTTTTGGAATCTATAAAAGATAATAATTTTAAATTTGGAATATATTATTTTTATTATAAATGTGATAAGTAGCATACAAATTATTTCGATCCCCCACTCCTTCCACTACCTCCCATACAAACTGCACTTTTTTCATGAAACACTCAGTACCTATAACATTTATCTAGCTCAAATTTTGTATTAAATACTTAATTAGCATTATCATTAAGATTACAAAAAATTAAATTATTAGCTTTACTGCTTCTACTCCCTTCCATACAACATAAAACAACTTCCCAACTTCACAAAAAATCGATTTTCTTGAAAAGTATGATCGTTACTGATTTGAAATTCAAGAGATGTCAGTTTAATAATATTCACAGTCATTTCTGAAAAAATCACTAAGATCCCTCCACTCCTTCTATCACCTCCCATACAAACTGCACAATTTCACTAAATATAATACACTAATTTTCTCAGTACCCATTCAGTTTTTGGACCTCATATTTTGTATAAATCATTTTCATAACTGCTCTAGCATGATGGGAAAAAACTAGTTGAATGCTAGGACCTCTTCCACCACCCCCATACAAAATTTCCAAAGATCACAAAAATTTCAATTTCATCTAGAGTATCGTAAGATTGGGCTTTACGCGCAATCGTAGCCCTGTTATGTTTTTTTTTTCATATTTCTTTAGTATAGCTTAACATATGCTCCAAGTTTCAATTGCGGTGCTTAAGAGATAGCCGAGATAAGTGTTTATACTCTAAATGAATCTGAGATCTGATCTTAAAGAATTATTAATGAATTATATTAACGTACGATTTGATCGTTAACGAGCGTCGTTAAGGATACATTAATGATTCATCAAGCGGACCAAATGGGCATTCCCCAATGAATTACTCTTAACGATTCAATAATGAACTGCAAAACGCTTACAGGAAATATAAGTACGTACATAATCTTTCTCAATGAATCATTAATGACTTTTATTCTAATTCATTAACGAACATCGTTTAAGATTCATAAACGATATCAACTACGATCCTTTGCAAACTAAATCTCTACGTTTTCCACCGTTTGCGTTTATAATGTATTGACAAATCGACACTAAATAATTTTTGACCCTGTCAATGCGCATGGTGGAAAAATGTTTGTAAATGATAAGATTGAATAAATGTTGGCCTAAGATACCCACCAAACAAATTAATTCGTTAAGGAATCGTCAATGAATTATACCCAGCAAAAATAATAATTCATTGAAGAATCGTTAATTATATTAACAAGCGATTTGATCGTTAATGAGCGTCGTTAACGAGCCATTAACTATTCATCAAGCGGACTAAATGAACATTCGTTAATGAGTTACTTTTAGCACAACATCCTGATTTTAAAATTAAAAAAAAATTGGTGTTGCAGGATCCCTACTTGACTGGATTAAATCCTATCTCAGTAATAGAACTCAATTTGTCGAATTCCAAGGCTTTATTTCCAAGGAAATAGTAGTGCCCTCTGGGGCACCCCAAGGAAGTCACTTGGGACCTCTTTTATTTAACATTTTCTTAACATCTGATGTATTAAAAAATGTCTCGCATCAGCGTATTGTACGCTGATGATCCGAAAATATATCATATTGTTACCTAACCCGATGATGCCGCATTCCTGCAATCCAAGCTTATTGCACTAGATGAGTGGTGTAGTCAGAACAAGTTAGAGCTTAATGTCGGTAAATGCCACACGATAAGCTTCTCACATAAAAGATCCACATACCTACATGACTATTTCCTAAGTGGATCTCAACTACATCGCGTATCAAATTGAGGACCTCGGCATTCTACTCGACAATAAACTGTGCTTTAAATCTCACTACAACCGATTAATCTCAAAAGCCAATAAGCTTCTTGGATTTATTAAGAGAAGAGCCAAAGAGTTTAAGAATGTATGGGTCACTAAAATATTATTCTGTTTCCTTGTCCGTCCTCTTCTGGAATATGTATATCCCATTTGGGACCCCTCTTTTCAGTTATACAGCAACAGAATAGAGTCAATACAGAAGCAATGCCTTCTCTTTGCTCTTAGGGAGTTGTATGATCCTAGTGACTTTGAGAACCTTCCACCGTACGCAACTAGGCTCCAAATATTAAATCTTTTACCTCTGAGTTCTAGAAGAACTATGCTCACATCCTGTTTTACCTTAGATGTTTTGAATAGCGATATTATGGTTGATCAAATCTCAAATAAATTCAGACTCAATGACAATGTCAGGCTGACGAGACATTCAGGACTACTAAAGGAATATCCGCATAGTACAGTTTACGGACAAAATAAGCCTATTAACAGATGTAGAGTATTTAACAAATTCAGTGCTCACTACACACCTCCAATGAGTAAATTGACATACAAACTAAGACTGCGCTCTGTTTTATAAAGTACCCAAAACCCTGTATGACCATCCTTCTACCAGTGCCCATCTTACTAGTTTGGATTAAGTTGTGTAAGTTAATTTGTTTTAAGTTACATTAAATTGAATTAAATTAAAAAATATAAGTTAATGATTATGTAACTAAATATCTTGTTATGATAAATAAATAAATCAATTCATTAATGACTTGTAAGACACATACAAGAAACGAGTATATAAGCAACTATATAATCTTTATAAATGAATCGTTAATGTGTCGGTAATGATTTTTATTTTAATTCATTAACGATACATTAATGATTCATAAACAATATTATTTATGAAAAATTAACGATTTATTAAAGAACTTGACCTTCAAAGCTAAACAAGAGATCTTCGAAGATCACAATTGCTCTGTTGTTTATGACTTTGAACATTTCACACACACCCACAAGCACACTTGGATTTCTCTGCAAACTGTTTAGAGTTTGCGTTTGCAATATTTTGATACATCGACATGGAATAATTTTTAGATCTGATAGTGCGCATGGTGAAATGAAAACTGCTTGTACATAAAAAGATAGACGCTGTGCGACCCTTTTTGCTTGGTTCGCTTAATATCATGACGCAGTTTATTTGTTTTGTATCATTTTATGCTCGTCTTAAGATAATTGTTTGCAAGCGCTCGTTAAATTGTTCCCAGTAAACAAATTAATTCGTTAAAGAATCGTTAATGAATTATATTAACGAGCAATTTAATCGTTAACGAGTGTCGTTAATGAGTCATTAATGATTCATCAAACGGACTAAATGTTGATGAATTACTTTTAACAGTTCATTGATGAATTGTAAAACGCTTACAAAAAACGAATATACAAGCAAATATGTGATCGTCGTCAATGAATCATCGACATGTCGTTATTGATTTTTATATTGATTCATTAATGAACATTTTTAACGATTCATAAACGATATTTTTTAGGAAAGGTTAACTATTAATTATAGAACTTGATATACAAGTACACGCGGTCTCCTCCGCAAATACCAGGTTTTTCACCGTTTGCATTTAAGATATCGACACGAAATAATTTTTGGCTCTGTTCATGCGCATGGTAGAATAAAAACTACTGGTATATAACAAGATCGACGTTGAGCGATCCTTTTCGTTTGGTTTGCTTGTAATCATCACGTAGTTTGTTTTGTGGTATTTCATGCTCGTTTTAGGATCGTTATTTGCGAGCGCTTGTTAAATTGTTTGCTGGGTAGTGACTTTTGTGTTAAAGTGTTTTTTTCATAATTTATTAATTAATCATAACAACATAGTTTACAAATAGATGGCTTAATTTAATTTATTTTAATATATCCTAATATATTTAAATTTACCTTAATTAATTAAACATAATTTTATATACATATATGATATATGATAGACACTGGTGGAAGGGTTAAGCGGGATGTGGGGACCTTATAAAACGGAGCGTAGTCTCAGTTTATATGTCAGCTTATTTATTGGAGGTGTATAGTGGGCGCTGAATTTGTTAAATACTCTACAGCATCTGTTAATAGGTTCATTTTGTCCGTAATCAGTATGATGTGCATATTCCGTAAGTGGTTTTGAATGTCTCGTCAGCCTGACATTGTCATTGAGTCTGAATTTATTTGAGATATGGTCAACCTTAATATCGCCATTCAAAACATCTAAGGTAAAACAGGATGTGAGCATAGTTCTTCCAGAACCAAGCGGTAAAAGATTTAATAATTGCAGCCTAACTGTGTAGGGTGAAAGGTTTTCAAAGTCTCTAGGATCATACAAGTCCCTGAGAGCAAAAAGAAGGAATTGCTTCTGGATTGACTCTATTCTGTTGTTGTATAACTGGAAAAAAGGGTCCCAAATGGGACATACATATTCCAGAATAGGGCGGATAAGAGAACTGAATAAAGATTTTGTAACCCATACATTCTTAAACTCTTTGGCTCTTCTCTTAATGAACCCAAGAAGTCTATTGGCTTTCGAAATTATTCGATTATAATGAGATTGGAAGCACAGTTTGTTGCCCAGTAGTAAGCCGAGGTCCTCAATTTGATTAACACGGTGTAGTTGAGTTCCACTTAAGACATAGTCATGGTGATATGAGGATGATTTACGTGAGAAACTTGTAACGTGGCATTTACTGACATTAAGCTCTAATTTGTTCTGAATGCACCAATGATCTAGCGCAATAAGCTTGGATTGCAGAAATGCGGCATCTGCAGGCGAGGTTATGGCATGATATATTTTTAGATCATCAGCGTACATCAGATGTGAAACATTTTCCAATACTTCTGATAGATCTGAGATGAACACATTAAATAAGAGAGGTCCCAAGTGACTTCCTTGGGGTATCCCAGAGGACACTAATATTTCCTTGGAAATAAGACCTTGAAACTTAACAAATTGAGTTCTATTGTTAAGATAGGATTTAAGCCAGTCAAGTAAGAATCCTGTCCCACCAATTTTTTTTAACTTTAAAATCAGGACATTGTGATCAACTCGATCGAACGCTTTGCTAAAGTCGGTGTCTATTGTATCGACTTGATGCCCATTTTCAAGTTCGCAGAGCGTATCAGATACAAGAATCATGAGATTCGTTGTAGTCCAGCGACCTTTTCTAAAGCCGTGCTGTTGGTCATTAAGAACAGGGTTGATCATATTGGTTAATTTATCGCAGACAATTTTTTCGAATAATTTCGGTATTGCTGATAGAATTGCTATACCTCTGTAGTTCTCAATTTTTCGTTTGTCTCCATTTTTGTGGGTAGGTGTGAGATGCGATGATTTCCAAGCCGAGGGGAAAGTTCCCAATGACAGTGACTTGTTGAAGAGAAAATATAAAGGTCTTAAAAGTTGATGGGCACACTTTGATAAAAATAGGGGAGGAATAATATCAGGACTTGGACCTTTTTTGGTATCAATAGTTTTGAGAGCAGCGAGCATCTCCTCAATAGAAAATGAGATATTATCAATAAGTGTAGGAACCGAAATGTTGGGTTCACTGTGGGTTGAATCTGACTGGGCACTAAAAACCTCTTGAAAACGGTCAGCAAACATATCGCAGATATTACGCCGGCAGGAAGATTGCGTGATCCCATTAGACATGGTCATGGAATAACCCGAACTTTTTCGTTTTGTATTAACAAATTCGAAAAATCTTTTTGGTTCTGTTATGATATCTTCACCAATTTTTTTTACATAACACTCATACGCAACCCGGAACTTAGAAGAGAACTCTGAGGCCAGCGTGTCATAACTTTTCTGAAGATTAGGAGTAATCGCGCCTGTTTTCTTAAGTTTTTTAAATAGCTTATTTCTTTTATTCCGCAGTGATCTGAGGTTTTTATCTAACCAGGGCTCTGAAACTTTGTCTTTTTGTTTTATTCTTCTCCTTCTTCTTCAATAGCGCTACAGCCCAAATCGGGCCTTGGCCTCCTGACCTTCAGGTTCCTTAACATTTTCATTATTTATTGCGGAAGAGTTGTTAGCTCTTCGCACAACCCTCTATCTACGAATTTTTCATTTTCGTAGATTGAGGTAACCAAGGTATATTCAAGTAGGTAGTGTGCTGGAATTATGCGTCGACTGGGATTTGAACTCACGACCTTCGCATTGTAAACCAAACACGCTACCCACTAGACTACACCCTTGTTTTATTACAGGGACATAATTATCGACAATTTTAAAGATCACATCGTAAAACGTTGTTATGGCATTGTCAAGATCATTACATGAGAAAAGGGATGTCCAGTCTATCGAAGACAGTTCGTTATTAATGCAATTGAAATCAGCATTACGGAAGTCAAATACAATATTATTATTGTAAGAGTGAACAAAATTAATGTTGTTGCATGGTAGTTCTACTATGATAGCAAAGTGATGTTGTGTATTAGAGAAAAGATTCTCCGTGTCAGAGGCAGGGCTAAAAATCACTTCATCATATACGTCTGTAAAGATCATATCAATCCATCTCCCATTTTTATTGGGAAAATGCACTACCTGATGTAAGTCGTTATTATATAGTGTGTCGATAATAGTGGTGTCAATATCAGACAGAAGATTCCCCGGTATAATAGTGTTATCGGAATGATTAGTCTGAAAAGAAATATTTGGGCGATTAAAATCGCCGAGAAGGAAGATATTGTCATTCTCTGTTAAGGAGCAATTGACACTATGAAAAATTTCAATAATGTCGTGGTATTTTTGGTCTTCAGAGTTAGGCTGGATATATACAACACCTATGTAAATATATTTATTTATCATGATAAATTTATGTTCAAAAAATGTTGTTGGTATTGTGTTTACAATCTCACTCGATAAAGATTTGTGAACTGCAATTAGTACACCACCTGCTTTTGATAGACCCGTTGCGCTGTAATTCCTATCATTTCTGTATACGGTCCAGCTATTGTCCAGTATTTCTTCATTTTTGAAGGAGTCATTTAGGCCAGTTTCCGTAATAATAATAACATTAAAGTGACATGATTTTGCATCAATGAAGAGATTATTTACCTTCCCTCTAATGCCACCTCCGTTGTGGTAGAAAATTCGTATATTATTTTTATACTCTATATGAAATCTGAGAGTATATTGTGTTTGCCTTACCGTTTGTAACGCTAAGAAATAATGCTCGCACAGAGCCGCCAAGGGTACAGAAATATTTGTTGTCGCTCAAAAACTTCGATTCCGAGTTGCTGTCTGTCCGTCTGTCCGTCTGTCTGTCTGTCCGTCTGTCCGTCTGTCTGTCTGTCCGTCTGTCTACAGCATAACTCTCGAACGCTTTGAGCTATCGTGCTGAAATTTGTTGTGTGTCATTTTTAGCAAAAAAGAAACTTTAAGTTCGTGAACGGGCCACATCCCCCCACTCCTTCTACCCCCTCCCATACAAATTTCACGAAATTTCGAAATTTTCAGAAATTGATTTTTCTTAGAAACTATTTAAGCTATCGATTTGAAATTTGGGTTCAAGTATTATGATACAAATACCATTAATATGACTCAATATTGATCCGATCCCATCACTCCTTCTACCCCCTCCCATACAAACGCATAATTTTGAAAAATGCAGTTTTTCGATTTTCATCGAAACTAGTAAAGTTATAAAAACGAATTTTTGCCAGAATTAATTTTATTAAAATTTCAATCAGCACCAAAAAAATTATCAACTTCCCCTTACTCCTTCTACCCCCTCCCATACAAATTTCACGAAATTTTGAAATTTAAATTAAATTATTTTTCTTCAAAACTGTTAAAGTTATCAATTTGATATTTCGCACAAAGTATAAAAATAGAAATATCAATAACAGGAAAAAAATTTGTTTTCATCCTTACACTCCTTCTACCCCCTCCCATACAAATGCATCATTTTTGTTAAATGCATTATATCGATTTCCATTAAAACTAGAAAAATGACAAACTTAAAATTTTGCCAGAATTTGTTTTTTAATAGTTGCAATAAATGCTGGAAAAATTTATCAGCTCAGCTTCCCTCCTTCCACCCCCTCCCACATAAATATCTGTATTATAAATTCAAGAAAAGCATTTCTCCTTCGAATATATGAGAGCTGTCGACTTTGAAATTGAATCAAAGCATAGTGATAAGGGTGATGATAAGCAGTTTCAAAATCATCTAAAACGTTCCACTTCCTCTGCCACCTCCCATACAAATGCCTCAATTTAATGAAAACTATGACCAATTTCTTTAAAAATAATGAAAACTAAAAATTTTAAATTCAGCATAAAACATTTTGCATGCCATGCTCGGTGTCATGTACGAAAAATACAAACCTCTCCCTCTACTTCTACCACCTCCCATGCAAAGTCTCTTTTCACTATTCGAAAGAATTTGAGATGACATATTTGCCGGTATATTAAAGTCATTTCCATCTCATCTAGAGTATCATATGATTGGGCTTTAAGCCCAATCATAATTCTGTTATGTTTAGAATTAGGCACGAAAAAACCGATTATGATCTTCACGACTTTTTTGCATATCAGATATATGCTTCGAGGAGACATGGGAACCGTATGTGGCAAGATCCTTATGGACTTGGTCAGGAGAAAGATTGAACTGCTCGTGGAAGCGTGTATAGAGCCATCGTAAAGCTTCTAGATCCGTTGGAAGTCCTTCCTGTTGTATGGACAGTATCAGACTGGTTTTCGTTTTGCCATTTATACAGGTCGAGTCAGATTTATTGTGCATATAAGCAAGATACAGCCGCACATTGTCAAATATTCTATGTTCTCTCAACCGTGATAGTAAATATCTGTTCTCCTCGGAACTTGCCGAATCCTTTGATAGCTTTACGACCAGGGGAACAAGTGGGTCAAGGAAAGGGGGATTATTGTGACCAACGACTGCAGTATCAAGATTTGTGCAAGATAACTTTTCATTTTTATCTTCAACACATGTTACTGCTGACGAAGGGTAGGAATTGATTGTGTCGCCTCGCACGAAATTTTTGTAAGGACCCGGAACTATGACAGAATTCGAAGTAGGAACTGAGACTAGATTCGAATTAGGTATTTGAAGTAGGAAGGTTAATGGAATGAGATAAACTGGTGTTAACACGATTAGTTGTGGCTGTAGTAATGGTGTTAATGTTAGTTTTATGGTGCATAGAATTGGGAAAAGTTTTTTTCTTCTTATTTGTACTCATATTATTTAAGTTAAGTTAAGTTAAGTTTAAGAAGATTTTAAAACTGCTTGTTAACATCCTTATCACCATGCTTTGTTCCAATTTTAAAGTCGATAGCTCTCATGTGTTCGAAGGAGAAATGCTTTTCTTGAATAGGTGATATAGAAATTTGTATGGGAGGCGGAGAAGAAGTGAAGCGAAGTTGATATTTTTTTAGCATTTTTGGAAATTATTAAGGAATAAATTCTGGCGAAATTTTAAGTTTCTACTTTCTACTTTCAGTTTTAATGGAAATTAAAATTGTTTTCTGGAAGCGGTTTTTTTTTTTAATTTCAAATTGATTTCCAAAACAGTTCGCCTAAATATAAGATCTTCTACATCTGCCATGCACACTAAAATCAAAAATTAGCAATAGAAAATTGAGTATACAAAATTATTAAATAATAATTAAATTTCACTGGAATGATGTGTAGAATTTTTTTTTTATTACGCACATAATAAAAGTCATGCACTCACCACCCGGACCCATTGAATAGTAAAATAATGTAAAATAAATCCATTAAAAATGTTATTGCTTCGTTATTATATGTTCAAACACCTGAAAGCAATATGTACGCTGAAAAATCAGTCATAAAAAACCCGATGCTGGTCTCGATGGAAATATGAAAAAGTAAAAATAGCATGAACGAGCCATACCTCATTTATCCAAGATGATTGAAATACATTTCCTAAAATCATTTCCCATCACCATGGAACTAAATTTAGATGGAAACTTTGTGCGGTTCTGCGAAACAGTGAAAAATGCTCCTATGACCTCAGCACCAAGCAGTGTGCAGAGTTGCTAATTTTTAAACAAATGTTTCTTAGCGTTGCGGTCGTTGGAACACAAATGGACTGAGGGTAAAGGGGCTGGGCCGATCGTCCTTTCTTAACTGAATGGCATATTTTGTTTGTTCTTATGTTGCACACTGAAGACTTTTGTAAACAATCGCTATTCCATGGTGAAAACATCTCGAAATCAATAATTCCGATCTCGGAAATATTTTTAGTTGATACACAGACGGTACGTACGTGCCAACAAGTAAACATTGTGTAGTTACTACTCGCGTATATGCGAAGTTTCGCTGTGAAAACAAACATTTTATGCACATATCCAGTGTCTGTTTATAAAAACATGCTGGCTGGCTGTGTTGAGTCAACAAAACTCATTAAATACAGAATTGGAAATAATAGAAACAGATACGGAACAAAGCAATTGCAAGAAAATAATAATTATTCTGTCCTTACAGTAGCAGTTTTAATTGAATTATTCGAATATTTATAACTGATAAAGGATATGCAGTCTCGAACTTGTCAAAATAATCAATTTCTCAATGTCTGGTTGGGTGTTGTTTTCCGGCGATATCACACGTAGACCATTACGGAACAACCCCGATTGATCTGAAAATATCAAACTTCTAAATGGACAAAAGCGTATTGTTGTACTCTAGATAAAATCTGAGGGTATATTATTTTGCTCTAAAGCTAAACGCTAAGAAAAAAGGCTTGGAGAAAAAAAGTAAATGATACAGAAATTAATATTGTATTATCAGAAATTTCAAAACCGGATGTTTGTCCGTCCGTTCTTCTGTCCGTGCGCTGTTGAGAATGCATTGCGGTAGAAAGTTCAAATTTTGTTCACGTAATTTTTAACGAAAAAGTTAGATCGAGTTCGTGAACGGGCCAAATTGCTCCACCCCCTCCCATACATGGCTCATTTTCAAAAATTTACAATAATCAATTTTTTTTGGAAACTAAAATTAATTTGATATTTAGAATTATATATTATTTTTATCATAAATTTGATATACGGATTACAAATTATTCGAATACTCCCTTTCCTTCCACAAACTCCCATACAAATTGCACTTTTTCGTGAAATAGAGGTTCAAGGTTCAATTATTTAACATTTAATTGCGATTACGGTTGCGATCAATAGCTCCAGTACATAGAATTAATATTTCCTTTGATTTTGCAAGTTTGGATTTTTATGGAGGAAGGGGTGTAGGATGGTAGTAGAATGGGTGGATAGGTGTTAACAATTATTTAATCGATTGATTGAATCACGTTCAAAATTATCTGAACAGAATAATAGCTTCGAAGGTAAAGTGAATTTTATGAAATTCGGTGTACATCTGAATGGCAGGGGTTAAAGGGTTGGTGGAATCGAAAAATTTGAAATATTTTTCATCAAAAGTGTGTGTTCAAGATTTCAAGTTCGTAGCTTTTAATTTGCTGGCTATTTATTGATTCATTGAAATTGTTCAAAAAACATATTTTTCATGGGAAGGGGAATGAAAGGATTTTAAAAATGTCGATACAAATTTGTTTTGAATATTTATACTCTAGATGAAATCTGAGAGTATATTGTGTTTGCCTTACCGTTTGTAACGCTAAGAAATAATGCTCGTACAGAGTCGACAAGGGTACAGAAATATTTGTTATTGCTCAAAAGTCTCGATTCCGAGTGACCGTCTGTCCGTCTGTCTGTCCGTCTGTCCGTCTGTCTACAACATAACTCTCGAAAGCTTTGACCTATCGTGCTGAAATTTTTCATATATCATTTTTAGCAAAAAAGTAACTTTAAGTTCGTGAAAGGGCCACATCCCCCCCTCTTTCTACCCCCTCCCATACAAATTTCATGAAATTTGGAAATTTAAGGAAATTGATTTTTCTCCGAAACCGTTTCAGCTCATGACTTGAAAATTAGGTAATAATATTATAATGAGAATACCATTACTGCAAAAAAATATTGCTCTGATCTCCTTACTCCTTCTACCCCCTCCCATACAAATGTACAATTTTCAAAAATGCATTTATTTGGTTTTCATCGCAACTAGCAAAGCAACAAGAACTAATTTTTGCCAAATTAATATTATCACAATTGCAACCAATTTTATAAAAACTGTCAACTTCACCTCATCCTTTCTACCCCCTCCCATACAAATTTAACGAAATTTCGGAATTTGAACAAAATTATTTTTCTCCAAGATCGTCAAGGCTGTCAACTTTAAATTTTGAGAAAAGTATACTATTAAAAGTATCATTGATGCCAAAAAATTTGGTTTTGATTCGAATACTCCTTCTACCCCGTCCCATACAAATGCACAATTTTGATAAAATGCATTTAATCGATTTTTATTGAAACTAGAAAAAGTACAAGCTTAAAATTTTGCCACAATTTGTCCCTTAATAATTGCAATAAATGCTAAGAATAATATTAACTTCGCTTCACTCCTTCTACCACCTCCCATACAAATTTTTGTATTGAAAACTCAAGAAAAGTATTTCTTCTTCGAGCATATGAGTAACAAAGCAATATGATTAGGATTTTGAAAACAAGATTCAAAATCATCCAAAACCCCCCACTTTCTCTGCCACCTCCCATAAAAATGCATAAATTCAGGCAAAAATTGTTCAATTTCCTCGAAATTAAGAAAGCTACAAACTTTAAATTCAGCATGAAACACTTTGTATACTACGTTCGGTGTTTATACAAAAATTACAAACCTTCCCCCTCCCGTACAAAAGTCACAATTCACTATTCAAAAGAATGTACCGGAAAATATGTTATTTTCCGGTACAATAAACTATTTCCTATTTCATCTAGAGTATCATATGATTGGGCGTTACGCCCAATCATAATTCTGTAATGTTTTTTAAAGTGTTTTTGCAAAATTGCAAGTTGTTAGTTTTCAATGTGTTGGTGATAAATAATTTCTTTAAAATAATACTTTTGTATGTTGGGGGGTAGTTAATATTTAATTTTTTTAAAGAAATCTTGCAAATTTTCAAGTTGAAAGCTTAATAAGGTCCGTTTCATATTTATAAGGTCACTTCATATTTTTAAAAATACGAAACGCCTACATGAATTTGTACACTACGGTTTCTCTAAAATATTCCATGCAACGGTGCAAATGGCACAGTGTACAAATACGCAGTTATTCGCTAACGATATTCCCGTTATCTGAACTAACAAAATTTGTTCTTGTTTCATATTTATAAGGTCAGTTGTAATAAAACTGCGGAAGTACTAAAAACACGGTAATTAGGAGCTAGATTTTAATTTGTTTTTTCTAATTCAGTAAGTTTACTCATAATGACACGTGGGAAAGTACTGAGTGAACAAGAAAAAGGGTTTATTAACGCCCTTCATGCGAAGAACTATGGTTTGAGAGAGATTTCGCGTAGAATTAAGAGAAGTTTGTGTGTTGTGCAAAATTATTTGCGTTCTCCAGAAGATCTGGAAGAAAAAGAAAGCTGGACCAAACCACACAAACGAGAACTGTACGCCCATCTTCGAATGCTTCTACCTCTCTTAATCAGCTTAGAGCCATGGTTTTTTTTTTTTTTTTTAAGGAACCGAACACAGCTTAGGGGGCTACCCTATAATGCAATGCACAGCTGTGTCAGTATAGGAGTTGGAGAAAAAGGAAAAAAACCAAAAAACTGAAGTTGAGTCAATTAAATTCGGGTGCGGAAAGACGAAAGTGACGGTGTATATTGAATTTGAAGCACTGGAGGTTGTAATCATTGGGAAACACTTTGGCTGGCAATGCGTTCCACAGTCTTGATGTTCAGGAAATGAATGTCTGTCTAAATTTCACTGTACGAGAAGGCATGAGTTTAACGGTGTACTTGTGGGCGCGTTCAGCTTGACGAGTATCACGGGGGAAATTATAGATTGGAGGAATGAGTGCGCTTAATTCCGCACTGCATTTACCATGGAAGTAGCGATAGTAAATGCTGAGTACTCCGACATTTCTGCGATGCTCGAGAGAATCGATAGAAGACGTGATGGTTTCGTCTCCAATCAGTCGGAACGCATGTTTTTGAATACGGTCGAGCAACGTAAGGTGTGATTTGGGTGCCCCAGCCCAAACATGCGAATTGTACTCTAAACGTGGTCTAATGTATGCCTTATAGATGGTTGCTAGGTCGTTCGGCGTGAAATACTTTTTGCACTTTCGGAGAACACCAAGACGTTTCGAGGCGTCGAGGTCAACATCAAAGATGTGCTGTGCCCAATTCAGGTGGTCATTAATTTTAACGCCAAGAAGTGTGAAGTTATCCGAGGTGCATAGTAGTGCGCCACCAAAGGTCACATTTTGAGATGATACTGGGGCATCACGTTTGAGGGATAGATGACAGACCTGTGTTTTGGAGGCGTTGAACTCTTCTCTATTTTTCCTGCCCCATTCCAGGATTAAGTTGAGATCCGAGTTCAGCGAACGGAATAACTCCACGCTATTGGAAGCAATAGAATGCTTGTTTGATTCCGCAGCAGAGTTAAATTCATAGGTGTTATCTAAAGTACTGTCATCCGCAAAACTATGGATTGGATTGAGAGTGGACGACAGAAGGTCGTTGATAAAAACTAGGAATAGAGTTGGAGATAAAACAGAGCCTTGAGGGACGCCGGAATCTATTGGGAAAGAGGAAGAAGTAACGCCATCTAGTACTACTCGTATAGTGCGTTTAGAGAGAAAACTCTCAATCCATCGAAGAAGGGTAGCATTAAGGCCAATAGCCCTAAGCTTAACTATGAGACAATCATGCCAAACTCTGTCAAATGCTTTTGCAATGTCAAGTGCGAGAACTTGACCTTCGCCGTGTTTATGTATACATGAGTTCCAACGTTCTGTCAAGTAGACCAAGAGATCTCCGGTCGACCTTCCAGAACGGAATCCATACTGACGATCGTGGATTAGCTGGTTATCCTCGAGATATTCAACGATTTTGCAATTGACAGCAGTTTCCATTACTTTCGAGAGCACTGATGGCTATCGGGCGGTAGTTAGCGGGGTTCGCTTTGCTTCCTTTCTTGGGAATGGGCTGAACATTCGCAACTTTCCACATACATGGAAAGCACCCGGAAGAGTAGGAAAGATAGAAAAGATTGCGAAGAGGTTTAGCTAAAGAAAAGGCGCACATTTTAAGGGTAATGGGGGGAATACCGTCAGGACCAGCAGATTTGTGGATATTGAGCTCTTGAAGGATCCTAGAAATAAGTCTCGTGCGAAAATGTAGTTTAAGCAATGAGAAACCAGAATCAATTTGGTGGGCAATGAAATATCGCGTTCTACCGTTTGGAGAACTTTGAAATGTACGGATTTCATTTGATACGAAAAAAGAAGGTAAGGCCAAAATTGACAGCCAAGCACGAAAAGGTTAGGCTACAATTAGTTATAGTTCTTTATTTGTATCCAATATAAATAATAAGTGATGACACAATGCATGTATATAATACACAAATGTTAATAAAAATTAAAGATACAAACCCACATAAGCCAAAGCTTGTGTGTCGGAGTTCAAAAGCTAACAGAAGAAAAATAGAAAACTTTAAAAGAAAAAAAATAATTTTATGAAACAATATCATTGAAAAAGTTCAGATTATCGTAAACAAATTTTTTTATGACAATTTTGTGATTGTTGATATTTAAAGTATTTTTTATCAAATCTGGTAAGATGTTAAAGGCTCTAGGTCCAAGAATACAAGCATGTCTTTGCAACATAGTTTTATTGCATTTTTCTATAGCTAATAAGTTCTTTGTTTGACTCCTTGTCGAATAGTTCGTAACATTTATTCTAAATTTCGATAAATTGCAAGCCATAGACTTTAATAAAGCATAGACAAAGAGCTGTTTCAAATTCATGACTTCAAATTCAGAAAACGCTTGAGTTGTAGAATAAAACTTGGACCGCAACAAACATATTTTAATTAACCTATTTTGCAAATTTATCAATGGCGAAAATATTGCCGTGCATGCGGATCCCCATGCTAAGATACAGTATTGAATGATACTCTGTGCTAAGGAGAAATATACGGTTCTAATTAACTGTCTATCATTAAGCCTACGTAGACTGAAATATGTATGTAGGGTTTTTCTTAATCTTTTGCACAAGTACAAAATATGACAATCCCATTTTAAATTATTATCTATGATAACACCAAGATATTTAACTGCCTTCGTAACCTGAATTGGTTCATTTAGAATTTTGATATTAGGGATGTTGGGGCTATCCTTACCAAACATCATGACTTTGGTTTTGTTTAAGTTTAGTGACATTTTACGAGCCGTCAGCCAGCCAACTACACTCTGTATGCTTGCTTTACAAAAGTGTCTTCCCAGACATTACTCTTGAATAACAGAACTGTATCATCTGCAAAAGTGATTATACGTCCATTGACTTCAAGTTCACTCATTTTGCAGAGGCCATTTATGTAGATGTTGAATAAAATTGGCCCTAGCACAGACCCTTGCGGAACACCACATTTTATTGTTGAAGGTCGACTAAAAGTATCACCAACTCTTACCACTTGATTTCGATTTTTTAAATATGATCGAAAAAAGCAAAGAACTTTATTAACGATTCCAAGCGAGTTAAGTTACGCAAGAAGTATTTCATGATCAACACTGTCAAATGCTTTTTTTATATCTAAATACAGAGCAACTACTTTTTCATTTTTATCTGTAGAGTGGCTTATATATTCTGTGAGATTATATACTGCATCCGCCGTATTTAGTCCGGTTTTAGACCCATATTGATTTGTCGCTATAATTTCATTTTCCTCAAGGTATTTTAATAATCTTTTTTTTAAACATTTCTCAAATAGTTTCGCGATAGAGGAAAGCAAGGAGATCGGCCTATAATTACTTGGATCTTTCTTATCTCCGTCTTTATGCAGTGGGATTACAACGGCATATTTCAATTTGGAAGGGCAAATTCCCTGAGAGAGACATGTGTTAAAAATATGTGATAGTGGATGAGATATACTGCTACTTGCAGCTTTTAAGATATTAGGGGTAATGCCATCAATACCTGGCGATTTATCAGATTTTAATTCACGTATCAGATTTTCAATTTCATTTGGCGAAATAGGAAGTATGTGGAAAGATGAAGGAGAAACGTCTGAAGATCCATTTTTATAAGCAGAAGATTGAAAGTTATTGCAAAAAGATTGTCCTACAGTGATAAAATGGTCATTCAGTGCATTAGCCACTAGATCTGGATCTGATAAAATATCTTTATTTTTATCATATATATGAGTGACGTTCGCCAGATTCTTCTTATTTTTTCGCCCAGAAATTTCATTGATTTTCTTCCATAGCCTCTTTGGCTCAGAGTTACAGTCTCGAATTTGCTTACTGTAGAATGAAATCTTAGCTGATTTAATAATTGAATTTAATTTGTTTCTATATGTTTTGTACCTCTTCAATATGATTACGTTTTCGGGTTGTTTTTTAACTTGTCTGCCTAATCTATCTCTGTGTCTTATTGAAGTGACTATACCCTTGGTAGCCCATGTTTTCATAGGTCTAATTTTTGAGCTGACATGCTGAGTGCTAGTGGTAGTGGTTGAGATTTCTAAATGATATTCAAGGATTTCTGAAAAATTATTGAAAGCATCTTCGCTATCAAACATTTTGTAAACTGAACTCCAATCTTGATCATATAGCTTACTGGAAAATTTACATAAATCAACTTTCAGTTTTTTTCCTTAATTTTAACCGCGTCAATTTTAAATTCGTTTTCATTTAGAGGTATTTTTGCCAAAGTACAAAAATGATCCGTAATATAAGTTTCAAGAATGGCCGGATAGAATTCCTGTATATCAGTTGATTTTAAAAATATATGATCAATACATGTTCCAGTACTAAGAGGCGCGCGTGTCCAACCTTCTAGATGTTCCACGAAGCCGTGTTCCATCAGAGTATCAAGATAATCATTTGCAATTTCTGATGACTTGTTCTTTGTAATGTCTATATTAATATCCCCTAAAATGATGTGATTCGAAAAGGATTTACTTTCTCTCAAAAAACTGTCTAAAGAATTTATAAAATTATTGGGACTTAAACAAATTGGAATCGGGTAAGTAAAAAAAATCGATGCAAAAAACTACGATTCAATAGACATCTATCAATTTAAGAATGTATTCTCAGACGAGATGTGAAGTGAAATCCCAATGGTCCTGACGGCTCTCGGGGATATTATCGTGATATCCGTCAAAAGCCATTAAACTTTGCGAAGAGGAATTTTGGTGGCGGTAATGTGATGACATGGGCCGCGTTTTGTGCTGAAGGATGTTTAGAAATCCAGCCCGTTTCCTCTTGAAGGAAGAGTGCAAACTACAACGAAGTTTTGGAGAAGGCTTTAGTACCATTTTTAAATGAACATGGTCCAGAAGAACGGATTTTTCAAAAGAATAACGCGAGAATTCATGTAAGCCGTAAAACAAAAAGATGGTTTGCCGCTAAAGGGTTTCAACTTATGCAGTGGCCTGCCTGCTCACCTGACTTGAATCCAATAGAAAATCTATGGGGCATAGAGATGGTATGCTATTTCACATACCTGCGATTTTTTCACTGCTATTTGAAAAGAGCAATCGCATATTGCGATTCAAAATTTAAAAGAGCTGCGATTAGAAGAGCAGAGCAAATGCACACTGCTTACGTTCTATCACCAATAAAATTGCCGCAATGATCATCGCTACAAATTCCAGAGTTTTTGTTCGCACTCGCATATTAGTCCCGCCACGCATTCCACATCGATCGCTAAGCAAATCGTAATTTTCCTACATCTATCAATCAGGCAAGACTCAATCTCATAGCTCAGCATAGTGAACACTTCCCCCATTTCCCTCTGGGAATGAAAAGGTTTTCTTTTACTATCCAATGTACGAAAAAACGATCGAGCGCAATCGAGTCAGGATGGCAAAAAAGTCAATCGCATTTCATATACACAAGCCAGACAAAAAAAACACCACCCAGTCATCGATCGCATGGCATATATACAACCGCATCGCATATATACAAATAAAAGCCAAATAACAAAAAAAAAAACAACCGGTCATAGAAAACCAAAACAAAAGGGTCTTTTGTTTTGTTTTTTTACACGACACTACCTCACACACAATGAACAACGTAAAGCTCTTATCAGATCCCGAAACCCGTGGAAGTCGAATTTGACCCAAGTCCCACCGCTAAATATCAATCGCGCGAAGAAAGAGCTTGAACGTCGTTATTCCGATTGCTCTCGATTGCTCTTTCGTTGCTGTTATATCGCTTGAACGTTGTTATTCCGATTGCTCTTTCGTTGCTGTTATATCGCTTGAACGTTGTTATTCCGATTGCTCTCGATTGCTCTCGATTGCTCTCGACTGCTCTTTCGTTGCTGTTATATCGCTTGAACGTTGTTATTCCGATTGCTCTCGATTGCTCTCGACTGCTCTTTCGTTGCTGTTATATCGCTTGCGATCAGCGATATATCAGCTCTGTGATAGTAAAGACTATCAATCATATAAGCTATCCCAAACCTATATTTGGTGATTGATATTGACACTGAGAGCACGAGCAGTGTCTGCTCTCAGTGATGTTGCTTTAGACTAATGAATGAATGAATTGGAGCTATGTAGATGAAACGATTGCGATTTGATAAGGGATTTGTTTAGCGATATTTTGATCGGTGGGATCTGATCTGATAGGTTAGGTGTGGAACGTCCGATGATAAGGGATTTGTTTAGCGATATTTTGATCGGTGAGATCTGATCTGATAGGTGAGGTGTGGAACGTCCGATGATAAGGAATTTGTTTAGCGATATTTTGATCGGTGAGATCTGATCTGATAGGTGAGGTGTGGAACGTCCGATGATAAGGAATTTGTTTAGCGATATTTTGATCGGTGGGATCTGATCTGATAGGTTAGGTGTGGAACGTCCGATGATAAGGGATTTGTTTAGCGATATTTTGATCGGTGAGATCTGATCTGATAGGTGAGGTGTGGAACGTCCGATGATAAGGAATTTGTTTAGCGATATTTTGATCGGTGAGATCTGATCTGATAGGTGAGGTGTGGAACGTCCGATGATAAGGGATTTGTTTAGCGATATTTTGATCGGTGAGATCTGATCTGATAGGTGAGGTGTGGAACGTCCGATGATAAGGGATTTGTTTAGCGATATTTTGATCGGTGAGATCTGATCTGATAGGTTAGGTGTGGAACGTCCGATGATAAGGGATTTGTTTAGCGATATTTTGATCGGTGAGATCTGATCTGATAGGTGAGGTGTGGAACGTCCGATGATAAGGGATTTGTTTAGCGATATTTTGATCGGTGGGATCTGATCTGATAGGTTAGGTGTGGAACGTCCGATGATAAGGGATTTGTTTAGCGATATTT
Organism: Chorisops tibialis; assembly: GCA_963669355.1. NCBI lineage: Eukaryota > Metazoa > Arthropoda > Insecta > Diptera > Stratiomyidae > Chorisops > Chorisops tibialis. Next base: position 274,282,030 of record OY770262.1, read on the forward strand.
TGATCGGTGAGATCTGATCTGATAGGTGAGGTGTGGAACGTCCGATGATAAGGGATTTGTTTAGCGATATTTTGATCGGTGGGATCTGATCTGATAGGTGAGGTGTGGAACGTCCGATGATAAGGGATTTGTTTAGCGATATTTTGATCGGTGAGATCTGATCTGATAGGTTAGGTGTGGAACGTCCGATGATAAGGGATTTGTTTAGCGATATTTTGATCGGTGAGATCTGATCTGATAGGTGAGGTGTGGAACGTCCGATGATAAGGGATTTGTTTAGCGATATTTTGATCGGTGGGATCTGATCTGATAGGTTAGGTGTGGAACGTCCGATGATAAGGGATTTGTTTAGCGATATTTTGATCGGTGAGATCTGATCTGATAGGTGAGGTGTGGAACGTCCGATGATAAGGAATTTGTTTAGCGATATTTTGATCGGTGAGATCTGATCTGATAGGTGAGGTGTGGAACGTCCGATGATAAGGAATTTGTTTAGCGATATTTTGATCGGTGGGATCTGATCTGATAGGTGAGGTGTGGAACGTCCGATGATAAGGGATTTGTTTAGCGATATTTTGGTCGGTGGGATCTGATCTGATAGGTGAGGTGTGGAACGTCCGAAGTGGTCAATGATGCGCTTTGCTAGAGTTTTTTTGGCGGTTTTTGTTTTGAGTTTCGATCTGGTCGGTTGGTAGGACATGTTGCGGCTATCGCAAGTTTCGCCGATTTATGTTGCAGTCCACCATGTCGATAAGAGCTTTACGTTCTTCATGATGAAATTGCTTGTGTGAGGTAATGTGTGAAAAAAGTAAACAGTAGACCCTTTTGGTTTGGTTTTCTATGACCGGGTGTTTTTTTTTTATTTGACTTGTATATATGCGATGCGATCGATGACCGGGTGTTTTTTTTATTTGGCTTGTGTATATGAAATGCGATTGACATTTTTGCCATCCTGACTCCATTGCGCTCGATCGTTTTTTCGTACATTGGATAGTAAAAGAAAACCTTTTCATTCCCAGGAGGAAATGGGGGAAGTGTTCACTATGCGCACTGAGCTGGTGGTACTGAGAGATTGGGTCTGCCTGATTGTTAGATGCAGGATTTCGCAGAAAATTACTATTTTGTCTCTTTTTTTTTAATTGCGCACTAGCATGGATAATAGAGGTGGAAAAATCACTGCTATTGGAAGAGCTGCTCTTTTTCACAGATATTGAAAAAGAGCAATCGCAGTGGATCACTGCAATTGGAAAAGAGCAGATTTTGCCATCCCTAATGGGGCATATTATCACAACGGATTTACGCCAATAACCACCAATTCAACTCAATTGCAGAGCTTATTCGCGCAATACAAGTGGAATGGTGTAGAATAGAGCCAGGGATTATCACAAACCTCGCTGGCAGTATGGAAGGCAGAGTAAATAAAGTATTGTTGAATGGGGGCAATATTATCTGTTGATTTTATATAATTTGGCGTTTATTTTTTATGTTTATGTTTAATAAAAAATGAATTAAGAGAGAAAAGTTTTTTTTTACTTTATAAATATGAAAGAAGAGCAAATTTTGTCCGTTCAGATAACGGGAATATCGTTAGCGAATAACTGCGTATTTGTACACTGTGCTATTCGCACCATTGCATGGAATATTTTAGAGAAATCGTAGTGTACAAATTCATGTAAGCGTTTCATATTTTTAAAAATATTAAGTGACCTTATAAATATGAAACGTACCTTATTTAAAATTATTACATTTTTGTTTCACTTCACCTGAAACATATTTTGCAGGTTAGTCACTACTTCGGCGCATAACAGTTTAGGGTTAAATTATTACTTTTATTTTATGTATATTAAATGGACTTGCAAAATTTTAATTTTGTATTACCAGCGCCCTAAAAACATCTTCCAATGTTTACCACATTTTTCTTCACCTCCTCCCTCTCCACGTTCCATATAAACTGCACTTTTTCATGAAATACTCTAAACAAATTTACTCAGTACGTATAAAATTTATCAAGCTAAAATTGTGCACTAAATATTTATTTATATACTTAAAATTCTCTCTCTCTAATGGCGCCACAGCCCAAATCGGACCTTGGCCTTCTGACATTCAGATTCCCTAACATTTTTCATTACTTATTGTGGAAGGGTTGTTAGCCCTTCATACAACCCTCTTTCTACGAATTTTTTATTTTCGTAGACTGAGGTGACCAAGGTATATCCAAGCGGGCAATGTGGAATTATGTATATATTGCGCCGACCGGGATTTGAACTCACGACCTTCGTATTACAAGACCAACACGCTACCTACTAGGCTACACCCTAGCTAAAATTAGTAAGACTAAAATAAATTCACTCCTTCTACCCCCTCCCATACAATATGACACAATTCCACTACTTTACGACTTTACAAAAAGTCGATTTTCCTGAAAAGTATGAACACTACTGATCTACATACAATTTAGAACATATCAAAAGCATGATGTTTAAAGTTATTTCTGTAAAACTCAGCCCCTCCTTCTACCACCTCCCATACAAACTGCTCAATTTCACTAAATCCAATACATTTATTTTCTCAGTACCTATTAAATTTTTGAATCCTAAATTTTGCTTAAAACATTTTGATAGCACCTCTAGCGTGATGTGAAAAAATTAGTTCAATGTCGTCACTCCCTATACCACTTCCCCTACAAATTTCTTAAAATCAAAAAATTTCTCTTGCATCTAGAGTATCGCACGATTGGGCTTTCGTAGTCCTGTTATATTTTGCGCTTTTTTTGATTTTTGAAATTGATGATAATTGGAGCTTCTTCTACAATGGCGCTATAGCCCAAATCGGGCTTTGGCCTCTGACTTTCAGGTTCCTTAACATTTATTCATTATTTTTTGTGGAAGGGCTGTTAGACCTTCGGACAACCCTCTATTTACGAATTTTTCATTTTCGTAGATCGAGGTGACCAAGGTATACCCAAGCAAGCAGTGTGCTGGAATTATGCGTCGACCGGGATTTGAACTCACGTCCTTCGCATTGTAGACCAACTCGCTACCAACTAGGCTATACCCTAGCTTTTTGGAGCTTAGTTCAGTAGTGTCCATTTGTGTAATATTTCGTAAGTAAGTCTCCTAATCGGCCGTAGTAAAGTAAAAACAAAAAGTCTGTGCCCATTATTATTTGCTATGCCTATAAAATGCGATAAATGGCAGTTATGAAGAAATTTCAAAAGAGGCAACATGCAATAAATTAATTACTTTTCTATTGATGACGGTGACAGTCTAATTTGTACGGACCTTAATGCTTCACCTGTCATGAAAATATAATTTTATTAATAGATCTCCGACCGATACTAATTAAATATTGTGCTCGTTAGTCCTTTTTGTAACCGTTACTGTAGTGTTTCGGTGATGTTGCGTGCTGTCAACTAAAGATTAATTTTACATGATGAAATCTGACATGAAACATGATTGCGAAGCGAAATGAATGAAATTCTTGGTTTTTTTTGCTTCGAAGAAAATGTGCTTCAGTTTCGATTGCCATGTTACTTTATTGTTGCAAATAATCATGAACATGGCAACATGCAGGGCCTGTCGATCTGGCTGACTACAAGATGTTGAAAAGTGGAAGTCACGTTGTGTTTGTGATCCGGTGGTAAGTGGTAGCACATAATACGAGCACTGAACATCGCGAATAGCATTCATCTTACTGCTATCTGTGATGAGATGATTTAATAGCGCACAAGTAAGTTCACGAATCCGGTTGAGTACTAAATACTTTAGACCAGTTTTCTGTTGTTGCTTTATCTCCTCGAACTTCCTTGGATCGCAGTTATTTTTGACGGAATGATAATCGATGGATGTGCTGACGACAGAGATATATGTAACATATGTAGCCTGTTTAATTGAATTCTTTCAAAAAAAAAACCCAGTTTTTAAGTGTTACAATTTTAATTAAGACTTTTCCGTGAAATTGCTATATTAAGATAAATATTTGATCCATTTTGCTGTTGTTGAAAAGTTTAAATGGTCATCATTTCAAATTTGCTAACCTTGTGAATTATTTGGATATTTGACCCAATTTGAGCTCTAGTTCTTTCTATTAAAGTTTCAAATGACATTTCAATTTCAAGTAAATAAGAAACGATAATTTACCTAAAACAGCAATTATCTTGCTGAATTTTATTTTCAACGCAACCGGGAAAAGATAGAAAGTTCACCCAAAATTATAGTCCAATCAGCTTACTACTTACTCTGAGTAAACTACTCGAAAAAATCATGCTGCGATACAGAAGACACTCGAAAATAATAACACAATCCCTTCCTTTCAATTTAGATTTGCTACTAATCTTTGCACGAATCACCAATAGAGTCACCGAGTATATTAAAGATAACATGATCAGGCCCTACGACTCTAATAAATTTATCACAAACTATTAAGTCCTTAAAACTCTCACAAAGTTGATTACTTAAGTCCTTCTAAAAAATAAATCTTTTATCAAAGCCTTCAGTTTTGCGAACAAATAGTCATTGGAAGGGGCCAGATCTGGACTATAAGAGGGTTCAATATTCCGTAGCCGCATTTCTGTAGGGCAGCCATTGCAACGTGGCTCTTGTGAACAGGTGCGTTGTCGTGCAAAAGCAGCACAACTCGAGTCCACTTTCCTCTTCTTTTTTCTTTGATGGCATCCTTTAATTTTTGTAGCAGGATTGCATAACCTCCTGTGATATTTTGTCCTTTTTCTTTGTAGTCGATATCAAAACCCCCTTGGAATCCCAAAAAATAGTGGCCATGATTTTTCTGGCGGATCGTGAGACCTTGAACTTCTTGGCGGTGCAGCGCCTTTTGGAGCCACTGCATTGACTCCTGCATTGATTCAGTTGCATAATGATGAGCCCAAATTTCGTCTCCAGTAACAATCCGTGTCAAAATTTCATCCATGTTCCCGCTACAGAGATCCAAAAACTCGCTTGAACACTCGACGCGCTGCTTTTTCTAAACCGCTGAGAGTATTCTCGGTACCCATCTTGTGCTAACTTTAGACATGCCGAGATGATCATGGAAGATATTCAAAATGGATGTATCTGATACTCCAACCATTTTTGCGATTTGTTTCTTCTTTAAACGAGCATCTTCGAGAACAAGTTTAGAATGAGTGAAGCGAGGTTGATTTTTTTAGCATCTATTACAATTATTAAGAGATAAACTCTGACAAAATTTTAAGTTAAACCTTTTTCTAATTTCAATGAAAATCGACTAAATGCGTTTACCGAAATTGTGCATTTGTATGGGAGGGGGTAGAAGAAGTATTCGAATCAAAACCAAATTTTTTGACATCAACGATATTTGCAACAGTATACTTTTTCCAAAGTTTAAAAATGATACGGCGGTTTTCAAGATTTTTTTTTTTAAATTTGTATGGGAGGTGATAGAAGGAGTGGGGGACGTTGTTAGTTTTTTCAAAATTGGTTGCAATCATAATAAAATTAATTCTGGCAAAAATTCGTTCTTTTAGCTTCGCTAGTTGCAATGAAAACCGAATAAATGCATTTTTGAAAATTGTGCATTTGTAAGGGAGGGGGAAGAACGAATAAGGGGATCGGATCAATATTTTTTGGCATTAATGATATTCACATCATTATACTATGACCTAATTTTCAAGCTGATAGCTGAAATAGTTTCGAAGAAAGATCAATTTCCTCAAATTTCGAAATTTCATGAAATTTGTATGGGATAGAAATAGGGAAATGTGGCCTGTTCACGAACTTAAAGTTACTATTTTGCTAAAAATTATATAACACAAATTTCAGAACGATAGGCCAAAACGTTCGAGATTTATGTTGTAGACAGCCGGACAGACGGTCACTCGGAATCGAGGTTTTTGAGCGACAACAAATATTTCTGGACTCTTGGTGACTATGTACGACCATTATTTCTTAGCTTTACAAACATAAGGCAAACACAATATACTCTCAGATTCCATCTAGAGTATGGGAATATAATAAACAACAAAATAATAAAATTGAGTAAAGAATTATGAGCGTTTAAAAAGAAAATAACCAAAATGTAGGTTATTTTCTTTTTTTTTAATCAATATTAAGCAATAATTTCACTTCACGAGCTTTTCAGTTTGTGAAGTTGTTTTGTTAAGAGAGTTCAATATTTGCCTTCTTCCACCCCCTCCCGCCTATAAACAGGCGTTTTTTAGGAACACAGAACTCGGGAATGGCTCCACCGATTTTTTTCAAATTTGGGCAAATGATTCTTGACGATATTGTCTATGCTCTGACGGGAGTTTTTGGCAAAATAGTGCTTTGGGAATTATTAATAAGAGTTTAAATTTTTTAGTCATTTTTCGCAACTTTAACACAATATAACATTTTTACTTTTAACTTTTTTTAAATCGGCTCCGTCAGGGCATATATAATTTATCGTAGGACATCTGTACCAAATTTCAGTTCAATCGGGTGATATTTACCTGAGATCTGTGTTCCTAAAAGGTGAAAAACGTGATGTTTCATGAGAAGCGTTTGAAAGAACCGGGACAGACTCTAATCGCTTCAAACCCTTTAGATTAAAAATAGAAAATATAATACTTCTAATTGGAATTTTGAAACGGGACAAGTTGCAAAATGTGCAGAAAGAGTTGTAGAATTTTTTAAGCCAGTAAAAATTTTTTTCATGATTTTCAAGTATTGAACCCCCTTAATAGTGTTGCGAGCTAGGGGTTCGCCGAGATTTCAAGTAAAACACAATTCATTTAAAAATAAGGGATAATTTATTTACTCGCACCTTTTACTTAATTCGCAATTTAACTTAATTTACACTTTAACTTAATTCCCCTATTTGGCACTACCGCCGCGTTTCGCTTGCACTGGTTCGCGTCTCGATCATGAAAATGACTGACTGCTCGCTGAGAGCTACCGTGTATTTATACCATTTTCACTAATTCTCGAAGCTTCCGTCGGGTGTCGTTGGGTGTATGTCTAGACTATACTGGGAGGTTCTAGATCTTTGATTATGGGTCTTTACATATTGGGGGACTGTTCTATAAAATTCTGGCATATTCGGGAAAGATCATTGCCAGATCTATAACAATAGATTTGAAAAGGCTAAATTAAGTGGTAAATCAAAGTTAATGTTAAGAAATGACAAGCCATTTAGATTCTCTTGAGATATGGTCGATCTGTTTTTATGCTGATGAAACGCAAGCGGATAAACTTAAAAATATTTTAAGCATCATCGATAAATTTGGAAATATATATGAAAGTTATTTGTTTCAAGAAACAAATTGTGACACTCAAGACAATCCGAACATATCAGTTTACAGATTAGAAGAAGAAAGTACAGACATATCGCAAAATTACTTACAGTATGTTAATTAAGAAATTTTAATTCATGACGCATCGTTAAGGTATTTTGTAGGCTACATATATTGTCTTTAAAATGATTCCGAAGAATGATTGTTTTCAATGTTCACAAGACATGTGCCGATCTGAAGTAGTAATTAGTTCGGAATGTGCATCTGAGTCTTTTATATTCCATAAGAATTATTTCGCACATTTTGATTTTGGCAGTTTGAAGGCTCCAACGGATATTTTTTTAAGATTTCAAAATGTGCCTTAAATAGTTCAAAAAAGATTCAGAAGAAAATCCATCACTCAATTGCTTAAAACAAAATATAACAGAATAATGTATCTCAAATGTACAAAATATCCCTAACTTCTTATTTTGGGTTTTTGTTGAAAATTCCTGTTCTGGACATCATTTAGAGGCTATAGATTACATTAAACAAAGCCCAAGCCAATATATGTACATGCCAACCGTCATATGGGCATGGACTAAAAAGTTTGCAGTTCGAAGGGTATTAAATAATTGTATGCACAATATGTTTCTACCTTATCCTAAAATCCAATCCAAAATGGCCAAAAGACAATTTCAAATTCATTCATAAATCATACAAAATCTACGCTTTACTAGGAATTCACATTGATTCATGAAATCAAAAACAAAACCACGGTACCGACTTTGCTAAAAGAAACAAAAACGTTCAGGAGATCTATTCAATTCTACATAAGAAAAAAAACACACAACTCAAGAATCCCTTTTCTTACGATCGCATATATCCGACCTGGTTATAACCAGTTCATTATCAATTTCTGCCACACTACGTCATCATTCGCTTTGAACTTTGTTTCCCCATCGTGCTGACACCGGTATTGAATTCGCTTGGATGCGAGAGAAGGCAGTGACCCTTTTCTTCGTGCGACTTTTTTCTTGTACTGAGTGAGATCTTTATGTCTGCACTTATATTTGGTAAAAGGTATTGACTTGACTGTGTTCGATACTAGGTATACATATACATATGTATTGGGTACCCACGCGATAACACAAAACTATTGAGTTGTTACATCACTAATATAATTCATTGCGTCAAAGCCACATATTGGTTTCTCACACATTGTGACTTTTTTATTTTTTCTAAAAAAAAAATGTATTCCTGTTTCTTTAGAATACAACTCGTTCAGAGGGTTGCATTAACATTCGAACAACTGAATGAAAAACAAAATTATTAGTATTATCGGAAAATTATGATTGCAAAACAATCTAAATTTCTCTCCAAAAGGCACACAAGACGCTATCTTCCGAACCCAAGCATAAACATCCTTGGAAAGCCAGTTTCCTGTTTCCAATCCATAAGGTACTTGGAACTACATTTTGACAAAAAACTTACCTTCAAGACTCACACAGATCAAATTAGCAATAAAATTTCGAAAAGCATCCACGCCTCTAGCAAAGTGTTGGTCTTCGAAGCAGTATTGTAGGCTATCATCCTATACGGAGCTCCGAATTGGAATATTTGGGTCGCTGTTCACAAGGGTAAATTACAAATCCCACAGAATGTGTGTCTGAGGATCATTTTGAGCCATGTTGAACTGGGATGAGTTGATGCGCTATCTACCGTATAATCCGAAAAAACTGGAGTATCGCAACTAGAAACAGAAGCACAAGTTAATTGATTGTTTATGTTTCGTACATACTTGGAGGCGCTTTTAAAAATGGAATTCCAGCACTACCAAGGAAAAATTTGAATTTGCACTTCTACCCCTCTGGTTTTCAGTCTGTCAATTATGATTTAGTACAAGAAGCCCCGTCTATTTTCTATTACAAATTTTCGTGATTTAAATACTGGCTAAAAGAAAAATATGTCGTGTGTCACGACGCACGGGTGAAGTGAAACTTATGACACAAAAACAAAGCCAGGAATCGATGAGAGAGAAAGGGTAAGAATGTTGGAGAGGTTAGTTGGCAAAAGGGAAGCTAAGAAACTGCGATTCAATATCCAAAGTACTGCAATTGCAACAAAATTTAAATTTTTATTTTTCTGTAAACTGCAAACAAGTCAATACCAACAACATGAATTGTTTTTTTTTTTTTTTTACAGAATGACCTGTGTTATAGGCAATTTCGGCCTTTATGTGCAATGCACAAACACAGTCATGGAGGGAAGGAATGGGATTGGGAAGGTTGGGGAAGGGGAGTGAGAACGACCATAGCGAGTGGAGAAGCTGGTATATTGCTCAGTTGTACTGGCTGCTTACTGACAAATATTTGCAGATGTTATGGGGGACTGAATGATAGAAAGCGAACAGAAACCATCTACTGAGTATCTAGGCCTTCTTGAAGTGGAACTGTTTCACTTTTACACCGTTTCTCCATTTTATTGCGAATAATTTTTTATCACCAGTAGCAACTGAAAAATTTACGCTTAAAAAAATCCCGTCTGGAGTGGGAATCGAACCCACGACCTATTGACTGAGAAGCAAGCACGCTGTCCACTACGCCACGGAAGCCTCTGTAACAACTTCTTACTTATACATGTTGTATTCCATAGCTTGTTCCTCGCCTATGGAATAGCTACAATTCGAGTTGATGGTATCGATACGTTTGCAGTTTACAGAAAAAAAAACATAATGAAATCAATGCAAAAACCTCTTCCTTTTTTACCGCTGGTGCAGCTGTTCGCATGTGAAAAACCCCATTCGATATTTCTTGGCTTCAATTCGTAAGGCATCCAATTTCCATGCTTTTGCATCATTGCCAAGCTTTTCAAACGATGTGAAATGGCTTCTAGAGTCACGCCCAATGAATCTGCAAATTGTTGTGGCGTTCGGCATGAATCTTCGTCCAGTAATGCCTCCCATTCTGCGTCTTCAAACATTTTAACCGCTCTGGGACACTTCTTGTCTTCCACTCCGAAATCACCCATTTTATAGCAATGAAACCATTCGCGACTCGTTTTTCTACTAATAGCAGCATCCTCACCATAAGTTTCAACTGCCATTCGACGCATCTCAGCCGCAAATTTTTTTGAATTGAAGACAAAAGGCAAAACTTCCCGCAAATGACTCTTATTTGGCTCAGACTTCGACATATTCGCGCTCAAAAAAGTATAGTACCATTGACACATAGCGCAGCTAAATCATAATTAAGGCCCAAATTGTCATTAAGCGGCTGTGTGTCATACTCTAATTTAGCTAAATTACCCATTTATCAGCTATATCATCTCATCATGCTCTCATCTCATTTAGCTAAATCCTCTCATTTTTCTCATAATTTAGGCTATAACGATGAAGAATGTAGTACTAGAGTTGCAGCTTTCATAAAAGCTTCGTCGTGCAAGAGAGAAGAAAAGTCATTTTCTGACAGCTCTGAATTATACAAAATCTTGGAATTGTTATTTAAACGCCCAGCTATGAAAAATGACTTGCAAACGATTCTAAAACACGACAAAGGATCATTTTTCTTCTTTTGTCGACTTCCTTGTAAAATTTTATTGCCTATTGGCTATGCAATTCAACTTTTTAAAAATATGATAGATGAGTGAGTGACTCTTCTTAATTAGCAAACTGCTGTGTGTCACCAATCTACTAACGATGAAGACGAGCTAAATTACGATTAATTTAGCTAAATTATAATTAGGATCGCTATGTGTCAATGGTATAAGACGCCGATAAAACTTCACAAATCGAATGATGAGGAATTATTGACAGATGCCTAACCTTACCATGTGACGTTTCCGATCCGCCATTGTTGATCAGCATTTACTGCTGGCGCCATCAATTGGGAAACGGCGGGTTTTAATTTGTAATAATATGAGAAAACAGAAAATTTATAAAATTGATTCATTTTAAAATTAAATCGAAATTAGTATTTATGAAGTTGATTTCAATTGAAATGAGAGGAAATTAGTATTTGTAAAATTAATTTCATTTAAAATAAGAAGAAGTTAGTATTCATAAAATTTGATTGATAAATTGAGAAAAGAGATTTGATGTTGAATGAGAAGAAGGAGAAATTAAATTTAATTTTCGAATAATTTTTGAAAGTAAGAATAGTTATTTCGTTGTTGTAGACAAAGTATCAAATTTTATGTTTGTTTTGGCTAAAACTCTATTTTTTTTTATTAAATAACGAAATCGAACCTCTTCACCTCTACATTTTCCACCCCCACTCTTCTTGGGGCCATACAGGAATTAAATAGGACAGTACGGCTAAGGTCGGGAGGGTAGGGTGGCGCCAATACCAGCTGGCGTCGTCATCGGAACATCTGGTCGGGTCAATGACGAGACTATGATATTGCAGTTTTGTGGTTGGTGGGTACAACGACGCGACGAACTCTAAAGCTCGTTTTGTTGAACATGCCATGGTTTTTATGGACGGTATCGGAGCACTGAAACTCCTCACAACCGCAGCTAGACCCGGCAACACGCTAGCATGTCACTCCAATCCGATTTTGCCACCAAGATGGATGTAGGCTGGTTTCGGACCATTCAATCCCAGAACTTTTAAATTCCTTTCGTTTATTTCGATATTTCGGTATCGAAATAAACTTTCCTTGGCCTTTAATACACAACAACTTGCCAATTGCAGGAAATGGCAGACGCACTGCTTGTACCTGATGCATCGACCATTGAACGTAACAAAATTCTTTCGCGATGATCTCACTCTAACAATCCCTTGGTCTTATCCTTGCTGTCCCGTTAAAATCTTGCAATATTAAATTTATGCATTAGAACTTATGCACTTTTACTGACTTGAATTGCATACATACTTATTGAATACTTAAATCTGTTTAATTTTTAAGTTAGGTTAATTTTGATCTTAAGTTAAAGGGATTTCTAGAACATTTTCTCCCCAAAGAACAATTAAATTTTCATTTATAACTCTACAATGCTTAATAGCAAAAACCTAGTTGAAAAAGTGCCAGCCTGAACTCTAAATTAACTAGTTTTAGTAACAAACTATAATATATATGTGTTGAAATAAAGATAGGAAATAGTTTTGGAAATTTTATCATTGAGTATTTGCTATGAAACTGGAAAACTAATCGTGAAATTTTAATACTTCATTTTATTTTTCAACTTCTTTAACAAATAATGTACCAATAATAAGGCCAATAGTAGTAACAATTGTAGTAATAGAAGAACTTGCTGTTGATATTCGTGTCGGGGATAGCATCATGATCTTCAAAATCTGGAAAATGTGTTTCAGCATTATCAATTTCCCGAACTTCTAGTACTTCCGGGTCGGTAACAATCTGACCACTTAAAGGATTAGAAGCCACAATATAAGCAGAAAATATTAAACATAAGAATGCTAAAGTGGTTCGGAGCTAAAATGCATTAAAGTAAAATTATTTGATAATAATAAATAAAATAGAGAATTTTCCTAAACTTACCACTATAGAAGTCATGATGTAGAAACAGTTCAGTATCCTACATTCTATTGCAATTTATTGTTTCCGAACATCTTGTTTATATATCGAAATTGTTAATTACTAAATTCAAAATTTTCGTAATTAGTTTATCTTATGTTTGTGATAATGTCAAAATTATCACTGTAATAACACAAATGTTATGCAAATCGGAATATAAATTAGTTTTCTTCTGTTTCAACTGATAAAAATCGGCACGGCCAAAGTTTCGTAACAGACGATAAATGCTGGAATTTTCCAGTTCTGGATGCTCTAGTGCCAGGAGAAATCCTTCTTTCGTCATAATACATTCCGATCCATCCGTGCTATGCTTTTTGATCTCTAATTTGTGTTTCCTTTGTATTGTCTATCTGGATGATATTGAGTGCATTTTGTGTACTGGTCTAGTGTGATGATCCGGCTATCTATCGTTAGCAGGCTTTGTACTCAGAGTGGCTTACAAACTTTTTCTCAAGCTAGGAAAGTGCGTTAATATATTTTTTAGTTTCATACATCACTCATCCATGTTTTCTAGATACATCGAAATCCAAGTCATTCTGACCGAAGAGTTTGAAAACATTTTTATATTCGATTGATAAGATTCTCGAGCAACATCCAAATTATGAAATCGTTGTTGTAGGCCGTCTTAATGTAAGTTATCAAAATTGGCATCAATTTTAAATTCACACATCACATGCTGGACATTTTGTTGAATTTCGCGTCTATAGTAATGACCTTAGTTAACTTGTCAACAGAGTTGCACGGGATATTGCGGGATAAGTACTCCGTTTCTGTTGAATATTCCTTAGGAAGCTCAGACTATTGCTTAATATTCGTTCGTTTTCGACCAACATCCCGACTCTAGTTTTTTTGATCTCTCAGAAATTGGTATAGCTTTACGAATGTGGCGAATGGACGAGTGGGAAATATTTTTGTAATTCTTTTGATTGGCCTAAATGCTTCACAAGAAATGTTAAGTGTGTCAGCGAGACCATAATGTTAGGAATGAAATTATTCATTCTCCAATGCTACAAGCCCGTACAACCTCTTCCTAAATCGCGGTTTAACTTGAATTCTAGCACTACTATTCAGTTTAAGGAGACAAAGGATGATTTGAGTTACAAAATTAAATCTACTTTGTTGCTTACAATGTTCAATATCTATGTTCCTGGATGCTCCTTGAGAACTAGATCCCTTCTTCATATTCCTTCTCACGTCCTATGGCCAATATGAACCAACTACATATTGTTGTACTTGTTACAATAAAGTGTGTTATCTTGTGGAATTGACTTCTGATAGAGTTGCTGTCAGGTCTTTGAACCCCCTTAACTCGTCACACACAACAAACTTTGAGTCAAATTCGCTCGTTGCATTCTAAATGCACTAAAAATAAAAGCGCGGAAAATGAAATACATGCAAAAGGGTTCGAACACAAGATAAGAAAGAGGTGCAAGATTTTTGTTATCTCGGAAGCATTGTCAGCATGAACGGCAGAGCCGAAAAGGATATTGAGGAGGCTCGTATAAATAAAGTGCGGAAGTGCTAGTGGATCGGTCGCACTGGGAGGAAACTAGAACGAATCATCGCCAAACAAAGTCTGGACTATAATCCTCAAGAAGACGTCGGGTTGATCGATCATGTAGCATATAGAGCAGTTAAGCAGGAGGTCAGAGGAATGGGGAAATCCTGGCGACAATTAAAGGCGGATTCTCAATATCGCGCCTTATCGAAGGAAACTGTTTATATCCTATGCCCCTGTGATTTGGTTAAATGCAGCTGTGAGAACACCCTTTCTGTAACCGAACTACTATGAGGCAGCGGCGATAAGCATTCAACAAATGCAATAACATATTTAAACAAATGGCCTTCGTTAGGTCGTTACTTGTAACAATTCTTCTCTTCAATAAGTAGATTCGTGCACTTGTTCAGCAGTGATTTGTGTTTATGGTTTTTTGGGATTTACATAATTTATGTAACATATAACACAACCTGCTTGAGTATGTATCTACAATGGAATTTCTTGAAATATTTTCAAGGTACATTTGCAACATGGGAAGCAGGAGATGGACCCTACAAGATTCATATTAAAAATCTTAATTATTTTTTTTACCTTGGTTACCTCAATCTACGAAAAAAAATCGTAGATAGAGTGTTGCACGAAGGGTTAACAAACCCTTCCATGATAAGTAACGAAAAAAATGTTAAAGGAGGATAAGGTCCGATTTGGGCTGTAGTGACATTGTAGAAGTAGAAGAATACGGATTCTTGCAAAAAGATATCTCGTCCAGCATTTAGAAAGGGGAAAGGACATCCAAGACTCGACGAGCTTTATTTAGTTAAATTGATAGCAATCTGCATATTTAAAATTTAATTTTTAACAACTTAATTATCTAATTTTGTTTAATGTATTTCTTTTTCTTTAATTCCAGGCGCTTGTTACGTGGGAAATCAATACGACAAGGCATTTCGAATACTGGTCGCAACACCGCTGTTTTCCTACTGGATATTCGGCTCGGTAAATCTTTTTGCTGGCTATCTGGTGCATCGACGCAATCAATCGATTCCGGCCAGTCTTCCCAATCCGGTATCGCTTCCAACTTCAATTATAAATTTGAATGGTGTAGGGACCTTTCTCTTCATCTACTGCATCCCGAGTGCGCTCCTTCTCATAGCAGTCTTCTACGAGTTCGCCAATAGCGATGTCTGGCTGAATTTGCCGCAACCGACATTCGAGCCATCGCTACCAATCAAGGCACCGATGTGGCCATTTATGACGCGTGCATTCATGGAACTAATGCTCGGTGTGATAGCATCATCATGGGTGCTGGGACCACGCATCTCGACTATGTACAAGAATCGATTCAGTCCTAAATATAAGCAGACGCCTACGAAATATCCACCGGCTGCTTACAGTACTGCATCATATCAAACAGTTTGTCAACCCAGCACGGTTCTCACAATGGACAAGATGCCCCGAATACCACGAAAATATCCGCCACATGCCGCTCGAAAGCCGAGAGGATACAAAATGTCCTCGCAGTCATTAACATATAATGGTAGTGAAACGGTCCTCTAAAGCCAGATTGCGAGTAACATATCGTACTTTAAAATAATAATTGTCTAATCCTCGAGTCTTTGTACGCCATCGCTCGCTTCTATTTAAAGTTAATCATATTTTATGTTATTTATTTATTGCAATTGTAATTTAAGGAATTCGATTTTAAGTCAAATAAGTTTTAGAACTAATGGTAGAACGTCGCCAGAAAAACTGTTAAATTGTATAAAATTGTAGTCTTATTAGATACGACCCAAATCAAACCTAGTGTGTATTAGTAGATGTAGTCTCTACGTGCCATCAAATTTGTACATAGCTTAAATGGATATCAAGTGTAGGAACTGCATTTATCACTATTATTTATTTATTTTGTGATATTATATTAATATCGGAATAAAACGAAATTTTGAATGTGCGAATTTTTTTCTAGTATGTATTTATATGGATAAGAATTACAGTGGTTGATTCTGGATCGTTACAGAATGATATTAGAATGGTTACTGGCGCCCATAGAGGCATAGACCAAGAAAAAAATAATTAAATTCAAAATGTCTACTAATTGTTTCTTTATATAATTATTGGGATTGTTCTACACGCTTATAAACTTCTTCCATTGATCTTTAGTTGAGAATCTTGTTCGGACGTTTGATTAATTTAATACGAATATCTAGAAGCTGTAGAAAGAAAAATAATAATCTACACATTGATGATACGTGGTGGTCATGATGTCGCTCAAGCTCAGAAGAATTCGTCTCCTTCTTCAATGGCATTATTGCCAAATCTGACATTGGCCTCCTGACCTAAAAGTTCCTTAACACTTTTTCATTACTTATTGTGGAAAGGTTGTTAGCCCTTCGCACAACCCTCTATCTACGAATTTTCAATTTCGCAGATTGGGGTAGCCCAGCTATACCCACGCAGCAGTATGCTAGAATTATACATCGACCGTAATTTGAACTCACGACCGTGATTTGAACTCACGACCTTCGCATTATAGACCAACACGCTACCCACTAGGCTACTTCCAAGCTAGCTTTTAAGAACTACACCATCTAGTTGGACCCATTGTACTCCCCCTATTGATTATGAGATGGATGTCACTTCTCTTGTTCTACCCTTGGTTCGATTTGCGAACCGTAGCAGGCTCGAATGTTTAACTCTGAGGTCATCTAGTTCTGAGAAGAATATAGAGCCTAAACAAAGAAGACGACTGTTGGAGATTTGCGGACAGAGATAAAGAAAATGCTCGTCTTCCTCTCCTTCCAAATGACTTTGGGGACCCCAGAATGTGCAGTAAATGGCTTAGAAGCACAATCACGAAAGATACGATACGACAAACGCTCTGACACATTTATTTAATATCGAAAATATTTACAAAAATTTACAGTTTTTCTAGGTAATTCCCCTCACTAACCTAGTTACACATTTTTGCCACCTCTCCGGAAGTTTTTTGATGCCGGTATCGAAGAATTCCTAGAGCAACTTGGACAGCCATGTGCGCACAAACTCGTCTACCTCGTCGTCGGTGTTGAACCTTTGACCTCCGAGGGCTTCTTTCAGTGGTCCAAACATGTGGTAGTCGCAGGGTGATAAATCCGGACTGAAGGGGGGAGGGGTGTTCTAGCACCTCCCGCCCCAATTCTGATATTGTATCGAGCGTGAGACGCGCGGTATGAGGTTATCCTGGAGAAGAATAGCACTTCGCGCTGGAATGCTCCTCCGTTTCGAGCGCTAATCGGGTTTCACGTGTGTTTTCAGAAGGTTAGAGTAGTATGCAGCATTGATGGAACGTTGTGTGCGCAGGAAGTCAACGTACAGCATTCCCCGCCGGTTCCAGAATACAGTACACATAACCTTGCCCGCGGACCTGGTTGTCTACGCTTTGACTGGCGCCCCTTCCTCCTTCTTCCTCTACTCTTTAGACGACACCTTGCTTTCGGAAGTGTAATAGTGTACCCATGTCTTGTCTGTAGTGAAGATTCGCGTCAAAAAACCATCTCCCTTCGCCTCGTATCGCGTTAGCAAGCGGCGACAAATTTCCAACCGCATGAATTTTTGCTCGAAGTTCAACAGTTTGGAAACCCATCTCGCCGTTATTTTGCGATATGAAGGTATTCGTGGATGATAGACTCTACACTACCAATACTTATGCCGACTTCAGCCGAAATGTTTCGAACATTCGTAGCACGCGCGTGAAACGTGCGTTCGCCACGAAAACTATGCCATACTATTTGTAAGGGACCTAGCTATCACATACTCAAGCCACGACCTTCAAAACTTACAGGCGCGCCATCTACAGCGTTTGTCTCGATCATATTTGAACCGCCCTCGTAACTTGATAGATTCTAGTAAATAGATATGACTTAATCCAATTTCTAAACCATGTAAACCCAACAAGCTTAGTTTCAACAGAATTATAGGATGTGGTAATTTATCAAAAGCCTTACTAAAATCAGTATCTATACAATCCAGCTGCTTACCATCCTTAATAGCCAAAATGGATTTATTCGTAAGCTCCATCAGATTAGTGACAG
Source organism: Chorisops tibialis (assembly GCA_963669355.1). Classification (NCBI taxonomy): domain Eukaryota; kingdom Metazoa; phylum Arthropoda; class Insecta; order Diptera; family Stratiomyidae; genus Chorisops; species Chorisops tibialis. Next base: position 274,300,361 of record OY770262.1, read on the forward strand.
TGGACCTATTCCTAACAAAACCATGGTGTTTACTCGAAATTAGGGATTCGCAGTGAAACGAGATGCATTCATAAACTATAGCCCCAAAAAGTTTAGGAATACCCGACAGTTTAGCTATTGGTCGATAATTTACAACAGCAGATTTTGCACCAGTCTTGTGAGTAGTTATGATAAAAGAAGACTTCCCCACATTTGGAAAAATCAATCATTACTATCGTTGCCAAGGAATTGAAAAGAAGCTGGATAACCATCAGATTTACGCATACACTTAACAAATTTCCAAAACTTCAAGGGATCATTATTAGAGATCTGATTGCATTTTAATTAAATATTCACAATATAACCGAGTAGATAAATCTTTGAAGATGGTATAATTAGATATGGTATGCTATTTTACATACCTGCGATTGTTTCACTGCTATTTTTAAAGAGCATTTAAAAGAGCTGCGGTTAGAAGAGCAGAGCTAATGCATACTGCTTACGGTCTATCGCCGTTCAAATTGTCGCAATGATCATCGCTAAAAATCCCAGAGTTTTTGTTTGCATTGGCACATTAATCGCACAACTCACACATCTCCCGTAATAACCCCCGACGAGATCATAGCTCAGAATAAAGCTTGCCAAATAAACTGCCGCATGTACACAAACCAAATAAAAAAAAACATCCGGTCATAGAAAACCCAACCAAAAGAGTCTATTTTTTTCTTTTTTTCACACGATATTACTCACACAAGCAATTTCATCATGAGGAACGTAAAGTTCTTATTAGATGCCAGAATCCATGGACCCCAACAAATCTCAGTCGAACTTTACCCAGCCCCAGCGCTAAGCTCATCAATCGCGCATGAACGTCGTTCATATGACGCTCTTTCGTTTCTCGATTGCCGCTTGGGACATCTGATATATTCCATTGTCTTCGTATTTGTTATATCGCTCGCACTCAATGATCAATGATATCAAAGACAATCAATCATATACGCTATCCCAACCAAACCTAGTTGATAGTCTTTGGAGATATCGACACCATCTACACACAGCTCGTTCTCTCAGTGATATTGCTTTACACTGAGGAGTAGAGTAATGAATGAATTGAATTGGAGCTGGATGAAGTATGACTGCGATTTGTTTAGCGATATTTTGATCGATGGGATCTGATCTGATAGGTGAGGTGGGACGTGCGAAGTGGCCAATGGTCCGCTTTTCTGGCGATTTATTTGGCGGATTTTGTTCCGAGTTGCGATCTCATCGGTGGTGGGACATGTGAGTTGCGGCTATTGCAAGTTTCGCCGATTTATGTTGCAATCCACCGTGTCTATAGGAGCTTAACGTTCTTCATTGATGAAATTGATTATGTGAGTAATATCATGTGAAAAAAAAGAACAATAGACCCTCTTGGCTCGGTTCTTTATGGCCGGGTGTTTTTTTTATTTGGTTTGTGTACGTGCGATGCGATTGACATTTTTGCCATCCCGACTCGATTGCGTTCCATCGTTTTTTCGTACTTTGGATAGTGAAAGAAAGCCCAGGGGGAAATGGTGGAACTGTTCACTATGCGCACTGAACTGGTGGTATTGAGTATGAGATTGGGTTTGCCTGATTGTTAGAAGTAGGATTTCGCAGAAAATTGTTGTTTTGCCCGTTTCTCAGTTTTTATACTCTAGATGAAATCTGAGAGTATTATAAGTTTGCTCTAAAGTTTGTAACGCCAAGAAATAAGGCTCGGAGAAAAAAATGATGAATACAGAAATTAATATTATCACTAAAAAATCTCAAAACCGGATGTCCGTCCGTCCGTCCGTCCGTCCGTCCGTCTGTGCGCGCTCTAGCTTGAGAACGCGTTGAGCTAGATAGTTCAAATTTTGTACACGTCGTTTTTGACAAAAAAGTAAGGTCAAGTTCGTGAACGGGCCAAATCGCTCCACCCCTTCTACCCCCTCCCATACAAAATGACACAATTGCGCAATTTGACAATAAACGGATTTGCACGAAAAGTATAAAAGCTATTGGCCTGAAATTTGGAATATGTTACTTTTATGATAATATCAATCTACCGTACGAAAATTAAGCGTATCCTCCCCCTCCTTCTACCACCTCCCATACAAACTGTACTTGTCATGAATTACTCTAAGCCAATTTACTCATTGCGTATACAATTTAGAGAGCTGAAATTGTGCACCAAATATTTATTTGAAATTGTTAGTAAGCCCAAAAAAATTTAGACTATTAGCTTCACCCCTTCTACCCCCTCCCATACAAAATGACACAATTTCGTAATTTGACAATAAACGGATTTACTCGAAAAGTATAAAAGCTATTAATCTGAATTTTCGGATATATTATTTTCATAGTAATTTTAATCTACAGTAGAAAAATTATTTGCTTCCTCCCTCTCCTTCCACCCCCTCCCATACAAACTACACTTTTTCATGAAATGCTCTAAGACGATTTTCTCAGAACATATAACATTTATTGAGCTCATATTTTGTAATAAATACTTAATTAGTATTAGCACTAAGATCAGAAAAAAATATTTGATTACCTTCACTGCTTCTACCCCCTCCCATACAATATGACACAGTTTCACAACTTCACAAAAAATGGATTTTCTTGAAAAGTATAAATGGCACTAGTCTGAAATTTCAGGGATGTCAATTTTACAATATTCCTAGTTATTTCTAAAAAAAATCACTCTAATCGCCCCACTCTTTCTACCACCTCCCATACAAACTGCACATTTTCACTAAATCTAACTCACTAATTTTTTCAGTTCCCATTCAATTTTTGGAGTAAGCATTTTGTACAAAACATTTTTATAGCTACTTTAGCATGATGGGGAAAAATTAGTTCAATGCTGTCATCCCTTCTAATACTTCCCATGCGAAATTTCTTGGGATCACAAAAAATTCTATTTCATCTAGAGTATCGTAAGATTGCGCTTTACGCGCAATCGTAGCCCTGTTATGTTTTTTTTTTAATTACACACTAGCATGGAGAATAGAGGTGAAAAAATCACTGCTTTTGAAATAGCTGCTCTTTTTTACAGATATTGAAAAAGAGCAATTGCAGTGGTTTTGAAAAAAAGCAGATTTTGCCATCCCTAGTTATAAAACTCTTCATACAAACAAAAATCAGTGTCATTCTTCGTCCTAGCATACCTATTTCATGCAGCATTACGAGCATTGCGAATTACCCGTAACTCACAAGTGTACCAAGGGTACGATGATGAGATATTTCTGCGTTAAGTAAAAGGAACAGTAACAACAAAAAATTGGTACAGAATATAATAAAACTCCACTACGGCACCCTCAAAGTCAGGATTGTCAAGAATTTCATTAAAGTCGAAATTAGATATAAGGTAGTCCAACCGAGAAAAATCTGCTTTATTAAAATCAAAAGAAAGCTCTTTCTCACTAGGGCTGACAATGTGCTTCTCGTTTCTTAACAGGTCGCTATGACCCGGTATCCAAATTAGAGATACTTCCGTTATAGCTGCTAGGCGATTCAAATTATGTCTACAAATGGACAATAGTTTGGACGTGGTCCTGTAGCATTGGAGTGCCAGAAGTGCAGCCCTGCTGTCCGAGAAAATGTAACAATTTCCGAGACTGTTCTGTATATCTAAAGTAAAGTGTGTACTCATTAATAGCTAGTACTTCCGCTTGGAACACAGTCGCGTGTTCTGGAAGATGAAATGAAGTGTGGATGTCGAGGTCGTGGGAATAAATCTCTACACTTGGCTCCTGGCTAGTCTTAGATCTGTCCATATAGAGATGAGGACCTGTACAGGTGCTGAGTATCGTCTTTGTTGCCCATTCGTTTCGTTCAAGAAACTTCATGTGAAACTTCCATTTCTCGGCCTGCAGTTGGTTCATGCAATCATACTTGGAGAAGGCTACGGTAGCCTTTTTTGCTCGGTCTTGAATGTTGGCCTTCCAGGATAATCAAGAGCAAGACCTAAATATTTAACTTCAAGAGGATCATAGCGATACCCTGAATGTTTGGTGGATTGAAAACATATGGTGTTCTTCTTCTGTAGAAGAGGGCCAGATCTGTTTGTAAGGGTTAATGGTAAGTCCTTTATCTAGTGCCCAGCTGTCTGACAGTTGTAAAGCGGACTGCATAAGATCCCCTAGAACTTGTTCAAACTTACCAGTTACCGATTTATAATGGAAAGGGGTTCATTCACAGTAAGGACCCACAAGAGAGGAGATATTATGCCGCCCTGTGGCGTTTCTTTGTGGACAGAGCCTTTTCTTGCCTCTTCACCCATCCGTGCTACGATTTTTCGTCAACGAAGAAGCTTAGCTATCCATGCAGTCAGGAGAGGTGCCACACTATGGCAGCGCAAGGCCTCAGTATGGCATCAATCTTAACGGATAAAAGCGCTTTCCACGTCTAGAAAGGCACCGAGTGCAACCTCTTTATGATGGAGAGCTTTCTCTACGGCGGCTATCGTCACATGCAAGGTGGTGTCAGTGGATCTATACCTTTCAGATATGCGTATTGGGGGGGGGGGGGGGGGGGAACCGAAAGTTTCAGATTTGCACGTAGGTAGCTGTCTGCCAGTTTTTCAGGTCTTTAAGAAGGGATGAAGTTAAGCTGATGGGTCGGAAAGTCTTCGGGATGTTGTAGACGGCTCTGCTTGGCTTAGGTATGGAAATCAGCTTAACCTCTTGCCATATCTTCGGTCTGTTGCAAAGACTGATGCATGTTTTATATATTTGTCAACCAGGTACTGAATTATTGTTTCATCCGCATTTTGGATCATTGCGGGGTAGACTTCGCCCAGTCCTGGTGACTTGTAAGGTTTTGAAGAAACGAACTGAACGCAATCCCTGTTTTCTGGCGTCACGACTGTATCCACTAGTTCTGAGTTAGCTATAATTCGATCGATATATGAACTTTGTAGCGGGGGCTCAAAGCATCCGCGGAAATGTGTTTGCATTAAAAGTTCAATTGACTCGTCGCTAGACCCCGTCCATGAACCATCGCCTTTATCCAGTAATTTAGGTATGTATGGTTCTTTGGATAGGGTCCTCTTCATCCTAGCTCTATCGTTGACGTTATTGATTTCTTCACAGAATCTCTTCCGTGAATTATGTTTGATGGCTCTTAGTTGTTTTTTATGCAGTGTAAGTGCTGCTTGGAATTTGTCCCAGTCTGTGTCACGTCTGCTGGAATTAGCTTTGTTAAAGAGTTCCCTTGCTCGTTTTTTTCAGAATATCAAGATCGGTGGAATAACGACAGTGTTCTTACTATCTTTGGTATACTTTTGAGGGCAGGAGCTCTTGTATGAGGTTGTTAGTGTAATTGTTAGCATACTAACTCTTCTATCTAAGGAATCTGATGTTTTTATTGGGTAAGGATCTATTGCCAGTAGTTTACGGTTTGTTAGCTCTAGAACCCAATCCGACCTTGCTGGGTTCCTGTAAAACCGGCTCTTTTTTGCTGATACCACTATTTCAAATATTATCCACATGTTGTCTGATAAGGATGGTTCTTTCGAAACTCTCCAGTTGCGAACCACTAGTGATTTAGAGTTAGTTGCAAGAATCAGGTCGATAACTTTGCTTCTTACTCTATTTATGAAGGTGGGACTATTACCAACATTACAAGCAAGATTGTTCATGCTAAGAAATTCTAGAATTGACTTACCGCGATCGTTGCAATCTGTACTAGATCATTGATATTACCAAGTCCCGTGTGTTGGACTGGACAAGCTGGCACAGGTCAGTCATTGGAACATCCCTTGCGTCGTATGGCTGGTATGATGAAACCAGCTTAACTGGCTGCGGTGTTCCGTTATATGAACTCTCCCAGAGCGTCGTTGTTTGGTCTGGGTTGCTCAATTGCGGAATTAATATCAATTTTAGTGCTTTTTTTGCATCGACACATGTCCGTAGCTTACCTGTTTTGGGTCCGTGAAGGACTGTAAAAGTTTTGTTACATTATCCTAGAATGTGGTTAGAGCCACTTAACCACGGTTCCTGGACAAGTGCAACATCCAAGTAACCTCTTAAGAGGTGTTGTTGGAGAGTGGCGGTCGCCGCTCTACTGTGATGTAGATTGGCTTGAACCACTCTGTTTGCCGGCTTCTGAAGTTGGCGGCGTTTAGTTTCGGTAGTTTGAAGTGGACCTTGTTGAGTCCACAATCCGCGAAACCTTTCGCTACAGACAGCCTTTCCATAATAGAGCTTTCGTCGATTCCGAGAACAAGAAGTTGGCCCTTGTCTTTTTGTTCTCTATGGAAAAGCTTCCATACCTTCGTGGAAAGATTGTTTTGCAGTTTAATGTCCAGCAATAGGAGTCCAGGATCTTCAATGATACCCGGGATCCATACAGACACTTTCGTCAGTCTAGGAGCCTCAGCACCTTCCACCACCTGTACTTTAATTTCGTTCAAGAGCTCGTTCATCTTAAGAACCGCCTACTGAAGGAAGACCAGAGTGTTTTGGTTAGCACAAGTTATCCTAAGATAACATGGCTCGAAAGTATACTTCAAAAAGCTTGGTTTAGCTGGTGGATTACCTAAGAAGTGTTTCTTTAAAATATTCCTTAATGAAGAGTAGATTTGAGGCCTCACCGACTTTGTTATAATACCTAACAAGTCGTAGGTGTTAAGCGGCCGTACCTACCATCGGTCGAGATCGATTTCAATTCATTTTGCATACGATTTAAAATCGAGAGAGTAAATGATCTTTTGCTCTCTGAACACTTTTTCGTGTCGTAATTTGCTCAACTTCTAGCCAGTCGTACATGCTGTGATGATTAGTTTTTCCACATCGAACGGAATGTGCAATAATAAAGAGGAAGTGGAAACGAAAGCGGGGAAATAGGTCGCGAAGGAATAAGGAAAGAAAATGATGCATTGGAAAAAATACAAACACAAAGTTATCAACAAGCATAGGTCAATGGATTTCTCATCATTCACCACCTACGAACTTTGATCTGCGACAACACATACAAAGAATGCAAGCGATCATCGAAAATGCGAAGGGGAAAAGACAAATCTCTTGAGAGCGTAAAAACATCTTGCAAAAGAGACCAACCGATTAAATAATCGGCGCGGACCGACCTCTGCTCTGGTCGCCGTCTCAAGGCATACTGAGCATCAATTTTCCCTGCGAATTTTATTGATTGATTTTCAAACAATTATGATGTCTTTTTTATGAAAACTAATATCGAACTCATTGAGTAGTGTTAAAAAAAGTTCATAGTCATCAGTTTTAATACATAAATTCGAACAAAAAAGTCAATAAAAAACGCTCTTTTTTAACTCCATTTATTATTAACAAAACTTATATAAATCGAAAATGTTCTTCCGTCAAGCACTTGTCATAATCTTTTTCTATTGATATTGCAAAAAATAATATATAGTCGTCGCCTGACTTATAGGTGATAAGTAGCATCGAAAAGTACTGTTTTTCTCATTTTTAAAAACCGAACTCGGAGTTATGCTGTAAACATTTTCCTAAACATAATTTTAAAAATTTATTTTCAACATGCTGTTGTAAAATTAACAAGGATTAAAATTATAAAAACGAATTTACATTATTTTGAGTGCTTTGTCGGGAATGTCTGTGCGAAAACAGCCATTTTTGCACGAAATCGTCGTTTCGGTATGGATGGCCCCTTAATGACTGCTGCCTGGAGGGAACTTCTAGCGACGCTGCTATAGGTAGCCGATGTTAGCTGTTTCTTCTTGCTGCAGGTATCGCCGTATTGCTATCATCTGATCGGATACGCTTGTGTTTCTGCTTCAGTGGTTCGAGCTTATTACCGGCGACTGTGCCCGCCTACGATGAGGGTTCTTTGGCATTACCTGAGGCGGAAACAAGTGGGGATGAAAGTGTTTGAACCAATTCGACATTTTCCACTGACGGTTGCAAACTGGGAGTAGCAGCTAATTGCGGACCCGGAGTCAAGCTATAAGCCTTACTCCGTTGGGCTGCCCTTCTGAGCATACTCCTTCTTTTCATTGCCGACAGTTCAGGAACCACAGCACTATCCGTTGCAATGTTTGACATTACTTTCAGCGGAGTGGTCGGAGCTTGCAAAGACTCTTTCGCAGAAGGCTTTACTACTCTGTCCACATTCGCTTCGGAAGTACTAGCTTTATTAGTCAGAGAGCTTCCTGGGATACTGAGACCTTTCGCCACCACTCTGATTACTTCAGCCGCTTCTGCAGCTCGTAAATCGCCCGTCCGAGAGGAGAGTCGACTTAGAACAGCGGCCACTTTAGCCTCTGCCACATCGTCAAACTTTGCTTGGGCAGCTTTTCTTTTTATGGTGGTTTTAGCACGGCGACGGGCGCGATTGCTAATACCACCTTGAGGGGTTTGGATGGTATCAGTAGCAAGGCCAGCCGAGATAGTTGTGCAGGATATTGTCAACGTCGAAGCAATAACAACATCTATATCCACCTCCATCGGCTTACTCGGTTCTGAGACTGCATCCCTTAATGCCATTATTAATTGCAGATCACTGAGCTCTGACATGGAAGACTCAGTGCGCTGGGTGTTTGCCTGTAGCACAGCACTACTAGAACCTGGTTGCACCGTTTTAGTAGCTTGAAAAAATTACCAAACGCACACTAAAAGGGAAAGTCAATGAGCAAAGACCGGTCGGAAAACCACAGAAGCGCTGGTAGGATTCGATTGACGCAGACAGCAAATCACTGCTAAGATTTTCTAACTGGAGGACGAGGTCAATGCTTAGAGGTTTAGTTAGAAAACTTCTACCCTTTTATTAGATAATTTTTTATTATTTACACTTATTTTTTTTACAATTATTTATTTCTTTTATTAAACAACAATTACTTTAAAACAACTGTTTATTTTTATAAAATAATATTTTTGAATCGTTTCTCATTCATCAACTTTTTTCAACAAATCGCCTGCTATTGTAAGTAGATTTAGAGTAGCTGATTTTAAATCCTGTTCGTTATGAATAACTGTATAATATGAGAAGAACGCACCACAACTGAACCAAGATGGATGGCAGTGGCGTGGCGTGACTTTATAGCTAGGGAAAGCAATTATTTTTTAAATATATTGTAAATATTACTAAAATCTCTCTGGTCAGCTGCTTGAAACATTATTAATGTGAAGAGCACCCAAGAATCACGAACGTGAAATAAAAAAAACTGTTTACATTGACCCCTACACCCACATAGGAGCTGAAAGCGCCTAAATTAAAAAATTAACGGACAATCCATATTGTTCATTCCCTTCAATAGATGGCATTTTGCTAGGATGGTAACGGACCGAAATTCGAAGAAATATTTTAGTGACGTCTTGCTTTGATAGACCCTTCAACTTTTTTTTTAATAAATATAAGCTTTAAAAATGTTGAATAATTAATTAATTTAAACCTTAGTTTAAACTTCTAGTTTTTATTTTATATTTTATATAGTAAAGACGTCCAAAAAAGATATCGCTCGATCTATCGAAATTTAAACCAATTCGTTTCCACTCAAAGCACGACAAATGTGGGCAATGTTGCCAGATCTCTCTCTCGTCACATTTTTCATTCTGATCATTTTTCGTCTAGTACAGAAACTTCAATAATTGCAATACTTTGTTCGAGAGCCAGACCTTGCGACTGAATGCACTGGCTGGAAGCAATTGCGTTAACGCAACTCTCCTTCCTATATAAATCGAACTTGCGCTCGCCGCGAGCGAAAATTTTGCTCGTATTGGCCGGCGTTTCGTTCTCTTGCGTATGCGACGAAAAGCAATGAGAGAAAATGTGGAAGCGTTTTAATGCGACATATGTATCTCCCCTTCCTATTGAAGTCCAACTTGCACTCGTCGCGCTAGTAAATTTTGCTCGTATTGGCCGGCGATCTTGTAAATGCGTTTTTAAAATCGCAAATTTTTTCCTGTCAAAGGCTTTTAATTTTCGTTGAGAGTGGGAAAAAAGCAGTCCTGCTATAAATAGTGGTAGACGCCTTCTTTTAAAGAAATTTTTTAATAAATTTTCATATTCGTGCTGATTTCAAATTAGCTTTTCTAAACTGAATAAAGGGCAAAACGTAAGGAAAGCATTACTTTCTTTGCATCAATGGACGCCACGCCACTGGATGGAGGCGAGGAGGCCAAAGTCCGATTTGGGATGTAGGGCCATTGTAAGTAAATAAGTAAGCATGTAACCGGTAATCCATTCGACCAAATCTTTTATCTACGCAAGAGATCAATAATGCAGCACTGATTATTATTTATTTAGAAGCAGATTTTTTCAAGATCTTTAATTTACTTGCAAAAACAAACTTAAAATTCGATGAAACTATAGCGATAAGGATCAAATTTTTTTTTCGAAATATCCATTATGGAGTGACTGCAACCGAAATAACGTTTAATTCGTGTCAACTATTGACATTGCATGGATTTAGATCCCTTGTCAGTGCCATCTTCCAACTAATGTTGCCAGACGAAAACGATACGCCACCTGGCGCATAAAATTGTAGCAAATGGGATATTGGTTTGTGTCTTTGCTATTCCCTCTCAATCCCTGTGAAATTAGTTCTGTTGAAATTTTGTTGATTGGTTTTTAGCGGGAAAGTTTGACGTATTCGCGTAAATAAGTTTAAAGTGCCGAATGGTGTGAAACTTCTTGTGTAGCATTTACAAATCTAGTGGAATACCAAATCAGTGACTAAAATGGATCAGTACCCCACGGAAGAGGAGGAATTTGAGCTGCTGTACCATGAGGAAATGGAAATGATCGATGACAGTAGATATTACCCGCTCAAATCGCATTTATTCCTTAAATTATTTTTAATGTTTCTAGTGAACGAAGAGGTCAGCTTAAATATGAATCCTCAGCCGGGTACTTCCAAGTCGATGACTCAAAGCACCTTGCGAAGCCCGCAACTGTCGCAGATATCGTTCGAGGGCGGCGGTGGGGCGGCAGTTAATCGCAGACTATTCGGAACACCCGGTGCCCCCAAACGAATCTGTTCCACACCGATGCCGAGGTCCGACAGCTTCGAAATGGCCCCGCTTGATCCTTTAGCCGAAATACAAAATATCGGCATAAGTCGCAAGCGACGGCTGGAAGACCTATTCGGCGATATCCGCGACATTGAGGACGACTTCCTGATGGACAAGGTTGCAAAAAAGATGAAAAGCGAGGAGGAACGTGATATGGAATTGATTGAGAAAATTCTCGCGGCAAGGAAAAAGTTGCGAGAAACGAAAAATCCGCTTAAAGTCGATGCAATCGACCGTTTAAATGCTCTGCATGCGTTCAAAGTGCAGAATTTATCTTCGTCTGTGCCAAAGTAAGTTTTGCCTGTTTTTTTTTGTCCTTTATCTCACACTTTACTTACCTCCTCACCTTCATTCTTCAGATGGCCATTTATCGTTTTATCGCACAACGAATTCGATCGAATTTACGTTCGAAAACATTCCGAAGAGTACGAAACGAAAGGTATCGAAGAGGTGAACGTGTTTAGCATGGGATACGGCGGCCTTTTAGGTGACTCCAACACAGAGATTTGGAACGAGGCACAACAAATAGTTAGTCCACTCATAATCATAATTAGAAACATCATTTGGATTGTTATTATTTTAGGTATTGAAGCGGATGACCGCCCCAGATGGGGATTGTGTTATAGTCGAAAACCCAGATCCTACTATAAACGAAGTGGCGCCTGAGACCAATCTTTGGGTCGACAAGTACAAGCCGAGACGATATATCGAGCTCTTGTCGGACGAATCTACCAATCGGAGTCTGCTCTTTTGGCTTAAAATGTGGGATAAAGTCGTTTTTGGAAAGTGAGTATTGCAGAATAATTCGATTTATTATTTTGGTAATCGTACTATTTAGAAAGATTGGTCCGCAGTAGAGATGGTTTGTTATTTTACATTTCTGCGATTTTTGCTCTGCTCTTTTAAAATGCAGAGTAAATGCATACTGCTTGCGGTCTATCGCCAATAAAATTGCCGCAATGATCAGTGTTACAAATCACAGAGTTTTTGTTCGAACTCGTACATTAATCGCGCAACTCACACATCCCATCTCGGTCGTTTCACCGATTTATGTTGCAATCCACTGTGTCGATAAGAGCTTTATGTTCTTCATTGATGAAATTGCTTGTGTGAGTAATATCGTGTGAAAAAAAAATCAAAAGACCCTTGTCTAATCAGAAAAGATATTAGAATTTCGACCGGGTGAAAGAATGTCGCGATGCAATAGATAGAAAGATCGAGGCTTACTACATTCTTACTGAATGACCAAAAAACCCAAAATAGAAAAAAGAAGTACCTGAATGACAAGATACAACAAAATAAAACGCGGGACGCATACGCAATAGTAAAAGACCTAAAAAAGGGATGTAAGCCAAAACCGATCTCTGCAAAGACGCAGAGAGCAATAGGATCACGCAAGAAATCAAAAGGAGATGGCCTTCATACTTTGAACATCTTCTCCATCCCACTCCATTAGCACCGATCACAACAGAAAACATCTCAATTGCTGTTTAAACTGATGAAGAAGAACCATCATCAACACTACCCACGCTTGACTAAATCAAAGCAGCCCTATGTGACCAAACTAAACAAAGCACCTGGAATTGACGAAATACCAGTTGAACTTCTAAAAACCGATGAAAACTGCGATTTCGAAAATTTGGGCACAGGAATAGGTTCTCGACGATTAGCGAAAAAGCGTCATATGTCCAATTTACAAGAAAGGAGACAAGCTGTGCTGTGGGTATTACAGGACTATCATTGTTGTTCTACGAAATAATTGGCGAATACTAAGGTAGATTCAGAACCGGACGATCTACAACAGTCCAGATATTCTCGGTGAAACAGGTGCTGGAGAAATGCTGGGAATATAACACAGACGTGCACCAAATTTTCGTAGATTTTAAACAAGCATACGACAGCATAGACAAGAGCGTACTGTACCAAATCATGCTTGACTTTGAAATTCCCCAAAACTAGTCCGACTAACAAGACTCACAATGACGAACACTGAATCCCAAGTGAGAATACAAACCGATTCCACAACCAGCTTCCCGCAAGGGGGTAGGATGAGGTTTTACCAATTCCTGCAACTATCTTTGGAGACTAGCGCCTCCACGGACCTGAGCTAACTATCCCCCTGTGGGATGGGGGCTGTAGAATTCACCCACAGCCAGTCCTGCTTGCCATAAAAATGGCAAATGCACACTTACTGGATCGTGGGCTTATCACCCGTGATCTTAAGACCTAAATGATACGAGAAATGGATACATCGCCTCGGATACGGACCGATTCTACGGTAACGACTTTTGGCATTCAAAAACGGACTATGATTGGCTTCTGGAACGTTCAATCAGTGATCGACCGTGAAATGGAGCACTATAACATCCAAATCTTGGGCTTGAGCGAGGTCAGGTGGACAGGATCAGGAGAAGAACGAACCCCTAGCGGAAACACTATTCTGTACATTGGCCCTGAAAGTGAAGCCAGAAATGGCGTGGCGTTCGTCCTTAGGCCGAGAGCGAGAAACAGTCTCATTAGCTGGGAACCAATCTCGGATAGGATTATCGTCGTCAGGCTCGGGACCAGTGCCAGAAACGTCACAATTCTGCAGTGCTACGCACCAACTAATACCGCAACATCTGGTGACAAAGAGGAGTTTTATAGCCAACTAAGTGCCACATTCGAACGTGTTTGAAGAGGTGATATTATTATCATCTCGGGAGACATGAACGCCCAGGTTGGATCAGACAACACTGGACTAGAACACGTCATGGGGAGGCATGGTGACCCTTGGGTCGACGCATCACGACCTTGGATTAAGAGACCGGAAAACGGCGAATTATTTGTGGAGTTTTGTAGTACTCGGCAAATGGTCATCGGAGGGACCCTTTTTCCACACAAGAGTCATCATAAAACATCTTGGGTTTCCCCTGATGGTGTTACTCAGCACCATATCGACCATTTGGCTATAAGTCGCCGATGGAGAACATGTCTCCTCGATGTGCGAGTGAAACGTGGAGCTGACGTGGGGAGCGATCACCACTTGATGGTTTCCTGCTTAAGATTGTGCGCAGCATCTGCCCGACGGCTACAAATTCTTCAAATGCTTAATATCGATAAACTTCGAGATCCCAATGAAAGTCATGAGCATACCACATTTCCACTTTTAGCGGACATGAAATGAATTGGGAGGCAACCAGAAACACATTTCTAGCTGTGCTGAAGAATCCGTGAGATATATGCAAAGTGGTGAGAAATAGTGTTGGGTTACTCATACAAGAAGTGGTACAAATGTCCCATTCATGCATTTCAAATGTCCCATCACTACAAAAAATATTTTTGTCCCACTTCAAAGTTTTTGTCCCACTTCAGAGCTTTTGTCGCATCTGAATTAAAGTCATGCATTTGTATGGCTGCTGTACCAACACATTTGTAACACTCCAATCGCACTCACTCTTCACCGGATTTTGTCCCATGCATTTGTATGACTGAAAGCAAAGCTCTCTAGAATGAAGCACGGGAACGGGACGGAAATATTACGAACCGGAGAACTCTGTGAACATGAATGACATTCTCTTCGATGGGAGAAACCGAGATTTGACTTTCAACTTTCAACAACTTGTTGTTGTTGGATTGACTTGCATAGTGTTTTAACCCTAGTGAAACCGAATAAGTGTAAACTATGTATATTCAAAGCCCTCTAAAATTGAAACACATAGAAAACTGTAGAATTTTAGTTATTCCCCGACACCTCTTATCTCTCATTCTTGTACATGGCGTTCTTAAAGCTTGAATTTTAATTTTTAAAATTAAATAAGAATAAGTAAAATAAAAAAGAATGTATAATATAAACACAACCCACAAATGCCACACACTTAATAATACGTCATTTTACAATCGCATCTCAAAAGAAACGGTGTTACTAGGGTTAACATACTCTACGCGCACACATAAAAGCGCAATATACGTCATTCTTCGCTCATTTGCTAGCATCGCTCCTCAAAAAGGCAAATTGTATGTATGGAACATTGTATGTATGAATGGGACATGGAGCTTTTGAATGGGACATTTGAGGTGGGACATTGTACCACTTCAAATTTCAAATGAGCCCCTCATACAAACATGGGACAAAAATTCTTGTCCTACCCAACACTAGTGAGAAACCCTGGATGTCACAAGACATTTCGGACAAGGTTGGCGATCGGAAAAAAAAGCCAAATTGCCAATTACCAGATGCCAAGTAAAGAACTCTTGACGTGAAACGGACCTACCGCGATCCTTATATACAGCTTAAAAAGGCTTTTATATGCGATTAGAGAAGGGCCATTGAAAATCTGGCTAATAATGCGGAATCTGTGGCTTATTTTGGGGATATGGGTTCGCTATTTAAAGTTATGCAACAGTTGACGAACAGGAATTTGCGTCGATGGCAGGAATTTTTCTCTGATGTATTAAACATCTTGTCAGAAGAAGATACTCCAGAAACAATAATTGCCAAGCATCCAACCGCAACAATCCTATATTAAGGATGATGTCCCAGATAAGGAAGAAATATTTTCCGCCTTTCGGTCAATGGCGGTTAAGAAAGACTATCAACCGAACTCCTCTAAACAAACCCTGAAATAACAGCTGCTACACTCTTCCTACTCTTTACTAAAGTGTTGAATTAAGGAAGGTTATCGGCTAAATGGAAGGAAGACGCCATTGTAAGGATCCCGAAGAAGGGCGAACCTCAGGAATGTGGCAATTGGTGTGGTATATGTCTATTTACTGCAGTGTCGAAAATTATTGTTAACGTAATTCTGAATAGTTTTCATGATGTTGTAAATAGCAAGTTTATCATGTTGGTTTCCGTGCAGACCATGCAATCCTACGAAGATGCAAGGTGCCGCCTCTTACATACCAGTTACGGTCGTTTTCACTCCTCTTCCCCTACCTTCCCAATCCCATTCCTTCCCTCTATGGCTGTGTTTGTGCATTGCACATAAAGGCCGAAATTGCCTACAACACAAGTCATTCTGTAAAAAAACAGTGGATCGGTCACACTTTAAAGAAACTAGAGCCACATCATCGCAAGACAAGCTCTGGACTTAACCCTCAAGGAAGACGTCGGGTTGGTTGAACATGTAGCACATTGAAGCAAGCAGTTGAGCAGGCCAACAAAGCAGAATCTGACGCTTACCTTGGGGATATGGGTTCACTATTTAAAATTATGAAACAGTTGACGAACAGGAATCGCACCACCTACCACCTGGTGAGAGATGTCAACGGAACTCTCTTTAATATGAGTGAACACCAGTTGCGGCGATGGAAGGAATACTTCTCTGATATTGTAAACATCTTGTCAGACGAAGATATTCCAGAAACAAAACAACTAGCAAACATCCAACCGCAACAATACTCTGTTAGGGACGATACCCCAGATAAGGAAAATATAGTTTCCGCCATTCGGCCAATGGTGCGAAAGAGCCCCAGGTATCGATGGACTACCAACCGAACTCCTCAAAGCAAACCCTGAAATAGCCGCTATACTCATCCTACTCTTTAATGAAGTGTGGAATTAAGGAAGGTTACCGGCTGAATGGAAGGAAGGCGCCATTGTAAGAATCCCGAAGAAGGGCGAACCTCAGGAATGTGGCAATTGGTGTGGTATATGTCTATTTACTGCAGTGTCGAAAATTATTGTTAACGTAATAAATAGCAAGTTTATCAGGTTGGTTTCCGTGAAGGACCGTCTTGTGCAGACCATGCAATCCTACGAAGATGCAAAGTGCCGCGTCTTACATAGAGGAAAGCTGTCCGAGAGCCCCCTTAACATTTGCAAATATTTACCAGTAGGATCCTGCACAACTGAAAAATATACCAACTTCACCACTAGTTACGGTCGTTCTCACTCCTCTTCCCCTACTCTCCCAATCCCATTCCTTCCCTCCATGACTGTATTTGTGCATTGCACATAAAGGCCGAAATTGCCTAGGCAGTGGGTCGGTCACACTGAGGAAACCCTCAAGGAAGACGTCGTGTTGGGCGACCATGTAGTACATTAAAGCGAGCAGTTGAGCAGGAGACTAGAAAAATAAACAAGTCCTGGCGACAATTAAAGGCTGATGCTCAGGGTCGCGCATTGTGGAACAGAACTTATTCGATTGTCCTTTATGGGGTCTTAACAGGAAATTTATTGTTTGACTGGGGATTTGTATCAACGCTACGATAAGCCAGAAACTTCAACGTTCATCAAGCTACGTAAACTGCAGTGTGATGGCCATGTAGAGCGAATGGAAGATAGAAGAATCGCCAAATGTGCTCTTAAAGGCAAAGCGAGTTGAAACAGGCCAGTAGGGAAACCACACAACGAAGCTAGGGTGTAGCCTAGTGGGTAGCGTGTTGGTCTATAATGCGAAGGTCGTGAGTTCAAATCCCGGTCGACGCATAATTCCAGCACACTACCTGCTTACCTTGGTCACCTCAATCTATGAAAATTAAAAATTCGTTTGTGCGAAGGTCTAACAACCCTTCCTCAATAAATAATGAAAAATGTTAGGCTTTAGTGCCATTGTAGAAGTAGAAGGCAAACATCAGTAGTGATGGGAAATCAACCGAGTCTTCCCATCACTACTAGCAAAGCCATCTTAAGAGCTAGCAGTTATAAGACGCGTTCTTTGGATCGAAAAGATTGGAGGCGACGACTTCATGAGGCCATGGGGTCCGATTTGGCAGTCGCATCATTGAAGATGATGATAATTTGTATCAATCGGTACCAGCATTATGCATCCAGCTGGATACGACTGTTATTATTGTATAACATTCAAGAGAAAATTTATCGCAGGACAGAAGCATTGCATCCTGTAAATGACGAGTGAAGAAAATATGCCCAGCTATATGTTTTTGATTCCTCAGAAGCAAATTCAGTTTGCCGTGTAAATTGCATTAGGAATGACCATAAATTAATCACAAGTCCAAACTATGGATAAAATTGATTTTCGGATATATTGTGATGTTAAATTTGAAAATTTAAAAACCATTACGCATCAAGTGAAAACTAATTCTAAGATCAGATAAATTATACATTGTCTATAAATATATATATAAACTCTGAATTCAGTACGAGTATATTAAAGGCCAATCCACTGGCCTGTTATAGCTAGTTTCATAGTCATAATATCGCAATAATTGATAACTATAATAAAAACTCTTAAGTTTAATTAACTTTTGGTGTTGTGGGAGCCCTGTTGCAGTCTACACACGACCAAGCAGAGTTTGTCTTCAATGGAGTTTAAACTTTCATTTATGATTGCACCGATTTAGTCCTTGGTTAACCATGAGTCGATACTAGGTAGGACTCTCATTATAATTTTTGTTTACGGTCATCAAAATAACTTGGGAAGCTAGGGTGTAGGCTAGTGGGTAGCGTGGTGGTCTACAATGCGAAGATCGTGAGTTCAAATCCCGGTCGACGCATAATTCCAGCACACTGCCTGCTTGGATATACCTTGGTCACCTCAATCTGCGAAAATGAAAAATTCGTAGATAGAGGGTTGTGCGAAGATCTAACAACCCTTCCACAATAAATAATAAAAAAATGTTAAGGAACCTGAAAGTCAGGAGGCCAAGGCCCGATTTGGGCTGTAGCGCCATTGAAGAAGAGAAGAAAATAACTTGGGACTTAACCCTTTAATGCGTTCTAATACTAATAATTCTGGTAATGGCAAAAATGATAATTCGAATGATGTGGTTTGTCGATCAGTTTGATAAAGGTCTCAGCAGAGACCGAAACGTCACACATAATAAATGAAACAGTGTAAAACCCGGAAATTTTACGTTTTAATTCATAATTCACTGTGGAAACATTCACCAAACCAATAGTTAAAATAATTTACAAAACGATTATTATGAAATGAAGCCGAAATAAATGCTCTCCGTTCAAACATTAAATTGACATGAGATAGAAAAACAAGTGGAAATAGAAAAGTTAGAAGGGAAAGGTAGCAGACAAAAGTCTGAAGTAGCGGTGGACGTTGTTTTTGAATTGCTGGGGATTGTACTCCGCTGGAAATAGATTGCTCGGTAATGCATTTCAGATCATTGACTGAAATATCACAGTTCTCTACGACAGGTGCTTCACAGTGAAGTCGTGAGCGCGTGTATCTACGTGGGTATTACGGGTGGCATAAAAGAGAGGAGGTATTTAATCGTTTAGCTCCTTACTGCATTTGCCATGTAAATATCTATGTAATGAATGCAGAATACTCCGACATTTCGACGGTACTCGATGGAGCCTATAGAATCCGAGACAGTTTTTTTTCCAATCAAAAGGAACGCATGTTTTTGGATACAATTGTTGGGTGTGATTTTGGCGCCCCAACCCAAACATGCAATTTGTACTCAAGACGTGGCCAGATATCAGTCTGTAAGGTTAGTTCAGACTACGCTATGCTGTAATAGCAGGATAAAGTTCGTACATTTCTCATTATACAGTAGTTCAATGCCTTTGACAAAATCTATGCAGTAGTCCTACGAAAGATCCACTTAAAATTTTAGTGGTAGTAAATTGGAGCATAACCGCTGATTTGGAAAGAGCGATGATAATCTGGTTGCAATGTATGCATATCGGCATTGATATTGATTATACGTGATGTCCCATTATGGCCGTCTATTTTGAATTATTTTGAATTTAGCCCCATTTTTTTGTGTCGGTCTGCAGCGTTTGTCTAAAATTCTGTTCCATACATAACCTCCATGTCTACACTCTTTATTGAAATAAAAACATCAGAGCTTTTCAGATAAACACTGCGTTTTTTTTCCAAATTTCAAAATAGGCGGTCACCCTCTATTTTGGGACACCCTCTATTTTCTCTCATTTTAAGCCATTTAAGTATGTTAGAAAACGACATTTCCCTAATATCAATTAATTTCATATCTATATCTATTTTACAGAGATTTCAAGGCAACAAATATAAATACAAATAAATTAAATACATTTAATAAAAAAACTGGAAAATTTGAATCAACTGGCGGCTGGAACAAACGGATAAAAAACGAGCTGAACACGGACACTGATGATCAGGGTCGGCCAATACAAAAAGTTGCGTTGCTTTGTGGGCCGCCTGGCTTAGGAAAGACTACGTTGGCACACACGATAGCACGTCATGCCGGATATAACGTTCGCGAATTAAATGCTTCCGACGATCGAAGTCCCGAAGCATTTCGATTGGCGCTAGAAAATGGTACCCAAATGACTTCGGTATTGAATCGAGACAATCGTCCAAATTGCATTATTTTAGGTAGAATATTTAATAAAAATTTTATGTAAGTCTACTTAAAGTCAATAACTAATTTTAGATGAAATCGACGGTGCTCCACAACAATCCATTGATTTTCTTATCAAATTCATAACGGATAGTGTAGTCCAGAAAGGAAAGAAGGGTACTAAGTCCAACAAGCAATTGCTTAAAAGACCAATTATTTGCATATGTAACGATATGTATGTACCGGCATTACGACAACTTCGTCAAATTGCATTCGTTGTTAATTTTCCACACATAGATTCATCACGTTTAGCTGAAAGGTTAGTTCTAATGAGAACAAATCATTTTCAATCGCATTCTAATTTAATAACTTTTAGACTCTTCAGTATTTCGCGACGAGAAGGTTTGAAAACAGACTTGGGATCTTTGTTGTCACTAGCTGAAAAATCAGGCAACGATGTTCGGTCTTGTATATCAATGATGCAATTTTTTAGCGCAGCGAAAAAACCTCTTACACTTCACGATGTTTTGAACAGTAATTTGGGACAGAAAGATCGACATCGAGGATTATTCGATGTATGGTCGGCAATATTCCAGGTCACACTCTATAAAATAAAATCCTTATTCATAATAATATGGCAAGAAATTTCAGACTCGAAGACCTAAAAAGCAAATTACACAATCATCTAAATTTAATGATAAGGCATCAGAACATATAACAATGACGGATATGTCGGTCGAAGTTCGTGTAAAAAATATATTAGAAGTGGTCCATAGTGGAGGCGATTATGAAAGGTATAGTTTCAAACTATTTTTTTTTTCTTATGTGCTATCTACTAATTAATTATTCTGCAGATTAATGCAAGGAGTTTTCGAGAACTACCTCGCACAGAAAATGCCCGATCCAAATTTAAATGGAGTTGTTGAAGCATCGAAATGGTTCTGTTTTTCAGATCATGTTCACCGAATGATTAACGAAATCCAAGATTATTCGGTTTATATGTATTTACAGTACGGTTTTGTAGCGTGGCATTTATTATTCGCGAGCTTGGCTTGGCCAAAAATACATTTTCCCAATAAAGGTTTCGAGGTAAGTGGCTTTAGAAGTTGATTGATTTGTTAAAAAAAATATGAACTTTTTAAATTATGTTAAAGTCATATTAAGATATCTAAATTGTCCTATGATGCCTACGTTTACACAAAACCTGAATTCGTAAACCAATGCCTCCTGAATTCTGGTGGCTATTCTGCAATTTTTCGACCAGAATATCGAAACTGGAATATTGGTTTATGTAGAATATCAGTGTGGTTGGATTAGTAGTGAAAAAGGAATTAATCATATTTAACGGATTTAGTTTGGTAGTGATGATTTAGGTTTACTTTGCAGTGAATATGTTGTTCGCAAACTTCCCGTTGACACCAAGGTAACATTATGCTTCAGATCTCTGTAGAGTGCTAAAGAATTATTTGAAAACCTTGGCTCGGTAGCAAAGGAAGTTGGACTACGTATTAACGAAAACAAAACAAAACTGACACCAACTATCAAAAAGACGCCAATCAGGCAAAATATTACAATATATAACCTAGAAAGCTTAGAAAACTTTGTATACTTAGGGGCAAACTTATCGATAATATTAATGGATGGAAGCCAACCCATCGAGATAAAGAGAAGAATAATGATGGCGTGTCAATCAAATCAAATTCCTGTTAAGACCTCCTATAGGGGCATAGGACAGAAACAACTCTCTTTCACAAGGCGCGATCCTGAGCATCGGCCTTAAGCTGCTGCCAGGACTTGTTTATTCCTCTGGCCTCCTGCTCAACTGCTCGCTTCCATGTGTTACATGGTCGACCAGCCCGACGTCTTCCTTGAGGATTATAATCCAGAGCCTGTTTTTGCGATGTTTCGCTCTAGTTTCCTCAAAGTATGACCGATCCACTGCCACTTCCGCCGTTGAATCTCAATACCTATTTTAGTCTGGCCAGTTGTACTCCAAAGTTCGTCGTTGGAGATTACTTCTGGCCAGAATATTCCTAACATGCGCCGGAGGCATTGGTTTACGAAAGTCTGTAGTTTCTTGGTAAGTCGAACGGTCACTTTCCACGTAGTACAACCATATAACAACACGGATTTGACGCATGCGTCAAAAGCTCGCAGCTTCGTGCGAAGGGAGATCTCTCTTAACCTCCAGAAAGGGGAAAGGATACCGAAAGCCTGACGAGCTTTATTTAGCCGAACCTCAACATCCATTTCGGCTCCGCCGTCCATGCTGACAATGCTTCCAAGATAGCAAAAATCTCTTCCTCTTTCACATCCTGTCCGTTAAGAACAATCAGTGTGCTAGCGTTCGAACCCATGTGCATGTACTTGGTTTTACGCACATTTATTTTCAGTCCCGCCTCTTTGCATTTAGAATGCAACGAGCGAACATTTGACTCTAAGTCCGAACGGTTATGTGCAAGCAAACATCAGCATAATCAAAGTGACTTAAGATGTTAAATAGTCTCCATTGAAGATCTTTACCTTCCCCACCTTCCAGTGCAGCTTTTAAGATGTCATTTATTACCACCAGAAACAGGGCTGGTGATAATATGCAGCCTTGTCTGACACCCGTTCGCACAGGGAAGCTCTCGGACAGCTCTCCTCTATGCAAGACGCGACACCTTGCACCTTCGTAGGATTCCTTAATCATAGCTATGACTTATCTGAAATACCTCTCCTACGCACAGCATTCCATACGTAATCTCGCTTAACGCTGTCGAAAGCCTTCTCGAAGTCCAGAAACATGAGATGTAGTGGCGAACTCCTGAAATGATGGCGAGTGAGACGTATTATTCGGTACTACCTATAATTAAAAATAAAAGCGTGCGCAGGAAAACTAAACTAAAAATATATCAAACAATTATAAGACTTGTGCTATGCTATGGTAGCGACAAAAAAAGTTCGTCAGAAGAATCCTAAGACCTGTGGAGAATACGATACAATAGAAAATTGTATGCCATCTTCGGCAATCCAGAAGTGTTAACCCTCATAAAATTTTGGAAGCTACAATGGGCTGGTCATGTGAAGCGGATGGATGACGGAAGAATTCCTAAACGCACATTAAAGGACAAAGTACATGGACAAAGACCAGTTGGAAAATCAAGGAAGCGTTGAGAGGATTCTATTAACTCATTCAACAAATCAATGAACCGAGATGGATGGAGGCGAAGTATGCAGGAGGCCAATGCCCGATTTGAGCTGTAGCGCCATCATAAGTAAGTAAGTGCTGGAATAAATAAAAATATGACCGAACGGAAAATTGGTTTAAAGCAAGCAAAGTGGAGGCCGAAGATTTTTTGTTGATGGACCTGAACTATTTAGACTTCGTGCCAGTATGTGAGGCTCCTGTATTACTGAATTTTGTGTTACTTTTACTGTATGCTTCGTCTCGGTTTAATGACTGCTTCCTCCATGTTGAAAACTTCAGACGCGACTTCCTGTCTTCGTCGATTGAATCCTTCCAGCGTTTACGGAGCTCTGACCTCTGCTATAAGCTTTTTCTAGATCCAACAGTAATTCTTTGGACTTGCTAATTATTTTCTTATGCTTGTTTAGCGGCTTTCAAATGCAAATGGTATTGCGAGAAGCTTCACTCGGTGTGGCCTAACCGCGGCTGGTGAGACCGGTCAGAACCGTTTTTTTGTTTTTGCTTAAAAGGTCACCGCGCAAATTTTGCCAGCAGTGAGACCAAGCAACAGTAAGGCGCGGATTGAAATGTTGGATGTTTGAATCGACTGATGCTGACTCCATTATTCGAACGCGTATTTGAGTTTCGCCCTACTTATAGGTCTCAGTTCTAAGAGCTGTTGCTTCGAGTCACCCTAAAATAGTGCTTTATTGAACGTGTTATAAAAATAATAATAATAAGAAAAAATAAATAAATACAACTGTGTACCACCGGTGAGTTCATGTAAAAAGTGATTTAAAAAAAATAATACAAATAATCTTTATGTATAATGTTACATGTTAGCCTTAGTCGTTTGTCAAATATCCACAATCTTCCCCTGTAACAACATAAAGAACATCTGCTGTCTACTATTCTATACACACATCTTTGACAGGCGAAATGCTAACAAACGAAATACTTAGGAAATGCTTGCGAAACACATACAGACTAAATGCTTACGAAACGCAGACGAAATGCATAAGAAATACAGACGAGATGCGTACGAAATGGCTACAGACGAAATGGCTACAGACGAAATGC
The DNA here is from genome assembly GCA_963669355.1 of Chorisops tibialis. Lineage (NCBI taxonomy): Eukaryota > Metazoa > Arthropoda > Insecta > Diptera > Stratiomyidae > Chorisops > Chorisops tibialis. The sequence continues at coordinate 274,324,832 of OY770262.1, forward strand.
TTACAGACGAAATGCTTATAGAGGAAATGCTTACGACGAAATCATTACAGACAAAATGCTTACAACGAAATGCTTACAGACGAAATGGAAAAGAGCTATATACGAGGACTGTATGATAAGTACCTGTGTTTACCGACTGATCGCAACACTTGACGCAAAAAGTTTATGCCATCATGTAGCGCCACCTTTACAATGACGACAGTGAAAATTTCAGACAGATTTATCGAGTAGTTTTGTTTTGACAGCTGTTGAAATTCATCAAGTTCGAGTTTATTTGCAATCATGGAGAAAGAGCAATATCGATCAATGATTCGATTTCTTTTTTTGGAGGCAATCAAAGTGAAGTTGCATGCCGTTTATAAGGACCATGCACCTTCGATGACTACCATCAGATATTGGTTTAATGAATTCAAGCGTGGCCGAACATACGTTTTTGATGAAAAGCGCCCAGGCCGTCCAATCGAGGTAACTACGGAGGATATGGTTAATAAAATCCATGATATTGTGTTAGCAGATCGTCGGATGAAGGCCAGAGAGATTGCTGACATTGTACACATCTCAATTGAACGCATACAAAATATCCTACACGAAAAATTGGGATTGCGAAAGCTATCGGCGAGATGGGTGCCGCGTTTGCTAACAGTGGAGCAAAAACGGAATCGCATGACAACTTGGGAGCACTGTTTGGACATGTTTAAGCGCAATCCGAAAGAATTTCTACGGCGTTTCGTGACTGTTGACGAAACCATGGATCCATCACTACACGCCAGAAACGAAAGAACAGCCAAAACAGTGGATTTCACCCGGCGAAACTGCTCCAAAGAAGGCGAAAACGGTTCCATCGGCCGGAAAAGTCATGGCCACCGTTTTTTGGGATTCGCAAGGCATCATCTTCACCGACTATTTGGAGAAAGGAAGGAAAATGACGTGGCAGTACTATGCTGATTTATTGGATCGATTCAATGCTGAATTGATAAAAAAACGGCCTCACTTGGCGAAAAAAAAGTCCTTTTTCACCATGACAACGCATCTGCTCGCTCGTCCGCAATCGCCACAGCAAAACTGGTCGAATCGCGCTACGAATTTCTGCCTCACCCACCATATTCCCCTGATTTGGCCCGCTGTGACTTTTTCCTCTTTTCAAACTTGAAGAAATCGTTGGCAGGAAAGAAATTCGGCTCGAATGAGGAGGCTATCGACGCAAAAGAGGCCTATTTTGCGGAGTTCGACAAATCATATTTTTTGGATGGCTTGAAAAAGTTAGAATATCGCTGGACTAAATGTATCGATCTGAACGGAGATTATATTGAGAAATAAATAAAAAAAAAATGTTTTAATGCGTTTTCTTGCCTAACACGGGTACTTACCATACACCTCTCGTAAAAGGCGAGCTGTTGCAGCGGGTCGTCGCGTGGAAACCGCGATAGTCATTTGGATCGACAGCTGGCGAACGGAAAAAGCGTAAAGTGGCAAGAAAATAAAATTTGCAGTTATATTAAATCAAAGTGAACTTGTTTAATTTTTACTTGAAATCCAGCGACCCCTTGCGCACTTCAATAGCTCAGCACTACATCGAAACCAGTTGTAGCGTTCATCGAGGTTAAAATTTAAATTTCATTTCACCTTCTGCTCGTTTTTATTCCTCCAATTTACTAGAATAGCTAGAGTGTAGCGTGTTGGTCTACAGTACGAAGGTCGTGAGTTCAACATACGTTTTTGAATCTAATTCGAAATGGGTGTAGATGGAAGGAATACTTCTCTGATATGTTAAACATCTTGTCAGAGGAAGATATTCCGGAAACACAATAACTACCAAACATCCAACTGCAACAATCCTCTATTAGGGACGATCCCCCAGATAAGGAAGAGATAGTTTTCGCCATTCGGTCAATGGCGGGAAGGAAAGCTCCAGGTATAGACGGACTACCAACCGAACTCCTCAAAGCGGACCCGGAAATAACAGCCGATATACTCCTCCCACTCTTCACTAAGGTCTGGAGTGAAGGAAGATATCCGACTGAATGGAAGGAGGGCGTCATTGTGAAAATTCCGAAGAAGGGCGACCTTCGAGATTGTGGCAATTGGCGTGGTATATGTCTACTTACTGCCGTATCGAAAATCATGGCTAAGGTAATTCTCAATAGGATTAGTGATGTCGTCGAGAGCACTCTCGAAGTTTATCAGGCTGGATTCCGTAAAGGGTCGTCTTGTACCGACCACACAAATACCCTACGGATAATATTAGAGCAGTCAACCGAAATGGGCTCGCCACTACATCCCATGTTTGTGGACTTCGAGAAGGCTTTCGACAGCGTTAAGCGAGATTACATATGTAATGCTTTGCGTAGGAGAGGTATTCCAGATAAGGTCATAGCTATGATTAAAGAATCCTACGAAGATGCAAGGTGTCGCGTCTTGCATAGGGGAGAGCTTCCCTGTGCGAACGGGTGTCAGACAAGGCTGCATATTATCACCAGCCCTGTTTCTGGTGGTAACAAATGACATCTTGAAAGCTGCACTGGAAGGTGGGGAAGGTAAAGGTCTTCAATGGAGACTATTTAACATCTTAAGTCACCTTGATTATGCCGATGACGTATGTTTGCTTGCACATAACCGTTCGGACTTAGAGTCAAATATTCGCTCGTTGCATTCTGAATGCAAAGAGGCGGGACTGAAAATAAATGTGCGTAAAACCAAGTACATGCACATGGGTTCGAACGCAAGCACACCGATTGCTCTTAACGGACAGGATGTGGAAGAGGTGCAAGATTTTTGCTATCTTAGAAGCATTGTCAGCATGAACGGCGGAGCCGAAAAGGATGGTGAGGCTCGGCTAAATAAAGTTCGTCAGGCCTTCGGTATCCTTTCCCCTTTCTGGAGGTTAAGAGAGATCTCTCTTCGCACGAAGCTGCGAGTTTTTGACACATGCGTCAAATCCGTGTTGTTATATGGTTGTACTACGTGGAAAGTGACCGTTCGGCTTACCAAGAAACTACAGACTTTCGTAAACCAATGCCTCCGGCGCATTTTAGGAATATTCTGGCCAGAAGTGATCTCCAACGACGAACTTTGGAGTACAACTGGCCAGACTAAAATAGGTATTGAGATTCAACGGCGGAAGTGGCAGTGGTCATACTTTGAGGAAACCAGAGCGAAATATTGCAAAACTGGCTCTGGATTATAATCCTCAAGGAAGACGTCGGGTTGGTCGACCATGTAACCCATGGAAGCGAGCAGTTTAGCAGGAGGCCATAGGAATAAACAAGTCCTGGCAACAGCTTAAGGCCGATGCTCAGGATCGCACCTTGTGGAAGAGAGTTGTTTCTGTCCTATGCCCCTATAGGGGGTCTTAACAGGAATTTGATTGATTGATTGAGATGGAGGGTTGTGCGAAAGACTATCAACCCTTCGACAATAAGTTATGAATATGTTAAGAAGACTGAAGGTCAGGAGGCCAAGGCTGTAGAAGAAGAAGAATATACTCGAGTATTGTAGCTAAGATGAAGTAGAGCTCCGTAAGGCACTGTAAGAGTTCACCATGCGGTAATAGTTCTTAAGCGACGATATTCCTCCGGCCGCTGTCGAATTATTGCGATTTTGGTGATCAATGCTGGGAAAGGATAATAGTGCCAAATCTTTCAATTTGTTCAAGTTGCTGCATACGGCTGCGGAATTGTGTCTTACAGATTTCTTTTGAGCATTTTCTTAACGCCAGTTATCTTCATGGCTTCCTTTTTTAACGGCTTTACATTGTGACAAAAAGGTAACAGCAATTTGTAAATAAAATTACTCTGATGAATGATATTTCAAAATTTTTTTTTGGTAAGCGGGTAGGACTTTCTTAATTATTATCCCAAATTTAGCGCGGTCTGTTAATCAGTTTGCGTACAGCAGCTGGTAGAATGGGTACACCTCAGTAGTCCACGGCTCTACTCCATCTAGCTACAATACTCGAGTGTATTCTTCTTCTTCTACAGCCTTGGCCTCCTAACCTTCAGGCTTCTTAACATTTTCATTACTTATTTCGAAGGGTTGTTAGTCCTTCGCACAACCTACGAATTATTTATTTTCGTAGATTGAGGTGGCCCAGATATACCCACGCAAATAGTATGATGGATTTATGCGTCGACCGGGATTGAAGCTCACAACTTTTGCAATGTAGACCAACGCGCTACTCACTAGGCTACACCCATTTCGAATTAGATTCAAAAACGTATGTTGAACTCACGACCTTCGTACTGAAAACCAACACGCTACACCCTAGCTAAATTTAGGAACCGGTTGTGTTTTTGAGTGTCTTAGATTTGCGATTTGATATTGGAACTAGGCTTTTACCTAGTAGTCTGTGCTACAATAATCCACTCGACATGTACCGGGGCGGTGCTTCAGGTTTCGGAACAAGTCTGGTTTTTTCCAAGAGTTGTTAATACATCGCACAGTCCCCAACCTGGAGGGCCATATTATTTTTCTGTTTCATTAACGCTTGCATTTATTAGTTTTAGTAGTAGAAAGTTAATATAAACGGATTGATTGAGTCAGTGGCGGCTCGTGACTTGTCCGATAGGTGAGTCACTCAGATTTTTTTTTTGGAATATAATAATATATCATCAGCTTATGTGCCATTAAAAAAAATTTCATTGAAATAACTGCAGATAAATGCTCTTGCAATAAAAATGGCAGCGGTTAAAATGTTGATCTTATAAAGTAGCTAGTAAGTCTATCAATCAATCAAATTTAGTTTCATTGTGGTCATTTAACTATTTTGAATGCTAGATTTAGCATTAACATTTTATATTTATTACGTTGATACTTACGAGCAATAATTTGTTTGCGTGGAAACTTATGTACTAGCAATACTTTCAATATATGAAACCGCTAGCTTGATAAATTAAAAAAAAAAACTGAATAGAAAAATAAATGACAATATAAACTTCTCGTCACTTTTTTGCTCAGTTTAGCAGGCTTTCAAAATTAAGAACGGTCAATCTTCAGTCTCGTCTCATCGAGCCCCACACTACTCAACAACCGAAATGACTCGAAGATGTCCCATCGAGCCCCACACTACTCTATGACAAACCAACAACAATAATACAATGGTTGGGCGATGAAATTTGTATGTGTTTTTTTTTTCTTCAAGCCCATTCCTCTGCTGTTATGTGAAAGGCAAAAGGTAAAAACGCAGAGACGTATCGTTGATATGAGAATGATCTATAACGATAATTGAATATGCATAAATTAATCATATTAGGAATGTTAGATTCAATTGATCGAAAATGCTTTGACAGGTGAGGCGCCGCCTCATGCGCTTCATCTGACAAGCTGCTATTGGAATGAGTAATTTACTTCAATAAATTTGTTTAAAATGCTCGACTCGATAAGATTGCACACGTACTTGGACTTATTCGCCGCATTCTAATACTCCTAGCTATCATATATTTTTCGAGTGAGATTTCAGGGTATAGCCTAGTAGGTAGTATGTTGGTCTTGTAATGCGAAGGTCGTGAGTTCAAATCCCGGTCGGCGCAATATATAATTCCGGCACATTGCCTGCTTGGATATACCTTGGTCACCTCAATCTAAGAAAATGACAAATTCGTAGAAAGAGGGTTGTGCGAAGGGCTAAAAACCCTTCCACAATAAGTAATAAAAAATTTTAAGGAACCTGAATATCAGGAGGCCAAGACCGATTTGGGCTGTAGCGCCTTTGTAGAAGAAGAGATTTCAAAAGCTTAGTGGTATTTAGTGGCTTAAAAAAATACCAGGATATCAATATATTTGGTGAAATAGAATAAAAATTGTTAGTCGACTACTTTTCACATGCTCGAAGACTTTACTCCAGCGTGTATGGCCAGCTAGTGCTGGATAATGACATTAGTAATTCCTATCCAAAAGTGAAATACGTATATTATCCATTGTGTTTCGCTGGAATAAGTTGTAGAGCTCATTGTCAGCTCACGTCTTTCAACTAGCATCAAACTGGCATTCGAATTTCATCGCTTGAACAACAAATTCTACCAAAGTTGTGTCCTACTCGATTTTTTTTCTAATTCTTATTATTTGCATATTTATACCGACATGAAAGTTAACATTACATTAAAAAAGGACACTCTAACTTATGGTCCGTACCGCAAAAAATTTTAAAACGTAGTTTCAGCAATCGTGAGCATTTTGCATGAACAGGAATCATTCTAGAATAATAATTGCTCTAAATTATAATTTTACAAATATTTTCTCATTAAAATGCTTTCATACATTTCACTTCTCTTTGCACTTGAATGCACTGTTCATACACACGTCAACATTATTCAACATACATACACTGTCTCCCCGGGTCCCGTCCACTCCTTAATAATTTCCTCGTACTGAAATTATAAGCGGTGTAAATTATGTTTAAACTGTCTCAACAGCTAGTAAAGGCTTTTTGAGAAGCGTTTGCTCGTTCCTTTTATGAAATTTATTCTGGGACTTATGAAAATGTTGAGAGGGGTTTGTACTCAAAATCACCTGCTGTATCGCATAGACCCGTCCATACAAGGGAGGATAAGATCATAAAACATAAAACACTATTAGGCAGCATGTTTATGTTGCACGATATGAATTTGACTTTATGTGTAGCTTGCCGAGGTACTTCCTTGTTCCATTCACGTTGTTGCAGAAAAAAAAAATGAGAGAGAGAGAAAAAACAAAATGTTTTCCATGAAAGGTTAATTGAAATCGTTTTTGTACACTTTCATCTCTTGATGGCTCTCCAAGATCCAACGCTATTCATATTCGTCCTTTGAGCGGAACGTATCGCGTAATAGGTTTTAGAAAAGGAAATTTTGTTATGGCTATGAATGAGGTTGCTTCAGGTTCTTCAGTTTTCTATAGCCACTCATATCAGCATTCATGGATATAATGTTATTGTCAATTAATAATTAGCTTGCCAGGTTTAATTGGCTGTTTTTTATAGATTGGAGAGTATGTTTTTTAACGAGCAATTGTTTAAGTTAATTAAAATTTTATGTGTATGAATGAGGTCAGCTTTTACGTAATAAATAAATGATTTTCTTATTATATTTTTGTTCGTAAGAAATTGATATTTTTTGCATTTAAATTGGATAATTTAGCACAATATCTATGCTGTCAAATAAAGAATCAGGTGTTTCCGAACGATTCTTTTAAGCTTCTCTCATTATGTTGTGAACTAAATATGAGGAATTATTTCGAAAGTTTGGACTACCGGTTTTTGTCTTACCTTTACATTTTAAATTCCATGACCGTTTGTGCTTCTCGACGAAAAGTAAAAGTACGGTTAATTGATTGATTAATTAGTGCCCATACGAGTTTACCTCTTATTTATCAGAGAGCGAAAACTCTTTTTATAATAGAAAGTTCATAAAATTAAACTTGTACTTTTAACACAATATTCCTAAAAACACTCTTAAATTGAAAAAAAATACTGTCTCAGCCTATTTCTCTACTGTTCCATTCACTACAGCACAAACCGCGCTTTGGCCTCCTGACATCAAGTTCCTTAACATTTTTTTTTATTATGTAAGGGTTGTTAGCCCTTCATACAACTGTTTGTTTGCGAATTTTCATTTTCGTACATCATCTGCCTTCTTAGCGAAATCACTCTGTAAGAGCGTTGTAGATCCAGCACAGGCCAAATCTATCTGGTTGTATTACAACATTCAACATTCGCCCATCTAGCATTGGCCTTGCTAAACGTATCTAACTTAAGTTGCAGCTTACAAGTTGCGGGAGGCATACTCAGCTTCTCTTTTTCAAGTTGAAGCTGCGAGGTGATTCCGTGTCGGACAGTTCCTAGGATTATTCCTATGCCCTGGTTCCCAGCATAGGCGAATGTTGAATTGTTCTCCCACCGAGACACACGACGAACAAGAACAGTTTTGGATTTAGTCAAGACTAGAGTTACTCTATGGAGAAAAAAGAACAAGACACCTGATAATAGAGTTCGATCAAGATGATAACCAGCTTTACCGTTAGTAGTGTTAGGAAGTAGTAGGAGGAAAAGTATTACGATTGTCGCTGAAGATCGGGCCATACAACGCACCAGTCTTCGGAATCGTTTTAAAACTGCTTAAAACTTTCGAGCCGAGCACGTAAGAAGCCGAAGAAATAATATCGGTGTCCATACAGTTTGAAATCACCTGAGGGAGGCTGGTTTGAAGGCGATCATACCAGCAAAAAAAAACATTCTTAACACCAAAAATGTTCAAAAACAGACTGGAATGGGCCAAAAATAATGAACACTGGACTGAAATCAATTGGAGAAATGTTCTTTTCTCTGACGAGAGCAAATTCAATTCGTTCGGATCAGACGTAATGCAGTACGTGAGACGAAAAACTGGAGAGCGATACAGCAATGATTAGACCAACTGTGGAACATCCGGTTGGGAATATGGTGTGGAGATGGTTTTTATTTTTCGGAGTAGGAGAACTAGCCAATCTTGAAGGCACAGTGAATGCTTTAGATTATTTTGCACCATGCCATTGCGCCAAATTGGCAAGTTTATATGTTTTACTAATATTGACAATGTTCTTAATTGGTTTCATAAGAAAACATATAATTTATTTTCTTCTTCGCTTCCAGTTTAAGGATTAAATTTCCGAAGTTTAACTTTTGACCCTTGTAATAGTCCCGATCTCAACCCCATTGAGAATCTATGGTCCATTATGAAGGTCAAGATTTCAAAAGCGAAACCGACTTCAAAGTAAGGGCTTGTGAAATTGCTCAGAAAAGTTAGGTATAAAGAGATCAACATAAAAACACTCTAGGATCTGATCATAAGAAAAGGAAGCACCACAAAATATGAAAATTGATTTAATTTACATTATTATATTATATATGCTACAGCAAATAAAATTTATTTTCAGAAAAAATAAATATTTTATTTGAAGTATTTGATGTTATACGATTTCTATGAAATTTGAATAAAAAGTGAGCAATCCATCTATCTGACCAATATACATCGATAATATTATGATTTAATATTCTAAAAAAAAAATATTTTATCTTCTGATCACAATTTTCAGTGGAATTTTCGCACTTACAGATATTTTTTTGTGTGGAAACATTTCATTTCTCGTCTCTGTATTTGGATGAGAAGTGGAGAAGGAGTGAAGGTGATAAAACTTTTTAGCATTGATTGCAATTATTAAGGGACAAATTCTGAAAAATTTTAAGTTCTTACTTTTCTAGTTTTAGTGGAAATCGATACAATGCATTTACCAAAATTTTGCATTTGTATGGGAGGGGCAGAAGGAGTATACGGATCAAAACAAAATTGTTCGTCGTCAAGGATATTTTTATTATTATACTTTTCACAAAACCTTAAGTCGATAGCTTTGCTGACAAAAATGCGTCTTTTCAGCTTTCCTAGTTTCAGTGAAAATCGAAAAAATGAATATTTCAATATTGTGCATTTGTATGGGAGGGGTTAGAAGGAGTGCGGAGATCGGATCAATATTTTATGATGTTGATGATATATACTTTGACCCAAATTTTAAGTCGATAGATTAAATAGTTTCAAACAAAATTAATTTAAAATTTCGAATTTGCATGAAATTCGTATGAGTGGGGAGGGGGACGTAGCCCATTCACGAACTTAAAGTTTCTCTTTTGCTAAAAATGGCACAACAAATTTTAGTACGATAGCTCAAAGCATTCGAGAGTTTTGTTGAAGACAGACAGACAAACAGTCACTCGAAATCATGGTTTTTGAGCGACAACAAATATTTGTGTACCTTTGGCAACTCTGTGCGAGCATTATTTCTTAGCATTACAAACGGTAAGGCAAACACAATATACTCTCAGATTTCATCTAGAGTATGAACAACAAAAATTCATTCTTTTTCTTTCTTTAATATTTAAAAAGTATAATAATAATAAAACATAACAGGACTACGATTGGGCGTAAAGCGCAATCATGCGATATTGATACGGGTGACGGCATTGGACAAATTTTACTTTATTATTTTAATAATAAAGTATTGTGATCGACTTGGGGAAAAAAAAAATTTGCTACCCTGAAATTTTGTTTTTTCGCGTTTCATGACTAAATTAGCCTAAAAATGCAAAAAAAAAATCCGTCTGTCTGTACGCCGTACGCCGTACGCCGACGTGTACGCTCAGCGCACATTAACTCCCAAACCCTTCAAGATAGAAAGTTCATTTTTGGGGGGATTGTAGATAGTTGCGGATCTCAGGCGGATACCCATTTTGGGGGGTGTGGGGATTCAGGGGGAGGCGGGGGGAGCGCTTAAGCCGAAAAATACGAATTCAAATATCTCAACCATGGCAACAGCTAGGAAGCTAAAATTCAACACACATATAGAAAGGTTTGTGGGACAACTTTTAAAAATAATTTCATTTTTTTTTCCATTGGCGTCCGAAAAGGGGGGGCTAAAAACAAATTGTCGGCCGAATTATTTTTTCAAATGATTATATCTTCGAAATTACTTATCGTAACAAATTCATATTTTGGGATCGCTAAGGTGGCATATAGTTCCATCGGAATCAGCTTAGAGATTGGTTAATTATTGTAAGGGGGAGGGTCAGGGGGGGTGCAAAGAAAAACACTTAAAAATTAATATCTCAACTATCTCTTAAGGTATGTAATTGAAACTTAAAACGTATATTAAGCTATACTAGACAAAAAAAAAATATAAGATTTTGAAATAATAGTAGTCGGGGGAAATGGGGAGCATTTCAAAAATGGCGCACTTTTCAAAATTACGAATCCTTATATCTCAAAAAGGAGTACAGATATTAATTCAAAAATTTGTCAGATTGTAGAGCTATATAATGGTTAATTTTGGTAAAAATTTTAAGTTGGGAGGTGTGAGGGGAGGGAGATGATAAGCAAAAATGTCTAAAATTTTGAGTGATTTTTTTAGGGCTCTGGTAAAAGATACAAAGTTTAAATTTTGCATGTGGATACGTATATTTAATGTTCATAGAAAAATAATAATAACTTGATCCATAATTGTTATAAACCGACCCCCCCCCCGGTCTAACGTGCACAAGGTGTTTCATGTGCATTAAAAAAAACACATAAACTGAAAATTTTTGAGTGAAATTTTAAGGTAGAAACTTGAAAATTTACAAAATGCATTTAAAAAAAATCTCTAAATATACGAAATATTAACTGGTCGAAAACCTTTAAAACTTCTATCCCCTCCCATACAAAATTATTTTTTCGACCATTTTTAAGAAATCAATTATCACCTAACTTTTAAAAGCTATCAATTTGCAATTTTGCATAAAAACTTACAAAAATAATTGAAATGAAATTACGTTAAAAGTTTTGAAATCGCGTTTGCCCTTCTACCCCCTCCCATACAAAATTATGATTTCTACCATTTTCATTAAATCAACTAATAATCAACAAATTAAAAGCTACGAACTTGAAATTTTTTACGAACATCTTACAACAGAAAAGAAAGAAAATTGCATCACAAGGCTTACGATTCCCATACCTCCTCTACCCCCTCCCATACAAAATTATTTTTTCGAGCATTTTTAAGAAATCAGTTATCAGCTAACTCCTAAAAGCTATCAATTTCAAATTTTGCATAAAAACTTATAAAAATAATTTAAATGAAGTTGCTTTAAAAGTTTTGAAATCACGCTTGCCCTTCTACCCCCTCCCATACAAAACTATGATTTCGACAATTTTCGTTAAATCAACTAATAACCAACAAACTAAAAGTTACGAACTTGAAATTTTATACAAGCACCTTACAAGAGAAGCAAAATAAGGCTACATATCAAATTTTACGATTCCCCTACCTTCTCTACCCCCTCCCATACAAATGTTCGGTTTCGTGAATGTGAAATACACCGAATTTTTTTGAAAATTCTATGCAACTTCGTCTATGAAATACATTCTATACAAATAATATTGGACGTGATTCAAGCAATTAATTAAAAAGCTATTAACATCCACCCACCCTTACTATTACCCCTGCTCCTCTCCTCATAAAAACCCAAACTTGCAGAAATAAATGAAATATTGTTAAATTGACAACAGCCCTGCCCAAGAACTCCCTTTCACTTAGCCTTCCCTAACCACTGTAACCTGCATATTGACTTTCCACTCATCCGCAACTTGTCCCAAGAATAATAAAGTTTCGCCCGACTTGTTGGCAGTTTATTTTCACATCATGCTAGAGGGGCTATCAAAATGTTTTATACAATATTTAAGATTTAAAAATTTAATAGGTACTGAGGAAACTAGTATATTGAGTTAAGTGAAATTATGCAGTTTGTATGTGAGGTATTAGAATGAATGGGGATATAATAAATTTTTCAGAAATAACTATAAATATCATTCAATTGACGTGTTTATACTCTAGATGAAATCTGAGAGTATTATAAATTGGCTCTAAAGTTTGTAACGCTAAGAAATAAGGCTCGGAGAAAAAATGAATAATGCAGAAGTTAATATTATCAATTAAAAATCTCGAAACCGGATGTCCGTCCGTCTGTTCGCTCTTTAGCTTGAGAACGCGTTGAGCTAGAACGTTCACATTTTGTACACGTTGTTTTTGACAAAAAAAGTAAGGCTAATTTCGTGAACGGGCCAAATCGTTCCACCCCTTCTACCCTCTCCCATACAAAATGACGCATATTTGAGATTTGACAGTAAGCCGATTTTCTTGAAAAGTATAAAAGCTATTGATCTGAAAATTGAAATATTTTATTTTTTTACCAACTTCAATCTACGGTATAAAAATTATTTAAATCCCCTACTCCTTCTACCACCTCTCATATAAACTGCACTTTTTCATGAAATACTATAAACCAATTTACTCAGTGCGTATAAAATTTATCGTGCTGAAATTTTAAGCAAAATATTTATTTTGAATTATTAGTAAGACCAAAAAAATTAGATGATTAGCTTCACTCCTTCTACCCCGTCCCATACAATATGACAGAATTTCCCAACTTTTCAAAAAGTCGATTATCCTGAAAATAATAGAATAGCACTGATCTGCGATTAAAAACATGTCAAAAGCCTAATGTTTATAGTTATTTCGGAAAAACTCACTAATAACTCCCCACTCCTTGTACCACCTCCCATACAAAGAGCACAATTTCACTAAATCCAATACACTGATTTTCTCAGTGCCTATTAAATTTTTCAAGCTTAAATTTTCAAAAAAACATTCTGATAGCAACTCTAGCATGATGTGAAAAAATTGGTTCAATGCCATTACCTCTTCTACCACTCCCCATATAAAATTTCTTGAAATCAAAAAATGTCTCTTCATTTAAAGTATCGCATGATTGAGCCTTACGCCCAATTGTAGTCCTTTTATGTTTTAAATTGCGTTCATACTTTTCAGGATAATCGAGTTTTAGTAGAAGTTGTGGAATTGTGTCGCATTGTATGCGAGGGAGTAGAAGGACTGAAGCTAATCATTTTATTTTGTTCGATCTTAATAATAGTTCTAATTAAGTATTAACTACTAAATTTGATCACAATAAATGTTGTACGCTCTGGGAATATTGGTTGTTTCTATTTCATGAAAAAATCTAGTTTGTGTGGGAGGTGTTGGAAGGAATGGGGTGATTCGAACATTCTGCTTACCATAGATCACATTTATGATGATAATAACATATCCCAGATTTCAAATTGTTAGCTCTTACACTTTTCGAGAAAATTTAATTATTGTAAATTTTTGAAAATGAGTCATTTTGTGTGGGAGGATATAGAAGAGGTGGAGCGGTTGGTCCGTTCACGTACTTCATCTTACTTTTTCGTTGAAAACGGCGTGTGTGAACTTTCTAGCTGAACGCGTTTTGAAACTAGAGAACCCACAGACGGACGGACATCCGGGTTTGAGACTTTTCAGGGATATTACTAACTTCTGTATGATTTATTTTTTTCTCTGTGCCTTATTTGTTTTCTTTCTTCAACGGCGATACAGCCCAAATCGGGACCTAGCCTCCTAACCTTTAAGTTCCTTAAAATTTTCATTATTTATTACGGAAGGGTTGTTAGCTCTTCGCATACCCCTCTATCTTCGAATTTTTCATTTTGGTAGATTGAGGTAACTAAGCTATACCTAAGCAAGTAGTGTGCTGGAATTATGCGTCGACCGGGATTAGGACTCACGACCTTCGCATTGCAGACCAACACGCTACTCACTAAGCTACACCCTAGCCTCATTTCTTAGCGTTACCAACTTTGGAGCGAACTTATAATACTCTCATCTAGAGATGCAAATACATAAAAGCGCAAGATATTAAGTGTTCCAATAGCTTTAAAACTTTTACCCCCTCGCATTCAAAAGTTTCTTTTGGACTACTTTTATGAAATAATTATCACCAATCTAATAAAAGCTATCAACCTCAAATTTTGTACAAGCCCTTTCAAAAATATTTAAAACCAAGTTGCATCAACAGCTTTGAATTACCCTCCGCCTTCTACACCCTCTCATACAAAAGTATGATTTCGACCAATTTTGATTTATTGAAATAATAACCAATAAAAAATAAAAGCTACAAACTTAAAATTTTGTACGAGCACCTTTCGATAGAAACGAAATAAAACTGCATCACAAATTTAACGATTGAGTGTGCAAAAATTATTCTTGATAAGCAGAACAGTCTCGGAAATTGTTACATTTTCTCGGACAGCAGGGCTGCACTTCAGGCACTCCAATCCTACAGGACTACATCCAAACTAGTGTCCATCTGTAGAAACAATTTAAATCGCCTAGCGGCCATAACGGAAGTTTTTCTAATATGGATACCGGGTCATAGTGACCTGCTAGGTAACGAGGCGGCAGATACGCTTGCACGGCAAGGATCTGCTAACATCAATTCCACTAGGAAGTCAGTCGATGTAGCACCAACAGTGCTGAAGACTAGCTTCAAACAGACTATTTTGTATTCTTTCTTGGCGGGGTGGCGGCAGCTGGAAAGCTGTAAAACGGCCAAATCCTTTTGGGAAGAACCGAACAAAAATATTACAGCTCAGCTGTTACAACGTAGTCGCTACAGTATCCGAACTATGTCGGCCTGACCACAGGCCATTGCTTGCTAAGGCTGCACGCATTTAGGATGCGAATCGCGAGCGACAGCTTATGCAGAGGCTGCGAGGAAGACGAAGAATCTATCGAACATTATCTTTGTCACTGTCCGCAAATCTCCAACAGTCGTCTCCTTTGTTTAGGCTCTAGATTCTTCTCAGAACTAGACGACCTCAGAGGCGTCCAACATTCGAGCCTGTTAAGGTTCGCAAACCGAACCAAGTGGTTAGAGCAAGAGGAGTGACTTCCAACTCATAACTATAGGGGGAGTACAATGGGCCCAACTAGATGGCCTCAGTGCTTGTGGTTCTATGCAACCACCCTCCTACAACCTAAACCTAACGATTCCCCACCTTCTATTCTTTTTCCCATACAAATGTATGTTTTCAAGACTTTACTTCGTCTGTAAAACTAACATTCTATACAGCAAATTTCGGACGTGATTCAAGCAATCAATTAAAAAATTATTAACATCACCCCATCACCCACCACCACAACCCAAACTTGCATAAATAAAGGAATGAAATATTGATTCTATGTACTGGAGCTATTGATCGTAGTCGCAGTTAAGTGTTAAATAATTGAAAACAGTCGTGCCATAGAACCCCCATTCACTTAGTATTCTCTATCTACCCTAATCTGAATTTTAACTTCCCACGCATCCTCAACTTGTCTCAAGAATATTAAAGTTGCGCAAGACTTGTTGGCAGATATTTTAAAGATAATATCTTTTTTTTTTCAGAACTATCAAAAGACTACAACACACAAAATGGTGTTTCAGGCGTTACGCCGAGGATTTTCGTCTGGAGTTATAGGTATAGGAGTCGGCAGCATAATTCTAACCGATACAGTTCCTTTGTTGAAAAAAATTCTATCGCCTAATCTTCGATCAGTGTCATTGCAATTGTTAACGCCAAAGTATGTAGTAATAAAAAAATCGTTTAACATTTTCAATTAATCGTACTAAATTATAGAGAACGATATGATTTAACTCATACGGTAGAAGTAATGGCCGATTTAGGCTTAACATTCACTCAAATGAAAGAAGCTGATGGAACGTATCAATATCATCTAGAACCAGATCTAGATTTACTGGGCCATTTCAATGGTAAATATGGAGTTCTGGCTTTTAATCCTAGCATTGTATTAATTTTCGTTTAAATTCCTCACAGGCTATCCTCACATAACTTTATCATATTTCGGACGGCAATTAATCGCACGAGAAGTAGAATTAGAACAAATGAGACGTTCAGCACCGAAAACCGCTGAATCAAATAAATCTGCTCCCAAAAAAATCATGAAAAAGAAAAAAGAAGAAACTTCACCGCAAAATCTTCCAAATCACTTACAAAAACTTAAGCCAAAAATTTTGCGCGGAGGAAATACGAAAGAACTGGTGAGTAGTTTCTAATATATTTTGAAAAGTAAATAATGAATGAATGATTTAAAACTTCAAAATGAATTTCTTTATGTTGATTTTCGCAAGTCGAACAGAAAGTAGTTTTTTTTTTCTTTGCAATGAGTAATTTATTTTTATTATTATGCTGAAAGACCTCCATTATGCGAGTATGGTTGTAGCAGTTTTTTACGTATCTCGACTATGCTCATATTTGAATTTCAATTCAAAAGCGAAATTACGTGGGAAATTGAAAACAAACGAAATTGCTGGCGATGGAATATAAAGTTCATGTTCATACACCGGACAGATCCGTAAAATGTGTTGAGCCCTTCGACTGACTGCCTTCCGTAGTATACGAATAATGCAAAAAGTCCACGAAGTTTACTTAGGAAAATAAATTGATATATATTGATTTTCCGTTGGTTACTTTGAACTTCGATCGAGGAGGATATTCAATGGATAGTATCTTTTCATTTATATCCTTGAAAATACTCTTAGAAATATCGTAATACAAAAGTTCGATGAATTATTTCTTATTTTCCAATGTTTAATACATTTTTATATTGTGTTGTTCGATATAATAATTTAACCGTTGTTTTCCCGAGCAAATTTTTATACAGCTGTTACCAAGTACGTTTTAGATATTTCACATAGAAAATAGAAATTAGTTGTAAAACGAACGTCCGTGTTTCTATTTTGATAATGATAAATTCACTTTATACTTACTTACGATGGCGCTACAGCCCAAATCGGACCTTGGCCTCCTGAATACTTCGCCTCCATCCATCTCGGTTCAGTGACCGCGTCCTCCAGCTTGAAAATCTTAGCAGTGATTCGCTCTCTGCATCAATCGAATCCTCACAGCGCTTCCGTGGTTTTCTGGCCGGTTTTGTCCATTGACTTTCCCTTTTAGTGTGCGTTTGGGCACTCTTCCGTCATCCATCCGCTCCATATGACCAGGCCATTGTATTTTCTTAAATTTTACGAGGGTTGACACTTCTGGATTGTCGAAGACGGCATACAATTCTCTATCGTATCGTATTCTCCAGACTGAATTTTGCCTCACAGGTCTGAGGATTTTTCTGAGGACCTATCTTTCAAAGGCGTTAATAATTTTTCGGATGCCTGAGTTAATGTCCACGTTTCGCTGCCATAGCATAGCACAGGTCTTACAATTGTTTTATATATTTTATATTATATATTACACTTTATGCACAATATGTCGGAAAGGATGGACTCAACGGCAACGACCCCGCAAACGAAAAATGGACTACTCTATTGGATCTTGGAATGTTCGATCCTTATTTAGGACAGGAGCTCTGAAAGAGTTTCTCGAAGAAGTGGCAAAACACAACATCAACATAACTGCCATCCAAGAAACGAAATGGCTCGGTAGCGAAATCATGGACATGAGATCACACACAATCTATCCAAGTGGAAAATTGTCGGGAAGCAGAGAGTTTGGAGTCGCTTTTGTCGTTGACAAAAAATTTAAACAGCAGGTCACGAGCTTCAAACCAATAAGTGAAAGATTGTGTGCAATCCGAATAAAGACTAAATTTTTCAACACTTGGTTGATCAACGTTCACGCACCAACAGAAGACAAGGACGATGTAACTAAAGACGAATTTTATGCCACCCTAGAGACAACCTATGACTCACTGCCCTCGAATGACCTAAAAATTGTCTTAGGGGATTTTAATGCAAAAGTCGGAAAGGAGGAGGCTCATAGAGGAACAACAGGACGGCACAGTCTCCATGACATAACCAACGACAATGGCCAACGTCTTATTGATTTCGCAAGCAGCAAAAATATCATAGTAAGCTCTACGTGCTTCCCACATCGCGATATTCACAAACGAACGTGGGCATCACCAGATGGTCACACATTCAACCAAATAGACCACGTTCTTATTGAGAAAAGGGCTGCTTCCAGCATACTTGATGTACGAACTCTCCGCGGTGCGAATTGTGACTCTGATCACTATCTAGTCAGAGCTAAGTATCGATGCAAAATAGCTTGTCGTGGGTATTCGAAAACGAGTAGAGCTCGCAAATTCAATGTCGACAAGCTTAACGACGAATCGGTGGCGCAGGCTTACACGCTAGCATGTAATAAACACCTGACACCAATATATGAAAATATCCAAAATATGCCAGTGGATAATGCGTGGATGAAAATACGAGACGGCATCAAATCCTCCGCGGAAGAGGTATTAGGATATCAAGCACGGCGAAAAAGTAATGACTGGTTCGACCAAGAATGTCGCGACGCAATAGATAGAAAGAACGAAGCTTACAAAATTTTTACTGAACGACCAACACGAGCCAAAAAAGAAAGATACGACGAGCTTAGGCGATATGCGAAAAAGACCTGCAGACGAAAACAAAGGAAGTACCATAATGACAAGATACAAAAAATGGACGACGACATGAGAAAAAATAATACGCGGGACGCATACGCCATAGTAAAAGACTTGAAAAAGGGATATAAACCAAAAACCAGTCTCTGCAAAGACGCAGAGGGCAATATCATCAGCGACACAGAAGAAATCAAAAGAAGATGGGCTTCATACTTCGAACATCTTTTGAATCCCATCCCAGTAGCACCGATAACGACAGACAACATTTCAATTCAAGCCTCAACTGACGAAGATGAACCATCATCGACACCACCCACGCTTCCTGAAATCAAAGCAGCCCTATGTGACCAAAAACGAAACAAAGCGCCGGGAATTGACGAAATACCAGTTGAACTTCTGAAAAACGGTGGAAACTGTGTCGCTGAAATACTGCACAGCATGATATGCAAAATTTGGACAGAGGAAATCATACCCGACGACTGGCGAAAAAGCATTATATGTCCAATTTACAAGAAAGGAGACAAACTCTGCTGTGAGAACTACAGAGGTATATCATTGTTGTGTACGTCCTATAAAATACTGACAAAAATAATTGAACGTCGTCTTAAGCCCTATACTAATCAAATAATTGGCGAATACCAAGGCGGATTCAGAACCGGACGATCTACAACAGACCAGATATTCTCGGTGAAACAGGTGCTTGAGAAATGCTGGGAGTATAACACAGACGTGCACCAAATATTCGTAGATTTTAAACAAGCATACGACAGTATCGACAGGAGCGTACTGTACCAAATCATGCTTGACTTTGGAATTCCTCCAAAACTAGTCCGACTAACAAGACTCACAATGACGAACACTGAATCCCAGGTGAGAATACAAACCGATTCCACAACCAGCTTTCGAACGGAATGTGGTTTAAAGCAGGGAGATGGTCTAGCTCCTATGCTTTTCAACTTGGCACTAGAGTATGTCGTCCGAAAAATCCCAGTCGACACCAACGGGACACTACTATTCAAGTCCACCCAACTAGTAGCATATGCTGACGACATTAACATTCTAGCAAGATCCTTCCCTAGTGCTAAGGAGGTATTTGTCAATCTTGACTCCGCCGCAAAAGAAGTCGGGTTGCGCATTAATGAAAACAAAACAAAAGTAATGACGCAAACAAGAAGGAGAACGCCAATCAGACAAAACATAACAATTGCGGAATATAATTTGGAGAGTGTGGACAACTTCATATATCTTGGGGCTAATCTAGCAAAGGACGGTAATGAAACAGACGAAATCAAACGACGGATAATACTAGCAAATAAGACGTATTATTCGGTACTTCCAATAATGAAATCGAAGAAAGTGCACAGGAACAATAAGCTGCGGATTTATAAAACTATTATACGACCTGTGCTCTGTTATGGCAGCGAGACGTGGACATTAACGCGAACTTCCGAAAAAGCAGTTAACGCATTCGAAAGAAAGGTCCTCCGAAGGATTTTGGGACCTGTGAAGGAAGGAACGGAATGGCGAATAAGATACAACCATGAGTTGTATCAACTCTACGACGAGCCAGAAGCTTCAACGTTCATCAAGTTACGTAAACTGCAGTGGGCTGGCCATGTAGAGCGAATGGAAGACAGAAGAATCCCCAAACGTGCTCTTAAAGGCAAAGCGAGTGGTAACCGGCCAGTAGGCAAACCACGCAAGCGATGGGAAGACTCGGTTGATGAAGACAGCAAAGCCATTCTAAAAATTAGCAGCTGGAGGACGCGGTCTTTGGATCGAGACGATTGGAGGCGACGACTTCAGGAGGCCAGGGCCCGATTTGGGCTGTCGCGCCATTGTTGATGATGATGCACAATATGTACATATATTAGTGCGTTAGAGACATTACATACATGAATTAAAATTGACAATTTTGGGATCAATTGGATACGTCTAAAGTGTCGAGAATAAGCAAAATATTCGTGCATGCCTTGCATAGTAATTTACGAATGTGCAGAGTAAACTTGAAATATTTTAGATGTGCTGAAACGCCTGATAGAATGAATGTTCCTAATGCTTTGAAAAATATTCTATAAAAAAAATAATTTCTTTCTGGCACGAAAAGGTATTAAAAGCACATGAAAGTAGATATGTACCTGTTCGGTAAACAACGTTAATCCCTTATTTTGCATATGTTCCATATGAAATTTCTGAAAGCGTAATAAACCTGTGTTAAATTTGAAACGTACATCTTTACCTACTCCAGGACACAAAGTTTGAAAGTTTTAGCTCAATGCTAAACGTATGTTTTAAAACCCGTAATAGAACACTAACAATTAATTATAGTGTAGTCACTATCAACTACTTAATTCTAAAACGAACGAAATTCCACAAAAAAAAAAAACAAATCCCTTCAGCTCAGCTAGTCATTTGTATTTAATCGAAAGGAAATGATAGCTGTTTAAGATTTATTTATTCGTCTCGGAAAAAGCAAAAAGCTTAAGTAACAAAGATTAATTCTTCTAATTGCACATTGGAAGCCATTAACAATGTATTACCACTCTGTTTTCCAAATTACTCTCAACTACACTAACAATGTATCTTGTGTGTGTTAAGGAAAGAAGAAAACCGTCCAGATAATATAAAGCAATTTATTTGTACCGCACAATTTAAGACCATTATCTCCCATTTCCCCTCTTAGGCGAATAATACATTCGCTAAAGTGATTTTGTGGAACTGAATAGGAAATTTTATGTGCCCTTTTTACATTGTATATGGACAGGATATCCGGACAGGATTTCAATGCGATAATGTTTTTTGTTTTCATTGTATTTCTTTTTTTTTTTGTTTCAGTTAGACTAAAAGCTATATTGTTGATAATTGTTTTCGTTATTAATATCAGGATTAATTGAAATTACATAATTATTTGTAATATATAATCGAAAATCGTGGAAACAGTTATAAACCGGAGAGAAACTCAGATTCGCACGTAGGTAGCTGCCCATATTTCTAGGCCTTTAAGAAGGAGAGAAGTTAAGCTGATGAGTCGGAATACCTTCGGGATGTTATGGAGGCTCTGCCTGGTTTAGATATGAAAACTGCCTTACCTTCTTGCTATCTTGTTTCATCCGCATTCTGGATCATTGCGGGATAGACCTCGTCCAGTCCTGGTGACTTGTAGGGAATGAAAGAATTGAACGCAATTTCCATGTTTTCTGGCATCACTACTGTATCCACTAGTTCCGAGTTAGCTGAAATGCGATCCATACCTAATTTTGTTGCGGGGGCTAAAAGCTCAAAAGACTCGCCGCTAGACACCGTCCAGAAACCATCACCTTTATCCTGTAATTCAGTCATGTATGGGTCTTTGGTTAGAACTTCTTTATCCTGGCGGTATCGTTGACGTTATCAATTTCTTCACAGAATCTCTTCCATGAATTTCGTTTGACGGCTCTTAACTGTTTTTATATCGTGTAAGCTCTGACGAAATACCAGCTGAACTTCTGGAAAGCGGTGGAAACTGTGTCGCTGAAATACTACACAGCATGATACGCAAAATTTGGACAGGGGAAATCATACCCGACGATTGGCTAAAAAGCATAATATGTCCAATTTTCAAGAAAGAAGACAAACTCTGCTGTGAGAATTACAGAGGAATATTATTGTTGTATACGTCCTATAAAATAATGACAAAATAATTGAACGTCGTCTTAAGCCCTGTACTAATGGAATAATTGGCGAATACCAAGGTGGATTCCGAATCTTCAACAGACCAGATATTCTCGGTGAAATAGGTGCTTGAGAAATGCAGGGAATATAACACAGACGTCCACCAAATTATGCTTGATTTTGGAATTCCGCCAAAACTAGTCCGACTTACGAGACTCACAATGACAAACACTGAATCACAAGTGAGAATACAAATCAATTCTACAATTAGCTTTTGAACGGAATGTGGTTTAAAGCAGGAAAATGGCCTAGTCCCTATGCAACTTGGCACTAGAGTATGTCGTCTGAAAAATCTTAGTCGACACCAATAGGACACTACTATTCAAGTCCACCCAACTAGTAGCATACGCTGACGACATAAACATCCTCGCAAGATCGTTTCCTAGTACTAAGGAGGTATTTGTCAAACTTCACTCCGCAACAAAAGAAGTCGGGTTTCGCATTAATGAAAGCAAAACAAAAGTAATGACGCAAACAAGAAGGAGAACGCCAATCAGACAAGGCATAACAATTGCGGAATATAATTTGGAGAGTGTGGACAACTTCAGATACTTTAGAGCTAATCTAGCAAAGAACGGCAATGAAACAGATGAAATCAAACGACGGATAATACTAGCAAATAAGACGTATTATTCGGTACTTCCAACATTGAAATCCAAGAAAGTGCACATGAACAATAAGCTGCGAATATATAAAACAAATATACGACTTGTGTCCTGTGTTAACGCAAATTTCCGAAAAAGTAGTTAACGCATTCAAATGAAAGGTCCTCCGAAAAATTTTGGGTTCTGTGAAGGAAGGGACGGACTGGCGAATAAGATACAACCATGAGTTGTATCAACTCTACGACAAGCCAGAAGCTTCGATGTTCATCAAGTTACGTAAACTGCAGTGGGCTGGGCATGTACAGCGAATGGAAGAGAGGAGAATCCCCAAACTTGCTCTTAAAGGCGAAGCGTGATAACCGGTCAGTAGGCAAACCACGCAAGCGATGGAAAGACTCGACTGATTTGGGCTGTCACGCCATTGATGATGAAGTTCTGCTTAATATTGGTTCCAGTCTATCGCAGGCTTCCTGAAACTTTTTTTTTATCAGAATATCTAGATCGGATTCAGAAATCGTTCTTACTATCCTGGGCGGATTTCTGAGTGCAGAAGCTCTTGTAGGAGGTTGTTAGTATATTTGTTAGCATGCCAACTCTTCTGTCTAAGGTATTTGGCGTTTTTATTGGGAACTATTGCTGGTAGTTTACGGATTATTAGCTCCTGATATGTAACCCAATATGTTTTTACTGGATTCCTTTAAAACCGGCTATGTTTTGTTAGTTCCGATGGATCTTTTGAACTCTCCATTTGCGGACCACTAGTGATTTGGAATTAGTTGCAAGAGTTAGGTCGATAACCTTGCTTCTTACTCTATAGATGAAGATGGCACTATTTCCGACATAACAAACATTTAGATTGTTCATGCTAAGAAATTATAGGATTGACTTACCTCGCGGTAACTTACAGTCTGTGCTGATGCCAGTAAGTGTCATGTGCATTGTCACCACAACTTCTTACCAAGTCGTTTGTGTTTAAGAGGTGTGATTGTAGAGTGGCTGCAGCCGCGCAGTTTATATGGATTGGCTTATACCTGTCGCAGCATGCCGGCTACTAAGGTTGACCGCACTTGGTTTCGGGAGTTTGAAGTGGATCTGGAAACCTTTCGCTAGAAATAACCTTTCCATGGAGCTCTGGCCAGTTCCGAGAACAAAAAGTTGACCCTTGTCTTTTTTTTCGCTTAGGGAACGTTTCCGTACTTCCATGAAAAGATTGTTTTGCAACTTAATGTCCTGCAATAGAAGTTCAGGGTCTTCGATGATACATGCAGACACTTTCGTCAGTCTAGCAACCTCGACAGCTTCCTCCTGCTTGAAGTCCTTCAAGAGCTCGTTCATTTGGATACAGCCTTCAGAAAGAAGACTAGAGTGTTTTGGCCAGCACAAGTAACCCTGAAATAACCTAGCTCGAAGTCGTACTGCAAGAAGCTTGGTTTAGATGACTTAAGAGGTGTTCCCTCAGATTGTTTCTCAATGAAGAGTAGATCTGAAGCCTCACCGTCTCTATTATGATACCTAGCAAGTCGTTGGTATTCATGACTGCTGCCTGGAGTGTACTCCTAGCGACATCGCTGTAGGTAGCCGATCTCAGCTGTTTCTTTTTCGCTGTAGGTAACGGCGTATTGGTATTATCCGATCGGATGCGCTTGTATTCCTGTGGTTTTTTACCGGCGACTATTTACGCTGACGATGAGGATTCCTTGGCATTGCCAGAGGCAATGCTGCGAACCGATCGTCCCGACATAAGGGGGGTTGAAAGTGTTTGAACCAATTTAGCATTTTTCACTAAAAGCTGTGAACTAGGAATCAAGCTATGAGTCTTTCTCCGTTGGGCTGTCCATTTGAGCTTATTTTTTCTCTTCGCTGCCGACAGTTCGAAACCACCGCTCTATCCGGAACAATGTTTGGCGCTACTTTCAGCGGTGTGTTCGAGGCGTGCTAAGACTTTTTCGCAGGAGGCTGTACTACCCTGACTATATTCGCTTCAGAAGTGCTAGCTTTGTTCGTCAGAGAAGTGGTTGAGATACTGGGACCTTTCGCCTCAATTCTGACTACCTCGGCCGGTACGCTGGCTGTGTATGTAGCTTCCAGCCCTTGAGTCGCCCGTCTCGGAGGATAGTAAATTCAGAACTGCAGCCACTTTAGACTCTACCGCATCGTCAAAACTTGCTTTGGCAGCTTTTCTTTTTAGCTTGATGTTAGTACGGCGAATGGCATTATTGCTAAAATCAACTTGAGAGGTTAGGATTGTCTCACTGCCAAGGTCAGTACAGACTCGTGTGCAGGATATTATCGATGTCAAATTGTGATCAACATCTGTATACACCTCCATTGGCTTACTCGGTTCTGAGGCTTCATCCAATGCGAGGTCATTGAGCTCTGACACGGAAGACTCATAGATCTGGGTTTTTGCCAGTAGCACTGCACATTAGAAGCTGATTGCATCTTTCTAGTAGCTCCCGAACCGCATTCGGACCCAGTGATTTTAGCATCCTCTTTTGCCCTAGACTGAGGGCTAATACGAGGGGACTCTATGTCAGTTCTTTCGACTATTTCGCGACATGTTTTTATACTCTAGATGGAATCTGAGAGTATTATAAGTTTGCTCTAAGGTTTGTAACGCCAAGAAATAAGGCTTGGAGAAAAAAATGAATGATACAGAAGTTCATAAAATCACTCAAACATCTCAAAACCGGATGTCCGTCTGTCCGTCCGTCCGTCCGTCCGTCTGTTCGCTCTCTAGCTTGAGAACGCGTTGAGCTAGAAAGTTCAAATTTTGTACACGTCGTTTTTGAGAAAAAAGTAAGGTCAAGTTCGTGAACGGGCCAAATCGCTCCACCCCTTCTACCCCCTCCCATACAAAATGACACAATTGCGCAATTTGACAATACACGGATTTGCTCGAAAAGTATAAAAGCTATTAGCCTGAAATTTGGAATATATTACTTTTCTGATAATATCGATCTATCGTATAAAAATTATGCGTGTCCTCCCCCTCCTTCTACCACCTCCCATACAAACTGTACTTATCATGAATTACTATAAGCCAATTTATTCAGTGTGTATAAAATTTAGCGGGCAGAAATTGTGCACCATATATTTATTTAAAATTGTTAGTACGGTTAAAAAAAAATAGACGATTAGCCTGACCCCTTCTGCCCCCTCCCATACAAAATGACACAATTTCGCAATTTGACAATAAATGGATTTAATCGAAAAGTATAAAAGCTATTACTCTGAATTTTGGGACATATTACTTAAATAATTATATAAATCTACAGTAGAAAAAATTATCTGCGTCCTCCCTCTCCCTCCACCCCCTCCCATACAAACTACACTTTTTCATGAAATGCTCTAAGACGATTTTCTCAGAACATATAATATTTATCGAGCTCATATTTTGAAATAAATACTTAATTAGTATCATCACTAAGATCAGAAAAAAATATTTGATTAGCTTCACCCCTTCTACCCCCTCCCATACAATATGACACAGTTTCACAACTTCACAAAAAATCTATTTTCTTGAAAAGTATGAATGTTACTCATCTAAAATTTAAGAGATGTCTATTTTATGATATTCTTAGTTATTTCTGAAAAAATCATTAAAATCCCCCCACTCTTTCTACCACCTCCCATACAAACTACACATTTTCACTAAATCTAACACATTAATTTTCTCAGCTCCTATTCAATTTTTGGAGTAAGCATTTTGTATAATACATTTTTATAGCTACTTTAGCATGATGGGGAAAAAATTAGTTCAATGCTATCACCTCTTCTAACACTCCCCATACAAAATTTCTTGGTATCACAAAAAATTCTATTTCATCTAGAGTATCGTAAGATTGCGCTGTACGCGCAATCGTAGCCCTGTTATGTTTTTACAGAAAGAACGTTTGCTGCTATTTCAATCTCAAGGTGGTCATCAATTTATGCTAACAATGAGGCGGTTGCCGACGTGTGCTCGATGGACATGTAGAGGAAAAAGCAACTGGAAAAGTAAATTTCTTGCTGCGTTCTCTATCCACCACCTGAGGACGCGCCTGATAGTTTGCCCAACCCAACCCCCTTGAAGCCTTTGTTTTCGTAATTATATGTCAATCATTCATAAAGTTGCGTATTAAAAGCTTATTACTGACTTCCTGTTTTATGCTTTGAATCCAATTTACGAAAATGCTCTTTACATCTCCTACCACTTTAACATTTTGTGTTTAGTTAGATTTTTTGCAATCTTTGACTGACAATTTTTCCAAAAATCACAGTTAGTGTGAATACAGTGTTGTATCTCACAAACGTTACTTTAACATTTCCGTCGGCATAAAATTTGACTTGGGACGAAAACATTTTTTATTAATACCAAACAAACATCTATATACTTAGGATGCCTGAAACATTGTAGAAATTTCTTCATCTAGTTTTTAAACCTAAAATTTCTCACCGCCTCTCGCATCAAAGAGTATTCACTCCAATTTACTTTCAGCCACACTGCAATTCCATAATTCGTTCTTAATCCGCGCTGTGGGAGTATATAACACCCTCTCAACCGCAGTGCTCAATTTATTCTTTATGCAACACTCAGCCATAATTCTTTCTTCTCACCGGAGAAGAACTTCTGCACTAAGGACTACCCTCAAGTTTCGGTATAAAAATTTAAATTTTATTTTATAAATCAAAATCAAATCTTTTTACACGTTTCTCTCGCCTTGAAATTTCTTATATTTGATATAATTCTATTTATTCAGTAGTCAGATTTCAAGATAACCAATTTTTTTTCTTAATAATCTCGAATTCAAAATATCATTATTTAAAATCCCATCAAGAAGTAAATGGATTTAATTCGAAAATCTTGGATTTCTCTCTATTTGATTTCCTTCCTTAAAAGACTGAATCTCGGATGTAAGCCGAAACGAGACGCAAAAGTCACGGAATAGCGTTCTTATATCAAATAAATCAATTAGATGGTCTTCGTTTTACCCCATTTTTGTAGGTAATGCCCCGGTATGCCTTTTAGTCTTTCGCTGAATGCATCACAAGTCTTTAGAGATTTTGCCTTATCTACTACGGTACGGTATGGAGCAAAACCACTTTCAATCCAGCAAAATATCAGCGAAAATCCCTTATGGGATTTTGAAAAATGACTCGACCATAATGGAGGATTACCAAATAAATAGAATATAACCGAACTATAAAAAACATTTATTTTGCTAAGAATAGTTGATCCTTGTTTTCTTCCAACTTTCTCGATTTTATTAATAGTCTGGTTGTTTTGAGAGTGATTTTATTTATGACTAAGATATTCTAACTTTAATGGATAAATAGAAGTAATGCAATTTTTAACTGACATTTAATTGAAAAGGTTTCGAAGGATTTCTTTGGCAGAATAACGACAAAACAAACTATTCTTACTGTACAAGAAGGTACGTAGAGCATAGAGTTAGGTTTACATGATAACTTTTTAATTGAATATTTGAAAATTTTTATAGGTGGTACTGATGTTATTGTAAAAAGTCCAATTTGGTATAGGTACAAGGAAGGTTTTAATAATGCAGTTCGTAAGGATGTTGTTATGTCCGATTTACTTTGAATTAAATAACATGTTAATATTTATTACTATATTGTTAATTTGTTTGAAATGTTTAACCATAATAAAAAATTTTATACCTACACATATTCTTAGAAAGACTGTGCTGGTATTTACAGTTTAGAATGTGAATTGATTCTTATTTTTTTGATAATAACTTTCCGTCACACCAATCTCTTCTTTAGATTCTTCTGTTAACATATTTTTGCGAGCTAGGGTTTCGCCGGGATTTCAAGTAAAAACACAATTCGTTTACAAATAAGTAATAATTTATTTATTCGCACTCTAATATAATTTCCCGATCACTTCGCACTTTATGACAACACCGTCGCGTGTTTTACTATCGAACTTTATGACAACACCGTCGCGTGTTTTACTAACGCTTTTCTGGTTCGCGTCTTCCATAAATGTCGCTGAATAACTCGCTCCCGTCTGACAGTTTCGTGCCTTTATACAATTTTCCCCAATTCTCGAACCATCCGTGGTGTATGTCGTCGGAAAGTTGTAGATCTTTAATTATGACTTTTTAAATATTGGGGATACTGTTCTACATAATACTTGCAAATTCGAGAAAGATCAAATTGCGTGGTTGCCATATCTATAACAATATTTATCTAGTATACAATCGCACTGCAGCCCAAATCGAGCCTTGGCCTCCTAACCTTCAGATTTCTTAACATTTTCATTATTTATTGTAGAAGGGTTGTTAGCTCTTTGCTTAACTCTTTACCTACGAACTTTTCATTTTCGTTGATTGAGGTAACCAAGGTGTATCCAAGTGCGCTGGAATTATGCGTCGACCGTGATTTGAGCTCACGACCTTCTTATTGTAGACCAACACCCTACCCACTAGGTTACTAGATGAAATCTGAGAGTACTATAAGTTTACCGCAAAGTTTATAACGCTAAGAAAAAAGGCTCAGAGAAAAAAAATGAATGATATGGAAGTTCATATTACCACTGAAAAATCTCAAAAACTGATGACTTCCCTTCAGTCTAGCCGTCCGTTCGCTCGAGACCGATGGTTAAAATTTTGTAAAGTAAGGTGATATTCGTGAACGGGCCAAATCGCTCCACTCCTTCTACCCCCTCCCATGCATGGCTCATTTTCAAAAATTTTCAATAAAATTTTCTTGAAAAGTAAAAGCTATTAATTTGAAATTTAGAATTATATGTTATTTTCAGGATCAATTTGATATACAGTTTACAAATTAATTGAATACCCTCTCACCTTCCATCACGTTCCATACAAACTGCACTTTTTCATGAAATACTATAAACCAATTTAATCGTAATTGATGGTTTTCTAACTGCGGTCACTGAACCGAGATGGATGGAGGCAAAGTATTCAGGAGGCCGAAGTCCGATTTGGGCTGTAGCGCCATTGTAAGTAAGTAATTTAATCGTAAACGTATAAAATTTATCGTGCACAAATTTTGTAATAAATCCTTAATTAGTATTATAATACATAATATAGGGGAAAAGTATCTCGATTAGCTTCTTCCCTTTTACCTCCTCTCATAGAATGTGACACAATATCACTTATTTTCCAAAATTCGATTTTCTTGAAAAGTATAAAAGTTACTGATCTGAAATTTAAGATATATCAATTGCATGATGATTATAATTGTTTCTCAAAAAATTACTAAAAATAACCCACTCCTACCACCTCCCATACAAACTGCACAATTTCACTAAAAACAATGAACTAATTTTCTCAGTATCTATTCAATTTTTGAAGTTTAAATTTGGTGCAAAATATTTTTACAGCTACTCTAGCGTGATGCGAAATAAATTAGTTCAGTGCTATCACCCCTTCTACCACTCGCCATGCAAAATTTCTTAAGATCACAAAAATTTCACCTATAATACCTAGTCAAGTCATAAATATTGGTACACAACTAAACGCATTCATTACGAATGCGCATCCATTTCGTCTTGACTGCGATTTGATAGTTGACATTTCTGCTTCATTGCCACGTAAGAAGTTTTTGGAATCAATTGTTTACAATCTTGGAATGGGGCGACATCGAAAATCGTATTGTTGTAGTTGGCCTACTAAAATGCAACATGGATATGGATATGCAATATCTTTCGGACGTTGCGACCGCTTGGAATCACTCGCAATTTTGTGTATCGTGCTGTGAAGTTGTTTAAGGATACTGGTGGAGTACGAGACCGTCAAAGATCCGGCCGTCCGCGCACTGCGAGAACTCCGAAAGCGATCAAAGTCGTGAAGAAACGAATCGACCGAAAACCGCTACGAAAACAGAAAATCTTGTCACGGGAAATGCAAATTTCGCAAAAATCCATGTCTCGCGTTATCAGAGAAGATTTGGGACTCGCGTACAAGCGACACACTGGACACCTGCTCACGGCCGCATTGAAGGCAAAACGCAAGCGAAAATCGAAAGTGTTACGCAGCCGGTACGCGAAGAACGCTCACAGACAAATTCTGATTACTGACGAGAAAATCTTCACAGTAGAAGAATCGTTCAATAAACAGAACGACCGTGTGTGTGCTCGGTCATCCAGAGAAGCATTCCAAATCATCCCGAGGGTCCAAAGAGGCCACCATTCCGCGCCTGTAATGGTATGAAGGGGAGTGAGCGACGATGGCGTTACCAAGCTCCATTTTTGCGAGAAGCCTTTGTGAACCCTCTCAACCAATCAATATTCGCCAACAAGCCGTGGACTTTCCAGCAAGACTCTGCTCCAGCTCACAAGGCAAAAACGAGTCAACTGTGGCTCAAAAACAACGTTCCGGACTTCATATCAACGGATGATTGGCCAGCTGGTAGTCCAGACCTCAACCCCTTGGATTACAAGTTGTGGTCCGTATTAGAGGGCATGGCTTGCTCTACTCGACACCCAAATATTGAGTCGTTGAAGCGATCCCTTTTCCGTGCAGTGGACAATTTCCCCATGCATGAAGTGCGACTCGCGATCGATGAGTGGCCAGATCGTCTCAAGTCGTGCTGGAATGGAAGTCATTTCGAATAAGTTGTTCTAAGATTTGTAGCCATTGAAAAACCCAATAAAAAAAAAAAAAAGTTTTGAAAAATATTAATTCGTTTAATTTTTTAGCTACAACTATTCACATGTCCTTAACTCTCTTCAATACGTATATGATCTCAAATCACGGGATTGATTTGATCACGAGCCTGTCCCATTCAAATGCGAGTATCATGTTTTCATTCTTAATAATTTATGGTTCTGATACCAACAAAATACAAAGCGTTGTATTCAAAGAGCCATTAAACTAAGTAGATTATATATCCCACACAATGTATTACTAACTGCATAATCAAAAATTGCTTACTATTGTAATGCTTACGTGGACAAAGTCGCGGGAGATCGCTAGTCTAAAATATAAACTAAATTTAGCAAAATATCTTGACTTTCACTCATAATGCGTTTTCTCATACATGAACCCATAAGCCCTTATGTCTTTCTACAACACACCACGTATGGCCTCTTATTTTATTTACAAAATAGTCGGTACACATAGTGTAAACGTATTTGTTCAATTTCAACCCGAAATAAACAGTACTCCCCGTACAAAAACAACCCACTTTAAAAGCAATACCCGCTTTGTAACAGCACTGCAAAGCGCCACAAGAACTTTTTTATTATATAGGGTTATCCAATAAGAGGTGTTATTTTGAATAGCCCGCTATTTCGGTAGATGTCACTTTTGAAGCTGTCATTTTTTGACATTTGACAAGTAGAAACTACGCCATTAATAAAAATGGAACGATACACGCTTCAACAACGCATTGAAATTATTGAAATTCACATTATTAAAATTCACTATTCTTGACTGATGAGGCCCACCTCGCTGGCTACGTCAACAAGCAAAACTGTCGCATCTGGGGCTCTTAAAACCCAAGAGTTATTGTTGAAAAGCCTCTCCATCCTCAACGTGTGACTGTTTGGTGCGGTTTATGGTCCGGCGGGGTCATTGGACCTTTTTTTCGAAAATGAGGCTGGAGCAACAGTTACGGTGAATGGATTGCGCTATCGAGAGATGATTAATGATTTCTTATGGCCGGAATTGGATGATATTGATCTGGACAACGTTTACTTTCAACAAGACGGCACTACGTGCCACACAAGCACCGAAACCATTGATATTTTACGGGAAAAGTTTCAAAATAACACCTCTTATTGGATAACCCTATACATATATTGAAACGGCACGGTTGTCGGGGTTGTTGACTTATTGTGCTTAAAAATATTAATATATTGTCCTTCATCAAATACGTAAGTAGATGATATACAATATAAACCATTACCGGCCTCTTTTTAATATCAAAACTAAAATACACAAACTAGAAACTAAATTTTATTGAAATTATTAATATTTACATTTTATTTATTTATCAACTGCCTGATTACTACAAATAATACATAAAATTATTTACTTATTTAATTACGGAACAGAACAAGCCCATAAACTAGTACAGATTATGTACAAGAAAACAATACTAACATAATTAAACCCTTTCAAGAACTTGATCTTACTTTTTCAGTAAAAATAACGTTTACAAAATTTGAGCTTCCGAGCTTAACGCGTTCTCAAGCTATAGATCGAACAGACGGACATCCGGTTTCGAGATTTTTGAGCGACAACAAATATCTCTGTAACCTTGGCTACTCTGTGCGAGCAGTATTTCTTGGCGTTACAAACTTTAGAGCAAACTTAGATTATTTCATCTAGAGTATAAACACTTTTTTTTCTATAAATCTTTATTTGTATTCAAAAAATTTTAAAGTGCTCATGTCCTAAGCTTTAACAGTCGTGATTTGATGGGGAACCATGAAGCAGGTGCCGAAACAGCGCACCCTTTTCCATGAGAAATAGGTACTCTGAGCTAGAATTGCGCACCGAAACCCCCTAAGCAGAAAAATTTTACAGGAATATTTTGTTCATTTGCTGACCGCACAAAAAAGCAAGCAGAGTGTCAATAATTTGCTTCTAAGCTTCATAATTATGAAAGCTGATGAGGAAGGATGCAAATCCCTGAACGAGTATAATCTATTTCAAATTTTTAGGTGAATCAAACATGTGGACAAACATAACAGAAGTGAGTTACTCTAGATGAAATGGGAAAGAGTTTAATGTACCGGAGAATATGGCATGTAAAATTTTTCAAATAGCGAATTTTGTATGGGAGGTGGTAGTAGCAGAGGAGGATATTTGCAAATTTTGTATGTGACACCGAATACCGAACTTTAAATTCAGCACGAAATACTGCTTGCCACGTGTTGATTAAGGTAACTCACGGTGACATCTCTCACCAGGTGGCCGCCGGAGAAATTCCTGTTCGTCAACTGTTTCATAAAACTATGAAACAGTTAACAATAGCGAATCCATATTCCCAAGGCAGATTCCGCCTTATTGCCATGATCTTCTATGGGTCTTCTCTTGTCTGTTGAAACCCAAGATGTTCCAAGGTCTTGACGCGTCGATCCAAGAGTCACTATACTCCCCCATCACGTGTTCAAGTCCAATATTGTCAGAACCAACCTGGGCGTTCATATCTCCTAAGATGATAATAGTTTCGCCTCTTGGTACACGCTCGAGGGTGGCACTCAGTCGGCCTCTATGTAACAACGTGACCCTGGTCCTGAGTCTAACGACGATAATCCTATCCAAGATTGGTTCCCAGCTGATGAGACTGTTTCTCGCTCATGGTGTAAGGACACACAGGATTACAGTTTGAATATACATACACATTTACAAACTCAAAAGAAGTTCTCGAAATAATCACACCAATCTGCATACAATCTACATACACACATGCGAACAATTTCCATGTAAAATATGTTTCAGTCATTAGCTATTTAAATTTTTGGAAGGTTTAAACATGGAGCGAGCTAATAATTCATTCATTTGAGAGGTAGGAATTTTTTGTGCGATCAATTTTTGAATCTATGGGTGAGATAGAAAGCTTGCGGACTCTTTGAAATATTTTGACTCTGCACAAGCTCATCGTACAGAATTTTGTTTCCGCTCGGGGTTCGTTCTTTTCCTGATCCTGATCTTGCTCAAGCGCAC
Source organism: Chorisops tibialis (assembly GCA_963669355.1). Lineage (NCBI taxonomy): Eukaryota > Metazoa > Arthropoda > Insecta > Diptera > Stratiomyidae > Chorisops > Chorisops tibialis. The sequence goes on from OY770262.1 coordinate 274,359,606, forward strand.
AATTTGGTTGTTACATTGCTCCATTTCACTGACTGGCAGTGTATGGACGAGTGAACCACGCTCTATTACCGTCATTCAAACGTTCCTGGCATCTGGAATCATAGTCCGTTTTGGAATGCCAAAAGTCGGAGAATCCGTCCGCATCCGAAGCGCTATATCCATTTATCGTATCAATTCGATTTTAATATCACGGGTGATAAGGTTATGATCCAGTGAGTCTCCATTTTCCATTTTTAGAACAAACAGGACTGGCTGTGGTTGTATTATACTGCTCCCATCCTACATTGCATTTCTGAAGATACAAATTATGCAATCCACTAACTAACTCTTTTGGTTCTCGCAATAAAAATCCAAGCAGAACAAACCATATTCCAATAGTCGAATTGAAATAGGCTCCCTACTTAAAATCACTATTCTCACCCTCCGCACAATCACTTCTTCAACCTCCTGCACCTAAGCACCACTATACTTTCGCAACCACCTATCCTTACAACTAACATCTGCATCGCAACTAGAAAAGTTCCCTCAAGTCCCAAATTCTCATTTAATGCTAGGTAACCTTAACACGCGAATACCTTATGCAATACCTTATGGGTATAAGACGCAGGAGAAATGAGAAATTTTTCGAAGACTAGTTGTGCTGAACAATAGCTCACTTATCCACTTCACTATTAGAAATATGATGGTAAATTGCCACTCTCGATTTTGGCCTCTCCTCGAATGGGTGATACTCCCAACCCCCTATTTTTATCTGCACCTCCGGAATCGCGCAGCCAAATTCAACCCTCCCAAATCCCAAAAATCACATCCCCCGGTTTAAAGAAAACGTGGCTACCAACCATCTCTTTTCACATCTATCCAAGAAGAGAAGCAGTCAAACTTCTTTTATATTTGACTTGTTTTATAAGCAATTTCAGCCTTTATGTGTAATGCACACCTGAGCAACATTGTCATTTCTTTGGACCCACAGTGGACTTAATCTCTGGAAAAATATATAAAGTCTCAGATAGAGCACGATCATCTGTCACATCTGATTCAAGAAAAAAAAAAATTGAACAATTTTTGCGTGAATTTATGGCATTTGTATAGGAGGTGGCAGAGAAGGTGGGAGGTTTTCGATGATTTTGAAACTGCTTGTCAACATCCTCATCATATTGCTTTGTTACAATTTTAAAGTCGATAGCTCTCATATATTCGAAGGAGAAATACTTTTCTTGAATTTCCAATACAAAAATTTGTATGGGAGATGGTAGAAGGAGTGAATCGAAGTTCATATTTTATTTTAGCATATATTGTAATTATTAAGGGATAATTCTGGCAAATTTGAAGTGTGTACTTTTTTTTAGTTTCAATGAAAATCGATTAAATGCATTTACCAAAATTGTTCATTTGTATGGGAGGGGGTAGAAGGAGTATTCGAATCAAAACCAAGTTTTTCGACATCAATGATATTTATAATAGAATACTTTTCTCAAAATTTGAAGCTAATAGCTGTAAGGGTTTTGGAGAAAATAATTTAATTGAAATTCCGAAATTTCGAAAAAAATTGATATGTTGATAGTTTCTTCAAGATTGGTTGCAATTGTAATAAAATGAATTATGACAGAAATTGGTTCTTTTAGCTTTGCTAGTTGCAATGCAAACCGAGTAATGCATTTTTGAAAATTAAGCATTTGTATGGTAGGGGGTAGAATCAGGTAGGATCAGATCAATATATTTTGACGTTAATGATATTTGGACCGTTTATTTTGAAAGTGGTGTAAGTCCATTTTTAAAAAAAAATGAGATATCACGTAATTCATGCTTAATTTAATGTAAATTTTTTATGTATAACTAGTCCGTGTTTAATTTCTTAAAAAATTCCCTTATTTTGAACAACTTAAAATCGGTCGGTAAATGAAATTGCATACTCATCGATTATGAAAGTGGTGTAAGTCCAATTGACAGGGGTAGGTGGCTTAACAGATGGTTGCCGATCAGTAGTCTGTTATTTTTCATTTGTTTTATCTTACGTGTCATCTTACGTGTCAAGAGTTGCTAATTTAGGTTACTTATTCTATTTTTTTCTTAAAATGGATAACTTCATATTAACATCAGATAGTGATATAGGTAAGAAAAAATGGTAAATCAATATTATTTTATAATAATTGAAAATATTTATTTTACTTAATTATAAATAAATTCACGCAGACATAAAGCCCATGAATATAAACAGAAGAATAATCAAAGATTCAGAGGATGAAAACAATTCCGCTATGAACAACACATTAACGAATCGTAAAAAGAGAAGAAGAATAATAGAGGTAGAATCTTCATCAAATGAGGATATTGTTATTGAGAACTTAGATTCTGCAGAACCAAATAATGAAAAATATTTGCAACAAATAAACAAAATTAAGGGAAATAGTGGACAAAAGTATTGTACAAAAAGAGGAAAATTCATTCCAGCAAAACAATTTGAATCCAAAAATTGTAATTGCTCAAAGAAATGTATTGAACGTATTAATGAAACACAACGTAAAGAAATTTTTGATAAGTTCTGGAATATAGGTGATTTTAATAAGCAAAATGTATTTCTATATGGTAGTGTTCTACGAGAATCTGTCAATAGAAGAAGGCCTAGAAATAATTCGGACACTAAAAGGGCATATGCTTATAAATTTTACCTAGTCACTTCTGGTGGAAACATTTTAGTATGTAAGAAGTTTTTCATTAATACTTTCCAAATATCTACTGGACGAATTGATCGTATCCTAAAATCGCATGAGAACGTTCCGAAAGACATGCGTGGAAAAATGGATGGCTCTTGCAGAAGAACTAGGGAGCTACTGACGAATACAGTGATAGACCACATAAAAAGCTTTCCGGAATTTGAAAGTCACTATACTCGATCACAGAATCCAGAACGGATGTTTTTAAATCCTGAGTTAAATATAAGAAATATGTATAACTTATACTTGGAAAAATGCAAGGAAAATAACCTGAGTTCAGTTAATGAATGGACATATAGGTAAATCTTTAAACGAGATTTCAAGTTACACTTCCATTTGCCATGTAAAGATACCTGTGCGAAATGCGATTTCTTAAACATGAAAATTAAGACAACAACTGATGACGAAGAAAAAACGATTCTTGTAGAAAGACATGATGTTCACTTGCAAAACGCTGAATTAGCAAGAAAAGCATTACAAGAAGATAAAATTCTGGCATCAGAAAATCCTGATACATACTTTGCCTTCTCTTTTGACTTACAAAAAGCCTTACCTTACCCGAAATTATCTGTCTCAATCGCATATTACAAGCGAAATATGTATGTTTTAAACGAGGGTTTTCACAATTTCTACGATAATAAAATTAATATGTATGTGTGGGACGAAACTATTGCTTCCAGGGGATCGCAAGAAGTAGCTTCTTGTTGTTTGAGGCATTTAGAAAATGTAACGACCCAAAGCCATGTTATTGCCTACAGTGACATGTGTACTGGGCAAAATCGAAATTTACAAATGGCATTGATGTGGTTGAAGGTTACTCAGTCGTTGGAAAATAACATTGACATAATGGACCACAAATTTTTACTTTCGGGGCACTCATACCTTCCGAACGATGCAGATTTTGGCATCATAGAAATGGCATTGCGAAAAAAGAATTTTCTGTACACACCACAAGATTATTATGATGTAATAAAACAATGTAGAAAACATGACAAATTCATTTTACATGAAATGAAACGAGAGAATTTCGTTTCAACAAAAAATCTTCAAAATGCGATTAAAATACAGATAAAAAAAACACTAATGGCGAACAGGTCAATTGGTTGAGGTTTCTCAAAAGTGCACCATATACTATTTTATATAAAATATCGATGAAGGACGCAGAGTTTAAAACTATTAATTTATTACCTACACGTCCTGGAAGACCGCTAAAGTTTGAAAAAATCGCCCTGGCGCCCTTGTACCAAAATGCCAGACCTATTCTTCTTCTTGAATGGCGCTACAGCCCAAATCGGACCTTAGCCTCCTGACATGCAGGTTCCTTAACATTTTTCATTACTTATTGTGGAAAGGTTGTTAGCCCTTCGCACAACCCTCTTTCTACGAATTTTTCATTTTCGTAGAATGAGGTGACCAAGGTATATCCAAGCAGGCATTGTGTTGGAATTATATATTGCGCCGACCGGGATTTGAACTCACGACCTTCGCATTACAAGACCAACACACTACTCACTAGGCTACACCCTAGCCAGGCCTATTACTTACGAAAAATATAAAGACATGAAGCAGTTACTACCCTATATACCTCCGGTGCATCATGCATATTTCGAAACACTGCCACATGCAGAGCATAAGTAAATACTATCAGTATCTTGTAATTTTGACAATGTACTTAGTGTCTAAAATTAAATTTTATGTCTTGTCATGAGCATTTGTAAACAAAATTGGATTAAAATGAAGTGATTTTTGATTTTTTAAAATTGAAATTAAACGATTTTTACAGTTGTCTAATTTTGAAAGTGGTGTAAGTCCATTTACAGCCCATAAATATGTATTATTGTAGTCTACAAATCTATATAATCAAATTAAATATTTATAAAACAATAGAAACATTGCCAGACTTCATATAATTTGCCTAAATTTTTTAATTAACAGATATGCTAACCTGTAATTTTCTCGAAACAAGAGAATATGGACTTACACCACTTTTAAAATAAACGGTCCATTTATATCATCATACTACGACCTAATTTTCAAGTCAATAGCTGAAATTGTTTTGGAGAAAAATCAATTTCTTAAAATTTCGAAATTTCATGAAATTTGTATGGGAGGGGGTAGAAGGAGTGGGGGGATGTAGCCCGTTCACGACCTTAAACTTACTTTTTCGCTAAAAATGACACACAAATAATTTCAGTACTATAGCTCAAAGCGACGGTCACTCGGAATCAAGATTTTTTAGCGACAGCAAATATTTCTGTACTCTTGGCGGCTCTGTGCGAGCATTATTGATTTCTTAGCGTTACAAACGGTAAGGCAAACACAATATACTCTCAGATTTCATCTAGAGTATACAAATAAATATAAAGGGAATGTGCTAGAGCAACTTCCGCAAATCTCTCTTAAAATCATAACAGGACTACTATTGGGCGTAAAGCGTGCGATACTCTAGATGAAACAGAAATTTTTTTATTTTGAGAAATTTTGTAGGGGATGTGGTAGAGGAGGACGACGTTGAACTAATTTTTTCACATCACGCTAAGGTTGCTATCTAAATGTTTTCTACAAAATTTAGGATTTAAAAATTTAATGGGTACTGGATTTAGTGACATTGTGCAGTTTGTATGTGAGGTGGTAGAATGAGTGTGGAGTTATTAATGAATTTCTTACAAATAACTGTAAACATTATTTAATTGACATATTTTAAATTGCAGATCAGTAGCATTTATACTTTTCAGGAAAATCGACTTTTTGTAAAGTTGTTGAATTGTGTCAAATTGTATGGGAGGGGTAGAAAGAGTGAAGCTAATCGCCTATTTTTTTTCCTACTACCAATTCTAAATAAATATTTAGTGCATAATTTCAGCTCGATAAACTTCATACGGACTGAGTAAATTTGTTTACAGTATTTCATAAAAAAATGCAGTTCGTATGGGAGGAGGTGGAAGGAAGGGGAGGACTCAAATAATTTTTATACAGCAGATTGGAATTGTTAGAAAAGTAATATATTCCAAATTTCAGATCAATAGGTTTTATGCTTTTTGAAAAAATCCGTTTATTGTCGTCATTTTGTATGGGCGGTAAAGCTAATCGTCTAATTTTTTTCGGTCTTACTAATAATTCCTAATAAATATTTTCTGCACAATTTCAAATTGATAAATTGTATACGCACCGAGTAAATTGGTTTAGAGCATTTCATGAAAAAGTGCAGTTTGTATGGGAGGTGGTGGAAGGAGAGGAAGGACGCAAATAATTTTTATACTGTAGAATGGAATCATCATAAAAGTATTATGTTCCAAATTTTAGATCAATAGCATTTGTACTTTTCGAGAAAAGCTGTTTATTGACAAATTGCGTAATTGTGTCATTTTGTGTGGGAGGGGGTAGAAGGGGTGGAGCGATTTGACCCGTTCACGAACTTGTCCTTACTTTTTTATCAAGCCCGACGTATTCAAAATTTTAACTTTCTAGAACTACGCGTTCGCAATCTAGAGAGGACACGGACGGACAAACGGATGGACGGACAGACGGACAGACGGACGGACATATGGTTTTGAGATTTTTGAGCGATTATATGAACTTCTGTATCATTAATTTTTTTCTCCGAGCCTTATTTCTTGGCGTTACAAACTTTGTGGCAAACTTATAACACTCTCAGATTTTATCTAGAGTATAAATATCTCTACTTAAAGTGAAGTCAATTTTGGCTCCAAAAGAATTAAATAACAGCACACATCTCGTAATTGGCTCATTGAGGCCACAATTTGTTCTATGAGCCTCCTGAGATAGGAGACACTTATGTATGTCTTACCAATCTCTCTGTTAAGAAAATAAGTATTTACGAATGCAGCGAGTTTGTAACCCGATTAGAGGACATTTATCATTATCTCGTAACTAGGCAATCGAGACGCAAAAATAAAACTGCGTAACGCAAACCAGGTAAAGTATTATTAGATGCGTTCTAGGCGAGCAACGTGAATGCTATATGATGGGATCCAGATGATAGACCAATATTCAAAGATCGGTTTTGCCAGAGAGGAAAATAATGATAACAGTGAATAGGGGTCATGAAAATCCGAGGAGCTCCTTTTTATAAAACCCAGCATATAGTATGCCTTAGGCAGTGATGTATTCAATATGGGGGTTAAAACATAATTTAACATCAAAGATAATACCAAGATCTGTAATTTCGTCCGTTTTTATGGCTATGTTATTCATATTATGCTCAAAGATCATGGTGTAAGGACATCTATACATTCAGAAAATTATGCATTTCGGGAGACTAAGAGCCAGTAGATTATCACCACTCCGAGAGTGCATTAATTTCATGTTGGAGTTTTTGACAGTCTTCTATAGTTCTGATTTTATTGAAAGTTTTAATATCGATGGAACTTCATTTATAAAAAGAAGAAAAGGAGTGGTCCCAAATGACTTCCTTGAGGAACTCCGCAGACTGCATCAAAGGTCGAGGAGTTTCAATTACCTATTCTCACAAACTGTTTCCTATTAGTTAGATAAGAAGATATCCACAAAAGCATATTTGAAAATAACCCAAGAGAACAAGTAGCTTGTGGTGAACTCTGTCAAAGGCCTTCTGGAAGTCAGTGTAAAGTAAATCAATCTGAAGCCCATTTTAAATGGCATCATTGCAAAATTTGGCAAGGACCACTAAGTTTGAAGCAGTTGATCGACCATTTACGAAGCCGTGTTGTTGATATGCTATAGATTTGTTTAGTTGAAAATAAAGCAGATCTTTAACTATGCTTTTGAAAAGTTTGGGAATTGCTGCAAGTTTGGATATTGGGAGGTAATTCTTCATCAAGTGCTTCCGACCTTACTTAAATACTGGAGTAAAATGGGATATTTTCCATTCATCTAAAAATCAATCAGTCTGACACAGAGCATCACTATGGCAGTAAATCCCTTAAGGCTCGTGAGCACAGCGTACTTCAGTCTGTTGACATAGAGAAGGCATTTCAGCGTGTACCGCTCTCACCCTTTTTAATCTAACAACACGCTTGGAAAGATTGCAAAACTTTGAGGTATTTTATGGGGATACCCATCATCACGAGGACTCAAAGTCGACAATGGAGTCCCAAAAGGAAGCCTTTTACAATCTTCTCCTGCGTCTTGCTCCATGTCGTATCCTAATGAAGACTCTAACAACGATGACAACTTCTTAGCTGTGAGGCAACATATGTTCTGAGGGATTTCATACACTAGGTCCTTGCATGTTTTGTGGAAACTTCCTTTAGAGACTGTGATGTTTTATAGAAACACGCTTATTATTTCGATAGTTGATTTATTATATGAAAAACGAATTAGACGATGCTGCGGCCAACAGAGTCCTATTGTACGGTACGAGAGCTGTCGCATCGGTTCACGGTAAATAGTGGGTTACACAATTCATTACATATAGTCGGTTATAAAATTCATTATAGAGACCTTGGACAGAAACAGGTTTCTTCCACAATGTGAGCATCGATCTTTAGTTGTCTGTAGGGGTGGAATTATGTACCGAGCACCAAATTGAAGTTTTGAGTGGTTTTGGTATTGTGTATCTCATTTCGAGATGTCAGTACAGTAGTAATACGAAGTAGTAAAAGTATAATACTAATTTCTAGTTTCAATAATATTACGTATAGTATTTATAGTTTACACGCAATCATGTGTTTTTGCTCATATTTACTCCAGAAAGCTGGACCATACACAAAAAACCTGCAAACAAGTTGCAATTGAATAGAAATCACACAATTGTCCTTAGTGTCTAGAACGTTTTGCACTTTTAGCTCGTTCGAGATTTTGATACCGAAAAAAACTCCAACCGAGCTTAAAACACATGAAACTATCTACAAACTCGATTCAAGATTAATTCTACTCCAGGACTTGCTTATTTCTCCTTTTAAAATTGGCCTCGAATAGACAAAATTTACTTAGTGTTAATATTTATATTTTATAAACTGAAAAATTAAAATGCTTGGCTCGAAGCGGCCGACTCCACTGCCTGTGGGGGCTGGAGGATTCTTTATTTATCTTCTCAAAAACTGAAATTCCAAAATCATAAGAATATTTTTTTTAAATACATTAAAACTATATCATATTTCATTAAGATTTCGATATTATTTATTCATTATGGCACATTATTATAATTACTTAGAAGCTAGGTCACTGAAAAAAGAGAAAATAGAGACGTCATAGAATTTCCGATCTACGTACAATATTTTAAAACTTAATTAATTGATTAATTCATTTTTTTATTAATATATTTTTTAAGTTACAATTTACAATTTTTATAAGATTTCTATACAAACTAAAGCTACATCTACTCTTTTATAAGATTGTTTTCTATTGTTTGATTTTTACATTGTAATTTGTAAGTTTATTCCTTTTCATTAATTTTTTTTTTGTTTCTTAATAAAAACTGCTACATTTTTTTTTTTAATATTTCAAAGATAATTTATTAATATGATGATTGGGTAGGCTTATTTTGTTTTATGGTATGAAATCATAAGATATAATTTATTTAATTTTTTTTTAAGTATTTAGATAAAGTTTAAAACAATTTCTCTTTACATATATGTATGAAGTTATTTATGATATTTTAATGAATTAAAAATTAAAATCACGTTTGAGATGCTACTCATTATAATAATATTCGAAATTTGAAAAAAACAAAATCGTGAAGGGGGCCATTAATTTTTGGGTAATCGGAATATTTATATGAAAATATCGCAATGCAGTAGGACATAACGATAGAAAAGTACATTTTGCGTAGCTTTGCAAAAATTCAATTTTACATTAAAACTATTAACAATTCACTTTTATGTATTTTTGCCGATCTATACAATGATTATCAACGAAATTTGGAATAAGCATTCAAAAATAATTGAACTTTCGACCAAATTTTTTTTTTTATAAAATTCGCTCATAATTTGTTCAAAATGGTTTTTTTCAACAAATATAAAAAATTTGCACTTCTCAATCAATTTGCAAAATGATTTTCAAAAAGTAAAGAAATCGGAAACTTCTATTTGGTGAAAAGCTATTACTGTTACATGTGATGAAGAAAATACAAAAATCAAAAAATTTTGATTGAAATGTTAAGTTAGGAACTTGAAAAATTGCGAAATTCGTTTAAAAAAATGTTTAAAATCTGAAAATACTAACTGATCGAATGTCTTTACTAAATATTTCTTCACCCTCCCATACAAACGTATTATTTCGACCACTTTTAATAAAACAAAATTACATCAAAAGTTTTGAAATCCCCCTTTCCTTTTCTACACCTTCCCTTGCTAAATTATAATTTCGACCAATTTCGATAAATCAACTAACAACCAACAAATTTAAAGCTACGATCTTGAAATTTTGTACGAAAGCAAATAATATAAGACTGAATCACAAATTTTACGATTCCCGTACAAATGTGTGGTTTCATGAATATAAACTACACCGAATTTCATTAAAACCATAACTTTATATGGATGTGGTTAGAAGCGTTTAAGGAATCATAAAATTTTTGATGCAACTTTTTTTTTTTATTCATTTTGAAAAGTTTTCGTACAAAATTTCATTTACATGAACCTTTTAATTATTAATATTCCGAATTAATCAATTATACATTTTTAAGTATCATCGAAATGTCCCTTTTGTTTTTGATGATCAATCTGATAAGCTATAGTACGCATTACACCAGAACAAAAAAACAATAACAATTTCAAACGCAAAAGAAGTTTTCTCCTTATTTTAATAACATTGTTCATTTGAGTCTCAAATTTAATTGAATTAAAGCAACGTGATTTTTGTTTTTCATTTCTGACAAAAAAAATGGTGAAAGTAATTTAATCCAACATCGAAAGTACTGTAAGGAATAATTTAAAATCGATTACGTAAGTTTAAGTTGTTTGCGTCAAACGAAAAAAATATGTTTACTCATTTTTAACACCATTCGGTTGAGCGTCCATGGCCGATGCATTTCCGTTTGTTGTGGACATGTCTTGTGCTTCTGACTTCCGATTATTTAAAGCTTGCTGTAACGATATCGGCGGTAAATGTAAGCCTGGAAATGCTAATCCTGCGGCTGCAGCTGCATGCAACGATTGCAGTAGAGCAGCCGAATGTTCCTGGGCTTTTCGTCGCAGCTCAGCCACCGAACTGGATCTGGGATCCGGATGATTTGAAGACGGCGGTGATCCCGATGATGACGTCGACGTAGTCGTCATACTTGGCGGTTTGATGGGACAACACGAGCACAATCCGGGAAAAGCTGTAAAAGAAAATGATTGATGTAAAAATAAATTCATCCTGCCACATCGTGTAAATTAAATCAAATTTAATGCAATTTTCCAATATCATCGTAGCAGTAATGTTGGTATAAATCCTGATTATAAGTTGACACTTACGAGCAGACCAGCTGTGACCCACTAGTACGAAGCGAGTCAGCGTGGTAATGTTTTCCCCTGTCGGTGGCTGGTAGTAATAACCGGCACCATACCATCAACAATCTACAGCCAGCATATACAGCAAGTCGGGAAGCTCTAATCTCACTAAAAGCTACCTGACTGCTATATGTTCCGCCATTCAACCACTTAGCTGAATAATTTTCATAAAGTTTATGCTTAAGGCATAAATAAAGGACGAAATTCAATTAGAATTTCTGAAAGAATTGAGGACATCAGCAATCTCGCCGTTACGAGAAAAAAATTCCCTGTACGGGGATGATGGGTATAAAAGGATAATAGACATCAGTAAGTAATGATCGATAATGGAGTTGAATTTTTCAAATGAAGTTTTGTGTTTCCGTATTTCCTCCCCGCAATTAAACTTCTCAAATGGATTAAAATTTGGTCGATGCATTTCGAAGAGATTTCCTGACAGATTTTTAAAATCTGAAAGTATTATATATAAGTTTGCTGTAAACGCCAAGAAATAAGAGCGCGGAGAAAAATAAATTGCCAACAAGTCGGGCGCAACTTTATAATTTTTGAGGCAAGTTGAAGATGCATGGAAAGTCAATATGCAAGTTAGAGTGGTTAAGAAAGAGTAAGTGGAACCTCCATTCACAATTGGACCTTCTTTAGAGCAGGGCTGCTGTTAACACTTAATTGCGAATACGATTAATAGCTCCAGCATATGTAATCAATATTTCGTCCGTTTATGTAAGTTTGGGTTCTTATGAGGGAGGGGGAGGGGTGATATTAAGGGTGGGTGGATGTCAAACATTTTTCAATTAATTGCTTCAATTACGTCCAATATTCTCGGCATAGAATGCAAGTTTCATAGACGAAGTTGCATAGAATTTTCATAAAATTTCATTCACGAAACCAATCATTTGTATGGGAGGGGGTAGAGGAGGTAAGAGAAATGTAAAATTTGTGATGCAGTCTTATTTAATTTCTCTTGTAAGATGCTCGTACAGAATTTCAAGTTCGTAGGTTTTAATTTGTTGGTTAGCAGTTGTTTTATTCAAATTGGTCAAAATCATACTTTTGTATGGGAGGGAGTAGAACGGCAAGTGCGATCTCAAAAATTTTGACGCAGTTCCGTTTCAACTATTTTCAAAAGATTTTGCGCAAAATTTCAAATTTTCAGGTGATAATTAATTTCTTAAAAATGGTCGAAAAAATAATTTTGTTTGGGAGGGGGTAGAAGCTTTCAAAGTATTCGACCAGTTAATATTTAATTTTTTTAAAAATTTTTTTTTAAATGCATTTCGCAAATTTTCTACCTTAAAATTTCATTCAAAAATTTTCAATTTAATTGTTTTTTTCATTGCACATGAAACATCTTGTGCACGTTAGACCAGACCAATTTTTATTATATTTTCTGTATGTACAACAAATAGATGTATCCACATGGAAAATTTAAACTTTGTATCTTTCACCAGGGTTCGCCACTACATCTCATGTTTGTGGACTTCGAGAAGGCTTTCGACAGCGTTAAGCGAGATTACATATGGAATGCTTTGCGTAGGAGAGGTATTCCAGATAAGGTCATAGCTATGATTAAAGAATCCTACGAAGATGCAAGGTGTCGCGTCTTGCATAGTGGAGAGCTGTCCGAGAGCTTCCCTGTGCGAACGGGTGTCAGACAAGGCTGCATATTATCACCAGCCCTGTTTCTGGTGGTAATAAATGACATCTTGAAAGCTGCACTGGAAGGTGGGGAAGGTAAAGGTCTTCAATGGAGACTATTTAACATCTTAAGTCACCTTGATTATGCTGATGACGTGTGTTTGCTTGCACATAACCGTTCGGACTTAGAGTCAAATGTTCGCTCGTTGCATTCTAAATGCAAAGAGGCGCGACTGAAAATAAATGTGCGTAAAACCAAGTACATGCACATGGGCTCGAACGCAAGCACACCGATTGTTCTTAACGGACAGGATGTGGAAGAGGTGCAAGATTTTTGCTGTCTTGGAAGCATTGTCAGCATGGACGGCGGAGCCGAAAAGGATGTTGAGGCTCGGCTAAACAAAGATCGTCAGGCTTTCGGTATCCTTTCCCCTTTCTGGAGGTTAAGAGAGATCTCCCTTCGCACGAAGCTGCGAGTTTTTGACGCATGCGTCAAATCCGTGTTGTTATATGGTTGTACTACGTGGAAAGTGACCGTTCGACTTACCAAGAAACTACAGACTTTCGTAAACCAATGCCTCCGACGCATTTTAGGAATATTCTGGCCAGAAGTAATCTCCAACGACAAACTTTGGAGTACAAATCGCCAGACTAAAATAGGTATTGAGATTCAACGGCGGAAGTGACAGTGGATCGGTCATACTTTGAGGAAAACAGAGCGAAACATCGCAAAACAGGCTCTGGATTATAATCCTCAAGGAAGACGTCGGGTTGGTCGACCATGTAACGCATGGAAACGAGCAATTGAGCAGGAGGCCAGAGGAATAAACAAGTCCTGGCAACAGCTTAAGGCCGATGCTCAGGATCGCGCCTTGTGGAAGAGAGTTGTTTCTGTCCTATGCCCCTTTAGGGGGTCTTAACAGGAATTTGATTGATCTTTCACCAGAGCCCTTAAAAAATCACTCCAAATTTTCGACATTTTTGGTACCACCTCCCTCCCCTTAAACCTCTCGACGTAAAATTTTTACCAAAAAACTACGTAGTTCTACAATTTGGCAAATTTTTAATTTGATATCTGCACTCAATTTTGAAATATAACGGTTTGAAATTTTGGAAAGTGCACCATTTTTGAAATGCTCCCCATTACCCCGCACTACTATTTTGTCCAAATGTTATATTTTTCTCGTATTTACCTAGTATAGTTTAATATAGGTTCTAAGATTCAATTACATAGCTTAATAAAAACAAATTTCATGAAATTTCGAAATATTAAGAAATTGATTTTTCTTTGATTTAAGCTATCGACTTGAAACTTAGGTCAACGTATTATGATATAGATGTCACTAATATCACGAATTATTGACCTGATCCCCTTACTCCTTCTACCGCCTCCCATACAAATGGACAATTTTGAAAAATACATATTTTCGATTTTCATTGAAACTAGTAAAGCTGAAAAGACGAAATTTTGTCAGAATTGATTCTACTATAATTGCAAATTATTTTAAAAATAATTATCAACTTCACCTCACTCCTTCTACCCCCTCCCATAAAAATTTCACGAAATTTTGAAATTTAAATTAAATTATTTTTCTTCGAAACTGTTTAAGCCATCAACTTGATATTTTGTATAAAGTATACAAATAGAAATATCAACAACGCGAAACAAATTTGTTTTGATCCGTACACTCCTTCTACCCACTCCCATACAAATGCATAATTTTTGTTAAATGCATTTTATCGATTTCCATTCAAACTAGAAAAAGTACAAACTTCAAATTTTGCCAGAATTTGTTTCTTAATGATTAAAATAAGTGTTAGAAAAAATTATGAGCTCCACTTCACTCCTTCTACCACCCCCCATACAATCTCTCTATCTGTATTATAAATTCAAGAAAAGCATTTCTTCTTCAAGTATATGAGAGCTATCGACGTTGAAATTGAATCAAAATATGGTCATAAGGATGATGATAAGCAGTTTCAAAATCATCTTAAACGCACCACTTCCTCTGCCACCTTCTATACAAATGCTCTAATTTCAGGAAAACTATGACCAATTTTTTTAAAAATAATGAAAACTAAGAACTTTGAATTCAGCAAAAAATATTTTGCATGCCATGTTCGGTGTCATATACGAAAAATACAAACCTCCCCTTCTACTTCTACCACCTCCCATGCAAAAAGAATTTGAGATGGTACATTTTCCGGTATATTAAAGTCATTTCCATCTCATCTAGAGTATCATATAATTGGGCCTTAAGCCCAATCATAATTCTGTTATGTTTTTAAATTGGCTCGTACACCCATCGAAAATATTTGCACTTCATTGATTTCTGGAAGTTCAAGAATTATGTATTTCAGTAAAGTTTGTAGGTAAATCCACACAGAAAACTTATCATGTGATAGGTAATCACTAACAGCCTGGATTTCATACTGATGAAGTATGGCAAAATTTTACCAAATTTTAACTTAATACATATTTGTGATTTTGAGATATAACGGTTTGAAATTTTGGAAGTGCATCCACTACTATTAAGACCAAATTTTTCTTGTATTTCGTTGGTATAGCTTAATATATGTTTTAAGTTTCAATTACATAGCTCAAGAGATAGTTGAGATATTAATTTTTATGTGTTTTTCTTTGCACCCCGCCAACCCACCCCTTTATAATTATTCGTCTCCCTTTTAGGAGATTATATTGAAACTGTATGCCATTTTTGACAAAATTTAAATAATGGAGCTCACTTACTGAATCAACAATCCAACCAATAACAAACATTCTACCTTTAACGGTCTCGGAGATATGAGTCCATATGTACGGAGTACGGCGGACTGCGTTTGGCGGGACGGATTTTTTTGCATTTTTAGGCTAATCTAGTCATGAAACGCGAAAAAACAAAATTTCAGGGTTGCAATTTTTTTTCTGTCTCGATCACAATACTTTATTATTAGAATAATAAAGTAAAACTATTGGAATCCCGCTAGCCATCCTATCCCTTCAATATAAAATTTTACAACTTTGCACTGTATGCATATTTAAGTGTTTTGTAAACAAACAATTTTGCAGAAGCCGTTGAAAACCTTTACTTTTTTTCGAATATCCTTAAACCAAAAGATGGGTGTCGGCGCTGGTTTAATGGCAATGTGATTGGTTAATTGGTCTTAAAGTTATTAACACTTTCGTGCAGGAAGTTTTTACAAAAATTTAAAAATGAAAATTTTATAAACAAACATTCTCATTCTCATTCTGTGAGGAAGTGGTAATTTTTTCCCATAATCGAAAAATTAACCTTTTCACGGAGGGAACTGGTTAGAAAGTTTCCCATATTTCAAAGTTTTTATTAATAATATTACATTCAGAAATAGCTATTTTTTGTACTGAAAAATCTTGATTTTGATTTTAAATTCTTTGCATGTAAAAGATATTTTTTTGATCTTCTTTATAAAGATTGATTAGTTGTCAGCCGAAAAAAAAATAATATAAATTTCGCAACTTATTATTTAATTTATGACCATTTCAAGGTACATCAAATTTTCATTATCAATTTTTTTCCAATAAGATCCTGACCATCCAGCTAATCGGATGACATTTTTTCAGCCAATCACTACTACAACTATTTTGAGTTATTTGCATAATATTTCGATTCGAAATTACATCTCCTTCAACGAAAATGCCTTTTCGGCATATACGACCCCTTAAACTGATTTGGAATCTATCAAAACGTTTGATCTGGTAATTGAAATGTAAGATTTTAATGATAGTTCATACTGACTGAATTTAAATTATCAAAACTCACTGACCGCTTCTACTCCCTATCATACAAAAGTAGTAGTTTGGCCCAACTTCTGAGCACTTAACTCAATCATGCTTCAATTAGGCACAATTAACTTTTACGAGGCTAGCTATTGATAAAAACCAGAAAAAATATAGAAACACCAATACTTATTTTATCAGCCCGCGTCCCCTCCGTACAAAATATTATTGCATAGCAGCCCTAGTCATTCGCCGAGTGTTCGCGATCTTAAGCTGTTCTGCACACACGCGCCCGCACATATTGCTCATCGACTAGGCTTCGACCGAATAGAAAAATATAAAAAGGGCGAGCGCTTGTGATGAAGAGTCAGTTGTCGGCAGAGAATTGAGTAGGAGAGTCAGCAGGCGAGTGCGAGCGATGACCGGGATGAGTGAGTAAGTGAGTCGTGTGGTCGGCGGTCGGGCTGAGTAAGCCAGTATGCCCCATGCGGAGTTTAGTAAGCGAGTAAGTCCTGCGATCAACAGGTGGAGCTTAGTAAGCGATTAAGTCCTGTGACCGACAGGCGGAGCTCAGTTAGCGACAGTAAGCGAGTAAGTCCTATGACCGAAAGGCGGAGTTTAGTAAGCGAGTAATTCCTGTGACCGACAGGCGAAGTTCAATAAGCAAGTAAGTCTTGTGATCAACAGGCAGAATTCAGTAAGCGAATACGTCGTGTGTTCGACGGTTGAGATTAGCATTCGAGTCGAAATCAGCTTTAAGCGACAATTGGTGAATGGGAAAAAGTGTTTGTGAGAAAAAAAGCAATAAAGTTTTACGGTTATCTTAAATCAATGCAATCAATATGGTGTAATAATTTCTTAGAGTTTTCCTATTTGTATTGCTTGATTGTATTTTTTCCGTATTCTTTAGATTTATACAATAGAATGATTAAAAAAATGACAGGTAGGTACCTTTTAATCCAGGAAACAGCGGCTGCGAAAACTGCGAACTTAATGACGCGAGATGAGGTGGTAGAAAAAGTGGAGGATTAGTTCTAGGTGAGCCGCTTTCCAAGACTGGTCGAAATCCACCGTTGCTGAAATAAAGAGAGAAAAAACTTTTTAGGCTTAACAAACTATTTAAGATTTCACAATTTTGAGAAATTATGTTCCAAAAATTTACTATTGAATAAAAAGCTGGAATATGGTAAAAAATAAATTATGGTCTGGCAGAAAAAGTTTAGCAACATGAATTTCAACCAATTTTATCTCGCATAAATTAGATTAAATAAAAACTTTCAGTTTTAACATCTTCACATAGAACAATCACTTGCTTTGCGCTGCGGTTTTAGAAATTAGTACAGCGCAAGGTATTCGACCAATTAATATGTTATATTGAACTTGTATGTATTTTTTATACTACATGAAATCTGAGAATGTGTATATTATGTTTTCCTTACCGTTTGTACCACTGTTGTAAGTAATAATGCTCACACAGAGTCCCCAGCGGAACAGAAATATTTGCTATCGCTCAAAAAGCTCTGTCCGTCTGTCCGTCTCTCTACAACAGAGCTCTCGAATGCTTTGAGCTATAGTGTTTAAGTTTGTTTTCTGAGGTTTATTAATAAGATGTGTAGGATTTGTTTCTAAGGCCCAATCAGAGAACGTACGGCACTGCTGGTGGTCCGCCGGCTACAGTTCTTCAGTCAATTGGACTTTGTAAGTCTGCGGAGCCATATTTTTTGTCAATATTCGCTGGAGTGTGAACGTGGACAGGTCGATTTCTTGAGCACAGTGACGAATGGAGGTGCTTGGGTCTTTTCCAACACTTCACTGCGGCGATATTTTTGGTCGAACGCCCGAACGCAACCGTTTCGGTTTCTTCATATCTTGCACTGAGCCAGTCTCTTGAAGTTGTTCGAGTAGGTTACGCACACACGTCTAAGATTACCGTCAAAATTTGCTCGAATTTTTCGCATCGTAACTGCGACTGAAAGCGAATTTTCGCAGTAAAATTGAAGGACTGTGTAACGTTCTATTGTAAATTTCCCGCGTTTATAGATAACAAATGTCAACATTTGACAAATGTTAAGCGACCAGCTCTTAAATAATATGCCTTTCCAACCCTACATCTTTTGCTCAAACACCCTATATACTATTATTTGCAAAAAGGAACCTTAAGTACGTGAACAGGACACATCCCCCACTCTTTCACTCCTCATACAAATTTCATGAACTTTTATGAAATTGGTTTCTCTCCGAAACTTTTTAAGCTGTCGGATTAAAAATTCGATGAAAGTATAATGATGTGAATATCATTAATGTCAAAAAATATTGATGTGATCCCTTCATTCCTTCTAACCCCTTCCATATAAAAACACAATTTTGAAAAGTGCATTTCTTCGATTTTCCTAGAAACTAGTAAAGCTAAAGAAAGCTAAGATGAATTTATGCCAACATTATTTTTATTATAATTGCATTCAGTTTTGACAAAAAATAAGCTTTAACACTCTCCTTCTGCTCCCTCCAATATAAATTTCACGAAATTTCGAAATATCGATTAAATTATTTTTCATCGAAACTGTTAAAGCCATCGACTTGAAATTTTGAGCAAAGTATATGTATGTTCTTGTGTATTAAAGTCGAAAAATTGTGTTTCGATCCGTATTCTCCTTCTACCCCCTTCCATACAAAAGGTACTAGGAAAGTTTTGCCATACGGGCTTATTTATTCAATTTTTTCAAAGTAATTTACGTTACATGCAATACATTTCTCTAGCCTCCGAAACCAATCCTTAAATCATCTCTGCCAAGTTTTGCTAGGGTGTATCCTAGTGGGTAGCGTGTTGGTCTTATAATGCGAAGGTCGTGAGTTCAAATCCCGGTCGACGCAATATATAATTTCAGCACATTTTGCCTGCTTGGATATACCTTGGTCACCTCGATCTACGAAAATTAAAAAAAAAATGCAGGATTCGTAGAAAGAGGGTTGGGCGAAGGGCTAACAAGCCTTCCACAATAAGTAATGAAAAAATGTTAAGCAACCTGAATGTCAGGAGGCCAAGGTCCGATTTGGACTGTAGTGCCATTGCAGAAATAGAAGAAGTTTCGCTAGGGAGTATAGTGCGCTCGTTGTCCAAAGCCCTCAGAAGGTCCTCATCAATGGAAAACCGAACCCCTTTCAGCTTCATTTTCACATGTGGGAACCGTGCAAAGTCACAGGGAGCAAGGTCTGAGCTCAAGAAGTTTCAGTCCTGTAGTGGCCAAATATACTTTGTGGCATCTACAGTATAAAAATTCTATTTCATATTTAACTAAATCATATAAAATTTTATTTTGTAATAAACATAATCAAGAGGATGACGAAAATCTATTAAAATATCTGGGTATAAAAATTGAAGTTATTAATCGAAATATTATTTCATAATATGAAAATGATGATACATTAATTTATAGAGTTTCGTCGTGCTTATACCGAGTTAAAAAAACTTGAGTCATGAACACGACGATGACGATTTGATTAATTTCAATTAAAATTCATAAGCGAATTGAATAAAATTGAACCAAATGTGTCCCCAGCTAATTCATTTGTTGTGAGCTCCTAACATAATTAAAGATATTCCCCGGCTATTTGCTGCCTTGAGCGCGCAAGCCTCTCCATTCAATTAAGCGATCTGGCTGAGGACGATTAAAATGCGTTCATTCAACTACAATATATGTACAATACTATGAAATTATTGTTGCCTTTGTAATTTTGTTATACTGGACAGAGCCTAACAACCGAATTTCTTTGGTTCACGGTGTTATCTTGTAGATTTTTTTTTTTTTAAAGGCTTTTGGTTCACATTCAGTTGTATGAGACAATAATTCAATAATTTTATTAATGGCAAGAATTATTATGGTCAGGAAGGGAAAGAGTGATAAAGTGATGACTATAAATTTGTATGGCTGGCATAAGAGAGCATAATTCAATTTATTACAGTTTATTATCGTTAGTTTATGGTCGAGTTGATCATTCGCGATAAAATTATTGCGGATGGTCATTGTTTGCGGGATTTAAGCGCGTATTTTACATACCCTTAAATTTTGATGTCATCAATATCAGTTTTTATCAGCGATGCACATATGTATACAAAAATGTTCATAATTATATTTAACTAGCGCCTGCAACCGTGCTTAGCACGTGCAAATTTGATCCCGTGCTTCGCACTTGTTGTTCACTTCGCTTGCTTTGTCTACATTTGATGTGTATGCGCGATTCAACTATTCCCTTTCCTTTTGAAAACTGCGCGCGTTTCCTTCTGTTATGCAACTTGCTGTGTGTTAGACGCATAAGTATGGGAAACTCGCGTCGGAAAAGAAACAACTGAATCGGGCATTCACAGCAAATGGACTCAAGGCTAGCGAAATAAACGAGGCCTGGAAACCGAAGCATCCAAAACGAGCGACGGCCGCCGAATGAATCGATTGGCTCTTGGATATGGGCGCGCGGGTAGAAGCCAATGAGCGAGGATCATGTGCATTGGATGTTTAAAACCTTTTCGTAGAAATTGTTATAATTTTGTCCATAGGCTTGGGATATTTTATATTGTTCATAGTCTTTGCTATTACCTGCGACCGTGATATATACTGAGAGATGCCTGAAGATTTGTAGATCAAAGCTTTCAGCTTTGCCATCGGCAACTATTGTAAAGATGCGGCAATCGAACGCATAATGCAAATTCGTAACTATTTATGTTATTTTCTCGACATACAGTGGCCGACAAAAATCTACATACGACCCTTATTTTCTCTGCTTGACGAGCCCAACAGCACTATTTGAAAAAGTAATGATGTAGTCTTGTTTATAATCTATTTTTATTGACATCTAACAAAAAAATCTTTTCTCCAATATAAACTTAGCAATCTATTCATAAAAAAACTAAAGCACAAAAGTCTACGTACGATCATGAGATCCACCACTTCATTAATTTACTTTTCATTTCAAAACTTAATATTAATATTTTGTTGGCCCACCGTGGGCACCTACACTCCGTTTCATATTCATAGCCCACGTAGAAATTTTAGGTTATTTCCACTCGGAAAATTATTCTTTTGTATTTGATTGCTAAATGTAGAAAGCCTGGAGCTGAAATTATTTGTAGGTAAATTATTGCAAGGATTCGTTATTTTTGCAACAGTTCCAGCTGTTATACGTTTTTTGCTCGTTTCATATATATAACCCAGTTGAAGTTTCCAAAAAAATAAAGTGTTTATTTTACATAAATTTTAAATAAAAAATTTTACACAAAAACTTAATAATTATAGGTCCTCCTTTGGATTTTGTGACTTCAAAAATCCCTTTTTTCATCGATTGGATTAATTTATTTAACATTTCAGGTTGAAGTTTCTGCCATTCATCAAGGATTGCAGTTTCAATTCCGCCAGTGATTCATACTGGCGATTTTCAGCATATACCCGTCTGACAAGAACTCCCCAAATGTTTTCAATGGGACTCAGATCGGGAAAACATGCCGGATTGTATAACTGCCTGCAAGTGGCATTGATGCGACCAAATTTTCTAACTAGTTAGGCGTTATTTGAACCCATTCCTCAATGAGCACTTCTACTGTCGTGTTTTGTTATTTTTCGATCCACAAGCTCCCAAACGTGCTCAATGACATTCAAGTCCGGACTTTGTGGGGGTGTATTGAGCTGTCTTGAAGCATAATATAGTAGCCACTCCTTCACGCTTTGAGCGGTGTGCTTGGGTTTATTGTCTTGTTGGAATACCCAACTTTCACCAAGGTCCAACTTATCGACCGATTTCCTTAAATTGTGTTGCAAGATAATTTTGTAGAGATGGCGATCTACGACAACATCCCATCAATGAGCACCAAACTGCCTACACCCAATGTTGGCGATAGCACTCCAAACCATCACATTGCCACGTTTGACTGTAGGAAAGGAATGTTTGACAGTAGGAATTAGGTGTTTCAGGTCCATTCTCGTGTTTTCCTTTCTCCAAACTTTAGCTCTACCGCCACTTCCAAATATGTTATACTTCGATTTATCGGTGAATAAAACCTTCTTCCAAAAATCAAGTCCATTGTCTAGATGCTTTTTGGCAAATTCTAAGCGAACTTCGCGATTTTTTCGCTTATAAGTGGTTTTTTGCGTCGTGTTCTGCTGTGAAAACCATTATTATTTAATGTTCTTTGAACTGTTCTTGGATTCACCGTGGTTCCTGTTCATTTTGCTATGTCCTCCGTCAATCTTGTGGCATGCGCCATCGGGTTTTGGTTCACTTCTTTCAAAATAAAGGAGACATCTCTGCGAACCAGATTCTTCGGTCGATCACAGCGCGGCTTGTTTTCAACAGAGAACCTGCTTTTGTAGTTCTTGAATATGGTTTGAACTGTTGTTTTACTTAAATCCAACAATTTGGCTATTTCTCGAAAGATTTTTTATCGTTTCGATGTTTTACCATCAAGTTCCGTACTTCTGATGAGATTTCCTTCCGAGAAGCCATCGTCACAGCTGCGGTCTTATCAAAACTGCCCAAACTGTTGCTTAAGACGAAGCGCAAATGCCAAAACTTGATAAATGGTACTTCCCGCTATAAAACAGAACCGCACAGTAGCTTAAAGAATGATTTACCTAGCCGTATGTAGACTTTTGTCAATGCATTTTTTTAGTTCTGTATGAATAACTTGTAAAGTTTATATTGGAGAAAAGATTTTTTTGTTGAATATCAATTAAAATAGATTTAGAACATAACTGCATCATTACTTTTTCAATTAGTGCCACGGGGCACGTCAAGAAGCGAAAATAGGAATCGTATGTAGACTTTTGTCGGTCACTGTAATTGCTATTACAGTCTTGTACTCAGATTAGATTGTAATGAATCTTAATAAGCAAATGTGTTTAACTTGTTCAATAATTCATAACTTTAATTGTACTCTAGATGAAATCTGAGAGTATTATAAGTTTGCCACAAAGTTTGTAACGCCTTATTTTTTAATAAGGCTCGGAGAAAAAAATTGTAATAGAGAATTTCATATTATCACTCAAAAATTTCAAAACCGGACGTCCGTCTGTCTGTACGTCCATCCGGGTCCTCTCTAGCTTTATAACGCGTTGAGCTAGAAAGTTCAAATTTTGTAGACATCGTTTTTAACAAAAAGGTAAGGACAAGCTCGCTAACTGGCCAACTCGCTCCACCCATTCTACGCCCTACCAAACAAAATTACACAGTTTCGGAATTTCACAAAATGGATTTTCTCAAAAAGCATAAAAACTATAGATCTGAAATTTAGAATATATCATTTTTATAATGCCATACATTATAAAAATTATTTGAATTGCCTCACTCCTTCTACCATCTCCCCTACAAACTGCACTTTTTGTTGAAATACTTTAAACCAATTTAATCAGTACGTATAAAATTTATCGAGCTGAAATTGTGCAATGCATAAATATTTATTTAGAATTATTAGTAAAATCAAAAAAAAATTAACTAATTAGCGTCACTCCTTCTACCCCCTCCCACACAAAGTGACACATTTTCAGACCTTTGCACAGAAGCGATTTTCTTGAAAAGTATGCAAGTTATTGGTATAAAATGTTAGACAGGTAACGTGCATAATCTTCATAGTTATTACTGAAAAAAAAATACTAAAAGCCCCCACTCCTACCACCTCCTATGCAAACTGAACAATTTCACTAAATTTGATGCACTGATTTTCTCAAAACCTATCAAATTTTTGGGGGTGTAGCCTAGTGGTTAGCGTGTTGCTTTTACAATGCGAAGGTCGAGAGTTCAAATTCTGGTCAACGTAATATACATATAATACCACTGCCTGCTAGGATATACCTTGGTTACCTCAATCTACGAAAATGAAAAATTCATACATAGAGGGTTGTGCGAAGAGCTAACAACCCTTCCACAATGATAAATGAAAAAAGGAACCTGAACGTCAGGAGGCCAAGGCCCGATTTGGGCGGTAGTGCCATTGTAGAAGTAAAAGATCAAATTTTTGTAGCTAAAATTTTGAATAATACATTTTGATATCAACTCAATCATGATGTAAAAAAATTAATTCAATGCCCTCACCACTTCTGCCACTCCCCATACCAAATTTCTTAAAATCAACCAATTTCTCTTTCATCTAGAGAAATCGTAGTCCTGTAATGTTTTTTAATTCTTCTAATA
Organism: Chorisops tibialis; assembly: GCA_963669355.1. NCBI lineage: Eukaryota > Metazoa > Arthropoda > Insecta > Diptera > Stratiomyidae > Chorisops > Chorisops tibialis. The sequence goes on from OY770262.1 coordinate 274,384,313, forward strand.
TTTTAATTTTTTTCTCTTATTATTCTCTGCTCGAAATTAATTATAATAGTCTTATGTAAATGAATTTTATATTCGCATAAAATAAATAAAAAACCTACTCCGTTTTCCATTTTCGAAATTGATAGTCAATGCAATACTGTCTGTCAGTTAGAGCGACTTATAATGCTTGGCAAAGTGCATCTTTGGTATCATTGTATCGTTTGGAAAAGAAGATTCCCTTGTCACATGCTTCAGGATGGTGGCATGAGATTTTTTTTAAATTGGTCCCAACCCATGCGCCAAAAATTTAAAGTCTCACAGCCACAATACCAGCCTTCTTCAGAATTACAGCACTCGGCGGGAGAAGACCCAAAATAATTTCCAATCCTGCTATGTGCGTTGTACCCAATGCCCCCGTTGTGCCTAAGCCGGCAATTTTATAAATGTCACTCAATTGGGATTGAATATACATAGTCCAGTTCGGTACTTTCCCACCATATCAGTGCGATTGATAAAATGATACTGATATATAATACATCCACCCTATCATATTTGGTTTCAGTCTCCATTTTTATACTCTAGATGAAATCTGAAAGCATTAAAAGTTTATTCTATGGTTTGTACCGCTAAGAAATAAGGCTCGGAGAAAAATAATTAATAATACAGAAGTTAGTATTATCGCTTAAAAATCTAAAAACCGGATGTGTTCGCTCTTCAGCTCGAGAATGCCTCGAGCTAGAAAGTTAAAGTTTTGTATACGTCATTTTTGACTACCTCATAACCAAGCCAAACCTCCCCAACCCTTCTACTCCTTCCACCCCCCCCCCCCCTAAGCAAAATGACTGATTTTCAAAAATTTACAATAATCAAATTAGCTTGGAAACTATAACAGCTAATAATTTGAAATTTAGAACGTATTATTTTTATGTAGCCTAGTAGGTAGCGTATTGGTCTACAATGCGAAGGTCGACGCACAATTCCAGTCACCTTAATCTACGAAAATGAAAAATTCGAAGATAGAAGGTTGTGCGAAGGTCTAACAACCCTTCTACAAATAATGAAAAATGTTAAGGAACCTGAAGGTCAGGAGGCCAAGGCCCGATTTGGTATGTAGCGCCATTGTAGTAGATTTTTATCATAAATGCAATCTATGGTATACAAATTATTCGAATCCCCCTCCTCCTTCCACCACCTCCAACACATTCTAGACTTTTTCATGAAATTCTGTAAACCAATTTGCTCAGTACGTGTAACATTTATCGAGCTTCAATTTTGCACTAAATACTTAATTAGCAATATTATTAAGATCGGAAAAAATAACCTTTTAATTTCACTGTTTCGACCTCCTCCTATGGTGACTCAATTTAAAATTTTTACAAAAAGTATGAATGTTACAAGTCTGAATTTTAAGAGATGTCAATTTGATGATATTCATAGTTATTTCGGAAAAAATTACTAAGAATCCCCACTCCTCCGACCACCTCCCATACAAACTGCACAATTTCACTAAATCTAAAATACTAATCTCATTACCTATTAAGTGTTTGAATCTTAAATTTTGCACAAAACTTGTTTATAGCTACTCTAGCATGATACGAAAAAATAGCTCAATGCTGTCACCCCGTCTACTACTTCCCAAAATTTCTTAAGATCAGAAAAATTTCTATTTCATCTAGAGTATCACATGATTGGGCTTTACGTGCAATCGTAGTCCTATTTAACAATCTATTTTTTCGTTATATAGTAAGTATTTACTTTATTAATTATAATTACGCGAAAGAAAAAAATGTTATTCACCGCAAACAGCGTACCACAGCAAAAAGGTATTTTACTTAAAGTAACACTATGAAATAGAAAAATGACATTTGGTTTCAGTACAGTACACAAGGTTTTAGTGCGAAGTGTTTCGTGTAATACAAGAACCAAATATATCAACTTGAACCACTTGTGCACTCACTTTCAATAAAATTTAACAAGGTTCCCTTCATCCTCAATAAGTTATTATAAAATAAAGATAATTTTCTTTGATCTTGGATGAAAATATTATCATCCTTTTTGACGACGTCCTTGTTTCAACACGCTTCCAGGCATTTAAGGCAACCTAACGATCCCGGAAGCAAAGCAGCCTAACACGATAAATATAAAATGCTAATGGCAAAGGAACTAGAGAAAATGTTATATTCGCCCTTATCAATACGCCAACCGGTGTATATATGTATTTTAAATTTCAACCCCTTTAAAGAATTTATATGTACCGAGCAAAACAGTTTTTCATTGCCGAAAAATTTCGTACATTCGGTGGCAGAAGGGGAGTTGGCCAATAATCCTGGTATTCAATAGAAGGTATCATGCTATCGTAAAAAGAGGTTCCGTTGCCTCCTCCATACATAAGTGGCCTTTCCTTCTGGCTGGCTTTGATTGTATGCCACGATATGCACTACAAGAGGGTGGCATTTGAATTATTTAATTTGCCATATGAATTTATAAAGAGCCGATAAAGCTCAAATTGAAATAAATTTTTTGAACGCGTAAAAAATTCATTTTTTCCAATGTGTAAGGGTGGATAAAAAATAAATTTTTGATGTATGTAGATGTCGACGAATTCTATTGGTCTTTTGAACAGTGTGAATGCTGAAAATAACAGTTTGTCGAAGGAGAAAAAAAAGGCTGAAAATTTGAATTTTTCTTCAGCATTCTTCTGTATCAGACGTTGGCAAACATCAAAGAGTTAACTTTGAATATTTCAACTTAAGTAGTTGGAGATGAATTTGTTTTCATTGAATCATAAAATAATGGAACCCATTTATACATTGTTTCTAAAGTACTAAACTTTTTTTCAGTCGCATTGAGTTTAGTTCTAGTAGTGGTAAATTAGCTGAAAAAGAACCGTTCGATTAGCCAGGAACTGACTTTGAAAATGTGCCTGAAATGGTCATAAAATCTAATTGATTGGGTTTTTCCAAGACTAAACATAACAGAATTATGATTGGGCTTAAAGCCCAATCATACGATACTCTAAATGAGATGGAAATGACTTTAATATACCGGAAAATATGTCATCTCAAATTCTTTCGAATAGTGAATAGAGACTTTTGCACAGGAGGTGGTAGAAGTAGAAGGGGAGGTTAGTATTTTTCATATATGACACCGAACATGGCATGTAAAATGTATTTTACTGAATTTAAAGTTTTTAGTTTTCATTATTTTTAAAGAAATTGGACATAGTTTTCCTGAAATTGGAGCATTTGTATGGGAGGTGGCAGAGGATGTGGAGCGTTTAAGATGATTTTGAAACTGCTTATCATCATCCTTATCATCATCCTTTGATTCAATTTCAAAGTCGATAGCTCTCATATACTTGAAGGAGAAATGCTTTTCGTTAATTTATATTACAGATATTTGTATGGTAGGTGGTAGAAGGAGTGAAGCGGAGCTGATAATTTTTTCTAACACTTATGTTTTATAATAAGAAACAAATTCTGACAAAATTTGAAGTTTGTACTTTTTCTAATTTTAATGGAAATCGATAAAATGCATTTAACTAAAATTATGCATTTGTATGGGAGGGGGTGGAAGGAGTGTACTGATCAAAACAAATTTTTTTCGCATTATTAATATTTCTATTTGTATACTTTATACAAAATATCAAGTTGATAGCTGTAACAGTTTCGAAGAAAAATAATTTATATTTTTATATAATAAAATTAAATAAATTGCGATTATATTAGAATTAATTCTGACAAAATTTCGTCTTTTCAGCTTTACTAATTTCAATGAAAATCGAAAATATGTATTTTTCAAAATTGTCCTTTTATATGGAAGGGGGTAGAAGGAGTAAGGGGATCGGGACAATATTCCGTGATATTAATGATATCTATATCATAATAATTTGACCTAAATTTCAAGTCGATAGCTTAAATAGTTTCAAAAAAAAATCAATTTCTTAATATTTCGAAATTTCATGAAATTTGTATGGGAGGGGGTTGAAGGAGTGGGGGGATGTAGCCCATTCACGAACTTAAAGTTACTTGAAAGAAAAGATTTTCGGATTCTACACTGTTACGCTTTATTATTCTTGACGTTTCGGTCTCTGCTGAGATTTTTATCAAAGGTTTGATAAAACTTTTCAGTTTATGTGTTTTTTTTCATTGCACATGAAACACCTTGTGCACGTTACACCCCCACTTCGGTGCATAACAGTTTTGGAACAAATTATTATTTTTTTTCTTTATGTATGAAATAGATGTATCGACGTGCAAAATTTAAACTTTGTGTCTTTTACCAGAGTCCTAAAAAAATCACTCAAAATTTTCAACATTTTTGCTTTCCACCTACCTCCCCTTACACCCTCCAACTTAAATTTTTTACCAAAATTAAAGCTCCCATTTCCTCCCACTACTATTATGTCTACATGTTATATTTTTTTTCATATTTCGCTAGTAAAGCTTAGTATACGTTTCAAGTTTCAATTACATAGCTTAAGAGACAGTCGAGATATTAATTTGTAAGTGTTTATCTTTGCACCCCCTGACCCTCCCCCTTACAATAATTAGCTTCTATCTAAACTGATTCTAGTAGATCTATATGTCATCTTCATGGTCTCAAAATATCAATTACTTTATTATTTTAATAATAAAGTATTGTGATCGACTTGGGAAAAAAAAAACTTGCTACCCTGAAATTTTATTTTTTCGCGTTTCATGAATAAATTAGCCTAAAAATGCAAAAGAAAAAAATCCGTCTGTCTGTACGCCGTCCGCCCTCCGCCGTCCGCCGTACGCCGACGTGTACGCTCAGCGCACATTAACTCCCAAACCCTTCAAGATAGAAACTTCATTTTTTGGGGGATTGTAGATAGTTGCGGATCTCAGGCGGATACCCATTTTGGGGTGTGTACGGGTTCAGGGGGAGGCGGGGGGAACGCTTAAACCGAAAAATACGAATTCAAATATCTCAACCATGGTAACAGCTAGGAAGCTAAAACTCAACATACATATAGAGAGATTTGTGGGACAACTTTTAAAAATAATTTAATTTTTTTATCCATTGGGGTGCAAAAAGGGGGGGCTAAGAACCAATTGTCGGCCGAATTTTTTTTTTCAAATGATTATATCTTCGAAATTACTTCCCATAAAAAATTGATATTTTGAGACCGTTAAGATAGTATCAAGATCTACTAGAATCAGTTTAGATAGAAGCTAATTATTGTAAGGGGGAGGGTCAAGAAGGGTGCAAAGAAAAACACTTAAGAATCAATATCTCGGCTATTTATTAAGCTATGTTATTGAATCTTAGAACCTATACTAAGCTATACTAGAGAAATACCGGAAAAATATAACATTTGGACAAAATAGTAGTGGGGGGAAATGGGGAGCATTTCAAAAATGATGCACTTTCCAAAATTTCAAACCGTTATAATTCAAAATTAAGTACAGATAATAAATTAAAATTTTGTCAAATTGTAGAACTAGGTAGTTTTTAAATTTTGTAAAAATTTTACGTTGGGAGGTGTAAGGGGAGGGAGGTGGTAACCAAAAATGTCGAAAATTTTGAGTGATTTTTTAAGGGCTCTGGTGAAAGATACAAAATTTAAATTTTCCATGTTGATACATCTATTTGTTGTACATACAGAAAAAATAATAAAAATTCCATAATTGTTATGCACCGACCCCCCTGGTCTAACGTGCACAAGGTGTTTCGTGTGCAATGAAAAAACCACATAAACTGAAAATTTTTGAATAAAATTTAAAGGTAGAAACTTGAAAACTTGCGAAATGCATTTAAAAAAAATCTTTAAAAGAATGAAATATAAACTGGTCGAATACCTTGAAAGCTTCTACTCCCTCCCATACAAAATGATTTTTTCGACCATTTTTAAGAAATTAATTATCACCTAATTAGTAAAAGCTATCAATTTGAAGTTTTGCATAAAATCATTTGAAAGTAGTTGAAATAGAACTGCGTCAAAATTTTTGAGATCACACTTGCCGTTCTACCCCCTCCCATACAAAAGCATGATTTCGACCAATTTCAATAAAACAACTGCTAACCAACAAATTAAAAGCTACGAACTTGAAATTTTGTACGAGCACCTTAAAAGAGATAAAAAAGAAAATTGCTTCACAAATTTTGCGATTCCCCTACCTCTTCTACCCCCTCCCGTACAAAATTATTTTTTCGAGCATTTTTAGGAAATCAGTTATCAGCTAACTCTTAAGAGCTACCAATTTCAAATTTTGCTCAAATACTTATAAAAATAATTGAAATGATATTACTTTAAAAGTTTTGCAATCGCGCTTGCCCTTCTACCCCCTCCCATACAAAAGTATAATTTCGACCAATTTCATTGAATCAACTAATAACCAACAAATTGAAAGCTACGAACTTGAAATTTTGTACGAGCACACTACAAGATAAAAGAAATAAAATTGCATCACAAATTTTACGATTCCCCTACCTCCTCTACCCCCTCCCATACAAATGTTTGGTTTCGTGAATGTATGTAAAATACACCGAATCCTATGAAAATTGTATGCAACTTCGTCTATGAAACTGACATTCTATGCAGAGAATATTGGACGTGATTCAAGCAATCAATTAAAAACTATTACCATCCACCCACTCTTACTATCACCCCTCACCCCACCCCTCACAAAGACTCAAACTTGGATAAATAAAGGAATGAAATATTGATTATATGTACTGGAGCTTTTGAACGTTTCCGCAAAGTGTTAAATTGACAGTTGCCCTGCCCAAGAACCCGCTTTCACTTAGTCTTCCCTAACAACTCTAACCTGCATATTGACTTTCCACACATACGCAACTTGTCCCAAGAATAATAAAGTTTCGCCCGACTTGTTGGCAGTTTATTTTTTATTGTAAGTAATTTCGAAGATATAGTCATTTGAAAAAAAAATTCAGCCGATAATTGGTTCTTAGCCCCCCCCCCCCTTTTTGCACCACAATGGATAAAAAAATTAAATTATTTTTAAAAGTTGTTCCACAAACTACTCTATATGTATGTTAATTTTTAGCTTCCTAGCTGTAACTCTGGTTGAGATATTTGAATTCGTATTTTTCGGTTTAAGCTCCCCCCGCCTCCCCCTGAACCCGTACGTCCCCCAAAATGGGTATCCGCCTGAGATCCGCAACTATCTACAATCCCCCAAAAAATGAAGTTTCTATCTTGAAGGGTTTGGGAGTTAATGTGCGCTGAGCGTACGGCGTATGGCGGAAGGCGTACAGACAGACGGATTTTCGTGTTTGCATTTTTAGGCAATTTTAGTCATAAAACGCGAAAAAACTAAATTTCAGGGTAGCAAATTTTTTTTTTCCAAGTCGATTACAATACTTTATTATTCAAATAATAAAGTAAAATTAACATTAAATAAATACGAATTAAAATTTTCTTTCAATGAAATATGAATTAAAAATCAACATCCAAAAAATTTACGCACACCCGGTATCGATATAAAACCAGACTTCACATGAATTAAAATCTGTCATTAAAAACATAAAAGGGCTACGATTGTGCGTGAAGCGCAATCTTACGATAATCTAGATGAAATAGAATTTTTTGTGATCCCAAGAAATTTTGTATGGGGAGTGTTAGAAGGGATGATAGCATTGAACTAATTTTTCCCCATCTTGCTAAAGTAGCTGTAAAAATGTTTTATATAAAATGCTTACTACAAAAAGTGAATTGGAACTGAGAAAATTAGCGAGTTAGATTTAGTGAAATTGTGCAGTTTATATGGGAGGTGGTAGAAAGAGTAGGGGGATTTTAGTGGTTTTTTCAGAAATAACTAGAAATATTATAAAATTGGCATCCCTTAAATTTCACACTAGTGCCAATCATAATTTTCAAGAAAATCGATTTCTTGTGATGTTATAAAACGTGTCATATTGTATGGGAGGAGGTAGAAGCAGTGAAGCTAATCAAATATTTTTTTCTGATCTTAGTGATACTACTAATTAAGTGTTTATTACAAAATATGAGCTCAATAAATGTTAAATGCTCTGAAAAAATCGTCTTAGACCATTTCATGAAAAAGTGTTTTTTGTATGGGAGGGGATGGAATGAGAGGGAGGACGCAAATAATTTTTCTACTGTAGATTTAAATCATTATGAAAGTAATGTATCCCAAAATTCAGACTAATAGCTTTTATACTTTTTGAGTAAATCCATTTATTGTCGAATTGCGAAATTGCATCGTTTTGTATGGGAGGGGGTAGAAGGGGTGAAGCTAATCATCTAATTTTTTTTGGTCTGACTAACAATTCTAAATAAATATTTGGTGCACAATTTCAACTCGCTAAACTTTATACGCACTGAGTAAATTGGTTTAGAATATTTCTTTAAAAAGTGCAGTATGGGAGGTGGTGGAAGGAGGAGGGGGGAGGGGGACATGCAGAATTTTTATATTGTAGATTGATATTATCATTAAAGTAATATATTCCAAATTTCAGGCCAATAGCTTTTAGAATTTTCGAGCAAATCCGTTTATTGTCAAATTGCGCAATTGTGTCATTTTGTATGGGAGGGGGTAGTAGGGGTTGATGCGATTTGGCCCGTTCACGAGCTTCACCTTACTATTTTTTCAAAAACGACGTATACCAAATTTGAACTTTCTAGCTCAACGCGCTCTCAAGCTAGAGAGCGAACGGACGGACATCCGGTTTTGAGATTTTTGAGTGATAATATTAACTTCTGTATCATTCATTTTTTTCTCCGAGCCTTATTTCTTTGCGTTACAAACTTTAGAGCAAACTTATAATACTCTCAGATTTCATCTAGAGTTTAAAAATTTCAGGGTAGCAAATTGTTTTTTTCTGTGTCGATCACAATACTTTATTATTAGAATAATAAAGTAAAATTAGACGATTAGCTTTGACAGTAAACGGATTTGTTCGAAAAGCATAAAAGCTATTAATCTGAAATTTGGAATGTATTACTTTTATGATAATTTCAACCTACTGAATAAAAGTTATTTAAGTCCTCTCCTTTCATCCACAACCTCCCATATGCACTTTTTCATGAAATACTGTAAACAAATTTACTCAGTACGTATAAAACTGATCGAGCTGAAATTGTGCACTAAATATTTATTTATTTTTATTATTTAGTATTGTTAGTAAGACAAAATAAAATTAGATGATTAGTTTCATTCCTTCTACTCCCTCCTATACAATCTGACACAATTTCACACCTTTACAAAAGGTCGATTTTCCTGAAAAGTACGAATGCGACTGATCTGCAATTTAAAACATATCAAAAACATGAAGGTGTTAGTTATTTCTGAAAAAGTCATTAAGAACTGCACAATTGCACTAAATCCAATACACTAACTTTCTCAGTACCTATTAAATTTTTGAATCTTCAATTTTGTATAAAAAATTTTGATAGCAACTCTAGCATGATGTGAAAAAATTAGTTCAATGTCGTCATCCCCTCCACCACATCCCCTACAAAATATCTTAAAATAGAAAAATTTCTCCTTCATCTAAAGTATCGGACGATTGGGCTTTACGCCCAATCGTAGTCCTGTTATGTTTTGTATTTATCCGTTTGCTTTAGTTATTTAAAAATACATTTTATTTAATTAAAGTACATATCGTAAATACATATAATATTATTTTAGATACTAAGTTGCTTGTTACTTTTTCAACTTTTTAAACATTTACTAATGAATTTAGAAGATTTTAAAAGCAGTATTACTATTCTAGCGGAGAATTTGGATGATTTGAAATTAGATGGAAGTAACATTAACATTTTACACATAAACATTCGAAGCATAAATAAAAACTTCGATGAATTATTATGCTTATTAGCCAGCGGGGGCTTGATGTAAATAGAATTGATAGTAAATATTAATAAGTCAATATATATGCATTTTAGTGCAAACAGAAAGGGAGTTCCATCAACTAACTTAAAGCACACAGTTCACTTCTGTGAATGCGATTTGCACAACATCTGTTCCTGTAGTTCACAATTTGAAGTGGCCACATCTATAAAATACCTAGGAATCATTATAGACCGTAATCTGATATGGAGAAATCAGAAAAATTCTCGAGTTATCCTATCTTCCAGAGTTTGGGATTATCTCTTTACCGGCATAGTTTACGAATATAATTCAAATCTAGAATCTTGTTATAAAATATTGCCTTGCGTTACCTTCAATTTAAAATGTATTCAAGGTGAAATTGTGAAATGCCTTGATCTTAATTTTAACATAATTTTTTTTTCCAAAAGGCAATATTTAAACCTTCCTCATCACGAATATTTTTCGAATGAGCATAAAGACCTGAAGGTTTCGCTGGAAAAAAGTTCAACTTAATTTTCCGATTAGGCTGTGTAAAAGTCAACATCCAAAATCAACTTTGCGTCATAGCCGCGCCATAATCGTCCTAGCAGCATCAACATCATGGATTATCTTTCCTCTTAGAGTTTACTCTTTCAGCACTAAAGCCACGTACGAGTAACGCAGGCGAATTAGCTCTCTTATAAATTTTAAATGCAAATAATATAAATTTAAATTGAGTTTAATTAGAAGAAAATTAATTTCACTGTAAATATTAGACTTATTCTTGCTGTACTACCATTGTTGACTCAAGAAGCGAATTTTCAAAAACCGAGTGAGCAAACCTTTATTGGTGAATAAAGTAAATTAATATCGTTTGAAAGGAACATATTTAAAAGATAAATGCTATATAGGTCGTGATTTTGTACAAAGCCCCGAGTCCAATAATAGTATTTAAAATATTTTCACTAAATATGTAAATATGTTAAAGCGCTGAATTAAGTTCCATCCAGATAAAATTAAGTGCTTCCAATTTTCGGATGGCAAGTGTTAATTTAATAATTAGCACGCGCGAGTTAATGAAATATGATCAAAGGCACATAAAAGCGAAGTCTTGTATTTTGATATGACAAACAAAAAGGGCACGTAATATTAACATAATTTATTTATTACTTTGTAGTTAATCAGCAGTCTTCGAATCAATCCGCTCGCATCTTAGAATCTCCAAACAAGCTCTACACCTTTCGGCAAGAGATGAATTTCTGCGGATTGAATCATTTCATCAGTTGGCCTAATGAATGTCCCTCAGAAATTCAGGAAACGGTAGACATGGTGTTGTTCTGTACGGTGTTATTCATAGTACGAGGATAATTTCTTCAAAGGGTTTGGTACAGAATTTATTTATATTCTGACTGAATAAATAGGCCGAGTACCAGTTTTGCAAAGTTGAAAGGAAAAGTAGGATATTTTCAAAACGAATGATTTCGTCTTTTGAAATACTTTAGGTATTTAAACCATTTCGGTAGTGTTATACAGAAATTTTTAGACTTGGATTAATTACAGAAAAAACAATTTTTTTTTCAGAATTAAATCGCGTCTAAGCGTCTGTAACAGAATTATGACTGGGCGTAATGCCCAATCATACGATACTCTCGATAAAATGAAAAAGAGCTTAATACACCAGAAAATATGGCATCTCAAATTGTGGTAGAAAGTGTCGAGGAAAGTTTCTAATTTTTGAACATGACACCGAACTTGGTATGCAAGTGTTTCAAGCTGAATTTAATAATTGTAGTTTTCATAATATTCAAGGAAATTGATACATTGTCTTTTTCTTCTTTTTATACCCTAGATGAAATTAGAGTGCATCTTAAGTTTGTAACGCTAAGAAATAGTACGAGCCTTATTTCTTAGTGCTACAAACATAAAAAAACTTGAAAAAAATAGATTGGACAGAAGTTTGTTTCATCGCTTAAAAACTTCAAAATCGGGTGTCCGTCTGTCCATCTGTTCGCTCTCTAGCTTGAGAACGCGTTGAGCTAGAAAGTTAAGATTTTCTACACATCGTTTTTGACATAAAAGTAAGGTCAGGTTCGTGACCAGGCTTAATTGCACTACCCCTTCTACACCCTCCCATACAAAATGACTCATTTTCAAAAATTTACATTAATCAAATACTATAAAACCTAATAATTTAGAATTCAGAACATAATACTTTTATCATAAATTTAGCCTCTGGTAAAAAAATTATTCAGTTCTCCCCATTCCTTCCCTCCCATACAAACTGCACTTTTTCATGAAATACTACAAACCAAATTTTTTTAATACGTATACCAGTTATCGAGCTCAAATTTTTACTTAATACTTTGTTAGTAATATTATTAACATTCAAAAAATTAACTGATTAGCATCACTGCTTCTATCCCTTCCCATACAATGTGACACAATTGATGAATATTTTTGGTTTAAGATTTGAGGGACGTCAATTGTATAATTTTCGTAGTTATTACTAAAAAATCACTTAAAACATCTCTCTCCTACCACTTCCCATACAAACTGCTCAATTTCACTAAATCTAATACACTAATTTGTTCAGTTCCTAATCAATTTTTGAAGCTTAAATTTTTATAACTATTCCAGCATGATGAGAAAATAATTAATTCAGTGCTGTCACTCCTTCTACCACTCCCTATAAAAAATTTCTTAAGATCATGCAAATTTCTAATTCATCTAGACTATCGTATGATTGGGCTTTAAACGCAGTCGTAGTCCTGTTACGTTTTTATACTCTAGATGAAATCTGAGAGTATATTGTGTTTGCCTTACCGTTTGTAACGCTAAGAAATAATGCTCGCACAGAGCCGCCAAGGGTACACAAATATTTGTTGTCGCTCAAAAACTTCGATTCCGAGTTGCTGTCTGTCCGTCTGTCTACAGTATAACTCTCGAACGCTTTGAGCTATCGTGCTGAAATTTGTTGTGTGTAATTTTCAGCAAAAAAGAAACTTTAAGTTCGTGAATGTGCCACATCCCCCCACTCCTTCTACCCCCTCCCATACAAATTTCACGAAATTCCGAAATTTTCAGAAATTGATTTTTCTTGAAGCAGTTTCAAAATCATTTTAAACGCTCCACTTCCTCTGCCACCTCCCATACAAATGCCTCAATTTCAGGAAAACTATGTCCAATTGGAAATAATGAAAGCTACAAACCTTAAATTCAACACGAAATATTTTGCATACCACATTAGGTGTCATATCCAAAAATTACAAACCTTCCTCCTCTCCTTCTACCACCTTCTATACAAAAGTCACTATTAATTATTTAAAAGAATTGGAGGTGACATATTCTCCGGTACATTGAACTCTTTCTCATTTCATCTAGAGTATCATATGATTGGGCTTTACGCCCAATCATAATTCTTTTATGTTTTAATTTAAAAATTATGCCATATTGAAAAAGGCTCTCATATCATCGTTACCTCAATGCACAAATTGATATCAGAAATTCAAAACCAGCAATTAAATTAGATTAAAAATCAGGTTGAACTATTAAATGTTAAGAGAATTTAGAATTGTTTGGTGAATGTTTTCACAGTGCATTTCGAAATGAAAGAAAAGATTTCCGGATTCTACACTGCTACGCTTTATTATTCGTGACGTTTCGGTCTCTGCTGAGACCTTTATCAAAACTCTTTTGATAAAGGTCTCAGCAGAGACCGAAACGTCACGAATAATAAAGCGTAACAGTGTAGAATCCGGAAATCTTTTCTTTCATTTCGAATTTAGAATTTTTCAATTTTTAATATTACTACATAATATAATAAGGGTCTACTTTTTAGTTGTCCAATTGTAGCACAGTACAGAATCAATTTAAGTATACCTTTTGGAACAGATCTCGAAGGGATTAACTTTTGGGTAATCTAGTTGTAGTAGTGAGGCAACGATATGTTCGAAGGGACTTGTAGATTATTCAACATATTTAAACGCAATGTTTAGGTTGATTCTTCGATGGTGGAAATATCAGTTAACTCATGAGAGTACTGCATGAAAACTGGAATAGCTTATTTAGAATAATATTAACAAATTTATTTCCGGTTTTTGCAGCTTTAACATTTGTAAAAGATGCAGTTTGAATAGAATGTCTAGGATAACTTCAATTGGGTCGCTCGAATTAGTATGCAATGTTGTGTCATCTGCTTAAATTTTCTGGATACAATTTGAATGTTTAGGTATGTCCTAAGTGTGAATACTATATTGTAGAGCGTAGGGCTGAGACAAAAGCCCTGAGGTATGTCAGCTAGTATTAGTTGTGGATAGTAAAGAAACATATTTACTTTTACCCTAAAGCTTCTTCTGGTGTAGCCTAGTGGGTAGTGTGTTAGTCCACAATGCAAAGGTCGTGAGTTCAAATCTCGGTCGACGCATGATTCCGGCACAGTGCTTGCGTGGATATATCTGAGCCACCTCAATCTGCGAAAACGAAAAAAAAAAAAAAATGTGCGAAGGGCTAACAAATTTTCCATAATTGCAAATAAAAGCGTTAAGGATCCTGAAGGTTAGGACGCTAAAGCCTGATTTAGGCTGTAGTGAAATTAAAGAAAAAAGCTTCGTCTGTCTAGATATGATGCAATTATTTTCACAAAGTATATGGATGAAATCCAGCTGCTATAATTATACTCTAGAAGATTTCCGAGAGTATAATAAGTTTGCTATAAAGTTTGTATCGCCAAGAAACACTGCTCGCACAAAGTAGCCAAGGATTCAGAAATCAAAAAACAAAATTCATAAATCTCGAAACCGAATATGCGTCTGTGCGTTCGTCCGTCCGTCTGTCTATCTCTTGCTTGAGAACTCGTCGAACTAAGAAGCTCAAATTTTGTACACGTTGATTTTGGGGAAAAAGTAAAGTCAAGTTCATGAAAGGGCCAAGTCACTCTACCCCTTCTACCCTCTCCCATACAAAATAACTCGGAATTTGACAATAAACGGATTTTCTCGAAAAGTATGAAAGCGATTGATCTGAAATTGTTAACATATTATTTTTATTATGATTTCAATTTACTTCATAAAACATTTTTGAATGATCCCACTCCCTCCACCACCTCTCATACAAACTACACTTTTTCATGAAATGCTCTAAGCCAATTTACTCAGTTTGTATACAATTTACGGAGCTGAAATCGCTCACTAAATATTTATTTAGAATTATTAGTAGAGCCAAACAAAATTAGACTATTAGCTTTACCCCTTCTGCACCCTCCCATACAAAATGACACAATTTCGCAATTCGACATTTAGCGGATTTGCTGGAAAAGCATTAAAGCTATTGATCTGAAATTTTGAATAGATTACTTTCATGATAATTTCAATCTAGTCCTTCCACCACCTCCCATACAAACTGCACTTTTCCATGAAATACTATAAACCAATTGACTCAGTACATATGTATAAAATTAATCGAGCCGAAATTGTGCACGAAATATTTGCTTAGAATTATTAGTAAGACTGAAAAAAATTAGACGTTTAGCTTCAATCCTTCTACCCCCTACCACACAACTTGACACAATTTCACAACTTTAAAAAAGTCGATTTTCTTTTCTACTGATCTGCAATTTAAATCATGTCAATTGAATGATATTTTTAGTTATTTCTGAGAATGTCATTCATTTTGAGAAAGTTTTTCACGGTCTTGAACATCCGGCTGGAAGTGATCTCTCGATCTCTAGGACCTCCATTAATCTGTGTGCGAAATGGTACCTTGTCGGTCTCCTTTAGTATCATACTCGTTAAATTATTTCATTTTAAAATCACACCAAGCTTCTTTCAACAATCTTTTCATCAAGCTGTCATAGTTGCTTATTTTAGCTTTCAGGAACCTCATGTTGAATAATATATCACTTCAGTTATCAAGCTGTGGTAAAAGTTTTGCATTGTTTTCATGTAGCAACGAAGTACTAACTTATTCTTAGAAAAAACAACTAATGTAACCGCGAAAATAACGCAGTTAAATCACAAGGTGAAAATATGCATAGTAAAGAGAACATTTTGTTTTTTTTTTTTCATAAAAAGTGTAAACAAAATACATTGAATAGTGTCGTTTTGTAAAACCAATTGAAGAATGGCCAATAAAAGAGTAGCCTGAGCATTTCTCGCTCCTTCCACCATATTCGGAATTCTCAGTGAGTGGAACCTATCTAAAATAGCTGAAATAGATAGTAAAATGATAAAATAGATACTTGATCCAAAAGGACAAAATTAATGTCTAGAGTATCCTCTATAATCGATCCTCAGTCATGAAGATCGAAATGTGCACCGTTTTCGAGAAAAATATTGAAATTGTCCTAAACCTTTCACAGCTCATAGCTAACAAACCAGATGTGGTGGGAAGTATGTTCCTGAGTGAAAAGGTTTCTCTAGACCCCAAAGAATCCAAAAAGTAACATTTTTTTTACGTAGCCGAACACAACTTTGGGAGTCACCCTTTAATGCAATTGACACAGTCATGTCGGTAAGGGAGAAAAAAAAGAGTTGAGGTTAAACGGAGGGAAAAGTCTAAAATGCCGGTAGTTGTTGAGTTTGAAACGTCGAAGGTCGTATGACAATTGGAATACAGCCTCTGGCAATGCATTTCAAAGCTTTTAAGTTGGGGTATGAATGACTGCCTATATTTTACTGTACGGGAATTTGAAAGCTTAACAGTAAACTCGTGTGTGCTTGAAGCTAAGTGAGTATTTCTAGGAAATGTGTAAAGAGGTGGAATACGTTTAGAACTGAATTTACCATGAAAGTCGTGGTAGTAAATGCTTAGTACTCCAATATTTCTGCGATGCTCTTCTTCTATAGACTCCCTCTATAGAAACCATGTTGGCTTCATCTCCAATTAGTTGGAACGCCTGTCTCTGGAAACGGTCGAACATCGCAAGTTGAGTTTTGGGGGCCCCAGCCCATAAATGCGAATTGTACTCGAGACCTTGTCTAATGTAGGCCTTATAGATATTTGCTAGGTCAAATGTTATCCAGGGTAATGTCATCTGCTAAGCAATGTATCGGATTGAACTTTGACGACAGAAGGCCATTAATAAAAATAAGAAATAGTGTGGGTGATAAAACAGAGCCTTGGAGGACTCTGAAATCTATGGGAAAGGAGGAACATGCCACGCCAACCAATATGACTTGCACGGTGCATTCATATAAGAAACTTTCAATCCATTTTACCAGGTTATTATTAAGGCCGACTGCTTTGAGCTTCACTAGAAGACATCTGTGCCAAACTCTGTCAAACACTTTAGCGATGTGTTTGACCTTCGCCAAATTTATGTAGTCAAGCATTTCAACGATCAGTCAGATATACCAAGAGCTCACCTGTAGAACGTTCGTAAAAGCATCCGTATTGGCGATCATTGATAAAATGGAAGAATATTTTGCGATTCACAGGATTGGAAGGAATTGTCCAGAAGAGTAAAATGGAATAAATCGCGCAGCGGTTTAGCCAGGGAAGAAAAACAATTCTTAAGTACTATGGGAGAAATACCGTCAGGACCTACAGATTTCTGAACATTGAGCTCATGAAGAATTCTGGAGATAGGTCATATGCGAAAATGAATCACAAGTGGACGAAATTCAGATGGTGTTGCATGCGGGGAAGACTAGTTTGGCGCTGGCGGCCTGAAGTTTCGTGCGAAACTTGCTACAAGAAGATCAGCTTTCCCAACAGGATTGACTACAATTCGGTTCCCGTCTAGAAGAGGTGGTGTAGATAATTTTACATCGTTGTTGTTGACCATTTTAACTAACGACTAAAAAGATTTTAATCCTTTTAGTTCTTAGTTTTAGCACTTTTCAAAATAGATTTGCAGTTATTTCTTGACACGTTGAGATCTGTTGGCAAAAGTTGGGTTGCTTTTAAAAATTTGAAAATAATTTTTCTTGTTCCGGATGGCAATCTTTAGAGAACCATCATTCGATGGTTTGATTCGTTTAAAACTAGAGGGTATGAAGAGTTCCACACCTTTAAGGATAGTTTCAATTATAAGCTGATAGGGTATATCACAATTATTTGACTCGAAACACAATTTCCAATTAAAGGCCCAGAAATATTGGTTTAATGCTCCCCAGTCTGCTTTTTTGTAATACCATGTGGTTCTTCGAGGCACTGTGTCTTTCAATGTGTTTTAACGTTGTACTCGGAAATTGTGCTCGAATCAGGAAGTGGCCAGTATTCCTAACTGGGGATGACGATATAACAAAAACATAATATAAGCCAGGCTATAACGATTTCAACGTCAGGACTTGCATCATACAATGCTTAAATAGAGTCAGACAACTTATCCAATTCTATTCTTGTGCGTGCTACAGTCAATGTCGGCCTTCTGTAAACATAGCAAAAGAAAATAATTTGCCTTTGGACCTGAAGTTTCACCCAGGAGTAGTTAAACTCTGAATTAAAGCAGGTGACTAGATGGGAAACAACTTGAAAAGCTACATCATTGCGTATGTAAAGCGATTCTCGTTTTAGAAATTGACCCTCAAATTGTTGCACAGTGTCATTATCAATTGTTTGTTAAATTAAATGCTTGTTGTGATCAGTAATCGTCTTATGAATTTGTTTTTGGTTTGCATCGTATAAATTAATTTGCCTTAATCCGCTAACCGCGTACTGGTATTATCATAATGTACAAAGTTTTCGTACTTAACTTTGGTGTAATTATTGTTCTAGTTCTGATTGTTACATTGTTACATTTAGGTTATGAAAAGATTTTTGTATCGTTGATATCTCAACCGTAGCGTTGCAACATGCTTACAACCATTTCACAGTTTTGAAGGAGTTTAACGAATTGGGTCGTTCTTCTTGGTCTTACTTTTTCTTCCAAAATAATCTGTACGAAATTTGAACTCCCTAGCTTAACACGTTTTCAAGCGAGAGAGATTTTCGAGTGATATTATGAACGTCTTTTTATTCCTTATTTCTTAGAGTTACAAACTTGGTGTCAAACTTTAAGTACTCGCAGTTTTCATCGATAATATAAAAGTTTCCCCACTTTTAAGCTATACCCCCAAGTTAGATAGACTGCTGCCGAATCTCCCATATAAAACTCAGATAACGTATAGAGTCTGACTTTGCAATTAAACACTGTGTACTTGTAGCTCAATTATTGATTTTGTTTGAATGATTTCAGTTAATATACGTGTACACCTCATCTACACATATATAATCAGTATAGTATTTATATAATAACATTAATATCTTGAAACCGGAATACCTATTTTCGATATGGCTCAATTAACATTTTCACAATATACGAATATAATTTAGCAAAGCCAATAAGACACTAGACTTCCATCGAGCACAAGCATATAATAATTCTCCACACGATTTCATCATAATTATTTGATGAAAACGTGTAGCAAATTTCATCTCCCCGCAGACCAAACCAAAGAGAATCCAATGATTTCGCTCATCCTATACCGAGAATCCGTCCGAACTTATGCGCTCCTTATTCCTTACTCTATCACTCCAAAGTCGAAAATTAACGATAATTCAATGACTCTACAAATCGGAAGTCATTTAGGACCGACCATCCATTTCCTTGGACCCAACGGTACCAAAGAAGGATAGTGTTTGCGTGCAATCAGACAGCCTGATCATTGCTGAATATTCGATTTTCTCTTGCAGAGGGAGGCAGTCGTATCCTTTCAAGAATTCCGACATTCGTATATATGAATACGTATGTAGACGTTAGGAATGGAGTTCAGGATAGACGTTTTCTGCTAAAGGACGGGAACATACGGAGTATTGCCATTGGTGTGTTGTTTTTGTTTTCCATGCTGCTAGACAAACTTTTTAGTTGTTTCCGTTTCCGGCTTAATGCTGAGGCACGTACGTGCACAGATCGTACATTTCGCTTAGTCCTTCGTCTTCCCTCATTTCCTTCCAATGCGATAAATCACTTGAAGATGTTTGGCGTAGGAACTGTCTCTAGCTAAGGATTTCGGTAGCAGACGTGTGATGTAATCATTTCATTAGGATTCATTGATAATATTCATTGGTTTTGGGGCTGCCATCGCTTTATCTCGCCACCCGCACTTCGGGACACACACATATTCAATGAATTTCTATGTTGGGATTATATTTCGCATTATGTAAGTTATTGCATTAACGAGATTCACTCTTTTATTCAATTTGCCAAACATTTGCAAATTTCTATGGAATGTTATTATGTGTGCACATACATAACGAGACGTAGCAGACAACATTTTTACAAATACACAGAACGTGATAACATTTTATTAATTTATATGTCTCTGACTTACCCGGTAGATGGTGTTGGAGTAAAAGGAGAGTGCTGTAACTGAAACATAGAATTGGCAACAACTACGTCGCTCTGTGCGCTGCGCCGATGCTTCTGGAATAACCGCAGAACAAAATGAAAGCCCCAAGGATATTTAAAATGCAAAAATTATTACATTTCCGAACTTTTTCCCTATTCACCATGAAAATTTTATAATCGCGTGCAGTAAAAGGATAGGAGGAAATCGGTTCGAGGCCGCCACTTTACATGAATATACATTAAAAGGGGGGTGTTGGTTGCGGAGAAGGTGAAAAGCATATTTTAATGGATAGCCAAGGTATTCGTGTGTGCAGCGATTTCGGTCGAAATTGAAATGCCACCGAAATTTGGTTATAAGTTATAAAGAAATTGGGTCTCGTTTTTTTTTTTTTTTCTTAAAAAAGTTTCTTGTACGCTTTGCTACCAAAAAATTGCATATTGGCGGCCTAATGGATTAGGTTGTTGCGGTGAAATGTCGGATTTAGCGATGAAGTGAAGTTAGGTCCGATTTTCATGTGCCAAACTGCCGGCAGGACTTTGCGGTATTAAATATTGAACAATAAATATCCCTGGAATCCTTTCAGTTTTCGGTTTCTTTGTGTCGATAGCTTTCGCAGTTTCGAAGAAAAATAATTCAAATTAAATTCAAAATTTCGTGAAATTGCATGAGAGGGGCAGAATGAGTGAGGTAAAGTTGATGTTTTTTTTAAAACTGGTTGCAATTACAATGAAATTAATACTGATAAAAATTTATTCATTTAGCTTGTGCATTTGTATAGAAGAGGTAGAAAGAGTCAGGGGATCGGATCAATATTTTGTAATATTTATGATATATTCATTGTTATACTTTGATCCAAATTTCAAGTCGATACCTCAAATAGTTTCGAAGAAAACGCAATTTCTTAAAATTTCGAAATATGAAATTTGTATGGGAGGGGGTAGAAGGAGTGGGGGGATGTAGCCCGTTCACGAACTTAAAGTTACTTTTTCGCTAAAAACGACACATAACAAATTTCAGCACGATAGCTCAAATCGTAAGTGGCGTAAATAGTACCACCGCTGACCCCACGTTGCGGGGGAGAAAGCGCCAGGGTTCGAAGGCGCCAGGGTTCGAAGGCGCCAATTACCAAAGCAAGTTATACTCGAACTTTGAGATTGGAACTTCTCGTTAAAAACCGTTAGAATCATCTACCGAAAAAAACAATTTTTATGATTCTTCTACCCCGCAGGGGGTAGTTGTAGGATGAGGTTTACCAATTCATGCAACTATCTTTGGAGAATTGCAACTCCACGGACCTAAGCTAACCATCAGGGGATCAATAGAATTCACCCACAGCCAGTCGTGCTTACCCTAAGAATGGCAAATGGATCATCACCCGTGATCTTAAAATCTAACTGATAGGAGAAACGGATACAGCGCCACGGATACGGACGGATTTCACGGTAATGACTTTTGGCATTCAAAAACGGACTATGATTGGCTTCTGGAACGTTCGAACATTGAATGACAAGGGTAGGGCTAGGGTCATTCGGTCCATGCACCGCCAATCAGTGATCGACTGTGAAATGGAGCACTATAAAATCCAAATCTTGGGCTTGAGCTAAGTCAGGTGGACAGAATCAGGAGAAGAAGAGGAAACACCATTCTGTACGTTGGTCCTGAGAGTGAAGCCAAAAATGGCGTGCCGGTCGTCCTTACACCGAGAGCGAGAAACAGTCTCGTCAGCTGGGAATCTCGGATAGGATGATCATCGTCAGGCTCAGGACCAGTGTCAGAAAGGTCACAATTTTGCAGTGCACCAACTAATACCACAACACCTGGTGACAAAGAGGAGTTTTATAATCAACTGATGGCCGCCTTCGAGCGTGATATTATCATCATCTGAGTAGATACGATAGCCCAGGTTGGCTTTGACAACACTTGACTAGAACACTTCATGGGGAAGCATGGTGATCTTTAGGTCGACGCGTCACGACCTTGGATTAAGAGATCCGAAAACGACGAATTATTTGTGGAGTTTTGTATTACGCTGCAAATAGTCATCGGATTATGCACAGCAGCTATTCGATGGCCACAAATTCTTCAAATGAAGCGCAAGCTTAATGTGGATAAACTTAGGAACCCCAACAAAAAGCGCGAATACACCACCATTCTACACGAAAAGTTATCCACATTTTGGATATGAAATGCGCACTCTGTACGCCAATTGGGGGCAACCAGGAACACATTTTATTTTCATACTAGGGTGTAGCCTAGCGGGTAGCGTGTTGGTCTACAATGCGAAGGTTGTGAGTTCAAATCCCGGTCGACGCGTAATTCCAGCACACTACCTGCTTGGGTATACCTCGGTTACCTCAATCTACGAAAATAAAAAAACTCGTAGATAGAGGGTTGTGCGAAGGGCTAACAACTCTTCCGCAATAAATAATGAAAATGTTAAGGAACCTGAAGGTCAGGAGGCCAAGGCCCGATTTGGGCTGTAGCGCCATTGAAGAAGAAGAAGAAGGAACACATTTCTAACTAGTGCTGAAGAATCTGTGGGATATGTGCAAGGCGATGAGAAACCATGGATATCGCAATGGGACACGGTTGGCGAACGGAAAAAAGCCAAATTGGCAATCATCTCTCAACCCGATGTCAACCAACGAATGCCCGACCTGAACTACCGCGATGCTCATATACAGCTTAGAAAGGCTGTTAGATGCGACAAGAGAAAGTCCATTGAAGATCCGGCCAACAAGGCAGAATCTGCGGCTTAAAAAGTAAATAAGGATTATTATGTCAGCGTATTGAAGCCTTTAGGAATGCTCATCACAAGAGGCTCGAACTGTAGAGAAACAACTAGTGGTTTCTTCACCACGATAATGCAAAGGCTCTCACACATCATCTTGAACGCAACTATTTGACCAAAAACCACGGAAATACTATTCCGCTAGCTGTGACTTTTTCGTTTTAAGCGGCCGTACTTACCATCGGTCGATATCGATTTCAAATCATTTTGCCTATGATTTAAAATCGAGAGAGTAAATGATTTTGTTCTCTCCGAACACTTTTTCGTGTCGTAATTTGCTCGACTTCTAGCCAGTCGTACATGCTGTGATGATTAGTTTTTTCACATCGATGCGGGAAGATGCGACTAAAGGAATGTGCAAGAATAAAGAGGAAGTGGAAATGAAAGCGGGGAAATAGGTTGCGAAGGAATAAGGAAAGAAAATGATGCATTGGAAAAAATACAAACACAAAGTTATCAACAAGCATAGGTCAATGGATTTCTCATCATTCACCACCTACGAACTTTGATCTGCGACAACACATACAAAGAATGCAAGCGATCATCGAAAATGCGAAGGGGAAAAGACAAATCTCTTGAGAGCGTACGAACATCTTGTAAAAGAGACCAACCGATTGAAAAATCGGCGCAGACCGACCTCTGCTCTGGTCGCCGTCTCAAGGCATACTGTAGTGTTGGGTTACTCATACAAGAGGTGGTACAAATGTCCCATTCATGCACCTCAAATGTCCCATCACTACAAAAAATATTTTTGTCCCACTTCAACGCTTTTGTCCCATCTGAATTAAAGTCATGCATTTGTACGGATGCCGTACCAACACATTTGTACGACTCAAATCACACTCACTTCACTTCACAGTTTTTGTCCCATGCATTTGTATGGCTGCAAGCAAAGCTTTCTAGAATGTAGAAAACAATCTTGTCATAAAAACACGTTTTACCGAAAACAACACAAAAGCATAATTAAATCAAACTAAGCACGGAAATATTACATACATACATTTTCGTAATAACTAAAATTCTACAGTTTTCCATGTGAAAATTAACCTAGCGAATTTTTATGGAACTGCCAGTTTTGTTATGACTCTAACATACAAACTGACTCACCCAACCGACAAGCCGAGAAATAATGGTTTGTATGGGACATGGAGCTTTTTAATGGGACATTTGAGGTGGGACATTGTACCACCTCAAATTTCAAATGAGCCCCTCATACAAACATGGGACAAAAACTCTTGTCCTACCCAACACTAGCATACTGAGCTTCAATTTTCCCTGCAAAATTTACTGATTGATTTTCAAACAATTATGATGTATTTTTTATGAAAACTAATACCGAACTCATTGAATAAGCTTAACAACATTCTATTATTCGATATCAATGTTAAAAAAATTTCATAGTCATCAGTTTTAATACATAAATTCGAACAAAAAATCAATAAGAAACGCACTTTTTTAACTCCATTTATTATTAACAAATCTTATAAAAATCGAAAAAGTTCTTCCGTCAAGCACTTGTCGCAAACTTTTTCTATTGTTATTGCAAAAATAAAATATAGTCGTCGCCTGACTTATAGGTCATAAGTCGCATCGAAAAGTATAGTTTTTCTCATTTTTAAAAAACCGAACCCGGAGTTATGCTGTAAACTTTTTTCTAAACATAATTTTAAAAATTTGTTTCCAACATGCTGTTGTAAAATTAACAAGGATTAAAATTATAAAAACAAATTTTCATTATATTGAGTGCTTTGTCAGGAATGTCTGTGCGAAAATAGCCATTTTTGCACGAAATCGTCGTTTCGGTATGTATGGCCCCTTAAGACGATTGCGGCGATAAAGTAGAATTCGCAGAAGGAGCTGAAGGCGTTTCCAAAATCGGCGTATGCGTATGAACATTGGAAGAAGCTTTGGAATATGTGTATTGCTTGCGATGGAGGTTATTTTGAAGTGGATAAAGTAAATACCGATGAATAATTGAACCGTTTTCATTCTATTGACAAATTCCGGGTACCTCTTGAACAAAGAGAAAATCAGAAAATAAATGAAGAAATCACTAAAAACGAGTCGCTTAGACTACAAAATTTTTCGTTTTTTATTTTACTTAAACTAAATATTTGTCTCAAAACAATTTCTCCCAATTCAGATCTAAATCTATATGTGATCTATGCTCATTATATACTCTCTTTAATAGAATACAAATTAGCTGGATTTTAAAAATTACATGAATTTCGTTCTAATTAAATCCCATCTTGATTGATATTAATTAATTTAAGGAGTTCAGCAAACATACAGCAGCTTCGCTGTATATCAAAACTCTCCTGCTGTGCGTCTTATTGAAATCCTCGTGCCAGTTTATCGCGCACATACGTAGTATGTGTTGTATTCTCTTTGTACAATCTTCAGAATTGAAAGCAATTTAAACCATATAAGAAATAAAGTCATGATTCGGTATCATAATTGCATGGTGTATATGTGCTTAATACGTTAAGTTGACATAATTGACACGAAACAAGTTATGCGGGCTTGAAAGTACTCGATCCTAAGATCGTACTTTTTAGTCATCCATCCTTCCCCAATAGACCCTTTTACTGTCAAACTGATTACAAGTAAATATAATTACATTTGAAAATTTCATGTAGGCACCAACGCATATACATACATAGATACAATCGCTTATGTTTATACTTCCTTGTGCAAACTTCTCTCTGATGTAATTAAACACGCATTTATTTACCGAATGTTGTCGCTTCTCGATAAATTTTTAATTAAAAGTGATTAATTAATTTTTAATCGTGATAATTTTACACATACATTTACATAAAAGATTACTACGGTATAGAAAGACGAAGATTTTATTATAATGATGATGGTATTGATAATTTACTCTAAGGGGCTGTTTGACTCGTTCCGTTAAATGAATTTGGTAGATTTGTGACATTGAAAAGTGTCATACCGAATCATTCATGATGAGCTTCAATTAACTTATACGAATATATCGCAGTTGATGCGATTGTTGTACTTTATTGTTCGTTATTGTTATGAATTAAAATGTATTAAGAAATTCCAATATAAGCCAATTGATTAGTTTACATCAACTTGAATGGAGAAAATGGGACGAGGTGCTATGAAGACATCGTTCTAAATTTGTCGTTTTATAAATTAATTATGCAATATAAATAAATTGTAGAGAGTGTGCTATCAGAACATGAGTGAATTAATTTTTTCCTATAGGGTCTTAATCTATCGGGTTGGAGCCACAGCTTAGCATTGATTAGAGACACTCTATTTATGCACTTTGGGCAAAGTTTTACACACCAACTCTAATATGCAGTACAGCCCCTCAATCTCTACTTCAAATAAGAGCTCGCTGATATACATGTCATATAAAAATAACTAAATTCAACTCCATTTTGATAAATTACGATCGGATATCCTGAAAATTATTTCTCTTCAAGTTCAAGTGCTCACCAAACCGTGCAAACAACTAACCCTATATGTAAACCGCAGTTCTGGCATGCATAAAAAAAACACCAACCCTGCTAATCGTCATAAACACCCTACAACATATTGGCTACAAAATAAACTGTGCACTTCACATCGTCTCATTCAACCACTTCGTCTATTCCGAAAGTGAATAGCAAACCAATAAATGCCTAAAAAACAAAAATTTTTCGCCCCCCCTGCACGTATGTCTACATAATAGATTCGCAACATTACTTGAGTATTTTGAGCATAAGTTTCCCTTTCTGTTTTTTAATGAACTGTGTATTTTTACAGTGAATACAGGGATTGTAGCCAACCCTCATCCGACATTCATGCCCCATTTGCCATTGAATTCAGATTGAGTGCCAAATAACAATGACGTTAAGGGTTCTTTCGGCTCGAGAATCCGAAGAATTTGCACTTCGATTAAAAGGACTCTTAGACTTGTTCGGTGTTACTAAAACGCTTGGCCCGCCCGCGGTTTCGGAAGTCATTAAAAAGTGCACGGTGCGTTAATGGCCTTGCGCTTTATCCTTCTGAACAGATTTCATTGAAAATATCAAACGCCACCACCAAATAACCGCATGATCTCGTTTTAGGAACACCGACTCTAACACACCAATTCTGATCTGAATAATAAGGAATATGGGAATTTAGTTGTATCATCGGTTAGAGGGGAAGTTAATGCGGATTAAATCTTTTTTTATTTATTTTTTACAAAAGGATTTTGTTGTTCGTTGGCACTACTCTTCAAATCGTCTTTAGATTACAAAAAAAAACGCAAAATAGAACTTAGTAAATTAACCGAAAGCTAGGGTGTAGCCTAGTGGGTAGCGTGTTGGTCTTGTAATGCGAAGGTCGTGAGTTAAAATCCCGGTCGACGCATAATTCCAGCACACAGCCTGCATGGGTATATCTTGGTCACATTAATCTACGAAAATGAAATATTCGAAGATAGAGGATTGTGCGAAGGGCTAACAACCCTTCCACAATAAGTAATGAAAAATGTTAAGGAACCTGAATGTCAGGAGACCAAGGTCCGATTTGGGCTGTAGTGCCATTGTAGAAGTAGAAGTAGAAATTAACCGAATTTGGTTCAATCCTGAAACTAATTTAAGAAAACAATGCTAAAGCCTTTCGGCATGATTTTAGCGCTCTCAAATTCAACAATACGTTATTATCGGTTATGTATCTGAAAAATTAGCATACGGCCGTTAAATTCTTTTCTAATGTGGATACTGCAAGGCCTCCGTCAAGACATGTTCCTAATAACACTTCGGCAATTTACCCTAACATCCCCGAGAATCGATTACTTTAACATTTTTCTTATGTTAAATTGCCTTAAAAGATAAGGAAAAGCATGGTTTCAAATGTAGTACCATCAAAGTATTTCTGGAATTTTCGAGAGTTTATATTTATTAAACCCGCTTCGCACGAATTTCTGGTCGCATTTTTGAAATTTTTTAATTCGATGGTTTCTGCGATTTGACCAGAAATTTGATCATGTTAAATGGAAGCTAGGGTGTATCCTAGTAGGCAGCGTGTTGGTCTTGTAATGCGAAGTTCGTGAGTTCAAATCTCGGTCGACGCAATATATAATTCCAGCACATTGCTTGCTTGGATATATCTTGGTCACCTCAATCTACGAAAATAAAAAAATCGTAGATAGAGGGTTATGCGAAGGGCTAAAAACCCTTCCACAATAAGTAATGAAAAAGATAAGGAACCTGAATGTCAGGAGGCCAAGGTCCGATTTGGGCTGTAGCGCCATTGTAGGAGGAAGAAATTGTGAAAATTTCCAAAATCTGTTTTTGCAAGTTTTTACATTTTGAGGTCACGTTAATCCAATAAACTCTTTAAATATTCGGATGTTAGCAATGATGCTAAGAACTTTATCAACGCTTAGAACATTAAGCTGTGGAAATAGGAGAGAGGAAGGGTATTCACTTTTTGTTTTAATACAATTTTTAGCAACATTTTGTGGGCAACTAAAAGCGTATTTATCAGTGTCTGTGTGGATATACCCGACGCAATATTCCATATTGTAGAATGGAGTGAATAGTTGCAAAATAAAACATTCTTACATTTGTTTTAGATAAATCAGTTCTAACTTCTAGGCATACAGGTATTAGTTTTCTTAATCTATTTATTTCCATTTTAGGTTTTGATCGGATATCACTCCTAAATAATTTGTTTAAGACACTTTATTCAAAAGTGAACAATGGCAGTTTAGTAAACACGATGACAAATGTATTTTCAATCTGAAATCAGTGGATTGACTACGTTCTGATAGAGAGAATGTCATGTAGTTAGTTTTGCTTATGTTTAGAGCTAGCGAATGATAATTCAGCCACTCTTTTAATGATAAACTATAACTCGCTTTCAGTTTAACACTTTTAAAGTCACTGTCTTCAATTATTAAAACAGTGTCATTTGCAAATGATATAAATTCACCTTGAATTGGATGGTAATATAAATCATTTACATATAACAGAAATAGCAATGGTCCAAAAACAGTGCCTTGAGGCACACCGTGAGCAAAAGTAACCTCGTCGCTACAAATGTTATTAATCTTAACCATTTGTTTTCGATTTGTTAAATAGCTAGAAATCCATTTACTATTTTTAAATTTAGCTTGTGCAGTTTTTGCTCTTTGTTTTTATGCGGAATAGAATCAAACGCCTTAGCAATATCTAGAAATACTGCGCAAGGTTTTTTTCTTGCATCAAGCGCTGTTGAAATTTGTTTGTCCTGTCCTGAAGCCATATTGACAATCAGAAAATAACCTATTAAGATTTATGAACTGCATTATTCTGTTTTTGGCAACTTTTTCTATAACTTTGGAAATGTTAGATATTAAAGATATAGGTCTGTAATTACTAACAAGCTTTTTGCTGGCTGCTTTGTGTATCGGCGAAACTATTGCAGTCTTGTAGATTTGCGGGAATATACCTTTTTCAAAGCTAAGGTGAACTAAATGAGTCAATGGTTTTATAATAAAAGAAGATATTTATACTCTAGATGAAATCTGAGAGTCTATTGCGTTTGCCTTACCGTTTGCAACACTAAGAATAATGCTCGCACAGAGCCGCTAAGGGTACAGAAATATTTGTTCATAAGCCTCGATTCCGAGTTGCTGTCTGTCCGTCTGTTCGTCTGTCTGACCTTCTGTCTACAACATAACTCTCGGTAGCTTTGACCTATCGTGCTGAAATTTGTTATGTGTCATTTTTAGCAAAAAATTAACTTTAAGTTCGTGAACGGGTCACATCCCCCCACTCCTTCTACCCCCTCGTATACAAATTTCATTAAATTTCGAAATTTAAAAAATTGATTTTTCTCCAAAACCATTTCAGCTATTGACTTGAAAATTACGTCATAGTATAATGATATAAATATCATTAACCTCAAGAAATATTGATCTGATCTCCTTACTCCTTCTACCACCTCCCATACAAATGCACAATTTTCAAAAATGCATTTATTCGGTTTGCAATGCAACTAGTAAAGCCAAATGAACCAATTTTTGTCATAATTAATTTTATTATAATTGCAACTAATTTTGGAAAAACTATCAACTTTACCTCACTCCTTCTAACCCCTCCTATACAAATTTTACGAAATTTCAATTAAATTAGTTTTCTTCAAAACCGTCAAAGTTATCAATTTGAGAAAAGTATACTATTTTAAATATAATTGATGTCAAAAAATTTGGTTTTGATTCAGATATTCCTTCTACCCCCTCCCATACAAAAGCAGAATTTTGGTAAATGCATTTAACCGATTTTCATAGAAACTAGAAGAATTAGAAACTTGAAATTTTGCCAGAATTTGTCCCTTAACAATTGTAATAAAAGCAAAAAAAAATATCGCCTTCACCCTACTCTTTCTACCACCTCCCATACAAATTTTTATATTGGAAGTTCAAGAAAAGTTTTTCTCCTTCGAACATATGAAAGCTATGGACATAAAAATTGTAACAAAGCAATGTGATTAGGATGTTGATAAGCAGATTCAAAATCAACCAAAATTCCTCCTCTTTCTCTGCCACCTCCCATACAAATACCATAAATTCAGACAAAAATTGTTCAATTTCCTTGAAAATTATGAAAGCAAGAAACTTTGAATTCAGCATGAAATATTTTATTTATCACGTTCATTGTTACATAGAAAAATTACAAACCTCCCCCTCTGATTTTACCACCTCCCAAACAAAAGGTAAGAATTTCATCTAGAGTATCATATGATTGGGCTTTACGCCCAATCATAATTCTGTTATGTTTTTTTTAAACATTCAACAGTAATTCCATCGAAACCTGAACATGAACCACCATTCATCCTGTCAATAAGACCTAATTTCTTTATTATAGTTATTTCTGTAAAAAACATTAAGAATTCCTACTTCCTTTGCCACCGCCCATATAAAGTGCAACATTTTCCAAAACACAATAAATCATTGTTTTCAGTCTATCAAAAAAATGGAGCTGAAATCTGGTGAAAAATATTTTGGTAGCAACTGTAACATGGTATGGAACAAACTCAAATCAATGTAGGCACTTCTTCCACCGCATCTCAGCGAAAATATTATAATTAAAGTCACAAAAATTGGTACTGCGCCCCCAGAGAAAAATCCTAGGTAGGCCTCTGCCTCTAATCTTAAAGAAGAATATTTACATTTTTTTTATTAATATTCTTTTTTCCTTCAATTGGAATGGACAAGTATAGTTATGCAACGCTACTATACTTTCTATCAATATCTTTCTTAATTTGATGGTTGATTACTCATATCATAATTCTACAATACAAATTAGTTACTTGAATCTAAAATGAACTGATTTATCCGGACATATACATATATATACCATACTTATAAATATAATTGTAGTATCTGCCTGTTAGGGTATAGCCTAGTGGGTGGCATGTTGGTCTTGCAATGCGAACGTCGTGAGTTCAAATCCCGGTCGACGTAATGTAATTCCTGCACACTACCTGATTGGATATAGCTTGGTTACCTCAATCTACGAAAATGATGAAAAAAAATTCGTAGATAGAGGGTTGTGCGAAGGGCTAACAACCCATCCACAATAAATAACGTAACAATGTTAAGGAACCTGAAGGTCAGAAGGCCAAGACCCGATTTGGGCCGTAGTGCCATTGTAGAAAAGAATCTGCCTGCTATTTGCTTATAAATGTCTATAAGTTAGTGGTTCATTTTATTTAGACAATAACTAAGCATGAAAACACATTTTTGAAATTCTTTTCTTTCTATTTGTCTGTCTGACTGTCCGGCTTTAACTCAAAAACGGCTGAATATTTGTAATGAAACTTTCACAGTTTTTTGGGTGTACTTGGAGTCGTAATCTCCTTTCAATTCCCTCACTCCTTCCACTCCCTAAAAATGACTCATTTTCCAAAATATATAATAATCAAATTTTCCTGGAAACTAAAAGAGGTACGAATTTGAAATTTAAAAAATTTTATTTTTATCATCAATGTTGTCTATAGTATACAAATTATTTGCATTCCCCCATCTCTTCTGCCACCTCCCATGCAAGCTGCACAATTTCACTAAATTCAATTAACTAATGTTCTCAGTACATATTTAATTTTATTAGCTTATATTTGGAACAAAACATTTTTATAGCTACTTTAGCATAATGTGTAATAAATTTGTTCAATGCTATCCCCTTCCACCACTCCTCATACAAAGTTTCTTTACAACGGGTGTTTTTTTTAGAGGCTGAGAAGTTTTAATTGAAATAATAAGTTATTTTTAGTATCCATGAAATTAGCTTATTTTCAAATACAATTTTATGGCATTAATGTTTGAATATGATTTCGGGCATGTGGCCGCCGCGGCTGGCGGCTACATGACGTAATCTGGAAGTCCAATTTTCACACACTCTTCGCAGTAAATCTGGCTGTATATCGGCAATAACGCGTCGAATGTTGGCTTCCAAGTGCTTAATACTTTCTGGTTTATCCACGTTCAAATAATACTTTACATATCCCCAGAGAAAAAATCAAATTGTGTCAAATCGCACGAACGAGGTGGCCAGTTAACAGATCCTTTTCATGAAATTGATCGATCATCAAATGTTTCTTTCAGTAAATTAATTGTATCGCGTGCTGTGTGGCATGTGGCGCCCTCCTGTTGAAACCATATGTCTACAACATTAATGCCACCCCATTGTGTACTTTTTCAAAAAAAGTTAGTAATCACGTCTCTGTATCGCTCAACGTTGACTGTAACGTTCTGACCATCATCATTTTTGAAAATATATGAACCAATGATTCTACTGGCCCATAAAGCTCACCAAACGGTGACTTTTTCTGGATGTAATGGTGTTTCGACAACAGCTTATGGATTTTCATCGCTCCAAATGTAGCAATTCTGCTTATTGATGTACAAATTTTTCAAATAAAATTGTGGACTAATAGCAATGCTTCCTTCGGGCCATTTACCAAATGTACGGCGCAAACGATGATCGTGTGGCTTCAATTTCTGTACAAGTTAAATCTTGTAACCACGTTAGCCAAGATCTTTACGAAAAAATTTCCATAAAGTGGATAGACACAAGTTTAATTGTTGAGCACGATGACGAATTGACACATTTGGATCATCATCAACAGTACGCTGAGCACCATCAAACGCTTGTTGTGTGCGCACTTTACGACGTCTTACGGGTTTTGTATTATCGTTTAGAGTAAATGTATTGCGAAAACCACCAATAGTTTATCGAATTAACAGCTCTGATGGACGATTACAAGCACCATAAAATGCACGTAATGCCCGATGAATTGGTTGGTTGGTTTTCAAAATAAATTTGAACAATTTGCAAACGTTGCTCCGCTGCGATCTATTCATGATGAGTTGCCAAACCAAACTAACCCTAAAACAACCGCGAACTGCCAAAATGGCTATCACAGAAAACAGTGTAGCCAATTTAAAGTTCTCCGCCTCTAAAAAAAACACCATTCATCATAAAAATTTATATTCCATTTATAGTATCGTATGATTGGGATTTACGCACAATCGTAGTTCTGTCCAAAATCCAACTGCTTGCATTTTCTTAACGCTCATCAATACGTATAAGATGTTAAATCACCCCCGTGCGCACGGCTCTGTCCCATACAAATACAAGTATCATGATTTGATTCTACTTCTTCAATGGGGCTACAGCCCAAATCGGACCTTGGCATCCTGACCTTCAGGCTCCTTAACATTTTTTCATTATTTATTGTGGAAGAGTTGTTAGACCTTCGCACAACCCTCTATCTACGAATTTTTCATTTTCGTAGATTGAGATGACCAAGGTATCCCCAAGCAGGCAGTGTGCTAGAATCATACGTCGACCGGGATTTGAACTCACGACCTTTCGCATTGTAGATCAACACGCTACTCATTAGGCTACACCCTAGCTATCATGGTTTGATTCTTAATATAATATTATATTTATAAAAAAAATCCCAAAAAATGCTAATTATTGCGATTTTTACGCGGATAAATATAGATAAACTGTAACGCTATTGAAAAGTTGTATATGCAATGTCTATTTTCGAGAAGTTCTGTCAAATTATGCAATTAAATTGTAGCGCCATTGATTTGGAAGAAAAATAATTTCGGTATTTACCAACGTTAGGTTTGATTCCAGACAGGATTTTATAGTTAAAAATTTGGAGAAAAAATATCTAAAATTTCATAATCTATCTCTAAGAATAATTTTGTAGAACAATCCGTTGAAATAATTATTTTGACAACCGAAAACCGAAAAAGTCAGTGGAGTAGATATTTTCCTCGATATCATTCGCCCTCAGCGGATTAATTTGTGGCAACAGAATAGTACCAGAAGAACTACTTCGATTCCATCCCTTTTATAATATACAAAATAAGTTTAATAAAAAATTTACTTTTAAGCCAAACATCAAATAAGATGTTTCACAAATGTCTACCAACATTTTAATTTTGAGCAGAACGTAATGTCAATTTTCTTTTAATTTATATATCTCTCGCGTATTTGAGTCAGGAACGATACATACGTATTTACGTAAGCAAAAACGATATCCTTATTAAAATCATGACAATTGCAAACATCAACTCTCATCCGATAGTCATTAAATCAAATAAATATCAAGTGAAGCGAATTCCAATAAATTATTCTCAGCCCCATTATTATGTCTGCTATCAAGACACTATCAAGATGTCAATTGATTTAAGGACATTACCCCAATCCTTGTTTTAATTTTAGTTTTTTTTTTTTTTGTTCCTCTATTTCCTAAACGATAAGGGATAACTTGAGTTTCCTTCATTGTAGGAAAATTTGCGGAAATCTTTCTCCGTAATATGCCTCCGACTGATTTACAAACACAAACAATAACACCGTCCACCCTTGTAAATTTGAATGGTGCGCACGCGTTGCCCAACGGGCGGTCCAGCAATTACTTTATATACCCGCCGTCTCACATTTATGTGTTTTTTTGTCGACCCCCGAAGGCGGAAATTCCTCCTGACAATGCCCTTTTGTTACCGCCTGTTTGTCTGTCAGGACTAAATGTTTGCTCCCAGTCAATTTAACTGGAATCAAAATATTTCAATTGCCTACACGTGCAATTAATCGACGTGTGACACATTAGAAGTGGATTAAGGATGAATGTTATCCGGTGAAAAGGCAACCAGACAATATTATCACGAATTCAGTTACAAAATTAAGGAGCTTACCTTTCGCTGAAACCGCCGAAAATATGATTGCCAAAAGTCGGTGTTGTGATAGTTGGTGCTCTACAGGTCAATGATATCGGACCGCCAACTTCAATGGGCGAATCCGCAGTATGAGAGGTGGCCGGGCTTGTTGTTGAATTTTGGGGAGTTCGAATTCCTGGCGATGGCGACCCGGCACTCATTGAACCTGATTGTGATACGGATTGGGTCATTTGCGATGACGAGAGCGGACGTTCACCGTCGGAATCAACATGTGGACTCATTGGTGGTCCACTTGGACTTCGTGGTTCGTCGTCGATTTCGCCTGTAATATCGGGTGAGGAGTCTCGGCTATTGTCTGTCTGGAAATTAGAAACGATATAAAGGATAAGAAAAAATGCTTAGCACTTTTACCGAAATTGCTAACCTTTTCAACGATTACTGAATTTTCGCCACCATTTTCACGTTTTCTTTGCTCTTCCTTCAATCGTTCTGCTTTCCGCCATTTTGCACGGCGATTTTGAAACCATACCTGAAAAACAAATAGACAAGAATAATAAATTTTAAGTGTATCGAAACTCGGCACAACATTTATTTGGTCATTTCGAATGTAACATCGATTTAAAGCTTTCGTTATTATAATTCGCAATTCCTGTTTCAAATTAATCACCCTTTTTTTCGTAACTTATCTTTGCGTGGTTTAAAATGAGCAAGCAACTCTTACATACAGCCTGTAGATTGATATAGGGTATACCATGCGTGTTTTTATTAAATGTTTTCAAAATGAGGCTGAAGTATATTATACTAAACGCCTTAAATCTTGCTGAATGAGGTGGTCCATATTTATCTACGCAAGCAGCAAGATGTAATTGTGTCGATCTGAACTCACGATGTTCGCATTGTATTTACAAATATCACAACCCCTAAGTTATACTATTGTATAAAATGCTGAAGACCTTTAAAATCCGAAAAAAATTGTTCGAGCTATAAAAAAATGGTTTTCTGTAGTATATACTACCAAGAGCGAAAATCGAAGCACAATAATTTAATATTTGTTCGATTGTTTTCCAACCATAAAATCGTATAGTAAGTAAGGTACCAAAAGAAATGTGTCGAAAATTTAACTGTGATGTTAAATTTTTCGTGGGCACCACTGACATCTAATACTAGAAATTTGTAGTTCACGAACGAACTAGTTCAATCGAACTATTCGTATCGCAGAACGAAACGAACTATTCAGTAAAATTTTCACATTTAGTTCGAAGTAAACTGAGCTGACTGAATGTTAAATTCGTGCTTGCATACACGCAAGAGCGGTACCCATTTCATACATGCATGTGTTTGTCTGCTTGCATTGGTTGTTTCTATGAGTGTGTTGACGGAATACTGATAGAAGGTGAGTCAAAACTTTGGTGCATCGTCAGGCTGAAACTGGGAATACAATTGATAAAACAATGTCGCAATGAAACACGTCCATATTGTTGAAAAAACACATTCCGGAGAGTTATCAATACACACCGTTCATCAATAGCAGAGCACCGCGATAACACTCGATTGTTTGCCGCATTTTTTTTCAGTTATCTCGATCTAGTTTGATATTTTTTTTATTTATTCTTTTCATTTTTAACTGAAAAAAATTATTTTTTGCTGATATCTCGGAAACGGCTGTTCGGATCAAACCAGGTGTGACTTGCTATTTTTCTACCTTTTTTTTGACTTAAGCTATCTGTATAAAATTTAATTTTTTCAGCTGATAATTCGCGAACGGCCTGGCTATAATTTTGTAGTTTTTACTTCTTTTTTTTAACTGAAGATATTTGATCTTCTCTGAACTAAATAAACTATACTTGCTAAAATAACGAACGATTCTTTTTAGTGTGTTCGAGCTAGTGAACTACTTCTCAAATAGTAACTATTTTACCCATATCTAGTTAACACCACTGTGACTACAATGAATCTTGAAGTCTATCTACATTAATTGGATCTCCATGTTGAATTCGTTGAAATGCAATATAATTGGGTTTTGATATCAAATCAAATTCCTGTTAAGACCCCCTATAGGGGCATAGGACAGAAACAACTCTCTTCCACAAGGCGCGATCCTGAGCATCGGCTTTAAGCTGTTGCCAGGACTTGTTTATTCCTCTGGCCTCCTGCTCAACTGCTCGCTTCCATGTGTTACATGGTCGACCAACCCGACGTCTTCCTTGAGGGTTATAATCCAGAGCCTGTTTTGCGATGTTTTGCTCTGGTTTCCTCAAAGTATGACCGATCCACTGCCACTTTCGCCGTTGAATCTCAATACCTATTTTAGTCTGGCGAGTTGTACTCCAAAGTTCGTCGTTGGAGATCACTTCTGGCCAGAATATTCCTAAAATGCGTCGGAGGCATTGGTTTACGAAAGTCTGTAGTTTCTTGGTAAGTCGAACGGTCACTTTCCACGTAGTACAACCATATAACAACACGGATTTGACGCATGCGTCAAGAACTCGCAGCTTCGTGCGAAGGGAGATCTCTCTTAACCTCCAGAAAGGGGAAAGGATACCGAAGGCCTGACGAGCTTTATTTAGCCGAGCCTCAACATCCTGTTCGGCTCCGCCGTCCATGCTGACAATGCTTCCGAGATAGCAAAAATCTTGCACCTCTTCCACATCCTGTCCATTAAGAACAATCGGTGTGCTTGCGTTCGAACCCATGTGCATGTACTTGGTTTTACGCACATTTATTTTCAGTCCCGCCTCTTTGCATTTAGAATGCAACGAGCGAACATTTGACTCTAAGTCCGAACGGGTATGTGCAAGCAAACACACGTCATCAGCATAATCAAGGTGACTTAAGATGTTAAATAGTCTCCATTGAAGACCTTTACCTTCCCCACCTTCCAGTGCAGCTTTCAAGATGTCATTTATTACCACCAGAAACAGGGCTGGTGATAATATGCAGCCTTGTCTGACACCCGTTCGCACAGGAAAGCTCTCGGACAGCTCTCCTCTATGCAAGACGCGACACCTTGCATCTTCGTAGGATTCTTTAATCATAGCTATGACCTTATTTGGAATACCTCTCCTACGCAAAGCATTCCATATGTAATCTCGCTTAACGCTGTCGAAAGCCTTCTCGAAGTCCACAAACATGGGATGTAGTGGCGAACCCATTTCGGCTGACTGCTCTAATATTATCCGTAGGGTATTTGTGTGGTCGGTACAAGACGACCCTTTACGGAATCCAGCCTGATAAACTTCGAGAGTGCTCTCGACGACATCACTACTCCTATTGAGAATTACCTTAGCCATAATTTTTGATACGGCAGTAAGTAGACATATACCACGCCAATTGCCACAATCCCGAAGGTCGCCCTTCTTCGGAATTTTCACAATGACGCCCTCCTTCCATTCAGTCGGATATCTTCCATCCTTCCACACCTTAGTGAAGAGTGGGAGGAGTATATCGGCTGTTATTTCCGGGTCCGCTTTGAGGAGTTCGGTTGGTAGTCCGTCTATACCTGGAGCTTTCCTTCCCGCCATTGACCGAATGGCGGAAACTATCTCTTCCTTATCTGGGGGATCGTCCCTAATAGAGGATTGTTGCGGTTGGATGTTTGGAAGTTGTTCTGTTTCCGGAATATCTTCATCTGACAAGATGTTTAAAATATCAGAGAAGTATTCCTTCCATCGTCGCAACTGGTGTTCACTCATATTAAGGAGAGTTCCGTTGACATCTCTCACCAGGTGGTTGGCGGTGAAATTCCTGTTCGTCAACTGTTTCATGATTTTAAATAGTGAACCCATATCCCCAAGGTAAGCCGCAGATTCTGCCTTGTTTGCCAGATCTTCAATGGCCTTTCTCTTGTCGCGTCTAACAGCCTTTTTAAGCTGTATATGAGCATCGCGGTAGTTCTGCCTCAAGTCGGGCGTTCGTTGGTTGACATCGGGTTGAGAGATGATTGCCAATTTGGCTTTTTTCCGATTGTCAACCGTGTCCCATGTGTCTTGCGACATCCAGGGTTTCTCACCGCTTTGCGCATATCCCACAGATTCTTCAGCACTAGTTAGAAAAGTGTTTCTGGTTGCCTCCCAATTGGCGTCCAGTGTGCGCATTTCATGTTCACCCAATGTGGATGACTTTTCGCGTAGAATGGTGGTGTATTCGAGTTTTTTGTTGGGATCTCTGAGTTTATCCACATTAAGCTTGCGCTTCATTTGAAGAATTTGTGGTCGTCGGATAGCTGCTGTACACAATCTCAAGCAGGCAACCATCAAGTGGTGATCGCTCCCCACGTCAGCTCCACGTTTCGCTCGCACATCGAGGAGACATCTTCTCCATCGGCGACTTATAGCCAAATGGTCGATCTGGTTCTGAGTAACACCATCAGGGGAAACCCAAGATGTTTTATGATGACTCTTGTGTGGAAAAAGGGTCCCTCCGATGATTATTTGCCGAGTACTACAGAACTCCACAAATAATTCGCCGTTTTCGGGTCTCTTAATCCAAGGTCGTGAAGGGTCGACCCAAGGGTCACCATGCCTCCCCATGACGTGTTCTAGTCCAGTGTTGTGGGCGTTCATATCTCCTGAGATTATAGTAATATTACCTCTTGGAACACGTTCGAAGGTGGCACTCAGTTGGCTATAAAACTCCTCTTTGTCACCAGATGTTGCGGTATTAGTTGGTGCGTAGCTCTGCAGAATTGTGATGCTTCTGACACTGGTCCTGAGCCTGACGACGATAATCCTATCCGAGATTGGTTCCCAGCTAATGAGACTGTTCGTCGCTCTCGGTGTAAGGACGAACGCCACGCCACGCCATTTTTGGCTTCACTTTCAGGGCCAATATACAGAATAGTGTTTCCGCTAGGGGTTCGTTCTTCTCCTGATCCTGTCCACCTGACCTCGCTCAAGCCCAAGATTTGGATGTTATAGTGCTCCATTTCACGGTCGATCACTGATTGGCGGTGCAAGGACCGAGTAACCCCAGCTCTTCCCCCGTCATTCAATGTTCGAACGTTCCAGAAGCCAATCATAGTCCGTTTTCGAATGCCAAAAGTCGTTACCGTAGAATCAGTCCGTATCCGAGGCGATGTATCCGTTTCTCGTATCATTTAGGTCTTAAGATCACGGGTGATAAGCCCATGATCCAGTGAGTGTCCATTTGCCATTTTTAGGGCAAGCAGGACTGGCTGTGGGTGAATTCTACAGCCCCCATCCCAGAGGGGGATAGTTAGCTCAGGTCCGTGGAGTCGCTAACTCCAAAGATAGTTGCAGGAATTGGTAAAACCTCATACTACAACTACCCCCTTGCGGGGTTTTGATATATGGTATTTAAATTGAGAGTGTTATAATCCAACCATTCCTTAAAGTGTGAGTAAGCTGTAATTAACCTTTACATTGGTACCCTCACACGAACAGTCATCTATTAAAGCACTTTGTCACACGCAAACAAAATTAGCTCTCCTTCTAAATGAATCGAATAGATATCGTCAACACAGTTACAATAGGAACAGCAAAGGGCCAAGCACTGACACCTGGGGTACTTCTAATTCGAATACCAGGTAATCTCTGTGTTTATACCTGCTCACGCTTTGAATTCGATTGCGAAAATAGCTAGAGATCCAATCAATCCCATTTTGGTTTAAAATAGATTAATGTAAGTTCTCAAACTAGGGTGTAGCGTGTTAGTTTACAATGCGAAGGTCGTGAATTCAAATCCAGGGTCGACGCATAATTCCAGCTCACTTTGGAACGTACTGCCATTGTAGAATAAAAGCTCTGAACTATATTATTGTGACGAATGGAATGCTTTTGCTAAATTCGGAAATATTGCGTAAGATTTATTATCGCAATCAACAGATGCCATCATTTTACTTTATTATTCTAATAATAAAGTATTGTGATCGACACAGAAAAAAAAAATTTGCTACCCTGAAATTTTGTTTTTTCGCGTTTCATAACTAAATTAGCCTAAAAATGAAAAAACAAAATCCGTCCCACCGTACGCCGTACATATGGACTCATATCTCCGAGACCGTTAAAGGTAGAATGTTCGTTTTTGGGTGGATTGTTGATTGGCTGAGTTAGCTCCATTATCTAAATTTTGGGGAGTGGCAGGTGGAAGGGGGAGGCGGGGGGAGGGATAGAGTCAAAAATTTCACTTGGTAATATCTTCACCATGAATGCAGATAGGAAGTTGAAAATCAGTAGAAATATAGAGAGGGTTGTGGGACAAACATAAAAAATAATTTAATTTTCTTATCCATTGGTGTCCGAAAAGGGGGGGCTAAAAACAAATTATCGGCCGAATCGTTTTTTCAAATGATTATATCTTCGAAATTACATATCGTAAAAAATTCATATTTTGGGACCATTAAGGTGGCATATAGTTCCATCGGAATCAGCTTAGAGAGTAGCTAATTATTGTAAGGGGTGCAAAGAAAAATACTTAGAAATGAATACTGATGAAATGAAAACTATCTCTTAAGCTATGTAATTGAAACTTGAAACATATATTAAGCTATACTAGGAAAATACAAAAAAAAATATAACATGGTGAAATAATAGTAGTGAAGGAAAAGGGGAGCATTTCAAAAATGGCGCACTTTTCAAAATTACAAATCCTTATATCTCAAAAAAGAGTACAGATATCAAATCGAAAATTTGTCAGATTGTAGAACTACATAGTCGTTAATTTTGGTAAAAATTTTAAGTTGGGACGTGTAAGGGGAGGGAGATGGTTAGCAGAAATGTCGAATATTTTGAGTGATTTTTTTAGGGCTCTTGTGAAAGATACAAAGTTGAAATTTTGCATGTGAATACCTTTATTTGATGTACATAC
This sequence comes from Chorisops tibialis, assembly GCA_963669355.1. Classification (NCBI taxonomy): domain Eukaryota; kingdom Metazoa; phylum Arthropoda; class Insecta; order Diptera; family Stratiomyidae; genus Chorisops; species Chorisops tibialis. The sequence goes on from OY770262.1 coordinate 274,426,223, forward strand.
AAAAATAATAATAACTTGATCCATAATTGTTATAAACCGACCCCTCCCCGGCCTAACGTGCACAAGGTGTTTCATGTGCAAAAAATTTTTGAGTGAAATTTTAAGCTAGAGACTTGAAAATTTGCGAAATGCATTTAAAAAAAATCCCTAAATATACGAAATATTAACTAGTCGAAAACCTTTAAAACTTCTAAATTATTTTTTCGACCATTTTCAAGAATTCCATTATCACCTAACTATTAATAAATTTGAAATTTTGCACAAAAACTTTTAAAAATAGCTGAAATAAAATTGCGTCAAAAGTTTTGAAATCCCATACAAAACTATGACTTCGACCAATTTCATTAAATCAACTAATAACCAACAAACTAAAAGCTACGAACTTGAAATCTTGTACAAGCACCTCACAAGAGAAACGAAATAAAACTGCATATCAAATTTTACGATTCCCCTACCTTCTCTACCCCATCCCATACAAATGTTCGGTTTCGTGAATGTAAAATACACCGTATTTTATGAAATATCTATGCAAATTCGTCTATGAAACACATTCTATACAGAGAATATTGGACGTGATACAATCAATCAATTAAAAAGCTATTAACATCCACCAACCCTTACTATTACCCCTCCTCGTCCCCTCATAAAAACCCAAACTTGTAGAAACGAATGATATATTGTTAAATTGACAACAGCCCTGCCCAAGAACTCTCTTTTACTTAGTCTTCCCTAACCACTCTAACCTGCATATTGACTTTCCACTCATCCGCAACTTGTCCCAAGAATAATAAAATTTCGCACGACTTGTTGGCAATTTATTTATATTTATGCGCCAAAAGTTACTGAAACCTGGGTCTGTAATTTTTAATATTTTTTTCTTATTTCCTGCTTCAAATATCACAGAATTATAGTTACGCATAAAGCCTAATCATGCTTTACTCTAGCTGAAATAAAGATTCTTCTGACTTTATGAAATAACTAGCAAACGCCCGCGACTTCGTCCGCATAAAAATCGCATTAATAAGCAATTTTTGAGAATGTAGTTAGTAATACATTATATGGGATATATAATCCGCTTACTTTAATGGCTCTTTGAACACAATGTTTTGTATTATGTTGGAGTCAGAACCATAAATTATTAAGAATGATAGCGTGATAATCGCATTTGAATGGGAGAGGCTCGTGATCAAATCAAACACGATGATGACAGTACTAAATTTTTGTGCGGAGGTGGTAGAAGGAGTGGGGGGTTTTTGGTAATTTTTCTAGATACAACTATCATCACCATGCAATTGATATCTTTTAAATTTCAGAACAGTTAGATTCACACTTTTCGAGAAAATCGAGGTTTTGCAAAGTCGTGAAATTGTGTCATATTGTAAGGGAAGGGGTAGAAGGAGTGGAGCTAATCGGTTAATTTTTCCCGATAATAATAATAATACTAATTAGGGATTCATCAGAAAATTTTAGCTCGATCAAAGTTATACGTACTGAGAAAATTGGTTTAGAGTATTTCATGAAAAAGTGCAGTTTGTATGGGAGGTGGTCGAAGGAGTGGAGGATTTTTGGTAATTTTTCTAGAAACAACTATAATCACCATGCAATTGATGTGATTTAAATTTTAGATCAGTTAGATTCACACTTTTCAAGAAAATCGAGTTTTTGCAAAGTCGTGGAATTGTGCCACATTGTATGGGAGAGGGTAGAAGGAGTAAAGCTAATCGGTTAATTTTTTTCGATAATAATAATTATGCTAATTAAAGATTTAGTACAAAATTTTAGCTCGATCAAAGCTATACGTACTGAGAAAATTGGTTTAGAATATTTCATGAAAAAGTGCAGTTTGTATAGGAGGTGGTGCAAGGAGTGGAGGGTTTTTAGTTATTTTTTGAGAAGCAACTACAATGATCATTCAGTTGATATATTTTATATTTCAGAATAGTAACATTCACACTTTTGAAGAAAATCGAATTTTCGCAAAGTCGTGGATTTGTTTCAGATTGTATGGGAGGGGGTAGAAGGAGTAAACTTAATTGGTTAGTTTTTTTCTGACATTAATAACAATGCTAATTAAGGATTTAATACAAAATCTTAGCTCGATCAAAGTTATACGTACTGAGAAAATTGGAGTATAGTATTTCATGAAAAAGTTTAGTTGGTATGGGAGGTGGTGGAAGGAGTTGGGGGATTCAAACTATTTATATACTTCAAGATTGCATTTATAATAGAAATAATATATTTTAAATTTCAAATTAATAGCTTTCATAGTTTCCATGAAAATTTGATTATTATAAGTTTTTGAAAATGAGTCACTTTGTATGGGAGGGGGTAGAAGGCGTAAGGGAAGAAAAATAAAACCTAAAGCAGATTACTCCCCGAGGCAGACCTAATAATCTGTGAAAGTTTCATTGCAATCGGTGGAGCCGTTTGTGCGTGAAAACCGGAAAGACAGACAGACAGACAGAGAATTTTTTTAAAAACGTTTGATTCTGCTTAGTTATTGCTAAAATGAAGCAAAAAACTTATTTATAACCATTTATAAACAAATAACAGACAGACACTACAATTATATTTATATAGATTATATTTTAAATAGTAGGAGGGTAAACGGCGTTGAACTAATTTTATCACATCATGTTATAGCTAAAAATTTATTATTTCTATTATAAAAATTATTTATACAAAATTTAAGTTGAAAAATTTGATACCTATGCACGAAGAGATTGGTTTATTGTGTATAATAAGTTGAGGCATTTGTATTTGAAATGATAGAAAGAATGCGAGATCGACTTACATTTTTCACATCACTACAGTCGCTAGCCCGTCAGGCCTTCGGTATCCTTTCCCCTTTCTGGAGGTTAAGAGAAATCTCCCTTCGCACGAAGCTACGAGTTTTTGACGCATGCGTCAAATCCATGTTGTTATATAGTTGTACTACGTGGAAAGTGACCGTTCGACTTACCAAGAAACTGCAAACTTTCGTGTATCAATGCCGCCGGTGCATTTTAGGAATATTCTGGCCAAAAGTGATCTCCATCGACGAACTTTGGAGTACAATTGGTCAGACCAAAATAGGCATTGATATTCAAAGGCAGAAATGGCAGTGGGTCGGTCACACTTTGAGGAAACCAGAGCGAAGCATCGCCAAACAGGCTCTGGATTATAATCCTCAAGGAAGACGTCGGGTTGGTCGACCATGTAACACATGGAAGCGAGCAGTTGAGCAGGAGGCCAGAGGAATAACCGGTCCTGGCAACAGCTAAAGACCGATGGTCAAGTTCGCGCCTTGTGGAGGAGAGTTATTTTTGCCATATGCGCCTATAGGGGGTCTTAACAGGAATTTGAATAACAGTCGCTATCAAAATATTTTGTACCAAATTTGGACTACATAAATTTGTTCAGTACTGAGAAAATTAATGTATTGCATTTTTTGCAATTGTGCAGTTTGGAGGTGATAAATGGAGTTAATCGAATTTAGTGATTTTCAGAAGTTTCTATAAAAAAAACATGTTTCAAATTAAAAATCAACCTTTTATGAAGATTTAAAATTATTTTATTATTTATTGAAGGGGGTAGAAGAGTTTAGAATTTCCAATTATGAGCTTCAAGTACACATTACGCCAAATTCTTGAAAACAATTTCTCAAGCGAGCAGCAAATACTTTTTTCCACACCTGCGACGGATTCTCTCGTAGCAATTGTGAAAAACTAATTGAATCCTACTTGGAGGAATATGTAAGATACGACCACCTTGGCATAAACGTACGAAAACAGCGATTCCAAAATGTTACCAGCATTTTATGAAAACCATAAACTATAATGCCATTTCTTCAATTTTCATTAAATCAAAAGATAGATTTTTTTTTTGCTGACAGACAGATTTCCCCGTTCAAACACACCCAGATTATTTCATAAAAACATCAATTTCTAATGTGCTTAACTACATAAATAAGAACTGAATCGTTCTACCGATTAATTGCTTCGAATAATTCACTAAGGAATTCAGTTTGCTCGTGTTTCTCAATTTAACTTTTCCAATAACAATAACAATAATTCCTAAATAAGCATTCAGTGAAGTGGCAAATTGAAAATTATATCTAGGTAAACCCATTTAATATCTCCAATCAGTATCATCCACAAATCATAACTAAAAACAGTCTCAAATAGAATAAATAAACAGCTGAGCTCATTGACGTGATATACTTTCTAGAGCTTCGAAAGCACATGGAAAACATTGTTCTCCCCGAGTATTATTTGCATTTGTATTTGTTCAGCCTAATGACAAATTTATTTGATTGTACTCTGCAACGTTCTTCGTATAAATCCAACAAATATAAACAATAATTCCAATTGTTCCTTGGAAATCACATTACAAATTCGTTACGTTACGAAGGAGCATCAGTATAGAACCAGTAGCATCCTTCTTCCTAAGTTTACTGCCTTATAGCAATACAAGTACCTACACCTCTATCTACTCGCTCCTATATGCTTCCAACAATAGAAATAATAGGCTTTTGCGAATTTGTTACACAATTTAGCCATTGCGCAGGAGAAGCGAAAGACGTTGGTAAGACAGTGCCGAGTAAGGATTCTGAAATGGAAGCGAAGTATTTGCTTTTATGGTGCAAATAAAATCGCCCACTTCAGCGCTCATGTACTGGGGCCGCCGTTGAATCTCTCCTGTTTCCCGGTAAGTTGTAATTTATATACAGAGCACATTTGCTGGAGAATGTGAACCACTTCATACTCAATTGAATAGCTGAGGTCCTCATCCTTTGCACCCTTATTTGGGAGAGTGAATGTTATATGGCGTTCCTGGATTCTTCGTATAAAAGTGTGTTGGCTCCGGGCAGGTAGAAGAATTCCAACCCTACTTTCACCACTCCTTTTACCTGGCTATGCTCTCGTACATTGTTATGTCCTGGCTTTATTCAATTTCTTCAACCCTCGTTCGCCCTTGCTGGAATCCTGAAGACCGATCTTGGCCTCCCTTTTATTGGCAGATTTATTCTATTGCAGCCAGCATCCACCCACGACCGATATACCGAGAGAGGAGCCAAGCAGCTACTATACAACTTCATTTTGGTTCTTGTCTCGAGGGTAGAGGCTGGCTCTATATTTCTCTGGTATAGTCGAATTTAAATAAAGACATAATTTTCTATTACCCTTAAGCTATATGGTCGCATTAGTTGGATACAACCTTGGTGTTTCGAATGTGTGCTTAACATTGTGTACGAGTGAAATTTACATAGAAATATGCTATGATTTTTTTTTTTTTTTTGTAGTATGTCGGTACAGAAAACCTTCGAGTTCATATTATGCTCTCTTGGTTTTGTCTTATGCAAGTGGTGTCTTGGGTTGAGGATGATGAACTGTAATTGAGGGTGTGGACTGAGCTTTAGACATGTTACAATGAAGCAGGGATTTACATTATGAATGTAATAGCTCAAGGGCAATTTTGCTTAGAAGTTGGAAAATTTACTTCATTTATATTGATATATGCAACATTGTCCGTGATGTTTGAGCCATCCTTTTCCTTGATTAAGCATTTTAAAATGTAACGAGAATAAAAAATGTACTGCAAATTTGGTTGAGACCATCTAACGAATTTAAATATTATTGAATTATATCAAATGCACACTAGTGCAATAATTAATTAATTTATTAAAAAAAAGGTTGTTACCTTCTTCCATCTCTCACAAAAATGATTCGACTCATAAATTACAAGTTTCGCTGCAGTTTTCATAAATATTAAAATCAAATTTGGTACAAATTTTCGAAATTAATGTGGCGGAAGAAAAAAATATGAAAATCTACAATCTGAGCTACCGTTTGTTTAAAAAAATAATAATTTCACCAGCTAATATATAAAAAACTTTATACAATGCAAATCTTATCAGTTACTTTAATTAGTCAATTGAATAAAGCATTTTCCTTCAACGCAGCTATTGCTTAAGCTCACCACTGGATGCTGTTTTAAGGGGGCGCCAATGTGTTGCTATACGGCACAGATAATAACAATGTCGAAATACTTCCGCATTGCAATATTCTATACATATATCTTGGATATGAAAAATATTATACAGAAAGCAGCCAAAACCAAACACAAGCAGAACGTTAAGGGAAATAAATATTGACAAACAATTCTGATTTATAGCGGTTGAAGCACCCATGACGATATTGCCTTATCCAGAATAAACACTAAATTAGCTGATGGTTTGGTGAATGTTTTCACAGAGATTTCGAAGTGAACGGAAAGATTTCTGGATTCTACACTTTTACGCTTTATTATTCGTGACGCTTCGGTCTCTGCTGAGACCTTTATTAAACTGATCGACAATTACAGACAATTACAAACCTTTTACCGAGGGATACCTTTACGAAAGAACAAAATCCGTACCCAGAAATTTTTAACTAATGTAACTACCTGATACTAATTAGCTAACTTGAATTAACTTATTTAACCCTAAATTACCCTTCCCACACCCAATTAACCCCATTCTGTATAAAATAATAGACTTCTGTAATTGTCTATCAGGTTTGATGAAGATCTCAGCAGAGACCGAATCGTCACGAATAATAAAGCATAATAGTGTAGAATCCGGGAATCTTTGGTATCAATTAATTAATTACGAATGCAATAAAGCATGTGCAAAAGTCCTTGATCTAACATAGGCTTTCGACTCCATTCCACATGTCAGTATCCTTAAAAAACTAAATATTATAAACTTAAAGATTTCATGGATAAACTGAAATGTCAGCTGTCTTAAGAATAGAAACCTAGCAATAATAGAAATTCTTTTAAGGTTCTGTCACTCGATTATAGAGTACCACAACGGACAGTTCTGGAATTCCTCTTCTTTCTGGTTTATGATTATGAACGTTGCAGAAGGAAAACTATCTGCCAGCAAATTGGGCGCAACTTTATTTTTTTTGGGACAAGTTGAGAATGCATGGGAAGTCATTATGCAAATTAGGGTCTTAGCAAATATGGGAGACTAATGGAATGTGCGATCGAAGCGTGATTCTATGCTATTCGATGGCCACAAATTCTTCAAATGAAGCGCATACTTAACGTGGATAAACTAGGAGGCTAAACAAAAAACCCGAGTATACCACCGTTCTACGCGAATAGTCATCCACATTGGGCGAATATGAAATGTGCACGCTGAACGCTAGTTTGAGGTAACCAGAAACACATTTCCAACAAGTGCAGAATCTGTGGGATGTGCCTAAAGCAGGCAAAAACCCTAAATGACGCAAGACGGAACTACCGCGATGCTCATTTACAGCTTAAAAATGATGTTAGAACCGACAAGAGAAAGACCATTGAAGATCTGACTAATAAGACAGAATCTGCAGCTTACCTTGTGGATGTGAGATCGGTACTTAAAATTATGAAACAGACGAAAAGGAATTTCACCGCGCCACCACCTGGTCAAGGAGAATCTTCTTAATATGAGTGGACACCAATTACGCCAATGGAAGGAATCAATCAATACTCCTCCGATATTTTAAACATCTTGACAGTAGAAAATATTTTAGAAACAGAAAAATTGCTAAGCATCCAAACACAATAATCCTCAATTAGGGAGGATCACCCAGATAAGAAAGTAATAGTTTTCGCCATTCGGTCAATGACGGGAAAGAAAGCCCTAAGTATAGTCGAACTAATCAAAGCGAACCCGGCAATAATAGCCGATATACTCCTTCCACTCTTTTCTGAGGTGTGCAATGAAAGAAGATATCCGGCTGAGTTAAAAGAGGGCGTCATTATGATAATCCCGAAAAACGTCGATCTTCGGGATTGTGGCAATTGACGTGGCTTATATCTACTTACTGCCGTATCGGAAATCATGATTAAGGCAATTCACAATAGGATTACTGATGTTTTAGAGAGGCTGGATTCCGTAAAGAGTCGACTTGTACACGACGAGTGTTGACTTGTACGAATAATACTGGATTAGCCAGCCGAAATGAATCCACCACTAAGAAATCATATGAAGATGCTAGGTGTCGCGTCTTACAAAGAGAAGAGATGTCCGAACGGGTATCAGACAAGGCTGTACAATATTACCAGTCATGTTTCTGGTGATAATAAATGACATATTAAAAGTAAGTGCACTGGAAGATGGGAAAGGTAAAGGTCTTCAGTAGGGTCTATTTGAAATCTCAAGTCCCCTTGATTATACTGATGACGTGTATTTGCCTGCACATAACCCTTTGGACTTTGAGTCAAATGTTCACTCGTTGCATTCTAAATTCAAAAAGGCTGAACTGAAAATAAATGTGCGTAAAATCAAGTTGGGTTCGAACTCAAGCATACCGATTAACGGACAAGATGTTAAAGATGTACAAGAAATTTATTACCTCGGAAGCATTATCAGTATGGACAACGGAGCTGAAAAGGATTTTGAAGCTCCTATAAATAAAGCTCGTCAGGCCTTCGATATCCTTTATCCTTTCTGAAGATTAAGAAAAATCTCACTTCGCACGGAGCTACGAGTAATTGACACATACGTCAAAGTCGTGTCGTTTTATGGTTGTACTACATAGAAATTGAACATTTCACTTACCAAGAAACTGCAAACGTTCGTTAACCAATGCCTCATATGCACTTTAGATAGATTCTGGCCAGACGTGATCTCCAACGACCACCTTTGGAGTATAACTGGACAGACTAAAAGAGGCATTCAGATTGGAAGTCGAAAGTGACAGTGGATCGATCACACTTTGAGGAAACAAGATCGAAATATCGTCAAACAAGTGCTTTATCCGTAATTATAATCGAGTGATGCAGTTGAAAAGGAGGCCAGAGGAATAAACAAGTCCTCATCATCATCAATGGTGCGACAGCCCAAATCGGGCACAGGCCTCCTGAATAAAACAATAATAAACAAGTCCTTCCACCGTCGAATTAGTGTTCTCTGTACTTACCGGACTCCGGCTTCTTGCTGCCACCAGTTCGTTTTCGAACTAGGGCCATTTCCAGGATCCTGCAGGAGCTTAATACTAAAACTAAAAATTCCTCTTTAGCTGGGTACTTTCCTCAGATCTGGAAGATCGCGAATGTTCAGCCAATTCCGAAGAAGGGAAGCAAAGCGAACCCCACTAATTATCGCCCCATAGCAATTACCTCAGTGCTTTCAAAACTAATGGTAACTGCTGTCAATCGCAGGCTAGTCAACTTTCTTGTGGATAAAAATCTTATGACCGCCAATATGGATTTCGCTCGGGACGTTCTACTGGCAATCTTCTTGTCTATTTAACCGAGCGTTGGAACTCCTGCATCTACAAATTCGGACTATTTACTCTTGATATCGCTAGAGCGTTCGAAAGAGTTTGGCACAAATGTCTCTTAACCAAGCTGAAGGCCTTTGATCTTACAGCTGTTCTTAAATGGATTGAGAGTTTTCTCTCCGAGTGCTCTATTACAGTCGTGCTAGACGGAATAACGTCTGCATCCTTTTGCATTGACTCCGGTGTCTCTCAGGGCTCAGTTTTATCTCCTACCCTTTTTTTTATCTTCATAAACGACCTTCTGTTATCGACTCTCAATCCTATTTATTTTTTTCGCAGATGACAGCACTTTGGATAACACCTTCCAATTTAAATCCCCTGCGGAGGCACGTCCAACATCAGTGACCCTCAGTCAATACTGTCATTGAACTCTGACCTAAGTTTAATCCTGGAATGAGGCAGGAAAAACAGAGTAGAGTTTAATGCTTTAAAAACCCAGTCTTGTCATCTATCTCTTGAACATAACGTCCCGACGTCAGCCGCTAATACGTTCTTAAATGGCGTACAGATTTCACCTTCTGCAGACTTCACATTACTAGGTGTACAATTTAACAATCGCCTTGATTGGAGCCAACACATCTACAAAGTTGCTCTTGATGCTTCGAAGCGTTTAGGTATTCTCCGGAAGTGTAAGAAATACGTTTTTGCCTCCGAACTAGCTACCATCTATAAGGCTTATATCCGACCACGTCTTGAGAACAACTCGCATGTTTGGGATGGAGCCCCAAAATCACATCTGGCTCTTCTTGACCATATCCAAAAACATGCATTCCGATTAATTGGAGCTACATCGGCCTCAATTGTCTCCCTCGACCATCGTCGAAATATCGGAGTACTCTGCATTTACTATAGATACTTCCATGGTAAATGCAGCAAGGAACTAAACGCCCTAATACCACCTATATTCAATGCCCCCGAAATACTCGCCAAGTTGCACGCTCACAGGAATACACTGTGAACCCCTTGTCATGGAGAACAGTGAAGTCCTTCATTCCTCGGACGACAGTTCGTTCCCACTGAAAACAACCTCCAACAATTTAAGAACAACGTTCACCGCCACTTCAAACTTTTCCCTCCTGTGTTTTCCAGCTAATTTCCCTATTTCCACTTGTTTTCCTTACCCATGTCGAATTAACTGTGCATCGCGCATTAAAGGGTGACATCCTAAATTTATTTCGACAACTAAAAAAAAAGTCCTGACTACAGCTAAAGGCTCAGGATCGCGCCTTATGGAAGAAAACTGTTTCTATCATGTACCCCTATAGGTAGTCTTAAATTGATTGAAATAATTCTGAAGATACAATCATTTGAAAAAAATATGTAATTTATTTTTACTTTTCTCCCTTTAAACTAAAAATCTTGAATTTCTTCTTTTTAAGTACGATATATTATTCCTCTCTGTAGATAGTATGTTTCGGTTATTCCATCTGGTAAATATTAGATTTTTCGAATATTACAACATTTTGAAGATGATCATTTGTCGCTTGATATTATGCCGTCGAAAAAAATGTGTTAAGCGTTCGTAATTTTATTACCTTTAAGATGAGAAATGTGAAGTTAGATCTACTTTTCTCTAGTAATCATAAACTTAAAATCCTTACAATTCTTTGGACATACGATAAAAACTTAAAAGAAAACGATTTTTTTTGTAGATATTCACCCTGTTTCCAAAAACAATCTTCACTAGAAGCATGATTTATGCCAGTTGTCATTGATATTCGATTTTTGCGTTATTTTAACAATTTTTTATGCGAATTATGATCGCTAATAATAAGAAAACGACGAAAACGACATAATCAGATAAAAGAGGGCACAACGATATGGTAACAAAACGTGGACAGTTGGTTCAAAAATTACTTGATGCCGCAGAATATGTATTGTACGAGTGTAGTATCATAAACCCTCAACTTGTATTCAGGGTTTTAGACTAATTTTATAAGTGAATAAGGAAGACGCCAAATTACACTTTTTATCCACACTTCTTCTTCTTTAATGGCCCAACAGCCCAATTCGGACTTTGGTCTCGTGACCTTCAGGTTCCTTAATATTTTATTTGTTATTCTGAATGGGTTGTTAACATTTCGCACAGCCCTATATCTACGGATTCTCATTTTCATTGATTGAGATAGCCAAGATATACAGATACCCACGTAAGTAGTGTGCTGAAATTATACGTCAACTAGGATTTGAACTCCCGACCTTCGCATTGTAAACCAACACGCTAGTATATTGATAAACAAACAATCTATTGGTTGTTTTCACTAGAAATCATTCTCGCAATATTCCACAGTAGCCTCCCTTCCTGTAACTTTTCAAGTGTAAAATTAAGTAAATATAGTGGCAAGTATCGCAAGGACATTTCAATTTTTCACCCCTGTTCAAAACGGGTAAACAATTGAGGCCATAAGAAACAAAAACTAATCTGTAAATAATGACAAATTGTGCTGATACTTTGCCTCCCTCAGGCAATAATATCGGATCCTTTATCCGAACAGATGTATCCGTAGATGTGGTTTACCCCTTTACATCATTGCCTGCAGCATAAATTCGGTTCGGGTGGTCAATGTAATTACCAAACCCTCTTAGCAAGTTTGATAAGACTTTTTAAATTATTATCACAACGTGTTATTATCGATAAAAATTTGTTTCTTTTTCTCCGGGTTCCATATTGACTTTCCCTATAGCGCCAGCGGCTGATCCCCTTAATTCGGTTTACGTACGTATGAGAGATTTGCCTTTGTGACAATGTGTACGGTGGCTATGCTTTCGGTTGGTATTGCAACAAACTGCTGGTAATCTGTTTGGTAGAAGAGGGTGGAAACAAGTAGTTAATACGGTAATGTTTACTTATGTGCCGCTATAGAGATAATGGGGGTTGGATATTTTTTCTTGTTCTCATTTATTTTTGGTATGAGTAATTGAAAGATATCAAGTGTTTCTTTATTTTTTAAAGCTTAAGGGGTGAATTTTTATCTCACATATTTTTATAATTTTTTTTTGTTTGCTTTATTTTGAGAAATTTAATATAAAATGTCAAAAAGCATTTATTATCTTTTGTGTGTAGATATTTCTTGGAAAATGTAATTCAACTGGAAAATCTTTCCTATTTGAAATTAAATTCGGAAAGATTGATGTCAAATTACTAAATAAAACTTGGGAGCAATACAAATACAGTTTATGTATGTATCTATTTTTATCCTGTCATATTTAAGATCGATAATAAAAAAAGCAATTTACTAAGTATTTCAGAAAAATAGGATAGAATCATACTTAGGAGATGTAATATATTGGATCCCATAGTAGTACATATGTGGTATCATACCTACCAGTAGAAGTCACCGTAAATGTACTCTAGATGAAATGTGAGAGTATATTGTTTTTGCACAAACAGAAATATTTTTGCTCAAAAACCTCGATTCCGAGTGACCGTTTGTCCATCTGTCTACAACATAACTTTCGAACGCTTTAAGATATCGTGCTTTTATTTAAATTTTAGGAAAACTGAAATCTTAAATTCGTGAACGAGCTTAATCCCTCCACCCCTTCTACCCGTCCCTCACAATTTCGCGAAATTTTGAAATTGTAATTGTACCCCCCCCCCTCCCCATTCAAACCAAAACTTGCATAAATAAACGAATGAAATATTGATTTTATGTAATGGAGCAATTGATTGTAATCAAGGTTAAGTATTAAAAAATTAAAAACAGCCCTGCCCTAGAACCCCGATTCACTTAATCTTCCTATCCGCCAAAACCAACCTATTATCTTCTCACGCATCCTCAACTTGTCCCAAACATAACAGAGTTACGCCCAACTTGATTTTCATTGAGTTCTTCGGGTGGCCTTAATCAGCAGCTACAACACCATTATCCTTTTCATGATCATTTCACTCGATCCTTTTATGCTTTGGATAGAATACAAAATCGTTGTTAGGCTACCGACACACGATGCGAGTTAATATATATTATCTCGCTTTTCGATATTACTAGTGTCATTATCCTATACATAATTCGGCCTACTTATATCAAAATAGGAAGTTAATATATATTAACTCGCATCGTGTGTCGGTAGCCTAACCAATATATGGTACGCTCAAAATTTAAAACGTTATGCTCATTACTATGTAAAGTGCGTGCTGATAAAAATTATTTTCGAATCGCCGCTTATCAAGTCTAGAGGCCCCATTCAGAGTGAGTAATTGCGACGGTAGATTAAATACGGTAATAAGCGCGGACAACACACATGGCTCGTTGGTCTAGGGGTATGATTTTCGCTTCGGGTGCGAGAGGTCCCGGGAATGAAATACATAAATTAAACACAGAAAAATAAAGCCCTGAAATGCGTGAAAAGTTTTACATAAATTATACATATAAAGCCCAACGCGAGAAATAGGAGTGCGACCATTCCCTTGCGAAGAGGTAGGGTGCAGTCGTAGTTTCACCCTACGACGGGACTTGAAGGACCATGTTCGGGGAATTCATACTAACGAACGACCGTTTGTTTGCTTAGTTTGCCAAAAAAGTTTTCGAACCGGATGTGTGTTCTATCGGCACCGACTCAAACATCGCGCCGAAAGCCGTTATCGCTGCGAGGAGTGCGGTAAACAATTTTATCGGGCTGATTGCCTAAAGGTGCATCGACGTATTCATGGCTCCAATTGAATCAGCTTTTTTATAATTGAATAATCTGCAATCTTAATTTAATTTATTAAATGTGTCTATTATTAAAAGAAAATTTAATGTTTTGTTACTGCCAATTCCGCATAAAAAAATATAACTAGGACGAATCCAGAAAAGATTTCTTTCACTTCCACATCAAAAGCGAGCGTATTAGCGTATTAGCATTATTCAATTAAGGCGATTGTTAAATTTTACGCCTAGTAAAGTAAGTATGTCGGAACGTTATGTTTAACAGGTAGATGATTATTGTTTAAGGCATTACGCTCTACTCTGGTTTGTTTCCAGGATGAAAACTGTTGGCAGAGTTCAATGGCTGTGATGACAGCATGAGGTCACTGATATTGGATGTTTCTCCGCAGCGCAGTCAAATTGGTAGATGTGCTATTATCTGCGAAACATTGAATAAGATTGAGAGTTGATGACAGAAGGTCGTTTATGAAAACTAAGAAAGCAGTGGGAGATGAAACAGAACCTCGAGGACGAGGTAGAAGGAAGAAGTAACGCCACTATTCTATACTCGTACAGTGCGTTCAGAAAGATAGCTCTCCAATCCATTGAACAAGGGTACCTACCATTAAGGCCGATAGCCCTAATCTTCTATACAAAACGACACATTTTCAAAATTTCATAATAATAAGACTTTCTTGAAAGCTATAACATGAATCATCTACATTGAGGCGGCACCCACAACCTATCTTTCTTTGATATATGCAACACAATGTTGCACTGCAATGCAGATAATTGAAAAAAACTGATGAGCAATTACATAAAGTAAAAAAAAAAAAAAAGAAAGACAAGAAAAAATTTGTCCCCCGTGAGGTTTTGAACTCACGACCCCAGGCCTGCGAGACCACTAGTGAAATGGTAGAACGCTTAAATGGTAGAACGCTTAGATGGTAGAACGCTTAAATGGTAGAACGCTTAAATGGTAGAGCGCTTAGATGGTAGAACGCTTAGATGGTTGAACGCTTAAATGAAAAGAAGGTTTCTTTTTTGTTGGTTCCTTCTACCTCTATTTTTCGAAACATCGCTGATTTTCTTAAGTTTGATCAATAATTTAGGAATAGAACGATTATTCACTACAACAGAACAATGTCGCCCAAACATCAAATGATATATGCAACACAATGTTGCACTGCAATGCAGATAATTGAAAAAAACTGATGAGCAATTACATAAAATAAAAAAAAAAAAAAAAGAAAGACAAGAAAAAATTTGTCCCCCGTGAGGTTTTGAACTCACGACCCCAGGCCTGCGAGACCACTAGTGAAATGGTAGAACGCTTAAATGGTAGAACGCTTAGATGGTTGAACGCTTAAATGGTTGAACGCTTAAATGGTGGAGCGCTTAAATGGTAGAACGCTTAGATGGTTGAACGCTTAAATGGTGGAACGTTTAAATGAAAAGAAGGTTTCTTTTTTGTTGGTTCCTTCTACCTCTATTTTTCGAAACATCGCTGATTTTCTTAAGTTTGATCAATAATTTAGGAATAGAACGATTATTCACTACAACAGAACAATGTCGCCCAAACATCAAATGATATATGCAACACAATGTTGCACTGCAATGCAGATAATTGAAAAAAACTGATGAGCAATTACATAAAGTAAAAAAAAAAACAAAAGAAAGACAACCTGCGAGACCACTAGTGAAATGGTAGAACGCTTAAATGGTAGAACGCTTAGATGGTAGAACGCTTAAATGGTAGAACGCTTAAATGGTAGAGCGCTTAGATGGTAGAACGCTTAGATGGTTGAACGCTTAAATGGTTGAACGCTTAAATGGTGGAGCGCTTAAATGGTAGAACGCTTAGATGGTTGAACGCTTAAATGGTGGAACGTTTAAATGAAAAGAAGGTTTCTTTTTTGTTGGTTCCTTCTACCTCTATTTTTCGAAACATCGCTGATTTTCTTAAGTTTGATCAATAATTTAGGAATAGAACGATTATTCACTACAACAGAACAATGTCGCCCAAACATCAAATGATATATGCAACACAATGTTGCACTGCAATGCAGATAATTGAAAAAAACTGATGAGCAATTACATAAAGTAAAAAAAAAAACAAAAGAAAGACAAGAAAAAATTTGTCCCCCGTGAGGTTTTGAACTCACGACCCCAGGCCTGCGAGACCACTAGTGAAATGGTAGAACGCTTAAATGGTAGAACGCTTAGATGGTAGAACGCTTAAATGGTAGAACGCTTAAATGGTAGAGCGCTTAGATGGTAGAACGCTTAGATGGTTGAACGCTTAAATGGTGGAACGTTTAAATGAAAAGAAGGTTTCTTTTTTGTTGGTTCCTTCTACCTCTATTTTTCGAAACATCGCTGATTTTCTTAAGTTTGATCAATAATTTAGGAATAGAACGATTATTCACTACAACAGAACAATGTCGCCCAAACATCAAATGATATATGCAACACAATGTTGCACTGCAATGCAGATAATTGAAAAAAACTGATGAGCAATTACATAAAATAAAAAAAAAAAAAAAAAGAAAGACAAGAAAAAATTTGTCCCCCGTGAGGTTTTGAACTCACGACCCCAGGCCTGCGAGACCACTAGTGAAATGGTAGAACGCTTAAATGGTAGAACGCTTAGATGGTTGAACGCTTAAATGGTTGAACGCTTAAATGGTGGAGCGCTTAAATGGTAGAACGCTTAGATGGTTGAACGCTTAAATGGTGGAACGCTTAAATGGTGGAGCGCTTAAATGGTAGAACGCTTAGATGGTTGAACGCTTAAATGGTGGAACGTTTAAATGAAAAGAAGGTTTCTTTTTTGTTGGTTCCTTCTACCTCTATTTTTCGAAACATCGCTGATTTTCTTAAGTTTGATCAATAATTTAGGAATAGAACGATTATTCACTACAACAGAACAATGTCGCCCAAACATCAAATGATATATGCAACACAATGTTGCACTGCAATGCAGATAATTGAAAAAAACTGATGAGCAATTACATAAAATAAAAAAAAAAAAAAAAGAAAGACAAGAAAAAATTTGTCCCCCGTGAGGTTTTGAACTCACGACCCCAGGCTTGCGAGACCACTAGTGAAATGGTAGAACGCTTAAATGGTAGAACGCTTAGATGGTTGAACGCTTAAATGGTTGAACGCTTAAATGGTGGAGCGCTTAAATGGTAGAACGCTTAGATGGTTGAACGCTTAAATGGTTGAACGCTTAAATGGTGGAGCGCTTAAATGGTAGAACGCTTAGATGGTTGAACACTTAAATGGTGGAACGTTTAAATGAAAAGAAGGTTTCTTTTTTGTTGGTTCCTTCTACCTCTATTTTTCGAAACATCGCTGATTTTCTTAAGTTTGATCAATAATTTAGGAATAGAACGATTATTCACTACAACAGAACAATGTCGCCCAAACATCAAATGATATATGCAACACAATGTTGCACTGCAATGCAGATAATTGAAAAAAACTGATGAGCAATTACATAAAGTAAAAAAAAAAAAAAAGAAAGACAAGAAAAAATTTGTCCCCCGTGAGGTTTTGAACTCACGACCCCAGGCCTGCGAGACCACTAGTGAAATGGTAGAACGCTTAAGGGTCTTCAATACCGACGACCGCCATCTTGAATTTTTTTCGAATTTGTATGGAGAAACGGTTTATCAAGTTACGCGGTTTTTTGACAATTTTCACTATAAATTTAGGTGGCAATCGCTTTGTCTATTCGCACAAAAGGTCCCAACCCCATAGTTTTATTATTTACTGTTTTCGTTTGTCATAAAATCAAGCCGGAAAAAACTCGAATTCAAACTACTAATTTTCGTTCACATTTTTTTCACTTCACATGACACGAAATTGGCGGAGTTATGGCCACGGGACATTCGCACAACACTCAAAAATATATCGCTGTTCACTCCCTGTTAAAACATACAATATTAATGTTAAAATCAAGTTATAAAGAGACGAACATCCCATAATTTCAGATTTCCGGATTTCTTACGTCAAATAGTTTATCCTTCTTACCACAAGACGTCGGTCTCGTCACATAAGTGCTGCACATATTGATATTGCAAACCAAATTTAAAATAAACTGCCAACAAGTCGGGCGAAACTTTATTATTCTTGGGACATGTTGCGGATGTGTGGAAAGTCAATATGCAAGTAAGAGTGGTTAGGGAAGACTAAGTGAAAGGGAGTTCTTGAGCAGGGCTGTTGTCTATTTAACAATATTTCATTCGTTTCTACAAGTTTGGGTTTTTATGGAGGGAAGGAGGAGGGGTAATAGTAAGGGTGGGTGGATGTTAATAGCTTTTTAATTAATTGCTTGAATCACGTCCAATATTCTCTGTGTAGAATGTGTTTCATAGACGAAGTTGCATAGAATTTTCATAAAATTCGGTGTATTTTACATTTACGAAACCGAACATTTGTATGGGAGGGGGTAGAGTAGGTAGGGGAATCGTAAATTTTGATATGCAGTTTTATTTCGCTTCTCTTTTAAGGTGCTTTTATAAAATTTCAAGTTCATAGCTTTTAGTTTGTTGACTATTAGATGATTTATGAAATTGGTCGAAATCATAGTTTTGTATGGGAGGGGGTAGAAGGGCAAGCGCGATTTGAAAATTTTGAAAGCAATTTCATTTGAATTATTTTTATAAGTTTCAATGCAAAATTTGAAATTGATAACTTTTAAGAGTTAGCTGATAACTTATTTCATAAAAATGCTCGAAAAAATAATTTTGTATGGGAGGGGGTAGAGGAGGTAGGGGAATCGTAAGACTTGTGATGCAATTTTCTTTCTTTTTAGTTGTAAGGTGCTCGTACAAAATTTCAAGTTCATAGCTTGCAAATTGTTTGTTATTAGTTGATTTAATGAAATTGGTCGAAATCATACTTTTGTATGGGAGGGGGTAGAAGGGTAAGCGCGATTTCAAAACTTTTAACGTAATTTCATTTCAATTATTTTTGTAAGTTCTTATGCAAAATTTCAAATTGATAGCTTTTAATAGTTAGGTGGTAATTGATTTCTTGAAAATGGTCGAAAAAATAATTTTGTATGGGAGAGGGTAGAAGTTTTAAAGATTTTCAACCAGTTAATAATTCATTCTTTTAGGGATATTTTTTAAATGCATTTCGCAAATTTTCAAGTTTCTACCTTAAAATTTCATTCAAAAATTTTCAGCTTATGTGTTTTTTCATTTCACATGAAACACCTTGTGCACGTTAGACCAGGGGGGTCGGTGCATAACAATTGTAGAGTTTTTATTATTTTTTATGTATGTACAATAAATTGATATATTGACCTGCAAAATTTAGACTCTGTATCTTTTACCAGAGCCCTAAAAAAATTACTCAAAATTTTCAACATTTTTGCTTTCCACCTCCCTCCCCTTACACCCCCTTACTTAATTTTCTTACCAAAATTAAAAACTATATAGTTCTATGATCTGACAAATTTTTGATGTGATATCTGCGCTGAATTTTGAGATATAATGGTTTAAAATTTTGGAAAGTTCAATACTCCCCATTTTCCCCCACTACTATTTAGTCCAAATATTATATTTTTTTTGTATTTCTTTAGTATAGCTTAATATAAGTACCAAGTTTCAATTGCATACCTCAACAAATAGCCGAGATATTGATTTTTAAGTGTTTTTCTTTGCACCCCCCCTGACTCTCCCCCTTACAATAATTAGCCTCTACATAAGCTGATTCCAGTGAATCTGTATGCCACCTTGATGGTCTAAAATTATAAATTTTTTATGCTAAGTAATTTCGAAGATATAATCATTTGAAAAAAAAATTCGGCCGACAATTGGTTTTTAGCCCCCCCTTTTTGCACCCCAATGGATAAAAAAATTAGATTAATTTTAAAAGTTGTCCCATAAACCCTTTTATATGTATATTGATTTTTAGCTTCCTAGCTGTAACCATGTTTGAGATATTTGAATTCTTAGTTTTCGGTTTAAGTGCTCCCCCCGCCTCCCCCTGAACCCTTACACCTCCAAAAATGAGTGTCCTTCTGAGATCCGCAACTACCTACAATCCCTCCAAAAATGAGCTTTCTATCTCGAAGGGCTTGGGAGTTAATGTGCTCTGAGCGTACACACCGGCGTACGGCGGACGGCGTACGGCGGACGGCGTACGGCGGACGGCGTACGGCGGACGGCGTACAGACAGACGGATTTTTTTTTTTTGCATTTTTAGGCTAATTTAGTCACGAAACGCGAAAAAACAAAATTTCAGGGTAGCAAATTTTTTTTTTTTCCCAAGTCGATCACAATACTTTATTATTAAAATAATAAAGTAATATGAATATTCTCAATCATTCTCAAGTAAGGTTTAGAAGAACGATCTGTTAAATTCTTCGCAGCTTAGTTGTTTCGCGCTCGGCTCAGTATTTTCGCACACTTTTGCACGCGAGTTCGAAACTCTATGGCGTACAATTTTTTTTTTTGATCAATCGATTTTTTCAAAGATTGTCGAATATGATAAAACATGAAACCATGGGAAATTTAGGTTTGGATGTTTTTTTCGTTTAGTGCTTTATCGTTTTATGATGCACAGTAATAAACATAAATAAAATAAAAACTGTGTTTTTGTCTGGATTCGAACCAAGTGTAGAAAAAAGCAAAAGGTTAGGTAGCGCCCGCTAGACCTGTGGACCACGCAATCGTTATTCGAAACGTTTCTACAGTTCTACAGTTATTGTTGTTGATATAACAGGAAAGAGGAGAGAGATGAGAAGATCAGAAAATAAACAACCAGAACAACTACCTGGAGAAATTTGTTGAAAATGCACTAGAAACAACTCTGAGATTTCCATACAAGCATGCGTGATCAAATTCGTGACATATATTTGTAGTGCACGTTTCAGGAATTTGAGATGGTCGTTTCTTGTTTCTACTTTTTACAAATCAGAGTACGAGCAATGTACGTGCTTTGAAGTGAAATTTGGAAACCACGCATTTGGTATTTATTATTGAGTATGTTGAATATTTATTATTAATCATCTACATTGACCTTTGGCAAAATACGATGATTTATGGTTCGACAGAAAACTTTTATTTGCCTGCCTTACAATTCGAATGTTTTTCCTCAATGAAGTAGTCGATCTACTCGAAAAATTTCTTGAATTCGAGATGCTCTTGATCATGAATTGCTGCAGTATTCAGACTATGAGTTTACATGCTTGGCTTGGACTCTTATGAGCAAATGACACCCGACGATCGTCGTTCTTCGTCTATTTCGAATTCGGTACATAATATCGGCGAATGACTTCTGTTTTCAAAAAATTTTCTTTCGAAATGCTGACTTTCGAGAGAATTTTTTTTATTTTCCTGCCTTACGACTTGATACTGTTTCCATTTTTGTGACGTAGTCAATCTACTCGAGGAATTTTGTCGGGATGCTTTTGACCGTGATTTTCTGCAGTATTCTGAAGATGTGACCGATCTATTGCCTCTCCTTCCAATTTACGTGATTATCGGACCGTTGGGTTAATATGCGTGTATTGGTTGTAGAGGGTAATAACAGAAAATTGATTGGCTTTTTCAGTCATCAATTTATATAAAACAAAAATTTCGATATGGAGTTGTGTTGTGTGACGGACGAAAATTAGAAAATGGAAAGGCAATGGCCAGATTTTCTGGCTTCTTTCCTTCAAACTCTACGCTCATTTGCACTTGCAGCGCATAGTGTTCCAAATGTTCCCTTCGGTTTCTTAACGATATACGTATGACCAATCCATTGCTGTTTGTGCCGCCGAGTCTAAACGACTATCTTTAGTGATTATTTATTTATCTCGCCACTATCTTATTGAGATATAAGAAATACCAAATGCGTGGTTTCCAAATTTCACTTCAAAGCACGTATGTTGCTCGTACTCTGATTTGTAAAAGGTAAAAATAAGAAACGACCATCTCAAATCCCTGAAACGTACACTACAAATATACCTACATATGTCACGTATTTGATCACGCATGCTTGTATGGACGTCTCAGAGTTGTTTCTAGTGCATTTTCAACAAATTTCTCCAGGTAGTTGTTCTGGTTGTTTATTTTATGATCTTCTCATCTTTCTGCTCTTTCCTGTTATATCAACAACAATAACTGTAGAACTGTAGAAACATTTCGAATAACGATTGCGTGGTCCACAGGTCTAGCGGGCGCTACCTAACCTTTTGCTTTTTTCTACACTTGGTTCGAATCCAGACAAAAACACAGTTTTTTATTTTATTTATGTTTATTACTGTGCATCATAAAACGATAAAGCACTAAACGAAAAAAACATCCAAACCTAAATTTCCCATGGTTTCATGTTTTATCATATTCTACAATCTTTGAAAAAAATCGATTGATCGAAAAAAATTGTACGCCATAGAATTTCGAAATCGCGTGCAAAAGTGTGCGAAAATACTGAGCCGAGCGCGAAACAACTAAGCTACGAAGGATTCAATACACTTTGCTTCTAAACTTTACTTGAGAAAGATTTCTCTCTGTTCCGATATTCGTATCACGGTGATCACGATGTCAGTAATATTGCTATTGGACTAACCAAATTTTTTGTCTGACAACTGAGCAATCAGAACCGATTATTCAATTTACCAATCGAGCATGAAACGACTCACTTACTTCAGAAAATATTAGTACACGATAAATATGAGCCATTATCTGCGGTCATTCTCCACCTTTGAATCGCTTTTAGTGCCTCTACCGGTCGGTATACTAGTCGATCTTTTAATTTGCCACAGCAGATGGCGAAACAGTCGATTCGCAATAATGGGCTGGGTATTGAAGACCCTTAAATGGTAGAACGCTTAGATGGTTGAACGCTTAAATGGTTGAACGCTTAAATGGTGGAGCGCTTAAATGGTAGAACGCTTAGATGGTTGAACGCTTAAATTCTCTCCATTTCCGAAAGGCAAATATGAAAATATTGTAGAGTGAATCATATTTTCATTTTCTTTTTTTGCTGTTCACACTTCAAAAGAAATCTCAGAAATTGATTTTCAATGTATTGAACTAAATTTTTCCTTATTTCTCAATTTAAGGATAATAGCTGACTGCGACTGTATGTCCCCTGCTTGAAACTTTAGTAACTGTGAAGTGGGGTGCTTTACATAATTAAAATAACTATTTGTACCAGTTTTTACACACAGTAAAATCCAGAAGTATAATTTTCCATAAAATTTCCTTTATTAATTCAACTTCGCTAAACGTTGTTAACAAGCGTTAAACGTTAATTTCAATCAATCAAATTCCTGTTAAGACCCCCTATAGGGGCATAGGACAGAAACAACTCTCTTCCACAAGGCGCGATCCTGCGCATCGGCTTTAAGCTGTTGCCAGGACTTGTTTATTCCTCTGGCCTCCTGCTCAACTGCTCGCTTCCATGTGTTACATGGTCGACCAACCCGACGTCTTCCTTGAGGGTTATAATCCAGAGCCTGTTTTGCGATGTTTTGCTCTGGTTTCCTCAAAGTATGACCGATCCACTGCCACTTTCGCCGTTGAATCTCAATACCTATTTTAGTCTGGCGAGTTGTACTCCAAAGTTCGTCGTTGGAGATCACTTCTGGCCAGAATATTCCTAAAATGCGCCGGAGGCATTGGTTTACGAAAGTCTGTAGTTTCTTGGTAAGCCGAACGGTCACTTTCCACGTAGTACAACCATATAACAACACGGATTTGACGCATGTGTCAAAAACTCGCAGCTTCGTGCGAAGAGAGATCTCTCTTAACCTCCAGAAAGGGGAAAGGATACCGAAGGCCTGACGAACTTTATTTAGCCGAGCCTCACCATCCTTTTCGGCTCCGCCGTCCATGCTGACAATGCTTCCAAGACAGCAGAAATCTTGCACCTCATCCACATCCTGTCCGTTAAGAACAATCGGTGTGCTTGCGTTCGAACCCATGTGCATGTACTTGGTTTTACGCACATTTATTTTCAGTCCCGCCTCTTTGCACTTAGAATGCAACGAGCGAACATTTGACTCTAAGTCCGAACGGGTATGTGCAAGCAAACACACGTCATCAGCATAATCAAGGTGACTTAAGATGTTAAATAGTCTCCATTGAAGACCTTTACCTTCCCCACCTTCCAGTGCAGCTTTCAAGATGTCATTTATTACCACCAGAAACAGGGCTGGTGATAATATGCAGCCTTGTCTGACACCCGTTCGCACAGGAAAGCTCTCGGACAGCTCTCCTCTATGCAAGACGCGACACCTTGCAACTTCGTAGGATTCTTTAATCATAGCTATGACCTTATTTGGAATACCTCTCCTACGCAAAGCATTCCACATGTATTCTAGCTTAACGCCGTTGAAAGCCTTCTCGAAGTCCACAAACATGAGATGAAGTGGCGAGCCCATTTCGTCGGATTGCTCAAATATTATCCGTATTTGTGTGGCCGGTACAAGACGACCCTTTAATCCAGCCTGATAAACTTCGAGAGTGCTCTCGACGACTAATCCTATTGAGAATTACCTTAGCCATAATTTTTGATACGGCAGTAAGTAGACATATACCACGCCAATTGCCACAATCCCGAAGGTCGCCCTTCTTCGGAATTTTCACAATGACGCCCTCCTTCCATTCAGTCGGATATCTTCCCTCATTCCACACCTTAGTGAAGAGTGGGAGGAGTATATCGGCTGTTATTTCCGGGTCCGCTTTGAGGAGTTCGGTTGGTAGTCCGTCTATACCTGGAGCTTTCCTTCCCGCCATTGACCGAATGGCGGAAACTATCTCTTCCTTATCTGGGGGATCGTCCCTAATAGAGGATTGTTGCGGTTGGATGTTCGGTAGTTGTTCTGTTTCTGGAATATCTTCCTCTGACAAGATGTGAAACTGCTTATCATCATCCTTATCACCATGCTTTGATTCGATTTCAAAGTCGATTGCTCTCATATACTTGAAGGAGAAATGCTTTTCTTGAATTTATAATACAGATATTTGGATGGGAGGACGAGCCCAGGTTTGTTTCTTTTTTTACAGAATGTTTTTACCGGGATACATTTTTTACTCAATATGGTTTTAATTCTTTTTCTATCGAATTCATAAGCTTTTTGTAAATCATACAGCTTCGGGTTCAATTTCATGCAAATGAACCATTCTGTATGCGTGTGTTCATCTTGGAAAATGTATTTCTTCGATTTTCATTATTATACTCTAGATGAAATCTGAGAGTATATTCTGTTTGCCTTACCGTTTGTAACGCTAAAAAATAACGCTCGCACAGAGCCGCCAAGGGTGTAGAAATATTTGTTTTCACTCAAAAACCTCGATTCCGTGTGACCGTCTGTCCGTCTGTCTGTCTTTCTGTCTGTCCGTCTGTGCGAAAGCTTTGAGCTATAGTGCTAAGAATTTTTGTGTGTCATTTTTAGCAAAAAAGTAAATTTAAGTTCGTGAATGGGCTACATCTCCCCACTCCTTCTACCCCCTCCCATACAAATTTCATGAAATTTCGAAATATTAAGAAATGATTTTTCTTTGAAACTATTTAAGCTATCGACTTAAAATTTAGGTCAAAGTATTATGATATAGATGTCATTAATATCACGGAATATTGACCTGATCCCTTTACTCCTTCTATCCCCTCCCATACAAATGGACACTTTTGAAAAATACATATTTTCGATTTTCATTGAAACTAGTTAAACTGAAAAGATGAAATTTTGTCAGAATTAATTTTTCTATAATTGCAATTTATTTTAAAAATAATTATCAACTTCACCTCACTCATTCTACCCCCTCCCATACAAATTTCACGAAATTTTGAAATTTAAATTAAATTATTTTTCTTCGAAACTGTTAAAGCTCTCAACTTGATATTTTGTATAAAGTATACAAATAGAAATATTAATAATGCGAAAAAAATTGTTTTGATCCGTACACTCCTTCTACCCCCTCCCATACAAATGCATAATTTTTGTTAAATGCATTTTATCGATTTCCATTAAAACTATAAAAAGTACAAACTCCAAATTTTGCCAGAATTTGTTTCTTTATAATTAAAATAAGTGTTAGAAAAAATTATCAGCTCCGCTTCACTCCTTCTACCACCTCCCATACAAATATCTGTATTATAAATTCAAGAAAAGCATTTCTCCTTCAAGTATGTGAGAGCTATCGACTTTGAAATTGAATCAAAGCATGGTGATAAGGATGATGATAAGCAGTTTCAAAATCATCTTAAACGCTCCACTTCCTCTGCTACCTCCCATACAAATGTCTCAATTTCAGGAAAACTATGACCAATTTCTTTAAAAATAATGAAAACTATAAACTTTAAATTTAGCAAAAAACATTTTGCATGCCATGTTCGGTTTCATATACGAAAAATATAAACCTCCCCTCTACTTCTACCACCTTCCATGCAAAAGTCTCTGTTCACTCTTCGAAAGAATTTGAGATGACATATTTTCCGGTATATTAAAGTCATTTCCATCTCATCTAGAGTATCATATGATTGGGCTTTAAGCCCAATCATAATTCTGTTATGTTTTTTATTATAATTTCAATCAAAACAAATTTTAAAATAATAATTAACGTAACTGTCAAAGCTATTGCCTTGAAATTTTGAGCAAAACATAGTTGAAAAATTTGATCCGTTTACTCTTTCTACTCCGTCCCATAGAAATATATAATTTTGATGCATAATGCACTATATCGATTTTCACTAAAACTAAAAAAAACTAATTTTTAATTTTTGCGTGATCTTGTGCCTTAATCACTGTAATAAATTCTGCGAAAAGTATCAACTTTCGCTTCACTCCTTCGACCCCCTCCCATACTAATATCTAGATTGTAAATTCAAGAAAAGCATTTCTCCTTCGAACGTATGAGAGCTGCGGAATTTAAAATTATAGCAATGGAAGGTTGATACGGATGTTGATAAACTCACTTAAAATCATCCAAAACTTTCCATTTCTCCTGCCACCTCCCATACAAATGCTCCAATTTTAAAAAAATAATGGCCAATTTCTTTGAAAATGATGAAAGCTACAAACTTTAAATTCAGCACGAAACATTTTGCATACCCCATTCGTGATCATATAAACAATTACAGATCTCACCCCTTCTGCTTCAGCCACCTCCCACACAAAAGTCACTATTCACTATTCGAAAGAATTTGAGATGACATATTTTCCGATACATTAAACTCTTTCCCATTTCATCTAGAGTCATATGATTGCGCTCCAATTCCAATTATAATTCTGTTATGTTTTTATTGGAGACTTGGCATTTTACAAAGTCATATTACAACATATTCAAGAAAAAAAAATGATAATACTAATAAAATAAATCAATTATTTTTGCTTTCCTAAAATTGTAGAATTGATCACTGACGTTTATTGAAGCAAGGGAATCATTTTCCTCATTTCGATTTCCTAACAACTTTCTGTATGCAATTTGGTAATTGCATACACGATACAGTTGGGGCCCGCAGGGGGGTAGTTGTAGAATGAGGTTTTCTCAATTCCTGCAACTATCTTTGGAGAATAGCGACTCCACCGACCTGAGCTAACCATCTCCCTGGCGGATGGGGGCAGTATTCACTCACAGCCAGTCCTGCTTGTCCTAAAAATTGCAAATGGACACACACTGGATCATGGGCTTATCGCCCGTGACCTTAAAACCTAACTGATACGAGAAACGGATACAGCGTCCCGAATACGAACGGATTCTACGGTAACGACTTTTGGCATTCGAAAACGGACTATAATTGCCTTCTGGAACGTTTGAACATTGAATGAAAGGCAAAGAGCTGGGGTCACTCGGTCCTTGCACCACCAATCATTGATTGCCCGTGAAATAGAGCACTATAACATCCAAATCTTGGGCTTGAGCGAAATCAGGTGGACAGGAACAGAAGAAGAACGAACCCCGAGCGGAAACACCATTCTGTAAGTTGGTCCTGAGAGTGAAGCCAAAAATGGCGTGGCGGTCGTCCATACACCGAGAGCGAGAAACAGTCTCATCAGCTGGGAACCAATCTCGGATAGGATTACTATCGTCAGGCGCAGGACCAGTGTCAGAAACGTCACAATTCTACAGTGCTACGCACCAACTAATACCACAACACCTGGTGACTAAAAGTAGTTTCATATCCGACTGAGCGCCACCTTCAAGCGTGTTCCAGGAGGTGATATTATTATCATCTCAGGAGATATGAACGCCCAAGTTGGATCTGAGAACACTGGACTAGAACACGTCATGGGGAAACATGGTGTTCCTTGGGTCGACGCGTCACGACCTTGGATTAAGAGACCCGAAAACGGCGAATTATTTGTGGAGTTTTGTAGTACTCGGCAAAGGTCATCGGAGGGACCCTTTTCGCACACAAGAGTCATCATAAAACATCTTGTATTTCCTCTGGTGGTGTTATTCAAACCCAGGTCGACCAATTGGCTACAAGTCGCTCATAGAGAAAATGTCTCCTCGATGTGCGAGCGAAGCTTGTAACTGACGTGGGGAGTAATCACCACTTGATGGTTGCCTGCTTGAGATTGTGCACAGCAGCTATCCGACGAACACAAATTCTTCAAATAAAGCGCAAGCTTAATGTGGATAAACTTAGGGACCACAAAAAAAGCGCGAGTACACCACCATTCTACGCGAAAAGTCATCCACATTGGGTGAATATGAAACGCGCACACTGGACGCCAATTGGGAGGCAACCAGAAACACTTTTCTAACTAGTGCTGAAGAATCTGTGGGATATGTGCAAAGTGGTGCGAAACCCTGGATGTCGCAAGATACATGGGACAAAGTTTGGCAATCGGAAAAAAGCCAAATTGGCAATCATCTCTAAACCCGATGTCAACCAACGAACACCTGACTTGAAACAGAACTACCGCGATGATCATGTACAACTTAAAAAGGCTGTTAGACGCGACAAGAAAAAGGCCGTTGAAAATCTGGCCAACAAGGCAAAATCTGCGGCTCACCTGGGGATATGGGCTCACTATTTAAAATCATGAAACAGTTGACGAACAGGAATTTCGCAGAAGTCGATGGAACTCTCCTTAATATGAGTGAACACACCATTTGCGGTGATGGAAGGAATACTTTTCTGATATTTTAAATATCTTGGCACAGGAAGATATTCCAGAAACAGTACAACTACCGAAAATCCAGCCGCAACAATCCACTATTAGGGACAATCCCCCAGATAAGGAAGAGATAGTTTCCACCATTCAGTCAATGGCGGGAAGGAAAGCCCCAGGCAGACGGACTACTAACCGAACTCCTTAAAGCGGATCCGGAAATAACAGCTGTTATACTCCTCCAATGACATCTTGAGAGTTGCACTGGAACGTGGGAAAGATAAAGGTCTTCAATGGAGATTATTTGACATCTTAAGTCTCAAGATTATACTGATAACGGGCCTGCATATAATCGTTCGGACTTAGAGTCAAATGTTCGCTCGTTGCATTCTAAATGCAAAGAGGCGGGACTGAAAATAAATGTGTGTTAAAAAAGTACATGCATATGGGTTCGAACACAAGCACACCGATTGTTCTTAACGGACAAGATGTGGAAGAGGTGCAAGATTTTTTTTTTATCTCGGAAGCATTGTCAGCATGGACGGCGGAGCCGAAAAGGATATTGGGGCTCGTCTAAATAGAGTCCGTCAGACATTCGGTATCCTTTCCCCTTTCTGTAGGTTAAGAGAGACCTCCCTTCGTAAGAAGCTGCGACTACCTGATGCATCAAATCCGTGTTGTTATATGGTTGTACTACATGGACTTACCAAGAACCTACGAACTTTCGTGAACCAATGCCTCCGACGCATTTTAGGAATATTCTGGCCAGAAGTGATCTCCAACGACGAACTTTGGAGTACAACTGGACAGACCAAAATAGGCATTGAGTTGAATCTCAGGCGGAAGTGGCAGTGGATCGGTCACACTTTGAGGAAACCAGAGCGAAACATGGCCATACAGACTGATGAAGCTTAGCATCGCGCCTTATGAAAGATAGCTGTTTCTGTCCTATGCCTCATATAGGGGGTCTTAACAGGAATTTGATGATGATTGAAGCTGCGACTGGCGGTCACAGTTATAAAATGCAATGCTGGATTTTTCAATGAAAAATCAGCTTACGCTGCGTTTACGTTCAAAGAGCAGTGACTGATAATTTGTCTATATTTAGATTAATTTTTATTTCTCAGATTTTATATTTTGTGATGATTACATTTTTTTCCTGAAAATACCAACAAGTTTTTTGAGTTGTATGTATTTCATTTCCTCTTTTTTCTTGGTATGATCTCTAACTTTTGGTCGGCAGTGTATATTTTAAGGATTTTTGCCACGTATATCACAGCCGAAGTTTAAACCAAATATTCGATTTAAACTGAGGATTGAACGGACTGCCCTCACCTCGCCCCCCAGTTTTTCAGATTCTTGACATTAAATTATCGGTGAAAATATTTGATATGTCTTTTTTGATACGATATAGGTTCCAGTCTATTAATTCAGAATAATTCTATGCCATAGACATGTGTATTTCAAAAATCTCAGGCTTTAAAAGTGTGCGATTTATCAAACAAATGCAAACACAGCTCGCGCTCCATTCTATTGTCAACACTTTCGTACTGAAGCGATTCAAGTGACTCGCCTAATTATTCGCCTCGTTAACGACATTGGAACGAAAACAATGAAAAGTGTGTGGCTGCGCGTTTTTCCTAACTGCCATAAAAGAGTGAACTTTTCTGTTGATTTTTTTTTTAATTCTAAAGTGTTTTGTAAATACGATTAGCGAACAATATCCTGTGAAACAATACCACTTATATTTTGCATTGTTTTGAAACTCGTTGAAATACGCACATACAACGAGTATAAAATCTCTGCCAGCATGCATATTAAAATCTTTGCATATTAAAATCTTTAGTAACTAAAACGATTTTCCCACGTTAACTATCATCAGTGTGAAATAAAACTAATTTGTTGTAAATTTCCACCACCGTATGAACAATTTTTCTATGATGGCGGTTGGATCTCAAAAGCTAAATAAGAAAATTTGGGCAAGAAATTTCGGTATTATTTATTTTTCATTTTGAAAACCTAGCAATGACATTGTGTATTAAAAACAATGTCTAACAAACGGCGGCTTCAATTGGCAACGCGTACTCTGGAGGCTCCATTTTTCGATGAAGCTACCACATAAGTCGGGCTCGATTCCGATTAATTTGCCAAACCTTAATAAACTTTACTGTCAAATATCTTTTTGTCAAAGATTGAACTCTTCATTGAAAAACTTCTTTATAAGAGGATTATTTTTGGTAAGTTGGTTGCTATGGTTATTTTTTATCTTTCATAATAATGTCATTTTTTTTTGCGAGATCGCTTCACGCGAAAAATAAGCTAAAAAGCAAATCAGAAATCGGTTAAATATATTTATCACATATTTCTGAAAACTAGTATCGCATGTGGTCGAAATTCGACCAATTGTTTGTGTAAA
This sequence comes from Chorisops tibialis, assembly GCA_963669355.1. Taxonomy (NCBI): domain Eukaryota; kingdom Metazoa; phylum Arthropoda; class Insecta; order Diptera; family Stratiomyidae; genus Chorisops; species Chorisops tibialis. Next base: position 274,457,639 of record OY770262.1, read on the forward strand.
ATAACGAAATTCATGCTTTCAAAATGAATTCGCCTAATATTAGGCATTCTTTTATTAGACACTTTTCCATTTCCATATTTACTGCCTAAGAAAGCTTGCATAAGCTTAAAGCAGTGCATTGTATCAGAGATAAGTGAAGACATATGCCTTCACTTATCTCTGATTGTATCTACTGATACACGTCCGATGACTGAAGTCAAGCAGCATTAGACGTTCTGAAAGGGTGACTCTCTAAGTTATGTTTGGTGCTATTAAAAACATAACGGAACTATGATTGGGTGTAAAGCCCAATCATGCTATACTCTAGATGAAAGAGAATTTTTTTGATTTTAAGAAATTTTGTGAGGCAAGTGGTAGAAGGGGTGACGACATTGAGCTCATTTTTTCACATCAGGCTAGAGTTGCTATCAAAATGTTTTATACACAACTTAGGATTCAAACAATTAATAAGTAGGGGAACCCGGGGTACACATTTTTCGATTTCAAGGAAGAGCTGTCATCGAGCGGCAATAAGCTGAACTAGACCAACCTGATACTGCCCAATTACGGCAGCCTTGTTTATTTAGTTTTCTTGACCGCTGGTGTGTGAAGTTTTCGTTTTGTGTTTTTTTTTTGCTCCTTTATTGAAACTTCTGATGGTTTTGTAACCACGTAAGATGTACATACATACATACTTGTTTACATTACAACTATAGTAAGTATTTGCTTGAAGTACGTTTAATTGTCTTCAGTTTCGTGTAGTTAAACGATTATCTACATATCTTTGTTGAGTGGGCTTGCTGTCATAATCTGATTCGTGTCCCTGGGGCGGAATGAGGAAGTTCTGAACATGAATGTTTATATTTTGGCGAATTTTAATCAAAGTCAGTCAAAGATTGAGTCACTTCTTATATGTGCAAAAAGTGTGTACACAATTCTTGTTCGGGAATAGATAGCGAAAATGATGAGGCTGTCCTTGTATGTGAATCCTGTGAATGAGTTTAAGAAAAGGACACAATCAATCAAAAGTGTAGTTAACCCCTTATAGTCAATTAAAACTAAATGAATATAGCGAAAACTTCTTTTTTCTGCTTTTTTAATAGTTTCATGTGTTTCTATTATTATTTGTCCTTACTCCCTTTCAACGGTACGGTTGAGACTTCCGTCGCGTAGTGGGTAGCGTGCTTGCTTCACAGTCAATAGGTCGGGGGTTCGATTCCCACCCCAGGCAGTAAAATTTTCTAATAAAGAATTTTTCAGTTGCTACTGGCATTGGAAAATTATTCGAAATAAAATGGACAAGCGATATAAAAATAAAAGCAGTTCCACTTCAAGAAGGTCTTTATACTCAGTAGATGGTTTCTTTTCGCTTTGTATCATTTAATCTCCCATAACATCTGCAAATATTCGTCAATAGCAGCCAAAACAACTGAAAAATATACCAACTTCACCACTTATTACGGTCGTTCTCACTCTCCTTCCCATACCTTCCCAATCCCATTCCTTCCCCCCATTGCACTTAAAGGCCGAAATAACACATCACTCTGTAAAAAAAAAGACCCCGGTGCAGAATAGGGCAAATGATATATTATTTTCTGTTTTTGAAAACAGAACTACTGTTATTTTGGTTTCTTGCAATATTAATATACTTGTATGACTATTACATTATAATGGTTTTATTGAAAGCAGCTCCATTAATTAGTTTTGCGTTTTTAAAGCATATATATTTTCAACTTAGTATTCCGTTCTACCCCGGGTTCCCCTACTCAGAAAATTAGTGTATTGAATTCAATGAAATTGTGCAGTTTGTATGGGAGGTAGTAGAAGGAGGGACGAGTTCTTAATGACGTTTTTAGAAATAACTATAAATATCATGAAATGTTTTAAATTGCAAATCAGTAGCATTCATAATTTTCAGGAAATGTGTCTTTGCAAAGTTGAGAAATTGTGTCATATTGTATGGGAGGGGGTAAAAGGGGTGAAACGAATCGTCTAATTTTTAATTTAATTTTTGTTTTTCTTACTAATAATTCTAAATACATGTTTAGTGCAAAATTTCAGCTCGTTAAATTTTAAATTTCATGAAAAAATGCAGTTTGTATGGGAGATGGTGGAAGAAGGGGGAGAACTCGAATAATTTTTATACAGTATATTGAAATCATCATAAAAGTAATATATTCCAAATTTGAGATCAATAACTTTTGCACTTTTGGAGCAAATTCGTTTATTCTCAAATTGCGAAATTGTGTGTATGGGACGGAAGTAAAAGGGGTGGAGTGATTTAGCTCGTTGACCTTGTGTAAAATTTTTTAACTTTGTAGCTCAACGCGTTCTCAAGCTAGAGAGGACACGGACGGACGGACGGACATCTGGTTTTGAGATTTTTGAGTTATTATATGAACTTCTGTATCATTCATTTTTTTCTCCGAGCCTAATTTCTTAGCGTTACAAACTTTGTGGCAAACTTATAATACTCGCAAATTTCATCTGAGTATAAAAATCATTCTTGAATATGGCTGCCAGGTGTCAGTTATATACTACGAAAAACATTAAGAGTAAAATCGGGTCTGTGCAGCGAATTTCTACAGGTATCCTCTAAGGTGCCTTTCCTGCTCTTGTACTTTGCGTTTTCATCCTTGTAAACTGCGCCTTAAATTTCTCTCACTAGAGTCACTTGCGAATAGACAGATCATCCGTAGGCGCAGGGTTACTTTTGCGTTTAAATTAATATTAGAAGAAATCGATCTCCCATATTTGCTCGAAGCCTTAACGTTTAGTATTTCGTGCCGTGCATTGGGAAAATATGCTCCACTTCACGTTCTTCATCATCGCAGCACGAAACAATCTCTTCTCTTTCGTGTATTTTTATACTCTAGATTAAATTTGAGAGTATTATAAGTTTGCTACAAAGTGTGCAACGCCAAGAAATAAGGATCGAAGAAAAAAATGAATGATACAGAAGTTCATATAATCACTCAAAATTCTCAAAACCGGATGTCCGTCCGACCGTCCGTTCGTCTGTCCGTCCGTGTCCTCTCTAGCTTGAGAACGCGTTGGGCTAGAAACTTCAAATTTTGTACACGTGGTTTTTGACAAAAAAGTAAGGTCAAGTTCGTGAACGGGCCAAATCCCTCCACCCCTTGTACCCCCTCCCATACAAAATGACACAATTGCGCAATTTTTCAATAAACGGCTTTTCTCGAAAAGTATAAATGCTATTGATCTAAAATTTGGAATATCATACTTTTATGGTGATTCTATTCTACTGTATACGAATTATTTGTGTCCTCCCAATCCTTCCACCACCTCTCATACAAACAGCACTTTTTCATGAAATGCTCTAAACCAATTTACTCAGTGAGTATACAATATATCGATTTGAAATTGTGCGTTAAATATTTGTTTAAAATTATTAGTAAGACCAAAAAAATTAGACGATTAGTTTTACCCCTTCTACCCCCTCCCATACAAAATGACACAATTTCGCAATTCGACAATAAACAATATTGATCTAAAATTTGGAATATCATACTTTTATGGTGATTCTATTCTACTGTATACGAATTATTTGTGTCCTCCCAATCCTTCCACCACCTCTCATACAAACAGCACTTTTTCATGAAATGCTCTAAACCAATTTACTCAGTGAGTATACAATATATCGATTTGAAATTGTGCGTTAAATATTTGTTTAAAATTATTAGTAAGACCAAAAAAATTAGACGATTAGTTTTACCCCTTCTACCCCCTCCCATACAAAATGACACAATTTCGCAATTCGACAATAAACAGATTTTTTCAAAAAGCATAAAAGCTATTTATCTGAAATTTGGAGTATATTACTTTTATAATAATTTCAATCTGCTGTATAAAAATTATTCGAGTCCTCCCCTTCCTTCCACCACCTCCCATACAAACTGCATTTTTTTATGAAATGCTATAAACCAATTTACTCAATACGTATGAAATGTATCGAGCTGAAATTATGCACTAAATATTTATTTAGAATTATTAGTAAAACCAAAAAAAATTTGGCCGATTAGCTCTACTCCTTCCACCCGTCCCATACAATTTGACACAATTCAATAACTTTACAAAAAGTCGATTTTCCTAAGAAGTATGAGAATGCTACTGATCTGCAATTTAAAATGTGTCAATTAAATGATGCTTACAGTTATTTCTATTAAGAACTCGCCCCTCCTTCTACCACCTCCCATACAAACTACACAATTTCACTAAATCCGATACACTAATTTTCTCAGTATCTATTAAATTTTTGAATACTAAATTGTGTATAAAACATTTTGATAGCAACTTTAGTGTGATGTGAAAAAATTTGTTCAATGTCGTCACTCCCTCTACCACTTCCCCTACAAAATTTCTTAAAATAAAAAAAATTCTCTTTCATCTAGAGTATCGCACGATTGGGTTTTACGCCCAATCGTAGTCCTGTTATGTTTAATAATAATTACGTCCGAATTAATTAGCACTGTTGGTTTTTATTGTTTTATAGTATTTTAAAAATTTGTTGTTACGATGCATTATTATTATTATCTGTAATTTGTAACTAATCATATTTTGAAGAAATTGAATAAAGTTATTAGAATTTTACGTGATTGAAATCGATGGCAGCCAACCAAAAATTCGTATGGACAGATGCCTCTGCGCTCGAATTTGATGTCGAAATTTTAAAAACATTAATTTAAAATGACGGATCTACTTCTCAAGCAAAAGTTAGATATGTTGTATCTAATAGGAATGCGTATTATTTAAATTTCGGTAATGTTTTATTTGTTGTTTGAAAAGCCATTTTTCAACTCAAGTATGGAATCAAATTTATTCGAAATTATATTTTAATTCTTAACAAATCGTAAAAAGGATCCCGGCTGGGAATCGAATCGCGGACCGCCCGCGTCGTATGCGAGTTCTTCCACTGAACCGCCGATACCGACGAAATTATTTCGCCAAAACTTAGTCACCTACTTAATGTGAGTCACGTAACTTCGAATATATGCACAGTTTTTGCTTATTATTACAGATATCCAAATGGAAAAAGTTCGCAGCTCACTGCAATACGAATAAATCAACGCTATAATCTTCCAATCTACCGCTTCTTTATACATCTTGAAAATACTAATCAGGATTATAATTCAAACTTTATAAAATTCATTACCTACCAACATTGGTACGGAAAATCTTCATCTTAAGTGAAAACAGCTTTAGAAATTCACTTAAAAATGGCATTTATTTTAAAATTGAATAAAAAATTATTATCGCTGCCCAAAGAAAAATTTGTGGAGTCTCATCTATGCAATACCTGAACGTCACCCCCTTCTAAAATGTCCATTTACAAGAAAATTATGTAAAAAAAAAAAAAAAATTTATAATAAGAATTTTCTAAGACATCCAATATGACCAGAAAGAAAAACAAAATAAATATAAATAAGAAAAAAAACCTGACGGAAAATACTTTCCACTCTCCGCTCAACGAGTGAATATATATCACGCCAGGGTAGGTAGGTACTTCCCCCAAGTTCGGGACGAGCCAAATTTGAACAGTTTAGATTGGTGTCAGGTTACAAAGTGGGTGGCAGCTACTTGAAGGCTATGCACAACGTAGAAAGTTTTCCGTTCCTTCGTGACTTCGGTTAAACTTTTCGTTAGCAATATTTCTGCCCTAAAGACGGAAAAAAATGAAATAAATGGGGAATTGAAGAAGGGTAAATTCAATAAGTGGCTGAGGAAAAAATGTGATAAAACCCGGAGCAAGCGCCTTGAATGTATGGGGGCACGAATCTTTTTTAGATACATTTTTCTCAAAGAAAATTCAGTTTTATTTTATTTTCGACGACGCCGTTTTCTTTTCTTTTTTTATTATTATTTCTTTCGTCCTGTCAGATTAAAATAAATTTTGCAGACAATTTTATATTTGACAGGCAAGAAGGGATGTATATATGTATTTATGTGTGTATATGTGCGTGACCGACACGTTTCAAACGATATAAGGTCGACACAATTGAATTATCCATATCAAATGTCAAAATTTCAATCAAACAAAATAATTTTATAAGGCTCATGGCTAAATTTCATTTCGTAATTTTTAAGGGTAAGTTATTACATTCGTTAATCTTTAATGGATGCGGTTTTGAAACTAGTTAGTAGAAGTTTTATGTTGACATTAGTGTTGCTGTCTTAGGGTGCGCATAGAGTTATTGCAACAAAATATCTTTTAATAATATATTTGCAGATTCTTTATATATTTTGCCCAGCTGTTTGCATACTAATCTTGTATGGAAGGTTACTTCTAGGTGATTCGCCGCCGTACCCTACATTACTCAGTTTTAATACAATTTACGTAAAATTTGTTGGATAATTCAATTTTAGTCTCGTAAAAGTGAACGAAACTTATTGGTTTATATGATGTTGATGAAAATGTAGCGGTTACTTTTATACGACCCTTATATGACTTCAAGGGCTTATTATAAGGTTCTAACGTTGTGCTTACTACTATTGTAATGCTTATTTTCCGACAAGATCAAATATATGTATATAATATTTTTCAAGGCCTCTCAGTTTTATCAATGAGAACATTATTAATGCAAACTACGTGATTCTATTATTTGTTGCTGATTAATACCGCATTATTTGACCGTAACCGAACTATAACATCTTATTTAAAATACAGGAACGGTTACTTGAAGTTATATAAACTGAAAATAGTGATAGAAAAGTGCCCAGTGCAAGTTATTATTGTATAAAAAGATTATAAATACTTATTGTACAAGATTTTTATTTTAATCTTATAAAACTAGTCGTAAAAGCAATTGAAACCAAAAAGCCTCAAGTTTCATTATTACCATGTAAGCTGTGGTAGCTTCATTACAACACGGTTCCTTGAATCTTTTAAGAATTTATTATATAACTTTATAAACACCATCATATTCTTTAAGTTCGTCCTGCGAATGATATGTGTATGTTTTTTCGTATATATTTTGAGTGTAGGAAGTTTTTTTCATACTATGTTTGTATATACCTTAAGGGTCTTTCACTCTTTACGGGTGCTCTAAAGTGTTAAATTGTGAAATTTTCTCGTTAGTTTCTGTGTATTTGCTACTTGTCGACAAGTATCAGCTTCTTTTCAGGCTTTCACTAGAGCTTTGTGAAATTAACTGCACACTTGAGCAAACAGGAAGTTTAAGAAGAGAAACTCTAGGAATGCAGTTGACTCCTCGGATGTATCTTTCTAGTTTGTGTATATCTCAGCATCAAAATTCTATTTGCGAGTATATGTGCTCATCATGTTAGTACTGCTATTTAATTGGATAGTTTCTTACTTTATCGTTAAGTGCGCTGTTGTTGGTATCTAACTACATTGCAAGTATCTCGGAAATAATTATACGTTATATCCTGGCTAAGGATTTAAATCTTACCGCTTACGACATAATGACGCTTATAATTTGTATCGTGCTTAGGGGTTGCGGAAGAAATATTTAGAATAATTGCTGAATAACAACGAAATTGTATATTTTAATTGTTTCGTATAATTGCGAAATCTTGTAGACCTTATTTCACATAAATATATCTGTCAAGTTGGTACTTTTTAAATGTAGCAAAAATACTTTTTGTCTCTTGACTACTTCCCGTTTTTGAATGGAGCTAATTCGAAATAGGTATAGCCGAGTGAGTAGCGTGTTGGGGTATACAAGAGTATGTTGGGGTATGGCTAGGGTGTAGCCTAGTGGGTAGCGTGTTGGTCTACAATGCGAAGGTTCTGAGTTCGAATCCCGTTCGACGCATCATTCCAGCATACTACTTGCATGGGTATATTTAGGCCACCTCAATCTGCGAAAATGAAAAATTGGTAGGTAGGGCTGTGCGAAGGGCTAACAACCCTTCCACAATAATGAATAACTTTTAAGGAACCTGAAGGTCGGGAAGCCAAAGTCCGACTTGGCCTGCAGTGCTATTGATGAAGAATTCGAAATTTTAACGTTAGGTGGACTATAGAAGATTTTGACATACTTGACTCGTTTGCACAATTCGTAAATTTTCAGATAAATAAAAAACAAACCGCAATTATTATACTCTAGATGAAATCTGAGATTATATTGTGTTTGCAAATCATTTTTCTTCGAAACTGTCTAAGCTATCAAATTCGAATTTTGAGCAAAGTATAATAATGCAAATATCATTAATGTTCAAAAATTTCGATTTGATCCGTATAGTCCTTCTTCCGCTTCCATGCAAATATATACTTTCGGTGAATTCATTATAACGATTTCTATTAAAACTGAAAAAAAGCAGAATGCTGAAAAAATTATCAACTTCGCCTCACTCCTTCTACCCCATTCCATACAAAAATTTATATTATAAATTCTAGAAAAATATTTCTCTTTCGAGAGAGCTATCGAATTTAACATTGGAATTATCGATGGTGATAAGGATGTTGATTAACTGTTTCAAAATCATCCAAAACCTTCTACTTACTCTGTCTATTCCCATACAGATACTCCAATTTCAGGAAAACAATGTTCAACTTCTATGAAAATTATGAAAGTTACAAACTTTAAATTTAACACGAAACATTCAAACACCTCCCATACATAAGTCACTATTCACTATTTGAAAGAATTTGAGATAACATATTTTCCGATACATTAAGCTCTTTCTCATTTCATCTAAAGTGTCATATAATTGGGCTTTACGCCTAATCAGAATTCTATTATGTTTATACTCTAGATGAAATCTGAGAGTGTTCGAAGTTTGTAACGCCAAGAAATAAGGCTCGGAGAAAAAAAGTGAATGATAGAGTTCTGTAATCACTCAAAAATCTCAAAACAGGATGTCCGTCCGTCTGTCCATCCAAGTCCTCTCTAACTTGAGAATGCGTTGAGCTAGAGAGCTCAAATTTTATACACGTCATTTTTGACAAAAAAGTAAGGTCGAGTTCGTTAACGCGTCAAATCGCTCCACCCGTTACCACCTCCCATACAAAATGACACAATTTCGCAATTTGACAATAAACGGATTTGCTCGAAAAGTGTAAATACTCTTGATCTGGAATTTAGAATATAATCTTTTATAATGATTCCAATCTACCGTTTAAAAATTATATTTGTATACTCCTCCTGCTCCCACCACCTCCCATTAAAAACTGCACTTTTTCATGAAATGCTCTAAACCAATTTACTCAGTACGTATAAAATTTATCGAGCTGAAATTGTGCACTAAATAGTTATTTTTTATTGTTAAGACCAAAAAAAATTAAACGATTAGTTTCACTCCTTCAATTTCAGAACTTTACAAAAAGTCGATTTATAAAGTATGCAAGCTATTGATCTGTTATTTAAAATATGTCAAAAGCATGATGTTTATAGTTATTTCTGGAAAAGTCAATAAGAACTCGCCTCTCCTTCTACCACCTCTCATACAAACTGCACAATTTCACTAAATCCAATACACTTTTCCCAGTACCTATTAAATCTTAAATTTTGTATAAAACATTTTGATGGCGTGATGGGAATTTTCTTAAAAAGATGAAAGAGTTTTGAATATTTTTTGATACGAGCAGAAACATTCTGCAGTTTTCGAAAATGAGCGAGTTTCGCAAATGAAATGGAATGAGTTAGGTATTTCTAGAAATGTTTTCCTTTTTTTTCTATAGCACTGAACATAACTTAGAGGGTAACCCTTTAATGAATTGGATGCACAATCAAGTCGGTATAGGATAGGTGAGCGATGGGGCTACGAGGGAGTTTCTGAAAGGAGAGTTTAAACTGTCGGACGATGGTAACTTTGAAACAGTGAATGTTGTAAGTTGATGAGAACACGCGGACCGGCTTGATGTTCGGGTAATGAAGGATTGACTATTTTTCACTGTACGTGACGATAAAGATTTAACAGTGAACTCACGTGCGACTTGCCGAGTATTCCTGGGATGGATAGAAAGAGGAGGGATAAGATTGGACAGTTCTTCGCTGCATTTAGCGTGGAAATATCGATAGTAAACGCTGAAGACCGTGACGTTTCTACAATGTTCGAGAGAATCTACAGAAGCTGTTATAGTCTCATCTCCAACTAGACGGAACGCATGCTTTTTGATTCGATCGTGTTTTCGGTGCACCAGCCCATATGTGTGAGTTATACGCGAGACAGGGACGAATGTAGGCCTTGTAGATATTAGCTAGATCGTAAAACGTAAAACATTTTTTACATCTTCGAAGAACACCAAGGTGTTTGGAAGCATTAAGTGCAATATCACAAATATGTTTGCTCCAACTGAGATGTTTATTAAATGTTATGCCGAGTAATGTAAATTCTTCTGAATAGTGTAATTGCACGTTACCGAAGGTTATATTCAAGGAGCTCGCCGGAACATCCTTTTTATGGGATAGATGGCAGGCCTGAGTTTTTGAGGCATTGAACTCTATTTTTTCTGCACCATTCCATTATTAAGTTAAGATCTGAGTTCAATGACTCGTCCAATTCGATATGTTTAGAATTCACCGAAGCACGATACGCTTCAGTAACCAAGTCAGCAAAGCTATGAATTGGATTGAGTGTGGTTGACAGAAGGTCATTAATGAAGATTAAAAAGAGATTGCGGAATAGGACAGCCTTGGGGGACACCGGACTCGATCTGAAATGGTTGGAAAGATACACCATCCATTACAACTCGTATCGATCGTTCAAAACGGAAATTCTCAATCCATTTGGTAGAGGTAGTATTAACACCAATGGCTATGAGTTCTAATAATATACCTTTGTGCCAAACTCTATCAAAGGCCTTCGCAATGTCAAAAGCCAGTACTTGACCTTCATCGTTTTTGTGAATGCACGAGTTGCAACGCTCAATCTGATAGGCTAGGAGATCTCCAGTGGAACGCTCAGAATGGAACCCGTATGGTTATCTTCAAGGTAAATGACTAGTTTGCGATTGACAACAATTTCCATTATTTTCGATAGCACTGAATAAGGTGCTATAAGGTGGTAGTTCGAGGGAATCGCATTGTTTCCCTTTATAGGGATTAACGTACAACGCTGGCGTGGAACACATTGCGCTCTGTAGGAGAACACTAGCACCACATTCGTACTGAGGAGTGTCAGAGCTATGCGCTGGTCGTATTACGTTGTTCGCGAAGCAGAAAACACGCTGGGTAGGAAACCCGCCATTAACTTCTTATAGTAGTGTAGTTTTCGTTTTTTAAGTGAACCCTAAGAGTTTTCGTGGTCAACAAACGTTTAAGTTCCAGAAAGTCTTTTTACCCAGTAGATGGTTTCTGTTCGCTTTCTGTCATTCAATCCCCCATAACATATGTTAATATTTATCAGTAACCGCCAGCACAACTGAAAAATATACCAGCTCTCACTATCCTTCCCCTACCTTCCCAATCCCATTCCTTTCCTCCATGACTGTGTTTGTGCATTGCACATAAATGTCGAAATTGACTATGGAACACAAGTCATTCTGTAAAAAAAAAACATCAATTAGATTACAATATGATTCACTGTTTTAGATACTTTCCGTGTATACAGGCATTTGAAAAATAACTTATTCTTGTTGACTATTTCCGAAAAGCTTCTATAACTATGAAAAGGTCTTCTAATCAGTGATCTCGTTATCACCGATTTAATGCTCAAATGAACGGTATTTGACTTGAGGGATTTTGAAGCAATAAGATCGGCTTATTTCAATTAGGCATAGTGAACCATACCGAAATTTTTGCGATGCAGGACTATTATGTCAACTACATAACCAAATTCTGAGGGAGCGAAAACCATATTCGTTATAAGAATTTTTGGTCATATAGAGAAACTATTTCGTACGAAAAACCCAACAAAATGTAATTGCAAATGATGATTTGGAACTAATGCATTACTGAGAACAATCCATTTTTTATTAAGATGAATATCAACCTAGTACCGCTAGTTCTTAAATAACTGTGCACCAAAAACTCAGTACTATAGAGACGGCTCGCTAAGTACGGCAGCTTTGGCACTGCCAACTCATGAAATGTATTTTTTTCCCGCAGTTTTTGTCGAGCGGACAGACAACAACGAAATTTCGGGGATTATCGCTCTCGACTTCAAAACATACAACAAAACATTTTGTTAAATCTTCCTCGATTTGTTTCATTCCTTAGCCGTAAATTGCCGACTGCCAAAAGTGTACACTGGTTAATAATGTACTGGGAGTACAAATTGAAAACCGCCATTTTTTTTAAAAAAAATTCGAGCCATTGTTGTGCAAAAATGGTTAAATATTTATTATTCAAAGAAATGCCCATCGCTAGCCACAACTTTTTCCTATCTCTCTCGTACGGGTTCCACTTCGAAAAACTGCTCTTCTCTTGAGCCGATCCACAAATCGACCCAAGTTTTAACTTTTTCATAAGAATGGCAGTGCTGCTCAGCCAGGTCATACGTCATCGATCGGAATAGGTCGTAGTCAGAAGAGGCGATGTCCGGAGAATACAGAGGTATAGTATGTCCCAAAAAAAAACAAATCAGTGTTCTAGGTAGGTTTCCATAACCGAAGCAACATGTGACCGAGCGTTGTCGTGCAGCAAGATCACTTTGTCATGTCTCGTGAAACGGCCATCTCCTTCAATACTTGGCTCAAACTCAAAATCACTGCTCTTGAAACGTTGATACCATTCACGATACGTTCTTTCACTAATAGCTCCCTCACTAGAAGTTTTAACAATCATTCGACGCGCCCTCAGCCTCAGATTTTTTTGAATTGAAGACAAAAAGCAAAACTTCCGCAAATGACGCTTATTTGGCTCAAATTTCGACATATTCGCGCACAAAAAATTATATGACACTGATAAAACTACACAAATGATAAAGAGTTGTTGACAGATGCCTAAGTTTACCATGTGACGTTTCTGATCCGCCATTGCTAATCAGCATTTTGTGTTGGCCCCATCTATTGGGAAACGGCGATTAACAATCGACAATTTCATTCGAATAAAACTATCGATAGTTGAGTTGACTATCGATAGGACACTCTGCTTTGAACACACAGTTGAGTAATATTAAATTCTACATACCTGAACACGTGCTTCTGTTAAATTAATTTTCATAGCTAGATCTTCCCTAGTGAACACATCAGGATAATGCGTTTGCGCAAAAGCTGTTTCTAATTCTTCTAACTATGAAAAAAAGATTAATTACTATTTTAATAATTTATTTCGTGAAAATGAAACCAACCTGTTGCAATGTAAATGTAGTTCTATTTCTCCGCTGCTTTCTTCGAACAAATGTCTCATCGTGAATCGCAGGATGATAGGAGTAGCTTGTATCTGTATAAAAAAAAATTAGCTTTAGGTATTATTAAATTTAAAACTTCTCTCTATTTAAAATATTAAGGAGTTTAAACCAAGGAAATCCGCAGTTTAAACTAAATTTTCGGTAAAATTTCGACTGCGAAACCGGTCCTTAACCGCCGAAAAATAAATTACAAATCTCTCCATTAACTGATTTGTACACTGCTCATTCTTTGACCCATGGATTATTTTTAAAAATTCATAACCAACATTCATCAAAAAAATCGACTTAAAAATCAACGAGGGTAGAACTCAGATGGATGCTTACCTATACACTGTTTTAGCGAACACTGATTTAATCGCATTTACCCTGCTGTGGTATTAAAAGCAATAAATTGAACTCGTCGTTGGTCATAGATAATTCAAGCAAAATAGGAAATTAATTTTCCATCCAACGAATTTTACCATTTTAAAAACAGGGAACTCCTCTTTGAAGATAGAAATGGTACAGAAAACAAATAACGTATATGTATATCACGAGTCCAGTCAGTACATACACATAAGGTGGATTGTTATTGGAAATATGCTTTCTTTAAAACTTGCTCAAACTTTATTAAATATTCTGATAAGAAGATATTGGTGCTTTATCTTACGAAGATTTAAGACTGATTAAGAAATTCGTGATGCCAGCGAAATTTAAAAATATGCAAACGGTATAGAGATCCGTACATAAAAGGGCCCTGTTGAAATTCCACTTTAATTAGTGTAATTTTTCAATTAACACAAAATTTAACATAAATAATTCACAAGTTTTTGAAATATCCCTGCCATGGTACAATTCATTCGAAATCCCCATTAGTAGTCCTTCAATTTAAATCGTATGCCAACCCTCCGCTTAAAACTCATGTCTTGTGTAAGCTTTATATAACATGACGATGAGATCTAGTTAGAGAGGTAAGAGTGTTGGTATTTCGACACATACATGATAATTTGGGACAGCAAAGCAATTCTCAAATCGTTCTAAGCTAATTAGCGTTAATCCCTGTTTGAGAGGTTATATGGTATGTCTGCAAAGCTCACTGCTAAAGCGCTTTCGTGAATCCTTATGTGTTATATGTACATATACGCTTGCACATGCTAGATGTACTTACGTACGTAAATATGTAGACATGTACCAGGACTATTTTAGCACAAGAAATTTAAATGTCCATATGACATGATGCTATAGCGACTGCATGTCCGACTTCGAGCTGAGTTATAAGGCATCCAGAGGAAGGACATTAAACTAGTCATAGGATAGAAGAGTCGTCCAGGGAACTTGAAGAGTAGTCTCGCACGTCCAGCAGTTATCGCAAGGTATTTCATGTTTTTCTCATGGGATTTAGAAACATAACAGAATTCTGTATCTGATGAGATGATCCTGTTATTGCTTGTCTTCAAACAGGGCAGGATTTCGGCTTTTACACAGGTAGAATGTAGAGATTCGGACTAATTAGTAGACCGGTGGACAGAAAATTTGATTAAATCGCATTTCTAAATAGAAGGAAATTTCTAATTGGATTTTTGGGATAAATTTATATGCAAGTAGTTTTACAAAGTACAGATAGATATTTCTCTAGAGGATTTTTCATAGTATTGTAAATTGATTCAGAATAGTCCATTTTCATAATAACATTATGGTAATTTGATGCACTGTAAGTTTTTCTTCTATCAAAACTTTGACATTACGGGAAGCGCAAATAATTATTTAATTCCAATTTTATTTAAATATTAAATTTCAACAACTGATGTTAAAGTAGTTCTTTTTTTGGAATAAAACACAATCAACTATCTTATAAAATATCAACCAATTTCTCTATCCATAATTTCATGAAAACTTCTCAGGTGCCATCCATCGGTGGTGTCATGTTATGGAGAGATCTAGCCCATAGTGATGAAGGCATCATTCTAAAGATGTTTTAATTTACAATCTAACATTTACGAAACATTGGATGAGCAAGCAATCAAATAAAGTTTTTTGTTTGAATTTGTTATATTTTGTATGAAAGGTGGTAAAAGGAGTGACTGCATCGAACTAATTTTTTCACATCGTAACACAAAAAATTTTAGTTTCGTGAATTTGATATGCAGCGAATAAAATTTTGTATTGTGGTTCACTAAAATAATGTGGTTTATTTATTTATTTATTCAGTGTACAGTTTAGTTACAACAGACTACAGCAATTATATTATCTTACCAACTATGCTTAAAAATATTTAATAAGACATAATTAATATAATAAATTAATAAACAGAATTGAAATTAACTTTTACTAAAATTAAAAGTAAAACAAACCAAACTTCAGAAAATAAAAGAAAAGAAAATAAACTGCCAACAAGCCGGGCGCAACTATATTATTTTTGAGAATGCGGGGAAAGACAATATGCAAGTTATCGTGGTTAAGGAAGGCTAAGTAAAAGTAAAAGTTCTAGGACAGACCTGTTGTCAATTTAACACTTAATTGCGAATAAGATCAATAGCTCCAGTACATATAATCAATATTTCATTCATTTATTTATGCAAGTTTGGGTTTTTATGCAGGGAGGGTGATAGTAAGGGCGAGTGGGGGTTAATAATGTTTTAATTGATTGCTTGAATTTTATCCAACATTCTCTGTATATACTGTCAGTTTCATAGACGAATTTGCATGGAATTTTCAGAAGATTCGGTGTATAAGTATATGTGTAAGCTTTGAAGGTATTCGACCAGTTAATATTCCATATATTAAGGAATTTTCTTAAATACATTTTGCAAATTTTCAAGTTCCTACCTTAAAATTTCATTCAAAAGTTTTCAGTTTGTGTGTTTATACTCTAGATGAAATCTGAGAGTATATTGTGTTTGCCTTACCGTTTGTAACGCTAAGAAATAATGCTCACACAGAGCCGCCAAGGGTACAGAAATATTTGTTGTCGCTCAAAAACTTCGATTCCGAGTTGCTGTCTGTGCGTCTGTCCGTCTGTCTACAGCATAACTCTCGAACGCTTTGAGCTATCGTGCTGAAATTTGTTGTGTGTCATTTTTAGCAAAAAAGAAAATTTAAGCTCGTGAACGGGCCACATCCCCCCACTCCTTCTACCCCCTCCCATACAAATTTAACGAAATTCCGAAATTTTCAGAAATTGATTTTTCTTTGAAACTATTTAAGCTATCAATTTGAAATTTGGGTCAAAGTATTATGATATAAATGTCATTAATATGACGGAATATTGATCCGATCCCGTCACTCCTTCTACCCCCTCCCATACAAATGCATAATTTTGAAAAATGCAGTTTTTCGATTTTCATTGAAACTAGCAAAGTTATAAAAACGAAATTTTGCCAGAATTAATTTTATTATAATTCCAATCGGAATTGAAAAAATTGTAAGCTTCACCTCACTCCTTCTACCCCCTCCCATACAAATTTCACGAAATTTTGAAATTTAAATTAAATTATTTTTCTTCGAAACTGTTAAAGCTATCAACTTGATATTTTGCATAAAGTATAAAAATAGAAATATCAACACCGAGAAAAAAATGTGTTTTGATCCGTACACTCTTTCTACCCCCTCCCATACAAATGTATAATTTTTGTTAAGTGCATTATATCGATTTCCATTAAAACTAGAAAAAGTATAAACTTAAAATTTTGCGAGAATTTGTTTTTCAATAATTGCAATAAATGCTAAAAAAATTATCAGCTCCTCTTCACTCCTTCTACCCCCTCCCATACAAATATCTATATTATAAATTCAAGAAAAGCATTTCTCCTTCGAATATATTAAAACTATTGAATTTGAAATTGAATCAAAGCGTGGTGATAATGATGATGATAAGCAGTTTCAAAATCATCTTAAACGCTCCACTTCCTCTACCACCTCTCATACAAATGCCGCAATTTCAGGAAAACTATGTCCAATTGAAAATAATGAAAGCTACAAACCTTAAATTCAGCACGAAATATTTTGCATACCACATTAGGTGTTATATCCAAAAACTACAAACCTTCCTTCTCTCCTTTTACCACCTCCCATCCAAAAGTCACTATTAATTATTTAAAAGAATTGGAGGTGACATATTTTCCAGTACGTTGAACTCTTTGTCATTTCATCTAGAGTATCATATGATTGGGCTTTATGCCCAATCATAATTCTTTAACTCCTTGTGAATGTTAAACCCTCTCTGCGGTACATAACATTTGTGGAACAAAATATTATTTTTTCTCTATGTACATAAAATAGATGTATCCACATGGAAAATTTGAACTTTGTATCTTTCAGAGTCCTAAAACAATCACTCAAAATTTTCGACATTTTTGCTTACCACCTCCCTCCGTGGCGTAGTGGGCAGCGTGCTTGCTTCTCAGTCAATAGGTCGTGGGTTCGATTCCCACTCCATACGGGATTTTCTTAAGCGCAAATTTTTCAGTTGCTACTGGTGATAAAAAATTATTCGCAATAAAATGGGGAAACGGTGTAAAAGTGAAACAGTTCCACTTCAAGAAGGCCTAGATACTCAGTGTTCGCTTTCTATCATTCAGTCCCCCATAACATCTGCAAATATTTGTCAGTAAGCAGCCAGTACAACTGAGCAATATACTAGCTTCTCCACTCGCTACGGTCGTTCTCACTCCCCTTCCCCAACCTTCCCAATCCCATTCCTTCCCTCCATGACTGTGTTTGTGCATTGCACATAAAGGCCGAAATTGCCTATAACACAGGTCATTCTGTAAAAAAAGAACCCCACCCCTTCCACCTTATAAGTTTTACCAAAATTAAAGACTATGTTGCTCTACAATTTGACAAAATTTCAATTTGATATCTGTACTCAGTTCATAGATATAACGGTTTGTAATTTTGGAAAGTGCGCCATTTTTGAAATGCTGTTTCAATTACATAGCTTAAGGGGTTTACTGACTTAAATACGAAAAAAATCGATTTTTTTTGGGCTGATTATCATATCATATCATTATCATTTAATTTAACATAAAATAAAACAAACCGCAAAATTTTCCGATGAGCAAAAGTGGTAAAAAAATTAATTCAAAGTTAGGAATGTCGGTGTAAATCGTACTCTCAGTCTGTTATTTTTTTTGCTCTCCTGAAAATTTTTATTTTCACATTTTTATCCACAGCGGTACATTTTTCTTGAAAATGATAACAGATATCAGTATCATTTTTTTTTTGGTCGATAGGCAGCAGTACTAGCTAACAACCGTACAGAGGAAATTTCAAATAGTTTGTTATAAATAAACTTTTTTTTTTTTTAAACAAAATTAAAAAATTTGAAACTTTCACAGCTCATCAATGACTTAGTTTTGAATATTTTTGAAATTCCTCTGCAAAGCATTAATTTCACTAAAGTAAATAAACTGCCAACAAGTCGGGCGAAACTTTATTATTCTTGGGACAAGTTGCGGATAAGTGAAAAGTCAATATGTAGGTTAGAGTGTTTAGGGAAGGCTAAGTGAAAGGGAGTTCTTGGGCAGGGCTGTTGTCAATTTAACAATATTTCATTCGTTTCTGCAAGTTTGGGTTTTTATGAGGGGAGGAGAGGGGGGGGGGGTAATAGTAAGGGTGGGTAGATGTTAATAGCTTTTTAATTAATTGCTTGAACCACGTCCAATATTCTCTGTATAGAATGTGTTTCACAGACGAAGTTGCATAGAAGTTTCATAAAATTCGGTATATTTTACATTCATTTGGACGGAAGGGGTAGAGAATGTAGGGGAATCGTAAAATTTGATATACAGTTTTATGTCGCTTCTCTTGTCAAGTGCTTGTAAAAAATTTCAAGTTCGTAGCTTTTAGTTTGTTGGTTATTAGTTGATTTAATGAAATTGGTCGAAATCATAGTTTTGTATGGGAGGGGGTAGAAGGGCAAGCACGATTTCAAAACTTTTAAAGCAACTTCATTTGAATTATTTTTCTAAGTTTTTATGCAAAATTTGAAATTGATAGCTTTTAAGAGTTAGCTGATAACTGATTTCTTAAAAATGCTCGAAAAAATAATTTTGTATGGGAGAGGGTAGAGGAGGTAAGGGAATCGTCAAACTTGTGATGCAATTTTCTTTCTTTTCTGTTGTAAGGTGCTCGTACAAAATTTCAAGTTCGTAGCTTTTAGTTTGTTGGTTATTAGTTGATTTAATGAAATTGGTCGAAATCATAGTTTTGTATGGGAGGGGGTAGAAGGGCAAGCACGATTTCAAAACTTTTAAAGAAACTTCATTTGAATTATTTTAAGTTTTTATGCAAAATTTGAAATTGATAGCTTTTAAGAGTTAGCTGATAACTGATTTCTTAAAAATGCTCGAAAAAATAATTTTGTATGGGAGAGGGTAGAGGAGGTAAGGGAATCGTCAAACTTGTGATGCAATTTTCTTTCTTTTCTGTTGTAAGTTGCTCGTACAAAATTTCAAGTTCGTAGCTTTTAATTTGTTGATTAGTAGTTGATTTTATGAAATTGGTCGAAATCATACTTTTGTATGGGAGGGGGTAGAAGGGCAAGCGTGATTTCAAAACTTTTAACGTAATTTCATTTCAACTATTTTTGTAAATTTTTATGCAAAGTTTCAAATTGATAGCTTTTAATAGTTAGGTGATAATTGATTTCTTAAAAATGGTCGAAAAAATAATTTTGTATGGGAGGGGGTAGAAGTTTTAAAGATTTTCGACCAGTTAAAATTTCGTATATTTAGGGATTTTTTTTTTTAAATGTATTTCGCAAATTTTCAAGTTTCTACCTTAACATTTCACTCAAAAATTTTCAGTTTATGTGTTTTTTTCAATGCACATAAAACACCTTGTGCACGTTAGACCGGGGGGGTCGTTTGTTGATAATGATTTTTGTGATATTGACTATGAATATTTTGACTACATTTCTTCTTTGTCAAATGCTAATGTGAATTTTGACTGTGTAACTGATATTATCGTCTCTGATTATTTATGTAAAATTGATGATGACTACTCTGACTGTCCTGACGGCGTCCCTGGATCGGTGCTACGCCACTGTCCTAGCTGAGTGTTGCCTTTGACGTATTTATTTAACTTCTCCTTAAATGCTAGCATATTTCCAACTATGTGGAAGAAATCTTTCATTGTTCCAGTTTTCAAAAAGGGGAAGAAAGATGTTGTGACGAATTGCTAAAATATCTCCTATTGCTAAACTTTTTGAAAAAATTTTATGTGACTCACTAAGTTTTCAATGTAGATCAATTCTTTCAGACAAGCAGCATGGCTTTATTCCAGGCTACATTTCTCAGCTTGAGGAGTCTCTGTCACGTAGTGATACCAAACCATTCTGGTCACACGTTAGAAAGCGTAGCAAAAAGCATTATTTTCTTTCCCAACTTAAGTTTGGGGATATTACAACTTCCACTCCAAATGAAATGTATGAGCTTTTTGTCAAATACTTTTCCTCTGTGTTTACCTTTTCCAACAAATACCTATCATATGACTTTTTTATCCCACCACAGAACCACATCAGTGAGTTGTCCTTTAGCGAGAGTGATGTTATCTCCATTATCAACTCCCTAAATCCAAAGACTAGTGGCGGTCCTGATGGGATTCCTAATCTCTTTGTAAAATTTGCCTCTTCGGAGCTCTCGGTGCCGCTTTCTCTTTTGTTCAATAAATGACTTGAGGAAGGCTGTTTTCCTGCTTGCTGGAAGTTAGCTAATGTTGTTCCCATTTTAAAGAAAGGAGACACCGAAAATGTTGCCAACTATCGCCCAATTTCTACCTTAAACTGCTTCGGTAAACTTTTTGAAAGATTAGTCCACAATGCGGTCTGGGAGAAACTTAACCATTTAATATCACCCGTCCAGCATGAATTCGTTAAAGGAAGGTCAACTACCACGAATTTATGTGAATTCACTGACTTCGTAGCACAATCCTTAGATCAACACAACACTGTTCATGCCATATACACTGATTTTTCGAAAGCCTTTGATACTGTCAATAGAAAAATTCTTATTGCAAAACTTGATAGGTATGTTGTCACTGGCTCTCTCCTGAATTGGTTTGATTCTTACCTCACTGATCGTCGACTGCGAATAACGTTCAATGGACATTCTTCAGCTGAGTTTCTCTCTAACTCTGGTGTTCCACAGGGATCTATTCTTGGTCCACTGCTATTTACGCTCTTCATTAACGATCTGCCCCAATTCCTATCATCAAATTGTCTCTTATACGCAGACGACCTCAAAATGTTCCGTGAAATTTCTTCTTATTCTGACTGCTTGGACCTCCAGACTGACTTGTCGACTTTGTCCAGTTGGTGTTATGACAATGATATTTGTCTGAACATTGAGAAATGTTTTGCTATGGAGTTTTCGTATAAGACTACCTCTCCTGTCCTCACTTACTCTATTAACGGAACCACACTTGTAGCAGTATCTACAATAAAGGATCTAGGAGTGACTTTCGATCGCAAGCTTAAATTCGGTAATCATTATTCTGAGATTACAAAGAAGGCATACAGACTTGCTGGGTTCGTCCTCCGTACGACAGTCCAGTTTAACCGTCCAAGAGCAGCAGCCTTGCTATTTTCCACTCTCGTCCGTGGTGTCTTAGAATACTGCTCTATTGTATGGAACCCTCACCATGCTTGCCATGTTACGGCCGTCGAATCCGTCCAGCGTAAATTTACTCGCACCCTTTTCTACAGACTAAAAAAGCCTCATATCAGCTACAATGATAGACTTATAGCACTTCAACTTCAACCTTTGCATCTACGACGGGCTTTTCTTGATGCTTGCTTCCTCTATAAACTTTACAACTACTTGCTTAATACCTACCTCTGTAACGACCTGAATTTCCGGCAGGCAACAGTCTCAACCAAGAATTCAGATATTTTCTATCTTCCTCGAGCCCCACTCGATATTTACTACCATTCTCCGATGTTGAGAATGCATAGGAACCACGATCAACTTCAACTTGGATCTTTAACTACTTCTTTTGTTTTATTTAAAAATAGAGTAAAAACTATAATCTTTAATGTTTGAAATCTTATTATCACTGCTCTCGTATTTTTGCTTTTGTATAATTGAAAATGTTATCTTTTTGTTCAAAGCGATTACGAATTTGGTACAATTCACTAATTACTGTTTGCGTTCTATTGAGGCAGGGAATCACGTTGATTAAATTTTTAATGATTTCAGTAAAACGTTTGACAAGCTTTCACATAAAGTGCTTCTTTTTAAACTTGACAAGATTGGGTTCTCTTCGAAAACTCTAATGTGGATTAAATCCTATCTCGATAAAACGTCTCTCCAGGTGAGGTTCAACTCCCAACTGTCTAATACTTTTTATGCCTCATCAGGTGTTCCCCAGGGTAGTCACCTTGGCCTTTTGTTTTTTGTTTTGTTGATTTATGATCTATTTAGTGTAATTAAGAACTCCGAAACACTTGCCTATGCAGATGATGTTAAGATTTTTAGAACTGTTAAGTCCAGTGCAGATCAGTGTCTTCTTCTGGAGGATGTGACTCGTTTTTGTGACTGGTGCTGTAAAAATGGGATGACTTTAAATATTGATAAGTGTTTTGTTGCTCGTTTTTCTCGTAAAAAGTCCACTCTTGTGTATGATTTGGTATTTCTCTTATGTCTGTGAACCATATTCGCGATTTAGGTGTGACGCTTGATTCTTAGCTTGATTTTCGTCTTCATATAAATGACATTGTTAACCGTGCTAACTCTGTATTGGGTTTTATTAAGAGATTCCCTAGAGAGTTTCGTGACCCGCATGTAGCTCTAAATCTGTATTATTGTTTTGTTCGTTCGATATTGGAATATTGCTCTGTTGTCTGGTCACCGTCTTATAAAATTCATGTTGCTCGTATCGAGTCCGTTCAGTGCAAATTTTTATGTTTTGCACTCTATCATTTGCCTTGGGCTGATTCGCTTCGACTGCCACCGTACTGTGATCGTTTGCAAGTTATTGGGATGTCATCACTTGAAAAACGAAGGGAGTTGGCGTCGGCTGTATTTATGTATAAAATCGTCTCAGGTATCATTATCTCACCTGATCTATTAAGTCTAGTTAACTCTAACTTGCGCTCTAGGTCTCTTAGGTTTAATAGCTTTTTGCATTTGGACGCGCATCATACAAACTTTGGGTCTCAGGAACCAATGACTACCATGACTAAAAATTTCAATTCTTGCTATGATTATTTTGATTTTAATACATCCATTAATTTAAAAAAATTGTTAATAATGTTAAACTGATTACTATAATTGTTAATCTTTTGATGTCAGTTGGCTTATGTCTGTTGATTAATATGAATAAATAAATGAAACGCGAAAAAACAAAATTTTAGGATAGCAATTTTTTTTTCCAAGTCCATCACTATACATTATTATAAAAATAATAAAGTAAAATCAGTTAATATCCAAACTAATATCAACTAAGTGATATTATAAATTCATAGATAAAGATAATATAGTAGCTCGGACTTGAAAGCAACTCTATCACAAGTCAAATCATCGAGACGACACACTTCCTTAAAACATGTACTATAGTACGATCTAAAATTATAGGAGACTTTTTTTTATATTTCTTATTAAAGGAGAGGAATGAAACGTATATCACTAACAAGGTGCTGTGCCATAAATGTGCACAAACCAAAAATCATGTTTGTATGTTGCCTTTAAGACAGATAAAATAAAATGGGAGCTTACACTCGGGATCTCATTTCAGAACTACAATTATTCTTTGCTGCTTGGCTTTGATGATCGAACGAGTATAATTAATTGGTCGAATTTCGACCACTACTAGTACGTATAATTAGTTTATACTGGCCATACTATGTTCTATGGGAGGGAATATGAAGGAGTCTAATTTTCAAAGCGCATGCTGGGACATAAATATTAAATAATGTAAGCAAAAATTTGGTAACTATAACATCCTTCTCGAACATAACACTTGCAATAAACCGTCTAGCTTAATAAGTAGTCTAGACTCTAAAGTTTGGAGACCAAGAAGAAGACACCAATAATTATGAGAAGGCATTTCATTGTGTCAGTGAAACCTACGAACAGCACAGCGAGTAAATGATTTCTGCACAGCCACAATTCGTGCTCGGTGAAGTGAGTTATCAATCAATCAATCAATCGAATTCCTGTTAAGACCACCTATAGGAGCATAAGACAGAAACAACTCTCTTCCACAAGGCACGATCCTGAGCATCGGCCTTAAGCTGTTGCCAGGACTTGTTTATTCCTCTGGCCTCCTGCTCAACTGCTCGCTTCCATGTGTTACATGGTCGACCGACCCGACTTCTTCCTTGAGGATTATAACCCAGAGCCTATTTGACGATGTTTCGCTCTGGTTTCTTCAAAGTATGACCGATCCAATGCCACTTCCGCCTTTGAATCTCAATACCTATTTTAGTTTGGTCAGTTGTACTCCAAAGTTCGTCCTCGGAGATCACTTCTGGCCAGAATATTCCTAAAATGCGTTGGAGGCATTGGTTCACGAGAGTCTGTAGTTTCTTGGCAAGTTGAACGGTCACTTTCCACATGGTACAACCATATAACAACACGGATTTGACGTGCGTCAAAAACTCGCAGCTTCGTGCGCCGGGAGATCTCTCCTAACCTCCAGAAAGGGAAAGAATACCGGAGACGAGCTTTATTTAGACGAGCCTCAATATCCTTTTCGGCTCCGCCGTCCATGCTGACAATGCTTCCAAGATAGCAAAAATCTCTTCCTCTTCCACATCCTGTCCGTTAAGAACAATCGGTGTGCTTGCGTTCGAACCCATGTCCATGTACTTGGTTTTACGCACATTTATTTTCAGTCCCGCCTCTTTGCATTTAGAATGCAACGAGCGAACATTTGACTCTAACTGCGAACGGTTATATGCAAACAAACACACGTCATCAACATAATCAAGGTGACTTAAGATGTTAAATTGTCTCCATTGAAGACCTTTATCTTCCCCACCTGCCAGTGCAGCTTTCAAGATGTCATTTATTACCACAAGAAACAGGGCTGGTGACAATATGCAGTCTGGTGATGATGAATACACAGCCTACTTCCAAAGAGGAACTCAAATCCAGGTCTGCACAGAAGGATTGTGACAAAAATAGTGGAACATCGAGGAGTTCTGTGAGAAGATAATTATCAGAGGTTGGTTTGATGCCCTATCAAGCTATTAAGGTGTCCAGTTGCAACGACAAGCAAAATCTAGTGGCAAGAAACCGAGCCACGACGCTGTATGACAATGTTTTAACCAAAAATGTTGGCTGCCTGATAATGGACGATGGAATTTATGTGAAAGTCAATGCCAAACAGATTCCTGCACCAAAATGGTACATTGCCGATATGCAATTGAATGTTGCCAACAAATTCGAGTTAAAATTGGATAAATTCGGAAAGAAGTTGATGATCAGCTCGTGTGGCAAAACATTAACATCAGAAATTTATATTTTTTTTTTTTTATTATTAATGCAATACAATACAATATAACAGTTCTTAAATATAAACAATCTTATGCACTACTCCTCCTTATAAGGTAGAATACCTTGTATTAGGAGTGAGGAGTTTTTTGCTGATTTCTTTTTAAAATATTTTTACTTTAAGAATTTACAATTTTCAGTTGTTTACATGTAATATGTTACTTAAAAGACTAAAAAAAACTATAAACAATGAAACAAAAATTCATATTCATATATCATATTCATATGTGTTCAATTAAAGATGTGCTCAAAATTCTGTGCTTCTGTTATTCTAATTTATAATTTCTGTATAATAGTAGCGCTTTATATATAATTTAAAATTCATAAGATTATCCGAGGTTCTAATGGAATTTGGCAAATTATTAAATAGTTTAATTCCTCTATAAGAATAATGACTTTGTCCTAAGGTAGTTTTCTTTCGTGGTAGTATTAATTCTTTGATAGTGCCATTACGTGTGGCATTAGTATTTATCGTGATTTGTCCTAGTTTAAAATCCTTATATGTTTGAATAGTAGCAATGATATCAAAAATCTTATCAACACTGAGTACATTTATTATGGAGAATAAAAGAACTGTGCTATGTCTACGCGGCTTCTTCAGTAATATTTTTAATAAAGTTTTTTTGCATAATTTCCAATGGTCTCATGTTTGATACAGCAGCGCTCCCCCAAGCTATAATACCATACTGTAATACAGAGTGTATTAGCGCAAAATAGAATGTTCTGACTGCAGTTTTTGTTAAAAATGTTCTTACAGTAAAACAGATCGGAATTAATCGCTTTAGTCGATTTACGGTATTTGCAATATGAATATCCCATTTTAAGTGTTGGTCAAATGTAACACCCAGGTATCTAATATGACTTACATTTCTAAGAGGCTTACATAGACAGTGTGATGTACAGTTATCAGAATGAACTGTGATATGTAACGATGACGGAATAGCGCGACTGTTATGGGCAAAAACGATGTATGCACTTTTTTCTACATTTAGTGTCAGTAGATTAGCATCTAGCCTGTTTTTTATCAATGACAGGCTGTAATTTGTTTTTGTTCTAACCAAATTCCAACTATTGTCCTCTACAAATAGAACTGTGTCATCAGCGAACGATATTAATTCACCATTTATTTGCTCCTGAAACAAGTCATTGACATAAATTAAAAAGAGTAGTGGGCCTAGCACAGTTCCTTGCGGGACTCCATAATAAACGGAAAGCTCATTACTCGATTCTTGCTTAATATTAACAATTTGCTTTCGGTTTGTAAGGTTATTTGCAATCCAATCTATTAATCCTTGTTTGAAATTGAGTTTGTGTAATTTGTTAATGATATTACAGTGAGGTATCGAATCAAAAGCCTTAGCTAAATCGAGAAAAACTGCGCATGGCTTATTACCTCTATCTAAAGAATCATTTATTTTCTTGCTGAGTAATGCAATGGCATCATGCGTACTGTACCCCGGTCTAAAGCCAAATTGGTTGTTCGACAGAAGCTTGCTATTTTCGATATCAATAGTTAGTTTGTGTTTAATTATTCGCTCTATAATTTTTGCGACGTTGAAAATCAGCGATATTGGTCTATATTAGATTTATCTCCATTTTTGAAAATTGGGGTGATTTTGGCTTTTTTATATATATCAGGAAATATTCCTGTTCGTAGGCTGGCATTTATAATATGCGATAATGGTATAGAGATAAATTTACAGATGCGTTTCAAATATTCCATTGTAATCCCATCAAAGCCTGGACTGGTTCCTTCATCTATGCTCATAATTACTTTCTCGACCTCAACATCGCTAACATCCTCAATAGCAGAGTTATTATTTGTCTTGCTATTTGAATATGTTGAACCGTAAGGAATTTTTTCTGCAAGTTTTTGACCTACGTGGACAAAATACTCATTAAAAATATTAGCTATTTCTTCGGAGTTATGTTTTGAATTAAAGGAGACACCATCATGAACGATACTAGTAATTTGATTAAACTGTTTTGGTTTACCTATTGCTGTATGGATCGTATTCCATACCTTTTTGCCATAATTTCCTGCGTTTTTTAAGGTTTTTGAAAATACGAGCTTTTAGCAATAGATATAATATAATTTAGTTTGTTCCTGAATTTTTTGAAATATGTTTTAAGGTGGTCATTTGACGGATGCTTTCATAAGGCCTTGCTAAGTTCATTTCGTTTTCTAATTGAAATGATGAGGCCTAATGATATCCATGGTTTTAATTTTCTATTTTTATATTTTCTTTTAGCAAACGTTTGAGTATTTTGTTGTAGCAAATCCGTTAGTATTTTTTGAAAATTTGTAGCAAAATTTGAAGAGTATCTACCAAAACGGCAGTATTTGGCAAAAATGCAGAAAATTTTACATCATGGAGCAACTCTTATTTTACGAAGACAACAGCTAAACGCCAAACAGAAACGAGAATCGAGCTTTCTCTTACAACAGTAGTGGACGTGAACGGACGTGGCCATTTGGCAGTCAGTATTTCTCTATCTATAATCATTTGGATTTTCATTTGAATTACTTTTCACTTAAATATTATCATTCTGGTTAAATTACTTTTCACTTATAAATTATCATTGTGTTTGAATTACTTTTCATTCAAATGTTTATCATTCATCAGTGAATGTTATAATTCCTTGGATCCCAAATATATTACTCCACAATTTTAATGGAGTGGTACAGAACAAACAACGTACCAATTGTGCTAGGGGAGTGGAACCCGCCGAATTCTCCTGAGTTCCGACCCATTGAACAATTTTAGTCAATTGCGAAAGGAATTTAAAAAAAGACTGATTCCACCATCAGCAATCACCATCACAGCTCTATCATTGGCAGAGCAGTGTCAGTAAGGTGGATGAAACCACTGTACAGATTATGATGGTGGCGATATTACAGAAAGTCCGTTTTTTCTGATCTAGTGGAATGCAATATTAATTTTTTTATACTATTTTCTAAGATCTCATATTAAATAAAAATATTATATATTCTAAATTATAGAATAATTTAGCTTTTAGTTTTAAACATATTTCAATAGTGATGTCAAGTTTCGTTACTATTCGGTACCTATTCGTTACTTTAAAGAAAGTAATCATTACATTTTATTCGGGACTAGGTACTCGTTTATTTGGAATGACAGCCATATTATGTTACAGGGATGGGAAAGCCAGTTTTGCAATCATAAATTCAATTAGAAGAAATGTCCTATAGTTCCCATGCATTCACCATATGTGAAAACAAATCGCTTGTTAATCGCTGTTGCTATCGTTGGATTAGTACGTGTATCACCACAATGATGCCGATTTTTTAATTCTCTTCCAAGTAGAAAATTCCTTTGAACACTAACTTAAATAAAACCACAATGTAAAGGAAATAACTTTTGTTAAATAGAAATTTTCTCCAACAAAAATCCCTTAAATTAATAACAAAAAATCCGTTTATCACCCCGAACGTTAAAAAATTCTACAATCTGGTATCATTGATCCCACAACCCCAACACTAGTAACTGCTTGCCCTGCAGCTCGAGCCCCAACTTCACTCGACGACATTCTTGGTGTTGAAAGAAATGAAACGAAAAAAACACATCCTTTTCTCAGTAGACTTTACTGTAAGGTAGAGTAGTAGTGATTTCTATTCGGCAAAAAATGTGACCCGTTTTTGCCCTTAACATTTTTTCTATCAGTTCCTAAGTTCTATTGGAAAAAAAAATTCTGCCCTGCTAGAAAAATGGTTTGCGCACTAGGTAAAACTTGACCTGAAAATGCACATTTCTTGCCCCGAATTTTTCGGCGGTGCAACTCAATTGACCTGTAATGTACAACCGCATGAAAAAAATAAATCATCTGACAACATCGGTAACAGATTCTAACGGATAGATCTTACTTAAAAGGACTTAAAACTTTACATGAAGTCAATATGAGTGCATACGTAACTTTTCTTAATTTTCCCAAAATCTTCACAGGACCATTTAGAGATAACAAGACAAATTAAAACGCTTTGTTTTGACAGTTTCGAAAGGCAATCAGCTGTTCAGTATAGAGACAACATGATAAAAAAAATGCAAAAAACTTGCACTTAAAGTGTTCTATTGGAAATTGACCTGACCGACGGAACTGAGAAAAATGAGTGCAAAACTGCAACAATTTTGCATTTTAAAGGGCAAAAACGGGTCACATTTTTTTGGCGAATAGAAATCACTATAAGTGTATTCCTTCTCGTTCTTGCTTTGGAATGGCGATGCGGCGCACAAGTGTAGGTTTCCTTCCTGTAATGTAACGAAAAAAGCAACAAAGCGTTACTTTCAGTATGGGTACTGTTTTTTGTATGTGGAACGAATACTCGATTAACGAAATGTTTCGACAGTTCAATTACTTTTTCGGGAGCTCATTTCGTTACTTAAGCAACGAGTATAAATCTGCATCGGTACTCGTTACTTCGGATTTTAGTCAGTATCAAGTACTCGTGTAACGAATAGCACATCAGTACATTTCAAATCGGTGCGATTTGATCAGGTTCATGACTTGCCTTCCGTACAAACTTCACTATTTTATGAAATACTATAAACCAATTAAATCAGTTTTGAAATTGTGGACTAAATATTTAATTAGCATTATAAGTAAGATCAGAAAAGATTAACTAATTAGCTTTACTCGTTCAATTCCCTCCCATACAATATGATACTCACTCTTTCTAACCCCTCACGTACAAACTGCACAATTTGACTATATTCAATACAGTAATTTTCTACTACCTATTAAATTTTTGTTGCTTGCATTTTGTATAACACATTTTGATCGAAACTCTAGTATAATGTAGAAAAATTACTTCCATTCTGTCACCCCTTCCACCACATCCACACAAAATTTTCTAAAATTGCGAAAATTTCTATTGCATGATATGCCTTTATATCTAATCGTAGTCCTGTTTTGCTTTTGGAAATGATGGCCAACACTATCATTATAACACAAGAGATCCTGCGAACCTTGATCATCGATTAAAACCCAATGTGGGTGCTGTTTTTTGTAACAGTAATGTAATAAAAGCTAGGGTGTAGCCTAGTTGGTAGCGTATTGGTCTACAATGCGAAGGTTGTGAGTTCAAATCCCAGTCGACTCATAATTCCAGCACACTACCTGCTTGTGTATACCTTGATTACCTCAATCTACGAAAATGAAAAACTTGTAGATATACGGTTGTGCGAAGGTCTAACAACCCTTCCACAATAAATAATGAAAAGATGTTAAGAAACCTGAAGGTCAGGAGGCCAAGGTCTGATTTTTGGCTGTACCGTCATAGAATTAGAAGGTAATAAAAATAATGGAACTTTTCAACGATATCTGTTTTAATTTTATGATTGATATTAATTGATGATAGTTTCAAAAACAAATTATTTACTTAAATTAAAAAGGGACTGCGCATCTGCAAAACTGATATCCTCGGACTGCCGACCACTTAGTTTTTAATATAAAACCCAAAACTTATTTCGGAATTATGCTATATACATTGTGACAAGTACGTACCGGGAATTTGTAAATAAAATTTGTCTGGGAAATGATGTTTCAAATTTGTTTTTTTTTTTGTTTCTTTTTTTGGTAAGCAGGTAGGACTGTCCTTAATTATTATCTCGAAAATCAGAGCGGTCTGTTAATCTGTTTGTTTACAGCAGCTGGTTGAATGGGTACACCTCAGTGGTCTACGGCGATTTTTACAATGGATAAAAAATGGAACAAAGAGTTTGTCTCAAATTTTGTGTTTCCAACCAAATTTCGTGTGCGGAATCGTTACGAATGATGGAAAAGGCTTACGGTTATGCAGTACAATGAAAAACAGTAACTTTCAATTAGTTGCCTTTAGGGAGGGTCAAAAGATCCTTGATGCCTCGTTCTAGAGCTCTTCAACTGACGAAAACATTTAAAAAGTGAAGGAAATGGTGCTCGAAAATCGTCATACCATTAGGGAGATAGTAGGATAGCTGGATATCTCTTGCGAGTTCGTTCGTTCGATTTTGATGGATACTTTGGCCACGAAACACGTCCTTTCTCGACTCTTTCTAATAAATCTAATTTTTTTTAGAAAAAAGTACCGTGAATAGGTCACTTTGGACATGCTTGATTGTGCGAATTGTGATCCCGCATTCATCATAACTGGTGATGAGACATGGGTCTATGAGTTTGACATGCAAACTAGTCAACAATCATCGGAATAGAGTAAAAAAATGAGCTGAAACCGAAAAAACCACTCCAAAGCCGCTCAAAAATCAAGATGATGCTCATTGTTTTTTTTCGATATTCAAGGTTTGATCCATCATGAATTCGTTCGAAGGAACAAATGGTCAATAAGTATGTAGTACCATAGTAACCATATTGGAGCGTTTGAGCAAATCCTTAAAAAACGACAGATTCATGGATTTTCCACAATAAAAATGCGCCATCGCATAGAGCCTCAATTGTGACCGAAAAAAAATCAACCACCGTATTCACCAGTTCTGACCCCGTGTGACCTTTTCCTATCCTCGAAACTGAAATTACCGCTCCGTGGAACCAGTTTTCAATCGATCGAGGACATAAAACGATAATCGCCGTTGACCCATTCAACCAGCTGTAAACAAAGTGATTAAGAGATCGCGCTGATTTTTGGGATAATAATTAAGTGCATTCTACCAGCTTACCAAAAAAAAAAACCTTTCCCAGAATAATATACTCTAGATGAAATCTGAGAGTATTATAAGTTTGCCACAAAGTTTGTAACGCCAAGAAAAAGGGCTCGGAGAAAAAAATGAATGATACAGAAGTTCATATAATCACTCAAAACCGGATGTCCGTCCGTGTCCTCTCTAGCTTGAGAACGCGTTGATCTACAAAGTTCAAATTTTGTACACGTCGTTTTTGACAAAAAAGTAAGGGCAAGTTCGTGAACGGACCAAATCGCTCCACCCCTTCTACCCCCTTCCATACAAAGTGACACTATTACGCAATTCGACAATAAACGGCTTTGCTCGAAAACTATAAAAACCATTAGTCTGAAATTTCGGATTTATTACTTTTATGGTGATTTTAGTCTATCGTAGAAAAAATCATACATGTCCTCCTTCTCCTTTCACCACCTCCCATACAAAATGCACTTTTCCATTAAATACTCTAAGCCAATTTACTCAGTGCATATAAAATTTATCGAGCTCAAATTTAGCACTAAATAGAATTATTAGTAAGACCGAAAAAAATTAGATCATTAGCTTCACCCCTCCTCTACAAAATGACACAATTTCGCAATGCGACAAAAAGCGGCTTTTCTCGAAGAGTTTAAATGCTATTGATCTGAAATTTGGAATATATTACTTTTATAACATTTCCAATCTGCTGTATAAAAATTATTTAAGTCTTCCTCTTCCTTCTACCACCTCCCCATACAAACTGCACTTTTTCATGAAATACTCTAAGCAAATTTAGTCAGTACGTGCAAAATTTATGCTGCTAAACATTTATTTACAAATATTCTTAACACCAAAAAAAATTAGCTTACTCCTTCTACCCCCTCCCATACAATTTGACACAATTCACTTTACAAAAAGTCGATTTGCCTCAAAAGTATGATCTGCTATGCCAAATAAATGATGTTTACAGTTATTTCTAAGAAAGTTATTAATACCTTCACTCTCCTTCTACCACCTCCCATACAAACTGCACAATTTCACTAAATTCAATACACTAAGTTTGTCAGTACCTATTAAATTTTTGAATCCTAAATTTTGTATAAGATATTTTGATAGCAACCTTATCGTGCTGTGAAAAAATTAGTTCAATGTTGTCACCCCCTCTACCATTTCCCCTACAAAATTTCTTAAAATAGAAAAATTCTCCTTCATCTAGAGTATCGTAGTGCTGTTATGTTTTTATTTACAAATTTCCGGTACATACTTGTCACAATGTATAAGGCAAATACGTATAATTAACATAATCGAGTCTTTCTTGTATGGGAGATGCATACAAATGACATCATTGAGCATAATTTGATGTAAAAAAGATGATACTGATTTATTATTGCAGTGAAAACTTTCCTATATCATTCAGAAAAGCGCATAATTCTGTTATACTTTTCTTTATAATATTTATAGCAGTTAAGCAATTTATATTCTCCTTGGAAACACAGTCTTCAAAATAAGAAACACCAGAACATACCCACGAAACCTTTTTCCTAACTTAAACATACAAGTACATACCTTATGGAGATCGATATTCACACCTCTGATAATCGTGAATTTGATTTCGGATGATAATCAAGAGATTCTTTCATCGAATCGAACGCTATCGGCTGATCTGAAGATTGTTACCGATTCTCAGAAGTTCGAACGACGACGGTAATTACGGCATTATTTGATCATTGGAATGTGAAAATTGTATGATTGGAAATAATGTCTCATTTCGCATTCACTTTGTCAAAGTAATTGCAGAGTTTCGTACAACGGCGGGCGTCTTTTAGATATCAATTTTGTAATTTTGTGAATATCAAATTTGCCGCCAATATAATTAACTTTACATTCCATCGATATTGTCAATTGTGTAGTGTGAAACTTCCGATTAGTTTAGTTTTAATGGCTTGAATGTGGTTAAGACATATGCTTTCATTTCTCATAAATCATATTTGTATACGAAAATTTTATTTAAATTTTATTTATATAATATTCGTATAATAATACTGCATTATAGCAGTTACAATACAATACATTACAAAATTTACGTCGTGTTACATATGTACACACATCTTCTTCTACAATGGCACTATAACCCAAATCGGGTCTTGGTCTCATGACCTTCAGATTCCTTAATATTTTTTCATTATTTATTGTGGAAGGGTTGTTAGCTCTTCGCACAGCCCTCTATCTACGAATTTTTCATTTTCGTAGATTCGGGTGACCTAGGTATCAATGGCGTGGCGTGAATTTATAGCTAGGGGAAGCAATTATTTTTTAAATATATTGGTTTATTATGCTTAAAGAATATATTATTAAACCACCCAGGAATCACGAACGTGATATAAAAAAAACGATTTACATTCACCCCTACTACCACACAGGAGCTTAAAGCGCCTGAATAAATATGTAAATTGATGGACAATCTATATTGTTCAATCCCTTCCATTTGCTAGGGTGGTAATGGACCGAAATTCGAGAAAATATTTTAGTGACGTCTTGATTTGACAGACCATTCAACCTTTTTTTTATTAAATATAAGCCTTAAAAATGTTGAATAAGAGCTTGCGACTTAAAGCACTGGCTGGAAGCAATTGCGTTTATGCATCTCTCCTTCCTGTAGAAGTCGAACTTTTCACTTGCATTGGCCGGCGGTCTCATTCTCTTGTATATGCGACCAAAAGCAATGAGGGAATAGGTGGAAGCATTTTAATGCGACGCGTCTTCCCTTCCTATTGAAGTCAAACTTACGCTTGTCGCGCGAGAAATTTTGCTCGTACTGGCCATCGGTCTTGTATATGCGTTTTTAAAATAGCATATTTTTTCCTGTGGAAGGCTTTCAACTTTGTTGGTCAGAGAAAGCGTGAGAAAGAAAGCTGTCCTGAGCACGTAAATGCTGTAAACAGTGGTAAATGAAAATAATGCACGTATTCTTTTAAAGAAAATTTTTATTATAGGGTGTACAACTTAATAACCGGAATTTTTTAGCGAAATTTGTTGCTTTATTGTGGAAAAATCTTACAATATATTTCATTCAAAGTATTATCCATCGGAAGCTACAACATTTCCCCATCTTTCAGGCAGTTTATGAATTCCTTCCCAAAAAAATTGCGCCGGCTTGGCGGCCAAAAACGAATCTATCCAATTTCGGATGCCTCGCTCTGAAGTGAAGCGTATTCCGGTTAGGGCGTTTTGCATCGAGCGAAATAAATGAAAGTCAGACGGAGCAAGGTCCGACTATAAGGCGGGTGGGCCAAAACTTCCCATCCACTATTTTCCAAATAGTTTTTCACGGGTCTTGCAACATGCGGCCGAGGGTTGTCATGATGAAAAATTATAGCCTCGTGTCTGGTCGCATATTCCGGGCGTTTTTCGATGATTGCACGCTTCAAACGTATTAATTGTGTTCGGTACAGGTCACCTGTGATTGTCTGGCCCACTTTCAACAACTCATAATATAACGGCCCCTTCTGATCCCACCAAATACACAGCATAACCTTGGCGCCATGGATATTTGGCTTCGCCGTTGATTTGGCTGGTTGGCCGGGCTTCACGTATGACTTTTTGCGCTTGGGATTGTCATAACGAATCCATTTTTCATCCCCAGTCACGATCCGATGCAAAAATGATTTGTTTTTATGGCGCGCAAGCAGCATTTCAGACATACAGAAGCGCCGTTCAACGTCTCTCGGCTTCAACTCATAGGAGACCCAATCACCTTGCTTCTGAATGTATCCGGCGGCTTTCAAACGTTTCGAAATGGCTTGCTGAGTCACTCCCAACGATTTAGCAAGTTCGCCTTGCGTTTGACACGAGTCCTCATCGAGTAGCGTCTCCAATTCTTCGTCTTCAAACTTTTTTGGCTGTCCTGGGCGTTCTTTGTCTTTGATGTCAAAATCGGCACTTTTGAAGCGTTGAAACCATTCAAAACACTGTGTTTTCACTAAAGCATCGTCGCCATAAACTTTTACAAGCAAACGATGACTTCCCGCAGCAGTTTTCTTTGCAAAAAAATGACCCAACAGAACCTCCCGCAAATGCTGTCTTTTTCTCCAATTTTCGAAGTTATTCATCGTGAAAAATAATAATGATGCACACAAGATAAAATTGTTTTGTTGACTGATTTTGATAGCTGTCAAATGTACCTTCAAAATGACATATATATAAAGTTCGAGCTTTCACGATATTTGTTAGTACGGACATCTAGCGTCAAATTCCGGTTATTAAGTTGTACACCCTATAAATTTTCATATTCGTGCTGATTTCCGATTAGCTTTTCTAAACTGAATAAAGGGCAAAACGTAAGGGAAGCATTGCTTCCCTTGCATCAATGGACGCCACGCCACTGCTAGGCATACTCAAGCAGGGGCAGCGTGCTGGAATTATACGTCGATCAGGATTTGAAGTCACGACCCATTGTAGACCAACACGATACCCACTTGGTTATACCTAGCTTTATATATGTTGTATACATACTTACTTACGATGGCGCTACGGCCCAAATAGGACATTGGTCTCCTGTATACTACGCCTCCATCCTTCCCTGTTTACTGTACGCGTCTTCCAATTTGAAAATCTTAGCAGTGATTTCCTGTGTAAGTCAATAGAATCCTCTCAGCGCTTCCGTGGATTTCTGGTCTTTGTCCATCGGCTTTCCCCTTAAGTATACTTTTAGAGATTCTTCCGTTATCCATCTGCTCCACATGACCATACAAACAAATCCATATCAATCGGGTAGCATTCTACTATTGCATGCGTCCTACATAAGAAAAAGCGCATGCGATTGAGGCAACATTCTCTTGCGGTGCTGCATGCGCTTGACGCATGCGTAAAACTGAACGAACAAGCGTTTACTACCCCTTCACCCTACCGCAACTTGATAGCTTCCGCTAGTTGAAGTATGTCTAAGGAAGCCATGTTGGCTAGTTCATCTGTTGCAAGGAACCGTTTTCCTAAAAGATTTTGTATTCTCCTTGCTTCTGCTTCGCAGTGACATAGACTGAGTTGTTAAGACAGAGGAGGAAGATGTCGATTTCAACTAGACCCATATTTTTGAGGTGGCGGTTTACTCCACTGTGGCTCGTCATGAGACCAATCAGAAAACTTATGTCACTCTTGAATTGATTCAGCATATCCTCCATTGTTTTTTCTATGGTAATATCAATTGTTTTGAGATTGATAAACCAGGAAGTCTATTCCAGTAGATTCTAACGCTTGACGCATGCGCGAACCTGAACGAAAAGTGCATCGTATGGTTTTAGTTTTTTATGCGTTTACGCAACTTTCGCATGTACGTCCTTGAGCTTAATGCGTGCGCTTTTATTCTAGAACTCATGCGCTTAACGCACGAAAACGAGGTATCGTATGGACATAGCTTTACGATTATGAAATCAGCGCAACTATTTCTATCAGAATCAGCTATTTACGCCATAGGGACAAAAATTCTTTTCGCCAGTGTTATTTGATAAAGAATTACATAATTCGCTGTAATTTTACAGTATTATCGAAAATATAAAAAACATTGCAAGAATATCGTATTTCACAGTGAATTCCTAGACCATCTGCCACCAGTAATGTGCATGTCATCACAATCCAAATACACAGAATGCGACAAATCCCGAGAGAACTAAGTGTGGCTAATCCTCAAGTGCAAAGAGCTTAAGTGAAACAAGTGTATTATAGCTTTGTGCAGCTCTAAGAGCGAAAACGTAAGGCTCTGCTGCACGTAGGGATATGTGCATAAGTAATGTTGCACTCACTCCTGGCCAAAAGACCCTATCCTTTACCGGCGACTAATAAGATAATCTGAATGTTATAACTACATTATGAGTTATGACAAACGGTAAAACTATTAAGCCATACGTAATTTCGTTAGTATTTAGTAGAGTAAAGCAAGTAAACTTGAGAAATATGTTGTTTAGATATTTCGGTTTTGCGCATGCCACTTGCATAGCATTCCACTAGTTTTAAAGTTTCGGTAGACTGACCTAAAGGGATTACCAGAGATTAGTAGTGCTTGCCAAAGTTTCGTTTTATTCATTACATTTCGTAGATATACTTTTCCATGTATACATATATACCTTAATATCGATTGGCTGGAACTGCTGCTAAGATATACCATCATCTCTCTAGGCATACTGAAAACAGCGTTAGCATTAACGACTCCTATCTCTTCAGATAATCTGAATGTCATAATTCAATTTTCAAACAGTTGGTGTAACCATCATTAAAGGATTCGGGCCATCCCTACGTCTAATTGAATTTTCATAATATCGACCCTTTATACTTACATTCAATGTATACATCAGGGTAAAGTATCTATGAATCTACAGACAGCCTGGGCCTAATAGACAAGATAATTCCGAACCACCCTTAATCTCTGAGCTAATGCTGTCCGCAGCGTATAAAGTTCTTGGAATGGCGATGGTAATTGGGCTCTTTCACCACTACCACAATATTGCATGTACTTTGAAATTTGATTTCACTTTTATTCTGTTAATTTTCTGGCATCCCTTTCGATGTATAGTATTGTGGTGTTATCCATGTTGAAAATGTTTTGGTATTTGTATTGTGCAGTACGAGCATAGGACAGCATAAAATAGGTACCTACACATCGAGTATCTAAATTTTTTGATTTAAATTAGATCTGACATCATCGAAATTTGAGCCTTTTTTTCCCAAAAGGAATCAGCCCCAATGTTTTTTTGTTTTCCAGTTAACTTATCAGTCGCTTTGCTGAAAATTAAATTGAAAATGTAAATTTTTCTGTTTTTGATTTGAAAATGATGCTGAGTGGATTTGATATCTGTGAAGAAGAGATTATTTGGAGAGATTTCTTTATGGAGATTTTCGAACTGATAGAATGCAGAGGCTAAGGGCGGGTTAAATTTTGTGACGTGATACATCCAGGGATTTGGAAATATCCAATTTCGATTTTCACATTCAGCAAATTTGCCAATTTTCCATATGTTAATGAACATAATTAAAAGTAATACTTGTAGATTTTTAACCTTTTGGGTGTAACATGTTAACGTAATTAGATTACCATTATATCCGACGATTGATTATTTGCTTGTGAGCTCATAGATGTGGGGCTTAGCAAAGTCCAAATAACTTATCATTCCCAACATTCGGAACGGAGTGTTTCTGAACAATTAATTGTTCAATTAGAGATAAAAGCCTCGCATAGACGGTAACGTATACCTGCACTGTAAATCACCCTTAATCACCATACACAGTCAAATTTACGAAATGTGTGATAGAGTACATGTCTGAAGACAGCAAGGATGACTACTGACGAATTACTAAAAATTGTGTTGTCTTGCTAGACAATCGCTACTGGGACAAAGCAATTTGAATAGACCCCAGCCTAAAAAAATAATGAAGTTCTAAGTCAAACGCACTTACGTGAACATAAAAGACATCCGCATTTATCTAAAAAGATAAAAATTTAAATTTTGCATTTCAAGTATGTATTGAGTATATGTTAGAATTAGATGTATTGGTCATTATTTGTAACATAATAGTTCAAGTTGAGACGTCATTTACTAAATTTTTGACATTTTTGTTGTCTGCTGAGACCCTTATCAAACAGTTTGATAAAGGTCTTGGCAGTGACCGAAACGTCACTCATAATAAATCAAACAGTGTAAAATCCGAAAATCTTTCGTTTTAAAGAGAAATCTATTGATTTTAAGAAATTTTGTATGGGGAGTGATAGAAGGGGTGTCAACTTTGAACTAATAGGTATAAAAATGTTTTATACTAAATTTTAGCTGAAAATTTAAATTGGTACTGAGACAATTAGTTTATTTCATTTACCGAAATTGTGCAATTTGTATGGGAGGTGGTAGGTTTTTAGTAATTTTTTTGGGAAACAACTATAACCGTCATTCAATTAATATATTTTAAATTTCAGATCAGTAACACTCATACTCTCCAATAAAATCTAATTTTCGTAAAGTTGTGAAATTTTGTCATATTGCATGTGAGGGGTAGAAGGAGGGCCGCTAATCGTCTAATTTTTTTCAGCCTTATTAATTATTCTAATTAAATATTTAGTGCACAAATTCAGTTCGATAAATTTTATACATACTTAGGAAATTGGTTTAAAGTATTTCAAGAGTTTGATAAAGGTCTCAGCAGAGACCGAAACGTCACGAATAATAAAGCGTAACAGTGTAGAATCGGGCAATCTTTTATGTCTTAGAGCGGTGACGCAAGTAGTGGGGTGGGGGGGGGGGGGGATTGGAAAATTTAAGCTCAAAATTTAAATTGGTATTGGGACAATTAGTTTATTTGATTTACTGAAATTGTGCAATTTGTACGGGAGGTGGTAGGTTTTTAGTAATTTTTTTGGGAAACAACTATAACCGTCATTCAATTAATATATTTTAAATTTCAGATCAGTAACACTCATACTCTCCAAGAAAATCGAATTTTCGTAAAGTTGTGAAATTGTGTCATATTGTATGTGAGGGGTAGAAGGAGTGCAGCTAATCAACTAATTTTTTTCGGCCCTACTAATCATTCTAATTAAATATTTAGTGCACAAATTCAGCTCGATAAATTTTATACATACTTAGTAAATTGGTTTAAAGTATTTCAAGAGTTTGATAAAGGTCTCAGCAGAGACCGAAACGTCACGAATAATAAAGCGTAACAGTGTAGAATCCGGCAATCTTTTCTTTCAATTCGAAATACACTGTAAAAACATTCACCAAGCCAATGTTTAGTTTGTTTGAGCGGTGACGCAAGTAGTGGCGAATGAGGGATTGGAATAATTTGTATACCGTAGATTGAAATTATCATAAAAATTATATTATTAAATTTCAGATCATTAGCTTTCTTAATTTTCAAGAAAACCCGTTTATTATGGAATTCCGAAATTGAATGATTTTATATGGAAGGTGGTAGAAGTAATAGAGCGATCTCGCCCGTTCAAAAATTTGACCTCACTGTTTGTCAAAAACGACGTGTACAAAATTTTGAAATTTCTAACTCAACGCGTTCTCTAGCTAGAGAGGACACGGACGGACAGACCTTCGGACATCCAGTTTTTTGTATAATTAATTTTTTTTTTCCAAGCCTTATTCCTTATCGTTACAAACGGTGTGACAAACTTAGATTTCATCTAGAGTATAAAAATGGCTGAAAGCTTTGAGGCTTGGAGTAGAATGGGCCAGAATAAATCAAATATTGGTAGCAATAACGGAACTGGAATTGGGGGGTTGTTTTTTAGTTCATAGCTATCACGCTGACGATGTGCAAGTTTACCTAAGCTGTCCCCTAAGCGTTGTTATCTCAAGTGGAAGACTTATTAATGAGGATTTGTGTCAAACTATTTTCTGGGCTAATGATAATGGTCCTTATCTTAATCCTAAAAAAACCACAGTTTATAGCTTTACAAAAAAAAATCTGTTTATACATCTTCTTTTCCACTGATTCTTCTGGACTCAGTGTCAGTATCATACTGTGACACTGTGAGAAATTTAGGAACATGAAATGATCACGTTCATATGGTGACTACAATGGTCTACACTATTTTGAGAACTATGTGGGTATCGGCGAATTTCCTACCTACTAATATTAAGAAATCCTTGATAATTGTCTTAATACTGATTTTTAACTATGTTTTTGTTTTTTGAGCTATGCGGAAATGCACAGATTACAGTTATTGTTTAACAATTGCGTTCATTTTGTGTATACAATAATATTCGGAAATTTGATCATATCTCTCACGTTGTAAACACGTTCTTAGACATACCTAAAACTATGTTCCTAAAACGATGTAAAAACTTCTTCACCGCCTCTGGGCTATTAACAATTTATAAGGCCTATATTAGACCTCGTCTTGAATTTAATTCCCATCTATGGTCGGGAGCTACAAAAACTTCTCTCTCCTATCTGAATAGTATCCAGTCTCGGACTATTAAAATTATAGGAGATTCTGACATCACTTCTTCGCTCGTTTCACTCGAGCATAGACGAACTGTAAGCTCCCTAACCCTTTTGTATCGCTACAATAATGGTGATTGTTCGGACGAAATCTTTAATCTCTTGCCCCCATGTATGCCCTTACCCCGTAATACTAGAGCTGCTTCGCGCGCTCATAAGTATTCTCTCAACCCCACCTTCGGTCGCACTGTCAAATTTCGTGATTCGTTTTTAAACTTCCGTCTCTATCCCCTTAATTCCCAAAAACCAATATCCTTCCCCCCTCACCGGAGCTGTGCTTCAGTACAAAAGGACAACCTCTCTAGTTCCGGTGTCACATAAAAAAAACCACTTAAGGAGTAAATGAAAATGAGGATATGCTTATTTATTCACAAAATCATAATAACTAAAGAACCAGCATGTATTTATTTTCGGATTTGTTTCGGTAATTTCTTACGGACTCGAAATATCATTATTCTGAGATTTAGATGCAATATACGAGAGCGCACTCTATTTGTGGAAGGAGCTAGAATATTACCTACTTCCACAAGACAAATTTTCTCGAGCCGCAAATTCGGTAAGGCAGTGACAAATTTTCTCAAATCATGAACTTTCTCAAAGTATAAATATTCATATTTTTGTGTCTCTATCTTTAATTTGGCCCTAGAAGCGTGGTGTGTATTTCTCTTCTTTATTTTAATATTCCTATTTTTATTTTTATACTCTATATTGAATCTGAGAAAATTATAAGTTTGGTCTAAAGTTTGAAACGAAATAATGCTTGGAAAAAAAATGAATTATACAGAAGTTCATATAATCACTCAAAAATCTCAAAACCTGATGTCCGTCCGTCTGTGCGCTCTCTTGCTTGAGAACATGTTGAGCTAGATAGTTCAAATCTCGTACACGTCATTTTTGGCATAGGAAGTAAAGTCATGCTCCCCTCCCATATAAAATTACATAATTTTGCAATTTGACAATAAACGGATTTGCCCGAAAAGTATAAAAGCTATTAATCTAAAATTTGAAAAATACTACTATTATGATGGTTTCAATCTACCGTTTAAGAATTATACATATACTCCCTCTCCTTCCACCACCTCCCATACAAACTGTTCTTTTTCATGAAATACTCTAAACCAATTTACTCAGTCCGTACAAAATTTAGCGCGCTAAAATTGCGCACTAAGTGTTTATTTATAATTAATAGGAGACCCAAAAAAAATTAGGCGATTACATTCATCCCTTCCACCCCCATACAAAATAACACAATTTCGCAATTCGACAATAAACAGATTTGCTCGAAAAGTATTAATGCTATTAGTCTGAAATTTGGAATATATTACTTTTATGACAATTTCAATCTACCATATAAAAATTATTTGCGTCCCCTCTCTCCTTTAACCCCCTCCCATACAAACTGCCTGTTTGTGGCTTGATTATTTTATCAAGTTTCAATATTAAATGAAAATGCAAACAATGATATAACGTGTAAAATATAAAATTTGTATTTACCTCTCTCAAGCTGCAGCGGTCTACTTCGGATGACGGATTCGATAAG
The DNA here is from genome assembly GCA_963669355.1 of Chorisops tibialis. Taxonomy (NCBI): domain Eukaryota; kingdom Metazoa; phylum Arthropoda; class Insecta; order Diptera; family Stratiomyidae; genus Chorisops; species Chorisops tibialis. The sequence goes on from OY770262.1 coordinate 274,501,555, forward strand.
AGTGATTTTAAATATAATATTTTGACATTTTACAGCCCGTAGTCGGGTGCTACTACAATGCGTCATTTATTTTAGTAAGAAACATAAAGAACAATTTGAAGAATTAATTCAATTCGAAACTGAACACTGCCCGTTTTCATGAATGCTCAGTACGTATAAAATTTATCAAGCTCAAATTATGCAATAATAATTTATTTAAAACTATTATTAAAACCGAAAAAATTTAGACGATTTGGCTTACCCCTTCTACTCCCTCCCCTACAAAATGACGCAATTTTGCAATTCGACAATAAACAAATTTGCTCGAAAAGCATAAAACCTATTGATATGAAATTTGGAATATGTTAATCTTATGATGATCTACTATATACAAATTATTTAAGTCCTCCTGCACATCTTATACAAACTGTACTTTTTCATAAAATACTCTAAACCACTTTACTCAGTGCGTATAAAATTTATCGAGCTGAAATTGTGAACTTAATATTTATTTAGAATTATTAGTAGGGCCAAAAAAACATAAACGATTAGCTTTACCCCTTCTACCCCCTCCCATGCAATCAGACACAATTTCACAATTTTACTAAAAGTGTTTTTTCCTGAAAAGTACTGATCTATAATTCAAAACATATCAAAAGCAAGTTCTTTTTAGTTATTTCTGTGAAAAAGTCTTTAAGAACTCCTTCCACCACCGCTCATACAAACTGCACAATTTTACTAAATCCAATACACTTTTTTCAGTATCTATTAAATTTTTGAATCCTAAATTTCGTATACAACATTTTGATAGCAACTCTAGAGTGATGTGAAAAAATTATTTCAAATTCTTCACCCTTCCCCTACAAAATTTCTTAAAATTCAAAAATTTCTCTCTTTCTCTTGCTTTACGCCCAATCGTAGTCCTGTTATGTTTCTTAATGAATTTTAAAAATTTTGAAGTTTGTAGCTTAAAATTTCAATTTTAAGTTTTTGTATTTTTTCGGTACATAACAGTTCTGGTTCAAATTATATTAGGGGTTGGAATTAATTCGTAGCATTTTTTTGCAAAGTTTGATGGTTTATTCTGAAAATATTATTACAGTGGAATTATTGAAAGTATTGCCCATCGTTTTCTACTACCTTTTTCAATTTTTCTGGCAAAGCACGAATACCATGTCGAAAGAATTCTTCGTCTTTAGATTCGATGAATGAATCGATCCAATTCTTGGTACTTTCGTAGTTCACAGGAACAAGTGGAAATCTGATGGAACGATGTCAGGTGAATATGGCGGGTGTGATAAAACTTCCCATTTCAGTGTTTCTAAATAAGTTTTCACCACTTTTGCAACTTTTGTCGTGGAGTAAAATCACCTTGTCATGTCGATCCCTAAATTGGGGGCGCTTTTCTTTTAATGCTTTGCTGAAACGCATCAGTTGACGTCTGTAGAGGTCCCCAGCAAGCGTTTGACACGGGTCTTCATCGAGCATTGTCACCAACTCTTCATGTTCAACCTTTTTCGGCTGTCCGGGACGCTCCTTGTCTTCCAAGCCAAAATTTCCATTTTTGAACCGAGTGAACCACTTTCTGTTGAATGTTAAATGCGATGACATTCCGCGGCACTTTTCTTCATGTGGAAGTAATGAAGCAACACTCCCCGCAAAAACAGATTTTCGGGCACGAACGTTGACATATTTGATGACGCATAACAAAATGTTATAAACTCGATAAAGAAATATCATTCAGTGGACTAGATGCGCCATGACAGTAGATTTATGGTGAATATTTGCTTTTGCATATGTGACTATGGATACTTGAGTAACGCTATCTTTTATAAAACGCTACGAATTAACTCCAACACCTAATAATTTTAGACCTTAGACTTATTGTATCTTGGTTCTATTGCTGTTTTGACAAATTTACCAACTTTTTGAAAAAATTGTTTTTACTAATTTTTTGCCCTTTGGTTTTAGTAAATTTTCAATATTTGTTATCCTTTAAAAGAACCTCGTATATTGCACAGGAAGACAAGATAGTTTTTTGGCGTCAAATTAAAAATTGTTAAGTGTTATTGGCTTAGTAGTAATTTGCGAATCCTTGTGAATTTTTCCTGTGTAATTTGTTCTGCGTCTTGCTTGTTTCTCATGTTTTGAATCCTCTTATTATGAAATAGATTGATCATTACTGTGTGTTAAAATAAAATACTTTACGGTGCTAGGTAACATCCCTGTACCTTGGCCTTATTTATTACTAGTACCTTGGTCCGTATCGAGTTGAATGAAGTAAAGAACTGAAAAATTAAGGGTAGTGCAAAGTAAAAGCGAACCATCCATTTGCTAAATGCTTAAATCCGAGAACCCAATTTGGATTATGGCGCCATTGAAAAAGAATTCCCTTCCATTATTTTAGTTCAATTCTAGAACATTTTAATTTATATATTCGCCGAATACTAATTTTGTAATGAATAATTAGTATTGTTAGCTTATTTGTGTTCATAAATATTTCTATATTCGTAATAAAAATTATTTTTTATTAAAAATAAATATTTTCTAAATTTTTTTTTTATAAAGGTCTACTTGCACCTTCAACCGTTTTGACTTTAGCTATAGTTTCATTCAAAACATTAATAAAAGTGTATTATATGAAAATGTTAGGATGACATTTTGAAGCTGAGATTTGTACCGTTAAAACAAAATACTCGGGAAATATCATGCATTAATATTTTGCAAGATTTGGTGAATTAAGTGAAATCCGGACCAAGGTACATAGCCTTTCACTATATCAAATCGTATGTACGTGCAAAATTTGAACTTTGTATCTTTTACCAGAGCCCTAAAAAAATTAGTGAAAATGTTCGATATTTTGGTGCACCACCTCCCTCCCCTTATATCCCCTAACTCTGACATTGGATTTTAAGATATAACGGATTAAAATTTTGAAAAATGCGCCATTTTTTAAATGCTCCGTTTTACCACCCACTACCATTATATTTATTCTCTAGATGAAATCTGAGAGTATTATATGTTTGCTCTAAAGTTTGTAACGCCAAGAAATAAGGCTCGGAGAAAAAAACGAAAGATACAGAAGTTAATATTATCACTCAAAACCGGATGTCCGTCCGTCCGTCTGTCCGTCTGTCCGCTCTCTAGCTTGAGAACGCATTGAGGTAGATAGTTCAAATTTTGTACACGTCGTTTTTGATAAAAAAGTAAGGTCAAGATCGTGAACGGGCCAAATCGCTCCACTCCTTCTACCCCCTCCCATACAAAATGACACAATTGCGCAATTTGACAATAAACGGATTTGCTCGAAAAGTATAAAAGCTATTGGCCTGAATTATGGAATATGTTACTTTTATGATAATATCAATCTACTGTATATTTTGTAATTATGTGTGTCCTTCCCCTCCTTCTACCACCTCCCATACAAACTGTACTTGTCATGAATTACTCTAAGCCAATTTACTCAGTGCGTATAAAATTTAGCGGACTGAAATTGTGCACCGAATACTTATTTAAAATTTTTAGTAAGGCCAAAAAAAATTAGATGATTAGCTTTACCCCTTCTACCCCTCCCAAACAAATTGACACAATTTCGCAATTTGACAATAAATGGATTTACTCGAAAAGTATAAAAGCTATTAGCCTGAATTGGGATATATTACTCTCATAATGATTTAAATCTACAGTAGAAAAATTATTTGTGTCCTCCCTCTCCTTCCACCCCCTCCCATACAAACTACACTTTTCCATGAAATGCTCTAAGACGATTTTCTCAGAACATATAATATTTATTGAGCTCATATTTTGTAATAAAGACTTAATTAGTATTATCACTGAGGTCAGAAAAAATATTTGATTAGCTTCACCCATACAATATAACACAGTTTCACAACTTCACAAAAAATCAATTTTCTTGAAAAGTATGAATGGCACTAGTCTGAAATTCAAGGGATGTCAATTTTATAATATTCCTAGTTATTTCTGAAAAATTACTAAAATCCGCCCACTCTTTCTACCACCTCCCATACAAACTGCACATTTTCACTAAATCTAACACACTAATTTTCTCAGCTCCTATTCAATTTTTGAAGTAAGCATTTTGTTTAAAACATTTTAATCGCTACTTTAACATGATGGAGAAAAAAAATAGTTCAATGCTATCATCCCTTCTAATACTCCCCATATAAAATTTCTTGGTATCACAAAAAATTCTATTTCATCTAGAGTATCGTAAGATTTCGCTTTACGCGCAATCGTAGTCCTATTATGTTTTTCTCATATTTCGCTATTATAGCTGGATACATATTTTAAGTTTTAATTGCATACCTTAAGGGAGAGTCGAGATATTATTATAATTTTTAAGTGTTTTTCTTTACACCACCCCCCCCCCCCCTCCCGCCCCTTCCTCCCTGACCTTCTCTTTTATAATAATTGGCCTCTCTCTACGTTGATTGTGGTATATTTGTATGCCATCTTATTGGTCCCAAAATATGAATTTTGTATAGTAAGTAATTCCGAAGATATAGTCGTTTGAAAAAAAAAATTGCCGACATTTTGTTTTTAGTCTCCCGCCCCCTTTCGCACTCCAATGGATAAACAAATTAAATTATTTTTAGAGTTTGTCCTACAACCTCCTCTATACGTACGTTGATTTTTAATTTCCTAGCTAGAACCATGGTTGAGATATTTGAATTCTTAATTTTCTGTTCTAGAGCTCCGTCTTCCCTTAATCCCTACACTCCTCCAAAATCGGAGCTCGCCTGAGATCAGAACCCATCTACAATCCACCCAAAAATGAAGTTTCTATCTTGAAGGGTGTGGGAGTTAATGTGTTCTGAGCGTACACGTACGGCGTGCAGACGGATCATAAAACGAAAAAAAAAAATTAAATGGTAGCATTATTTTCCACGTCGATCACTATACTTTATTATTAAAATAATAAAGGAAAATTCTTGTCACAATATTTTCAGCCACCATTTTAAAAAATAGGGTATAGCCTAGCGGGTAGCGTGTTGGTCTACAATGCGAAGGTCGTGAGTTCAAATCTGTAAAGACTGTAAAGAAATCCTTTCATCACCAATTTCAACGATTGTTAATACATCTTTAGTCGAAGGAGTTGTGCCAAGCTGCTGGAAGATTAGCAAAGTCGTTCCAGTACACAAATCGGGCTCCATGAGCGATATATCTAATTATAGACCAATTAGCTTACTGTCGAATGTCGGTAAAATTTTAAAAGTTATTGTGAAGAATCAACTCCACTAGCACTTAACGACTCACCAAATTATTTCTCAGAATCAGTATGGATTTAAACCCCAATCGAACACTAAAGGAGCATTATTCGATGTCGTGACTAAACTCCAGTCTTCTTGCGATAAAAAATTTCACACGGCTGTTGTTTTTATTGATTTGTCTAAGGCGTTCGATACGGTAGATCACCAAATTCTACTCAAAAAACTTTTCGTAATTGGAATTCGTGGGACTCCCTACAGCTGGTTTGAAAGCTACCTTACTGCCAGATCTCAATACGTCATGGTTGGCAATGTTAGCAGTGCTCCACTCCCTATCACTAGTGGCATTCCGCAAGGAAGTGTATTGGGTCCTGTTCTGTACAACATTTACACGAACTCAATCACAAAGCTTGATCTAAATGGTGAAATATCACTCTACGCAGACGACATAGCGCTAATATACACTTCAACTAGTATACCAGCGCTCCAAGATAGTATAAGCAAGGACCTCGACAAAATCACTGTATGGATCAATGCGCATAAATTGATTGCTAATTCGGAGAAAACCAAGTATATTTTCTTCAGTAAGCCACCAGAAACTGAATTAAACATTGTTTTCAATGGACAAACTGTTAGTAGGGTAGTCAGCTTCAAGTACCTCGGAGTTCACCTCGACGAACAGCTATCTTGGGACCCACAACTAGATGCTGTGAGAAGAAAATTGTATGTATGTGGTATATTTAGAAAAGTACGAGCTGATGTTCCCGAAAATTAAAAAAAAGGCATATTTTGATCTCTATTTTTGAGCCAATTAAACTATGGCATAGCAATCTGGGGCTCCACCTTCGATTCCAAGCTGCAATGTATCCAAAGAATTCAGAACCGAGCAATAAAAAATCTGTACAATATCAACATGAGGGAGCGGACAAAAACGATTCACGAATCACACCAGTTCCTAACTGTGGAACAACTATATCGCTTAGAGGCTTTTGCTCAAATTCATGACATTAAGCATCTTAAAACCAACGGCGACATAGTATTCACCTACTACTCCGACATACATCAATACGCGCCGAGCTGACAACATATATTCATCCTACCTCGAAATACGGGTCCAATTCAGTGTTAAACAAGGCAATCTCGACCTACAACGAGCTACCGGATGATCTTTAAAAATCTACAAACAAGTTTAATTTTAAATTAAAGCAATTCTTGTTATTACAATAATATTTATGTTCATGTTGAAAATAGTTCACTTCGCTAAATAATGCATCTTAAATTTCTTATTTTGTAACGTTATTGAGTTTTATGTTCTCTTTTTCCGCACATAACTATCATTGAATTTTATTTTATTTGTTTTACTTTCATACCCTTTTTTTCTCCACTTTTGTCTCATTGCATTAAAACTATTACTTTTTATTTGATAAACTATTCTTTTTGATAATATTGTAAGAAAAAAAAAATGCATATAATTACTATCCTTACGAGCTTAGCTCATGGATTAATTGAAATAAATTTACTTTATTTACTTTAAAAAAAAAAAAAATCCCGGTCGACGCTTAATTCCAGCACACTGCCTGCTTGGGTATACCTTGGTCAGCTCAATCTACGACAATGAAAAATTCATAGATAGAGGGTTGTGCGAAGATCTAACAACCCTACTACAATGAATAATGAAAAATGTTAAGGAACCTGAAGGTCAGGAGGCCAAGGCCCGATTTGGGCTGTAGCGCCATTAAAGAAGATTTTAAAAACTAGCTATCTCCCACTCCAGCTACCACCTCTCATAAAAATATCACTATTGAATATTTGAAAGGACTAACATGTCTTTCTTGCATTAAAATCTGTTTTATCAGAAGTATCACATGATTGGACATTACGCGCAAACGTAGCTCTGTTATGTTCTAATTTAAAATAATTAAATTTCTACAATGCACAATTCTTGTCATTACATATCTCTCTCTGGAGCTGTACACATACAAACGAGATTATTCTCTTTAGATCTGGTCAAAATTCAATTCCAAAGTTACCGAGTAACAAAATTTTCATCGAGGTTAAAATAGTACTAGCATGTACTACATACGATACTGCTTTATAGAATATATGGGGTACGTACTGGTATAGTTCAAAAGTGACATATCGGACAGAAGTTTCCGAGCACCAGTGCAATATTTCGTAGTAACTGGACGTAGAGTGGCGGCAACATTTTCAGGTCATTTGGATTCTACAACGTTTCGTGACTTGTACCGACCACACAAAACCTCTATTGCTGGTTTAACCATAGTAAATTTGGTTATATCGTCAAAGTGTTCATCTCGATGGCATTTTACCGTAGTTACTCTAGATTTGTATGTTTTATAGAATTAGGGAGTTGAAGGGAATTCATTTACGACAACTAACAGGGTCGTATCGAGTTAAGCAGTATAGATAGAGAGGCTGGTACATTAAGGCTGTATTCACTACATGTGTGCTACGAATACATTGTAACAAAGTTGAAAAGTTTTTTTTCCTTTCCTTAACGTGTTCACCCCGTGTCGTAATGAAATAACAAAATTTTCCCTTTCTCGTTCTATCTATCAGTGATACAGACATCATAGATGGATGTGATCTTCGATAGGAGTCTGCCGTGCATTAATATTGTAACTCGATATCTCTGATTCGGTAGCATATTTTCTACCCCTCTCAACCATATCGCTGGCTTCTTATCTAATTCGATTATTTATTAATTTTTATTTATTTATTTTTTTTTTTTTTTTTTTGAAACATGCATGATGTTGATACTTACAAGGATGTGTGGGTGCAAATGGATATTCCAATGTTGGTAGACGTTGTGGATGTGGTCCGGCTGGATGTAGTGCCGGTGGACAGTGATAGCAAAACATTCCTCTTCCTGCTGCCGCAGGGCCTAGCTGAAATTTATGAAATATTCAAATTAATAAATTTAATAATTCATTAGTTTAATTATTACTTAGTACTTGATCTATAACTTATTCTTCGCTATATTTAATTATTGCTTTTTTTTTAAATGATGTACTGCTCAAGTTGGGCTTTGCCTTCGGACTTTCAGATTCCATGATACTGTGAAAGGCCCTTTGCATAACCCTCTAGCCACAAATTTTTATTTCATATACTCACACAAGCTTAGAATTTTCAAGTACTACCCTTATACTAATAAGTCCTATAGTTTAAAATAATTAACAATAAAATGCCAATGTATCATATCAAATCTCATTTAATTAGTTCTAATTGTATAATTTTTTTTGTCGAGATATACCAAACTGCCCACATCCACTTGTTTCTATGGTCGGGGAGCGTGATATGAAGCACTTAAGTTTATCTGAACAAGCAATTATGGCGTTATTGCTATAAGGCGGCGTTTTGATTAAAACAGATAAGGATCCATAGCGAAAATAGTGACATGGTTTTCCACAAGCATTACACGAATTTTCCGAAGCTGCTTGTACACGCTGCACTAGTTGGTATTGGTGTAGTTATGGTTAAGCCCTTGTTAGATAGATTATTAAGTTAAAAGGCTCGACTGTGCCGCATTCATTTAAATTAACTCAACGTTGCTGAGTCGACTTGGGTCCGTTCAATGAAGTTGATGACATCATTTGTTTATGCCTCTTGACGGCATCAAATTCAATTTAGTCTAATTTATATGGAATTGTTTGACCATGCTCATCATCAGTATTATGGAACTTATATGTTTGTCCAAGAATCGTATGTGTCTCCCGTTTTTATATCGTAGTCCAGAAATGAACTCTATGATATAAACCGCTGATTGACGATGACTAATTAATGAGTTGCTTATTTTCTTAGGTTTTATTAATTCATTTACCATAACCATTTGATGTTAAGCACTTTCTTCTGTATCTTCTGTAGAGCGATTCATAAATTTTGCTGGCATAGAGTAAGGTTTCAGTCAGCAAAAAATCTTTATCTCGAGATCTATTATAGTTTTTTCTTTTTCGGTAAGGAAAAAGATATAGCAACTTTTAAAATTCAATCTTTCACTCGTTTATTTTTGGCTATGGAAAATCAAATCACACCTTATTTAACGTTAAAAAGGTTGAACAAATATTGATGCCAAGCAGAATTAGTATAGTGCATACATTCTTATTCTTCAGAGTATCAACATACCGTTCGGTTCTACTGAAGATTTTCGGACAATAAGAAAAATCAACTTGAATACAAAAAAAAATGGACTGCACTGAAATTTTTACATATTCCACCTCTGCCTGCTAGGCTTTTTGGCTGGGTCAATAAGTACCTACACGTAAGTAACATTAATTATCAAATTGTCCTAAATCTCAATTTCCATCATTACACATAAAATCTCAGCCTTTAATAGAGGAAACAACTATTCAAATTGCATAAATAATTAGCTAATAAAACTGTTCATCGAGCAGTTTCCTCCCACTTGAATTGTGGAAAGACAACTTCCATAATATCCATTATAAACAAATTCCAAAATATACGAACCAAAGAGCTTAACCGGAGTCACATTACCATTAGAATTAGAACTGAAAATGCAATTTTGCAAAGTGTGACATCCAATTTAGTCGTCCACAATTGAAATTAATGCACATAAACTATTAGCGTTGATATCAACCGGCTGTTGGAAGTATTTTTAGCCTCTCTCTGGCCAACGAATAGAAGAGGATATGCCTAATATCAAATGCGATGTGTGTATGTGATTAATTGAAACTGTATGTACGCTATCGGATATAGTGCACAATTCATACAACACCATACTAATAATGTGGATGCAATAGGTAGCCATTGATTATCCGGCAACCACAAGTTTTCCATAACTCTATACTCTTCTAATGCCCAAGTAAGCGAAATTTCGCATGCAAAACTGATGTTTACCACAGTTACGGTCCTGCGAAAATGGCTTAAATAATTCTAACAAATTTGCCACGAAATGATAGAATTTTGGGCGAAACTACAATCTGAAAATCTCGGAGTCTACCTCAATATGAGGCTCATTTGTGCGAAGTCAGTGCATGGTCATCATATGATATGGTCAATGCATAGCATGAGTGTAACGATTTCATGTAGATATGCCCCCAGTGCCAGGTGCCTCTGCTGCCACACTATATAACGTGGTGTCCGTAGCTAAATGATCAGCTTGGCAAATCCACACATAATACATCCGTCATCCGTCATAATTTAAGCCAATTGTTTCTGAATTTGATTGTGACAATTGAATCTGCCGCGCGCATGGCCATCACTGGATCACTCAATATCAGCCAGCCAGGGCAGCAGCATTCGTAAAAGCTTAAAACCGATGAAAACGAAGACCTCGCTGGAATGGAATAGGCTGAATTGGTCCATATCAACGGATAGAGTGCCTAAAATTTTAAATTCAATTAAGTTTGCTCATATTTGCTGAGTGGAGACCTCGACATTTTCAAGTTTATTTAATTTGCAAATGGGGAAAATCATCGGGCAACACTAATGTATTTGCGGCTCACTAATTTGTTTTTGGGGTCAACGCGTTTGTTTTCGTATTCCTTGTATATAGCTTGTTTTTTTATTCGAATTCATTTATGGTTATTTTGTTGGAAAACCAAAAGGAATATTTGATATCTTTTATTACATTTGCGTCGAAATGAAATCTCATTAATATATTTTTCAAAAAATTCTCTTCGTTCTGACTTTCAACTTTCGCTATTAGATGGGCTTTTATTCGAAATCTTATAAATACTATCACTCTCTACATGAGTGTATTTCTAATTCGAAATTGGCATAAGCTTTATATAGTGGTGATTAAAATAATAGGATCAATTTTTCAACGTTTCTGTTTTTTTTAGGAAAATTTTTCTGTATTTATTTAATTTTTAAAAGCATTCGAGCTAACGACCTGGTCCGCGCTGAGAGAAAAATGTAGCTAGAGCGAAGTTTAGCTACATCTGAAGCTAAAATTCGAAAAGTTTATTTTCCAGCATTTTATTTTCGATCTAGCTAAATCCCTCTAGAATATTGTTGCGAGCTAGGGGTTCGCCGGGATTTCAAGTAAAACACAATTCGTTTAAAAATAAGTGATAATTTTTTTATTCGCACTCTAATATAATTTCCTGATCACTTCGTACTTTATGACAACACCGCTGCGTGTTTTTCTATCGCTTTTTATGACAACACCGTCGCGTGTTTTACTATCGCACTTTACTGGTTCGCGTTTTTCATGAGTGTCGCTGAACAACTGACTCCCATCTGACAGCTTCGTGCTTTTATACCAGTTTTTTCCAATTCTCGAAGCTTCCGTCAGGTGTCGTTGGCTGTGTGTCTAGACTATTCGGGAATGTTCTAGATCTTTAATTGCCTGCGTCTTGGAGTATACCGTTCCGTCGGTGTATGTCTAGACTATACTGGAAGGTTCTCGATCTTTGATTATGGCTTTTTACATATTAGGGGACTGTTCTGGCATATTCGGGAAAGATCAATAGTGCGTGGTTGCCAGATCTATAACAATATGTTTGCACATATTACTATTTAAAGGGTGTTATTTTAGAGGCGGAGAACTTTAAATTGGTAACACTGTTTTCTGTGACAGTCGATTTGACAGTTCCCGGTTGTTTTCGGGGTTAGTTTGGCTTGGCAATTTATCATGAATAGACTCACGACGGAGCAACGTTTGCAAACTGTTCAAATTTATTTTGGAATCCATGGTTCAATTCGGGCATTACATGCATTTTATGGTGCGTCCATTAGAGCGATTAATTCAGGAAACTATGGGTCGTTTTCGCAATACGTTTACTCTAAGCGATAATACACATCCCGTAAGACGTCGTACAGTGCGCACACAACAAGCGATTTATGGTGTGCAGCGTAGTGTTGATGATAATCCAAATGTGTCAATTCGTCATCGTGCTCAACAATTAAACTTGTGTTCATCTACTTTATGGAAAATTTTGCGTTAAGATCTTGGTTTACGCACTTACAAGATTCAACTTGTACAGGAATTGAAGCCACACGATCATCGTTTGCGCCGTACATTTGGTAAATGGACCGAAGGAAGCAATGCTATAGATCCACAAATTCATTTGAAAATTCTGTTCAGTGATGAAGCACACTTATGGCTAAATGGCTATGTCAATAAACAGAATTGCCGCATTTGGAGCGATGATAATTCACAAGTCATTCTTCTTCTTCTTCAATGGCGCTACAGCCCAAATCGGGCCTTGGCCTCCTGACCTTCAGGTTCATTAACATTTTTTCATCATTTATTGTGGAAGGGTTGTTAGACCTTCGCACAACCTTCTATCTACGAATTTTTCATTTTCGTAGATTGAGGTGACCAAGCAGGCAGCGTGCAGGAATTATGCGTCGACCGGGATTTGAACTCACGACCTTCGCATTGTAGACCACTACGCTACCCACTAGCCTACACCCTAGCATTCACAAGTCATTGCCGAAACACCATTGCATCCAGAAAAAGTCACCGTTTAGTGCGCTTTATGAGCCGGTGGAATCGTTGGTCCATATGTCTTCAAAAATAATGAACGTTACAGTCAACTGTGTGCGTTACAGATACATGATTACTAATTTTTTCGTGCCTCAATTGGAAAGCATTAATATCGCAAACATTTGGTTTCAACAGGACGGCACCATATGCCACACAGCGCGCGATACAATTCATTTAGTGAAAGATTTATTTGAGTAACGATTAATTTATCGAAATGGACCTGTTAACTGGCCACCTCATTCGTGCGATTTGACGCCATTAGAGTTTTTTCTCCGATAAACTAGAAACTATTGAGCACTTGGAAGCGAAAATTCGACGCATTATTGCCGTAATACAGCCTGATTTATTGCGAAGAGTGTGTGAAGATTGAACTTCCAGATTACGCCATGTACGCGCCAGCTGCGGCGGCCACATGCCCGAAATCATATTCAAACATTAATGCCATAAAACTATCTTTCAAATAAAACCAATTTCATGGATATTAAAAACATTTTTCTGTATTTTATTTCAATTTAAGACTTTCCACTCTCCGTTTCGAGAAAGCGTCGAGCTAAAACGCTCAAATTTTCAAGTCCGTGAACGATTGAAATCACTCCACTCCTTCTACCTCCTCCCACACAATGACAATCTTTAACTTTATATTTATTTTGCCGAGAGAACAAAAATGAATGGGGTAGATACCCCAGTAACCCTCAGCGAGTTAATTCAAACCAATTCTAGGGAACTACTAAAATAAAAATTAATTGTACTGCTTTGCTAAATGTCCTTCATTTTAATATGAAACTCCGAAGCACGAAAGCAGATGTACATGTTCTTGTTATTAGAACAATAAAGTAATAAACTATTGTGTTCGACTTGAGAAAAAAAATTTTGCTGCTCTTAAAAATTAAAATATCTGTCTGTTGGTGCAATTTTATTATTCTTGGAACAAGTTCTGGATGCGAGTGAAGTCAATATGCAGGTTAGGGTTAGGAAAGACTAAAGTAATGGGGATTCTAGTGCTATTGTAAATTATTTAACAATTCACTGCGATTACGAGAGAAGACGGAATAGAAGAATTGGGTGGATGTTAATAATTGTTTGATTAATTGCTTGAATCACGTTCAAAATTCTCTTCTTTAATAGACGAAGTAAATTCTATGATTTTCGGTGCATTTCATATTCATGAAACTATACATTTGAATGGGATATCAATCAATCAAACATACATTTGTATGGGAATGGGTAGAAGAGTTGGTGAAATCTTAAAATTTATTATACAATTTTATTTCATCCTTTTGAAAGGTTTTCGTTCAAAATTTCAAGTTCGTAGCTTTTAATTTGCTACTGTTGGCTTATTGATGTTAGTCAAAATCATACTTTTGTATGGGAGTAAAGGGATTTCAAAACTTTGATCAAAATTTATTTCAAATATTTTTTTTTTAGTGCCCTCTTCGTTGCATTAACATTTTTGGTTGAAATTAATATTTTTTCTGTATGTCCATATTTCAAATAGATGTAGGAACGTGCAAAATTTAAGCTCTTTTACCAGATCCCTAAAAAAAATTCTCAAGTTTGCAAGATTTTGCTCATATAATCTAACAAAACTTTGAGATATAATGGTTTGAAATTTTGAAAGGTGCACCATTTTTGAAATGCTCTCCCCTTCTCTCCGCTACAATTATGTCCATATGTTGTACTAGCCGTACTCCAACACCGACCTTCGGTCAGTCTTTTTTTACGTCTACGTAGGCGAATGTATAAATCATATTCCTGTTAAATTCCTGGTAATACCTCCCTATAGGGCATAGGATAGAAACAACTCTCTTCCACAAGGCGCGATCCTGAGTATCGGCCTTAAGCTGTTCCCAGGACATTTTTATTCTTTTGGCCTACTGCTCAACTGCTCTCTTCTATATTTTTTTTTGTTAAGCAGTCGAGCACAACTTAGGGGGTCACCCTTTAATGTAAATTACACAGTCATGTCGGGATAAAAAAGAAGTTAAGGTTAGACGGGATTAACAGGGGGGAAAGCCTAAAATGCCGGTGGACGTTGTGTTTGAAACGTCGAAGGTCGTGCGACAATGGGAATACAGCTTCAGGCAATGCATTCCAGAGCTTAGAAATTCGGGGTATGAATGACTGCCTATATTTCACTGTGTGGGAAGTTGGAAGCTTAACAGTTAACTCGTGTGCGCTTGAAGCTAGGCAAGTGCTTCTAGGAAATGATTACAGAGGTGGAATAAGTTTAGAAAGTTCCTCACTGCACTTACCATGAAAGTAGCGGTAGTAAATGCTTAGTACTCCGGCATTTCTGCGATCCTCTAGGGAGTCTATAGAAACCGTGTTGGCTTCATCTCCAATTAGTCGGAACGCCTGTCTCTGGACATGGTCGAGCATCGCAAGTTGCGGTTTGAGTGCCCCAGCCCATAAATGCGAATCGTACTCAAGGCGTGGTCTAATGTAGGCCTTATAGATATTTGCTAGGTCACTGGGAGTAAAATATTTTTTACATCTTCGGAGAACTCCTAGGCGTTTGAAAGCGTCAAGTGCTAGGTCGAGTATGTGCTGGTTCCAATTGAGATGGTTATTTATTTTGATGCCAAGGAGTGAGAAGTATTCGGAAGAGTTTATTAAGACACTACCGAAAGTTACATTAGAAACCGACGCCGGGACATCACGTTTAAGGGATAGAAGACAGACCTGTGTTTTTGAGGTGTTGAACTCCACTCTATTTATCCTGCCCCATTCCAAGATTAAGTTCAGGTCAAAGTTGAATGATCCAAATAGTTCGGCACGTTTAGATGTTACCGGGACACGGTGAGCGTTAGTAATTGAGTCGAATTCATAGATGTTATCCAGGGTACTGTCATCTGCAAAGTAATGTATCAGATTGAGCGTTGACGACTGAAGATCATTGATAAAAATAAGAAAGAGTGTGGGTGATAAAACAGAGCCTTGGGGGACTCCGGAATCTATGGGAAAGGGAGAAGATGCCACGCCATCCAATACGACTTGTATGGTGCGTTCATGTAAGAAACTCTCGATTCATTTTACGAGGTTATTATTAAAACCGACTGCTTTGAGCTTCTTTAGGAGACAATTGTGCCAAACTCTGTCAAACGCTTTAGCGATGTCAAGCGCCAGAACTTGTCCTTCGCCAAATTTATGGATGCAAGAGTTCCAACGGTCAGTCAGATATATCAAGAGATCACCTGTAGATCGTCCGGAACGGAATCCGTATTGGCGATCATTGATAAGTTTGTTATTTTCAAGATAGCAGACTATTTTGCGATTCACAGCTGTTACCATTTTTTTCGACAGAACGGAAGTAATGGCGATGGGGCGATAGTTGGCGGGCAACGCTTTGTTTCCTTTCTTGGGAATCGGTTTAACATTCGCCATTTCCCACGTGCGCAGAAAATGTCCAGAAGAGTAAGAGAGATGGAATAAGTCGCGCAGCGGCTTAGCCAGGGACGCATAACATTTTTTTAGGACTAAGGGGGTAATACCATCGGGACCTGCAGATTTCTGAACATTGAGCTCACGAAGAATTCTGGAGATAAGTCGTGTGCGAAAATGAATCTCAAGTAGACGAAATCCAGATGGTCTTACAAGCGGGGGAGACTGGTTTGACGCTGGCAGCCTGGAGTTTCGTGCGAAACTTGCTGCGAGAAGATTGGCTTTCTCAACAGGATGGACCCATGTTGACCGTTTTAACAAATGACCAAAAAGATCTCACGCCATTTGGTGTTTCGAGAATTTTTCGTCGAAGTTTTTGGTCGTGTTGAAACTTAGCACTTTTCAAAATCGACTTGCATGTATTTCTTGACACGTTGTAAAGAGATCTGTTGGCAGACGTTGGGTTGCTCTTAAAAATTTGGAAATTATTTTTTCTTGGTCCGGATGGCCGTAAGACAATCTTTGGTAAACCACGAATCTTTCGACGGTTTGGTACCTTTATAATTAAAGGGTATGAAGAGCTCCATACCCTTAAGGATGGTTTCGGTTACAAGCTGACAAGCTGTATCACAGTTATTAGACTCGAAACACAATTTCCAATTAAAGGCCTTGAAAAACTGATTTAATGCTCCCCAGTCTGCTTTTTTGTAACACCAGATGGTTCTTCGAGGCACTTTGACTATTAATGTATTTACCGCTGTAATCGGAAATTGTGCTCGAATCAGGAAGTGATTAGTATTCCCAACTGGAGATGGCGATATCACAGAAACAGAATATTTGTCGGGATGATTTGTTAGAAAAATGTCAAGCAAGTTGGTAATCGAGATGGTTCGTTTACCAACTGCACTAGTCCGTTTAGTGAAGCGAAGAGCTCAATGTCTTGACCCTGTTGGTCCGTATTGGTAGAATGCTTCAGCCAGGCATTATTATGAACGTTGAAATCGCCCGCTATAACGATTTCAACGTCAGGGTTTGCATCATACATGTGTTACATGGTTGACCAACCGGACGTCTTCCTTGAGGATTATAATCCAGATCCTGTTTCGCTCTGGTTTCCTCAACGTATGACCGGTCCATTGCCACTTCCGCCTTTGAGTCTCAATACCTATTTTAGCCTGGCCAATTGTACATGTAGCATTCTATAACTAAACCACAGGCGCTGATAATATAATACACATACATGCTCGGATATAAGTGACTGATGGGAATTCCGAGACGGTAGCATCTACAGACTTGCGGTATTTTTTTACATTACATTATTATAAAAACTTTCAGATTCAAAAAATATTACACCCTAAACCTTCGATAAGGTCTTAAAGAGTTGCCTATATAAAAAAAATCTGTGTGTGTTGGAGTTTATCAGCATCGGTGGCTCAGTGGTGGAATGCTCGCCATGCGCGGTCCGCGTTCGATTCCAGATATCATTTTTGTTACGGATTTTTTTCCACCGAGTAAAAATATTATAATATCAGCGAAGTACGCCAGCAGATATGCCATACGAAGCACAGCTGCATGTGATTATAGACCAATATATTATAATGTCGAGTTTCAGCTTTCTATCTTCATTCGTAGTGGAGATAGTAACAAGTGTAGTTTTCGACTCTAGTCCTCACCCACCCCTCCCCTTCCACCCAACACTCGCCGAGATTTAAGAAATGAAACTCATTTGTCCAAAGTCCACCCAAACATAAAGTTCCTATCTCTAAGGATTTCGGAGATATGAATCGATATGTTCGTCGGACAGCGTACGAACAGACAGATTATTTTTTTTACATATTTATGCTAATTCAGGCATGAAACGCGAAACGAAATTTCAGGGCAGCAATTTTTTTCTGTAACTATGGCAATACTTTAATATTAGAATAATATAGTAAAATGCACACAAAACGCCTGTCTGTACGCCACGGCGTACGTGTACACTCAGCATACAATAACTCCCAAAAGAAGGCTCATTTTCAGGTGGCTTATGTTACAGATGGGTGCTGATATCAGGAGGACATAAGTTTTGGTGGTATAGTTTGTTAAGGTTGAGGTGAGGGGAGCGCTAGAACCGAAAACTAGAAAAACCATAGCTCTAGCTAGAAAGCTGAAAGGCGACTCACATGTAGAGAAGTTTGTTGGGCGAACTTTATAAATAATTTAATTTTTGTAAACTACGGCTAAAAACGCTAAAAACCGAAATTTTTTTTCAAATTATTACATCTTCAAGATTGTTAAGGACAAACATTTTATATTTTATGACCATCTGGGCCGCATACAATTCCACCATAATTAACCTCGAGGTGATAAATATTTGTTAAGAAGGGGTCAGAAAGTAATATCACGACTGTTCCTCAAGATATGTGTTATAGATGAAACTTGTACCATATACTCGTATTAAGCTATACTAGCGAAATGCGAAAAATATAAGATTTGAATATAACGGTAGCGGGTGAAAATGGGGGACATGTCAAAAATGGTGCACTTTTCAAATTTTCATATCGTTATATCTCAAAATCCAACCTATATACCTCGCAGGGGAGTAGCTACTGGCCTAGAAATTTGCAGTAACATTGCCTTCTAATCCAGTATCCATCAGTATCAAAGCTATGTACGAGTTTAGACTGAAGTTGGTGGTGAGCCACGAAAACCTGACAAAAAGTTTAAAATCTGGTACTACGGAGTATGTGTCGGGGATCCCAAAGCATGTTGCATCGGTGGCATACAATGAGGTATACGGGGTCTGTGGGATTATATGCATATAGTTTTAAAGAGCAACATCTGTTTACAGATGAACTGGAGCACTATGAGAATTAAATTCGCAAATCTTCGAAGGAAAAAAGATGTCTGGCGATGTGGTACCACAGCATGCACCCCCCGTGTTAGTTGCAAGACCAAAAGTAGGGACCTAAGGTGGAAATTCACTGCGTGTACCGACACATGTAATATAGAGACCCAAGGTAACAAAATCCGTTTAAGTAGAGAGTATGGTTCGAATTTGAGATCCCTTCAGGATACACGTAGTGGTGACGGTTAGTCCACATCGCGAGCAGCGAAGCTTGGAGTTTGCTCCTCGTTTTCGACGTGGATTTGCGTTACAAACGGGCGCCTTGATCCTCAGATACGCAGAGATGTTACATAGATACTAATAACAATGCCGTACTGCAAATAGAAGTAAGCTGCTACTATCCAGAGACGTTAATTGTAATTGGTTGGAAACACAAAATTTGAGACAAATTCTTTGTTCCATTTTTTATCCATTGTAAAAATCGCCGTGGACTACTGAGGTGTACCCATTGAACCAGCTGCTGTAAACAAAGTGATTAACAGACCGCGCTGATTTTTGGGATTATAATTAAGGACAGTCCTACCTGCTTACCAAAAAAAAAATTTTGAAATATCATTTCCCAGACAAATTTTAATTACAAATTCCCGGTATTTTATGGTCACAATGTATATATAAATAGATATTTTTTTTTTCATATTGACGAAATGCTATTTAATTAAATGAAATAAAATTTTGTTTTTATTGGACACCGACTCGTTGTGTTTTCAATCAGATAAAAAAATATTCTACGTAGAAGTTGTAGCGCTTCCAAGAACAAATCTTTCTTCTTATTTGTAAATTTCCTTCATATATTTTTTGAATTTACTCTGTTTGGATGTACTTCGTCGTGTTCGTTACTTCGTAAATGAAATGCACATGGGGAACTGATATATGCGGACCGATAGACATCTAATTACTTGAAATTTGCTACCATAGAATTATGTTTTTTCGCGTTTCATGACAAAATTAGCCTAAAAATGCAAAAAAAAAAATCCGTCCCGCCGTACGGTATACATATGGACTCATGTCTACGAGACCATTAAAGGTGGAATGTTCGTTTTAGGGTGGATTTTTGATTGAGTAAGTGAGCTCCATAGTCTAAATTTTTGGGAGTGTCAGGTGGAAGGGGGAGGTGGGAGAGGAAAAGAGCCAAAAACTGAACTTGCTAATATATCCACTGCGAATGCAAATAGGAAACTGAAAATTAGCAGAGGGTTGTGGGACAAACTCTAAAAATAATTTAATTTTCTTATCCATTGGGGTCCGAAAAAAGGGGAAGGGGCTTAGAACAAATTGTCGACCGAATTTTTTTTTTCAAATGATTATATTGTTATAAATCTGACAACCTCGACGTCCCCAGCAACACCGAGAAAAGTCCATCAACATTTAAAACGCTATACACATGTTTCCAGACACTTCTACCGAGCTCCACAATGTAGCCAATCATTCTAGACACACACACACAACGACACCTGTCTGGGAGACTTAGTATAAATAACCGCCAACTTTCAGACAACGAGTTAGTTAGATTTTGGCGACACCTATCGGTGGAAGAAGGCGAATCGGTACAAGTGATAGATTGGCAGTGTTCCTGAGTTGTACGAATTAAGTTTTAGAGCGAATTTAGTGAAGTGATCAAGAAATAAAGAAAAGTGCGATTAAATAAAATTATTCATTATTTTTAAACGAATTGTGTTTTCCTTTGAAATCAGCGATCCCCTAGCTCGCAACAATTGGTGTCAGAAGAGTGGGATTTCAAGGATAAATTCGGGTTAAAAATCGCGAGTGAAATTAAAAATTCTCGGAACGGATAATTTTGTGAGAGCGGAAAAGTGAAACTAAAATTCTCGGACAGTGAGAATTTGGTGAAACCGAATATTCTCGAGTGCTCTAGTGAACAGTGACTTTAATTAGCGAAGTAAAATCGCGGAACTAAAATTCTCGAACGGACAGTGAGAATCTTGTGAAATCGAATAATCTCGAGTGATTTAGTGAGCAGTGACGTAAATTTAAGTGAATTCGAATCGCGGAAAAACTGGAAATAATCGGTAGTGAAAATGCCGCGTTATTTAAAAGACTTAAAAGTAACGGAGCTGAAGGAAGAGCTCAGTAGACGCGAGTTACCTACAACAGGGAGCAAGTCTGAACTTGTCAGCCGTATGATCGAGACACTTGAGGCTGAGGGTGAGAATGCAGATAGTTTTGAGTTCCAAATCGAAGAAGCTAGTAAAGAGGAGTGTTCCGGTGCATCGAATGCTCTGACACAGTTAATGCAACAAATGATGCACAAATTGGATCAACAATCAGCTGTGACAACGAACATTAATCAGAAATTAGAGCAACAATCAGTGGACATTAAACAACAATCTGCGGACATTAATCAAAAATTAGAGCAACAATCAGCGGACATTAATCAGAAACTAGAGCAACAATCTGCGGACATTAATCAGAAACTAGATCAGACCTCAAAGGACCTTAACCAAAAATTGGAGCTGCAAAATAATAAAATAGACACCATGGGTAAGGCCATAGAAGAAAACGTTGAGAAGAAACTTCGAATCTTCGAAGAGCAAATTGCGGAAAAGACATCCGGGATTGCAGAAGAAGTCGAACGCCTAAAAAGAGACTTCGATAATGTGAAGGCGACTGGCGTCATCAAGACAGAACATGTTGCGCACAAGGGTCTCAAGGCTCCAATCTTCGATGGACAAACACCGTGGGCTATTTATAAGACCCATTTTGAAGCCGCCGCAAGAAACAACCATTGGAATGATCTAGAACGGGGAACAGCTCTTATATTGGCGCTAAAAGGTCCACCAGCAGAGGTTCTTCAAACGATTCCGCAGGAGCAACAACAAGACTTTTCAACCTTAGTCCAGACATTGGATCTTCATTATGGCAGTGACCACATGCGAGAGATCTACAAAACGCAACTTTACAACCGAACTCAAAAGAATGGTGAAACACTTCAAGAGCTGGCACGCGATATTGAACGACTCACACTATTATCGCTGCCTAATGCGCAAACAGAGCAACGAAACGATACAGCTGTTTTCGCATTTAACAATGCTGTACAGGACAGAGAGCTGCAACAGGCGTTAAAACTGGCAGGTAAGAAAACGATAGGCGAAGCCTTAGTATATGGGCTGACGTTCGAAGCTGCCAAGCAAAGCTCGCGGAGTAACTATCGAGTTCGAGAAATAGTAGAAGAATGTGTGTGCCAGAAAGCCGAGTACACCAAGCGGAGCGAAGGATCTGGTGCTCCCCGATGCTGGAATTGTGGACAGGCAGGACACTTAAGACGCGACTGCCGCAAACCCAGAAAAGCGATCAACTACTGTTCCGGCTGCGCTGCTAAACAAAGAGGAGGAAGGGGCGAACCGTCACGAGAGCACGCTTCGCCTAATGACAGTCCGGGAAACGAGTAAAGGCCAACTTCATGGGGCAGAAGTTGGCTGGTAGAATCGACGCCCCCGGAACCATCATCGCAGTTTCTCGACTACATCGTTGTGAAAACGACTTATGTATGAGTGGTCGAGTCGGCAAATTAAACTGCATCATAACAGTCGACACAGGCGCAACACGGTCAGTGCTAAGATCTGACCTCGTAGATCGTACTTGGCTTCACAACACCAAGAAGTACGCACTTCGCACTGCTACAGGAGAAACTACAACGGTCCATGGAGAAATAGCTCGTGACATACAGCTTGGGGATTTGACCTTCTCGCATGTATTCGTGGTAGCTGACATTACCGATGAGTGTATCCTTGGAATGGATTTTCTGAAACCACACGGTATCCAGCTGGACTTAGGACAACGAATAATGAAGTGGCGGAATATTGAAATCCCGATGGAAATAACATCCTCCAAAACAACAAAGCTGCGAGTTGTATTATGCGAAGATGTGGACATTCCAAAGTCATCTGAGAATGTTATTTGGGCAGAGCTCGATGGTGATCCCGGGAACCACCGATTCTACCTCATAGAACCGGAAACGACACCTGCATTACGAAGTCTGATACTAGGAAAAACGCTCGTAAAAAGGAATGAGAAAATGATGGTACCAATAAGAGTCCTGAACGTTGCGGACAGCACTACCAGCGTAAAGAAAGGAGATGTAATTGGCAGCTGTGAACCAATATCGGCGGTGACGAGCATCGACAAGACAGAACCACATGACGTACCCTCTAGAAATAAGCCAAGAAGGAAGGACGATGTAACATCAACACTTCTTCAGTCAAGCAACCTTAGAGGAGAACAACACAAGCAAGCAGTAGATCTAATCGAAGGATTCAGCGACGTCTTTTCCACCGGTGATGACGACTATGGCAGAACAAACTTAGTGAAACATCGTATAGATACCGGAAGTGCTACACCGATACGTCAACCTCCAAGAAGAGTACCATTAGCGAAACAAGGAGAAGTCAATTCAATGGTCAAAACTATGGAGCATCAGGGAATCATCGAAGAATCAAAGAGCCCGTGGATATCGCCAGTAGTGCTGGTAAAGAAGAAAGACGGCAGTACCCGTTTTTGTGTGGACTACAGGCGACTAAATGATGTTACGAAAAAGGATAGCTATCCACTACCTAGAATCGACGATATCATGGACACCCTGACCGATGCTAAATGGTTCTCAACGTTGGACCTGAAGAGTGGTTACTGGCAAGTGGAGATAGATGAAAAAGATAGAGAGAAGACAGCATTCTCTGTCGGCAGTGGACTGTGGCAGTTCATCGTAATGCCATTTGGCCTGTGCAATGCTCCAGCTACGTTCGAAAGACTGATGGAATTCGTTTTGCGTGGTCTGAGTTGGAAAACTTGTCTCGTTTACCTAGATG
The DNA here is from genome assembly GCA_963669355.1 of Chorisops tibialis. Lineage (NCBI taxonomy): Eukaryota > Metazoa > Arthropoda > Insecta > Diptera > Stratiomyidae > Chorisops > Chorisops tibialis. The sequence continues at coordinate 274,525,324 of OY770262.1, forward strand.
ATGTGATCGTTATCGGAAAAACATTCAATGAACACCTAAAAAATCTGCAGGAAGTCTTCCAGCGACTGCGAGCGGCAAAATTAAAGCTGAGTCCGAAAAAGTGCACTTTGTTTAGTGCAAAAGTCAAGTACTTGGGTCACATCGTTTCAGCTGATGGCGTAAAGACAGATCCGGAGAAGATACTGGCGGTGAAAAATTGGCCTACTCCGAGTGATAAACACCAGTTGCGCAGCTTCCTAGGCTTAGCGACATATTACCGACGATTTGTAAAAGACTTTGCTAACACGGCGAAATGTCTGCATTAGTTAACAGAAAAAGGGAAGCCATTTACATGGAGTCAACAGTGCCAGGAAGCATTCGAGAGGATAAAAGACCAACTCTGCGACTCCCCAGTTCTGGCGCATCCAAAACCAGGTCATGGTTTCATCATAGACACTGACGCCAGCAATGTCGGTATCGGAGCAGTACTATCACAAGAGATCGATGGGCAGGAGAGAGTGCTATCTTACTACAGCCGAGTACTCTCAAAATCAGAAAGGAACTATTGCGTAACTCGCCGAGAGCTACTAGCCATAGTAGAAGCAACAAAACATTTTCACAAATATCTCTATGGTCAAAAGTTCCTTCTTCGAACGGATCACTCATCGCTTAAATGGCTACTTCAGTTTAAAAACCCCGAAGGCCAAGTAGCCAGATGGATCGAAAGGCTCGAATCCTACGATTTCGAGATTGTTCATCGAAGAGGAAGAATCCACGGAAATGCCGATGCGCTTTCACGTCGTCCTTGTCCACCGAACTGCAAGCATTGTCACCGTATAGAAGGAAAAGAGGCCGGAGAAACCATTCAGAGGATAACGACCGAACCAAAGACTGGATGGAATCAGCAAGAACTGGAAGACGCCCAACGTAAAGATCCAGATATTTCACCGATCATGGCATGGAAGGACGAAATGAAACGGCCTGAGTGGAAAGACATCTCACAATTCAGTGAAACCTTAAAGTGCTATTGGGCACAATGGAACTCCCTTCACCTAGACGGCGGATTATTAAAACGGAAATGGGAGAACGCTGATGGAAAGTCGTATCACATGCAAACCATCGTCCCGCATTGTAAAGTCGAGGAGGTTTTGAAGGAATATCATGGAGGTACCTCCGGTGGGCATTTGGGAGTAAACAGAACCTACGAGAAAGGTTCTATTGGATCCATCTCCGAGATGATGTCGAAAACTGGTGCCGTAAATGTACTACGTGTGCATCAAGTCAGGGCCCACACCGCAGATCAAAGGGAGAAATGCAACAATACAACGTGGGAGTCCCATTCGAGAGAATTGCTGTGGATATTGCTGGACCATTCCCGGAATCAGAAAATGGTAATCGCTACATTTTAGTGGTCATTGATTATTTCAGCAAGTGGCCTGAAGCTTACGCAATTCCAAACCAAGAAGCAGTAACCGTCGCAGAACAAATTGTTACCAACTGGGTGAGCAGATTTGGAGCGCCACGCGAACTACACTCCGATCAAGGGCGCAATTTTGAATCTCAAATATTCAAACACGTGTGCCAAATGCTGGGAATAAACAAAACGAGGACAACTCCATTACACCCACAGTCTGATGGAATGGTGGAACGTTTCAATCGGACATTGAACTCAAACCTATCCAAACTCGTCAGCGAGAGGCAACAGGACTGGGACCAGCACATCCCTCTATTTTTAATGGCCTATAGAACATCGGTGCATTCAACAACAGGAGAAACTCCGTCCCGAGTCATTTTCGGAAGAAATATTCGAGTCCCTGCGGAGCTAATGTTTGGAGTGCCACCAGACCAACCAACCAATGCTAAAGATTATGTCTCGGATCTTCGATGTCGATTAAAGACAATTTATAACCTGGTCAGAGATAAAATTGATTTGGCGTCCGACCGCATGAAGACGAGGTATGATCAACGGGCGAACTCATCAGGATTCCAAGAGGGCGATTTGGTTTGGTTATACGATCCCAAACGACAGAAGGGCAGATCGCCGAAACTACAGCGAAACTGGGAAGGCCCTTACCAGATCATCAACCGGTTAAATGATGTCGTCTATCGGATTCAACTACATCATAAACCCCGCACTAAAATGAAAGTGGTACATCTCGACCGATTAACAAAGTACCATGGTGCCATTGAGGAAGTGAACGACTCTGTTCGGGACGAACAGGGACTAAGGAGAGGGTAATGTTATAAATCTGACAACCTCGACGTCCCCAGCAACACCGAGAAAAGTCCATCAACATTTAAAACGCTATACACATGTTTCCAGACACTTCTACCGAGCTCCACAATGTAGCCAATCATTCTAGACACACACACACAACGACACCTGTCTGGGAGACTTAGTATAAATAACCGCCAACTTTCAGACAACGAGTTAGTTAGATTTTGGCGACACCTATCGGTGGAAGAAGGCGAATCGGTACAAGTGATAGATTGGCAGTGTTCCTGAGTTGTACGAATTAAGTTTTAGAGCGAATTTAGTGAAGTGATCAAGAAATAAAGAAAAGTGCGATTAAATAAAATTATTCATTATTTTTAAACGAATTGTGTTTTCCTTTGAAATCAGCGATCCCCTAGCTCGCAACAATATCTTCGGAATTACTTGATTCAAAAATTCTTATTTTAAAACCAATTAGGTGGCATATAGTTTCACTATGATTTCTTAAAAGGGAGGCCAACAACTGTAAGGGGGAGGGCCGGGGGGCGCAAAGAAAAACATTTAGAATCTAAAATCTCAGCTATCTCTTTAGGTATGTAATTGAAACTTCAAACATATTACATATTAAGCTGTACTAGCGGAATACAAGACAATTTGGTCGTAATAGTAGTGGAGGGAAATGGGGAGCATTTCAAAAATGGTGCACTGTTCAAATTTTCAAACCGTTATATCTCAAAATTCAAAACAAATATTAAGTTGCAATTTTGTTAAAATGTAGAGCTATATGATTTATAATTTCCGTAAAAATTTTAAGATGGGGGATGTAAGGGGAACGTCGAAAATTCTCACTAAAATTTTTTTTTTTTTTTTGGGTTCTGGTACAAGATGCAAAGTTCAAATTTTTGCATACATCCATTTGATATACATAAAGAAAAAATATTAATTTGAACCAAAACTGTTATCCATCAAAGGGCGGCCCTAACCTGCACGAGGTGTTTCACGTGTATTAAAAAAAACTCAAAATTTTTGAGTGTAATTTTAAGCTACAAACTTGAAAATTTTTAAATTTCATTTAACGGAAATGCTTCAAAGTTTAAAATATTCATTAGTCGAATACCTCCAAAACTACCTCCTCCCATACAAAAGCATTATTTCAACCATTTTTAAAAAATTAATTATTATTTTAAATAATTGAAATTTTGTACAAACACTTCTAAAAATCCATCAAGCGATTCGAAATCCCTTATACCCTTCCACCCCCTCCCGTACAAAAGTATGATTTCGATCAATTTCAATAAATCAACTAATAAACAACAAATTAAAAACTGCGGACTTGAAATTTTGTACGAACACCTTACAAAACTTATTAATAGTGCATCATAAATTTTGCTATTCCCTCACCTCCTTTATCCCCTTCCATACAAATGTATGGCCTTACGAATATAAAATACATCGAGAATTTCATAGAATTTACTTCGTCCATGAAACTAACATTCTGTACAACGAATTTTGAGCGTGATTCGAGCAATCATTTAAAAAATTATTGACACGTAATCATCCTTTCTATCGGACCCCCTCCCCTCCCCACCAATACAAACCCAAACTGGCATGTATAAACGAATGAAATATTGATTCTATGTACTGGAGCTATTGATCGTAATCGCAGTTAAGTGTTAAATAATAGACAACAGCTCTGCCCTTAAACTCCCCATTCACTTAGTCTTCTCTATCCACCTTAACCTGCAAATTGACTTCCCACGTATCCTCAAATTGTTTCAAGAATAGAAAGTTGCGCCCGAATTGTTGGCAGATTTTTTTTATTTGATCGAACAATTTAAAGCTGTAGAATCTTTTTTTACTAATTGTGTATAGAGATGACTTTTTAGTTGTATGGGGTGAAAGACTGAATCCTCGGTACACAAATGAAACAGTGAAATTTGGTGGAGGTAATTTAATGTTCTGGGGATGTTTTTCTGGCCATGGCCTTGGACCTCTTTTTAAAATTTATGATATAATGGATTCCACTAAATATAAAAAAATTTTAGAAGAAGCGGTGCTGCCGTATGCTGATAAGCATATGCCTTTATTGCGGACGTTTCAACATGACAACGATCCTAAACACATTTCAAAATTGGTGTTAGGAATAATGGAGTTTGGCTTTTGGATTGGCCAGCACAATCCCCAGATCTCAATCAAATTGAGAATCTTTGGGAGATTGGGAAATATAATCTTCGTAAGCAAAATTTCTCTAAGAAATTGGACCTATACACAGCCGTTAAAGGAGAGTGAAAAATAATTCCGAAATGCATTATCGATAACTTGATTTCATCTATACTCAGAAGATGTGCACAAGACATCAAAAGTCATGGCCATTCAAGTAAATACTAAAAAATGAAACATTTAAAATAAAAGTTGCAAATGTTTTTTCCAACTATAATTGACATTTTTATTTAATATTTTTCTGAGAGTTGAAATTTATTATTTGTTATAGCTTTTGTATTAAGTGTATTACGGGAAATTATTCTGTTAAAAAATTGTTAAGTTCAATTCAAAATAAAGAAAGTTTTGAACAAAAAAGTTTATTTCTGACTTCGGTTGCAAGTGTTTTTTCTAGCACTGTATACTCCAGTTTAATTGCTGAAGCTGTCTGATAGCGAAATCCGCATCAAAATCGGTTCAGTAGTTTTTCCATAATGCTATTAAAAAACAGACAGACGAACAAAATCCTTATTAACATTCTTTTATACCAATGTCATTAGTTATGTCATTCGAATAGTGCATTCGCCACGTCTGTAATAGATACCACCTACAATATTACGTCTGAAACTAAAATGCAATTTCCACTGACGGCGTCGTCCGCTGACAAACAATGCAAAAATCTAATTCGTTTTAATAACAAATTATGGTTAATAAATGGTGCAGTTTATCAGCGCGCATATATGACAGTTAAGTCAATCAACGAGCACTTATGGTATCGCGCTCCAGTCTCGATTACCTTTCGCTCAAATTGGATAATTGCAAGTTTGATACGACGAGTGCTCATTTTTTTGAGTCTGATAGTGGCGGTCTATAAAAGAATGAATGAAACTCATCACTTCACTACATCTAGCTCTATAAATTCTAAGCTAGACTATGAATTGCACGGATCGGATTAAGTACAGACGAAATGCACTAATCCGCCATAGCACGTTTCAAAGTGCCTAATCGTCGTAGGTGGATATCTAGTGTAATATAATCAGAGATTGCGGGAGTCCTTGTTTAATACGCAACAAGGTCGCAAATGATTTAATTTCTTCACTAGTTAGTAGACCATCAGTCTTTGTTTATCCTCGTTTGCACTGTAAGATTCCTATTTAAGGCAATTTTTATTGTAAATTTACAATTGCTCGATGTTGTGATGTCTTTGTCGATTTATGTATCCGTAAAATTTTGTATAACATTATATCGATTGAAACTTTTTGATTTAATTTTATTAGTAAACATTTTTAACTAGATTTGATTGCGAACGAAATTCAGTTTTCAGAATTTTCGAATTATGTTATATATTAGCAAATTCGTTTTTAATTTATTCGTCCATCCTTATAATTCGACTCTTTTTTGTTGAGTAATATTACCGGTGAAGTTGAAAGGAAAAGCGAATTAAGGATTAGTAAAATGAATTCTAAAGAGTCATCTGATATTCGCCCCGAACACCTGGAAATTGTATTAAAGTATGTAATATAAAAAAACTCAAAACTATTCGGTAAATTTTACAATATCCTTTGAGAAATTAAAGATTGGAATGTTGGTGGATATTTCATTCATTGTGCAACGATCTTCATTGGTTATTAGCAAATTTTTGAACGTCCATTTATATAATGTAGTTTCAAATCAATCTTATATAATTAAAACCGAAGGAACCATTACCAATTCAACAAATTGTCTCGGTTTTAATTAAAATGGAATCCACCATTTTGTGAATTTCATTTTCTGCTATAGTTTGCATAAAAAAAGCACCGCACACCTGAGGTTTCAGTTTAACTTGTCCTCTCTGCCCGGTTGTAATTATGCTGAGCCCTAACAGCGAAGGGTTCCTTGGAACCCCATTGGTTATAAATTTTCATTTTGGGACATTTATATTCGTGCAAATTAATTACTTTGTAGGAATATAAATGCTCGAAAATGTTTAATTAGTACATCTGTATAATTGCTTCTGTGCATTATTTAAAACTTGTCGTCAGTTTAAGATAATAATGATTTTGAAATAATAATTTTAGTTTTCTGTTCATTATTATAAAGCCGCATTTAACTGAGTAGTGGTACGTCCAGATGGTTTTCATATGCGGTTTCGAGTTTCATCTTATTTTGCAACACTTGCGAAACGGTCGGCTTTTGACACGAATCTCGCCTGAACATATAGCTTAACTATTTCAGGTTTTAGATGGGGTTAGGTTTAGGTGGTTGCACGGAACCACAAGCACTGAGGCCATCTAGTTGGGCCCATTGTACTCCCCCTATAGTTATAAGTTGGAAGTCACTCCTCTTGCTCTAACCACTTGATTCGGTTTGCGAACCTTAACAGGCTCGAATGTTGGACGCCTCTGAGGTCGTCTAGTTCTGAGAAGAATCTAGAGCCTAAACAAAGGAGACGACTGTTGGAGATTTTCGGACAGTTTTTAGATAATAATTTCAGAAATCTATATCTATAAAATATTTTTCGAATGTATTAAAAATGGGGTTACATCCATGCACTACTGCGCAAATTCAAAATTATAAACACTTGTTTAACTCCAACATTTATATCATCAATCACCATTAAAAACATTATACAGATTGCTAGCTATCGATGCATTGTTATAATCAACCATAAATATTGAAAACACACTCTTCGTGTTTGTATGCGTGCTTGATGAATTTATGAAATCAAATAGCGGACGCTTGCACTTCAATTAAATTGTCCTTAAACAAATCAATTGCGACAAATCGAATTTATCTTATGCACTCTCGAAGCGTATATGTATATCATCAGTTAATAATATGCTAGATTGGATGAAGTAGGACGGAGCTGGTAATCGTGCGCATCAATCAATAAAGTGCTCTTTTTTCGTAAACAAAAATACGTTGAAATATGTTGCATGCACCTACATGCATATATTTGTGTGCTGTAATACGTGCAAGTACGTATTTGGAAAGTATATATTCTCTGTAATTCATCATAAACACTCGAATGTAATAACATGTTAATTGCTTTAAATTAATTTTAATTTGAAGTTAATTAAATATTTCCATTAAATCCAATTGTTCGTGTTTAATAATCGTACCAGCATGAGGGAATATCTACGACTTTGTCATTTTTTATAATTTTTGAAATGTACATGAGAAGGGTTCAGATTGGAATTTTGATTTGAGTTAAATATCGTATATGCAGTTCTGTATTTTATAGAACTTTTTTGAATTCTAAAAGAATATCTAAATGTAAGACGTTATGCATTGACGAGTATTTTGGTATCTTTTTCGAGGTGTGTTCAAAAATTAAGGTGACTTTTCAATTTTCGCAGGCAACGAACATTCGATTATCGATTTTTTGTTGTTGTTATGTTGGTACACATGTCCCGAACATATGTTCACGATTTCAAGTATATAGCCTACTTCGTTTGTTTTTGATAGATAGAAAGGTAAGACGTGTTTTGATGTGCTCGGCGATTTTCTATTATTATAAAAAATGGAGTAATTTGTATCAAATTTTGTGTGAAACATGGAATCAAGTGCTCCAAAACACTTGAAATGTTGACAGTGGCGTACGGTGAGTCTGCTCTAAATAAAAAAAAGTGGTAAAAACTCTTCCAAGAAGGCCGAGAAGATGCCAACAACGAACCTCGCTCTGGACGCCAACAACAGAAGATATCGTCGAAGCTGTGAAGAAAATTGTTTTTGAAAATAGACAAATTACCATAAGAGCATTTGCTGAGGATGTTTTGGGCATGAGACGTGTGTCAGCGAAGTTTGTTCCGAAACTTCTGAATTTTGATCAGAAGAACCGTCGCATGAGCATCGCTCAGGAGCTCTTGAATGACGTCAGTGAAGATCCTGATTTGCTCAGAAGGGTCATAACTGGTGACGAATCATGACGTCGAAACCAAAGCCCAATCGTCCCAATGGAAGCACCCAGGAGAGCCAAGGCCGAAAAGAGCACGCCAAGTCCGATCAAATGTCAAAGTTTTGCTCACTGTTTTTTTCGACTACCGTGGCGTAGTGCATCAGGAGTTTTTACCTCAAGGTCGTACGGTCAATAAGGAGTATTACCTTGAAGTTATGCCCCGTTTGCGAGAAGCAATACGAAAAAAACGTCCGGAATTGTAGAAAAATAATTCATGGCTTTTGCATCACGATTTTGCATCTGCTCATTCATCGTTGCTTAGTGAGAGATTTTTGGCCAAAAACAAAACGACAATCATGCCTCAACCACCATATTCACCGGATTTGGCCCCCTGCGACTTTTGCCTGTTCCCAAAACTGAAAACACCTATGAAAGGACGGACATTTGCAACGATTGATGAAATAAAAACTGCAAGGCTATACCAAAAAGTGCTTTGAGGACTGGAAAAAGCGTTGGCACAAGTGCATTATATCTAAGGAGGATTTCTTTGAAGGGGACAATATAAATATTGATGAATAAATAAATATTTTTTCATACAAATATAAAGTCACTTTACTTTTTGAACACACCTCGTATATGAAACATATTTAAATTATAACCATACATGTACATATATTACATAAAACCAAGAAAAAATCATAACAGAATTATGATTGTGCTTAAAGCCCAATCATATGATACTCTAGATGAGATGGAAATGACTTTAATATACCAAAAAATATGTCATCTCAAATTCTCTCGAATAGTGAATAGAGACTTTTGCATGGGAGGTGGTAGAAGTAGAGGGGGAGGTTTGTATTTTTCGTATATGACACCGAACATGCCATGCAAAATGTTTTTTGCTGAATTTACAGTTTTTAGTTTTCAGTATTTTTAAAGAAATTGGTCATAGATTTTCTGAAATTGGGGCATTTGTATGGGAGGTGGCAGAGGAACTGGAGCGTTCAAGATGATTTTGAAACTGCTTATCATCATCCATATCACCATGCTTTGATTCAATTTCAAAGTCGACAGCTCTCATATACTGAAGGAGCAATGCTTTTCTTGAATTTATAATACAGATATTTGTATGGGAGGTGGTAGAAGGAGTGAAGCGGAGCTGATAATTTTTTCTTTTATTTCAATTATTAAGATACAAATGCTGGCAAAGTTTGTACTTTTTCTAGTTTGAACAAAAAAACAATATACTCTCAGATTCCATCTAAAGTATAATAAATATCTTCAAAGGGATGAAAATTTGGCAATCTTATACAGTGGAATATTGAAAACATTTTAAAAATGCCATAATTTTTCTGAACCTAGCGGTGTTATGGCCATGCGGTGCGAAAATGGCGCCCGGGATAAGTTGAGCTTGGAGCCCGTCTGTTCTCTCTGTACCGCATAGCGATACCTTATCCAACCCTAAAAGAAGATGGGGTAAGAGGAATCCGAAGAAAATCAGATAAAAAACACAAAAGAATTTTTGGGCTTTACGCCCAATCATATGATACTGTAGATGAAATGAGAAAGAGTTCAATGTACCGGAAAATATGTCACCTACAATTCTTTTAAATAATTAATAGTGACTTTTGTATGGGAGGTGATAGAAGGAGAGAAGGAAGGTTTGTAATTTTTGGATATGACACCTAATGTGGTATGCAAAATATTTTGTGCTGAATTAAAGGTTTGTAGCTTTCATTATTTTCAATTGGACATAGTTTTCCTGAAATTGAGGCATTTGTATGGGAGGTGGCAGAGGACGTGGAGCGTTTAAGATGATTTTGAAACTGCTTATCATCATCCTTATCACCACGCTTTGATTCAATTTCAAATTCGATAGTTCTAATATATTCGAAGAAGAAAGGCTTTTCTTGAATTTATAATACAGATATTTGTATGGGAGGGGGTAGAAGGAGTAAAGAGGAGCTGATAATTTTTTTTAGCATTTATTGCAATTATTAAAAAACAAATTCTGGCAAAATTTTAAGTTTATACTTTTTCTAGTTTTAATGGAAATCGATATAATGCGATTAACAAAAATTATACATTTGTATGGGAGGGGGTAGAAGGAGTGTACGGATCAAAACAAATTTTTTTTCGTTATTGATATTTCTATTCTTATGCAAAATATCAAGTTGATAGCCTTAACAGTTTCGAAGAAAAATAATTTGATTTAAATTTCAAAATTTCGTGAAATTTGTATGGGAGGGGGTAGAAGGAGTGAGGTGAAGTTGATGATTTTTTCAATTCTGATTGGAATTATAATAAAATTAATTCTGGCAAAAATTCGTTTTTATAACTTTGCTAGTTTCAATGAAAATCGAAAAACTGCAATTTTCCAAAATATGCATTTGTATGGGAGGGGTAGAAGGAGTGACGGGATCGGATCAATATTCCGTCATATTAATGACATCTATTTCATAATACTTTAACCCAAATTTCAAGTCGATAGCTTAAATAGTTTCAAAGAAAAATCAATTTCTGAAAATTTCGGAGTTTCGTGAAATTTGTATGGGAGTGGAGGGATGTGACCCATTCACGAACTTAAAGTTTATTTTTTGCTAAAAATGACACACAACAAATTTCAGCACGATAGCTCAAAGCGTTCGAGAGCTATGCTGTAGACAGCAACTAGGAATCGAAGTTTTTGAGCGACAACAAATATTTCTGTACCCTTGGCGGCTCTGTGCGAGCATTATTTCTTAGCGATACAAACGGTAAGGCAAGCACAATATACTCTCAGATTTCATCTAGAGTATAAACATAACAGAATTATGTTTGGGCGTAAAGCCCAATCACATGGTACTCTAGATGAAATGGGAAAGAATTTAATGAACCGGAAAATATGTCATTTCAAATTCTTTCGAATGGTGTATTGTGAACTCTGTATGGGAAGTGGTAGAAGCTGAAGGGGGAGGTTTGTAATATTTGTATATGACAAGTTTTCACAGTGCATTTCGAATTGAATGAAAAGATTTCCGGATTCTACACTGTTACGCTTTATTATTCTCACGTTTCGGTCTCTGCTGAGACCTCTATCAAACTGGTCGACAATTACAAAACACAATTATTATATAGAAGGAAGGGTAATTAAGGTTAAATTAGTTAATTAAGGTTAATTAATTAGTATCAGGTAGTTAAATTAGTTAAGGATTTCTGGGTACGGATTTTGTGCTTACCAAATTATAAGGCAGGTGGCCAAACTGCTGATAAATTGTATCCGGTGTCTCGGTTGAAGTTCTTTGGATGTTTAGAAATTTCTATTACTTCTCGTACTATTCGTTGATAATATTGATTTGTCCTGGCCAGAATTTACGCATTGTCGAAATTGATTGTATGGTCCTCTGTCGTTGTATGTTCCGCGATCGCTGATAACTGTATCTGATTTTTCCGTGTGCATCGTTGGTGCTCGTTGATCCTTGTTTGGACTGTGCATCCTGTTTCTCCTATATATACCTTATTGCATGAGCCGCACGGTACTTTGTATACTCCTTCAGTCTCCAATGGTTTTTTATCCTTCTGGTTTCCTAAAATTCCTCGGATAGTAGTGGGGGTCTTCCATCCCCTCGGAAGGAGTGCAGCTAATCGTCTAACTTTTTTGGTCTTACTAATACAAAACAAATGTTTTGTGCAGAATTTCAGCTCGAATAATTTTATACGTACTGAGTAAATTGGTTTGCAGTATTCCATGAAAAAGTGCAAGTTGTATGAGAGATGGTGGAAGGAGTTATTGGATTCAAAAAGACTTTCATACGTTAGATGAAAATCAACATAAAAATATATATAATAATTCCAAATTTTAAATCAAATACTTTCAAGAAAATACATTTATTATCAAATTCCGAAATTTAGCCGTTTTGTATGGGAGGGAGTAGAAGGGATGGAGGGATTTGACCCGTTCACGATTACTTTATCACTAGGAATATCGTGGGAATTTGGGCTTCCTACCTCAACGCGTTCTCAAGCTAGAGAGCGCACAGACTGACGGACGGACGGACATCCAGTTTTTAGATTTCCCTTGGCGACTCGGTGTGAGCAGTATTTCTTGGCGTTAAAAACTTTAGAGCAAACTTATAATACTCTCACATTTCATCTAAAGTATATCGTAGTATTTATGCTTTTGAAACACCTAAAGGGGTTTTCAATAAGGGCGCTCGATCTCTAAAGCTTATTAAAAACGTTGTGTGAGACATATGGATTTAATTTATTTTTACTAGCGGTCGACCGCGACTTCGTCCGTGTAAGAATTGTAATAGCATGCAATTTTTAAGAATGTATTTAGTAATATGTGGTATGTATAATCTAATATATCATCCAAAGCTTGGGCTTGAGCGAGATCAGGTGGACCAGATCAGGAGAAGATCGCACCCCGAGCGGTAACATCACTTTGTACATTGGTCCTGAGAGTGAAGCCAAAAATAGCATGGCGGTCGTCCTGACACCGAGAGCGAGAAACAGTCTCCTCAGCTGGGAACCAATCTCGGATAGGATAATCGTCGTCAGGCTTAGGACAAGTGTCAAAAACGTCTTAATTCTAAGGTAGTACGCACAAACTAATGCCGCAACACCTTGTAACAAAGAGGAGTTTTTTGATCAACTGGGTGCTATGTTCAAGCGTATTACAGGAGGTGATAATATATGTAGAGATCTCAAGAGACCCTCCCCCTAGGTTGGCTCCGACAATACAGGTCATGGGGAAGCATGGTCACCCTTATGTCGACACGTCACGACCTTGGCTTGACAGACCGGAAAACGGCAAATTATTCGTGGAGTTTAGTAGTACTTGAAAAATGATCATCGGAGGCATGCTCGTTCAACACAAGGGTTACCGTAAAACTTCTTGGGTTTCCCCTGATGATGTTACTCAAAACCAAATCGAAAATTTGGCCATAAATCGTCACTGTAGAAGATGTCTCCTCGATTTGCGAAGAATCATGGAGCTGACGTGGGGAGCGATCACCACTTGATGATTGCCTGTTATTTTTTCACATTTTTATCACACAGCAGCTATCTGATGGCCACAAATTCTTCAAATGAAACGCAGGCTTAATGAAGATACACTTAGAGGCCCTAACAAAACCTCCAGTTTACCACCATTCGACGCAGTAAGTCATCCACATTGGGCGAATATGAAATGCGCACACTGGACGCCAATTGGGTGGCAACCAGAAACATATTTCTGACAAGTGCTGAAGAATCTGTGGGATATGCGCAAAGCGGTGAGAAACCCTGGGTGTCACATAACGCATGGGAAAAGGTTTGCGATCGGAATAGGAAATTATCTGTCAACTTGATGTCAACCAAAGAACTCCCGAGTTCAGACGGGACTTCTGCGATACTCATATACAGCTAAAGAAAGCCGTTGAACGCGACAAGAGAAGAGACATTAAAGATCTGGTGAAAAAGGCGGAAACTGTGGCTTACCTTGGAGATATGTGTTCGATATTTGAAATAATAAAATAGTTGACAACAGTTGAAACAGTCACCGTCAACCACCTAGTGACAGATGTCAACGGAACTCTCCTTAATTTGAGTGAACACCAGTTGCAGTGATGGAAGGAATACTAATTTCGTGAAAAAAACAGTTACCAAACTTCCAACTTACACATATGGGCTGGAACACCCAAAACACAACTTGTGGTAGTCAATTTAATCCAAAAAAATGCGCTCCGTTTAGTTTGAGATAAGACTATAACAGTTTCTATAGATTCCCTCGAACATCGTAGAAACGTCGCTGTACACACTATCGATATTTCCATGGTTAATTCAGCAAAAAATTATCCAACCTCATTCCTCTCCTTCTCAACTATCCGAGGAATACTTGGCAAGCCACACGTGCCCATGAGTTTCCTGTTAAGCCTTCATCGTCGCGTACAATAACATATAGTCAGTCCTTCATCACCCGAACATCAAATCTGTGGAATTTATTGCCGCCCCACGTATTCCCATCAACTTACAACACTCATTGTTTCAAGGTTAATATCCACCGACCGTTTAGACACACGTCTCTAGAAATCTGTTTCTAACCCTATCGTTCAACTACCCTGTTCCGACTTGAATATGCATCCAATACATCAAAGGTCGGCCCCCTAAGTTATGATCAGTGCCATGAAAAAAAAAATATTTTCTATTAAGGATGATCGTCCAGATAAGAAAGAAATAGTTTCCACCATATAGCGAGAAAGAAATCCCCAGACGGAGTACCAACTGATATCCTCAAAGCGGAACCGCAAATACCAGCCGATATACTCTTCCCACTCTTTACTGTAGTGGGCGTCATTGTGAAATTCCCGAAGAAAAGAGACCGGCAGTTGGTCCGGAGGTCTCTTTTTCATGAAATACTGTAAACCAATTTTTTTTCTGTATGTATAACTTGGAACGAACTAAAATTTTGTAATAATCATTAATTAGCATTATTATTAATATCGGAAAAATTTAATCAATTAGCTTCCTTCCTTCTACCCTCTCTCATACAATGTGACACAATTTCACAACTTTTCAAAAATACGATTTTACGATATGGAAGTTGCTGATCTGCAATTTAAAATATCTCAATTGCAAGATGATTATAGTTGTTTTTAAAAAAATCACTACTCCTTCTGCCACCTCCATACAAATTGCACAATTTCACTAAATCCAATACACTAATTTTCAATTTTTGAAGCTTAAGTTTGGTACAAAATATTTTCATAGTTACTCTAGCATGATGTGAAACAAATTAGTTCACCCCCGTGAGCATGGGCCTGTCCCATACAAATACGATATCATAGTTTCATTCTTAATAAGTTATGGTTCTGATACCAACAAAATAGAAAGCATTGTGTTCAAAAAGCCATTAAAGTAAGCAGATGAGATATCCCACATTACTAACTACATTCTCAAAAATTGCTTATTATTGCGATGTTTACGCGACCGAAGTCGCGGGTGATCGCTAGTTCTCAATAAGATTAGTTATGTTTTAGAGAGTACTCTCGAAGTTTATCAGGCTGGATTCCGCAAAGGCTCATCTTGTACATACCATACCCTACGGATATTACTGTAACAGTCCGAAATAGCTTCCTCACTTGCCCACATTTGTGAACTTCGTGAAGGCTTTCGACAGCGTTAAGCGAAATTACATATGGAATGCTTTGTGTAGGAGAGTTATTCCAGCTAAGATTACAGAATTCTACGAAAATGCAAGGTGGCGTGTCTTACATAAAGGAGAGCAATCCGAGAGCTTCACTGGGCGAACGGGTGTAAGCTTCGCAAAGGTGGGGAAGATTAAGATCTTCAGTGGGGACTGTTTAAGATTATGCTGATGACGTGTGTTTGTTCGTTCTTAGAGTCAAATGTTCGCTTATTGCATTCTAAATACAAAGGCACTACTGAAAGTATATGTGCTTAAAACGAAGTACGTGCATATTCTTATCATCGCAAAAGATGTGGAAGAGATGAAAAACTTTTGTTACCTCTGAAGCATTATCAGCATTGACGGCGGACCTGAAAACGATATTTAGGTTTTCATAAATAAAGCTCGTCAGGCCTTCGGTATCCTCTCCCCTTTCTGGAGGTTAAGGGAGATCTCCCTTGACACGAAGCTGTGATTGTTTGACATGCTTGAAATCTATGTTGTTATATGGTTGTACTACATGGAAAGTGACCGTTCGGATTACCAAGAAACAGCAAATTTTTGTTGCCTCTGACGCATTTTATTATAGTTTTTCTGGCCAGAAGTGATCTCCAACGACGAACTTTGGAGTATAACTGGACAAACGAAAATAGGCACTGATATTCAAAGGAAGAAATGGCAGTGGATCGGTCACCAGAGCAATGCATTGCAAGATAAAGCTCTGGATTATAATCCTCAAGGAAGACTTAGGGTTGGTCGACCATGTACTACATGGAAGCGATCAGTTGATCAGGAGGCCAAAATTAAAGGCCGATGCTCAGGACTCAAAACTCAATATACTGTTGGATTTTGAGATAGAGCGGCTTAAAATTTTAAAAACTTCGCAATTTTTGCAATTTCAGTGGCAGCACTTTGAAAATTTTCATGAATTTCTACAATTATGTACGTATGTATGTGTTAATCGTTTAACCTAATGTCCCTTATCTATTGCCGTGCAGCGGACGTTATTTATTATTTATTACCATAAGTTATGAACTTTGTTTTTTAACTGAAAAGCTATTTTTTTTTTTATTTAAAATTATTTTTATGCCTTTCCGTATACAATTATTTATTCCTTCGTGGCTTCTTTTCAAAGCTCTTTTTGTATCCATCACTGGTGTTAAGAGAAATATTGTATACATTCTCCATCCATTCATTATTAGATTAATCAGGTTCAGAGTTCTCATATTTCGTTACAGTAATTTTTCCAATTTTTACGTCTATTCAACCGTAAATAAAGTTTTCTTCATTTCCATCCAGAAATTCATTTCAAAGCAATTAAATTTTTTTTATATATTAATATTATCATCACGGATGAAATTCAGTTTCGATTAAATATCCGTTTTTATGAATATTAAAATAAAATTTTTCTATAAATAAATAAATTCCGTAGTGCATAACATGCGAATAAAACGAACTGTTTACATTTTATTCAATTCTGCAGTTGCTACACGTATGCATTAATTAATTAGTAGAAAGCTGATGCAGTGCATCATATAGGCTGAAGCATCCTGAAAAAAATAAATATGATGATTTAATAGCGCGAAGCAGTGTCACTTTGTCAGCACGGCGAAATGATATGCCTTTGTACTTTCTCGTGCGTTATACGTATGTATGTACGTGGAAATAAATACAAGTGCCCATCGTCACATCATCATTGCACACGTAATAAAGTTACCCACTCATAATGAGCAGAATGTGAGCTCAGTTGGGCTTTATTATCCTAATTGCATTTGGGCTATTTCCCGGCACTTTAAGTGTCGGCTTTGCCAACTCGACTCCAGTTCACTCACATGAAGCCTGAATCTTGTGCATTTCTACGTGTACTACGAATGACTCTTGTCGGTCTCTAGGCTGCCATAGAGTATTTCGGTGTCAGTGAAGCTATATAGCGAAATTCCGTGTTATAGGCTGCTAACCCCTTTTCGGGATGACAATTGTCGCATACTCGAATTTTCCGCCTAATTGAGCACGAATCACAATAATAGAAATGAAACCCATAAAGCACATGCGACGTATGGTACGGGATTCGGAATACAGGATCACAACGTAAAATTGTTATAGTGTGTAAGCACTAGCATGCAATTATCCTGTGGGTTGTCAATATTACGTACACATTCGTCTGTACCTACGTAATTGTCAAGTGCGTACACGCGCATCATACCTCGAGGGATGGATGTTAGCACAAAGGGTGGACAAAGAGTGACAATGGGATTTCCTATGGCCATTGCTTCGTTATTTGGTGATCATTTCACTTCGTTTCACTTATTAACAATCTTCGAAACATGAGGGCGAAAGTATAGTTGACGGTATTAAGGGGTGAAATGTTGATCCGATTATCTGTGATAGTCCTTGTGTCATGAGGATATGGGTGTTGATTCGTATCTAATTTACAATTTGAGGTACGCATTAGCATAATTTTTATTGGTTTGTGTTTTTTCGTTTATTTACACGTTCGTAAAATTTCGGAGAAGGATCTGTAATCGTAGGGTGACGCTATTCAAACATCAGAGATCATCTAATTTTAAAATATGAAATTATTAAAGATGGAAAAGTTATTATTTTCGTCATCCGAACCATTGGTGGCTAAATATGACTAGAGTCACTGTATAACTGAGCAACTCGGTATTGGGAGTTTGGAAAATGGGTCCCAGGGTTGAATTTTCGGTTAGGTAATTATCAAAATGCACTTGAGATTCGATTATGTGCCCTGAAAAATTAATTTCATTGTGCCATTTCATTAGAACCAGCCAAAAAATTAAATTTTATTTTGCAATTTCCGACACCCACACATCTTCAACAAACAGCTGTTTGGTCCAATTTACAATTCTGTTTGTTGAAACTTGGCGGGAAAACATCCCAATAGGGTTTTTTGCAGTCCATTCCCTTTTCAATGCAAGAAATCATTATTTCGACCTAAAAAATTTGCTATGCATTTTAAAGTAATGTGAAGGCATTGCATAAAGTAGCAATTTATTTAGGGAATTGTATACGCATTGCAAGGTAATGTGAGGAGATTGCATAAAGTAAGTGATCATTGTCAAATATTGATTCTTTGTAATGCAGAAAGTAGTGTAAGATATTTTATAATGAAACACAGTGGAAAGGAATAGAACAAGATAATGAATCTGATATGTATATTTTTCGTCATTAACAAACGTCTTTCGTCTTCAACGCGTCGTTTCGTACTGCTGCTCTCTTGCATCTTCCAACGCCTCGGGATCGTCTCTCTCTCTGTCTCTTTCCTACAGTCGGCTGTCCTGACCGGATATTCGTCCCGAATATCCATGACTCTGGAATTCTTCTGCGCATTTATCATCTTCGTTCAAAATATCGTCATCGTCGTCGGTGATCCAGAGTTTCATTGAGTCTGCAGCCGATGATGTTTGCTTAGGTCCTTCGACGTGCCCGATCTTACGAACAACATAACGATCATTACGTAGTTTCTTGATAATTTCGTATGGACCCAGAAATTTATACGTCAGCTTGGAACCGGTTCCTTGTTGTGTTCGACGTATAGCGACTATATCTCCTTCGCGATAACGAAAAGCCTCTTTTCGCATTTTGTTGAAATTTCGTTTGTTTTCCGCTTGGATACACTGGATGTTCTCACTCGCTTTGCGGCGCAAGTCTTCCCGATCGTTGTCAAATGTCGCAATTAACTCTTCATTTAGTAGCTCTTTAATATGCGGCTCATCTTCCAGTCTTGCATCAACTCCAAACATCAATCGGAAAGGCGTCGTACCGATGCTTCGATGAGGAGTTACGTTGAGTCGCCTTTGTACTGCGTCTAAATATCGATGCCATTCACCTGGTTTAGGAGCAGACAGTTTCGTCAACAACGGAATAAGGGTACGATTCACCCTTTCAACCTGACCGTTAGCTCTAGGTATCCCCGTCGTTGTCAAAGTGTGTTCAATGCCCTGTTTAAGGCAATAACTCTCGAACTCCTTAGAGGTGAATGCCGTACCTCTATCAGAAATTATTCTTCGTGGATTAGCAAAAACGGTTGATTGTCTCTGCAGACGGTCAATTACTTCTGCCGAGGTTGTGGACTTTGTTGCATACAGCCAAACGAATTTTGAGAAGGCGTCCACAACAACAAGTATATGCACGTATGATTTCTTCGTTGATGGCAGTGGTCCCAAATGATCAATGTGATAAGTATCGAGGGGAACGCTGCCCTTATCAATAGGGTTGAGGAAACCCTCTCGTTTCCCTTGCTGCCGCTCGGCTAGAATGCATGCGATACAATTTCGCACCACCTTTTCGGTTTTCTCTCGCAATTTAGGTATCCAGTAATCATTTTGAACCAACGTCTCCGTCTTGTTGATTGCAAAATGACCTCGTTCATGTGCGCTTCGTATTATTTGTAACTGCATTTGTCTAGGCGCTACAACACGCGTCTCGTCGCCAACGTCTTTATACAGCAATCCTCCCTTCATGATGTACCCGTCCAATTTCCCATCGTTCATCTGTTTTCTTCTTGATATCGTCATCCTCTCGTTGTGCTTTCTTAAGCCTCGCGGTTAATCCCTCTTCGTTCTCATCGATCATCAAACACGTACTAAGTGGATTTCGACTCAGCGCGTCGACGTGTTTCATACTCCGTCCTGGTCTGTGTTCAATTGAATATTCAAACTCTTCTAGCAGCAAAGCCCAACGTGCTACCCGAACGCAAAGATCTCTTTTGTTCATCGTCATAGTGAAAGCCTTACAGTCCGTTATTATTTTGAACCGTATGCCCAACAAATACACGCGAAAACGTCGAAGTGATCGAACGATGGCGAGCACTTCCAGTTCATAACTTGAATATTTCTCCTCTGCTGCCGTCGTTTTGCCGCTTGCAAAATACACTGGATGAAAAAGACCATCATCTCCGTCACGCTGCAAAAGTATAGCCCCGAACCCATATTTCGACGCGTCCGTGTGAAGCTCCGTTTCAGCTCCTATTCGATATAAATGAAGTACTGGTTTCCGAGTGAGATTCATTTTTAGCATTTCGAAAGCCTCCCTTTCAACTGGACCAAAAATAAACTTGACATTCGCTCGTAAAAGGTTTGAAAGAGGTCGCGCAACTCTTGAATAATCTTTAACAAAACTCCTGAAGTATCCAGTTAAACCAAGAAATGCTTGCACTTGCCGAACATCTGTAGGTTCTGCGAACTTTTTAACTGCGGCAGTTTTTCGTTCCGATGGTCGAACAGTTCCGTCTTCGATGATATATCCCAGAAAATCAACTCGTCTTTTTAAAAAGCAGCATTTTTTCCAGTTAATATTCAAGCCTGCCTTACTCGCTATCTCGAACACCGTCTTCAGTCGCTCCAGTCCATCTTTGATCCCATTTGACAGTACAATTAAATCGTCCATATATGTCAAAACTATTCCTTCTCGAATCGCATCTCGAAAGACAGCATTAACATATCGCTGAAACACGGACGGCGAATTGCATAGTCCAAACGGAACGCGCAGAAATTCAAATTGTCCGTCAGGCACAACAAATGCTGTATATTTTACGCTTCCATGATCCACTGGCACATGGAAAAAACCATTTCTAAGATCAAGAGTACTGAAAATTTGTGCGCCTTGAAGTTGATCTAGCTGATCCGCGATAAGCGGTAGCGGATACCGATCTCTAACAATTTTCTTGTTCAAGAGCCGATAATCAACACACAATCTATGAGATCCGTCTTTCTTCTTGACCAGAACTACTGGGCTGGCGTATTCTGATGATGAAGGTCTTATTATACCTTCACTCTGCCACTCTTCAATCTGAGCGTTAACAATTTTCCTTTCGTTGACAGCTAAACGTCTCGGCTTTTGATACACTGGTTCATTGTCTTTCAATACTAGTCTCATATTGACGGTCGTCTCCACAGTCTTGTCCGGCTTATACTCATCTATCCAAGTAGTAATTTGCTGTCGCACAGCCTCGTCTTTGATGTGAAAAAGATCCACGTTCTTAGAGCTGTCTTCATCGATCACGTCTATCTGTAGAATTTCCTGTAAATTGTCGTGTTCGTCGTCAGCATCGATGTAAATTTCTCCTTTCTGAGAGTGGAAATTCCTCAGCTTCAAAAAATCGGACCCAATCAATAGTTTCTGCTGAGATATATCGTCTGCAACGAGTCGTATCAAAATGGGAAATTTACGTCCATCTATAAATATTTCCGATTGGAATTCTCCTAAAGCTGCAAGTGTAGAAGAACCGACCCCCGTAAAACGCAAATCAGACGGTTGAAGAGAAGGAGAACCGATTTTTATATATTCATCCTTACATATAAGAGTTATGTCACTTCCAGTGTCTATGAGCGCATCGATGTTATTTCCCAGAAGTTGCACTCTCTTTGTATATTTCTTTCGTGTACTCTGCGTCACAACGTAGGTTTCGTTCGCCATCTCGTTTTTCTTTTGGCACTTCGATGAAA
Source organism: Chorisops tibialis (assembly GCA_963669355.1). Taxonomy (NCBI): domain Eukaryota; kingdom Metazoa; phylum Arthropoda; class Insecta; order Diptera; family Stratiomyidae; genus Chorisops; species Chorisops tibialis. The sequence continues at coordinate 274,547,211 of OY770262.1, forward strand.
TATGCCCATGCTCATTACATCGGAAACATTTTACCCCCTTCTCCTTTGTTGGACAGTTTAAACTTATATGGTCTTTTAATCCACAATTAAAACAACGTCTTCGATCCATGTTATTGCTCGTGGCTTTACTGTCACCTCTGTCCGGCCTCCGTTTTGAGCTACCACCCTTACTGTTGTCCCTCGGAGTAGACACCTGTGGCAGAACTATTTCCTCAAAAGCTTGCAGAATTTCGTCCCTCGTCTTAAACTTCTGCACTCGGGCTACATTCCGTAAATTTGTGTCGGGGATGCCGTCGACTATGTACGCCAACACCTCTTCGTCTGATATGGCGATGCGATTCGCCATTATCGTCTTTTCGTGCACATAATCACGAAACGTTTCATTACTTTGCCAAACTCTGTCTTCAAACTGTCGTCGCATCATAATTTTATCCGGGCGGCGAGAAAACATTCCTTGTAACTCACCCAGCAAAATATCCGATGTCATCTCAATAAGCTCTGGTTTTGAATGAAACCATTCTAACGCGCGTCCTTTCAGTCTCATACCAATTAAAATTTTCACATGAGCGTCATCTAACGCATACGCAGACTTCAGAAATTTTACTTGCTTATTCCAAGTGTCAAACACTGCCGCACTGCCATCATACACACTAAGCAAATCTGCTACAGCGCTCACACTTATCTTCGTTGTTAGTATGGGTTGTGTCGACAACCGATCGTTGTTTTGCTCTATAGGCGTCGTGTTGTACGAAGTACTAGCCTGTTGCGACATGCGCAGTATTTCGATTTCTCGTCGTGCTAGCGCCAGCTCGCGTTCAGCCAATTCCTTTTCTTTTCGAAAAATCTCGATTTCTCTCTCGTATACTAAACGATTTTCTTCGTAATCACGTTCTTGTTCTTCACTGTGCCGTTTCTCGTCGTTTTCAGCAAATACGTCGTTACTGTATGCACTAACACACACTTTCGCGTCATCCAAGGTTTTTGTCGCCATCGTATTTAGACCTGGATCGGCATCCATTAGTCGTTTTAAAAGTTCAGTTTTCCCGCCGTATGTGCTCAAGTATTTTTCCGACAAACAACGCTTGAGCTTAGCAACCGAAAATGTTCGCGGATCGGACTGTTCCATTTAAACTAATACTTTTTTGGAATAGAATTAATTAATCCCGGTTGAGCCCCCATATGTAAGATATTTTATAATGAAACACAGTGGAAAGGAATAGAACAAGATAATGAATCTGATATGTATATTTTTCGTCATTAACAAACGTCTTTCGTCTTCAACGCGTCGTTTCGTACTGCTGCTCTCTTGCATCTTCCAACGCCTCGGGATCGTCTCTCTCTCTGTCTCTTTCCTACAGTAGTGAAATCGGTTGCTCGCCTACGACATCGCAATGTTAAAGTAATCTATGTTTTACGGCAGGAAGTAGTTGCAATAGCTTCAAGGTATATCGGTGCGGTAATGATTCCACTCCCTACTGGGATATGTCAGAATGACTATACAGACTACACCTATTTTCACTAACACTTCCATTGTTAAAACGCACAATTTTCGCACTAAATTTTTTAGAACGCTCAATTGTTTTTTACTAAAATAGCAATATGGCGTACTCCTATACCGAGGAAGTTGCTCAGTTATACTACTACTACGAAATTTCAGCATTACAGCCCAAATCGGGCCTTGGCCTCCTGACCTTCAGGTTCCTTAACATTTTTCATTATTTATTGTGGAAGTGTTGTTAGACCTTTGCATAACCCTTTATCCAAGAATATTCATTTTCATAGGTTGAGGTGACCAAGGTATACTCAAACAGGCAGTGTGCTGGGATCATGCGTCGACCGGGATTTGAACTTACTGACCTTCGCATTGTAGACCAACACGCTACCCACTAGTCTATACCCAAGCTCAGTTATACAGTGACTCTAAATATGACGAAATTACGGTAGTGGAAAAGTATATGGTTTGATTTAATTATCAAGTAATCTAGCAAATTAAATTTCCCTCGGTCTTCAACATCACCAAAAATGTTTAATTTAAAATATATACTTGTAAAGAAGGTGTTTCAAAGCCTGGAAGTGATAACTAAAAAATAACCAACTTTAGTAAGTTCGAGGAAATTAGAAAAGATTGGAAAAATGAAGGATTTAACGAACTTTAACACGTTTACACCAATCACCAATACATGTGCCATGGGGTGGGTACACACATGTCAATAGGATTCGAACCGATAATATTTTCGCCCTAGTTTAATAGAAATGCTCAAATCTTATCTTTTCGATCGGAAACAGAGTGCTGATTGCAACTTCCATTCAATGGTGTACCTCAAGGCTCTATTCTCAGGCCTCTCATCTCTACAATCTACATAAATGATAGATTGAAATAATTTACTTCGCCATTTTATTTTATTATTCTAATAATACAGTATTATGATCGACACAGGAAAAAAATTTCCTACTCTTAAATTTTTCTTAAATTTCGCGTTTCATGACTAAATTAACCTAGAAATGCAAAAAAAATCCGCTCCACCGTACGCCGTACATATCGACTCATATCTCCAAGACCGTTAAAGGTAGAATGTTCGTTCTTGGGTGGATTCTTAATTGGGTAAGTGAGCTCCATTATCTAATTTTGGGGAGTGTCACATGGAAACAAGAGGCAAAAACAACACTTGCTAATATCTCCACTATGTATGCAGATAGGAAGCTGAAAATCATCATAGGTACAGAGATGATTGTGGGACAAACTTTAAAAACAATTTTTTTTTATCCATTGGCGTCCGAAAAGGGGGGGGCTATCAACAAATTGTCGAATTTTTTTTTAAATATCTTCCAAATTGCTTACCATGAAAACGGTATACAGATACACTTGAATCAGCTTAGTGGGAGGCTAAATATTGTAAGAGGGAGGGTCAAGGGAGGTGCAGAAAAAACACTTAAAAATGAATATCTCAACTATCTCTTAAGCTATGTTATTGAAACTTAAAACATATATTAAGCTATATGTAAATAGCGGAATACAAGAAAAATATAAAATTTGGTCATAATAGTTGTGGAGGGAAATGGGAAGCACTTGAAAAATGGTGCACTTTTCAAAATTTCAAACCGTTATATATTTTAAAATTCGAAACAGGCATTAAGTTGAAATTTTATCAAATTGTAGAGCTATATGATCTCAAACTTTCTTAAAAATTTTAAAATGGGGGATGTCTTTTATTGTTAAATTTTTGTCAAGAAATTTTTTGGAAATTTCTAACAATTATATTAATAAAAGTGTAAAAGCCAAGCAGTGGCGATAAAATAACACTAAAACAACGCTCAAAAAATGCGTGACAATTTTTTTTTTGATACTCTAGATGAAATCTGAGAGTATATTGTGTTTGCCTTATCATTTGTAACGCTAAGAAATAATGCTCACACGGAGCCGCCAAGGGTACAGAAATATTTGTTGTCGCTCAAAAAGCACGATTGCGAGTGACCGGCTGTCCGTCTGTCTACAGCATAACTCTCGAAAACTTTGAGCTATAGTGCTCTATAGTGTCATTTTTAGCAAAAAAATAACTTTAAGTTCGTGAATGGGCTACATCCCTCCACTCCTTCTACTCCCTCCCATACAAATTACATGAAATTTCGAAATATTAAGAAATTGATTTTTCTTTGAAACTATTTAAGTTATCGACTTGAAATTTAGGTCAAAGTATTATGATATAGATATCATTAAAATCACGGAATATTGACCCGACCCTTACTCCTTCTACCCCCTTCCATACAAATGGACAATTTTGAAAAATACATATTTTCGATTTTCATCGAAACTAGTAAAGCTGATAAGACGAAATTTCGTCAGAATTAATTCTACTATAATTGCAATTTATTTAAAAAATAATTATTAACTTCACCTTATTCCTTCTACCCCCTCCCATACAAATTTCACGAAATTTTGAAATTTAAATTAAATTATTTTTCTTTAAAACTCCTAAAGCTATGAACTTGATATTTTGTATAAAGTATACAAATAGAAATATTAATAATGCGAAAAAAATTTGTTTTGATCCGTACACTCCTCCCTCCCTCCCCCCCCATACAAATGCATTTTATCGATTTCCATTCAAACTAGAAAAGGTACAATCTTCAATTTTTGCCAGAATTTGTTTCTTAATAATTGAAATAAGTGTTAGAAAAAATTATCAGCTCCGCTTCACTCCTTCTACCACCTCCCATACAAATATCTGTATTATAAATTCAAGAAAAGCATTTCTCCTTCAAGTACATGAGAGCTATCGACTTTGAAATTGAATCAAAGCATGGTGATAAGGATGATGATAAGCAGTTTCAAAATCATCTTAACCGCTCCACTTCCTCTGCCATCTCTCATACAAATGCCTCAATTTCAGGAAATCTATAACCAATTTCTTTAAAAATAATAAAAACTAAAAACTTTAAATTCAGCAAAAAACATTTTGCATGCCATATTCGGTGTCATATACGAAAAATACAAACGTCCCCCTCTACTTCTACCACCTCCCATGCAAAAGTCTCTATTCACTATTCGAAAGAATTTGAGATGACATATTTTCCGGTATATTAAAGTCATTTCCATCTCATCTAGAGTATCATATGATTGGGCTTTAAGCCCAATCATAATTCTGTTATGTTTTTTTATCACTAACAACTAAGTGACACAATTGTTCTGAAATGGTAGGCAAGGTGGAAACGGTTTTAAACATTTGGCACGACAATTTATACGTTAAATTTGTGATATTTTGGTACAAATTTTTCGACACAAATTACTTTGTTATTCTAATAATAAGGTATTGCGATCGAAACGGAAAAAAATCTCCCTGATAATTTGTATTTTCACGTTTCATGATAAACTAAATCCGAAAATGCAATAAAAAAAGGTGTTAAAATTTTATCGAATCACATCTCCGAAGATAACATATTCGGTTTTGGGTGAATTTTGGATTGATTGAGGAAGTTTCAAGGGGAGGCCTGGGGAGGGACAGAATCAGAAATTATACTTGCTAATACTTCCATTTCGACTGCAGATATAAAGCTAAATCTGGATATTTCGATATACTGGGGGGTGAAATCAAAGGTGAAGCTGATTTCGTGCCATCACACTGGATGAAAAACGATGGAAAAATGATGACGCGTAAATCTAACGTAAGACTTAATGAATAGCACAAAACGTGGGAGCACATTTCATTGCAAAAGTATAATATACTAACTCAGGAAGAATAATATTATAAAATAATTGATAAAGCCCAGTACGGGGTGGAAAACGAACAGTAATTTGTAAAACGACGAACAGAGAACACGGAAGAAGAAATATATCTATATAATGGAGGTGAAAATTAATTAAACGATTTTTCATTTACTGACTGACACCCAACAAGACTGACAGGAACACATTCGGCTCCCTAGAGCTGGCTAAGTGTGCGGGACTTTTGATGCTGCTTCCCCCAAGCCCCTTTGACGGGATCAACTCCGACTCCTTAAAGCTGAGTAGTCGGCTTCTTAGAGCTGGGATCCCCTCGCCTTACTGTCTTTCTAATTGGGATCAAATCCGGCACCTTTGGTGCTGCCTTTCCTAAGCACCTGCCTGACCTTTGACGGGATCAACTTCGCCTCCCTAGAGCTGAGATCCCTGATACCGTTGGATAAGTCCTTTTCTTCTAGAGTCATATCTTGGCATTATAGCCAGAATAGCGAAATATCTTTATTTTTTGAGTCCAATCCTGGCAGAAGAGCCAGAATATCGAACCCTCCTTACTTCTTAAAGCCTACCCTGGCATAAAAGCCATGATAGCGGAACTTCCCGTACTCTCTAAGAAGTTACCCATAAAAATTTGGCGTTACAACATCTAAAAATCCAAAACAGATATTAAAATGAAATTTCATCAAATTGTAGAACTATACGAAACTTTGAGTAATTTTTTTAGTGCTCTGGTAGAAAATAAGATGTTCATATTCGGAGATCGTTGACCACTCTCTGCAGATCATCAACTCCAATTTTATACTTAAATAGAACAAAGAATGAGGCATCTCTAAGTGGAGAAAATCAAGCATTTACATTAAGTTTAAGAGAGTGAATAGAGTTAATTTTGAAGCTCTAGATCAACCCTGAACAAAGCCATGTTGTCCTTAATTGAGAAATATATTTTATTCTTGACAATCGCTTCGTATAATTTCGGTATAAACGAAAGCATAGAGATAGGTTTATAATTTTCAACAAGGTGCTAAATACCTGCCTTATAAATGGTTGCAATAAAAAATCCAAAAACTCACCAGACGACAGTGATTTATTGAAAATTAGGGCTAAACAGAGACACTTTTTTTATGTGACACCGGAACTACAGGCGTTGCCCTTTTGTACTGAAGCACAGCTCCGGTGAAGGGGAAGGATATTGATTTTTTGGGAGTTAAGGGGATAGAGACGGAAGTGGCTATGAATATTTCTTTTGGGTTGTTGAATGTTGTAATCATGCGGGAAAACTGAGATGGGCAGTGAATTCTGCATTCAAATAGCCCGAATCAGGAAATTTGACAGAGCGACCGAAGATAGGGTTGAGAGAATACTTATGAGCGCGTGAAGCAACTCGAGTGTTACGGGGTACAGGCATACATGGGGGTAAGAGATTAGAGATTTCGTCCGAACAATCTCCATTGTAGTTGCGAAACAAAAGGGTTAGGGAGCTTACAATTCGTCTATATTCGAATCGAGCGATGAAGTGATTTTAATAGCCCGAAACTGGATACTATCCAGATAGGAGAGAGAAGTTTTGCAGCTTCCGCCCATAGGTGGCAATTTAATTCAAGACGTGGTCTAATATGGGCCTTAAAAATTATCAGTAACCCAGAAGCGGTGAAGGAGTTTTTACAACGTTTTAGGTAACCCAAACATTTACATAGATGGACATAAAAAAAATGAACAATTTTTTAAGAACATCGCAGGAATCAAATCGAAACCTGCATTCTTTTGGCCGCCAAAATTAATAAGAGCGTGTCGAACATCTTCGTCAGACAGAGAATTATCCCCTAGGTCGGTTCGGTAATAGCGTTCAAACAATTATAACTGTCATATAACAGATCTGAATTGTATAGCGACCTAAAGTACGACGCAAAAAGGTCACAAGTTTCTCCAATGTCATTGGATGAAATATCTGCGAATTCCATCGACTTCGGAAGCAGAGATGATTTGATAAGTACTGACCATAAAGAAAACGATTCACAAAATTGAATTCCTTCTTAAGACGCAGGAAAATGTTAACAGGAAATTGATTGATTAGTAAGGCTAAAAAAATTAATCCATTACCATCACTCCTTGTACCGCCTCCTATTCAAAATAGCAAAATTTGACAAGCTTTGTACTAAGTCAATTTTCTTGAAAAGTACAAAAGCTTGAAATTGGAAATCTCATCTCATTTTATGATATTTATAGTTATTTTTTGTGAAAATCATTAAAATGATTCCGCTTCTTGTACCACCTCCCATAAAAACTGTACACTGCAAACTGCATTGAAATTCAGTACAATGTTTCTCAATACAAAATTTATGAAGCTAAAATTTGGAACAAAGCGCTAAAACCAAAAACTAAGAATTCGAATATCTTAACCATGGTTCTAGCTAGGGAGCTGAAAATCGACATATGTATACATATATGGAGGGGTTTGTGGGACAAACTTTAAAAATAATTTAATTTTTTTATTCATTGGGGTCCGAAAAGGAGAGGGGCTAAAAACAAATTGTCGGCCAAGTTTTTTTTTTAATGATTCGAAATTACTTACCATAAAAATTGCATATTTTGGGACCATTAAGGTGGCATACAGATTCGACTAATAATTGTAAGAGGGAAGGTAAAAAAAAACACTTAAAAATTAATATCTCGATTACCTCTTAAGCTATTTAATTCAAACTTGGAACATACGTGCACAAGGTGTTTCATGTGCAATCGAAACAAAAACACACAAACTGAAAATTTCAGAATGAAATCTTAAGGTAAAAACTTGAAAATTTTGCGAAATGTATTTAAAAAAATTCCTAAATGTGTGGAATATTAACTGGTCGAATGCCTTCAAAACTTCTACCCCCTCCCATACAAAATTATTTTGTCGACCATTTTTAAGAAATCAATTATCACCTAACTATTAAAAGCTATCAATTTGACATTTTGCACGGAATCTTTTAAAGATAGTTTAAATGAACTTGCATCAAAAGTTTTGAGATCGCGTCTGCGCTTCTTCTCCCTCCCATACAAAAGTATGATTTCGACCAATTTCAATAAATCAACTAATAGCCAACAAATTAAAAGCTACGAGCTTGAAATTTTGTTCGATCACCTTACAAGAGAAACGAAATAAGACTGCATCTTAAATTTTACGATTCCTTTTTCCTCCTCTACCCCCTCCCATACAATTGTTTGGTTTCGTGAATGTAAAATAGACCAATTTTTATGAAAATTATATGCAACTTCGTTTATGAAACTGACATTCTATACAGAGAATATTGGACATGATTCAAGAAATTAATTAAAAAATTATTAACATCCACCCACCCTTGCTATCACCCCTTCCACCTCCCCTCATAAAAACCCAAATTTGCATAAATAAACGAATGAAATATTGATTATATGTACTGGAGCTATTGATCGCATTCGCAATTAAGGGTTACCCTAGAACGCCCCTTCACTTAGTCTTCCCCGACCACTCTAACCTGCATATTGACTTTCCACGCATCCTCAACTTGTCCTAAGAATAATAAAGTTACGCCCGACTTGTTGGCAGTTTATTTTAATTTACTTATGAACTTATTTTGAAGCGTTTCTTTCATTTGAATAAAGTACTTATACTACAAACCAGCGCACTTCTTTGGTTATTTCAAGCTGTTAGCATTTGTGCAGAAATGAAAAAAATATAATAGCATTATACATACTAATTTTGCTTGCAAGCATTTCTTTTCAAAAACAATCTTCAACAAAAAAATCTCTAATATCCTGATATCATCAACACTATTCAATTGAATTAAACAGAACTCTCAAGGCTGCAACCCGATTGTGTCGCCAGGCACTCATAATGCGTGTAAATTCACAGGAAAGGTACGAAACAAAACACTTGAGATCCTTATAACTCACAGACCTAATCATACGACATATTTTAAATGAGGTGTAGACTATAAGATCGCTTGAATAACCTGAATTAAATTGTTCTCAAGTTGATTTCTATCACGAGAAACTTAAGATTTAATTCGATTGCACGTTAAAAAGAGAGAATATATGTTGAAAATACTTTTCGCTGAAGCATAATTGAAAAATCATTAAAAATTTAGTGATGTAATTTTTATATTCATTATAATCAAGCTATTAATCTTCAAGATATATCCACGATATATCCAAGCCGAGATATATCCACGCAAGTAGTGAAATAGAAATAGAATATAGATAGAAATTATATGTCGATGGGGATTTTCATTATGAAATTACGTAGCTCGCCAGCTAATATAAAATTTTATTACGCATTAATATTTTGGCAGAAAAATTAATTAAAACTTCGTAAATCGCGATAAACAACCCCATACTAAAATTGTATTAAAATGCTTTACTCGATCCGAGGGATAATCGAAATTAACATCAAAGCGAATTATCGTATTTGAAACAAATTATTGGTGGCCAAAATGGATAAAATGCCAAGCCCGCTTTAACCGACCTATACCTAAAAAATAAAATTCCATAACGTTGTATAGAATATTGTGAAGTATATATAGGTTTCAGAAACACGATTCGGTATCGGTACTGTCAGCTCGATAACATGTATTGTAAACGAAAATCGTTACCAGTATTTCTGTAATTCGCGAACGAAAATTAAATCCGGAAAACCCAAAAGTGATCAATTAAAACGAAGTTTGAATAATTGACGATAATTAACGACATGGACTCACAGTGCTTTGGGACGAATTTCCGCGGATGACCAGTCAATTTCATTAAGCCTACAACTGCACAGCGAGCCGCAAATTCATTTTGTCCGCATGGGCGGTAAATTTAAACAGTCGGACTCCGATACTCGCTCGACTAAAATGCTAAAATAAAGTGCCGCCTTTTTACTTTGGCGAAATAAAAAGGAAATTCGATTACGATCATCTATTGGCTTTTTCTAATCGCATGTCGTACTGTGAACAGATATGCCGACAGTATAATTAAAGTGATACACACAATGCTAGGTTTAAATTAATTTAGATGTTTTGAAAATGGAAATATTCTCTTTATGTTGATATTGTGCCGTGATGTGAGAAAATGGTAGCAGCATAGAATTTGAATGAAAATTAAAAAAAGAACTAAGACTTAGTTTGATTTAAGATGCAAAGGAATTAAATTATGTTTTGGAAACTGTTCTGATGATCCAAATATGTTTTAGTGCGCAGTATCCGTTTGGACCCGATCGTTTCAATTAACTTTCAATTTTCGACTCAGTTCCTCATTGCACTATTTTTTGTTGTTCATGCCGTTTGATTGAAATTGATTCAAATTGTATATTTGGACAAACATTCGGCTAAATCATCGGCAAAATATGTACATGGTAAAATTACTATTTACTGCATTTTTAATCAGAATCTACTGATATAGAAGGTCGATCTTAAGTTTTGCGAAATATTACATATTTAAAATAAATATTTAGTGCACAAGTGAGTGAATTCGAATAATTTTAATGCCGTAGATTTTAATACTCTTGAAGTCACCATAAAAATATATTCCAAATTTCAGATCGATAGCTTTTATACTTTTGGAGAAATCTGTTTATTATCACTAATTGCGAAATTCTGTCGTTTTGTATGGAGTAGACAACGCCTCGGACTGGATTGTTTCAACGGCAACGACCACGCAAACGAAAAATGGACTATTCCTTCGAATCATGGAACGTGCGATCCCTTTACAAAGCAGGAGCAGTGAGAGCGCTTCTGGAACAGGCAAGCAAATACAATATGAACATCATTGCACTCCAAAAAAACTAAATTGTTAGGTAGCGAAGTTACTGACATTGGATCGCACAGAATTTTCAAAAGTAGGAAAAAATCGGTAAGCCGGGAGTTTGGAGTTTATCGTCGACAAAAAGTTTAAACACCAAGTTATCAACTTCAAACCTGTCCATGATTGATTGTGTGCAATCTGCATCAAAACAAAATTGTTGGCTTATTAATGTCCATGCCCCACCGGAAGACAAAGACGATGACGTTAAAGACGATTTCTACAGCACCTTAGAATCAACATTCTCACTTCCGTCGAACAATATTAAAATAGTATTAGGTGACTTTAATGCGAAAGTGGGCAAAGAAGAAGCTTTCATAGGGACAATTGGAATATGATATTAGCAACGACAACAGCCAGAGACTGACGGATTTTGCAAAAATCTTATTGTAAGCTTGACAGGCTTCCCGCATCGTGACATTCATAAGAGAACGTGGGCATCACCCGACGGAAGGACATTCAACCAAATAGACCACATTCTAATAGAGAAAACGACGGCCTCCTGCATTCTCGACATGTCGAGGTGCTAATTGCGACACAGATCATTATTTGGTAAAGACCAAGTTCCGAGGTTGAATCGCAAACCGAGAACACCCAAAAACAAAACCGGTTCCTAAATTCGACATAGAAAAACTCAAGGATGAGAAAGTAGTTGCCAAGTACGTATCAACCTTAGAGAGGCACTTCGCGCCAATACAACGCCAGCATGCCAATAGAAGAAATGTGGCAAAAGGTGATAGGACAACCCCTGCGCAAAAGAAATGACTGGTTCGACAACGAATGCCAAGATGTCTAAGACCGAAAAAATCAGGCCTTCGTGCTGGCACCAGTATTGAATTAGCCTGGATGCGAGACAATGCGGCGAGCTTTTTCTTCATATGACAATTTTCTTGTATTGAGTGAGACATCTTTATGTCTTCACTTATCTCTGCTATAATACAGGTCATTCTTTAAAAAAAACGTATGGGCTCGTATGAGCGAGAAAGGATTCGGGTAACGAGAAAAAGCAATGGACAGCGATTTACATGACAAGGGGAGAAAAGAAAGCCGACTGTGGCCGATGGCGATATAAATAGAGCAAGCGTTCGTGAAACAGGGCAGTTGAGTCGAGACTCAGAAGCGAAAGATTCCAGTTAGAGCGATCGACGGGTAGTCGAGATAGGAGGTAGGGGTAGTCGAGATAGGAGGTAGGGGTAGTCGAGATAGGAGGTAGGGGTAGTCGAGATAGGAAGGCTCAGTTCTTTCTCCCACCCTTTTCTTTTTTAATATTTATTAATGAGATGCTATCTTCAACTTTCAATCCTATACATTTTTTTTTTTTTTACAGAATGACCTGAGTCTTACTGACAAATATTTGCAGATGTTATGGGGGACTGAATGATAGAAAGCGAATAGAAACCATCTACTGAGTATCTAGGCCTTCTTGAAGTGGAACTGTTTCACTTTTACACCGTTTCCCCATTTTATTGCGAATAATTTTTTATCACCAGTAGCAACTGAAAAATTTGCGCTTAAAAAAATCCCGTCTGGAGTTTTTTTTTTTTTACGGCCGTCGAAAATAACTTAGGGGGTCACCCTTTAATGCGCGATGCACAGTTAAGTCGACACTGGTACGGGGAAACAAGTGGATAGAGGAAAATCAGTAGGGAAACACAGGAGGGGAGATTTTGAAGTGGCTTCACGGTGTACTCGTGTGAGCGTGCAGCTTGGCGAGTATTTCGGGGGGCATTGAATGTAGGTGGTATAAGGGCATTTAGATCCTTGCCGCATTTACCATGGAAGTATCTATAGTAAATGCAGAGTGCACCGATATTTCGACGATGCTCGAGGGAGTCAATTGAGGCCGATATAGCTTCATCTCCAATTAATCGGAATGCATATTTCTGGATACGGTCAAGAAGAGCCAGATGTGATTTTGGGGCCCCAGCCCAAACATGCGAGTTGTACTCCAGACGTGGTCGGATATAAGCATTATAGATGGTAGCTAGTTCGGTGGCAGAGAAGTATTTCTTACACTTCCGTAAAATACCTAGGCGTTTCGAAGCATCAAGAGCGACTTCGTAAATGTGTTGGCTTCAATCTAGGCGATTGTTAAGTTTTACACCTAGTAATGTAAAATCTGCAGAAGGTGGAATCTGTACGCCATTCAAGGACATATTAGCGACCGACGTCGGAACGATATGTTCAAGAGATAGATGACAGGACTGCGTTTTTAAGGCATTAAACTCTACTCTGTTGTTCCTGCCCCATTCCAGGATTAAACTAAGGTCAGAGTTCAGTGATTGTATCGACTCATTACGACATGGGCCACCCATGTCGGACGAGCCTCCGCAGGAGAGTCAAATTGGAAGATGTTATCTAGAGTGTTGTCATCTGCGAAACAGTGAATAAGATTGAGAGTAGACAACAAAAGGTCATTTATGAAGACTAAAAAGAGAATGGGAGATAAAACTGAGTCCTGAGGGACGCCGGAGTCAATAGGAAAGGGTGCAGAAGTTACGACTCGAATAGAGCGCTCGGAGAGGAAACTCTCAACCCATTGAAGGAATAAAGTGTTTAAACCAAAGGCCTTTAGCTTGGCTAGGAGGCATTTGTGGCAAACTCTGTCAAACGCTTTGGCGATGTCAAGAGCAAGAACTTGACCTTCACCAAATTTGTGGATGCAGGAATTCCAACGCTCGGTAAGATAGATCAGGAGATCGCCTGTAGAGCGACCCGAGCGAAATCCATATTGGCGACCATGAATGAGATTTTTATCCACAAGAAAATTGACTATCCTGCGATTGACAGCAGTTTCCATTACCTTTGAAAGCACTGAGGTAATGGCTATGGGACGGTAATTGGCGGGGTTCGCTTTGCTTCCTTTCTTTGGAATTGGCTGAACATTCGCGACCTTCCAGATCTTAGGAAAGCACCCTGAAGAGTATGAAAGATGGTAGAGATTACGAAGAGGTTTAGCTAGAGAGGAAGCGCAGTTTTTAAGGACAATGGAGGGGAATGCCATCAGGCCCAGCAAACTTGTGAATATTGAGCTCTTGCAGGATCCTGGAAATAACCCTAGTTCGAAAACGAAGAGGTGGCAGCGAAAAACCAGAGTCCGGTAAGTACGGAGGACTCTGACTTGACTGTGAAAGCTTCGAGTTTCTAGCGAAGTTTGCTGCCAAGAGGTTTGCTTTTTCAACAGGATCAACAACGGTTCGGTCACCATCAAGAAGAGGAGGTGTTGAAGATGTACTGAAATTCTGGTTGACCGATTTCACAAATGACCAGAAAGATCTTGAGTTTTTGGGATTGTCAATGATCTTAAGTCGGCACTTCCGATCATGTTCGAATTTAGCTCGCTTTAATATTTTATTGCAGGCATTTCTTGCCACCTTCAATGAGTCCTTGGTTTCTAACGTCGGATTATTGCAAAAGGTAGCAAAAGACTGCTTTTTGGCTCTAATTGCTTCGAGGCACTCATTGTTAAACCATGAATCATTTGCAGGTCTGATCCTTTTGAGGTTGCATGGAATATAAAGCCTCATGCCTTTTAAGATTGTCTCGGTCACAAGTTGCGAGATGGTATCACAATTACCGGACTCAAAGCACAGCCTCCAATCAAACGCACGGTAGAATGAATTAAGATCTTCCCAATTAGCTTTCTTATAGTGCCATACCGTTCTACGTGGTGTCTTTGTAGTCGGTGGATTTGCTGCTGTGATAGGAAACTGTGCTCGAATCATAAAATGGTCAGATGTTCCTACTGGAGCCAATAACGAGACCTCAAACTTTAGTGGGTGGGTGGTTAAAAAGAGGTCAAGCAAATTTGGAGACTGGCCTGCAATGTCAGGTAGACGAGTGGGGTTGTCTACAAGCTGCACTAAACCGTTGATAGATGCGAAGAGCTCAGCGTCACGACCCGGCTGGTCCGTATGAGTGGAATGTTTAAGCCAGGGAACGTTATGAACATTGAAATCGCCCGCGACAACGATCTTAGCGTCAGGTTGTGTAGCATACATATAGCTTGAATAGCGCTTGATAACTTATCAAGTTCTATGGTGGTATTTGCTGTACTCATTGCCGGACTTCTATAAACATAGCAGAAATTAATGATGTGCTTTTGGACATTTATTATTATCCAGTTGAAGTTGAATTCTGGATTGGAGCATGTTCCTAAATGTGGAACTAACTGCAAAGCGAC
Organism: Chorisops tibialis; assembly: GCA_963669355.1. NCBI lineage: Eukaryota > Metazoa > Arthropoda > Insecta > Diptera > Stratiomyidae > Chorisops > Chorisops tibialis. The sequence continues at coordinate 274,562,405 of OY770262.1, forward strand.
ATCATCGCGGATGTAAATAGCGATACCCCGCTGGCGAAAAAAAGTAGGCAGAAGATGATAATTGGGTATGGCATAAAACTGCTCACTACCTGGCAATACTTTACTTTCGCTCAGTGCAAGTATGTCCGGTCTTTGTGTTTGTGTGTGGATGTATAGCGAGAGGTAAGCAGATTCTAACCCTCGAACATTTGCTTGATCAATTATAAAATTGACCATTGTAAAAAACAGTATTATGGAGTGGGAATCGAACCCACGACCTATTGACTGAAAAGCAAGCACGCTACCCACTGCGCCACGGAAGCCTCAATACATAACTTCGCTGATGACAGCACATTAGACTTCTCCTTTCACTTCAATACTGCGCCCTTAGCCCGACGTACTAGCTTAGTAGAACAACGTAGGTACATGGTTCAATCATTGAAAGACTTGACTAAAATTCTTAGTTGGGGCAATAAGAATCAAGTTGAATTTAATGCTTCGAAAACCCAGTGCTGTCTTGTGTCCCACAAATGCGACTCTAGCCTTGATCCAATACCTTCGGAGGCCAGCCATTAACCAGCTCTTCAAGTATATATTAAGATGTTAGGTATCCAAATCAAAGGATAACTTATCTTCGAGCGATCATATATTTAACATCGCTAAGGAAGTATCTAAATGTTTGGGTTACCTAAAACGTTGTAAAAACTCCTTCACCGCTTCTGGGCTACTGACAATTTATAAGAAGGTCTTAGACCACGTCTTGAATTTAATTCCCACCTATGGGCGGAAGCACCAAAAACATCTCTCTCCTATCTGGATAGTATCCAATCTCAGACCATTAAAATTATAGCAGATTCTGACATCACTTCATCGCTCGATTCACTCGAGCATAGACGATTTGTAAGCTCTCTTAACATTTTGTATCGCTACTACAATGGAGATTTTCCGGCCGAAATCTTCAATCTCTTACTTACGACGGCGCTACAGCCCAAATTAAACTTTGACCTCCTGAATACTTTGCCTCCATCCATCTTGGTTCAGTGACCACGTCCTCCAGTTAGAAAATCTTAGCAGTAATTTGCTGTCTGCATCAATTGAATCCTCCCAGTGCTTCAGTGGTTTCCTGACCGGTCTTTGTCTGTTGACTTTCCCTTTTAGTGTGCGTTTGGGAATTCTCCCGTCATCCATCCACTTCAGGATTGACACTTCTGGATTTTCGAAGATGGCATACAATTCTGTATTGTATCGTATTCTCCAGATCGAGTCTTCCCTCACAGGTCCGAGGATTCTTCTGAGGACCTTTCTTTAAAAGGCGTTAACTAGTTTTTCGGACGCCACGTTTCGCTGCCATAGCATAGCACAGGTCTTATGAAGGTTTTGTTTAGCTTAAGTTCTTATGATCATTTTATATAGCTTAAGTAAAATCTCCAATCTCTTACCATGTATCTCTATACTCTGTAATACGCGAACAGCTTCACGTGCTCATAAGTATCCTATCAATCCTCTCTTCGCTCGTACTGTCAAATTTCAAGATTCGTTTTTAAACCGGGCTGTTCGCATATGGAACTTGCTGCCCATCTTAGTATTCCCGCATGACTACAACATTTAACAATTCAAAGGAAATATTCATAGCCACTTCCGTATATATCCTCGTAATTCCCAAAAACCGAAATCCTTCCCCCCTCCCCGGAGCTGTGCTTCAGTACAAAAGGGTAACCCCTCTAATTCCGGTGTCACTTAAAAAAACAACCACAAAACGCCCTATGGCCTATTTATTGCAAACCTCGCAATAAAAATCTTCTACGCCTATCTATCATTTTTTTAATTCGACACATAATTAGATTTTTTACAGTTATGTGACAACTATTTGAACACCTAAATATGTAACACATCTATAAAAAAAATAGGTACAGTATGTCAAATTCGTATTCGTACACCCTCTTCAAAGGTTATAACTAATGAATAGTAGCTTGTACTATTCCTAAAAAAACATAAACAATGGTAACAATCTGTCGTAAATGTGTCAAATAATTGTTCTGTAACTTAAAATTTCATTTTCATTCCAAGAAAAGAAAATAAGCACATTTTTCAAAAAATAGCACAGGTCAAATTCGCATTCGTACACTTTAGATCACTTGACTGTAACATACAAAAGGGCAAAAAATTGCCGGTATTTCTCTTTCTCTCTAATCTTTAAGCAATGACAATCAACGATCACAAACTGGCTTACATACATACAGTAAGCGTCAAAATAAAGTGTACACTTCATTCGTATATATGTATATGCATTCTACAGAAATTTTGACCACCATGCTGAGCTTCATCAAGTATTTGATTATTATTTAAGTTCTCATTGAGGTCTATAGCTAATCGACACTTGCAGTAAATTTACAACAACAAAAAATATGTAGGAAAAACAAAAAATAGTTCCTTTTTCTAGCGTCAAAATAAAGTGTACAGTTGTAATAAAAATAAAAAATAATACTCAAAAACCAGCCTTCAGTATTTAGTTTGCTTTCCTTTTGCCTTCAGAACAGCCTTTAGTCATCTTGCCATTGATTTCACTAATTTTGATGTCACTTCCGGTGAAATATTTTGCCATTCGTCCTGTAAAGCATTTTTTAGGGTGTCTAAGCTAGTTATGTTTCGCTTTCGTATTTGTCGGTCCAGATGTTCCCATAAATGTTCAATGGGATTAAAGTCCGGTGATTGTGGGGGGGTGATCTAATTGTTTAGGTGCATGATAAAGTTTGGGATTGCTGAAATATCCACGTACGATCCAACCCCAATTTTTTCACACTAGGACCCAAATTATCTTTCAATATGTTTAGGTATCCTATTTTATTCATTGTGTTATCAATGAATACCAATCTGCCAACTCCACTTGCCGCCGTACACCCCCACGCCATCACCGAACCACCATCGTGTTTCGCTGTCGATACAGTGTTTTTATCTTCGAACTCCTGATTTTTACCTCTCCATATCCTAGTCGGCGCTTTCTTCCCAAAAGCTTCGAACTTTCTTTCATCACTAAATAAAACGTTTTTCCAAAATGAATTATTATGATTTCCGTGGTTTTTGGCAAAATCAAGGCGCCGCTGTCGGTTAGGTTTGGATATGAATGGCTTCTTTCTCGGAACCGTTCCAAATAGACCATTATTATGCAATGCCCGTCTGATTGTGCTGGCGCTAACATTGCGTCCTGATGACCTTGAGAGATCTTACAATACTTTCACGGTGCTAGTTTTCGTTTCCTGTCTAACGATTCTTACAAACTGGCGTGTTTCCATTTCACTAAGCCGCTTTGGTCTACCAGCACCTGCCCGATTTTCTAACTTACCGAAGATCTCGAACTTGTCAATAATTTTTTTTACGGCTTTATGGCTTCTATCAATAATTGAAGCTATTTCTCGCAACGATTTCCTTTCGATTCTAAATTTTAGGACAACTTCTCGCGTTTCCAAGGAAATTTGCCTGCCCATTTTCATCAAATTAAATGTAAAATAACTTTTTTATACTTCTTACACTCTAATCAGCACAAATGACGCGCAGGGAATAACTAATAAGACGATAGATCACCACGGCTACAAAATACGAAAGATAGCGCTAGGCCTCTTGTCATAAGTGACGCTAGAAAAAAGGACTAATTTTTTGTTTTTCCTACATATTTATTGTTAGTTTAAACTTACTGCAAGTGTCGATTAGCTATAGAGACCTCAATGAGAACTTAAATAATCATCAAATACTTGATGAAGTTCAGCAAGATAGTCAAAATTTAAGTAGAATGCATACAGGAATGAAGTGTACACTTTATTTTGAGGCTCACTGTATTTATGTATGTAGCAGTTTTAGCTGTCCCGTTCTTCGAGAGGTTTTAATTAAATTTGTCAGCTTTATTTGAAAAAAGGGTCGTAAATTGAGTGAATTACGCAACGAAGTGCGGAAATTGATTACAAACCTAAATGAAAAAGGAAAATCCTCACGTGAAATCGGTAATATAGTAAATCGGAGCCATTCAACAGTGCAATATATTGTAAACACGTACAAAAAGGACGGGAGTGCTGACAAAAAACGGTGTAATCAGAATAAGGTATTACTTGGGAGAAGACATCGATCGTTTTTAATTCGAGAGATCCGCAGAGATCCTACTGTAAATGCTCCAAAGCTTTGTAATATCCTTGAAAAATACTTCGAGAACAACATTAGTACGCAAACCGTACGAAACACATTGCGTAATTATGGCCTACGATCCAGAATTGCAGCATGCAAACCGTTCATATCCAACGTCAATAAGAAAAAAAGGATTCTCTTTGCGAAAAATTATTTAAATAAAGACATGCGGTTTTGGAGAAGGGTTATATTTTCGGACGAATTTAAATTCAATTTAAAATTCTCTGATCAAAACGACTGCAAGCAGTTATTGGTGCTAAAGGCGGAACAACCAAATATTAACAACCTATTTCTATAATTTTTTTTTCACGTTTTTGAAGTGGCTCTTTTTCTTTGTGACCTATATTTTTGGAAGTTTTTATTTTTTACTAGCAAACCCCCGCGACTTCGTCCGCGTACAAATAGCAATAATAAGCCATTTTTGAGAGTGTAGTTAGTAATGCATTATGTGGGATATAAAATTTGCTTACTTTAATGGCTCTTTGAAGAGAATGGTTTGTATATTGTTGGAATCAGAACCATAAATTATTAAGAATGAAAGCATGATACTCCCATTTTTATGGGACAGGCTCGTGATCAAATCAAACCCGTGATTCGAGATCATATACGTGTTGAAAGCGTTAAGAACATGTGAATAATTGTAGCTGGTGTTAATTAAAAAAAAAAGCAAATAAAATAACATTAAGCATAAAAACATAACAGGACTACGATTGTGCGTAAAGCCAAATCATACGATATTATTAATAGATGAAATCGAAATTTTTGCGGTGTTAAGAAATTTTGTATGGGGAGTGGTAGAAGGGGTGACAGTACTGAACTAATTTGTTTCACATCATGCTAGAGTAGCTATAAAAATATTTTCTACCAAATTTAAGCTTCAAAAATTGAGTAGCTACTGAGAAACTTAGTGCACTGAATTTAATGAAATTGGGCAATTTGTATGGGAGGTGGTAGAAGGAGTGGGGGGTTTTTGGTGATTTTTCGAAAAACAACTATAACTATCATGCAATTGATACACTTTAAATTTCAGATCTGCATCATTCACACTTTTCAAGAAAATCGAATTGTTACATAGTCGTGTAATGTGCCTCATTGTATGGGAGGGGGTAGAAGGAATGAAGCTACTCGGTTAATTTTCTTCCCGCTGTTAATAATAATACTAATTAAGGATTAAGTTTAAATTTTTACCTCGATGAAATTTAAATGTACTGAGAAAATTCGTTTAGAGTATTTTATGAAAAAGTGCGGTTTATATGGGAGGTGGTGGAAGGAGAAGGGGGTTTTTGGTGATTTTTTGAGAAACAACTATAATCATCATGCAATTGATATATTTTAAATTTCAGATCAGTAACATTCAGACTTTTCAAGAAAATCGAATTCTTGTGAAGGCGTGGAACTGTGTCACATTGTATGGGAGGGGGTAAAAAGAGTGAAGCTAATCGGTTAATTTTATCTCGATATTAATAATAATGTTAATTAAGGATTTAATAGAACATTTTAGCTCGATGAAAGTTACACGTACTGAGAAAATTGGTGTAAAGTGGTTCATGAAAAAGTGTAGTTTGTATGGGAGGTGGTAGAAGGAGTGACAGACCTTAAATAATTTGTATAATAAAAGACTGCAATTATAATAGAAATAATATAATCCAAATTTCAAATTAATAGCTTTTATAGTTTTCAAGAAAATTTGATTAATATATATTTTTGAAAATGAGTCACATTGTATGGGAGGGGGTAGAAGGCGTGAGGAGAGTGAAATAAAACCAAAAGCAGATTTCATTCCGATGAACACCTAACAAACTGTGCAAGTTTCATTACAATCGGTTCAGCCGTTTGTGCGTGAAAAGCGGTCGTACAGACAGACAAACAAAAATTTCAAAAATGTGTTTTTATGCTTAGTTAGTGCTAACATAACTCAAAAAACTAACTTATAGCCATTTATAAGCAAATAACAGACAGACACTACAATTATATTTATATGTATAGATTATTTTTTTAGACTAACTAACAACAAAAATAAAAAAAAAAACATTATTAAAATAAATATTGAACTTCATGTAATAAAAGTACATACAATTTTTTTAATCTAAGGTGTTTTTCAATCGCTAATACTTTGTGGTACAATAGGTGGCTCTTTTTCTTTGTGACTCACTGTAACTAAGAGATTTAATCAATTATTCGCACATAACCATTATGTGAAATAGAGTTTTTAACTCTTCAATTTCAGTTCTTCAAGGCGCTAACAAAAATGGTTTCATCATTGTTCTTAATAATTGTTATGTTCAGTATGTCAATTTTGTATTCGTAAATTTCGTTTGGAGAGGAAAACTGTGTATAACTATGGCATACATGGTAGTAACGACAGTGTGTCTAGTTATTAATAAATTCATAAATTTATTCTCAACAAACCAAAATAATAATTTTAATTCACATGTAATTAAAAAAAATAACAATATTAAATTTTGATGTAGGTCAAATTCGTGTTCGTACACCACCTTGTGAAACAAAAAACGTGGCTGGCATTAAGTCTTAATATTTGGTTGGATATCCTTTTTGCTTTATGATTGCTCGGAGCCGTCGGGGCATTGATTGCACTAACTTTTTGGTATAATCCTGTGAAATATTGTTCCATTCTGTCTTCAATGCCGCTTTCGATTGTGTAATAGTACGAATTTGGTGATTTTTTGACGAAGATTTGAAATGTGACCATAAATTCTCAATTGCGTTTGTGTCTGAGCTTTGCGGTGGTGTTTTCAAAAAATAAGGACAATTATGCAAGAGCCACAGACGTGCATTTAGGGGTGTGTGTTTGGGGTTGTTGTCCTGCTGGAATATAAAGTTGTGTTCACAACCCAATTTCCTAGCACTTGATCGAAGATTTTTCTTTAAGATATTAAAGTACATGTTGGAATTCATTGTATTGTTGCGAGCTAGGGGTTCGCCGGTATTTCAAGTAAAACACAATTCGTTTAAAAATAAGTGATAATTTATTTATTCGCACTTTTACTTAATTCGCACGTTAACTTAATTCACACTATTTGGCACTACCGTTGATATTGTTCTTTCGCTTTCTTGCACCGGTTGGTGTCTTCCATAAATGTCGCTGAATAACTGACTCCCGTCTGGAAGTTTCGTGCTTTTATACCATTTTTCCCCAATTCTCGAACCTTCCTGGTGTGTGTCGTCGGTTGTGTGTCTCGACTATACTGGAAAGGTCTAGATCTTTAATTGTGGATTTTACATATTGGGGAGCTGTCCTACGAAATTTTGGCATATTCCGGAAAGATCAATATTGCGTGGTTGCAAGATCTATAACAGTATCATCAATAAACTCTAAATTTCCGATACCAGCGGCAGAAAACCAGCCCCACGTCATCACGGATCCGTCCCAATATTTGAATGTTGGTAAAAGATTGCCTTTATGTAAACAAGTATTTTTTCCCGCCATATTCTTACTCGCCCATCAGAATTTAAATTCGTCCGAAAATATAACCCTTCTCCAAAACCGCATGTCTTTATTTAAATAATTTTTCGCAAAGAGAATCCTTTTTTTCTTATTGACGTTGGATATGAACGGATTGCATGCTGCAATTCTGGATCGTAGGCCATAATTACGCAATGTTTTTCGTACGGTTTGCGTACTAATGTTGATCTCGAAGTATTTTTCAAGGATATTACAAAGCTTTGGAGCATTTACAGTAGGATCTCTGCGGATCTCTCGAATCAAAAACGATCGATGTCTTCTCCCAAGTAATACCTTATTCTGATGGTTTGGTGAATGTTTTCACAGTGCATTTTGAATTAAAAGAAAAGATTTCCGGATTCTACACTGTTACGCTTTATTATTCGTGACGTTTCGGTCTCTGCTGAGACCTTTATCAAACTGATCGACAATTACAAAAGACAATTATTATAAAGACAAGGGGGTTAATTGAGTGTGGGAAGGATAATTAAGGTTAATTAATTAGTATCAGGTAGTTAAATTAGTTAAGGATTTTTGGGTACGAATTTTGTTCTTACCAAATTTTAACGCAGGTAGCCAAACTGCTGATAACTTGTATCCGGTGTCTCGGTTGAAGTTTTGTGGATAAATGGATACAAAGCGAGCGAAATTAACAAGGCGTGGAAACCGAAGCATCCAAGGACAACAGAACGAGAAGACACTGAAGAAGGAAATGCTGACAAACGATGGGTAAAACTACCTTACATCCAGGGCACGACGGATAAGATAGGAAAAATTCTTCGAAAATCGAACATCAAGACAACATTCACTACCCCGACTACTATCCGAGGAATTTTAGGAAACCAGAAGGACAAAAAACCATTGGAGACTGAAGGAGTATACAAAGTACCATGCGGCTCTTGCGATAAAGTATATATAGGAGAAACGGGACGCACAGTCCAAACAAGGATCAAGGAGCACCAACGATGCACACGGAAAAACCAGATACAGTCATCAGCGATCGCGGAACATGCAACTACAGAGGACCATACAATCGATTTCGACAATGTGCAAATTCTGGCCAGGACAAATAAATATTATCAACGAATAGTACGAGAAGCCATAGAAATTTCGAAACATCCACAAAACTTCATCCGAGACACCGGATACAAGTTATCAGCAGTTTGGCTACCTGCGTTCAAATTTGGTAAGAACAAAATTCGTACCCAAAAATCCTTAACTAATTTAACTACCTGATACTAATTAATTAACCTTAATTATCCTTCCCACACTCAATTAACCCCCTTGTCTTTATAATAATTGTCTTTTGTAATTGTCGATCAGTTTGATAAAGGTCTCAGCAGAGACCGAAACGTCACGAATAATAAAGCGTAACAGTGTAGAATCCGGAAATCTTTTCTTTTAATTTAATTTACCTTATTCTGATTACACCGTTTTTTGTCAGCACTCCCGTCCTTCTTGTACGTGTTTACAATATATTGCACTGTTGAATGGCTCCGATTTACTATACTCCTGATTTCACGTAAGGATTTTCCTTTTTCATATAGGTTTGTAATCAATTTCCGCACTTCGCTGCCCAATTCACTCGATTTACGACCCATTTTTCAAAATAAAGCTGACAAATTTAATTAAAACTTCGCGAAGAACGGGACAGCTAAAACTACTACAAACATAAATACAGTGAGCGTCAAAATAAAGTGTAGACTTCATTCCTGTATGCATTCTACTTAAATTTTGACCACCTTGCTGAACTTCATCAAGTATTTGATGATTATTTAAGTTCTCATTGAGGTCTCTTTTATGTAGCTAATCGACACTTGCAGTAAGTTTACAACAACAATAAATATGTAGGAAAAACAAAAAATAGTCTTCTTTTCTAGCGTCAAAATAAAGTGTACACTTATGACAAGAGGCCTAGCGCTAGAAGATTTCAAGGAAAAAAATTCCCGTTATCTTTCGTATTTTGTAGCCGTGGTGATCTATCGTCTTATTAGTTATTCCCTGCGCGTCATTTGCATCGACTCTAATAGCTTACATGTGTAAATGGAAGGAATTTTTCGCCACTCCTCTTGTAAGGCATCCAGAAGATTCTTTCCCGAAGAAATGTTTTGCCTCCGTATATTTTTGCCCAGAGTGACCCATAAATTTTCAATTATATTTAAGTCCGGAGACTGTGGTGGAACATCCAGCACATGCGGACAATTATAGATTAGCCATAAACGAGCATTATGTGGTTTGTGTTTCGGGTCGTTATCCTGGTAATACGAAAAATCGCTTTCAATCCCCAACTTCTGGACACTTTCTTTGACATTTTAAAATGTCAATATGTCCATATTGGTCTATGGTGCCATCAACTTATTCAAGATTTCCAGTACCATTACCCGCCATACAGCCCCAAACCATTACTGAACCCCCACCATGTTTTATAGTGGGTGTAAGGTTTTGAGGTTGAAGCTTCACCCTTTGCTTTCCGTCTGATCCACATAAGTTAAATTTACTTTCATCTGTAAATAAAACCTAACAAAAACGATTTTAGTTAGTCTTAGACAGTTTATATCCTTATATATCTTTTGCTAGAAGTACATGTCTTTCAGCACATATGTGCGTGCAATCTGTAAGCGTTTCTTACGGTTGATTACGCTAATAAATGGTTTCTTTCGGGACACTCTTCCATTGAAACCATGGTTTCTGAGAACTCTCCTAACTGTTTCCGGATTAACATCTATATTTAATAGATTTTTGACCATGTCGGCTAATTTCGGACCGCTAATGTGAGAATTTTTCTTAACCTCTCGCAAAATAAACGTTTCATCTCGCTTTGAAAACGGTTTTTTTTTCTGCCTTCTTTTGGGTTATTTGCTATTCTGTTATCTCTACTAAAACGATGAGTAATATGCTGCACAGTTCCGCGATTTTTTTTTACGATAACAGCAATATCTCTTTGGGACTTCCCGTCCTTATACAATTCTATAACCCGCTGTCTGAATTCAACACATGTATATCGACCCATCTTCACATTTCACTTGAAAATGCACAACTGCAGTATTAGCTCTACAAATTTTCCAACATTATCATTCTCCGAAAAGTTTACCGTTATTTTAGTAAAAGTAATGCCAAGTGGCTCATTTTCTTTGTGACCTAGGTTTTTGGAAATTTTTGCTTTTCAGTCATTTTTTTAGAATACGTAACAGTAAAATTAAAAAAAAAGTTCTTGAGAGGAATATTGAACTTCAAGTAATAAAAGTACATGAAAATATTTTTAATCTGATTTGATTTTCAATCCATTTTTCGCTAATACTTTGTGGGGCAATAGGTGGCTCTTTTTCTTTGTGACTCACTGTATGCGGAAATGTTCCAGCACATTTTATTACAAAAAAAAATTGTTTGCACGAAGTCTGCATTGAGTTATATATGTATGTATGTATGTAAATTTTATTTCATTTTCAAATATTAAATACACAGCTAAATATAAGTTTACCTTATTCCCGTCCGTAAAAATTTTGCCGGATAAATTTAGCGGGTACGCCACCCGCTAGCAGTCCTATTAAAAATTTCACAAAATAGATTTTTCGCAAAGAATTGCGTTCGATATTTTCCAATCTGTGTGGTCCAGTAAATTCCGCCCGATGTCGTATGATTTAATGAATTCGCTTAACCTTAATGGATTGAAAATTCCGCAAGAAGTATCACAATACCACTGAGAACCAGGTGTTAAATTGTCGGGAAAAAACTCTATGAAAACTCACTCCCGACAGCGTACGAATTTAAACTTTTCTCGTAAGATTGACTTGCACAACCGTGCCAGTTGCGCCTGGAACAAACAATAAACGAACCGAGCAAGTACCTGCTCCTTCTTCTCGAAAAGTTTCTCGAAGTTTACAAGAACAACTAAATTATGGCTGTCGAGCTGGGCGGAAGTTTTCCCCGAGCCAGATAACAGATGCACTTTTCACGGATTGAGAATTTCACGTCGTCGGCATTAACTTTTGAAAGTTTTCTTTGTGAAAATGTTCACGACTATGGCAAAAAATTCAAATAAAACAGTTGCTGTTTACACGGATCGAAAAACCGAGATGAACTACACGAATTAAATTATTGCACTTGAAAGTCCCGGACATGCACGGATAAAACGCGTATTATGAATATGCAAACTCCACATGCACACAGCCAAGATGCAAACCGAATTAGCCCGCGATCGGCAATGTAATAAAAACGCACGGCGCTCGACGGCGATAATCCAGGCGTGAAAGATGCGACGATTACTCGATCAGGAGCAGCAGAGCACGAAAGAAGCCTCCACACGCCGTAACGTTCGCGAATCAAGTCACACGGAATCAGCTGAGCTCAAGATGAAATCGTTGCTGGCAGTGGCAGCTTCCACATGGCGTTAGGGCTGGACCACTCAATCGGAGGCCACGCCCTCGTTCGATTGCTTCGCGACAAGTGTGGCGGACCGGGCGTGCGCTCTAGCCCTTCTACCCCAGCAGCGCCATTACCGACAATTTTCCACAGCAAAGTGGAAAATTCGTGAGATTGTGTGCCTGGTGACCGTCCTGCAATTCAATTTGAGTGCCTTGGTTTAGTCCCACAGCTTGTTCTCGCACTTGGAGTTTCGCTCGGGAGGATGCGGCGTGGTCGTGCTCACCCACCCACTCGCCGTATAAAGTAATTGCACACTAACATCACACCAATTTGTTTGGGGTTTCGTAAATTTCTTTAGCAAAAATTGATTTCATTAGAACAATTGGAAGATGTCGCACAATTCGGTTACGGCAAGGATGAGAGTTGTTTTGGCGGTGGTTTTGCTTTTTTTTTCCTTTCAACATCTTAATTGGATATGCATGTGGAATTTAGGTTTTAGATTATGAGGAAAAAGGATTCAATTGAAAAATCTGGAATCCATTTTAATATTTTCAAATGATTTTGATTCGTATGTGCGATATACTATGCACGTACAAAAAAAAAACTGTAAAATTACACTACTGGAATATAGGAAAATTGCGATTTTCCTAACCTAAGACAACTTTACAGTACATTCATTTACTGTAGTTTAGCAGTAATAAAATGAGATAATACTCCTAGGTACTGTAATTTTTTGCCTGGGTAGTGAACCTAATTGTTTTGATAATGATTCTACAATTTTTCAGCTTTTATAGTAAAATTATAATACGCTACTGATTTAAAATTCAACGATGTAAAATCAGACATAAACCTCTCCGTACACCGACATTCTTTGAAAATAATTGTAAATAAGTTTGGTTATAATGACTATAGATCAAAAATTGAATTTTTTTCCTATGTGTAAGCTCATTCTTGACAGACTGTACAACAAATACATATGTGAAGAAATAAACGTTGACGCCGTTACAATCCTGGAAGGAATAAAGAAAAAACAAATTTAATAGGTGAAAATATGACAAAAAAGTCTCCGTACAGTTAGTAGTCCCGTTAGATTTTTATACTTCCTTCTTGAATTCCAGTGTAGTTCTAACCACAGACTAATTCGCAATAAGTGTCGCGTTAACGTTGCTCACATTTTACTTTATTATTCTAATTATAAAGTATGTATTGTGATCGACACAGAAAAAAAAATTGCTACCCTGAAAATTTGTTTTTTCGCGTTTCATGACTAAATTAGCCTAAAAATGCAAAAAAAAAAAACCCATCCTGCCGTCCGCCGTACATATGGACTCATATCTCCGAGACCGTTAAAGGTAGAATGTTCGTTTTTCGGGGAAGTTTGCTATATCAAAAATGCGAGTCCAATTGTTACTTTTAAAAATCAGGACTGTGCCGTCAGCAAAGGTCACTATGTGTCCTTCTATAATGCTTGGATCTAACTTATAGAGCTCATTAATATATATCGGGTTTTCCAATAGCGACTTGACAACTTTGAATTCAATTTGTGAACGCACCCTTTCACTAATCATCGAACTGTCACTGTCAATTTATTCAGTAAACTTAACATTTTTATCATGGTAAAGTACACGAAGGAACAACGTCTGCAAATTATAAAAATTTACTACAGAAATTCGGAGTCGGTGACCGCTACTTTAAGAGCGTTAACTCCGATTTTCGGTCGTAATTCTCGCCCTAGTAGACAGGCAGTAACAAGCTTAGTGCAAAAATTTGAGTCTACATATTCGTTGTGTGATGTTGCCGTGCCAGTGAGACAACGGGTTGGTCGAAGTGTCGAAAATATCGCTGCCGTTGAAACGTCCGTAGCGAATGATCCAAATCAGTCAATTCCACGGCGTTCTCAAGAGTTGGGCATCGCCCAGACTACGTTATGGCGAATTTTGCGTAAGGATCTTGGTTTACACCCATACAAGATCAAGCTGACTCAAGAATTGAAGCCGATGGACCATTTGAAGCGACGTACGTTCTCCGATTGGGCTCTTGAAAAGATGCGCCAAGATGATCAATTTCATCGCAAAATCATCTTCAGTGACGAAGCTCATTTTTGGCTCAGTGGGTTCGTCAATAAGCAAAATATGCGTTATTGGTCTGGTGAAAATCCACATGTGCTTCATAAAAGACCACTTCATCCACAAAAAATAACTGTTTGGTGCGGTTTGCATGCCGGCGGCGTCATAGGGCCATATTTTTTCGTCGACGATAATGATCGTCACGTTACTGTGAATGGTAATCGTTATCGCGCCATGATTACCGATTATTTTTGGCCCGAATTGGAAGATATGGACTTGGACAACATGTGGTTTCAACAGGACGGTGCCACAAGCCACACAGCACACGTTACAATCGATTTATTGAAGAGTAAGTTTGATGAGCGTGTTATCTCAAGAAATGGACCAGTCGATTGCCGCCTCGTTCGTGCGATTTAACGCCTCTGGACTTTTTTCTTTGGGGCCACGTCAAGTCGTTGGTCTATGCCAACAAGCCGACGACGTTGGAAGAGCTCAGAGCCAACATTGAACACGAAATAGCAGCCGTTTCGGCCGAAATGTGTGGCCGAGTCATCGAAACTTGGGTCCAACGAATCGACCGCTGCAAACGTGCCCGCGGTGGCCATATGAACGAAGTCGAGTTCCATTCATAAATGTTTTGATTGTACTTCAACCCGATAATAAAGTTTTTGAAATATCTCAAATGGTTTGCATTTTATTTTGAAAAAAAGTTGTCAAGTCCTTATTGGAAAACCCTTTATATATTAAAAATGAAATTGGAAACACTGTACCTTGCGGAGCTCCACATTTAACAAATATTGGACTACTTAAATTTTCATTTATTTTCACAACTTGTGTTCTATCGGTCAAATAAGACTGGAACAGGGAGTATACATTACGACTGAACCCGATAGATTTAAGCTTAGCAAGGAGGAGAAAATGATCAACAGTATCGAAAGCTTTTTTAACATCTAAAAACAAACCTATAATCTTTTCATTTTGGTCAAGTGTATTAGTAATGTACTTCGTAACGTCGTAAATAGCATCGGAAGTATTTGCGCCAGCCCTGAAAGCATATTGATTGGTAGCTAATATCTGATTCTCATCAAGGTATTTCACTAACCGTTTTTTTATGGATTATTCAAAAATTTTAGCGTGGCTAGACACTAGAGATAAAGACCGGTAGTTTCCACAATCGTTTCTGTCACCTTCTTTAAATAAGGGAGTAACTACAGCACTCTTCAATTTATTTGGAAAAATATCTTGTAATATAAAGACGTTGAAGAGATGAGAAAGTGGCTGAGAAATGTGACTGGCAACTAATTTTAAAATCTTCTACAATGGCACTACGGACCAAATCGGGCCTTGGCCGCCTGACCTTTAGATTCCTTAACATTTTACATTATTTATTGTGGAAGGGTTGTTAGACCTTCGCACAACCCTCTATCTTCGAATTTTTCATTTTCGTGGATTGAGGTGACCAAAGTTTACCCAAGCAGGCAATGTGCTGGAATTATGCGTCGACCGGGATTTGAACTCACGACCTTCGCATTGTAGACCAACACGCTACCTACTAGGCTACACCCTAGGTAACTAATTTTAAAATATTTCCGTCTAAACCTGAAGCTTTATTATTTTTTAATTCAGTTATTTCAATTTCATCCCTGGTAATTAGATAAATTTTAAATGATGAGAGTGGTGTATTTGGTGACCGCAGCACTTAATGATGCGTTATGCAGAGTCTTCTTCCCATAATGCCATGGTCAGCTGAAAATTGTATGTCAACCAATGAGTATTTGTTCCGGCCGAACGAATCTACATAGCATGGCCGAATGTAGGATATTCCCATCTATCTGGCAATTCCTTACTGCACTTCTGCCAAAAACCGTATTACAGTAGCCAACCAGATGAATCTTAGCCTTCTCCTCTAAGCATCAGTGACAGTGGACGAACGGCTATCGATTTACTTGCATTAAAAATTCATTTGTAACTTTCAATATTTTTCATCAACAATTGTTTTTTTTTTAACTTCCATCAAATATATTTAATAATTTATTGTATAAACTGTTTCATTTCTACATACATAACTCTATCTCCACTCAATTTTAATTATTTTTTCTCCAATTCAGATACTGACATAATTGCATAAGTATATAGGGTGACACCCTAATATATTGTTGCGAGCTAGGGCTTCGCCGGGATTTCAAGTAAAACACAATTCGTTTAAAAATAAGTGATTATTTATTTATTCGCACTTTAACCTAATTCGCTCTATATGGCACTACCGCCGCGTACTGTTCTATCGCTTTCCTACACTGGTTCGCGTCTCCGTCATCAAAAAGACTAGTTCTCGACTGAAAGCTTTCGTGCCTTTTATCCATTTTTCCCCTATTCTTGACTGTTCTCGATGCTTCCGTCGGCTGTATTTCTGAACTATACTGGAAAGTTCTAGATCTTTAATTATGGCTTTTTACATATTGAGGGATACTGTTCTACATAACTCTTATCTATTCGAGAGAGGTCGAATTGCGGAATTACTCTCTCCTTAGTCCCTGTTCGTCCCGAGCAGAGTCGTTAACTTCCTCAATGGTACTTTGTTAGTCGGTCGAAATGTACCACTTTCATTTTAGTACGAGGTTTTTGATGTAGTTGAATCCGATAGACATCATTTAACCGGTTGATGATCTGGTAAGGGCCTTCCCAGTTGCGCTGTAGTTTCGGCGATCTGCCCTTCTGTCGTTTGGGATTGTATAACCAAACCAAGTCGCCCTCTTGGAATCCTGATGAATTCGCCCGTTGATCATACCTCGTCTTCATACGGTCGATCGCCAAATCGATTTTATCTCTGACCAAGTTATAAATTGTCTTTAGTCGACATCGAAGATCCGAGACGTAATCTTTAGCATTGATTGGTTGGTCTGGTGGCACTTCAAACATTAGTTCCGCAGGGACTCGAATATTTCTTCCGAAAATGACTCGGGACGGAGTTTCTCCTGTTGTTGAATTCACCGATGTTCTATAGGCCATTAAAAATAGAGGGATGTGCTGATCCCAGTCCTGTTGCCTCTCGCTGACGAGTTTGGATAGGTTTGAGTTCAATGTCCTATTGAAACGTTCCACCATTCCATCGGACTGTGGATGTAATGGAGTTGTCCTGGTTTTGTTTATTCCCAGCATTTGGCACACGTGTTTGAATATTTGAGATTCAAAATTACGCCCTTGATCGGAGTGTAGTTCACGTGGAGCTCCAAATCTGCTCACCCAGTTGGTAACAATTTGTTCGGCGACGGTTAGTGCTTCTTGGTTTGGAATTGCGTAGGCTTCAGGCCACTTGCTGAAATAATCAATGACCACTAGAATGTAGCGATTACCATTTTCTGATTCCGGAAATGGTCCAGCAATATCCACAGCAATTCTCTCAAATGGGACTCCCACGTTGTATTCCATTTCTCCCTTTGATCTACGTTGTGGGCCCTGACTCGATGCACGCGTAGTACATTTACGGCACTAATTTTCGACATCATCTCGGAGATGGATCCAATAGAACCTTTCTCGTATCTTTGCCAAGGTTCTATTTACACCCAAATGCCCACCGGAGGTACCTCCATGATATTCCTTCAAAACCACCTCGACTTTAGAATGCGGGACGACGGCTTGCATGTGATACGATTTTCCGTCAGCGTTTTCCCATTTCCGTTTTAATACTCCGCCGTCTAGGTGAAGGGAGTTCCATTGTGCCCAATAACACTTTAAGGTTTCGCTGAATTGTGAGATGTCTTTCCACTCAGGCCGTTTCATTTCGTCCTTCCATGCCATGATCGGTGAAATATCTGGATCTTTACGTTGGGCGTCTTCCAGTTCTTGCTGATTCCATCCAGTCTTTGGTTCGGTCGTTATCCTCTGAATGGTTTCTCCGGCCTCTTTTCCTTCTACGCGGTAACAATGCTTGCAGTTCGGTGGACAAGGACGACGTGAAAGCGCGTCGGCATTACCGTGGATTCCTCCTCTTCGGTGAACAATATCAAAATCGTAGAATTCGAGCCTTTCTATCCATCTGGCTACTTGGCCTTCGGGGTTCTTAAAATGAAGTAGCCATTTAAGCGATGCGTGATCCGTTCGAAGAAGGAACTTTTGACCATAGAGATATTTGTGAAAATGTTTTGTTGCTTCTACAATGGCTAATAGCTCTCGGCGAGTTACGCAATAGTTCCTTTCTGATTTTAAGAGTACTCGGCTGTAGTATGATAGCACTCTCTCCTGCCCGTCGATCTCTTGTGATAGTACTGCTCCGATACCGACATTGCTGGCGTCAGTGTTTATAATGAAACCGTGACCTGGTTTTGGATACGCCAGAACTGGGGAGTCGTAGAGTTGGTCTTTTATTCTCTCGAATGTTTCCTGGCACTGCTGAATCCATGTAAATGGCTTTCCTTTTTCTGTTAACTGATGCAGACATTTCGTCGTGTTGGCAAAGTCTTTCACGAATTTAAGCCTAGGAAGCTGCGCAACTGGTATTTATCACTCGGAGTAGGCCAATTTTACACCGCCAGTATCTTCTCCAGATCCGTCTTTACGCCATCAGCTGAAACGATGTGACCTAAGTACTTGACTTCTGCACTAAACAAAGTGCACTTTTTCGGACTCAGTTTAAATTTTGCCGCTCGCAGTCGCTGGAAGACTTCCTGTAGATTTTTTAGATGTTCCTTGAATGTTTTGCCGGTAACGATCACATCATCCACCTAAACGAGACAAGTTTTCCAACTCAGACCACACAAAACGAATTCCATTAGTCTTTCAAACGTAGCTGGAGCATTGCACAGGCCAAATGGCATTACGATGAACTGCCACAGTCCACTGCCGACAGAGAATGCTGTTTTCTCTCTATCTTTTTCATCTATCTCCACTTGCCAGTAACCACTTTTCAGATCCAACGTTGAGAACCATCTAGCATCAGTCAGGGTGTCCATGATATCGTCGATTCAAGGTAGTGGATAGCTATCCTTTTTCGTAACATCATTCAGTTGCCTGTAGTCCACCAAAAACGGGTACTGCCGTCCTTTTTCTTTACCAGCACCACTGGCGATATCCACGGGCTCTTTGATTCTTCGACGATTCCCTGATGCTCCATAGTTCCATAGCTCCATAGTTTTGACCATTGACTCTTCTTGGAGGTTGACGTATCGGTGTAGCACTTCCGGTATCTATACGATGCTTCAATCAGTTTGTTCTACCATAGTCGTCATCACCGGTGGAAAAAACGTCGCTGAATCTTTCGATTAGATCTACTGCTTGCTTGTGTTGTTCTCCTCTAAGGTTGCTTGACTGAAGAAGTGTTGATGTTACATTTTTCTTCCTTCTTGGATTATTTTTAGAGGGTACGTCATGTGGTTCTGCCTTGTCGATAGTCGTCACCGCCGATATTGGTTCACAGCTGTCAATTATATCTCCTTTCTTTACGCTGGTAATGCTGTCCGAAACGTTGAGGACTCTTATTGGTACCATCATCTTCTCATTCCTTTTCATAAGCGTTTTTCCTAGTATTAGACTCCGTAATGCAGGTGTCTTCTCTGGTTCTATGAAGTAGAATCGGTGGTTCCCGGGATCACCATCGAGCTCTGCCCAAATAACATTCTCAGATGACTTTGGTATATCCGCATCTTCGCACAATATAACTCGCAGCTTTGTTGTGTTGGAGGATGTTATTTCCATCGGGATTTCAATATTCCGCCACTTCATTATTCGTTGTCCTAAGTCCAGCTGGATACTGTGTGGTTTCAGAAAATCCATTCCAAGGATACACTCATCGGTAATGTCAGCTACCACGAATACGTGCGAGAAGGTCAAATCCCCAAGCTGTATGTCACGAGCTATTTCTCCATGGACCGTTGTAGTTTCTCCTGTGGCCGTGCGAAGTGCGTACTTCTTGGTGTTGTGAAGCCAAGTACGGTCTACGAGGTTAGATCTTAGCACTGACCGTGTTGCGCCTGTGTCAACTGTAATGATGCAGTTTAATTTGCCAACTCGACCATTCATGCATAAGACGTTTTCACAACGATGTAGTCGAGAAACTGCGATGATGGTTCCGGGGGCGTCGATTCTACCAGCCAACTTCTGCCCCATGAAGTTGGCCTTTACTCGTGAAGCGTGCTCTCGTGACGGTTCGCCCCTTCCTCCCCTTTGGCAGCGCAGCCGAAACAATAGTTGGTCGCTTTTCTGGGTTTACGGTAGTCGCGTCTTAAGTGTCCTGCCTGTCCACAATTCCAGCATCCTTCGCTCCGCTTGGTGTACTCTGCTTTCTGACACACACACTCTTCTACTATTTCTCGAACTCGATAGTTACTCCGCGAGCTTTGCTTGGCAGCTTCGAACGTCAGCCCATATACTAAGACTTCCACCAATCGTTTTCTTACCTGCCAATTTTAACGCCTTTTGCAGCTCTCTGTCCTGTACAGCATTGTTAAATGCGGAAACAGCTGTATCGTTGCGTTGCTCTGTTTGCGCATTGGGAAGCGATAAAAGTGTGAGTCGTTCAATATCGCGTGCCAGCTCTTGAAGTGTTTCAGCATTCTTTTGAGTTCGGTTGTACAGTTGAGTTTTGTAGATCTCTCGCATGTGGTCACTGCCGTAATGAAGATCCAATGTCTGGACTAACGTTAAAAAATCTTGTTTTTGCTCCTGCGGAATCGTTTGAAGAACCTCTGCTGGTGGACCTCTTAGCGCCAATATAAGATCCGTTCCTCGTTCCAGATCATTCCAATGGTTGTTTCTTGCGGCAGCCTCAAATTGGATCTTATAAGTCGCCCACGGTGTTTGTCCATCGAAGATTGGAGCTTTGAGACCCTTGTGCGTAACGTGTTCTTTCTATCTTGATGACTCCAGTCGCTTTCACGTTATCGAAGTCCCTTTTTAGGCGTTCGACTTCTTCTACAATCCCGGATGTCTTTTCCGTAATTTGTTCTTCGAAGATTCGAAGTTTCTTCTCTACGTTTTCTTCTATTGCCTTACCCATGGTGTCTATTTTATTATTTTGCAGCTCCAATTTTTGGTTGAGGTCCTTTGAGTTCTCAGCTAATTTTTCATTAAGGTCCGCTGACAGCTAACTTTGTTGGTCTAATTTTTTATTAATGTCCGCTGATTGTTGATCTAATTTGTTCATCATTTGTTGCATTAACTGTGTCAGAGCATCCGATGTACCAGAACACTCCTCTTTATGAGCTTCTTCGATTTGGAACTCAATACTATCTGCATCCTTACCCTCAGCCTCAAGTATCTCGATCATACGGCTGACAAGTTCAGACTTGTTCCCTGTCGTAGATAACTCGCGTCTACCGAGCTCTTCCTTCAACTCCGTTAATTTTAAATCCTTCAGATAACGCGGCATTTTCACTACCGATTATTTAAAGTTTTTCCGCGATTCGAATTCACTTAAATTTACTTCACTAATTAAAGTCACTGCTCACTAAAGCACTCGAGAATATTCGATTTCACTACACAATTTCACTTCTCACTATCCTTTCGAGAATTTTAATTTCACTTTTTGACTCGCGATTTTTAACCCGAATTTATCCTTGAAATCCCACTTCTGACACCAATTGTTGCGAGCTAGGGGTTCGCCGGGATTTCAAGTAAAAACACAATTCGTTTTAAAATAACATACAGCTTAAAAAGGCTGTTAGACGCGACAAGAGAAAGGCCATTGAAGATCTGGCAAATAAGGCAGAATCTGCGGCTTACCTTGGGGATATTTAAAATCATGAAACAGTTGACGAACAGGAATTTCCCCGCCAACCACCTGGTGAGAGATGTCAACGGAACTCTCCTTAATATGAGTGAACACCAGTTGCGACGATGGAAGGAATACTTCTCTGATATTTTAAACATCTTGTCAGAGGAAGATATTCCTTAAACAGAACAACTTCCAAACATCCAATCGCAACAATCCTCTATTAGGGACGATCCCCCAGATAAGGAAGAGATAGTTTCCGCCATTCGGTCAATGGCGGGAAGGAAAGCTCCAGGTATAGACGGACTACCAACCGAACTCCTCAAAGCGGACCCGGAAATAACAGCCGATATACTCCTCCCACTCTTCACTAAGGTGTGGAATGAAGGAATTTATCCGACTGAATGGAAGGAGGGCGTCATTGTGAAAATTCCGAAGAAGGGCGACCTTCGGGATTGTGGCAATTGGCGTGGTATATGTCTACTTACTGCCGTTTCAAAAATTATGGCTAAGGTAATTCTCAATAGGATTAGTGATGTCGTCGAGAGCACTCTCGAAGTTTATTAGGCTAGATTCCATAAAGGGTCGTCTTGTACCGACCACACAAATACCCTACGGATAATATATTAGAGCAGTCAGCCGAAATGGGTTCGCCACCACACCCCATGTTTGTGAACTTCGAGAAGGCTTTCGACAGCGTTAAGCGAGATTACATATGGAATGCTTTACGTAGGAGAGGTATTCCAGATAAGGTCATAGCTATGATTAAAGAATCCTACGAAGATGCAAGGTGTCGCGTCTGGCATAGAGGAGAGCTGTCCGAGAGCTTCCCTGTGCGAACGGGTGTCAGACAAGGCTGCATATTATCACCAGCCCTGTTTCTGGTGGTAATAAATGACATCTTGAAAGCTGCACTGGAAGGTGGGGAAGGTAAAGGTCTTCAATGGAGACTATTTAACATCTTAAGTCACCTTGATTATGCTGATGACGTGTGTTTGCTTGCACATACCCGTTCGGAATTAGAGTCAAATGTTCGCTCGTTGTATTCTAAATGCAAACAGGCGGGACTGAAAATAAATGTGCGTAAAACCAAGTACATGCACATGGGTTCGAACGCAAGCACACCGATTGTTCTTAATGGACAGGATGTGGAAGAGGTGCAAGATTTTTGCTATCTCGGAAGCATTGTCAGCATGGACGGCGGAGCCGAAAAGGATGTTGACGCTCGGCTAAATAAAGCTCGTCAGGCCTTCGGTATCCTTTCCCCTTTCTGGAGGTTAAGAGAGATCTCCCTTCGCACGAAGCTGCGAGTTTTTGACGCATGCGTCAAATCCGTGTTGTTATATGGTCGTACTACGTGGAAAGTGACCGTTCGACTTACCAAGAAACTACAGACTTTCGTAAACCAATGACTCCGGCGCATTTTAGGAATATTCTGGCCAGAAGTAATCTCCAACGACGAACTTTGGAGTACAACTCGCCAGACTAAAATAGGTATTGATATTCAAAGGCGGAAGTGGCAGTGGATCGGTCATACTTTGAGGAAACCAGAGCGAAACATCACAAAACAGGCTCTGGATTACAACCCTGAAGGAAGGCGTCGAGTTGGACGACCATGTAACACATGTAAAGCGAGCAGTTGAGCAGGAGGCCAGAGGAATAAACAAGTCCTGGCAACAGCTTAAAGCCGATGCTCAGGATCGCGCCTTGTGGAAGAGAGTTGTTTCCCCCTATAGGGGGTCTTAACAGGAATTTGATTGATTTGATTATTTATTCGCACTTTAATTCAATTTCCCGCTTAATTAGCACTATACCTAGTCGTGCCATAAGTTCTGTCACACGTATATGGGCAATTTTTGTATAAATGAAAAAGAGTTTTTGACAAAGGAAAATATATTTTATTTTGGCATACTAATGGAAGTAAAATAAGCAACAAATTATTCAAAGTGGCCGCCTTTAGCCTTAACACAGCTCTTTAATCTGTTGGGCCAGTCATCGATAGCAGTACGCACTATTTCTAGCGGAAAATTAGCTACTGCTTCTGTCAAAGATCGCTTAAGGCTCTCGATATTTGGCTGTCGTCTCGTGCACACCATGGACTCTAACTCCGCCCACAGTTTGTAGTCCAGGGGATTCAAATCTGGGCTCCCAGAAGGCCATTCCGTCGCCCTTATAAACTGTGGAATATTGGTTTCCAACCACGCTTGTGTGGTTCGAGCTTTGTGGGCTGGCGCAGAATCTTGCTGGAAAACCCAATGTCGATTGTTGAATAGCGTAGAGTTCAGCGGCTTCACACATTCCTCCAGGATGTCCGTTTGATAATTTTTCGCTGCAGTTTTTACGCCTTTTTCGCAAAAATTAAGCTCGGTGACCCCTTCGTAGCTGACACCCCACCATACCATGACTGATGCTGGATGATGTCCTCGCTGTACCCTAGTGGCAACTTCTCGGGCTTCTGCGGAGCTGTGGGCATACACCTTATCATTTTGGCGGTTGAAATGTTCCTCCACCGTAAAAATTTTTTCATCGGTAAATAAAATTTCTCGATGTTTGTTGTTGCCGTACCGCCGAATCGATCTGGTGCTCCTAATTTGCTTCAACTGCTCAGTCAGCAAATGTCCCGTTGATCGTCGAAAGGCACTCATCCCGAGGTCAGATTTTATGATGCGAGACATACTTCGGGTGGAGATGTTCATCTCTCGAGCCATGATTCGTTGTTTACGAAGCGGATTTCGACGAATTCGACTCTCGACCGCTTTGATGGCAGCAGAAGAACGTACATCACGCGGACGTCCAGAACGAGGTCGAGCTTCAATAGTCTGGATCGCGTTATATCTCTGGATCGCACGATACACAAATCTTTGCGTTATTTTTAACGGGCACAACAACTTGAAAATTTCACTCGCGGATTTTCCACACTTATGTAGTGCAATCACTGCAGTTCGGTTTTCTATTACACCCCATTCCATCTTCACACGTTAACGAACACACTTTAAATGACCATCAACTGTCAACAACATTATGACGTTTATAAAACTGGCCGATATTGAAATGTCACTCATAAAATAAAGTTGTTGCCAATGTGAGAAATTATGTGACAGAACTTATGGCAGGACTAGGTATGACAATACCGCCGCGTGCTTTTCTATCGCTTCCACTAACGTTCACGTCTCTGTAATAAAAATTACCTACTGACCCTCTCGCTGAAAGCTTTCGTGCTTTTATACCTCTCTTCCCATAATCATGACTGTTCTCGAAGCTTCCTTCGGTGTGTATGTGTGAACTATACTGGAAAGCTCTAGATCTTTAATCGCGGCTTTCTATATATGTAGTTGATTATACTGTTCTACATAATTCTTGTCTATTCGAGAGAGATCGAGTTGCGGGGCTGCCAGGCCTGCATGCAACAATATCAAAGCCCTCTAAGGTAGAAAGCCATGTAAGTCAATCCAACAACAACACGTTGGAGTCATAACAAAAATGACAGTTCCATATAAATTCGCTCGCTTTTGTATGGAGCAGACACGGCGGGCTTCGTAAGAATCGCGTTTATAATAATTTATTTCATCAAAAAATTGACTACTACATTTATCCACAGTTGGAAACAATAAAAAAGAATAAAAATAATAAAACATAATAAAACAGAATTAGGTACATGAAAATTTAAACTTTTTACAAAATCAAACATTATTAACCTCAAGAAAGCTGACTTTTTACTAGTGGGACACTCATGTCAAAATCCAATTACGAGAAGAAGTTATTGAAATCTCTTAACATGAATGAAACTGGTTCATAAAACCCATAGTTCGTGCGATGCTGCGGAATTTTACAAAGCTCATAATTTCGCAAAGGACGACATGGAACGTTGAATTTAATCATAGACAGCAATTTGTCAGAGTCAATTATACCTGAAATTACTTTAAAACCAAAAACAACTCTGGTATGTATCCGTCTTTTCTCAAGGGAATCCATAGACAGCAGATTTAAACGATCAACATATGGCGGACAAACCTTAAGAACCGACGCTGAACTGCTTCGATCCTATCTATGTGAATGGAATAAAATGGTGACCAGATAGGACTAGCATATTCTAGGATAGATCGGACAAATGCACAATACAAGATTTTCGTTGTAAAGAAATCATTAAATTCTTTCGATTGTCTCCTAACAAAACCAAGGATATCGTTCGCTTTACCAGCAATGTGATTCACATAATCATGAAAGGTAAAATTACCGTTGAATAGTACGCCCAAATCACGTACTTTGTCAGAACGAAGTACAACATAGTCAAAATTCATGGATATTCTCTTCTTAGAATACGAAACAGCAGTGCACTTATTAATGTTGAGATGTAAATTGTTAAGTAAGCACCAGTCATGAAAACGCGAGATGTCACTTTGCAATAATAGACAATCATTGCTGCTGGAGACAATCTTAAAGATTTTCGCATCATCGGCATAGAGAAGAATGTTCGAGTTAGAGATAAACGAACTCACGTCATTAATAAAGAGAAGGAATAGAAGTGGTCCTAGATGACTACCTTGGGGAACGCCTGAAGTATTAAATATTTCAGAAGATAAGGCTCCACGAAAGTGTACTTTCTGAATGCGATCACTAAGATACGACTTTATCCAAAGTACAAAAATATCAGGAAATTTATTCTTAAATTCAGTGTTAAAGTTAGTTCAGCTTTCTAAGGTACTTTATTAATAGTGCTCGGCATGTAATTATTACATATTGATATCAGTGGAATAGATTTTTAATTGAAAAAAGTGCGATCAAAGTTAAATCTCGGTTTCTCACACCGAAGAAAATCTGTCACTCATATTGTGCAGAGTTCTCCGGTTAATTTTCACACAGAAAACTGTAGAATTTTAGTTATTACGAAAAATATGCACTCGCGTAATATTTCCCTGCTTAATTTGATGTAATTATGCTTTTGTATTGTTTTCGGTAAAATGTGTTTTACGACAAGTTCGTCAAAAATAATACAGGTGGTCTTTTGAAATGGAAAAATCCTTGACGTCACACCCACTGGAGTCATTCAAAATGGCCACTTCGTCAGCTCTGCCTAGCTTGAGATGCAGAAAGCTTTGAACAATATGTAATATGAAGTTTTATTAATGAGACGTACTAAAGTTAAGAAGGTTTGGTTCAACATTTTGTCCATGAGACAAAAAAAAGCTAATTTTTGTTGACCAGTGTTATCTAGAAATTATCATATTTTGTATGCGAAATGGTAGAAAGGAGTGATGTCATTGAACTAATTTTTTTCACATCATATTCTAAATGTTTGTTCAAATTCAAGTACCAGGGAAACTGGATCAATATGTATCGTGAAATTGAGGAGGCTGGTAGAAGGAGGTTGACAGAATTTTTATGATTTTTGCAAAAGTGACTACAGTCAACATCGAAACGATATGTTTCAAATTTCAGATCGGTAGCTTTTATATTTTCAATGAAAAACGACTTTTTTATTAAAGCTGTTAAATTTATTTTCTTAGTACTTCTGAATAATTTTTTTGAAAATTTGGCGGCCTTAGACCTCACTGTTCCAAATAGGTAATATAGCCTTGTCAGTGAGCTAGAAAAAGTACAAGATCAGAACGGGACTGGTTTTTTTTGTTGCAGAATAGAAAATGGTATGCTTTACGAACTCTTGTTCATTAAACTAAATTTAATTTTATACTGATTACAATTAAAAAACGTTTAATGTGCTTGAATTAATTAATTGAAAGGTCAAGTGAATAAAGGGGTTATTCAACATTTTTTGAATTTCTACTTTTTTAGCCAGTTGAAACTATGGACTGATAAACTATATTGTCAATTGACAACCAGAGCGATCTAGCGCCTGGAAACAGACACAAACAACATCACTTATGTAGTTTGATTCGGAACTCGAATACACTGTAAAAGTAACATTCAAAAAACCTTGAAGGTATTTGTCCTAAAATATTGAAAATGTTCAATATACACTTATTCATTTAACCCTTCAATTAATACATATTACGTATACGTACAGAAACTGCCTATTCTAGTTGGAACGAACCACCACTATCTTGCAGCTTAATGCAGGATCTCCATCCAACTTCTGGTTTATGGCTGCGAAATTAATCTTAGTAATACTGCAATCTTCGTCATACAGACAAAGTATAAATGCGCAACATTCTGCGCTAAACGAAACCCATCGTAAATGGTCGAGTCCAATAAGTCCGATCGAGTATACCTACCCGCCATCTATCTTGCATTTATGTACCCAAAAGGGAAGCTCCAGTACGAAATCAACAAAATAGAAAACATTAATCTCGTGAAAGAGGCCCCAAGCCATAAAACCACTTCTTATCCTGCGCCCAAGTTCAGGCGAAATTTACGCACAAGACATAAACAACCAAATAAAATTAATTATTGTCCATTAAGCTTAAGTGTATATAAAATTTCCTCGGAAAGCAATTTGAGCAGCCAAGTACCCATATAAATTACATATAAAGCGGCAACACCCAGCCCCCCCCCCTCCCCTTCTCCAGTCCACTCACGCTTCCGCTCGAGAGCGCAACGACGGCAATAAATGGCTGAAAGAGGGAGGAACACGACAATAAAACTCCACTCGCAGCAACGGTGAAAAACCTTAAAAAATTGCGATACCGATAAATAAACAAAATGAAGCATTTAAATCACCCAAGTCATGAACCACCGTGCACGAAACAAGGACCTCGGCGAAGGGAGGGGGTGATAAGAATATCGGAGATCGGAACGGTCTTCCATCGCAGCCAATTCGGCCAGCATAGCGAGCGACATGGCCCAACGATATTAACGTAACAAGGAGGTGGAGAGCATTCAAATTTATCGCTATCCCGAAAGTGGTCCCGTCCCGAATCCTGCCGGAGCGACCACCGTTCCGTCTTACGGACTCGCTCGCAGTCCGTCTCCGCGGGTAGGATATCCACAAAACTCTTTACTGCAAGCAACCAGCCAGAGGGCGGCAGGGACCGCTCCAAATAAATTACTTCATCCACCGCAATTTATTTGATTCCATCCCTTCCATTTAGATGCGGATAAATTACGAAAACGATAAATGAGAGATTGTTTATTACACTCGCCGAAATCACATCTTCAGGAGTGCGTTTCCGACCCCCTCGGCTCCGGCACTACTATCTATCGCCATCGCGGCACATGCTCCCACTGAAATCCAATTTTGTGCGAGTTCATTTTTTTTTTTTTTTTTTTTTTTGAAGTGGGGAGCTGCATAAATCCAATCAATTTGCCAAATTCGCCCGTCGAGAGAGCTTGCACGTCATGGCCAAGGAATGTCTGAAGGAGAGCGAGCCCGCAATGACATTAAGGCACGGGGCAATGGAAGACCGCCATTAGGCTTACCACTACTACAGCAGCGCTCGAACACGCTTGCACCCAGAAATCCCTTCTCCCAAAGACAGTGGGCGCGGTTTATTTCAGCTCTGCCACCATTTTGTTTCAGGAGAGAAAAAAATGTTCTCAAGAAAATCACTCAATTCTACGATAAATCTCACACTCACTCTGTCGATATATCGGGGATGCGAACCATTTCCGTTTTATTTCATATTTATTTCACAGATGACACTGTGCGACAGTATTTTTCGGTACGATTTTCGTAGAAGATAAGCTTTAACAGATGTCAGGGTTGAACGTTTAGAACGGAAGTTACCAGTGCGACGAGCTTAGGTGCGATTCCTAATTATTCAGAAAATGCAATTTCGATTTTATATCGTATATGAACACAAGATAAAGCACGGTGATCAACATTAAGAGTTGGACATTTCGTAATGGAAAATCTGGGCGAACAAAGAAAGAAATCGCACATGCGTTCGACGTGACATTTTCACCAACAGTGTAAAAACTTTATTATTACAATAATAAAGTTGAATTAATGTAACAGAATATGTATACTTATTGTAATATATCATAAAGAAAAGAGTTTAAACAATAAAATAAACCTGCAATGCAGCGCCATGGAACCTTTTACAAAAACAATTCCTATATTAAAGACAAATTCAGTTTGTCTTTTTCCATAGTGGCACCAGAGCTTCTGGAGAGCTGCAAACATCGATCATCTATGCAAAATTTGCAGCGCACTTGTACACAAAAAAGACGTGTCTACTTTTACAATCCGGTAGCTGTCTGCACACTTCTTTGGGGGAAATGGGAATGAAAAAACAAGGTATACGCGGTGTTCTTTGAAAAAGCTTCTTGTTCACGTCGATAGATTGAGTCGATAAGATCAGTTGCGATAATATCTATACTTTTAATTATTTAATTAAAAATATTGTTGCGAGCTAGGGGTTCGCCGAGATTTCAAGTAAAACACAATTCGTTTTAAAAATAATGGATAATTTATTTATTCGCACTCTAATATAATTTCCCGATCACTTAGTTTTTGTTGACAACACTGCTGCGTGTTTTTCTATCACTTTTTATGACAGCACCGTCACGTGTTCTACTATCGCACTTTACTGGTTCGCGTCTTTCATGAATATCGCTGACTGACTGGTTGCCGTCTGACAGCTTCGCGCTTTTATGCTAATTTGCCCCAGTTCTCGAAGCTTCCGTCAGGTGTCGTTGGTTGTGTCTCGTCTATTCTAGATCTTTAATTCCCTACATTTTGGAGTATACAGTTCCGTCGGGTGTTTGCTTGAAGGTTTTACATATTAGGGGATACTATTCTTGTATATTCCAGAAAGATCAATTACGTGGTTGCCAGATCTATAACATTACCCTCTCCTTAGTCCCTGTTCATCCCGAACAGAGTCGTTCACTTCCTCAATGGCACCATGGTACTTTGTTAGTCGGTCGAGATGTACCACTTTCATTTTAGTACGAGGCTTTCGCTGATTCCATCCATCCTTTGGTTCGGTCGTTATCCTCTGAATGGTTTTTCCGGCTTCTTTTTCCTTTTCATGTTCGCGTCCTTTCTCCATGTCCTTTTAGCGCTCCTTCTCATCCTTAGCAGCATGTTTACTTTCCTTTTCACGTTCCGCATTCTTCGTTTCGCGATCTTCTCGATCACATCGCTTTTTATGTTCGGCCTTGTCACGATTATTCGCATGAAGTACTTGACCATCGCGACTTCCACCCGTTCGTTCGCGATCCTTATTCGAATGCCTATCTTTGCTTCCATGATCTTTCCCGATGTATTGTTCTTGTTGCAATCAATCTTGCCGACTCGGGGTTTTCGGTCGACTCCGGCGTCTTTTATCAAAACCGTGTGTAAGATTTGAACTATGACGACTAGTTCTTGACCAAGATCTACCTGCCCGATCTCTATCTTCGCGTTGTTTAGCAGCGCAGCCGGAACAATAGTTGGTCGCTTTTCGGCAGTCGAGTCTCAAGTGTCCTGCCTGTCCACAATTCCAGCATCGGGGGGCACCAAATCTTTCGCTCCGCTTGGTGTACTCTGCTTTCTGACACACACACACTCTTTTGCTATTTCTCGGACTCGATAGTTACTCCGTGAGCTTTGCTTGGCAGCTTCGAACGTCAGCCCATATACCAAGGCTTCGCCAATCGTTTTCTTACCTGCCAATTTTAGCGCCTGTTGCAGCTCTCTGTCCTGTACAGCATTGTTAAATGCGAAAACAGCTGTGTCGTTGCGTTGCTCTGTTTGCGCATTGGGAAGCGATAATAGTGTGAGTCGTTCAATATCGCGTGCAGCTCTTGAAGTGTTTCACCATTCTTTTGGGTTCGGTTGTACAGCTGTATTTTGTAGATCTCTCGCGTGTGGTCACTGCCGTAATGAAGATCCAATGTCTGGACTAACGTTGAAAAATATAAGAGCCGTTCCTCGTTCCAGATCATTCCAATGATTGTTTCTTGCAGCAGCCTCAAATTGGGTCTTATAAATAGCCCACGGTGTTTGTCCATCGAAGATTGGAGCTTTGAAGCCCTTGTGCGTAACGTGCTCTGCCTTGATGACTCCAGCCGCCTTCACGTTATCGAAGTCCCTTTTTAGGCGTTCGACTTCTTCTTCGAAGATTCGAAGTTTCTTCTCTACGTTTTCTTCTATTGCCTTACCCATGGTGTCTATTTTATTATTTTGCAGCTCCAATTTTTGGTTGAGGTCCTTTGAGGTCTGATCTAATTTCTGATTAATGTCCGCAGATTGTTGCTCTAGTTTCTGATTAATGTCCGCAGATTGTTGCTCTAATTTCTGTTTAATGTCCGCAGATTGTTCATCTAATTTCTGATTCATGTCCGTTGTCACAGCTGATTGTTGTTTAATGTCCACTGATTGTTGTTTAATGTCCACAGATTGTTGCTCTAATTTCTGATTAATGTCCGCTGATTGTTGCTCTAATTTGTTCATCATTTGTTGCATTAACTGTGTTAGAGCATCCGTTGTACCAGAACACTCCTCTCCACGAGCTTCTTTGATTTGGAACTCAAAACTATCTGCATCCTCACCCTCAGCCTCAAGTATCTCGATCATACGGCTGACAAGTTCAGACTTGCTCCCTGTCGTAGATAACTCGCGTTTACCGAGCTCTTCCTTCAGCTCCGTTAATTTTAAGTCCTTTAAATAACGCGGCATTTTCACTACCGATTATTTCAAGTTTTCCCGCGATCCGAATTCACTTAAATTTTCTTCACTAATTAAAGTCACTGCTCACTAAAGCACTCGAGAATATTCGATTTCACAAAATTCTCACTGTCCGTTCGAGAATTTTAGTTTCACTTTTTCGCTCTCACAAAATTATCCGCTCGGAAATTTTAATTTTACTCGCGATTTTTAACCCCAATTTATCCTTGAAATCCTACTTCTGACACCAATTGTTGCGAGCTAGGGGTTCGCCGGGATTTCAAGTAAAACACAATTCGTTTAAAAATAAGTGATAATTTATTTATTCGCACTATCTGGCACCGCCGATATTGTTCTATCGTGTTCTTGCACCGGTTCGCGTCTACCGATATATGTCGCTGAATGATTGACTGGTCGTCTGAAAGCTTCGTACTTTTATACCATTTTCCCAATTCTCGAGTCTTCCATGGTGTATTCGTCGGGTGTGTCTCAACTATACTGGAAGGATCTTTAATTGCCTAATTTTGGAGTATACTGTTCCGTCGGGTGTATGTCTAGACTATACTGGGAAGTTCTAGATCTTACTATAATTCGAGAAAGATCAATATTGCGTGGTTGCCAGATCTATAACAATATGTACATATGTATGTAGACTTATCCAGGTACCCTACGAACTTGTTAAGTCAGATGAGTCCGCCTCAACAGAGGTCGAATGGAAACAAATTTTGTTTTGATTCGAAATTAAAAAAAAAAAAATTGAATTTAACCGCCAGCCCGGAAAAAATTCCCGCAGTAGGGCAGTACCGAAAAAAAACAACTTCAGACGGACGGGTTTGATAAAGCCGCAATTCCTTTGAGGCAACATGTAGCATGCGGAATTGACGCATGCTACACACATGTTTCCATTGAAGGG
This sequence comes from Chorisops tibialis, assembly GCA_963669355.1. NCBI lineage: Eukaryota > Metazoa > Arthropoda > Insecta > Diptera > Stratiomyidae > Chorisops > Chorisops tibialis. The sequence continues at coordinate 274,595,609 of OY770262.1, forward strand.
ATCGATCTCGATTGCTTGTTCGAAAAGGATTTTCTCGGAAAATCCTGAAAGTGTGCTGGAAACGTTCGTTTTTCAATATTTCGAGACTGGACGAAGCCTCAGTTCACGGCTTCGTTTCAGCTCAAGTTTGAGAAATTCCCATTCTTGTCCCGCGCTGTGTCAGTTCACCAAGAAAATTTAATGCATGTGAATTAGAATTAGTGCGAACGTTTGTTTAAATAACACGCGATGAAATTCAGCAATTATTTGATCTGGTGCTATTCGACAATTTTGTAAATTAAAGTAGTATACCCGAATTACTAAACTGAAAAGTCAGAAGAAAAAAATGTCAAAGGGGTAACGAAAGAGCTCTTTGGTAGGCACCTAAGATAACAACTATTTTTTTGTTTTTGTTAATTTTAAATTACTCTGTTTACTGAATAAATTATAAATGACATGTACCGAATGAGAATAATGAATTTCTGAGATAATTATTAAGGCTACCATCTAACCGCCACAGTTTCGTCTCCCTCCCTTCATGAGGCCATCCGTGAGAAATTAAAGGAGACTGTATGGCTTAGGCAGGGTGGGCAGGGTAAGACGTCTCACCATCTTACGACATTGTTGAGGCATCTGATAGTGTCCATACCGCGATCAGAAAAGTTCTTTGTTTTGTTGGGAGACGTAGTCTTCAGGGGTAAGTCGACGTGACGATCTCTAAAGATCGTTTGTTACAGGGCATGGTTTTTATGGTCAGTATCGAACCAACGAACTCTCCACAACCGCAGCTAGACCCGGCATCACGCTAGGATGTCGCTCCAGCCCGATACTGCCCCCGAGATGAACATTGGAGGGTCTCGGACCACTCTACATAATTCCCGAATCTGGTTTTCCCTTCGGACTATTTCGATTTTGGTGTCGAAATAGTCCTTCAAAAAACTTCACAATTAACATGATGTATACATATGTTTCATTCTCACGATTAAGTGATTGCACCAATTCATTATTTTCGCTTCTGATTCCAACAAAACGTTGTGTGCAAAGATGTAGATTAAGCATACCATGTATGTAAATATTTCTAAATTGATTCTAAAACAATCGCATATTATTACAATTTGTATGCGGACGAAGTCGCGGGCGATCGTTAGTACTTACTAAAATAAAAACATTGGAAAACTCGCCATATTTCGCCACCTGCCAACTGTCCTAATAATCAATATTAATGCGATCATTCGTAAGCATTAGAAAAAATGGGACAACTATCTATGTGATTATGCAAACGTGAATTTATTTGTGGCAGACTAATCGAACTATATCGCTCATAATTCACATAACAGTCGACAAATACGAAATTTATCAAAATATTAATCTACAAACAATAAAAATAATTTAACAGTGATGCGTTCTTTATTAATTTTTCTATACTAAATGTTGTTTAAATAATTAATACCATTTAGTTCTCATATGTTGAAAAAAAAAAAAAACGTTTCCTCCAATGCATCCCTTGCGGGGATCGAACCCGCGACCTTTGGATTAGAAGTCCAACGCGCTATCCTCTGCGCCAAAGGGACATGGAAAACGACGTTAACAACGTTATACAAAAAGTGACTGATTTCTATCTTAAATTTCTCCTCCCGTTGACATTTGTAAGGTTTTGTAAGTTTGACGTATATTTCTCCTACAATAAATTTTATGTAAATCTATTTCTCCTCCAGCGCCACAAAGGGACATAGAAAACGACGTTCCAAGTACAACTTGAACCAAAGCTATTGCCGAGATGTGGCTTTGCTTTTTAATTCAAATTAATACACATAGATGACGTGCATAACTATTTCCGAGCAAATGGTGATTGACTATTTATAGAATTCTGCAATAATTTACAACTCAGTTTATAATTTTTGTTCCTGATTTCTCAAGTATTTCGCAATTATACGACTGTAAATGACATGCGAATAAGAAAGAGTGGAAAAGCTCCGATGATATTGCACGTTTCGAAGGCGGTTTGAATGTTGGATTTTTTCACTAAACACTACAAATGTCAAATACGATAGAAAGTAACTTAAAGGTGATGGGGAGAAGACACCGATTCATGTCCCATTAAGACCGCCTATTGTGAAATTCGAAAAAATCGCAGTGTTTATTCGAAAAGCTCTGACGTTTTTATTTTAATAAAGAGTGTAGACATGGAGGTTATGTACGAAAAAGAATATACGACAAACGCTGAATGACCGACACCAAAAAAAAAATGGACCTAAATTCAAAATAATTCAAAATAGGCGGTTTTAATGGGACACCAGGTGGAAAACAGTTCAAACTGAATAAATTATACGTATGTATATTTTTCTTTTATTTTTTCAATATTTAAGGATTGCGGTTCATTTAGGTCGGATAAAAATTTGTAATTATTGGTAATTTTCTTCTCCAGAATTTTGATTATATATTCTAAGATTTTGATACATCTTAGAGAAAAGGAAGGTATGTATGTTCAGTGGTGTCAAATTAAATACACTGGTGGTCAAAATAATAAATACACGCCTGCGTTTTTTGGAAAACATATATTTTTTAGCTTTCAGTACCTCGTAAGTTAAGCCAGTCTATTGAAACGATACGTTGAAATGTGTAGAACATATTAGTAGGAAAAAAAGCATCTTACCTGTTAAGGGTTTTTAATATACAGGGTGTTTGGTACTCCGTACATAACCTTGTAAGGGGTTATTCCTGGATATATTTTGAGCAAAAAATTGTTCTACGGAGATGGTCAATTTTCAATATCCACGGAGATACAGGGTGATCAAGAAAAATCCTTCGGACCTGTACCCTCACTCACTCAAAACGCTATATCTTGAAAACTAATAATCACAATTCAAAGTGTTATAGCTTGTTTTTTAGGGAATCAAATTACCTTTCATTTGGTGTAATAGTCCGCATTGTAACTGTATCCAATTCTGAGATATTTGCTTCAGAACACAAATTTTTGACAGTTTGACCGTCAAAATTCTAAGATCAATGTAGTTTTTCTCTAAAAAACCCATTATAAAAATGTCATTTTATTGTTGTTTTCTTTTGTGTCATATTATTGCCTACAAAAGACGCATACACTTGCATTGCATAAGTTTTATAGTTTAGAAGAAATTATCATTCCAATAATTTAGCACTTTTGTCAAAAAAGCAAGAATAGGTTGATCAACACTCTCCGCTTGAACTAAAAGAACTTAAGAATGGTTTTTACGGTTTATTTCAAATTTCCTTAATTACAATAAATGTTCAAAATGGCTACCTTCATTTTGAATGCACGCTAAAGCTCGTTTTGCCAGTGTTCTCTTTGTGTTCATACTCCTCAACTGCTGCCTTACTTCTGTTGCTGCCGCATCGATTCTGGTGTTTAGATCCTGCAACGTTACTACTTCCGTTGCGTAGACAAGGTCCTTCATCCGTCCCCATACAAAGAAATCCATAATAGTTAAATCAGGGGATCTTGCAGGCCAGTGTATCGGTCCATTTCTACCGATCCAGCGATTGCTATAATTGGAATTTAACCAATCTCTGATCTGTCGGCCGTAATGAGCTGGAGCACCATCGTGTTGGTAAAACATGGAAGCCAATCGTTGCAGTGGCATATCATCCAATAACTCCTGTAGATCATTTGTCAAAAAATGCAAGTAATTGGAACTATTTAAGGTAGGCGGAAGCCTAATAGGACCAATAAAATCGTTGCCAATCACACCTGCCCATAAATTGACACTGAATCTGTGCTGAAATGATGCCTCTCTTCTTGTATGTGGATTGCTCTCAGCCCATGTGTGTAAGTTGTGGAAGTTTGTGATACCGTCCCTGGTGAATTGGGACTCATCCGTCCAAAGAATGTTGCTGATGAAATTCTCGTCACTTATTTGTCGTTCAAGGAGCCAATTGCAAAACTCCATCCTTTTGGGTAAATCAATGGGTAACAGCTCCTGCACTGGTGTGTGGTGGTAGGGATGCAAACGTTCTGCTTTCAGGACACTCCAAACTTTCCACGTAGAGACGTTAAACCGCAATGCCAAGCGTCGTATACTAGTTGATGGATCATTTTGAACTGCAGCTAGGATTCGTTGATCAATTGAAACAGCGATTACCGGCGCAGGATTTGCATTCACTCTGCTTGCCCTAACACTGCCTGTTTCCCTAATCCTTCTGTAAATGTCTTTGAATACTCTCGCGTAAGGTATTCGACGATTGGGAAATCTGTGATGATACAAAGATCGCGCCGCTTGCTCATTTCCCTGACACTCTCCATAGAGGAAAATTATGTCTGCATATTCTTCGTTCGTGAACTCAGGCATTTCGAAATTCTTTTCTAAATTTTAGTGACACCTTGTTCTTTTACAAATTTAACTAAAACTGATAAAAATATGAAGTATGGTTTGCTTTTATAGGCTTTTCATTTTGTTAGGTAACCCATTAAAAAGGGCAAAGTGCTGCACCTAGTTGTGTTGAAACTCATTTTAATTTAATTCATTTTCTCGATAATTTTAATACTACCTAAAGGACATTCATTGATAATTTAAATAGTAATTAAAGGACACAAAGAATATTTCAGTTTAACAACATTTCAGGTAGTTTTTTTAGAACGAGGGTTGGTTTATGGCATATTTTATTTTTAAGCCATATGTATTTTCGCTTATTACCTGGAAAACGGGAAAACCTAAGTCATAAGTATGTGTGCATCTTTTGTAGGCAATAATATGGCACATAAAAAAACAACATTAAAATGACATTTTTACAATGCGTTTTCTTGAGAAAAACTACATTGATCACAGAATTTTGAGGGTCAAAGTATCAAAAATTTGTGGTCTGAAGGAAATACCTCAGGATTGGGTACAGGTACAATACGGACTATTACACTAAAGATAATTTGATTCCCTAAAAAACAAGCTATAACACTTTGAAATGCGATTATTGGTTTTCAAGATATAGCGTTTTGAGTGAGTGAGGGTACAGGTCCGAAGGACTTTTCTTGATCACGCTGTATCTCCGTGGATATTGAAAATTGGCCATCTCCGTAGAACAATTTTTTGCTCGAAATATATCCAGGAATAACCCCTTACAAGGTTATGTACGGAATACCAAACACCCTGTATTTCGATTTGGATTCATTATCCTAATTATAGAGTGGACAAAATAATAAATACAGTATGAGAAATTGTATTGAAAAATTAAATTCTTTTCAAGAGAAGTTTTCAGTTTTATATTTTTTATAATTTCAACTTAGTAATTTATTGCGTGACCCTTATTTTTAAGAATTTCATTCACAACTTTCTTTTGAAATCTGGTGCCACTCTCTTTGTACTGCAGTCCTCAATTCGAACTTATTTCTGGGTTTATGTACATAAACCTTATCCTTGGCTTGCTTCCACAAGTTCTCAATAGGATTACAGTCCGGTGACTTCGCTGGCCAATCGAGAACCGACAATTTTTTGCGCCGCAACCACTCCTTCACTATTTTTGCAGTGTGTTTCGGATCATTATCGTGTTGAAATGTCCATCGAAGTGGCATGTCTTTCACTGCAAATGGCAGCATTATGTCCTTTAGTATGTTCAAATAACTTTCTTTGGTCATAATCCCGTCAATCAACTGAATTGGGCCTACACCATACCAAAAAAATGCTGCCCACACCATTATGCTACCACCCCAATGCTTAACGGTCTTTTTGGTATATTGTGGATCAAATAGTTTGTTGGGAGGACGTCTAACATATTCATTTCCGTCCGATCCGAAGATGTTGAACTTGCACTCGTCACTCCAGAGAATATTTCGCCATTTTCTCGTGCCTTCTTCTCCGCTCCAATCTAAATGGGCCATTGCAAAATTTAGTCGGTTCCGTATGTTTTTTTTACTTAGGAGAGACACTTTTCTTGGTGATCGGGCTGGTAAGTCTGCGTCCAATAATCTTCTGCGAATTGTTCTAGCACTGACTTTAGTATTTGTTTCCTGAAATTAAAAAGCTAATCTCAGCTCGAAACAATAAGAGAAGACAATGGCAAAGATGTAGAGATCCTGCTTTAAAAAAGAAGTCCAATTTCTTCAGAAGGAAATAAGCTATGAAATTTCACAACTGCGAAATAAAAACTGGAATTCTGTGCTGGAAGGTCTAAGCAAAGGCTCCACTAAATTCTGTAAAATCAACAAAGTCTTGAAAAATAGAGGAAGAAGTATATCTTATCTCAAGTTTAACAATAAAAATATTTGTACTGATAGCGAAAAAGCAGAAATACTTGCGGACCAATTCCATTCCTCTCATGATATCGTAGGCTCAAACTCCACCCAAAACCAATTCACTAACGATGTCAATGATAAAATTAATAACCTGCTCTCGATACCCTTACCAAAATTTCAGCCAACCCAACTTTGTAAACCTACTGACATTAAAAACATTCTTCGCAGAACTAAAAACAGGAAATGCCCCGGAAAAGATGGTATACCCAATATTCTCTTAAAGAATCTCCCCAAAAAAGGAGTAGTATTCTTGTGCTTCATCTTTAATAGTTGCCTAAAATTAGGTTACTTTCCTAAAAGTTGGAAAGAAGCAACTATTATAGCTATTCATAAACCCGGAAAAGACTCCTTTTCGCCCAGTAGCTACAGACCAGACAGCTTACTCTCCTCAATTTCAAAAATCTTTGAAAAAATAATCCTATACCGTCTTCAACTTCATACCGAAAATAACGATATTCTCCCTGACCATCAATTTGATTTTCGAGCGAAGCACTCCACGTGTCATCAACTTCTAAGAGTCACCAAATTCGTCAAAAAGGCATTCCAGAAAAAAACATCCGTTGGCATGATCACGTTAGACATCCAAAAAGCGTTTGACACAGTATGGCACAATATACTCCTATTTAAGTTAATGAACTACTCGTTTCCCGAATATTTAATCCGATTGATCGGTTCTTTTCTCTCGCAGAGATCTTTTCAAGTAAAGTTAAAATCCACTAAATCGGAAAGACGCTCTATTCCTGCTGGTGTACCACAAGGGTCTTGCCTAAGTCCCCTACTTTTCAACATATATACTTCCGATCTCCCTAAAGACCCTACTTGTGAATTAGCTACGTTTGCAGATAACACGGCAGTTTTTACCACATCAGAAGACCCCACTACAATCATCAATAACCTACAGAATCAGCTTTGTAAAATCACCACTTTCTTCACGACTTGGAAAATAAAAATGAATACAGCGAAGACTGCAGCAATTTTTTTCACAAAAAGAAGAGCCTCCCAGTACCTACCCTCCCCTACAATTCACACTGTCGGAGAAGATATAACATGGTCCAACAGCATAAAATACCTTGGGATGCACTTAGACAAAAAGCTAACATACCATCATCAGGTATCAAATGCTATTTCTAAAACTCTGTTGCTCATTAGGATATTATACCCTCTGATTAACCGAAAGTCAAAATTATCGACGGAAAACAAACTACTCCTGTACAAAGTTATGATGAGACCCTGTCTTTTATATGCAAGTCCTGTTTGGAATGAATGCGCTCAAGTCCATAAGAAAAAAATACAAATAGCGCAAAACAAATGCCTAAAATTAATACTTAATAAGCCCTGGTATTTTTCAACAAGACGCCTCCACAAACTGGCTGTTATAGATTTTATCCAAACATATATCAATAAAATGAGTGAAATTTTTTTAAGTAGATGTGAATACACCAACAACCCCTTAATTCTCTCTATCATTGAATAGAATTTACTGTTTATTCTTTTTTATTATGTAAATTAGTTTTTAAGTTAGTTATAAGTTCAACTATCTTAAGGTTTTTGAGTTTTCCCCTCTTTTTCCTTACTTCATCCAACTATATTAAGAAAAGTGTCATAAATCAAAATGTCTTATTGTTTAACTATTCATCCATAAGCTGTAAAGATTTCAAACACAATCTGGCCACTAACTGTAAGAAAAATTAGCGTAAGCATGTTATGAAGAAACTTTGGGAAATAAATATATTATGAATTATGAATAGTATTTGTTTCCCGCCAAATCACGACCGAAGACACGAAAGGGTTCCTTTTAGAGACGCGCACAATGATGGAGTGGTTTTCCGTGGTCGACCGCGATTTTCTTTATCATTCTTCTCCTTCATGGCATTCTGGACCATTCCCAAAGAGCAGTGAGAAAATTGTGCAATCTGTCGAAGACAGTAGCCGTCGTCCCTTAGGCGTTGCATTTCGATCCTCTTTTCTGCGGAACAGTGCTTATTTCGACCCATGTTTGAACTAAAGAATTATTACAAAATCAGATAATTTGAACTTGTTACTCGAAAGAAAATAAATTTGGAAAAAAAAATTAACAAGTAGCCCGAAACTACTTATTTAAAAACACTGTATTTATTATTTTGTCCAATGTGAAAGTGGTCCTTTGACTATCAAATTCAAATTGACATGTCCGCATAAAACATATGAACAGGCTTGCTACTTAAAACAATGGCTTCCCAATCTAATGGTTCATTACAGTTGATTACGTCACTTGCAAAGCATTGCCAGCTGAAAAAATAGATGTTTTACAAGGAACTTAAGGGTGTATTTATTATTTTGACTACCAGTGTATAAATGAAGTTTCAGAAGGGCTACCCCCTCCTTCTTCATTTTTAAACGTCATTATCAATCCGCTCTCGTACTTCTGAAACTTCATTTATACACTGGTAGTCAAAATAATAAATACCTTAAGTTAAGGAGTTTGGTATTTTTTTTACCTGCTTCATCCTTAAATAGATTACCTGCAAAGGCTTAGCCTGATACCTTTTTTAGTTTTTGTGAAACTGCTGTCTAAGCAAGTCAACTTTTAATAAATTTCAAAAATGGATAGAAATTTCGTGTGTTGATTAAAAATAACTTTTTAAAAGGGAAAACAGCTAAAATAACCAAAGAAAAATTAGTTAAACATTATGAGGACTCTGCATCATCGATTGCAATGGCTTACAAGTGGTTTTCAGAACTCAAGCGTGGTCGTACGAACACAGTGCACCATACAAAGTCCAGGTCATCCAAATGAGGTCACCATTCTAGAAATGATCGACAAAATCCATGATCTCGTGCTGGGAGATCGTCGAGTGAAAGTGCGTGAGGTAGCTAAGGCAGTAAGCATCTCATATGGCCGTGTTTGGAATAATTTGAAAAATCATTTGAACATGCAGAAGCTGTCCGCAAGATGAGTGCCGCATTTGCTCACAATCGACCAAAAACGCAATCGTGTGAAAACTTCACAGCACAATTTGCAACTGTTTCAGCGTGATTCAAATGAATTTCTTCATCGATTCATAACTGTTGATGAAACATGGATCCACCACTACACTCCAGAAACCAAACAACAGTCAAAACAATGGATGGAAGCCGGTTCAAGCACACCGAAGAAGGCAAAAAACGTTCCATCGGCTGAAAAGGTTATGGCGACAGTTTTTTGGGATTCCAAAGGAATAATTTTCACCGACTACTTGGAGAAAGGAAAAACAATAACGGGGGCATATTATACTTAGTTATTGGATCGACTGAATGCTGCAATCAAGGAAAAACGGTCGCATTTGGCGAAGAAAAAAGTGCTGTTTCATCACCACAACGCTCCAGCTCACACGCCTGCTGTTGCAATGGCAAAATTGTTGGAATCACGCTACGAATTGCTTTCACCCACCGTAATCTCCAGATTTGGCCACGTGTGACTTTTTCTTGTTTCCAGACTTGAAAAAATGGCTTGCTGGAAAGAGATTCACCACGAATAGTGACGTCATCATTGAAACCAACGCATATTTTAAAGGGTTAGAGAAATCTTGTTATTTTGAATGGTTCCAAAAATTGGAAAAACGCTGGACTAAGTGTATCGAGCTAAAAGGGACTATGTTGAAAAATAAAATAAATGTTTGCCGGAGAAATTTTGTTCTCTTCATTTTTACACGTCAATATCAATCCGCCCTCGTTCACAGCGAGACTGTTTTACATAAATTATTTAAACAAGTGGTAATGAGCACGAGACAGTATAAATAGCACACTCTACTACTTATCAATATTTTCAAAGAAAATTTGCAGGAAATGATTATAATAACGATTAACGTCGTAATTGAAAACGTTTTTGTTTAATTAATAATTTGAATTTGTCGAAAATTAATTTACAGATTTGAACATGGAACGTGGTAAGCATTCAACTCACCGGTTCCGGTTACATCTCTTAGCATATTGGGAAAATGGCTAGTGAAATCATTTCTAGAAAAAGTTTTCCGGGTATAGTTTTTCCGTAATTTAATTAAATGAAAAAACCCTCATATTATGAAAGTAACGGTTTGAAGTTTATGAGATTTTTTCTTGAGTAATCAAGTCTGCGTACTAATTCAGCATTTATCCAACCATGGTTGAGTTATTCGGATTCTTAGTTTTAGGTTTTAGTGCTCCCTCTACCTCCCCCTTAACTCTTCCACACCCCACAATGGGTGTTAGCCTGAGGTCCGCAACCATTTACAATCCACAGAAAAATGAACTTTCTGTCTTGAAGGGTTTGGGGGTTAATGTGCGCTGAGCGTAGACATCGGCGGACGGCGTACAGACAGACGGATTTTTTTTTCATATTTAGACTAATTTAGTCATGAAATGCGAAAAAACAAAATTTCATGGTAGCAAATTTTTTTTCCCCAAGTCGATTACTGAAATAGTAAAGCAAAACTGGCAAGCTTGTACTACGCATATAGATAGGCACGACCCCAAAGGCACTAAGTGCGTTAGTCAAGGTCATCTCCAAAGATCCTTAAGTATGACTGATTTTATGACGGTAGTCTAGAGAGAACTAATTAAATAAAACGCGAAAGATGTAAAATGTGTAAAGGTTGCTGGATCAGATCGGTATATATATTTGGGTTTTCCCATAGATCCTTAAATATGAATGAGTTTATGACAGTAGTTTTGAAATGAATAAAGTGTGAAGTAAATTACATACGGAATAAATGATGCTTTGGAAGTTTTTGGCTGATCGCAAGGAGAGGGAAGTGAATTTGAATAATCTTGCTTTGTTTTACTGCAACTAAATCAGAACACAGCAATTTATTTTTTTCATTTCAAAACAAAAACAAATATTATCATATAGTGAAATTGTGATGTTTGTATGGGAAGTGGTAGAAGGCGTGAAGGAATATTGGTGGAAGGGGGGGGGGGCTAGCTGGGCTAACATTTCACAAGGCTTAGGTTTAAGTTGTAGGAGGGTGGTTTCGTAGAACTACAATGCACTGGGGCCATCTAGTTGGGGCCATCTAGTTGGGCCCATTGTACTCCCCAGGGCTGTAGTCGTAAATACAGCAGAGGGAGGGTATACGCTGCTGTAAGGCTAGAGTGGTCACCGGTGACCGATGATGCCAAATTTATAAAATTAACAAAGCATTAACAATATTGAACTGCAATTTAATTGTCCTACACAACAATTTATTTTAAACTTAGAAAGATGTACTCCCAACAAAGTCCGCGTGGTGATCAAATAGTTTTCTATAGCAATTAAAATATTTTACACTTTTCACCCTGTGGGATGGGGACAGTAGAATTCACCCACAGCCAGTCCTGCTTGCCCTAATCATGGGCTTATCACCCGTGATCTTAAAACTGATGCGAAAAACGGATACAGCGCCTCGGATACGGACAGATTCTACGGTAACGACTTTTGGCATTCGAAAACGGACTATGATTGACTTCTGGAACGTTCGATCATTGAATGACGAGGGAAGGGCTGGGGCACTCGGTCCTTGCGCCGCCAATCAGTGATCGAGCGCGAAATGGAGTACTATAGCATCCAAATCTTGGGCTCGAGGTAGGTCAGGTGAACAGTATCAGGAGAAGAACGAACTCCTAGCGGAAACAGCATTCTATACGTCCTGAGAGGGAAGCTAAAAATGTCGTGGCGGTCGTCCTTACACCGAGAGCGAGAAACAGTCTCATCAGCTGGGAACCAATCTCGGATAGGATTATCGTCGTCAGGCTCAGGACCAATGTCAGAAACGTCACAATTCTACAGTGCTATGCACCAACTAATACCGCAACACCTGGTGACAAAGATGAGTTTTATAGCCAACTGAGTGCTACTTTCGAGCGTGTTCCAAGAGATATGAACGCCCAGGTTGGCTCTGACAGCACTAGACTAGAACACGTCATGAGAAAGCATGGTGATCATCACGACCTTGGATTAAGAGAGCCGAAAACGGCGAATTATTTCTGGAGTTTTGTAGTACTTGGCAAATGGCCACCGGAGGAACCATTTTCCACACTATTTGGCTTTAAGTCGCCGTTGGAGAAGATGTCTCCTCGATGTGCGAGCGAAGCGTGGAGCTGATGTGGGGAGCGATCACCACTTGATGGTTGCCTTCTTGAGATTTTTCACACCAGCTATCCGGCGACCACAAATTCTTCAAATGAAGCGCAAGCTTAATGTGAATAAACTCAGAGACCCCAACAAAAGCGCGAGTATACCACCATTCTACGCGAAAAGCCATCTACATTGGGCGAATATGAAATACGCACACTGGACGCCAATTGGGAAGCAACCATAAACACGTTTCTAACTAGTGCTGAAAAATCTGTGGGATATGTTCAAAGCGGTGAGAAGCTCTGGATGTTGCAAGACACATGAAACAAGGTTGGGGATCGGAAAAGAGCCAAATTGGCAATCATCTCTCAACCCGATGTCAACCAATGAACACCCGACTTGAGGCAGAACTACCGCAATGCTCATATACAGGTTAAAAAGGCTGTTAGATGCGATAAGAGAAAGTCCATTGAAGATCTGGCTAACAAGGCAGAATCTGCGGCTTACCTTGGGGATATGGGTTCACTATTCAAAATCATGAAACAGTTGACGAACAGGAATTTCACCGCCAACCACCTGGTGAGAGATGTCAACGGAACTCTCCTTAATATGAGTGAACACCAGTTGCGGCGATGGAGGGAATATTTCTCTGATATTTTAAACATCTTGTCAGAGGAAGATATTCCAGAAACAGAACAACTACCAAATATCCAACCGCAACAATCCTCTATTAGGGACGAACCCCCAGATAAGGAAGAGATAGTTTCCGTCAGTCGGTCAATGGCGGGAAGGAAAGCTCCAGGTATAGACGGACTACCAACCGAACTCCTCAAAGCGGACCCGGAAATAACAGCCGATATACTCCTCCCACCCTTCACTAAGGTGTGGAATGATGGAAGATATCCGACTGAATGGAAGGAGGGCGTCATTGTGAAAATTCCGAAGAAGGGCGACCTTCGGAATTGTGGCAATTGGCGTGGTATATGTCTACTTACTGTCGTATCGAAAATCATGGCTAAGGTGATTCTTATTAGGATTAGTCATGTCGTGGAGAGCACTCTCGAAGTTTATCAGGCTGGATTCCGTAAAGGGTCGTCTTGTACCGGCCACACAAATACGGATAATATTTGAGCAATCCGACGAAATGGACTCGCCACTTCATCTCATGTTTGTGGACTTCGAGAAGGCTTTCAACGGCGTTAAGCAAGAATACATGTGGAATGCTTTGCGTAGGAGAGGTATTCTAGATAAGCTCATAGCCATGATTAAAGAATCGTACGAAGATGCAAGGTGTTGAGTCTTGCATAGAGGAGAGATGTCCGAGAGCGAACGGGTGTCAGACAAGGCTGCATATTATCACCAGCCCTGTTTCTGCTAATAAATGACATCTTGAAAGCTGCACTGGAAGGTGGGGAAGATAAGGGTGTTTAATGAAGACTATTTAACATCTTACGTCACCTTAATTGTGCTGATGACGTGTGTTTGCTTGCTTGTTCGGACTTAGAGTCAAATGTCGCTCGTTACATTCTAAATGCAAAGAGGCGGGATTGAAAATAAATGTGCGTAAAACTAAGCACATGCACATGGATTCGAACACAAGCACACCTAACGGACAAGATGTGGAAGAGGTGCAAGATTTTTGTTAGTCGAAAATGATATTGAGGCTCGTCAAAATAAAGCTCGTCAGGCTTTCGGTATCCTTTCCCCTTTTTGGAGGTTAGAGAGATCTCTCTTCGCAGGAAGCTGCAAGTTTTTAACGCATGCATCGAATTCGTGTTGTTTTATGGCTGTACTACGGTGAAAATGACCGTTTAACTTACCAAGAAACTTCATACTTTCGTAAACCAATGTTTTCGAAGCATTTTAGGAATATTCTGGCCAGAAGTGATCTCCAACGACGAACTTTGGAGTACAACTGGACTTAACTAAAATAGGCATTGAGATTCAAAGGCCGAAGTGGCAGTGGATCGGTCACATTTTGAGGAAACCAGAGCGAAATATCGCCAAACAGGCTCTAGATTATCGACTTAGCTAGAGTGTAGCGTAGTGAGTAGCGTGTTGGTCTACAATGCAAAGGTCGTGAGTTCAAATCCCGGTCGACGGATAATTCCAGCACACTACCTGCTTAGGTATACCTCGGTTACTTCAATCTACGAAAATAAAAAACTCGTAGATAGAGGGTTGTGCGAAGGGCTAACAAATCTTCCGCAATAAATAATGAAAATGTTAAGGAACCTGAAGGTCAGGAGGCCAAGGCCCGATTTGGGCTGTAGCGCCATTGAAAAAGGCTCTAGATTATAATCCTCAAGGAACACGTCTGGTTGGTCGATCATGTAGCACATGCAAGCGAGTAGTTAAGTAGGAGGCCAGAGGAATAAACAAGTCTTGGCAACAACTAAAGGCCGATGCTCAGGATCGCGCTTTGTGGAAGAGAGCTGTTTCTGTCGTATGCCCCTATCAATCAATCAAATTCCTGTTAAGACCCCCTATAGGGGCATAGGACAGAAACAACTCTCTTCCACAAGGCGCGATCCTGAGCATCGGCTTTAAGCTGTTGCCAGGACTTGTTTATTCCTCTGGCCTCCTGCTCAACTGCTCGCTTCCATGTGTTACATGGTCGACCAACCCGACGTCTTCCTTGAGGGTTATAATCCAGAGCCTGTTTTGCGATGTTTCGCTCTGGTTTCCTCAAAGTATGACCGATCCACTGCCACTTTCGCCGTTGAATCTCAATACCTATTTTAGTCTGGCGAGTTGTACTCCAAAGTTCGTCGTTGGAGATTACTTCTGGCCAGAATATTCCTAAAATGCGTCGGAGGCATTGGTTTACGAAAGTCTGTAGTTTCTTGGTAAGTCGAACGGTCACTTTCCACGTAGTACAACCATACAACAACACGGATTTGACGCATGCGTCAAAAACTCGCAGCTTCGTGCGAAGGGAGATCTCTCTTAACCTCCAGAAAGGGGAAAGGATACCGAAGGCCTGACGAGCTTTATTTAGCCGAGCCTCAACATCCTTTTCGGCTCCGCCGTCCATGCTGACAATGCTTCCGAGATAGCAAAAATCTTGCACCTCTTCCACATCCTGTCCATTAAGAACAATCGGTGTGCTTGCGTTCGAACCCATGTGCATGTACTTGGTTTTACGCACATTTATTTTCAGTCCCGCCTCTTTGCATTTAGAATGCAACGAGCGAACATTTGACTCTAAGTCCGAACGGGTATGTGCAAGCAAACACACGTCATCAGCATAATCAAGGTAACTTAAGATGTTAAATAGTCTCCATTGAAGACCTTTTCCTTCCCCACCTTCCAGTGCAGCTTTCAAGATGTCATTTATTACCACCAGAAACAGGGCTGGTGATAATATGCAGCCTTGTCTGACACCCGTTCGCACAGGAAAGCTCTCGGACAGCTCTCCTCTATGCAAGACGCGACACCTTGCATCTTCGTAGGATTCTTTAATCATAGCTATGACCTTATCTGGAATACCTCTCCTACGCAAAGCATTCGTATGCCCCTATAGGGTACCTTAACAGGAATTTGATTGATTGATTGCTTTTTTTACAACTACACATGTCCGTAGCTTACCTGTTTTGTGTCCATGGAAGACTGTCACAGTTTTGTTGCAACAACTTTGAATGTGGTTAGACCACTGTTTCTGGACAAGTGCAATTTGCGAATATCTTCTTAAGAGGTGTTGTGAGTGGTAGTAGCCGCTCTACTGTGATGTAGATTTGCTTGAACCACTGTGAGTTTGCCGGCTTCAATAGGAGTCCAGAGTCTTCAATGATACCCGGGATCGACACAGATACTTTCGTCAGTCTAGGAGCCTCGGCACCTTCTAGTACCTGTAGCTTGATGTTCTTCAAGAGCTCGTTCATCTTGGGAACCGCCTCCTGAAGGAAGACCAGAGTGTTTTGCTCAGAACAAGTTATCCTAAGATAACCTGGCTTGAAGTCGTACTCCGAAAGGCTTGGCTTAGCTGGTGGATTAGCTTCCCTCAGAATGTTCCTCAAGGAAGAGTAGAACTCAGGCCTCATAGACTCTCGTATTATGCCTAGCAAGTCGTTGGTGTTAATGACTGCTGCCTGGAAGGAACTCCTAGCGACGTCGCTATAGGTAGCCGATCTCGACTGTTTCTTTTTTGCTGCAGGTATCGGCGTATTACTATCATTCGTTCAGATGCGCCTTTGTTTCTGCTTTAGTGGCTCAAAAAGGGTTAATAGGTTTTTAAGCCTTCTCGTTAATTTTTATGTTTAAGATGTTTGCAAAATTCTGTCTGTTTCTGTAAAAGCAAAGTGCATTTACAGAAAGAATAGTGTATATGTATATATTTCTTTCTAGTAATAGTCAAAGAGATATTAGATGAGCTCTTACCGTCAGATATATTATTGTATTTCGTGAAATTGTGTAATTTATATGGAAGGTTCAAAGTTCACTTAGAGTATAAAAAGAAAAAAAAACCAACTTTAATGAAGAAAAGAGAAGAAAAAATTAAAAACATGTGTAATGTATTTTCTTGTAATACTAGAGTTCTAATCGAACGGATAAATAACGTTTGAGATAAATTCGTTGCATTCTCATGAAATTTTCTGTAGATAAGCCATAAGGATAAAGAAAGAGGAATCCATAAACGGGGTCCAGTCGCTTATAAAAAAATTTCTGATTGGGACTCACGACGCCAGTAGTAATCTTTTCAAAAAGTTATACCTATGAAACGCTGCTGGTATACAATACCTGGTATTGATAATACCATCAGTGTATCACCCAATAACACGTATATACGTGGCTAACAACCTGATATAAACGTGGTATTAAGATCTTTCATGGGATACGAAATTCGCAAATTTTTCATGGTATACCATGAAAGGAAGGGGCTATGTACATAATACGTTATAGCAGGTACTTAAACCTTTTTGCGTCGCTGTGATTATATCAGTTGAATATTTAAGCTAAATTTCCCTGTTCATTCGTGATAAGGGCTATCAACTGACAAAATTTCGAATTTAAATTCATGGAAATCGTTGCCACCTTCAACAAAACCGGACGTTGCCATGTGAAATAGTGATTTAATTGCTGTGGCGAATATTTTAATGCAGAAATTGCGTACAATTTTGCACACTTTTTATGAAATATGTGGCGACGTTTCAATTTATGGACAGTATATCAGCCTTCCTAGTATGCTATATTACGTTTGCAATACCAGGTATTGTATACCAGCAGTGTATCATAGGTATTATATAGGAATTTCATTTCGTAACAAAGATCAGGTACTGAAGCAGTTCGCATCCTAGAAACTTAAAAAAGGTACTCCAATATTTAGAACCTCAAAATTATAGATAAAGCAAAAAAAAACTATGTAGTAATACAAGTATTTTGTTCTTACATTCTTCAATAAAGTAAGCCATGTCCTAAGAAGGCACAGGACGAAATCTTGCGTCCATCAAATTTAAAACAAGAATCATGCTCACATTTTGCATAAAATGAATAAATTCATTTTTCCAATAATGCTTTTTAATGTGTTTCTTCCTAAGCATCAATAATTGACGACCGATCCAATATTCATAACGAATTCTTCCACTTGAATGCCAATCCAAATAAATTACAAGAATCCATTAAATTTGCCAATTTATCAATTTGATGCATTCGATCGACCATCATCGAGCATCTAATCAACTATCGATACAAACCAAAATTTATTGCTAAGATTTCGAAACGCTATACACGTAGCTATGTGGTACTCACATAAGTCAATAAAACTTAACCGGATATCCGAAATATCCTCATATTTGAATACCTCTAAAAGCATAGAAGCTCTCGACAAAGCAACTATCAAATACATAAAAGACTTCCATTAAATCAAAGCATTCATACGAGCAAGGATAAAGTAAGTTTTTTTTTTGTGATTTATGATCAAATAAAGTGGTTGAATTTACATATCATAAATAATACTTCCCGATTTCCATCTATGCAAATAGTTTTTCCCCCAACATACATCATGTTGAATATTTTCGCATTTTGGGAGCTCATCATAAGTGAATATAATGTAGTCGTACAACAACTACTTTACGAAAATGGATGGACTGACATCCCTCACGACATTTCGTAACTATCAAGGGATGTTCTTTTTAGTAAAACTATGGAAAACTAGGTATAAAGCGCCGGCTGGTATTACTGAAAAGTTTGAATTGGAAAACTAAAAATGTAAATTAAATGATTCGAAACACTTGGTAGAATCTATGAAATTAATTTCGTGTTCTGAATTTTTTGGGAATCAAATTAATACGATACTTAGGATGATTATTTATCTATTTTGCTATTTGTGAAATCCAAGTAATACATTGTGAAAACGGGAGTTCGAAAAAACTAGAACGCATTCTGGTATTGGTATGTTAATGTTTTGAACTTGAGTTATCAGTAATAGTTTTAGTATATTTATTCAGAATGTATCTAAAAGTTTGTATTTTACTAGGAAATAGTAAGTCGCGTATGGATATTAATACAAAGGGAGGTGAAAAATTTCCAGAATGACAGGGGGTAAAATTAAACAATTTATTATTTTTCCTTTTCATTATATTCTCCTTATTAATTTCTTCTAAAAACATAGCAGAATCATTATTGCATACGATACTCTAGATGAAATGGGGAAGAGTTTAATGTACCGAAAAGTATGTCATCTCAAATTCTTCGAAAAGTGAATAAAGACTTTTGAATGGGAGGAGATAGATGCAGAAAGGGAGGTTTGTCATTTTTGTATATGAGACCGAACGTGTTATGCAAAATGTGTGATGCTGGATTTAAAGTTCGTAGCCTTCATAATTTTCGAGGAAATTGAACGCTTTTTGTTTGAATTTTTGGTATTTGTATGGGAGGTGGCAGAGGAAGTGGAAGTTTTTGGATGATTTTAAATCTGCTTATAAACATCCATCACATTGCTCTATTATAATTTTAGAGTCGATAGCTCTCACATGTTCGAAGCAGAAATACTTTTCCTGAATTTCCAATACAAAAATTTGTATTTGTGTTTTTTTTTTTTTAGAATTTATAATAATTACTAAAGGACAAATTCTGGCAAAATTTTAAGTTTCCACTTTTTCTAGTTTCAGTGAAAATCGATGAAATGCATTTTACCAAAATTTTGCATTCGTTGTATGGGAAGGGGTAGAAGGAATATTGGAATCAAATCAAAATTTGTTGACATTAATGAGATTGTAATAGTACACTTTTATCAAAATTTAAAGTTGATAGCTTTGACGGCTTTGAAGAAAAATGATTTAATCGAAATTTCGAAATTTCGTAAAATTTGTTTTCAAAATTGGCTGCAATTCTAATATAAATAATTATGGCAAAAATTTGTTCTTTTGGCTTTGCTAGTCATAATAAAAACCGATTAAATGCATATTTGAACATAACAGAATTATGATTGGGCGTAAAGCCCAATCATATGATACTCTAGATGAAATACTTACCTTTTGTTTGGGAGGTGGTTAAATCAGAGGGGGAGGTTTGTAATTTTTCTATGTAACACTGAACGTATTATATAAAATATTTCATGCTGAATTCAAAGTTTCTTGCTTTCATAATTTCAAGGAAATTGAACAATTTTTGTCTGAATTTATGGTATTTGTATGGGAGGTGGCAGAGAAAGAGCGGTAATTTTGGTTGATTTTTAATCTGCTTATCAACATCCTAATCACACTGCCTTGTTACAATTTTTATGTCCAAAGCTCTCATATGTTCGAAGGAGAAAAAGTTTTCTTGAACTTCCAATATAAAAATTTGTATGGGAGGTGGTAGAAAGAGTGGGGTGAAGGCGATATTTTTTTTTGCTTTTATTACAATTATTAAGGGACAAATTCTGACAAAATTTCAAGTTTCTACTTCTTCTAGTTTCTATGAAAATCGGTTAAATGCGTTTACCAAAATTCTGCATTTGTATGGTAGAGGGTAGAAGGAATATCCGAATCAAAACCAAATTTTCTGACATCAATTATATTTAAAATAGTATACTTTTGTCAAATTTTAAAGTTGATAGCTTTGACGGTTTTGAAGAAAACTAATTTAATTGAAATTCCGAAATTTCGTAAAATTTGTATGGGAGGGGGAGTGAGGTAAAGTTGATAGTTTTTCCAAATTTAGTTGCAATTATAATAAAATTAGTTATGACAAAAATTCGTTCATTTGGCTTTGCTAGTTGCATTGTAAACCGAATAAATGCATTTTTGAAAATTGTGCATTTGTATGGGAGGTGGTAGAAGGAGTACGGAGATCAGATCAATATTTCTTGAGGTTAATGATATTTATATCATTATACTATGACCTAATTTTCAAGTCAATAGCTGAAATGGTTTTGGAGAAAAATCAATTTCTTTAAATTTCGAAATTTAATGAAATTTGTATGGGAGAGGGTAGAAGGAGTGGGGGGATGTGGCCCGTTCACGAACTTAAAGTTACTTTTTTGCTAAAAATGACATACAACAAATTTCAGCACGATAGGTCAAAGCTATCGACAGTTATGTTGTAGACAGACAGACGGACAGACAGCAACTCGGAATCGAGGTTTTTGAGAGACAACAAATATTTCTGTACCCTTGGCGGCTCTTTGCGAGCATTATTCCTTAGTGTTACAAACGGTAAGGCAAACACAATATACTCTCAGATTTCATCTAGAGTATAAAATTTTTTTATCAAGGTCTTCAAAGTGGAATTGCTGACTTCACCTCTTGGTAAATTTTCTTCCCCGAAATTCTTTCTTCAGTAAAATAATAATTGAAAGTGGCCAGATCTGGACTTTAAGAGAGTGGTTCAATATTCCGTAGGGAAGCCATTGCATCGTGGCTCTTGCGAACAGATGCGTTGTCGTACAAAAGCAGCACACCTCGAGTCCACTTTCTACTTCTTTTTTCTTTGATGGCATTCTTTAATTTCTGTAGCAGGTTAGCATAGATCCCTCTTTGTCATTTTGTCCTTTTTCTTTAAAGTCGATCAAAGAAACCCCCTCTGAATCCCAAAAAATAGTGGCATTGATTTTTCCAGCGGTCGTTGGATGGGTATAGATAGGGAAGGCATCTGATCAGCGTCATTAAACGACACCCAGTGTTATGACTATCATATACACATCAAAGGCTCTGTCCACAAAGGAACGCCACTGGGTGGCATAATATCGCCTCTCTTGTGGGTCCTATAGGGAATGAACCCCTTTCCATTTTAAATCGGAACGGCTTCCCCACTATAGCACAAGCAAACGATCTTGTCATCATACTAACTTTTTTTTTTACGGCTACCGAGTATAACTTAGGGGGTCACCCTTTAATGCAATGCACAGTTATGTCGGTATAGGAACTGGAGGTATTTAGGTGGAGAGAGACGAAAACTGGTACGTTTGAACAAGTTCTAGGGGACCTTATGCAGTCCGCTTTACAATTGTTACAGTTGGGCACTAGATAAAGGACTTACTGAATAAAGTCCTCAGAATGAAACGCCCGAATGGTTTCACTGTTAAAACTTTAATTTTCATGTACAGTGTGTACACTTACCATTAACCCACAAAAACGGATCTGGTCCTCTTCTCTAGAAGAAGATCACATGTTTTCAATCCACCAACCATTCAGGGTATGGTCCTCTCAAATCAAGTTAACTATTCAGGCCTTATTCTTGATAGTTAATTATCCTGGAAGGCCAACATTCAAGAACGAGCAAGAAAAGCTACCGAAGCCTTCTTCGCTTGCAAAAAGACATTCAGTTTGAGATGGGGCCGTGAGCCCACTGTGGTATACATTCAGTGGGCTCACGGTATTGTCAGACCAATAGCGCGCTGGTGTGGTGGCCAGCGGTGATACTAAAAACCAACCCAGTAGCTAATCCAATGGATGGCATGTCTGTGTATAACAGGTTCTCTTAGAACCACGCCAACTTCAGCCCTGGAGGTAATTCTCTCACTACCTCCACTTGATCTTTTTATAAAACAAACAGCGGGTCTAACGTCTGCCCAGCTAGACCCCCCCCCCACCACTTTATTGAAAAATAACGAAAAGAATTATGTTCTATTTATGCGCTCTCGAAAACACAAAGAAAAAATGTTGCGCTCATTTGGCTTAGTAGGAATTAATTATTTTAAAATGGGGGGCTGAGTAGGCGGCAAGCCAGCCCCCCCCCCACTCCTAAGAAATGATATAATTGATAAAATAAATACATAGGAATTATGCGCTCTCAGAATCCGGCAAATTCGATTTTTACGCTACGCCCTTTTAAGGACCTCCCAAACAACTCGAAAGCTCGGAAGACAGTAAAACAGAAATGCCTACTCGAACAACGCAAAATCCTATATCGATCGTGCATCATAACGTACCTACATACCAATCTACCGTATAAAAATTATGCATGTCCTCCTCCTCCTTCTACCACCTCCCATACAAACTGTACTTGTCATGAATTACTCTAAGCCAATTTACTCAGTGCGTATAAAATTCAACGGGCTGAAACTGTGCACTAAATATTTATTTAAAATTTTTAGTAAGGCCAAAAAAAATTAAACGATTAGCTTTACCCCTTCTACCCCTTCCCATACCTAATGACACAATTTCGCAATTCGACAATAAATGGATTTGCTCGAAAAGTATAAAAGCTATTAGTCTGAATTTCGGGATATATTGATTCCATAATAATTTCAATCTACAGTATAAAAATTATTTGCGTCCTCTCTCTCCTTCCACCCCCTCCCATACAAACTACACTTTTTCATGAAATGCTCTAAGCCGATTTTCTCAGAACATATAACATCTATCGAGCTCACATTTTGTAACAAATACTTATTTAGCATTATAACTAAGATCAGAAAAAAATATTTCATTAGCTTCACTGCTTGTTTCTTGCGGCAGCGTCAAATTGGGTCTTATAAATAGCCCACGGTGTTTGTCCATCGAAGATTGGAGCTTTGAGACCCTTGTGCGTAACATGTTTTGTCTTGATGACGCCAGTCGCTTTCACGTTATCAAAGTTCCTTTTTAGGCGTTCGACTTCTTCTTCGAAGATCCGAAGTTTCTTCTCTACGTTTTCTTCTGTTGCCTTACCCATGGTGTCTATTTTATTATTTTGCAGCTCCAATTTTGGTTGAGGTCCTTTGAGGTCTGATCTAATTTCTCTAGTTTCTGATTAATGTCCGCAGATTGTTGCTCTAATTTCTGATTAATGTCCGTTGTCACAGCTGATTGTTGTTTAATGTCCACTGATTGTTGCTCTAACTTCTGATCAATGTCCGCTGATTGTTGTTTAATGTCCACTGATTGTTGCTCTAATTTGTTCATCATTTGTTGCATTAACTGTGTTAGAGCATCCGATGTACCAGAACACTCCTCTCCACGAGCTTCTTTGATTTGGAACTCAAAACTATCTGCATCCTCACCCTCAGCCTCAAGTGTCTCGATCATACGGCTGACAAGTTCAGACTTACTCCCTGTCGTAGATAACTCGCGTCTACCGAGCTCTTCCTTCAGCTCCGTTAATTGTATGTCCTTTAGATAACGCGGCATTTTCACTACCGATTATTTCAAGTTTTTCCGCGATTCGAATTTACTTCACTAATTAAAGTCACTGCTCACTCAAGCACTCGAGAATATTCGATTTCACAAAATTCTCACTGTCCGTTCGAGAATTTTAGTTTCACTTTTTCGCTCTCACAAAATTATCCGTTCGAGAATTTTAATTTCACTCGCGATTTTTAACCCCAATTTATCCTTGAAATCCCACTTCTGACACCAATTGTTGCGAGCTAGGGGTTCGTCGGGATTTCAAGTAAATCACAATTCGTTTAAAAATACCTAAGTGATAATTTATTTATTCGCACTTTGACTTAATTCGTACTTTAACTTAATTCGCACTATATGGCACCACCGATATTGGTCTATCGCGTTCTTCCACAGATGTCGCTGAATGACTGACTGCTCGCTGAGAGCTACCGTGGTTTTATACCATTTTCCCTAATTCTCAAAGCTTCCGTCGGGTGTCGTTGGGTGTATGTCTAGACTATACTGGAAGGTTCTAGATCTTCGGCTTCAAATTCTAAAAAATCCTGTTTTGTTTGAACGAATGCTGCTTTTTTAAAACAGTTAATGATGGTTGCTGTATCAACTATGGCCCACGAAGTTCTAATGAAATACAAAGCTTCAAGAACATTGATAGTTTTGGCGAGCTCTGATGCTGATTTCATTGTATGTATCTATTTTTGAGATGATATGTTTAAGGATTAATCCTCTGTACTGTACCTTAAAATTTTGAATTATCCCTTGATCCAGGGGTTGACAGACTGATGTAGTATTAGCCGGTAAGAAAATTATTTTAACGTTTGTCAAATTTAAATCTTTCGGATGAGACGCCGCATTATCCAAAAACAAAAGGACCTTTCTTTTTTGAATTTTCATTTTACGGTCGAATTGTTGTAACCATAATGTCACGCGTCATCCACGCTTTTTTATTTGACTTGGCTGGTAAGGCTTGGATGCGAAGATTTTTGAATGCTCGAGGGCGGGCTGCTTTACCGATAACTAAAAGCATCTGTTTTTCCCCTGCCGTGTTAACACAAAATAAAACTGTCAGCCTTTCCTTTGACAGTTCACCTCCAATACATTTTTCCGATGTCAGGGCGAATTTTTCGAGTTAGCAAGACTGCGGCACATAATTCAAGACGAGGCATGGTCAATGTTTTATGCGGAGCAACTCTAGTTTTGGCGAGCATCAGGCTGACCTTGTCCTTTAAGCTTGTTGATTGAACTACCATATAAATGACAGCAGCATAAGCCCGCTCTGAGGCGTCGCAAAACCCATGAATGTGAAGCACGCTTGTTTTATCGCTTCCCGTCCAACGTGGAATGGATATCTGATTAAAACATGGCACATGTTCACAGAATAATTGCCAATTATTAGCTAATGGCTCCTGGATCATTCCACCCTATTTTGAGTCGTCACAATCATTGCACGAGAATTTTTGCTGTAACTACCACCGGCGCTAACCAGCCTAGTGGATCGAAACATCTCGCAATTAGAGAGAGAATGTGGCGCTTGGTTGGCGATGTCCAATCAGGAAGCTGTGTTACTACCTGAAATAAATCAGTCATTGGCTTCCAATTTAGACCTAAGATCTTCAATTGAGTTCCCTCCTCAACGGGAAACTCAATGGCCAGCCCATGATTGTTCTGGTCAATCCCTGCTAACAAAGTTGGGTCATTACTAGCCCATTTTCGCAGAGGCAGTCCCGCGCGAGAGAGACATTCTGTTATTTGATTACGCCTTTGGACAGCTCCTGCTCTGGAGTCATCACCAAACATTATGTCGTCCATATATCTTTGACGTTTTAGGATTGAAACTGCTAGAGGAAAATCTCGTCCCTTATCTTCAACGATTTGAAGTAGTACTCGCTGTGCTAGGAAAGGAGCACATGCAGTGCCGTATATCACAGTATTCAATACGTATGATTGAATTTCTTCTTGTGGGGATGATCTCCAGAGAATCATTTGATAATGTCGATCTCTTGGGTCAACCCAAATTTGACGAAACATTTGAGCAATGTCCGCCGTGAGTGCGTATCTAAACGAGCGCCAAATAAGAATTACTGACACGAGATCTGTCTGTAAGTTAGGTCCCGGTAGTAAGTGATCGTTAAGGGACGACCCATTACTTGAATGAGCGGATGCATTGAATACAACTCTAACTTTGGTGGTTGTGCTATCCTTGACCACTGGATGATGTGGTAAATATACCGATGGCATCTCCAGGTTGGCACCTTGGACGGGTTCCATGTGCCGCGATTGTTGATATTCGAGCATGAATTGAGAATATTGACTATATAATTCCGTGTTGTGCCGAAGTCTTTTCTCCAGGTGACGAAAACAAACACGTGCTCGAGATTCTGTTTCTTCGATAGCTATCGGCTGATCAGTCTTAAACGGTAGGCGTACTACATATCGCCCTTCCGATGTGCGTAATGGGTTTTTTGAAAGTGCTCCTCGCAATGAAGTTCGTGTGGGGTTAGGCGTTTGCGAGAGGGTACTTCTTCGACTTCGAAAAACTTAATTAGATTTGTAATGATTTCTTGTAGGTTACCATGATGAACGTGGATAGATCGTTCTGAGGATGTGGCCGGGAAGTAGGATCCCGACATAATCCAACCAAAAATGGTATTCTGTTGAATTAGTTTATTGGAAGGTTCCTTTCGAACACCTTCCTGAATGACTTCTGCACACACGTCCGCGCCTAGTAGTAGCTCGATAGGGGTTGATGAAGTTGGTTCAGGGTCAGCTAATAACAAGCCCTGAGTCCAATTATTATGAAGTATGAAGGATTTTGCTGGCATATAAGCTGTTATTTTTGGTATAACTAATGCATTGAAGGGTACTTTAATTTTTGCTACCTTGTGGACTAGACTGACAAACAACGATGCAATGGTTTTGATCGTGCTAACGGAGCGACCTCCTATACTGGAGACATATGCATTTGCATTTTTGCGCGAAAGTCGCAGACACTGTGCGATATTTTCAGAGATAAAACTGGCATCAGAGCCCGGATCAATTAATGCGCGAACTTGGATTTGCCTACCTTGGTCAGATTCAAGATTTACCCAGGCAGTAGCTAATAAGACCAGTGGATTGGAAACCCATGCTTGGGTTGCAACGTGGCAATGCGCGCCATCTGGTTTAAAGAGTTGTGGCGAGGAGCTTGTAATATTAGGCTCCAGAGAGGGCTTAGTGAGATTGACAGAAAGCATTGTCGTCGAAGATGACTGACGGTTTTTATCCCTTTCTAAATTATGTAACAGTGACTGATGGCGACCCTTACAGTGAAAGCACGAGAAGGTACTACGGCAATACTACTACTCAATCGTAGTAGGCTTTCTTGACAGATAGTCGATTTATATTTTTTTTCCAAAAAATTTAAATTAAATAAATATTAAAAATATTAATAAAACTTAATAAACAATTATACTAATCAGCTTACGATCAAGTTATAGTAAGTAATAATAAACTATGGCAAATTGTGGAATTTGTGGTGAAATTACGCAGCGCGGTAACAAAGACTCAATCCTGTGTAGTGCGTGTAATATCGTTAATCATATAAAATGCGCAGGACTAAGCATTGATGATGTTAATAATTTAAAAGAAAAAAACAAATTCAATTCTTTTAAATGCAAAAAATGCCAAATTAAATTACGTACCGGATTACGATCGATTAGCACCCCAATTAAATTAGATCGCTCAAATTCGGATTACCAAGTATTATATGAGAAATTGGAGCAGTTAATAGAAAGTAACAATTTTATGGCGCAACAGTATGAAGATGCTAGAAAGGACTTTAAAGCAGCTACCTCGGAACTAAAATTATTAAATTCTAAAATAATCTCACTACAGAACGAGAACATGAAAAAGGATAAGCAAATTGCCGAACTTGAGATCAAGTTAAATGGATTGCAACAAAAACAACTTGATTGCACGGTGGAAATTTCGGGATTACCTGATGCGAGAGATGAAGAAAACAACACCTTGGTCCAGGATATTTTCCGCAAATTAAATATATCCAACAACATTGAAAACATCAATAGAATATACAGACGGCGTGGAAAGAACAAGAAGGGTAGAAGTATGGTCATTGAGTTCAATTCAAAAAAATTGGCAAATGAGTGTCTAACAAAGCGTGGGATGCACAATATTAATGACCAGGTAGTCTACATAAATGAAAGTCTCACACCTTACACTCGAAGACTATTTTGGCTTACGAAGGTAAGAGCTCGTGAAACAAATTATAAGTATGTTTGGTGCAGGAATGGCAAAGTGCTTTGTAAAAAAGATGAAGACGGAAAAGTGATTCTCATAACATCAGAAGCAAGTCTAACTTTTTTATCGTAAATTTATCAGTTTTTAATTTTTTTTGCATTACGACTCATCATATTCGTATTTCCATTTTTATGTTACAATTTTCATGGTTCTTTTTATACAAAAATAAATTTTTACATGTATCAATGCATATTCAATACATTTCATACACATTACTTAACTCTTGCGTGATTTCACATTACAATTTCATAATTTTATGTTACTATAGGTATAACTTTTCATTTTTAAAATATTATAATTGTTTAAACTTATACATACAATTTTATGTTAAAATATCGATTACAATGACTAGAATTTCCGTTATAGATTCAAATGAACAATGTAAAAGCAACTCAAACTTGCTAAAATGTTACTTTTTTTTTAATAATTCTTTATTTTTCAAAAATGGCCATTGATCTGATGAACAATATTGACTGTTCCTCGTTATACAACGAAAAAATCTGTCATAGTGCAGATGATTTCAATTTGCTAATTAAAAATGATAATAATAATTCTTCCTTTACGATTTTCCATACTAACATACGAAGCTTAAATAAAAATTTTAATGATCTCGTGTTGTGTCTAGAACAATACAACTACATTGACGTCATTGCACTGTCCGAATCATGGAATCCATGTACTCAACGTCATTTCCAACTTCCTGACTATACATGTTTCAATACCATGAATGAAATAAACCAAAACAGTGGAGTAATTATGTATATAAGAAATAGTTGCAATATTAAAATAGTCGAAGAAAAAATATTAAGTGGAGCAACCTGTCTTGTGGCAGAAATAAGTACTCAACATAAATATGAATTAAAAGTTATTGCCATTTATAGGTCCCCAAACCATTGCATAAATACATTCAATAATGAAGTTGAAAGTATTCTAGATGAAATGAATGGGGATAACATAGTTTATTTAGGTGATATAAATATAGACATAAACTCAAATACGAACAATTTGTCTTCTAATTATATTAATATGATGAATGGAAAAGGACTAATCTCAATAATTAATCAAAATACTAGAGAAAACAGATGTATTGATCATATTTTCACGAATGTAAAATTTAAGAAATTCATTGGTGTAACCTCTGCAATTATTAATACAAATCTAACTGATCACAATAGTGTTAGCCTTATTTTACATTCTTTAAAAAATTCACGTTCTACTGATAAACCAAATGTTAATTACGAAAGATTGCGTTACGATTTATTAATTGATAAGCTTAGAGCTACCTCTTGGGATAATATACTATTGAATAAGGATGTAGAAGATAGTGCCATTTTATTTTATAATAAGTTAAATGAACTAATTAAAAGTAGTACTTTAAATTATAAGACACCATCAAGTAAAAACAAAAGATTGAAGCCCTGGATCACCATGGGTTTACTAATTTCAATTAGAAAGAGGGATAAATTAAGTAGGGCTCTTCAAAAGAGTCCCCAAAATGAACGATTGAGGTCATATTACCAAAAATATCGAAATAAATTAACTACACTTATAACTGTTACTAAAAATAATTTTTTTGCTACGCTACTACACAACGCCGGTAGCGACGGGAAAAAAATATGGAATGTTATCAATCTCAGTATAGGGAAAAGAAGTAGACATACACCAATAACATGCTTAACCGTTGAGGAAAAGAAACTAAATACTGACGAACATGCGAAAGAAATTGCAAACATTTTTAACGATTATTTCACAAAAGTCGGAAAAAATATTGCAGACAAAATAGTTACTGCTTCTACAAATTCACCCAGTATAACCCCTAAGACATCATTGACTGAAGATATTGATCTAGTTAGTGAACTTGAAATTAAGTCTATTATTGACAAGATGAATGGTGGTTCATGTCCAGGTTTCGATGGTATTACTATTGAATGTTTAAAAAAAATATCTTCTTTTATTATAAAACCATTGACTCATTTAGTTAATCTTAGCTTCGAAAAAGGTATATTCCCGCAAATCTACAAGACTGCAATAGTTTCGCCAGTACACAAAGGATCCAGCAAACAGCTTGTTAATAATTATAGACCTATATCTTTAATATCTAACATTGCTAAAATTATAGAAAAAGTTGCCAAAAACAGAATAATGCAGTTCATAAGTCTTAATAGAATAATCTCTGATTGTCAATATGGCTTCAGGACTGGAAGTAGTACACATGATGCCGTTGCTCTACTTAGCAAAAAAATTGTAACAGCGCTTGATGCAGGAAAAAAACCTTGCGCAATATTTCTAGATATTGCTAAGGCGTTTGATTCTATTCCGCATAAAAATATTGAACAAAAACTGCATAAGCTAAATTTTAATAGTAAATGGATTGATTGGATATCTAGCTATTTAAGAAATCGAAAACAAATGGTAAAAATAAATGATATTTATAGCGACGAGCTTACTTTTATTCACGGTGTTCCTCAAGGAACTGTTCTTGGACCATTGCTCTTTCTGTTATATGTAAATGATATGTATTCCCAACCAATTCAAGGTGAATTAATATCATTTGCAGATGACACTGTTTTAATAGTTGAAGACAATGATTGGGAAAGTGTTACACTGAAAGCGAATTATAGTTTATCATCATTAAAAGAGTGGTTGAATTATAATTCGTTAACTCTAAATATTAGCAAAAGTAACTACATGACTTTCTCTCTATCAGAACGTAGTCAACCTACAGACTTGAGATTGAAAATACATTCGACATCGTGTCTACTAAACTGCAATTGTTCATCTTTGAATAAAGTGTCTCAAATAAAATATTTAGGAGTAATATTCGATCAACACCTAAAATGGAAAGATCATATAAATAGTGTTATAAATAGATTAAGAAAACTAATACCAGTATGTCTTGAAGTTAGAGCTTTTTTATCCAAAACAAATATAAGAATGTTTTATTTTGCAACTATTCACTCCATTCTACAATATGGTATTATTGCATGGGGTGTAGCCACACAAACTCTGATAAATACGCTTTTAGTTGCCCAAAAAATGTTACTAAAAATTTTATTAAAAAAAAAACGTAGATACCCTTCCTGTCTTCTATTTCCACTGCTTAATGTTCTAAGCATTGAAAAAATTTTTAGCATCATTGCTAGCATCCAAATATTTAAAGAGCTCAAAAATGGAATATTGAAAATCAACACAAATCTTACTCGCGGTGGAATCCAGCAGGAAATCAGTCTGCCTTTCAGACTCACGAATATTGGGCAAGCTCATTATTCCTATAAAGGCATTAAATTATTTAATTCTCTGCCATATCATGTAAAACGAAGCGAAAATCTTGTCATTTTTAAGAAAAGAATTAAACAATTTTTTTACAATTAATCATATAAAGTAATCGATATTTCATATTATGTTAAAAAAATTAATTAAAAATGAATATTTGTCAGAATAATTTTTTTTTAAAAATTAATATTGAATTATTGATTGTTATTTTCTGAAATTCAACACGACTACTCACCCCTAGCACAAGGCTTGCCTTAAAAGGGGGAGTAGTGCTTCTATAACAATGTAAAAAAAATGAATAAAAAAAAAAATATAAAAAAAAAAAAAAAAAAAAAATCATTTGTCACGTGGCCTTTAGAAAGGCAATTCGTACAAAGGTAATTTTCGCGCGCGTATTTTTGACGGTCAGAAATAGCAAGTGATTTAAATCTCTCACAACGTGTTATCTTGTGTGAGTCTGAGCAATATCGGCATGAGTTAACTGTCGTACCGTGATGAGTTCTTAAATTCTTCAATTTATCTTTAATTATTTTTCCAGATGATTCTGACAATTTTTCATGATATGCCGACGCAGCGGCTTCTAATGATCTAATTCTAGTATCTAAAAACCTATTCAGTTTGTCCATTGTTGGATACGTATCATCGTTCCCTAAGTAAGCTTCCCATTCTCTACGGGAATTTTTGTCCAGTTTTTGAACTATACAAAATACTAACATGTCGTTCCAATTGTCAACCGGGCGGGATCGGGAGTGGTTATCTTTTCCCAACTTGTTGAAGTTAGTAATAGCGTTTTTAATGCGCCGGGCATTTTCATCGAAGCTTTGCACTTCACTTTGAACAGCATCGACTTCGGTGTCCACCATATTCGAGGTTAGGTTCTCACACAGTTTTATAGTTTTTGGATTATCCGCAAATTCGTCTAGTTTCTTCCTGCTTAAGGAGTTTTCGCACGTATCCGTCTCGACGGACCAAATGTTGGCGGGGATTCCTCTGATATTTGCTGATGGCTCCCCAATGGGAGTGCGTGGTTCGCACTTGTGGCACGTGCAAAATGCGATGTACTCCGATGATTTTTATTGGAAATTCAGCGATTCCTTGCGCACTTCGTTGTTCTAAAGAATAATTTCGAATTTCCGACGGCATCGGCAACTTGTTTTATTCACGGAACACCAAATTTTTGCTAATAACTTCAATTTATTTACTTTCTAAAAACACCGGCATCCATCAAGGCCAACATACAATTTTTGACAGATTTTCTTCTTCTTCTTCATCACAGAAAGCAAAGCCTGCACATGAACATTTTGTAAATGTGAAAGCTTTGATTTCTTGAACAGAGCGGGACACCTGGGAATGTTTCCTTGTTAGTGCCTTAAAAAAAATCTAGAGTATAATTATTTGGTTAAGAAAATAACATTATTAACATTATTAACTGCTTATAACATTATTTGACAAAGAGACGAGTACAGTGGACAATGGCAGACTTGTTTGTTTTTGCCATTGTCAAATCTTTTTAAATTGATTAATTTTATAGTATAGTTTTAACTTTTAATTTTAAAATAGTTGTGCTTTTGTGTAGTGTTGTTTATTTATTTATTAATATCTTATAATCAAAGTTTTAATATGTGCGCGTATCAGGGGGTCACGGCACCGTCGTCAGCATAATCATTACAGGCTAAGTGACCGCTTGAGCTCCGGGGTCTGAAGTGTTGTTGTTTTCTGTACTAAGGCCTCGGTACTGTAGTAGAGATGGTATTGTTGCGAGCTAGGGGTTCGCCAGATTCCAAAGGAAAACACAATTCGTTTAAAAATAATGAATAATTTTATTTAATCGCACTTTATACACAATTTCCCGATCACTTCACTAAATTCGCTCTAAAACTTAATTCGTACAACTCAGGAACACTGTCAATTTATCACTTGTACCGATTCGCGTTCTTCCACCGATAGGTGTCACCAAAATGACTGACTCGTTGTCTGAAAGTTGGCGGGTATTTATACTAAGTCTCCCAGACAGGTGTCGTTGTGTGTGTGTGTCTAGAATGATTGCCTACATTGTGGAGCTCGGTAGAAGTGTCTGGAAACATGTTGATAGTGTTTTGAAATGTTGATGGAATTCTCTCGATATTGTTGGGGACGTCGAGGTTGTCAGATTTATAACATTACCCTCTCCTTAGTCCCTGTTCGTCCCGAACAGAGTTGTTCACTTCCTCCATGGCACCCTGGTACTTTGTTAGTCGGTCTAGATGTACCACTTTCATTTTAGTGCGAGGTTTTTGATGTAGTTGAATCCGATAGACGACATCATTTAATCGGTTGATGATCTGGTAAGGGCCTTCCCAGTTGCGCTGTAGTTTCGGCGATCTGCCCTTCTGTCGTTTGGGATTGTATAACCAAACCAACTCGCCCTCTTGGAATCCTGA
This sequence comes from Chorisops tibialis, assembly GCA_963669355.1. Classification (NCBI taxonomy): domain Eukaryota; kingdom Metazoa; phylum Arthropoda; class Insecta; order Diptera; family Stratiomyidae; genus Chorisops; species Chorisops tibialis. The sequence goes on from OY770262.1 coordinate 274,629,407, forward strand.
TGAGTTCGCCCGTTGATCATACCTCGTCTTCATGCGGTCGGACGCCAAATCAATTTTATCTCTGACCAGGTTATAAATTGTCTTTAGTCGACATCGAAGATCCGAGACATAATCTTTAGCATTGGTTGGTTGGTCTGGTGGCACTCCAAACATTAGCTCCGCAGGGACTCGAATATTTCTTCCAAAGATGACTCGGGACGGAGTTTCTCCTGTTGTTGAATGCACCGATGTTCTATAGGCCATTAAAAATAGAGGGATGTGCTGGTCCCAGTCCTGTTGCCTCTCGCTGACGAGTTTGGATAGGTTTGAGTTCAATGTCCTGTTGAAACGTTCCACCATTCCATCGGACTGTGGGTGTAATGGAGTTGTCCTCGTTTTGTTTATTCCCAGCATTTGGCACACGCGTTTGAATATTTGAGATTCAAAATTGCGCCCTTGATCGGAGTGTAGTTCACGTGGCGCTCCAAATCTGCTCACCCAGTTAGTAACAATTTGTTCTGCGACGGTTACTGCTTCTTGGTTTGGAATTGCGTAAGCTTCTGGCCACTTGCTGAAATAATCAATGACCACTAGAATGTAGCGATTACCATTTTCTGATTCCGGAAATGGCCCAGCAATATCCACAGCAATTCTCTCGAATGGGACTCCCACGTTGTATTGTTGCATTTCTCCCTTTGATCTGCGGTGTGGGCCCTGACTCGATGCACACGTAGTACATTTACGGCACCAGTTTTCGACATCATCTCGGAGATGGATCCAATAGAACCTTTCTCGTATCTTTGCCAAGGTTCTGTTTACTCCCAAATGCCCACCGGAGGTACCTCCATGATATTCCTTCAAAACCTCCTCGACTTTACAATGCGGGACGATGGTTTGCATGTGATACGACTTTCCATCAGCGTTCTCCCATTTCCGTTTTAATAATCCGCCGTCTAGGTGAAGGGAGTTCCATTGTGCCCAATAACACTTTAAGGTTTCACTGAATTGTGAGATGTCTTTCCACTCAGGCCGTTTCATTTCGTCCTTCCATGCCATGATCGGTGAAATATCTGGATCTTTACGTTGGGCATCTTCCAGTTCTTGCTGATTCCATCCAGTCTTTGGTTCGGTCGTTATCCTCTGAATGGTTTCTCCGGCTTCTTTTCCTTCTACACGGTGACAATGCTTGCAGTTCGGTGGACAAGGACGACGTGAAAGCGCATCGGCATTTCCGTGGATTCTTCCTCTTCGATGAACAATCTCGAAATCGTAGGATTCGAGCCTTTCGATCCATCTGGCTACTTGGCCTTCGGGGTTTTTAAACTGAAGTAGCCATTTAAGCGATGCGTGATCCGTTCGAAGAAGGAACTTTTGACCATAGAGATATTTGTGAAAATGTTTTGTTGCTTCTACTATGGCTAATAGCTCTCGGCGAGTTACGCAATAGTTCCTTTCTGATTTTGAGAGTACTCGGCTGTAGTAAGATAGCACTCTCTCCTGCCCATCGATCTCTTGTGATAGTACTGCTCCGATACCGACATTGCTGGCGTCAGTGTCTATGATGAAACCATGACCTGGTTTTGGATACGCCAGAACTGGGGAGTCGCAGAGTTGGTCTTTTATCCTCTCGAATGCTTCCTGGCACTGTTGACTCCATGTAAATGGCTTCCCTTTTTCTGTTAACTGATGCAGACATTTCGCCGTGTTAGCAAAGTCTTTTACAAATCGTCGGTAATATGTCGCTAAGCCTAGGAAGCTGCGCAACTGGTGTTTATCACTCGGAGTAGGCCAATTTTTCACCGCCAGTATCTTCTCCGGATCTGTCTTTACGCCATCAGCTGAAACGATGTGACCCAAGTACTTGACTTCTGCACTAAACAAAGTGCACTTTTTCGGACTCAGCTTTAATTTTGCCGCTCGCAGTCGCTGGAAGACTTCCTGCAGATTTTTTAGGTGTTCATTGAATGTTTTTCCGATAACGATCACATCATCTAGGTAAACGAGACAAGTTTTCCAACTCAGACCACGCAAAACGAATTCCATCAGTCTTTCGAACGTAGCTGGAGCATTGCACAGGCCAAATGGCATTACGATGAACTGCCACAGTCCACTGCCGACAGAGAATGCTGTCTTCTCTCTATCTTTTTCATCTATCTCCACTTGCCAGTAACCACTCTTCAGGTCCAACGTTGAGAACCATTTAGCATCGGTCAGGGTGTCCATGATATCGTCGATTCTAGGTAGTGGATAGCTATCCTTTTTCGTAACATCATTTAGTCGCCTGTAGTCCACACAAAAACGGGTACTGCCGTCCTTCTTCTTTACCAGCACTACTGGCGATATCCACGGGCTCTTTGATTCTTCGATGATTCCCTGATGCTCCATAGTTTTGACCATTGAATTGACTTCTCCTTGTTTCGCTAATGGTACTCTTCTTGGAGGTTGACGTATCGGTGTAGCACTTCCGGTATCTATACGATGTTTCACTAAGTTTGTTCTGCCATAGTCGTCATCACCGGTGGAAAAGACGTCGCTGAATCCTTCGATTAGATCTACTGCTTGCTTGTGTTGTTCTCCTCTAAGGTTGCTTGACTGAAGAAGTGTTGATGTTACATTGTCCTTCCTTCTTGGCTTATTTTTAGAGGGTACGTCATGTGGTTCTGCCTTGTCGATACTCGTCACCGCCGATATTGGTTCACAGCTGCCAATTACATCTCCTTTCTTTACGCTGGTAGTGCTGTCCGCAACGTTCAGGACTCTTATTGGTACCATCATCTTCTCATTCCTTTTTACGAGCGTTTTTCCTAGTATTAGACTTCGTAATGCAGGTGTCGTTTCCGGTTCTATGAGGTAGAATCGGTGGTTCCCGGGATCACCATCGAGCTCTGCCCAAATAACATTCTCAGATGACTTTGGTATGTCCGCATCTTCGCATAATACAACTCGCAGCTTTGTTGTGTTGGAGGATGTTATTTCCATCGGGATTTCAATATTCCGCCACTTCATTATTCGTTGTCCTAGGTCCAGCTGGATACCGTGTGGTTTCAGAAAATCCATTCCAAGGATACACTCATCGGTAATGTCAGCTACCACGAATACATGCGAGAAGGTCAAATCCCCAAGTTGTATGTCACGAGCTATTTCTCCATGGACCGTTGTAGTTTCTCCTGTAGCAGTGCGAAGTGCGTACTTCTTGGTGTTGTGAAGCCAAGTACGATCTACGAGGTCAGATCTAAACACTGACCGTGTTGCGCCTGTGTCGACTGTTATGATGCAGTTTAATTTGCCGACTCGACCACTCATACATAAGTCGTTTTCACAACGATGTAGTCGAGAAACTGCGATGATGGTTCCGGGGGCGTCGATTCTACCAGCCAACTTCTGCCCCATGAAGTTGGCCTTTACTCGTTTCCCGGACTGTCATTAGGCGAAGCGTGCTCTCGTGACGGTTCGCCCCTTCCTCCTCTTTGTTTAGCAGCACAGCCGGAACAGTAGTTGATCGCTTTTCTGGGTTTGCGGCAGTCGCGTCGTAAGTGTCCTGCCTGTCCACAATTCCAGCATCGAGGAGCACCAGATCCTTCGCTCCGCTTGGTGTACTCGGCTTTCTGGCACACACATTCTTCTACTATTTCTCGAACTCGATAGTTACTCCGCGAGCTTTGCTTGGCAGCTTCGAACGTCAGCCCATATACTAAGGCTTCGCCAATCGTTTTCTTACCTGCCAGTTTTAACGCCTGTTGCAGCTCTCTGTCCTGTACAGCATTGTTAAATGCGAAAACAGCTGTATCGTTTCGTTGCTCTGTTTGCGCATTAGGCAGCGATAATAGTGTGAGTCGTTCAATATCGCGTGCCAGCTCTTGAAGTGTTTCACCATTCTTTTGAGTTCGGTTGTACAGTTGCGTTTTGTAGATCTCTCGCATGTGGTCACTGCCATAATGAAGATCCAATGTCTGGACTAACGTTGAAAAATCTTGTTGTTGCTCCTGCGGAATCGTTTGAAGAACTTCTGCTGGTGGACCTCTTAGCGCCAATATAAGAGCTGTTCCCCGTTCCAGATCATTCCAATGGTTGTTTCTTGCGGCGGCCTCAAATTGGGTCTTATAAATAGCCCACGGTGTTTGTCCATCGAAGATTGGAGCCTTGAGACCCTTGTGCGCAACATGTTCTGTCTTGATGGCGCCAGTCGCCTTCACATTATCGAAGTCTCTTTTTAGGCGTTCGACTTCTTCTGCAATTCCGGATGTCTTTTCCGTAATTTGTTCTTCGAAGATTCGAAGTTTCTTTTCAACGTTTTCTTCTATGGCCTTACCCATGGTGTCTATTTTATCATTTTGCAGCTCCAATTTTTGGTTAAGGTCCTTTGAAGTCTGGTCTAATTTCTCTAGTTTTTGATTAATGTCCGCTGATTGTTGTTTAATGTCCGCAGATTGTTGTTTAATGTCCACCGATTGTTGTTCTAATTTCCGATTCATGTCCGTTGTCACAGCTGATTGTTGTTTAATGTCGACTGATTGTTGCTCCAATTTGTTCATCATTTGTTGCATTAACTGTGTTAAGGCATCCGATGTACCGGAGCACTCCTCTTCACGAGTTTCTTCGCTTTGGAACTCAAAACTATCTGCATCCTCGCCCTCAGCCTGGAGTGTCTCGATCATACGGCTGACAAGTTCAGACTTGCTCCCTGTCGTAGATAACTTGCGTCTACTGAGCTCTTCCTTCAGCTCCGTTACTTTTAAGTCCTTTAAATAACGCGGCATTTTCACTACCGATTATTTTCCGCGATCGAATTCACTTAAATTTACGTCACTAATTAAAGTCACTGCTCACTCGAGAATATTCGTTTTCACAAAATTCTCACTGTCCGTTCGAGAATTTTAGTTCCGCGATTTTACTTCGGTAATTTACGTCACTGCTCACTAAATTACCCGAGAATATTCGATTTCACAAAATTCTCACTGTCCGTTCGAGAATTTTAGTTCCGCGATTTTACTTCGCTAATTAAAGTCACTGTTCACTAGAGCACTCGAGAATATTCGATTTCAGAAAATTCTCACTGTCCGTTCGAGAATTTCACTTTTTCGCTCTCACAAAATTATCCGTTCCGAGAATTTTTAATTTCACTCGCGATTTTTTTTTTTTTTTAACCCGAATTTATCCTTGGAATCCCACTCTTCTAACACCAATTGTTGCGAGCTAGGGGTTCGCCAGATTCCAAAGGAAAACACAATTCGTTTAAAAATAATGAATAATTTTATTTAATCGCACTTTATACACAATTTCCCGATCACTTCACTAAATTCGCTCTAAAACTTAATTCGTACAACTCAGGAACACTGTCAATTTATCACTTGTACCGATTCGCGTTCTTCCACCGATAGGTGTCACCAAAATGACTGACTCGTTGTCTGAAAGTTGGCGGGTATTTATACTAAGTCTCCCAGACAGGTGTCGTTGTGTGTGTGTGTCTAGAATGATTGCCTACATTGTGGAGCTCGGTAGAAGTGTCTGGAAACATGTTGATAGTGTTTTGAAATGTTGATGGAATTCTCTCGATATTGTTGGGGACGTCGAGGTTGTCAGATTTATAACAGTATGCTATTTCACATACCTGCGATTTTTTCACTGCTATTTGAAAAGAGCAATCGCATATTGCGATTCAAAATTTAAAAGAGCTGCGATTAGAAGAGCAGAGCAAATGCACACTGCTTACGTTTTATCACCAATAAAATTGCCGCAATGATCATCGCTACAAATTCCAGAGTTTTTGTTCGCACTCGCATATTAGTCCCCCCACGCATTCCACATCGATCGCTAAGCAAATCGTAATTTTCCTACATCTATCAATCAGGCAAGACTCAATCTCATAGCTCAGCATAGTGAACAATTCCCCCATTTCCCCCTGGGAATGAAAAGGTTTTCTTTTACTATCCAATGTACGAAAAAACGATCGAGCGCAATCGAGTCAGGATGGCAAAAAAGTCAATCGCATTTCATATACACAAGCCAGACAAAAAAAAACACCACCCAGTCATCGATCGCATGGTATATATGCAACCGCATCGCATATATACAAATAAAAGCCAAATAACAAAAAAAAAACAACCGGTCATAGAAAACCAAAACAAAAGGGTCTTTTGTTTTGTTTTTTTACACGACACTACCTCACACACAATGAACAACGTAAAGCTCTTATCAGATCCTGAAACCCATGGAAGTCGAATTTTACCCAAGTCCCACCGCTAAATATCAATCGCGCGAAGAAAGAGCTTGAACGTCATTATTCCGATTGCTCTCGATTGCTCTTTCGTTGCTGTTATATCGCTTGAACGTTGTTATTCCGATTGCTCTCGATTGCTCTCGACTGCTCTTTCGTTGCTGTTATATCGCTTGAACGTTGTTATTCCGATTGCTCTCGACTGCTCTTTCGTTGCTGTTCTATCGCTTGAACGTTGTTATTCCGATTGCTCTCGATTGCTCTCGACTGCTCTTTCGTTCCTGTTATATCGCTTGAACGTTGTTATTCCGATTGCTCTCGACTGCTCTTTCGTTGCTGTTATATCGCTTGCGATCAGCGATATATCAGCTCTGTGATATTAAAGACTATCAATCATATAAGCTATCCCAAACTTATATTTGGTGATTGATATTGACACTGAGAGCACGAGCAGTGTCTGCTCTCAGTGATGTTGCTTTAGACTAATGAATGAATGAATTGGAGCTATGTAGATGAAACGATTGCGATTTGATAAGGGATTTGTTTAGCGATATTTTGATCGGTGGGATCTGATCTGATAGGTGAGGTGTGGAACGTCCGATGATAAGGGATTTGTTTAGCGATATTTTGATCGGTGGGATCTGATCTGATAGGTGAGGTGTGGAACGTCCGATGATAAGGGATTTGTTTAGCGATATTTTGGTCGGTGGGATCTGATCTGATAGGTAAGGTGTGGAACGTCCGAAGTGGTCAATGATGCGCTTTGCTAGAGTTTTTTTTGGCGGTTTTTGTTCTGAGTTTCGATCTGGTCGGTTGGTAGGACATGTTGCGGCTATCGCAAGTTTCGCCGATTTATGTTGCAGTCCACCATGTCGATAAGAGCTTTACGTTCTTCATGATGAAATTGCTTGTGTGAGGTAATGTGTGAAAAAAGTAAACAGTAGACCCTTTTGGTTTGGTTTTCTATGACCGGGTGTTTTTTTTTTATTTGACTTGTATATATGCGATGCGATCGATGACCGGGTGTTTTTTTTATTTGGCTTGTGTATATGAAATGCGATTGACATTTGTGCCATCCTGACTCCATTGCGCTCGATCGTTTTTTCGTACATTGGATAGTAAAAGAAAACCTTTTCATTCCCAGGAGGAAATGGGGGAAGTGTTCACTATGCGCACTGAGCTGGTGGTACTGAGAGATTGGGTCTGCCTGATTGTTAGATGCAGGATTTCGCAGAAAATTACTATTTTGTCTCTTTTTTTTTAATTGCGCACTAGCATGGATAATAGAGGTGGAAAAATCACTGCTATTGGAAGAGCTGCTCTTTTTCACAGATATTGAAAAAGAGCAATCGCAGTGGATCACTGCGGTTGGAAAAGAGCAGATTTTGCCATCCCTATGTACAGGTATACGGGATTTTATCACTTTCGACCCCGAGCCAGCTTATTTATTTGTTGTTGTTGTATTGTTGGCTGTACCTAGTTTTTTTTTTTTCTCGATACCTTGCGATTCATTATTATTATTTTTTTTTTTTTTTGTTTTTGTTCTTGTTCTCTTATATTGATTTTAGTATTGTCACATAGAAAAAAATTTTTTTCTTTTTTTGTAGTGTCCTAGGCAAATTTTTTTTAAATTTTTTTTTCTTATTTATTTATTTATTTTTTTTTTTGATAGTTTAATTCTATTCTTGTTAGTATTGTTCTATAATTTTTCTTTTTTATTTTTTTTTCTATTTGTATTGTGCTAGGAAAATTTTCTATTTATTTACATATATTTTTTCGTTAGTTTAATTTTGTTCGGTATTTTCTCTCTCATCTACAAAAGGGGAAAAAGAAAGAATCATTGATCATGGCCTTCACCATAGATCAGATTAACGTTCGGGGTCTGAATTCTGGCTACCTATCACTGTACATCCACACTCAAACCGAAAGACCGTATATCCTAGCACTTGGCGAATGTAAGGTGTTACCGGGAAGTGAACAGTTTCATTCTGTTCCCGGATATCACCTTGTCCCAGCTTTTTTTCGCCAACGGGGTGTCGCACTTTACATCCGTGATGATGTGTTTTTCCAATTAGTTCCCTATTCGGGGAACTGCTTCAACCCAGAATTTAACTACATCTGGGTAAAATTATTAATCCAAAGACATGTGATGTACTTCTGTTATGTGTATAGAAGCCCAGCAATGACTGCAGCGAATTTTTTATTGGAGCTGGATGGATTATCTGAATCTATTCAATCTATATACACTGCAAGCCTTGACGCTGAAATCGTTATCGCGGGCGATTTCAATGTTCATAACATTGCCTGGCTTAAACACTCCTCTACCACGGACCAGGAAGGGCGTGATACTGAGCTTTTTGCTTCAATACACGGTTTAACACAACTGGTAAATGGACCTACTCGTTTACCAAATATTGCAGGACATTTTCCCAACCTTCTTGACTTTTTTCTCATCAGCCAGCCTCAGAAATATTCTGTCTCTGTTATATCCCCATCGCCAATTGGAAATACGGATCATTTCTAGATTCGTGCACAATTTCCAGTTGCAGCACTAACACCGCTGACAATCAAGGCACCCCGAAGAAATATTTGGCATTTCAAAAGAGCCAATTGGGAGGCGCTAAATGACTTCTTCAATGCCTTTAATTGGAAATTGTGCTTTGATTCCAATGACTGCGATGAAGCTTGTAGACTTGTCACCGAGATTATCCTGAAAGGTATGAAGCTCTACATACCTTCCAGTCATAAAAGAGTCAGACCGTCGAAGGACTCTTCGTTCAACAAAGAATGTCTCGATGCAATTCAGGCCAAGAAACAAGCATTTCAAACCTTTAAAGGCAACAAAACACCTGCCAACAGAGAACTTTTCAATTCATCAAGAAATGCCTGCAAATTCATACTCAAGCGTGTTAAATTTGAGCATGACCAAAAACTTCGACGGAAGATCCTTCAGTGCCATAAAGGCTCAAGATCTTACTGGTCATTCATCAAAAACGTCAACAACAATTTCATTTCTTCTTCAATACCACCTCTTGTTGATGGCGACCGTACCGTGATTGATCCTGTCGAAAAGCTAACTTACTAGCAGCAAGTTTCGCGAGAAACTCCCGACTTCCACCTTCAAATCAATCGCCTCCCTCTCTAAATGATTCTGGTTTCTCGCTGCCCAGACTACATTTTCGCACGAGACTTATTTCTAGGATCCTTCAAGAGCTCAATATCCATAAATCTGCTGATCCAGACGGTATTCCCCCCATTACCCTTAAAAAGTGTTCCTCTTCTTTAGCTAATCCGCTTCGCAATCTTTTCTACCTTTCCTATTCTTCTGGGTGCTTTCCCCGTATGTGGAAAGTTGCGAATGTTCAGCCAATTCCCAAGAAAGGAAGCAAAGCGAACCCCGCCAACTACCGCCCTATAGCCATTACTTCAGTGCTTTCGAAAGTAATGGAAACTGCTGTCAATCGCAAAATCGTACAATATCTTGAGAATAACCATCTAATCCATGATCGTCAGTATGGGTTCCGTTCTGGAAGGTCGACGGGAGATCTTTTGGTCTACTTGACAGAACGTTGGAACTCGTGCATACATAAGCACGGCGAAGGTCAAGTTCTTGCACTTGACATTGCAAAAGCTTTTGACAGAGTTTGGCACGAATGTCTCATAGTTAAGCTTAGGGCCATAATGCTACCCTTGTTCAATGGATTGAGAGTTTTCTGTCTGAACGCACTATACGAGTAGTACTAGATGGCGTTACTTCTTCCTCCTTCCCAATAGATTCCGACGTCCCTCAAGGCTCTGTTTTATCTCCAACTCTTTTCTTAGTTTTCATCAATGACCTTCTGTCATCTACTCTTAATCCAATCCATAGTTTTGCAGATGACAGTACTTTAGATAACACCTTTGAATTTAACTCTGCTGCGGAATCAAACAAGCATTCTATTGCTTCCAATCGCAGGGAGTTAATTGGTTCGCTTAACTCAGATCTCAACTTAATCCTGGAATGGGGCAGGAGAAATAGAGTAGAGTTCAACGCTTCCAAAACACAGGCCTGTTATCTATCCCTTAAGCATGATGTTCCAGTACTATCTAACAATGTGGCTTTTGGTGGCACATAACTCTGCACTTCAGATAATTTCACTCTTCTAGGCGTTAAAATTAATGACCACCTGAATTGGGCACAGCATATTTTTGATGTTGCTCTCGACGCCTCTAAACGTTTAGGTGTTCTTCGAAAGTGCAAAAAATATTTCACGCCGACCGACCTTGCAACCATCTATAAGGCATACATTAGACCACGTTTAGAGTACAACTCGCATGTTTGGGCTGGGGCACCCAAAACACACCTCGCGTTGCTCGATCGTATTCAAAAACATGCGTTCCGACTGATTGGAGACGAGACCATCACGTCTTCTATCGATTCTCTCGAGCATCGCAGAAATGTCGGAGTACTCAGTATTTACTATCGCTACTTCCATGGTAAATGCAGTGCGGAACTAAGCACACTCATCCCTCCACTCCATACTTTTCCCCGGGATACTCGTCAAGCTGAACGCGCGCACGAGTACACCGTTAAACTATTGCCTTCTCGTACAGTGAAATTTAGGCAGTCATTCATTTCTCGAACGTCAAGACTTTGGAACACATTACCAGCCAAAGTGTTTCCTAGCAGGTACAGCCTCCAGTGCTTCAAGGGCAATGTCCACCGTCACTTTCGCGTCTCTCCATTTTTTTGTTAGCCTGTTTATACTCTAGATGAAATCGGAGAGTATTATAAGTTTGCCACAAAGTTTGTAACGCCAAGAAACAAGGCTCGGAGAAAAAAATGAATGATACAGAAGTTCATATAATCACTCAAAAATCTCAAAACCGGATATCCGTCCGTCCGTCCGTCCGTCTGTCTGTCTGTCTGTCTGTTCGTCCGTCCGTCCGTGTCCTCTCTGGCTTGAGAACGCGTTGAGCTAGAAAGTTCAAATTTTGCATACGTCGTTTTTAACAAAAAAGTAAGTTCGTGAACGAGCCAAATCGCTCCACCCCTTCTACCCCCTCCCATACAAAATGACACAATTTCGCAATCTGACAATAAACGGATTTCCTTGAAAAGCACAAATGACATTGATCTGAAATTTGGAATGTAATACTTTTATGATGATTCCAATCTACTCTATAAAAACAATTTGTGTATTCCCCCTCCTTCCACCACCTCCCATACAAACTGCACTTTTTCATGAAATGCTCTATACCAAATTACTCAGTGCGTATAATAGTTATCAAGCTGAAATTGTGTAAAAAATATTTATTTAAAATTATTATTAAGACCAAAAAAAATGAGACGATTAGCTGTACCCCTTCTACTCCCTCCCATACAAAATGACACAATTTCGTAATTTCTCAATAAACAGATTTGCTCGAAAAATATAAACGCTATTGATCTGAAATTTGGATTATATTACTTTTATGATGATATATGTAAATCTACTGTACAAAAGTTATTTGAGTCCTTTCCTTCCTTCCACCACCTCCCATACAAACTGCACTTTTTCATGAAATGCTCCAAGCCAATTTACTCAGTGCGTATAAAATTGACCGAGCTGAAATTGTGCACTAAATAGTTATTTAGAATTATTAGTAAAATCAAAAAAAAGTTAGGCGATTAGCTTTACCCCTTCTACCCCTCCCATACAAAATGACACAATTTCACAACTTTATAAAATGTCGATTTTCATGAAAAGTATGAATACTACTGATCTGCAATTTAAGACATGTCAAAAGCATGATATTTATAGTTATTTCTGAAAAGTCATTAAAAACTCGCCCCTCCTTCTATCACCTCCCATACAAACTGCACTACTTCACTACATCCAATACACTAATTTTCTCAGTACCTATTAAATTTTAAAATCCTAAATTTTGTATAAAACATTTTGATAGCAACCTTACCGTCATGTGAAAAAATTATTTCAATGTCGTCACCCCCTCTACCACTTCCCCTACAAAATTTCTTAATATAAATACAAAAATTTCTCTTTCATCTAGAGTATCGCACGATTGGGCTTTATGCCCAATCGTACTCCTGTTATGTTTTTATTAACTTTTCAATTGTTTTTTTTTTTTTGGCCAATACCTACACTGACATAACTGTGCAAAGCATTATGGGGTGACCCCCTAAGTTATGTTCGGTACCATAAAAAAAAAAAAAATATCTACCAAATGAAATAAAATTATAACTATACAAAGCCCTGATTACTTCATCTAAAAAACGTGTAATATTTTCAAAGCTGTTATCTTTCAAAAACCATTCATTAAATATCTTTCTTGGTCGTTATGGCTTTTCTAGCGGCGTGTGTATCAAAATTGCTTCTACTCTGTTCTTACGCCTGAAATTTGAATGAGTAATAAGGAAAATCTCTCTCGGAGAACCATCGTTTCAGGTTTACTATAAAAGATGTACGGATGTGTTAGCTTTACGTAAGTGTAAGTGATCTCGGCGAAACGCTTTACTAGAAAACTTTTTTTTTTTTTATAAACAAATTGAATTGCGAAAAACAAAGCTGAGCTTAGTTAAATTTAAATGGCGAAAATGAAATCGAAAACAAACGAATGAAATGAGAAATACGACAATAATTGAGACGATTTTCATAACGAAACAATAAAAAGCTTAAAATAAGGCATGAAAGCGGCGCGCGCGATCTTCAGCCAAGGCGAAGACGTTCGTGTTATTTGCAAGCTGGCGGGCGATAGTGTCATTTTCGTTCTGAATATCGTTAGACGTTGCGGGGTGCGCTTTTCAACGTGTGCGCCGTAGTATTTTTGTTGTATGATGCGATCCGTACTGTCAATTGCAGTTCGAACAAGCAGTGATAACTCGACTTCTAGACATTTCACTTAGCCTGCCAAAAGTGCTGAAGATTCGCGATCGTCGCTCTCTCGCCCGACTCGACGGAATTTCTTTCTTTGCAATCGCGTTCGACTGGAAAACTTCATTAGAAATTTTCACTTTCACCCGTTCTGATCTCGTCGTAAGTTGCAACCGCGAAAAATCGAGCTGCGTGCGCACATTCTTCCCATACCTGCGAACAGGTCCTCTGAGGAGTTGTTACTGATAAAACGGAAACGCAAAGTGATCGTGCAAGTGTTTTTTTTTTAGGTTTCGTTTGTTTTGTTTTTTTTTCATAGCCGGCTTCCGGATCATCTACGTGCAGATCAGTTTTCTTCGTTTGTTGCTGTTAATTTGGTCAAAATGTAATGCTGGTTTATCGCTTTAAAATGTCAAAAGTGTCAAAAAAAAAGCAAAAGCAAAAAATGTGCTCATGTGGTCGATCTATGCGCGGTGTGATCAATTTTATTGGTTTCTTATCCCAGTGTAGGAGAGATGTCACTAATAGGTTCGATTCGAAAAGAATTTCTGACAGCAGCGTCGACTAGATCAGCATTTTCTTAAGCAAGTCCTCTGGTTAATTTATTTTTATAAGTTTTAATAAGAAACCAGTTTTATGGCCTTCCGACTGTCACTCGTATACTCGGGCAGCGATTTTATGTGTGCTTTCACACGGACACTCGGCTCTGTGGTTATTTTTATCGCAGCAACCGCCATACAACGCATACACAAACAAAGCAGGTTTATCGCTCTGCCCGCGATCGATGCGTGGAGATTTTGTGTGGGAGAATCGCGCACACACACCTACACGCCAGCGCCGTATTAATTCTGTAAAAATGCAATGATAACACTGCCAACACCTCGGCGAGTGCGCACAGCGTTGCCAGCCTCGCATTTAGCGATCCGCTCTTTTTGCTTGTTTGGATTTAACGATGTTACGTTTTCGCTTGCATTATTGAGGTCTATTAATAACTCGCTGTGACAATGAAATTTATTTGCAAAATTGCATTAAGCAATTCCTAATGACTTGCTAACTTGTGGAATACATTGGTAAGTAGAACGACAACTGTCACGTAATTACGTGACACACACCGACCCGTTCGAAGGAAGGTTGTTTTGTTAAAAAGTTTTAGTGCGATGATAGTGATCGCAAAGTGACTGCGACCGTAAATGCTGCTTAATTGGCGTTTTTTCTGTTTTCAAATGCATGTGGCTCGCAGCATAACTGCCATCGTGCGAGGAATGCACTGTAGAGCTAAGGTAATTTAACTATAGATTTGTTTTTACGGTTAATCATGCCGAGCTTTTGTTACCGAAGTTGGAGTTAATCGGTATCACGTTTTGCATATTCAATGCGATCCGTTTTTTTTTTTAGCTTATTCTGGATTTTTTTTTGTTTGATCGTTCAAAACGTTGACACACATTTACTCAAAAACGTAAGCGTATACTTACATACTAGAAGCGTGTAAAAATAAAAATGGTGCATTATTGCAATATAAAATGTCATTGCAGTTTATTGACATAAACCATACACATGCACAAAACAGTTTTGATGCAGATATTCGGATCACAGACCCGCTGAACGCAGTCAATATCAGAAATTGACTACGATTATAATTTTTAATGAAAATGAAAAGAACCGATTTGCTTTGTAAGGTATTTACAGTGACTCTCACAATTATTTGTGTACTATTTAAAATTACATTAGATTAGAGAGAATTTCTAATTGATATCTACCCAGGGGTGTAAATATGAAACCGAAATTTGATCATAGAGGGCCTCACTGGTCAATGTGGTTATTGTGAACACGCGTCAGTGGCGCCATTTTCTTGTTTTGACATCGGGCAAAGATTGTCAACTCCTAACACTTCAAGCTTCATACGGCAGAATAGTTTTTAATAACAGTGAACATGTCGAACTTTGTACCGCGAAACTACGATTTGCGGGCAGATTTAATTTTCTGTTACCATTTGAAGAAAACTGCTGCTGAATTGCATCTAATGCTTGTCGATGCTTACGGTGATCATGCTCTTGGTAAATCACAGTGCTTTGATTGGTTTAAAAAAATCAAAAGTGGAAATTTTCACGTGAGAAACGAAGAACGTGGAAAACCACCGAAAAAGTTTGAAGATAGCAGATTGCAAGCATTGTTGGATGAGGACGACGCTCAAACGCAACAACAACTGGCAGATCAGTTAAACGTAATACGAGCAGCCATCGCCATACGTTTGAAAGCCATGGGAAATATCCACAAGATGGGAAAATGGGTCCCACATGATCTCAACGAAAGACAGCAGGAAAACAGAAAAACCACTTCCGAAATGCTGCTCGCTAGATACAAAAGAAAGTCATTTCTCCATTAAATTGTGACTGGCGATGAAAAGTAGATTTATTTTGAGAATCCGAAGCGTAAAAAATCATGGGTAACTCCAGGCCAACCACCGACATCAACTGCAAGACCAAATCGCTATGGCCGGAAAACAATGCTCTGCGTTTGGTGGGATCAGATTTATTATGAGCTGCTGAAACCTGGTGAAACCGTTAACACTGAACGCTACCGACAACAAATGATTGCATTGAATCAAGCTTTGAGTGAAAAACGCCCAGAATACCAGCAGAGAAAAAACAGAGTGATTTTGCTTCATGTCAATGCACCATCACATACAGCAAGACTGGGCAAGAAAATGATAGAGTCGTTCAGTTGGGCAATTCTTTCCCATGCCGCTTACTCACCAGACTTGACTCCGTCTGATTACCATTTGTTTGCATCGATGGGACACGTACTTGCTGAGCAGCGCTTCACTTCCTACGAAAATGTACGAATATGGCTCGATGACTGGTTTTCATCAAAAGACCAACAGCTTTTTTGCGAGGCATCCACACATTACCAGAGAGATGGGGAAAATGTATAGCTAGTGGAGGGCTATACTTTGAATAAAATACTTTTCATTTCCAACCAATAAGTTTTTTTTTTTTGCGAAAAAATTCCGGTCTCATATTTACACCCCTGGTATACCGGCCAAAATAGAAAATTGCCTTAAATTATTGAAAAGATTTCCGAATTGCATTCTGTTGTGATTTATTAATCATGACGCTGTTCTCAATTAGCCTCTATAGGAACGGTCGTGCTTTTGCTTATGAGTAGTTAGAAGCCGAAAAAAGTGAATAACGGAAATTACCGCAGTGTTTTAGTGCCTCCAATTTACCAGAAGCGTGGCATCCATTGATGTAAGTGAACATTTTGCCTTCTTTCCCAACTAGGCAAGCTTCACTCATGTTGCAGTTTAATTCAACACGATGCATCTAAATTGGCGAAAAAATGGCCACACGCAGATTCGAAATTAACCACAATCCGGAACGGTTTAGCATACGGTTTGCCTATATTAACGGAAATCGTTCCGTTTTCGGAGGTTGATGCTAACAGCAAACTTAACAAATATCCATGACGATATCATGTCAGTAAAAGTACTTGTAGCTGAAGCCGACAAATCTCTTGTAACAGTCTCGAATCGATTGAGGCATAATTCTGGATCCGAAATCAATCAATCCAACGATTTAACGACGAAATTTGTTGACTTCGAACGCGAACGAGCCGTCACTCGCTTTGTTTGCTGATGAATCGCGAAATCCCTCTCTATCACAGCCTCCGCAAGAAAATCTGCATATTCAAACAGTTTCCCTATCATCTTAAGCATACATTCTCGCTTCCAAAGGTACACCTTCCTGGAGAAGCTCATGCTGCACCCAAAAAGTTACTGGTAAAATTCAACAACGTGATCGCTAACTGATTGAGATGCCAGAATAAAGAAGCTCAATAGCATGAATATGCAATAAAGAAAAAACTCACAGACATTTTCTTATTTGGTTACGGAAGCTCCTTCAAACGTGGATGAATCGTAGCTGTTCAAAACTCTTGCGGAACAATTTTCGATAAAAGGCTACAAATGCAAAACGTTACCAACACGCCGACTTGGTGGGATTACACCTAGATGTACCAAATTCAAATTGCAGATTCTCGTGCAATATGACTGGCTCTTCTTCAACTTAAAATCGGATGACTTCATAATTTAAAACGTAATAATTATGACTATTACTATGTTCATACGGAGAAGTTTCGATTGCGATTGTAAATTACGATTGAAACTTGCGATATGTTTATACGCAAAGATAAACTTGCAATATAAAAGCTTCGAATTAAGATCGCAATGACAGTTCGTCAACCCATCAAAGTGGAAATAACAGAAATTTTGTCAGCAATCAGCTGAGTAATTTCGAAACATATTGATGATGCAATGGCCCATATCGAGCCTTGGCCTCTCGGATGCACCTCCTCCAGTTGTCTCGGTCCAGCGACCGCGTCCTCCAGTTTGAAAAATATCGACTAGCGATCGCAATCTGCGTCGACTGAGTCCTCCCATCGCTATCGTGGCTTCCCTAGCGTCAAATAGTTGTATTGAGTTCGCCAGTCATCTCCTTCCTTAACTGCTCCGTACACCTTCCGAAGAATTTTTCGCTGAAACGTGTCGATTGCCTGGTCTGACACCCGCGTCAAGGTCCATGTTTCGCATCCATAAAGCAGCACAGAACGAATTAATATCTTGTAGATGCGTAGTTTATTGTTTCTATGGACCTTCCTTGATTTCATTATGGGGAGGACCGCATAAAATGCTTTGTTAGCTGTCGCGATTCTTCTTTGAATTTCATGTCGCTCATTGCCTTCGGTATAGAAATTCATCCACCTGCTCGAAGTTGTATTCGCCTATAGTAATGTTCTGCCTCTCTGGGGCAGTCCTTCGTGTCTGGGTTATGTATTTAGTTTTCGCTTCATTGACCCTGAGCCCTACTTCACCCGCTACCAACTCCAACTCCTGGAATACTTCCTTAACGCACAGTATTGATCGGGCCAGAATATCCATGCCGTCTGCGCACGCCACCAACTGTGCAGATTTTACGAGTAACGTATCTCTGGTGTCCACTGAGGTTACTGAAGTTGCCTTCCTGACGACATACTCGAGCACCAAGTTAAATAGCATGGGGGCGAAACCATCTCCTTGTTTGAGACCTGACTCCATTGGAAAGCTTTCAGTCAACTCGTTTTGGATTTTTACTTGGCACTCATTGTTATACATCGTGGCTTTTATTTACCGAACTAGTTTCGGTGGGACACCTAGTTCAGTAGTTATTCTATACAGAGCATTACGGTCGACACTATCGTATGCTTGACAAAAATCGACGAACAGTTGTTTCACATTAATATCATATTCCCAGAATTTTTCTAGCACCTGTTTTACTGTGAACAACTGGTCCGTAGTCGATCGTCCGGATCTAAAGCCACCTTGATATTCTCCGATGATATTGTTAGCGTGTTCACTGAGTCTTCGTTCGATAATTTTCGTTAAAATTTTGTAACACGTACACATTAATGAAATTTCTCTGTAATTTTCGCAACGCAGACGGCCACCCTTTTTGTATACATGACATATAATGCTTTTTCGCCAGTCATCGGGTAAATTTTCAGTTGTCTAGATTTTAGCAATTAATTTAACCTCTGTACCACCTTCTTTCTAGAGCTCTGAAAGGATTCCGTCAATTCCGGGCGTCTTATTCGACTTTAAATTATGTAGTGCTGTCTCTACTTCATCATAAGTTGTACCAATGGGCAGTTGATTTCCATCTGATTTCGGTAGCGTCGGTTATGATGTTGCCTTCTTCGTCCTTACAGAGGGCATTTTGCGGTTTGTGACCTTGTCTCATTTCTTTCACGGTATTAAATGCTGCTCTCACGTCATTTTTCTTCAGTCCAGTAATAAAATGTTTTTATTTTTCGTTGTTTTCGTCTGCAGTTCTTGGCGTCTCGCCTTTGCCGCAGATAGTTGTCCTTTCTAGCTCATGTTAGTCGTTCTAGAAACAGTCGATAGGCTTCGTTTTTCTTGGTGATGGCTTCTTGGCATACCTCATCGAACCAGTCATTTCGTTTTCTCCGCTTTAAATGTCCTAAAGAGTATTCAGCTGCGAGCTGAATACTATCCTTAATGTTCTGCCACATTTGGTCAATACTTTCCTCAGGCTCAGCCTGAGGTAATGCCTCAATATGTGCTTTGATTGTGGTCATATATTCTACTTTCGTTGTGTCGTCCTTCAGTTTTTGCACATTGAGCTTCGGAGCCCAGCTCCTTTTAGTGTGGTCCTTGTTAGCTATGCGACAGCGATATTTAGCTCGAACAAGAAAATGGTCCGAGTAATAGTTCATGCCACGTAGAATCCTGACATCCACAATTCTAGAGGCAGCCCTTTTTTTTGATGAGAACGTGGCCAATTTGATTGAAGGTGTGCCCATCTGGTGATGCCCACGTCATTTTGTGAATTTTTTTATGCGGGAAGCAGGTGGAGCTTATGATTAGGTTCTTACTGCTGGCGAAGTCAATAAGTCTTTGGCCATTATCATTCGTTGCATTATGGAGGCTATGCCCTCCTGATATGCCCCTATGAAACAGTTCGTTGTCAATTTCACCGTTGAAGTCTCCTTTTAGAATTTTGATGTCATTGGCAGCCCATCAAAAGTGCTGTCAAGTCGGTCATAGAATTCGAGGCGCAGAAAACTCGCCTTCACCCTTCTCCGTCCGCTGTTTTGAACAAAACACCCGGTGGCCACCGCAGGGAGGTGGAGATAGGATAGCAGAGCTGTTGATGTTATTTATAGTCGGATTTTCACAGAATTTATGCTACGTCATGTACCTGATCACGATTATGTTCTGTGACCCTTACTACCATTCGGCCACCTTCGCTTACACATATTGCAAATTTCATTAATTTGTTTTGGGAATTGCATAAACATGGTACTTCACACGCTGTATAACAACGAAAAATTAATTCATGTGTTGGTGTAGTAGGCTGCCAGTTCGCTTACTGTTTATACGATATTTTTAGTTCGCGATTGAAGTTTCACTCAGGATTTAGATTGCGAGTGAACTTTGAGTTTCAATCACTGTTTATACGATGTTTTACTTCGCGATTAAAATTTCACTCGTGAAGTTTAGTATCCGTATAAACATAGTAAGTGGCGAACAAAAGCGGATACATAAACTAAAAATCTTGGTAAATTTGATGTAACTTTTTATACTCTAGATGAAATCTGAGAGTATATTGTGTTAGCCTTATCGTTTGTAACGCTCAGAAATAACGCTCGCACAGAGCCGCCAAGGGTACAGAAATATTTGTTGTTGCTAAAAAACCTCGATTCCGAGTGACCGTCTGTCCGTCTGTCTGTCTGTCCGTCTGTCTGTCTGTCCGTCTGTCTGTCTGTCTGTCCGTCTGTCTACAGCATAACTCTCGAAAGCTTTGAACTATAGTGCTAAAAAATTTTGTGTGTCACTTTTAGCAAAAAAGTAACTTTAAGTTCGTGAATGGGCCACCCTCTCCCATACAAATTTCATGAAATTTCGAAATATTAAGAAATTGATTTTTCTTTGAAACTATTTAAGTTATCGACTTGAAATTTAGGTCAAAGTATTATGATATAGATGTCATTAATATCACGGAATATTGACCCGATCCCCTTACTCCTTCTACCCCCTCCCATACAAATGGACAATCAAAAATACATATTTTCGATTTTCATTGAAACTAGTAAAGCTGAAAAGACGAAATTTTGTCAGAATTAATTCTACTATAATTGCAATTTATTTTAAAAATAATTATCAGCTTCACCTCACTCCTTCCACCCCTCCCATACATTTCATGAAATTTTGAAATTTAAATTAAATTATTTTTCTTCGAAACTGTTAAGGCTACCGACACACGATGCGAGTTAGTATATATTATCTCGCTTTTCGATATTACTAGTGTCATTATCCTATACATAATTCGGCCTACTTATATCAAAATAGGAAGTTAATATATAATAGCTTGCATCGTCTGTCGGAAGCATAAAGCTATCAACTTGATATTTTGTAAAAAGTATACAAATAGAAATATTAATTATGCGAAAACAATTTGTTTTGATCCGTACACTCCTTCTACCCCCTCCCATACAAATGCAAATTTTTGGTAAATGCATTTTATCGATTTCCATGCAAACTAGAAAAATTGCAAACTTAAAATTTTGCCAGAATTTGTTTCTTAATAATTGAAATAAGTGTTAGAAAAAATTATCATCTCCACTTCACTCCTTCTACCACCTCCCATACAAATATCTGTATTAAAAACTCAAGAAAAGCATTTCTCGTTCAAGTATAAGAGAGCTATCGACTTTGAAATTGAATCAAAGCATGGTGATAAGGATGATGATAAGCAGTTTCAAAATCATCTTAAACGCTCCACTCTCTGCCACCTCCCATACAAATGCCCCAATTTCATGAAAACTATGACCAATTTCTTTAAAAGTAATGAAAACTAAAAACTTTAAATTGAGCAAAAAACATTTTGCATGTCATGTTCGGTGTCATATACGAAAAATACAAACCTCCCACGCAAAAGTCTCTTCACTATTCGAAAGAATTTGAGATGACATATTTTTCGGTATATTAAAGTTATTTCAACCTCATCTACCTAGTCCTGCCATAAGTTCTGTCACATAATTTCTCACATTGGCAACAACTTTATTTTATGAGTGACATTTCAATATCGGCCAGTTTTATAAACGTCATAATGTTGTTGACAGTTGATGGTCATTTAAAGTGTGTTCGTTAACGTGTGAAGATGGAATGGGGTGTAATAGAAAACCGAACTGCAGTGATTGCACTACATAAGTGTGGAAAATCCGCGAGTGAAATTTTCAAGTTGTTGTGCCCGTTAAAAATAACGCAAAGATTTGTGTATCGTGCGATCCAGAGATATAACGCGATCCAGACTATTGAAGATCGACCTCGTTCTGGACGTCCGCGTGATGTACGTTCTTCTGCTGCCATCAAAGCGGTCGAGAGTCGAATTCATCGAAATCCGCTTCGTAAACAACGAATCATGGCTCGAGAGATGAACATCTCCACCCGAAGTATGTCTCGCATCATAAAATCTGACCTCGGGATGAGTGCCTTTCGACGATCAACGGGACATTTGCTGACTGAGCAGTTGAAGCAAATTAGGAGCACCAGATCGAAAGAGCTCCTTCGGCGGTACGGCAACAACAAACATCGAGAAATTTTATTTACCGATGAAAAAATTTTTACGGTGGAGGAACATTTCAAACGCCAAAATGATAAGGTGTATGCCCACAGCTCCGCAGAAGCCCGAGAAGTTGCCACTAGGGTACAGCGAGGACATCATCCAGCATCAGTCATGGTATGGTGGGGTGTCAGCTACGAAGGGATCACCGAGCTTCATTTTTGCGAAAAAGGCGTAAAAACTGCAGCGAAAAATTATCAAACGGACATCCTGGAGGGATGTGTGAAGCCGCTGAACTCTACGCTATTCAACAATCGACATTGGGTTTTCCAGCAAGATTCTGCGCCAGCCCACAAAGCTCGAACCACACAAGCGTGGTTGGAAACCAATATTCCACAGTTTATAAGGGCGACGGAATGGCCTTCTGGGAGCCCAGATTTGAATCCCCTGGACTACAAACTGTGGGCGGAGTTAGAGTCCATGGTGTGCACGAGACGACACCCAAATATCGAGAGCCTTAAGCGATCTTTGACAGAAGCAGTAGCTAATTTTCCGCTAGAAACAGTGCGTACTGCTATCGATGACTGGCCCAACAGATTAAAGAGCTGTGTTAAGGCTAAAGGCGGCCACTTTGAATAATTTGTTGCTTATTTTACTTCCATTAGTATGCTAAAATAAAATATATTTTCCTTTGTCAAAAACTCTTTTTCATTTGTACAAAAATTGCCCATATACGTGTGACAGAACTTATGGCACGACTAGGTAGAGTATCATATGATTGGGCTTTAAGCCCAATCATAATTCTGTTATGTTTTTCCATTAAAAATAAGTTAGTAATTTTTTTGCTTCGCAGACTTTGAACTCTTTTCTTCAATTATTAAGAAGCAAACAAAAACAATTTATATGACAAATATAACACTTCCACTAATTTCTTTTCAAACCGCATTTATTCAGTGTTATTCATATTAAGCTCCGTTGATCACAACATAATTAACCGTTGCAATTGTTTTTCGCATTCCTAATTTGTGGTTTTTTCTGTGTTTCTATTCTATTTGTAAGTCTTATTCAAGCAATCAAGCAACAATCACTCCTTTAACAAAGTTAAATTTGAAACAAAGTTAAAATTAGAAAAATCTCAACTCAAGTCGAAAATGATAGTATCTTCAAGCTAAAATGGATATTCTTATCGAAAAATAGCGGCAAAATTAAAAATATATCACCGAATAGTAAGTTTAGTAAGAAAACGACGAAATTTTAACGCAGCTAGCAATTCTGGTGGCCGGCCAAGGTTGTTGTCTGATAGCGATGCTCGTATGGTGAAACGATTGATGGTGACAAGGAAAGCGAGAACACCTAAAATTGCTGCAGAGACACTACACTAAGACATTAGTGATCGCACAGTAAGGAGAGTCTTGCATAGAATTGGATTGGTGTATGCAGTTAAACAAAAAAAAACCAGCACTATCCGCCAAGAATATAAAGGCGAGGCTTAAATTTTGCAAGGATCCTAGGAAGTGGACTACTGAAGACTGGAAACGAGTTATTTGGTCAGATGAGAATAAAATTAATCGATTCCTATCAGACGGTAAGGAATATTATTGACATCGATTTCATGAGAGTATTCAAAGGCACCAAGCTAAACAAACATTGAAGCACGACGGTGGACATATAATGGCGTGGGGCTGCTTTACATGGTGGAACCTTGGTCCTTTGGTTAAGATCGACGGTATCATGAAAAAGGAAGACTACCTTAGCATTTTACGTAGTAATTTACCCGACGTCGTGAATGCGCTTATCCAGTAGACGAGATAGTGTTTCAACAGGATGGAGATCCCAAGCACATTGCGATTATCGTGAAAAAATGGCTTATTGAGCAACAGTTTTAAACTATGCAGTGGCCTGCACAAAGTCCGGATTTGAATTCTATCGAAAATTTATGGGCGATTGTAAAAAGAATGCTTTCGCGTCACGAACGTGCTTTAACTAATATGGCAGAACTCTGGGAAAGAGTAACGAGTGAATGGACCAAAATTCCTCACCACACGGTAGAAAGTATTCCAAAACAAATTGAAAGTGTCTTAGTCAACAAAGGACTTTGGACGAAGTACTGATATGTCAAACAATTAAAATGGAAAAAGTACCGGGAATTTGTAAATAAAACGCAAAATATTTAATTAATTATCTATATTGATTTTGTGACCTTCAAAGTAATCCCCATTAGATACAACACATACATATATAACAGCGTTTCTTCCAGTCCTCGAAACACTTTTCATAAGCACTTTTTGTGGTATGGTCATTACCTCATTCAGCGTATTTTGTTTTATGTCCTTGATCGACTGAAAACGGATTCCTTCTGCAATGGCGCTACAGCCCAAATCGGACCTTGGCCTCCTGATATTCAGATTCCTTAACATTTATCATTGCTTATTGTGGAAGGGTTGTTAGCCCTTCGCATAACCCTCTTTGTACGAATTTTTCATTTTTGTAGATTGAGGTGACCAAAGTATATCCAAGCAGGTAATGTGCTGGAATTATATATTGCGTCAACCGGGATTTGAACTCACGACCTTCGCGTTACAAGACCAACACGCTATCTACTAGGCTACACCCTAGAAAACGGATTCCGCGGAGTGGTAATTTCAGTGTCGGGATTAGGAAAAAGTCACACGGGGCCAAATCTGGTGAATACGGTGGTTGATTAATAGAATTGGTTTTTTAACCTTAAATTCGGTCACAATTGAGGGTCAGTACGATGGCGCATTTTCATCGTGGAAAATCCATGAATTCTCCTTCCTTATTTCCGGCCGTTTTTTACGGATTTGCTCACGCAAACGCTTCAATACGATCAAATAGTACTCCGTATTGACCGTCTGTCCCTCCGGAATGAATTCATGTTGGATCAAACCTCGAATAT
Source organism: Chorisops tibialis (assembly GCA_963669355.1). Classification (NCBI taxonomy): domain Eukaryota; kingdom Metazoa; phylum Arthropoda; class Insecta; order Diptera; family Stratiomyidae; genus Chorisops; species Chorisops tibialis. The sequence goes on from OY770262.1 coordinate 274,654,490, forward strand.
CGAAAAAAACAATGGTCATCGTCTTGATTTTTGTGCGGCTTTGGCGTGGATTTTTCGGTCTTAGCTCATTTTTTTCTCCATTCCGATGATTGTTGATTGGTTTGCATGTGTTATGATGCGTTCCATGAATGTGGGTTGAGAATTCGCACGATCAAGCATGTCCAAAGTGACCTGTTCACGAAACTTTTTTTTTAAGAAAATTCAGCTTTATTGAAACGAGTCGAGCAAGGACGCGTTTCATGGCCACCAAAATAATGTTGGTGTACTCGCGTTTTTTGTTTGGGTTTCCTAGTTTATCCACATTAAGTCTGCGTTTCATTTGAAAAATTTGTGGCTGTTGGATAGCTGCTGTGCACAAACTAAGGCAGGCAACCTTCAAGTGGTGATCACTCCCCACGTTAACACCACGCTTTACTCGTGCATCGAGAAAACTTTTTCTCCATTGACTTCTCCAACACTATCAGGGAAAACCCAAGATGTTTTGTGATGACTCTTGTGTGGAAAAAGTTCCCTTTGATAACCATTTGCCGAGTAGTACAAAACTCTACAAATAATGCGCCATTTTCGGGTCTCTTAATCAGAGGTCGTAATGCGTCGACCCGGTTCTAGTCCAGTATTGTTAGAGCTAACTAGGGCGTATATATACTCCTAAGATGATACTAATATCACCTCTTAGTAGAACACACTCGAAGGTGGCACTCAGTTAACCATAAAACTCTTTCAGGTGTTGCGGTATTAGTTCGTGCAGAATTCTGATGTTTCTGACCCTTTTCCTGAGGCTGACAAAGATAATCTTATCCGAAATTGGTTCCCAGCTGATGAGACTGATTTCTCGGTCTCAGTGTAAGGACGACCGCTACGCCATTTTTGGCTTCACACTCAGGATCAACGTTCAGAATGGTGATTCCGCTTGGGGTTTTGATGTGCTCCATTTCACGGTCGATCTCTGGGTGACTTCAAAGCTTCCACCGTCATTCAATTTTCGAACGTTCTAGGAGCTAATCATAGTACGTTTCTGAATGCAAAAATCGTCGCTACCGTCGAATGCGACCATATCCGAAGCACTGTATCCGCTTCTCGTATCAGTTAGATTTGAAGATCATGCGTGATAAGCACATGATCCAGTGAGCGTCCATTTGCCATTTTTGGGTAAGCAGGACTAGTTTCTGGATGTATTCTACTGCCCCCAATCCAAGGGTATGATGCATTTGTAGTTTGTGTTAATTTTTAAAAGAAATTTGAATAAAATAACATTAGAGTGAACAAAATATCGAAACCCTTATATCCTTAGATAATTTCTGCATACAGGCCTGTTATATCAGGTGCTAAGGGGTTGGGATCTCCATTAATTCTGAATCTGATAACCCCAATTATTACTAAGACGTCATATACTAAATTTTAGGTGGATGACTTTTGTATATTCCATAAAATGAAAAAAAAAACATATATTTGTATGGGAGGTGGAAAGAGAGGGAGGAAAATGTAAATAATCTTGCTTTGGTGGTTTAGTGAATGTTTTCACAGTGCATTTCGAATTGAAAGAAAAGATTTCCGGATTCTACACTCTTACACTTGATTATTTGTGACGTTTCAGTCTCTGCTGAGAGTTTGATAAAGGTTTGTTTTACTGCAACCGAATCAGAACACAGATGTTTGCTTGTTGAAATCCAAAGAGACAGACCAAAATGAATGTACGTAAAATCAAGTACAAGAACATGGGTTGCACCGATTGTTCTTAACGGACAAGCTGTGGAACAGGTGCAAGATTTTTAATACATCGGAAGCATTGTTGACATTAACGGCCGGTTGTACTACATGGAAAGTGATTGCTAGGCTTACCGAGAAATTGTAAACTTTCGTGAACCAATGCCTCCGACACATATTAGGGATATTCTGGCCAGAAGTGAGCTCCTATGACGAACTTTGGAGTGCAACTGGACAGACTGAAATAGGCATTGATATTGAAAGGCGGAAGTGTTGGTGGGTCGGTCACACTTTGGGGAAACCAGAGCGAAACATCGTCAAACAGGCTCTGGATAATAATTCTCAAGTAAGACGTCGGGTTGGTCGACCATGTAGCATGTGGAATCGAGCAGTTGAGCAAGAGGAACTAAAGGCCGATGCCTAGTATCGCGCCTTATGGAAGAGAACTGTTTCTGTCAAAATCTTAACTGTGGTTTGCTGTATGTTTTCACGATGCATTTACCAGTTAATTCACACTTCAGATTAACCCCATTCTGTATATATAAGTATTTTGTAGTTGGTCGATAAGCTTGATAAAGATCTAACCAGAGACCGAAATGTCACGTTTAATTAAATGTGAAATTCGAAAATCTTTTATTTTAATTACCTAGTCGTGCCATAAGTTCTGTCACACGTATATGGGCAATTTTTGTATAAATGAAAAAGAGTTTTTGACAAAGGAAAATATATTTTATTTTGGCATACTAATGGAAGTAAAATAAGCAACAAATTATTCAAAGTGGCCGCCTTTAGCCTTAACACAGCTCTTTAATCTGTTGGGCCAGTCATCGATAGCAGTACGCACTGTTTCTAGCGGAAAATTAGCTACTGCTTCTGTCAAAGATCGCTTAAGGCTCTCGATATTTGGGTGTCGTCTCGTGCACACCATGGACTCTAACTCCGCCCACAGTTTGTAGTCCAGGGGATTCAAATCTGGGCTCCCAGAAGGCCATTCCGTCGCCCTTATAAACTGTGGAATATTGGTTTCCAACCACGCTTGTGTGGTTCGAGCTTTGTGGGCTGGCGCAGAATCTTGCTGGAAAACCCAATGTCGATTGTTGAATAGCGTAGAGTTCAGCGGCTTCACACATCCCTCCAGGATGTCCGTTTCATAATTTTTCGCTGCAGTTTTACGCCTTTTTCGCAAAAATGAAGCTCGGTGACCCCTTCGTAGCTGACACCCCACCATACCATGACTGATGCTGGATGATGTCCTCGCTGTACCCTAGTGGCAACTTCTCGGGCTTCTATGGAGCTGTGGGCATACACCTTATCATTTTGGCGGTTGAAATGTTCCTCCACCGTAAAAATTTTTTCATCGGTAAATAAAATTTCTCGATGTTTGTTGTTGTCGTACCGCCGAAGGAGCTCTTTCGATCTGGTGCTCCTAATTTGCTTCAACTGCTCAGTCAGCAAATGTCCCGTTGATCGTCGAAAGGCACTCATCCCGAGGTCAGATTTTATGATGCGAGACATACTTCGGGTGGAGATGTTCATCTCTCGAGCCATGATTCGTTGTTTACGAAGCGGATTTCGACGAATTCGACTCTCGACCGCTTTGATGGCAGCAGAAGAACGTACATCACGCGGACGTCCAGAACGAGGTCGATCTTCAATAGTCTGGATCGCGTTATATCTCTGGATCGCACGATACACAAATCTTTGCGTTATTTTTAACGGGCACAAAAACTTGAAAATTTCACTCGCGGATTTTCCACACTTATGTAGTGCAATCACTGCAGTTCGGTTTTCTATTACACCCCATTCCATCTTCACACGTTAACGAACACACTTTAAATGACCATCAACTGTCAACAACATTATGACGTTTATAAAACTGGCCGATATTGAAATGTCACTCATAAAATAAAGTTGTTGCCAATGTGAGAAATTATGTGACAGAACTTATGGCAGGACTAGGTATATTAACGAAAACCTGGAATAAAAAGAAAAATGTATTTTAAATATGACACTCAAAAACTTTTCTTTAAAATGACAAAAGCAAATTTATTTAGCAAAGCTTAAGTAATTTTTCGTGGTAATTAGGACATATCGCATTATTTAAAAAAAAATGATTTGGTTTCAAATATCTTTTTATTTTTTCTATGTTTTACATATGTATGTTGAATATAAATTAGTAAAGAAAATTTCGTTCATTGAGGCCGATCACACGTGCGACTAAAAACAGAAATACTTTATCAGAAAATAATCCTAAGCTTTTGATAAAAATACAATCAGCAATATTTTGCGATTATTAATAGCAAAATTTTTTACCATAATTGAATAGAAATAACTTAAAGGAAATCTTTCAGATTATTTTGTGTTGGAAATTATGAAAAACAATTTTAACAATGCTTTTAACTTAATACCTGACCTTGTTTACGTCAGACATTTTAGTATGTATGCCATTATAAATTCAGGAGATTAAAACTACCTTTTCGAAATTATACTATAAATAGTTTGGTTTTGAAGACTCCCAAACTTAATATTTGTCGGCGTTGTCCATTCTATACCTACCTGTAACATCGACAAATAAGACATGCCGTAACAATAGAAAAACTTATGAGCACTAAAAAGCTAAGTGCTAATATCTCAGATACAATGGAATGTGAAATATCTTTATAGTTGGGCCACGTTCGACGCTATTAGCTACATATGTATTTTTTAATGTAGAAACTTCTAGGTGTCCGGGGCATACACCAGTCGGAACGCGTTAATTGGCTCTACGTTTAAATAAACACAGAGTCGAGGAGAATTTTTAATGAAAACAGCCGTTTTACATTTTTGACATTTTGTTTAGATTCGTTCGTCGCTTAAAGCGAACGTTTATTCTTCGCAAATAAACACTTTACGAATAATTTCAATTAAATTGTGAGGAAATTAAAATAGATACTTTAGTATTCTGTATTTGTATACATTGTGGAAATTTATAATTGAAAGTATTAATATGATGCGGTTTCTCATCGTAATATGGAGTAATAATATTCGTAAAATTTTGCACACAACTGTTAAAATAGCATATTACTGAATTCAATAATAATTTTTGTCGAAAAAATAGCATCTAAAGTTCCATTTAATAAAGACTAAATGAGGAGAATACTTCCGAGAGAATACTTTGGTTCTAACCATAAATACCCTTAACTTGTTTAACAGTGATATACAATTTTACAATGGCACTACGGCCCAAATCGGGCGTTGGACTCCTAACCAGGTTCCTTAACATTTTTACGTTATTTATTGTGGATGGGTTGTTAGCCCTTCGCACAACCCTCTATCTACGATTTTTTTTCTTCATTTTCGTAGATATATCCAAGCAGGTAGTGTGCTGGAATTACATTACGTCGATCGGGATTTTAACTCGCGACGTTTGCATTGCAAGACCAACATGCTACCCACTAGGCTATACCCTAGCGTGAGCCTAGTGATATACAATACATACCTATATCCATAGAGCATAAAGATGGAAAGTTGAAATTCAGTATTTTTATGAAGTTTATTAAGGAAGGAGAATTTTATACTCATTTTTATACCCCGTGGATGCGGAAGTCAGAAGCAAAAGGTTACAGAAATATTGGTTGTCTCCAGTGATACCAAATGTAGGGATTGATTCGTAATAGAGTTTTGCTTGGTGTAGGAGAGGATTTTTTTACTTTTCGTAATAAGCAGTGGATTCGTCAAAATTTTTGAGTTTTTACTAAATAATTACTTTACACCTTATTAAGTTATTTTGAATCATTCGATAGCACATAAGCTTCAGCAACTTGTCATGAAATTTTTTCCTTATCATGATAATCCAGCGTTCAACTTAAATCATATTACAAGCTTTTGTATTGGAATTGAAAATTAGAAGTTAATCATTTTTGATCTAACATCTCAAGCTTTTATTTTGTGAAAAAAAAATTATTGCTTTTGTTCTGTTTGTGATCTATACTAGTCCAGTCCGATTATCATTTTGGGCCGAAATGTTGCGATCTCGATGTTTTTTTCTAAGCCTCATTGTTTTTTTTTTTCGTAGCTTACGATAAAAATATTGCGGACAGTGGGGGAGTGGGGGAAGGAATCGAAAAGCTGCAAATTTTTGCCTATTTTCTTAAGATTTTCACCATTCCGCTAATTTAATTGAAAAACCAAAAATAAGGTTCGATTGCAGATACATGTGGGTCGTTTTCGGTTAGTATCCCTTTTTCATTCTTTTAACAAGGGAATACGCGGCTCTTGTGTTGTGTAATTTAAAATGTTCGCCCATGTTTTTAATTTCGTCATTATTGTACTTCCGTTTTTTTTGTCTGCATATTTTGTTTGCAAATCGTCTAAAATCATTGTACTAGATGGTTGCAGATGAAATGGCGACTTTCGCGATGAAGTGAAGTTAGTTAAGATTTTCATGTCTTAAACTGCCGCCAGGTGGCTCTGGTAGTAATTAATATTGAAGTATAAATACTCCTACGTTTGGTCATGGAATCATTTTAGTTTTGGACTTCATTGAAAACTTGGCCACAACGCAAGGGAGGCAACGAAATACATAAACAGGGCATTTGGAGCTGACACAGTAAGCGAACGAACCACATAGCGATGTTTCGAAAAATTCCGATCAGGAGATATGACCCTTCAAAGTGAGCCATGTGGTCACCCAGGGGCATCAATGACAACGACGAGCTGAGTTTACTAGTGCAATCTGACTCACGCCAAACTATTAAGGACATTGCAGAGAAACTGGACGTACACTATTCGACAGTTTTCCGGCACTTGAACAGCTTGTAAAAGTCAAAAAGCTTGATAAGTGCCTCATGTATCAAGAATAACGGTCAAAAAATTAAACGAGTTGCAATACGAGACTCTTCCTCATCCACCATATTCACCAGACCTCTCGCCCGATTACCGATTACCACTTTTTTAAACATTTGGATAATTTTTTGGCCGAGAAACAATTTAACAATGAAGCAGCCACCAAAAATGCCTTCGAGGAATTTCTTCAGTCTAGAAAGTCGGACTTCCACGAAACTGGCATAAATGCACTTGTATCTCGTTGGGAGAAGTGTTTTGCATCTATTAGTACCTATTTTGATTAATAAAATTAAGTTTTATAAGAATTATAAGTTGTGTGAAATTTCACTAGCAAAGTCGCCATTTCATTTGGAACAACCTAATATTTGTCCCGTTTGGCTCGTGTCGGCCGTTCTGTTAATATTTTGTAAGCTTGATTTTTTCGGTCTAAGGCATTTTGGCATTCGTTGTCGAACCAGTCATTTCTTTTGCGCCGGATTTTTTTATCCTATCATCTCCTCTGCGACAGATGTAATGCCATCTTAGATATTTTGCCACATTTCTTCTATTGGCATGCTGGCGTTGTTCTGTATTGGCGCGAAGTGCCTTTCTAAGGCTGATACGTACTTCGCAACTACTTTCTCATCGTTGAGTTTTCCTATGTCGAATTTAGGAACCGGTTGTGTTTTTGCGTGTCCTCGGATTGCGATTCGAGATCGGAACTTGATCCTTACCAAATAGTGATCTGTGTCGCAATTAGCACCTCGACATGTACGCACGTCGAGAATGCAGGAGGCCGTCCTTTTCTCTATTAGAACGAGGTCTATTTGATTGAATGTTCTTCCGTCGGGTGATGCCCACGTTCTCTTATGAATGGCACGATGCGGGAAGCATGTCGACCTTACAATAAGATTTTTGCTGCTGACAAAATCCGTCAGTCTCTGGCCGTCGTCGTTACTAATATCATGGATACTGTGCCTTTCAATTGTCCCTTTGTGAGTTTCTTCTTTGCCCACTTTCGAGTTAAAGTCACCTAATACTATTTTAATATTGTTCGACGGAAGTGACAATGTTGATTCTAAGGTGCTGTAGAAATCGTCTTGAACTTCGTCGACTCTGTCTTCCGTTGGGGCATGGACATAAGCCAAACATTAAGGGATTTTGTTTTGATACGGATTACACACAATCGTTCATTGACGTGTTTGAAGTTGGTAACTTGGTGTTTAAACTTCTTGTCGACGGTAAACGCAACTCCAAACTCTCGGCTTTCTGATTTTTTCCTACTTTTGAAAATTCTGTGCGATCCAATGTCAGTAACTTCGCTACCTAACAATTTAGTTTTTTGGAGTGCAATGATGCTCATATTGTATTTTTTTGCCTGTTCCAGAAGCGCTCTCACTGCTCCAGCTTTGTACAGGGATCGCACGTTCCAAGATCCGAAGGAATAGTCCATTTTTCGTTTGCGTGGTCGTTGCCCTTGAATCAATCCAGTCCGAGGCGGTGCTTCAGGTTTCGAAACAAGTCTCGTTTTTCCCGAGGATCAATTATTAACACATCGTCCAACCTCAAACTTGGAGGGCCATATTATAGTGCTAGAATTTTTCTGTTTCATTACCACTCGCGCCTATCAGTTCAGTACGTCAAGTCCGGATGGACAAGGCCAGTACCCGGTTGCTACCACGTGAAGGTATGATGAGCACAATTGATGTGTATATGATAGTTATAATACTGGGTAGTATACAGCACCTGTATAGGTTCTCATCTCTATACGGACGGATCTAAAACTAGCCAGGGGACGGGTGCAGGGATTTCTTCCCACGACCTCGACATCCAAACTTCATTTCATCTTCCAGAACACGCGACAGTGTTCCAAGCACAAGTATTAGCCATTAACGAGTGTACAAAAATTATTCTTGATATGCAGAAGAGTTTCGGAAATTGTTATATTTTCTCGGACAGCAGGGCTGCGCTTCATGCACTCCAATCCTACAGGACTACGTCCAAACTAGTGTCCATTTGTAGATACAATTTAAATCGCCTAGCGGCCATAACGGAAGTTTTTCTAATTTGGATACCGGGTCATAGTAACCTGCTAGGTAACGAGGCGGCAGATACGCTTGCACGGCAAGGATCTACAAACAGAAAACTAGGAAGTCAGTCGATGTAGCACCAACAGTGCTGAAGACTAGCTTCAAACAGACTATTTTGGGATCTTTCTTGGCGGGGTGGCGGCAGCTGGAAAGCTGTAAAACGGCAAAATCCTCTTGAGAAGAACCGAACAAAAATATTACAGCTCAGCTATTACAACGCAGTCGCTATAGTATCCGAACTATTGTCGGCCTGACCACAGGCCATTGCTTGCTAAGGCTGCACGCATTTAGGATGCGGATTGCGAGCGACAGCTTGTGCAGAGGTTGCGAGGAAGACGAAGAATCTATCGAACATTATCTTTGTCACTGTTCGCAAATCTCCAACAGTCGTTTCCTTTGTTTAGGCTCTAGATTCTTCTCAGAACTAGACGATCTCAGAGGCGTCCAACATTCGAGCCCGCTAAGGTTTGCAAACCGAACCAAGTGGTTAGAGCAAGAGGAGTGACTTCCAACTTATAACAATAGGGGGAGTACAATGCCCAACTAGATGGCCTCAGTGCTTGTGGTTCCGTGCAACCACCCTCCTACAACCTAAACCTAAACCTACAATACTGGGTGTCACCTTATGACGCTGATCAGATGCCTACCCTATCTACATACACCCAACCACCAGTTGCTACCAAAATGCCTTATACTTAATTTTTTTCAAAAATATCTATAAACATCATCCAATTGACATTTTGTGATTTCAGGTTAGTAGGATTTATACTTTTCAGTAAAATCGAATTTTAGTAAAGTTGTGTAATTTTGTTCACTTCACTTCACTTTACTTTTTCGTCTAAAACGACGTGTACAAAATTCGAATTTTCTACCTCTACGGAGTCTTAAGCTAGAGTGCGCACGGACAGACGAAAGTTAACATTTTTCAAATCAAATGCTGTAAATAAAAAAAAATACAGTTCTTGTAGGGCAATAAAACTGCCGTAGCATTACTAATAATAAAAACCTTTTAATAAACATGCTTAGGTAAAAGTGTGCGCAGTTAAATATAGAAACTCTTCAAGCAGAAGAAGATGCAGATTTGCTAATACCTACAACAGCTATTTTAAAATTGTGAAACTATAGAAAAAATTTTAACCCGTTTTCTTCAATGAAAGCCTAATCCCTTTAAGATTTAATTAAAAAACATAACAGGGCTAGATTAAATAGATATGTCGTGATGCCAAGAATTTTGGTATGGGAAGGGGTAGAAGGGAGCTAGGGTGTAGCCTAGTAGGTAGCATGTTGGTCTTGTAATGCGAAGGTCGTGAGTTCAAATCTCGGTCGGCGCAATATATAATTCCAGCACATTGCCTGCTTGGATATATTTTGGTCACCTCAATCTACGAAAATTAAAAATTCGTAGAAAGAGGGTTGTGCGAAGGGCTAACAACCCTTCCACAATAAGTAATGAAAAATGTTAAGGAACATGAATTTCAGGAGGCCAAGGCCCGATTTGGGCTGTCGCGCCATTTTAGTAGTAGAAGAAGGGACTTTTATGCGAACTGGCATAATTAATAGCTAAGGTGTAGTCTAGTGGGTAGTGTGTTGGTATTGGCAATGCGAAGGTCGTGAGTTCAAATCCCGGTCGACGCAATATATAATTCCAGCACATTGCCTGCCTGGGTATACCTTGGTCACCTCAATCTACGAAAATGAAAAATTCGTAGATAGAGGGTTGTGCGAAGAGCTAACAACCCCTCACAATAAAAATGAAAAGTGTTAAGGATCCTGAATGTCAGGAGGCCAAGGTCCGATTTGAGCTGCAGTGCCATTGTAGAAGTAGAAGAAGACATAATTACCCTTTCTTCGCTGTTCATGAAGGGTTGCATTTTTTCAATGAGATCCATAGCAAACTTTTGCTTAAGCGATAAAGCTTCCTTAATCGCGCCTCAGGCAAGCTAAAAGGATACGTCATATCCCGCAGATATCTACAACGCGCAACAAACTCCTCTTATCATCATGATCCGCAAGAATTGAAAATGCTGCCAAGAACATTGTTTTACCTGAACAAAGGTAACTAACATACAATAACAATTAACTGAATAAAAAGCCCATCAATTATTTATCTTTTGCTTTACTAATACTTTGAAAAAATTGATTGATCATTCATCATCAATGGCGCGACAGCCCAAATCGGGCGTTGGCCTCTTGAAGTCGTCGCCTCAAATCGATTGATCATTCATCATCAATGGCGCGACAGCCCAAATTGGGCGTTGATTTCTTGAAGTCGTCGCCTCCAATCGTCTTGATCCAAAGACCGCGTCCTCCAGCTGCTAATTTTTAAGATGGCTTTGCTATCTTCATCAACCGACTCTTCCCATCGCTTGCGTGGCTTGCCTACTCGTATTTTACCACTCGCTTTGCCTCTAAGAGCACGTTTGGGGTTTCTTCCATCTTCCATTCGCTCTACATGGTCAGCCCACTGCAGTTTACGTAGCTTGATGAACGTTGAAGCTTCTGGCACGTCGTAGAGTTGAAACAACTCATGGTTCTATCTTATTCGCCATTAAAGATTTTCATTAGAAACATGAGAAATCTCAAACCCATTCTCACGGTGAAATACAGCTACAATTTTTCTTCCAGGATAAAAAAGAGCAGTGAGAATTCGCTTACGTCATACGCCACTCATTTCTCGATAAAAGATACCGAATGAGTCTTCAGATTAATTAAAGATTTCTAACAAAAATTCTATTTTGATAAAAATGTGGCTTATGCGGTTTCTCAAATAATCAGTTAAATTTTAAATCAATTTAAATACTCGTAATATATTAGAGCGTCAACGCAATAAATACCATATTGTTGATTTTTGATTAACTTTCTTGAATGGAATTTATCTTTAATTTATCAGCAATCATCGTAAGTATTTGCTAATATTTGTCCACTTCTAGATTAAACTGATAAACTGGACAATATATGTATCTGTAAGTTGTATGTCATATATACATATAACTTTTTTTTTGTTGATTAATTTGTTTATTTTTATATCATTATACTTAGAAATTTGTTGTAAGTAAGTTGTTTGCGCTAATATATCTTTCCACGCTATCTATCAATCGTATCAAAATTATTCATTTATTAGATTAAAAGTGTAGTTAGAAAATGACGATTTATTATCATCGTTATTTTATTTAAATACTTTTTAAATTGAGAAAAAACATAACAGTAGTGTATGATTGGGTGTAATGTCCAATCATTCGATATTTTATAGGAGGTGCTGAAATGAGTGGGGAAGGCTTATAATTTTTGGTACGCTACTTAACTTGCAGCTTTCTTAATTTTCAAACCAATTTATGCATTGTCTTTCTGAAATTGTAGTATGTATTCATAATAAAAAAATATAACAGGGCTACGATTGCGCGTAAAGCGTCTTACGACACTCTAGCTGAAATATCCCAGGAGTGGTAGAAGGGGTGATAGCTTTGAACTAATTTTTTCCCATCATGCTAAAGTAGCAATAAAAATGTCTTATATCAAATGCAACCTCCAAAAATTGAATAGAATCTGAGAAAATTAGTGTATTATATTTAGTAAAATTGTGCAGGGGAGGTGGTAGAAGGAGTGAGAGCATTTTAGGGATTTTTTCCAAAATAAATACCAATATTATAAAATTTCAGACTAGTAACACTCATACTTTTCAAGGAAATCGATTTTTTGTAAAGTTGGGAAACTGTGTCATATTGTATGGGAATGGGTAGAAGCAGTAAAGCTAATCAGTTAATTTTTTCTGATCTTATTGAAAATGCTATTATAATTAAGTATTTAGTACAAAATGTGAGCTCGATAAATGTTATATGTTCGAAGAAAATCGGCTTAGATTGTTTCATTAAAAAGTGCAGTTTGTATGGGAGGTGGTGGAAGGAGTTGGGGCATTCAAATAATTTGTATACCATACATCACTTTTATGATAAAAATAATATATTCAAATCATTAGCTTTCATATTTTCCAAGGAAATTTGATTAATGTAAATGATTGAAAATTCATCATTTTGTATGGGAGGGGGGAGCGATTTGGCCGGTCACCAAATTGACTTTACTTTTTCGCCAAAAACAACGTGTACAAAATTTAAACTTTCTAGCCCAACGCGTTCTCAAGCTAGAGAGAACGGACGGACGGATATCCGGTTTTGAGATTTTTGAGCGACAACAAATATTTCTGTACCCTTGACGGCTCTGTGCGAGCATTATTTCTTTGCGTTACAAACTTTGGAGCAAACTTATAATACTCTCAAATTTCATTTCAAAATTAAATGCACACAAATAAATCGCGAGCTATGTATTTGGCCTGTATTGGTTTGAGCCGAAATGAATTATTTCTCTTCAAATTAGCAAGAACATCGAAGGCACGACATCAAGAGTTGTTAGATTATTATTGTTCAATTTCGCACAATTTCATTGCAAATTCAAGCTAGATAGCTCGAAATTCTCTTTTATTGTTTGTAACGCTAATAAATGAAGCTCGTACGAAGTTAGGACCTTTAACTCCGGCTCCAGCCCCATCAGAGGTACGCGAACTATCTGTATACCAGCGAACCATCCGTATACCAGATGGTTGGTTCATCTTTCATTTCAGGTAGCATGGATTGTCAGTCTTTGCTTTCTCTGATTATAACTTTGAGTTTGTTATCAAAAATCATTCCTAAATATTTTACCTCATCAGAAGGTTGTGTTATGTGGATTTGCTTTCTATTTGTAAATAGTACGATCTTAGTCTTACTTGGGTTGATGGTCAAATTTTTAGACTAACACCAATTCATTATCACCTCTAAGGCAGATTGTATCCTTTGATATTATTAAGTCATATTTCCCTCTAATGATAATGGCGAGGTCATCCTATCCTATTACCTTGTAGCCTTATTCTGTTAGACGCTCCAGGAGCTCTTCGACTACAATTGACCAAAGAAGTGGAGATAGTACCCCGTCCTTGGGCCAGCCCCTATAGGAGAGAAAATTATATCGTGTGGAAAATATATTCTTGAGGAGAATATATCGTGAGGAAAATATATTCGTGAGGAAAATATATCGTGATTATTTCTAATCGCGGCATATTCTCCTCTCGGACGACCTTGATGGTAGTGGACTCGTCCGGCTTGATGTTCGCAGCTGCTCTTTCCAACCAAGATGCGCTTTACTCAAACAATTAGCATCCATCCTGGCTGAGTCCACCAAATTGTGGACTAATTCCCTCTTTAGCTGCTTTTGGAATTTCAGCCAGGATTAATTTTTGAATAACAGCATCTTGAGTGGATGTTCAGTATGTATGATACCGATCCTAATCCCTTTGACCGCGTCTCTGTAGCTAGTGCCCGACGTGGAGGGCTGAACCTCTTCTGCAAGTCTATGCACGACACTTTTGCTTAAGGTCTTTTATTATCCTTCCGACAGATGGCGGTGTTGTTGATGAGGTTTGCCTTATTTTGTGCCGGTGATAATGTTTTTTGTCATAGGTAGGCATGCCAGATCGTACGCTTCGTTTGCCGTTTTGCCATGGTTACTGTGGTAGGTATACCGTCTCCTAGCCACACCGCTTTGCCTCTTTTTGTTGTCCTTAAGACTTAATTGTTTCAGCTCTGCTGATAACAGTTGTTCGTCCAATAGAGGCTTGCTGGGGTTTTTTTTATCTGCTTTGAGTGGCAGTCTCTTGTACTTGATTGCGACAGGAGGATTGGCCTCTACAGTCACCTCACGTACTTTTTCAGGAGGGTTTTTTTTCCGATCCCTTCTTCTTTTTCGGCATTTTTCGCTATTTGTGATGCGTTCGGGGTCTTAACTGCTCTTTTGGTTACATTTGGTTTCTCCATCAGATTTCCACGAGTAGTGCGAAAAAGTAGAATCGCCATTACCAGGGGAAGGCTGATTGAAACTGGAGGGTGCCTGGTATCCAGAGTACATTAGTGGTTTGTTACCCACAAACCAGTCATTCTTGGCATTTTGGGATTTTTATTTCCAAGGTTTACTCCTCTAGCGTCGTACTTTATAATGGTCACCTAATAGGAAGTACATACACTTGCGAATCATCTTAGGGATAAATTCCCTTGTAAACATAAATATCTCTGCCTAAAACATGGCCAGTCCAGATTGCAAGTATACCAATGCTGTGAGCCGACAGCAAGCTATTCAACCTTATCCCCCCTATCTGTAGGTCTTTTAGCATTATCCAGTCTACTTTGCGAGGAGGCGACTTACGCAACAAACCTTGGATATTAATAAGGTTATTTTGAACAAATTTAAGCAAAATATTTCAAAAGTTGCAGTGAAAGGGTTAAATACATCGCATCATAGAAAATTATGATAAACTTATGATATCTAGCGAATAAAACACTAAATAGATGATTAATTTAGTTTATAACTATTGCAGCTGCAAAATTTCTAGATAATTTAAATTAACTCATAATGAAATATAACGTCTCCATAATCAATTATCATGGCATAACTAGCACTGGTATTACAGATTTCTGTTGACCAATAAAACACTTTGCGATGCCCCGCTGTTAATTGATTAATATCTCGCAATTCGAAAATCCGCGTAAATTTATTTCTGTAGCGTAAAACTGTGCGTATACGCCCAGCTGTGTCTCGTCGCAAAGTAATTTACAGCCAAGTTTACTCGAAGTAAATGCACCTGAAATTCTACATAGCGAAATTATTGGCCATTTTCTAACATTATGTACAAGTGGACATTTAAATCGCATTCAAATAGACAACATATGGTTTCTGGGCGTTTCAATCTGCATAGTGAAATGTAAATGGCACGATCGATCGCCACTAGCGAATGTTTTGTTTATGAACAATTATTTTACATTGTCATTTCAGCATTCTAGGACAAACATAATTATTATTTATAGTTTTAAAAGATTGGGATTTCTTATAATATAAGTGCATATACTGTTGACGTGAAGGTCAGTTTAAAAATAATCGATCTTGTTATTATTAGAGTCGGCAAATTGTTAATTTAAAACTGTCAATATATTTTGGATTATTAAAAGAGCTCGGGTAGTTGTTAGTGTTAGACGCGCGGTATCTTTGAAGTTCACCTTCCGAAATAATAAAATCGAGAGAGAAAAAGAAAAAACTAGTTTATCTCATTAAATGAAAATGTTGTACTGTATACGAGTAGATAGATTATGTAGATTTCATCTGTACCCTGGGGAGTTAATGGTTTTTTTTTGGCGATAATTGATTCATGTCTTTTTCTTTGAAAATTTTTGTCTTACACCAAATATAAAATTTTCGTATTTCCGACCAAAATTTCGTCAGCCGGGATTTGAACTAAAGATTTTCGTTTTGTAGAACAACATCATAGCATACACACTTACTATAAGTCAATACAATAATAACCCAGCGGAAAAATTAAGGTATGCATTGTAGAAGCATTGAAGCATAGAAGCAATGGAAGCATTACTTGTTTATTCAATCAAGTTCAAATTCCTGTTAAGACACCCTATAGGGGCGTAGGACAGAAAGAACTCTCTTCCACATGGTTCGACCCTGAGCGTCGACCTTTAGATGTTTCCACGACTTATTTATTCCTCTGGCCTCCTGCTCAACTGCTCGCTTCCATGTGCTAAATGGTCGACCAAACAGAAGTCTTCCTTTAGGATTATAATCCCGAGCCTGTTTGGCTCTGGTTTCCTCAAAGTGTGACCGATCTACTGCCACTTGATGTCTGTTGCATCTTCTGAAAAATTCAAATCGAAGCAGAAAGAAGAATGTTGTCACTAGATGGAATTCGAACCTATTAATGATGGAGAGATTAATACTCTTAAAGGAATCACTTTCAGCTACATTGGTAGTACTATCGATAAGTATTCTGGAGGACTATGTTCCTCTATTGAAAAAAAAAAAGGATTCAGAAATTTAATAGGTACTGAGAAAATTGTGAAATTGTGCAGTTTGTATGGGAGGTGGTAAAAAGAGGGGCGAGTTCTTAATGACTTTCAGAAATAACTAAAAGCATGTTTTAAATTGGAGATCAGTAGCATTCACACTTTTCAGGAAAATCAAATTTTTGTAAAGTTGTGAAATTGTATATGGAAGGGGGTAGAAGGAGTAAAACTAATCGTCTATTTTTTTGGTCTTACTAACGTCTTTCTCATGTACCTGGATCTGTCGATACATTTTTTCTAAGTCTGCTGGGATCACTACTGGGTACAATCTTCATCTTATAAGTAGCGATACAATAGAGTCCTGTATAGTCGGTCCAACCATTAGTACATCGTTCAGTGATTTCTCGGATGCGGTTTTAGCTGACGCGTTGAAAACTACTCGTACTTTTGTGGTTGTACTCGTTTCTTTTACTACCGCATGATGCGGTAGGAAGTAAAATGGATTACTCATTTGGGTTTTTGGCAATTCTTCCATGTGCCTCAAGTCTAAATATTCTTGTAGACATTTGTTGTATTCTGCATGTAATTCGTTATTTGCAAGTAAACGTTCGCTTGCATTATACTTGATTATTGCTACTTTGCACGACGCTGCTAATTGGGTGCGTAGATCGTCCTTCGCAGGCAATCGTACTTGAAACTTGCCATTTTCTAATCTGATCGTGGTTGTACGATAATGTTATTCGGCTTCTTCTTCCTCCCTCGAGAGGAATTTGCTTTGTTTCACTTCTTCTTCTTCTTTCCAAAATTTCCGTAGAGCTTGGTCAAGATATGTATTGCTTACCATGCTAATCGAGTTTCGAGGGCTCGTTGCCTTCGAGATGGGTCCTGATAAGATCCATTCGAGTTTTGTCTTCTGGGCTGTGGGATGACCTGTCCGTAGTCCGTTCATAATGATACTTCCGTAGATGTCGGCTCCTAACAGCACGTCCACCTTTGATCTCGTTGTAAAATTAGGATCTGCTAAATCTTTGGCATCTATGTTAACTTTTGTGGCTCTGCTGATTGACAATGAAGGTAGTGAATTGGTAATTTTCCCCAAAACTAGCGCTGTTGTCTGAATATTTTTATCAGACCACTTTTCCTTTATGATTAATGGTATTTGTCTGTGACTTTCGTTGATGGTTTTGCCGATGCTTGTTATTAACACTTTAGCGTGATCGCGTTTGTATCCCAACAGTTTCGCTGCTTCCGAAGTAACGAATGAATTTTGCGACCCTTGATCTAGAAGTGCTCGGAGTTTAATCACGTCCACGTGTATTTACGCCGACGATGGCTGTGGCAAGCGAAACGTTTCACATATTTGTCTGGTTCACGCAATTACTATGAGTTTCTCGCGTTCTTTCGTTACCCGTACACTTGGTCTCACTTTTGTTACTGCCAGCGTGTTCCACGTGTAACATAGAATTATGTTTCTTGGCGCACACCTTGCATGTAGACTTTGATGGACATTCATAGACCCGATGATTCCCTAATCAGTTATAGCACAAATTTAGACTCTTCACTAACTCTCTTCGTTGATCCACGCTAGATCCATGAAACTTAGCACATTTGTATGGTTTGTGATCACCTTTGCACATTGGACACCTTTGGTTAGAATTCTCTACTGATAGATGCACCTCGGATTTATGTTTCTTCGTGTTGTCGTCTGACATTACCTCCAGCGATCGGAACTTGGTCGATAAGAACTCTGCGAACTCATTCCAGGTTGGAATATCAACTTTCGAACCCAACTTCGACTCCCAATCCTTCCGTGCTTCCCGATCCAATTTGTGGGATGCCATGTAGACGATGATCGGATTCCATGTTTGCGTGTTTATGCCTAACCCGCTAACTCGAGTCATCATTTCATTGGTTACATCCAGAATTCTTTTATATCCTTCTACGGATTCTGACCTCATTGCGGAAAGATTCATAAAGGCTTGGAGATGCATCGACAAAATCATTCGGTTGTTGCTGTATCGATCCTTTATAATTTTCCATGCCTTTTCGTAATTGGCCCCAGTGACGCTTAGATTCTCAATTAAACGTCTAGCTTCTCCTGCTACTGATGTCATCAGGTATTGCATCTTCTGGACAGTGGGCAATTGGTTGTTTTCATGAACTAGAATAACATATAGTTCATAAAACGTTGCCCACTTCAAATAGTTCCCCTCGAATTTGGGAATCTTAATGCTCTCCAGTCGAACCATGTCATTGTATGACGTGGCTGCTGTATTTTGGGGTTGCTGCTGAACTACCGTAGGTGATTGAGCCTCTGCTTGAACCCGTTGTTCTTCCTTGTAGCCAGCGATAGCTTGCTTATACACCATCATCATCTCCAAAACTGCTTCCTCGACTTTCTCGAAGTTTCCTATGTAGTTCTTTAGTAGTTCGCTATTATGGACCTTCAACTGATAGACACGTGGATGTAAATCCTCACATTTTCTCCACGCTGCCTCCATTCGTTGCAACCGAATTTCAAAGTATGGCAGACTATACCGATCCTTTGAATCCTTACGGAAATTAGTTTTCATCCGAGCGATGTCTTGAAAATTCATGCGCTGCTGGATTTCTATCGATGGTTCAGTCATCTTGGTGATTGTTACCTACCGATGCGATCTGACCACTGATGTTCAACGTCTTCTATCGCTACGATATTACGCTGCTTTCTCTTGATTTTTCCTAGATCGCGATGTTATAGTTATCTTGATAACTATTCGGCTCGACGGACCAAAAATGCTGGAAAAGGATGTTGGTTTCCAACTAAATCTTACAACAGTTTTTGATACGGTTGTTCGGGTCTTAGACCTTTCAAAACACAAGTTCTTGAGACAAGTGATAAACTGAGTACGCAGAATATAAAACGCTAAGTTTGATGGCTTAAACTTTATTAACTGGTTCTATCTCATTAACTTACATCATTTTATACCATAAACTACCCATTGAATTATTTACTAAACAAAACATAATAAGCAAAACAGGAATTACTTAAGTTAAGTTATTTCCCATATTACAACATATGTATGCACACTCGTTCTTCTTATTATTTGTTTTATAGTCGAAACATGCATATCGCACATACATTTATCGTACAATCTAGAAATAAAATAAATACCAATATCGTGGCCTAGTGATATTGAAACGATTATCGAGTAGGTCATTGTGCAAACGAAATTATAAATACGAATTGTGCTACTCTTTAGTATTGCAAAAAAATGATATCTTACAATTTACATTTCAACAAATCCTAAATAAATATTTAGTGCACAATTTCAGCTCGATCAATTTTATACGCACAGAGTAAATTGGTTTAGAACAATTCATGAAAAGGGCTGTTTATATGGGAGGTAGTGGAAGGAGGGGGAGGCCATGAATAGTTTTTATGCAGTCGATTGAAATCATCAGAAAAGTACTATATTCCAAATTTCAGATCAAAAAAATGTATACTTTTCTTCGAGCAAATACGTTTATTGTCAAATTGCGAAATTGTATCATTTTGTATGGAAGGAGGTAGAAGGGGTGGAGCGATTTGGCTCGTTCACGAACTTGACCTTACTTTTTTGTCAAAAACGACAACAAAATTTGAGTTCTCTAGTTCAACGCGTTCTTAAGTTAGAGAGGACACGGACGGACGGACGGGTATCCGATTTTGAGATTTTTGAGTAATTATATGAACTTCTGTATCATTCATTTTTTTCACCCAGCCTTATTTTTTGGCGGTAAAAACTTTTTGGCGAACTTATAATACTCTTAGATTTCATCTAGAGTATACAAATTTAGATAGAATAATTTTCTTAAGTCATAATCATTAGTACGCAGTTTAAAATTATTGCTGAAATTGCAAGTATATTGGTGTAAGCGTTTGTTCCTTGAATTTTTTGGAAATAAGTATTTTACTAGTTGTTTGTCTTCCTATTTTAAATTTACGCATATTTTTATACTTTCGATGAAATCTGAGAGTATTATAAGTATGCCACAAGTAATAAAGTGCGGAAAACAGAATAAATGATAGAGAAGTTCCAATTATCACTTGAAGATCTATCTGTTCGTCTCTTCTTTACCTCGAGAGCGCGTTGAGGTAGAAAGTTCGAATTTTTAACACGTAGTTTTTGACGAAAAAGTAAGATCAAGCTCGTGAATGGGCCAAATCGCTCCATCACTTCTAGACCCTCCCATACAAAATGATTCAATTTCGGAATTTCACAATATACGGATTTTCTCGAAAAGTATAAAAGCTATAAATCTGAAATTTGGAATACTCGTATATTATATTTATGATGATTTCAATCTACGGTATGAAAATTATTCGAATCCCTTCTACTGCCGCCACCTCCCATACGAACTGATTTTTTTCTTGAAATACTATAAGCAAATTTACTCAGTACGTATAATTTATCGAGCTGAAATTGCGCTTAATGTTTATTTAGAGTTGTTTGTGATACCGAAAAAAATATGACGATTAGCTGCACTCGTTCTACCCCCTCTCATACGAAATGACAAATTTTCACAACTTTACAAAAGGTCGATTTTCCTGGCAACTTAACGTGTCAATTGAATGATCTTAATAGTTATTTCTGAAAAATTCATTAAGAACTCCCCACTCCTTTTACCATCTCCCATACAAACCGCACAATTTCACTAAATCCACTCATTTTATCAGTACCTATTAAATTTTGGAAGCTTAAATTTTGTTTAAAGCATTTTTATAGCTACTCTAGCATGATACCACTCCCCATACAAAATTTCTTCAAATCACAAAAATTTCTCTTTCATCTAGAGTATTGCATGAATGGGCTTTACGCGAGATCGTAGTCCTGATATGTTTGTTAATAATATTTTAACTTCACTTAATAAATGTAATAAATGTCACATATTACATAGATTTTTAAATTTTACTATTGAATAGGTTGCGTTATAACATTATCCATTTTGATGGTCGCGAAATTGTTTAACTTTTCTCTAACGATAACGTTTTTCAAGATGACTGCCCGTTGTCAACGAAATGTGTTTGCAAGTAACTTTTAAATTACTTATACGACAGTAATACGATAAAAGTTTTATCACTTTTGTTAAATCTGCCTGGATTTGTTTCATTCTCTCTCCGTAAATTGCCGACTGCCGAAAGCATATAGTCACTGGTTAATAATGTATAATAATTGTTCCTTCTATTCCCTTGTACACTAGTATATATATTGCTCAATCAATCGTGTCGAAACTATCGAGAGCATTGCCTTTTTATTGAAAAAAAACTAAAATCCGCAAGTTCTTTCTCGAATAACTATTGAAAGTTTCGAGTTTTCATTCGAATAGAAGCTATCGATAGTTTTCATTTGCATAACTATCTATAGTTTTCATCCGAATAACTATCGATAGTTCATTCGAATAACTATCGATAGTTTTTATTCGAATAACAATCTAAAAATTCATTCGAATGACAACTATCGATGGTTATTCGATAGGACAATCGATAGTATTGTAAAAACAATCGGTAGTGCCCATCACTAGTATAAACCACTTGACGAAAATATTCAAGAATTGAAATGCATTTCTTTTTAATTATCACATCAAAAAATAGTCCGCAGCTAAACAATATGATACAACATCCTAATTAACAATATAACACAGGAAGCACCGTGCACCACTTAGATATTTTTCTATACAGACAGTACCGCCACTGAACCGCGCTTTTTAATGATTATCATAAAACTTGATTATTGCAACCTCCAGATTGAATAGTGGACACTTCTATTTTATATTGTCCGTAGAGTAGGATTTATGGTTGGCATATGTGATGCCGCCAAGCCCGGCCTCATGCATATGGGCTTTATAAATTGAAGCCAAGCTTCTTTCGATCGTAGCTAACTTCGCGCTATGTTCGCTATCATCTATAACTTATCGCTCATCGTCAAAGCTAAGTCGCTTTATAAACTTGATATCCGCGGCTTGTCGAGCGGGGCTCCAATGAGATCCGCTCAAAAACCCCTCGAGCTTTGGAAATGTACGGCAAAGTAGATTTTTTTTTTTGTTAAAAAAGGCGGCGAAAAATAAAATACATATAACTTCCAACACAGAATAAAAGACAACAAACAAATTTTCTTTTCTATAGAAAAAATACATTTCAGTGCGTTCGAGACGCTTTAAACGCGCGGACACTGTTCGATTGATCGATCGCGATGTTTTATGCTCGTTTTGTGATCACTTTCAATTTTTGATTGTGGTGCTGTGAATCGAAACCGACTAATTACAACCGGTTAAAATAAAATAAAAAAAATTTCCGGCCAATTATTTTCCAACTTCCGGCGAAAATCCGTGAAAATTGATCGAAAGTCAGATCGTTTCATAATTTTGTGACCAAAGGTAATGATGATCGTGTGTATGATCATATTTTTTTTTTCTTAGTCTCGACCGCATCTATTATTTATAATGTATGCCATCTTTGCCGAATCGGCGATAAGTGATAATTTATATTATGGCCATAATCAATAAAGTAGTGTGATACGAAGAATATAAAAATGTGTCGATCGGTCAAAAGGAAAGAGTTGTATCTGGGCTCTTCGTATTGTCAATATCGTGGTGATATTTTTAATCAATAATTCAAATAGTGTCATGTGATAGTTTACTTAATAGTCATGTAATTGATATGTTTTGGTGCGTTAGTGAAATTATTTAAAAAAAAATGAAATGATATGCGACATAATTTCTTTAAATTGTATTAAGTGATCTTATGACGATCATGAATTAGTTCCAGTCGCTACCGCCGACTGAAATTATGTTGTTCGAAATTTGAGGTGATTATCACTGTCTGGGCCCGCTGAATATATCAGATTTACAACACCTGCTTGAAGCGCAGTGAAAACCCATCATTACGGTGTGTACAGTGCTTAGCGAGATAATGTGTCATATTATCATGTCAGAAGCGCTTAGAGATAACATGGTTTTTATTATGCTATTTGTTTTCACTTTAACCTCAATTAGTGAATTTAATTTAATTTCGAGCTGATAAGTTTAGTGGAAAAATATACGTTACGTTTCGATTAACTATCGCCGGAAATGTGTTATAGGGTTTTGGAAGTATTTAACGAGGGAATTGTGTGTTTTGTTGTAATGACTCCATATTTGTGTTCTATTTTCTGTTATCGATCGATTGTGTTAATACTGGCGATAGTAACGTAAATTAGTCAAATTGTAGCGAAACTTCGACTTATTTATGTGTGCGCGTTACAAATCTTGAATGTTCGATATTTGTTTTGAAATAATAAATTAGAAGATCACTAAAAATGTGCTTTCGATTTTACGCTTCTTCTGTACAATTGATTATTAAAAATAAAAAAAACACTCGGTACGAATTTGAATACAAGACAAAGTTAACTTACAGTATTGGACAAAACTAAAGCACCCCTTTGCGAAATATCAGTTATCCTCTGATATTATTATCAGGAAAACTTGATGAAAAAAATTTGTTCTTATTTATTTACATGTGTATTATAAAAAAACATAACAATGACAATTCAGTCTTTTCAACAACAAAAAATAAAACAAAAATATTTCACAGTACTCAAAAGTTGCGTGGACAAAACTAACGCACCCTCTAGCTGACGATCAGAATTTATACCAATTGTTGGGTAGTTTTAGTATTTCGTCGCTAGTCCTTTATTTGTAATAACAGCAGCACATCGTTTTGGCTTAGAAGATATTATATTATCAATGAACTCTTCAGGAATATTTTCCCACGCTGTCTTAATAGCTTCGAAAAGTAACGGTTTTGTCCTGCAGTTTTCCCTGTTGATCCTCCTTTTAGCAATTCCCCACATGTTCTCAATCGGGTTGAGATCAGGAGATTACGCAGGCCAATCCGAAACCTCTATCTTATTCGTTTGTAGCCAAGTCTTGCACAGCTTAGAGGTATGCATAGGATCATTGTCCTGCTGAAATCTCCATTTTAGTGACATCTCCTCTTCAGCGTACGGCAGCATTATGTTTTGTAAAATGTCAACGTATACGAAACGATCCATAATACCATCAATTCGATGAATTGGTCTAATACCTTGTCCAGAAAAGCAACCCCAGACTAGGAGATTACCTCCTCTATGTTTGGTTGTTGGGATGCAGTACTTAGGGTTCAATCTTTGACCTTTTGGTCGTCGTACATGTTTTATTCCATCAGAATATTTTAAATTAAATTTCGATTTGTCGGGAAATAATACAGTTCTCCACTTTTGAATAGTCCAGTCTAAATGGTCCTTGGCAAACTTTAAAATGGCCCTCCTGTTCTTTTCTGAGATGAAAGGCTTTTTTGCAGGCCGGTAAGCCGCCAAACCAGCTTCTTCAGCTCTTCTCCTAATTGTCCTTGCACATACTGGTAACTTCAAATCAATTTTAATTAGATTAGAAGAGACCGTAGGTTCAACTTCAATCCTTTTTTTGATCGAAGAATCATCTCTTCGTGTTGTTTTTCGAGGCCTTCCTCCAGAATGTACAGGAGATATGCGATCCGTCAGCTCATATTTTTTGATTAGTCGCGATATAATTGACCGATTTATCGAATATCTTTTACTAATATTATGTCGAGATAATCCACTTTTATAATCAAATATAATTTTATGTTTAATTTCACTACAGTACGTGTTTCTTGCCATTTTTAGTCTCTTAATGTCTTAACACAAAGAACAGAATGCGCACCACTATTCACGACAGAAATTTTGCACAAATGCTGAAGTAATGATGAAATTTTAATGACTCATATCAGACAAATGCATTTCTGATGCAATAACTATTTCCTGCTAACTGTTCGGCAGTAGCGGTACGAAAAAAGTGAGTATAGAAGAGGGGTGCTTTAGTTTTGTCCAGGCAACTTTTGAGTACTGAGAAATATTTTTGTTTTATTTTTTGTTGTTGAAAAGACTGAATTGTCATTGTTAGGTTTTTTTATAATACACATGTAAATAAATTATAAAAACAAAGAACAAATTTTTTTCATCAAAATTTCCTGATAATATCAGAGGATAACTGATATTTCGCAAAGGGGTGCTTTAGTTTTGTCCAATACTGTATGTCCAATAGGTATGCTAAAAGCAAATTTACTAAAGTAAAAACTACTGCATCAAACGGAAACTTTTTATATCGATTGTTTTCCATTTGCCTAACAATTTTTTTTTATTGATAAGGAATACACTGCGTACACAGAAAACAACTTTCAAAGTCATAGTAACAATGAATGAATGAATGCGATTGTGGAAAAAATAAATCTTATGAGTATTATTTGTTTATAAAATTACTATTCCGAAGATTGATAAGGTTGCATTAGTAACGGACTTCTGAAACTCAGTTGTCTCAAATTTAAGCCTTAGTATTATATTTACGTTCAAGCCGCGGCACAGTGTGAAATTTTCGCAATCTATCTGGATTTAATTTCTGCATTGAAAATATCAATGGGTTTTGAATAGAATTACATCTCTAAAGCATTTTATTAAAATCTATTTATGTTTTGATCCCAGCATTTTAGCCAACCTTGCCCCACCCCTCCGATATTGATGAAAGATTGGAATAAAACATTTTAATTTCTTTTTTTTAGTCATAAATTTCTTATTTAATATACTT
This sequence comes from Chorisops tibialis, assembly GCA_963669355.1. Taxonomy (NCBI): domain Eukaryota; kingdom Metazoa; phylum Arthropoda; class Insecta; order Diptera; family Stratiomyidae; genus Chorisops; species Chorisops tibialis. The sequence continues at coordinate 274,680,588 of OY770262.1, forward strand.
TGGTAATGATATCATACAATTCAGTTCTCAACCTAACTTATGCTATAAATTTACTTACATATTTTACAAATAACTTATCAAATAAATTTTGCTACAGTAGTGTTCATCCTCGGTCGAATGGGCACTGAAATTCACCCACAACGAGTCCTGCTTGCCCTAAAAATGGCAAATGGGCCCACACTGGATCATGGGCTTATCACCCGTGATCTTAAAACCTAACTGATATGAGAAACGGATACAGAACCTCGGCTACAGGCGGATTCTACGGTAACGACTTTTGGCATTCGAAAACGGACTATGATTGGCTTCTGGAAGGTTCGAGCATTGAATGACGTGGGAAGGGCTGGACTCACTCGGTCCTTACACCTCCAATCAGTGATCGACCGTGAAATGGAGCACTATAACTTCCAAATCTCGTGCTTCAGCGAGGCCAGGTGGACAGGGTCAGGAAAAGAACGAACTCCGAGCAGAAACACCATTCTGTACGTTGGTCCTGAGAGTGAAGCCAAAAATGGCGTGGCGGTCGTCCGTACACTGAGACGGAAAAAGCATCTCATCAGCTGGGAACGAATCTCAGATAGGATTATCGTTGTCAGGCTCAGGACCAGTGTCAGAAGCGTCACACTGGCAACAACTGGTGACAAAGATGAGTTTTATAGCCAACTGAGTGCCACCTTCGAGCGTGTTCCAAGAGGTGATATTACATATGTATATGAACGCCCAGGTTGGCTCTGACAACACTGGACTAGAACGTGTCGTGGGGAAGCATGATGACCCTTGGGTCGACACGGCACGACATTGGGTTCATCACCATTAATGGCGTGACAGCCCAAATCGGGCCCTGGCCTCCTGAAGTCGTCGCCTCCAATCGTCTCGATCCAAAGACCGCGTCCTCCAGTTGCTAATTTTTAAAACGGCTTTGCTGTCTTCATCAACCGAGTCTTCCCATCGCTCGCGTGGTTTGCCTACTGGCCGGTTACCATTTGCTTTACCTTTACCTTTACACGTTCTTCTGTCTTCCATTCGCTCTACATGGCCAGCCCACTATAGTTTACGTAGCTTGATGAATGTTGAAGCTTCTGGCTCGTCGTAAAGTTGATAAAACTCATGGTTGTATCTTATTCGCCCCATTCCGTTCCTTCCTTCACAGGTCCCAAAATTCTTCGGAGGATCTTTCTTTCGAATGCATTAACTGCTTTTTCGGAAGTTCGCGTTAATGTCCACGTCTCGCTGCCATAACAGAGCACAGGTCGTATAATAGTTTTATATATCCGCAGCTTATTGTTCCTGTGCACTTTCTTGGATTTCATTATTGGAAGTACCGAATAATACGTCTTATTTGCTAGTACTATCCGTCGATTGATTTCGTTCGATTCATTACCGTCCTTTGCTAGATTAGCCTCCAGATATATGAAGTTGTCCACACTCTCCAAATTATATTTCACAATTGTTGTTTTGTCTGATTGGCGTTCTCCTTCTTGTTTGCGTCATTACTTTTGTTTTGCTTTCGTTAATGCGCAACCCGACTTCTTTTGCGACTGAGTCAAGATTGACAAATACCTCCTTAGCACAAGGGAAGGATCTTGCTAGGATGTTAATGTCGTCAGCGTATGCTACTGGTTGGGTCCACTGGAATAGTAGTGTCGTTGGTGTCGACTGGGATTTTTCGGACGACATACTCTAGTGCCAAGTTGAAAAGCATGGGGGCTAGACTATCTCCCTGCTTTAAACCACATTCCGTTCGAAAGCTAGTTGTGGAATCGGATTGTGTTCTCACTTGGGATCCAGTGTTCGTTATTTTAAGTCTTGTTAGTCGGACTAGTTTTAGGGAAATTCCAAAGTCAAGCATGATTTGGTACAGTACGCTTCTGCCGATACTGTCGTATGATTGTTTAAAATCTACGAAGATTTGGTGCACGTCTGTGTTATATTCCCAGCATTTCTCAAGCGTTTCACCGAGAATATCTGGTCTGTTGTAGATCGTCCGGTTCTGAATCCACCTTGGTATTCGCCAATTATTTCATTAGTATAGGGCTTAAGACGACATTCAATTATTTTTGTCAGTATTTTATAGGACGTACACAACAATGATATTCCTCTGTAATTCTCACAGCAGAGTTTGTCTCCTTTCTTGTAAATTTGACATTTAATGCTTTTTCGCCAATCGTCGGGTATGATTTCCTCTGTCCGAATTTTGCATATCATGTTGTGCAGTATTTCAGCGACACAATTTCCACCGTTTTTCAGAAGTTCAACTGGTATTTCGTCAATTCCCGGCGCTTTGTTTAGTTTTTGGTCACATAGGGCTGCTTTGATTTCAGCAAGCGTGGGTGGTGTCAATGATGGTTCTTCTTCATCAGTTAAGGCATCAATTAAAATGTTGTCTGTCGTGATAGATGCTAATGGGGTCGGATTGAGAAGATGTTCAAAGTATGAAGCCCATCTCCTTTTGATTTCTTGTGTGTCGCTGATGTTGCTGCCCTCTGCGTCATTGCAAAGATTGGTTTTTTGGCTTATATCCCTTTTTTAATTCTTTTACTATTACGTAAGCGTCCCGCATTTAATTTTTTCCCATGTCGGCGTCAATTTTTTGTATTTTGTCGTTATGGTACTTCCTTTCGTTTTCGTCTGCAGGTCTTTTTCGCATATCGCCTAAGCTCGTCATATCTTTCTTTTTTGGCTCGTGTTGGTCGTTCAGTAAAAATTTTGTAAGCCTCGTTTTATCTATCTATTGCATCGTGACATGCTTGGTCGAACCAATCGTTATTTTTTCGCCGTGCTTGATATCCTAATACCTCTTCTGCGGAGGATTTGATGCCGTCTCGTATTTTCATCCACGCATTCTCCACTGGCATATTTTGGATATTTTCATATATTGGTGTTAGGTGTTTATTACATGCTAACATGTAAGGCAGCGCCACAGTTTCGTCGCTAAGCTTGTCGACATTGAATTTGCGAGCTCTACTCGTTTTCGAATATCCCCGACAAGCTATTCTGCATCGATACCCTGACTAGATATTGATCAGAGTCACAATTCGCACCGCGTAGGGTTCGTACATCAAGTATGCTGGAAGCAGCCCTTTTCCCAATTATAACGTGGTCTATTTGGTTAAAGGTGTGACCGTCTGGTGATGACCACGTCCGTTTGTGAATATCGCGATGTGGAAAGCACATAGAACTTACTATGATATTTTTGCTGCTTGCGAAATCAATAAGACATTGGCCATTGTCGTTGGTTATGTCATGGAGACTGTGCCCTCCTGTTGTTCCTCTATGAGCCTCCTCCTTTCCGACTTTTGCATTAAAATCCCCTAAGACAATTTTTAGGTCATTCGAGGGCAGTGAATCATAGGTTGTCTCTAGGGTGGCATAAAATTCGTCTTTAGTTATATCGTCCTTGTTTTCTGTTGGTGCGTGGATGTTGATCAACCAAGTGTTTGAAAATTTTGTCTTAATTCGAATTTCACACAATCTTTCGCTTAATGGTTTGAAACTCGTGAGCTGCTGTTGAAATTTTTTGTCAATGACCTTGGATTACGAGGCGTGGAGTGGAGTTTTGAAGTACTCGGCAAATGGTCATCGGAGGGACCCTTTTTCAACACAGATATTACCATAAAACAATTTGGGTTTCCCCTGATGGTGTTACGCAGAACCAGATCGGCCATTTGGATATAAGTCGCCGATGGAGAAGATGTCTCCTCGATGTGCGAGCGAAGCTTGGAGCTGACGTTGGGAGCGATCACCACTTGATGGTTGCTTGCTTGAGATTGTGCACAGCAGCTATACGACGACCACAAATTCTTCAAATGAAGCGCACACTTAATGTGGATAAACTCAAAGACCTCAACAAAAGCGCGAGTACACCACCATTCTACGCGAAAAGTCGTCCGCATTGGGCGAATATGAAATGCGCACACTGGACGCCAATTGGAAGGCAAGCAGAAACACTTTTCTAACTAGTGCTGACGAATCTGTTGGATATGTGCAAAGCAGTGAGAAACCCTGGATGTCGGAAGACACATGAGACAAGGTTGGCAATCGAAAAAAAAGCCAAATTGGCAATCACTTGTCAACCAAAGAACACCCGACTTGAGGCAGAATTACCGCGATGCTCATATACAGCTTAAAAAGGCTGTTAGACGCGACAAGAGAAAGGCCATTGAAGATCTGGACAACAAGACAGAATCTGCGGCTTACCTTGAGGATATGGATTTACTATTCAAAATCATGAAACAGATGACGAACAGGAATTTCACCGCTAACCACTCGGTGGGAGATGTCAATGGAACTCTCCTTAATATGAAGATAGAAGCTGAACACCAGTTGCGGCGATGGAAGGAATACTTTTCTGACATCTTAAACATCTTATCAGCGGAAGATATTCCAGAAACAGAACAACTACCAAACATCCAACCACAACAAACCTCTATTACTGACGATTCCCCAGATAAGGAAGAGATAGTTTCCGCCATTGTGTCAATGGCGGGAAGGAAACCCCAGGTATAGACGGACTACCAACCGAACTCTGCAAGGCGGACCTGGAAATAACAGCCGATATACTCCTCCCACTCATTACTGAGGTGTGGAATACGCACAAGGAAGATATCCGACTGAATGAAAGGAGGGCGTCATTGTGAAAATTCGGTAGAAGGGGGACCTCCGGCATGGTGGCAATTGGCGTGGTATATGTCTACTTACTGCCGTATCGAAAATCATTGTTAAGATTATTCTCAATAGGATTAGTCGTCGAGAGCACTCTCGAATTTTATCAGGCTGCATTCCGTAAAGGGTCGTCTTGTACCGACCACACAAATACCCTGTGGATAATATTGGAGCACTCCGCCGAAATGGGTTCGCCACTACATCTCATGTTTATGGTTTTCGAGAAGGCTTTCGACAGCGTCAAGGAAGATAACATATGGAATGCTTTGCTTAGGAGAGGTATTCCAGATACGGTCATAGCTATGACTAAAGAGTCCTACGAAGTTGCAAGGTGTCGCGTCTTGCATAGTGGAGAGCTGTCCGAGAGCTTTCCTGTGCGAACGGGTGTCAGACAAGGCTCCATATTATCACCAGCCCAGTTTCTGGTGGTAATAAACGACATCTTGAAAGCTGCACTGGAAGGAGGGTAAGGTGAAGGTCTTCAATGGAGATTATTTAACATCTTAAGTTACCTTGGTTATGCTGATGACGTGTGCTTGCTTCCATATAACCGTTCGGATTTAGAGTCAATTGTTCGCTCGTTGCATTCCAAATACAAAGAGGAGGGATTGAAATAAATGTGCGTAAAACCAAGAACATGCACATGGGTTCGACCGCAAGCTCACCGATAGTTCTTAACAGACAAGATGTGGAAGAGCTGCAAGATTTTTGTTTTCTCGGAATCATTGTCACCATGAACGGCGGAGCCGAAAAGGTTATTGAAGCTCTTCTAAATAAAGCTCTTCAGGCCTTCGGTATCCTTTCTGCTTTCTGGAGGTTAAGAGAGATCTCCCTTCGCACGACGCTGCGAGCTTTTGACGCATGCGTTAAATCCGTGTAATACGTTGAAAGTGACCGTTTGACTTACCAAGAAACTGCAAACTTTCGTGAACTAATGCTTCCGACGAATTTTAGGAATAATCTGGGCAGAAGTGATCTCCAACGACGAACTTTGGAGTACAACTGGCCGGACTAAAATAGGTATTGAGATTCAAAGGCGGAAATGGCAGTGGATCGGTCATACTTTGAGGAAACCAGAGCGAAACATCGCCAAACAGGCTCTGGATTATAATCCTCAAGGAAGACGTCGGGTTGGTCGACCATGCAAAGCTAATCAGCTAATTTTTTCTAATCTTAATGATAATGCTACAATAAAATTGGTAAAACCACATACTAAAACTACCCCCTTGCAATAAATGATTGAAAATGATTCATTTTGTATGGCAAGGGGTAGAAGGGGTGGAGCGATTTAGCCTATTCACGGAGTTTATCTTACTTTTTCGCCAAAAACGCTGCGTACAAACTGTGGCTTTACGCCCAATCGTAGTACTGTTATGTTTTTATTTTAATAAAGTGTGTAGACATGGTGGTTAGGTATGGAACAGAATATCCTGCAAATGGCACTCGTTGATCATTTTAACGAAATTTTCGACGACGTTTTGGCATAGTTCTTGACTTTCAATTCAGGAATCGTTTTTGGGTTATTGGCATTAACTTTGATTTAAAAAAACCCGAAAGAAAGAAATCCAATGGCATCAAATCGCATGATCTTGGTAGCCGCGACGCGAGATAACCTTCTACTTCTACAACATTTTTCATTACTTATTGTGTGTTGTGTGCACAACCCTCTTTCTACGAATTTTTTCATTTTCTTAGATTGAGGTGACCAAGATATACCCAAGCAGGCAATGTGCCGGAATTATATGTTGCGCCGGCTGGGATTTGAACTCACGACCTGCGCATTACAAGACCAATACACTACCTAGTAGGCTATACCCTAGCGCGAGATAACTCTCCCTTCAAATTTCATCTTCAACAATTCCATCGTTTCGTTCGCTGTGTGGCGCCGTCCTGTTGAAAGCACATATTTTCCAGATCTATTTCAGCAATTTGAGGCCAGAAGACGTTGTTTATCATCGCACGGTAACGAAAGCCTTTGAAGGCATTGCCATCCACACTTTTGAAAAAGAACGGTCCAAACACTCCTTCAGCCCAAAATGCGCACCAAACAGGGGCTCTCGGTGGATGCATGGGACGTTCAAGAATCACTGTTGGATTCTCAGCTCCCCAAATGTGACAATTCTGCTTGTTGACATGGTAATCAAGTTCGAAATACGCCTCATCAGAGAAGATGAATGCCTTCGAAAAATCACCATTCATTTGTTGTTGCTCTAAGGTCCAATTTCTATACGTTGTGCGTCCTTGTAATTCTCCATCGCTAAACCTCATTGTTCACACAATATAACTGTCAAACAAGAACGTTTCACGACTGACAGAAAAAAATGGAGCTAAATTCAAAATAGGGACGTCCTTTATTTGAGAGTTTCCATAACGTTATTAGTAAGTTTCATTAATTCATTACTAAATCAAAATAAATTCAAATCTCCCACATAATTACGCCACAGTTTCTTGTGATAAAAAATCTCTTAATTCAAAACACATCAAAGTTATTGACGCCTTGGTGGAGCATAGTGGGTAACGTGTTGGTCTACAATGCGAAGGTCGTGAGTTCAAATCTCGATCGGCATATAATTCCAGCACATTGCCTGCTTGGGTATATCTGGGCTAACTTAATCTGCGAAAATGAAAATTCGTAGATCGTGGGTAGAACGAAGAGCTAACAACCTTTCCACAATAGGAAATAAGAAAGTCGTGGAACCTGAAGGTCAGAACGCCAGGACTCGATTTGGTCTGTTGTGGCATTGAAGAAGATCGTCAGAACCACAATCTCTAAGGGTGTAATCAAATAAATTTCCGAATTGTTCAGATACGAGTTCTTCAATCGAAAAAATTATTGTCGGCCAAAACTATCAATACTTTTTAATCTTTATTAATATTTTGTATATGTATTTCAAAAAAATTTATTCCCATAAAATAATCGTTTACAATGATTCTACTCGTATTTATATATATTCATTACATAAATAATTAATAATCTATATTTTATTTCTTTTTTCTATTGCATAATTAGTTTAGAAAATAAATGATAAGGAGGAACTAATCCTCCCAATATTATGTTTTCTGTGATTGCATGAAATAAAAAAAAAAATCCCAATTATTATATTTAAAAATAAAATACCTATATTTCATATTGATATTTAAATAGCTTCAAGGTTACAATATCAATAAATTATGTCATTTTCTCTATTTGTTTGCCATTTCATCCAATTATACAACCAATTGGCTCGAATAATAGAAAATATTCTCTCTTTTTTCCACTTGCCGCAGTAATAATTTAAAGAAATCTTACACTACCCACACGTTTGGCATTCGATTTCAAAAGACTTCTATTTGAAATGTTTAAAAAAATAGATTGTGGCGATTGCTTGATGGTATTTTTAGAATGACAAAGGTCGATAAAGTTTAAATATAAGATATTGATATTCTGAATCTGAATAACGACTATGATCTATTAATTGATGATTCAATAGCGCTTTAATGTCTCTTTATTCCCTGCCGATCCTTTATCTTTTTTACTGGGATTATACCTATAAATTTTTTTTTATTTCCATCAAATGTTATAATTTTTATAATTTATCGATATGTATTGTCTTGAACGCAATAACTATATGAAAAATTGGACATAGAAAACGCTATGCTAGGAGCGTCCAAAATAATAAACAAATTTATTTAGCTATACGCATATACGATGTATGTAGGCGGAATAAAATTGTGTTTTTTTTTTCAGTTTGTTTATAATGCTATAAAAAATAGATAAAAACCTGAATGTAATAACCATATTTTATGATTTCTTAGACTATAAAGTTCTTAATAAGGTTCCTTAGAGTAATGGCATGAGAAATACGAAGACAACATCTTGTAGATATCTGTAGGTTTTTTTCCAGTTGCTTTCGTTTATTTTTAACGCATAGATGATTCTTAAAGATGTTGTCGCTGAAAGCTTGTTATGAATTTCCATGTTAGAACCGGTTCAAAATATTTTCAATTTCTGATAAACAGACGATAATACTTTTTACTGTCGTTTAAGTACTATTAAGTTTTTTTCTTGAAACCAAAGCGAATCAATGGAATTTTTGATCAATTTTCTCACACCAGATTTGATTCAATCCGACTTGATCCAATAACTTGTTTTGCTGAAAACTCCAATAAACATCAATAATTTTTTTTCGGTGTCCGTTCTTTATTAACTAAAAATATTACCTATACGCCTTATAATGATGCATAACTATCAGGTTATTTGATTTAAGGGCCAATCATATTTTTTTGTTCACTACACGATGGTTGATTTTATTGGTATCAGGCGATCGTTTTCCTTTGCGTTAAGTGCTATAAATTTAATGCTGACATCCTCTCTGTAATGCAGATGGGTGAAACTTGCACGTCGTTATTCAGATATATGGACATAAGTAGCTAGTTATGTATAAAAACAGCTGTTTTTGGTAAACTTGTTATTGCGATTTCTCGCCTTGGATGAGCGAACTTATGAAACGGACGCCAAAAAACTTAAATTTAATTTTTATAACTTGAATGTAAAATTACTGGCGAAAAAACGAGAGTTTTTATAGTTGGTTTTATTGATATGAGTGCTTATGTACTCAATATGAATCTTTGCCTTATGCTAGAAATCGATTTTGCAGACACCTCTCTCTTACCAACCCTGACAGTTCTGCATAGGTCGCCATAGATCCTTTGTACAGAATTCTGATATTTATTTAATAACTTTTTCAGTAAACATGCTCTTAGTCTACCTTCATTGCCAGAGTCATAAGGAAGCTACGCTATATTCATCCCTCTTCCTTCTTCAATCGCACTATAGCCCAAATCGGGCTCTGGCCTCTTAACCTTCAGGTTTCTCAACATTTATTTGTAATTGTGAAAGAGCTGTTAGCCCTTCGCACAACACTCTATATTCGAATTTTCATTTTCGCAGATTGAGGTGGCCAAGATGTACTCACGCAAGTAGTATGCGGAAATTATACATCGACCGTGATTTAAACTCCCGACCTTTGAATTGTAGATCAATACGCTACCTACTAGGCTACACCATAAATCCCTATTACCTGATCTTATTGTGGGTATGAGTAACGTCGAGATGGGCTTCAGTTTATCTGCAAAAGATGATAGCTGATGGCTTGCGAGTTTGTGTGATGACTTCGAAAAGTCATTTTAATGTTGTTGGTGTTGTTTAAGCGGCACCTTTGTTGGCTGACACTTATTTCAACCAATCATTTCTAAAGCAAATATAATTGGAGGTCCGTCCTTGCGTTTCTCGGGCTTATTGTCCTTGGTTCCGGTGTTGGCTCGATTGGAAGGTTTCCCTTGCCCTTAGACGTTCCAGGCTGCATCTTAGTGTCCCTGGCCTACATTTTGGCTTTCTTTAGTTGAAGGATCAATTTGGAGAAGTGAGCATAGATCATCATTCTTTTGTGAAATTGTGGTCACCGGTGCCGTTCCTGTCCTGTTCTCCTTAATACTCACTAGGATTTTTGAAAAATTCAGGAAAGAGCGGCACTAGATTCCCTTGTAGCCGTCGACGGATGCATAGTCCACTGAATATACAAACGTGTGTCTACCACTTGTAACCTTGAGTACACGGAGAACTCACCATATACTGGCTTTTAGGCCTGCGTTCGTAGTAAATATTTTTCTCCAGACAGTTCTGTTTCTGGAAGAACGTATGCGACGCATACAGTGATTTTCGGTGTATCTGCTCCATCACCTTCAGAGCAGTAAATATATCGAATTTAGTTTCTCGTTTGTCTGTATTTGCACGTAACGAAGAATCAACCCGAATTTTGTTTTCATGCAATTAACTTACTCCTTCAATCTTTTCGACTTCGCCCAAAATAATGTGGTATGTCTCTAATGGAAGTGCTAGGTGTCAGGTTGTGCTCTAGCTACGCTTTGACTTTCCACCTACTTTCGCTGTTCGCATTCATCTTCCTTTTATCTACTTCTACAATGGCGCTACAGCCCAAATCGGACCTTGGCCTCCTGACATTCAGTTTCCTTAACATTTTTTTTCATTACTTATTGTGGAAGGGTTGCCTTTCGCACAACCCTCTTTCTACGAATTTTTCATTTTCGTAGATTGAGGTGACCAAGGTATATCCAAGCAGGCAATGTCCTGGAATTATATATTCCGCCGCCCGGGATTTGAACTCACGACCTCCGCATTACAATACCAACACGCTACCCATTAGGTTACACCCAAGCTTCCTTTTCTACTGGTTTGATTCCTTTTATGAACGTCTGAACCGTTCTTATTTTTCTTTGCACCTCCGTTAATACTTCTTCTGGTATACTACCATCAGATCTGTTTCGTTCCGTTCCATTTTAGCTTCGTCTAACGTACATTATGATATACTTTCACGCTATTGTCAGCCAGCCTACCGTGGTTATTGACTTCCCCAATAGTCGGGTCTCATTGAAGAAAGGGCAGACGAACTCTCCTATTTTATCTGGTCTGATAATTGTAATAACAGAATAACTTCATATTCAGCATCCACCTTCTTATTAAGGTCTGCAGCAGAGTCCGCGTCGACTGAGGCTCTACTAGCATTGAATTCCATGTCTGAAAACTTGTGTGTATTAGTTTCAATTCCACGAGTGTGGTGAGCAAAGAAGGATATTGGTAATAAGTTGAATTTCGTTTAGAAAAAGGTACTTAGAAAGAGGGGAAACGACGACATATTGGAATGAAGCATTCACTTTGTCAGCGCTTGCCTATTCACATACTTTGCTTATTCGACAACTACCCGACTCAAGTCGATCATCCACTATCTGCAACTTGTGACTCTCGGAGGAATACAATTATGCCACCAGGTTGGTGAATGTTGTATTATCGCTTTCGATATTTCCAAGGCTTTTGGTGGAGTATGGCTCAGCGCCCTTTTACTCAAACTTTAAGCTATTGGTTTGGGCGACTATCTTATTTCCTGGGTTGAAAGTTTTTTAGCCAATTGTTCAATGCGTGTGGTATTGGATGGTGTGGTTTCCCATTCTTATGAAATTAACACTGGTGTCCCTCAGGATTCGGTTCTTTCTCCCACCCTTTTTCTAATATTTATCAATGCCGTGCTATCTTCAACCTTTCAATCCTATATATAGATTCGCTGATGACAACATATTAGACTTCTCCTATCACTTCAACACTGCGTCCTTAGCCCGATGTACTAGCTTAGTAGAACAACGTAGGTATCTGGTTCAATCATTGAATGACAACTTGGGAAAAAATTCTTGGTTGGGGCAATAAAAATAAAGTCGAATTTGATGCTTCGAAATCTCAGTGCTGTCCTGTGTCTCACAAACGTGACTCTAACCTTGATCCAATCACCTTCGGGAGGCCAGCCATTAACCAACTCTTCAAGTTTTAAGATGTTAGGTATCCAAATCGCAGATAGCTTATTTAAGAACGATAATATATTTAACATCGCCAAGGAAGTATCTAAACATTTGGGTTACTTAAAATGTTGTAAAAACTCCTTTACCGCTTCTGGGCTACTGACAATTTATAAGTAGGTCTTAGACCACGTCTTGATTTTAATTCCCACCTTTGGGCGGGAGCTGCAAAAACTTCTCTCTCCTATCTGGATAGTATCCAGTCTCGGACCATTGACATTATAGGAGATCCTGACATCACTTCATCGATCGATTCACTCGAACATAGATGAATTGTAAGTTCCCTAACCCTTTTTGTATCGCAGCTACAATGGAGATTGTTCGGACGGAATCTCTAATCTTTTACCCCCACGTATGCTTTTACCCGGTAATATTCGAGCTGCTTCACGCGCTCATAAGTATTCTCTCAACCCTAGATTCGGTTGCACTGTCAAATTTCGTGATTCGTTTTTAAACCGGACTGTTCGAATACTTAACTCGCTGCCCATTTCAGTATTCTCGCATGATTACAACATTCAACAGTTCAAAAGAAATTGTCATAGCCACTTCCGTCTCTATCCCCTTAATTCCGAAAAACCAATATCCTTCCCCCTCACTGGATCTGTGCTTCAGTACAAAAAGACAACCCCTCTAATTCCGGTGTCACATAAAAAAAAGGAGTCTGTACGGTAACTATCACCACCGCAGAATTCCCGAGTTGAGACGTAACTACCGCGAATATAGTATACAGCTTAAAAAGGTTCTTAGACGCAATAAGAGAGATGTGGCCAATAATGCAGAATTTGCAGCTTACCTTAGGGATATGGGTTCGTTATTTAAAATTATGAATCAGTTGATGAACTGGAATTTCACCGCCAAACACCTGGTGAGAGATGTCAACGGAATTCTTCTTAATATGAGTGAACACCACACGATGAAAGAAATATTTCTTTGATATTTCAAGCATCTTGTCAAAAGAAGATAGATAGATAGGAGATTACGGCCGATGTACTCCATCCACTTTTTGCTGAGGTGTGGAATGAAAGAGGAATTGGTGTTTACTTACTGCCGTATCGAAAATCATGGCTAAGGTAATTCTCAATAGAATTAGCGATGTACAAAGTGCTCTCGAAGCTTATCAGGCTGAATTTCATCTTGTCCAGACCATTCAAATACCTGGCAAAAGCTTAAGGTTAATGCTCAGAATCGCGCCCTGTGGAAGAGAACTATTTCTGTCATATGCCCCTATAAAGGGTCTTAACACGAAATTGATTGATTGATATTAACCGCTAATATCACAAGAATCATCAATTGATTGCGTAAAAATAAAAGTAAAAGTAAAATTTAGCTATAAGTTAATAAACGAGTCACACATCAACCCATTCAATTTAACGACACCCTTGAAATTTTGTTTAAATTTCGAAATTATAATAAATTAATTTCAAGATTACAAGCATTAAAATTATCGAAAAAAGGGCCCTATGTTTTTCTTAAATTCATTCGGCTATGAACATTCGTTAATATACAGAGGTCGCAATATGATATGATCTTGTGGCACAAGAGGTACATTTATAACATTAAGGCTGCCTGGAACTAGTGCTTCCCTAGAAGGCCATTCTTTTCTTGTCCAATGTTCTGATTTAGCTCAAGGCCGATACAGGTCTACCGCATATTGTACTCCGAGAATTTAAACTGTTAGATCTATCGACTGTATTATTGCGTAAATTTGTGGTTTTGACTTTTTACCTCTAATTATACGTGTGAAGTGGTAGCTAGGGTGCAGCCTAGTGGGTAGCGTCTTGGTCTACATGGCGAAGGTCGTGGGTTCAAATCCCGATCAACGTATTATGATTTCAGCATACTGCCTGTTTAGGTACACCTTGGTTACTTCAATCTATGAAAATGAAAACGTTGTTAAGGAACATGAAGGTCAGGAGGCCATGGCTCGATTTGGGTTGTCAAATCAAAATCAAATTCCTGTTAAGACGCCCTATACGGGCATAGGACAGAAACAACTGTCTTCCACAAGGCGCGATCCTGAGCATCGACCTTAAGCTGTTGCCAGGACTTGTTAAGCCAATCATAGTCCGTTTTCGAATGCCAAAAGTCGTTACCGTAGAATCAGTCCGTATCCGAGGCGCTGTATCCGTTTCTCGTATCAGTAAGGTCTTAAAATCACGGGTGAAAAGCTTCGGGTTGTATTAAAGATTTGGGTTGTATTGCTTAGAAATAGAAGAAGTAGATGTGGCACAGTAAATCCAAATTTTAAAAACAACAAACCTAGTCATCTGTGAATTTTTTTTCTAGATTGTTCAAGTGATAAATTTTTCCACAGAGATAGTCATCTTCAAAAAGTGACCATAAAATTATGTTTCCGTAAGTGGCCACTTTACAGAGGTTTCACGGTATATCAAATTTATTGTTCAAAATGTCGTGATTCTATCTAAATCAATGCTCAATATTATTACAAATACATATTTATCGTTAGTAAAATTATCATTTCATCCGGAACCAAGTACTTTATAATTATGAGAACGCTATCTTGAGAAGTGTCAATTATCATATTAAAAATCCAACTGATAACATTAAACATGTAATTTTATTACACTCATCGCACATACATCACCTTGCTAATTATTATTTTAATTGCATTGAAATGAGCATGTCAAAATATCCCATTCCGTATTCATTAACTATATGGAAGAAAAATTTTTATCGTAAACTCGTTTTGGTTGAATAATTCTTTTTAACAATATGCCATTTACTACACATCAGCTAACCTTTTTTTTCCACACTTAATTAAAAATTATCAGTTTTGATCTTTGGTTAATTTTTTTTAAGGTTTCTTTCTCATAATCAATGAGGCTGTACAAATCTCTAAAGCAAAGAGATTGATGTCATTATTAATATTTGTCATTAATATTTAAAAAAAAGATTGATTTTAATGCAGGGCTTAAAAGTGTTATTTTTAGTTACTCGTCTTATCTAACCGTTTCGATATTAGTATCAATTACATTAATTATCAAGAGAGAATTGGAAGGTAAAAATTTCACTGTGCTTACTTCTTAAAAATTCTTACACACAAATTATGAAGGTGAAAAGAAAACTTCATTTTCGTTTTTAAAAACCAGTTTTTTGGACGTGTGCATTGTATATAAGATTGGTTTCATATTTCGATTAAAATTGCTTCGTGTAAATAAATGGCTCTTTTTAAAGTCATTACGTATTTGTAAATGCCCAAGATAAAATTTATTGCAACACTATTTATATGCGAAATTTGTACTTCATTTTGAAATTCAAATTTGGGGTCTCTATTAGTGATGTCATGTTTCATTACTTTTCAGTACCAGTAACTATTCTTTACTTTAAGGAAAGTAATCGTTACTTTTTATTCATTATTGGGTACTCGTTTATTTGAAATGATAGCCTTTTAATATTACAGGGATGAGCAAGCCAGTTTTGTAAATCATAAATCCAATTAGAAGAAATCGCCTGTAGTAACTACTATATAAGCAACAAGAAATCGGACGTGAATCGTTCTTGATTTCGTGGGCCTAGTACGTTTATCAAAACAATAATGCCAAGTCAGATTTTTTTTTAATTCAACTCCTTTAATTCCATTTTTTAAATAGAGAAGCTCTTCAAACACTAAAGTAAATAAAACGACTATGTTATTTCACATTGTCAATAACTTTTATTAAATCGAAATTTTCTTGAACGAAAATCCCTCAATTTGATAATACAAATCCCTTTATCACAACAACCGTTCGTTACTTTATTAACGAGTATAAATCTGCGTCGGTACTTGTTACTTCGGATTTCGGTCGGTATCGAGTACTAGTGTATCGAATAGTTACTTTTTTCACATTACTAGATACTATTTTCAAGTTCCTTTCTTTCGCAAGGCGCGATCTTAAGAATCGACCCTGAGTTGTCACACAATACGGTCTTGACGCATAAAAAATGTTCGCCGCCTTAGAATGATCTATTTTAACCTCCAGAAGGTATGACGACTTCCATTTACTCGAAACTTAACATTCTTTTCGGCTCCGCCGTTCATCCTGGGAATGCTTCCACGGTAACAAAAATCTTCTATTTCTTTTATACATCTTTTCTGTTCAGAACAATCGCATGTTATAATTTGTTTGTTGTATAATATTATTCAATCGAATTATTCATCACAGCCTTCG
Source organism: Chorisops tibialis (assembly GCA_963669355.1). Classification (NCBI taxonomy): domain Eukaryota; kingdom Metazoa; phylum Arthropoda; class Insecta; order Diptera; family Stratiomyidae; genus Chorisops; species Chorisops tibialis. The sequence continues at coordinate 274,696,820 of OY770262.1, forward strand.
TTGCGTTTTTCGCATAAACTATTAACATTTGTTATAGCAAGAAAAGTATTGTTTTTATTTTCCATATAGTTTCTTAATTTGTAACTAATTTGTATAAAAGTGCAATCAATTCAAGGATCTCTATTGTTTTTTAGAAATTATTCCGTGACTATTTATTCCTTGAATAACAGAACCTTCCATGTTGTTATACATATTTATCTCCATGAAGTATAGTAGGTAAAAATTACTAGAAAAAAAACCGTATCTATAGATAAGTGTAGGTAATATGTATGCCTGCAGCAGTACAGGTCGCACTATGTCGCACCAATGAATTTCAATTATTCTGTCTCCATGAAACGTATAATCACGCAAAATCTATTCAAACATAAGATCTTAGTACGTATATGCTTCGAAACATGGTATATCCCAAGATCAACTAATAGTTTAGGTCTTAGCTTAGCCGATGACATACGAGTATAATGTGCATATTATGGAAAAAGGGGAAAAAACATTGTCAGGTGGACTCATGTTGCAATACCTTAAAGAAACCTGATTGGAAGCTGCGATTACCTTGATTTTATGTGGGACTGGTGCAAAGCGCACTTATTGATCGGATACATCTTAAAGCGCTCATGGTGGTGGTAATAAAATCGTTTTCACAATCTCCCAATACTATGCGAATCGGATCCGGTCAATGGTACATGATTAATCATCACATGATGGCGGTTATAAATTTGGTATAATTGTCGCATAAAATTAAGGTGTATGTAATGTTCATATATCCTTCAGATTTTTTCACGACCAGTTTTCTTGTGGCGTGTCGGTATTTTACGCTGTTGAAATACTCGCTAATTTTTTTCTTTTTTTTGAAATTTAATTGAAACTGATTAATTTGAAATGAATTCTTACGAAAGCATTTACAAATGGAATAAATTTATTGAGATCAAAATTGTTAGAGACATTCTTAGCTATTGTAGATAATATATTTATATTTCCATTACGTATTTCATTCGAGAGTTAAATCTTATTTCAAAATTTTTGAGATTTTAAATTAACAGGAATTTTTAAATGCATCTAAAAGCAACAAACATGTCAATCGATGATGTCTTATCTTTTGCATAATCTGCAAATCATAGGTATTTTCTTTAATTAAATAAATCGATATGGAGGTGATCGATTTTAAAGGACATGCTTGGACATTACAAGCAATAACAAGTGTCTAATTGGGTTTTATGAATTCATTTATTTTGATTCGAATCGTAGATAAAATGTCAAACGATTCGACTTAGACCATCTATCGATGATTGTAGTGACGAGATGTTGCAGAAATTGCAAGATGTAGACGATTTCTTGTTAGTAACCAATGCCGAAGACTCGCAATTTTCCGTGAGCCAGTTTAGTTTTTTGTTATTTACGGAAATTTCGTAATTCTAGATGATCTAGTAACTTGTACCCAACTTAGCAATTAACAAGTTCTGAGTAGGTACGAATTTTCAATTCGTTATGCAAGTTACTTAATTAGCACAGCAATATGTTTTATATTGCTTTAGCTGAAGCTTCATTAATGATATTTGCCAGAACAGGATTGATACATTGTAGATCGCCACTTCACTGTCTATACATACCCGTTTTATAAGCTAAATTTATGATATGCGATACGACACTATGAGTTTCTAACACTAGAAGTACCGATCCGTCAAAATATCGGATTGAACATTATTGTACTTCGGTTGCATTTCACTATTAATATTTAATTATGGTTTCAGAAATTTAAGATAAACAAGCAATTGTTAATCAACTTTTATTTTCACGCAATTCAATTACTTTAAACATTAATTCCTCTTGCATTTTTAAGTACACATTTAACCTTGGTAGTTCTAGTGTTAAAACAAGTTGTATATTTTTTTTAAATAAATATGATATAAAATTTATTCATAAATATGTAAATCATAAACAACATGTAACATATTATGTAGATTTCTTTATTAAGGATTCTTTCTATCTAATTTATGACTATGCAAGTTTAACCCTTAGCTGCACAACTACGTTCCATAGCTACACAGTGCAAAAAAAGGGAATCCTAGGCCCAAAACAGCCCGTAGAAAAGCGAGTATTACATTTTAATCGTAATCCTGTGCATGTATGTTTTTTAAAATTTACTAAAAGGATTATCTTTATTTATATGGGGTATTTTAAAACTGTATGTTATTTAAAAACTGTACGAGCTCCATTCAAGGAGGATATATAAAATGGAGTGCCTGATAGGCTGTCTCATGTGGGAATACTTTTTGATTCGGAAATTTTCGAAAATTGTGTCCAAGCTTAACATGACTTGAAACTTTTACAAAAAAAATACCATAATTTGCATTCTCTATTGGTTGCTAATATTCAGTCAGCAATAAAATAATTTTCCTTACAATGGAGTTTGGTGTTTTATTTCAGAAATTTTTATTTTTTAAATTTTTATTAGTTTTTGGTTCGTGTCTAAGCTAATCACTTTAGCAACGGACAATTTAACGCGGGACAGAGATAGTTGTTTTGGGTTTAAGTATGCCAAACAAGGATAGCGAAACAATTATTTCGAAAATTTGACAATTGTTTCAGACAATTTAACGTGGGAAAGAGTTAGTTGCAATATTCTTAAGACAAAGATAGCGAAACATTTTTTTTTCGTAAAATTTCGATCATTTCGCCAGTAAGGGAGGGAAATACTTTCATTCCTATTTTCTTACACGGCAAAGCATGCTCATAGTCACTCCTTATTATATATCCTCCTTGGCTCAATCCAAAGTTGACCTACCTTCAAAACTTTTTCGAAAAAAAAAAATCTGCAAACTTTTCAATTTTCAATTCCCTAGAAACTTAGGTTTGGGTTTATGAAATATCATGTTTTAAGAAAAATAATTCTGCGTCGGTGTTCGTGGCAAACACATATTTGTTTTGATGAAATATTACATAGGAAATTTGAAAAAAAACGCTTTTTTTCGCCAATCTAACATTTTTAATAAGTGTTTTGGTTGAATATTTTTAGGCGGGATGAAATTTAGTATATCACCAAGATTCCTTGTAAGTGTGCAAATAGGGTTGCCTACTATTGCAAGTTGCAAAGGAGGACGGACTTAAAAATAGTGAACAGGCCAATATTCTTTCCAAAAAAAAAGAGATATATCATCAAAATAACATCGCTCTTTCATTTCAATAAGGATACAAAGTGAAAAATCTTATTTAACGTAACTCCGAACAAATAATTCAAAGATTTATAACATTTAATAATTTCCAATTTGTGCATACATTTACATAATAAATCTCAAATTTATATTTTTCTTGCACATCGCAGTTTCCGAAAATGTCTTATCGTTTTTTTAGGTTTGTTTATTATTTTAAAAATTATGCAGGTAACATAGGAAATGAAATTCAACATATTCTTTACAAAATTGAAACATAACATTTTCATGTCGCCCCATTGAAATGGATAACCTAATTAACGCAAAATGGCAAAAAATAAAAAAAAATTACTTTTTTACCATTGAATGGAATGAGATCTATTTTTTAGAACATCTAACTTGTGTGTTTATTGCAATTCTTTCAGCACATCTTCAACACCTCCTCTTCTTGATGGTGACCGAACCGTTTTTGATCCTGCTGAAAAAGCAAACCTTTTAGCAGCAAACTTCGATTGAAACTCGAAGCTTCCACAGTCGAGCCAGAGTCCTCCGTACTTACCGGACTCTGGTTTCTCGCTGCCACGTCTTCGTTTTCGAACTAGGGCTATTTCCAGGATCCTGTAAGAGCTCAATATTCACAAGTCTGCTGGGCCAGATGGCTTCCCCCCTATTGTCCTTAAAAACTGCGCTTCCTCTCTAGCTAAACCTCTTCGTAATCTCTACCATCTTTCATACTCTTCAGGGTGCTTTCCTAAGATCTGGAAGGTCGCGAATGTTTAGCCAATTCCAAAGAAAGGATGCAAAGCGAACCCCGCGAATTATCGTCCCATAGCCATTACCTCAGTGCTTTCAAAGGTAATGGAAACTGCTGTCAATCGCAGGATAGTCAACTTTCTTGTGAATAAAAATCTCATTCATGATCGCCAATATAGATTTCGCTCGGGTCGCTCTACAGTCGATCTCCTGATCTATCTTGCCGAGCGTTGGAATTTCTGCATCCACAAATTTTGTGAAGGTCAAGTTCTTGTTCTTGACATCGCCAAAGCGTTTGACAGACTTTGGCACAAATGCCTCCTTGCCAAGCTAAAGGCCTTTGGTTTAAACACTTTATTTCTTCAATCGATTGAGAGTTTCCTCTCCGAGCGCTCTATTCGAGTCGTACTAGACGGAGTAACTTCTGCACCCTTTCCTATTGACTCCGGCGTCCTTCAGGGCTCAGTTTTATCTCCCACTCTCTTTTTAGTCTTCATAAACGACCTTCTGTCGTCTACTCTCAATCCTATTCACTGTTTCGCAGATGACAGCACTTTAGACAACACCTACCAATTCGACTCTCCTGCGGACGCTCGTCCGATATCGGTGGCCTCTTGTCGTAATGAGTCGATACAGTCATTGAACTCTGACCTCAGTTTAATCCTGGAATGGGGCAGGAACAACAGAGTAGAGTTTAATGCCTTATAAACGCAGTCCTGTCATCTATCTCTTAAACATAACGTTCCGACGTCGGTCACTAATATGTCCGTGAATGGCGTACATATTCCACCTTCTGCAGATTTTGCATTACTAGGTGTAAAACTTAACAATCGCATAGATTGGAGCCAACACATTTACGAAGTCGCTCTTGATGCTTCGAAACGCCTAGGTATTCTGCGGAAGTGTAAGAAATACTTCTCTGCCACCGAACTAGCTACCATCTATAAGGCTTATATCCGACCACGTCTGGAGTACCACTCGCATGTTTGGGCTGGGGCCCTAAAATCACATCTGCCCCTTCTTGACCGTATCCAGAAATATGCATTGCGATTAATTGGAGATGAAGCTATATCGGCCTCAATTGACTCCCTCGAGCATAAATATCGGTGCACTCTGCATTTACTATAGATACTTCCATGGTAAATGCAGCAAGGAACTAAAAGCCCTTATAACACCTACATTCAATGCCCCCCGAAATACTCATCAAGCTGCACGCTCACACGAGTACACCGTGAAGCCCTTGCCGTGGAGAACAGTGAAGTTTAGGCAGTCTTCATTCCTCGGACGACAGTGTTGTGGAATTCATTACCAGGCAATCTCTTTCCAACGGGATACAACCTCCAGTAATTTAAGAGCAACGTTCACCGCCACTTTAAAATCTCCCCTCCTGTGTTTCCCTACTAATTTTCCTCTATTCACTTGTTTCCCCGTACCCGTGTCGACATAGCTGTGCATCGCGCATTAAAGGATGACCCCCTAAGTTATTTTCGACGGCCGTAAAAAAAAAAAATCTTAAATTTGTATTTTGTTGGCTCTTTGCAGTTCTAACCGTTTCTTGTAATTTGTTATATTGTTATAAAACTATTTGTAGTTTATTTCTGTAATTGCGGTCATTATTAATTTACTTTTTACCAAATTTATTTGAAAAATTCTTTCCTTTCTCTTTTTTAAATCCTTCTTCTTCTACAATGGCACTACATCCCAAATCGGGCCTTGGCCTCGATCTTCAGATTCCTCAACATTTTTCATTATTTATTGTGGATGAATTGTTAGACCTTCGCGCAACCCTTTATCTTCGAATTTTTCATTTTCGTAGATTGAGGTGACCAAAGTATACCTAAGCTGGCAGTGTGCTGAAATTATGCGTCGACCGAGATTTGAACTCACAACTTACTAGGCTGAACCCTAGCTTTTGAAATTCTGACGATGTTAAATTGATGTAGAAATAAAACAGTTTCTACGAAGAGTTTTGTACTTTTATGACTTTAGGTTGGTACCCCTGGGATGAGCTAAATGATAAAAATTGTTTTGTTTATAACCTCAATATTGCATTTAACGATGGCGTGTCCACTTAAAGTTTGATCGCGCGTATATTTGTTTGAAGACCTTAACATTCCGATTAAGTCGCACAGCGTTCTTTGTGATGTTCGTACGTGCTCATTAATTTGGTGATAAGCAAGTAGAGCTGACATTCCCCATTGCTTTCGAGTGCAGGGGAAGACCGCAGATACTTGATTAGTGCTAACATGCAATAATATCTATACCTTTGAACAAATAATAACAACAAATGAACAATCAAGTGGTAAATAACGAATTCGTGATTACGGGGATTGCACATTAGTAAATTCCCGGATATTGCTTTTATGATATTGTTTACGAGTTTTTTCGTGATTTGATGAATGCATTCTGGGCTGCTTATTGATTCCTCTTCGATACGTAGTTCGTACTCTATGATTGCCTGGTGAAGATTTCAGTTGGTACGTTTTTTATTTCTGTACTGCCCTATATAGCCAACTGAAGTCTTAATATCAAAACAGATATGCCTATGATCAGACTATGAAGCTTCTTTTGATACGCGCCAATTTTCGCGCTTGTTATGGTTAGGTCAAGTACTTCCTGTCTAGCTGAATTGATGAAGGTCGGTGTCTTGGCTTTATTTATTATATCTAGGTTTTTAGTAGTAAGGCACTCTAAAAGTGGCACACCTCTTTTATTGATAGCACTACTTCCCCAGATAGTGTGGTACTAACGAGCGTCACTGCCCAGAATGACTGGTAATTTGTGGATTTTGCTGTATTCTACAAACTTCATCACGTCTTGAGGTGGAGCATCTAGCTCCTCACCAGGAAAGTAGGCCGAGGCAAGTATCACCTCTTGAGTCCTTCCTGCCTTTGGTATTTTCACCACTACTTAATCTATCTGTTTGGATGAAAACAGGCATATTCACATAATTAATTTCTGGTGATAATATGTGATAATGGTCTGTTGTTTCTTTTATCGAAAATTAACTTACCCATTTCTTGATGACTACCAATAATTTTTTCATTCACGGCTCTTGGTTTCTGTATAAGGGATATATGGAATTCCTCTTTTGCGAATCTCCATGTTATTGTGTCTATGACTGCTGCTGCACTACGGAGATTCGCCTGAATAACTCTAAGTTTAGTTAAAGTTAAGGTCATCTTTAATGAGCTGGGGGTTGCCGCTCTTGACCTCTTTGACCTTTGGCTGGAAAGTCACGCTTGAAAATTGGTAGCAGACTCTGTGCCCCTTTAGTTTAAGTTTCTCCATCGATTGGCCGTCGATAGAAAAGGTTATAATTGTGTTTGTGCCCTCTATGCTTCTGCTGAATACCTTCCAATTTAAGGCTCACAAACCAGTATTTTGGGCATCAATGAGGGTAGCTATCTCCTGTGACGAGCCTGTCTCGTGAGGAAAATATCCCGTGATTATTTCTAACCGCGAAATATTCTCCTCTCGGACTGCCCTGATGTTCGTGGACTCATCCGGCCTTATGCTCCCTGCTGTTTTTTCCAGCCATGCTGTGCTCATCAAGGCAAACGATCAGCATCCATCCCGGCTTAAGGCTTAGTCCACCAAATTAGGAACTTATCCCCTCTTTTTACCAAGATCGATTTTACTTTATTATTCTAATAATAAAGTATTGTGATCGACACAAGAAAAAAAAAAACCCTGAAATTTTTTTTTTTCGCGTTTCATGACTAAATTAGCCTAAAAATGCAAAAAAAAATCCGTCTGTCTGTACGCCGTCCGCCGTCCGCCGATGTGTACGCTCAGCGCACATTAACTCCCAAACCCTTCAAGATAGAAAGTTCATTTTTGGAGGGATTATAGGTAGTTGCGGATCTCAGGCGGACACTCATTTTGGGGGTTGTACGAGTTCAGGGGGAGGCAGGGGGAGCGCTTAAACCGAAAAATACGAATTCAAATATCTCAACCATGGTTACAGCTAGGAAACTACAAATCAGCATACATATAGAGGAGTTTGTAGGGCAACTTTTAAAAATAATTTAATTTTTTTATCCATTGGGGTGCGAAAAGGGGGGACTAATAACCAATTGTCGGCCGAATTTTTTTTTCAAACGATTATATCTTCGAAATTACTTCCCATAAGAAATTGATATTTTGAGACGATTAAGATGGCATACGGATGTGCTAGAATCAGTTTAGATAGAAGCTAATTATTGTAAGGGGAAGGGTCAGGGGGGTGCAAAGAAAAACACTTAAAAATTAATATCTCGACTATCTCTTAAACTATGTAATTGAAACTTAAAACGTGTACTAAGCTTTACTACTTTAAAAATACAACATGTGGACGTAATAGTAGTGGGGGGACATAGGGAGCATTTCAAAAATGGCTCACTTTCCAAAACTACAAATCACCAAAACTCAAAATTAAATACAGATATCAAATCAAAAATTTGTCAGATTGTAGAGCTATATAGTCTTTAATTTTGGTAAAAAATTTAAGCTGGGGGGTGTAAGGGGAGGGAGGTGGAAAGCGAAAATGTTGAAAATTTTGAGTGATTTTTTATGGCTCTCGTAAAAGATATAAAGTTTAAATTTTGCACCTCGACATATCTATTTAATGTACACAGAAAAAAAATAATAATTTGTTCCAAAATTGTTATGCACCGAAGTGGGGGTCTAACGTGCACAAAGTGTTTCATGTGCAATGAAAAAAACACATAAACTGAAAATTTTTGAATTTAGGTAGAAACTTGAAAATTTGCGAAATGCATTTAAAAAAAATCTTTAAGAGTTTGAAATATTAACTGGTTGAATATCTTTGAAACTTCTACCCACTCCCATACAAAATTATTTTTCGACCATTTTTAAGAAATCAATTATCACCTAACTATTAAATGCTATCAATTTGAAATTTTGCACAAAAACTTAAAAAAATAGTTGAAATAAAATTACGTTAAAAGTTTTGAGATTGCACTTGCCCTTCTACCCCCTCCCACACAAAAGTATGATTTCGACCAATTTCATTAAATCAACTATTAACTAACAAATTAAAAGTTACAAACTTGAAATTTTGTACAAGCACCTTACAAGAGAAACGAAATAAAACTGCATCACAAATTTTACGATTCCTCTACCTCCTCTACCCCCTCCTATACAAATGTTTGGTTTCGTGAATTTAAAATACACCGAATCCAATGAAAATTCTATGCAACTTCGTCTATGAAACTGACATTCTATACAAAGAATATTGGATTTGGTTCAAGCAATCAATTAAAAAACTATTAACATCCACCCACCCTTACTATCACCCTCCCCCTCCCTTCATGAAAACTCAAACTTGTTTAAATGAAGGAATGAAATATGGAGCGTTTCCGGAAAGTGTTAAATTGAGAACTGCTCTGCTCAAGAAGCTCCTTTCACTTAGTCTTCCCTAACCACTCTAACCTGCATATTGACTTTCTACGCATGCGCATTTTGTCCCAAAAATAATATTGTTTCGCCCAACTTGTTGGCAGTTAATTTGTATTGCAGCTAGCTGCTCCGATGTAAGGATCTTGTGAGAATGTTCGGTATGTATAGTACCGATCCTCATCCCTTTAACCGCGTCTCTGTAGCTAGTACCCAATGTGGGGGGGGGTGGGGCAGAGCCTCTTCTGCAGGTCTATACATGATGCTTTACTTAAGGTCTTAAGCCTTTTGTTATCACTTCCTACCGATGGCGGTGTTGTAGATGAGGTTCTGCCTCTCTTAAGGGCCTTACTCTGTTCTGGCGATAACGCCTTTTCCACTAGCTGGCAAGCAAGATCGTACGTTCGCAACCCATCAAGATAAGGAGGAGAAAGTCGAATGCTTGGCATCGGCTTCGAAACCTATCGATCTCAGGGAAGGAAGTGCTGGTCCAGAAAGCTAAGGCGATTCCAGTAATTTCTTTTTGAGCGTGGCAACCAGGAACCCGAGCTGTTTGATCGGTATCAAAGTTATGCGTAAGCTTAGACCGTAGTGAAGTGCCTGCTTCACGGCTATCCTCAGCAAGGACTTTAAACTTGGTATTACGGGTGGCTGTATTGGCAACCCTGTACCATGTTGTATCGATTAGGTCTCAATGATAGATGATAAATGGTGTGCAAAATTGTAGCAAACTGAGGAACGCGAAAAGCAGGGGTTCGGTATAGCAGGGGTCCCGGGTCGGGACGGCTTAGTAGCAAAGATAAACGTGAAAATTGAGCTAAAACTGATGCAAAATTGATGCAAAAATTTATGTAAAATGCTGTAAAAAGCTGCAAAAATGATGTAAAAATTTTATAAAAATGATGAAAAATGTTGTAAAATAGTGCGTAAAATGATGAGTGAAACGTGTGCAAATTGAGCGAAAGTGGATGATAAAACTAATGCAACTGATGAGAATAGTAGCGGACCAAGGATGTGAATAGCAGTGGCTCGGTATAGCAGGGACGGCCTAGTAGCTGACTAAGAGATGTCAAAGTAACTGATGTTGATAGGTTGAAAATTGTTGATAATTTGTCTGTGTGAAGTGTGCGAAAAGCAGGGGTATAGCCGGGACGGCGTAGTAGTCATGAACGTAGTCAATTTGAAGCAAAAATGAGAAGAAAGTAGCAACCAGAAGGTGGAATCGCCCACAATAGATGTTATTGTAGGACACGACGGAAGCAAAATGAGTAAGGATTGAGACTCTTCAATGCGACGTGGTGCGGGCAAACCAATACAGTCATGGTGAGGTCCCTTCGGGGTACACGTAGTGGCTGTGGTTTACCACCTACATCGCGGGTAGGGCGGTACCCGCACTGCTGTACTTGTACAGTATACGGTTTCTTGGAATGCCTAGCGCAAACCTTGTGCTCGACGTGGAGTTGCGCATCAAACGGGTCCAATGACCGAAAGATTGGGAAAGGTTTAAGATAGGCCTTGGTCTTACCAGTGTGAGTATCATTCACTGAGACACGTTGGGCGTCCTTACGACTAGCGTTAAGCTTGGTAGATGTAGACATTAATGATTGTCAATCCGTGTTGTTCAAGGCAACCGTGTGGCAATTCCGTCTGTGAGTAATGTATTACATAAAACAAGATTAAAGGAATGTACGTTTTGTTTGTTGTTTTATCTTGGTGACGGTGGTACGAATACCGTCTCTTGGCAGCCCCGCGTAGCTTCTTTTTATTTTCTTTGAGAGTCAACTGTTTCAGATCTGCTGATAAAAGTTGCTCATCGACTAGAGGCTTACTGGGGGTTTTTTATCTGCTTTGAGTGGCGGTCTTTTGTATTCCTTTGAGACTGAAGGAGCTAGGTGTAGGCTAGTGGGTAGCGTGTTGGTCTTGTAATGCGAAGGTCGTGAGTTCAAATCCCGGTCGGCGCAAAATATAATTTCAACACATTGCCTGCTTGGATATACCTTGGTCACCTCAATCTACGAAAGAAAAATTCGTAGGGATCGCATCTGTCCTTTTCGTTACATTTGGATTTTCCATTCCAATGAGTAGCACGAGAAAGTACAGTCACCCCCTGGCAGAGCTCCGCATTACCAGGGGAAGGCTAATTGAACCTGGAGGGCACCTGGTGTGCACAGTTCCCATATTAGCGGTTAGTTGCTCACTAACCATGCATCATTGGCATATGCTGTTTCACCGTAGATTTGGGGATTTTTATTTCCAAGGTTACTCCTCTAGCGTCGTACTTTATAATGGTCACCATTAAGGTAGTGCGTACAATTGCGAATCACTTTAGGGATAAATCCCCAACAATATCTTGAAATCTGCCTAAAACATGTACAGATTACAAGAATGCCAATGCTGTGATAGGATACGCTAGGGTGTAGCCTAGTGGGTAGCGTGTTGGTCTACAGTGCGAAGGTCGTGAGTTCATATGCCGGTCGACGCATAATTCCAGCACACTCCCTGCTTCGGTATACCTTGGTCACCTCAATCTACGAAAATGAAAAATTCGTAGATAGGCGAAGGTCTAACAACCCTTCCACAATAAATAATGAAAAAAAAATGTTAAGGAACCTGAATGTCAGGAGGCCAAGGCCCGATTTGGGCTGTAGCGCCATTGTAGAGTAGAGTAGAGAGAGTGATAGGATACGGGAGCTAGCTGAACGATTTAATCACCCCCACCACATCCGCCAAAGACCAGAGATAGGATACGAAGCCGACAGCAAACTATTATTCCCTCTATCTGTGAATCTTTTAGCATTGCACCGCGAGGAGGCGATCTGCATATCAGACCTTTCCATGCATGTTTTAGCGATAAGAAACCAGACGCAATATGATGCTTTGATTCTGCCAACGAGGAGTGAGATGCAATATGATGTGGCTTACCCGATAGATACATGAATAGACTTGTGAGAATTTAAAGAATTTGCTTAAATTGCATATTTGTATTTACGTCTTTTTACGTTAGGTTACATTAAATAATAGATGATTTTGATTGAATTGAAATTATTAGTTAATATTAATTTATATTTTGATATTGATAGAGATTAAACAATAATTTTATGAAAAATTATCCATAATTCCGTCTACTATCATGCACGAAATTTTCTTATGTATGGAAAGGGAGAGCTAAATATTTCGACATAAAGCTCGTAGCGCCAAACATATGATTTTCAAAGTTTAAAGGATCTAAAACCTATCATAACAACAGACGTGGGGTACATGTGTACCCCATAACGCAGCTAAGGGTTAATTATGTTTCAATATAAAGTTTATTACGAGTATATTACAGGAAATATCTACCAGAAATTTTGACCCTCTAAAGCCTGTACTGTAAAGGATTAATTTGTTTATTATCTCATTCACGTGGACCGTACTGTAGTGTAGGGATTTTTATAATCTGCCTGTTACATGAATGTTCACCTGGCGTCGTAGTGTAGTGTAGTGGAATTGAAATTAACATTTGAAGGATAACGACTAATATAGGCCAAAAACATTATACTTATAAGGGAATCAAATTATTTAATGAATTGCCAAGTATTAAGAGAAGTCGAAATTTAAAGAAATTTAAAATAAATTTAAAGAAATTATACTACACTTGGGAAACCTAAATCTTTCGAGGTATTTACATTATAATAACAAGAATTTTCGTTATGCTAAGCATTTATAAAAATTATTATACTCTGTATTAAACATGTTATAAATTATATATCACAATTAGGTAACCTTTGATTAAGAAGTATTGAAAATAACTATTATACTCTATTGATGTTTTATATTTAAACCAATGGTTATTGTTCATTTACATTGATATTGTTTATTTACATTAATAAGTTTATTTTTGCAGCACAAAATTTGTAAATAGCAACGATTATTTAGTTTTTAAGTTTTTTCTATAAATATAGTATGAATTAACCCCTTACCCCTAACTCAAGGTTACAACCTTAAAAGGGGGAGTAGTGCTTATTAAATTAAAATAAAATAAAATTGTATAATATTGTATTTAAAAAAGCATTAAATAAAAAAAAAAAAAAAAAAAATTGAACATAAATTATAACTAAATCTTGCAACACAAAGTGTTTAAAAGTGGCATAACCATTTAAAGTTTCCATTAAATCACAGAAAATATCTTTTAAAATTAAGAATCCTAAAAACGGAAAATCTTGAGAAATTATTCGAATATAAAACTTAACTCCTCAATCTTTGTTTTATCTAAAGCTTGAAAAACTGTATATGCTGACATTTGCATGTTTCTTTTTTTTTTTTACAGAAACCTTAATAGTATCTAATGATCTTCTACTTCTACAATGGCGCTACAGCCCAAATCGGGCCTTGGCTTCCTGATATTCAGGTTCCTTAACATTTTTTTTTACTTATTGTGGAAGGGTTGTTGACCATTCGCACATCCCTCTCTCTACGAATTTTTCATTTTCGTAGATTGAGGTGACCAAGGTATATTCACGCAGACAATGTGCTGGAATCATATATTTCGTCGACCGGGATTTGAACTCACGACCTTCGCATTACAAGACCAATACGCTACCCACTAGGCAAAACCCTAGCTTATCTAATGATACTAAATATTAAATCAATATTTATGCCAGAGTCCGATCACTGGTATCTTTTGACGTTAGTCTTCTCACTGCTCATTCAATCACTTATTTTGTAATTGTTCAATTACGAATTTAAGTGACTTTTTCGCTATGCCATTTTCAATTCAAGTGTGACAAATTTAATTGAAACATTTCGTCGTTCAAATACAAAATACATAGCCATTTCAATAATCTTCTTTTTTTTAAATAAAACATCCAATCGAATGCATTTTATAAAACGTGTTAAATGCTTCTGAAAAGAAATACATAACTTGTCGCACCATTGAGCCAATCAGCGTTACAATCGCATTTGAAATTCTGACACGTCAATAGGCACTAAATCAAATATCATAGTAACATATCAGTGTGGAGTGATTAACAGCAAACTACAATAACTACTCAATGTCAACTCGCAGCTTAATTGGATGTCTTTCAGTTTGAGCGTACTATAGTTCAAGTGGCGATCGCAACCATTCAGTGGTGCTGCTGATTCGAGTGCCTAGCGAACGATCAACTCGAATAAGTCGACATGCCAATAAGCAGCCAATCATTTACATATGCCCCAAGTCGCGTTGCTTGTCTCAAGTGCAACTTATACGCTCCTAGAGCACAGCGTTTAGAGCTGCGCCCAGTGAGCATTATGCACTATACGAATCGTAACAAAACAGATAAGATTTGACACCCACGCATGCACTGCACCGTTCGCATCTGGTCTGAAGTATTGCTCGAGGATCTTTAAGATGCATGTAGCGTTAAACTGAAAATAGGCATATGCTATAAACGGACCGCGTGCTGCACGTCCAACTCTATAATGAATTGCACACCGAAAGGTGCCAAGAACTAATCGGCAAGATCGTTTCCACTTAATTAAAGACAAGCTTTGATAGGGCTCACCTGGATCTTCAATCCACACTTGGTCATTAAGAGCGTACATGTATGGATCAGATACAGATTAGTACTAATTAAGTACTATCCAATTCTGATTCGATAAAAGTGTGTTTAGTGTTTATAAGTTTTAATTAGTGTTTCATTTGAAGTAATTTTCCGAGATACGAGCATTTATTAATGGGCAACTCAAATTGAAGATACAATTTTCTTATAGATAGAATGGGTTTAGATTCTAGTAATTCAGTGAATTGATTAAATTTCCATGCAATAACTTTTCTTTAACAATTAGAAAAATAACGTGTACCAGGCGAGCTTCTATCTTTCTACTTTGATAAGATTTTTTTTCTTTTGCTATTAACTATATGATTGGAATTTAAGGTACTGTTAACAAAGTATTGATTAACATCGATTTAGCCATATTTGCTTGTAAGCAAAGGTTCATATAATTGCATTTAACGTAACGACAGTTTGTTATGGATTGTTCTATTTCCATGTGGAATGCACTATAACAAAGATTTCGTTCATTTTCCCCCATATTTAATTCTGAAGAATATAAATTGGTTTCACATATAGGTACCTTATTGAAAACTACTTTTGAAATCGCGTATACCATAAAGCTGCCATTTATGTTTTTATTATACCAATTAAATTCACCTTAATAACAAAATTATTGACAAATGCACAGAAATTAAATTGAACTTATGAAACACTCCTTCGTAATTAAAATCGATGAAGTCATAAGGCAGTTATTTTGAGAAAATCTCAACTTGAATCGACTACCAATCTAAGCCAATATTAAGTAACTTTTATTACACCCACAAGACTAATGACAACACAAGAAAATCAACGGTTTTCGAATTTAGAAGTGAGACCATGTAATATTTAGTCTGAATATTTGCTCATTTTTTTTTTTTTATGGCATTTCCACTATGGTGACCATTAATCTCATATGAATTTCAAATGTTTGACGTACATAAAAGGAAATTATTGTACATATATTTTACCTTCGATGGAGAAATTCAGCATTAGTGTATATATAACATGTACATAAAATTGCTTACATCTGCACAAATACATACATACTTTCAAATTGGATACAAAATGAAAATTTAAAATTATGATCAGATACGAGTGCCAACGATCTAAACTAGATGCTACAGAAAATACGAATTAAATGGCAGCGTAATATCTTTAGTATCCCTTTGTTTTTCTTTCTTGAGAATGTTATACGCTTATAACACGGTTCCCAAAAATAAAACTTTAGTGTTTAGGATTAGATGTTTATACTCTAGATGAAATCTGAGAGTATATTGTGTTTGCCTTACCGTTTGTAACGCTAAGAAATAACGCTCGCACAGAGCCGCCAAGGGTACAGAAATATTTGTTGTCGCTCAAAAACATCGATCCCGAGTGACCGTCTGTCCGTCTGTCTGTCTGTGCGTTTGTCTACAGCATAACTCTCGAAAGCTTTGAGCTATAGTGCTAAAAATTTTTGTGTGTCATTTTTAGCAAAAAAGTAAGGTCAAGTTCGTGAACGGGCCAAATCGCTCCACCCCTTCTACCCCCTCCCATACAAAATGACACAAATGCGCAATTTGACAATAAACGGATTTGCTCAAAAAGTATAAAGGCTATTGGCCTGAAATTTGGAATATATTACTTTTATAACAATTTCAATATACGGTATAAAAATTATGCGTGTCCTCCCCCTCCTTCTACCACCTCCCATACAAACTGTACTTGTCACGAATTACTCTAAGCCAATTTACTCAGTGCGTATAAAATTTAGCGGGCTGAAATTGCGCACTAAATATTTATTTAAAACTGTTAGTAAGGCTAAAAAAAATTAGACGATTAGCTTCACCCCTTCTACCCCCTCCCACACAAAATGGCACAATTTCGCAATTCGACTATAAATGGATTTGCTCGAAAAGTATAAAAGCTATTAATCTGAATTTCGGGATATATTACTTTCATAATGATTTCAATATACAGTAAAAAAATTATTTGCGTCCTCCCTCTCCTTTCAACCCCTCTCATACAAACTACACTTTTTCATGGAATGCTCTAAGCCGATTTTCTCAGAACATATAACATTTATCGAGCTCACATTTTGTGATAAATACTTATTTAGCATTATCACTAAGATCAGAAAAAAAAATTTGATTAGCTTTACTGCTTCTACCCCCTCCCATACAATATGACACAGTTTCACAACTTCACAAAAAATCTATTTTCTTGAAAAGTATGAATGTTACTGGTCTAAAATTTAAGAGATGTCAGTTTTATGATATTCTTAGTTATTTCTGGAAAAATTACTAAAATCCCCCCACTCTTTCTACCACCTCCCATACAAACTGCACATTTTCACTAAATCTAACTCCCTAATTTTCTCAGTTCCCATTCAATTTTTGGAGTAAGCATTTTGTATAAAACATTTTTATAGGTACTTTAGCATGATGGGGAAAAAATTAGTTTAATGCTATCACCCCTTCTAACACTCCCCATACAAAATTTCTTGGGATCACAAAAAATTATATTTCATCTAGAGTATCGTAAGATTGCGCTTTACGCGCAATCGTAGCCCTGTTATGTTTTTTATTACAGAATTGGGATCGCTGAGTTCGAATCTGTCATTTAAATGTTTCGATCACACACGATTTTGCGGTGTGACGTTTTCCAACAAAATAACATTTTCGTAAAGATTTTATTGATTTCCAGAGTAAAAAACACTTCGAAAAATAGAAAAACGGGTGGCATGCTGCATATTTATAAAATAAAATCGAACAAATTATTTACATACGCACTGGGTAGCGTGTTGGTCTACAATGTGAAGGTCGTGGGTTCAAATCCCGGTCGATGTAATCGTCGATAGGGGGTTGTGCGAAGTGCTAACAATTACAAAATAAATAATAAGGACCTTCAGACAGGAAGCCAAATCCGGATTCTGGGCTGTTGTGTCATTGAAGAAGAACGCAATGAGAATGGCTTATACCAATATCGTTCTTCCATGACAAACACTAAAGTAATTATTTTCGCATCAGTTCATATTTTCTGAAAGGTTTGCCTTTCGTAAGCACATATTTACGTGTATATTGGAAATTAAAAAAATTTATTATTCTCATTTTGCCAAGTATAAATTGGCAATTAAATAATATTTTTTTATAAATAATTTCCTGTTTACCAATTATCAGCTAATTTCAAAATAATCACATAATGATATTGTTACTAGTAAGTTATTGCTTTATTATTTTAATAATAAAGTATTATGATCGACTTGGAAAAAAAAAATTTGCTACCCTGAAATTTTGTTTTTTCGCTTTTCATGACTAAATTAGCCTACAAATACAAAAAAAAATCCGTCTGTCTGTACGCCGTACGCCGGTGTGTACGCTCAGCTCACATTAACTCCCAAACCCTTCAAGATAGAAAGTTCATTTTTTGGGGGATTGTAGATAGTTGCGGATCTCAGGCGGATACTCATTTTGGTGGTGTACGGGTTCAGGGTAGGCGGGGGCAGCCCTTAAACCGAAAAATACGAATTCAAATATCTCAACCATGGTAAGAGCTAGGAAGTTAAAACTTAACATACATATAGAGGGGTTTGTGGGACAACTTTTAAAAATAATTAAATTTTTTTATCCATTGGGGTGCAAAAAGGGGGGGCTACGAACCAATTGTCAGTCGATTTTTTTTTTTTCAAATGATTATATCTTCGAAATTACTTACCATAATAAATTGATATTTTGAGACCATTAAGATGGCATATAGATCCACTAGTATCAGTTAAGCTAGGGTGTAGCCTAGCAGGTAGCGTATTGGTTGTGTAATGCGAAGGTTGTGAGTTCAAATCCCGGTCGGCGCATAATTCTAGCACGCTACTTGCTTGAGTATACCTTGGTTACCTCAATCTACGAAAATGAAAAATTCGTAGATAGAGGGTTGTACGAAGGGCTAACAACCCTTCCGCAATAAATAATGAAAAATGTTAAGGAACCTGAATGTCAGGAGGGCAAAGTCCGATTTGGGCTGTAGTGCCATTGTAGAAGTAGAAGAATCAGTTTAGATAAAAGTTAATTACTGTAACGGGGAGGGTCAGGGGGGAGGGGTACAAAGAAAAACACTTCTGAATCAATATCTTTGCTATTTATTAAGCTATGTAATTGAATCTTACAACCTATATTAAGCTATACTAGAGAAATACGAGAAAAATATAACATTCGGACAAAATAGTAGTGGGGGAAATGGGGACCATTTCAAAAATGGTGCACTTTCCAAAATTTCAAACCATTATAATTCAAAATTGAGTGCAGATATCAAATTCAAATTAGGTCAAATTGTAGAACTAGGTAGTTTTTAAATTTGGTAAAAATTTTCCGTCGGAAGGTGTAAGGGGAGGGAGGTGGTAACCAAAAATGTCGAAAATTTTGAGTGATTTTTTAAGGGCTCTGGTGAAAGATACAAAATTGAAATTTCCCATGTGGATACATCTATTCGTTGTATATACAGAAAAAATATAATAATAAAAATTCCACAATTGTTATGCACCGACCCCCCTGGTCTACCGTGCACAAGGTGTTTCATGTGAAATGAAAAAACCACATAAACTGAAAATTTTTGAATGAAATTTGAAAGTAGAAACTTGAAAATTTACGAAATGCATTTAAAAAAAATCTTTAAAAGAATGAAATATTAACTGGTCGAATACCTTGAAAGCTTCTACTCCCTCCCATACAAAATTATTTTTTCGATCATTTTTACGAAATCAATTGTCACCTAATTAGTAAAAGCTATCAATTTGAAATTTTCTACAAAATCTTTTGAAAATAGTTGAAATGGAACTGCGTCAAAATTTTTGAGATCACACTTGCCGTTCTACCCCCTTCCCATACATAAGTATGATTTCGACCAATTTCAATAAAACAACTGCTAACCAACAAATTAAAAGCTACGAACTTGTAATTTTGTACGAGCACCTTAAAAGAGAAAGGAAAGAATATTGCGTCACAAATTTTACGATTCCCCTACCTCTTCTACCCCCTCTCATACAAAATTATTTTTTCGAGCATTTTTAAGAAATCAGTTATCAGCTAACTCTTAACAGCTATCAATTTCAAATTTTGCACAAAAACTTATAAAAATAATTGAAATAAAATTCCTTTAAAAGTTTTGCAATCGCGCTTGCCCTTCTACCCCCTCACATACAAAAGTATCATTTCGACCTATTTCATTGAATCAACAAATTAAAAGCTACGAACTTGAAATTTTGTACGAGCACACTACAAGAGAAAGGAAATAAAATTCCGTGACAAATTTTACGATTCCCCTACCTCTTCTACCCCTTCCCATTTCGTGACTGTAAAATACACCGAATCCTACGAAAATTCTATGCAACTTCGTCTATGAAACTGACATTCTATACAGAGAATATTGGACGTGATTCAAGCAATCAATTAAAAAAACTATTAACATCCAACCACTCTTACTATCACCCCTCACCCCTCCCCTCATAAACTCCCAACCCTCAAACTTGCATAAATAAACGAACGAAATATTGATTATATGTACTGGAGCTTTTGAACGTTTCCGCAAAGTGTTAATTTGACAATTGCCCTGCCCAAGAAACTCCTTTCACTTAGTCTTCCCTAACCACTCTAACCTGCATATTGACTTTCCACACATCCGCAACTTGCCTCAAGAATAATAAAGTTTCGCCCGACTTGTTGGCAGTTTATTCATCTTGCTATGGCTTTGTAAGCCCGTTATTTGGTGAGATTCCTATAATGGCCCCTCTAGTCCACCGGTGTGGCATCATTGAAACAGAAGCCACATGATATGCTTTTTTCATAATTTTATACCAGTGACACATAGCGCAGCTAAATTATTAATTACGCCTAAATTATCATTAAACAGCTGTGTGTCATGCGCTAAATTAGCTAAATGAATACTAAAACAGTGATCATTTATAAGCTAAATGATATTATCTAAATGTTCTCATTTCTCATGTAATTGAAGAATGTACTAGAGCTGCCCATTTCATATGTTTTTTTTTTCTTCAATCTGGTTACGCCAGGGAGGTGTGGAATCTTCATTAGATATCAATAGCCCATGCCATTAGTATGCACGATTCAAATACCTGATCCTGACGGAGAACTGTCAACCGATACGTGCCTGCTTACTGAACCACACTCCCGCACATTGACTTCAACCACACTCTCTCGATTCTCCGAAGATCCTTTTGCATATCCGTTGCGAGTGCGCAAATTTCTATCCAATTTTCCTCTAGTTCCATCCTATAGTCTATGATGAATGATGGCCGCGGCATATTATTCCTCCATTCTGCGAAGCAACTGCAGCTGAAAACCGCGTGCTCTGTGTCTTCTTCTTGATCTGGGCAATTTGGACAAAGAGAAGAGTTATCGTGTCCGAACCTATGTATGTAGGTGTTTGCGGTAGCCGCCGTGACCTGATAGGAACTGCGTGAGATGATAGTTGCAGTCCAAATAGGCTCGCTTTGTCCAGACATCAATTGCGGGGATTAGCTTATAGCTCCATCTACCTTTTCTAGTGTTTTCTCACCTGGCTTGCCATTACTATTGATATTGTCTTTTCATCTTCTTTTATGTTTCTGGCAACAGCTGCCTCTTCTTGGATCGAGGAATTTCTATCGTAGATCCTTAGCATCTAATTCGCGGATCACTCCGGCTATAACACAGGCTGCTTCGTCCGATATTGTTCGGAAACCGCTGATTGCTCTTATTGCGCAGTGCCTATACGTTGATGACATCTTTTTCCTTATTTCCCTTGTCGCTATCGTTGTCGCCCAAACCGGAGCAGCATATAGGAGAGCCGAGCTACTCTGGAAAGTAGAATCGTTCTGGCATATCGAGGTCCACCAATGTTTGGCAACATTCGGAAAAGGGCTTCCTGCATTTATGGCGCTTTTTTGCTCGCAAAGTCGACGTGAACTTTAAATTTTAATCTGTTATCGAGCATAACTCCTAGATATTTAATTGCCTCCTTGGATCTGATGATTTAACTGCCGACCTGAATGTTCACGTATTCAATTTTCTTTCGATTTGTTAGTAGAACAGCCTCCGTTTGTGGTCAGCTAGTTCTAAACCGACGGACTCTAGCCAGTCCTTAATTTTTGATACTTCTTCGTTTGTTGTTGACTCTATTTCGTAAATGTGCTTGGCCACGGTAATAACGGCGATGTCGTCAGCGAACCCGATTAATTGCACTCCTTGCGGCAACGATAGTCGAAGAGCTGCATCGTACATGATATTTTCTATGAGAGGATCCAGTACCGATCCTTATGGGGCTCCCGCGGTAACGTTGTAGTACCTTAACTTCTCATCAGTTTGGTATCTCAACTTCCTGTTGGTGAAGTAGTTTGAAATTATTCTCAACAAGTAGTATGGTGTATCTATCCTAGCTAATGATCTCCAAATATGTGAATAATCTGCCGAGTTAAAGGCATTCTTAATGTCCACTACTGCACAATATTTCTTTGTCCCCCATCGCCATTTTTCTCCTTGTATCGCCACAGCTGCAGTATCGACCTCCGCTATTATAGCGTCAACGGTTGAACACGATTTCCTGAATCTGAATTGGTGGTCTGACTTTGCTCCTTTCTCTTCTGCAATTACGAGCAAAAAATTGTTTATAATTCGCTCAAGGATCTTTCGCAAAGATTCATGCAGACATATTGGGCGACATGACTATGATTCTTCAGGATGCTTGTTTCCTTTAGATAGCAATACCAAATTTTGGAGCTTCCATGGCTCAGAAAAGACTCCTTCCTCTTAGCGCTTTTGCATGGTTGTTATAAAGATGTCGGGCCTCTTTCGAACAGCAACTTTTACTGTCATATTTGGGATGCCATCGGGTCCAGGTGCCTTGTTTTATTTCATATATGTGTTTTCATGCAATTGGGACTGCAAATTGAAAACCGCCTTTTTTATTTTTGATTTTTCAAAATTCGAGCCTTTATTTTGCAAAAACGTTTAAATATTTATTATTTAAAGAAGTGCCCATCGCTAGCCACAACTTTTTCTCATCTTTCTGACAGCATACGGATTCCGCGTCGAAAAAACTAATCTCCTATCCACGAATCGATCCAATTTTTGGCTTCTTCGTAAGAATGGAAGTGCTGCAGCGGGTGGAGTAGGACGTTCCATTTCAGTGTTTTCAGGTAGCTTTCTACAGCCCGAGCAACATGTTTACGCCCATGCTAAGGCTTAGTACTGCACGGGTATTACATTTTCTTACTGTGGGCCCTGCGCTACCAGCTGTTCTTTCATATGTTGTGGGTTTTGCTGATTATTTTATATTGTTTTTCTGTTATTTTTTCCGCAATTCCGATTTAGGGTTTTGTTTAATTTTTTTTTTTATTTCTAAAAGCCTTGGCTTCTTTTTTTTAATCTCTTGTCAATTTTTACGTTTTTCTTAGTTATTATTAGGGGTTGGAATTAATTCGTAGCGGTTTTTTGCAAAGCTTGATGGTTTATTCTGAAAATATTATTACAGTGGTATTATTGAAAGTATTGTCCATCGTTTTCTACTACCTTTTTCCATCTTTCTGGCAAAGCACGAATACCACGTCGAAAGAATTCTTCGTCTTTAGATTCGATGAATGAATCGATCCAATTCTTGGTACTTTCGTAGTTGTCGAAGTGCTGCTCTGATAAGCTATTTGCCATGGATCGGAACAAGTGGAAATCTGATGGAGCGATGTCTGGTGAATATGGCGGGTGGGATAAAACTTCCCATTTCAGCGTTTCTAAATAAGTTTTCACCACTTTTGCAATATGGGGTCTGGCATTATCGTGGAGCAAAATCACCTCGTCATGTCGATCCTTAAATTGGGGGCGTTTTTCTTTTAATGCTTTGCTCAAACGCATCAGTTGACGTCTGTAGAAGTCCCCAGCAAGCGTTTGACACGGGTCTTCATCGACCATTGTCACCAATTCTTCATCTTCAAACTTTTTCGGCTGTCCGGGACGCTCCTTGTCTTCCAAGCCAAAATTTTCATTTTTGAATTGAGCGAACCACTTTCTGCATGTTTTGTCAGCTAGAGACCCAACCCAAAGTTAATTATATCTGGGTAAACATTACAATCTAAAGAAACATCGTATTCTTCTGCTATGTTTATAGAAAAAATTTCTGCAGTAGACACAATAGAAGAACTGGATGGGTTGTCTGAATCTATCCTGTCTATATATACTGCACACCCTGACGTTGAAGTCGTAGTCGCGGGCGACTTCAACATTACCTGGCTCAAACCTTCCTCTACCGCAGATTCAGGAGGGCGTGATGTTGAGCTCTCTACTTCCTTAAATGGCTTAACACAGCTAGTACAAGAACCAATTTGTTTACCAGATGTCGCAGGCCAATTTTCTGTTATATCGCCTACGGGCCACTTCTTGGTTCGTACACGATTTCCAGTTGCAGCACTGAACCCGCTGTCAGCCAAGGCACAGCGAAGAACCATTTGGTACTTAAAAAGAGCTTATTGTGAAGCCCTAAACGAATTTTTCTGTGCCTGTGATTGGAAATTGTGCCTCGATTTCAAAGACTGGGACGAAGCCTGTAGGCTTCTTATCGAGTCTAATCTTAAGGGTATGAAGCTCTACATAAGAGAGTAAGGCTGTTGAAGGACTCTTGGATCAACAAAGCGTATCTCAATAGCATACAGGCAAAAAAAAACAAGTGTTTTAAACTTTTAAAGCTAACCAAACTCCTGCTAACAAAGAACATTTCAATGTATCAAGAAATACCTGCAAATCTGTACTTAAATTTATGTTAAATTTGAACATGAAAAACTTTGGCGGAAGATCCTTGATTGACCTAAAGGCTCGAGATGTTACTGGTCATTCGTCAAAGCGGTCAACAACAACCTCCTCAACACCTCCTCTCAATGAGAAAGACCACACCATGACTAATTCTGTAGATAAAATTAATCTATTGGTTGCGAGTTTCGCGAGAAACTCGACACTACCACCTTCTGGTTAATCCCCTCCCATCCCATCTGCAACTGCTTTTACACTGCTGCCTTCACACTTTCGTACACGGCTTCCTTCACACTTTCGTACACGGCTTCTATACAGGATTCTTCAAGAGCTTAAAATTCACAAGTCTGTTGGTCCTGATGGTTTCCCCCCAATTACCCTTGACAAATGTTCTTCCTTTCTGGCCAAGCCTCTGCGCAACCTTTTCCATCTATCTCACACTTCTGGGTGCTTTCCACAAATGTGGAAAGTTACAAACTACAAACTACCGCCCGATAGCCAATATTTCAGTACTGTCGAAAGTAATGAAAACTGCTGTCAATCGCAAAATTGTTAAATATTTAGAGAACAATCACCTTATCGACGATCGCCAGTACGGATTCCGATCGGGAAGGTCTACGGGGGACCTCTTAGTCTACCTGACCGAATGTTGGAATTCCTGTATCAATAAATATTGCAAAGGGTAAATTCTTGCCTTTGACATCGCAAAGGCTTTTGACAGAGTTTGGCATGATTCTCTTTTCGTTAAGCTAAGGTCTATCGGCTTTAACGCATCCCTTGTTCAGTGGATTAGTTTTCCTTTCTAAGCGCTCTATACAAGTTGCATTCGATGGCGTTTCATCTTCTTCCTAACCTGCCGATTCCGGCGTCCCTCAAAGTTCAGTCTTATATCCTACTCTATTTTTTATATTCATCAACGGCTTTCTGTCGTCAATTCTTAATCAAATCCACAGTTTTGCAGATGACAGTACTCTTGATAACATCTACAAATTTCACCCTCTTGCTGACTCACGAACACATTCTGTAACTTCCAAACGCAGTGAGTTATTTCGCTCGTTGAACTCAGACCTTAAGTTCATCCTGGAGTGGGGCAGGAAAAACAATGTAGAGTTTAACGCTACAAAAGCACAGTCCTGTCATCTATCGCTCAAGCGTGATGTTCTGCGGTTATCCTCCAATGTTTACTTTGGCGGCATACAACTTTGCTCTTCGGAAGATTTTACTCTCCTAGGCATGAAGATTAATAACTACGTTAATTGGAGTCAAGTTGCTGTTGATACCTCCAAACGTCGAGGTATTCTACGAAAATGTAAAACATATCTTACGCCTTCCGATCTTGCTAACATCTAACACATTCATTCGACCTCGCTTAGAATACAATTCACTCATTTTAACTGTGGCACTCAAAACACATCTCACGTTTCTCGATCGTGTCCAGAAACACGCGTTTCGATTGATTGGAGATGAAACCATCACGGCTTCTATAGACTCCCTAGGGCACCGTAGATATGTAGCACTGCTCAGCATTTATTATTGCTAATTCTATGGTAAATGCAATATGGAACGCCGCGAACTACTTCCCCCTCTTTACACTTTCCCACGTCGTACTCGTCAAGCTAAACGCCCACACGGATATACCGTCCAACCTTCTTCGATTCGTACATAGAGATGGTATGCTATTTCACATACCTGCGATTTTTTCACTGCTATTTGAAAAGAGCAATCGCATATTGCGATTCAAAATTTAAAAGAGCTGCGATTAGAAGAGCAGAGCAAATGCACACTGCTTACGTTCTATCACCAATAAAATTGCCGCAATGATCATCGCTACAAATTCCAGAGTTTTTGTTCGCACTCGCATATTAGTCCCCCCACGCATTCCACATCGATCGCTAAGCAAATCGTAATTTTCCTACATCTATCAATCAGGCAAGACTCAATCTCATAGCTCAGCATAGTGAACACTTCCCCCATTTTCCCCTGGGAATGAAAAGGTTTTCTTTTACTATCCAATGTACGAAAAAACGATCGAGCGCAATCGAGTCAGGATGGCAAAAAAGTCAATCGCATTTCATATACACAAGCCAGACAAAAACAACACCACCCAGTCATCGATCGCATGGCATATATACAACCGCATCGCATATATATAAATAAAAGCCAAATAACAAAAAAAAAAACCGGCCATAGAAAACCAAAACAAAAGGGTCTTTTGTTTTGTTTTTTTACACGACACTACCTCACACACAATGAACAACGTAAAGCTCTTATCAGATCCCGAAACCCATGGAAGTCGAATTTTACCCAAGTTCCACC
Source organism: Chorisops tibialis (assembly GCA_963669355.1). Lineage (NCBI taxonomy): Eukaryota > Metazoa > Arthropoda > Insecta > Diptera > Stratiomyidae > Chorisops > Chorisops tibialis. Next base: position 274,723,742 of record OY770262.1, read on the forward strand.
GCTAAATATCAATCGCCCGAAGAAAGAGCTTGAACGTCGTTATTCCGATTGCTCTCGATTGCTCTTTCGTTGCTGTTATATCGTTTGAACGTTGTTATTCCGATTGCTCTCGATTGCTCTTTCGTTGCTGTTATATCGCTTGAACGTTGTTATTCCGATTGCTCTCGACTGCTCTCGATTGCTCTTTCGTTGCTTTTATATCGCTTGAACGTTGTTATTCCGATTGCTCTCGATTGCTCTTTCGTTCCTGTTATATCGCTTGAACGTTGTTATTCCGATTGCTCTCGATTGCTCTCGACTGCTCTTTCGTTGCTGTTATATCGCTTGAACGTTGTTATTCCGATTGCTCTCGACTGCTCTTTCGTTGCTGTTATATCGCTTGCGATCAGCGATATATCAGCTCTGTGATATTAAAGACTATCAATCATATAAGCTATCCCAAACCTATATTTGGTGATTGATATTGACACTGAGAGCACGAGCAGTGATGTAGATGAAACGATTGCGATTTGATAAGGGATTTGTTTAGCGATATTTTGATCGGTGGGATCTGATCTGATAGGTGAGGTGTGGAACGTCCGGTGATAAGGGATTTGTTTAGCGATATTTTGATCGGTGGGATCTGATCTGATAGGTTAGGTGTGGAACGTCCGATGATAAGGGATTTGTTTAGCGATATTTTGAACGGTGGGATCTGATCTGATAGGTGAGGTGTGGAACGTCCGATGATAAGGGATTTGTTTAGCGATATTTTGATCGGTGAGATCTGATCTGATAGGTGAGGTGTGGAACGTCCGATGATAAGGAATTTGTTTAGCGATATTTTGATCGGTGAGATCTGATCTGATAGGTGAGGTGTGGAACGTCCGATGATAAGGGATTTGTTTAGCGATATTTTGATCGGTGGGATCTGATCTAATAGGTGAGGTGTGGAACGTCCGATGATAAGGGATTTGTTTAGCGATATTTTGATCGGTGGGATCTGATCTGATAGGTTAGGTGTGGAACGTCCGATGATAAGGGATTTGTTTAGCGATATTTTGAACGGTGGGATCTGATCTGATAGGTGAGGTGTGGAACGTCCGATGATAAGGGATTTGTTTAGCGATATTTTGATCGGTAAGATCTGATCTGATAGGTGAGGTGTGGAACGTCCAATGATAAGGAATTTGTTTAGCGATATTTTGATCGGTGAGATCTGATCTGATGGGTGAGGTGTGGAACGTCCAATGATAAGGAATTTGTTTAGCGATATTTTGATCGGTGAGATCTGATCTGATAGGTGAGGTGTGGAACGTCCGATGATAAGGAATTTGTTTAGCGATATTTTGATCGGTGAGATCTGATCTGATAGGTGAGGTGTGGAACGTCCGATGATAAGGGATTTGTTTAGCGATATTTTGATCGGTGGGATCTGATCTGATAGGTGAGGTGTGGAACGTCCGATGATAAAGGATTTGTTTAGCGATATTTTGGTCGGTGGGATCTGATCTGATAGGTGAGGTGTGGAACGTCCGAAGTGGTCAATGATGCGCTTTGCTAAAGTTTTTTTGGCGGTTTTTGTTCTGAGTTTCGATCTGGTCGGTTGGTAGGACATGTTGCGGCTATCGCAAGTTTCGCCGATTTATGTTCCAGTCCACCATGTCGATAAGAGCTTTACGTTCTTCATGATGAAATTGCTTGTGTGAGGTAATGTGTGAAAAAAGTAAACAGTAGACCCTTTTGGTTTGGTTTTCTATGACCGGGTGTTTTTTTTTTATTTGACTTGTATATATGCGATGCGATCGATGTCCGGGTGTTTTTTTTATTTGGCTTGTGTATATGAAATGCGATTGACATTTTTGCCATCCTGACTCCATTGCGATCGATCGTTTTTTCGTACATTGGATAGTAAAAGAAAACCTTTTCATTCCCAGGAGGAAATGGGGGAAGTGTTCACTATGCGCACTGAGCTGGTGGTACTGAGAGATTGGGTCTGCCTGGTTGTTAGATGCAGGATTTCGCAGAAAATTACTATTTTATCTCTTTTTTTTTAATTGCGCACTAGCATGGATAATAGAGGTGGAAAAATCACTGCTATTGGAAGAGCTGCTCTTTTTCACAGATATTGAAAAAGAGCAATCGCAGTGGATCACTGCGATTGGAAAAGAGCAGATTTTGCCATCCCTATTCGTACAGTGAAATATAGGCAAACTTTCATTTCTCGAACTACGGAGATGTGGAACGAAGAGTATAACCCTCAATACTTCAAGAGTAACGTCCACCGACACTTTTGTCTCTCCCCCCCTAAACTCCTTTAGTGTCCATTATACACCTCCCTATTCCGACTCAACTGTGCATAGCATTAAAGTGTGACCCCTTAAGTTGAGCTCGGTTCCTTAAAAAAAGAAAAACACTCTGTTTTCGCAAAAGTTAATCCTAAATCGTATTCTCTCGATTAGTTTTCGATTTATTCACCCTGCGGTTTTCAAATGATTGATGATTTATGTAGTGATAAAAAATGATAATTAATCGTGATTGCCATTAAAATGTCATAATGTTGGTCTACCATAAAATCATTGTTTCGTCTCTCAGATCAAGGTAGCTTGGATATGTTCGATCGATACGCCCCATCAAAGTGACATTGTTGCGGTTATAAATATTTGAATAATGCGTCTGTACTGATAACGATGATAATACGATTTTCGTGTCATAATTCGCATGCTCACAGCTGTGCGGTAATTTATAATCAAAATTTCGTTATCAATGGTTCGTCTTCCACTATCAATCGATGGCTTTTCGTTGCCTCGGCTTAAGTGATTGCACCCCAGCCGCAGTAGTTAAGCTATCGGATTACGGAGTAGCAAAATTCCCATATCGGTTTTGAAAATTCCCCATTCAATCCAACTTTGTTGTTGTGCTGTTTTTGAACTGTTCAAGTAAATTTCATGTTTTACAAGGAGAATATTGCGGTAAAGAAAACAAGCCGGACTTAAGAAGTGTTCGTTGAGGTGTAAGTGAGTGGTGAATAATTTTCATAAATATCCAGTGTAGTAATCAGAGAACATTTTTCAATTGGTTCATTTTACCATAAAACAGGAAATTTGCTATTCATTTTGATAAATCGCGTCATGGAAGATTTTTGGCTAATGTGAATATTAATTTACTTTTTATATAATTGTACTTTTAGTCGAAAATATCGTTGTGAAAAATTAGTGAAGATAATTACTTTATTGAGGGGAGTCTATTGTAGTATGTTTTGTTATAATTTTCAGAAATGATCGATTGAATGCGCTCAGATTAAAATTGTTGTGATATGTGCTTATCAGGATGTGTCTATTAAATGGCCGATAATTGTTGCTATATAACATTATTAACGATTTAAGCTTATTATCTATTTATCATTCTAATTAATATGCTGAATCAAAATGAATTTTATTCGCATTTATTTCAGGGCCGAATTAATCTGAAAGAGTGCCCTAAAAATGGACGAATTTGGGTCAAGCAGGCTCAATATAAATTTGAAATAAGACTTTTTGATATCTTCTTCTTTGGTTTTCTTTTTACTCTTAATATTACACTATTAAAGAACAAAAATGTATTTCTAACGAATCAGGTGGATTTTTATAATTTATCTTTTGTCCCAAAAATTATTTCGAATACAGAAATTTATGGACTATATTTTAATTCGGAACATTAAAATTGAATCTGCATTTTTGTTTTTAGTTTCGAAGTGACAATCTTAAATGTGTAAAATTTCTCGCGAAAATCACAATTGGAGAAAAAAATGTTGAGAAAATGCCTTGTGGTAGTTTGCTTTCATCAGGAAAAAAGGAAATGACGGGCGTAGGACCTAAACTTTGTACTAAATAGCGCAAAAACAAATCGTCCTCAATCGCGCACGTAATCCCCGACCGATATGGGGCTCACGTGCGGAGTATGGGAGGGGTTAGAAAGAGTGAGGTGACGCTGATGGTTTTTTCAAACTTGGTTGCAATTATAATGAAATTAATTCTAGCAAAAATTTTGCTGGGTGCAACGAAAACCGAATAAATGTATTTTTGAAAATTATGGGAGGGGGTAGAAGGAGTAAGGGGATCGGATTAATATTTCTTGACGTTAATGATATTCTCATCATTATATTAGGAGTACAAATAAGTTTCCGCTGTTTGACAAAAGATGGCCCCACCCACAGAAGGTAATTTTGAAATTGTCAGATGTAAAACATTAGTGACTCCGTATAGCATCACATAATTTTGTTTGCGCGAAAATGTCAAGTTTTGTGCCGAATAAGCGTCATTTACGGGAACTTTTGATTTACTTCTTTAATTTGAAGAAATTTGCTTTTAGTAGCATATGGTGAAACTGCTTTAAGTGAGAGAAGTTGTCGTGAGTGGTTTCAAAAGCTTAAAAACGGTGAGTTTGAAGTGGGAGACAAAAAACGTAGTGGAATGCCGAAAGTGTACGAAGACTCGGAATTGGAAGCATTATTGGATTCGTACCAAACGCAACAAGAACTTGCACTAACATTAGAAGTGACTCGACAAGCAATTTTGCATTGTTTAAAATCGTTGCAAATGATTTAAAAACCAAGGGAATTTTATTCCATATGAATTGAAGCCAAGAGACGTTGAACGCCGATTTTGCATGCCAGGCATTAAAGAAAGGGTTTTTTTGCATCTTATAGTCACTGGTGATGAAAAATGGTTCCACTACGATCAACAAAAGAAGACAAAATCATGAGGACCACCTGGCCATGCTTCAACATCAACAGGCAATCCGAATATTCATGGAAAAAACTCATGCTGTGTATTAAGTGAGTTCAGCTTGGTGTCGTGTATTATGAGTTGCTCAAGCCGGGCGAAACCATTACTGGAGCTCACCACCAAACCCCATTTAATGACATTGCACCGAGTACTCAAGGAAAAACGCGCCCATTACTACTCCAGACACGACAAAATTATTTTCTTACATGATAATGCTCATCCGCATATTGCGGCCCCCGTCGAAACCTATTTCGAAACACTTAATTGGGTGGTCCTACCCCACCCGCCGTATTCACCCCTGCCCCTTCCGATTATCACTTGTTCGGGCCGGTGGCACATGGCCTGTCTAAGCAGGGCTTTACATCACATGAAGATACTAAAAATTGGGTCGATTGTTTGAAAGAAGTGATGTCTAGTGATGGACAATACTTTGAATAAAAGGTAGTGTACCGTTCTTTCACAATACATTCCTAATTTTTGATAGAAAACGGCGGAAACTTATTTGTATTCCGAATAAAACCTTAATCCAGCACAGGAATGTATTAAGGCGGCAATGGCAACAAACCGGAGACCCCTACCTAAAATCACAAGTTAGTAATTACAATAAGCAAATCCAAGACAATATAAGGCAAGCTAAAAATCCACGCTGGGGCAACATGCTGTCTAACTAACGGAAGGGATGCACGAAGCTGTGGCACCTCAAAAAATGTTTCAGTAAGGGTCGTAGAATCATGCCGCTACTTAATTTTTATTTATTTACGATGGCGCTACAGCCCAAATCGGACTTTGGCCTCCTGAATGCTTTGACTCCATCCATCTCGGTTCAGTGACCGCGTCCTCCAGTTTGAAAATCTTAGCAGTGATTTGCTGTCTGCGTCAATCGAATCCTCCCAGCGCTTTCGTGGTTTTCCGACCGGTCTTTGTCCGTTGACTTTCCCTTTTAGTGTGCGTTTGGGAATTCTTCCGTCATCCATCCGCTCCACATGACCAGCCCATTGTAATTTTTTAAATTTTATGAGGGTTGACACTTCTGGATTGTCGAAGATGGCATACAATTCTCTATTGTATCGTATTCTCCAGATCGAATCTTCCCTCACAGGTCCGAGGATTCTTCTGAGGACCTTCCTTTCAAAGGCGTTAAGTCGTTTTTCGGACGCCTGAGTTAATGTCCACGTTTCGCTGCCATAGCATAGCACAGGTCTTATGATTGTTTTGTATAGCTTAAGTTTTGTTTTCCTGTGCACGTTCTTGTTTTTGATTATTGGAAGTACCGAATAATAAGTCTTGTTTGCCATCATTATCCTTCTTTTAATTTCGATGGGTTCGCTTCCATCCTTCGATAGATTTGCCCCTAGATATATGAAGTTGTCTACGTTTTCTAGGTTATAGTCTCCTACTGTAATATTTTGTCTGATTGGCGTCTTTTTCCTAGTTTGCGTCATAATTTTTGTTTTGTTTTCATTAATGCGTAGTCCAACTTCCCTTGCTACCGAGTCAAGGTTTACAAATACTTCCTTAGCACTCTCCAGAGATCTTGCAAGGATATCTATGTCGTCGGCATATGCTACGAGTTGTGTGGATTTGAAGCATAGTGTTCCCTTGGTGTCAACGGGAAGTTTCCGAACAACATATTCGAGTGTTAAGTTGAAAAGCATTGGTGCGAGGCCGTCACCTTGTTTAAGGCCGTTGTCTGTTTTAAAACTGGAAGTCAGATCGTTTTCTACTCTGACTTGTGACAAAGACTCAGTCATTGTCATTCTTGTCAGTCGAACCAGTTTCGGTGGGACTCCAAACTCCAACATGATTTTATACAGTACGCGCCTGTCGATACTGTCGTATGCTTGTTTGAAGTCAACAAATATCTGGTGCACATCAATATTATATTCCCAGCACTTTTCCAGCACCTGTTTAACTGAGAATATCTGGTCCGTGGTTGAGCGTCCAGCTCTAAATCCGCCTTGGTATTCACCAATTACTTTATCAGCATAGGGCTTAATTCTCTTTTCTAGAATTTTCGTCAAAATCTTATAAGACGTACACAACAGAGATATTCCTCGGTAGTTTTCGCAGCAGAGTTTGTCACCTTTTTTATAAATTGGACATATGATGCTCTTGCGCCAATCTTCAGGAAGTATTTCCTGCGTCCATATGTCCGCTACTTAACAGTAATAATGAAACTATCTGTTACGACCAAAATAAGGCCGATGTACTTGCAGACAATTTCCTAAATTACCAAAATATTTCTCAAGGACTTGGTAATAGAGCCTCTGAAAAACAAGCTGAAGAAGTCGCAGGAAACATCTCCACAATCTTCTCACCGCAAATAATCCCACCGATACTCTGTATAACAAAAGAAATAAGAAGCATCTTGCGAACTCTAAAGTTAAAACACAACAGAATTATGATTGGCTGTAAAGCCCAATCATATGATACTCTAGAAGAAATACTTACTTACCTTTTGTATGGGAGGTGGTAAAAGCAGAGGGGGAGGTTTGTAATTTTTGTATGTAACACTGAACGTAGTATATAAAATATTTCATGCTGAATTTAAAGTTTCTTGCTTTCATAATTTTCGAGGAAATTGAACAATTTTTGTCTGAATTTATGATATTTGAATGGGAGGTGGCAGAGAAAGTGGAAGATTTTGGATGATTTTGAATCTGCTTATCAACATCCTAATCATATTGCATTGTTACAATTTTGAAGTCGATAACTCTCATATGTTCGAAGGAGAAAAACTTTTCTTGACCTTCCAATACAAAAAATTGTATGGGAGGTGGTAGAAGGAGCGAAGTGAAGGCGATATTTTTTTTAGCATTTATTACAATTATTAAGGGACAAATTCTGGCAAAATTTTAAGTTTCTACTACTTCTAGTTTCTATGAAAATCGGTTAAATGCATTGACCAAAACTCTGCATTTGTATGGGAGGGGGTAGAAGGAATATCCGAATCAAAATCAAATTTTTTGACATCAATCATATTTAAAATATTATACTTTTCTCAAATTTTAAAGTTGATAGCTTTGACGGTTTTGATGAAAACTAATTTAATTGAAATTCCAAAATTTCGTAAAATTTGTATAGGAGGGGGTAAAAGGAGTGAGGTAAAGTTGTTAGTTTTTCCAAAATTAGTTAGCAATTATAATAAAATTAATTATGACAAAAATTGGTTCATTTACATAGCTTTTCTAGTTGCAATACAAACTGAATAAATGAATTTTTGAAAATTGTGCATTTGTATGGGAGGTGGTAGAAGGAGTTAGGAGATCAGACCAATATTGAGGTTAAGGATATTTATATCATTATACTATGTCCTCATTTTCAAGTCAATAGCTGAAATGGTTTCGGAGAAAAATCAATTTCTTTAAACTTCGAAATTTCATGAAATTTGTATGGGAGGGAGTAGAAGGAGCGGGGGATGTGGCCCGTTCACGAACTTAAAGTTACGTTTTTGCTAAAAATGACACAACATGATAGCTCAAACCGTTCGAGAGTTATGTTCTAGACAGACGGACAGACAGCAACTCGGAATCGAGGTTTTTGAGAGACAACAAATATTTCTGTACCCTTGGCGGCTCTGTGCGAGCATTATTTCTTAGCGTTACAAACGGTAAGGCAAACACAATATACTCTCAGATTTCATCTAGAGTATAAAAAGGCTCTTGGTACAGATGGAGTACTAATACCAATGGTGAAAATTTTCCGAAAATTGCAGTTGTCAACCTCAATTTCGTCTACAACTGTTGTTTTAAGTAGGATATTTCCCACAGGCTTTGAAAATAGCAACAGTAACTCCGATTCCAAAGTCAGGCAAGAACCCAATGCAACCTGATAGCTATCGACCAATAAGTTTACTTATTCTGGGGAGAATATTTAAAAAAATAATTCTAAACCGGTTGATAGATAAAATTGAGAAGCTTAAGATTATTCCTGATTTTCAATTCGGTTTCCGTGCAAAGCACTCAACAAACCAAGCAGCTTTTTAGAGTAAAGTCGAAAACACAAAAATCCTTGCACGCCAAAGAATCTGTTGGCATGATAACACTAGATATCGAAAAGGCCTTCGACTCTTGGTTTACAAACTAGTGAAAATTTCTTTCCCTCCTTACCGGTGCCACTTAATTAGTTCGTTTCTTACTTACTTACGATAGCGCTACATCCCAAATCGGGCTTTGGCCTTCTGAATATTTTGCCTATATCCATCTCGGTTTAGTGGCTGCGTCCTCCAGTTTGAAAATCTTACCAGTAATTTGCTATCTGCGCCAATCGAATCCTCCCAGCACTTCCGTAGTTTTCCAACCGGTCTTTGTCCATTGACTTTCCCTTTTAGTGTGCGTTTGGGAATTCTTCCGCCATCCATCTGCTCCATATGATCAGGCCATTGTAGCTTCTTAAATTTTATGAGAGCTGACACATCTGGATTGTCGAAGATGACATACAATTCTCTATTGTATCGCATTCTCCAGATCGAGTCTTCCCTCACAGGTTGGAGGATTATTCTGAGGACCTTTCTTTCAAAGGCGTTAAGTAGTTTTTCGATGCCATAGCATAGCATAGGTCTTAGGATCGTTTTATATACCTAGCTTAACTTTTGTTTTCCTGTGTACGTTTTTGTTTTTAATTATTGGAAGTACCGAATAATACGTCTTGTTTACCATAATTATCCTTCTTTTGATTTCGATGGGTTCGCTTCCATCTGAATCTTCCGGGAATGTCATGGGCATGTGAGGATTGCCGCGCATCGGGCCTTTCAGTCATCAACAAAAAAATCGACGAGTTAATGACTACAATCTGTGGTCTAGCCGCTAACGTTGCTGCGCTCTCGCAGTCCCAGATACTTACCTCAACCTCAACTTTGCTACCATCATCAGATGAGGCTTTCAACAGTGCTCGACTCACAAGGAGCGCTACTGCTGCCTCTGCATCTTCTTCGTATTCTTCGGTTGCATCAGGCTTGAAAAGTAGTAGAAAACATACAAAAACTTCTACTTCTACAACACCAACACCGTTGCAATCACCGGTTCCTGTGACAAACGCAACTCTACCGACTGTGCCTGCTAGCAGTTTTACCTAATTCGTTGGATGGCACCGTCACAAAAAAAACTCCATCGAACTTATCGGTCAGTTTGAACCCTGCACTTACGCTACGTGTTGTAGAGCCCCCCAAGCAGCTCTTTGTGTCTCGACTGGCTTACGACACGTCAACGAAGGAAGTCACTGACTACATCACGACGAAGCTGGGTTACATTCCAGCAATCCTCAGCTGTAGTAAGTTGACACAAGAAAATCTTCCCGACAAAATTATAGCATCCTTTAAAGTATGTTTACCAGCTAACCTAATTATTGCCGACTCTGCTAACTTTTGGCCTCCTGGTGTTATCGTTCAGGAGTTTCTACCGAGGAATAGCTCTCAGCGAAATTTTCGTCGGGGATCCAAACAGCGGAAACATATGTAAATCCTACAGGTTTGCATGTAAACAACCCGTCAATTTCGAGTGAACTCATCTATACATCTAGCATTGGCTATAGTTCTACCTCACTCATTAATAATTTATCGAATCTTACAATTCTTCGTTCTATGTGTTACTGAATCCTGGTTGAACCCTTCTGTGCTTGACTCCGAATTTTCCCCAAATTGCTACACAGTTTTTAGGCATGACCGTGATCTTCTACGCTCGATCAAAAAGGACGGAGGTGGAGTACTCATTGTCGTTAAAAACACCTTGCCATCGTCACGTTGTTCCGACTTCGATGCTTTTCCTATTGAGCACCTTCTTCTTAAAATTAAGGTCTCTCGTGGTCGATACTGCTGCGATGTGGGAACTATCGATAAGTTCTTTGACAACCTTTCTGATTTCGCCAACTCTGCTGGTCCTAACTCCACTTTTCTTATTTGTGGGGACTTCAATCTTCCTGACTTAAAGTGGAATGCAGATTGGACACGCCCTGCACTGCCTTTGTCTACCGCAGACTTATGTGTCGATCATTTTATGAGCCTATGTTCATTAACTCAACATAATAAATACACTAATCATCGTGGAAAGATTTTAGACCTAATTTTGTTCAATGTTAGTGATTCCCAAATCAGTGTCACCACCATTGGATTAGTGCCACCCGACCCTTATCATCCTCCTCTCCAGATTAATGTGTTGATTGAATTATCGAATCCCTCTCTTAATAGTGCGATCAAAAAATATAACTACTATAAGGGCAATTATGAATAAATCTGTCGTGAAATTAGTAATGTCGATTGGGTCGAACTCTTTAATAACAAAAGCTCTAATGAATCTTCTACTCAACTTTATTTAATTCTTGAGGACATAATTCATCGGAATGTTCCCTATCGAGGGACTTCTAAACAAGAATACCCAGAATGGTTTACCCACTCGGTTATTAAAGCTCTTCATAAGAAAAAACTTCTACATAAAAAGTATAAGCGTACTTCCCTCTTATCTGATTATAATAAGTTTTCCTCCCAGCGTAAACAGGTGAAATCGGCTATCAAGAAAGCTTTCTCTGAATACATTTCTCAGCTTGAGGAGTCTTTGTCACGTAATGATACCAAACCTTTCTGGTCACACGTTAGAAAGCGTAGCAAAAAGCATTATTTTCCTTCCCAACTTAAGTTTGGGGATATTACAACTTCCACTCCGCATGAAATGTGTGAGCTTTTTGTCAAATACTTTTCCTCTGTGTTTACCTTTTCCAACAAAGACCTATCATATGACTTTTTTATCCCACCACAGAACTACATCAGTGAGTTGTCCTTTAGCGAGAGTGATGTTATCTACATTATCAACTCCCTAAATCCAAAGACTAGTGGCGGTCCTGATAGGATTCCTAATCTCTTTGTGAAATTTGCCTCTTCGGAGCTCTCGGTGCCGCTTTCTCTTTTGTTCAATAAATCACTTGAGGAAGGCTGTTTTCCTGCTTGCTGGAAGTTAGCCAATGTTGTTCCCATTTTAAAGAAAGGAGACACCGAAAATGTTGCCAATTATCGCCCAATTTCTACCTTAAACTGCTTCGGTAAACTTTTTGAAAGATTAGTCCACAATGCGGTCTGGGAGAAACTTAATCATTTAATATCACCCGTCCAGCATGGATTCGTTAAAGGAAGGTCAACTACCACGAATTTATGTGAATTCACTGACTTCGTAGCACAATCCTTAGATCAACACAACACTGTTCATGCCATATACACTGATTTTTCGAAAGCCTTTGATACTGTCAATAGAAAAATTCTTATTGCAAAACTTGATAGGTACGGTGTCACTGGCTCTCTCCTGAATTGGTTTGATTCTTACCTCACTGATCGTCGTCTGCGAATAACGTTCAATGGACATTCTTCAGCTGAGTTTCTCTCAAACTCTGGTGTTCCACAGGGATCTATTCTTGGTCCACTGCTATTTACGCTCTTCATTAACGATCTGCCCCAATTCCTATCATCAAATTGTCTCTTATACGCAGACGACCTCAAAATGTTCCGTGAAATTTCTTCTTATTCTGACTGCTTGGACCTCCAGACTGACTTGTCGACTTTGTCCAGTTGGTGTTATAACAATGATATTTGTCTGAACATTGAGAAATGTTTCGCTATGGAGTTTTCGTATAAGACTACCTCTCCTGTCCTCACTTACTCTATTAACGGAACCACCCTTGTAGCAGTATCTACAATAAAGGATCTAGGAGGGACTTTCGATCGCAAGCTTAAACTCGTTAATCATTATTCTGAGATTACAAAGAAGGCATACAGACTTGCTGGGTTCGTCCTCCGTACGACAGTCCAGTTTAACCGTCCAAGAGCAGCAGCCTTGCTATTTTCCACTCTCGTCCGTGGTGTCTTAGAATACTGCTCTATAGTATGGAACCCTCACCATGCTTGCCATGTTACGGCCGTCGAATCCGTCCAGCGTAAATTTACTCGCACCCTTTTCTACAGACTAAAAAAGCCTCATATCAGCTACAATAAACTTTACAACTACTTGCTTAATACCTACCTCTGTAACGACCTGAATTTCCGGCAGGGAACAGTCTCAACCAGGAATTCAGATATTTTCTATCTTCCTCGAGCCTCACTCGATATTTACTACCATTCCCCGATGTTGAGAATGCAAAGGAACCACGATCAACTTCAACTTGGATCTTTAACTACTTCTTTTGTTTTATTTAAAAATAAAGTAAATAAACTGCCAACAAGTCGGGCGAAACTTTATTATTCTTGGGACAAGTTGCGGATGCGTGGAAAGTCAATATGCAGGTTAGAGTGGTTAGGGAAGACTAAGTGAAAGGGGGTTCTTGGGCAAGACAGTTGTCAACACTTTGCGGAAACGTTCAAAAGCTTCAGTATATATAACCAATATTTCGTTCGTTTATTTATGCAAGTTTGAGTTTTTTGAAGGGAGGGATGAGGGTTGATAGTAAGGGTCGGTGGATGTTAATAGTTTTTTAATTGACGTCCAATATTCTCTGTATAGAATGTCAGTTTAATTGACGAAGTTGCATAGAATAAGATTCTGTGTATTTTACATTCACGAAACCAACATTTGTATGGGAGGGGGTAGAGAAGGTAGGGGAATCGTAAAGATTGTGACGCAATTTTATTTCCTTTCTGTTGTAGTCTTCTCGTACAAAATTTCAAGTTCGCAGCTTTTAACTTGTTGTTTATTAGTTGATTTAATGAAATTGGTCGAAATCATACTTTTGTATGGGAGGGGGTAGAAGGGCAAGTGCTATTTTGAAACTTTTAAAATAATTTTATTTTAAATATTTTTATAAGTTCTTATGCAAAATTTCAAATTGATAGCTTTTAATAGTTAGGTGATAATTAATTTCTTAAAAATGGTCGAAAAAATAATTTTGTATGGGAAGGGGTAGAAGTTTCAAAGGTATTCGACCAGTTAATATCTTATACGTTTGGGGATTTTTTTAAAATGTATTTCCCAAATTTTCAAGTTTCTACCTTAAAATTACTTCCAAAAATTTTCAGTTTTCGTGTTTTTTTCGCTGCACATGAAACACCTTGTGCCCCTTAGACCGTGCTGGTCGGTTCGTAACAATTGTGGATCAAATTATTATTTTTTTTCTGTGTATATAAAATAGATGTATCCACATGCAAAATTTAAAGTTTCTTTCTTTGACCAGAGTCCTAAAAAAATCACTCAAAATTTTCGACATTTTTGCTTACCACCTCCCTCCCTTTACACCCCCTAACTTAAAATTTTTATCAAAATTATAAATTATATAGTTCTATAATCTGACGAATTTTTGATTCGATATCTACACTCAATTTTGAGATATAACGATTTCTAATTTTGAAAAGTGCACCATTTTTGAAATGCTCCCCATTTCCCCCCACTACTATTATGACCAAATTTTATATTTTTTTTATATTTCGCTAGTATAGCTTAGTAAATGTTTTCAGTTTCAATTGCATAGCTTAAGAGATAGTTGAGATATTAATTCTTAAGTGTTTTTCTTTGCACCCCCCCTGACCCTCCCCCTTACAATAATTAGCCTAGTTCTAAGCTTATTCTGATGGATCTATACGCCATCTTAATTGTCCCAAAATATGAATTTTTTATGGTAAGTAGTTTCGAAGATATAACCATTTCAAAAAAAGATTCGGCCGACAATTTGTTTTTAGCCCCCCCTTTTCGGACGCCAATGGATAAAAAAATTAAATTATTTTTGGAGTATGTCCCACAACCTTCTCTATATGTATGCTGATTTTCATCTTTCTATCTGCATTCGTGGTGAAGATATTAGCAAGTGTATTTTTCGACTTTTTCCATCCCCCCGCCTCCCCCTTCCACCCCACACTCCCCAAAATTTGGATAATGGAGCTCACTTACCAAATTAACAATCCACCCAAAACCCAACATTCTACCTTTAACGGTCTTGGAGGTACGAGTCCATATGTACGGCGTACGGCGGACGGCGTACGGCGGGACGGATTTTTTTTTTTTGCTTTTTTAGGCTAATTTAGTCATGAAACGCGAAAAAACAAAATTTCAGGGTAGCACATTTTTTTTTTTTTCTGTGTCGATCACAATACTTTATTATTAAAAAATAATAAAGTAAAACTATAATCTTCAATGTTTCAAATCTTATCATCACTGGTCTCGTATTTCTGCTTTTGTTTAATTGAAAATGTTATCTTTTTGTTCAAAGCATTTAATAAATAAATAAATAAATCCTTCGATAGGTTCGCCCCTAGATATATAAAGTTGTCTACGTTTTCTAGATTACAGTCTCCTACTGTCTGATTGGCGTCTTTTTCCTAGTTTGTGTCATAATTTTTGTTTTGTTTTTATTAATACGTAGTCCAACTTCCTTTGCTACCGAGTCAAGGTTTATAAATACCTCCTTAGCACTCTTCAGAGATCTTGCAAGGATCCCCACTCAGGAGTACCACAAAGTTCTTGCATCAGTCCCACTCTATATCTTTACAGCAGATATTCCAAAACTTGATTCCTGCGAACTAGCTACATTTGCAGATGACACTGCCATTTTATCTGCAGCTTCAGATCCTCAAACAATAATAAGCAACCTGCAAGATCAACTCGAAAAAGTCTCAGGGTACTTCCAAAAATGGAAAATTAAGCTTAAATCTAGCAAAAAGTAGGCCATATTTTTAACAAAACGTAGAGCCTCACGATACTTATCTCCACCCACAATTTACATACTGACGAACCCGTGGTCTACATCTGAGAAATATCTATGAATTTATTTCAATCCTAAATTAATTTCCCAGAATCATGTTGACCAAACTATCTCAAAAACGGCTAAAAATATTCCACTGATCAACAGAAAGTCCCAAATGTCCGAAACAAATAAATTTCTATTATACAAAATTGTTGTACAATCAGCCTTAACATACGGGACTCCTATTTGAAAAATCTGTGCAGTTACTCATCGCAAGAAATTGCAAATTATCCAAAATAAGTTCCTTAAAGTTATTCTAAATAAACCGTGGTACTTTTCAACTCGTCTTTTGCAAGAATTAGCAAAAACGCAACGTATTAATGATCCTACCAATGAATTAAAATTAAAATTTAAAAATAGATATTTGAATTGCGGCATTACTACAATCGAATCAATCTTCGATTAGAATAGTCTTTAGTCTTAAGGTTATTTTAATTTTAGTCAAATAAGTAGGGTTAATAATTTAAATAATGGGCTTTGCACTTTTTCCCAAACTTATTAAACTTATTAAAAATGATAATAATTAATCTGCACATTTGCTCCTCAGTGTAAAACAAAGTTGTAGAGACAATGTTTAGTCTAAGCTCTGAAAATGAAATCCTTTATTATATTAAACATGTTAAAAACATATGCAATAAATATATACATACGCATTATTTCGTGATTTCCCTCATTAAGAGTCATTTCTCCAATCTCTATTCTCTGATGAAATCCAACTTCACTTACATCTTGCACTTATAGCTTTGCACAGCCAACAAAAACGTAATCTAATTATTGGCCTTTTACGACATATGCTGCCACACTTACAGGATTATACTCAAGAGCCTATTATAAGTATTATAGAAAAGTGACCCCAAGAAATCTATTCGCCTACTACGGCATAGATGTTCCAGTGGCTATTTTGAAAATACATAGATAAACAGATCAACTCTGCCACACGTAATCTAGTCAAACGCATGGCACTAAACCATGACCTAGTATTAAACACAGCAGGCAATATAAACGTCTGTTGTAAACGAAAAATTCATTTGAATGGACTTCTAAAAACTCGAAAAATCTCGACTGAAAAACATTGGAACAACAAAACAAAAAATTCCGATTTTAAAAAGAAAACACAGTTTGCCGTGACCAGGATTCGAACCTGGGTTACTACGGCCACAACGTAGGGTCCTAACCACTAGACGATCACGGCTATCAACTGCTCGTATAAAATATCTGCACAAATCTAACATTTCTTCATCAAACTGGAATAATAACTGCTGCTTTTTTAATTGACTACGACTTTCTCTTCCATGCTACCTTCAACGTCTTGGATTAGCTCTAGCCAGCCAGCCACTCTTAGCTATCGTGATTTGCTCCAATATACGAGTTTCTGGATACATTTGCATTTATGAGCGAAGATTTTAAGCTCGTACTATAAACATTGATTTCCGTCGGTGAATTTCTTATCAGACTATTGTTTCTTGAAATGTATAAAGTTATTAATAGCTTACATTTATTAAGTACAAAAATAAGGTTATCTTTGGGCTATGAGTAAGATTTTTGCGACAAATTATGGCTACTAAGTAACTCGGCGCTATATAGATACAAAATATTGAAGTCTGCACGAAACGTGATAACGTTTCGACCTTACTATTGAGTAAGCGGACGATTTTATAAATTTAATTTTTACTGTCTTGTTGTGTTATTCAGTAGGTTAACCTAATTGATTTTTATCGAATCATATCGTACTCAAAGATATTTCATTAACAGCCTTCTGATGTAAGTTCTATTGTTATTGAAATATAATATTGAAATAATAAATAACTTTTTAATTTGTTGATTAGTTTTTTGTTTTATTTTGGAATTTGATGTTTTACTTAGGAGTCCAATTTTTGGAATTATGTGTTTGTAAAATAATTCATTTTATCTAACTTGAAAATATGTTTTTTAAAAGCGCAATTCGGGTAACATACAAACTACTGTATAATTTTCATATCAAATATTTTATGAGTTTCAGATTTCACCATAAACATAAAATTTAGATTATATTTTTTTTTCACGAATCGACCACCTGAACACATGATCACTCGCTATACGACACTTATAGTTTTTGCTTCGCTTTTCATTTTTTTGTTGATAAATTGAAATTTACACACTTGTACTCCGCAAAATTTTGAAGTAATTTTTCAACTGTTTTTATTTTCTAGGGGTACACTAAAGCTTTATCACTTCGTCCGCGTGCCAGTATATTTCAAAAATCGCGTGGATGCGTATCTGTTTTGACAGGCTGTGCTTCGCGTCACGGAAGCCAGCCGGAGAGGAGGATCAACTTCCGCAATTGCAAGATATAACGCCAATAAACAATCATCCACACATCTCGACATTGCCATTCGACACTAATTCGATAAATGCCCTTGATCCTCCGCATCAGCGAGAATACTATCGCGTCACGTCGGCTATTGATTCGATATCGTCGGGTTCTAAAAATAATAACTCAATCGCAATTGCAACAACAACGTCGCCACCGATCGCATTGACCAATCTCGACGTCCAATTAGAATCGAGTAAAAAGTGCGAAACTGAAACAGCAAACGTTGTCGTCGACGAGTCCGAGTTGACGAACTGCAGCGACAAAATGCAACAAGAACCAAATTTAAATATGCAATTGCAGCCGGATCTAATGCTTGTTAATAATAATCCGCCGCCGGGGTTACAGTCGAATTTGCTGCTCGGGTCTACTACGGGAATGGTGACAAGTGAACCGATCAATGATGCGCATACGATAAATTTTTTACAGCAACAGCAGCAAGAAATTCAACAGCGATATCAACAACAATTAGAAGCTCAACTGCAACAAAACCAGCAAAATTATTCACCTCTTCTTCACCAATCGCAAGCTCAGCCACTTCTGCACCATCAACTTCAACTTCAACAGCAACAGCAGCTGCATCAACCACCAATCAACAATACGTTTAACGATTACAGTAAAAGTTTACTAGTGCTAAATAACCAAATGCAAAGTTTGTGCTTAAGTGATCAGGCCAATATGAATGCCCTAATGCTAAATAATAGTTTTGTTCCCACCACCTCCAAGGAGCAACAATATCTTCAGCTGATCAGCATACGCGATCTAAAGATCCAAGATTTGCAGCAAGCGTTGCGGATGAAGGAGAACGAAATTGCCGAATTAAAATCTCACCTCGATAAGTTTCAAAGTGTTTTTCCGTTTAGTCGAAGTGCGGGTGGTGGTGGTGGTAGTGGGGGTGGTGGTGGTGCGGGC
The DNA here is from genome assembly GCA_963669355.1 of Chorisops tibialis. Taxonomy (NCBI): domain Eukaryota; kingdom Metazoa; phylum Arthropoda; class Insecta; order Diptera; family Stratiomyidae; genus Chorisops; species Chorisops tibialis. The sequence goes on from OY770262.1 coordinate 274,742,453, forward strand.
ACCCGAAAATCCGGTCATGTGTTTCCGCGTCAACGGGCTCAAGGTATTTCGGCCGAGCCACAAAGTGAAAGTTCTCTACTAGAATTACTGCATGCCACATTTCCGAAATATGATAAGGAGGAACGGTGAGTGACTTTTGAATTTTTAAAGATTTATTTTATGTGCATTTTAAATTTAAGATTTCTGAAAGCAAAATCATAAGTTAATGTCTCAGAATGAGATTAGAAAGTATGGGCGGTACGGTAACTGATTCCTTAGAGCTCAGAATTTTTACAAATTTTATGAAATGGTTGAATCAGATTTTACTTACAGGTCTCAAATTAAGAATTAAGTACTGTTCGGCTATTTCATAACGTCTCACATTGAGAAAAATGCTCCAATAAGAACGACCACTCAAATTTTTCTTATACCAGCTATAATAACTATTGCTAGCGCAATTATAGAAGCTTAAAAACGTATAAATTTGTTTTTAGTCTTAATAAGAAGGAATTTGCTAAACGAAAATTATTATTAGACTAGGGTGTAACCTAGTGTGTAGCGTGTTGATCTACAATGTGAACGTCATGAGTTCGAGGTCGAGGCATAATTCCAGCACACTGCCTGCTTGTGTCCAAGGTATACCACCTTGGACACTTCAATCTATGAAAATGAAAAATTCGTAGGTAGGGGATTGTGCGAAGGTCTAACCACTGTTCCAAAATAAATAGTGAAAAATGTTAAGGAACCTGAAGGTCAGGAAGCCAAGGCCCGATTTGGGCTATAAAGAAAATTATTATTTCTATAAAACAATACTATAAATTCAAAATTTTAATTAAAGAAGGCTATAATGACTAGAACTCAGTTTTTATACTCTAGATGAAATCTGAGAGTATATTGTGTTTGCCTTACCGTTTGTAACGCACAGAGTCGCCAAGGGTACAGAAATATTTTTTGTCGCTCAAAAACCTCGATTCCGAGTGACCGTCCGTCTGTCTGTCTACAACATAACACTCGAAAGCTTTGAACTATCTTGCTGAAATTTTTTATATGCTATTTTTAGCAAAAAAGTAACTTTAAGTTCGTGAACGGGCCAAAGTTATCAAGTTCAACTCACTCTTTCTACCCCTCCCATACAAATTTCACGAAATTTCGGAATTTTAACTAAATTATTTTTCTTCAAAACCGTCAAAGCTATCAAATTTAAATTTTGAGAAAAGTATACTACTATAAATATCAATGATGTCGAAAAATTTGGTTTTGATTCAAATACTCCTTCAACCCCCTTCCATAGAAATACACAGTTTGTGGCAAATGCATTTAATCGATTTCCATTGAAACTAGGAAAATTAAAAACTTCAAACTTTGCCAGAATTTGTCCCTTAATAATTGCAATAAATGCTAAAAAAAATATTAACTTCGCTTCACTCCTTCTACCACCTCCCATACAATTGTATTGAAAATTCAAAAATTGTATTTCTTCTTCGAACACATGCAAGGCAATGTGATTAGGATGTTGATAAACAGATTCAAAATCATCCAAGACCTCCCACTTTCTCTGCCACCTCCCATACAAATGCCATAAATTCAGAAAAATTTATTCAAAAATTATGAAAGCTACAAACTTTAAATTCAGCATGAAACATTTTGTATACTACGTTCATTGTTCTATACAAAAATTACAAACCTCCTCCCTCTGCTTTTACTACCTCCCACACAAAAGTCGCTATTCACTATTCGAAAGAATTTGAGACGACATATTTTCCGGTACAATAAACTCTTTTCTATTTCATCTCGAGTACCATATGATTGGGCTTTTCGCCCAATGTTATGTTTAGAATTAGTAAGAAAAAAATTGTTGAATCAAAATTATTATGAAAGAAAAGATTTACAGATTTTACACTGTAAGTTTGATGGAGGTCTCAGCAGAGACCGAAACGTCACGAATAATAAAGCGTAACAGTGGAGAATCCGGAAATCTTTTCTTTCAATTCGAAATGTACTGTGAAAATATTCACCAAACTAAAATTATTATTCTTATGAAGTATTATTATATTATTTAGTTTCAGAAATTTCAGTTTTTCTTAACAAGTTCAAATGCATTATAAAATTTCGATAAGAATATGAATATGCAATGGCTATTGGGCTGTGTCCTATGTGTTACAGATTTTATGCATATTAGTTGTAATTATTGTGATTGAAGCTTAAGCATTTTCAAGAATTTCTATAAGAAAAAATTATACCAGAACAGAAGAATGTTCCTGTTGAATACGATGGCATCATTTCTTCTAGCTTCTTCCTTGAGCATCTTCCTTGGCATCTTCATAAACTCATTTTTCCTTGACATAGTCTTGTTTAGTCTTATTTCGGACTTTTCTATATTTTTAAAACAAAAATAATTTTTCTCATACAGAAATTTCACAATTTAGTAATTCACTGGAACTGAATGATCAACACTTCTATAGAAAAATATTGAATTTTCAAAAAATTGCTCAGAAAAGTCTGAACAACTGTACTTGTTGCTATTAATTGGCATAGGGGCCCACTTTTCGCCGTTTTGTCAAAATTTGTTGATTCGTTTGAATGTTCACAGCGCCTAAAGGAGTATAGAAATTTTGAAAATAGATTTTATCTGATAATTTTTTGTCGCAAAAATTCTGATTCATAGATTCATATTAGAAAATATTGTAAAATTTTATAACGCCACCTTATAGATTTCAATTTCTGAATGCTTCAAAAATGTTGGCTTATAACGGATATCGGAAATTCTCATAATAATCTGTAACGCAGCTTGTGGATTTTATTAGATACATATATATATTATTGCTTTCAAAAGAATTATTTTGTAAGGGATATTAGAAATTATTATACTAAATTAGATGATTCACAATTAAAGTGAATCCTGGATCAATGATTCGCGATTTTTTTGAATAAAAAATGTTGTTTTACTATTCGTGCCAAATCCGTGTAGTTATATGATTGTACTACGTGGAAAGTGACCGTTCGACTTACCAAGAAACAGAAAACTTTCGTGAACCAATGCCTCTGACGCATTTTAGGAATATCCTGGCCAGAAGAGATCTCCAACAACGAACTTTGGAGTACAACTGGACAAATTAAAGTAGGTATTGAAACTCAAAGGCGGAAGTGGCAGTGGATCAGTCACACTTTGAGGAAACCAGAGGGAAAACAGGCCTTGGATTATAATCCTCAATAAAGACGTCGGGTTGGTCGACCATGTAGCACATGGAAGGGAGCAGTTGAACAGGAGGCCAGAGGGATAAACAAGTCTTGGCAACAGCTTAAGGCCGATGCTCAGTATCGCGCCTTGTAGAAAAGAGTTGTTTCTGTCCTATGCCCCTATAGGGGGTCTTAACACGAATTTGATTTCATTTGATCCGCGACCCGTTGACGCGTGTGGTGCCATACAATTTTCCTGAACTTCATGCAGATTCAGATTCATGTTATCTTTATTGGGGCTTTATATTAGATTTATAATAATTTACATTGATTCTTTCTTGAAATTCATTAAGATGTTGAATACATTATTATACTTACGTACTTACGATGGCGCTACAGCCCAAATCGGACTTTGGCCTCCTGAATACTTTGCCTCCATCCATCTCGGTTCAGTGACCGCGTCCTCCAGTTAGAAAATCTTAGTAGTGATTTGCTGTGTGCGTCAATCGAATCATCCCAGCGCTTTCGTGGTTTTCCGACCGGTCTTTGTCCGTTGACTTTCCCTTTTAGTGTGCGCTTGGGAATTCTTCCGTCATCCATACGCTCCACATGACCAGCCCATTATAACTTTTTAAATTTTATGAGGGTTGACACTTCTGGATTGTATAAGATGGCATACAATTCCCTATTGTATCGAATCCTCCAAATCGAGTCTTCCCTCACAGGTCCGAGGATTCTTATGATGGTTTTGTATAGCTTAAGTTTTGTTTTTCTGTGCACGTTCTTGTTTTTGATTATTGGACATACCGAATAATAAGTCTTGTTCGCCATCATTATCCTTCTTTTGATTTCGATGGATTCGCTTCCATCCTTCGATAGGTTCGCCCCTAGGTGTATGAAGTTGTCTACGTTTTCTAGGTTATAGTCTCCTACCGTAATATTTTGTCTGATTAGCGTCTTTTTCCTAGTTTGTGTCTTAACTTTTGTTTTGTTTTCGTTAATTCGGAGTCCAACTTCCCTTACTACCGAGTCAAGGTTTACAAATACCTCCTTGGCACTCTCCAGAGATCTTGCAAGGATATCTATATCGTCGGCATATGCTACGAACTGTGTGGATTTGAAGCATAGTTTTCCCTTGGTGTCAACGGGAAGTTTCCGAACAAAATATTCGAGTGTCAAATTGAACAGCATTGGTGCCAGGCCGTCACCTTGCTTAAGGCCGTTGTCTGTTTTAAAACTGGAAGTCAAATAGTTTCCTTTTCTGACTCGTGACAAAGACTCGGTCATTGTCATTCTTGTAAGCCGAACCAGTTTCGGTGGGACTCCAAACTCTAACATGATTTTATACAGTACGCGCCTGTCGATACTGTCGTATGCTTGTTTGAAGTCCACAAATATCTGGTGCACATCAATATTATATTCCCAGCACTTTTCCAGCACCTGTTTAACTGAGAATATCTGGTCCGTGGTCGATCGTCCAGCTCCAAGTCCGCCTTGGCATTCACCAATTACTTTGTCAACATAGGGCTTAATTCTCTTTTCCAGAATTTTCGTCAAGATGTTATAAGACGTACACAACAGAGATATTCCTCGGTAGTTTTCGCAGCAGAGTTTGTCACCTTTTTTATAAATTGGACATATGATGCTCTTGCGCCAATCTTCAGGAAGTATTTCCTGCGTCCATATGTCCGCGACTAATCTATGTAGGAGATGCGCTATGCAGGTGTCGCCGGGTTTCAGAAGTTCAGCTGGGATTTGATCAGTGCCCGGCGCTTTGTTGTTTGGGTGGTTCCTCAGGGCTGTTTTTACTTCTTCGAGTGTGGGAGGACTCAAAGCTGATCTATCATCAGCTGTTACATCAGTTGTACCTGCAACTGTGTCTGCTGCTGCTGTTCGTGCGGGTGATGGGCTAACACTGCTGTGCTGAATACATTATTATGTCTAACATTTATATCTGTAGAAATTTTGAGATAATTAAACAATCCAAATGTTCTCTTCTCGCTTCTGCTTACATGTTATGTAAATTATTATGCACTTGCTCGCGGTACTTATAACATTTAGATATCTTAAGATTGATATTTTTACTACTCACTAACCAAACTAATCTAACTTATACTAAAATTTAGGAGTGAAAGAAAAGAGAGCCGTTTACCACCAAGATCGTTATAAGTGACAACTTATTTTCACGAGATTAGGCTAAGTAATCGATCCTTGTTTCTGCACTATCACTAATCTACATAGGTTATGAAAACATTTTTCTAAGAAATTGGGTATTGTTACTAACAATTGATTATTTATTGTATTTATAAAAAAGGGAGCATTTGAGATTCAGGAACGGTCGCTTTCAGATGAAGGTTCATAAGTTACCCTCAATATATTCCTTGTATTGAGCTCGAATAAAAATTTAATTTATAATCATCAGAATCGGATGGCTGTAGCCAGTTCCAATCATTGTTCCCTAGTCCAGTTGGAATTACATAATAATGATCGTTAGAGAGTGAGTTGCACCCTCGGCTGTATATGTCTCTGAGTAAAGAGTTAGGGTACTCCTCCAATCTTCTGATAGTAGGCTTTGCGAGCTGAATAATTTAAATGTTTTATCCGGCTTGCGGTATTTAGAGAGGCAATGGCTTAGTATTTTCCGTTCAAAGATCTGGATCTCTTCTGCGACGGTCGGCGATATTGTGAACCAGTAGGAGAAAGCGTGCGACATAGTGGGTCTAATTAATGTTTTGTACATGAGTAACTTCGTCCGACACTCCAGTTTCTTAGTTCTCAAGAGTGAACCCAAAATCCCAGCTACTATCTTAGCTTTAAGGAGAGCGTATCTTGCGTGATTGTTGAATTGCAATCTGTGATGTAGTTTAACCCCCAAGTATTTTATTTCATTTTTGAGAGGTACGATGTCCCCGTTCAGTACTAGTTTTAAGCTTTTACTTTCTTTTACTGCGATGCAGTACCGTTTGCCGCTCGCATTGCGAAAGCATATTAATTCAAATTTCTTGGCATTTATTTGAATTCCCCATTTCGAATAAAATTCGAAAGCTTTTTGAAGATGTAGCGCAACTGAGTTGTTTTGCTCTCTGTGGCCTTAGGGCGTGTGAAAAAGTAATTGTGTCGTCTGTATACTGTATCGCAGACGAAGTAGCCTCAAGTAGATTGGGAAAGTCATGCATAAAGAAGTTGAATAGTTTCGGGCCTATAATTGAGCCTTGAGCTACTCCCGCCTTAGCCTCAATCATTCTAGACCTTTTACCTGCCAGCTCAATAAAGAGCTTACGACCAGATAGGAAACTAGAAACTACTCTTGTATTAGTTTAAATAGTATCCTTTCATCCAGACCGAATCAAACGCTTTTTCCAGATCTAGAGCACATGCGACTGTACATTTTTTTAATACGGAGATTTTCGATGATTCTATTTTGGAAGTAAAGTAAGGCATGTTCAGAGGAATGAGCCCTTTTGAAGCCGAATTGCCTAGTCGGAATTATTTTCTCACAAAATAACTCTAATTTCTGCAAAATAATTTTCTCCAATATATTACAAGCGCAAACCGCTAAAAAGTTACGTGATGTCTAGCCTTAAAAGAAAGACAGTGCCGGAATCGATTTGACAAATTTCGTTCCGAAGATTTTTCACTCAAAGATGAACAACGATCAAGTCGATCAGATGAGCTTGATGATGATCAAATCAAAGCCATGATCGAGTCGGATCGTCATTTAACTGTACGAGAGATAGCAGAGAAGTTAAATGTGTCACATACAGCGATTGACAAACATTTAAAACGTATGAAACTCGTTAAAAAGCTTGATATTTGGGTTCGACATGAATTGAAAGAAATACATTTAACAAATCGCATCAACGCTTGCGATTTGCATATTAGACGCAATGAATCCGACCCTTTTTTGAAACGAATTATCACTAACGATGAGAAATGCATTGTTTACAATAACGTCAATCGAAAACGATCATGGTCCAGGCTTGATGAGCCAGCACAATCCACTTCGAAAGCTTATATCCACCAAAAGAAGATTTTGCTCTAAATTTGGTGGGATTGGAAAGGTGTGGTGTATTTTGCTGCTTTCAAGGCGCCAAGCAATCAATTCAGATACGTACTGTCAAGAACTGGACAAATTAAATACAGCGATCAACGTAAAATGGCCAGAATTGGTCCATCGAAAAGGTTTCATTTTTCACCAGGACAATGCCAGGCCATATACATCTTTGGTCATTCGCCAAAAATTATTGGAGCTTGGTTGGGAATCGATGTTACATCCACCATATAGCCCTGACCTTGCTCGATCAGATTACCATTTATTTCAATATTTGCAAAACTCCTTGGATGGTAAAACTTACAATGGTGATGACGCTGTAAAATCGCACTTGGCTTAGTTTTTTGCCGTCAAAGATTAGAAGTTCTACGAACGTGGAATTATGAAAGTGCCAGAAAGATGGCAAATGGTCATCGAACAAAATGGAAAACACATCATTGATTAAAGTTCATTGTTTGTATTTAAAAAATGTGTTTTATTTATATGAAAACATCGGCAATTACTTAGTTGCCAATCCTATAGATTCTCGTAGAAATCAGAACACGCTCCTAGTTTTTCTTCTACAGTGAACAACTCTCTTCCCTGGTAGCTTAGTACGTCCCTGGATATATTCAATTTTAAACCTTTTCTGCTAGATATTCTATCAATTTCTTTGAACGCGAAAGGGGATGGTCTGTTCGCCCCAAGCCTCATTCGGAATTATCTGCTAAGTTCTATACGAATTTTGTCGCTTATATAATATTTTACGATATTCGATAAACTGATATTTACATAGTTTTCATAATACGAATTGAACTCTAGCATCAAGTTAAATCAAAGATGTAATTGTCTAAGATGAAAACCTCTGTTCTTTGATATATTCTACATAATTTACTTTTATTAACTTTACTAGTAGCAAGTCATATCAAATTCTGATTACACATGAAAGATATTTATAATTTATAAATTGTAATCAGACTGAAAAAGTTTTTAAAGCAATGACATAAATTTTAATATATTAAAATTAAATTGCCTTTCACGTATGGCATTAATCTTTACAATTCATCAATGTGCGCTGTAAGTTTGATGTGGAAACTATGAAATCGTTGTATACGTGCATATATGTGTAATTGTTGTGACATGCCTATAAGCCCTGACAATAAGGTCGTAAAAAATAAATAAAATGAGAGTAGGCTTTAAGAACGAGCAGAATGCTTTATTTACTTTCACTTCATTTAATTAATATGGTATTGAAAGATAACCGCATCAGTAAACAAGTTTGCATTTATATCATTCAGCATCGTCAACGCCGCCTTTGCAGTCAAATCTTAAATTAAGTTCTTAAGATTGTTGTGAAATGAATGATGTATAGCATATTTACCTTTGCATTTTCATGTTGGATGTTATGACTGCCTTCAAAAATGTTATAAAGCTCATAGTCGCCGTGACCTACCTATATTTATAGTATGTAGCTATGTATAAATTATACAAATGAAATTGATGCTCGTTATCATATCAGGTTTGACAGTCGAGGTTCCTTAAAACTCTTATGATAATTTCATGTTTATAGCTGAAGTCTGAGTGTATTGTTTGTTTAATCAAATGTTTGCAGAGCTAAAAAAAGGGGAGTGGGGCGGCTTGTGGGATTTTTTCAAAAATCCCCTATAACGGTTTCAAGCCAGAAATGTTTAAAGAAGACATTTTTTTTGTCTATTACCAATTAAATTTTAACAAAACAAATCCTTGGAATATTTAATATAAGGGTACGCGCCCCACTAAATGCTTACCAAAATTAGTTTACTTCTCTTACCACCTTTCATATTATTCCACTTATTCAACCCATAATCTCTGAACAACCTCACCTGCAACTGACTGGTAGTGATGTCAAATTTTGTTACTTATCGGTACTAGTAACTATTCGTTACTTTAAGGAAAGTAATCGTTACATATTATTCGTTACTAGGTACTCGTTTAATTGAAATAACCGTCATATCAAGTTGCAGAGATGGGTAAGCCAGTTTTGCAAACCTGAAATTCAAATACAAGTAAAAACTTGAGTGGAACCAAAATTTGTGCTGTTATGCTAAAAATATGAATTTAAATAAAAAACGATTTGACTTACTGACTGGTCGAACCATTGAAGAGCAGAAACCAAAAAGCAATATCAAGTGCAGGGAAGAGTCACGGTGGTATTGATCACGTTACCAACCGTTCTTTATTGCGAAGGACAGTCCTTTATTTTTCTAATGTGTCCTTTGATCTTTATAATTTCCTCAATGACGCTATTTGTCCTTTTTTCTCTGATCGATAACACAGTGCAACAGCCGAAAATCAACAAGTATCCCATGTTACTTTTTGAAGAAGGAGAGACAGCATTAAACTAATTTTCTCACATCATGCTGGAGCTATAAATATGTTTTATTCAAAATTCAAGCTTGAAAAATTGAATAATTACTGAGAAAATTAGCGTATTAGATTTAGTTAAAGTTACGCCTGATTTATTGGTAGATATTTTCATTTATTCTCAATTATTTTTTTTTTCAGAACATTTGTCAGTGAAAGTGTTCTTACTAAAACGCAAAGAAAATTATTATTGTTAAGTAAATGAAAAAAAAAATTAAATTCTTGTTGCTTACATAGTCTACAAGTTTAGATAGTCTACGTTAGAAATTATCCGGGTAAACATTACGAAGATAACGTGTGGACAATCTGCGTAGAATGAATTTTATAGTCTACGGCACAACCCTGTTTTATACAGCTGCGGCGAAGTTAGTAACCCCATCATGAGAGATCTATAGTAGCTCACAGTTTATTTCGTGCAGTGCTATTTTGAAATTATGGAACAATGTATCTTAAAAACTCCTTAGAAAATCATGAAATTTTGAATATAGATATAGAAAAACATGCTTATTGATTACAATAAATAAAAAAAAAATTTACAAAAATAAACTCTGACACTCTTAAGACTGAAAAGACCGATGGTGCAGCAGAAACGCAGGCCACAGCTTATTTCATGCAGATACAGTCATACAAAAAAGTATTCATACACACATCGTATCGTGCTTTACTGTCATGCAACAGTTAAAAGAGCTACATTTTTTTAACAAAAAATGTCTCTAACTCTTTTAGCAACACTACTCTCTTATATTAACTAAAAAAAAGTACTTTTTTATAATCGTATCAACAGAAAAGTGAGAAACAGTTATGCAATTCCCGAGAATTGAATCAAAAAAGTATTCGTACAGCAGCAATGCAGAAAGAATAATGCCGTTATTCCGCTGCCGATAGCGATCATTAGTATTGGGATCAGTCTTGTGATAATTTTCAAGTATTTATCAAGTGTTTTCTATTGTTGTTAAGCAAATTTCTAGTCGATTTCCATTAAATTCTTTATTATGGGACGAAAAGGCAAAGAAACGACAGAAGGAGAAAGGAGAATTATCCTTTCCGTGCACAATCAATGCAAATGATTGCGTGAAATCAGCGTTATCGTTGGGAGACCACGCTCAACCGTTCAAAGCATCATTGATAGACATAGTGTAACGAAAAGTCTTACGAATCAACCAAGATCAGGACGACCAACATTATCAACGGCCAAAGATGAATGCAATATATGTAGAAAAGTGAGACAAAATCCGAAAATTACAGCTTCAGCGATTGCGGCAGAGGTAGCGAAAAAAAAATAAAATAGACGTTTCTGGAGGAACAATCAGAAATGTGCTCCGCCGTGCTGGTTACAACTCTCGAATCGCTAGAAGAAAAAATTACATAAGCGAAAAAAATAGGAAGGATCGATTAGAATTCGCCAAAACGATGCGAAATCATGGAATAGACTTCTGGGGGAAAGTTATATTTGCTTATGAGAGTAAATTTAACATTTTTCAATCAGATGACCAAATACCGAACTCCATGTACAAAATTTATGTCCAACTGTTTTTTTTTTTTTACAGAATGACCTGTGTTATAGGCAATTTCGGCCTTTATGTGCAATGCACAAACACAGGCATGGAGGGAAGGAATGGGATTGGGAAGGTTGGGGAAGGGGAGTGAGAACGACCGTAGCGAGTGGAGAAGCTGGTATATTGCTCAGTTGTACTGGCTGCTTACTGACAAATATTTGCAGATTTTATGGGGGACTGAATGATAGAAAGCGAACAGAAACCATCTACTGAGTATCTAGGCCTTCTTGAAGTGGAACTGTTTCACTTTTACACCGTTTCTCCATTTTATTGCGAATAATTTGTTATCACCAGTAGCAACTGAAAAATTTGCGCTTAAAAAAAATCCCGTCTGGAGTGGAAATCGAACTCACGACTTATTGACTGAGAAGCAAGCACGCTGATCACTACGCCACGGAAGCCCATATTAGTATGGGCTTTTATGAGCGCTTTTGGAGTTGGTGAAATACACATTATCGACACTATTATGAACCAGGATATTTATATAGACATTCTCAAGCAACATCTCCATACAAGTACTGAAAAAATGGGAATCAAAAATGATTTTATATATGTCCATGATAACGACCCGAAGCATTCAGCTCTGAAAACGAGACTTTGGCTGCTATATAATACACCAAAACGGCTTAAAACTCCAGCTCAATCGCCTGAAGTGAATGCCATCGAGCATTTGTGGGATGTCGTCGAGAAAAAAATAAGGATAGCTAAATAACTAACCGAACCACTTTAAAAGAAGAGATTGTGAAGGATTGTCGTTCAATCACAGCAGATGTAACAAGGAATTTAGTTGAATCCATGCCGAGACGCTTAAATGCAATTATACAATCCAAAGGCAACCCGACGAAGTACTAATCACAGTAATTATACAGATATTTTATGAAAAGTTTATCATATAAAAGTGTTAATATGTCAGGTGTACGAATACTTTTTTGTATCCATTTTCCAGACCACTCTCGGTATTTTGCTTAGCACCCAACTATAAACCAACGAATTCCAAATTTTTTAAAATTATAATTAAAACTGTATTATAATATATATGATATATTCTAACTGTGAAAGTTTTTATTTTGATTGATGTTCCTTTTATTTTGAAATGAATATAAAATTGTAGAAAAAAAATCCACTGTACGAATACTTTTTTGTATGACTGTACTTGTCTCCACTTCAGTCCGATCGTGTCGCGCTGTATAACGGGCCTTTTTTTTCTTTACTTTTTTTGAAGAATTGGCAACTAGCTGTAGTCAATATTTAGTGTGATATTTTACGTTTAAAGGACAAGAAGTGCTTTTTGAAAAAAATGGGTCGTCGCACGACAATTGAGCAGCGAGAATTAGTGATGTCATTTCAAGAACGGGCTATTCCAGCGGAAAATTGCTCAATTTCTTAATTTGGGACCCAACACAGTGCAGAGTATCATTGAACGCTTCGTTCATGAAAATCGTATTAAAGATAAGGGCAGAAGCGCGCCAATCAAAATTTTCAAATCGTCTGACGAACGATTTATTGTACGTAAAATCAAAGCGAACCCAAAGTTAACGGATCGAAAACTAGTCGCGGAGATACAGCAAGGACTAGGTAAGTCATGCAGTGCAGAAACTGTTCGCCGTGTGCTCCGAGACACCAACTTCAATGGTGGAGTAGCTAGAAAAAAGCCATTCATAAGCAGAAAAAACCAGCTGAGTCGCCTTGCCTTTGCTAGAGAGCACGCCAACAAAAATTCGGACTTCTGGAACAGCGCCATATTCTCAGACAAGTCTAAATTTAATATCTTTGGCTCTGATGGCATGGCATACGTATGGCGGAAACCTAATACTGAGCTACAAAAAGAAAATTTAAAATAATGTTTTGGGCCTGTATGTCGGCAGCCGCCATTGAATCTTGAAATTGCAAACATATTCCGTTTCTACCAATACAACGACCCTAAGCATAAGTCTGGTATTGTGCAATCTTGGCTGATTTGGAACTGCCCGCATGTTATGTCCCCGCCGGTACAGAGTCCAGATATGAATGTAATAGAAAATTTATGAGCAATTTTAGAGAATAATATTCGGAAACAAAATAGTATTTTCAACAAGGAACAATTGAAAAAAAAAATTATTTTGGAGGAGTGGACGAAAATTACCCTAGAAACTACCCAAAAACTTGTGGATTCTATGCCAAAGAGACTTAAAAGTGTAATAAATGCAAAGGGCTACCATACCAAATACTGAATTTTGTATAAAATTTAACTTTTTCTACAAATTAAGGCCTAAGTTTATGTGCATGAAATAAGCTATGACATAGAATTAAGCAGTATTTCATAATTTTTGTTAATTAAGTATTACAAACAACAATTGTGTTATTTTTGAAGTTCCTAACTTAAACAATAAATATTTGTTTAAAACATGGCATTTAAATCTTGTCAATATCTTACATAGTTTTCCAATAACAGCGTAACAAATTTCAAAGCCATTCATAAGCATTTGTAGCTGCACGAAATAAGCTGTGAGCCACTGCATGCATTCATAGTTTCAAATTATTCCCCATTCCCAATCCTTTTAACTCTTTTGATGCGACAACAATTTATCGAAAATCCAAACTAATCGCTGAAAATTAATTCATGAGACAACTTTCTAGCCTTCTACCATCTTTCATACAAATTAATTTCCTATCTTCGAGTTTTAAATAATGTTTACTGCCACACTTGGCATATAATTCTTGATATACGAGTAATAAATTTCAAGAAAGTAACAGTAAGCATAAACTTTATGTTTCTTTTTTTTCAATCTCATTTGAATAACTAACTTAAGAAAATCGCAATTCATTTAATAGCGTGGCGACACCTCCACGATTCTTGTCTTCTACGATTCGTTCAGTATTTCCACCAATTAAAATCGTTCTATCCACCTGTCTACTTGATTTAAATTCAGACATAACTAGATTTTAAATGAATAAAGATATTAGATAAGTGTGAACCTAAGCGTAAATGGTTCCAACCTTAACATTAACAAGTATCAAATGACAATTCATGTAACGACATATCCTATCTACATTGCCTACATGAATGTCGACAGACAAGATCCAATAATCAAATAAGATATCACGCCATTGCTGTTATTTATGCACCCGCGCTGAGCTGCATTTATTACGCTATTCGGAAAACAGCGAAAATCTTTCAGCGCATTTCATGTACGACATGAATATTAGTTTTATGTCGTGTACTATTTGCCGTTTGAAGTTTAATCGGTAGTAATATTGCATGGCTTACAAATGAACTGCTCTACAATACGATATTAATTGTTGTAAGACAAAGCTGGTAATGCATGTAAGCAAGAACAGGGCTGGTGTTTAATCAATTATAATTTTATGCGTCATAAAGAGAATTGATTTAGTTATCGAATTAAAAGCTTTTGCTGTTAATTTTGCAGTATGAATGTGAAATTACTTATTTGCTGCCATAATTCGTTAGCCTCGTAACAATAAATTAATGCTTGTTGTTATTTTCCGTTAAGTTATTGCTTATAGTGTAGAAAATATTGCATTATCTGGAATATCTTCTTATTTCGGCCATAGATTTTGCCATCAAATGGCGATCTTGGGCTTTTTCTTCTTAATACAAAACAATTTGATTAAAATAATTTTGCAAAAAAACATAACACTTGCAATGTGAAACAAACGTTTCAATAAACAAATCTAATGGAAAGTTGTAGTTTACTGTACTAAGATAGGGTTTAGCCTAGTGGGTAGCGAGTTGGTCTGCAATGCGAAGGTCGTGAGTTCAAATCCCGGTCGATGCATAATTCCAGTATACTACTTGCTTGGGTATACCTTGGTTACCTCAATCTATGAAAATGCAGTACAACTGGAAATATACCAGCTTCACCATTCGTTATGGCCGTTCTCACTTTTCTTCCTAATCACATTCCTTCCCTATTAAATTTCTAAGCGCATATAAGATTTTAAATTTAATATTGTTTCTCACTTTCACAGTCTTTTAATTTTTCCCGGTGGATAGGATGCATTTACAATACAACACTCTGCAACAGTATATGAGGGTGGGTCTTTCTACGTAAATAATTTTTGCGGATGTTTCACTCTTTAACTATCCCAGCGGGAAAAAATAAGCGCTTGTAAAGTATTTTAAATGCGCGTATTTTATACCAAGGAAGTGCTTCGAACTTGCTAACATTTCATATACGTTTTAACATTACATGCCCGTTGAAGTAAGCTCTCCGCTTCAGTTTTAATAGAAGCAATCTTAAAACGTATTTTTTGTATTGAGCAATAAGTGCGATTTAGAGCTCATAACTGTGTAACGAATAAGCAAGTGATACTTTACTCATGTCGAGAAGAAGGTTTGAACTTGCGATCCTAGATTGCGTTAACCACTGAGCAATCTTGCCAACACTTAAGCCGGCGAAAGCGTGTGACTAGAAGCCGCTATTAAAGTGCTTTTCCCCAACATCTTTAGACTCAATCTTAAAGCACGTGTCCTGCTGTTTTTACAAGAGAGGATCAGATTAGCATTTACAGATCATTGGTGACTAATGAATAATAAGATATTTTATGGGCTCATTCAGAGCATAAGCATGGGCCCTCTTATGCTCGTTCGTATACAGTAACTCTAATTAACACTAATCATCATAAAATTCCATTTATAGCCGCAAATATTCATATACTTGTATATAGAAATCGATTCAAATATAGCAATTTTCATTTATTAGGAGCTTTTCAAGGTCACTGATATTTAGAATTTGAAGCTGGTTTATTGATATTTGTCTGCCTGCGATAAAAGCTTTCATTTATATGAATTTGCTTGGTATATAACACAATCTAGAAACATATGTGAATAAGAAAAACTAATAAATATTTGTTTATGATAGTTAATTACCTGAAAATAAGATACCACCAAAGATGAAATAAAGAATGTCATGTATTCGAAAATGAGAAATTCACAATAATCCGAAACATTCAATTTTACAACAGCACGTAAGTACCATATACTTCTTCTGCTTACAGATGGCGCTACAGTCCAAATCGGGGTTTGGACTTCTGTATAGTACGCCTCCATCCTTCTCGATTCAGTGACTGCCTCCAGTATAAAAATCTTAGCAGTAATTATTGTCTGCGTAGAATCCTCCCAGCGCTTCCATCCGCTCCACATCGCCAGTCCATCGTAGCTTATTGAAATTAATGATAGTTGACACTTCTGGATTGTCGAAGATGGCGTACAATTCTCTATTGTATCGTATTCTCCAGATCGAGTCTTCCCTCACCGGTCCGTGGATTCTTCTGAGAACCTTTCTTTCCAAGCCGTGAAGTAATTTTTTAGACGCCTGAGTTAATATTCTCGTTTCGCTGCCATAGCATAGCGTTTTAATCCTTTTTTATATCTTAAGTTTTGTTTTTCTGTGCACGTTTTTAATTATCGGTAGTACCGAATACAGTACCTTGCCAAATTATTAGACCCATTAGCGAAATAGCGTTTTAAGTTATGATAACTTAAAGTGCAATAATTGGCCGTTATTTTTAATTAATCACTTTCTCTGTCCCTTAGGAAATGAAATAAGTATTTATTAAACTAAAAAAACAAATATGAGTATACTAAATATTTCGCATGCCTGGCTTTAACCTCCAGTAATGCGTCTATACGACGAGGCATACTGTTAATACAGTTTTCAATGGTGGTTTTAATGGGTTATGGTTCCAAATCTTTCTAAGCACATCTAATAATTATTTTTTCGTAGTAAGTGCGGTATTACTTACTTCAATTTTGATAAGCTCCCAAACATTTTCGATAGGGTTCATGTTCGGCGAATTTCCCGGTCAATCAACGACCGTAACATTATTTTCGGCCAAAAATTGTGTTATAACCTTGGCTTTATGGCACGGCACTCCATCGTGCATAAAAATAGGGTTTTCATCTTCTTTAAACCAGTTTCTCATCTGCAGTAGCAGTTGCTCTCTCACCACTCGTTGGTACTGATTGGCTTTAAAGGTGCATTCTACAATATACAGAGGTCCCGGCCCCTTAGCGCTGATCACAGACCACACCATGACTGACGGGGGATGTTTAATTGTGGGTACAATGCACTCCGAAAGAAATTTTTCTCCCGGCCGTCATCTCACAAATTTCGTTTTGAAAAATGGATTCATCCGAAAAACATACCTGAAGGAAGAACACAAATATTTAAAATTTTCCTGTGAAAGTTTAGCAAAATGAAACCACTGAACTATAATTTACCCGTTGCCAGTCATCAATAGTGAAATGGGTGAACTTTTTGGCCCATTCAAAACGTTTTTTTTTTATCATGGCGGGTGTCAGTCTTGGTTTCTTCGCTGGTCTTCTGGCTATGAGGTGCTCTTCAGCTCATCTACGCTGGATAAAACCTTGATGCCTGCTTCTTGGATTATTTTAATGATGACTTTAGCAGGTAATTTTCTGTTTTGCGTGCAGTAATCACGTATTTTTCGGTCAGTTCGCACAGTCGTTATTCGGTGTCGACCGCATGCGCCCTTCCGTTTAGGCGTCAAATCATCACTTGCAACCATTCTTTTCTCAACATTCTTTACAGAACTTCTTGATATGCCCAAAATTTCTGCAATCCTGTATTGGGACAAGTTTCCCGCCCTTAATAATCCGGAAATTTCCCCAACCTTCAATTGCGACAAGTCACCTCGCTTTCCCATCACTATAAAACACAATATGCCCAAAATCTCGGTAATAAAAAATAGATTCTACAAAATAGAAACTAATCAACTTACCTGTTATCTAATTTCCCAAAAAAAAACAAAAAAATTATTATTACTACCTTAATTCACAAATATTGCGCCCTTAGTTATAGCAAGTGATTATTTAAAAAAAAAACTGACCGGGTATGTTCCACTTAACATGAAATTTTTTGCTGTTATTCGAGTTGCTAGGCAACAATGTTAACATAAAAGCGTTGCCAACACAACAAGGAATAAAAAAACCATATAATCCATAAAATTAGTTGTAAGATATCTTATCCAAAGTAAAACGAATGATTTGTTGACAATGGGTTTAATAATTTGGCAAGGTACTGTAATACATCTTATTCTGCAATGGCGCTACAGCCCAAATCGGACCTTGGCCTCCTGATATTCAGGTTCCTTAACATTTTTCATTACTTATTGTGGAAAGGTTGTTAGCCCTTCGCACAACCCTCTTTCTACGAATTTTTCAATTTTCTTAGATTGAGGTGACCAAGGTATATCCAAGCAGGCAATGTGCTGGAATTATGTATTGCGCCGATCGGGATTTGAACTCACGACCTTCGCATTACAAGATCAACACGCTACCTACTAGGCTACACCCTAGCTAATACGTGTTATTGGCCATCATTATTCTCCTTCGATAAGGCTGGTACTTCCTTAGTTATACAAAGTTGTCTACGTTTTCTAGATTATAGTCTTCTACTGCAATACTACTGTCTGATTGGCGTCCTAGTTCTTAGTTTGTGTCATTACTTTTATTTTGTTTTCGGTAAAACGTAGTTCAACTTCCCAAACTAGCAAACCCAGTCAAGTTTCACAAATATTGCTTTAACACTCTCTAGAGATCTTGAAAGTATGTTTATATCGTCGGCATATGCTACGAGTTGCATGGATTTTAAGCATAGAGTTCTCTTGGTGTCAACGGGAAGGTTCCGGACAAGCTCGAAGTCAGATCAATTTCTACATACGCTGACATGTGACGAAGACCCGATCGTTGTCAATCTTGTAAGCCGAACCAGGTGAAACTCCAAACTCCACGATGTGTATACAGTACGCGCCTGTCGATACTCTCTAATATCTGGTACACAACGATGCTGTATTTCCAGCACTTCTCCGGCACCTGTTTAACTGAGAATATCTGGTCCGTGGTCGATCGTCTAGCTCAAAATCCGGCTTGGTATTCACCATTTATTTTGTCAGCATGGGGCTTAATTTTTGTTTTCCAGAATTTTCGTCAAGATCTTATAAGACGTACACAACAAAGATAATCCTTGATAGTTTTCGCAGCTGAGTTTGTCACCCTTTTTATAAACTGGACATATGATACTCCTGCGCCAATCTTCAGGAAGTGCTTCTTGTATGCTCCTTTTGTATCCGTGACTAATCTGTGTAGGAGATATGCGGGGTTTTATCACCTCCTTTGCGACGAATGTAATGCCTTCTTTGATGTTTTACCAAATTTCTTCTATTGACATGGTGGTATTGTTGTTCAGGATCGTCGCAAAGTGCCTTTCCAAGGCTGCTACGTGCTTCGCAAATATGGTACTTTCTCATGCTTTTGTTTTCCAATGTCCAATTTAGAAACCGGTTGTGTTTTTGAGTGTCATTGGTTTGCTATTTGACATCGGAAGTTGATCCGTACCAAATAGTGATCTGTGTCGCAAATGGCCCCTCGACATGTACGCAAGTCGAGAATGCTGGAGGCTGTTCTTTTATCTTCTTCCGTTGTGTGATGCCCACGTTCTCTTATGAATGCCACGATACGAAAATCATGTCGAGCTTACAATAACGTTTTTACTGCTGGTGAAATCATTGTTACTAATATCGTGGAGATTGTGCCTTCCAATTGTCTCTATATAAAGGAATGTTACGTCTACACGATGCCTCATTTTAGTGCGCTTAGTGCAAGCCTTCTACAATAAAAGCGTAAGCAAGACGTACTCAATAACGCACGTGATCCGTGCTCCTGGCATGTACAGGAATCGCATGTTGCAAGATCCAAAAGTATAGTCCATTGAGTCCGTCCGTTGAATCAATCTAGTCGGAGGCGATGCTTCAGGTTTCGAAACAAGTCTGGCTTTTCCGAGAATAAGTTGTTAACACATCGCCTAACCCCAAACTGGACGATCATATTATAGTGCTCGAATTTTGAATAATTATCGTCCTCAATAGCGCACGTGATCCCCCACTGATACGGGGATCACGTACGCTATTGATAACGGTTTGCTTGTGCGCTATTTAATACGATTTGCTTGTGCGCTATTGAGGATGATTTGCTTGTGTGCTATTGAGGATGATTTGCTTGAGCACCATTGAGAACGTTTCGCTTTTATTCAAGAATACATGCGCTAAGCGCACGCAAATAAGACATCGTGTGGACGTACCTTAAGTCTCCTCTTTGCCCACTTTTGCGTTAAAGTCACCTAATACTAATTTAATATCGTTCAACGGAAGGGAGTCGAATGTTGATTCTAAAGTGTTGAAGCTGGTAACTTGGTTTATAAACCTGTTGTCGACGATTAGCACAACTAAAAAATTCCGGCTTCCCGAAGAAGATTGTGCGATCGAATGGCAGTAATCTTGCTACCTAAGAATTTGTTTTTTTGGAGGGCTGTGATGTATATTTTGTATTTGCTCACATGTTCCAGAAGCGCTCTCACTGCTCTTGTCCTGTGCTGGGATCGCACGTTCCAAAATCCGAAAAAATAGCCCATTTTTCGATTTTGTAATCGTTGCCGTTGAATCAATCTAGTCGGAGGCTATGCTTCAGATTTCGAAACAGTCTGGTTTTTCCGATGATAACCCCTCAAACTGGATGATCATATTATAGTGCTAGAATTTTTTTGTTTCATTAGTATTTGCACTTATCAGTTTAGCAAGCTAAGTCTGGATGGACAGATCAGTACCCGGTAGCTACCACGTAAAGGTATGATGTGTCACAATTGATGTGTATATGATAGTTACAAGACGGGGCGGCGCCTAATGACGCCGATCAGATGCCTACCCTATCCATACTCATCCAACCACCACACCTCAAATGCTTATTTAAACAATATTGAAGTGCGCAAGCGGTCGCTGGATTTCAAGTAAAGAATTGAAAATCACTAGTTTTAATAGTTCACCGCAAAACTTTATTTATCTCAACAAATTTTAATTCGCTTTACACTCAAGACTTCTTCGCTTAAAATTTATTGCTTCTAAATCTTTCGCTTCCGGCAATCCATACGACTTACTCGTCGACGGGTCCAAACCAGACTGATTATTCACCAAAAACGCTCTCCCGTTTCTACTGCTTTCTATTCGTTCGTATCTTGTTCGCAATTTCGTTCGCCGTAGACCTTAGTTTAGTTTAGTTTATTTATTTATTCATTTGGTTTAACACAATTAAGATACAAGAATCTTTTGTTTGCGTAATAACGGTAAATTAACTATTCAAATTAAGTGATTCATTTAAAATTAGTTCTACATTAATAACTGTTAATCAAAAGAGGAATAGAAAAAAGAAAAAAGAAAACAAAAACAAAAATTTAATTAGAATAGAAAAAAAAGAAAAAAAGCCTGGATTCAACCTCTCAAGTATACGCCGAGCCTCCTGCAAAAATCACCATCCCCTCCTGATCTACGAATTTCGACTGGTAGCTGATTCCACTGTTGAATGACATAAACGAAGAATTGCCTCTGTGAGACTAGAGATAAGAACTCAGGTGTTATTAGTTGGTGAGTCCTGGAAGACCTGGAAGACCTGGCGAACGTAATTCGTTGAAAAAGATACTCGGGCATTTTGGAATGAATGATCTTGAAAAGAAAAATCAAGCAGCGATATAGAATATAACGTTCTAGAGAGCAGCCAAATACATTGTCAGCATAAGGAGAAACATGGTCAAATCGTCGCAAACTATGGATATAACGAACAGTAGAGTTGAAAGCTACATTTAGTCGATTTCTGCATATTTGTATAATCAGGTCTACAGAAAATTTCATGCCCATATATCAAAATTGGTATTACTAAAGTTTTTACCAGCATAAGTTTGATGTCTACTGGTACATACTGACGTGTGCTAAATAAAGTTCGAAGAATTCCATAAACTTTTCCTATATTGGATAAAATATGATCGCTCCACGTTAGGGTGTTGTTAAAAAAAATCCCAAGATTCTTAATTTTTACCACATTTTCGATAACAGAGTTATTGCGGATAACAGCAGGGAAATACGACAAATCAAGTTGCGTTTTGTATATTACGATACTTTTGTTCTTAGATGAGTTGAGTTCTAGAGAATTCATTCGCGCCCAATTACTAATACGAGTCAAATCTTCGTTAATGCGATTGGTTGCATCTTCCACCAACCCAAGTAGATAACTAAGCTGTAGTTGCACATCGTCAGCATACATGTTGATATCGCAGTGTTTTATAAAAATGGGAGATCATTGATGTAAATAGCGATAAACAAAGGACTAAAAATACTTCCTTGCGGTACACCACATTTTGTTTGCAAAAAAGGTGATAATTGCTCATTGACTATTTCAGCCATAGTTGACCCCTGTCGGCCAAAATCGGCTTTCTCCGTTATTTCGTCCATTACCGGCACTCGTCGCCCATATTCGGCCTTCTCCGTTCCATTAAATCATTCGCCCACTAAATCATTCCCCTTCCATAAAGCATTTCATCGTTACCCGAATCTTTTCTCTTTCATACGACCTCATGCGTGTGGCTGTTGTTGCTTTCTATCAAATATTTCGTCGTTACCCCAGTCTGCCCGATCGCAGTCGTTCATCATCGGTCGTCTCCAATACCGTCGCCATTCATAACGACAAAGTGTGGGAACGTTCATGACTGGGAATTCGTGCCTACATGTAATTGTTGTAGCTAGCCTAGTAGGTATTGTGTTGGTCTTGTAATGCGAAGGTCGTGAGTTCAAATCCCAGTCGGCGCAATATATAATTCCGGCACATTGCCTGCTTGACCTTGGTCACCTCAATCTAAGAAAATGAAAAATTCGTAAAAAGAGGGTTGTGCGAAGGGCTAACAACCCTTCCACAATAAGTAATGAAAAATGTTAAGGAACCTGAATATCAGGAGGTCAAGGTCCGATTTGGGCTGTAGCGTCATTGTAGATGTAGATGTAATTGTTGTTGCTTCTCCATATTATCCGTGTTGGGGATTATTTCGTTCTTGTTCGATTCTTAGCTAGGGTGTAGCCTAGTGGTTAGCTTGTTGGTGTTACAATGCTAAGGTCCTGAGTTCAAATCCCGGTCGACTTTATATAATTCATGCACACTACCTGCTTTGCTTGGATATACTTTGGTTACTACAATCTACGAAAATGAAAAATTCGTAGATAGAGGGTTGTACGAAGACTAACAACCCATTCACAATAAATAATGAGAAAAAGAAACCTGAAGGTGAGGAGGCCAAGGCGCGATTTGGGCTGTAGTGTCATTGAAGAATTCTTTCTTGGTAATCCGATGACCGCGCATACATTCGCTTTTTGTTTGAGCACCTTGACATTCCGATTAAGTCGGATATTGTTCTTTGTGGTGCTCGTACGTGCGCATTAATTTGGTGATAAGCAAGTAGAGCTGACATTTCGCATTAGAGTGAAAGACCGCGGATATTTGATGAATTACAAGGGCTAACATGCAACAATATATACATATATGTATGTATACATATATATAGCCCGAAGGAAAGTCTTTTAATGTCACGTTCTTATTGATATTTCATTATACCCATTTGTTGCGTCAAAACTTGTACAAATTTTGGCTATGTACATAATTATATTTTTGAAATCATTCGGAAAATGACGCCTGTCCCACAAAAAAAAATATTTGAATAACATTTTAGCTAGTATCAGTAATAGCATTCATAGCGCCAAGTTAAGGCAGTAATTATAAAGTGGTGATTTGAAGCACGTTTACTCTTCTAGTTAAAGTGGTTGTATTGTTGTTTTTTACGGGCGCACGAAGAATATCAATACATAAAAAAAGCATATCGCTAACAAATAAAATTTGTGTAGTAACATGACCAGATCTTCAGATTTTCGACCGAAAAATGAGACTATCTTTAGATATTTATCACACGTGGTATTCTCAAATCTTTTAAATAATTTTGTAGGTACTTACATACCTACATGAACTAAAGTTGTTATTTATATGAATCAAAATTTGATATTATTATCTACATGTCGGAGAAAAAATATTGGAGCACGAATTGGCTGTGGGTTCGAAATAAAATAATTGTAAGAACATGGATATCACCAAATATGAGCACAAATCGGGTCTTTTCCTCCTGACCTTCAGGTTTTTTTTTTATAGAATGACTTGCGTTATAGGTAATTTCGGTCTTTGTGTGCAATGCACAAACAAAGTCATGGAGGGAAGGAATGGGGTTGGGAACGTAAGTGGTGAAGGGGAGTGAGAACGACCGTTACGTATAATTTTTGGTATAATTTTTTCACTGGCTACTACTGACAAAAAGTTGCAGTTGTTATGGGGGACTGAATGATAAAAAGCAACCAAAAACCATCCACTGAGTATATAAACCTTCTAGAAATGGAACTGTTTCACTTTTACATCGATTGCCCATTTTATTTCGAATAATTTTTCATTGCAACTGAAAAATTCGTGCTTAAAAAATCCTAGTGCATGGAGAGGGAATCGAACTAACGACCTATTGACTGTGAATCAAGCACGCTGCCCCCAACCCCACCGAGGTTTCTTACTATTCTTATTAATATTTTTGCTATTGTGGAAGAGTTGTTAGCCCTTTACACAGCCCTCTATCTACAAATTTTCATTTTCGCAGTTGAGGTAGCTCAAATATGGAATTATACGTCAGCCGGGATTTGAACTCACGACCTTCGTATTGTAGACCAACTAGCCTACACCAATTTTTACGTTTACCTAGGTAATTGTAGTCAGTAAACGCAAATATATGGGGTCGTAAATTACAATTCCCTCCGAAGAGGAAAATACAATATTGTCATATTGTTTTTGCAAAGGAAATCTTCTTCCCCGAAAAATATCCTAAATCAATTGAGACGGAATCTTAATATTTGTCTCGCGCAAACTATTTCTTAATCATGTTGATAAATTTACGATATTTTGCTGACACCGCTACCGAGTGATGCGAGAAGTTTATTCTTGTGGGTGAAAGAATTTACATTGAAAATTCGCCAAAAGATTATTCACTTAGTCGTGCGCAGTGCACACCAGCAATTTTCATATAATGGACTAAGAGGGACGAGCACACTTTGAATTCAAATCGCGCAAAACGCTTTTTTCTACTATAATGTTTTCTTTTGTATGTTTTTTTTTCTGACGTCCGGTATTTATTTATTTTCTTTACAACGAACACACTTTATTTATTATCTTCTATAAAATTTTCATAGTCGCGGTTCTTTGGATAGAAGAGTCTTGAAATATTACTCGACGTCATGCCTCGGATTTTGTTTGCTTTAAAAATATATTTGAGGTAAATGTGTATTTTAGTGTTGTTGACATTTTGACGATTAAGAAAATGATTTTATTATATTTAAGGTGGATTTTCTAAAATATTATAGTTTTAGATGAAACTATGATATAACATTAGATCTGCCAAAAAGATATCTTTTATATTGGCACTCGATAATTTTTTGGGCGATGACTATTTCTCGTAAGTTATTAGTTATTTGAATTAGTTTCAGAATTTTGCTATTAGCCTGATCTTCAGGCTATAGTCGCGCCCTTGATTCTAGCTGGCGCAGATACTCTTCAATAAATAGAAATTTAGTGAATATCTGCTGAAAAATTAATGAACTGCCAAAAAATGTAAGGACAGGAATAAAACAGATTATTGATCAATTAAATTTGAAATAAGAAAAAAAAAAATGGTTTTATTGATATTTTCTTTTTCTGGAATAGCGCGAAAGCTCAATAACAAAATAAATAGCAATATAAACGACGGAAATAATTTATTATCTCTCAGAGACACTAGACACCATTAACTTCTAGCACTCGCTGATTTTTTTCACTACTGAAGTTAGAGCACAGGGTTATATATACGGGTTAAGTTTAAATAATTATAATTCAGTACAATAAAAAAAAAATAGATGATTGGGCGTAATGTGGCAGAAGGAGTGGGAGAATTCAAGAACAGCTTATTTTTTGTTAAAAATGACGTAAAAAAAATCCAGCTCAAAACGTTCGAGATTATGTTATACACACAAACCGAAGCTTGAGTGTGCCAGTCCTTAAATATTTAACTAGTATTATGCATAGTATACTTCAAATAAAAATTGTTAGAAAAGTATAAATTCACAAAATACGCGCTTAAGAAAACTAGAAATATTGCAAAAAAATAAGAAAATTTAGTACATACTTGCAAAATGTACAAATTGAAGCCCGCCGTTTCCCAATAGATGACGCTAGCAGTAAATGCTTGTAGATATGTTCGTCGTATGAATGAATTGAGCACAGTCACTAAATTAACATAACAATTTATTCAACATATCTAACATACAAATAATATTCGTAAAAATACATAAACAATAAAATCTCGCCTTCTGGCTTCGGTTGTGACAGTCCAAGACTAAAAACGAACTCTACAAGAACTTCTTCTTCTTCCCTCGTTCCTTCTGAGTCTACACTATTTCAGTGTTGTCAGATGATCGCTGCTATGTCCGCTGCCACAGTACTCCCCCTCCAGTAACGCAACTGCGTTGAGATTATGACGCATCGATTTGTTCGGCCCGGAATACGTTCTGAGTGGAACTTCCTGTGGTTGCGGGCTCGTATCTGCGTCTGTATTTGCTGCGAAAGCAGGTTTTAGTCTCTCAGTAGACACTGTCTGCTCCTTGCCGTCCACTTCAATCTTAAACACCCGCTCGTTCATTCTTTTCACAACTTTGTGTGGTCCGGTATATGGTTGTTGTAGAGGTTTCCGCACTTGATCTTGCCGGAGAAAGACATGTGTGCACGTGCTCAAATCCTTGAACACGAACGTGTGGCTTTGTCTGTGATGAAGTACCGGAACTGCTCTAATTTGCTGCATGTCTCTTCTAAATTTCTCTACGAATACTTGAGGATCACTTGCTTCACCATCGACTACGAAAAATTCTCCAGGAATCCTTAGTGTAGTTCCGTAGACCATTTCCGCCGCTGAACAATTTAGATCTTCCTTGAACGCAGTCCTAAAAGTACGGTCGCCAATTTCTCCGTCCAGCGATGTTTTTCTTGGCACATTAGCGCAGCCTTCAACGATCTGTCCCAACGCTCCACCATTCCATTGGAAGGTGGGTGATACGCCGTGGTCCGAATTCGTTGACTGCCTACCAACTGCATTAAAGCTCGAAAGAGTGTAGACTCGAACTGCGCTCCCCTATCAGAGGTTATAATTTTTGGAGCGCCAAATCGTGATATCCATTGAGTATATAGCGCAGTGACCACAGTGTCGGCTGTCGTGTCGACAATTGGTATGGCCTCCGGCCATCTCGAAAAACGATCAATTATCGTGAGAAGGTATTTAAACCCACCCGATGGCTGCAGCGGTCCAACGATGTCGATATGGATATTTTCAAATCTTTTATCCGGAATATCGAATTTCAATGGAACATTGATTACATGTCTGTTTACTTTCGCTCTTTGACAATTTAGACATGCTCTCGACCAGGTACTAATGTCTTTGCACATGTTGGGCCACACATATCCTTTCCGCAATTGTTTACTCGTGCTCCTTCCGCTGGGATGTAACATTCCGTAAATTAAGTCGAACACTTTCTTTCGTAGCGTTCTTGCGACGTATGGGCGTAAATCGCCGGTATAAATATCGCAAAATATTGTGTTTCCGTTCAACTGGAATTTCCTCAACTGGAGGGATGTTTTCGCTTGTAGGAGTTGCTCGATTTCTGTTTCCTTAAGTTGTTCTTCTGCTAGCTCCTTACTAGTGATGAGCTCGGGAAAACCGATGGCGTTGACTTCCGCTGGTATGGATAGAGTATCTGCTACGATGTTTTTATTCCCTTCTACGTGACTAATTTGCGTAGTAAATTGCGAGATATATTCGAGCTGCCGACTTTGTCGCGGGGACATGCTATCCGACTTTTGACTAAACGCATATACCAGTGGTTTGTGATCGGTTCTGATACAAAATTCTCTGGCTTCCAACATATACCTGAAGTATTTCGTACCTTCATAGATGGCCAGCAGCTCCCTATCATATGCGCTGTATTTTTGTTGCGCATTATTAAGCCGTTTAGAGAAAAATCCCAGCGGCCTCCACTGTCCATCCTGCAACTGTTCTAAGGTAGCACCAATTGCGAGTTCCGATGCGTCTGTGGAAAGCGCCATTGGCGCGGATGTTTTCGGATGCGCCAAAAGTGCAGTCTCTGCAAGCATCCTCTTGCTGCTAGCGAATGCATTTTCTGCTTCACTGGTCCATTCTATCTGTCTTCTATCGTTCTTTTTTGAGTCTTTGAGATATGCATTCAAAGGTGCTAACACCGCTGCTGCTCCCTTCATAAATGGTCGGTAGAAATTCCACATCCCTAAGTAACGTCTTAGTTCCACAATGTTGGTCGGTTTATCTAGCTTCGACACTTTTTGCATTCCAGACGCACTTTGCTTCATTAATCTTGAGACCGTGATCGGCTAATCTGCGTAATACTTGTTGTATGTGTGCCTTATGTTCAGTCTGATTCCCTGAAGCTATCAATATATCATCTAGATAGACGTACACGAAATCAAGGCCTCTTAATACGGTATCCAAAAAACGTTGGAAAGACTGAGCGGCATTCCTTAGACCAAAAGTCCTCACGCAAAACTCAAATAAGCCAAATGGCGTAATGATGGCTGTTTTTTGTATATCGTCCTCGTTGAGTGGAATCTGGTTGTACGCTCTCTCTAGATCCAACGTTGTGAAACACTGTTTGCCATAGAGTTGCTGTGCGAAGTCCTGGATGTGAGCCACTGGATATCTATCCGGGATCGTAACGGTGTTCAGTCGGCGATAATCGCCGCAAGGCCTCCAACCGCCATTTTTCTTTCGTGCCATGTGCAACGGCGATGCCCAGGGACTATTGGATGGTCTACAAAATCCTCGATCCAGCATCGTTTGAAATTCTTTTTTGGCCGCCTTCAACTTTTCAGGACTCAGACGTCGTGCGTATTGTGCTACCGGTGGTCCGCGAGTCTCAATGAAATGTTTAACTCGATGTGAAGAGTTATTTTCCTTCTTTGTGCTGGACTGTTCCAGTAGTGACGGAATTTCTTTAAAATTATCACAACCGCGTTCTTCAGTATTTGCAACGTCGGGCGTTATTACTAAGCTGACAGCTGCGTTGGGTGTTGCTTGTAGTTCCTCTTCGAAGGCAACATTATTACCGTCTACAATCCTCTTTCCTCTGATGTCAACCATCAGATAGAATTGGCGTAAAATATCGGCGCCAATTATTGCTGTCTTGATATCTGCAACAACAAAGGTCCATTTAAATTTACGTTGAAGTCCCGAATCCACCTGCTTCATATAATTGCCTGATACTTTTATAGTTGTGCCGTTTACCGCTACTAACTTCACTCTAGATGTACGTGAAAAATTGGGAGTGACGCAATGAGGAAGCACCGACACGTCCGCTCCCGTGTCCACCAGGTAATTCGTTCCATCGTTTTTGTCTGTGATGAAAAGGCGATTTTTTAAGTCTCCCCCGTCGTACACCGCACACGACGTGGGCGAAGCTAGTTTTTTTGATTGGTAAATCGGCACGGTTCCCGGCACTTACGCGCTTTCGCTCCAAATTTACGGTGAAAATAACAAAATTCTGGTGAGCCTTTACTGTCTTTCGTGTTGCAGTTACTCATTTTTTCCACCGTTCTGGTCAATTTTGCCATTTTGCACGGGCTGGTAGTCGCTGTAGCCAAAATGATTTCAGTACTTCCTTCGCAATACGATTTGTCGTGAGAGACAGCATTTCTCGCCATAGCTGTGACGGTTTCCTGTCACCTAATTCTGTTTCGTATAGTGCCTTCCGGAGCTGGCTATCCACCGATTCAGTGAAACGTGCAATGATTTGATTTTTCAGTACTTCGTACCTGTTTGACTCGGGGGGCGATTCTACAATGTCTGCTACTTGCTCCAGGATTTCTGCATCTATACTCGCTACCACTGTATTGAACTTGGTCTTGTCCGCACTGATTCTGTTCGCTGCGAATTGCGCCTCAACCTGTGCGAACCATAAACGAGACCGTCGTAGCCAAAATGGTGGCAGCTTAATCCGACTCATTGTATTCATTGTGTTTGTTGCCTCTGTCGACAGACGTTTTTCACCCGAAGCTTCAAAACCTTCTGGACCAATTGATTCGTGAAATTCTTCGTTGACCGACATGTTGAAACTCGTTTCCGTAAGTCCTGTACACTGTACTTTATTTACAGTTCTGTTGTTAACGCGGGGTCACCACTGTAGATATGTTCGTCGTATGAATGAATTGAGCGCAGTCACTTAATTAACATAACTATTTATTCAACATATCTAACATAAAAATAATATTCGTAAAAATACATAAACAATAAAATCACGCCTTCTGGCTTCGGTTATGACAGTCCAAGACTAAAAACGAACTCTACAAGAACTTCTTCTTCTTCCCTCGTTCCTTCTGAGTCTACACTATTTCAGTGTTGTCAGATGATCGCTGCTATGTCCGCTGCCACATGTTGATCAACAATGGCGGATTAGAAAAAATCGTGTCAGCTGATGTAAAATCGTAAGATATAAAATACATTAGCCATGAATATAAATAACTACATACTTGCTTGCATTTTAAAAATGGCGAAAATCGGTCTAAATATATCTGTAAAATATTGCACCATATTTAAATTTTGAAACACGTTATTTAGTCGAAATCTTAAATCCCTCAAGATATAAAATAATTCTTTAGTGTTTTCCGATTTTTTAAATTTTTCATTTTCCAGTTCGAAAATAATTTTTAATTAAAGTTAAAAATCATTCTCATTCATTAAGGACTATTAAATTCGCATAAAGTTAAAACATTTTCCTAACAACCTCATCGAATCACGATGATTCCATGCGTATCGCTCTCACATATCGGTATGTTGTACGGTAACAAGTTGTTCATTAACAAGTCACTAAAATTACATAGTTTTCCTTCATAGTTACTTTAATACATACGGTGCACAGTAAGTAAAGTTTAAACGTGCGCCAATACGACTCAGAACTGTTAGAAAACACCAAGTGTGTATTCGTCGACCGATTCAAATCCATGCAGAATTGCAGAGGGAATTACCTGCATGACGTGCGTACTAAGGTGGGTATACGGATTGGCATGAAGTGCATTATCGTAGACATTACGAGATCTGCGACGGTAATAAAATGTCAATTAATGGCGATTTATTGGTATTGGAAGGTGGTCGCTACCAGAAACTTACAACTTTAGAGATAAGTCGTACTATTTAATTGAATTTTCTTGACCATCTGCACTTGCGCGAGACAGCATCCCATTTTAATGGTGAATAAGTCGTAGAAGTAGGTACTTTAAATTACCTTCGATCGGTGATAGTTTAATCCAAAATTGTCGCTAAGATATGCAATGAATGTAGTTTAAAATAGCGACAAATTTTGTTCAACTTACAGTAGTGTAGTTATACATACAGTGTGTTCAAGAAGAACGTGTCTAAAAAAAAAAGCATTAAATACTACGAAATTTAATATAATCATATTTATTTCTTAAACTGTACTAATATGTTAATTTCGCAACTATGTTAATGTTACGTCCAGTCACCGCTGTTATCCATAATTGCCTGGCATCTTCTTTGACAACTTTGGCTCAATTTTTTGGTGTAATCCACACTTAGACATCTCCAAATTTGTTTTAAACTTCGAACAAGCTGTTGTGTAGTGGATATCTTTTTCCATTTAGTTTAGTCTTCATGAGGACTCATTTTCTACCTTTCACGATGTGCTGAGGCGACTTCGATGTTTGGGATCGTTATCTTCTTGGAGAATCCAATCATCGTTTTGGGATCCATGCAGGAACTCAGCAGACTTTAACAATCCTTTCTTGGATAAATTCAGTGAGAATTCAGCATTCAGTTTTCTGGTGAAAGCAATCAACTTTCCGAATCCTTTTGCAGAGAAGCACCCATAAACATGCACCTGATCTAAATGTTTGCCGGTACGTTGCAACAATCTCACACTGCTTCTTGTCCAAGCCTCCTTCCAGTGATTGAAGATAACAAAAAAATGATTCATCTGTAAATACTAAATTGCTCCAATCGCGTTCCAAAATCTCCCGTGCCCAACTCAATCCTGTGTGATCCTGTTTTTGATGCCTGATTTTGAGCCTGCTTCTAGTTGTATTTATAGACACCTGAACTCCTTTTTTAATTAGTTTGTCCTTCGCCTGTCGCAGAGTTAACGTCGGGTTTTTCCTGAATAGCTGAGCGATCAATTTATCGTCCCTTTTTGATGTACCTCTTTTAATGCCTCTACCTGGCTCATCGTCGACATCACAATGCTTTATATACCTCGTAATTCACTTCTTTACCTATGAAGTACTGGTTTTGGTATATTTTGTGGCCTGCCTCACACTCATTCTGGGTCCTTTAGGAATGATCGGTACTGCACTTTCTCCATAGTTAGAAAAAACCCAAAATTGATAGCTACTGGAAGTGAGCAAGTACCTACTTGCAAGAGCTACCAAAACAAAAGTATTCAGTGAGTATATCTGAAATCCTGATCGTTTTTTGAAAGGCGATGGCAAGCGGATTTGTATATGTACCCATCTACCACCGTTCAATCTTATTTCTTTGAATTGCTTATTATGCAGCTTGCGCCCCTTGGAGAGCTATTTTGTACCATCATTCACGTTCCTCCATTTGAATACCATTGTTCTAAAAACCATGTTCCTCATACTTTTCGAATATCAAACTCATGCTTACTACTTTTTGAGTTAATCAATTTCAGCAATAAAATGTACAATTCAATTAAATTTTTACTGAAAATCACTACCGTAATATTATCAGTATATGTTAGATATTAAAAACCAGCAGCATTCTTTCAACCACTTTTCCAAAGAGATAGATTACTAAACACATTTCTAAAACAGCATTTCGTGATAGGAATATTTCTATAAATTGAACGCAAAAAAAAAAAAAAAAACAAATCATATCACTTGTATTTAAGTGGTTGATTAACCAACTATCGAGCAAGATATTATGTAGCAAGAAAAACGCAATCCCGTTGAAATGATTATACTAAACTTTTTAGATACATATAGCTATTCTCGTAAATTGTATTTATTTCATACTTAGTAGACTTTTTGATCCAAAACTATAAATCACATTGTGTGACAACCTAAGTGTCTCCGAACCTTATTCGTCGACGGTCTACTTGCAGGGCATAATCGCATAACTGACATGTATGTTTGTTTGTGTTAAACATTTTATTATTTACGCTCATTGGTATCGAAATGATTCAGTGCTGGCGAGAACTTAGTGTGATTAACCGGTATATATTAATATAATTAGCATTGTGTTACAGATTTTAATGTATCACAATGAAAATAAGAAAAACGATTGGTACTGATTTAAAAAAGTACTTTATTGTTTGAATCGTTTCGAGTCTAACTACTGACTAATCTTAATTATAAAATCATACATGCCTGAAAGTTCTTGTGCGAGAATTGCATTATGCCTTCGTCATCAAAAGGTATTGAATTACCATCGTACGATCTGTGTATTTCTTAGAATCGACATCGATGGTGGCAAGCGTTATCAGTATGAAATGCACGGTAAGCAGTAAATGCGTCCGCTCGCACAAGTTACAGTTTTGCTTTGCAACAATGTATCATTGATACAAAGTATCAATGTACATTCCTACATTCCTACAGCTTATGATCATTATATGATTGCTCCCCCCTTTAGTTTTTCGCGTCCCGCGAAAATGGATCTGATACGGGTTGTTTTATTTCGAACGTTTCGTCCTTTTCCTTCATTTGTATGTCAACGTTTACGTTTGATTTAAATTTTCTGTTATTGTTAAAGTAATACGTTAGGCCAATTATTATGCAAAAAATTACAATTATTACAAATGTGAAAGTTATGAATAAACCGTTAGTTAATTTTGTTTTGAAGTTAATGTAAGTGATTTCTTTTCTGTTTTCTATAGTTTCTAAATTGATCTTTTGTAATGTTATATTGTTATAATTTTTCGTTACATTTACATAAGCTGTGGGTAACAAAATTGTATCTTTGAATTCTTTAATCTCGCTAGTATACAATAAATCTTTAATTTTTATTATGCAATTGTGAAATTTAATGATATTATTTCCAGAAACTGTTATTAATTGGTTTGAACAAGAGTGTTTTAATTTTGTAAGTTTTAAGTTTTTGGTTACAATAATATTATCATTTATCATTTCGATACTTTCTTCGTTATTTATAATGTAATTACATGTTATATTTTCTGATATTAAACTTTTTATACATTTATTATTGTGTTCAGTAAGTTTATTCTTCTTGTATTCATTCTTGTTGTAAATTATGTTTCCTTTACTTAGTACGATTTGACTAATTTCGTCAATTTCTTCGTTGTTTGGACCTGGCATAGGTATTATTAAAGTATTATAATATTTTTCTTCAGTGAATTTAGGTATAAGCAATGCAAAAATGATAAGTTTTTCTTTGAAAATAACGTTATTTCTTATGAAAGGTATTACTTCTACTGTAATGTTATAACTATTTATCTCCTCTTCCGTCAGAATGTCGTGTGCTAGTACGTCTATTTTATAAAAAGTTTAGTCTTGATTTTGGTACTTGTATCGTCTTTTTAGCTGAGTTTTGTAAAATTTTCGTTTGTATTTCCCTTCTTCTTGTTGGTAATCCACTGGATTAGTGTTCCTTACCGGTATTTTTTCGTATTTAGGGTTACTTTTGCCTATTCTCCTATTACTTACTATGTTGTGTGCACGAGGTTTGTTTACCTGTCTACTTTCGTTTAGTTTATTAATTCTTTTCGTTTTGTCGTGTACAAGTTTTTTGTAAAGTTTATCAATGTCTTCCGAAGAAATATTTTTATTAATGAAATCGGTGGGTTTGTAGTTTGTAGTACTGTGGATAGTTCTATTGTAAGACATAATAGCTGTGAAAACCTTGTCGTCTACTGGATTTTTGGGTTCGCTCACATTTAGTAAACGCATGTGCTCGTTAAGAGTTAAATGAAGTCGTTCGACGTCTGAATTTCCAGTTTTCAATGCAGCTGTTGTCGTATGTAAGTCAATGTTATTGTCCGTTAAAAATTGTTTAATATTCTGGTTGATAATACAAGATTCATTGTCAGTAACAATTTTATCAGGTTTACCCAAGTGTATGAATCTAGTTTTTAATGCTTTAAGTACTTCAATCCAGTTGCGATCTTCTAGCTTATGTGCTGTTGCATATTTCGAAAACTTATCGATTGTTGTCAAATAGGGTTGATTTCGAATAGGAAACCAAATATCTAAATGAATTATGCTGTTAGGTCGCGAAGGTGTTTCAGTAATTTTAAATTTCTCTATAATAGGATGTCTATCAAACTTCGCTAAATTACAAATTTCGCAATTATTAATTTTCTTTTGAATTTCGATCAATAGGTTTGGGTAGTAGTACTTGTTTTTTAGTTCCGTATAAACTGAATCTATACCACGGTGATTTTTATCCTTGTGTTCTTTGTCAATTAAGTAGCTTAAATAGCTTTTGTCGATTACGTCTTCCAATTTTTTCGAAGAACATACTGTTTTTAATTTTCTATTGCTTGCAAAATAAAGTTTGTAATTCTCTTGGAATTTAACATGAAGATCCGTGTCTGAGAAATGAACGCAAACGGAACCCTTATTCGGAATTATTTGCCTCATAATTTCTAATAAATTGGATCTCCTAGTTATCTGCACATGGTGCTGGTTTTTATCAAAAACATTTTTAGATTCAATCAATTCTTTTCTGCCTTTGCTCAAGTAGATTTGAGTTTTGTAAATATTTATTGGAGATTCAGTTATATTAATTAATAGGTTTGAGTCTTCTTCTGCTGAGTGTACAGTGCCTTCAGTTGACATATTTCTCGTTCTTTGCTTGTTTATATCTATTTCATTAATAAAAGTGTCCATAATTTTTGGATTCCTGCTACTTCCTTCTGGTGGTCGACTAAGTCCATCAGCCACGTAATTCGTTTTACCCTTTACATAATCAATTTCATAATCGTATTCATTTAACATGATCTTCCACCTTTGTAATTTAAGGTTTGGTTCTTTAAGGTTTTGTAACCAACATAATGGTTTATGATCGGTTTGAATTTGAAACTTGCGTCCGTAAAGATATACTCGAAAATACTTAACGCACCAAACTATCGCGAGTAGTTCCTTCTCTATTGTGGAATATTTCCTTTCGTGGTTATTAAGTGTTCTACTGCAATACGCGATGGCTTTATTATTTTGTGATAAAACTCCACCGATCGCATAATTGGATGCGTCGGTTGTAAGAGTAAACTGTTTACTAAAGTTTGGGCTAACAAGAATTGGATCATTCGTTATTAGTTTCTTCAGTTTATTAAATGATTTGACATAATCCTTATCGTTTATGTCCATTTTAGAATCTTTTTTCAAGAATTTTATCATCGGTTGAGCTACTTTAGCGTAGTCTTTCACAAATTTGCGATAGTATCCTGTAATCCCTAAGAAAGCCTTTATTTCCTTCTGAGTCCTTGGAAGGCACAAGTTATTTATGGCCGCGACTTTTCCAGGATTTGGCTTTATACAACCGTTAGCAACTATATGTCCCAGGAATTCGGTTTCGACTTGTGCAAAATTGCATTTGTCTATCTGGATCTTCAAATTCGCTTCTCTTAAGCGGTTTAAGATCTTTTTGATAGACTGCAGATGTTCTTCCAAACTCGTAGAGAAGATTAAAATGTCGTCTAAATAGACAACACAAATCTTGTTGATGAATTCACTGAGAATCGAATTCATTAGCCTTTGGAAGGTGGCTGGTGAATTTTTTAGGCCAAAAGGCATTCTCGTGAACTCAAAATGTCCGCCTCTGGTACTAAATGCTGTCTTTTGTCTATCTCTTATGTCCAATTCAATTTGGTGAAACCCCTTAGCGAGGTCGAGCGTGGTAAAGTAGTTTGCTTTACCCAGCTTATCAAAGAGATCATCTATGTTGGGGATAGGAAATCTATCGTCTACCGTCGCCTCATTCAGCTTTCTATAGTCAATCACTATTCT
Source organism: Chorisops tibialis (assembly GCA_963669355.1). Lineage (NCBI taxonomy): Eukaryota > Metazoa > Arthropoda > Insecta > Diptera > Stratiomyidae > Chorisops > Chorisops tibialis. Next base: position 274,779,555 of record OY770262.1, read on the forward strand.
CCACTTTTGCTCGCCACTATTGTCTAATTTTTTGGGCACCACCCAAATAGGGCTGTTAAATGGACTATTGCTGTATTTTATAATACCATTGTCCAACATCTCCTGTATTTGTTTATCGACTTCATTTCTATGCACTTCTGGGTAACGATAGATTTTAGAATAAATTGGAGAATCAGTCTTTGTTATGATTCTATGTTTAATTTCACTTGTGAAAGTTAGTTTATCGTTTTTTTTGAAGAAAAGATCTTTGAATTTGCTTAAAACAGCTTTTAGTGCATACGCATCTCTATTATTGAGATGTGATGGAATTTTGTATAAGGACTTATTTTCCTCGTAGTCCAATTGAAAATTTTGTGGAATGTTATTTAAGTGTGTATTATAGTGGTAATCTTCTTCTTCTTGGTTCAAAAAAAATTTCAAGGTTGCGTTCTTTGTAATCAAAAGTCGCTTCGGAAATTCAACGATCGTATCGAGTTTTATTAAAATGTTATTACCTATGATTCCATCGAAATCGTCGTGAAAATTTATTTCTAGGAACTCGACTTCATAGTTACTTAGGTTGAATTCTTTGAATAACGGAAATCTACACACTGTATCCGTGTTATTTAACTTTTTAAATGATCGAATAGTTGTAAGTGGGATTTGAAATCTGTATTTCGGTTGACATAAGCCTTTGTTAATTATACTGCTCTCCGCTCCAGTATCTACAAGGAATCGCAGTTTTCTTACACTTGTTTCGATCACTAAATAGGGAAGTTGTTTGGGCCGTGCTGCTGAAAATTTTGAGGTTTACTGCGCGTTTGCCCATTTTGATTTACGTTAGTGTCCATTGGCTCTGGCAATTGGTTATTATTTCGTCTATTTTGGAAGGAATTATTATTGGCCCAGGACTGTTGGCTATTTGATCGCCCGTTCGAGTTAAAATTATTTCTACTATGTCCGTCATAGTTTTGTCTAGCGTTATTTCTGTTACTGTTCGTATATTGCGGATGTCTGTTGAAATTAAAGTTTTGTCTGTTTGGATTTCTATCATTGTACGTGTTATAGTTTTGTCTGTTAGAATTTCTATCATTGTTCGTATGTTGAGTTTGTCTGGTTGATGGTGGTCTGTATGTCTGTCGTGTATGGTTGTCTGGTGTAGCGTTACTTGCGTATTGTGTTTGATTGTTAGTTGCTCTATCTGTTTGTCGTCGATAATAGTTTGGATTATATTTGGTTTGTGCATAATTATTGAAATTATGTTTTAACCCTTGAAAGTTTGTGTACCCATTAATCTGGACTATTTTGTAAGCTTCTATCAAATTAAGTGGGTTTCTGTTAATGACGATACCTCTAATAGGCTCCGGTATTTCTTCTTTGAAATGATCCAAAGCAATTCTATTATGTGAGGCCAACATTTCACCACTATTTTCTGCTTGTAGCATAGAAATAGTGTTGAGTTTACACAAAAGTGAGTTTAATTTATTATAAAAATTCTCAATAGTTGAGTCACACTTACTTTTTGTAATTTGGTCGATTAGTTTGTTTCTAGGAGTACTGTCAGCAAAATTTCTGATCAGAATTTCCTTTATTTCTGTCCAATTTGAAACAGTCGCATTATGTGTTGTTAAGCTAATTCTAGCTTTATCCACAATTTTATCTTGTATATAACCCATCAGAATCAATTTCTGATTGTTATCTAAACCCTCCATTGAAGGAAAAAGTGACTCAATCCTCCCAATGAAATATACCAAATCTGTGGGATTACCCCCAAATGGCGTTATGCAGTTAATACACTGCAGCACTAGTTTAAATTGTTGAACGAGTGCCATTTTTTTTTTCTCTTTACTATTTATACCTTTACAATTGAAAAAAAAAATTTTAAGACTTGGGAGAAAAATATTTTTAAATAAGAAAGAAAGAAAAAAAAATTCGGAAAAATATTTACGGTTCCTTTATGCTGAACTTAAACGAATGATGTGCGTTGTATTTGCCGAATGATGTAAATTTGATGAATTCTTCCTTTTTTTTTTTTTGCTTGATGATTGTTGTGAACTTGATGATTGTTGTAAGTTTGATGGATGTTGTAAGCTTGAAAACTGTTGTAAACTTGATGATTGTTGTAAATTCGATGATTGTTGTAAATTTAACTGCATTTAATTTCAGTTGCTTTTATATTAATTTCAACCGCGTTTTTATTTTATTTGAATTTGTTTTATTTTAATTTTGATTTTAATTTTGATTTTATTTTATTTTATTTTACTTTATTTTTAATTTTATTTTATTTAAATTTTAATTTTATTTCATTTTAATTTAGATTTTATTTTATTTTAATTTTATTTTATTTTAATTTTAATTTAATTTCATTTTAGTTTTGATTTTATTTTATTTTAATTTATTTTCAATTATATTTTATTTTAATTTTATTTTATTTTAATTTTGATTTTATTTTATTTTAATTTATTTTCAATTTTATTTTATTTTAATTTTATTTTATTTTAATTTTGATTTTATTTTATTTTCAATTTTATTTTAATTTTAATTTATTTTCAATTTTATTTTATTTTATTTTAATTTTGATTTATTTTGATTTTATTTTATTTTCAATTTTATTTTAATTTTAATTTCATTTTATTTTAATTTTGATTTTATTTTATTTCAATTTTGATTTTATTTTATTTTAATTTATTTTCAATTTTATTTTATTTTAATTTTATTTTATTTTAATTTTGATTTTATTTTATTTTCAATTTTATTTTATTTTTAATTTCATTTTATTTTAATTTTGATTTTATTTTATTTTAATTTTGATTTTATTTTATTTTAATTTATTTTCAATTTTATTTTATTTTAATTTTATTTTATTTTAATTTTGATTTATTTTAATTTTGATTTTATTTTATTTTAATTTATTTTCAATTTTATTTTATTTTAATTTTATTTTATTTTAATTTTGATTTATTTTAATTTTGATTTTATTTTATTTTCAATTTTATTTTATTTTTAATTTCATTTTATTTTAATTTTGATTTTATTTTATTTTAATTTTGATTTTATTTTATTTTAATTTATTTTCAATTTTATTTTATTTTAATTTTATTTTATTTTAATTTTGATTTATTTTAATTTTGATTTTATTTTATTTTAATTTATTTTCAATTTTATTTTATTTTAATTTTATTTTATTTTAATTTTGATTTATTTTAATTTTGATTTTATTTTATTTTCAATTTTATTTTATTTTTAATTTCATTTTATTTTAATTTTGATTTTATTTTATTTTAATTTTGATTTTATTTTTTTTTAATTTATTTTAATTTTAATTTTCACTTTACTTTCAATTTCGCTTTTTTTTTCACAAAAAAACTTTAATTTCATTTATTTTACTTCGTTTTCACTTTACTTTCAATTTCGCTTTTTTTTCACAAAAAACTTTAATTTCATTTATTTTACTTTCAATTTCGCTTTTTTTTCACAAAAAACTTTAATTTCATTTATTTTACTTTCAATTTCCCGAGTTTCCCGACTGCGCCATTAATATAATTAGCATTGTGTTACAGATTTTAATGTATCACAATGAAAATAAGAAAAACGATTGGTACTGATTTAAAAAAGTACTTTATTGTTTGAATCGTTTCGAGTCTAACTACTGACTAATCTTAATTATAAAATCATACATGCCTGAAAGTTCTTGTGCGAGAATTGCATTATGCCTTCGTCATCAAAAGGTATTGAATTACCATCGTACGATCTGTGTATTTCTTAGAATCGACATCGATGGTGGCAAGCGTTATCAGTATGAAATGCACGGTAAGCAGTAAATGCGTCCGCTCGCACAAGTTACAGTTTTGCTTTGCAACAATGTATCATTGATACAAAGTATCAATGTACATTCCTACATTCCTACAGCTTATGATCATTATATGATTATATTGCTAACATAAACTGTATCTTTTTTTTTCTCTTCTGTTTGCAATTTTGCGATACATTTGCCAATCCCTTTGCGATCTAATTGAAATGACGCCATACATATACAATATAGATGTATCTCTGAACGAAAAGGCTTTGACCATAGCCGATAACACTAGCAAAAAGCAACACTCAACATTATATGGACATAATATGATCGTATATCTACTTTGTGAAGTGAATTATTAAATAGACCAAATTGATGAGGCTTTCTACCCACGTGATTTGAACGTGTGTCAAGTAACTTTTCGTTTAATTTGTAGATATAAATAGTAGAATATAATATAATTATACTGTCAAAATATTTTTTATACTCTAGATGGAATCTGAGAGTATTATAAGTTCGCTCTAAGGTTTGTAACGCCAAGAAATAAGGCTCGGAGAAAAAAATGATGAATACAGAAGTTAATATTATCACTCAAAAATTTCAAAACCGGATGTCCGTCCGTCCGTCCGTCCGTCCGTCCGTCCGTCCGTCTGTCCGTCCGTCCGTGCGCTCTCTAGCTTGAGAACGCGTTGAGCTAGAAAGTTCAAATTTTGTACACGTCGTTTTTGACAAAAAAGTAAGGTCAAGTTCGTGAACGGGCCAAATCGCTCCACCCCTTCTACCCCCTCCCATACAAAATGACACAATTACGCAATTTGACAATAAACGGATTTGCTCAAAAAGTCTAAAAGTTATTGGCCTGAAATTCAGAATATATTACTTTTATGATAATGTCAATCTATCATATAAAAATTGTGCGTGTCCTCCCCCTCCTTCTACCACCTCCCATACAAACTGTACTTATCATGAATTACTCTAAGCCAATTTCCTCAGTGCTTATAAAATTCAGCGGGCTGAAATTGTGCACCAAATACTTATTTAAAATTGTTAGTAAGGTCAAAAAAATGAGATGATTAACTTCACCCCTTCTACCCCCTCCCATACAAAATGACACAATTTTGCAATTTGACAATAAATGGATTTACTCAAAAAGTATAAAAGCTATTGGTCTCAATTTTGGTATATATTACTTTTTTAATGATTTAAATCTACAGTACAAAAATTATTTGCTTCCTCCCTTTCCTTCCACCCCCTCCCATACAAACTACACTTTTTCCTGAAATGCTCTAAGCCGATTTTCTCAGAACATATAACATTTGTTGAGCTCATATTTTGTAATAAATATTTAATTAATATTATTACTAAGATGAAAAAAAAAATATTTGATTTGCTTCACTACTTCTATCCTCTCCCATACAATATGACACAGTTTCACAACTTCACAAAAAATCGATTTTCTTGAAAATTATGAATGGCATTAGTCTGAAATTTAAGGGATGCCAATTTTATAATATTCCTAGTTATTTCTGAAAAAATCATCAAAATCCCCCCACTCTTTCTACCACCTCCCATACAAACTGCACATTTTCACTAAATCAAACTCACTAATTTTCTCAGTTCCCATTCAGTTTTTGGAGTAAGCATTTTGTATAAAACATTTTCATAGCTACTTTAGCATGATGTCAAAAAAATTAGTACAATGCTATCATCCCTTCTAACACTCCCCATACAAAATTTCTTGGGATCACAAAAAATTCTATTTCATCTAGAGTATCGTAAGATTGCGCTTTACGCGCAATCGTAGCCCTGTTATGTTTTATTTTTAGTTACAAGCAATTCGAGTTTCTCAAATATGTATATAAATTGAAATTTGGTTAGCTATGTATGTATGATAATCATTTCGAAATAGCTATTATACGAATAAAGGATTTATCAGTTCGTTTTTTTAATAAGTCAAAAATTAAAGTATAAAGTGTTGGACCCTCAAGTACGGGACCGAAATTGAAGAAAATAAAAAATGACATCAAAAAGTTTATCGTACTTTTAGGATTTCCGAATATTTTTTCCATATAATTCTGATTTTGAGTAGTCTACTTACTGCCGTATCAAAAATTATGGCTAAGGTAATTCTCAATAGGATTAGTGATGTCGTCGAGAGTACTCTCGAAGTTTATCAGGCTGGATTCCGTAAAGGGTCGTCTTGTACCGACCACGCAAATACCCTACGGATAATATTAGAGCAGTCAGCCGAAATGGGTTCGCCACTTCATCTCATGTTTGTGGACTTCGAGAAGGCTTTCGACGGCGTTAAGCAAGAATACATGTGGAATGCTTTGCGTAGGAGAGGTATTGCAGATAAGGTCATAGCTATGATTAAAGAATCCTACGAAGATGCAAGGTGTTGCGTCTTGCATAGTGGAGAGATGTCCGAGAGCGAACGGGTATCAGACAAGACTGCATATTATCACCAGCCCTGTTTCTGGTAATAAATGACATCTTGAAAGCTGCACTAGAAGGTGGGGAAGATAAAGGTCTTCAATGGAGACTATTTAACATCTTAAGTCACCTTGATTATGCTGATGGCGTGTGTTTGCTTGCACATAACCGTTCGGACTTAGAGTCAAATGTTCGCTCGTTGCATTCTAAATGCAAAGAGACGGGACTGAAAATAAATGTGCGTAAAACCAAGTACATGCACATGGGTTCGAACGCAAACACACCGATTGTTCTTAACGGACAGGATGTGGAAAAGGTGCAAGATTTTTGCTATCTTGGAAGCATTGTCAGCATGGACGGCGGAGCCGAAAAGGATGTTGAGGCTCGGCTAAATAAAGCTCGTCAGGCCTTCGGTATCCTTTCCCCTTTCTGGAGGTTAAGAGAGATCTCCCTTCGCACGAAGCTGCGAGTTTTTGACGCATGCGTCAAATCTGTATTGTTGTATGGTTGTACTACGTGGAAAGTGACCGTTCGAATTACCAAGAAACTACAGACTTTCGTAAACCAATGCCTCCGGCGCATTTTAGGAATATTCTGGCCAGAAGTGATCTCCAACGACGAACTTTGGAGTACAACTGGCCAGACTAAAATAGGTATTGAGATTCAACGGCGGAAGTGGCAGTGGATCGGTCATACTTTGAGGAAACCAGAGCAAAATATCGCAAAACAGGCTCTGGATTATAATCCTCAAGGAAGACGTCGGCTTGGTCGACCATGTAACACATGGAAGCGAGCAGTTGAGCAGGAGGCCAGAGGAATAAACAAGTCCTGGCAACAGCTTAAGGCCGATGCTCAGGATCGCGCCTTGTGGAAGAGAGCTGTTTCTGTCCTATGCCCCTATAGGGGGTCTTAACAGGAATTTGATTGATTGATTGATACATATGTATGTAGTAAAGTTTAATTTTGAAGCTCCTAAAGTAATAGATATCTCTCTCATTACCATAAAATGCAGTTTATTAAAAGATTGCAGCGTTTATGGCGAGCTTTATGTGAACCGGAAATTATTAAATTCTTTGAAAAAACTATTGAACACCTTTTTCAATTCGATAAATCATAAATTGTTTTCAAGCAACGTGCATAGCTGCTTTGCATATCAATTACAAAGTTTCCAAAATTGAATCAATCCTTACGGATTCTCGAAGTATGGTCCAATTTTTTCAATATTACAAAACTCAGGACTATTAATCTTATAACTTTTTTGTTAATATCTAAAATACTCTATAAAACATTAAAACGTCATCATCAATAGTAATAAAAGTAGAGCGAAAAGACTCCTCCTATTTGTAACGAACTTGTTTACATTTTGTCTAATTTTAGAATTTTGCAATCTATTTCATAAATCTTTACATGAAATTCTATTTTAATTAAAAACCACTTCCAAGCGTAAGAAGGATGGTAAAAATCTATGATACTTTACTGATCAGTATTTAGTGCGAAACTAAGAATTATGGTCATAATATTAAACTCACCAGGACTATGCTATTAATCATAGAACTTTTTTTTTTGTTAAAGTCTAAACCTCATTATAAAACATAAAAAATCGCATAACCCGTTTTAAAGTGAAAACCCCATCACGCACAGTAATAAAAACAGGGAGAAAAGACACCTCCTACTTGTAACGAACTTGTTTACATTTTGTTGACTATTAGAATTATGCAATCTATTCCATAAATCTTTTCATGAAATTTTAATTAAAACCAATTCCAGGCCTATGACGGATAGTTAAAATATATTTTACTGATCAGTATTTAGTTCGAAACGAAGAATTATGTTTAGTATTTTGCTTACTGCAATATTTTCGTTAGAATGATGGGTTCTGTTGAGTTGCTTTTATGCTACTGGTTGTATTCTATAAATTTATCTATAACTTGAGGATTTATTTGACAGTTTTAGATTAATTACCGTCCAGCATCTGCATGAATAATGAAAATGAAATATGAAGCATTGGTCTCTGCCTTTAATGTTTTGTTGTTGGTGCTCATCAATTGTACCATTGCCGAATTCGTGTTTAAGTTTTCTGATCTTTAGATTAAGAAATTAAAGTATTTTTTTATGAAACTATAATGCTAGTTACGCTTTTAACTAATTTTCTAACTTCAGAAGACGAAATAGCAGAGACTTAGACTATACAAAACTTTGAAGAATGACAATGAGAAAATTGGATTGTTTTTAAAAATCTTGTATAGAAAATGCTTGCCATGTCGAGTATCTTGGTTAAGGGAAAAAATGAGCTTTACAAGCAAAACCGATAAATTCAAACTTAGTTTCTAGGGTGGACAAATTCGAATTGGACATCTATATAATAAGGAAAAACTGTGCATATATTTGAAGTCGCGTGACTCACATTAAGAAGATTACTAAGTTTTACCGAGATAATTTCATCGGTATCGGCGGTTCAGTGGAAAAACTCGCGGACGGTCCCGGATTTGATTCCCGGTCGATAATTTTTTTTACGAATATCATCATAGCTTTTAATCCATGCATGAGCTCAAAATAATAACTTCAAACTAACGACTTGATGTCTAAAACTGCATCCATTCGAATCTAATTATAGTAGATTCAAAAATTGTGAAGAAGAGAAATTTTTGCATCTTAAGAAATTTTTTAGAGGAAGTGGTAGAGGGGGTGACGACATTAAACTAATTTTTTTACATGACGCTATGTTAAGATTGCTATCAAAATGTTTTATGCAAAATTTAGGATTTGAAAATTTAATAGGTACTGAGAAAATTAGTGTATTGGATGTAGTGAAGTAGTGCAGTTTGTATGGGAGGTGATAGAAGGAGGGGCGAGTTTTTAATGACTTTTCAGAAATAACAATAAACATCGTACTTTTCACATGTTTCAAATTGCAGATCAGTAGCATTCATACTTTTCAGGAAAATCGACTTTTTATAAAGTTGTGAAGTTGTGTTATTTTGTATGGGAGTGGGTAGAAGGGGTAAAGCTAATCGTCTAATTTTTTTTTTCGGTCTTACTAGTAATTCTAAATAAATATTGAGTGCACAATTCCAGCTCGATAAATTTTATACGCACTGAGTAAATTGGCTTAGAGCTTTTGATGAAAAAGTGCAGTTTGTATGGGAGGTGGTGGAAGGAAGGAGAGGACTCAAATAAATTCTGTACAGTAGATTTATATCATCATAAAAGCAATATATTCCAAGTTTCAGATCAATAGCATTTATATTTTTCGAGGAAATCCGTTTATTGTAAAGTTACGAAATTGTGTTATTTTGTATGGGAGGCGTTAGAAGGGGTACAGCTAATCGTCTCATTTTTTTTGGTCTTACTAATAATTTTAAATAAATATTTCGTGCACAATTTCAGCTCGATAACTATTATACGCACTGCGTAAATTGGTTTCGGGAATTTCATGAAAAAGTGCAGTTTGTATGGGAGGTGGTGGAAGAAAGGGGATGGCTCAAATAACTTTTATATAGTACATTTATATTATAAGTATTATATTCCAAATTTCAGATCAATAGCATTTATATTTTTCGAATAAATCCGTTTATTGTCAAATTGCAAAATTGTGTCATTTTGTATGGGAAGGGGTAGAAGAGGTACAGAAAATCGTCTAATTTTTTTTTTGGTCGTACTAATAATTCTAATTAAATATTTAGCGCATAATTTCAGCTTGATAAGTATTATATGCACTGAGTAAATTGGTTTAGAGCATTTCATGAAAAAGTGCAGTTTGTATGGGACGTGGTGGAAGGAGGGCTAAGACACAAATTATTTTTACAGAGTAGATTGGAATCATCATAAAAGTATTACATTCCAAATTTCAGATGAATGTCCTTTTTACTTTTCGAGAAAATCCGTTTATTGTCAGATTGCGAAATTGTGTTATTTTGTATGGGAGGGGGTAGAAGGGGTGGAGCGATTTGGCTCGTTCACATACTTGGCCTCACTTTTTTGTTAGAATCGACGTATACAAAATTTGGACTTTTTAGCTCAACGCGTTCTCAAGTTAGAGAGGACACGGACGGACGGACATCCGGTTTTGAGATTTTTGAGTGATTATTTGAACTTCTGTATTCATTTTTTTCTCCGAGCCTGATTTTCAGTTTTGAACTGAGTTTGGCAAATCAGGAGTGTTTAAAGGGACCGGAAATAATTAAATATTATGAAATGAACAAATATTTCTAAAAGAAGAAATTATTTTTACTTATTTATTTTTTGAATTATTCTGCAATAACAATAAAGTGGGCCTTATGAAATGTCCTTCCTTTTCGTAAAAAATACACGTGCAAAGCACGGATGCATGTGCTTGTTAGAAATAACGAAATTAATATGCGAGATGAAATCATACACCTTTATACTAAAGAACTTAAATTGTCTATAGTATAAAATTCAACACAAATAATCAAAATTTAAATTATTTTACTGCAAAATTTTCCTACTTTTAAAGAAAAGGAAACTTAAAAATAAGGTCGTGACATCACTTGGCAGAGACATCTATTTGTATTTATGCTGCGTTTTTCAGATAACATGATCTTTAGTTCTTCTCACAGAAATTTTTCTATACCAATAACTCGTTGTTGTTCCTGACTTATGAATTTTATAGAAAAGTTCGAGTAAGAGAGGTTTGACTGAATTTAACCCGCCGAATACATGACTCTACACTTGCTTTGGTGAATGTTTTCGCAGTGCATTTCGAATTGGAAGCAAAGATTCCCGGATTCTGCACTGTTACGTTTTATTATTCGTGACGTTTCGGTCTCTACTGAAGCTGACAAACTGATCGACAATTACAGAAGGCTATTATTTTATACAGAATGGGGTTAATTGTGTGTTGGAAGGGTAATTTAGGGTTAAATTAATTAATAAGTACCAGGTAAATTCGTTAAGGATTTCTTGATACGAATTTTGTTCTTACTAAATTTTAAAGCAGGTAGCCAAAGTGCTGATATCTTATTTCCGGTGTCTCGGTTGAAGTTCTGTAGATGTTTCATTAACCATCAAATTCCTGTAAATACCTCCTATAGGAGCGTCGGCCTTAAGCTGTTGCTAGGATTACCTTATTCCTCTGGCCTCCAGCTCAACTGCTCCCTACCATGCTACATGGTCACCCAACCTGACGTCTTCCTTGAAGATTATAATCCGGCGCCTGTTTGGCGATAATTCGCTCTGGTTTCCTCAAAATGTGACTGATCCACTGCCACTTCCGGTTTTGAATCTCAATGCCTATGTTAGTTTGTCCAGTTGCACTACAAAGTTCGTCGTTAGAGATCACTTCTGCCCAGAATATCCCTAAGCCGCGTTGGAGGCATTGATTGACAAAAGTTTGCAGTTTCTTGGTAAGTAAGACGACCCTTTACGGAATCCAGCCTGATAAACTTCGAGAGTGCTCTCCACGACATCACATCACTAATCTAATTGAGAATTACTCTATTTATGATTTTCCAAACGTAAGTAAGTAGGCATATACCACGCCAATTACCATAATCCTGAAGGTCGCCCTTCTTCGGGATTTTCACAATGACGCTCTCCTACCATTTAGTCGGATATCTTTTTTCATTCCACACCTCAGTAAAGAGTGGGAGAAGTATATCGGCGGTTATCTCCGGATCCGCTTTGAACAGTTGGGTTGGTAGTCCGTCTATACCTGGGGTTTTCCTTCCCGATATAGACCGCACGGCGGAAACTATTTGTTCCTGGGGGATCATCCCTAATAGAGGATTGTTGCGGTTGGATGTTTAGCAGTTGTTCTGTCTCTGGAATATCTGCTTCTGACAAGATGTTTAAAATGTCAGAGAAGCATTCTTTCCTACGTCACAACTGGTGTTCACTAATTTTAAGGAGATTTCCGTTGATATCTCTCACCAGGTGGTTGGCGGTGAAATTCCTGTCGACAACTGTTCCATAATTTTAAATAGTGAACACATATCCCCAAGGTAAGCCGAAAAGTGTGCCTCGTTGGCCAGATCTTCAATGGCCTTTCTCTTGTCGCGCCTAACAGACTTTTTAAGCTGTATATGAGCTTCGCAGTAGTTCCGTCTCAAGCCGGCGGTGGTTGGCATCCGATTGAGAGATGATTGCCAATTTGGCTTTTTTGCGATCGCCAACCTTGTCCCATGTGTCGTGCGACATCCGGGATTTCTCACCGCTTTGCACCTATCCCACAAATTCTTTGGCACTAATTAGAAACGTGTTTCTGGTGGTCTCCCAATTGGTGTCCAGTGTGCGCGTTTCATATCCACCCAATGGCTTTTCGCGTATGGTGATATATTTGCGTTTTTTATTGAGGTCTCTTAGTTGAAGAAGTAGTGGCTGTCGGATAGCTGCTGTGCACAATCTCAAGCAGGCAACTATCAAGTGGTGATCGCTCTATGCTTCGCTCGCACATCCCAAGATGTTTTATGGTTACTCTTCTGTCGAAAAAGGGTCCCTCCGATGACCATTTGCCAAAACTCTACAAATAGCTCGCTGTTTTCTGGCTTCTTAATCCAAAGTCAACCCAAGGGTCACCATGCTTTCTCACGACGTGTTCCAGTCCAGTATTGTCAGAGCCAACTCGGGCGTTCATATCTTCTAAGATGATGATAATATCACCTTTTGGAACACGCTCGAAGGTGGCTCTCAGTTGGCTATAAAACTCCTCTTTGTTACCAGGTGTCGTGGCATTAGTTAGTGCGCAGAACTGGAGAATTGTGACGTATCTGACACATGTCCTGAGCCTGATGACGACAATCCTATCGGAGATTGGCTTATCAGCTGATGAGATAGTTTCTCGCTCTCGGTATAATGACGAGTGCTACGCCATATTTGACTCCACTCTCAGGGCCAACGTACAAAATGGTGTTTCTGCTCGGAGTTCGTTCTTCTTCTGATCCTGTCCACCTCACCTCCCTTAACCCCAAGATTTGGATGTTATAGTGCTCCATTTCATAATCGATCACTAATTGTCGATGTATGGAGTGACTCCAGCCCTACTACCGTCATTCAATGTTCGAACGTTCCAGAAGCCAATCAATGTCCGTTTTCGTGTGCCAAAAGTCCTTACCGTAGAATCCGTCCGTATCCGTTTCTCATATCAGTTAGGTTTTAAGATTACGAGTGATAAACTCATGACTCAGTGTCCATAGCTATTTTTAGGGCAAGCAGGACTGGCTGTAGGTGTTTTCTTATGCTCCCATCCTACTGGGGGATGGTTAACTAACCCGCGGGGTGCTATGATACAATACTGTATTATTTTATGGCAATACTAATACGTGCTTCTCAAACAGGCAAGCATCTCGACATATTTCGGAAATGATGTTAAAATCATCCTGTATATCTGTAAGGGATGCTTTAAGTACGCGTAAGCTAGGGTATAGCCTAGTAGGTAGTGTGTTGGTCTTGTAATGCGAAGATCGTGAGTTCAAATCCCGGTCGGTGCAATATATATGTAATTCGAACATATTGCCTGGATATACCTTGGTCACCTCATTCTACGAAAATGAAAAATTCGTAGAAAGAGGGTTGTGCGAAGGGCTAACAACCCTTCCACAATAAGTAATAAAAAAAAAATGTTAAGGAACCTGAATATGAAGGCCAATGTCCGATTTGGGCTGTAGCGCCATTGTAGAAGAAGAAGTACGCATAAGGCGAACAGACAGGCACCATTTTTATTAATATAATATTAATATTTCTGGAACGTAGCTAACTACAACTGCTTCCGTTGTCAAATCTTTTTAAGTGTCCAGGTGACAGATACACAGCTTAATTCGAATAACCAGGTGGTCAGTGAAACGGACAAGATGAAAATGTGATCTATCTATTAAATTGGACATCAGCTGTTATAACCGATCGATTTACACGACTGACAGTTTAATTCGCAATCTTCAGTTTTAATTATCCCTTTACAGCGAGTAGCCATGTGCGACGCTCGATTGAGACATAATTCTAGCGTGATCTGGGCAATTTTGTTGCCATCCATGGTTTGGAAAGCGGTCTGACGCTGGCTGTCCAAACATCGTCCACTAGCGACAGCCAAACAACTTTGACGAATATGTCCAGAAGTTGTAAACTGTGATAAAATTTGTAGCGAAAGCATAAATCAAATGCGATTTTTTCCGTGCAACAATGCTTCTGGCAGAATTCCGTAACTCTCTCGATACCTGCTTACCTACCGCCGTCGGGGTGCAACCATAATTTTTCATTGGAAAATGTCGAGGAAAACGAAGTACGGTCCGATCATTCGCCGCGCACTCCGAGATGCATGCTGTGGCCCGCCAGCGATGGAAACTTAGAAAAGATCCGTTGATATCTGATAAATTAATGCGTATGTTCATACATGCAGTGCACTATCAAAATGCCTTCTTTGCGAGATCAATTGCGATTTCCCAGTACGACCATTAATTACAGCGTCATATGATTAAGCAGCAATGTTGTGCACTCCAATCTGCACTGCAAGTGGTTTCGAATGCGGCTGGGAGGAAAATCTTGCAGAGCTTTAGTGGTCATCGATGGCCGTGGTAATAAATTAAAGCCACGTGTTCATCGAACGCGACTTCTAGTAATTGAACTGACCGTTCATTATTTATCGAAACAGAATTAGAAATTGCAGCAACACTAGCTAACGCTTTCCCGAACACATAAAACCTATGTATGTACATATATGCCTGCCAATACGGAATAAATTAAAATTTAAATTGGAAATTCCTTTTTCCTAATTACCGTCTGCATGATTCAAATTACTCCATAAATTTTCGACTTGAAATGGTCCAGAAAGTGTTTTTAACGCGACAAATGCAATCGGATACGAGGGAATCGAACAGATTATTTGTCGACATAAGTAGAATTAGTGGCCTGCAAACTGTCAAAACTTTAACGCGCGAATTTCATACTCGACCGTCCTAATGAAAGGTCTCAGTAAATAACTTGTGCTCGAAGCTCGAATAATAAATTATTCGGAATGATAGTCTGCAAGGACTTGTATCTTACGATGTCCGGTATAGAATTTCAATAATCTTGGGAAATTGTGTGCTAGCGAGTGCAAATTTAAGATAAATGGTGTCTACATGCATATTACAGATCGTGTATTGGGTGATAAAAATAACTGATCAATAACTCAGATGAAATTTGAGAGTATTGTGAGTTTGCCACAAAGTTTGTAACGCTGAGAAATGTGGCTCAGCGAAAAATGGATGATTCGGAAGTTATCACTCAAAAATCCCAAAACTTCTTGCCATCTCTTTCCTCACAGAAAGTTCGCGTGCAGCTTGAATAGATAGTGCTAAAATTTACTTACAACGTCTTCTGTAGGGGTGGTAGAAGGCCCAGATGAAAGCTATCAATGGTAGAAGTCCTCATATGGAGGAAAGGTGGGGAAGGAATGATCATTGGGATAGGATAAAGGAGTCGGGCTGATCAAGAAATCTTCGAAGTGACTAATGGAAAGGCCTCCACTGAGCCAACCTTATACTACCCGAAATAACTCTACCGTCCCTCCCGACCAACTATATAATCTGGCTACACCTCCTGAAAGGGAAGGGAAAACCAAGTTCAAAGTCTATAATTTTAGTGATAATTCATGTTTATTGAGGTTATACCAAGTTTAGATTTATATAAACTGTTAACTAGAGCCCGGTTTTGTACGCAAATGCATATAGTTTTTGTTTGTAGCTAGAATAATGCTGATTCAATATTCATCTGAAATAGCAATTTTCAAAACGTTGTACTTAATTTCATTCGCATATTTACCCTTTAATGCATATTTCGGCATATTTCGACATATTTCGCCAAAATTCGTCAGATTTTTGAACATTTTCTGTAAATACTGAGCAACCATCGAGTCGTTACATCTTGGCTGAACTGCAATAATCAGATAATTTTATTTCAGGGCCTTGTCGACAAGTTCACTTTTTTTTTTTCAAAACTCGATATGCCATCAATAAATGTATGAATCAATTTACCTTGACGGTCTATCGTCATTATTCTTTCTAATTCTTCGATACTGCTCTCTTTTCTACACCTTCTGAATTGAAAATTTGGTTCATCCTCGATTTTGCAAACAAACTCTTACTAAAATAATGCTAGTATGAAAAACAAATTATGCTTCCGATACATGACGCGAGCCCAATACCCTTCAATTAACGATTTGATTTGCAGTAGACTGCAGCATATATTCACTAGGGACTTCAGTGGCATTAAAAGACGTATAAGATGTTTAAATTGGTACACGAATTGTATAACTTGGTTGGTACTAAATACGAGATGCACTGCGCTTAGTAATTTTTTGGACTTCGATCAACCAAGAAAATCGCTTAGGTCTTCGACACACGGCAAAGATAATATCGTATTAACTCACTTTTCGATATTAACACGCGTTAATGTATACTAACTTCGATATTAAGTGCCGAGTTAATATCGTTCTGTAATAATATTAATTTCTGTAATAATATTAATTTCTGTAATAATATTAATTATTAATATAATATTAACTCGAATATTACACACTCGATCCAAAATCGTTGAACCGTTGAAATAGAGGGAAATTCCGAGAAATTCACGTTATTTCGTTGACCTAAGTTTGTTTAATTGCAAATTTGCAATCTTCCGTTAAGTACGATTTTGGGAATCTTTTGCTTGAAAAAAACTACATAAAGGTTCTGCATTTTATTAATTAAAAAAAAAAAAAAAAAATTAGCGGTTTTCCCGATAGTTGCTCCAATGTATTTCCTCATATTGTCACGAAATTCTTAGACGAAATTCTCCAATTCTCTTCGGCGAACTCCAAAGACATTCGCAACAGTGCCGTACTCTGCAAAGGTTACCAGTGCATATATAGCGATTGCCAACCGTTCCAGGATGGCCGTTTTCTGAACTAGATGTTTAAAAATTGTTCTGTTCATTCTGAACTGTTCTTCAAAAAGTGCATTGTTATATAAAGGCACTTCCTCTTCCCAAAAATAGCTTATTCGGTCCTAGAATAAGTTTATGTTAAATGTTATACTTTATTATACTCTAGATGAAATCTGAGAGTATTATAAGTTTGCTCTAAGGTTTGTAACGCCAAGAAATAAGTCTTGGAGAGAAAAAAATGAATGATACAGAAGTTAATATCACTCAAAAATCTCAAAACTGTCTGTCCGTCTGTCCGTCCGTCTGTTCGCTCTCTAGCTTGAGAACGCGTTGAGCTAGATAGTTCAAATTTTGTACACGTCGTTTTTAACAAAAAAGTAAGGTCAAGTTCGCGAACGGGCCAAATCCCTCCTCCCCTTCTACCCTCTTTCACCCAAGTCCTGGCAACAGCTTAAAGCCGATGCTCAGGATCGCGCCTTGTGGAAGAGAGTTGTTTCTGTCCTATGCCCCTATAGGGGGTCTTAACAGGAATTTGATTGATCTCTCTCCTTCTACCACCTCCCATACAAACTGTACTTGGCAAGAATTAGTCTAAGCCAATTTACTCAGTGTGTATAAAATTTAGCGGGCTGAAATTGTGCACCAAAAATTTATTTAAAATTGTTAGTAAGACCAAAAAAAATTAGACGATTAGCTTTACCCCTTCTACCCCCTCCCATACAAAATGACACAATTTCGCAATTTGACAATAAATGAATTTAATCGAAAAGTATAGAAGCTATTAGTCTGAATTTTGGGATATATTACTTTCATAATGATATAAATCTACAGTAGAAAAATTATCTGCGTCCTCCCTCTCCTTCCACCCCCTCCCATACAAACTACACTTTTTCATGAAATGCTCTAAGACAATTTTCTCAGAACGTATAATATTTATCGAGCTCATATTTTTTAATAAATACTTAATTAGTATTATCACTAAGATCAGAAAAAAAATATTTGATTAGCTTCACCCCTTCTACCCCCTCCCATACAATACGACACAGTTTCACAACTTCACAAAAAATCGATTTTCTTGAAAAGTATAAATGGCACTGGTCTGAAATTTCAGGGATGTTAATTTTACAATATTCCTAGTTATTTCTGAAAAAAATCACTCTAATCGCCCCACTCTTTCTACCACCTCCCATACAAACTGCACATTTTCACTAAATCTAACTCACTAATTTTTTAAGTTCCCATTCAATTTTTGGAGTAAGCATTTTGTATAAAACATTTTTATAGCTACTTTAGCATGATGGGGAAAAATTAGTTCAGTGCTACCCCTTCTAACACTCCCCATACAAAATTTCTTGGGATCACAAAAAATTCTATTTCATCTAGAGTATCGTAAGATTGCGCTTTACCTGCAATCGTAGCCCTGTTATGTTTTTAATTAATTTTACTGACTAACCAACTTATCAACTTCCATATCGTGCTGTCCACACTTCGCACATGTTCATACTCCTGACTCATTTCGATCACAGCTAATACATTTTTATTTCATTATTCTAATAGTAAAGTATTGTGATCGACGCAAGAAAAAAAAAATTTGCTACCCTGAAATTTTTTTTTTCGCGTTTCATGACTAAATTAGCCTAAAAATGCAAAAAAAAAATCCATCCCGCCGTACGCCGTACATATGGACTCATATCTCCGAAACCGTTAAAGGTAGAATGTTCGTTTTTGGGTGGATTGTTGATTGGGTAAGTGAGCTCTATTTTCTAAATTTTGGCGGGTGTTAGGTGGAAGAGGGAGGCGGGGGGAGGGAAAAAGTCGAAAACTACACTTCCTAATATCTCCACCACGAATGCAGATAGAAAGTTAAAAATCAGTAGAGATATAGGGAGGGTTGGGGGACAAACTTTAAAAATAATTTAATTTTTTCATCCATTGGCGTCCGAAAAGGGGGGCCTTAAAACAAATTGTCGGCCGGATTGTTTTTTCGAATGATTATATCTTCGAAATTAGTTATCGTAAAAAATTCATATTTTGGAAACATCAAGATGGCATATAGTTCCATCGGAATCAGCTTAGAGAGTTGCTAATTATTGAAAGGGAGAGGGTCAGGGGGGAGTGCAAAGAAAAACACTTAAAAATAAATATCTCAACTAGCTCTTAAACTATGTAATTGAAACTTAAAAATTATATTAAACTATACTGGGAAGATACAAAAAAAATATAACATCTTGAAATAACAGTAGTGGGGGAAATGGGAGCATTTAAAAAATGACACTCTTTTCAAAATTACAAACCCTTATATCTCAAAAAAGAGTACAGATATTAAATCGAAAATTTGTCAGATTGTAGAACTATATAGTGGTTAATTTTGATAAAAATTTTAAGTTGGGAGGTGTAAGGGGAGGCAGGTGATAAGCAAAAATGTCGAAAATTTTGAGTGATTTTTTTAGGGCTCAGGTAAAAGATACAAAGTTTAAATTTTGCATATGGATACGTCTATTTGATGTACATAGAAAAATAATATTAACTTTATCCATAATTGTTATAAGCCGACCCCCCGACGTGCACAAGGTATTTTATGCGCATTGAAAAAAACACATAAACTGAAAATTTTTGGAGTGAAATTTTAAGGTAGGAACGTGAAAATTTGCGAAATACATTTAAAAAAAATCCCTAAATATACGCAATATTATTAACTGACATTCTATACAGAGAATATTGGACGAGATTCAAGAAATTAATTATAAAGCTATTAACATCCACCCGTCCTTACTATTACCCCTCCTCCTCTCCTCATAAAAACCCAAACTTGCAGAAACGAATGAACAACCCTGCCCGAGAACTCCCTTTCACTTAGCCTTCCCTAACCACTAACCTGCATATAGACTTTCCACTCATTCGCAACTTGTCCCAAGAATAATAGAGTTTCGCCCGATTTGTTGGCAGTTTATTTATAAGGAATGCAAACTTTTTCTTTGTATATCTTTTTTTTCCCCAATACTTAAAATGTTATAATACGCAATCATCATTTATGCGTCCATAATTTATTTGCGATTCAGAATTTTCCAGGATTTAACACGGTGTAATATAAAACAAATCCAAAATTTATTTTTGACTTTTAAATTTGAAGTTCTGTTCTGACATAATGCATAAAGCTTTCTAAGATTAATTTAATACAGTATTAAAAATAAATCTCATGTGTTACATGCAAAAGATGTAACAGAAGCTTTAAATTTAATAGGATATTATCTCTGTCGTGTGTCGAGGGCCTAAATACCGTTCTTTAATCTACATTAACTCGACTATCAGTTACTCGATCTTAAATCGTTGAACCGACGACTACGCCAAAGCTTTCATGCGGCGAATTTCCAAGTATATCTGTAGGATTGCAATATGATTTTTTCGTTGACGTTAATTCTTTGTATCGCGAATTTGAAATCTTGCGGTAAGTATTGGAGGTACAAATTGAAAACTGTAGTTTTTTTTCTTCGAAATTCGAGCCCTTATTGTTTAAAATCGGTTAAATATTTAAAATTGAAAAAAATTCCCATCGTTAGACACAATTTTTTTCCTATCTTTTTTGGCAGCATACGTATTCCGGGTCGAATTGACGTCATAGTCAGCGCTCTTGAAGCTTTGAAACTACTTATGACATGTTCTTTTACTAAGAGCTACCTAGCCGTTAGTGCTTGAGAGGATTCGGCGTGCCTCAACCGCAGATTTTTTTGAAATCAATGCAAAAAGTAAAATTTCCCACCAAATGACGCTTATTTTGCTCAAACTTCGACATGTTGGCGCACAAAAAAATATAAGGCACCGATAAAATTTAACAAATCTAATGACGGGAAGTTGTTGACAGATGCCTAACTTTACCATTGACGTTTCTGATCCGCCATTGTTGATCAGCATTAACTACTGGCGTCATCTATTGGAAAACGTCGGGTATTTCGTCAAACGGTGCATTTTGTATGAGAGGGGTAGAAGGAGTGAGACGATTTGAAATATTTTAATAATATTAAATAATCTCACTGATAAAGTGTTATTGTCAAAATCTTGGATATGATATTTTCCAAGAAAGTCAACATATTAAAAAGTTGTAAAATTGTGTCATTTTGTATGAGTGGAGGGATCAGTCTAATTTCTTCTTATATCATAATAATTGTTACCAAAATACTTCACATAAATTTGACTCCATAAATTTTATAGACACTGAAAAAATGATGCTTTGCATTTAAATTTTTTTTAGAATCAAATATGTTTTTCATAAAAATTGTAAGTTTGAAATCTCGGATCACTAGCATTTATATTTCCAAAGAAAACTAACTTATAATGAAGTTGTGAAAATGTGTCTTTTTGTATGGGGGAGTAGAAGGAGTGGAGCGATTTGACCTGTTCACGAACTTAACCTTACTTTTTCAGCAAAAGTAACGTGTAAAAAAATTTGAGCATTCCAGCACAACACGTTTTCAAGCTTGAGAGCGAATGGACGGACAAGTTAAACATAGAATTCGAGAGATTAAAAATCGAGTAGGAATCTTCCTTGAAATTTATACTCTCTAAAATTTTCTCACGAATCGAGAAACAAGACTCATAATCCCACCTAATAGAATCATAATTCCAAACATAAATCGGCTCCTTTTTATTTAGACACTTTCCAATTACGCCATGATATGAAAATTCTTCTTCTTCAATGCCACTACAGCTCAAATCGAGTTGTGGCCTCCTGACCTTCAGGTTCCTTATCATTTATTCGATATGTGAAAGAGTTATTAGCCCTTCGCACAACCCTCTGTCTACGAGTTTTCATTTTCACTGATTGAGGTGACCAAGATATGCCCACGCAAGTAGTGTACTGAAATTATACGACCGGGATTTAAACTTTCGACCTCCGCATTGTAGACCAATACGCTACCCACTAGGCTACACCCTATAATATAAAAGCTACAGCTTATAAAATTTTGTTGATCGAACAAGAAGCTCAAAAACTGCATTCAAATATTTTTTTATTCAAACAGCATTTAGTTTGGTGTTCAAACGGTTAAAAAAATATTCAAATATTCACAAAGCAAATTGTGGTATAAATTATTGATATCAATAATTCATTATTCAAAACCAACGTCATAATTTCGTATGATTCATTAATCTCGCCCGTGAATTAATTATTTGCATACGAATATGTTCCATTTTTAGCGCACGTTATCGCTATAATTTAGTTGACATAAAGTAAGTCAGCGGCAAAATACCGGCAGCGAGTGCGCTGTATTGTATCTGGCTGTTTACCAAATATATAAAGCTCGGTCAGTGCTTCCATAATCGAGTTGAAATCATTGCTGGTATGTCTATCATTTCATAGATGGCACTTCTTTTGGTCGAAATGTTTTTATAATATTTTATTTTTGCCTAGCTGCGCGCAAATACTTCTAAAATTATACTGTCTAACAAAATCGATGCATTGAATAATTTTAATTTTTGGCTATCATAAATTTTAATTAATTTTTATTAAGAATTCTGTTGGAGATTTGAAAATTATGTGGTAATCGTTGAGTTGATTTATTTATTAATTAATTAGTTTAATTAAGCAACAAATTGTTATTTTTGAATAATGAATTGCAAATGGCCATTTTTTATGTGTTTCAACTTAATTATGATATTTTCCTGCATAAATTTCATCATCAATCATTAAGTGATTAAAGGTGATAAATTTATATTCATCCTCGTGTTCGGATACACCTTAAAAAAGTTCGTTTCGAGAATGTTCAACTTCGTGTCTTGTAACTTGCTGTAGGCTAGTAATTAACGTCTTAGCGATCGCTTTGCACTTTTCCAAAATATCATCAGATAAAGACTCGTTCTTGTTTTACTGAACACCGCGTTTTTATATCAAAGAAATTACCGAAATGAAGGTATTCGTAATTCGAAATTAAATCCTTTAAAGTTAAATTTAATTTTTTTTTTTTTTTTTGTATGTAATTTACGTTTATGATTCGACATATCAAAAGTAAAATATGTAGGGATGTTTATAATTATAGTGTAAGTACCGCAATGAAATATGATACAACCGATGATAAATGTTTATTTACAATACTTACTTATGTGTCTAAAAGGGCGGGATCAGGTCTTGAAGTTAATAACTTTGAGTCGTGGTTCTGTTCATTCAAAATAGTTGGTAATAAAAAAAAAGAAAATTAATATCTAGTCTGAAAGATTTCTTCTTCGCTACAGGATAAAGGTATTCAAAGAATTAGTATTGTGTATGGTATGTGTTGGTAAAGGGTGTCCTTAACTTATGATTTATTTGAAAAGTACGAATGTTTTTATTTGAATATAATTTGACATGAAGGCTATGAATAAAATACAATATTTGATAAAAAGAAGCTTCGTAGCTGTTTGTGTGCAGCATGTTTACTTCTTCAATGGCACTTTACCCATTTGCTGCTTAGCCTCCTGACTTTCAGGTTCCTCAACAGTTTTTATTGTGGCATTATTCTTAGACCTTCGCACAGTCCCCTATCTCTGAATTTTCTCAGAATAAGGTGGGTTAGATATACCCAAGCTAGGATGTAGCCTAGTGGGTAGCGTGTTGGTATTGTAATGCGAAGATCGTGAGTTCAAATCCCGGTCGGCGCAATATATAATTCAAGCACAGTGCCTGCTTGGATATACATTGGTCACCTCAATCTACGAAAATGAAAAATTCGTAGAAAGAGGGTTGTGCGAAAGGCTAACAACCCTTCCACAATAAATAATGAAAAATGTTAAGGAACCTGAATGTCAGAAGGCCAAGGTCCGATTTGCGCTGTAGCGTCCCTTAATAATTGTAATAAATGCTAAAAAAAATATCGTCTTCACCTAACTCCTTCTACCACTCCCATATAAATTTTTGAATTGAAAGTTCAAGAAAAGATTTTTTATGAAAAGTAAATGTTTTATAAAGTTTTATTTTATTTTTAAGCCCAGGGTACATTTAGTGCGAGAGTACGATTCGAGACTCGTCCGAGACTCGCACGACTTGTCGAAACGTTTTCATAACAGGCACTTCCATCTGACAATATACATTGCTGTATGATGCGAAAATGCGATGCCTGACAATTTCGCAAAATTGAAAAATCCTCGCATTTCGCTTGCAAACTGTGTTTTGTGTGTTGAAGGTGTGAACGTGTTTTAAAAGGGACTATGAAGGAAAAAGGAAGCCTTAAAAAATGGTTATAAAATTTCAAAACGAATGTAGACTTTTTATGACACTCGAACGTCTATTACAAAAGCATTGGTATTCCCGTAATTCAAAAATACCAATAAACCTATTTTATAAATATATTTCACCCTAATAAAAAAAGGTTTTGTAGTGATTTAAATAAATATTGGGGTATGCGCTATGAATGCATGAGTAACTCACTATTCTTAATGTAAGTCGGTACGAGTCTCGCACGAGGCTTGCATCGCACTCTCCCGTTCAATGTACTCCGGGTTTAAGGGTCGAAGGTACATGCAACGTTGGGCCAAGGCACAAGTAGTACTTGGACCGTTTTGAGTTTTAATAATAATAAAAAAAAATATATAATGGTGCTGTTTTTTTTTGGGTCTAGCCAAAGCTCCACGTACAAAAATTATTTTCAAGCTTCACAAAATGTAAATAATAAAACGTAAATAAATCATCAAGCTAGATTACGAAAAAGACCACAAGTAATTAAAATAAGTAATGCCCCGAGCAACGAGTTGACTATTGATTTTGGTGTACCACAGGGGGCTCTTATAGGGCCTATATTGTTTTTGCTATACCTTGACGATCTGCATTCACAAAATATAGAAGATCAGCTTCTCTCATATTCTGATGATACAGTTCTGTTCATTGAGGAAAGTGGGAAGGTGGGAAGGTGTAAGTGTCAAAGCTAAATTCAGTCTTTTAATATTAAAAAATTTGATTGATTTTGTATATTTTTTTTTTTTACAGAATGACTTGTGTTATAGGCAATTTCGGCCTTTTATGTGCAATGCACAAACACAGTCATGGAGGGATAGAATGGGATTGGGAAGGTTGGGGAAGGGGAGTGAGAACGACCGTAGCGAGTGGAGAAGCTGGTATATTGCTCAGTTGTACTAGCTGCTTACTGACAAATATTTGCAGATGTTATGGGGGACTGAATGATAGAAAGCGAACAGAAACCATTTACTGAGTATCTAGGCCTTCTTGAAGTGGAACTGTTTCACTTTTACACCGTTTCCCCATTTAATTGCGAATAATTTTTTATCACCAGTAGCAACTGATAAATTTGCGCTTAAAAAAATCCTGTCTGGAGTGGGAATCGAACCCACGACCTATTGACTGAGAAGCAAGCACGCTGCCCACTACGCCACGGAAGCCTCAAGTGTCATATACTGACACTGAATGCACAAAAGACTAACTACATCACCTTTTCTTCAAACGAATTTAGAAAACCTTCGAATTTAGGCTTGTGTATTCATTCAAGTAACTTTTCTTCAATCTGTCAGTGTCTGCAGATACAAAAAGTACCTTTTATGAAATATTTAGGAGTAGTTTTCGATCACCATCTCAAATGGGATATTCAGGTACGAAATGTAACAGCAAGATTAAAAAACTAATAACAATATGTTTCGAAGTAAGAAATTGCTGCAAGATCTTTTTACTTTACTATCATCCGTTCGGTAATTCAATATGGTATAATAGCCTGGGGTTCAGTCTTACCTTCAATAATAAAACCATTAGAGATTGCGTAAAAATTACTTATAAAATCCTACTGCGCAAACCGTTAAGATTTCCAACAAATAGTTTATTTATCTTGTTGTCATAACAAATATCCAAATTTTCAAAGATTATGCAATTGGAATAATCGAAGTTAATTCAAATACACTAGATATAAT
Source organism: Chorisops tibialis (assembly GCA_963669355.1). Lineage (NCBI taxonomy): Eukaryota > Metazoa > Arthropoda > Insecta > Diptera > Stratiomyidae > Chorisops > Chorisops tibialis. The sequence goes on from OY770262.1 coordinate 274,805,494, forward strand.
ATAATAATTGGATCTCTATATACTCCTCACCCCTATCAAAAAATTTTTTCTTACAAGAGGGAGTAGTTCAATGTATTATAAAAAAAAATGCGTTATATGAAAATGTTAAGCTGACATTCTGAAGCTGAGATTTGTACCTTTAAAACAAGGTACGCGAAGAATATCAGGCATTGGCATTTTGTAAATTAGGGTGCATTAAGTGAATGAATGTACATGACCTCCTAATAGTTTTCCTCTTTTTTTGGTTAGAGGAGCTGAGTAGGGAGTAGATCCTCATATAGGAACCCTTTGGCTGCTGCTCAGCATCAAGTGCAGCTTACTCCTCTTCCATAATCGTTCGAAGGAGTGACGGGATTCAAATAATTTTTATACCATACATAAATAAACTGCCAACAAGTCGGGCGAAACTTTATTATTCTTGGGACAAGTTGCGGATGAGTGGAAAGTCAATATGCAGGTTAGAGTGGTTAGGGAAGACTAAGTGAAAGGGAGTTCTTGGGCAGGACTGTTAACAATATTTCATTTGTTTCTGCAAGTTTGGGTTCTTATGAGGGGAGGAGGAGGGGTAATAGTAAGGGTGGGTGGATGTTAACAGCTTTTTAATAATTGCTTGAATCACGTCCAATATTCTCTGTATAGAATGTGTTTCATATACGAAATTGCATAGAATTTTCATAAAATTTGGTGTATTTTACATTCACGAAACCGAAAATTTGTATGGGAGGGGGTAGAGAAGGTAAGGGAATCGTAAAATTTGATATGTAGTTTTATTTCGCTTCTCTTGTAAGGTGCTTGTATAAAATTTCAAGTTCGTAGCTTTTAGTTTGTTGGTTATTAGTTGATTTAATGAAATTGATCGAAATCATAGTTTTGTATGGGAGGGGGTAGAACGGCAAGCGCGATTTCAAAACTTTTAAAGCAACTTCATTTGAATTATTTTTGTAAGTTCTTATGCAAAATTTGAAATTGATAGCTTTTAAGAGATAGCTGATAACTGATTTCTGAAAAATGCTCGAAAAAATAATTTTGTATGGGAGGGAGTAGAAGTTTTGAAAATATTCAACCAGTTAATATTTCAAACTTTTAAAGTTTTTTTTTAAATGCATTTCCCAAATTTTCAAGTTTCTACCTAAAAATTTCATTCAAAAATTTTCAGTTTATGTGTTTTTTTCATTCCACATGAAACACTTTGTGCACGTTAGACCTCCACTTCGGAACAACACAATTTTGGAACAAATTACTACTTTTTTTCTATCTATATCAAATAGATTTGTCGACACGCAAAATTTAAACTTTGTATATTTTACCAGAGCCATAAAAAAATCACTCAAAATTTTCAACATTTTCGCTTTCCACCTCCCTCCCCTTACACCCCCAACTTAAATTTTTTACCAAAATTAAAAATTATATAGCTCTACAATCTGACAAATTTTTGATTTGATATCTGTACTCAATTTTGAGGTTGGATGATTTGTAGTTTTGGAAAGTGCGCCATTTTTGAAATGCTCCCCATTTCCCCCCACTACTATAATGTCCACATATTATATTTTTTTCATATGTCGCTAGTAAAGTTTAGTATACATTTCAAGTTTCAATTACATAGCGTAAGAGACAGTCGAGATATTAATTTTGAAGTGTTTTTCTTTGCACCCCCCCTGACCCTCCCCCTTTCACTAATTAGCTTCTATCTAAACTGCTTATAGTAGATTTATATGCTATCTTAATGGTCTCAAAATATCAATTTTTATGGGAAGTATTTTCGAAGATATAATCATATAATCCCCAAATTAAATTATTTTTAAAAGTTCTCCCACAAACTCCTGTATATGTATGTTGATTTTTAGCTTCCTAGCTTTAACCATGGTTGAGATATTTGAATTCGTATTTTTCGGTTTAAGCGTTCCCCCTACCTCCCCCTGAACTCGTACACCCCCCAAAATTAGTATCCGCCTGAGATCCGCAACTACCTACAATCCCTCCAAAAATGAACTTTCTATCTTGAAGGGTTTGGGAGTTAATGTGCGCTGAGCGTACACGTCGGCGTACGGCGGACGGCGTACAGACAGACGGATTTTTTTTTTTTGCACATTTAGGCTATTTTAGTCATGAAACGCGAAAAAAAAAATTTTCAGGCTAGCAAATTTTTTTTTTCCCAAGTCGATCACAATACTTTATTATTCAAATAATAAAGTAATTGGTCGAAATAATACTTTTGTATGGGAGGGGGTGGTAGGGCAAGCGCAATTTTCAAACTTTTAAAGCAACTTCATTTGAATTATTTTTGTAAGTTCTTATGCAAAATTTGAAATTGATAGCTTTTAAGAGTTAGCTGATAACTGATTTCTTAAAAATGCTCGAAAAAATAATTTTGTATTGGAGGGGGTAGAGGAGGTAGGGGAATAGTAAAATTTATGACGCAAATTTCTTTCTTTTCTCATGTAAGGTGCTCGTACTAAATCATACTTTTGTATGGAAGGGGGTAGAAGTTTTAAAAGTTTTCGACCAGTTAATATTTCGTAAACTTAGGAATTTTTTTTAAATGCATTTCGCAAATTTTCAAGTTTCTACCTTTAAATTTCATTCAAAAATTTTCAGTTTATGTGGTTTTTTCATTGCACATGAAATACCTTGTGCACGGTAGACCAGGGGGGTCGGTGCATAACAATTGTGGAATTTTTATTATTTTTTCTGTATGTACAACAAATAGATGTATCCACATGGAAAATTTAAATTTTGTATCTTTCACCAGAGCCTTTAAAAAAAAACTTAAAATTTTCGACATTGTTGGTTACCACCTCCCTCCCCTTACACCTCTCGATCCAAAATTTTTACCAAATTTAAATCTATTTAGCTCCACAATTTGACAAAATTTGAATTTTATATCTACACTCAATTTTGAATTATTATGGTTTGAAATTTCGAAAGTGCACCATTTTTGAAATGCTCCCCATTTCCCCACTACTATTTTATCCAAATATTATATTTTTCTCGTATTTCTCTAGTATAGCTTAATTTGGGTTCTAAGATTCGATTACAGAGCTTAATAAATAGCCGAGCTATTGGGTTTTAAATGTTTTTCTTTGCACCCCCCTGACCCTCCCCCTTACAATAATTAGCTTTTGTCTAAACTGATTCTAGTGGATCTATATGCTAGCTTAACGGTCTCAAAATATCGATTTTTTATGGTAAGTAATTTTGAAGATATAATCATTTGAAAAAAAATTCGGCGACAATTGATTCTTAGCCTCCCTTTTTTGCACCCCAATGGATAAAAAAATTAAATTATTTTTAAAAGTTGTCCCACAAACCCCTCTATATGTATGTTGAGTTTTTGCTTCCTAGCTGTAACCATGGTTGATATATTTGAATTCGTATTTGTCGGTTTAAGCGCTCCCCCCGCCTTCTCCTGAACCCGTACACCCCCCAAAATGGGTGTCCGCCTGAGATCCGCAACTATCTACAATATCTCCAAAAATGAACTTTCTATCTTGAAAACAAAACAAAAATTATGACGCAAACTAGGAAAAAGACGCCAATCAGACAAAATATTACGGTAGGAGACTATAACCTAGAAAACGTAGACAACTTCATATATCTAGGGGCGAATCTATCGAAGGATGGAAGCGAACCCATCGAAATTAAAAGAAGGATAATGATGGCAAACAAGACTTATTATTCGGTACTTCCAATAATCAAAAACAAGAACGTGCACAGGAAAACAAAACTTAAGCTATACAAAACAATCATAAGACCTGTGCTATGCTATGGCAGCGAAACGTGGACATTAACTCAGGCGTCTGAAAAACTACTTAACGCCTTTGAAAGAAAGGTCCTCAGAAGAATCCTCGGACCTGTGAGGGAAGACTCGATCTGGAGAATACGATACAATAGAGAATTTTATGCCATCTTCGACAATCCAGAACTGTCAACCCTCATAAAATTTAAAAAGTTACAATGGGCTGGTCATGTGGAGCGGATGGATGACGGAAGAATTCCCAAACGCACACTAAAAGGGAAAGTCAACGGACAAAGACCGGTCGGAAAACCACGAAAGCGCTGGGAGGATTCGATTGACGCAGACACTGCTAAGATTTTCAAACTGGAGGACGCGGTCACTGAACCGAGATGGATGGAGGCAAAGCATTCATAAAATTAAAAAATTTACGAAATAACTAGGAATTGCTTTTTTAAAGGAAATCAAGGCTTTGCAGCTACTTGAAATCTTGCCAAACTTCATGGAATCTGATTTAGAAAACACACATGCGAACATTTTTCAATGGGGATGCGTTTTTGAGTTAATTCTTGAATCCACAATATGAGCACCTTTTCCGTTTTCTCTATCAAAATGTTTCTTGAATACGATGCTCGTTTAGCGCTTTCATTTGTGGCACTATTACTAGATTTATTTCTTTCACCTGCACGTTTTTGTATGCCTCTTCTAGTGGATTCACCTAATCCAAACTCTTTACCAAGAGCTGTGGATCCTTCACCTTCTGCTATTCGTGTTAAAATCGTAGTCTTAGTTTCTAAGGAAATTACCTTCCTTTTCGCTTTGTTTTTGCCCTGATTCATTTTTAAGGATTATGTCTAAAAATAAAATACAAATCCTAAAAATTTATTTCTAAATAGTAAAAATAATAAATTTACCTTCAACCGCACAAAAAAAAACGCATAAAAAAAATCGCACAAAAAACGACCGCACAAAAACAGGCTTGAGTGTATTAGCTTTTATAGTTTCCAAGATTCCTGTAAATTATTGAAAATGAGTCATTTTGTATGGGAGGGGGTTAAGGGGGTAGAGTGATTTTGCCCGTTCACAAACTTCGCCTTACTTTTTCGTCAAAAACGACGCGTACAAATTTATAACCTTCTAACTCAACGCGTTCTCAACCTAGGGAGCGCACAGACGAACGGACATCCGGTTTTGAGATTTTTGAGCGACAATAAATATTTCTGTACCTTTAGCGCGAGCATTATTTCTTGGTGTTACAAACTTTAGAGCAAACTTATAATAATTTCAACTTCCTATATCCATCGCTCCTTAATGCCATTGAATCCTGGAATGCTGACGCATCCCCGTCCCATCCTTTTTTTACGTCACAGGTTACTCCCAGGCTTATGTCAGTTTATTTCGAGACACCTTTATTAAAAGAGTTAGAATTATACATTTACCGGGACTTGAAATCACAATCTTCGAATTGTACACGATACCCAATAGGCTGGATATACCCAGGACTGAGTACATCAATGCTCGTAAATAAATAAATCTGCTAATGAAACTTCATCCTCATTCACTGTTCAACAATGTATCTGAATGTATATAATTTTTGTATAATCGACATTGAGCCTTTCATTCCCTGTTATAATCGAAAATACAAAGAACGCCGACCTCTTTACTGCGATTCGTCATCAGATTTAATTACCTTAAGCAGGTGTGGCTCAACATCGCATCATACATTTGAGATAAAACTTGCATGCGTAATAAATACTGTCGGATAAAAATTTTTTTCGATTAACAATTTGTCATCTCTTATCTTGCAGAAATGTACGTAGTCTTCACGGATCTGTCGTTATGTTTCTCATTAAGTGTGGTCAGCCTTACTTGTACGGCCTGATAATAATGAAAGTCGCCCATAAAATATGTTGCGTATTATCAGCTCTGACATTAATTATGGAAAAGTAGAAACTTTTATTGCCAGAAAATGAATGTTTATTACGCTCGTATAGTCGCTGTTCCAAGTTAAAATTGCCAAAAATGAGTTAAAGTTTATTAATTTTTTTTTTTTGTGTGTTAGATCGTAACCGCCCTAGCTATATATTTTTACAAACCTTGTACGCCTGCATCACATAGACACAGAGTATCTATGAAGTATGGAATTGTATATTTGAGAATTGTGTTTATGAGCTCATGCCTGATAGTTTGAGCTGAAATGTGCAAAGTTCCAAAAAACGCTTAGTTAGTAGATGTCCTATCTTATCATAAGCGAAAAAAAGCCGTTTGATTTGGTCTAAGATTTCAACTCGTGAATAAATGACGAATAGCATTTTTTTGTATTAATCCATTCGTCTTATCGATGACGGCTGGGAATTAATTGTTTAAATATTTTTCCGCAACCAAACCCTGTTTTTATGCGATTGCGCTGACAGATTGATTTTAAATTACTCTACCTGTTTGACAATTTTAAGTTAAGTTTAAAAATAAAATTCAAACTCAATTGTGTACGATACCATGGATTTCAATAACTTTTAATGAAAACAAAATAAATAAACTTTAGTGAATAGTAAATGGATTAAGATACTTTAACAATTTGCATGAATAAAATCTTAATCTGTAGGTAGAAGTTTTTCTTTTGCAGTAATATTGAAAACGCTCCGTTAAATACTGTAATTATTTCGTAGGTGTGACATGAAACATAAGTGTATACACACATAGTAAGCATCACATGAGGGTTTCAATGTATGCGCTACGCTATCTCATATGATCTCGGTCCAACGGCCTTAGAGTTATAAATATTGTTTAATCAATTAATTATTCTCTATAGTTAGATGGGCAAAAAACCCCAATCTTCGCAGCGACATAGTAAACAGCTTTCTTTAGAGCGCACATTCAATGAGCACACTGTCTGTAACTGAAATCTATAGCCGGCAGCTATTTGGCTCCGAATTGGCTAGTCCTCAAATGCGTAGGCACAATTTTTTCGTTCAGTTGTCAACATTTGTCACAGAACTCAAGTTCCTTAGCGAACCAGTTAGACACTAGAAAGTTTAATAAAAAGTTTGTATGTACCATAAATGAGTCTCAATTTCTGAAAATAAGCATGTCGACTGTTAGCGCGTGGCAATTTGCAGTATTATGCTGTTTGAACGTTTAAGCTGCTATGATATCTAATTTACTAAAAAAAGCATTCCATTTTTTCAATCGTAAAATTTAATGATATAAATATTTTTGTGATGATTTTTTTTTTTGAATCACTGCAATTTATTTGCCCGGCTTGGAAAAATACCAAAGAACAGAGGCTCTCAAAATATTACTCAAAAACCTTCTAGGTGGAATGGGTGCTAGCCAATTAAAAAGACTCCGTAGCATAGTGACACCTTGCTCGTTCATAGTCAACAAATCTTCGGTTCGATTTCAATTGCAATAAAAAATTATTCGAATTAAATTGGACAAAATATTTGGAAGTATAACAGTCCACTTCTAGAAGCAGTGACGTAACTAAGAGCAGGGGCGTCCCCTCGTGCAATTTTCACAGCGCCCTCCCCATCCAGAGACACGATAATTGCGGTGCAATTTTTGTTCAAGTTTTTAATGCAAAAATGAGACGCTGTGCAAATTTTTACGCTCTAGATGGAATCTGAGAGTATTATAAATTTGCTCTATTATCTATTACCGTAATCATGGTAAATTTATTTATTTCTTTAAAAATCCTCTCACTCCTTCTACCACCTCCCATACAAACTGCACTATTTCCATTTTTTTTAACTACCCATAAAATTTACGATCCTCAAATTGGTTGTCTAGCATTTTGGTATCACTATAATTTGATATGAGAAGAAATTAGTTTGATCCCCTTTATCACCTCCCATGCAAAGTGATACAATCCTATAACTTTTTAGTAAGTTGATTTTCTTAGCAATTATTGAAGGTAGTGCTCTAAAATTTAAATAAACTGCCAACAAGTCGGGTGAAACTTTATTATTTTTAGGATAAGTTGCGGATGCATGGAAAGTCAATATGCAGGTTAGAGTGGTTTGGGAGGCTAAGTGAAAGAGAATTCTTGGGCAGGGCTGTTATTAATTTAACAATACAGTTCAGTCGCGATAATGTTTTGTTTTGTTTTCATTAATGCGTAGTCCAACTTCCCTTACTACCGAGTCAAGGTTTACAAATACCTCCTTGGCACTCTCCAGAGATCTTGCAATGATATCTATATCGTCGGCATATGCTGCGAGTTGTGTGGATTTGAAGCATAGTGTTCCCTTGGTGTCAACAGGAAGTTTCCGAACAACATATCCGAGTGTCAAATAGAACAAGATTGGTGCGAGGCCGTCATCTTGCTTAAGGCCGTTGTAAAGCTTGCTTTTAATTTCCTTCAGACACCACCGCCTCTCGGTGCCTTCAAACTCTGGTCCCCCTCGCAACACGGGGGAGAGCCGGGGGTGTTTAAGCCACTGTCTAAAAGGTTAGTATACTCAGAAGATGTTTTCTCCTCGCTTTCTGTCCCCAAAATCATCAACAACTGTCAAATATTGGTAGTACAAATTGAAAACCGCCGTTTTCTTTTTTTTTTTTGCCAAATTCGAGTTTTTATTGTGCAAAAAAAGTTAAATATTTATCACAACTTTTTTCCACAGCATACGGATTCCACGTACAAAAAAAACTGCGCTTCTTAGCCGATCCTCGAATCGATTCAATTTTCGGCTTCTTTGTAAGAATGGAAGTGCTGCTCAGCCAGACCATGCGCCATCGATCGGAATAGGTGGTAGTTGGAAGGGGCGATGTCTGGAGAATACGGGGAGTGCGGTAGAACGTCCCATTTCAGTGTTTTGAGAAAGGTTTTCAAAACGTGAGCAACATGTGGCCGAGCGTTGTCGTGCGGCAAAATTGTATTGCAGCTGTTTGTCCTTCAATGCTTGACTCAATCGCATTAGTTGCTTTTTGTAGCGACTCCCGTGATGGTTTCACCCGATTGCAGCAGCTCATAATACCCCACGCCGAGCTGGTTCCACCAAATACTCAGCATGATTTTCGAGTCATGGATGTTGGGCTTGGCCGCGGTATCTCCACGATTTTTTTCACTTTGCATTATCGTGATGGATCCACTTCTCATCGCCAGTGACGATGGGATGCAAAAACCCTTCCTTTTTTGCTACTGGAGCAGCTGTTCGCATGTGAAAAAATGCCTTTCGACGTTTCTTGTCTTCAACTCGTATGACACCCATTTTCCTTGCATTTACATCATTCCCAAGCTTTTTAAACGATGTGGAATGGCTTTTTGAGTCACGCCCATTGAAGTGATTGTTGCGTTTGGCATGAATCTTCGTCCAGTAATGTGTCCAATTCTGCGTCTTTAAACTTTTTAACCACTCCGTCATGCTCTTGCCTTGCACGCTGAAATCACCCATTTTATGGCGTTGAAACCATTCGCGGCACGTTCTTTCATTAATAGCACCCTCACCATAAGTTTCATCATTCACCGCGCCTCAGCCGCAAATTTTTTTGAACTGAAGGCAACAAGTTCAACTTCCCGCAAATGACGCTAATTTGGCTCAAATTTCGACATATTCGCGCACAAAAAAGTATATGACGCCGATAAAATTTCAAAAAACTAATAATGAGGAGTTGCTGACAGATCCTTCAGTTTACCGTGTGACGTTTCTGATCCACCTTAGATCAGCACTTACTGCAGGCGCCATCTATTGGAGAACGGCGAGTTTCAATTTGTACTCCTGATATATACATAAAATATTAAATGATTTAAGTTTGGACAAGGGTTTTCTAGTCCTTGGTGCACCGCTGGATCTTTTGTGCATCTCATCTATTCACAGCTTCTACAAAATACCGGCTGTCTCGAGGAAGCGCAGTGTTGTATTAAGGAGAGATCGACTTGCGTCACCTGTGCTTCGTAGATGCTTCCCGAAGAGATGATGTCCGCTGTGTGCGATTGCCACGCATTCACATAGTAGAGTATATGCTCCGCAGGTTTTTCTTCTTTCCGGTAAAGTATGGACAAGGAGACATGGGTCCATTTGATGGGCTTTTTCAACTTAGATAAGGCATCGAAAGCGAGCTTCATGCTACTGAGGAAAATACCGCAATGCTATATCTATGAGGAGGCGATTTTTTAGTCAAAACGTCAGCCTTATAATCGTCCTGGCACTCATCGGTGTCAGATGTGGTTATTTTGCGCTTGGTTTTTAAGAATTTGAGTACATTCCCATACTAGTTTTGAGTAGATTTCGTGCGACGAAGGTGCCAAGAGTGCAGCTTGACTATTAGAGAGGTTATACACACTTTTCTTAATGTATCCCTTCTCCTTGTTTCGATTGCGCACCTTCTGATGGCATACACCTCGGCATGAAATTAGGTAGAATACCTTCCTAGACTGTATGAATTTCTGGCCTTGGCGTATTGTCCATATATTTCCGTTCTTACTCCTTTATAGGTTTTTGAGTCATCTGTGTACCATACAAAGGCGCCATTTTCGAACGGACGATGTGTAGCCCATTCTGTCTTTGTTGGTATGAGTTGGATGACTTCAATAAGACCTGTGGAACGCCAGTTTAAGTGAGTGCTCACTCGTGCCTTACAGTCATCTGTTCTGGCTTCTCTTGCATTAAGGAGATGAAGTAGAGGAAAATTTATTTTTGTCTTTAGGTTTGCATTAGAAGCTGTGCGAATTGCTCCAGTTATAGTATCGCTGAGTAGGTGAGAATGCAGTATATTGATATTTGGTTTCATCGTCCAAGTTTTGCCTGAATGCGATCTTCTTAGAGTAATCTGTTGTCCTGTTGGGGTTTATGGTCAGTCCGTATTTGCTGCACCATTGTTCAACGGTACCGACTGTAGTATTTTGGAGAGTCTGCTTTCCACTTTCCCTCTGAACTTGATTACAGATCATTTGTATATCCCTGTATTACCATTCACTTGTTGTTTCTTCTTCTACAATGGCGCTACAGCCCAAATCGGACCTTGGCCTCCTGACATGCAGGTTCCTTAACATTTTCATTACTTATTGTAGAAAGGTTGTTAGCCCTTCGCACAACCCTCTTTCTACGAATTTTTCATTTTCGTAGAATGAGGTGACCAAGGTATATCCAAGCAGGCAATGTGTTGGAATTATATATTGCGCCGACCAGGATTTGAACTCGCGACCTTCGCATTACAAGACCAACACGCTACCTACTAGGCTACACCCTAGCACTTGTTGTTTAGTTCATCCAATAGTCCATGCACCACTAGTGATCACAATATCGTCGAGAGTAAATTCCTTGTATACAGTCTCTGTTGGTTAGAAAAACCACTGTGTCACTAATCGTCTGTGATCTCACTATCGTATTACGAGTATTAAGCGGACGAATAGGTCTTTGTTTTGCTCCGCTACTATCGATTCAATAGTCGCAGACTCAAATGTCCAGGAGCGCACGGAGCGCGATTTATTTACATTCTATCGCACTGGCTATATAGTCAGCCAGATTGATTAGTGCGGTCGCAGTGCATTTGTTTTGCTGATGCCTACCAATAACCGGAGTCTGTGAATTTCGTCCCGTATGTGTCTTTAAATGACGTTTTCCGTGGTCTCAGGCAACAATGATGCTAGTCTTACGGGTCTATACATCCTGGGTTAGCCTGGTTCCGGCTTTTAGTAGGTATCTTTTAACCTTAGACTTGCGCCATATCGAAGGTATGCACCTCCCAGAGCAAGAAGCTGTAGAGGTTCCCATTCGTTCTTTGTGGCGGTGCCTTCTGGACCTTTCAAGAATCCTATATTTTGGCGAGGTCCTTCTGGTATGTCTTATAGAACTTTCCGGGGAGTAATTTATGTCTTCGTAGAACCTTTTTCAAGATTGCCGACTTTCTCAGTTTCTTGTTGTACTTTAATATTATGTAATCCTCGAAGTTCCTCGAGCTCTTGGTCTTGATTAAAAGTCTGATGTTTTACCCGAAGTTCGGGTACTAGCTTCGCTTCGGCTTTAGTTAAATAATTTTTTATAGTAAGTATTGATCACTGAAAGAAATGAATACAAAAACTATCTAAACAATAGATGATTTTCAGCCTGCTAATTGATTTAGACAAATTTACTACTTAAAATAGTTCTACATATCTTCTAAACATTTTGTATTATCATCCAATACAATAGTAGATGGATCGATTTAATTAGTCAGTTTGTCTATTATTTTTTTTCTGTGATGATTGACTCTTGCGATTGCTCCGCGCAGGACTTAATGTCTGCAATAGTTATAAGGTGGGAATGTTTGAAGTTGGAAGAAGAGTCTGAAAATATCCTGAGACCCATCTTGCAGCTTTTTTTTGTAGTTAATTTCAACTTGATTTTACGAAACATCATCACATTAAGTCGAATTTATTTCCTTGCGATCTGATATGGTGATCTCATTGGGTACGTCCCAGTTATCAACTCGTGCGCTAATATACGATACATCGCGTCGACTGTTACGTCAACTTCTTATTGTCTAGATTAATTAAGAAATTTGGATGTATTACTGTTGTTTATTGTGCTAAGTGAGTTGCTAAATAATGATTCTAAAAGGTTCTGCAATCTTTTATTAACGTTGCTGCTGCTCAAAGTTTTAGATGGATTTTCGCAACCTATAAATAACTCCGTGTTTTGTTTCGGTAATATGTCTCCTGGACTTCTACGTTCTTCGGAGTCTGATGGGCTATACCGCGAGTCAATAATTAGCTTATTCAACTAAGTCTGTTTGTTTACTGTTTGCAAGACTAGTTATGAAGTACATTACCTGATATCGAGAGACCCTTGCTAGTTCACGGAGGATATATGGTTTCTGAATGAGTACTTCGTTCAAGAACTCGTTTTAAAACTACATCATAGAACGACAGTGGCTATCTTGGTTCCTGCAGGTTAATTTAGACGCAAATCAGCCATTTTGATTCACGGCTAACTTCCTTCCCAACTGGAACGGGGGTTCTAGCAGATTTGTTCAATATCTTGTGTATACAACATGGCTTCATGTTAATTTTGCGCAGTGCTTCTGTCGATATTGAAATTAAGTGTGCGAACCACCTTATCATGTACCCTACTCATCAGTTAGGTTAGGTTAGGTTTGTGGAGGGGTTGAACAGCAATGTAGGCCACCAGTACGCCTCCGTATTTATACCATATAAGTTACATACTATTTAGTCAGCCTGCTCTATCGGTGAAACTAGTGAGCTTCATAGGTTCAAGGGACCGGAGATCATTCAGTACTCTTCGATATTTTGTATTCGAATTATTTGGAGGCATGAGCAATGGCCGATGAAATGCTTTACGGCCTCTGCAAATGCTATTGGTTGTAAGGCGATGTCTTCGAGTGTGTTTCCTAAGAAGACAGCGGCCCGTGACTGTACCTACTAGTAGCCGTATGGAGTTTCGGTCGAGTCTCAATATTTTTATTGACTTCCCTCTTTCAAAGCGACACCATAGCATTTTTATTGTGTTACACGAGTCGCTTTGTAACCATTTGAGATTTTCTCTTATCCACACTTTGTTGGCGTATAATGTCTTTATGACTCTCAAGGCAATTTCAACATTGTCTGTTGCCTCAACGGTGGCAGGGGCCGATCCGTACCTGGGCAACTTGTCCGCCATTTCGTTTCCAGGTGTATCCGGATGACCCAGAATCCAGCAAAGTCGCAAAGTGTAGGTTTTGTCCAGCTCAGAAGTGATTTTCACGCCCATATCCTGTCTGTTAACGTGTCCATTATAGGCACTACGAGTTTGGGCATACTATCTTTTTCCAGAAGCGTGAGCTCTGCCTCTGACGCTTAATTTGCGTTTTGAACAACCATTTACTCGTTCTTCACAGAAGTCCTGACGGATCCACGACACTTTCGATAGCCTCCTTGTAAGAAATTTCTGCCGTCCTGTCGACTTTGGAGCAGGTCGTGCCATCTGGGCGGTGACTGGGTTTTTTCACTTAGTGGACAGTGGTTGTATGCAGAGTTTCAAGACTTCTGCATGTTCTGGGGCAAAGAAAAACACTTGAAAATGAATATCTCAACTATCTCTTAAGCTATATAATTGCAATTGGAACATTTATTAAGCTATACTAGCGGAGAGAATAATATGAGAAAAATATAGTATTTGGACAAAATAGTAGTGGGGGGAAAATGGTGCAATTTCCAAACAGTTATATCTCAAAAATGAGGACAGATATCTAATTGAAATTTTGTCAGAACTACATAGTCTTTAATTTTGGAAAAAAATTTAAGTTGGGGGTGTAAGGTGAGGGAGGTAGTGAACAGTAATGTCGAAAATTTTAAGTCATTTTTTTAGAACTCTGGTAAAAGATAAAAATGAGAAAAAAACAACACAAAAACTTAAAATTTGGAATGAAATTTTACGGTAGAAACTTGAAAATTTGCGAAATGCATTTAAAAAAAATCTCTAAATGTATGAAATATTAACTGGTCGGATACCTTCAAAACTTCTTGCCTCCCCCATACAAAATTGTTTTTTCGTCCATTTTTAAGAAATCAATTATCACCTAACTATTAAAAACTATCAATTTGAAATGTTGCATAAAAACTTTTAAAAATAGTTGAAACTATATTGCGTCAAAAGTTTTGAGAGCTCGCTTACCCTTCTACCCCCTCCCATACATACCTTATGATTTCGACTAATTTCAATAAATCAACCAAAAAATTGAAAGCTTCGCACTTGTAATTTTGTACGAGCACCTTACAAGAGAAACGAAATGAAACTTCCCTTACCTCCTCTACCCCCTCCCCCCTCCCCTCCCCATATAAATGTTTGGTTTCGTGAATGTAAAATGCACCAAGTTTTATGAAAATTTTATGGAACTTCGTTAAGAAAGTGACAGTCTATACTTAAAATATTGGACGTGATTCAAGCAATCAATTCAAAAATTATTATCATCCACCCACCCTTACTATCACCCTTCTCCCCTGATTATATGCACTGGAGCTATTAATCGTATTCGCAATTAAGTGTTAAATTGACAACAATTCTGCTCTGGAACCCAATTCCACTTAGTCTTTCCTAACCACTCTAACCTGCATATTGACTTTCCACGCATACTTAACTTGTCCCAAGAATAACAAAGTTGCGCCTGACTTGTTGGCAGTTTATTTGAAATGGTTGCATTTTCTCATAATTAAAAGTTTTACGATTTGTCATTGTCACTCACTTTAGAATAACTGAATGAACTTTCAGGCATTTTTCCTGGTTCTCATAAATGAAAATAAATGAAACATTTATAAATAACATTAATTACTAAATCGATTAATTTTCGATTTTAACCTCTGCATCATATTCAAGTATTTTTGTGACTTCTCGAACTTTTCAAATTTCGCATACCTGCATTTAAGCAAGTTCTGTTGGTTTTAAAATTAGAACTTTTTAAATAATAAACACAGTAATAAAATTTGTTTTTCTTAGTCAGAAGCTCTACAAACATATTACTGCAAATTATTAATATAGACTGACGAAAATAGCGAAAAAAACTTACATCCTTGTTCAAAAATACCATACATTGCATAACCTCGCATATGAAAAAAGTCGAGAGAAGGTTCGATTGACTACTGACTCGTACCTTGACCTGAAATTTACCTTCTTTTCAGTAGAAGGCGTAACCAAGACGTTAAAGCTACGTTCATAATTCTTTTTTACGGCGCTCATCATTTAATTATAGTGACAAGTGAATACTTCGTTGTCTTAAAATATTATCACGTAAAGGTGTTAAAATGTACATTTACAATTTAATCAAACCTGTTCTGCGCGCTCAGCACATAACACTAAATCATTATTATTTTTAAATCTTTTATTTACTTTCATTAAAAAGCAGCTGTCTAAATTTCCTTAACATTAACATGACGCATTTAAAAATAGATTTTCTTTTTGAATCCTTCTTTATTAAAAGCCACACTCACATTTTTATTTTTAAGAACTCAAAACATGTGCCACTTACTTTATTTTCTTAAATTTTCCCAAAATGACTCAGTTTATTGACTAAATTTTGTAATAAAAGAATATCAAAGAACTTTTTCTTTTTTTCCAATTGGATGTTGTTTCCTTTAGCGGAAATGTACTACATGGCCATGATTCTCTGCACCATTGAAATTAAATTAGTGCTCGTTAATTTGTTCCTATGGATTAACAAATGACGTAAAAAAAATATTAATAATAAACAAAACGAAAAATTAAATTAAAAATTATTTTTAGCACAATTTTTGCACATGGTTCGTCGAATCGACTTGCATTCTGTTATCGATCACGGATTAATGGCTCATCTATTATTCATCTATCCCATCACTTATCTTGCAAAATTTTCAATGAAACTTTCCTTGGTAATATTGTACATATACTCGGCAGAAAAAGTCTACGTACACACTCAACACATCCAACATATGGACCGTTTATTTTGAAAGTGGTGTAAGTCCATATTCTCTTGTTTCGAGAAAATTAGAGGTTAGCATATCTCTTAATTAATTAATAGCCTAGGGTATAATCTAGTGGGTAGCGTGTTTGGTTTACAATGCGAAGTTCGTGAGTTCAAATTCCGGTCAACGCATAATTCCACTACACTACCTGCTTGAATATACCTTGGTTACCTCAATCTACGAAAATGAAAAATTCGTAGATAGAGGGTTGTGCGAAGAGCTAACAACTCTTCCGCAATAAATAATGAAAATGTTAAGGAACCTGAAGGTCAGGAGGCCAACGCCCGATTTGGGCTGTAGCGCCATTGAAGAAGATATCTGTTAATTAATAAATTTAGGCAAATTATATGAAGTCTGGCAATGTTTCTATTGTTTTATAAATATTTAATTTGATTATATAGATTTGTTTTAGGCGAATTAGACTACAAAATACATATTTATGGACTGTAAATGGACTTACACCACTTTCAAAATTAGACAACTGTAAAAATCGTTTAATTTCAATTTAAAAAAATCAAAAATCACTTCATTTTAATCCAATTTTGTTTACAAATACTTATGACAAGATATAAAATTTAATTTTAGACACTAAGTACATTGTCAAAATTACAAGATACTGATAGTATTTACTTATGCTCTGCATGTGGCAGTGTCTCGAAATATGCATGATGCACCGGAGGTATATAGGGTAGTAACTGCTTCATGTCTTTATATTTTTCGTAAGTAATAGGCCTGGCATTTTGGTACAAAGGCGCCAGGGCGATTTTTTCAAACTTTAGCGGTCTTCCAGGACGTGTAGGTAATAAATTAATAGTTTTAAACTCTGCGTCTTTCATCGATGTTTTATATAAAATAGTATATGGTGCACTTTTGAGAAACCTCAACCAACATATTTGCAACCAATTGACCTGTTCGCCATTAGTGTTTTTTTTTATCTGTTTATACTCTAGATGGAATCTGAGAGTATTATAAGTTCGCTCTAAGGTTTGTAACGCCAAGAAATAAGGCTCGGAGAAAAAAATTGATGAATACAGAAGTTAATATTATCACTCAAAAATTTCAAAACCGGATGTCCGTCCGTCCGTCCGTCCGTCTGTCCGTCCGTCTGTCCGTCCGTCCGTGCGCTCTCTAGCTTGAGAACGCGTTGAGCTAGAAAGTTCAAATTTTGTACACGTCGTTTTTGACAAAAAAGTAAGGTCAAGTTCGTGAACGGGCCAAATCGCTCCACCCCTTCTACCCCCTCCCATACAAAATGACACAATTACGCAATTTGACAATAAACGGATTTGCTCAAAAAGTATAAAAGTTATTGGCCTGAAATTCAGAATATATTACTTTTATGATAATGTCAATCTATCATATAAAAATTGTGCGTGTCCTCCCCCTCCTTCTACCACCTCCCATACAAACTGTACTTATCATGAATTACTCTAAGCCAATTTCCTCAGTGCTTATAAAATTCAGCGGGCTGAAATTGTGCACCAAATACTTATTTAAAATTGTTAGTAAGGTCAAAAAAAATGAGATGATTAACTTCATCCCTTCTACCCCCTCCCATACAAAATGACACAATTTTGCAATTTCACAATAAATGGATTTACTCAAAAAGTATAAAAGCTATTGGTCTCAATTTTGGTATATATTACTTTTTTAATCATTTAAATCTACAGTACAAAAATTATTTGCTTCCTCCCTTTCCTTCCACCCCCTCCCATACAAACTACACTTTTTCCTGAAATGCTCTAAGCCGATTTTCTCAGAACATATAACATTTGTTGAGCTCATATTTTGTAATAAATATTTAATTAATATTATTACTAAGATGAAAAAAAAAATATTTGATTTGCTTCACTACTTCTATCCTCTCCCATACAATATGACACAGTTTCACAACTTCACAAAAAATCGATTTTCTTGAAAATTATGAATGGCACTAGTCTGAAATTTAAGGGATGCCAATTTTATAATATTCCTAGTTATTTCTGAAAAAATCATCAAAATCCCCCCACTCTTTCTACCACCTCCCATACAAACTGCACATTTTCACTAAATCAAACTCACTAATTTTCTCAGCTCCCATTCAGTTTTTGGAGTAAGCATTTTGTATAAAACATTTTCATAGCTACTTTAGCATGATGTCGAAAAAATTAGTACAATGCTATCATCCCTTCTAACACTCCCCATACAAAATTTCTTGTGATCACAAAAAATTCTATTTCATCTAGAGTATCGTAAGATTGCGCTTTACGCGCAATCGTAGCCCTGTTATGTTTTTTAATCGCATTTTGAAGATTTTTTGTTGAAACGAAATTCTCTCGTTTCATTTCATGTAAAATGAATTTGTCATGTTTTCCACAATGTTTTATTACATCATAATAATCTTGTGGTGTGTACAGAAAATTCTTTTTTTGCAATGCCATTTCTATGATGCCAAAATCTGCATCGTTCGGAAGGTATGAATGCCCCGAAAGTAAAAATTTGTGGTCAATTATGTCAATGTTATTTTCCAACGACTGGGTAACCTTCAACCACATCAATGCCATTTGTAAATTTCGATTTTGCCCAGTACACATGTCACTGTAGGCAATAACACGGCTTTGGGTCGTTACATTTTCTAAATGCCTCAAACAACAAGAAGCTACTTCTTGCGATCCCCTGGAAGCAATAGTTTCGTCCCACACATACATATTAACTTTATTATCGTGGAAATTGTGAAAACCCTCGTTTAAAACATACATATTTCGCTTGTAATATGCGATTGAGACAGATAATTTCGGGTAAGGTAAGGCTTTTTGTAAGTCAAAAGGGAAGGCAAAGTATGTATCAGGATTTTCTGATGCCAGAATTTTATCTTCTTGTAATGCTTTTCTTGCTAATTCAGCATTTTGCAAGTGAACATCATGTCTTTCTACAAGAATCGTTTTTTCTTCGTCATCAGTTGTTGTCTTAATTTTCATGTTTAAGAAATCGCATTTCGCACAGGTATCTTTACGTGGCAAATGGAAGTGTAACTTGAAATCTCGTTTAAAGATTTTCCTATATGTCCATTCATTAACTGAATTCAGGTTATTTTCCTTGCATTTTTCCAAGTATAAATTATACATGAAAAATAACAGACTACTGATCGGCAACCATCTGTTAAGCCACCTACCCCTGTCAATTGGACTTACACCACTTTCATAATCGATGATTATGCAATTTCATTTACCGACCGATTTTAAGTTGTTCAAAACAAGGGAATTTTTTAA
This sequence comes from Chorisops tibialis, assembly GCA_963669355.1. NCBI lineage: Eukaryota > Metazoa > Arthropoda > Insecta > Diptera > Stratiomyidae > Chorisops > Chorisops tibialis. Next base: position 274,824,884 of record OY770262.1, read on the forward strand.
GAAATTAAACACGGACTAGTTATACATAAAAAATTTACATTAAATTAAGCATGAATTACGTGATATCTCATTTTTTTTTAAAAATGGACTTACACCACTTTCAAAATAAACGGTCCATATCTATGAAAAACATCGTTTTAAGTAATTTATTTCATAATAATTTTTTTTCTTTTTTTCATGACTTTATTAAAAACATAAAACAAAACAAAAATGATGATTATTGTACTCCATAAAAATATTAAAATTAAAAAACGAAAACAAATCCTGAATTGCAACAATAAAAAGTCTGCGCACAAATATTTCTTTTCAAAATAAAACAATTGTTTTTCCTCGTTAATAGCTTGTGGGATCCTCGTCTGTTTATTACTTCCCACAACCGTTTTTGCATGGAATCTACCAGCTTCTTAGTGAACTCTGGTGCTATTGAATTCCACTCCTAGATCAGGACTTCCTTGAGCATCACCTTCGACGTTATTGTGTGCGCTCGAATCCTTTGTTCCAAGTGATACCACAAATGCTCTATTGAATTAAAGTCAGAAGGTGTACGAAGCTGATTTTGGGCATTATACAGCAACCAGAGTCTTACTACCTCCGTAGTGTGCTTAGGGTCGTTGTCTTGTTGGAAGTAAAAGTTGTCGCTTAAGCCCAGATGTTCTGCACTTTTCTTCAAATTGCGCTTGAGAATATTAAGGTAGTCTATTTTATTTATAATACTTTCAATAAACTCCATTTTTCCAACTCCTACACTAGCCATACACCCCCATATCATAACACCGGCACCACCGTGCTTTACTGTTGGACAGAGATTTTTTACGTCGAAGGCCGCGCCAATTTTTCTCCGACCTTTGATTCCAAAAATACAAAATTTACTTTCATCCGAGAAAATAACTTGTTTCCAAAATTCTTTTGGCTTATTTATGTGTTTCTTAGCAAACACCAGCCGCTTGAGTCTGTTTACTGTTGTTATAAATGGCTTTCTACGGGCAACGCGTCCGTGATACCCATATTTCCTAAGAATTTTACGAACACCATCATCAGAAATAGACTTGCGGTACTTTGCTTTGATGTCCTTTGCCATATCAGCTGCAGTTAATCTAGGATTAGCCTTCATCGTTCGGAGCAAACTCCGAGTTTGCTGAGGGCTCAACTGTGGAGGACGGCCAGATCTGGGTTTTGAAACCAAAACTCCTGTGTTTTTGAAGTTGTTTACGACTCGTTGGACAGATGAATGACTTCTGCTGACTATTACACCTATTTCACGATATGACGTACCTTTTTTTCCACAAATCCACGATAATTTTCCTTTCCCCAAATTCAATTTCCTTTTCTTTATTAGACATCTCTTACTTAACGTTTTTTAGCAATTATTTTTAACGCAAACCTTAGATAAAAACAAGTTTATCAGCTTTCCTACACAAACGTTATATTGTTATTAATGATTTAACTGCAACTCAGAGACTTTGACTTCCCTTTTTACGCTTTGAGTACAGACTTTTTGTTCCTGGAATTTCAGACTATTTTTCGTTTCCGAATTTTACCGTTGTTTTAGAGTACAGTAATTCTCATTTTTGTTTTGTTTTATGTTCATAATGAAGTAATGAAAAATAGGAAAAAAAAAATATTTTGGAATAAAATGTTAGAAACGATGTTTTTTATAGATATGTCGGATGTGTTGGGTATGTACGCAAACTTTTTCTGCTGAGTGTATGTATCTCCAGTTAAAAAAAATAATGTGTTACAAGTGACCTCTATGAAAAAACACAGGTTATACGATGTATGCACGATGCCAGAAAATCCATGATCTCGTGCTACGAGATCGACGAGTGAAAGTGCGTGAGATAGCTAAGGCAGTCTCATCTCATATTAATGTGTTTGGAATATTTTGAAAAATCATTTGAACATGTGGAAGTTATCCGCAAGATGGCTGCCACGTTTGCTCACAATCGACCAAAAACGCAACCTTGTGACAACTTCACAGCACAATTTGCAACTGTTTCAGTGTAATTCAAATGAATTTTTTCGTCGATTCATAACTGTTGATGAAACATGGATCCACCACTACACTCCAGAAACCAAACAACAGTCAAAACAATGGAATGGAAGCCGGCTCAAGCGCACCGAAGAAGGCAAAAACCGTTCCATCGGCTGAAAAGGTTATGGCGATAGTATTATGGGATTTCAAGTAGTCGGTAAAAAACTGACTATTTGTAGGAAGGAAAAACAATAACGGGAGCATATTATACTCAGTTATTGGATCGACTGAATGCTGCAATCAAGGAAAAACGGCCGCATTTGGCGAAGAAAAAAGTGCTTTCTTATCACGACAACGCTCCAGCATTCCACACGTCTGCTGTTGCAGTGGCAAAATTATTGGAATTACGCTACGAATTGCTTCCTCAACCACCGTATTCTCCAGATTTGGCTCCGTGTGACTTTTTCTTGTTTCCAGACTTGAAAAAATGGCTTTATTTATTTATTTATATTAGGGGAACACGTGAGAGCACTGCGGCCTTTTTGGCCTATTGTGCGATTATTGCCCCCTATACCCTACCATAACTCAATAGCTTTAGCTAATTTGAGTATCTGTAAGGGAGCCATGTTGGCTAGTTCCTCGGTGGAAATGAAACCTTTCCCCAGAAGATTATGCCTTTCCCTTGCCACTGCTTCACAGTGACATAGGATATGTATTGTCGTTTCTGAGTCTTCGAGACAGAGACGGCATATGTCGGTTTCAGCTAAGCCCATATTATTGAGGTGGTGGTTCACACCACTGTGCCCGTCATTAGGCCAATTAGAGTACTAATATCGCTCTTTCTGAATTTTAGGATATCTTCCACTTTGTTTTTTTATGGTATGATTAGTTTTTTTGAGGTTTATAAGCCTGGAAGTCTATTCCAGTAGATTTTGTTTTCTTGTTCAACCCACTTCTTAAGTGTCGAACTTTGATGCCCTTTTGGTTTTCCGCAGAATGGCTCTGGACCAATAAGGTTTTTTTCCGCGCCGTTTTTTGCAAGGCGATCAGCCTCTTCGTTTCCCTCAATTCCCATATGTCCTGGTACCCACATTAAGGTTACGTCGTTCCTTTTCCCCAGGATGATTAGGTCTTGAAGACAGTCCCAAACTAACCTCGATCCGTGTTTATTGGATGTTAGGGCTTTGAGAATAGGATATGCATTGATTTGTTGCGATGAGCTCTCCTTATATTCTCTTGGATACACAGCTCCATTGCAATTAGTTCAGCCTGGAAGATTGTGGCTTCTTTGTCGAGTGGTTTTGAAACCGAGACGTTAGGGCCTTTGACTCCGGCTCCTGTCCCCTCAGAGGTGCGCGAACCATCTGTATACCAGATGGTTGATCCCACTTCTATTTCAGGTAGCGAGGATTGCCAGTCCTTGCGTTCTCTGATTACAACTTTGAAGGGGGTTTCAAAGTTATATTTTGTCGGCATGGCATCCGATAGTGTGGAGGTTAGAACCTCCGATTTTGGGTTTCTTAGGATTTCGAGGTGGCCTCTAAAATCCCCTGGTTTGTACTTGTTTTCCCTCTGAATGCGTAACACCCCTTTGATAGCTTCCTTTTTTATTTGTAGATGTATCGGAGGGAAGTTAAGGAACATTTCCATTGCCGCTGTGGGACAGGTTTTCATAGTTCCTGTGATACCAAGACAAGCTAGCTTTTGGATTTTTTGTAGCGTAAGCTATGCTTTTCTTTGTAAAGTTTTAGTCCACCACATTGTTGATCCGTATGTGACTATTGGAAGAATGATTGTTCTGTAGCACCAGTAAATCATTTTGGGCTTTAGTCCCCATTTCCTGCCAAATAAGCTTTTACAGGCCCAAAATGCCTTTAGTGCTTTGGCATGAGTCCATTCTATATGTTTATTCCAGTTGAGTTTGCTATCTAGTATAACACCCAGATATTTTACCTCATCTGAAAAGGGTATTATTGTACCATTTATTGAAGGGGGTGTGATGTACATTTTCGTTCTATTTGTAAATGGTACTAACTCATTCTTACCTGAGTTGATGTTCAAGTTTTTAGACTGACACCAGTTCATTATCACTTCTAAGGCTGATTGTATCCTTTCTGATATAATTAGATCATGTTTGCCCCTAATGATAATGACGAGGTCATCGGCATATCCTATAGCCTCGTATCCTTGTTCTGTTAGACGATCTAGGAGTTCATCTACTACAACTGACCAAAGAAGTGAAGATAGTACCCCACCTTGTGGGCAGCCTCTATAGGTCTGTGCAGTCAATGTGCTATCCCCTAGATCCATGGTTGTCACTCGGCTCCTTAGCATGGCATGTATCCATCTAGTCGTGGCCGTTTCCAAACCCTTTTTCCTAGCCGCCGCTATTATGGTTTCATGGGGAGTATTGTCAAATGCTCCTTCTATATCTAGGAATGCACAAAGTGCAATTTCTTTATAGTCTTTTGCCTTTTCGATTTGTCTTACCAGACCGTGAAGGGCTGACTATGTTGATTTGCCCTTTTGGTAGGCATGTTGATTAGTATTAAGACGAACCTTGTTGGGTCCTGTTCTTACGTGTATGTCCACTAACTTCTCCATTGTTTTGACGAAGAAGGAGGTAAGACTTATAGGACGATATGACTTAGGCTGATCCATGGGACGATTCCCTGCCTTCGGTACAAATACCACCCTCGCTTTCCTCCAAATTTTTGGGATGTATCCCCAAATAAAGCTGGCTTTAAAGATCTTTATCATTATTAGCATTAAGGTCTCTAACCCCTTCTGCAGTAATGCGGGGAATATTTTATCTACGCCGGCTGATTTGTAAGGCTTAAAGGTGTTGATCGCCCATCTGATCTTTTCCGGAGTGAAGATTTTACCAGCAATGCTTTTGCTGTGCGGAGTTTGACGATATGTCCTTTCCTCCGCCTCTAAATCCTCATTGTTGTTTATTTTGCAGCCTGGGAAATGTGTTGCCAATAACACCTCAAGGGTTTCCTTGCTGCTTTTAGTAGAGGACCCATCCGGTCTCTCCAAAAGTCCGATATTTATCGGGGTGTCTTTTGATAACACCTTTTGAAGTCTTGAGGCTGTTGGGAGGTCATCTATCTCTTCACAGAATCTTCTCCAAGACTATTTTTTCAACTTTCTTAGAAGATTGTTATATTCGGTTAGAGACTCTGTATTCGTCCCAATTCCGAAAGGTCTTTGCTCTGTTGAACAATTTCCTAGTTTGCTTGCGTTTTGTCGCTAGTTGCTCGTTCCACCAAGATGCTTGTTTGGCCCTTTTTTTCTGTAGAACAGGACAACTTTGTTCGTAAGCATTAATTATATTGTTTATGAGTTTGTTCGTGATTTTATCGATGCAGTCTGGGCTGCTTATTGATTCATCTTCGATATCTAGTTCAAATTCTAGGGCTGACTGATACAGACTCCAGTAGGTGCGTTTAGGGTTTCTGTATTGTGTTCCATTATCGGAAACTAGTATTTCCGGAAATCCAAACCTAGCAAAAACTTCTTCCAGTTTGTTTAGCGTTGCCGACGTGGTAGTAGATGGCATTATAAAAATTTCAGGCCACTTGCTGTAGGCATCCACAATAACCAAAAAGTTTAAGTTTTGGAATGGACCGGCGTAGTCTAGGTGTATTCTGGACCATGGTTTAATCGCTATCGGCCAGGATGACAGCGTAGTCTTTACTGGAGATTTGGAAGCGGTAGCACATCGCGAACATTTCTCCACCATATCTTCGATATGTCGATCAATGTTTGGCCAGTAAACATGGCTTCGAGCCAAAGCCTTCATTCGGTTCATTCCAGGATGGCTGGAATGAAGTAAAAAAATGGATTAACATATAATTATTTTATTTATTTTTAAATTCAAAACTCTCGTGACTCCAACACTTAATATCAAAACAGATATGCCTATGATCTGATAATGGGGCTTCCTTTGATACGTGTCAATTTTCGCACTTGTCAGCCAGGCAGGAGCTTGTTATTGTTAAGTCAAGTACTTCCTGCCTAACTGAGCTTACGAAAGTGAAAAAATGGCTTGCTGGAAAGAGATTCAACACGAATAGTGACGTCATCAATGAAACCAACGCATATTTTGAAGGATTAAAGAAATCTTATTATTTGGAAGGGATCCAAAAATTGGAAAAAACGCTGGACTAAGTGCTAAAAGAGCTATGTTGAAAAATAAAATAGATTTTTGCCGAAGAAATGTTGTTTTCTTCATTTTTACACGTCATTATCGATCCGCCCTCGTAGCAGCGTATACCTACCACCGAATACAGCCCTGCTATCAGAGAGTAAACGCTTTTTCTAGGAAATGGACAGTGGGTATACGGGGTATACGCAGTCATCCTAGGGTATACGGGGTATACGCCGTATACCCTAGGATGACTGCCCTATTGGTAACTGGAATATGTACAAAATTTTTTTTTTACAAATTAAGTGGGCAAATCTCCAAATCTCCCTCCAAATCTTCCTCCTTTCTAGAAATGTTCATGTTTGAGATATTTTCACCTCTCTAGCCCCTTAAAAGCTAAAATAATCCCTCTAATTTATGGAAATTTGATGAAAATAGGTGGGGGAGGGGCATCCTTCGAAAACGAAGGGTGATGGGGAAAAACGGAAGGTCATTTTCCATAAGAATCTGCTGGAATGGTGTCAAGGCTCGAATGAAAAATTGCTGTTTTGCCGTACACTGTAATTTGACATCCTCCTGCTGCAAAAATTACGCAGTGTATACATTTAAGTGTGTGCCGCTGCTGAAAATAGTTGCAATAACTGCTGATTACATCAATGGCAGGTAGAAATCTACAAATAGATTGATCCGAGTTGTATTTCTGCATCTGTAAATCGAACGAATTAGCAACCGCATTCGATCATCAATGCAAGCCTCCCCCTTCTTATTGAGAGCGAACACATCGCTTATGTTGATAACTATTTAATGCACTTTGTACGAGCACAACATACGAATTAGCATAATGGCAAGATGTTGGTAACACTTCCCCACTAAATTCATCAGTTCGTCGCACTCGCAAAGCTTTGCGCACCGACTCGCTGAACTCGCTCTGACATAATTCGCATAGTGTATGTTTATACGTTTGCGTTCACATTAAATGTTGTCTTCGTATGATCTGTAAACGCTTAAGAAAAAATAAAAAAAAAAAAATTACCTTAGCTTTAGTCGCTAGACTCTAACCTAGACCAGGCTGGCCAGTTTTATAGCACGAGTTGGCCTTAAGAGTACACACTCGCATTGAGTAATCACATTCGAATCAAGTCAGAAAAGAAATCGCACTCTGAAAAGAAATTAAAGAAACCATTTAAGAAAATACAATTTTTTTTTTATTGAAGTAGCTTTTGGCAAGCTATAAGAAAATTCTGTCGGTATAACGGTGAGAAACACCTCAAAAGTTGCACGAATATGACGTAAATTATCGCCTGTGACACATTTTAATCGATTTCGAAGTGTAACGATTGCCGCGATCAGAGGTCGCTACCCACGGTGCGTGCGCGCCATTAAACTGCTAAAAAAGTGATAAGGTATCCTCGATAATAGTTAAAAAAAAAAAATTGTTATGTGTAGGGTTTTTGTGAATTGTGTGCGGTTGTATAAGTGCGGTCTATCAAGTGTTTATCTTAATAAGATCTAATCTACTTGAAAATAATTGCTGTATGATCGGTTTTTTGAAAAAACATATCGCGACAAGTTCTCAGTTAAGCTGGAAATATTCTTGTGCTTCGAGTGTTGTTTGTAGAAAAAATTAAAGAAATTGAAAGAAGAAAAAAAAAATTTAGTTAAGATAAAAGTGATCAGAAGGTGCGCACTGCGAACGATCAGCATTTTTAGCAACTCGTAACTGTGGATTTATCACTTCTTCTAAGACGTTACGGAAACGTCGATCACAACCCGATCGGTGGTTCTGTCAACTTGCTCCTGGCAAGATCAAAAAAATTTCAGATTTTTTCATCTTTTGCAGTCGATTTCATTCAAGTTTTCCCTCGAATTTTTCTCGACTTGCTCTGTGTTTTTTTTCCGGTTGGCAAACTTTACAACAATTCTGCGTTCCACTCTTACTTTCAATTTGGCTCGAGTTCGAATGTTGGCGAATGCGTTTGTCCTTCACGCGATTAATTTTAATGTTGCCGGCTACGCTAATGCGAAAAGTCTTGATGAATTTCGTTTTAATTTAACGGCTTCATCTCAGGATTTATTATTATTGCTCAGATGAGAGTTGTGATGATCCCGATTCTGTCAATGAAATATCCGATTTGTGCATCAACCTTTCAACAGGAGATTTAAGATTGTTGCTTGAAGCTTTTGCTATAGCTATAGTGAGTGTAAAACAATGTCGTACAATAAATTCCATGAAACATTTACATTGCATTCTATTTTTAGAAGAAAAAGTGAAAACAACTCAATTGTGAAAAGATAAGGTTTATTAGTGACAAATATCATGCTGAAAAAATTGTGTAATTCGATACAATTATCAAATATGAACAAATCGAGATAGTGGAGTTTATTACACGATGTTATTTTTTTTGCTGGATTGTTAGCAGCAATCTTCTACCAGGTGTAACAAGATTTTTTTTTTAACATCAAATATGTTAAAACTATGGCTGATAGTAATTGGAATGTAAATTTCGAAAACATTGTTTTTGCAAAAATCAATTTCAATCATTTAGAGTCACACACATCACATGGGTCCGAAATTATAACTAGAGTCAGGGCTGTCGTCCTAGGGTATACGGGATATACGCCTTATACACTCGGCTCAATTCCTAAAAACAGCGTATACCCTCTGGTACTAGAGCTGTATACATGGCGCTACAGCCTTTATCGAGCCCTGGCCTCCCGGATGCACCTCCTCCAGTTGTCTCGGTCCAACGACCGCGTCCTTCAGTCTGAAAAATCGAGAAGCAATCAGCAATCTGCGTCGACTGAGTCCTGCCATCGTTTTCGTGGCTTCTCCTGTGGTCGATTGCCTTGAGCACTCGTTTTGTAATTCGTTCCTCGTGCATTCGCTCCACGTTGCCAGCCCCAGCCCATTGGAGCTCGCGGAGTTTGATCACGATAGATGCTGGTGGATTGTCAAATAGTTGAAACAGCTCGTGGTTATATCGAATTCGCCAGTTATCTCTTTCCATACCTGCTCGGTACACCTTCAGAAGAATTTTTCGCTTAAGTGTGTCGATTAAATTCTCCGACACCCGCATCAAGGTCCACGTTTCCCATCCATATAGCAGCACAGGACGAATTAATATCTTATAGATGCGTAGTTTATTGTTTCGATGGACCTTCCTTGATTTCATGATGGGGAGGACCGCATACAATGCTTTGTTAGCTGTCGTGATTCTTCTTTGAATTTCATGTCGTTTATTGCCGTCCTTGTGCTTCTAGGTACATGAATTCGTCCACCTGCTTGAAGTTGTGTTCGCCCATAATAATATTCTGCCTCTCTGGGATAGTCCTTCGTGTCTGGGTCATGTATTTAGTTTTCGCTTCATTGATTCTGAGCCCTACTTCACCTGCTGCTGACTCCAACCCCTGGAATACCTCCTCAACACTAAGTATTGATCGGTCCAGAATATCCACGTCGTCTGCGTACACTACCGACTGCGCGGATCTTACGAATAGCGTACCTCTGGTGTCCACTGAGGTTACTGAAGTTGCCTTCCTGACGTTGCCTTCCTGACGACATATTCGAGCACCAAGTTGAAGAGCATGGGGGCGAGACCTTTTCCTTGTTTGAGACCTGACTCCATTGGGAAGCTTTAAAACAATTCGTTTTGGATTTTTATTTGGCACTCATTTTTATCCATCGTGGCTTTTATTAACCGAACTAGTCTCGGTGGAACACCTAGTTCAATAGTTATTCTCTACAGAGCATTACGGTCGACACTATCGTATGCTTAACAAAAATCGACGAACAGTTGGTGCACACTAATATTCCCAGCATTTTGCTAGCACCTCTTTTACTGAGAATAACTGGTCCGTTGTCGATCGTCTGGACCTGAAGCCACCTTGATATTCTCCGATGATGTTGTTAGCATATTCACTGAATCTTCGTTCGATAATTTTTGTTAAAATTTTGTAAGACGTACACAACAATCAAATTTCTCTGTAATTTTCGCAACGCAGACGGCCACCCTTTTTGTATATCGGACGTATAATGCTTTTCCGCCAGTGATCGGATAATTGTTCAGTTGTCCAATTAATTTAAATATTCGACTGGTGAGCTCTGTTCCACCTTCTTTCATGAGCTCTGCAGGGATTCCGTCAATTCTGGGCGCATTATTCGATCTAAAATTATGTAGATGTCTCGACTTCATCATCTAAAGTTTCTAACGCCAAGAAATAATGCTCGCCAAGAGTCGCCAAGGGTACAGAATTATTTGTTGTCCGTCCGTCTGTTCGCTCTCTACATTGTGAACGTGTTAAGCTAGAAACCTCAAATTTTGTACACGGTATTTTTGGTGAAAAAGTAAAGTCATGTTTGTGAGCGGGTCAAATCGCTTCACCCCTTCTACCTCCTCCCATACAACATGACTGAATTTCAGAATTTGCCAATAAATGGATTTTATCGAAAAGTATGAAAGCTGTTGATTTGAAATTTCGAATATATTAATTTTATGATGATAATGCACTGTAAAAAAAATTTATGCACTTTCTTATGAAATACTATAAACCTAAATTGGCTTAGTACGTATAAAATTACTCGAGCTGAAATTGTGCACAAAATATTTACTTAAAAATATTATTAGTGAAACCGAAAAAAATGGATGATTAGCTACACTTCTACCCTCTCCCATATAACATGCCACAATATCACAACTTTACAAAAAGTAGATTTATTTTCAAAAGTATGAATTTTCGAAAATTAAGCATCCCCTAAAAAGATTTAATAACAATACTTCAATTTTTACAAATCGCAGTCTGCTTGATGGTCGTTACTTGCGTTGCTGCCAAGCTAGGATTAGCATCTTTGGCTTATTCAGCACCCTTAACCGCAGCCTATGCATCCCCATATGCTGCTGCTTACTCTGCTCCTTATGCTGCTTATTCTTCTCCTGTCGCTGCCGCTTACACTATTCCGGTAGCTGCAACGTATTCTGCTCCAATTGCCGCCGCCTATGCCGCACCCGTTGTTGCAGCGTATTCTGCCCCGGTTGTTGCTCCGTATGCTAGCAGCTACAATGCTCACTCCATCACACATTCGGCTGCTTTCCCGGCTGCATACACTGCTGCCTATGCTGCACCATTTGCTGGCTACAGCGCTCCAATTGCAGCAGCTTACTCTTCGCCTACAGATCCTACAGATCTGCAATTCCAAGCATATAAATTGTATTATGTTTATAGTTATTTCTGAAAAGTTCATAAGAATTCTTCACTCTTTCTACCACCTCCTATACGAACTGCAGATTTCCTAAATCCAATACACTCTCAGTTATCGTCATCAATGGCGCCAAGTCGGGTCTTGGCCTCCTGTATGCTTCATCTTCAACTTTCGCGGTATAATGACCGCGTTCTTCATGTTGAACATTTCAGAAGCAATTTGCAGCCCGCATCGATTGAATCCTCCCAGCTTTTTCTCGGTTTACCGACTGGCTTTTTTCCTTCCCCCTTTCCTTTTGTACACATTTGGATATTCTTCTGTCCTCCATTCGCTGTACGTGACCATCCCATTCTAGCTTTCGTAGTTTGATGAGAGTAGAGATTTTTGGACACTCAAAAATGGTATACAATTCCTCTTCTTCTACTTCTACAATGGCACTACAGCCCAAATCGGACCTTGGCATCCTGACATTCATGTTCCTTAAAATTTTTCATTACTTATTGTGGAAGGGTTGTTAGTCCTTCGTAAAACTCTCTTCCTACGAATTTTTCATTTTCTTAGAATGAGGTGACCAAGGTATATCCAAGCACAGAATGTGCAGCAATTATATATTGCGTCGACCAGAATTTGAAGTCACGACCTTTGCAGTACAAGACCAACACAGTACCCAGTACGCTACATCCTAGCCCATTGTATTGAATTCTCCATTTTCGAGGATTTGTCGTAATACCTTCCTCTCGAAGGCATTAACCATTTTTTTCTGATGCCTGTATTAACGTCCACGTTTCACTGCCATAGCAGAGTACAGGTCTAATTATGGATTTGTAGATTCGCAGCTTCGTTTTTCTATGCACGTTTTTACATTTTGGCTTGGTGAATGTTTTCACAGTGCATTTCGAATTGAAATTCAACTGACGAAGATGAACCATCATTGACACTACCCACGCTTGCTGAAATCAAAGCAGCCCTATGTAACCAAAAACTAAACAAAGCGCCGGGAATTGACGAAATACCAGTTGAACTTCTGAAATGAACTTCTGTCGCTGAAATACTGCACAACATGATAAGCAAAATTTGGACAGAGGAAATCATACCCGACGATTGGCGAAAAAGCATTTTATGTCCAATTTACAAGAAACGGGACAAACTCTGCTGTAAGAATTACAGAGGAATATCATTGTTGTGATATAAAATATTGACAAAAATAATTGAACGTCGCTTTCAGCCCTATAGTAATCAAATAATTGGCGAATACCAAGGCTGATTCAGAACCGGATGATCTACAATAGACCAGATATTCTCAGAGAAACAGGTGCTTGAGAAATGCTGGGAATATAACACAGACGTGCACCAAATATTCGTAGATTTTAAACAAGCATACGACAGTACCGACAGGAGCGTACTGTACCAAATCATGCTTGACTTTGGAATTCCTCCAAAACCAGTTCGACTAATAAGACTCACAATGGCGAACACTGAATCCCAAGTGAGAATATAAACCGATTCCACAACCAGCTTTCGAACGGAATGTGGTTTAAAGCAGGGAGATGGTCTAGCCCCCATGCTTTTCAACTTGGCACTAGAGTATGTCGTCCGAAAATCCCAGTCGACACCAACGGTACACTACTATTCAAGTCCACCAACTAGTAGCATACGCTGACGACATTAACATCCTAGCAAGATCCTTCTCCAGTGCTAAGGAGGTATTTGTCAATATTGAATCCGCCGCAAAAGAAGTCGGGTTGCGACAGCCCGATTTGGGCTGTCGCGCCATTCATGATGATTTCGAATTGCAAGAAAAGATTTCCGTATTCTACACTGTTACGCTTTATTATTCGTCTTTACATTTTATTATCGGAAGTACCGAGTAGCTAGTATGTCTTGTTTGCTGCCATTATACGTCTTTTGATTTGATTGATTTCATTGCCGCCTTCGGAGAGATTGGCTTCTAAATATATGAAGTTGTTATGTTTTTTTCTTAAATTGTGCGCTCGTGTTGATTGTTTTAGATTTTGCGAAAATTTGATATTTGAGAATATCCCTTTGATGCGATATATCCTTTTCGGCTCCGCCTTCCATGCTGACAATGCTTCTGAGATAACAAAAATCTAAACAACTCTTCTACATCTTTTCCGCTATGAACAAACGGTGTGCTTGTGTTCGAACCCTTGTGCATGTATTTGGTTTTCCACACATTTATTTTCAGTCTTGTCTCTTTGAGTCTAAGTCCGGTCGGTTAGGACTTAAGATGTTAAATAGTCCCTACTGAAGACCTTTATCTTATCACTAGAAACAGGACTGGTGATAATATGCAGCCCTGTCTGACACCCGTTCGCACAGGAAAGCTTTTGGACAACTCTCCTCTATGTAAGACACGACATCATGCATCTTCCCAGGACTCTTTTATGATAGCTATGATCTTATCTGGAATACCTCTCCTACGCTAAGCATTCCATATGTCATCTCGCTTAACGCTGTCTGAAAGCCTTCTTGGAGTCCACAAACATGAGATGTAGTGGCGAACCCATTTCGACGGACTACTCCAATATTATCCGTAGGGTATTTGTGTGGTCGGTACAAGACGACCCTTTACGGAATCCAGCCTGATAAACTTCGAGAGTGCTCTTCACAACATCACTAATCCTACTGGGACTTACCTTAGCCATGATTTTCGATACGGCAATTGCCACAATCTCGAAATTCGCTCTTCGAGGGTTTTACAATGATACCCTCCTTCCATTCAGTTGGGTATCTTTCTTTATTTTGTACCCCCGTAAAGAGTGGGAGGAGTATATCGGCTGTTATTTCCGGGTCCGCTCTGAGGAGTTCGGCTGGTAGTCCGACTATATCTAGGGCTTTCCTTCCTGCCATTGACCGAATGGCGGAAACTATGCCTTGCTTATTTGGGGGATTGCCTCTAATAGAGAATTGTTGCGTTTGAATGTTTGGCAATTGTTCGGTCCCTGGAATATTTTCCTTTAACAATATGGTTAAAATATCAGAAAAGTATTCTTTCCATATAGGGTGTAGCCTAGTAGGTAGTGTGTTGGTCTTGTAATGCGAAGGTCGTGAGTTCAAATCTCGGTCGGCGCAATATATAATTTGAGCACATTGCCTGCTTGGATTCTACGAAAATAAAAAAAATCGTAGAAAGAGGGTTGCGCGAATGGCTAACAACCCTTCCACAATAAGTAATGAAAAATGTTAAGGAACCTGAATATCAGGAAGCCAAGGTCCGATTTGAGCTATAGCGCCATTATAGAAGAAGTAGAATTCTTTCCATCGCTGCAAGGAAAACACAGGAAAACTTATATTTTATTGGGATAAAGTATTTTTTAATACTTTCAATGATATTTTCAAATTACAGAAAATACCAGTCCTTTTCCAATAAACAGCTCAGGTGTCTTAAAAAGTGTATTACCTTTCTTTGGAACTTCCGTTTTCATTCAGTATCCCTTATCACAGTGGCGTGGTGTCCATCGATGCAAGGGAAGTATTGCTTCCCTTATATTTTACTTCTCAATTATGTTTAAATTTAGTTACCAAAGATTTTGTGAAATCTTTTAAAAATTCATGCACTTCATAAAAATTAGGCCTTATTTTACGGTCAGCGTAAAGGCGTAGGCACACAACCTATCTGACGCTTTTGCTCTACAGACGCTTTGGAGTCAAAAGCCCACAAAACGCATTCTCGATAGAAAAACGGCCCAAATGCGATTTGAATAATGCATATCTGGCACTCACGTCTATACAAAAAACTTCGCGCTCCTACAAAAAAACTAACGGTCATACCAAGCGTGGAAGCATCGTGGAATGTGCTTCCATTTCCAGACTCTCATTCCCAGGACTTTCCAATTATTGAAATCTTATGATTGAGTAAAAAATTATTAGGGAGCAAGCGTTTGGTATCAAAGTTCTATGAATATTTTTGTAGATCTTGGCGACATCTGTTGTCCAATATTATTTGTTTCTATTTTGGTTCGCAACTAAACTAAATAATTAAAAGCTGTTGCCGGAAGGTCCGTTACCATTCATTAGCACGATGAATCGATTTTAGAAATGTAGATCTATAGATCTTTATAAGCCTAGCTTTTTGATTTTTATCAACGCTGCATGATTGATTACCTTTTCAGATTCTGTCCAGATCTCGGATTAATTGCGTAAAAAAAATGACATTGTTGAATAACTAAAATTAGTTTACTTTTAAATTAATTTCTAGTGATAACAATTATTGAAGCTTTTTGTGACATGAATAATTTGCATAATTTGTACAGGGGCAGGGATGAAAAGTGTTAATCATTTAATATAATTAATTTTACGTTCTAAATTTGATCCGGACTCCGGAATTGAAAATTTGCAACTTCAGAAACCTTGTCAGTGATTTTATTTAATGAAAATTCATACATGCGTACGTATGTATATATGTATGTACAACAATTTTACAAATTAAAAGATCTTGCTAAAAAATTGCTTTCCCTAGCCGTAATATCACGTCTCGCCAATTTGGTATCTTGCTTTGCAAGTAATCTTTTCGATATCAGCTGGATGCATCCCTAAAAATTCGAAAATTGCGCTGTATCCTCAATATTGAGCTCAGATATTAATTGACTGTAGGCACCGAATTTTTTCGAAATCCATTCTCGAACTCATACTGAACGTTTTTCTTCTTTTTTAACATTTTCAAAATAATTACACACGCTGCGATTTTTCGTTTCAATGCTTTCATTATGACCACATAAATTGATCTGTAGACTGGAAGATGTGGACGACATATGTGTCATTATGTATAATGTAAACGGGTCGTACATTTATTCCAAATTTTAGCATTTCGAGAACTGTCGGACACTTATGCATGACATAAGTGTCTGGTAATTTCTGTCAGATGTAAACAGTCAAAGCGAATTTCTATCTGACACTAGAGACATATGTCCGGAGAGAAGTTTCAGATATAAACGTACCTTAAGGGTTTTCGAGTTATTGTGCGATGAGCGTATATGTACGGCATTTTCAAGCTAATCTAGTTATAAAACACGATAAAACAAACTTTCAGCAAGACTTTATTATTTGAATAATAAAGTAAAATTAGCATCCGGCTAGTCGATCTCGTTCTATGAAATTTCGCATTCTTACTCCAGGTGCATGGGCCTCCATACATTCATAAACAAAAATTTAGCTGAAGATCGAGCCGTTCATTCGCGCGCGTTGATTTAAGATTTTTAAGATGAGTAGTTCTTCGTTAATATTTAAAGACAGACTTTCGAAGACTGCCGACATAGGTCGCCTTATCAGCTTGTCATTTAAAATGAATTAACTCCTACAACTTCTATGTATTTCATCTAAAACCCTGAAAATGTTATTTATTTTTATCGTGGTTGCATCATTATAGTAGCTTTCTGGTAATTGTCTCAGACTTCTCAACTCTTCTTCAGCTTCTCAACTCTTTCAATTTGCGTTTCTTAATGCATCGGTTCAAATGTTGATATAAAAAATTTAATTTAAATGATAATGTACCTAATGTTATTTTATTCGTGATCAAGTATTGAAATAGTAAATTATCACTATCTAACGTACTAATTGCGCTATCCTCTTAGTAGCCTTTCTCTAAATACAATATTAAATACAAAACACGATTATTTTTGGCTTCGTACATAAAACTAAGATATTTCAATTTTATAGTGTGAACAGTTTTATTTTTTCTAAATCTATAGTGTAAATTTAGCACAACATACAATCCATTTATTTATACAATAATCTATCACCTCACTAAGCCATTCTCCAAGGAAATCTCTTTTTGTTTGTTTAATGTTGGGCGAAAGAGAAAAACATTACTGAATTGACTACCTGTTTATTAAACTAATGTATGCACGTGTATAACTCTAGAATCAGTCGACTAGAAATTATTTCGACTTCATTCAATAAAACTGTCACTCTTAATGCAAAAGAATTTCAATAACAGGCTGTGTACATTCAACTTTGTTAATACTTTTTTTTATCAAGTGTTTTGCCGGCAATCGAGAAGAAAAATTTGTAGACATTGTTAATTTCACTATGAAAAACATAAGAGAATTATTATTGGGCTTAAAGCCCAATCATATGATACTCTAGATGAGATGGAAATGACAATGACAAACTCTTTCGAATAGTGAATAGAGACTTTTGCATGGGAGGTGGTAAAAGTAGAGAGGGAGGTTTGTATTTTTCGTATATGACACCGAACAAAATGTTTTTTTGCTGAATTTAAAGTTTTTCGTTTTCATTATTTTTAAAGAAATTTGTCATAGTTTTCCTGAAATTGGAGCATTTGTATGGGAGGTGGCAGAGGAAGTGGAGCATTTAAGATGATTTTGAAACTGCTTATCACGATCCTTATCACCATGCTTTGATTCAATTTCAAAGTTGATAGCTCTCATATACTTGAAGGAGAAATGCTTGAATTTATAATACAGATATTTGTATGGGAGGTGGTAGAAGGAGTGAAGCGGAGCTGATAATTTTTTCTAACACTTATTTCAATTATTAAGAAACAAATTCTGGCAAAATTTGAAGATTGTACTTTTTCTAGTTTAAAGGGAAATCGATAAAATGCATTTGACAAAAATTATGCATTTGTATGGGAGGGGGTAGAAGGAGTGTACGGATCAAAAACAAAATTTTTTTTCGAATTAATAATATTTCTATTTGTATACTTTATGCGAAATATCAAGTTGATAGCTTTAACAGTTTCAAAGAAAAATAATTTAATTTATTTTTCAAAATTTCGTGAAATTTGTATGGGACGGGGTAGAAGGAGTGACATGAAGTTGATAATTATTTTTAAAATAAATTGCAATTATAGTGGAATTAATTCTGACAAAATTTCGTCTTTTCAGCTTTACTAGTTTCAATGAAAATCGAAAATATGTATTTTTCAAAATTGTCCATTTGTATGGGAGGGGGTTGTATGGGGGGATCGGGTCAATGTGCCGTGATATTAATGACATCTATATCGTAATACTTTAACCCAAATTTCAAGTCGATAGCTTAAACAGTTTCAAAGAAAAATCAATTTCTTAATATTTCGAAATTTCATGAAATTTGTATGGGAGGGGGTAGAAGGAGTAGGGGGATATAGCCCATTCACGAACTTAAAGTTTTTTTTTGCTAAAAATGAAACACAACAATTTTTAGCACTATAGCTCAAAGCTTTCGAGAGTTATACTTTAGACAGACGGACAGACAGACAGACAGACAGACAGACGGACAGACGGTCACTCGGAATCGAGGTTTTTGAGCGACAACAAATATTTCTGTACCCTTGGCGGCTCTGTGCGAGCGTTATTTCTTAGCGTTACAAACGGTAAGGCAAACACAATATACTCTCAGATTTCATCTAGAGTATAAAAATTGCTATTTAGAAAATCGGTGATTAATATTACGATAAACGATTACCACATATCTCCAAATTTCTATCTCTTTCAATTTTTCAAAATATAGCATAATTGCAATAAAACAGCTGGTCGAGTGCAATTTTTAAAATGGCGCACACAAATTTAGAAAATCCCCAAGCACACACCATGTGTTGAATTTTTTCGAATCTATCTTGTTCTGAAATACACTAACTTTATTTGTACACGTCATCGATCTATGAAAAAGTAGTCTTATTTCGCGTTATTTACATCTGAACTCAATGTCGGTCGTGTTAACGATCTCGTTACGAAAAAAAAACTTCCGAAACATTTAAAAATAGCTCCGAAAGGTTTCAGTTTAGAGCAAAGTTTAATTGTTTCGTGTGGGAAATAACATATTGTCATCACATTTCGGCTTGAAACGTGATGATATAATTTGTAAGCGAACATTTTATTAGAATGTTTGTGATAATGAAGAGAATATTAGGCTGGCTACGAATGTTGGCAATCCAGAAGAAAATTTTCGAGAGTTGTTTATTGGGTTAATATTTTTGTTGTTGTTGTTGTCGGATTTTCATGTTTGCAACTCCAACCGACATTTCAGTACTCAGTAAAATATATGATTATGGTAGATGGGGCTGTCCAAAAACAAATCCGGGTGCGTATAGAACTATGAGCTGGTCCGTTGTGATGATAAAGAATCTCAGAAAAGACTCCAACGCGGTGATCCAACCGGAGCTATCTATGAAGCATTGAAGGTTCCTGGTTACCACATTTGCTGGATTACTGTGTCTATCGAACAAGTGTGCATCTAGGTGACATCTCCTTTTCCTAGAGAGAGCAGAGAAAGTGCATAATAGATGAAGAATCGTTTCTTCCTCTTCCTTATCTTTGCAGATCCTGCTAACCTTGCAGTTTATAAGTTGCGATTGGCATACTTAGCTTCTCTTTCTCAGATTGAATCTGCAAGTTGGTTCTGTGCCAGGTGAGTTCGACGGCCTTGCAGTTCCCTAGATTAGCCCTTGGCAATGGTACCCAACACAGGCGAATGTTGATTTATTCAGTCATCTTCCTCAGAGTCGCGCGACAATCCAGAACAATCTTGGATGCAGACATGACTGATTGCAAGAATTTAATAGCGGGCTGGCTATTAGTAAAGATGCCAATATCCTGATTATGATTTCTAATTGGAACACACTACAACGATCCGGAAGACGGAAAGATATGCTTAAGTTAAATACACTGCCTCCCACTTCTTTTCTAGGTTTGGAGTCATCAGTATCAAAAGATATTGACTCTCTCTTTCGTTTTTCATCCTCCTCCCACTCTTCTCTCGAGGGGATGACGGTGAGCAAGCTATTATCAAAATCAAAACTTGAGAGAGTGTTTTATGAGTTTTCGGATAAATTCTCGAAACCTTCCAGAATTTTGGAGTAGCTAGTTTGAATGCTGGTTTCTTTGAGGCGGGCGGTTTGCAGCCATTTGTTTACCAATATCGAGAGATAGCTGTTGAAACAGTACTTCTAATGCTACAGAGGTGTTTGTTCTCACAGCTCCACTAATGCATAAACATGCTGCTCTCTGCACCTTGGTGAGGAGAATGCGGTTGTCTATGTCCTTAGTGTAATGTACCACACAATCTCAACATATAGCAAGATGGGGGGATGACGGCAACATAGAGCCAATGCACTACTTTAGGCTGCATTCCCCATTTCTGACCTATGGCCTTCTTACAGTAAAGCACAACAGCAGCTTTGTTTACAAGTTCCAGATTAGGTTTCCCACTCAGTTTCCTATCCAGAATAATATCCAGATATTTTGCTCTGGGCGAAAACAAGACTGATACCATCCAGGGTAGGAGGATAAACATGGGGAAGTTTGTATTTCTTTGTGAAAAGGACTAGCTGCGTACACTTCCAGTCTGCATTCACGAGTCTATTTGGAGAGTTTTGGGAAGGCATTTTATATCGGATTATGTCTTCCCAAAGCGGGAACATGTTCGTAGGACCTAAGGCCTAAGTCTTATCTTCATTCCTTCTAAAAACTATAGAAAGATTGATAAATATCTATGTATCTACGGAGCAACATCGATCAGCGACTATTTTCAGCCGTCCAACACGCATATTGAAAGCGTCTAGTATGACCATTGGTTAAATTAGGGGCGTGATGCGTGGTGCAAGCGAAGCATTGCTTTCCTTACGTTTTGCCTTCTGTTGAGTCTTGAAATACTAAACTCAAATCAGAACGAATAAGTAAATTTATTCAAAAATTTCTAAAAGAAAACGCGCATTTTTTCCATCTAATTCTGTAAACATCATGTACGTGCACAGGACAACTTTTTTCTGACGCTTTTTCTAGACAAAACCATTTGGATAAAAGTACAAAGCCTTCTATTGAGAAAAATCGGAGAGATGCGATTTAACGTGCTAAAATTTTCACGCCCGCCAAGCGAAAATTTGACTTCTATAGGAAGGGGAGATACGAGGGTCGTTTGATAAGTCCCTGGCCCAAGTAAGAAAAAAGCATTTTTTCCGGAAAATTTTTTTTTATTTTTCAACATAATCTCCCTGGAGGTTAATACATTTGGTCCAACGTTTCTCAAGTCCTTTCATACCGTTCAAAAAGAAATTTTTGTCACAGTCTGCAAAAAATTGGGAAACGGCGTCTTTCACCTCTTGGTTCGATGAAAATTTTTGTCCACCGAGGTGAGTTTTCAATTTGGGGAACAAAAAAAAGTCACATGGGGCCAAGTCGGGCGAATAAGGTGGGTGGTCAACGATCTCATACCGCAAATCGTGTAATTTGGACATGGAAACCGCGCAGGTGTGGACAGGGGCGTTGTCGTGGTGGAACAAGATCTTCTTTTTCTTCAAACCAAAAACCAATTGCCAAAAACAAACTGTTACCTACAGAAACCTGAAAAAATTCATGAGACCGTTCGAAAGCGCCATCTACCTAGCGATAGCAAAAACTTTTTCGTGAAACCACGTTTTGTCATTTGGGCCAGGGACTTATCAAACGACCCTCGTATGTTAAAGTAATTTCTTCCACCCAGTGCTTTCAGTCATAAGCTCTGGCTCTTGATCAAAGTGTTGCCAGTATTAGGATTTCGGTACTAGCAGAAAATTGATCAGGAAGAAAAACGTGAAGATAGAAGGCAATACGGCAATGAGCTGCAATTTTCAGAAAGCAATACGGCAATGAGCTGCAATTTTCAGTGCAGTGCAACGTGAAGTGCGTAGTGTCATTGTTTTTATTTGGCTGGTGCAAGTAATTTTATTTTTTTAAATATATCTTGTGGCTTAACATGTTGAATGATTGCTGCATTATTACTAACATTTTCGAGCTATCTATTGATTCCCGAGCTTTTGCGAAAAAAAAGTATTATTAGTTTTGACTTCTCCTAAGAATGGAAGTGCTGCTTAGCCAGGCCATGCGTCATCGATTGGATAAGGTGGTAGTTGGAAGGGGCGGTTAGGATAGGACGTCCCATTGTTAGCCTATCGCACAACCCTCTATCTGCGGATTTTTAATTTTTCATAGATTGTGGTGACTAGGGTAAGCAAGCAGTGTGCTAGAATTATATGTCGACCGGGATTTTAACTCACGACTTTCGCATTGTAGATCAACATGCTACCGGCTAGGCTACACCTTAGCTTTTACGAAGCAGTACAGTTTCAGAAATTCCATTAATGGCGAAATAACTTTTATTATTCCTTGCGCGTTGCAAGTAAAACATAAACCGTTGAAACCATTATGTAAACATTATATTGGGTTAAGTATGTTGAATTAAATTGAAACGAAAATTCCAGTCACATAAAGGACGTGTCACCGAATTTAAAAATATTCGAAATTCATGTTCATTGAATTTTAATTGCACTTTCAAGAAAAATAAAATCTACAAAAATTTCTTAACGAAATCTCTTTCTTCCTTCATCTTATTTTTAAATTGTATATTGCAAGTTTTTTTTGTTTCTGAATGAATCTGCTAAAAAATAACCGGGCAAGGCATAGTGACACATATGTACACATTTTACTTTTCATTGGTCTTGCCATTTTGATTTATCGATATGTTACCATGACATTATAATAATTTTCCCATTAAAAAGATAAAAGTTAAGAAAGTCAGTGTCCATAAATAATTTAAATTGCTTCATTAGCAATTTAGACAAAGCGAAGATTTATCGCAGAGCTTCCTATAATTTGCTAAATATAAATTTTTGTAAAAGATTTCGTCATGATTGCGTTGAGAGCTACTACTTCATAAAAATGAAGTTGAAGGTAATCGTTATAGTTTTTCGCAAAGCAAAATCGCAAACAGAATTTAAATTTTAAATCTTACGGAATGTTTACTACGCTATTTTTATTATTTATTTGTATATGCTTGGCAGCATGCTATTTTTGGAACTGAAACGTTAAATGATTCGCAAATTATCATACTATTTTATTGTGACCGGCGAAAGTGGTTGTAGTTCAACTGCAACATAAAAGTAGAATGAGGAAAATTACAAAACTAGATCTAATTGATGCACTTTATTCTTTACA
This sequence comes from Chorisops tibialis, assembly GCA_963669355.1. Lineage (NCBI taxonomy): Eukaryota > Metazoa > Arthropoda > Insecta > Diptera > Stratiomyidae > Chorisops > Chorisops tibialis. The sequence continues at coordinate 274,848,136 of OY770262.1, forward strand.
AATTCCAGTACACTTTGGATTTAAATCGATTAAAAAAGTTTTAAGAATCTTTGTCATTGTTATGTAAAGTTTGCCATTTGAGAGATGGAATTGTGTGGGAAATGTAAACTTTTTGGCATCCAAAAGTTTCTTTTATACACTGGTATTTGGAATTTGTATTTATAAAAGAGCTAGGGTGTAGCCTAGTGGGTAGCGTGTTGTACAACAATGCAAAGGTCCTGAGCTCAAATCCCGGTCGACGCATAATTCCAGCACAAAAAAATTCATAGATAGAGGGCTGTGCGAAAGTTTAACAACCCTTCCACAATAATTAATGAAAAATGTTAAGGAACCTGAAGGTCAGGAGGCCAAGACCCGATTTGGGCTGTAGTGCCATTGTAGAAGAAGATATATAAGATCTACGCTATCTCCTCAACTGGCTGAAGTCAACGTTTTAAATAGTTCTTGCATGAATTTCATATCTCTTAAGAAAGTATATTGTGGTTACTCAAACGTTTCTAATGCTAAGAAATAATGCTCGCACAGACGCACAGAGTCACCAAAGATACAGATATATTTGTTGTCGGTCAAAATCCTCGATTGAATGAAAGTCTTTTCGATCAAAAAAATACTATGAGCTCGTGTTCGGGTCACTTCACCACCCCTTGTACCACCTTCCATACAAATTTCAAGAAATTTATTGCCCTTTCAAACTGTCGAAGCTATAGATATAAATTATATTGATATGAATTCTATCGTATTAATGTCTAAAAATCCTGTTATGATCTGCAAAGGTCATTAAAAGGAAGCCTAAGTTTCTAAGCATGTTTTCCTAGCAAACAGATCCAGCAACGACCCCTACTACAGAGCCGATTAGACCGTTGGAGCGTTTTAGCTCTAGCACAGGCCAAATTTGCGAGAAGCACGCTCAGCTTCTCTTTTTATGGTTGAACTTGTAAGGTAGTCCCGTGCCGGGCGAGTTTGCCAATCTTGCTGTTCCCCGGAAAGTCTCTACTCAAAATATGCGAATGTTGGATTGCTCAGCCATATCCTTCAGAAGCACGTGACAATCAAGAACAGTCTTGAATGTGGACATTACTAATTCCTTGGATTTAATAGCAGTCTTGCTGTCAGTGAAGATTACAATATTCTTATTAGATACTACAATACCCTTTAGCTACGCCAAGGCTTCTTTTATCACCAATAATTCTGCCCGAAACTCTCTTCAATGATCCGGGAGACGGAAAGATATGCTTAAGTTAAGTATTGCAGAAGAAACACATTCTCTCAGTTTTGGAGCCATCAGCCTCCCACTCTTCTCTTGAGGAGGTGAGGAAATTATTATCAAAATAAAAATTGGGAGGGTGTATGTTTTCGGTTCAATTTTCGAAATCTTTTAATATCAAGAAGTGACTAATTCGAATGCAGTTCCACTGGTGAGTGATTCCGAAGTTAAAGCCGGCGCTACACGATACTACGAACACCCTCCGACGTTGGACGCACGATGGCTGGACGCATCGTGTGTCTGATACGCGAGCGAGAGTGCCCAGTGTCAAGCGTCCAACGTTCGTGTTGGAAGATGTTCGGCAACTTTCTGCCGACAATGGCAAAAAGTTGTTCGTTTCAAAAGATTTTTTCTTCACTTGCATTTATTGGATTGTGTGTATTTTGGATCAAACATTCGTTCCACCGTGTAACAGGGCACTTGCCATGTCAATTGTCGAATATTTGACTCAAAACTTGGAGGCCAATATTTGAGTCGAAACGTTCACCGCATCGTGTAGCGCTGAACCACGCATGTATTGAAGGATCTCATCCCTTGACACAACCGCGAGTTGCGCGCCTACCTACATTTCTCCTATTCTAGCGATCGGGATCTTGTACAAATCTATGGGTTTTTAATCGGCTCACTGGATCAATTACGTCGTGTCATACGCCGTCTCTGCACACCGGTGAAGGACGACACCGCATGATGTTTAGGAAGTGGGCTGCAAGTCTGCTTTCAACTTTTTTCCAGCCTCTGGGCGTTACACCGCTACGTAAAGAGCGGTTCAGAAAATGGAATGCTTCGACTCCCTCCGATGTATCGTTTCCTTAGTGCTCGAAGCTATTGGGTTCAGGTTTAATTTCCTTCGACTGCACCGGCGAAAGCGATTTTTTCCCAGAGTGCCCTAAGCCGCTAGATCCAGGTTGCTTCTTCAATGACACTACAGTTCAAATCTTGCCTTGGTTTCCTGACCTTATAAGTTCATTAACATCTTTATTCGTTATTGTGGAAAGGTTGTTAGTTCTCCGCACAACTCTCTATCTACGAATTTTCATATCCGCAGATTTCAATCTTAGGGTTCAAAAATCCAGTTGCTTGTACGCTGGGGGCATGGCGTTTTTTGCTTGGACCAGGTTTGATAGCCATTGTCTTCGCAGTACACACTTTGGGACCAGGTTTGGGGCCAAAGTCTTATTTGATGACTCATGGGAGTCATTGAGGAAGCGTGTTTGATTCCTTCCACCATTTTAAGAGAACCAGTCTCTGGAGTTTTTTATTGAACATAATGACACCACGAGTAGCGGAGAAGATGGTCGATCTACACAGAGATGCGAAGAATGCAGACAAGGCCAATTTATCTGGAGGGCGCCAGCGGATCATCCGCTAGCGACTGAGCTATTTAACTGGGTCCTCAGCCTGGTCGATTCTCAGTACGCGAACCTTAATCCAGCCCATGTTATATTGTGCTAGGGAATCAAGGGAGAGGAAGGTAAGATTTGGTTTCTCCTCTGAGAGTATTGGAATGCCCTATTACGAAAATAAGTCGCGTAGGAGCACGAATTTATAATAACCCACTTTTCTATTTGAGCATACATTGTTGGTTGTTTTATACCTCAAGAAAACTTCCTTTTTCGTTTCGCGATAAAGCTTCGTTCGTAATAGTTGCCGAACCAGTGTTGTTTGTATCTACGTCCTTGATCTCTTTGTTCATCACTAAAGGCTGACTATTTTATTGCACGCACAGCATTGTTAATTATATCGCCTATTACGTCCAAGTTAAATTTACTTAACTACTTTTAGTTAAAAAAACACAAATTTAATTTTTGGAATTTCTTTTATTCATTAAGCAAATTTATACGAGTTATTTTATTCATTCTAATTGGCTTAGGGGTATAACTTAAAACTGAAACTCAACTTTAATTCTGAGTTCTTATATACTATATTTCTTATCTCTATTCTTGCAAGTCTGCAATAAATCCAATTCTGCAACTCTGCAATAAGTCCATGATGACTTTTTTTATACGGGTCAGCATTTTAATGATGAGCCGAGCTTTTGTTTATATGAGTCAACTTTTTATTTAATGATTTAGATTTCAGAATTTTGTTTATGTGAGTCAGCTTTTTATTTAATGCTTTGGACATTAGAATTTTGTTTACTCAAGTCTGCAGTTTATTTAGGTTTGATTTAGATTGAATGAAATAAAATTGGAATAATAATTATTCTTAATTGAATTTAGTTGTAATATCCGTATTTACATCTATAACTTCCACATTAAATTTGCTTAGAATACTTGATAACTTCTTTTGATACTTCATTAGATATGAATCTTTCCACTTTAGTTGCCCTCGGAATACTGAATTTATATTCTCTGTGCGATTTTATTCGGTATGTGATGTGAGAACGTTTGGGTGTCCACCATCATATCCTTCAATAGTGCAGTCCAGCAACGCCATATATTCCTTCGCCGCTTATGAGTGTTCTCCTTACGGCTCTTCTAATCACTACCAATTCTCACATTTCTGCAAGGGTTTGACATGCGGTTAGATTCGCACAAAATTGTAGATGAGAAAAGTGTTATAATCTTCGAAAATTATTCTGAAAATGAAATGAAACCTCGCAAACTTTTGATATCAAAAATTTATCAAGAACTGTTAATGCTGAAAAAGATTGTAAACATTATAGAGAAGTTCAAATTCCTTATCGAATTTGACTGCAATTTTGAAATAATAAAATTACTATGTTCTAAATTTCCGAACTCTATTGCACTTAAAAAATTGAGGTGCAACAGATTAATTCAGTAATTATCGATTTAAAAAAAATAGCTTTATAATAACAGTTTGTATCACATGTTTAGATTACACTTCATCTTCGATGCTAAAAGGTTTAAAATATTTTCGATTATGTTTGAAAGTAAATTTTTTCCAATGTGTAATTATTTTCTGATTGTTCGATGGCATATTACAATTTCTCTCAAATGATGTTATCTACATAAAGACATTGCCTGACGGAATAAAAATTGCTTGGCCTTGTCTAAACGTTATCGCTCGAAGGTCAATTTTGTGCACATTGTCTTACATCGTTTCAAACTTTGCAAATTACTCGTAATCTTCTGTGTATTTTGCTACATGCATTATTGTTAAATGAGAAAAGATTAAAATTAATACCTAAACCACTTAATAAATCATTAAAAGCATAATATCGAGTTTGTATTGTCTTTGGGAGGTAGCCTTGACATGTTTCACGATAAAAACATATTTGATTGTATGGCGAACTAGGCGAAAACTACAATTTTATGGATACTCTATTCTTGAAATTCAGTAACAGATAGAAGAATTGCAGATGAAGAAGCGTCGCAAGAATTATATTCAAATTGAATTTTGTTTTATAAAGTTTTTGTGAAATGTTTTATGTGCATTCACATCTTATATAGATTTGCATCTTATATAGATTTTTGATTTAAGGTGGCGTGAGCCCCAGAAAGATGTTTTCTTTGAAGACAAGGTAATTTCGAATTAAACAATTATGCGAATAGCTCAAAATAGTTTTAGTAGTGATAAATTGACTGAAAAAGAGTCACCCGATTAGCTAGAAGCTGATTGGAAAAAAATTTAAATTTAAATGTACCTTTAAATGGTCATAAAATCTAATTGATGGCGTCAATTTATATCTATTGCTCCTAGAATAAAAATACATCAAACTTCACTATGTCGAAAAATAATTTTTTCTTCAAAATCTACTATATAGAAAATTAGCACTACAAAAATGAAAAAAAAAATCGAAATAAAACGTCTTTTTTTCATTTATTATAATATTTTATTAACAAAATTTATAAAAATTAATATTATAAATATGTTCAATACAAACCCTATTCGTGACCTTGTTCTATTGTTATAGCAATAAAAAGTAAGTGGTCATCTTTTAAAATATAGGTAATAAATTTGTTTGAAAATGGCAATTTTTTGCAGTTTTTAAAAACTGTTAGCGAATTCGTGATCATATATCATTTTCGAAAAAAATGTTTTAAAATTTGTTCAATACAAACCCTAGTAAATTTATTAGAAATTCAAATGAAAAATAGATGGTTTCATTATCTTGTACCATTAATCAGGAATATTCGTTCGAAAATTACCATTCGTGACATACGGCCCCTTGACATGTAATCTTTTTCTGCGAAAATATACAAAATGTTTGCATGAATATTTAATATAACTGTCTCGAAATTTTATTTTTATATTATAAGCATATGTACCAGTGAGTCGCACATCCGCTTCCGTGCTTTGAACGTGTATAAGTAAATAATTTCAAATTTGATTGTGTTTGGATTCATGACATGACGACATGGAGTTGTCCATGTGTGGCATTTTAGGAAAATTCGAATTTCTAATGGAAAAAATATTAAAAATAAAGTTTCATCGACCGAAAAACGAACCCGGGCCGCACGCGTATCAGGCGACCATTCTTCCACTGAACCACCGATGCTGACAAACTTATTTTGTCAAAATTTAGTCATCTACTTAATGCGAGTCACGTGACTTCAAATATATGCACAGTTTTTGCTTATTATTATGGAAAATACCCTGTACTGTGGTGAATTATCAGTATGGTAGCTTCCATAGATTCGAATGAAAAATTATTTAAATGATTGAAAATCTACGACCAAGTATTTGAGAATTACCAGCAGCTTTTAAATTGTTTGAAGTCTAATTGCATCTGTTTTCTGTTGCAGTATATCGATTTTGAATTAAACAATTTTATCTCGAAACTATAACAAATGATGGTCATAAATCAGTCAATGTTTGCATTATCTTGTCGCACTGTATAAGTAGGCGATACTATAAATCTTAACAAGCTCCTTATTTTGTGAATCTTTAAACAACCTGTCCGACTTTAAACTATCAACGTGCTTAAATTTGCAGACAAATCGCACATTTTGCCGAAGAATGTCACATTTATGTTTCGTGCTTTGGCGCTGAAGAACCGAGCTGTCAACAACGTTTTATGTATCTTTAATTTCTTAAACATTCATTCCGTTCGTCACATGATCAATTGAATTTCATTAAAAATCCGCGAGCAACGTCTTTAAGAACATTTCGTTAGCCATCACACCACAGGGTAGAAGTATATTCGGATCCGCACAGTTACAAGTTGCTACTGATCGCAGCGGGGTATGCAGAAATTGATCGGTCGTACCAAATGTTTCTGATTCCTTGTTGCTCAAAGGTGATAAGTTTAATTAATTGTTACAGTTTTGTAAATTGATATTATACGCAATGTGCTGACTAAAAACAAAATACTCTTATTTTCTCTATTAATCAATTTGGATTTTGTGAAGAGCGGTGATCCGAGTGATAGTAAGATGATGAATAGTCGGCCGAATCATGCACATCACGATGAAAAAACGATCGACGATATCGTCACAACGCTCCGCAAAGAAGTACGATCGCTACACGAAACGTTGGAGGATAAAACTGAAGAGTTAATCGCCGCTGAAACAAAAATTCTCGATCGTGACAGAAGAATTGGCTTCTTAGAAAATCAATTTGAAAAGTTAACTGACGATAATCTATTAAATGCGATCAGATGTCTGGGCATGGATTCGTCAGATGCGATCTGCAAGCTGCAGAAAGACATCAAAGATCGAGACTTTATAATAAAAGAATTGAACCAAAAAATTATTCGATTATCGGAAAATCTGACCTATGTGCAGAAACAGTCACTTGAAAAGGACGATAAGATTACCGAATTACAAAATGAAATTGACAAATTTCGACAAGTGGTAAGTAACTAAATATTGTGTGAAATGTTTTTTTGAAGGTTCAACCTGTGTCCGTTAATTGATTGCGTGAATTGGAAATGTTTCAGGTACGACCGCTTACACAAGCCATGTTCGACAGGCGTAGGTCGGACAATTTCGATGATTGGTCACCAGGTGTGGAATCCACTAGGGTTTTCGCCATCGCCGAGCCTCGAATCAAACGACAAGCTATTAGTGCCGAACCACTATCTGCCATGGCCGGCATGGATGGAGAACTTATCAAAATACCAAAATCACCTCTGTAAGATTTTATTGCAATTACTACAATATTTTTAAATTTAGTGCCACCCAAATCGAATTTAATGGTTATTTACTAAATTCGATACTCCTCGCAACACGACCAGAAAGTTGGTTTTCAATTTTATTTTTTCTGATTCGTTCTTAGATATGGAGCTTCTTCTACCCAGCAACCTTTTAGATAAAATTTCGACTTAATCTATTGTAGTTCTGGGGTTTAGAAGAAGAATCGTTCTACTTCTTTAATGGCTGTACAGTCCAAAGCGGGTCTCTGGACGTTTAAGTGTCGATTCATTTTTATGTTGCTGTGTATACGTTAATTCTCTATCTAAGAAGTTTTTCGCTGATTGATAGATCTCGCAGAATTGCGCCGGATGAAGCGTCAGCTGGAATTTAAGTTCAAGCTCTTTCCAATATAAATCACCATACTATAGACTGTACGAGGTTATTACGGGTCAATAAGTTTTTTTTTTTAATTTTATTTATTTTTCACAGTCCAATCTTAAAGTGCAGATTAATAGTTCTCTAGGCGCCCAATCAATAATCAATCAAGCAACTTCATGTTAAGACCCCCTATAGGGGCATAGGAGAGAAACTACTCTCTTCCACAAGGAAGGCTGTTGCCAGGGCTTTTTAATTCCTCTGGTCTCCTGCTCGTTTACATGTGCGACATGTTCGACCAACTCGAGGCCTTCCTTGAGGAATCGAGAATAATCCAGAGCCTGTTTGGCGATGTTTCGCTCTGGTTTCCTGAAAGTGGGACTGATCCACTGCTACTTCTGCCTTTGAATCTCAATACCTATTTCAGTCTGTTCAGTCATACTCAAAAGTTCGTCGTTGGAGATCACTTCTTGTCAGAATGTTCCTAAAATGCATCGAAGGCATTAGTTCACGAAAGTTTGCAGTTTCTTGGTAACTCGAACGGTCACTTTCCACGTAGTACAACCACATACAACAACACGGATTTGACGCATGCGTCAATAACCCGCAGCTTCATGTGAAGGGAGATCTCTCTTAACCTCCAGAAAGAGGAAAGGGTACCGAAGGCCTGACGACCTTTATTTAGGCAAGCCTTAATATCCTTTTCGGCTCCGCCGTCCATGCCGACAATGCTTCCAAGATAACAAAAATCTTGCACTTCTTCCACATCTTGTCCGTTAAAAATAATCGGTGTGCTTGTGTTCGAACCCATGTCTATGTACTTGGATTTACGCACATTTATTTTGAGTCCCGCCTCTTTACATTTCGAATGCAACAAGTGAACATTTGACTCTAAATCCGAATGGTTATGTGCAAGCAAACACACGTCATCAGCATAATCAAGGTGACTTAAGATGTTAAATAGTCTCCATTGAAGACCTTTATCTTCCCCACCTTCCAGTGTAGCTTTCAAGATGACATTTATTACCAACCAGAAAAATGGTTGGTGATAATATTTAGCCTTGTCTGACACCCGTTCGCACAGGAAAGCTCTTGCACAGCTCTCCTCTACGTAAGACGCGACACCTTGCATCTTCGTAGGGTTCAATAATAAAAGCTATGACCTTATCTGGAATACCTCTCCCAATCAGGCTCACTGTGAAAATTTTCTTAGCTCAAATATAACTTTAGATGTTCATATAAGAAAGAAATTAAGCCAAAAATGTTATTGTTCGTTAAAAAGAAAACCAATTATCGGTATTCATGAGCTTTTTATTCTACATGTCTCAAAATCTCTCAATTAAACTAGGTTGATTTGGAAAGACATGAACTTCATATCAGAGGGGTCAGGTTTATTTAGAACGCCTAAATAAATTGATATTTAAAAAAAAAATTCTCAAGTATTTAACAATATAACATTTAATGCTTATATTATATTATTTTTAGCTAGGCTGTAGCCTAGTGGGTCGTCAAAGTTGGTTGCCTAGAATAACTTCTGTTTTAATAGGTACATTCTTCTTCTTCAATGGCACTACAGTTCAAATCGGGCTTTGGCCCCTGACCTTCAGGATCCTTAACATTTTCATTACTTAGTGTGGAAGGGTTGTTAGCCTTGTGTATAACCCTCTACCTACAAATTTTCCCTTGTCGCAGACTGAGGTGGCCCAGATATCCCCACGCAAGCAATGTGCTGAAATTATACTTCGACCAGGTTATGAACTCAGGACCTTCATATTGTAGACTAACACGCTACTTACTGGCTACATTCAGGTTTGATAGTTGTCGAGAAAATGAACCTAAAGGGGATAAACTCTGGGATATTTAGACAAGATTTTACTGACTCATCATTTTTTTTGTATTTCTTAAATCAATATAAGAAGACACGTCATGATGTTCACAAACCCCTACATAAATAGATCCTAAAATTTTAAGAAGTTTGAACAATAAGTTGGGAAGTTATTGTTAGTAATGTGAGCGCATGCCGTTCGGGCGCTTCCGGTTATATTAAATCAATATCCTTGGAATAAGCTGTTCAAGAAAAACCCGGTCCGGCTTGCCGGACTGACCTCTATAAATCCCCATATGATGCCCTAAGTAAAACTTGGCAGAAGCTCGTTTTCCGTGTTGCGGTATTAACTCTGTGGTGGTAAAATAAATAAATTAAATACATAGTTTATAATAAGTATACATATAAAGTTTGTGCTGGTCTTTTAACAATTTATAACATTAATGATCATGGTTTGGTGATGATCATCTTTTGAACAGGCAATAATGCAGCGTTGTAGCCGTGTCACTTGCGCGTGCCGCATATAGAGTACATCTTTATAGGCTTGGAGGACCTTAAGGGTGATTTTTATTAGACTATTATTATTATCTTCCATATAATAAAAATAAACATCACTGTTAGTTTTTTTTGCGCCTTTTTATGGGGGTGGAAGCGACATTTTTTAAACTTTTTATGTGCCAGTTCACGAGTATAATAAGTTTTATGCAAACGGCTATCAATTTTATACTATATGGAATCTAAGAGTATTATAAGTTTGCTCTAAAGTGTGTAACGCCAAGAAATAATGCTCGCACAGAGACGCCACGGGTATAGAATATTTGTTATTGCTTAAAAATTTCAAGACTAGCTGTCCGTTCGTGTGCTCTCTAGCTTGAGAATGCGTTGAGCTGGAAAATTCGAATTTTGTACACGTCGTATTTGAAGAAAAAGTAAGGTCACAGCCCTCTCTCCTCCCATACATACAAAATGACTCATTTTCAAACATGTCCATTAATTAAATTTTCTTGGAAACTATGAAAACTAACAATTTGAAATTTCAAAAATATTATGTTTATTATAAATGTATGGTATAACAATTTTCCGAATTCCCCACTCCTTCTACGACCTCCCATAGAAACTGCACTTTTCTATTAATACTATAAACCAATTTTCTCAGTACGTTTGACATTTGGCGAGCTCAAATTTTGTACTAAATACTTAATTAGCATTAATATTAAGATCGGAAAAAATTAACTGATTAGTACCATTGCTACTAGCCCCTCTCGTACAATAGGACTCAAATTCTCAACTTCACGAAAAATCGACTTGCTTGAAAAGCATGAATGTTATTAGTCTGAAATTTGAGAGATGTCAATTTCATAATATTCATATTTATTTCTGAAAATCATTGAAAACCCTCCCACTCCTTCTATCACCTCCCATGCAAACTACACAATTTCACTAAATTTAATACATAAATTTTCTCAAAACCTATCACATTTTTCAAGCTTAAATTTTGTACAAAAAATTTTTATTGCAACTACCATAATGTGAAAAAATTAGTTCAATGCCATCACCCCTTCTACCCCCTCCCGTATAAAATTATTCGTTTTCGACCATTTACAGTAATCAAATTTTCTTGGAGACCATAAAAGTTAACAATTTGAAATGTAGAAAATATTATTTTTATCATAAATTTGATGTATGTTATAAAACAATTTCGAGACCACTCCTTCTACCACCTCCCATACAAACTGCACAATTTCACTGAATCTAATACACTAATTTTCTCAGTACCTATGCACTTGTTCAAGCTACAATTTTGGAACCCCATACAAAATTTTTTATGATCACAAAAATCTCTATTTCATCTAGAGTATCGTAGGATTGCGCTTTACGCGCAATCGTAGTTCTGTTCTGTTTTTATTAATTTTCTGCGGTAATCACAACCCTCCTGCAACAGGCGGTGGTACAACTCGATGATATGTTGATGTTAGATATGATTTGATTATCTTATACTAAAAAAATAAAATTACCGAAAGTGATTCAGTGAAAACTGTTCTTGCCTCGCGGGATATAAGGTATTTTTGTATTATATTTGATAGTTGGTTGATTTCCCCTTTTCGTACATAAACCACTGCATGATTTTTTACAGACAAACGGTTCTCCGTTGGCTGAGCTTTGGCAAGCTAAGGATTTTTGATTTGTATAGATTCTCATACTCGAAAAAATCCGAATGACTAATTTGGCTCACTAATTTGGCTTTTTTCTGCTGGCTAGAGAGTATTCTTCGTAAAACCAAAGGCCATGAATAATATAAGATATCCCAAGCCTATCGCAGAAATTTTACCCATTGAGACACGTTGAGATTGATGGAAAAGGTTTCAAACACCCAAAGCGGTGGACGCCAATTGAATCGCTTGGTTTTTGGATATGGGCGCGCGGTAGCGGCGAAGGTGTTGTAGTGAGAAGAGTTTTTTTTCGGTTGCCTTCTGCCGTAATGGCTCTCGTAAGAGGTAATAGACAAAATATGATTTTTCGTATGATTTCTTACCTCTTCTGATAACTTGTTTGCTGGTGATCCCTATAGAGCCCTAAAGTCAACTGAAGCAATCCCAACACATAAATAAAACGATCCCTATCTGTTGCTGACCGCTCTAAGGTTCCCTAAAACCAGCAAATTCGCTCTCAAGCCGTCGAAAAAACAAGCAAAAGTGCAGTTATCATCTCTCTTTTCTCTATCGTAAATAATTCCTGTTGCATTTTACTTCCGCAAGCTGTCAATTTTTAGTCGTTCTCACCTTTTCATTTTAGTCAGGTCCCACCTTTTCTTTTTGTTGGTATGATCCATTGAACCAAATAAAATTTTGTTAAAGTGATTTATTTTTTTGGTAGATATTAAAAATGTAAAAATAGAACCACACTTGAAGAATCACGAAATCAATTTGTGAGACGGCTCTCTCTCTCTGCCATTTTAAAAATGAAACGTGACTTGTTATTACTGGAGTGGCGTAGTAGAAAGAGTTGTAATGCTGGAGGAAAATAAATACGGCTTTGTATGTGACTTAATATACAAAGCCCCTCATGGAATTATTGAAACTTTAATGGCGGTACTGGGATTCAAACCGGTTTCTCCTGTTTTTTCTTCTTTTCAAGTTCAACCATCAGAATAGCTTCGATTCTCTTTTAGATTAAGTCTTCATTTATATGAATATTCTAAGCTTTACACCAACGTGTACCCATTTTCACAAAAAAATTACATGTAGGGGAACCTGGAGCTCAATGGGGTACCGGGGAGGCATGAAGATCGACATTTTTCGGTGTCAAGGAGGTACTGCCAGCACCTAACCTTCGCTAAAACCGAAAACTAAGAACTTGAATACCTAAACCATGGTTGTAGCTAGGAAGCTAAGAATCATTATACATTGTCTGTTAAAAATAATTTTTTTTTATTCATTAGAGTTCGAAAAGGGGGGGCTAAAAACAGATTGTCGGCCGAATTTTTTTCGTTTAAAGGATTTTATCTTCGAAATTACATAGCAAAAAAAAATCATATTTTGGGACCACAAATCCATCAGAATCAGCTTAGAGGGAGGCTAATTATTATAAGGGGGAGGGTCAGACGACATGCAAAGAAAAACACTTAAAATGAATATCTCGACTATCTCTTAAGCTACATAATTGAGACTTGGATCATATATTAAGCTATACTAGGGAATTATGAGAAAAATATAAAATTTGGACATAACAGTAGTGGGGGAAAATGGAGATCATTTCAAAAATGGTACACTTCCCAAACCATTTCAAACCACTATATGTCAACACTGAGTACAGATATCAAATTGAAATTTTTGAAATGTCAGATTGTAGAACTACATAGTCTTTAATTTTGGTAAAAATTTTAAGTTGGGGGTGTAAGGGGAAGGAGGTGGTAAGCACAAATGTCGAAAAATTGAGTGATTTTTAGGGCTCTGGTGAAAGATACAAAGTTTAACCTTTTTATGTGGATACATCTATTTAATATGCATGGAGAAAAATAATAATTTGTTGCACAATCGTAATGCACCGAATGGGAGAGGACCTAACGTGCACAAGGTGTTTCATGTGCAATGAAAAAAACACAAAAACTGAAAATTTTTGAATGAAATTTTAAGATAGAAACTTGAAAATTTGCAAAATGCATTTAAAAAATCCCTAAAAGTACAAAATATTAAGTGATCGAATACCTTCAAAACTTTGTAGCGAGTGAGCGGCTACAGCGCTGTTTTGCGTTTCGTCCCAGGCCTGCTTACGACGGACTCGTCAGTAAGGCTTGTGTAAGCAGGCCCTACCTTAGACGCTAAGGGAGTACCGTGCAGGTAGTGAGATTTGAAGCCGGGGATTTTGAGTTGCAAAGTGGCCGTGCTGGACACTGAGCTATCTGGACTCCACGGCTTAGTCGGTTAGTAGCGATGCAGTATAAGCCTCGACAGTGGCGACTAGGAGGCAGCTGTGCACGTGCAGCTCTGCACGTGTTGCTGTGCAGTGTTATTGTAATTTTTAAGAAATCAATTATCATCTAACTATTAAAAGCTATCAATTTGAAATTTTGTACAAAAACTTTTAAAAATATTTGAAACGAAATTGCGTCAAAAGTTTTAAGATCTTCTACCCCGTCCCATACAAAAATAAGACTTCGACGAATTCCAATAAATCAACTAATAACCATTTCCGCCATTCGGTCAATGGCAGGAAGGAAAACCTTAGGTATAGACGGACCGAACTCCTCAAAGCGGACCCGGAAATAACAGCTGATATACTCCTCCCACCCTTTACTGAGGTATGCAATGAAGGAAGATATCCGACTGAATGGAAGGAGGGCGTAATTGTGAAAATTCCGAAGAAGGGCGTTCTTCGGGATTGTGGCAATTGGCGTTGTACATGTCTACTTACTGCCATATCTCGAAACTCATGGCTAAGGTAATTCTTAATAGGATTAGTGATGTCGTGGAGAGAACTCTTGAAGTTTATCAGGCTGGATTCCATAAAGGGTCGTCTTGTAACGACTACACAAATGTCCTACGGATAATATTGGAGAAGTCCGCCGAAATGGGTTCGCTACTACATCTCATGTTTGTGGACTTCGAGAAGGCTTTCGACATCGTAAGCGAGATTACATATGGAATGCTTTGCGTAGAAGAGGTATTCCAGATAAGGTCAAAGCTATGATTAAAGAATCATACGAAGATGCAAGATGTCGCGTCTTACATAGAGGAGAGCTGTTCGAGAGCTTTCCTGTGCGAACAGCTGTTAGACAAGGCTGCATATTATCACCAGTCCTGTTGCTGGTAATAAATGACATCTTCAATGTTACACTGGAAGGTGGGAAAGATAAAGGTCTTCAATGGCGACTATTTAACATCTTAAGTCACCTTGATTATGCTGATGACGTGTGTTTGCTTGCACATAACCGTTGGGACTTTAAGTTAAATGTTCGCCCATTGCATTCTAAATATAAAGAGGCGGGACTGCAAATAAATGTGCGTAAAACCAAGTACATGCACTTGGGCTCGAACACAATCACTTCGATTGAAGGAAAAGATGAACGGACAAGATGTGGAAGAGGTGCAAGATTTTTGTTATCTCGAAAGCATTGTCAGCATGGACGACGGAGCCGAAAAAATTATTGAGGCTCGGCTAAATAAAGCTCGTCAGGCCTTCAGTATCCTTTCCCCTTTCTGGAAGTTATGAGAGATCTCCCTTCGCACCACGCGGCGAGTCTTGACGCATGCATCGAATCGGTGTTGTTATATGGTATGTGGCAAGTGACTGTTCGACTTACCAAGAAACTGAAAATTTTCGTGAACGAATGCCTCCGACGCATTTTAAGAATATTCTAGCCAGAAATGATCTCCAACGACGAACTTTTGTACTAACAGACAGACTAATATAGGTATTGAGATTTAAAGACGGAAGTGGCAGTGGATCGGTCACACTTTGAGGAAACCAGAGCGAAACATTGCCAAACAGGCTCTCGATTATAATCCTTAAGGAAGACATCGGGTTGGTCGACTATGTAGCACATGATATCGAGCAGATGAGCAGGAGGGCAGACGAATAAACAAGTCCTGGCAACAGTTTAATTGCGCTGCTCAGTATCGCGCCTTGTGGAAGAGAGTTGTTTCTGTCTTATGCTCCTATTGGGGATCTTAACAGGAATTTGATTGATTGAACTACTAACCAACAAAATAAAACCGACGAACTTGAAATTTGAACACCTCACAAGAGAGTCGAAATAAAACTGCATCACAAATTTTACGATTCCTTGACCTTCGCTACCCCATCCCATACAAACGTTTGATTTCGTGAATGTAAGATACACCGAATTTTATGAAAATTCTTTGCAACTTCGTCTATGAAACTGAGATTCTATACAGAGAATGTTGGACGTGATTCAAGCAATCAATTAAAAAAATAAACTGCCTACAAGTCGGGCGAAACTTTATTATTTTTGGGACAAAATGCGCATGCGTGGAAAGTCAATATGTAGGTTAGAGTTAGAGTAGGGAAGACTAAGGGAAAGGGGCTTCTTGGACAGAGCAGTTCCCAATTTAACACTTTGCGGAAACGTTCAAAAGCTCCATATTAATGAAGGGAGGGGTGAGGGGTGAGGGGTTATAGTAAGGGTGGGTGGATGTTAATAGTTTTTTAATTGATCGCTTGAACCAAGTCAAATATTCTCTGTATAGAATGTCAGTTTCATAGACGAAGTTGCATAGAATTTTCAATGGATTCGGTGTGTTTCAATTCACGAAACCAAACATTTGTATGGGAGGGGGTAGAGGAGGTAGGGAATTGTAAAATTTGTGATGCAATTTTATTGCCTTTCTCTTGTAAGGTGTTTGTACAAAATTTCAAGTTTGTAACTTTTAATTTGTTGGTTATCAGTTGATTTAATGAAATTGGTCGAAATCATACTTTTGTGTGGGAGGGGTAGAAGGGCAAGTGCGATTTCAAAACTTTTAATGTAATTTTATTTCAACTACTTTTGTAAGTTCTTGTGCAAAATTTCAAATTGATAGCTTTTAATAGTCAGGTGATAATTGATTTCTTAAAAATGGTCGAAAAAATAAATTTGTATGGGAGTGGGTAGAAGTTTTAAAGATATTCGACCAGTTGATAATTCAAACTCTTAGAGATTTTTTTTTAAATGCATTGTGCAAATTTTCAAGTTTTCTAACTAAAAATTTCATTCAAAAATTTTCAGCTTATGTGTTTTTTTCATTGCACATGAAACACCTTGTGCACGATAGACCCCTACTTCGGTGCATAACAATTTTGAAACAAATTGCTATTTTTTTTCTATGTACATTAAATAGATATGTCGACGTAAAAACTTAAAGCTTTGGATCTTTTACCAGAGCCATAAAAAATCACTCATAATAATCAACATTTTTGCTTTCCACCTCCCTCCCCTTACACCCTCAACTTAAATTTCTTACCAAAATTAAAGACTATATAGTTCTACAATCTGACAAAATTTTGATTTGATATCTGTACTCAATTTTGAGATATACCAATTTGTAATTTTGGAAAGTGCGCCATTTTTGAAATGCTCGCCATTTCTCTCCACTACTATTATGTCCACATGTTGTATTTTTTTCATATTTCGCTAGTAAAGCTTAGTGTACGTTTCAAGTTTCAATTACATAGCTTAAGAGACAGTCGAGATATTAATTTTTAAGTGTTTTTCTTTGCACCCCTCCTGACCCTCCCCCTTACAATAATTAAATTCTATCTAAACTGATTCTAGTGAACCTATATGCCGCCTTAATGGTCTCAAAATAACAATTTTTTATGGTAAGTAATTTCGAAGATATAATCATTTGAAAAAAAAAAAAAATCGGCCGATAATTGGTTCTTAGCCCCCCCCTTTGTGCACCCCAATGGATAAAAAAATTAAATTATTTTTAAAAGTTGTCCCACAAACTCCTCTATATGTATGTCGATTTTTAGCTTCTTAGCTGTAACCATAGTTGAGATATTTAAATTCGTATTTTCGGCTTAGGCGCAACAATCCAGAAACGATTCAAGCACTTAAGGCCAATATCATCCAAGCAATCCGTGAGCTACAGCCCGAAACCATCGACATGGTCTTGGTAAATTGGAGAGACATAATGCGCTACTGCGAAGTCAGCCAAGGCAGCCACTTGAACGAAGTTGTGTTCCATCATTAATGGGAGTGTTTGCTCTTACTAATGAAGCCACAATACATGGAAAATATTTAATTTCGTTCATTTCATTGCATTTTTAAAAAGAAACTTGTATTTGGCCCAACCTATATATATACTAAATTTCAAATTATTAGCTTTTATAGTTTCTAAGAAAATTTGGGTACAGTAAATGTTTGAATGCGAGTCATTTCCATGAGAGGGGGTGGAGGGATTTGTTCCGTTCACGAACTTGACCTTACTTTTTCGTCGAAAACGACGTGTACAAAATTTGAACTTTCTAGCTCACCGTGTCCTCGATCCAGAGAGCGAACAGACGGACAGGTGGACTTCCAGCTTTGAGTCTTTTGAGCGATGAAACAAATTCATTTTTTCTCCGAAACGTTATAGACTTTAGAGCAAAGATTTCATCTAGAGTAAATTAACAGAAACTAAAATTGATTTTATAATTAATTTATAAGATCTTGGAATATGCCAAGAGCTGACGGAAGATGCTGTTTTGTTGATAGTAGGCAAAGATGCCATTGAAGTTAGAAATTTTAAATTTTGTCGTTTGTTAGGTAGAAATACAATGCTAGAACATATGCAACAAGAAGACGCAAAACTGTTCCTTTAGGTTTAGGCTGTAGGAGGGTGGTTTCGTAGAACCACAATGCATTAGGGCCATCTAATTAGGCCCATTGTACTCACCCTATTCATTATGAAATGATTTTCACTTCTCCTGTGCTAGCCACTTGGTTCGATTTGCAAACCGAAGTAGGTTCGAATGTTTGACGCCTCTGAGGGCGTCCAGTTCTGAAAAGAATATTGAGCCGAAAGAAAGGAGACGATTGTTGGAGATTTGTGGACAGTGACAAAGATAATGTTCGATAGATTCTTCGCCTTCCTTGCAACCTCTGCAAAGGCTGTCGCTCGCGATTCGCAGCCTCAAACTGTTGTTAGTATCATGCCTAAAGGACCTGAAAACGCATTTGTGGTTATATCTTAATTATTACACGCATTTGGGCGTTCAATGAAACATATTGAACAAATCAAATAGTCTTGATACAAATTATATAAACATAGGGTCGCCGCCATGCTATAAATTTGTCCTGGCCGTGAATTATATTTACATTCCTATATGCTAGGCGATAGTTTTTATAGTTTCGAATACAAATAAATTTTGTATTATACATATTGTAAGAGGTAGGAGGAGGATGTGGCTCATTCACGAGCTTCAACTTTATTTTCCGCTAAAAATGACGTGGAAAAAATTTCAGTTCAATAGGTCAAAGCGTTCAAGAGCTATTTAGTGGACCGACAGACAGAATAAATGAAACCTTAATTAAATCTTATATTAAACTTTAAAATGTAGGTATACTGAAATGACCCAATTTTTATAACGAATAATAAATCAATAACTAATTATAATTCGAACGAATTTACACTAGTTCTGTTTAATTTGAACTCTCTGTTCTCTTTGTTTCATAGATAATCAAATATTTATGTTTGTTGTAAATTCTTATCACCATTTTTAAAAAAATTAAATATTTGTCTACTAACAGTCCAAATTTTTATCAGCAAAATAAAAGAAATTATAGAAACTAACAATCGAGTCGTCAAGCTTCATTTTAGCATAGCAGATGTTCGCTTTCGTCATAATATTGAATAACGAATATGAACAATGTGTTAAAACACGAAAGTTTGCTAAAAACATGAATTACGGAATAGATTGCATTATCTTATTTCTACTTGTAAAAAATGTTTAATATATAGAAACATTTCTATCTTCGATTATAAGCGGTTATTCTATAAAATCGCTATAAAAAACAAAGAAATTGTTATCTAAATAAGCAATAGTATGTTTCTTATCACAATAATATTATTAATTTACCCCATACTTTCGTCGAAGAGAACAATCCCGAATCTCAAGCAAATACCTAGACATTTCTAACATTCTGTTCATATATGGTAGGTAATGTATGATAGCGCTAGTGAAACATCTCTTCGTCGAGATTCCCAGTAGTATTTGAGAATCGTATGCCTTGTAATTAAAATGTATGGCAAATGTTTTGCCACAAAGTCTGTTCGCCAAATTGCAAATGTAACTGACACCCAGAGCGATAATTTACAAGCGAGTAATTAGTCAGATGTAGCGAAAACAAATATGTACTTCGTAGAGCATATCGCTATCTCATATGTGCGCGATATGTGCGATATAACATTCGGTATAGACCGGCAGGGAGGTGGAAACGGCGGAATGCGTTCAACACGTCGTCGTCAGTTATTCTGAACAGTTCCATCTCTGTGTACACCTAATCAGTGTCTTCAAGTAAAACGCGTAACTAATTTGATGGGATACGTTAGATCAATTAGCATCACGTTGAGGCGATTTAGCGATCTTTTAAAATTCTTTGGACGATCGGTTAGAACGGGCCTCGTCTGAATATCAATCTGTTCCATATGTTGCCTATAGTAGTGACAAGTTGTTGACGATTAACATACTCGCGAGCACCTGTTGCTATCGCGGGGTAGTCTTCGTATAGCAAGGAACGGCTTATGGGCATGATCACTCCAGAAAGGTATTTTTAACTCGCACTAGTTTAGTGTTGTACGCGATTAAGACAGTCTTGAAGATTACACATGGATTGCTTTATCGCAGTGGAGCAAATCGAATGGAAACTGGCTGCAATTTTCAATTCCAATTTCGGTAGTGATTTTTTTTTGGAAATGAATCTAAATGTGACTTTTAATGAAACTTAATTAAGAAATCGCTTTGTGATTGGTAATTATTTATGGTATATTGGTTTTGCCAGTATAGCAATGTTCTAGTCTCTAGTGTATGTTTTGCCGCGATATATCCAAAGTAGAATGTAGGAGGTACATGTATGTGGATTCAACACATCTTACAAAATACGATCTTTATACATCACCTATGTGTAGCTAAAATAAAGTTACAGATTGTTGGATGTTTTTTATGCATACATTTGAACTTTCAATCGAGCGGTTTTCTTGTGTAATTTATCTTTTCCATTCTAATCTTTCCAAGTAGACTTATCGCAAACTATTAAAAGTCAATTGTTCAAATTTTTGGTGACTCGTTTTTTTATTAATATACTTCGCATTGATTGTAATATGTTGTCATGCTTATTTCAAATAAAAACAAGTCGGGCGTAAAATTATTCTTGGGACAAGCTGGCAAGTCAATGTACAGATTAGAGTGGTAGTCCAGTCGGATTAGAATTTTGGGGCGAAATGTTACGATCTCGATGTTTATTTCTTAAGTCAATTGTTTTTTTTAAGTAGATTACGACAAAAATATTCCGGACAATGGGGGAAAGGAGGAAGGGCTCGAAAAATAGCAAAATCTGCTAATTTTCACCTGCTTTAAAGTTTTTTTTTTGATTTTTTTGGCGTTCCACTAAACTAAAAATGACGTTCGATTGCAGACATTTAGGCTTTTCATTTGACAGGTACAAATTCAGTTTATCTAAACCTGAGCTCTGTACAGGTTTTTCGCAATTTCGAAAGAATTAATGACTTTAGATAGATTTGAGTATCCCACACACTGTAAAAAAGATATTCTACAAAAACTGACGGAATTATCAGAAATAGATAATAACACTGCAACAGCCAAAAATTAACGTTACTCTCGTTACTTTTTGGATTCCTTAGGGTCTACAGAAACTTTTTCACGGAGAAACTTAACCTCCACCATATTTGCTGTTTTAACTATGAGCATAGGTGAGTTATGACGGTTTCAATATTTTTTTCTCGATAAAAGTACAAATTTCTATTTTCATGTCTGAGGATCAATTATAGACTCTACACATTAATTTTTTTTTCGGATTAAGTATCTATCTTGCCATTTTTCTATCCATTTCAGCTATTTGAGATACATTCCACATACCGAGAATCCGCAAAATGTATCCATGGAAGTATCGATAGTAAAAGTTGAGTACTCCGACATTTCTGCGATGCTCGAGATAATCTACAGAAGGCGTGATGGTTTCGTCTCCAATCAGTCGGAACGCATGTTTTTAAATACGATCGAGCAACGCGAGGTGTGTTTTGGGTGCCCCAGCCCAAGCATGTGGGTTGTACTCTAAACGTGGTCTAATGTAAACCTTATAAATGATTGCTATGGTGATGGGTGTGAATTATTTTTTGCATTTTCGGAGAACACCTAGACGCTTAGAGGCGTCAAAGGCAATATCAAAGATGTGCTGGGCCCAATTCACTTTCACACTTCCACAATGGCGCTACAGCCCAAATCGGACCTTGGCCTCCTGATATTCAGGTTCCTTAACATTTTTTATTACTTATTGTGGAAGGGTTGTTAGCCATTCGCACAACCCTCTTTCTACGAATTTTTCATTTTCTTAGATTGAGGTGACCAAGGTATATCTAAGCAGGCAATGTGCCGGAATTATATATTGCGCCGACCGGGATTTGAACTCACGACCTTTACATTACAAGACCAACACACTACCTACTAGGCTATACCCTAGGCCCAATTCAGGTGGTCATTAATTTTGGTGGAAATAGTAAGCTGTGCACCGTCAAAGGTTACATTGTGAAACAACACTGAAATATCACGTTTGAGGCATAGATGACAGGCCTGTGTTTTGGATGCGTTGAACTCTTCTCTTTTTTTCCTGCCCCATTTCAGGATTATGTTGAGATCTGAGCTCAGCGAACTGAATAACTCTCTGTGATTGGAAGCATAGAATGATTGTTTGATTTCAGAGCAGCAGAGTTAAATTCATAGGTGCTGTCTTAAGTACTGTCAGGTGCAAAACTATGGATTAGATTGAGAGTGGACGAGAGAAGGTCGTTTATGAAAATTAACAAAATATTTGGAGATAAAACAGAACCTTGAGGGACGCCGGAATCAATCGGGTTGGAAGTAACGCCATCTAATACTACTCGTATAGTGCGTTCAGAGAGATAATTCTCAATCCATTGAACAAGGGTATCATTAAGGCCGATGGTCCTAAGCTGAACTAAGAGACATTCATGCCAAACTTTGTCAAAAGCTTTTGCAATGTCAAGTGCGTGAACTTGACCTTCGCCATATTTATGTAAGCATGAGTTCCAACGCTCTGTCAAGTAGACTAAAAGATCTCCGGCCGACCGTCCAGAACAGAACCCATACTGACGACCATGGATGAGCTGTTTATCCTCCAGATATTTGACGATTTTACGATTGACAGCAGCTTCCTTTACTTTCCAGAGCACTGAAGTAATGGCTATTGGACGGTAGTTGGCGGGATTCGCTTTGCTTCCTTTCTTGGGAATGGGCTGAACATTCGCAACTTTCCATACACGTGGAAAGCCCCCAGATAAGTAAGAAAGATAGAAAAGATTGCGATTGAGGTTTAGCTACAGATTAGGCTTACTCTTTAAGGGTAATGGGCGAATACTGGCTGGACCAGCAGATTTCTGGATATTGAGCTCTACAAGGATCCGAGAAATAAGTCTCGTGCGAAAATGCAGGGCAAGCAGTGAGAAAGCAGAAGGATTTGCAGCCGGAGACGGTTTAATAGTGGAAGGCGGGAGTTTCTTGTGAAACTTCCTGTTAGTAAGTTAGCTTTTTCGCGAGGATCAACCACGGTACGGTCGCCATCAACTAGAGGTGGTATTGGAGAAGAAATGAAATTGTTGTTGATCGTTTGGACAAATTACCAGTACGACATAGAGCCTTTAGGGTACTGGAGGATCCTCCGTTGAAGTTTTTGGTCATGCTCAAATTTAACACGATTGAGTATGGATTGGCAGGCATTTCTTGACGCATTGAAAAGTTCTCTGGAGGCAGGTGTTTCCCTCTAAATGTTTGAAAAGCATGTCTCTTGGTCTGAAAGGCATCGAGACATTGAGCCAAGAATCCTTCGACGGTCTGACTTTTTTTGACTGAAGGGTATGTAGAGCTTCATACCCTTCAGGATAATCTTGGTAACACTTCTACAGGCTTCATCGCAGTTGCAGGAATCGAAGCACAACTTCCAATTAAATGCATTGAAGAAGTTATTTAGCGGCCCCAATTGGCTCTTTTGAAATTTTTTTTCCGGGTGCCTTGACTGTCAGCGGTGTAGATGCTGCAACTGGGAATTGATATATAATTTCATTATCATATTTCATACTCATGCAAGTAAATATATGTAATTATAAATATGTAGAAAAGCTACGATTGTGAATAAACCGCAATCATATGATAGAAGTTTCATTTGGCAGAGGCTATTTGCCTGCCTTATCGATAACTCCCTTAAAAATTAATTACAGTATCATTGACTTCCAAATTGTTCTAACGTGTATCGCCAAACTTTTTTATGCAAAGTTGAAGAAAGAGTTAGGGGAGTTCAACGATTTTTGCGAATGATTCGATTTAAATTTCATATCAATTTCCAAGAAAATCTACATAAGTTGTGAAATTTTGCCGATTCTTCCTAACGGACAAGATGTGGAAGACGTGCAAGATATTTGTTATCTCGGAAGCAATGTCAGCATGGACGGCGGAGTCGAAAGCGATATTGACGCTCGTCTAAATAAAGCTCGTCAGGCCTTCAGTATCCTTTCCCCTTTCTTGAGGTTAAGAGAGATCTCCCTTCGCACGAAGCTGTGAGTATTTGACGCATGCGTCAAATCCATGTTATACATATGGTTGTACTACGTGAAAAGCGACCATTCAACTTACCAAGAAACTGCAAACTGTCGTGACGCATTTTGGAGATATTCTGGCGTAATTTCTAATGACGAACTCTGGAGTACGACTTCTACTACAATGGCGCTACAGCCCAAATCGGTCCTTGGCCTCCTGATATGCAGGTTCCTTAACATTTTTCATTACTTATTGTGGAAAGCTTGTTAGCCCTTCGCACAACCCGCTTTCTACGAATTTTCATTTCATTTTCATAGAATGAGGTGACCAAGGTATATCCAAGCAGGCAATGTGTTGGAATTATATATTGTGCCGACCGGGATTTGAACTCACGACCTTCGCATTACAAGACCAACACGCTACCCACTAGGCTACACCCTAGCTTTGGAGTACAACTGGACAGACTAAAATAGGCATTGAGACTCAAAGGCAGAAGTGGCAGTGGATCGGTTACACTTTGAGGAAACCAGAGCAAAACATCGTCAAACAGGCTCTGGATTATAATCCTGAAGGAAAACGTCGGGTTGATCGAGGAAGCGATTAGGAGTCCAGAGGAATAAACAAACCCTGGCGACAGCTAAAGGTCGATGCTGAAGATCGCTCATTGTAGAAAAGAAGTCTTTCTGTCCTGTGCCTTCTAAAGGAAATCGTAACAGGAAATTGATTTGATTGATTGATATCAGCAATTTTTGCAGATATATAAGAGGCGAAATAAAAAAATTATAGTAAAATTGTATGGTACAGGATTTGATCCTGGCAAGTTTTAAAACTGCTCAAAATATTAGCAAAATTCATTTTTTGTTGCAATAAATCGGAATTAAAGCGCACTGTTTTTTTTACTTTGCAGCTGAAAATCGCTGCAAACTGCATTTATGCACTCGTTAGAAATATTAAGAAAAATCTTAAATTATAACAAGGTTTTGCCATTTAAATTCATTTTCCGGTCAATTACCTAGTTAATTATTTAAAAGACTAATCGAGTGCAACGATTTCGTAAATTTAGCCCTCGTCGCTTTTAGATATTAGCTATCGTTTCAACAGCTTTCAGATAAAACAATAAATTACGATACCATTAAATGCGGTCTTTAATTTTAAGCTCTTATAAACAAATCATATCGGTAGGGAGGTGGTGTCAATCACTCTACGATATGAGTGTGTACCCCCTGCATAATATGTCCAGAAGTGGACGACGACGTAATCTGTGACTTCCAATCTACGTTGCTGCTTACCACAATTATCGCTTACTGTAATATCGCAATTTTAAAGTCAATAAATTGTGATTTTATCTTTTAGCACTTATCCGAGTCCGAACAGAAACATTGGCTTTGATTTTGCTTGTCAGCTAAGATGTTGGAGCTTTTCCGTCTCCTGTCGAAAGCATTTTTTTTTAGAATGAAAGGTAATGATGAAAAATAAATTTTCAGTTATTTTTAGCTTCGAGTAACACCGTGCTGTTTCTGAAATACTCTTGAAATATATCCTGAGCACTTTTAAGTGATGAAAATTTAATTTTTACGTACTAATGAACAGTTTGTAATTAAATTTCATTACTTATCGTTTGCTGAAAAATAGGTGGACGCTTTTTTCAAATTTAATGGAAAAACTAAACTCCATAGATATACCAATGTCTCGGTCTCTCCTCTTTATGGAAGCGTTATTTTCAAAACCTGGTTATGGGCTGAGCAAGGGCGTCCGCACGGGTGGGCAAAATCGGTAACTGCTCCCTCCCCCTTAAAATTGGACTTCCATTTACTAGACTAAATAAGTACATTCATGTTTTAATGACAATTGTTTATACAACAATTCCTTTTTAGTATCGTGCTGTATTATATAAAAAATCATCTTAGTATAACGTATTCCTCTAGGATGCCTAGGAAGATACGTAGTCAGATGACGTAGGGCAGGAGAGTAATAACTTATTCTCGTGGTTTGGTGAATGTTTTCACAGTGCATTTTGAATTAAAACGAAAGATTTCCGGATTTTACACTGTTTGATTTATTATGTGTGATGTTTCGGTCTCTGCTGGGACCTTTATCAAACTGTTTGATAAATTTCTCAGCAGAGACGAAGTGCCTCCGAAGGGGTAGGCATTATTTTACACTATCTGATCTTGCAACCTTCTACAAGCCCAAAATTTGATCCTGACTCGAATACATTTGCATATCTAGGCTGGACCACACAGAACTCATGTTGCGGTACTGGACCGAATTTAGAGATTTGTAGTGAAATTAGTCGTCTTATGCCACCTTTATATAAATCCCCGCGTAGTACACGTGCTGCTGATCGCGCTTATGAGTAGACAGTGTAGCCACCCATAATCACGTACAATAAAAAAATAAGCAGTGATTTCTACCTCGAGCAAGCAAAATGTGAATTGCATTACACGCGGCCGCTTTTCGTAGAGTTTTTAGCATCCAAAATTTTTAAAAAGAAACATTCACTTCTTTTATTCTGTGAAGCCTTTCTCAATTAATTTGCATGTTTCGTGAGCGCTATGGCCAAATGCCTTAACCCTCAATTTTGCTAAAATGTGTTTTTTGTTTTATCCAGTACTGCCCTGATAGGGATGTTCTATGTACATATTTATACTCTAGATGAAATCTGAGAGTATATTGTGTTTGCCTTACCGTTTGTAACGCTAAGAAATAATGCTCGCACAGAGCCGCCAAGGGTATAGAAATATTTGTTGTCGCTCAAAAACTTCGATTCCGAGTTGCTGTCTGTCCGTCTGTCCGTCTGTCCGTCTGTCTACAGCATAACTCTCGAACGCTTTGAGCTATCGTGCTGAAATTTGTTGTGTGTCATTTTTAGCAAAAAAGAAACTTTAAGTTCGTGAACGGGCCACATCCCCCCACTCCCTCTACCCCCTCCCATACAAATTTCACGAAATTCCGAAATTTTCAGAAATTGATTTTTCTTTGAAATTATTCAAGCTATCGATTTGAAATTTGGGTCAAAGTATTATGATACAGATTTCATTATTATGACGGAATATTGATTCGATCCCGTCACTCCTTCTACCCCCTCCCATACAAATGCATAATTTTGAAAAATGCAGTTTTTCGATTTTCATTGAAACTAGCAAAGTTATAATAACAAATTTTTTCCAGAATTAATTTTATTATAATTCCAATCAGAATTGAAAAAATTGTCAACTTCACCTCAGTCCTTCTACCCCCTCCCATACAAATTTCACGAAATTTTGAAATTTAAATTAAATTATTTTTCTTCGAAACTGTTAAAGCTATCAACTTGATATTTTGTGTAAGATATAAAAATATAAATATCTATAACGGAAAAAAAAATTGTTTTGATCCTTACACTCCTTCTACCCCCTCCCATACAAATGCATAATTTTTGTTAAATGCATTATATCGATTTCCATTAAAACTAGAAAAATTGCAAACTTCAAATTTTGCCACAATTTGTTTTTTAATAGTTGCAATAAATGCTGGCAAAAATTATCAGCTCAACTTCACCCCTTCTACACCCTCCCATACAAATATCTGTATTATAAATTCAAGAAAAGCATTTCTCCTTCGAATATATGAGAGCTATCGACTTTGAAATTGAATCAAAGCATAGTGATAAGGGTAATGATAAGCAGTTTCAAAATCATCTAAAACGTTCCACTTCCTCTGCCACCTCCCATACAAATGCCACAATTTCAGGAAAACTATGTCCAATTTCTTTCAAAATAATGAAAACTAAAAACTTTAAATTCAGCACGAAACATTTTATATGCCATTTTCGGTGTCACATAGGAAAAATACAAACCCCCCCCCCCCCTCAACTTCTACCACCTCCCATGCAAAGTCTCTACTCACTATCCGAAAGAATTTGAGATGACAAATTTTCCGGTATATTAAAGTCATTTCCATCTCATCTAGAGTATCATATGATTGGGCATTAAGCCCAATCATAATTCTGTTATGTTTTTTATTAAAGTTGCTAGGCGACCCACATAACCTTGTGGGTTAATTTAAAACAGTTTTTGTCTCTCCCGAAAAATTTGGATTTCGAGTTACAAAATTTTTAGCCGTTCTCTTCACGGTTTGTCAATTTTCATTTTCTTCTCTAAACCGACTGTACTGTACTGTACGCTACAGCATTAAAAAGTGACCCCCAGCTTGTCTTAAAAAAATGATCATACTCTGACATCAATGAACACCACCCTAAGCTCGCATCTCTTCTCGCGCGGTCATTTTGTTCTTCTCCCAAAATGTGTTAAAAAAATGAAGGTTCTAAAATCCTTTTATTCTGAAAATTTGCCCCCCCTCCCCCTGGCAAAACTCCTGCGGACGCCCTTGATGTCCCATAGGATTGGTCGTGTAAAATGAATTTAGATTTTTAGGATATAGTTGAAATTCAGCATGATATAAGAAAATATGGTGAAATTTTCTGTTTATGTAAAAAAAAAACACTTAAAAGACGTTTTAAGGATATCACGTTGTCCCTGCAGCCTAAAATGAATGGACAATTTTCCCAGTTTCCCAGTAAGGGAAAGGCGGCTGTGTAACACTGATAAGCTTCGAAATCTTTTATTTTCTGCACAAATTTAATTTGCTCCAATTTTAAGCTGTGCATTACAAAAAAAAACGTATGCTAATATTTTCGTATTTCGATTCTAGATCACGTGAGCTGATCAAATCGGCGATCTTGGACAATGACTTTATGAAAAATCTGGACATGACACAAATCCGGGAGATTGTCGACTGCATGTATCCGGTGAAATATGGTGCGAAAAGTCTCATTATCAAAGAGGGAGATGTTGGCAGCATCGTTTATGTTATGGAAGGTAAGTGGATCATAAATGTTGTACTAGTAACGCCTGAGAGTATGCAAACGAAATGTTTCTGTATACATGTTGCTATATCATAGTAGAAAACAAAATTCTTTGATATTTTTTTATAATTTTGAAATTATTATGGTTTTTCTTTTTTATTGGTAAGTGGTATTAGTTTAAGATTCTATATTTTGGATACACTTTAAATCTTTCGTTTTTAATGACGGAAATGAAAATATAGATTTCAGAATTCTGTAGTAACAATTGAAAATTTCATATGAAACTTCTGCAGGGATTTTATTTAAGATATTAAATTCATAAAAAAATGTGTTATGAATTTTTTTGAACTTAATAATTATTATAATTTAGTGTTTATATTATTTAGTAAACCGAAAACGGCATAAAAAATATGTTTGCTTGCCTAATTTACAAAACAATGAAATAAAATCAAATACATTGCTCGCTCGAGAAAATGAACTTTTACCTGATTTTTTTTTAACTATACTCTATAGTGAATAATGAATTTTTTCTCAACAAATAAATAAATTTACTGGTTTCGTGTATTTCGAATTGAAAGGAAGAATTTCCGGATTTCACACTTGTTTCGGTCTCTGCTGAGACCTTTATAAAACTGTTCGACAATTGCAAAAGACTTGGATTTTTATACAGAATAGCGTTAATTGGGCTTAGAAAGGCCAATAGGGATTAAAGTAGTTAATTAGTTGAGGATTTCTGGATACGAATTTTGTTCTTCAGAAGTAAGAGGGATTCCAGATGTAGCAACTAAGTGGCGAGAGTGGCAGCGAACAACCAACAATTTTCAATTATTCTAATCTTTAAAATAGTAAATTTCAACACAAGCCTAATTTTTCCAACTTTACGACTAACAATTTCAAATTTAATTTATCAAATTTTTAGGTCAGGTATGAGGTATGAGAGTTACTGACTACATGCCTATACACACGGTACGTAATAAGGTTGTTTTATATTGATTTTCCTGCCGTGAAACCGTTCTAGATTTGAAGCTGTTAGATAATCCATTAATAAGCTTTCCAATATTTTGGATACAATAATTACGGATGTTGGATTTATCACTAGATTTATAAATAAGCACAACAAAACTTGCCTTCCATGTAGAAAGGAAGCAACCAGCAATGAAAGATAGCATTGTAGATAGCAAAAAAATTGTCTTACGAAATGAATTAACATAATTATTTAAAAAAATTTAATTAGTTGAAATTATTTGCTCGATTTTGTTCGTATGATAATATAGCTCAGCATTAAATTGTTTAATTCAGTTTACACGAATATTAATTAATTGTCTAATGCCCTCGACACACGACGCGAGTTAAAATACTTTAATTCAAATTTCGCTGTTAGCTCGGCTTTAAGTAGTTTAATTTGGTATTTATCGGCTGAGATAATGCCCTAAACACACGACGCGAGTTAAAGTACTTTAACTCAAATTTCGTTGTTATTGCTCTAGATGCACAACGCGATTTAAAATGCTTTAACTCAAATTTCGCAGTTAACTCCACTTAATGTAGTTTAATTTGGTATTTATCGGCTGAGATAACGACATTCTTTAAAGTACTTCAGCGAAATAAATCCGTAGTGGAGACACTAAACTCAAATTCGTCAATGCGATCGCCGCTCCAAAGCTTTCGTCCGAGTGATAGGTGCACTAATGACATTCTGTTAAACATAACGTTTACAAGTAAATCAAGTGGAAATAATGATAAAAGAATTGCAAGAAGATATTTTCATGGAGTACATGTACGTTAATTAAAATCCTAGACTCGTGGCGGGAAAATTAGAAGATTTAAGGGCACCAAAGCGAAACTCGCATGTCCACAAAACAATGGCTTGAATGTGACATTTGAGCTAAAGTTTTTTGAAAAACACTGTTTTTTAAAATCGCTAAATTTGCGTGAGTCACCCCATTCAATTTAGCAAAGAAACTTTTAGCTAATTTGTTATAACTCGCGTCGTGTGTCGAGGGCGTGAGTATTGGAATACCATTGTTGGAAATGTCTTGATCTTTATCGTTAAACAAACTTTGAGAATGTATCGAACAAAATATCGTAGAATTATTATTACAAATCTTAACAGTTAAAAGTTTGTGGAACTTTACACATAATAAAGCAAATAGTGTAAAATCCGGAAATCTTTCCGTTCAGTTAAAAGTTTATTCCACTCTAAACTTAACCTGATCTACACCTGGGAGATTTAAGGCTTTGCTGTGGCCTAGTGGGTAGCGTGTTGGTCTACAACGCGAAGATCCTGAGTTCAAATTCCGGTCGACGTATAATTCTAGCATGTTTGGGTATATCTGGGCTACTTAAATCTGAGAGAATGAAAATTCCTAGATAGATGGCCTTGCGAAGTGCTAGGTTTAGGCTTAGGTTATAGAAGGGTGGCTTTAGATAGCTATATTGAGCTGGGACCATCTAGTTGGGTCCATCATACTAAGAGATGGATGTCAATCCTTTTGTGCTAGCCACTTATTATGATTTCCGAACCGAAACAGACTCGAACGCCTCTGAGGTCGTATAGGTATGATAAGAATCTAGAACCTAGTAACCCATCCACAATAGCAAAAAAAAAGTTAAGAAACCTGATTTGGGCAGTTGTGTCATTAAGTTCGAAAATATTAGATCCAATATTCGGCCTTTACAATTTTTTACGGTATTAAATTGTGTCAGATTACGAATACTAAATGATTCAAAAACTACTTGGCTTGAAATTCAGTTTTCTGCATGTGTCCATAATAAATCCGGATAAGTTTTTGATGAAGTGTTGATATGATCTATGTGCTTGGAATAAGGTTCCACCTCATATCTTGGTGAGCCATCGATCAGTAGATATCAATGGTATAGGGCAAAAAAGCCAATCTGCATTTGATCGTAACATGCAGGTAGGCGATTTTGCGCTATACCAAGTGAAAAATCGCCGTTCAACGTTTCTTGGCTTCAAGTCGTATGGCACCCGATTCCCTTGCCTTTGCATCATTCCCAAGCTTTAAAAACGATGTGAAATGGATTGTTGAGTCACGCCCAATGAATCTGAAAGTTTTTATTGCATTTGGCATGAATCTTCTTCCAGTAATGCCTCCAATTCTGCGTCTTCAAACTGTTTAACCGCTCCAGGATGCTCCGTGTCTTCCACGCCTAAATCACCCATTTTATAGCGTTGAAACCATTCGCGAGACGTTTTTTCACTAATACCACCCTCACCATAATTTTCAACAATCAATCGACGCGCCTCAGCCGCAGATTTTTTTGAATTGAAGGCAAAAGGCAAAACTGCCCGCAAATGAAGCTTATTTGACTCAAATGTGGACACATTCGCGCATAAAAAAGAATATGACGCCGATAAAACTTCACAAATCTAGTGATGAGAAGTTGTTGACAGATGCCTAAGTGATGATGCCTATGCCTATGTGACGTTTCTGATCCGTCATTGTTGATCAGCATTTACTGTTTGCGCCATCTATTGCGAAACGGCGGATTTCAATTTGTCCACTCGACATAGATAATATATCTGAAAGATTAATACACATTTACTTATTGGCCTGCATCAAACTTTTCTAACATACATATTGAGCACCACTGAAAAACCAACTTGAATTAAGTGCATGTACATGAAACTAAGTGTTCACCTGATTACTTTGTTGTGCTCCTATGTATGGTACTTTGAGTGTCGAGGTACCTACTTATTATTACTTAATAAATGCAGCAGGCCTTGTTCAGATACACAACAGTTTATCGGGGTCTTAAAGTTTTGAGACTCACCTCTTTGTAATAAAATGAATCAGTTTACGATTTTTTTTCTTATTGTTGTTTTTTCACGTACGTTAGGTCTTGTTATTCGGCCGGCTCTCCTGTAATTGAGTATGCATGGTTTTGGTTCAGAGAAGAAAAGTGAATGTCCAGGTGGGCGACATCTGCTTTGAATGTTAAAATATATCGCACAGGTAACTTCAATCGGCGTATAAAAAAAAATTGAGGAATAATTTTACTTCACTTTATGTGAAGCATGACCAGAAAATTTGATACTTTGACCTAATTTTTATGCAAGTAGTCTTCCGCTTCGAGGCTCTCAGTTCGCTTAGATCACTATTGCCTTTACAATAATCAACAGGTAGTAAAATAGGTACACGTGATATTACGTGTAAATATTAGTGTTGATTTAGTTTTTATAAACATTTTTGGCAGTTGTTATGCAGTGAAATTTTTTGCTCCACTAGCGATATTGCTTCATCCACTATTTATCCGCTGCGTTTGAAATTGAAATAATAAATCGATCGAAAACATATTATGGAGATTATGGGAGTTGTTTCGATTACTGAACTAATTGAATATTTCTTCTGTTGAGAAAGTAATGCGATTATGGCTCTTTGACAGTGCTTTGTTTTTCTTTAGACGTTTTTTGCAAAAATGCACAATTTAGATTAGTAATTATTTCGATTCTTTCATTGATTAATCCCATTATATCCAATACATCCTACTCTTAAGAGCGCGTCAAGTGCTGTCGTTAAGCCTAGATTGCAGTGTACGCTCATATCAAGATCAGATACTTTTGAAAGACAAGAAATTCATCATAAAATTCTTGGCTGTGTAGTAGTGATGGGCAATATCGAACAACTATCGAAAAGTTATTCCATAGTTCTTACTATCGATAGGGACTATCGAATAACATTCTGAAGAGTGAACATTACTATCTATAGTAACTATCAATAGTTGCCATCGATAGTGACTGTCGAATAACTTTTCGAATGAATGAAAATTGCTATCGATATTGACTATCGAATAATTTTCCGAACGAATGAAAATTATTTACTTTCATAGTAATTTTCATTCATTCATGTTGGATCATTTTTATTGATAGTGGCTATGAAATTACATTTTTGAATGAGTGAAAATGACTATGGAATGGATGCTACTATTGAATTATAGTTTGAATACTGAAAGCTGTCTGAATGAAATGTCGTCAGACTAATAGTGAATGAAATAAAGGACTATCGATAGTTAAACGATTTTTACTTAAGAAAATTTGAGTTCGGCATGCTTTATCGGCTTGCTGAGGTGTGATCTCTCTTGTTTACATTAACGCGTGTGTGGTACAAAGGTGAAACCTAATCGATTTCATATATTCCTATCAATCAATCAATCAAATTCCTATAAAGACCCCCTACAGGGGCATTGGACAGAAACTACTCTCTTTCACAAGGCACGATCATGAGCATCGGTCTCGTGCTCAACTGCTCGCTTCCATGTGCTACATGGTCGACCAACCCGACGTCTTCCTTGAGGATTATAATCCAGAGCCTTTTGGCGATGTTTCGTCGTTGGAGATCATTTCTGGCCAGAATATTCCTAAAATGCGTCGGAGGCATTGGTTCACGTTTCTTGGTAAGTCGAACGGTCACTTTCCAACCATATAAAAACACAGATTTGACGGATGCGTCAAAAACTCGCAGCTTCGTGCGAAGGAAAATCTCTCTTAATCTCCAGAAAGAGGAAGGGATACCGAAGGCCTGGCGAGCTTTATTTAAACGAGCCCCAATATCTTTTTCGGCTCCGCCGTCCATGCTGACAATGCTTCCGAGGTAACAAAAATCTTGCACCTCTTCCACATCTTTTCCGTTAAGAACAATCGGTGTCTCTGTGTTCGAACCCATGTGCATGTACTTGGTTTTACGCACATTTATTTTCAATCCCGCCTCTTTGCATTTGCATGCAACGAGCGAACATTTGCCTCTAAGCCCGGTTATGTGCAAGTAAACACACGTCGTCAGCATAATCAAGGTAATTTAAGATGTTAAATAGTCTTGATTGAAGACCTTTATCTTCCCCACCTTCCAGGGCAACTTCCAAGATAACAATAATAATAATAATAATTTATTTCGTAAAATCATCCGTGAGCATAGCTCGTATGGATTGTATTTATAAATTACATTTAGTGATTTAATGGCAAATAATGAATAAACAGAAAATGCAAAGTGAGCAAGAAAAATTAGATATTAAATAGGAAACAATAAAATGAAAATAAGATATAATATCAAGAGTTAAAAATGAAAGAAAGAAGTTAATGTAATTTAAATTTAAATTAGCTAAATTATGAGCTTAAGTTTAATAAATATTCTTTTAATTTAGATTTGAATTTATCTGGATCCCTCTTGATCGTCTGTGGAAGTTCATTGTAGTTTTTAATCGACCTAGTCATTATCCCATTTGCGCCATATCGTGTAGTGCGCACAGTTTCAAGGTAGATGTCATCTGCCCGTCTGGTATTGTACCCATGGTTGTCGCTGTGATATTCCAGAATTAAGTTCGAATTTGTGAGATGTAATTTATTACCTTCAGAAACAAGGCTGGTGATAATATCCAGCCTTTTCTGACACCCGTTCGCACAGAAAAGCTCTCGGACAGCTCTCCTCTATGTAAGCTAGGGTGTAGCCTAGTAGGTAGCGTGTTGGTCTTGTAATGCGAAGGTCGTGAGTTCAAATCGCGGTCAACGCAATATATAATTCCAGCACATTGCCTGCTTGGATATACCTTGGTCACCTCAATCTATGAAAATGAAAAATTCGTAGAAAGAGGGTTATGCGAAGGACTAACAACCCTTTCATAATAAGTAATAAAAAAAAATGTTAAGGAACCTGAATATCAGTAGGCCAAGGTCTGATTTGGGCTGTAGCGCCATTGTAGAAGTAGAAGCTCTCCTCTATGTAAGACGTATTCTTTATCTGGAATACCTCTCCTACGCAAAGGATTCCATGTGTAATCTTACT
Source organism: Chorisops tibialis (assembly GCA_963669355.1). NCBI lineage: Eukaryota > Metazoa > Arthropoda > Insecta > Diptera > Stratiomyidae > Chorisops > Chorisops tibialis. Next base: position 274,884,050 of record OY770262.1, read on the forward strand.
TAACGCTGTCGAAAGCCTTCTCGAAGTCTACCAACATGAGATGTAGTGGCGAATCCATTTCGGGAGACTGCTCCAATATTATCCGTAAGGTATTTGTGTGATCGATACAAGACGACCCTTTACGGAATTCAGCCTGATAAACTTCGAGAGTGCTCTCGACGACAGCACTAATCCTATTGAGAATTACCTTAGCCATTATTTTCGAAACGGCAGTAAGTAGACATATACCACGCCAATTTCCAGAATCCCGAAGGTCGCCCTTCTTCGGAATTTTCACAATGACGCCCTCCTTCCATTCAGTCGGATATCTTCCTTCATTTCACACCTCAGTAAAGAGTGGGAGGAGTATATCGGTTGGTAGTCCGTTTATACCTGGGGCTTTACTTCCCGCCATTGATCGAATGGCGGAAACTATCTCTTCCTTATTTGGGGGATCGTCCCTAATAGAGGATTATTGCGGTTGGACGTTTGCTAGCTGTTCTGTTTCTAGAATATCCTCCTCTGATAAGATGTTTAAAATATCAGAGAAGTATTCCTTCCATCGCCGCAATTGGTGTCCACTCATATTAAGTAGAGTTCCGTTGACATAATTTGAAATAGTAAACCCATATCCCCCAGGTAAGCCGCAGATTCTGCCTTATTGGTCAGATCTTCAATGGCCTTTCTCTCGTCGCGTCTAACAGCCCTTTTGTGCTGAATATGAGCATTGCGGTAGTTCTGTCTCAAGTCAGGTGTTTTTGGTTGACATCGGGTCGAGAGATGATTGCCAATTTGGCTTTTTTCCGATCGCCAACCTTGTCCCATGTGTATTGCCGCATACAGGGTTTCTCACCGCTTTGCACATATCCCACAGATTCTTCAGCACTAGTTAGAAACGTGTTTCTGGTTGCCTCCCAATTGGCGTCCAGTGTGCGCATTTCATATTCACCCAATGTGGATGACTTTTCGCGTAGAAAAGTGGTGTATTCGCGTTTTTTGTTGGGATCTCTGAGTTTATCCACATTAAGTTTGAGCTTCATTTGAAGAATTTATGGTCGTCGGTTAGCTGCTGTACACAATCTCAAGCAAGCAACCATCAAGTGGTGATCGCTCCCCACGTCAGTTCCACGTTTCACTCGCACATCGAGGAGACATCGTCTCCATCGGCGACTTATAGCCAAATGGTCGATCTGGTTCTGAGTAACACCATCAGGGGAAACCCAAGATGTTTTATGATGACTCTTGTGTGGAGTACTACAAAACTCCACAAATGATTCGCCGTTTTCGGGTCTCTTAATCCAAGGTCGTGACGCGTCGACCTAAGGGTCACCATGCCTCCCCATGACGTGTTCTAGTCCAGTGTTGTCAGAGCCAACCTTAGCGTTCATATCTCCTGAGATGGTAATAATATGAGTTCTTGGGTCGAAGGTGGCACTCAGTTGGCTATGAAACTCCTCTTTGTCACCAGGTGTTGAGGTATTAGTTGATGTATAGCACTACAGAATTGTGATATTTCTGACACTGGTCCTGAGCTTGACGGCAATGGGTTCTTAGATTGGTTCCCAGCTGATAAGTCTGTTTCTCGCTCTCGGTGTAAGGACGACCGCCTCGTAATTTTTGTAATTTGTTGATGGAAAGATTAATACTCTTAAAGAAACCACTTTCAGCTACATTGGTAGTACTATCGAAAAGTCCGGAGTCTCTTTCCTGTTCCTCTGTTGAAGCCCTTTGAACGACCAACCACCGAATTATCTGGCGAAAAGTATGTTACAGTTTCTATTATCATGCCTATCGTTCGCGCCTTACAAGAGTACTTACGGAAGCGTTTATATACTACTGAAGAATGAAGTTCCTTACAACAGTTATTGATTGCAGGAGTGAAAACCAGGATGATTCCTTATGAACGCGATAATATTACTTCTATGCCGACATTTCTCGACCACTGACCACATTTGATTGGAGTTCAATCAAATGTCATCATGGCTGTTAAATCAGAATTAAATAATTTATCTTCGCTTCAGGAGGAAATAGTTAATGAAGCCACTTTAACTACCTATACTGCACATATAACACCCATCAATGATTTTGGATCGACGTTGTGGGCCTCTCTTGATAAAAAAATTGCAAATCTATAAACTGCTAATAGCCCAATAGCTGATACTTTAATAATATTAAAAAATTATAAGGGTCTTCCCCACTTACTCCGAATTGAAAATCCTTTGCATTTTTGGAAGAAACGCGAACTTCCGAATCTTACGAAAGTTGTAACGAAATTTTTGTGTGTTCCGGTCAATTTTGTCACCATTTTGAAAAGCCAGTTTGATCTTTAAAGATCGTAGAAACAGAATCAAGGATAATAATTTTTTTCTTAAATCACAATCTTCAGTACGCAACTTAAATTTATTGCTGAAATTGCAGAATATATTTGTGTAAATAATTGTTTCTTGAATTAATTGAAAATAAGTATTTATATAAAGTTTACATATATTTTCATTAATAGCATTTTCCTACTTTTGTTCACTTAATAAATGTAATAAATTAGATTACCCATTTTGGTGCTTGCAAAATTGTTGAACAATCACGTTTTTCAATATGGCTCCTGTTTGAAAGTGGCTGTTAAATTACTCATACGACAGTAATATCTTGAAAGTTTTATCACTTCCGTTAAATCTTCCTCGAATTGTTTCATTCTCTATCCGCGACTTGCCGACAGCCAAAAGTATATAATCATTGGTTCTACACTTCTACTTCTACAATGGCACTACACCCCGAATCGGGCCTTGGCCTCCTGACCTTCAGGTTCCTTAACATTTTTCATTATTTATTGTGGAAGAGTTGTTAGACCTTCGCACAACCTTGTATCTTCAAATTTTTCATTTTCGTATTTTGAGGTGATCAACCCAAGCAGGCAGTGTGCTGGAATAATGTGTCGACCAGGATTTGAACTCACGACCTTCGCATCGCAGACCAACACGCTACCTACTAGGCTACACCCTAGCTTTAATAACTGGTTGATAATTTATAATAATTGTTCCCTTCGTTCCCATGTAGTATAGATATCGCTCAATCAATGTGATCGAAACTATCGACGGCATTGCCTTTTTATTGAAACAAACTTAAATCCGCAAGTTCTTACTGAAATAACTATTGAAAGTTTCGAATTTTTATTCGAATAAAAACTATCGATAGTTATTCGATAGTTCAGTTGACTATCGATAGTGCCCATCATTACTGTGTAGTAATAAGAAATTTCGCACTTTTTAACTAGAATTATTTTATTAGAAATTTAATACAAAAATACAAGATGTGAAGTAGCCAGTGGTCGAAGCAAAAGAGGCGTGATGCTATCATTCGTGCCACGAAGAGCTGTAATGGCGTCTGCTTTTTTATGCTAAGTATTAGGGCTGCCGCAGCTGGAAATTTTTGGCAAATGTCAGTATTTAATTTATGATAGGATTCATGCTTTTAGATGTTCTTATATCTTTTTTTTGTTCTATTAAAGTCATGATAACTGATTTATCGATTCGGTAGACTTTATTCTGTAAAGTTTATTGTTATAGAGAATTTGTTAAAACTAAAACTTCGAAAATCATCCATACCAAATTTTCGCATTACCCACAGCCAAGTTACATTTGTAAGTCTGGGTGTAGTCTAGTGGGTGGCGTGTCAGTCTACAATACGAAGGTCTTGAGCTTAAATCACGATCGTCGTATAATTGCAGCACTTAGCCTGCGTGGGTATATCTGGGCCACCTCAATCTATGAAAATGAAAATTCGTGGATAGAGAGTTGCGCGAATGGCTAACAACCCTGACATAGCCAGAAATAAATGCTGAGGGTCAGAATGTTCTATTTGGGCTGTACTGCCATTGAATAAGAAGAAGAAGCTGCATATTGAACACATTTTAGTAAAGTACCTGAATATAATTATTCCGTACGGAGTCAAAAGATAAATGTAAATTATTGTGATACAATCTTGAATATTTAAACAATTGCAAAATAGAATTCCTGTCGTCTTATTTTGATTGCGAAATAAAAAAAAAGAGGTTTAAAACATGTCAGGTTTACATCCATCCGACCTGAATATGGAACGCAAGTAGCGTAGAGCTATAGTGAAAGTTCAAACGGATGTCAAGGCACCTTAAGCATAATAACACGATTCTTAATGGCTTTTGTTGAATTCAGCACGAAAATCAACACTACGCTATTGTTGAAATTCAGTGTAAAAATAAATTAACATACAATTCCGCTGGATGTTGCTATACGATCGAATCCTCCACTCGTTCCGATTCAAGCAAAAATTTATAAGACAACCAGACAGCCAATCCACGCATATCAGAGATGTACAAGCGCTAAGTATTCGCTAAGCCAGCATCTCAAGAAACGTAAGCGGGCAAAACGAAGAGAAACTTCATACTGAAACTGAAAATGCAATTTATTGCAATTTTTCTGGCATGATAATGGACGGGAGTGTTTGCTGTTCGGCATTTTGCTATGCAATTTATTGCACAAGGGCAAGCGTAAAAGGGCAGCATCGTACATATCGATAGCATAGTCATGTCGGATGTGATCTCACGTTCTATAAGCCTCTCTGTATGTCTCGATCGACCCATTTAACCAGATATCCGTTTTATTCGTATGCCTTTTTTTTAAATATTTTTTATTGTTATTAGTACTCCGCGCCTGCGCTGATGACAGGCGAGGCTGCCTGTACAGAAATCAGAGACATCTCGTGTAAAGTCAGTGAACTCTGTCCAGTATGGCACGAAATACGATCGCGATCATTGTCTGGAACGGAGGCATTAATCAGTCGAATATGATGAATAGATTAGCAGTCAGGTATGTGGGCGGCGGTACTTTAATATGATATTTCCAGTTGCGAAGAGATTAATTTATTTATTATTTGCACTGGAGGCAAAACAAACATATTTGGGAGAAGGCTGCTTCGATAAAGGTTTAAAGACACGACGAAACTACTTACTTAATTTGGCTGTAGCAACACGTACTGAGGAATTAACATAGAAGTATTGAGGAACCTTGAAATACATCTCTCGCGGTAAAAGGTTAAGCTTGAGGAAGGTCTCGACAAGTTATAGATATTTTGCCGTAATTTTACTTTATAGGTATGAAAGTAATCTATGTTATGAACTAACATCATGGTTATAAAACCGCAAAAGATCTTAAAACAGTCCATTGAATTGTATTATACAAACTTGGCTTTTTGCATTTTAAATGCAAGGAGGAATGACTGAAAATATAAATGTGTTGAAACTCGATTTACATTGAATTTACAGTGATAAACATCTAGAATTATATCATTCATTTAAAAAGTTCCTCAAGGGTCAGTTCTTGGACCAACCTTATTCAAAATTTTCATCTCCGACTTTCCGATGAACTTATTGGAAGTACATATTGAAAACCGTCGTTTATTTCAAATTTCGAGACTTCATTGTGTAAAAATAGTTAAATATTTATTATTCAAAGAAATGCCCATCGCTAGCCATAGATTTTTTCCATTTTTTTGGTAGCATACGGATTCCGCTTCGAAAAAACTGCTCTTCTTTTGAGCCGATGCACGAATCGACACAATTTTTGGTTTCTTCGTAAGAATGGAAGTGCTGCTCAGCCAGGCAATGCGTCATCGGTCGAAATAGGTGGTAGTCGAAAGGGGCGGATGGAGTAGGACGTCCCATTTTAATGTTTCCAGGTAGGTTTTCATAACGTGAGTAACAAGTGGGCGAGCTTTGTCGTGCAGCAAAATTACTTTGTCGTGGCTTTCCTCGTATTGCGACCGTTTCTCCTTCAATGCTTGGATCAAACGCATTAGTTATTTTTTGTAGCAATCTTCTGTGATGGCTTAACCCGGTTGCAGTAGCTCATAGTACACCAGGCTGAGCTGGTCTCATTAAATGCACAGCATGATTTTCGAGTCATGGATGTTGGGTTGGGCAGTTGATGTTGATACATGGCCGTGCTATCCCCACGATTTTTTTCGCTTTTGATTATCGTAATGGATCCACTTCTCATCGCCAGTGACGATGCGATGTAAAAACCCTTCCTTTTTAGCAGCTGTTCGCATGTGAAAAACACCTTCCGACGTTTCTTGGCTTCAACTCGTATGGCACCCAATTTCTTTGCTTTTGCATCATTGTCAAGCTTTTCAAAAGATGTGAAATAGCTTGATGAGTCACGCCCAATGAATCTGCAAGTTGTTGTGGCGTTTGGCACAAATCTTCATCCAGTAATGCCTCCAATATTGCGTCTTCAAACTTTTTAACCGCTCCGCTACGTTCATTAATTTCTACGCAGAATTCACTCATTTTATAGCGTTAAAACCATTCGCGTTGTTTCACTATTAACACCCTCTCTATAAGTTTCAGCAATCTTTCGATGCGCCTCAGCCGCAAATTTTTTTTTTAATTATAGCCGAAATCAAAACTTCCTGCAAATGACGCTTATTTGGCTCAAACTTCAACATGTTCGCGCACAAAATAGTATATGACGCATATAAAACTTCACAAATCGAATGATGAGTTGTTGACAGATGCCTAAATTTACCATGTGCCGTTTCTTATCCGCCATTGTTGATCAACATTTGCTGCTGGCGCCATCTAAGGGAAAGCGGCGAGTTTCAATTTGCACTCCCGAGGGTACTAAGTTGAAAATATGTCTTAAAAAAGGGTTAATTAAGGGAGCTGCAAATTTTTCTATAAACACATAATAAAGTAATAACGACAAAAAATACGATAATATTGTGAGAAAACAAAAGATTCGAATTTTTGTTTTCAAAAATAGAAAATAATTTCATTTGCTCCGTTCTGCCCCAGGCACGGGGCAGAACGGGATGGTCAGGATAAATAATCATAAAAACATATAATATTAGGTCTGGGGAAAAATTTGACTGGTTTTCTTGTAGTCTGAAAATGAATTTATTTAAACCAAATATGCTTCATTATTATCAACAATGTTTCGCCATTTTTCGGGTAGAGCCATCGGTGAAGAACCAGATTAATTCCATTGAGAGAGTTCTGCAGAGATCGGAACAAGTGATAGCCTATACTGTGGGTGCATCAAAACTTCTCAACCAAGCTCTCGCAATTTTTGAAGGGTCATCAAAGAAGTGTGTAGTCGGGCATTGTCATGATGGAAGGCAACACCTTTCCTATTAATCACCTACTAACGCGCCATTTTCTTTCAATTGCCTGACATAATCTATTTAGTTGTCCACAGTAGAGTTGAGAATGACCAACTGGAAGTAGATCATGGTCGACGATCCCCTTCCAATCCCACCATACATACAACATCACCTTGATAAAGTACCTTCACCGTACCCAGCACAAATTTTTTCACAAGCCTGCGCAGCGTTCTTCCCGCAATTTTTCATTACTTTTCTCCATTTTCAAACGCAAACAACTTTCCAACCACTGCACCAATTTCGATGTTTATACTCAAAGTAACGCTCGAAGTGTCACTTTTCCCACGAGCGTTTAGCGGTGTCGCTGCCATCTGTGTTTCCTGAGTTATTTGAAATTGATTTAAAAAAAAAACGCCACGAACTTTTTTCCCAAACCCAATATTATTTTATGATAATTTTAATATACCGTATAAAAATTATTCGAGTCCTCTCCCTCCTTCTTACCATCTGCACTTTTTCATGAAATGCTATAAACCAATTTACTCAGTAGGTATAAAATTTATCGAGCTGAAATTGTGCACTAAATATTTATTTATAATTATTAGTGACATGAAAAAAAACTAGATGATTAGCTTCACCCTTGTTACCCCCTCCCATACAATTTTTTTTTGACAATAAACGGATCTGTTCGAAAAGGCATTGATCTGAAATTTGGAATATATTACTTTTATAATAATTTTAATCTAATGGTTTGGTCAATGTTTTCACAGTGCATTTTGAAATGAAAGAAAAGATTTCCGGATTATACACTGTTATGCTTTATTATTCGTGACGTTTCGGTCTCTGCTGAGACCTTTATCAGTTTGATAAAGGTCTGTTTAATCTACATAATCTATATATAAAAATTATTTGAGTCCTCCCTCTCGTTCGACCAACTCCCATACAAACTGCACTTTTTCATGAAATTCTCTAAACAAATTTACTCAGTTCGTATAACATTTTTCGAACTGAAATTGTGCACTAAATATTTACTTATAATTAAGACAAAAAAAAAATAAATAAACGATTATCTTCATTTCTTCTACCCCCATACAATATGACACAACTTTACAAAAAGTCAATTTTCCTGAAAAGTATGAGTGTTGCTGATCTGGAATTTAAAACATGGCAAAATCATGATGTTTATAGTTATTTCTGAAAAGGTTATTATGAACTCGTACCTACTTCTACCACCTCCCATACAAACTGCACCATTACACAATTACACGATATTACACTAATTTCCACAGTACCTATTAAATTTTTGAATCCTAAATTTTGTTTAAAACCTTTTGATATCAAATCTAGTGTGGTGTGAAAAGGTTAATTCAATGTCGTCACCCCCTTTACCACTTCCCATACAAAATTACTTAAAATCAAAAAAATTCTCTTTCATCTAGAGTATCGCACGATTGGGCTTTATGCCCAACCGTAGTCCTGTTACGTTTTGACTTAGTGTCGAAACGACGTAGTGTTGAATTGTGCTTATTCTTTTGAATGAAGTCTCTTCCGATTGCTGAAGACGGCCAACAGTTGGATGTGGAAACCGCAACGAAACAAGAACTAGGCAAGATAACTCTAAATTTTGACACCAGAGGTTGACCACGATGATTAGCTGAAATTAATTTTTTACATGAAATAGCGTTTTCAGGTATACTAATATTATCATGATTCAGGATAAGAACATCCATTTCAGAAGTGATGAAAATACGAGACGGCATCAAATCCTCCGCGGAAGAAGTATTAGGATATCAAGCACGGCGAAAAAATAATGATTGGTTCGACCAAGAATGTCGCGACGTAATAGATAGAAAGAACGAAGCTTACAAAATTTTAACTGAACGACCAACACGAGCCAAAAAAGAAAGATATGACGAGCTTAGGCGATATGCGAAAAAGACCTGCAGACGAAAACAAAGGAAGTACCATAATGACAAAATACAAAAAATGGACGACGACATGAGAAAAAATAAAACGCGGGACGCATACGCAATAGTAAAAGACTTAAAAAAAGGATATAAGCCAAAAACCAGTCTCTGCAAAGACGCAGAGGGCAATATCATCAGCGACACAGAAGAAATCAAAAGGAGATGGGCTTCATACTTTGAACATCTTTTGAATCCCACCCCATTAGCACCGATCACAACAGACAACATTTCAATTGAAGCCTCAACTGACAAAGATGAACCATCATCGACACTACCCACGCTTGCTGAAATCAAAGCAGCCCTATGTGACCAAAAACTAAACAAAGCGCCGGGAATTGACGAAATACCAGTTGAACTTCTGAAAAACGGTGGAAATTGTGTCGCTTAAATACTGCACAACATGATATGCAAAATTTGGACAGAGGAAATCATACCCGACGATTGGCGAAAAAGCATTATATGTCCAATTTACAAGAAAGGAAACAAACTCTGCTGTGAGAATTACAGAGGAATATCATTGTTGTGTACGTCCTATAAAATCCTGACAAAAATAATTGAACGTCGTCTTAAGCCCTATACTAATCAAATAATTGGCGAATACCAAGGCGGATTCAGAGCCGGACGATCTACAACAGACCAGATATTCTCGGTGAAACAGGTGCTTGAGAAATGCTGGGAATATAACACAGACGTGCACCAAATTTTCGTAGATTTTAAACAAGCATACAACAGTATCGACAGGAGCGTACCAAATCATGCTTGACTTTGGAATTCCTCCAAAACTAGTCCGACTAACAAGACTCACAATGACGAACACTGAATCCCAAGTGAGAATACAAACCGATTCCAAAACCAGTTTTCGAACGGAATGTGGTTTAAAGCAGGGAGATGGTCTAGCCCCAATGCTTTTCAACTTGGCACTAGAGTATGTTGTCCGAAAAATCCCAGTCGACACCAACGGGACACTACTATTCAAGTGAGGCTACACAACTGAAGCATAGCTACCCTGCACTATGATCAGTCGCACCCCTCGGGTACGTGGGAACGGTCAACCCCAAAAGTAGTTACTGGAATCGCCGAAGCTTTCTAGACCAGCATTTTCTTCCCTGCGTGACAGGTTTCGGAGCTGCTCAACTTACTCCCCCCCATCATTGTAGGATTCAAAGCCGATGCCATTAATATGATCAAATCGATATACAGGACACCGACTTATTCCCCCCTACTTGCATCCACTTTCGCCGCTTAGAGTACGTCGTACAACTACATTAGTTCAACAAATAAAAATCTCGTTTTCCTTTATTGCCTCTTATCCTTTGTACAACATATAAAACTCAGTTAGACTTCACCCATTAGGTCCGCCTATAACACCGATAGCTTCATGTCTTCACTTCGTTATTACATCCTGATTCAACCAGATCTCCATCACATCCTCTGTACCTCAGTTCCTCGGTTCCTCGGCCAACAATGCACTCGGTTCCTCAGTCCCTCAGTTCCTCGGTCAATCCTATCCTCTGTACCTCAGTCATCAGTTGCTCTATGGTTGATAAGTTTCAAAGCTGACACAATGTATTCAACTTTATCCCCCTCACCTAAGTGGGTTTCGGAACTGACGCTAGTATGCAACTTTGTCCCCCATCTGTAGAGCGATAGGTTGCGGAGCTGACGGACCATACGGTCCGTTCAACTTACTCCCCCCTATCGTAGTGGGATTCGAAGCCGATGCCATTAGCATGATCAAACCGATAAATCAATTTAATATGCAAGACATCGACTTTGTCCCCCCCACTACATGGTTGATAAATTTCAAAGCTGACACAATGCATTCAACTTTATCCTTTAACCTAAATAGGTTTCGGAGCTGATGCTAGTATGCAACTTTGTCCCTCATCTGTAGACCTTTTAGCGTTACCCAGCTTGCACCACGAGGAGGTAGGTCTACTTAGCAAGCCGAGTGTTTTGCACAATATACTCTGCTTAAATTATTTCTCTTCTATACATGATTTTCGTAGTGACTCCAACAAGATCATAGCTTATGATTTGACCAACGCTGACTATGAAATGATAAATCTTGAAATTTCTAAATTAAAATCTTCAGTCAATAATAGTGCTGATGTGAATGAAAGTGCTGAGAATCTTGTGGCCTCTTTAATAGTTATAATAGATAAGCACACCCCTAAACGTATTAGTACTAAGTTGTCTTGTCCCCCGCAAATGGATAAAAGCCTTAGAATATTACGTAACACACGTAACAAATCCTACAGGAAATGGTCTAAATCTAAATCAGTCGAGAATCTTATTGCATTTCTGCATATGCGCGAAGAATTAAATGTTAGTGAAAAGGAAGCTTCCTTTTCATAAATAAAACTCTATAACCTTAAAATAGTACACAGCTTGATTGATCGGCTATCCGGCTTCTATGAATTTTGGTGATCGCTCATATTCTTATCCTGAAGAAATTGCAAACTTTTTCGCTAACCACTTTGATTCCAAACTTACCAAGCCTTTCAAGTTTGATCCTGGTAAGTTTTCTCATATTCCTTTTCAGGATCCGAAATTAACTAATGTGATCCTGACCAAATAACTCGTGCACTGTTTGACATAAATATTCAGAAAGGTGCTGGACCTGATCTCATTCCCCCAATTTTTCTGAATAAAACCGCCTCTACTTTACCTCGATTATTCCTCCCTTTTCAGCAATCCATTTTTCCTATATGTTTCAAATTGGCGCATATAACACCTATTTTTAAGTCTGGAGATAGATCTGGCATTCGTAATTACAGAGGAATAAGCATTTTATCATCTATTGGCAAGATTTTCGAAAAACTGGTTACGGGAGTACTAATAGAAACCGTAAGTCCTTTTATTCATCCTTGCCAACAGGGCTTCCTAAAGGGTAAGTCAACTGTTTCCAATCTTCTGGAATATTCTACATTCATTAGATAAAAAATTGGTAAAAGTAAACAGGTAGATTCTGTGTATACAGATTTTTCTAGCGCATTTGATGTAGTGGAACACGGTCTGCTTCTATTGAAGTTGGAGCGTTATGGAATTAGCGGTATTTTCTTGGAGTGGTTGAAGTCTTACTTGGCAGATCGTAAACAAAAAGATAGATTTTCATCGCATCTATCCAAAATGAGTACAGTCTCTTTTGGCGTTTCCCAAGGTAGCATATTGGGGCCCTTTTTATTTATAATTTTTATTAACGACGTGCCATTAGTTTTAAACGAATGCAACTTATCCTTATATGCTGATGACTTAAAAATCTTCAGAACTATCGAATATTGCAAAGCAATATTGATATTTTATCAGAATGGTGTTTGAATAACGCCATGCAATCGAATGTTAATAAATGTGCAGTAAAAACCTTTTCTAGAGAAAAGTCTGGCACTTTTCATTTAGTCTATAATATTAGCAATGAAAATTTAAAACGTGTTTCTCAAATCAAATCTCAGATCTTGGAGTAATATTTGACGCTGAGTTGTCTTTTAAAATCCATATAGATAAAATTTCAAACAGTGGTATGGCTATTTTAAGTTTTATCATATAAAGAGGAGAGTCAAGGAATTTAATGACCCACAGCTGAGTAAGACTCTTTTCTGTGCGCTGTTGTTGCCTATGATCGAATATGCAAGTGTTGTTTGGTCACCTTCTACTCCAATCGACTCGTACAGAGTTGAAAGAGTACAAGTTCAATTTCTACTGTTTGCTTTACGAAGTCTTCAGTTCAGTAGCTACCGGTTGCCATCTTACAAATGTCGGCTACTTCTGCTCAATATGACCACTCTCAAGAGAAGAAGAGAGCTTGCTTCTGTCATCCTTGTTTTCAATTTGATTAAGTCTAACATGATTTCGAGCGAGCTCCTTTCCCACTTTATTTTTGTTGACAATGGGTTTCGAGACAACAGGATCTTGAAAATGGAAACTCATCCTACCGATTTTTTGATGAATGATCGTATTGCTTGCGCCATCAAAATCTTCAATTTGCTTTAATAGTTCTGTAAGCAGAAATACCAACAAAGATAAAATAATGACTAAATTTAAGACATTATTTGGAAGATAATATTTAGGTCTTAGTTTTAATGTAGTCTTTTTTTGTTTTGATTTTAATTGTTTATATTTGTTGTAAGTAATGGTTAAAACTTTTTTTCATAAGTTTAATATTAAGATTGTTTTTAATGATAATTATATTTTTGTAAAATAGACTTAACTTGTCTACATATATTAAATAAATAAATAAATTCATAGAGATTTCCTGTTATCAATATTATGGTTAAATTTAGACAGTCTCATACTGAATTTCAAAAATTGAAAAATATGTTCGTTTATGAAAAATAACTGGCAGCACTGATCTAACATCATCGCTTGTTTACATTTTCTATTATTGTAATCAAACCGATCGTACTCCACGTGGATTATACTCGTTTATTCTAAAACGTCTTGCTCTTACGTATAAAGATGGATCAAATCTTAAAGATGTTTATATCCGGTCGGTTTCTCTTATATTTAGATTTCTCTTTTTTTTCTGATGCATGGGTTTTTAGTTTCAGTGATCTCTTAGCTTACATAGAGATTATCTCGCTCTTATATTTAGTGAAGACACGAACCTATACCACTATCTGCACTCAATGATCGTACTAAGCCCAGCTCCCATCTAAATGCTATGAGCGTTGCCCGTATGTTATTTCCAGGTGATATTCATTTCCATTGTGACAGTCGCAGCTGTTGAGTCGAGATCATAAGTGTTTGTTGCACTCGAGCGGATTACAGTGGCATAACTCGGCGCATTATTCGTTAATTTTAATCGGTGCATGCGTAACTGAATTAAATTCAAGCAGTGTTTTACCGAATTTTATTGTTTTTGTTGAAATATAAATTTAATTTGTTTTAATAGCGCGAAATTGCGAATATTTTGATATTGTTTGGATCGAAACGGACTGTGTTTGACGCATATGGAATTACAAATTAGTGTTTAATAAAAGTGAAATTTTGAATTGGTTTTCATATCGGGCGTGCGATACCATTTTTGTTTCATTATTTAAAGTGTGTCATTTTATAATAATAATAAAAAAAAATCAGTGATCTTGTTATTGCATACACAAAGGGCTTTTATATTTGCTTATATTAGCTCCAGCTTCATATCCCGAACGGGTTTATGTTAATGGAGGAGTAAACTTGTTGAAATTGTAAGTTTTAACTTTTTTTTAATTGAATTCAAAGACTGGCTCTATAAAATAGAGGTAGCTTCAGTAATCGTACTGAACAAGGCTGTGATTGATTTCTACCTGAAAAAATGAAATTAAAACCGCGTTTACCTTGAATACGAAGAAGGCAACTATCGTTAAATAAATGGAAAATTATTTTTTTTCTGTTTCGTCTCTCATCATCTTTGAGTTTTCTATCTTGTGCCTTGTAGGTGAAGAAAATCTGCACTTTATAGGAAAAACCAGTTTCTCTTAGGGTCAGGTCAATAAGTTTCGCAGGTGTGCTGCTAGCTCTCAGGTATTATACCTTACGGAATAACTTTATTGATTCTGCTATATGGTAGGTTGAGTTTTGCTGGTCGTTTTCAGATTCACTTTCTAAAAATGTTTTCCAAGGTCTTAACTCGGGAAATAATATGCAAAATTTATCAAGTATTTTTTTTTTATTGGTCATGGTTTAAAGAAATCAATTGGTGCTTTCGCGTTTTCACTGTGTCATTTGATCAAGTTTTACGCGATCTATGAGTTTTAAAAGTTGTCATAATTTTCTCCATATAAAGATATTATCAGGAGGAGTTACGCCGGGCGGGATGCTTAAGAGGCGGCATCATCAAATTGCAAAAAAGCTAAAATTTTAAGACCTATGTAGCCAAATTTTATCACTACAAAGAAATGTGATATTTAATGGGAATAGGATTGATAAATTTGCTACCAAAAATTTCAATAAAAAATATGTCAAAAAAATTTGGAATTTGTCGACGTTCAATTTATTTTGACAAAATTCTCACAAATATATTTGATTTTTCACGTTTTGAGCGTTCCTTTAATTTTCGCCTGGAACGATTCGTCCTTCTTTGTAACTGTTCAATGCTCAAAAAACTATGATTACGTACACCCAACTCTTTTTTTACTTGGTTGTTTTTTTACACAGTTTTGAAATAACACGGTCCATACCACTTTTTACACAAATTTTTCGTTCTAAGACGTTTGAAAAAAAAAACAAAAATTGTTACATAAATTCAAATTTTTACTCTTACATGAAATGTATATGATACAAAACCAAAATACAGTTAGGAAGCTCCCAAATTTTATTATATCAGTTGCATTTAACATGTTTGTACAAACTCTTTGTTTAGTTCTTGAACTTGACATTGCAAAAGCGTTTGACAGAGTTTGGCACGAATGCCTTGTTGTTAAGCACAAGACCATCGGCCTCGATGCTTCCCCTAATCAATGGACTTAGAGTTTCTTGTCCAATCGCACTATACGAGTCGTATTAGATGGCGTTACTTCCTCCTCCTTCCCAATCAACTCCGGTGTCCCTCAGTGTTCCGTCTTATCGGTCACTGTGTTCGTGGTATTTATTAACGACCTTTTGCTTTCTACTCTCAATCCAATCCTTAGTTTTGCAAATAACAGTACTTTAAATAACAACTTTGAATTCGACTCCGCTGCGGAATCTCACAAGAAATCTTTTGCTTTCAAACGCAGAGCGTTATTCGATTCGAAGAACTCCGACCTCGACTTAATCCTGGAATGGGGCAGGAAAAATAGAGTAGAGTTCAACGCCGCCAAAACACAGACCTGTCATTTTTCTCTTAAACGTGATGTCCCAGCGGCGTCGTCTAATTTTGCCTTTAATGCTGTACCACTTTGCTCTTCAGCTAGGGTATAGCCTAGTAGGTAGTGTGTTGGTCTTGTAATGCGAAGGTCGTGAGTTCAAATCCCGGCCGGCGCAACATATAATTCCGGCACATTGCCTGCTTGGGTATTCCTTGGTCACCTCAATCTAAGAAAATGAAAAATTCGTAGAAAGAGGGTTGTGCGAAGGGCTAACAACCCTTCCACAATAAGTAATGAAAAATGTTAAGGAACCTGAATATCAGGAGGCCAAGGCCCGATTTGGGCTGTGGCGCCATTGAAGAAGTCTTTGCTCTTCAGATGAGTTTATTCTGTTAGGCGTAAAGTTAAATGACCACCTTGATTGGAGTAAACACATCTTTGATGTTGCCCTTGATGCCTCCAAGCACCTAGGTATTCTTCGCAATTGCAAAAAAATATTTTACGCCTCCCGACAGCTACCATCTCCAAGGCCTACATTCGACTTCGTTTAGAGTACAATACCCATTTTTTGGCTCATCAAACCCATCAAATTCCTGTTAAAACCCTCTATAGGAGCATAGGACAGAAACAACTTTCTTCCATAAGACGCGATTCTGAGTATCGGCCCTAAGCTGTTGTCACGACTTGTTTTATGGGCTTTCAAAATACGCCTTGCCCTGCTCGATCGAATCCAAAAACAAATGGCAAACACATCTTACATTTTCGGAGAAATAATAAAATCCTAATTATGTAGACCAGCATATGCGAAATTTTCAATTACAGTAATGTTACACCAAAACCCGAAAACTTAAGGCCTTCTATTGACTTCGTCGAGCATCGCAGAAACGTCGGAGTATTTAGCATTTACTATCGCTACTTTCATGGTAAATGTATTGCGGAACTTAGATCAGTCATTTCTCCACTTTACACCTTTCCCCGAAAAACTCGTAAAACTAAACGCGCGCACGAGTTTACTGTCAACCCTATTTCTACTTGTACAGTAAAATATAGACAGTCATTCATCTTCCGAACGTCCAGACTATGGAATACATTGCCGGCTAACGATTTCCCAAGTAGGTCCGGTCCTTCAGAATAATCTTCACCGTAATTGCCGTCTCTCTCCACTCTAATTTCCAGAATGCATCCAAATTTTATCCACTTCCTTTACCGAATTCATTGTGCAATGCATTAAAGGGTGACCCCGTAAATTATACTCGGTGCTTTAAAAAAAAAATAAGTATAGCTCTGAGAAAATCCCCTTCCGCAGCATTAAAAATTCTGTTTCACCTTTCGATAATATTGGTAAACAGATGGCGTGTAGCAGCCCGCCTTGAAGAAACTCGGCAGTGGACCTGCATTCAAATTGGTCACGCCTTAATTCTGGAAGATTTCGAGAATTTAACCTAAAACATAGACTACACTCTACCAAGTTTTGATTTTGATAGTAATTTCCTCGCCGTCATCCCCTCGAGACAAGAATTGGAAGCAGATGAAATACGGGAGGAAGAGTCCATATCCTTCTATACTGATGGCTCCGAAACTAGACGTGGACTGGGATGAGATGTTTTCTCCGCAATGCTTAACTTAAGCATATCTTTTCGTCTTCAGGATTATTATAGTGTGTTCCAATCAGAAGTGATGGCGATAAAAGAAGCCTTGGCCTAGCTTAAATATAATGTTATATCTACTAAGAATATTGGGATCTTCACTGATAGCCAGATCGCTATTAAATCCGTGGAATCAGTCATATCTACTTTTAAGACTATCCTTGATTGTCGCGTGTCTCTGAAGAAGATGGCTGAACAAATAAATATTCTCCTGTGCTGGGTACCAGGGCATAGGGCCATTCTGGGAAACTGCAAGACCGGCGAACACTCATAAGGTGTTGGATACGATTAGCAAGGACAACGACAGACGGGCAAACGGTATTACATGTGGCGTGTGCTGGATCTTAAACGATCTGATAGATTGATCTTGCTAAGCAGGCAGATGATTAGCTCCGAGTAGGAGTCATTGCAGAACACTGCCTGATAGGGAGAGACATGATCAGAGGCTTGGTTTTCTGTTTAATTATTTTTGCAGGAGCTGCGAGGATGAGGAAGAGGAAGAGATGATTCTTCTTCTGTTATGTACATGCCCTACTCGCTCTAGAACAAGGAGACACCACCTAGGCGCAAACTTCTTCAATAGTCTCGGTAATCTGGTAAATGCGGAAGCTAGGAGCCTTCAACGCTTCGCAGAAAGCTCGGGTTGGTGTCTGTGCACCTCTACCTACCTACTTACCTAAAAGATACCGAGCAAAATATCACTTTATAGGCTCTCGTCTATGAAACAAATTAATGCATCCAAGATTAGTCATTTGGAGATGCGCGATATCAAAAAGATAATCCGGGCAAATTAGCTTGAACCGGCACTGTACATTATGTTGTATGGTAAATTGTTTGGTAGAGAGATGACATATCCTTTTTTTCGTTATGCGATGTGTCAGCCATATACAAATATCGTAAATGATGTCGCATATTACTATCATATGTCCGAATATGTGATTGGAAATTCCGATGACTATTTGTGGAAAGTTTGGGTGGACGTAATAAGAGCGCGACGTTGAAGAGGTTTTGCGAATATTAAGCATTTAATTATCAAATACACCATTAAGTACACATTGCTTCATTGTAATACTCGCACTTTGGCAAAGATTTAAATATGGGCATCACGAATTGTGAAAATTTTGGAGTGTCCCACGTAAGTAAACAGTTGACACGCATATTATTAGCATTCATTTAAGGATCAATAATAAACTGTAATAAAATGTTAAATGCTAGTAGTATAGATTTTTAGCACATCATAACTGTATTTGTTGTTTGTTTCGGAATACTCATACATTAATATTACATAGATTTTTTTTCTCTTAAAATGCTCGGCTCGAAGAATACGTACGAGTACTTTGATTTATTCGAATGATTTCCATACAAATACATATGGAACTTTAAAAATTACTGCGCTCCTCTTGCGAAACCTCTATGCAAGCTTTACCGTATTTTGCCATCGTCCAACACTGCCCCATTTCATGGAAGCCTGCAAATGTTCAGCCACTCCCCAAAAAAGCAGAAAGCTTAATTCCACTAATTATCACCCAATAGCAATGACCTCACACCTGCCAAAGGTCATGGAGACAATTATTAACCATAGAGTTACAAACATGGATTCCGGAAAAAAAACGTTCGACAGGGGAGCTTTTAACAACCCTTGCAGAACGTTGGAACAAAAGCAATCACCAATTTGGTGAATCTGGTATTGTTGCTCTTGATATTTTCAAGACTTTCGACAGAGTATGACACAACGCCCTTTTGGGCGACTTCCTTATTTCCTTAATTTACAGTTTTTTAGCCAAACGTTCAATGCGTGCCATGTTGGAGTGTGTGGTTTCTCCTTACTATAAAATTAACGCTGTGTCCCTCAGGGTTCGGTTCTTTCTCCCACTCTTTTCCTAATATTTATTAATGACTTGATATCTTCAACTTTCAATCCTATACATAGCATCGCAGATGACAGTTCATTAGACTTTTCGTACCACTTCAACACTACGTACTTAGCCCAATGTACTAGCTTAGTAGAGCAACGTAGGTCCATGGTTAAATTATTGATTCTTCATTGGGGCTACAATAATCAAGTTGAATATTATGGTTCGAAAACCCCGTGCTGTCTTGTGCCCCATAAACGTGACTCTAACTTAGATCCAATAATTTTTGGAGGCCATTACTACAATATGTATATTACAGTTCTACAAGTGTTAAGATTTTAGATATCCGAATCACAGGTAGCTTTTTGTTGGAACGATCACATATATAACATCGCTAAGGAAGCATCTAAACGTGTTGGTTACTTAGAACGCTGTAAAACTCCTTCACCACTTCTGGATTAATGACAATTTATAAGGCCTATATTAGGCCACGCTTGAATCCAATGCCCACCTATGGGCGGGAGCTGCCAAAGCTTCTGTCTCCTTTCTAGTTAGTACCCAGTCTGGGTTCTTTGAAATTATGGGAGATTCTGATGTTTCTTCATCGCTTGATTCGACGATAGACGAATTCTAACCTCCTTAACCCTTTTATATCATTACTATAACAAAATCTATAATCTCTTTCAACTATGCATTACTTTACCCCATAATATTCGAGCTGCTTCACGCACTCATAAGTATTCTCTCAAATTTCGATCACACTGTCAAATTCTGTGATTCCTTTTTAAATCGGACTGTTCGAATATGGAACCGCTGCCCATCTCAATATTCCTTCAAAACTACAATATCAACAATTCAAGGAAAGTATTAGCATAGCCACTTCCGCAATTCTCCCCTGAATTTCCAAAAACCAAAATCCTTGCCACCTCACCGGAGCTGTGCTTTAGTGCAAAAGGCTAACCTCTCTAGTTCCGGTGTCGTATAAAAAAAATATTAGATATCCCAATATATTTTTTTATTAACGACCGGGTGAATCGATGGCTCGAGACTACTTTTCACCACACAGCAAAGAGTATTTTCGAAACATGACGGGGTGCTTGCAAAATTTACTCGAACGTGTATGGTCAGATACTTAATATTGAGCTGAAAGAATTCTTTTAAATTCTGTTCGTTATTATTTATCTCGTTAGTAAAGTCAATGGCAATTGTTGCAGAAGAATCAATAAATGTCCCAAAATCTTTTAGATCGATAAACTTTTGCATTCAATGACTAAATTAGAAAAAAATAAACAAATAAAAAACATAACAGAATTATGATTGGGCGCAAAGCCCAATCATATGATACTCTAGATGAAATACTTACTTTTTGCTTGGGAGGTGGTAAAAGCAGAGGGGAAAGTTCGTAATTTTTGTATGTAACACTGAACGTAGTATATAAAATATTTCATGCTGAATTTAAAGTTTCTTGCTTTCATAATTTTCGAAGAAATTGTACAATTTTTGTCTGAATTTATGGTATTTGTATGGGAGGTTACAAAGAAAGTGGGAGATTGTGGATCATTTTGAATATATCAACATCCGAATCACATTGCTTTGTTACAATTTTAAAGTCGATAGCTCTCATATGTTCGAAGGAGAGAAACTTTTCTTGAATTTCCAATACAAGAATTTGTATGGGAGGTGGTAGAAGGAGTGAGGTGAAGGCGATATTTTTTTAAGCATTTATTACAATTATAGAGGGACAAGTTCTGGAAAAATTGCAGATTTCTACTTCTTCTAGTTTCTATGAAAATCGGTTAAATGCATATACCAAAATTTTGCGTTTGTATGGGAGGGGTAGAAGGAATATCCGAATCAAAACCAAATTTTTTGACATCAATCATATTTAATATAGTATACTTTTTTCAAATTTTAAAGTTGATAGCTTTAATGGTTTTGGACAAAAATAATTTAATTGAAATTCCGAAATTTCGAAAAATTTGTACGGGAGGGGGTAGAAGGAGTGAGTTAAAGTTGATAGTTTTTCCAAAATTAGTTGCAATTGTAATAAAATTAATTATGACAAAAATTGGTTCATTTAGCTTTGCTAGTTGCAATGCAAACCGAATAAATCCATTTTTGAAAATTGTGCATTTGTATGGAAGGGGGTAAAAGAAGTGGGGGATCATACTATGAACTAATTTTCAAGTCAATAGCTGAAATGGTTTCGAAAAAAAAAATCAATTTCTTAAAATTTCGAAATTTCATTATATTTGCATGGGAGGGGGTAGAAGGAGTGGGGGGATGTGGCCCGTTCACGAACTTAAAGTTACTTTTGTGCTAAAAATGACACACAAAAATTGTTAGCACTATAACTCAAAGCTTTGTAGACAGACGGACAGACAGCAACTCGAAATCGAGGTTTTTGAGAGACAACAAATATTTCTGTACCCTTGGCGGCTCTGTGCCAGCATTATTTCTTAGCGTTACAAACGGCAAGGCAAACACAATATACTCTCAGATTTCATCTAGAGTATAAAAATCTTTCTGGATAAAAGCTCAAAACTATTAGTTTATTTGATTTTCTTTTCAAACTTCATTTTATTTTGATATTTATTGTTGAAGTGATTACTCGTATATTTTATATCGTTGAAGATTTGTGTAATGAACTTGATAAGAGCATAACAGTAGATATGATCTACTCGACTCAAAAGTACAAAAATTACTTGTTTGGCTAACGCAACTACTTATCGAATTTGCTAATCGCAATGCAACATTGATTTATTGTTATTGTCTACAATCAAATATAAGTGCTAATTGACTATTTCAATCTTAGCATACAGATTTGTTGTACGAGTGTAAGATTAGATTACGTTTATCAAACTAATTATGAGCTTCGGTACAAGTATGTTTCGTAGAGATTATGTGTTATATTTTATAAATTTTTAGCTTCTGCGTTATCATAATACATATTAATAGTAGTTGGGAATTTCGCTGAACTAAGATTGCAAATTTTCGCGAACCAATTCCTCCGACGCATTTTATGAATATTTCGGCCAGAAGTGATTTTCAACGACGAACTTTGGAGTACAAATGGACAGACTAAAATAGGAATTGATATTCAAAGGCGGAAGTGGCACCGGATCGGTCACACTTTAAGGAAACTAGAGCGAAACACGATCTGGACTATAATCCTCAAAGAAGACGTCGGGTTGGTCGACCATGTAGTAGATGGAAGCGAGCAGTTGAGCAAGAGGCCAGAGGAATAAACAAGTCCTGGCAACAGCTCAAGGCCGATGCTCAGGATCGCGCCTTGTGGAAGAAAGTTGTTTCTGTCCTATGCCTTATAGGGGGTCTTAACAGGAATTTGATTGATTGATTGAAGTTTCCGCTATCAAAACTATCTTTCGACAGCCAACTCGAAAATCAGAAATTTTATCTTTCTCTCTCTTATATTAGCAATATTTTGAATGTTATTTCAAACAGGCATAAAAACCAATTTAAATTTTCGATACTTATAAAAACTATAGAATATCTCCATAAAGATTTAAAATTACGACACTAAAAGATCCGTATCGTTTTAGTGTGCCTCTTAAAATCTATTGTACTCCCCTAAATGTCAATTATTGCATAATGTCCTAAAGTATTCACATTTCGTTGGATGCTATCGTCCTCCATAACCTGTAAAATTAGAAATACCAGAATGATTGGAATTATGTAAAATAATCAAATAAAATGTCAAGAATCTACATTTTTTAAGCATATGCTAAAGGTTGTCTAACGCCAGCAAGATTTTTATTAGTGATGCTCTTTTAAGTCTTCGACAGAAAACCGCTTCAATACGTTTAGTCGGCGGATATTCGAGCAGCAGGTTTTTTTATTTCTAATATATCTAAATTTAGATAATCTTTTCTTTTTCTTTCCGCGTAATCTTAAGCATAAATACTGTAGGTATTTACAGTTTTATCTTAAAATCATCATATGGCTTGCATAAGGTGATCTTCCAGCAGTTTTTTTTTACCGCAAATTACCAGTATGTATACATATAATGTAAACATTTCGGATTTCACTAATGAGATTGTGATGTAAGTAATTTAGCTGCGAGATCATAGCTACAAAGATCTATTACGAAATTTCACTCGTATATTTAAAATACAATAACTTAGCATAAGTTAATTGATGCTATATTTGTAAATGATGTTCCCTGGCTAGGCTAATGTGGCACTGATCTAATAATTTCTGCATAAAAATGTATCTATTTTATTTTTTTTATTAATTCAATTTCCTTTTGCTGTGAACGAAGTCATTGTTTTTTTCTTTGATCCGGCTCGCAGTTTTAATTAGATATCTCCCAACAACAAGATAATATCTTGTCGTACTTGTTATTAAGTTTTGTACCGGAAATATAGGCAAATCAGATCAATGTTTCTGTTTCATTATTGTTTTTGAAGTTTTGTACATAATCAAGGTAAGAATTGTAAAAAAAAATTAGAAGCGATGATGTTAGCTCAGTGAGAAAAGTTTGTCAATGATTTTTTCATTGGAAATTACAAAAGAAAAGTTATAGTTCATCGCGATTAGAAGATATCGCATTTTGCAGGATTGATGAGATATGTTTCTCGCGAATTTTTCGTTAATCAAATGCGGAATTTTCAAAATTTTGCACATGAGAATATTAAATTTTTTTTTTTTTAGCAAGGTCAACTTTGTAACCTTCTTCCATTGTTACCAAGACATTTTGAAATATTTATGGTGATTGCTTTACGAATTTGTTACTTTTTTTTTTTTTTTTGTGATGATATTTGGCTATTGAAGTACGCATAAATTTTTTACATTTGGTCTGAAATTCATACCTTGAACTTTTAGATCTTCTGTTCTTTCATTTTGTAAATTAGATGTTATTAAAATAATATTTATTACTTAAACTGCTAGTGATTAATATTAAAACATTGTTGTACGTATAAAGAATGTCTTTTTATTCACTATGCATATTTACATAATTGTGAAGAGCGCCTATATTTCCACCTTTATAGATATAATTGGAATCGATTTTGAACCATTAAGAGAACTTGATTCTTATTTAGATTATTTATAAAATTTTTCGAATTTCTTACGGATTTTGAGGCGAGAAAATAACCTATTTTCTGTCCTTTTCTTGTTTCTTTCTTAACTGAGGGCAGAACTGGAAAAAATAAGGGCAGAATTGCAAGAGTAGTGTCCTAACTGTTGTCAGAACTGAATTCTAGATTCTTCTTCTGGCACGACAGCTCAAATCGGGCCTTGGCCTCCTGATTTTCAGGTTCCTTAACATTTTTCATTATTTATTGTGGAAGGGTTGTTAGACCTTCGTACAACCCTCTATCTTCGAATTTTTTATTTTCGTAGATTGAGGTAACCAAGGTATATCCAAGTAGACAGTGTGCTGGAATTATGCTTTGACCGGGATTTGAACACACAACCTTCACATTGTAAACCAACACGCTAGGCTACACCCTAGCTCTAGATTACAAATCAGTATTACTTCAACTTTAGCTGCCCGAGCGGGATCAGAAGTGTTAAAAGGAGAGGAATAATGACGCTGAAGAAAGGCTCTAAACCAAATATCTACCTTTCGATTCGAAAGGTTGATCTCGTGGATTCTTACCATTATCCATTTAACAATGACTTCTTCCTAAGACTTTGTAAGGATTGTGGACACCAAATGGTTCATTATACGCCTCCATATTTGCATCGTGTGGACCTATATATCACTTAGCCATCCTGCTATATCGGTGAAACTAATAAGCTTTATCGGTACAAGGACCGAAGAAGTACTCTCCGAGAATTCGTCTTCGAATTGTTCGGAGGAATGGGCAATGGAAGAGGAAGTACCCTACGGTTTTATCCTTCTCATCGCAGCCTTCGAGTGTGTTTTCTGAGAGAACAGAGGTCCGTAGGGAGTTTCTGTCGAGTCTCAATATTTTTATTGATTTCCCTCTATTGATTCGCTTTGTAACCATTCGAGAGTTTCCGTTCGCTATACTTAAGGTTGGCGTAAATTATCCTAGTGACTCCCAAGGCAGTGCCAGCATTGTCCGTTTCCTCAACGGTGGCAGCGGCAGATCCGTTCCTGGCCAGTCTTTCTGCCATTTCGTTTCCAGTGACAGCCCGTTGACCTGAAAGTCAACAATGTCGCAAAGTGCATGTTTTCCCCAATTCTTCCAAGCATTTTGAAATGCAGGTGTAAGCGGAGAGGGCCTGCAGTGCCACTGTAATGAAATGGGACCCCATTGCTGCGACTCCCAAGACGTTAGCGGAACAATGGGGCTCTTCCAGGTCTGGGTAGCACAATTTGCCGGCAGGCAGGAGCGTGGGGTGGGCGTGGGGAAATGACCCAGAGGAGCACACAATACTTGAAGGTGTTGCAAAAAGATAAGAAGTCATTAAAAATGAAGGAAAGGGAAAAGGAACTGTGACATTTTGCAACTACTTGTGCTTCAGGTTCCCTAGGAGTTGCAAAACAACGACTCAACCGTTTCCGTACAGAACTTGGAACATCGAACTTATATTCCTTCTCCATCGGAGTCCGGCTCACTCCACCTTCAGGAGTTGTTCCGGGATGCTCATCATATCTAAATTAATCCATCTTACACAAGAAAAAAACTACTATAGGAAATGCATCTACATCTTCTACAATGGCGCTACAGCCCAAATCGGACCTTGGTCTCCTGATATTCAGGTTCCTTAACATTTTTTATTACTTATTATGGAAGGGTTGTTAGCCCTTCGCACAACCCTCTTTCTACGAATTTCTCATTTTCATAGATTGAGGTGACCAAGGTATACCCAAGCAGGCAATGTGCTGAAATTATTTATTGCGTCGACCGGGATTTGAACTCATGACCTTCGCATTACAAGACCAACACCTTACCTACTAGGCTACACCCTAGAGGAAAAATATCAGAAAAAATACGAATTTAACGTATCGCTGGGGTGTATTCCGCGTCCATGATGATGGGGGTCCCCTTTCTGCAGTTTCGTCGTTTGTTTTCTTTTATTTTTTTTTTTTATAATTTTTTTTTTATTTTCATTTCGCAGTTTTTTCACTATTTCCCGCTGTATTTCACTTTTTCATCGTCTTTCAGTCGTTCTTATTTCTTATTCCTCTCACTGCCCTTCCGTCTTTCTTATTTCTGATTTCTCTCACTGTGTTTAACTTTTTCACCGTATTTCCGTTTCCTTTGTTTTCAAAGTTCTTCTATCTTTTCCAAAAAAAATTTTTATTTTCTTTACTCACAGCCATTGAAAAAAAAAGCTTCCAACGACTAAAAATTTTCTTTGTCCTCAGATAATCGGGAAAAATTTGTCGAAACTCCAACCTTTTATTGTCACTTCAACTGAGATTAGGATTTACGAAAATAATTTAAGTTTGAAGCTACTGAATGTATTAAAATAGAACAGAAAATAACGAAATTATAAAAATATTACCACTAGAATAAAAAATAAAAAATTTTAATTTACGAGAAGAAAAGAAATTCTGAACATTTAAATTTTGTGAGTATGAGAAAAAAAATTAAATTATTAAAGCCGTAAAAATGTGCCTAATATCGCTTGTGAAAGAAGATTTCCTTTTCGTACGCTTCAGGATGGTCCCCCTCACAGCTGTAATGCCTGCCTTCTCCAGAATTATAGCACTCAATGGAAGAAGGCCTATAATGGCTTACAATCCTGCTTTCTCACCATACCGTCGCATCGAAAGTAACGATTGGTAGTATGATACTGATATACATCATTCTTACCATATTAGGTTTCAGTGTACATTTTTTGTTAAAATTTTTTTTTGTTTTACATATGAAGAATGTATTATTTGCTTTCTTAAATCTTTCCTCGACATTCAGTCGCCATCTCAGCTTACTCTCCAAGATGATTCCCGGATAAGTTATCCTATCTGAAAGGCTCAGAGCAACTTCTCCAATGGATGGTAGATTGACACTTTCTATACGTCGTCTTCTAGTTAATAGTATGTGCGTAGTTTTGTAAGGGTTAATCCTCAATCCACATGAATTAAATCAACTGGCAACAAGGTTAAATGTACTTTGCTTTAGTTCGCCTAAAGTTTTAGGTGACTATATCATCCGCATAGGCGACAGTCCACTTAGTAGCTAACCATTCACGGCTAGCAGCCAAAGTAGAGATGACTAAACTCCTCCTTGTGGTGCTCTTCTACCCACTTGTAGAGTCGTTTTCCATTGTGGCACTAATTTGTCTGGCCACCAACATGTTATGAATCCATTCAGTGAATTTACACCATGTGCGATTAATGCGCGTATTAGCTCGTTAGTACATTTATTATTTAACGCACCCTCTGCATCCACAGAAGCACTCACAGTGTACTCCTAGAGTTCTACAAATTTTCAAATTTTTGATACTACCAGATGCAGTGCAGTTTCCACAGGACTGATGTCGGTGATGTTTGCGATGGCTCTTATGTGAATATCTATCGGTCTATGAGAGTCCTTCGGCTGTATATGACTATTTTTATTTGCCTTCGATGTGAAACCCACCTTCATCTTTTTCCACTTCGAAGGCACATATCTGAGAAGAAGATCGGTCTTGATCCAGCCTTACAACGATGCTGTCCAGGTTATGCTGTAGCATTGCAGGAATTATTCCATCTTGTCCGCCGACATAAAAGGTTTGAAGGTGTTTATTCTGCTAAGGCGCTACAGCCCAAATTGGACCTTGGCCTCCTGATATTCAGGTTCCTTAACAATTTTTCATTACTTATTATGGAAGGGTTGTTAGCCCTTCGCACAACCCTCTTTCTACGAATTTTTTCATTTTCGTAGAATGAGGTGACCAAGGTATATCCAAGCAGGCAAAGTGCTGGAATTATAGGTGTTTATTGCCTATATTGTTTTTTCCTTGGTTATTATTTTATTCACTATGCGAGAAGCGGCTCAATTGTCACTATGTTTACCCCGGTTATAGTCAAAGCAATTTAACCGCGTAAGAGTTCGTCAGAATTTTCACTTTCCGGGCAGGTGACTATCCAGAACCAGCTCCAGTGTTTCTGTAGACGAGGCGGTCCATGTACAATCGTTCATTTACGTGAACCCGACCATGGAAGGACCTTTTAGAACCCCTTTGTTAAGTCTAGCCGCTTCATTTATGAAGTTAATACTTGCGCAGAACTGCCGCCAAGATTGCCTCCTTGCCCTTCGGGCAGAGTGCTTAAATTCACTCAACGCAGCTTTATATGCATCCCAGTCAGTTTCTTGATTACTATTTCGGGCTTTATTTTGAAGTTTAACCAGTCTTGCGGCTTCTGTGAGGAAGTCACGTGATCGCGGGAATATTGTCTACATTCCAAAAATACCTTACTTACTTACTTATGAAGGCGCCACAGTCCAAATCGAACCTTGGCCTCCTGAATACTTCGCTTCCATCCATCTCGGTTTTGTGTAAAATCTACTGGAATAAACTCGCAGGCTTATCAATTTCAAAAAAACTATTCCTACCACAAAAAAAAAAAAAACAAAGTGGAGAATATTCTAAAATTCAGCAAGAGTGATATTAGTACTCTAATCGGCCTAATGACGGGGCACAGAGGAGTAAACCACCACCTCAAAAATATGGGCTTAGCTGAATTCGATATATGTCGCCTCTGTCTCGAAAACTCAGAAACGACAGTACACACCCTATGTCACTGTGAAGCAGTAGCTAGGAAAAGACACAATCTTCATGGGGAAGGTTTCCTTTCTACCGAGGAACTAGCCAACATGGCTCTCTTAAAAATACTTAGATAAGCCAAAGCTATTGAGTTATGGTAGGATAAAGGGGCAATAAACGCACAATAGGCCGAGAAGGTCGCAAAGTTCTCACGTGTTCCCCAAATTATAAAAAAAAAGTCTCGATTTATGACCGCGTCCTCCAATTTGAAAATCTTAACAGTGATTTGTTGTCTGCGTCAATCGTCAATACCGTGCACCCATTATGTAGAGTAACACTAATAAATACCACGTCGTTACTCAGGAAGTTCACTCGCTTGAAAACGTGTTGAGCTAGGAGGATCAAATTTTGTAGACAGTTGTTTTTTGTCCAAAAATATAGTGAGTGGGCCAAATTCGTCTAATCCCGAAACCCTCTGTTTACTAAATCACACATTTTTGCAAGCCAATTTCCTAAGCTATTGATCTAAGTCCACAATATAAAAATTATTAGAATCCTCCACTTCTTCCACCAACTTGCCCTCCTTACTGCTTATCACACTGCACTATTTCACAAAAACACAAAAAACGAATTTTCTCAGTAGTTTATCACGTTACAAATAATTTCAAAATATTTCAGTAGCACAGGACAAAATAACCCATTTTCCACACTCTTTCTACCCTCTCCCATGGAAAATGGTACACTTTCACAACTTTATAATAATTTGATTTTCTTGGAAAATCGAAAAGCAAATTATAGTTATTTCTATCAATCTATCAATCAAATTCCTGTTAAGACGCATAGGACAGAAACAACTCTCTTCCACAAGGCGCGATCCTAAGCATCGGCCATTAGCTGTTGTCAGGACTTGATTATTCTTCTGGCCGCCTGCTCAACTGCTCGCTTCCATGAGCTACATGCTCGACCAACCCGACGTCTTCCTCGAGGATTATAATCCAGAATCTGTTTGGCGATGTTTCGCTCTGGTTTCCTCAAAGTGTGACCAATCCAATGCCAGTTCTGCCTTTGAATCTCAAAGCCTATTTTAGTCTGTCCGGTTGTACTCCAAAGTTTGTCGTTGGAGATCACTTCCAGCCAGAATATCGTCGGAGGCATTAGTATCATGGAAGTTTACAGTTTCTTGGCACGTCGAACGGTTACTTTCTACGTAGTACAACTATATAACAACACGGATTTGACGCATGCGTCAAAAACTTGCAGCTTCGTGCTAAGGGAGATCTCTCCTAACGTCCAGAAATGGGAAAGGATTCCGAAGGACTGACGAGCTTTATTTATCAATATCCTTTTCGGCTCCGCCGTCCATGCTGGCAATGCTTCTGAAATAACAAAAATCTTGCACCTCTTCCACATTTTGTCCGTTAAGAACAATCGGTGGACTTTTGTTCAAACCCGTGTGCATGTACTTGGTTTCAAGCATATTTATTTTCAGTCCCGCCTATTTGCATTTAGAATGCAATGAGCGAATATTTGGCTCTAAGTCCGAACATATAACCGTTCGGCAAGCAAACACAAGTCATAAGCATAATCAAGGTGACTTAAGATGTTAAATAGTCTCCATTGAAGACCTTTATCTTCCCCATCCTCCAGTGCAGCTTTCAACAACACTTCTGCCCTAAAAGAGTTTGGACGATGGACAAATTTTGACAGTGTCTTAAGCGTTTAGTAGAGTTTTAGCGCAAATATTACATTGTTAAAAATCGGCCAAACTTAAGTTTGACCGTTCTAAATATGTATGTGTTTGTAAAAATATGTGTACAGTGTTTTAACGTTTATTCGAGATGGACAGCTGTTGACTTGTCGCCCAGTGTCACTCGGCATCATTGATTTTGCGTTTATATAATATAAATTATTATTTCTTTAGAATTTGTGGACACATCCATGGAAAAACGACTGAAATGCGATATTCTTTCTAATATAATTACGTAAAGTTAGGAAAAATTCGCTGGTTGTTGATGGGATGAAAACACCACATTTTCTGCATACATATTTTCAGTGGGAAATTCGTAGTGTTCTCCGATCAAGGATCTGAATATGATAAGATTGGCTTAAGCTGTTCGGCGATTCAACGTACAATGCCAAGGCGGTAAAACAGTAAATCCTGCTGGCATTGTCTTCGAAAGATTGCTTCGTTATTCGATCCCATAACGTTTGGTTGTGATGTGGGCAAAGTTCGACAGTTGGTTGTCTACTCGGGAAATACCAGCTTCTCATGAAAAGAAAGGAACCTGAAGAGCTCTTGAAATACAGGACAAATTTTTATAGGGCACAGAATTATCCTGTCCAACAAGATAAAATACCGCGCAGGGATTGATTCGACAGGAATGTGAACCGAATATTTTCATTGTTTTTCGATTCATGGAATCCACACTTCTGGAAGGTATTTCTCAAAGTATACTGTCGGCCGGTGTGAACCCGATTAAAAAATTGGTTGAACTGATTTCTACTTTTTTCGGAAGACATTAACATTCCCAAATTGAATCTTTTTTTTTTTGATTTACTTGACTTATGACGATTTCATATCGATTGATGAAATTTTTCGAATTCGCCAGCCTGGCGAAAGCAAGAACTAGTCCAAACTTTATTTAATTAATATTGGTATGAAACATACATACAGTATTGTAATCGAAGTGAATAAATAAAATAATTATGTTACGAATTGAATTCACACATACCATTGAAAATAATTGAATAGTTTTATTTTGTTAGCAGCTTGAAATCTTTGACGATCGGATTGAAATGAGAATATTATCCTACTCTATGGGATTCCTGCACTCAGATTCTTACCATCTAGTCTACCATCACTAAGCACTTGATTTTTTGGGTATCCCAATACATTTTTATCTAATGTCGAAAACATCATATTCAACACTTTTAACTCAATGAGGGTATATATGTATGTATATATAAGGTTAAGCTGAGGGCCATAGGTCTTAATGCTATCCTTGCTCAATAGATTGAGAGTTTTCTCTCTTAACGCACTATATGAGTAGAACTAGACGGCGTTCCTCCTTCTCAATGGATTCCAGCATCCCTCAAGGCTCTGTTTTATCTCCCAATCTTTTCTTCATTCTTATCAATAACATTCTGTTGTCTACTCTCAATCCAATTCATAGTTTTGCGGATGATAGTCATTTAAATAATTAATAATCTATGAATTTAACTCTGCTGCGGAATCAAACAAGCATTCTATTGCTTTAATCGCATGGAGCTATTCCGTTCGCTGAACTCAGATCTCAGCCTAGTCCTGGAAAAATAGAGCACAGTTCAACATCAATTCTCAAACGAGATGTTCAAATGTGTTACATTACACCTCATTTAGAGTAGAACTCGCATGCTTGGACTGGGGCACCCAAAGCGCACCTCGTGCTACTTTATCGTATTCAAAAACATGCATTCCGACTGATTGGAGGCGAGACCATCACGGCTTCTATCGATTCTCTCGAGCATCTCAGAAATGTCGGAGTACTCAACATTTATTATCGCTACTTCATTGGTAAATGCGGTGTGGATCTAAGCGTACTCATTCTTCCATTCTATACTTTTCCCGGGATACTCACCAAGTTGAACGCGCACACGAGTACACCGTCAAACCCGGCCTAGTACAAATAGTAAAAAGTTCCTCGCTCGCTCTCCTTCTCTCTTCTACAAGTCTCGTTCTCTCTGCTACAAGTCTCCTTCTCTCTCCTACACAGCGGAAACGATCAAAACTTCTTAAGGTGCGTTTACATCTGACACTTATTGCCCGAATTTATGTCCGAGAGAAATCGTGACTAGTGTAAACGGAGATGAATTTATGTCCGACACTTAAATTCTACTATCGGAGATAAGTGTCGACACTTCTGTCCAAACAGATGTAAACGCTGATTATTTGCTCTCTCGACACTTATCGCAGAAGTTGACTGCTCGTCTACTTTTGCAATAAGTGTCAGAAAAACTGTAGGATGCAATGCAGTTCTTTTGTAACGTAAAGAAAAGAACTTAAAAATTAATAACCCGACTATCTCTTAAACTATGTAATTGAAACTTGAAACATAAATTAATCTATACTAGCGGAATATAAAAAAAATATAATATTTGGGCATAATAGCAGCGGGGGGAAATGGGGAGAATATCAAAATTGGTGCATTTTTGAAAATTTCAAACCGTTATATCTAAAAATCCAATGCAGGTATTTAGTTGAAATTTTGTGAGATTGTCGAGCTCTATGACTTATAAATTTGATAAAATTTTTATTTTGATGGCTATAAGGAGAGGGAGGTGATGGCCCAAAATATCGAAAATTTTAAGATATTTTTATAGGGCTCTGGTAAATTTAAGTTTTGTGCGAGAATGGCTATGAAAAAATAAACTGCCAAGAAGTCGGGCGCAACTTTATTATTTACCCCCATACATAATTACGCAATTTGAAAATAAACGGATTTGTTCGAAAAGTATAAATGCTATTGATCCGAAATTTGTAATATATTACTTTAATTATGATTTCAATCTACTATATAAAAGTTTTTTGAGTCCTCCCTTTCCTTCCAGAACCTTCCATACAAACTGCACTTTTTTATGAAATACTATAAACAAATTTACTCAGTACGTATAAAATTGATCCAGTTGAAATTATGCACAGTACCTATTAAATTTTTTATAAAAAATTTTGATGGCAACTCTAGCCTGATGTGAAAAAAATAGTTTAATGTCGTCATCCCCTCCACCACTTCCCCTACGAAATTTCTTAAAATGAAAAAAAATTCATCTTGACCACATAAACTGAACTGCAGAATGGAAGATATGTACGACACATGTGTCCATATGTAAAAGGGTCGGACATTTCTTCCGAATTTCAGCATTGCGAGAACTGTCGGACACTTATCCACGACATAAGTGTCTGGTAATTTCTTTCAGATGTAAACAGTCAAAGCGAATTTCTGTCGGACACTTGACACTTATGTCCGGAGAGAAGTGTCAGATGTAAACTTACCTTTAGTAAAGCGAATTCGATTAAATTTTGTCATCACCATTGAAGTGTAAGGGCTTTAAACTTGATCCTCAAAAGGCGCGCTGGTTATTTTCCCAACTATTATTGATAAAGCAAAACCTTTCTACACTTACGACATTTTAATCAATGAATTTCAAAGACAGACTCACAGATAGATAATAAATAAAAAGAATTCTATCAGAATTAGGCTGCAATTAACTTAATAGTTGGAATGCAATTTTCTTCTTCTTCGTTTTTCTCATCCTCCTTATCTACACCATTTCGTTGCTCATTGCAAATGATGTTCACTGGGGAGAAAAAAAAACAAA
Organism: Chorisops tibialis; assembly: GCA_963669355.1. Classification (NCBI taxonomy): domain Eukaryota; kingdom Metazoa; phylum Arthropoda; class Insecta; order Diptera; family Stratiomyidae; genus Chorisops; species Chorisops tibialis. The sequence continues at coordinate 274,918,378 of OY770262.1, forward strand.
TAATTCACAATATCACAATTTACCGAAATCTCAATAAAATACCCGTAGCCCTAACAATTCTTGCTTTCATGGAATCCTGCGAATCGAGATAATTAACACAGCTGATGTCCATCGTATTCGAATCGACAGCATTCTCGTCGTCATCGAAAACGATATGCACCGTTTCGCGATAATTTCTTAACCGGTACCGATAATCTTGGTACGGAAGTTGTCTCCTTGCTGGTGCTGCTGCCGTCCTTTGTCTTCCTCTTCCGCGTCGTCTGCGATCGGGCCACCTTTTCCTTCATCCCTTGCCATTGGCCCTTCATCCTTTGAATCTTTTTCGACATCAGACTTGGATTTTTTGAATTTACTTCTTTTCTACTGCGATGGAGGAACTTCACCACCGGGGATTGCCCTGCGAGACGAGTTACGAATAGAAAATTTCGAGATTTTCTCCATTTTTTGCACTTCCTTGACTAGCAGGCGATCACGAATCGGAATCCTATCTTCGTCCGAGCGATTGCTTGGCTTGGCACCAAGGAGGATATATAATAAGGAGTGTCTATGAGCATGCTTTGCCGTGTATGAACATGGGAATGAAAGTATTTCCCTCCCTTGCTAGCGAAATGCTCGAAATTTTTCGAAAAAAATCGTTGCGCTATCTTTGTCTGGCACACTTAAGAGTATTTCAACTAACTCTTTCTCGCGTTAAATTGTTCGAAACAATTGTCAAATTTTCGAAATAATTGTTTCGCTATCCTTGTTTCGCATACTTAAACCCAATTCAATTATCTCTGTCCCGCGTTAAATTGCCAGTTGCTAAAGTGCTTAGCTAAGACACGAACCAAAAACTAATAAAAATTGAAAAAATAATAATTTCTGAAATAAAACAGCAAACTCCATTGTGCTAAAAATTACTTTATTGCTGACTGAATATTAGTAACCAAGAGAGAATACAAATTATGGTATTTTTTTTTGTAAAAGTTTAAAGCCAAGTTAAGCTTGGACGCAATTTTCGAAAATTTCCGAATCAAAAAGTATTCCCACATGAGACATCCTATCAGGTACTCCACTTTATATATCCTCCTTGCTTGGCACCCAAGAAATTTGCACGTGACGTGAATGTCAACTGAGAATTGTCAGTCTGACATTTCGCATTTTTAGTAAGGTTCTTAGTACACTTCCCATGAATATGTATGTGTGCATCAAATGTTGAGTTTCATCTCATTTTTTGCCCAGAATTAGTTATTTTTTTCGAAAATAAATTTTATTTTCGTGAAAAATGAATATTTCTTAACGTTTCTACATCAAAATATAAAAATGGCTAAAAAATTTAAATTTCGCGCGCAATCGGTGTACATGCATTGTCCAAACTCTTTTAGGACAGAAGTCTTAATGTATATCGAGTATCTCTAGTCATTTATTACCACCAGAAACACAACTGATGATAATATGCAGCCTTGTCTGACACCCGTTCGCACAGTAAAGTTCTCGGACAGCTCTTCTCTATAGTTATTTCTATAAAAAGCATTGAAATCCACCCACTCCTTTTACCACCTCCCATACAAATTGTACCATTTTCCGAAAGATAACAGACAACTATCAAATTCCTGAAGCGTAAAACTGGTGGAAACTATTTTGGAAGCAACCGTAATATGACATGGAAAACTTTGTTCAATCTCGATCTGCCTATTCTACCACCTCTCTTAGAGTATTGGCACGATTGGAGTATACCCGCAATCGTAGTTCTGTTACGATTTTTATTGTTCAATGCATTTGTTTCTTGAAAATACCTGCACGATTAAGACATTTATTTTCTTCTTCGTTGAGCACTTTCACAACAATTTATATAATTTTTTTTTCTCCATGAAAGATGCTTATCCATAATAAGTTCCCTCAATATCAAGATAAAACCATTTGGTTTTTTATTTTTCATTTTATTTCTTACCTAAGTACTAGATTAGAAATTAAAGTTGCATTGTGAATTTGATCTGTTCAAATAATTTCATAACTATTGATTTAAATGTCAAATGCGTTTCGTTCTCAAAACAATAGAAAATAAAGAATATGATTTATTATTGTAGTAATGATAGCTAACGTAATTTTTTAATTAAATAATAACAGATTTTCATAAGACAAAAATGAAATGAAAATTTCTGTATTGTTGACTTAACCGTTTCATCTTTTTGTACAAGGAATTCAACACGTAACATTTCAGCAATTCCCAAGAAATAACAAATTTCCTAGCAACAAAATTGTTCAACAAGGTCACCTGAGAGGCAATCAACAGTTAAAATATGTTGCCAGGCGAATCGTAATAAAGTATAATGCCTTTCGTTATTACAATCAACCGTAATTTGTACGTTAAAATTGGAATTATTTATTAGTCAACCGTATTATGACTTCAAACACATGAAATCTAGTTAATTCAGCCACTTTAGCAGTTTGCTAAACTATGACAATAATAATTGTCAAGGATCAAGATAAATAATTCCGGTCGAAAAAAATCCGCATTTGTTATAGCAGCTTTCGTGCATTGGCTGTATAAGAAATTAAATCAGACCTTTTTTTTCTCAACGAGCGTCTTAAATACGAAACTAGAAAAGAGAAAGGAAATTTTAAAAGTTAACCAGTCAAGGTCAACTGCTTTAAAAGATCACTTTAGAAGCAGAAAATAATTCTACTCTGATAGCATGCCCAAGTATAAATAAAACTATCTGATCGGATATTACAATTTTTGCAGTATGTTCCGCATTTAGAGTCGGTGGTGGGTTAATCACTGAAATCAGGGCTTAGCGTAGCGAACGAGATCAAGAAATGCCACTTTATTTCTAATTATACTGCAATTTAAGATGCTGATGGATGGGCAAGGTTTTAAGTACGGATCTTAAGAAATCGTGTCGTGCACTATGACTTTTTAGCAGTGGATGAGCTCATCATCGGATTACATCCGTTCCGTATTGCGTTGGAGTAAAGTTATTTTCTTTTGGCGCCGTCGAAGGAAGTGTTATAAAAACCCCGGAGATTTTATGAAACCGAGCAATAACGATATGCATGGTATAAGTGTTGCAGGTAAATGGGATCTATAAATTGTACTTGATAATTGTTTGTGCATAAACAAGTACATACCTCATTTTAATAACTGCTCCACATATTCATGAGCTGTAAGAAGAAACAGTTGAAAATCTGGGGGTTTCATTTAAAAATGCCACTTTAGAATTTCAGTTTTTTTTTTAATTGTACGTTTTGAATAATTTACTTGGAAATTCGAAGAAAACTACTTACTAATGAAATTATAAGTTAAGTATCTCGTATTATGTATAATTTCAGAAACTTAACAAATGCAGTGTTTAGTAATTTTTTATGTCAAATAGATCAGGCACGATTATCATCTACTTAAAAGAGAAATGTTTTATCTCTGCGTTAAATTAACCCAAGTGAAATTTACAGTTCCTTCGAGAGCAGCTTGAATAAATATATTTATAAATTTGAAAAAGATATTTTTTTAGTGTTGTTAAAGCAGTAGGATGTTCTTTTTTTAAATAATAAAATGCATAAAGTGGCGAAAATGAAACTTTTTTCATTCCATTCCTAAATTGACGCTAAATGTAGAAAGCTCACTCGAACTTCACTTCTTTTAATGTGTCACATAAGAAAAAAATTAATAATTTTTTTTTATAATAATTACATCAATTTTCGTATTCCTAACGAAAAAAAAATTGAGATCAAAATTGAATTATTCAAATGCATACTTAATTTCATAGCTAAATAAAAATTGAAATTTTTTTGCTATTGGCATTGACAGCAATGCAATTACTTCACTTATATCATTTGCGTAATATTAAGCGGAAAAGTCGTACAATCTGCAGAAATCGTTATGCCATAGAAATTTTATTACTTTCAATATGCAGTTGTCGGTTAAAATTACTTGATATGCATTTCATTGAATTTTCAGATCAATATACTTTACTGCACATACATAGTTCGTTGCAATAATTTTGTACAGCAGCCGGTCCCCCCTGGTTCTGCGAATAAGAAATCAAACGAAATACGATTATCTTAAGATTGCGTAACACCACATTGCTAGGTTAAAAATAGAATAGTTTTTTTTTCTAACAATTATTATTATAAGTACGAGAATGTAAAAATGTACAAAAAACAATTGATCATATGTCGTATTACTCAAATCCTGCGATTTTATTGAAATTTTATGGAATAAAATTATAGGAGTGCATTGAAATGGAATAGAAGAAAAAGTGAATATTTAGAGCAGAAAAACAACAAGAAAGTTATTGCAAATCGATTGAATTTCCATAAATTTGTATGTGTAAAGTTTTATGAGTTATTACGAAATGTTTGTATAATCAATGATTGAATGAAAACATTGAAAAGCGTGATAGATAGATAGCTAGATAATACGAGGGGAGGTCAACAAATGTTTATTTTTATTTTTATCTGAAGGTATTTTAACACTCAATACAGGTACAACTACAAAGTTTCTGTCAAATTTAATTACTAACATTTTTGTTATCGCCAAATCTACTAGTCAATCGAAAAAAAAAACGCTAACTATGGAAAAAATTGAGTTTCGTACTGTCAAAAAGCTCATTATCAAGCAAGGAAAAATATCACAAATCATATTAGAAGAAATGACATATGTTTAAGAGGACTCTTGCCCTGGAATTTATAAGTGGCATAGTTTATTAAGGCAAGGCAGAGAGTCAATTGAAGGTGATTAACACTCGGGCCGGCCGATTAAGGCCACTTCCTCTAAAATTGTCGAAAAAGTGGAGAAACTTGTTCTCAAAGATGCTCGTTTAATGAAGAAACAAATCGTAAAAATGGTTGGAGTATCAGATAGAACCATTTTGCATATCCTCCACGATCATCTCGACATGTTTAAGGTCAGAGCAAGATGGGTAGCGGTTCAGAAAAAGTAGCACGTCGAGTGTTCACGAGTAGCGAGAACAGGTACCAAATTTCGACCCAGATTGTTACTGGAGACAAAACTTGCGTTCATCATTTTGATCCTGAATCAAAGCAAGAATCAAAGCAGGAGCCAATGCAGTGACTCCGTAAAGGCGTCCCCTAAGAAGTTTAAGATCTCTCAATCCGCCGAAAAATGTTGGCCACTATTTTTTGGGATTCAGAGGGGGGGTTTTGATGATAGACTATAAAGAAAATGGACAAAACATCACAGGGGAATACTATACCAACCTGCTACAAAAATTAAAGGATGCCATAAAAGAAAAAAAGAAGAGGAAAGTGGGCGCGAGGTGTGCTACTTTTGCACGATAACGCACCTGTTCACAAGAGCCACGTTGCAATGGCTGCTCTACAGAAATGCGGCTACGGAATATTGAACCACCCCCCTTAAAATGCAGATCTGACCCTGGGTTTATCTGGGCTGCCTCAATTTGCGGAAATTCTTAGATAGAGGGTTATTCAAAGGGATAACAAACTTTCCACAATAGCAAATAAAAAGTTAAGGCACCTGAATATCGGGAGGCCAAGGTCCGATTTAGACTTTTGTGCCATTTCACAATTTATCTCAAATCTTTTCAAAATATCCAGTATTTCTGGTAGAGTTAGAGTTCTGTTACTATTGGACATACGCTCGAAGAGTAAAAAAGTGTCTGAGGATATCTCACGTTTAAATTGCATAGACAACAATTTAAAGTAGGTCTATCTGATGCGGTGCGAAGTTTAATGGAAGTAGTTCACCTCTCACCTTGAAGATGGTTGAAATTTGCTTAACTGAAAACTGGTCACGAATGTAAATGCCGATGCACAGGGTTGTGCTCCAGTTGGCTGTATATTTCTTGATGCAAGGATTTTTGTGCTTATATTTTAAGCTGTCTTTGGTATTCATAATTCACTTTCAAATACATGTCAAGCTGTTTGGGTTTTAAGTTATCGCGATGATCGATGTTTCTACTCCCACATTTTCCGCTATCTTAATAAATCAATATTTTAAGTGTGCTCAACAACGAAGCATCTAGCTTATTTATTTGGTAGTCTGTCCTCTGCAATCTTTGACACATTGGTAATATATTCCATTTGCGTTTCAGAGTTTTTAGGAAAGTGCATTAAGGCCTGTTTCGGCAAGCGGCATATAGTTTAACGTAAACATAGCCCAAAACTCTCCTCCGATGATAGTATTAAAGTGTTTTACTTCTACGCCGTACTACTTTGCTCGCCAAACTTTCGCACTATCGCTTAGAATGGGTAGCGATATCGCTTTATTTCACAAACTCCGCGATTTCAAACAAATTTTTTCTTCTTCAATGGCACACCTAATCGGGCCTTGGCCTTCAGGTTCCTCTACATTTTTATTTATTACTGTGAAAAGGGTATTAGCCCTTCGTGAAACCATCTATCTACGAATTTTCATGTTCGTAGGTTGATGTGACCCAGATATACCTACGTAAGTAATGTGTGGGAATTATATGTCGAATGGGATTTGAACTCCCGACTTTCGCATTGTAGACCAATACGCTACTCACTAGGCTATATCCAGGCTTTAAACAATTTTACTATTCTGAATTGTTAGCCCATTTAGACGTTCTACACTAGGATGTAGCCTAGTGACTAGTATGGTGGTCTACAATGCGAAAGTTGTGAATTCAAATCCCGGTCAACGTATAATACTAACAGACTGCCTGCTTGGGTACATCTGAGTTACCTCAATATACGAAATTGACAATTTGTTGGTGGAGGGTTACGCGAAGGGGTAACAACCCAGTTGAGCAGGAGGCCAGAAAAATAAACAAGTCCTGGCAACCGCTTAAGGCCGAGGCTCAGGATCGCGCCTTGTGGAAAAGAGTTGTTTCTGTCCTATGCCCCTATAGGGGGTCTTAACAGGAATTTGATTGATTGATAACAACCCTTCCACAAAAAGAAAATGAAAATGTTAGGGAGTCTGATGTCAGGAGGCCAAGGTTTATGGTGATAATGCGAAGGCATTTATATTCATCATCATCATCAATTGGCGCTACAGTCCAAGTCGGTCCTTGGCCTCCTGTGTGCTTCGTTTCCAATTTTCTCGGCCCATAACCGCGTCTTCTATGTTGAAAATTTTAGAAGCGATTGCAGTCTTCGTCGATTGAATCCTCCTAGCGTTTTTTTCGTTTTCTGACTGACCTTTTTGGTCCTCAAAAATGGTATAAAACTGAAGGGGAGGGAGGGGGGGGGGGAAGAGAGAAGAAAATAATAACTTGTCTAATTTTACCGCTCTTTCCTGTCATTCCGCGAAACTTTTTGACCTCCGCTCGTATGATGCTTATTCGCCAATCGTCATGTATGATTTCCTCTGTCCAAATTTTGCATATCATGTTGAGTAGTATTTCAGCAACACAGTTTCCACCGTTTTTCAGAAGTTCCCTTCAGAAGTTCGCTTTGTTTAGTTTTTGGTCATATAAGGCTGTTTTGATTTCGGCAAACGTGTGTAGTGTCTATGACGGTGGTTCTTTTTTGTCAGTTGAAGCCTCAATTGATATGTTGTCTGTCGTGATCGGTGCTAATAGAGTGGGACTGAGAAGATGTTCAAAATAGGAAACCGATCTCCTTTTGACTTCTGGCGTGTCGCTGATGATGTTGCCCTCAGCGTCTTTGCAGAGACTGGTTTTACTCTTATATCCCTTTTTTCGGTCTTTTGCTATTCGTACGCGTCCTGCGTTTTATTTTGTCTCTTATAATCGTCTGTTTTTTGTATATTGTTATTATGCTACTTCCTTTTGTTTTCGCTTGCATTAAAATCCCCTAAGACAATTTTTAAGTCATTCGAGGGCAGTGAATCATAGGTTGTCTCTAGGGTGGCATAAAATTTGTCTTAAGTTATATCATCTTTATGTTCTGTTGGCGCGTGGACGTTGATATCAACCAAATGTTGAAAAATTCAGTCTTTATTCGGATTGCACACAATCTTTCAATTACTGGTCTGAAGCTCGTGACTTGCTGTTTTAATTTTTTATCAACGACAAAAACGACTCCAAACTCTCTGCTTACCGACAATTTTCCACTTGGATAGATTGTGTGTGATCTCATGGCCATGATTTTGTTACCGAGCCATTTCGTTTCTTGGAGGGCAATTACGTTGATATTGTTATTTGCTATTTCTTCCAGGAACTCTTTCAGAGCTCTTGTCCTAAATACAAATCGAATATTCCAAGATCCAAAAGAGTAGTCCATTTTTTGTTTGTGGGGTCGTTCCCGTTGAGTCCATCCTTTCCGAGGCTCTTCAGGTTTCTAGACAGTGTTCTTTTTTTTCGATGATGCTTTGTTGATACCTCGCCCAACCCCGACCTGGAGGACTAGTCCTACTTGTTTATTAAAACTTGATAGAAAAAAGTTTGGAGTTTTCAGCTAGATGTGTCATACTGGAGTTCTCACAGTTATGCTGCGAGTCCAACTATATCATACTTTTTGCCTACTTCCTGAGACGCACTGGTGTTACTGGCCATTCAAATTAACTCCCTGCTTCCTCCTCCTTTCTTCAACCAGGCTTGGGACCGGCTATGGCGAAGTTAAATGAGAAAATTTGCTGTAGTATTTTATGCGGTTTGTATGGGAGGTGGTGGAAGGAGTTTTATACCGTAGAATGAAATAATCTTAAGAACAATATGTTATAAATTTCAAATCTATGCTTTCTATACTTTTCGAGAAAATCAGTTTATTGTTAAATTGCGAAATTGTGTAATTTTGTATGGAAGGAGGTAGAATGTGTGAAGCAATTTGACCGTTCACGAACTTGACCTTACTTTTTTGTCAAAAACCACGTTTATAAATTTAAACTTTCCAGTTCAACGCGTTCTGAAGCTAAAGTGCGAACGGTCGGATGGACATCCGGTTTTAAAGTTTTTGAGTAATTAACTTCTGTGTAATTTTTGTCTCCGAGCCATATTTCTTAGCGTTACAAACTTTAGAGTAAACTTATAGTATTCGCAGATTTCATCTAGAGTAGAAACATTTCTGTAGCAACTTGTACAAATCCTGATTTCTCAACCCTTGATTTCTTGTAACTTCCTACGGACCAGGGTACAAGTAATAATCAAGACCAAGCTATAACGATTGCGCATAAAGCGCAATCTTACGATACTCTAGATGAAATAGAATTTTTTGTGATCCCAAGAAATTTTGTATGGGGAGTGTTAGAAGGGATGATAGCATTGTACTAATTTTTTCGACATCATGCTAAAGTAGCTATGAAAATGTTTTATACAAAATGCTTACTCCAAAAACTGAATGGGAACTGAGAAAATTAGTGAGTTTGATTTAGTGAAAATGTGCAGTTTGTATGGGAGGTGGTAGAAAGAGTGGAGGGATTTTGATGATTTTTTCAGAAATAACTAGGAATATTATAAAATTGGTATCCCTTAAATTTCAGACTAGTGCCATTCATAATTTTCAAGAAAATCGATTTTTTGTGAAGTTGTGAAACTGTGTCATATTGTATGGGAGAGGATAGAAGTAGTGAAGCAAATCAAATATTTTTTTTTTCACCTTAGTAATAATATTAATTAAATATTTATTACAAAATATGAGCTCAACAAATGTTAAATGTTCTGAGAAAATCGGCTTAGGGCATTTCAGGAAAAAGTGTAGTTTGTATGGGAGGGGGTGGAAGGAAAGGGAGGAAGCAAATAATTTTTGTACTGTAGATTTAAATCATTAAAAAAGTAATATATACCAAAATTGAGACCAATAGCTTTTATACTTTTTGAGTAAATCCATTTATTGTCAAATTGCAAAATTGTGTCATTTTGTATGGGAGGGGGTAGAAGGGGTGAAGTTAATCATCTCATTTTTCTTGACCTTACTAACAATTTTAAATAAGTATTTGGTGCACAATTTCAGCCCGCTGAATTTTATAAGCACTGAGGAAATTGGCTTAGAGTAATTCATGATAAGTACAGTTTGTATGGGAGGTGGTAGAAGGAGGGGGAGGACACGCACAATTTTTATATGATAGATTGACATTATCATAAAAGTAATATATTCTGAATTTCAGGCCAATAACTTTTATACTTTTTGAGCAAATCCGTTTATTGTCAAATTGCGTAATTGTGTCATTTTGTATGGGAGGGGGTAGAAGGGGTGGAGCGATTTGGCCCGTTCACGAACTTGACCTTACTTTTTTGTCAAAAACGACGTGTACAAAATTTGAACTTTCTAGCTCAACGCGTTCTCAAGCTAGAGAGCGCACGGACGGACGGACGGACGGACGGACGGACGGACGGACAGACGGACGGACGGACGGACGGACGGACGGACGGACGGACATCCGGTTTTGAAATTTTTGAGTGATAATATTAACTTCTGTATTCATCATTTTTTTCTCCGAGCCTTATTTCTTGGCGTTACAAACCTTAGAGCGAACTTATAATACTCTCAGATTCCATCTAGAGTATAAACAGCGCAATGAAGAAAGATGAAAAACATGCCCAGAAGAAAGACACGAAACTTCGCAAAATATTAAATAAACAGTAACTTTTGAAAAACTTACTTTTGTCGCTGAAAAATAATTTTTTCATCCTGTACTAAATATTGTTACTCCATAGAACACTAGAGGCGCTTTACCATAGTTTTGCAAAGGTGAAGCCCGATATTTGGAGCGAAATTTAAAAAAGTGTCGAACTCTTTTTTTGGTACGTTCTGAACATCAGGAACTGTGCGCAGTTTTTAATATTTAACTAAAACATCGAACACCCAGAAAAGTGAAAATCATCTTTTCAAAACTAAATGTTAATTTCGTGGAAGCAATCGCGGCGAGATACAAGGTCCAAGGTACATGGCCTTCCCCCATTCATGTTAAATCAAATTTAGTAATGCTAATAATAGAATTGTAACTTATTATAATATCAATTTGACATTTCCATCTTAGTTATGAAGGTTGCGGAAATAAAAATCGAATAAATCATATTTTTAGAAGGAGGATTTATAATAATTTTAAAAATATGTGCGAAATTCGCTGTCCTTGTATTAATATTAAATTCAGAAACATACATACCAGTTCAATGGTTGTTGACACCAAACCTAATGTTCATTGACACGTTTCACCATCTTTCAATTTTATACTCATATTAATGTGGGAGAGTTTGCGGTTATGATTGTGACTCACTAAACTTCTTGGCTTTATAAAATCTTTGCTATACATTTATATCTCGAATGAAATACAGTAAACTGGTTTCTTTTGCATTGCATAAACGTAAAATTTACTTTTAATCTGAAACTGGTCTTGCCGAATTTTTCTTACTCTTTTCTTGTACCTATCTAACCGCGCTCACTAGCTTAGTTTCGTCATCTGCAAGCAACAGGTTTTAGATTTTTTTTTTAAAGATTGTCGCTGTATTAATCAATGCATTGAATTCATAAAAATGTTATTTATTAATAAGGCTATCAAATATTTTGATCATTGAATTTTAAAGTAAAAGACGAATACTTTTTCAAAATGAATGTCAAGTTCAAATACTTTCAGCCCCATTCAGTTTTGTTAATATGTCAGACTTAATTCGACATATAATTAAATTTAAACGGAAAGAAGCTGCTGTGAAAATAGTGTAAACAGACGTATAAATTATGCTTTGAAATATGGTCTTATTCAGTTAAGCCACAATATAATATAAAGTTATATATAATGTAATGTTTTATTTAAAGATTTTTCGGATTTTACACTGTTTGCTTTATTATGCGTGAGCTTTCGGTCTCTGCTTAGACCTTTATCAGTTTGATAAGTTCTGTGTTGTTTTACGTAACTTTCAGGTCCTTAAGGAATCAAGCACGTATGTCTTTAACATGCGGATTGTTTAAGACGACAATCATTAACGCCCCCGAAGGTAGCAGTTTATACTTTTAGCAGGGTAAGTAATCTTATTGCTTGAAGCGAGATCTATCTAATTCTCTGCCAATCTATCGTTCATGGCGACAGGTTGTTGATCTTAATCTTTTTTAATCATGCAACCTTACACCGAGCTATTGCTCTGCCCGCGATATGGGCACCACAGCCCCCACGTGTATGTCGAAGACTTATGTCAAAGACAACCTCAACCATCGCCGGGGGTGGAAGTAACCTTCCATGGGCTCATTTATCAGTTTGATAAATCCGAAAATCTTTTATTTCAATTTGAAATGCACTGTGAAAACATTCATCAAACCAATTTTTTTTGGATAATTTCGCTATTGTCGCCAAGATCTCTCAACACTTCAATTGCCTCGATTTCTTTCACGCTAAATCCCCTGTATATTCTCTTCATTATAGTTTCCCGACACCAGAAATTTTCTGGTTTCATGTTTCTTGGATCTCATTTAGGATATCTTTCAGAAGCTCTACGTTTTCAGGATTTGATTCGGAACAGATTCTTGAAGTCATCATATCCACCATACTTCACAAAATTGTCCGGCACGCTTGATTCAGCTACAAGCAAAAGTCCAATCCTACCAAGTGTAGTTCACTCGCTGCGCGTTTTTCCGAATCGGGTCTAGGGTGCCATGCGCGCGGACGGAGTTCGGCGACGGGCAGGAGTTTTGGAGGATGACGTGGATTTCGAAATTTTTCTCCACCGCGGCGAGCGGAAAAAGAAGTGTCCCCTGGACATTTTTGGTTGCAGCCGAGTTCTGCGTACCTGGTGTTTTAGATTCGGTTCAGTGTGGAAAAGTGTGGTTTTTTCGGTCGGCTGCGAGTACATGTGCTGTGAATGGACTAAATGTTTTTTGAGAGGAAGAAAGAAAGAGGACAATGGGCTCGAGCTCCGGTCGCTTGCTGCCGAGTTCTGCATACCGGGTGTTTCAGATTCAAATCAGTGTGATAAATTGCGGATTTTTCAGCCGGTTGCAAGCGCATACCAATCGGCCTAAAAATTTTTCGAGAGACAATAAAAAGAGCTAGAGGACACTGCACTCGAGCTTCGGTTGCTTGCTGCTGAGTTATGGTCGCCGTGTTGATCAGAGTCGACGGTGAATTTCGGACGCACAAAATTTTTGGTTAAGTCCGGCCATCAGACATATTAATGTCAAAAAATGTGAATGTATGGAAATGGAATTTGCATGTGCCACTATTTGCACATGCAGTAGGTGACCATGGGGACTCACAACGTTTCATTGATACTCATTTGTTATATTATAGATTTTCTCGTTTCGATGTATTAGATTTTTTTATGCGAATAACATACTGATACGTATGTATCTCCATGTAAAAATATATGCGTTAGAAGCTACTTCTATGAAATAACACAGGTATACGACATGTATAACAGTGTATACTGCCCTTGTGTCAGAGGGTATACGCTTTTGCTATGAAATGAGCATACCCTAGGACTACAGCCCCGGTTGAAACTTGAAAGCACGTTCTACGCTAGTATCATGAGTGAGAAAATTATGCGCTATAGTTACAGAAAATTTCTAAACTACGCGAATTAAACCAGGACTTATATGAAAATATAAAATGCGACTAATATAACAAAATACGGGAACTTCACAAACTGTATTTTTTTTTGTATTGTATACATTTTATGTAAGATATTAAAAATTTGAATTTATTTAAAACAAGTTTTTTGAAAACGTGTTAGAACAAAAAATTCGACCGTGTTAATTCAAAATCGTATGAAAAGTGAGTTGGGGGTATTTAAAAAACGGTACTGGATAGGGCTGTAGTCGTAAATCCAGCAGAGGGTATACGCTGTTGCAAGGCTGTAGTGGTCACCGGTGACTGATATTGCTAATTTTATAAAATCTTTATAAATATAGTTGTAGTGTCTGTCTGTTAATTGTTTAGAAATGGCTATAAGTTATTTTTTTGCTTTATTTTAGCAATAACTGAGTAGAAACTTGCGTTTTTAAAATTCTTCTCTGTCTGTCCGTCTGTCTGTTTGTCCGGCTTTCACGCAAAAACGGCTGAACCGATTGTAACGAAACTTTCACAGTTTATTAAACATACTGCAGGATGTAATCTGCTTTTGGTTTTATGTCACTCCCCTCACGCCTTCTACCCCCTCCCATACAAAGTGACACATTTTCAAAAATATGTAATAATCGATTTTTTCCGAAACTATAAAAGCTATTAATTTGAAGCTTAAAATATATTAATTCTATTACAAATACCATCTTTAAGCTTACAAATTATTTGAATCCTCCTACTCCTTCCACCACCTTCCATGAAAAGTATACTTTTTCATTAAATACTATACACCAATTTTCTCAATACTGGCTTTATTATATATATCGGGGAAAAAAATAATCAATTAGCTTCACTCCTTCTACCCCCTCCCGTACAATGTGACACGATTCCACAACTATTCAAAAACTCGATTTTTTTGAAAGGTGTGAATGCTACTGATCTGAAATTGAAAATACATCAACTGCATGATGATTGTAGTACTAACTCAAAAAACTACTAAGAACCCCTTACTCCTTCCACCACCTCCCATACAAACTGCACTTTTTCATGAAATACTCTACATTAATTTTCCCAATACGTATAATTTTCATCGGGCTAAAATTTTGTATTAAATCCTTAATAAGTGTTATTATTAATATCGGGAAAAAAGTTAACCGATTAGCTTCACTCTTTCCCACCCCCTCCCATACAATGTGACACAATTTCACAACTTTTCAAAAATTCGATTTTCTTCAAAAGTGTGAACGTTACTGATCCAATATTTAAAATATATCAATTTTATTATGATTATAGTTGTTTGCCAAAAAATCACCCCCCCTCCTTCTACCAGCTTCCATACAAATTGCACAATTTCATTAAATCCAATGCACTAAGTTTCTCAGTACCTATTCAATTTTTCAAGCTTAAATTTGGTACCAAACATTTTATAGCTACTCTTGCATGATGTGGAATAAATTAGTAGTCACCTTCTCTACCACTCCCCATACAAAATTTCTTATCGCAAAAATTTCGATTTCATCTACGTATAGTATCGTATGGTTGGGCTTTACGCACAATCGTATTCGTTTTATGGTTTTAAGCTTAAAGTTATTTTATTTGGTCTTTTTTTATAATTAGCACAAGCTACAACTATTCACATGTCCATACTTATATGATCTCAAATCACAGGATTGATTTGTTCCAGTCTTAATAATTTCTGGTTCTGATTCCAACAAAATACAAACCATTGTGTTTAAAGAGTCTTCAAACTAAACAGATTATATATCTCACATAATGTACATATAACTAACCACATTCTCAAAAATTGCTTATTTTGCGATTCTTCCGCGGACAAAGTCGCGGGCGATCGCTAGTCATATTGAATATTGAACTGCAATTATTATTTTTTATACGAATATTTGTCAACTTTTTGCTCTTAAACTCAAATGGTCTTTGTCTGATTTCTTTTTGGGAAATAAATTTTTCAATTTTAACCAACGCTCCATAGCGTAAACAGAAAGAATGAAAAAATAATTGAAATGCATGACAATTATACGAAAATACATAGTTTACATTTGAAAAACAAATCGTTTATTTTCATATCACAATTTTAAGGTTTTATTTTTAAACTTACGATAAAATGAAAAGTCACAAATTGCTTATTAGTTTTTAATAAATAAAATTTTAGATTTGCTATTTAAACAGAAATGTTGAATCATTTGAAAAATTATATCAATTTCAAGGAATTATATTTTAGAGATTTTTCTGATATAAATTATTTAAATTTTCGATCAAGTGAACAACTGAAAAACTATTTATTAGTTTTTCTAAGCAAGGAGTCGAATTTCTTGATGCGAATAATACACTGATACATATAACATATTCATGTTAATAAATATGCGTTACATGCTTACTTATATAAAAACACAAGGTATACGTCGTATATAAAAGCGTATACCACCGTATACAGTCCTGTTACCAGAGGGTATACGCTTTTTGTAGGAAATGAGCAGAGGGCTTACGGCGTATACCCCCTATACCTTAGGACGACAGCCTTACGTAAAAGAATTAACGCATTAAAAGGAAAGATTTCCGGATCTTACACTGTTATCCTTTATTAAATGTAACATTTCGGTCTCTGCTGACATCTTTATCATATTGAAATCAGTTACAAATTGAAGTCAGTTTGACGAAGGTCTCAACAGTGACCGAAACGTCACATTTAGTAAAGCATTGCATTGTGAAATCCTGAAATTTTTGCTTTTAATTCGAAATTCATTATGAAAACATTCACCAAATTTACACATTATTTTCGACTCTCCGCTTCAGAAGAAATTTCTTTTTAACCAAATCCTGTAGCACTTCTTGCACCACTGGTGACATCACTCTTATTTAAATGATTAGAGCATAACCATTAATTTAATTTAAAATATTTTTCAAAATAAATTTTTGACGTCATCACCTCATCTAACTCTTGAGAAACAAAAAAAAAAGTTGTTATTTTCCACTCAAAAGACAAAATGTTAAAATTAATCTTTGACATCATCACCTGATTTAATTTTTTAAAAAATATCAAATAGTTATTTGCCACATAAAAGCTACAATGTTAATGAAAAAACCTCAAAAACTTACTAATTCGTTGAAAGTGAAATCTTGAGAATAGTATTACCCGTATCTGACGAAAATATTTAAATCAATTTTTTGGATTTCCTCTCACAACAAAAAAAAAAGCAAAACGAGCGCTAAACATTTAAATAAGAACAAGCACATATTGACTAAAACTCGATCTCCGACAAGGAATTAGCATGTGTGATATTCGCTTTCGCTTTTTAGTGAACCAAAATTTTATTTTAATTAATAAATTTTATGGCACATAAAAATTTATGATTTTTTTTTAAAAAAAAATTATTTCGTAGGATATGTCTAAGAAATACACCTTCAATTTACTTTTATGGATGATGTAGGCAGGTACTATCATTGTTTTTTTTTCCTGCAATATGAATGAACAATTCTTCAAAATTGAAGTGGCTAAACAACGATTAACCTTCATGCAACGCAAAGAAAAATGGATGAAATGGCCTCGAGGAATTATGCAAGACATGATACAATTATGTTGTTTTCATCAAAGCCCCTTAGAGGCATATTATGTCTACATACATGTACATAGTGCTTTGAAATGAGCACACATGTTCATAATATTGAAGAGTGAGCATTTAAGACCTTAATTTTTTTTTCCCATTTCGTCTATAATAAAAATAATATATTAATGCTTTGTATCGGCCTTTGACATTGAACGATTTATCTATTCGGTAGTTTTGTTTTGATGTCACTTGAAAAATTATTGACGTCATTTCGATCTCTGGCTTGACCCCTTTTCAGTGAACTGATAGTAAGAGTATCTTGTGTAATTTATTGTGAGATAGTTAATTTCAGTGTTGATGTTTTTAATTGTAGGTTTTTTTTTTCTTAATTTTTCGATTGTGGAATAACGCCATTTACTTTATCGAACTCGCGCAATTAGCGTCGAAGAAAGTGACTTCATTGGAATTTTCACAATATCATCGTTTTGTTATCATCTATGTAAATATAATTGTAGTGTCTGTCTGTTATTTATTTAGAAATGGCTATAAGTTAGTTTTTTGCTTTATTTTAGCAATAACTAAGCAGAAACAGGCGTTTTTGAAATTCTTCTCTGTCTGTCCGGCTTTCACGCAAAAACGGCTGAACCGATTGTAACGAAACTTTCATAGTTTATTAGGTATGCTCCGGGATGTAATCTACTTTTGGTTTTATGTCACTCCCCTCACGCCTTCTACCATCTCCCATACAAGTGACTCATTTTCAAAAATATATATTAATCAAATTTTCTTGGAAACTATAAGTTATTGAATTGAAACTTAGAATATATTAATTCTATTACAAATGCAATCTTTGGTAGACAAGGTTTTTAAATTTCCCCACTCCTTCCACCACCTCCTATACAAATTGCACTTATTCATGAAATACTATACACCAATTTTCTCAGTACGTGTAACTTTCATCGAGCTAAACTGTTGTACTAAATCTTTAATTAGCATTATTATTATTACCGGGAAAAAATTAACCGATTAGCTTCACTCCATCTACCCCCTCCCATACAATGTGACACAATTCCATTTTCTTGGAAAGTGTGAAAGTCACAGATCTAAAATTTAAAACATTTCAATTGAATAATGATTGAAGTTGTTTTTCAAAAAATAACTAAAAACACCTCACTCCTTCCACCACCTCCCATACAAACTGCACTTTTTCATGAAATACTCTAATTCAATTTTCTCAATACGTATAGCTTTCATCGCTCTAAGATTTTGTAAAGAATCCTTAATTAGCATTATTATTAATATCAGGAAAAAATTTAACTGATTAGCTTCACTCCTTCTACCCCTCCCATAAAATATGACACAATTCCACAACTTTTCAAAAATTCGATTTTCTTCAAAAGTGTGAGCGTTACTGATCTAACTGATCTAATACGAGTATTTAAAATATATCAATTTAATTATGATTATAGTTGTTTGTCGAAAAATCACCAAAAACACTCCACTCCTTCTGCCACCTCCCATACAAATTGCACAATTTCATCAAATCCAATGCTTTAAGTTTCTCAGTACCAATTCAATTTTTGAAGCTTAAATTTGGTACAAAACATTTTTATACTCTAGATGAAATCTGAGAGTATATTGTGTTTGCCTTACCGTTTGTAACGCTAAGAAATAACGCTCGCACAGAGCCGCCGCTGTCTGTCTGTGCGTCTGTCTACAGCATAACTCTCGAAAGCTATAGTGCTAAAAATTTTTGTGTATCATTTTTAGCAAAAAAGTAACTTTAAGTTCGTGAATGGGCCACATCCCCCCACTCCTTCTACCCCCTCCCATACAAATTTCATGAAATTTCGAAAAATTAAGAAATTGATTTTCTTTGAAACTATTTAAGCTATCGACTTGAAATTTAGGTCAAAGTATTATGATACAGATGTTATTAATACCACGGAATATTGACCCGATCCCTTTACTCCTTCTACCCCCTCCATACAAATGGTCAATTTTGAAAAATACATATTTTCGATTTTCATTGAAACTAGTAAAGCTGAAAAAACGAAATTTTGTCCGAATTAATTCTACTATAATTGCAATTTATTTTAAAAATAATTATCAACTTCACCTTACTCCTTCTACCCCCTCCCATACAAATTTCACGAAATTTTGAAATTTAAATTAAATTATTTTTCTTTGAAACTGTTAGAGCTATCCACTTGATATTTTGTATAAAGTATACAAATAGAAATATTAATAATGCGAAAAAAATTTGTTTTGATCTGTACACTCCTTCTACCCCCTCCCATACAAATGCAGAATATTTGTGAAATGCATTTCATTGATTTCCATTCAAACTAGAAAAAATACACACTTCAAATTTTGCCAAAATTCGTTTTTTAATAATTGAAATAAGTGTTAGAAAAAATTATCAGCTCCGCTTCACTCCTTCCACCACCTCCCACACAAACATATCTATTATAAATTCAAGAAAAGCATTTCTCCTTCAAGTATATGAGAGCTATCGACTTTGAAATTGAATCAAAGCATGGTGATAAGGATGATGATAAGCAGTTTCAAAATCATCTTAAACGCTCCACTTCCTCTGCCACCTCCCATACAAATGCCTCAATTTAAGGAAAACTATGACCAATTTCTTTAAAAATAATGAAAACTTGAAACTTTAAATTCAGCAAAAAACATTTTGCATGCCATGTCCGGTGTTATATGCGAAAAATACAAACCTCCTCCTCTACTTCTACCACCTCCCATGCAAAAGTTTCTGTTCGCTATTCGAAAGAATTTGAGATGACATATTTTCCGGTACATTAAAGTCATTTCCATCTCACCTAGAGTATCATATGATTGGGCTTTAAGCCCAATCATAATTCTGTTATGTTTATAGCTACCCTTGCATGATGTGACATAAATTAGTTCAGTACTGTGACCCTTTCTACCACTCCCCATACAAAATTTCTTAACATCACAAAAATTTCGATCGTATGATTGGGCTTTACGCACAATCGTAGTCCTGTTATGGTTTTAAGCTTAACGTTGTTTTATTTGGTCTTTTTTTTTAATTAACACAAGATACAACTATTCGCATGTCCTTAACGCTCTTCCATACTTATATGAAATCGCAAATCACGGAATTGATTTGATCACGAGCCTGTCAAATACAAATGCGAGTATCGTGGGTTCATTCTTAATAATTTATGCTTCTGATTCCAACAAAATACAAACCATTGTTTTTAAAGAGTCTTTAAACTAAACAGATTATATATCTCACATAATGTACATACATATTATTAACTACATTCTCGAAAATTGCTTATTTTGCGATTCTTCCGCGGACAAAGTCGCGGGCGATCTCTAATAATAAAATATAACAAAAATATTTTTACAGTATACTCCTGATTTTGTGATCAATATATGGCAAGGACTATGCAGCCTATCGAGGTTGTTACTGTTATATGTATGAGAAATTGAGATATGAACATTACACGTTTATTTCACTAGAAAATATGTCAACTTATCTTCTTAAGAATACTGAGGAGAAAACATACTGTAGGAGTAGGGATGAGAGAAAGTCAAATTTTAAACAGGCCATAAGATTAGGCCTTGTATCATGTTCATAGTTTTTAAGACAATTTGTGTATAGAATTTTTTTAAATTATGGTATTTGTATGAGAGGTGGCTTGTTATTAAATTTTGCAGTTTTTTCAATATATACCATTTTCATTTTTTTTTTTCTACGGAATGACTTGCACATAAAAGCCGAAGTCGCCTATAATGATTTCG
This sequence comes from Chorisops tibialis, assembly GCA_963669355.1. Taxonomy (NCBI): domain Eukaryota; kingdom Metazoa; phylum Arthropoda; class Insecta; order Diptera; family Stratiomyidae; genus Chorisops; species Chorisops tibialis. The sequence goes on from OY770262.1 coordinate 274,939,102, forward strand.
GCATTTGTGTGTGTAGCAAGTGAGCGGTTTCGTCCCAGGTCTGCTTACGACAGACTCCTTATTAAGGCTTATGTAAGCAGACCCTGCCTTAGACGTTAAGAGAATATCGTGAAGTGAGACTAGAACCTGAGGATTTCGAGTTACAAACCAGCCGTGCTAACCACTGGGCTATCTAATAGACCTCACGGCTAAGTCGGTTAGTAGCGATGCAGTATCAGCCGCCACAGTGTGCAATACACAAACAAGTCATTGAGGGAAGGAACTGGGATTTGAAATGTTGTTGAAGGAGAGTGGGAACGGCCATAACTGCTGGTATATTTTTCAGTTCCACTGGCAAATATTTGCAGATGTTATGAGGGACTGAATGATAGAAAGCGAACAGAAAGCATCTACTGAGTATATAAACCTTCTAGAAGTGGAGCTGTTTCACTTTTACTTCGCTTGCCAATTTAATTTCGAATAATTTTTCATTGCTAGTACCAATTGAAAAAACGACCTATTGACTGTGAAGCAAACACGCTACCACAACGCCTCAAAGACCTCATGCATATCAAATGTGCACTACCCTGCATAAGTTTAAAAGCACCTGAAAACTTTTCCTTTTTTCATTTATCACTAATATTTCTTGGTCTCTGAGCGGTGTATTTAACGTGTTTGTTGTCGGTTGTACCGGTAAGAGAATATCTTTCTCGTCGATTAGGTACTCGGCGTTCACATGTATTCGAAGTGTCAACTCAAATTTACTTAGCTTATGGCCGCTTGCTATAGTGTCATCCCTGGGTCGTCCTTTCGAGTTTTTTTCTGTCTGTCTGTCCGTCTGTCTGTCTGTCTACAACATAACTCTCGAACGCTTTGAGCTATCGTGCTCAAATTATTTGTGTGTCATTTTTAGCAAAAAAGTAACCTTAAGTTCGTGAACGGGCTACATCCTTCATACAAATTTCATAATTTTATGAAACTATTTAAGATACCCACTTGAAATTTGGATTAAAGTATACTGAAGTAAATAAATGAACATCACAAAATATTGATCCGATCTCCTCACTCTTCTACCACCTCCCATACAAATGCACAATTTTCAAAAATGTGATTATTCGATTTTCATTGAACGAATTTTTGCCAGTGTTAATTTCATTATAATTGCAACCAGTTTTAAAAAAAAAATCATCAACTTCATCTTACTCCTTCTACCTCCTCCCATACAAATTTCACGAATTTTTGAAATTTAACTTAAATTATTTTTCTTCGAAACTGACTTGAAGTTTTGTTGAAAGTTTAATAAAAGAAATATCATTGACAACGAAAAATTTTATTTTGATCCTTTTACTCCTTCTACCACCTCCCATACAAATGCATAATTTTGGTAACAGCATTATATCGATTTCCATTAGTAAAAGAAAAAGTAAAAACTTAAAATTTTGCCAGAATTTGTCCCTTAATAATTGTGATAAACGTAAAAAATTTATCAGCTTCGCTTCACTCCTTCTGCCCCCTCCCATACAAATATCTATATTAAACATAACAGGGCTACGATTGCGCATAAAGCGCAATCTTACGATACTCTAGATGAAATAGAATTTTTTGTGATCCCAAGAAATTTTGTATGGGGAGTGTTAGAAGGGATGATAGCATTGTACTAATTTTTTCGACATCATGCTAAAGTAGCTATGAAAATGTTTTATACAAAATGCTTACTCCAAAAACTGAATGGGAACTGAGAAAATTAGTGAGTTTGATTTAGTGAAAATGTGCAGTTTGTATGGGAGGTGGTAGAAAGAGTGGAGGGATTTTGATGATTTTTTCAGAAATAACTAGGAATATTATAAAATTGGTATCCCTTAAATTTCAGACTAGTGCCATTCATAATTTTCAAGAAAATCGATTTTTTGTGAAGTTGTGAAACTGTGTCATATTGTATGGGAGAGGATAGAAGTAGTGAAGCAAATCAAATATTTTTTTTTTCACCTTAGTAATAATATTAATTAAATATTTATTACAAAATATGAGCTCAACAAATGTTAAATGTTCTGAGAAAATCGGCTTAGGGCATTTCAGGAAAAAGTGTAGTTTGTATGGGAGGGGGTGGAAGGAAAGGGAGGAAGCAAATAATTTTTGTACTGTAGATTTAAATCATTAAAAAAGTAATATATACCAAAATTGAGACCAATAGCTTTTATACTTTTTGAGTAAATCCATTTATTGTCAAATTGCAAAATTGTGTCATTTTGTATGGGAGGGGGTAGAAGGGGTGAAGTTAATCATCTCATTTTTCTTGACCTTACTAACAATTTTAAATAAGTATTTGGTGCACAATTTCAGCCCGCTGAATTTTATAAGCACTGAGGAAATTGGCTTAGAGTAATTCATGATAAGTACAGTTTGTATGGGAGGTGGTAGAAGGAGGGGGAGGACACGCACAATTTTTATATGATAGATTGACATTATCATAAAAGTAATATATTCTGAATTTCAGGCCAATAACTTTTATACTTTTTGAGCAAATCCGTTTATTGTCAAATTGCGTAATTGTGTCATTTTGTATGGGAGGGGGTAGAAGGGGTGGAGCGATTTGGCCCGTTCACGAACTTGACCTTACTTTTTTGTCAAAAACGACGTGTACAAAATTTGAACTTTCTAGCTCAACGCGTTCTCAAGCTAGAGAGCGCACGGACGGACGGACGGACGGACGGACGGACAGACGGACGGACGGACGGACGGACGGACGGACGGACGGACATCCGGTTTTGAAATTTTTGAGTGATAATATTAACTTCTGTATTCATCATTTTTTTCTCCGAGCCTTATTTCTTGGCGTTACAAACCTTAGAGCGAACTTATAATACTCTCAGATTCCATCTAGAGTATAAAAATTCAAGAAAAGCATTCAGTATCCTTTTTTTTACTCCGAGCCTTATTTCTTAGCTTTACAAACTTTAGAACAAACTTATAATACTCTCAGGTTTCATCGAGAGTATAAATATCCGATTGTTTAGACATAGGTATCGATCACTTTTAAAAAACGATCTTAAAACTCGGAAAATATATACTGTAAGCACGAGAGAAATAGAGTGGAGTATAATGGATTATCCCTGGAGTTTCGATGTTGGTTCACCGTACGGTGTTGTTCGTGTAAATAATGTACTCGAGTAAAATAATGACCAATAGTTCTAAGCAATTATAAATGAATCATTATTTTATTAAACGCTTCGAACAATGTGCAGTTTATGGGTCGCCAGTCCCGATCCTACCGTAATTGATGAGCCGCCACTGCTTTTTATCACCCTGGTTCGCTCTACTTCGATTGGAGTCCAGTTGAGATCACACCCCGTTCACAAAAAAAAAATAAATAAAATATGTTCGAGGCTACCGCAATTATTGTAAGTTGAGCTATACATGCTGCGGACAGCGTACAAATCGGCGGATTTTCTTTTTTGCAAATTTGGTCCAATCTAGTTATGAATCGTGAAAAAATTTTGCGGGTAGGAAATTTTAATTTTTTTTCCAATAAAGTCGACTTTATTATCAGAATAATAAAGTTAAACAACGAATAATCATCATTCAATTTGTTTTTTATTTCATTTTAAAACACTGAAAACACTGTAAAGCTCCTACAATGACATGAAATATTATATTTCGCAGAAAACAGATTCATTGCTTGTTGATCTTTAAATTTGTTATTAAATTTTCTAAGAACTACTTTGTATTGTTAGTAATGTTTGCAATAATAAATTAAATAGAATAATGTAGACTTCTGAAGCTCTTAAATTCTAACTTTGCATGAGGTATTTAAAACATGACCTCATCTCCTGACGTATTTTCTGCACTATAAATTTAATTATTAAACTTGTTCAACCGGTTGGATATTCTTTTGTTGCAAATTACTTGCTTAATGAAATGTCAAGGTGCAATTCTCAACCTTACAGAATTAATTTTGAATTTGCCAAATTAGTACTTTTAACAGATGGACCAAAAGTCTAGTCTTCTTCCTACAAGTAGTGATGTGGTGTGAACCACTCATGTAACACAATGGTACACTAGTCTTTATCATATTTTAATGATCTAAGTTATTATTCTGGTGTACAACTAAATTAAAAACTTTCTAAAATTTTTGACAGAATTTGAGTCTCATTCTAGCAAAATTTGGTTGAACCTGCTGGTGTTTTTGATAATGTTTATTAATTTAGAAGTGTTGCCTTCAATTATGATTTATATACAAAAGTATGGATTGACCTGAATCATACCTAAACCAATAGAAATCAATTACAGCCTTGAACAGTCCTAGTTTTATTATCAATTACTAATTCCTATTTATTTTAGGACGCTGAAAATACATAGAGCAATCAAAATGTTTGCAAGCTAAAAGAACAACTTGAAAATTCCATAATGCGGATAAAAAGCTATCCTGGAAAGGCGGTAGATGCCAGCCTTTCGCTTGACCAATCGAACGCAATGGGAGCGATATATGAAGCGAATTGGTTACATGCGCATGAAACCATGAAAATACAACTGAACAATCAGCCATACGTCAGGAATCATTCGAATGATTACAGTGATGAAGGAGTATCCTCCCTACGAAAATACCAAATGACATTGGAACAAATCAAGGCATTGGAACAACAAAAGCGCGATGCGAACGTTGTGAATACCATTCGTGATTTGAACGGCTATAAACCTTCAACATTGCGACGAAAGAATCGAAAACAATACCCCGAGTGGGATGATTTGAAAGAAATTACCGAAGATATTTCGCGTTCCAGACGACAACAGATCCCAGCTGCACCAAATCACTATGTTCCCGATCCAACGGAGGAGCAAAATTCGAATAAAACCGCGAATATACCACCGAATCTTCCAATAAAAGGATTGAAAAGGTCACAAACTGTCATAGTGCAGCAGCCGAATGCAAGTTGTAGTACGTTGGACGTACGAGATGTTATACGGCGCAAGTGGAAGTCGAAGAACGATATTAGCATTGCTAGTACCGGCAATACTCAACCAAAAAAACCAATCTCAAACAATAATACAGCGGTCGTTGAAGAACCTTTCTGTGATACTAGAATTAAGGATTACGAAGAAGTTTACCTGGAGCCAAAAAATTACATGAACTCGTTCACGATGCCTCCGCTATCGTGTAAGACCGCAACAATCAAGAATCGGCCGGTTATTCGAGCGAAAAGTGTTCGTATCGATCCGGTTGTGCAACCTTACAATGGAAATTATCCGATCGCTTTGAATCCGAACGGTGCGATCGATAGTGAGAAGGATGCGTATGCGATCCCGAATAAATTCAAAACAATGTCTATGGAGAAACTGAATAGGAACGATGATTTTCCAGTGGTGAATATAAAACAGCGATCTGTCAACGGATTAGGCATTTCGGGAAGATTGACTGCGTCCACCACCAATCTGACCGATAGGACTAGTCCGGTGAATCGAAGCAGACAGCAACGCTGTCAGGCTGGAAGCTCATCGTCTAGCAGCCAATCAGATGATCAGTTTAGCATACCGCGACCAAGACTCATTGTTCCAATACACACATATGCGAGGAAACGTCGCACTGGGAATTTATTAAGTGAACAGGATATTGATCCTGTTGCCAATGAAATATCGTCTGATAATGGTAAGTGTGATAATTTAAAAAGTGGCTGGTTGGCTTAGTTTATTTAAGTTTTGAAATAGGGCTCCTCCTAACAACTGAAAAAAATTGTTTCAATTACGTTGATTTCTGATCGTTCATATGGGATGACCACTGTCTGGAAAAAAAGTTAGGTTAGGTTCTATAGGGGCGGCCGTGTTGGGTGAGATTTCAGAAACCAAAATTCAACTTCATTTCGGATCAACACCTACGATTTTTGATCCTGATACTGCGGGTAAGTTTCAAATATTTTGCACTCGATTGACAAGATTCTCCAATACTATCCAACAAACAAAATAATTCGTTAAGGAATCGTTAAAGAATTATATTAACGAGCGGTTTGATCGTTAACGAGCGTCGTTAACGAGTCATTAACGATTCATTAAAGAATTGTAAAAGGCTTACAAGAAACGAGTATATAAGCAAATATATAGTCGTTATCAATGAATTAATCGTCAACGATTTTTATTTTAATTCATTAATATCGTTAACGATATTATTAATGAAACATTAACGATTTATTGAAGAACTTGGCTTTTAAAGCTAAACAAAAGACGATCGCAATTGCTTCTTATTCTGTTTTTGTTGTTTATTGAACATTTCACGGACACAAACCCGCAACCACACGCGAGCACCTCTGCAAACTTAAAATTTTTCACCGTTTGTGTTTGCAATATCTTGAAATATCGACACGAAATAATTTTTGGATCTGTTAATGCGCAATGTGAAATGAAAACTGCTTGCATATAACAAGATCGATGTTGTGCGGCCCTTTTTGTTTGGTTTGCTTATGATCATCGCGCAGTTTATTTGTTTCGTGAACATTTCATTTTCGTTTTAAGATCGTTATTTGCGAGCGATCGGTAAATTGTTTGCTGGGTATCCATATTCATGTTGTTAGTAGGGGTATTTTTATCTCTTATATTTGAGAACAAGCAGATCTCTTCCCAGCAAACAATTTAACGAATGCTCGCAAATAACGATCCTAAAACGAGCCTGAAATGATACAAGACAAATAAACTACGTCAAGATCTTAGATAAACCAAACATTAGTGTAAACAAGAAGGATCACACAACTTCGATCTTGTTATATACAAGCAGTTTTCATCTCACATTGCGCATTAACAGTGCCAAAAATTATTTCGTATCGATATCTCGAAACATTCCAAACGTTGGAGACAGTGGAAAACGTAGAGATTTAGTGTGTAGAGGATCATACTCGAGTGTATACGTGCTTGTGTGTGAGCGCATCCGTGAAAAGTTCAACGACGTTTAGAGTATAACTCGCATGTTTGGGCTGGGGCACCCAAAACACACCTCGCGTTGCTTGATCGTATTCAAAAACATGCGTTCCGACTGATTGGAGACGAAACCATCACGTCTTCTATACATTCTCTTGAGCATCGCAGAAATGTCGGAATACTCAGCATTTACTATCGATATTTCCACGGTAAATGCAGTACGGAACTTAGCGCACTCATTCCTCCACTGCATACTTTTCCCCGGAATACTCGCCAAGCTGAACGCGCACACGAGTACACGGTCAAACCCTTGCCTTCTCGTACATTGAAATATAGGCAGTCATTCATTTCCCGAACGTCAAGACTTTGGAACGATTTGCCAGATAGTTTGTTTCCCAACAAGTACAGCCTGCGGTGTTTCAAGAACAATGTCCACCGTCATTTTCGTCTCTCTCCACCTTAACACCTCCACTTCCTCTTCCTATACCGACATAGCTGTCAATCAAATTCCTGTTAAGACCCCCTATAGGGGCATAGGACAGAAACAACTCTCTTCCACAAGGCGCGATCCTGAGCATCGGCTTTAAGCTGTTGCCAGGACTTGTTTATTCCTCTGGCCTCCTGCTCAACTGCTCGCTTCCATGTGTCACATGGTCGACCAACCCGACGTCTTCCTTGAGGGTTATAATCCAGAGCCTGTTTTGTGATGTTTCGCTCTGGTTTCCTCAAAGTATGACCGATCCACTGCCACTTTCGCCGTTGAATCTCAATACCTATTTTAGTCTGGCGAGTTGTACTCCAAAGTTCGTCGTTGGAGATTACTTCTGGCCAGAATATTCCTAAAATGCGCCGGAGGCATTGGTTTACGAAAGTCTGTAGTTTCTTGGTAAGTCGAACGGTCACTTTCCACGTAGTACAACCATATAACAACACGGATTTGACGCATGCGTCAAAAACTCGCAGCTTCGTGCGAAGGGAGATCTCTCTTAACCTCCAGAAAGGGAAAAGGATACCGAAGGCCTGACGAGCTTTATTTAGCCGAGCCTCAACATCCTTTTCGGCTCCGCCGTCCATGCTGACAATGCTTCCGAGATAGCAAAAATCTTGCACCACTTCCACATCCGGTCCATTAAGAACAATCGGTGTGCTTGCGTTCGAACCCATGTGCATGTACTTGGTTTTACGCACATTTATTTTCAGTCCCGCCTCTTTGCATTTAGAATGCAACGAGCGAACATTTGACTCTAAGTCCGAACGGGTATGTGCAAGCAAACACACGTCATCAGCATAATCAAGGTGACTTAAGATGTTAAATAGTCTCCATTGAAGACCTTTACCTTCCTCACCTTCCAGTGCAGCTTTCAAGATGTCATTTATTACCACCAGAAACAGGGCTGGTGATAATATGCAGCCTTGTCTGACACCCGTTCGCACAGGGAAGCTCTCGGACAGCTCTTCTCTATGCAAGACGCGACACCTTGCATCTTCGTAGGATTCTTTAATCATAGCTATGACCTTATCTGGAATACCTCTCCTACGCAAAGCATTCCATATGTAATCTCGCTTAACGCTGTCGAAAGCCTTGTCGAAGTCCACAAACATGAGATGTAGTGGCGAACCCATTTCGGCTCTAATATTATCCTTAGGGTATTTTTGTGGTCGGTACAAGACGACCCTTTACGGAATCCAGCCTGATAAACTTCGAGAGTGCTCTCGACGACATCACTAATCCTATTGAGAATTACCTTAGCCATAATTTTTGATACGGCAGTAAGTAGACATATACCACGCCAATTGCCACAATCCCGAAGGTCGCCCTTCTTCGGAATTTTCACAATGACGCCCTCCTTCCATTCAGTCGGATATCTTCCATCATTCCACACCTTAGTGAAGAGTGGGAGGAGTATATCGGCTGTTATTTCCGGGTCCGCTTTGAGGAGTTCGGTTGGTAGTCCGTCTATACCTGGAGCTTTCCTTCCCACCATTGACCGAATGGCGGAAACTATCTCTTCCTTATCTGGGGGATCGTCCCTAATAGAGGATTGTTGCGGTTGGATGTTTGGAAGTTGTTCTGTTTCCGGAATATCTTCATCTGACAAGATGTTTAAAATATCAGAGAAGTATTCCTTCCATCGTCGCAACTGGTGTTCACTCATATGAAGGAGAGTTCCGTTGACATCTCTCACCAGGTGGTTGGCGGTGAAATTCCTGTTCGTCAACTGTTTCATGATTTTAAATAGTGAACCCATATCCCCAAGGTAAGCCGCAGATTCTGCCTTGTTTGCCAGATCTTCAATGGCCTTTCTCTTGTCGCGTCTAACGGCCTTTTTAAGCTGTATATGAGCATCGCGGTAGTTCTGCCTCAAGTCGGGCGTTCGTTGGTTACCATCGGGTTGAGAGATGATTGCCAATTTGGCTTTTTTTCCGATTGCCAACCTTGTCCCATGTGTCTTGCGACATCCAGGGTTTCTCACCGCTTTGCGCATATCCCACAGATTCTTCAGCACTAGTTAGAAAAGTGTTTCTGGTTGCCTCCCAATTGGCGTCCAGTGTGCGCATTTCATGTTCACCCAATGTGGATGACTTTTCGCGTGGAATGGTGGTGTATTCGAGTTTTTTGTTGGGATCTCTGAGTTTATCCACATTAAGCTTGCGCTTCATTTGAAGAATTTGTGGTCGTCGGATAGCTGCTGTACACAATCTCAAGCAGGCAACCATCAAGTGGTGATCGCTCCCCACGTCAGCTCCACGTTTCGCTCGCACATCGAGGAGACATCTTCTCCATTGGCGACTTATAGCCAAATGGTCGATCTGGTTCTGAGTAACACCATCAGGGGAAACCCATGATGTTTTATGATGACTCTTGTGTGGAAAAAGGGTCCCTCATATGATCATTTGCCGAGTACTACAGAACTCCACAAATAATTCGCCGTTTTCGGGTCTCTTAATCCAAGGTCGTGAAGGGTCGACCCAAGGGTCACCATGCCTCCCCATGACGTGTACTAGTCCAGTGTTGTCTGATCCAACCTGGGCGTTCATATCTCCCGAGATGATAATAATATCACCTCTTGGAACACGTTCGAAGGTGGCACTCATTTGGCTATAAAACTCCTCTTTGTCACCAGATGTTGCGGTATTAGTTGAAGCGTAGCACTGCAGAATTGTGACGTTTCTGACACTGGTCCTGAGCCTGACGACGATAATCCTATCCGAGATTGGTTCCCAGCTTCTCGGCGTAAGGACGAACGCCACGCCATTTCTGGCTTCACTTTCAGGGCCAATGTACAGAATAGTGTTTCCGCTAGGGGTTCGTTCTTCTCCTGATCCTGTCCACCTGACCTCGCTCAAGCCCAAGATTTGGATGTTATAGTGCTCCATTTCACGGTCGATCACTGATTGGCGGTGCAAGGACCGAGTAACCCCAGGTCTTCCCCCGTCATTCAATGTTCGAACGTTCCAGAAGCCAATCATAGTCCGTTTTCGAATGCCAAAAGTCGTTACCGTAGAATCAGTCCGTATCCGAGGCGATGTATCCGTTTCTCGTATCATTTAGGTCTTAAGATCACGGGTGATAAGCCCATGATCCAGTGAGTGTCCATTTGCCATTTTTAGGGCAAGCAGGACTGGCTGTGGGTGAATTCTACAGCCCCCATCCCAGAGGGGGATAGTTAGCTCAGGTCCGTGGAGTCGCTAACTCCAAAGATAGCTGCAGAAATTGGTAAAACCTCATACTACAACTACCCTAAATTGATTGACCGACATAGCTGTGCATTGCATTAAAGGGTGACCCCCTAAGTTATACTCGGTGCTGTAAAAAAAAAAAAATAATAAACAACAGAATAGAAAACGCCTCTGCGAACCTCTCTTGTTTGGCATGAAGATTCCAGTTATTCAAAATATAGTTAATGTTTCATAAATAATATCGTTTATGAATCTTAAACGATATTCGTTAATGAAAAGTCATTAATGATGCATTAAAGATTCATTGATAACGAGTATATACTTGCTTATATAAGCGTCTTACAATTCATTAATGAATCGTTAAAAGTAATTCATTAACGAATGTCCATTTAGTCCGCTTTATGAATCATTACTGTATCGTTAACGATCAAATCGCTCGTTAATGTAATTCATTAGCGCTTCTTCAACGAATTATATTGTTTGCTGGGTTCCTTTTCCTTGACCGAACTAAAAATTGTGTCTTCGTAAACTAGTCCTTAGGTTCTTGATTTATAAAGGTCAATTAAACCAAAGCTTGTGTTAAAGACGCAGTTTATCTTCTCAATCAAGCAATCAAATTCCTGTTAAGACTCCCTATAGGGGCATACGACAGAAACAACTCCACAAGGCGCGATCCTGAGCACCTCGTATTCAAATACATTTTTCATACGCAAGAATAATTATTTTGGTTTCCGTGTTTACCAAACAAATAACTTTCTTCGATTTCAAATTAATAACGATTCGTTGAAATTGTTTACAGACACTTTTCTTTAGTGTTGATAGATAGATGGGCCAAACGAGGAAGTTTCTATTTTCGCCAAAATACGCAAATAACAATGGAATTCTTAACCGCAAATCGAACAATGCTTTTCAAGAAAAAGTAGTAGAAAAAAGAGCAATCCAACTATCATTACTAGGCTTTAAATTTGAAGGAAACGGTCGGTTGGCCAAGAACAATTTGAATTTGGATCATAAAGGCATTCAATAAGAAAAGTTTTTAGAAATCTTTCGTATGTTGATATTATTTCGCAATTAAATGCTTATTAACCATGAAATTAGTCAGAAAAAGGTAACTAATTCTTTTTAAATAGCAGAGGTCCAAATTCAAATACTTCTTGGCCTATCGATTGTGACTTTAATTCATCAAACTATCCAGCGATATTCATACCTAATAATTGCGGCGCATAATTACCACGAAGATAAAACATGGCAACTGTTGTTGAGCAATTTTCTTATTTACGAGGAACATAACTTACGATAATACACACACAAAAAGTTGTTAGACAATTCCAATCGATTTTCCATGTTTAGGTCAGTAGAGCACTAACGTAATTTTTTTCACAAAAACCTCTCAACAAATCTTGTAAGATAATCTCCACACGATAATCTCTACAACCGTACCGTGGAGATGGATGAATGATTGTCGGTACTTGAAGGGGTTAAGTGCACTGCTACTCGTTGGCAAAATGAATTATCTGTGTTCAGTTATGAAAAATGATCTTTGCGTGATCGATTGTCCAATAAGATTTTGTCAAGCAAATCTGAGACCACTGAAGCAAAATCTAGGTTCATGCTATCGTTAAAGTATCATTTTAAAATGTTGCAGACTCAATTGCATCATCGTAGAGTTGCAAACTTTTCACTAAGAAAAAAATATCCGACTTTTACTTCTTATACGTCTAACTGAAAAAAAAAATTTTAATAACGACTTTGCTAACTGTTTGCTGTAATGCCAAACAAATGCACGTGATTCGAGTGCTAAAAGAAGCATCAGAAATTGTTCGCTATTTAATCGTAAGTCATAATCGTAAGTCATAGCGTCTTCTGCCGCGAGACATCTTCAAGTAAAAATGTACGAGTATTTGGCAACTGCTGGTACTCGACGATCGTTTTTCAGAATATTAATTAGAAAATGGTATTGCTGCTTCTTTTTTTGAAGAATCATCTTCGATTTAGTAGACATCTCACGATTTATGTCAACCTTTCGCGCTTCAGATGAATGCTGCATAGTTTGAAATAAAAATCTTACCTAGCAGTGTGCATTTCTGCATATTTTGCACTGACAATAAGATTTATAACTTTTACATAACCGCAAACAATTTCCGACACTTGATAACTGTAAATTTAATGGTAAATTAGACAGCAATAAACATCCCAAATAACTCATTAATCAACCATTAAGTAACGAAAAATTAAATTAGGAAATTTATTAATTATGAATTTGCGAGCGTGTACAATACTTGCAACTGTTTTTTTTCTAGCAGTGGTTGAAATGTGCATTTTAATCACGATTAGTATTTATTTTGGTCGTCAATAATAATTTATTGTTTGTCAATCACTTATGAGCAGCGAAAAAAAAAATAAATAAAATTCGCGATTTGTTCACCGCACTAATACAAGAGTTGGGTCATCATTTCGAGAGAATCACTATTTTACCTATTTCGGATACCTATTTTTACTTAATTATTCTAATAATAAAGTATTGTCATCGACTTGAAAAAAAAAATGTTCTGCCCTGAAATTTTGTTTCATGACTAAATTAGCCTAAAAATGCAAAAAAAAAATCCGTCTGTACGCCGTCCGCCGTACGTGTACGTTCAGAGCATAATAACTCCCAAACCCCTCAAGATAGAAAGTTCATTTTTGGATGGTTTTAACCATTGCTCTAGCTAGAAAGCTGAAATTCGATACACATATAGAGGGGTTTGTGGGATAAACTACAAAAAATTATAATTTTTTTTACTGATTGGGTCGGACCCAAAAGGGGGAGGAGGGCTAAAGCAATTTTTCGGCCGAATTTTTTTCAAATGATTATATTTTTTTTACGTGGCCGAAAACAACTTAGATGGTTACCTTTTAATGCAATTTACACAGTCATGTCGGTAAGGGAGAAAAAAAAATGAGTTAAGGTTAAATGGGATTAAAAGGAGGGAAAAGCCTAAAACGCCGGTGTACGTAGAGTTTGAAACGTCGAAGGTCGTATAACAATGGGAATACAGCTTCTGACAATGCATTCCAAAGCTTTGAAGTTCGGGGTATGAATGACTGCCTATATTCCACTGTACGCAAAGTTGGAAGGTTAACAGTAAACTCGTGTGCGCTTGAAGCTATACGAGTATTTCTGGGAAATGTGTAAAGAGGTGGAATAAGTTTAGCAAGTTCCTCACTGCATTTACCATGAAAGTAGCGGTAGTAAACGCTTCGTACTCCGAAATTTCTGCGATACTCTAGGGAGTCTTTAGAAACCGTGTTGGCGTCGTCTCCAACTAATCAGAACGCCTGTCTCTGGACACCGTCGAGCATCGCAAGTTGCGTTTTGGGTGCCCCATCCCATAAATGCGAATTGTACTCGAGGCGTGGTCTAATGTAGGCCTCATAGATATTTGCTAGGTGTTGTTCTACAATGCGAAGGCAGCTCCAAATTAGGAAGGTAGGGGAAGGGGAGTGAGAACGACCGTAATGAGGGGAGAAGCTGATATACATTTTATACTCTAGATGAAATCTGAGAGTATATTGTGTTTGCCTTACCGTTTGTAACGCTAAGAAATAATGCTCGCACAGAGCCGCCAAGGGTACAGAAATATTTGTTGTCGCTCAAAAACCTCGATTCCGAGTTGCTGTCTGTCCGTCTGTCTGTCCGTCTGTCTACAACGTAACTCTCGATAGCCTTGGCCTATCGTGATGAAATTTATTGTATGTCATTTTTAGAAAAAAAGTAACTTTAAGTTCGTGAACGGGCCACATCCCCCCACTCCTTCTACCCCCTCCCATACAAATTTCATGAAATTTAAAGAAATTGATTTTTCTCCGAAACCATTTCAGCTATTAACTTGAAAATTAGGTCATAGTATAATGATACAATAACCTCAAGAAATATTGATCTGATTTCTTTACTCCTTCTACCACCTCCCATATAAATGCCAATTTTCAAGAATGCATTTATCCGGTTTGCATTGCAACTAGCAAAGCCAAAAGAACCAATTTTTGTCATAATTAATTTTCTTATAATTGCAACTAATTTTGGAAAAACTACAACTTTACTTCACTCCTTCTACCCCCTCCCATACAAATGCAGAGTTTTGTTAAATGCATTTAACCGATTTCAATAGAAACTAGAAGAAGTAGAAATTTGAAATTTTGCCAGAATTTATCCCTTAATAATTGTAATAAATGCTAAAAAAAATATCGCCTTCACCCCACTCCTTCTACCACCTCCCATACAAATTTTTATATTGGAAGTTCAAGAAAAGTTTTTGTCCTTCGAACATATGAGAGCTATGGACATTAAAATTGTAACAAAGCAATGTGATTAGGATGTTGATAAGCAGATTCAAAATCATCCAAAATCTCCCACTTTCTCTGCCACCTCCCATACAAATACCATAAATTCAGACAAAAATTGTTCAATTTCCTTGAAAATTATGAAAGCAAGAAACTTTGAATTCAGCATGAAATATTTTATATACTACATTCAGTGTTACATACAAAAATTACAAACCTCCCCCTCTGCTTTTACCACCTCCCAAACAAAAGGTAAGTAAGTAGTTCATCTAGAGTATCATATGATTGGGCTTTACGCCCAATCATAATTCTGTTATGTTTTCAGTTGTACTGGCTGCTACTGACAAATATTTGCAGATGTTATGGGAGACTGAATGATAAAAAGCGAACAGAATCCATCTACTGAGTATCTAGGCCTTCTTGAAATGGAACTGTTTCACTTTTACACCGTTTGCCCATTTTATTTCGAATAATTTTTCATCGCCAGTAGCAACTGAAAAATTCGTGTTTAAAAAAATCGCGTCTAGAGTGGGAATCGAACCCATGAAAGGGGGGAAAGGTTTGTTGCTGGCAGGCTGGAGTTTCGTGTGAAACTTGCTGTAAAAAGATTGGCTTTCTCAACGGGAGGGACTACAATTCGGTCCCCATCTAAAAGAGGTGGTGTAGATGATTTAACATGGTTGTTGTTGACCGTTTTAACAAATGATCAAAAAGATCTCGAGCTTTTCAGAATTACTTATCATGAAAAATTAATATTATAGAGAAAATTAGGTAGCATACAGATCCAACATAATCAACTTAGAGGGTGACCAATAATTGTGTGGGGGAGGGTTTGGGGAAGGGGAGGGGTGCAAAGAAAAACACTTAAAATTAATATCTCGACTATCTTTTATGCTATGTATAAAAAAAACAGTGTCCTAAAACAATACTACCGGAATATCAGAAAATATAACATTTGAACATTACAGTGGGGTGAAATAGGGTCCACTTTTCAAAATTTCAAACCAGTATGTCCCAAAATTTCTCAAAATCGAATGCAGGTATTCAGTTGAAATCATGTCAGATTGTAGATCTCTGTATCCTGTAATTTTGATAAAATTTTTAAGTTAATATGTGTAAGGGGAGGGAGGTAGTGAGCTAAAATATTGAAAATTTTGAATAATTGTTTTAGAACTCTGGTAAAAGATATAAAGTTTAAATATGCGAGGTGCATACATCTGTTTGTTATACAGAAAGAAAAAATAATAATTTCAACTAAAACTGTTATGTACGGAAGGGGAAGGGGGCTAGCTTGCACGAGGTGTTTCATATGTAAAAAAAACACAAAAACTCAAAATTTTTGATTGAAATTTTAAGCTATTAACTTAAAAATTTATGAAATTCATTCAAAATAAATGTTTAGATGTTTAAAATATTAACTGTTCGAATACCTTCAAAACTTCTACCCCTTCCCATAAAAATGTTTCTATTTTCAAGAAATCAATTATCACAAAACCATTAAAAGCTACTCGAAGTTTTTTACAAACTGTTCTAAAAATATTTAAAACAAAGTTGCATCAAAAGTTTTGAAATCCCCGCTGCCCTTCCATACCCTCTCAGGCAAAAGTATGATTTCGACCATTTTCAATAAATCAACTAATAAACAACAACAAAAGCTAAGGCCTCGAAATATTGTACGAATCCTTGTTTTGCGATTCTCTCTCCTCCTCTACTTCTTCCCATACAAATGTATTCAAGAATATAAAATACACCGAATTTCATAGAATTTACTTCGTCTACGAAACTTACATTTTATACAGAGAATTTTGAACGTGATTTAAGCAATCAATTTAAAAATTATTAACATCATCTCATCACCTAAGTCGAACCCCTATCACATGCAAACCCAACTTGCATAAATAATCGAATGAAATTTTGATACTGCGTACTGGAGCTATTGATCGTAATCGCAGTTAAGTATTAAATAATTGACAACAGCCCTCACTTAGTCCTCCCTATCCACCCTAATCTGCATATTGACTTCCCACGCATCCTCAACTTGCCCCAAAAATAATAAAGTTACGCCCGACTAGTGACCTATTTCACATGAAATTTAATGGTAGTTTCTATTTTGAAATTCAGAGCTTCTTTCAGTAGAGCACTTTGCAATTTGCCCTCAATTTTTCAGTCCTGTCCACAAGTGAGCTAACAAAGAAAAAAGAAAAGAACAGAAAATATAACTTTTTTTATTGTAATGAGATACTTTTTTTTTATTTTATTTTATTTATATTTTTTTTTAATTTATTTATTATTTCAAATAATCAAAACAGCAAGAATAGTAAGAATCTGATTTTATCAATTGTCTCATTTCAATTATTTTTTTTCTATCTGTCAGTTTCTGCCTGGAGTCCAAGGAGGATATATAAAAAGGAGTGACTATGAGCATGCTTTGCCTTGTAAGCAAAATGGTAATGAATGTATTTCCCTCCCTTACTACCGAAATGCTCGAAATTTTTCGAAAAAAATCGTTTCGCTATCTTTGTCTGCCACACTTAAAAATATTGCAACTAACTCTTTCCCACGATAAATTGTTCGAAACAGTTGTCAAATTTTCGAAAAAAATTGTTTCGCTATCCTTGTTTGACATACTTAAACCCAAAGTAACTATCTCTGTCCCGCGTTATATTGTCCGTTGCTAAAGTGCTTAGCTTAAACACAAACCAAAACTAATAAAAATTGAAAAAATAAAATTTTCTGAAATGAAACAGCAAACTCCATTGTACTGAAAATTAGTTTATTGCTGACTGAATACTAGCAACTAAGAGAGAATACAAATTATGGTATTTTTTTTTGTAAAAGTTTGAAGCCAAGTTAAGCTTGGACACAATTTTCGAAAATTTCCGAATCAAAAAATATTCCCACATGAGACAGACTATCAGGTACTCCTTTTATATATCCTCCTTGCTGGAGTCCTTTTCTCCTAATTCCCCGGCAACTAGATTTCATTTTAAAAAGTAGTTCCACTACAGTTCGGGCAACCTGACATTTGATCCACCCGATCAATTCACTCCAAACAGCATGTCGACTATGCAGATCCATTATTTGTGAGTTTCGGTTTATTTGCAGGCGGTCCGGAAGTTATTGCGGAAGTAGGGAGCCCAGAAGTTTTTTTTTTTTTTTTTTGCGGAAGTTTGGGGTTCAGAAGTTCTTGTGGAAGTTGGCGGCTCAGAAGTTCTTGCGGAAGCTAACGGCCCAGAAGTTATTGCGGAAGTAGGCGGCTCAGAATTTAGTGCGGAAGTTGGTGGCCCAGAAGTTCTTGTGAAAGTTGGCGGCCCAGAAGTTATTGCGGAAGCTGGTGGCCCAGAAGTTATTGCGAAAGTTGGCGGAAGTTCTTGCGGAAGTTGGTGGCCCAAAGTTATTACGGTAGTATTTTGGGAAGGTATCGTTTGCGGAATTCGCTGACTGTTTGGCATCGTCATAACAGATTTTTGTCACATTCGATCGCTTGGATTTTCTGCCCCAACCGGATTCACAGAGGCAGTCAATTGATCATCTTCTTTATTTGAGCAGCTATGCTGATTGCTTGAGTGACA
This sequence comes from Chorisops tibialis, assembly GCA_963669355.1. Classification (NCBI taxonomy): domain Eukaryota; kingdom Metazoa; phylum Arthropoda; class Insecta; order Diptera; family Stratiomyidae; genus Chorisops; species Chorisops tibialis. Next base: position 274,957,551 of record OY770262.1, read on the forward strand.
GCGGCCAAGACAATTTTCATGTAAATGTCCCGTATCAAAGCAATAAAAACATCCTCCAGGTGGACGTTTTTCGCCCCAACTGTGAGCAATTGTAAGATCTTGGTTCAGGTTTGTTCGCAAGTTTCAATTTATTCGCTGGTGACCCAGAAATTACTACGGAAGTGGGTCTTTCACGATGTCCACTGTTAAAAGTGGAACCAGAAGCAGAACGGACGGAAGTGATCCCCTTCTGGCCAGAAGTAAGTTTTGACAACGCAGCTTGCATGCGCTTGTGTTTCTCATAATCAACGAGACGATTTTTGAGTTCAATTATATTCTTAGAACCTCTCAACACAATAACATCGCTCGTCGAATCTTGTATTCCCATAATTATAAAATCAATTATGTCAGCTTCGGATACATCCGCCTGACTTGCAATTTCTTGCATTGCAATGACGTATTGGTGCAGTTTTTCGTCCTTCTTTAAGGTGCGGTTTCGCAGTAATTCATACACATCATTTCGTGACAGCCTTCTTGCAAATTCCCCAAGGATGGCAACTCTGAACTCCAACCAGGTCTTAACATTTTTCACAGTGCGTAGCCATGACTTAGTTGTGCCCCCCAATAGTCGTCGGGCGCACAAGTACCGGAACTCCAAACTGGCGTTCAACGAATCCATGACCTCTTCAAGGTCATCGATCCACTTCTCGATGCTATAATGATCGTCTCCGGTAAACTCCGGCACTGCGTTCTCGACATACTTGAAATCCATCTGATGACCTCCACCCGAACTTGCTAATGGCGTGGCCGCAGATTCCAATTCGGCAATCTGACGACGCAACTGTAGAATATCTCTTTTCCGAGTAAGTGCTACCAGAAGTGCGGCATCACGCTCTCAATCGTCACTTTCCACGTCTGAACAAAGTACATTCTTCTTACCAAGGTCTTCGGGCGACACCGGACCATCATCGTCAGCTGCAAGCACCGTCGGGCTCCCATGCTCTTCGATGTATAATTTGCGCAGCTGGGCAATAGTAGCTGAGTCAGAAAAATTTACACCTGCCCTTCTCAAAGCTTCAGTCAGTTCTTTTTTTGAAAGCTTCCTTGCCATCCTTCTCCAAATCGCGAGACGAGAGGCTATACTAAGCACTTCGAATGACGAAATTAATTTGTACTACTTTTTTTTTTTTCGGGCTTAACCCCACACCTGATATTGTAATGAGATACTTTTTTTTTATTTTATTTTATTTATATTTTTTTTTAATTTATTTATTATTTCAAATAATCAAAACAGCAAGAATAGTAAGAATCTGATTTTATCAATTGTCTCATTTCAATTATTTTTTTTCTATCTGTCAGTTTCTGCCTGGAGTCCTTTTCTCCTAATTCCCCGGCAACTAGATTTCATTTTAAAAAGTAGTTCCACTACATTATTATTGTTTTCCCCAATCCTTATTCGATTTTTATTTAAACGAATTAATTCAATTCTCATATCAAAAGCTTCACTTGAGCAATTAATCATTCAGAAAATTGTTTGATTTATTTTTAAATATTTTGTAATGCGATCTTTTCAACCAAATTTCAGAAATTGTTGGGCTATGTCGTCAACCTTGGCAGGTCAATCAAAATCATCAAAAAAATCGGTGCAAGAAATCGGGTCACTTTTCTACCAAGGACACAAACCATTGTTTAGACGGCAGAATTTTTTTTTCGGAATAGAACAAAAAAAGTGATGAACACTATTAGAAAAAAATGTAAGGGCGAAAATGGGGCAACATTTATCCGTAGAATAGAAATCACCATTAGATTATTATAAGTTTTTAACGTTAAATAAATAAAGCTCTAGACAGACGATACGGTCTGAATTAACGTCCAGTTTCGATTATCATCGATTGGCTATTTTCAGCCGCAAAAAGGAGTGTCTTGATGCAACTAGAACCAAGAAGCAGTCGTTCCAAAAATATCCAAACAACCCGACTGTCGTGAACAGAGACTCATTTATATTGGCAAATACACGCAATAGAATTTTAAAATGCGCTAAGTTTAAGCATGACCAAAAATGACGGCTTAAGATCATTGAAAAGCCCAAGAATTCCAGATTTTTTTGGTCAGTTGTGAAATCGGTCAATAATCATTTTATATCATCCTCAACACATCCTCTTCGTGACGATGACCGAACAGTTGTCGTTCATGTGGAAAAGGCCAACTTTTTGATCCGGATAGCATCGCCCCATTGTCCTTAAGAAATGCACTTCCTTTACGGCTAAACCACTTTGCCGACTACCAAGAAAGGATGCAAACCGAACCCCGCTAACTATCGTCCTATTGTCATTACCGCAGTGCTTTCAGAAACTGCTTTTAATCGCAGAATTGTGAACTACCTTGTGGAAGCTGATCCACGATCCCCAATATGGTTTTCATTAAGGACGATCTACGGAAGATCTCTTAGTGTATCTAACTGAACGTTGGAACTCTTGCATATACAAATTCGAACGAAAGGCTAGTACTTCCGCTTGACTTGCCTTTGACAGAGGCCTTTGGCTGTAACTCGTCCTTTCTTAAATGGATTGAGAACCTGCTTTTGAGTGCTCCATACAAATTGTACTAGATGGAGTTACTTCTGTCCGCTTTTCCATTGACTCCGGCATCCCTCAAGGCTCAGTCGTCTCACCCACCCTATTTTTAGTTCTCATAAACGATCTTCTACCAACTCTCAATCCTATGCATAGTTTCGCTGATGACAGCACGTTTGACAATAACTTCCAAGTTGATTCGCGTGCGGTGGCATGTCCGACATCAGTGTCCTCATGCCGTAACGAGTCAATAGGTTAATTAAGCTCTGACCGCAACTTAATCCTTGAATGAGGCAGGAAAAAACATATTAGAAAACCAGTCATGCCATTCATCTTTAAAATCGCCAGCCAATACGATTTCAGCTTCAGGTGTCACAGCATAAATTCTCAGAATGTGTAACGAGATGAAGGAAATCCTTCATCCCTCTAACAGATAATGGGGATTTCTTAGGCCGGGGCTGCACGATTTTGCCGGTGGCTTAGAAGTTTGGGGTGGGTCATTGACCTAAGAAGCCCTCGTCCTAGTTTGTGCTGAAATTAAACTGAACGAGAAAAGGACTATGACGATCCCATACTACTCTAAGCGGCAAATCCGTCCAACACGATCTTTTGATTTATTACTATCTACTTGTACTTAGCGGAAAACTACACTTTCGCGTATTACTCATAAATTGGATGAACACTTGCCTATCTTCCGGAGAAAGCCCGGGAACCCTCTTCTGAGTTCCTTTCTCACTCATATTGAAATATTACACCAAAAAATTGAATTAGTCTGTTTCTCAGTATCTACAATAACCTTAACACAGGAAAATATAAATAATAATAAAATGTTTATCTTTTTTTTTGTTAAAAAAAGAGGCTTTTGGTCCAATCACGTCGACAATTTTTGGCGCCAAAATATTTTACAGCAGTGCTGCCTTGGCAGTTTTTGTTAATTTTTTTTTATTTGTAAATGCCGCGAACCGAATTCGAATATAATTTTTTTATTATTATAATTATTATGTTTATAATTATAATTATATTTATTTTATTTTACTTCAAATTATTTTTGAATAAAAACACGAGCTAATACAAAGTAACCTTACTTACTCAGGAATAGAAAAAAAAACAAAAAAAAGAAGAAATTAAAATTTATGCAATGAGTGAGTTAGAATAAAAAATTTGAATTTCCTTGAGAAAGAAAAATCAACCGAAATAACTAATTCGCAACAAATGTAGTCACACAATTTTTCAATTTCTAGAGGGTTGTAAAAAGTATTCCGGCAATGTCACTAGCCGGAATACTTTTTAAGAGAAATTTTAATCCAAACAAAGTTGAACTTCCCAAACAGGGTAGAAAATGAAAAACTATCGTATATCGCAGATATATAGCTATAAAGTGGTACTCTGCTGACGATGTGGTAGCCAGGAACCATAACAAATCAATTCACTTCCTGGCAACCATCCGTTTGCCAACTGCCAAAATGTGTGACCTTTCGGTAGGATATGTGCAGGGACAGATAAGCAGACTCCAGTCATGTAACAAATGCATACTTATTCTTCAAAAATTCATTAATGTTATTTGATTTCTACAGTTTTGCTATGTTTATTCAACCTCATATGAAATTATTGCTGACATCAAAGTAATTACAATTAAATCAAACTCTACTATACTTGCAATGAATATCGTAATTTTCATATTCTTAAAAAAAATCGAAATTGAAGATATTCCAAATTACATACTTGTAGATCTTACAAACTATGGCACATCGATTTGCGTAAACAAATTAACTGCGATCTCATCGCAATAAGCTATTGCGCATAATTTTCGTATGGTCTTTAAGTGCATATAAGAGATATACATACATATACTCATTGCTTCACTTAATTATATGATCATGATGATTTTACTGATTATGTATCTTAATTTGTGTTGCTCAACACCTCAATCCCATACTTAAGTCGGATAGATTTATATTCATGATTTCAAATTTCAGTTTAGCTATCTCAAGTCAAACAGTGGTACGTAATTAACGAAAATCCAAATAGGTACCTAGAGCTAAGATAATTTACACGATCCATGACGCGTGCTTTTTTCTGTTAAATTAGCCACCATACTCATTCGCTTTCTTTTCATCAATTTTATTCTATCGCATAGGTATCTACCATAAGTTGCGTAATATATAATTTGTAGAAAATAAACTTGTGAAAAAATAAATAGCTGAAGGTTTTGATGTTGTTAACTCATCTTGAATATATATCTTGTCCTATGTCAGTGTCTGTAAGGTTTTCTAATTTCACATTAAATACGATTCTTTTGTTGCTGATTGATTTGATTATTTGAATTAAATCTGTGAAATTTAAGATGGAAAATACAATGCTGTTGTTAAGCGTGTAAATTTATATTTATTGTTTGTTAGAGTGGCCAAATTAAATAAACGGCCTTAATGGGACACTTCTTATTATACCAGTTATAACAAGGTTGACAAAATTATTTTATTCTTATATTTAATTATTACCAACTCTATTTTTCCTTTAAGGTAAACCTGTAAAAACAACATCGTTTCTATTTTATTGTTTTCGATTATGAATGAAATTTAGTACATGTGATAATAAATACCACTATGACGAATTTTATATTTAACAAAACAGGGTTTACATAATTTAGATGCAATCTCAGAGTACTAGTTTGTAACGCCAATAAATACTGCTTGCACAGAGTCGCCAAGGTACAGATATATTTGTTGTCTCAAAATCGGATGTCCGTCCGTTCGCTCTCTAGCTTGAGAAAGCGTAAGCTTAGAAGCTCCAATTTTGTACACGTTATTTTTGGTGAAAAAGTTAGGTCAAGTTCGCGAACGAGTCAAATCGCTTCATCCCTTCTACCCCTACCATACAAAATTATTCAATTTACTATATAAAATTTATTTAAATTCCCGTACTCCTCCTACCACCTCCGATACAAACTGCTTTTTTCCATGAGTACGTATAAAATTAATTGATCTGAACTTATGCACGAAATATTAATTTACAATTATTAGAAAGAACGAAAAAAATAAGGCGATTAGCTGCACCCCTTCTAACCCCTCCTATACAATATGATACAACTTTACAAAAAGTCGATTTTCTTGAAAAGTATGAAAGCTACTGATCTGCAATTTAAAACATATGAAAAGAATGATGTTTATAGTTATTTCTGAAAAAGTCATTAAGAGCTCCTAACTCCTTCTACCACCTCCTATACAAACTTCCCAATTTCACTAAATCCAATACACTAATTTTTGAAGCTTAAATTTTGTATAAAACATTTCCATAGCAATTAAAATTAGTTCGCTGCCGTCACCCCTTCTACCACTGCCCATACCAATTTTCTTGAAATCACTTATCAAGCTTTTTGACTTTTTCAAGCTGTTGTAAGTGCCGGGAAACTGTCGAATAGTGTACGCCTAGTTTCTCTGCAATGTCCCTTACAATTTGGCGTGAGACAGACTCCACTAGTAAACGCAGCTCGTCGTTGTCTATCGATGGTACTGGGTGATCACATGGGTCATTTTGAAGGGTCCTATCTCCTGATCGGAATTTTTCGAACCATCGCTGTGTGGTTCGTTCGTTTACTGTGTCAGCTTCAAATGCCCTGTTGATGTTTTTGGTTGCCCCCCTTGCGTTGTGGCCAAGTTTGAACTCGTCTAGAAAAAGTAACCGTTTTTGATTCGATTCCATGTTTTTTTTATTTTTTTTTCTCAACGACCTCAATGAAGTCCAAAACTGAAATGATTCCATGACCAAATGTAGGAGTATTTATACTTCAATATTCCTTACTACCAGAGCCACCTGGCGGCGGTTTGAGACATGAAAATTGCAACTAACTTCACTTCATCGCGAAAGTCACTATTTCATCTGCAACAACCTAATAGTATGTAGGTAATACGGCATATATTGCTTATAATATGTGAATGTTGAAAAAAAAAAAATTTTTTTTGTGCTAGAAAGAAGAAGAAAAGTCATTTTCTAATAGTTTTGACTTATATGAAATCTTTGAAGCGTGATTTAAACTACCAGCTATGAAAGATAAATGCAAACGATTCCAAGGATCGTTTTTCTTCTCTTGTGGCTTTCCTTAAAAATATGAGATGAATGAGTGGCTCTTCAATGTGTCACCAATCTACTAATGATGAAGACGAGCTAAATTGCAAATTACCAATCAATCAAATTAGCTATGGTGTAGCCTAGTAGGTAGCGTGTTGGTCTTGTAATGCGAAGGTCGTGAGTTCAAATCGCGGTCGACGCAATATATAATTCCAGCACATTGCCTGCTTGAATATACCTTGGTCACCTCAATCTATGAAAATTAAAAATTCGTAGAAAGAGGGTTGTACGAAGGGTTAACAACCGTTCTACAATAAGTAATATAAAAAAAAATGTTGAGGAACCTGAATATCAGGAGGCCAAAGTCCGATTTGGGCTGTAGCGCCATTGTAGAAAGAAAAGAAAGAATCAATCAAATTCCTGTTAAAACACTATAGGGGCATGGGACAGAAACAACTCTCTCCCACAAGGCGCAATCCTAAGCATCGGCCTTTAGCTGTTGCCAAGAATTTATTATTCCTCTGCCCGCTTCTATGTGCGAAATTACGAAGTAGTTAAATTATAATTAGGACCGCAATGTGTCGCTGGTATTAAATTGTATTTCAAACAAAACAAATTATAATTAAATTTCTCGATTTAATTTCGATAGTAAATTTCTCGGTTTTAAAATGGTGAAATTGTGAAAACTGTCCAAAAGACCCTATAAAGGTTAATGAACAGAACAGCAAAATGTTTGAATAAGTTGTTTGTTTTAGATTGTAAATTATGAAGATATTTTTTTTTATGCCATTTACCTAATCCGAAAGTGCCTTAATTAGTGATTAATTACTATTGGAAAATTGAATGCAAGGTATTTATACATATAACCCTTCGAAAAATAAGGTAGAGGCATTAATATTTACAATAGGTTTCATTGATTGTTTTTATTTAATGTGTTGTATTAGAAAGTTATTCGTAGTGATGCATTGCACACATATGACTGCATTAATAAATAGTTAAAAATTTCAACGATAATGCTGCATTAATGATGAAGAAAAAATTTAATGTAACTTTCTATGGCTATGGCGATAATTTTCTGTAATTTATGGAAGCTAAGAATTAGCAAATCATTAATTTGTTATTAAACCGATGGAATTATTGTGGTTTTGTCAACTTTCAATTTTTAATTCATTTCTCAATCGCGTGACCTGAGCTATGGACATACATAAATCCGTTGCTGAAGTTCAAGTGAATGTGGCGATTGTGCGTAGTCATTAATTTAAAGAAAACGTTGAATAAGAGAAGAGTAATCTTTGACTTAACTTGAAATTGATTTTTTTTTTCACTAAGTATAGAATTGGGGCAATTTTAGAAGTATTTATTTCAAAGCGAAAAATTATTGTTATTTCCACTTAGATTATTTTCATTTATAGTTTTGTGATGGCTGAACTTTCATTGATGAAGGAAACGGTTATAGTTTTCAAGATATGAACTAAATATTATAAAAGCAATCGTATATTAGAAGATAATAGCATATTTTTTGAAAACTGTTACAATGATAGGTTAAAATGATTCATAGTGAACATAATAGAATTATTATGATTGTGGCTAAACTATAATCATGCAATGCAATGTAATAATGTAATATAATGTAGAAGAAGAAGAAGTTGTAGAAAGAGAAGAAGTAGAGAGGTGCAGCATTATAACGCCAAGGAATACTGCTCGCACAGAGTCGTCAAAGGTACACAAATATTTGTTTTCGCTCAAAAATCTCGAAACCGGATGTCCGAGTGTTGGCTTGAGAACTTGTTGAGGTAGAAAGCTCAAATTTCACACACCTTATTTTTGATGCAAATGTATGGTGAAGTTCGTGAACTGGTCAAATCGCTGCACATCTTCTACTCCCTCTCATAGGTTAAGTTAGGTTAGGTTCGTGGAGAGGTTGGACACCAATGTACGGAGGCCTCCAATGGCCCCATTGTACGCCTCCGTGTTTTTATCATGTGGACCTTCATATCATTTAGCCAGCCTGCTCTACCGGTGAAACTAATAAGCCTCGAATTGTTCGGAGGCATGGACACTGGCAGAGGAAATGCCCTACAGTCTCATCCTTCTCACCGCAGCCTCTGCATTGCAGAGGGACATTTGTCCTTGGTGGTGATGCGAATTCTTTGAGGGTGTTTTCTAAGAAGGCAGTGGCCCGCGACTATACCTACAAGTGTCCGTACGGAGTTTCTGTCAAGTCTCAATATTTTTATTAATTTCCCTCAAACCTACCCCGTAGTGATAGCAGTCTTGCACGACTCGCTTTGTAACCATTTGAGATTTTTTCTTCTGCACTCTTTGTTAGCGTAGATTGTCTTAAAGGCTCTTAAAAACATAACAGGACTACGACTGGGCGTAAAGCCCAATCGTGCGATACTCTAGATGAGAAAGAGTTTTTTTTATGTTAAGAAATTTGACGACATTGAACTAATTTTTTCATATCAAAATGTTTTATTCAAAATTTAGGATTCAATAATTTAATAGGTACTGAGAAAATTAGTGTATTGGATTAAGTGAAATTGTGCAGTTTGTATGGGAGGTGGTAGAAGGAGTATGAATTAATTAATGACGTTTTTAGAAATAACTGTAAATATCATTTAATCGACATATTTTAAATTGCAGATTAGTATCATTCATACTTTTCAGGAAAATTGTCTTTTTGTAAAGTTGTTGAATTGTGTCATATTGTATGGAAGGTGGTAGAAAGATTGAAGCTAATCGCCTAATTTTTTTTGGTCTTACTAATTATTCTAAATAAATTTTTAGTGTATAATTTCAGCTAGATAAATTTCATACCTATAGAGTAAATTTATTTAAAGTGTTTCATAAAAAAGTGCAGTTTGTATGGGAATTGGTGGAAGGAGCGAGAGGACTCAACTAATTTTTACACAGCAGATTGAAATTATTATAAAAGTAATATATTCCAAATTTCAGATTAATAGTTTTCATGCTGTTTGAAAAAATCCGTTTATTGTCGAATTGCGAAATTGTGTCATTTTGTATGGGAGGGGGTAGAAGGGGTGCAACTGAATTCCTATTTTTTTTGGTCTTACTAATAATTCCAAATAAATATTTAGTGCACAATTTCAGCTCGCTAAATTTTATACGCACTGAGTAAATTGGTTTAGAATATTTCATGAAAAAGTTCAGTTTGTATGGGAGGTGGTAGAAGGAGGGAGAGGACAAGCATAATTTTTATACCGTAGATTGATATCATCATAAAAGTAATATGTTTAAGACCAATAGCTTTTATATTTTTCGAGGAAATCCGTTTATTGTCAAATTGCGCAATTGTGTCATTTTGTATGGAAGGGGGTAGAAGGGGTGGGGCGATTTGGCACGTTTACGAACTTGCCCTTATTTTTTTTGTCAAAAACGATGTGTTCAAAATTTGAACTTTCTAGATCAACTCGTTCTCAAGCTAGAGAGGACACGGACAGACAGACGGACGGACGGACATCCCGTTTTGAGATTTTTGAGTGATTATATGAACTTCTGTATCATTCATTTTTTTCTCGGAGTTTTATTTCTTAGCGTTGCAAACTTTTTGGTAAATTTATAATACTCTCAGATTTCATCTAGAGTAGTAAAATGCCAGCATTGCCCGTTTCCTCAACGGTGGCAGCGGCAGCTCCATTTCTGGCTTCTATTCCAGATATACAGATGTATTTCGATGACCTGGAACCCAACAAAGTCGCAAAGTGCATGTTTTCCCCAATTCTTCCAACATGTTTATACAATGGTTCAAGCATCTTGAATTACAGCTGTAAGCAGTTTGGCTGTCCAAGCAAAAACTAACCCATCCCCTATATATCCTATTATAAGTTAATTTTATGCTATTCTCTGTAAATGGAAATGCACTGCAAGCGATCTTTGGCTTAGTTTAGGACGAGGAACTTTGGCACCCCCGTATTACCATCACTATACGGCAGTTTTTCTGCTTTGATGCTCTTTTTATATAGTTTCTGGAGCCCTATAGTTATAGCGATATTTGTTTAGTGTGACGTACTTTGGCGCTCTCGTATTTTATAGATCATGTTATCTGAAAAACGATACATAATTACCACTAGATGCCTGTGCAAAGTATTAGCGGTACATTATTTACAAGTTTCCTTTTCTACAAAACTAAAAAAAAATGTTTGGTGCAGTAGATTAAATTTAATTTGGAAGATTTAAACATCTTGTGGAGTCTCTAAACAATTTATTTCAAAACTGCTCACTATTTTTCATTGTTGTGGTAGAAATTAGGAAATCAAACAACAATCACTTGAATTCCTGTTAAGACACCCTATAGGGGCATAGGACAGTAACAGATCTCTTTCACAAGGCGCGATCATGAGAATCGGTCTTTAGCTGTTTATTCTTCTAGCCTCCTGCTCACCTGCTCGCTTCCATGAGCTGCATGGTCGACCAACCCAACGTCTTCTTTGAGGGTTATAGTCCAGAGCCTGTTTGGCAATCTTTCGGTCTGGTTTCCTCAAAGTGTCACCGATCCACTGGCACTTCTGTCTTTAAATCTCAATGCCTATTTTATTCTGGCCAGTTCTACTCTAAAGTTCGTCGTTGGAGCTCACTTCCGGCCAGAATATCCCCAAAATGGGTCGGAGAGGTGTTCTGTAAATGTTTCTTCTATTCGTAAATGATACTGTCCCAGTCTTACTTGGGTTAATGATCAAGTTCTTAGACTAACCCCAGTTCATTATCTCTTCCGAGGCAGATTGTAACCTTTCTGACAAAGTTACATCATATTTGCCTTTAATGATAATAACAAGGTCATCGGCACATACTATTACCTCATAGCTTCTGTTAGACGGTTTAGGAGCTCATCTACTACGATTGACCAAAGAAATGGAGATAATACTCCTCCCTGGGGACTGCCCCTATAGGTCTGTGCAGTCAATGTGCTATCACCTCGATCCGTGGTTGTCAATCGGCTTCTTAGCAGGACCTGTATTCATTTCATCGTAGCCGATTCAAGTCCGTTTTTCCTAGCTGCCGCTATTATGGCGTCATGTGGATTATTGTGAATGCGCAAAGGGGAATTTATTTGTAGTCTTTAGCCTTTTCTATTTGTCTAACTAGACCTGACTCTGTTGGTTTGCCTTTTTGGTAGGCCTGTTGATTATTAAGACATACTTTGTTAGGTCCTGTTCTTAAAGGTCCACTACTTTCTTCATCGTCTTGACAAAGAAGGAGGCGAAACTTATAGTTCGATATGACTTAGGCTGATCAATTGGACGGTTTGCAGCCTTTGGTACGAAGCCCACCCTCGCTTTCCTCCAAATAATTGGGATATATCCCCATGTAAATTATGCTTTAAAGATCTTTATTATTATTAGCATTATGATCTCTATCCCTTTCTGCAGTAAGGCAGGGAAGATTTTATCTACTCCGGCTGATTTGTAGGGCTTACAGGTGTTGATCGCCCATCTTATCTTTTCCGGAGTGAAAACTTTACCATCGGTACTGAATGGAGTTTGACGACACATCCTTTTCTCTTCTTGTAAATCTTCATTATTGTTAATTATTTTGCCGCCTGGGAAGTGTGTTGTCAATAACACTTTAAGTACTTCCGTGCTGTTTTTCATTAAGGATCCATCCGATCTCTCTAAAAGTCTGATTTCAGTTGGGGTGTCTTTTGCTAACACTTTTTGTAGTCTTGAGACCGTTGGAAGATCAGCTATCTCTTCACAAAATCTTCTCCATGACTCCCTTTTTGACTTATTTCGAAGTTTATTGTATTCAGTAAGGGAGTTTTCGTATTTGTCCCAGTTACAAGGTTTTCGCTCTATTGAACATTTTCCTATTTTCCTTGCGTTTCGCCGCTAGTTCCGCGTTCCACTAAGGTGCTAGTTTTGTCCTTTTCATGCGTTGAATAGGACAGCTTTGTTCGTAAGCAGATATTACATTGCTAACGAGTTTGTTCGCTATATGATCAATGTAGTCTGGGCTGCTTATTGATTCTTCTGCGCTATCTACTTTGTACTCAAGGATTGTCTTGTTTCTATATTGGCTTATGTATCTAAGTGAAGTCTTTATCTGAAAACAGATAAGCTCGTGATCTGAAAGTGATGCTTCTTGGGATACATGCCAATTGTTACACTTGTCAGCTAAGCAGGGGCTTGTTGTGGTGAGATCAAGTACTTCCTGCCTGGCACTATTCATGAAGGTCGGGGTGCTGCCTTTATTTATGATCTCTAGGTTGTTAGCAGTAAGTTATTCTAAAAGTGAGACCTCTTTCATTTATATTACTTCTACATCTACAATGGCGCTACAGCCCAAATCGGACCTTGGCCTCCTGACATTTAGGTTCCTTAAAATTTTTCATTATTTATTGTGGAAGGGTTGTTAGCTCTTCGCACAACCCTCCATCTACGAATTTTTCATTTTCGTAGATTGAGGTGACCAAGTTATATTCAAGCAGGCAATGTGCTGGAATTATATATTGCGTCGACCGGGATTTGAACTCACGACCTTTGCATTACAAGACCAACACGCTACCTTCTAGGCTACACCCTAGCTTATTTATATTACTACTTCCCCATAATTGTGGTGTGCGTTAGCATCGCAGCTGAGGATTACTGGTATATTGAGGATCTTACTGCATTCCACTAGCTTCTTGATGCCTTTAGGTGGAGCATCTGACTTCTTACCAGGAAAGTGTGCCGAGGCAAGTATCGCCTCTTGGGCCCCTCCTGCTGTTGGAATTTTTATCAGGACCGCTACGTAATCTGTTTTGATGAAAAGAGGCATATTCAGAAAATTAATTTCAGATTACACAAGAAGTGCAGCTCTTGGCCTGTCGCTTCTTTTATCATAAATCAACTTACCCATTTTTTTAGGAATCCCAATATTTTTTTTTTAATTAAATTTAACTTCGCGGTCCTTGGTTCTTGTAGGAGGGCAACATGGAATGCCTCCTTAGTGAATCTCCACGTCAGTATGTCCATGGCCGCTGCTGAACGATGGAAATTCGCCTGAATAGCTTTTAAGTTATTTTGGTTTTTGGCCATCGTCGGTAGGTTGCGGCTTGCCGCCTTTGCCTTCCTTGGTTTTAGGGCGTAGAGTCACACTCGAGAATTTCAAGCAGACTCGGTGCCCTTTCTGTTTAAGCTTTTCCATTGATTGGTCGTCCATGGAAAAAGTTATTATTGTGCTTGTGCCCTCTTTCATCCTAATGAGGATTTTCCAATTCGAGGCACACAAACCAGCATTTTGAGCATCAATGAGGGTGGTAATATCCTCTGACGAGTCTTATTCGTGAGAGACATATCCCGTGATTATTTTTAATGGTGGAATATTTTCCTCTCGGCCAGCCTTGATGTTTGTGGAGAGCTTGATGCTCTCAGCTGTTCGTACCAGCTAGGATGTAGTTTGCTCATACAGGCAAACAATTAGCATCCACCCTGGCTTGAGGCTAAGTCCACCAAATTGTGGATTTGTACCCTCTTTGGCAGCTTTTGGGATTCCGGCCATGATGGATTTTTGGATATCAGCTAGCCACTTCGGAGTCAGGATCTTCAGCGGATACTCGGTTTGTATGATACCTATCCTTACTCCTTTGACCGCGTCTCTGTAGCTAGTGCCCGAAGTATCTATTGTTTATTTATAATGTTATTCATAGGAATCCTACGAGTAGCGTAAGAAAGTAGTCACCCCTGGCAGAGCTCCGCATTACCAGGGAAAGACTGATTAAAACTGGAGGGCACATAGTATCCAGAGTTCGCATATTAAGGGTTAGTTGTCCACTAACCATTCATCTATTGGCATATGCTGTTCCACCGTAGATTAGGAGATTTTTATATACGAGGTTTACTCCTCTAGCGTCGTACTTTATAATAGTCACCATATAGGTGGTACGTACACTTGCGAATAACTATAGAGATCATTCCCCTTGTAACCATAGAACCTCTTGACAACTGCCTGAAACATGACCAGTCTACATTTCAAAAGGATCCATGCTGTGATAGGATACGGAACCGACAGCTATTCGACTTATTCCCCCCTATCTGTAGATCTTTTAGCATTACTCAGTAAGCACCACGAGGAGGCGATCTATCCAACAGATCATTTCTATTTCTTTTTAAGATTTTTTCATGTTATCGCGCCAGTATTTCCTTTCAAAAAGTGGTTTTATATCGGCAGGAGGACGTTCGTAAAAGCCGTTACTAGTAATTACCTTAGAGTGTCGTGATGTAACCTGTAATATGTTGTTGTTAAATTTTTCAATATTTTCGTCTACTTCTAAGTGATTTGTTGATTTGTTAAAAGCGTGCATCTAATTTTCAATGCTATTAAACATTTTGGCCAAAAAAATGCAACACTTAGTGTCAATTTCATTGACTTTCTATTGAATGGCAGATCTTCTACAAACAAACCACCATTCAAATTATTTATAGCGAATTGCGAAATAATTGTAAAACATCATAATCAGACTGCCGCAAACATCTAAAATTTCAACATAATCACAAAGAGGCGTAAATTAGAAAGCGTTTATCTCAGTTTAAGGTATTCGTAAGAAATTCGCGCACTGGGTATAAATAAATATCTAATACGATATCTAAAGTAGCATCATGTACCATACGTTGAATAAAACTATAATTATACTGAGATAACTATGGACCGGATTACTTCCTGCAGACATATCCTCCCGTTGATGATAATTTACCGGAAATCAAATGAAAATTTCTGCAAAAATAAAATTTTCTCTGTTTCTCTTGGCACGACGATTGACTACTGTTTGGCAATAGGTAAGACAACGAGTCGTCTCGAATACTTTCCTACCGGGCCGACTATGCACGTTTAGTGCGGGTCCATCGTTTCTTGGTTGCCATCAATGACTCTTTCTTGGTGCATTGTCTGTATGCTTGCAGTCATGTTTTAATCAAATTAATAATGTTTCCGCGGTCGATAATTGTATAGAACCCAAATAGAAAGATGTTCCACGACAACTTGCAGAAATTTCACTTTCACTCAGCATTCGTCTTTAGGCAACACGAATGGCGCTTTTCTTAGTCAACAGTTGAGTGATGAAGGTCTTTGAAAGGCATTGTCTTCTAATTGTGCAGTTTCTAAAGCGTTAAATCGGTTCGAATTACTGAGGAGTTATTGATCCAATTTGCAACACCAAAGGCCAAGCCTTACTTCTTTTTGGAGCGGCTAATGTGCGGCATTATGATATATGATGAGACTTGTGGTCCATCATGAATAACTATGTGACCGAGTTACTGTCTCGTATTCTCATATTAATTACCTTAAAAGAAGGGAATTGCTATGGTCGGCAACCGCATTATCGACATACCTGGGCCTCATTGATGATGAGCCTATCAACTCGAAGTCAAGATTTAAGAAACTGGTCTGAAACATTTTCTCTCAAGCAGGATTCTTCTCTAATTTTTTTCTTTTTTTTTATCTATTTTGCTTTTAAATACTTAGTAGTGATAAATATGATAAACTAGGCATTAATAAACATGACGATATAATTTTTTTTCTACCATTTAGTCATAAATGTTTACTAAGCTTGTGTTTTCTTTTCCATTGAATTTGCAGAGGGACGTGTGGAGGTCTCGCGTGAAGGTAAATATTTGTCAACGCTATCCGGTGCTAAAGTGCTTGGCGAACTCGCTATTTTGTATAATTGTCAGCGAACGGCTACCATTACTGCAATTACCGACTGTAAATTATGGGCCATCGAACGACAATGCTTCCAGACGATTATGATGCGAACCGGCCTCATACGTCAAACAGAGTACACGGATTTCTTGAAGAGGTGAGTAATACATTGTGTGAATGATTATATAAGGTAGGTAAGACGGAGATAGCATGAAGTTCACTCCAGTTTTTTCGATACCAATCAAATAATGGTAGAAATTTTTAATACCATAATTCGTGTTTCAATGAAAACGAATCATCGTTCGTTCGGTAACATAGCTCAGCATTATATCCATCCTGGATTACGGCCAGGTTCAGCTATGTTCCTGAATTATGGAAAATACTTGGATATTGATTTATGGATATTGGGGAAAATGGATGAGGATACGAACAGACCCGGCGATCACCGCTGCAGTCGTTCGTATAGGTTTAGGGAAACGGCACAACATAAAACAAATGGACGTAAAGGATATAAATAAGTGAAATAATACGTTATAATTTATAAATTTGATTTAGTGATTAACTACCAGAATCATACCGATAACTTACCGCGATACTAAATATCAATTAAGATATTACGATGCCACTGTCGGACTCCCACTCATCTATTCCATTGTGAAACAAGCTGACAAAATTGACTCCATCTCATCAGGGGTCAAAATTGAGTCCCAGACATCATTGGATAAAGGATAAAAATTCGCCGATAGAATCGGGCAAAATTTCCAATTTTTAAATACCAGAAAGCTAGTTTTGAGATAATCGAGGCCAAGATTTGACTTTTAGGTTTTCAGATATTAGGACTACCCAATCTAGTGTCCATGTGCACTCTTCGGCCTTGCTTGGGAATTTTACGCTCCCCCTCATCGCCGCTGCATCTCCCATACACGAAGGGCTAATCTTGAACCCCCATCCCCTAAACAATCTGCCTGCTCCCTAAAAGAAATTTTATGGCACCTCACATTCGTGGTGCCCGAAATTCGTGACAGGGCATTGGTGGCTCGACTATTCATCAATTTTTTCCCTTCAAAGTGGTGCCCATTGGATGCTGTGCATGGATGCGAGCGTTTCTTCCAGTCCTCACAACATTTTTCGTGGGCTTATTTTCGATGTGGCGTTCGTCTCCCTCTTCGAATTCCCTTTTGTAGTCCCAATCATCTTGGAACGCTTTCCGTGAAGAGTTGTTTGAGTCCTGTAACGAAATGGAGATCGCCCGGAGCCGTATCCGGTGGGTGGGGGATGACATTGGCTCTTCAGCGACAGATTTGCGTTGCCATTTTGAATAAAATTTATAGTTTCATGTAAACTGCGAATTTCGGGTACTTTTTGAGCATAAGAAACTCAGTGGCCAAGTAAAATATGGAAGGGTGCGCCCGGATACGGCGATTATGCAGCGAGACAGGTAGACTGTTGAATTTGCTTCCTTTAAAGCTTAAATCAATAAGAAACCTTGCGAAAATAAGTTTTCCATATTTTTCCAATAAGAATGATAACCTTTCGGTTGCCTGTTTATATGGGATAAGAAGTCTGCTCAGACATTTGCTACGCAGATGGCTAGGTAGAAAATTTCGCTGTTGGTGGCATATTAGTTCCGGCGCCATTAAATTAATTGTTGAATAAAGGCACCGTTGAGATCATTATACCTGCTTAGCCGCGTATTATGCGTCACCAGATAATTAAGGGTGTTAGTGTCATTCTAGAGCCTTGAAAATTAGTCTGAAATTTTACAATGCAAATGCCTGGGTAAAAATTATGCTGTTGGTGGTGTAATAGTTCCGGGGTCATAGGATTAAATTTTGTATGAACGCACCGCAGTGATCATTATACCTGCTTAACTGGTTATTACGCTTCACACTCAGGTCACCAGACAATCTAAGGTGTTAATGTATTTCTAAGGCCTCGAAACTATCCTGAAATTACCATTGAACTCTGACCAATCTGACGAAAGACGCAGATTGACGGAAGGAACTCCGCCCTGTCAAACCGGAATCCCCAGTGCAGGCCAAAATATGAGCCCAGAATAAAATTTCGCGTTTTTTGAACCGGGCGCGTCCTACATATTTTAAGGGGTTGAAGTGTCAAACAAGGCCACTTTATGCCTTCTGTGACACTTCAACCCCAAAAACAAATAACTAAACAAACTAAATCAATAAAAATATTATTAAATATCATAAATTAAAAAATATAACAGGGCTACGATTGCACGTAAAGCGCAATCTTACGATACTCTAGATGAAATATAATTTTTTGTGATCCCAAGAAATTTTTTTATGGGGAGTGGTAGAAGGGGTGATAGCATTGAACTAATTTTTTCCCCATCATGCTAAAGTAGCATAAAAATGTTTTATACAAAATGCTTACTCCAAAAATGTAATAGGAGCTGAGAAAAGTAGTGTGTTGGATTTAGTTTAAATGTGCAGTTTGTATAGGAGGTGGTGGAAAGAGTGGGGGGATTTTAGTAACTTTTTTCAGAAATAACTAAGAATATCATAAAATTGACATCTCTTAAATTTTAGACCAGTAACACTCATACTTTTCAAGAAAATAGATTTTTTGTGAAGTTGTGAAACTGTGTCATATTGTATGGGAGGGGGTACAAGCAGTGAAGCTAATCAAATATTTTTTTTTGATCTTAGTTATAATGCTAAATAAGTATTTATTACAAAATGTGAGCTCGACAAATGTTATATGTTCTGAGAAAATCGGCTTAGAGCATTTCATGAAAAAGTGTAATTTGTATGGGAGGGAGGACGCAAATAATTTTTATACTGTAGATTGAAATTATTATGGAAGTAATATATCCCGAAATTCAGACTAATACCTTTTATACTTTTCGAGCAAATCTATTTATTGTCGAATTGCGAAATTGTGTCATTTTGTATGGGAGAGGGTAGAAGTGGCTTCATGATAAGTACTGTTTATATTGGAGGTAGTAGAAAGAGGAGGAGGGCACGCATAATTTTTATACGGTAGATTGATATTATCATAGAAGTTTTATATTCCGAATTTCGGGCCAATAGCTTTTATGCTTTTCGAGCAAATCCGTTTATTGTAAAATTGCGCAATTGTGTCATTTTGTATGGGAGGGGTAGAAGGGGTTGAGCGATTTGGCCCGTTCACGAACTTGACCTTACTTTTTTGTAAAAACAACGTGTACAAAATTTGAACAGTCTAGCTCAACGCGTTCTCAACGTTCTCCAAGCCTTATTTCTTAGCGTTACAAACCTTAGAGCAAGCTTATAATACTCTCAGATTTCATCTAGAGTATAAGAAGGCGTGCACCACTCCACCTCCCTCTACATAAACCGCTTAGAGGAAAAACTTTTCAGACCTCGCAAACCCGAAATCACCCACAACGAAACGATATGGACACGACCGGAATCTAAAATCGAAAACAAAAAATGCACTTCCGATCTCGAGAACACACACACAGATAGAAACTAAAAAAGTTGCAACCGAAATTCGAAATAAAAAAGAGACACATCCGCATCCGTCGATGGCTCATCGCAAACTCCGTATTCCAATCAAATCAAATTATTTGTAACTCTTATCCAGCATAATCGTTGTGTGCAAAATGCGAATCAAAAAACCAAGAGGAACCCATAAAAAATCACAAATAAATTTTTAAATGTTAAGTTTACTACCATTGGTTTCAAAGGATCCGCGTTTCATCGTGTGGCCCAGGCCAGATGAAGGCGTCTGACAAGAAAGCCTTTCCCCAAGCCAGGATATGCCGAAGTTATTTACTAGAACTATTTCGATATCGAAATAAACCGAAGAGAATAAGGTTCAGGGATGGGATGTATCCGAGATCGAACTTACGTTCAATCTTGGTGGCAGTATTGGCGCTGGAGCGATGTCCTAGCTGTGGTTGTGGAAGAGTTTGTTGCTCCGGTACTGACCATAAAACCTTTAGCCTGTACAAAAAAAAAAACGATCTTTTGAACTGTGTTGACCCGACCAGATATTCCAACGAAGGCGTCAGCTGTTTTCACCGCACTCTGCCCTTTTAACCTCCAGATCGATTCCGGCGTCTCTCAGAACTCTATTTTATCCCCACCCTCTATCTGATCTTAATTAATGACCATCTGTCAACAACACTTATCCAATTCATGGACAGTACTTTGGATAACACTTTTCAATTCGACTCCGTTGCTGAAGCGCATCGAACTTCGGTGAGTTCTAAACGTGATGAATTGTACGGTACATTGAAGTCAGACCTCAACTTAATCCTGGATGCTGAATCATCTATCCCTTAAAAAGGATGTTCCGGCGGGCTCCTCGATCATAGCCTTCGGTAGCATACAATTGCAATCTTCAGAAGAATTTAGATTACTCGGCTTAAAACTTAACAAACACCTTAATTGGAGAAAACATATTTTTAGTGTTGCACTTGATGCCTCCCAACGCCTCGGTGTTCTTCGAACATGTAAAAAGTATTTTACGCTTCACGATCTAGCAAATATTTACAAGGCCAACATTCGTCCCCGTCTTGAGTACCCAAAACTTAACTTGCGATACTCGATCGGATCCAAAAGCATGTATTCCGTATAATTAAAGATGAGACTGTAGCTTTGTAGCCTCTATATACTCCCTCGAGCATCGCAGAAACGTCGGGATACTTAGCGTTTACTATCGACTTCCACGGTAAATGCAGAACTGTTCAACTTCATCCCTCCTCTTTTCAACTATCCCAGGAATACTCGGTAAGCTGCACGCGTCCATGATTTTACTGTTAAGCCTTTACCATCGCGTACAGTGAAATATAGGCATTCCTTCATCACCCGAACATCAAGACTACGGAATATGCCTTTCCGCCCCACGTGTTCCCACTAATTTACAGATTCAGTGTTTCAAGGATAACGTCTACCGTCAGTTTAGACTTTTCCCTCTTGAATCTCCCTTGTAATCCTATCATTTACATACCTTATACCGACTTGACTGTGCAGTCAGTACATTAAAGGGAGACCCCTAAGCTATATTCGGTGCTATAAGAAAATAAACTGCCAACAAGTCGGGCGAAACATTATTATTCTTGGGACAAGTTGCGTATGTGTGGAAAGACAATATGCAGGTTAGAGTGGTTAGGGAAGAATAAGTGAAAGCGGGTTCTTGGGCAGGGCAATTGTCAATTTAACGCTTTGCGGAAACTGTCAAAAGCTCCAGTACATATAAACAATATTTCATTCAGTTATTTATCCAAGTTTGAGTTTTTGTGAGGGGTGGGGTGAGGGGTGATAGTAAGAGTGGGTGGATGGTAATAGTTTTTTAATTGATTGCTTGAATCACGTCCAATATTCTCTGCATAGAATGTCAGTTTCATAGACGAAGTTGCATAGAATTTTCATAGAATTCGGTGTATTTTACATTTACGAAACCAAACATTTGTATGGGAGAGGGTAGAGGAGGTAAGAGAATCGTAAAATTTGTGAAGCAATTTTATTTCCTTTCTCTTGTAGTGTGCTCGTACAAAATTTCAAGTTCGTAGCTTTTAATTAGTTGGTTGTTAGTTGATTCAATGAAATAGGCCGAAATGATACTTTTGTATGGGAGGGGGTAGAAGGGCAAGCGCGATTGCAAAACTTTTAAAATAATATCATTTCAAATATTTTCATAAGTTTTTGCGCAAAATTTGAAATTGGTAGCTTTTAAGAGTTGGCTGATAACTGATTTCCTAAAAATGGTCGAAAAAATAATTTTGTATGGGAGGGGGTAGAAGAGGTAGGGAAATCGCAAAATTTGTGACGCAATTTTCTTTTGTTTCTCTTTTAAGGTGCTCGTACAAAATTTCAAGTTCGTAGCTTTTAATTTGTTCGTTAGCAGTTGTTTTATTGAAATTGGTCGAAATCATACTTTTGTATGGGAGGGGGTAGAACGGTAAGTGTGATCTCAAAAATTTAGACGCAGTTTTATTTGAACTATTTTCAAATGATTTTGTGCAAAATTTCAAATTGATAGCTTTTACTAATTAGGTGATAACTAATTTCTTAAAAATGGTCGAAAAAATCATTTTGTATGGGAGGGAGTAGAAGCTTTCAAGGTATTCGACCAGTTTATATTTCATTCTTTTAACGATTTTTTTTAAATGCATTTTGGAAGTTTTCAAGTTTCTACCTTCAAATTTCATTCAAAAATTTTCAGTTTATGTGGTTTTTTCATTGCACATGAAACACCTTGTGCACGGTAGACCAGGGGGGTCGGTGCATAACAATTGTGGAATTTTTATTATTTTTTCTGTATGTACAACAAATAGATGTATCAACATGGAAAATTTAAATTTTGTATCTTTCACCAGAGCCCTTAAAAAATCACTCAAAATTTTCGACATTTTTGGTTACCACCTCCCCCCCTTTACACCTCCCAACGTAAAATTCTTACCAAATTTAAAAACTACCTAGTTCTACAATTTGACAAAATCTTAATTTGATATCTGTACTCAATTTTGAATTATAACGGTTTGAAATTTTGAAAAGTGCATCATCTTTGAAATGCTCCCCATTTCCCCCCACTACTATTTTATCCAAATGTTATATTTTTTTCGTATTTCTCTAGTATAGTTTAATATAGGTTCTAAGATTCAATTACATAGCTTAATAAATAGCCGAGATATTGATTTTTAAGTGTTTTTCCTTGCACCCCCCCTGACCCTCCCCCTTACAATAATTAGCTTCTATCTAAACTGATTCTAGTAGATCTTGATACCATCTTAACGGACTCAAAATATCAATTTTTTATGGGAAGTAATTTCAAAGATATAATCATTTGGAAAAAAAATTCGTCCGACAATTGGTTCTTAGCCCCCCCTTTTCGCACCCCAATGGATAAAAAAATTAAATTATTTTTAAAAGTTGTCCCACAAACTCCTCTATATCTATGTTGAGTTTTAGCTTCCTAGCTGTTACCATGGTTGAGATATTTGAATTCGTATTTTTCGGCTTAAGCGCTCCCCCCGCCTCCCCCTGAACCCTTACACCCCCCAAAATGGGTATCCGCCTGAGATCCGCAACTATCTACAATCCCCCCAAAAATGAACTTTCTATCTTGAAGGGTTTGGGAGTTAATGTGCGCTGAGCGTACACGTCGGCGGACGGCGTACAGACAGACGGATTTGTTTTTTTTTGCATTTTTAGGCTAATTTAGTCATGAAACGCGAAAAAACAAAATTTCAGGGTAGCAAATTTATTTTTTCTTGTGTCGATCACAATACTTTATTATTAAAATAATAAAGTAAAACTAATTGATTTGGTTAACGTTTTCACAGTGTATTTCGCATTGAAAGGAAAGATTTCCGCATTTCGCTTCTGCGCTCGAACAGTGTTCGGGATAATTCTTTAAGAAGTCTCTCGGAACCGTTGTCGTGTTGTAGGATGTCTTCCTTTACAGGTTGCCAGATTCCCCTCGCTGGTTGGCTCGTGCGGAAATTTTTTTTCTCCGTCCCCGTTTTTCTTATTTATTGGCTGCGGCATCCGGTGCCGACTGTCTATGGTTCGCTGGTCACTCCCGGGGATTCCTCTCGTCACTTACCTCTTACTAAGCCGTCCTCTTTGCTGATTGAGACGGTAGTTGATTCATCGAGGCTAAAGCACTGAATACACAATACTACTTGTATGAACTACATGTAGCTACACTTCGCATTGTGCGCCATTGACAACATACTTGTATGCCACATATCGGAAGACGTTGAAGGCAAAGATCCCAATAGGAACGCTAATTGTCACTACATAACACATAATTGAGGTTAAAGTTTCACTATTTTTCCGGACATATTAGTTGCCAACATAATTCTAACAAATAAAGTTTTCCCCATAATTTTGTTTACCCCACCCCCTTCCTCACCACCACTAATCCCTAATATCCCACCTCATCCATCATCGATGTGATCAGGCATTGCTATTGTCACGTATTCATGGATTTCCCATTGGATGGCGGACAGGAAAAAACATCAACAAGCGCGATGCTGTTTTGGTACTGAGCAAATGCATGAAAGTATGACATGCTGCCATAGAAACTGCCCTACATGTCACAGCACTTTAAGCTCCGCCCCCGAGTGTTCAGTGTTCAGACACTGAGAACTGCGGCATACACGTATGGCTACATGGAAAGTATGTCACACATGAGCGTCGTGTAATCGGTGCTTAAATTGCCAGCGAAAAACTTACGTCGTGCGTCTGGCACTTGTACTCCTTGGATTCCGTCTGTGTGGAGTCTCGGTGCGACAACGGTCTTCAAAAGGTATTTCCCCCAACATGTTTGGGCTTACCGATGACTGCTTTCCCCATCAGAAAAAAAAGTGTCTTTCTTGTGACACTTCCAGACACAAAACTGAAGCTGGCTGCGCTCCGGCTCTTGCTTATAGATTGGGGTTGCAGTGATGCAGACGTTTCTTTAGTTTGGCGGTAGATTTTGAATTCTGATCTAAATATTAGGAAAGTTTACTATTCGACCGCTGAGGAACCAACTTATCCAATTAACAACATTCGAACATTGAATGATGGTGGAAGGGGTTTGGTAACTCGGTCCATACGCCGCCAATCAGAGATCGACCGTAAAATTGATTATTATTACATCCATGTCCTTGGCTGAGCGAAAATACTATTCTGTTCGTTGGTACTGAGGGTGCAGCCAAAAAGGATAAGCGATTGTCGTTCCAACTAAACCAAGAAACAGTTCCAGATGGGATTATCGTCGTGACACTGAGGACCAAGGTCAAGAACGTCACGACTCTGCAGTGCTATACATTGAATGTTTTCATGGTGAATTTTTAATTTAAAGAAAGATTTCCGGAGTTGACACTATTATGCATTAATAAATGGAACTTTTCGATCTCTGCTTAGACCTTTACCGAACTGAGTTCAGCAGAGACCCAAACGTTACGTCGTAATAGAGCATAACAGTGTGATATCCGAAAATCTTTTCTTTAAACAAAAAAACCTTCCTAGCAATTGCTGAAGAAACAGTGCATTGTGTGCAAACCTGTGTGGAAACCATGGATGCCGCAATACACATAAAACAAGTTTGGCAATCCAAAAAAATCCAAATTGGCTATTTTCTTCCAATCCAATATCAGCCAATAAGCACATATAAAAAAAAGTAACTTTAAGTTCGTGAACGGACTACGTTCCCCCACTCCTTCTACCCCCTCCCATACAAATTTCATGAAATTTTAAGAATTGACTTTTCTTCGAAACTATTTAAGATATAGACTTGAAATTTGAGGCAAAGTATAAAAATATATTGTATACAATATATCATTAACATCATAAAATATTGCTCCGATCCCCTCACCCCTTCTACCCCTCCCATACAAATTCACAATTAAAAGAAAAAAATATTTCCGGATTCTAAACGTTACGCTTTATTATTCGTAACGTTTCGGTCTCTGCTCAGATCTTTATCAAACTATTTGAAATTTGTTGAGTATTTTGGCAACCCAATTCGAAATGCACTCAGATAATGAAGGATGAGCCATTTTCGAAATTCATATTTCAATTCATTCAGTCAGAAAATGCCATTCGATCACAACAAAATTTATAAATTTAAAAGATTAATGTTTGCATTGAGCGATCCTAATTCTTTTAAATTGCCTTGATTTGATTTTTTTTTTAATTGAGCATTGTTATGAATTCTGCAAGGAGAAAGCGTAACGTATAATTCGTGTAACATGATAGTAAAGCGGATAATGGAATCTTGAAATTTTGAAAATGTGATTTGAATTAATTTCAAATTTTCGAATCGTATCGTGTTTATCAATGCAATAATCCAGCTACAATTATGATTTATCCTCTGTTTCCATCTGAGTTGCATCAATCTTTAATAAAAGTGAATCTGTGCTGAAGATAATTTGATTTCGATTTTCATTTTCTTTGTTTGTTTTGCCTTCGGTAAAAACAATTATTTCTAAGCCCATCATTAGATCATTAACTTGCGATTTGCTTGAAACGAAACTGCAAATTTTGTAATAAAAGTAAGAGTGGAATCATCGTAACAGAAACCTGTTAAAAGGCCGTAACGCGTTTACAGTCGATTTTACGCACCTTGGGTGCAACACAAGACGTTGCTCGTGCACGCAAACGTTTTAAATGTGCATACATGAAATGCATTTTACGATATCAAACTAACCGAATCTAAAAAAAAATCGTGTGAAATCATTTAGCAATTTAGTGTAAATAAATAATACGATGTGGTCATCGTGGTTTTGAAATTATCAGTATGCAACTTTCTCCAGACTGATACTTTTTTTTCTCCTTATTTAATTTAGCAGACTAGTAATATTGACCTTAAAATAAAATGCAAAACATGTCACTTATTTAGTTTTTCTTTTCTTTTTCTATTTTTAGTGTGCCAATTTTCAAAAATCTGCCAGAAGACACTTTGATTAAAATATCGGATGTCTTGGAGGAAACGTACTATCAACAAGGCGATTATATCGTTCGGCAAGGTGCACGCGGTGACACTTTCTTCATTATTTCTAAGGGTCAAGTCCGAGTTACCATTCGCCAAACAGATTCGCAGGAAGAGAAATTCATCCGTACGTTGGGCAAAGGTGACTTCTTTGGTGAGAAAGCACTGCAAGGGTATGTAGAATGAGATTAGCTTGAAGAAATTTTTTTTTTAATTTGTTGTTTTCTCATTTATTTGCAGAGATGATCTACGGACGGCAAACATACTTTGTGATTCGCCGGAAGGCGTTACCTGTTTAGTTATCGATAGAGAAACTTTCAATCAACTCATTTCGAATTTGGATGAAATCAGACATCGATACGATGACGAGGGAACATTGGAACGTAAGAAGTAAGTAAATAGTTTTAAAGAAATTGTTGACAATCCTCCTTGAAGTATTGTGTGCTTATTGGAGAGCCAACCGGTTGGATATTGTGTAGTAGGTTCTTCAAGCCGTGTCCGGTGGAAGCTTCGATTAGGGACATACGCTTTTTCTTTGTTGCGTATCTTGCAAAAGTTAATAGAAATAGTTTAGTCTGCCTTCGTTCTGGTCTTCCAATATTCGTTATGTTAGAATGACTGCTTCTGCTTTACAGAATATGCACAAACCGCTTAAATCATGATTCAAACTGAATGAAATTTAGATGAGCTGGAAGGAAGTAGATTCTAAATATACTTCAGAGGTTCGCCCCGCACAGAGAAGAGCACGGGCTCAAGCATTTAACGGGCGACTCTGAAATCATTATCGAGCGGAATAAAATCTGTTGGACAGTAATAGAGCTTCGGTCCATATAAATCTCCAGAATCGGTCAGTATACCTGCCGAATTTTAAAACACCTCTGGTATCATCCTTCCCTGGTTGGACGTTATTTTTGGAGGTTGCCTACGACTGGCCCACATATCTGAAACATGGAAGGAGGTGAAAGTGTTTTTTATCCAAAAAGCGGGAAGAAGCTCTCATACATGCTCGAAGGACCTAAGACCTAAGAAGTAAAAATCGGTTGACACGGCCCTACACACACACTGGTATGATGCATCGAAAAATCTCTAAGTATTAAAGAGTACACTATGGTAGCGTTTATCGGTACCGAAGGGGATTTCAACAACACAAGACCAGAAGCGGACGCACTTTTAAATCTGAATGTGAATGCTTCGTTTGGCGTCCTGATTAATTTCATGCTGAAATCCAGGATTATCTGTACAAAACTAAGAGTCGCATTTGCTAGAAGATTTGTTAGTGGAGGTACACCGCAAGGCGCAGTGCTCTCTCCACTTCTTTGGTGGCAGGTGTCGGCCAATAGAGTACTGCTAAAACTGGAAGAGGCGGGCTGTAAACTGATCTTTGGTAAGCGCCCGAGTACTCCGGGCGAGTTATGCAAAATGTTGTCTCATGAGTGTGGACTAAGAGTGAATCCACAAAAAACTGAGCGAGTCATATTCGCAATGAAACACAAAATTCCCCATGTGGACCTTTCTACCTGTGATAGTTTCAGTCTTGTTTTTGCAGATAGAGCAGAATATTTGGGTCTTATTTTGGATAGGAAAATGAGCTGGATTGATAAAACAAAGCTATTGTAGCGCTTCATTCCTGCGAAAAGGCCATAAGTAAGATATGGGGAAAACAGCCCAAATTAGTGCATTGGCTATACGTTGCCGTCATCATACTTATCTAGGTGGTGTAATTATGCGATGGACTGCCGTCAGGACAGAGACAACACGCACTCTCTTCGGCAAGGTATATAGAACAGCCTGTTTATGCATAAGTGGGGACCTGACAATAACCCCATTCTGCAGCATTAGAAGTTCTATTTCATCTGCTACCTCTCGATATTATTGGGCAACAGATAGCTGCAAGTGTAGCCGTCCGCCTTAAAGAAACTCGACAGTGGACCTGCATTCAATTTAACCGAAAACACAGACTACACTCTACCAAGTTTTGATTTTGATAGTAATTTCCTCATTGTCATCCTCTCGAGATAAAAGTTGGAGGCGGATGAAATACGGGAGGAACAGTCCATATCCTTCTATACTGATGGCTCTAAAACTAGAAGTAGACTGGGATGAGATGTTTTCTTCGCAATGCTTAACTTAAGCATATCTTTTCGTCTTCCGTATCATTGTAGAGTGTTTCAAGCAGTTCCACTCAAATACCACGCCAATTGCCACAATTGCCGTTCTTGAGGATTTTGACAATAACGCCCTCATTCCATTCAGCCGGATATCTTCTTCATAATAAAGAGTGGAAGCAGTGTATCGGCTGAATATCTGGATCTGCTTTGAGGAGTTGGGTTGGTAGTCCGTCTGTACCTGGGACTTTCTTTCCCATCATTGATCGAAACTATTTATTCCTTGCTGTGGGATCGTCCCTCAAAGAGGATTGCTGCAGTTGAATGTTTGGTAATTGTTCTGTTTTTGGAATATCTTCAGTTGACAAGATGTTACAATATCTCTAAACTATTCCTTCCATCGCAGCAACTGGTATTCACTAATATTAAAGAGTACTGACATCGCTCACCAAATGGTTGTCGGTGAAATTCCTGTTCGTCGACTGTTTTATAATTTTGAATAGCGAATCCGTATCCCATAGGTTCGTCTTACCGGTCAACTTCGCAACGTTCCTTTCTTAAACTGCTGTAATGCATTGCGGTAGTTCTGTCTTAAGTCGAAAGCTCTTTGATTGACGTCGGCTTGAGATATGATTGCCAATTTCGGTTTTTTCCTGTTGTCTCACCGCTTTGCACATACAGGGGGGGTCATCCATTGGTCTCTTTTTAAATCATAGGTTATTTTGACACTGAAAGCTGTTTCCCGCTCGAAATCTTGTCAGAAAGCCAGTATCATACCTCCGCGGAACGAAATGAGTCGCTTTACACTTGAACAACGTTGGGAAATATTGAAAACTTACTTCTAAAGTGAGTGAGGTGTAGCCCAAACAGTGCGTTTTTTGGCGTTTGGCAGTGTCATTTGGCCGCCTTGGAGCTGCGATTTGACCCCTGTGGACTTTTTTTCTGGGGAACCGTGAAGGACCCATGTTATGCCAACAATCCAGAAACGATTCCGAGGCAGCGAATTGAACGAAGTTGTGTTCCATTATTAATGGGAATGTTTGCTCTTACTAATGAAGCCATAATACATGAAAAAAAATTTAATTTTGTTCATTTTATTGTATTTTTAAAAAGAAACTTGTATTTGGCCCACCCTATATGTCCCTGTTTCTTTGGCACTTGTTGGGAATGTCTTTCTCGTCGTCTGCCATTTGACGTCCAGTGTATGCATTTCATATTCTCCTGAAGTGTATGACTTATCGCGTTTTTTTAGGTTCTCCAAGTTTAACCACATCAAGCTTACGCTTTATCTGAATAATTTTTGGCCGTGTAACAATTGCTGTGCACTATCTAAAGCAGGAAACCAACAATTGGGGATCGCAAACTTCAGCTTCATGCTTCGTTCGCACATCGAGGAGGCTTCTTCTCCATCGGCGAGTTTTGGGCAAATGCTCGATTTTTTTTTCTGAGTAACACAATCAGCGCAGATCCTAGTGAGTAATGCTCCACCTCGTTAACAATTATAAATCAAAATATAGGGAAGATTTTAACTTCTTGTGGGCATCTCTGGTGACTTTTGGTTTGATGTCGCTAGTGCTAGTGGAAACCGTGATCCTGCTTTTTGTAAATTATTTTTCTAATTGATTTTGCACTGTTTCTGTTATGTTCATGCTGGCTCTGTTCCAGCGATTGTTGAGATAATATTTCATCTCGACCATGGCAATACCAGATTAAGTAGCTGTCTGTTCTTGGCTACTTTTGATTACCTCAATATCATTGGATGCCTAACATCTTCGGTGGATCCATATCAGGTGTATGATTAGCCTTTAGTTTCAGTGGGAGTACGAGTGAAATCTTGTTCAGTCCGCTTGATTTGTATGCACCAAAAGGTGCTACTGTTCATTCTACGCTTTCTGCGTTAACGATGTTTAACGCCTTATTCCAATCGCGGCGCAAGGCAGGGGCATTTGATATGCATTTGCAACAATTATTTCACTTGCGCTGAAGTGTATTACTATGTATAAGTGTTTCATTTACAATATAGGTGAAATTACCAACGGATCGTTTCGAAGTGCCTATTCGAAAATATTGAGATTCCGATAGCATATTTTGATTCTTGACTCAATTTTGGGGTCGAGATGTCATCACAGACCTATGAAGGTTGTGTTTAACTCTTCGCAGGAATTAACCTGAATTTATCAAATCAAATCAAATCAAATCAAATCAAATTCCTGTTAAGACCCCCTATAGGGGCATAAGACAGAAACAACTCTCTTCCACAAGGCGCGATCCTGAGCATCGGCCTTAAGCTGTTGCCAGGACTTGTTTATTCCTCTGGCCTACTGCTCAACTGCTCGCTTCCATGTGCTACATGGTCGACCAACCCGACGTCTTCCTTGACGATTATAATCCAGAGCCTGTTTGGCGATAATTTGCTCTGGTTTTCTCAAAGTGTGACCGATCCATTGCGACTTCCGCCTTTGAATCTCAATACCTTTTTTAGTCTGGCCAGTTGTACTCCAAAGTTCGTCGTTGGAGATCACTTCTGGCCAGAATATTCCTGAAATGCGTCGGAGGCATTGGTTCACGAAAGTTTGTTTGGTAAGTCGAACGGTAACTTTCCACGTAGTACAAACTTATAACAACACAGATTTGACGCATGCGTCAAAAACTCGCAGCTTCGTGCGAAGGGAGATCCCTCTTAACCTCCAGAAAGTGGAAAGGATACCGAAGGCCTTATTTAGACGAGCCTCAATATCCTTTTCGGCTCCGCCGTCCATGCATTTAGAATGCAACGAGCGAACATTTGACTCTAAGTCCGAACGATTATGTACAAGCAAACACACGTCATTAGTATAATCAAGGTGACTTAAGGTGTTAAATAATCTCCATTTCAAATCTTTACCTTCCCTACCTTCCAGTGCAGCTTTCAAGATGTCATTTATTATCGCCAGAAACAGAGCTGGTGATAATATGGAGCCTTGTCTGACAGCCGTTCGCGCAGGAAAGCTCTCGGACAACTCTCCCCTATGCAAGGCGCGACACTTTGCATTATCGTAGGGTTCTTTAATCATAGCTATGACCTTGTCTGGAATACCTCTCCTACGCAAGTCATGCCATATGTAATCTCGCTTAACGCTGTCGAAAGCCTTTTTGAAGTCCACAACCACGAGATGTAGTGGCGAACCCATTTCGGCGGACTGCTCCAATATCCGTAGAGTATTTGACGACTCTTTACGGAACCCAGCCTGATAAACTTCGAGAGTGGTCTTCACGACATCACTAATCTTATTGAGAATTACCTTAACCATAATTTTCGCTACGGCAGTAATTAGACATATACTACGCCAATTGCCACAATCTCGAAGGTCGCCCTACTTCGGAATTTCCACAACGACGCCCTCCTTTCATTCAGTCGAATATTTTCCTTCATTCCACACCTCAGTAAAGAGTGGGAGGAGTATATCGGCTGTTATTTCCGGGTCCGCTTTGAGGAGTTCGGTAGGTAGTTCGTCTATACTTGGGGCTTTCCTTCTCGAAAATATCTCTTCGTCATCTGAGGGATCGTCCCTAATAGAGGATTGTTGTGGTTGGATGTTTGGTAGTTGTTCTGTTTCTGTGATATCTTCCTCTGACAAGATGTTTAAAATATCAGAGAAGTATATATGTATATGTTCATTCATAATAAGGAGAGTTCCGTTGACATCAGTCACCAGGTGGTTGGTGGTGAAATTCCAGTTCGACAAATGTTTCATGATTTTGAAAAGTGAACCCATATCCCCAAGGTAAGCCGCAGATTCTGTCTTGTTGGCCAGATCTTCAATGGCCTTTCTCTTGTCTAACAGCCTTTTAAGCTGTATATGAGCATCGCGGTAGTTCTGCCTCAGGTCGGGCGTTCGTTAGTTGAGATCGGGTTGAGAGACAATTGCCAATTTGGCTTTTTTCCGATCGCCAACCTTGTTCCACGTGTCTTGCGACATCCGGGATTTCTCACCGCCTTACATATATTCCACAGATTCTTCAGCACTAGTAAGAAACGTGTTTGTGGTTGCTTCCCAATTGGCGTCCAGTGTGCGCATTTCATATCCTCCCAATGTGGATGTCTTTTCGCGCTTTTTGTTGGAGTCTCTGAGTTTATCCACATTAAGCTTGCGCTTCATTTGAAGATTTGTGGCCATCGGTTAGCTGCTGTGTACAATTTCAAGTAGTCAACCATCAAGTGGAGATCACTCCCCACGTCAATTCCACGCTTCGCTCGCACATCGAGGAGATATCCCATCGGCGACTTATAGCCAAATGGTCGATCTGATTCTGAGTAACACCATCAGGGGAAACCCAAGATGTTTTATGGCGACTCTTGAGTGGAAAAAAGGGTTCCTCCGATGACCATTTGCCGAGTACTACAAAACTCCACAAATAATTCGCCGTTTTCGAGTCTCTTGATCCAAGGTCGTGACGTGTCGATCCAAGGGTCACTATACTTTCCCATGACGTGTTCTAGTCCCGTGTTGTCAGAGCTGGGCGTTCATATCTCCTGAGATGATAATAATATTAGTAGGTGCGTAGCACTGCGGACTGCTAGGGTGTAGCCTAGTGGGTATTGGGTTAGTCTTATAATGCGAAGGTCGTGAGTTCAAATCCCGGTCGACGCAATATATAATTCTAGCACATTGCCTGCTTGGATACACCGTGGTCGCTTCAATCTACGAAAATGAAAAATTCGTAGAAAGAGGGTTGTGCGAAAGGCTATTCATTATTGTGGAGTAATGAAAAATGTTTAGGAACCTGAATATCAGGAGGCCAAGGTCCGATTTGGGCTGTAGTGCCATTGCAGTAGTAGTAGCACTGCAGAATTGTGCCGTTTCTGACACTGGTACCAAGGTTAACGACGATAATCGATCTTAGATTGGTTCCCAGCTGATGTTACTCTTTTTCGCTCTCGGTCTAAGGACGACTGCCACGCCATTTTTGGCTTCACTATGAGGACCAACGTACAGAATGGTGTGTTCGCACGGTGTTCATTATTCTCCTGATCCTGTCCAGCTGACCTCGCTCAGGCCCACGATTTGGATGTTATAGTGCTCCATTTCACGTTCGATCACTGATTGGCAGTGCAAGGACCGAGTGACCCCAGCCCTTCTCTCGTAATTCAATGTTCGAACATTCCAGAAGCCAATCACAGTCCGTTTTAGAATGCCAAAAGTCGCTGCCGTGGAATCCGTCCGTCTCCGAGGCGCTGTATCCGTTTCTCATATCAGTTAGGATTTAAGATCACGGGTGATTAGCGCATAATCCTGTGAGTGCCCATTTCCCATTTTTAGGGCAAGCAGAACTGGCTGTGGGTGAATTCTACTACTCCCATTCCACGGAGGGATGGTTATGAACATGGTCTCTTAAGATAGTTGCAAGAATTGGTAAAATCTCATCGTACAACCCTCCTGCGGTTGCGTTTATCCCTTCGCATTTAATTTCTGTATTCATGTTAGATTCCTATTACTGTGATTTCGATTGCAAGGCTAATTACCATCTAGTGCTCTTAGCAGGCCGAATGCTGATCTCAACCAAAATTTTACCCCCTGTAATAGGAAATGGTTTTCAGTTCGTAAATGTTTCTTACAATATGAGAATGAGAAAACCAGCAAACTTGATTCTTATTTGCACTATGCACTATGAGTAAATCATTGACTTTACCTCCGAATCAATGCAAAAGTCGGTAGCTCAAATTTCGGCTCATAATGTGTCATAAAATTCGTGGAAAGAGCACAAGCGAGCGCTAACAACCCACCCATTAAAACCTGAAGATTAACCAAGAAGAATGAGCCTTTTTACATTACAACTTTCGTTAAAATTAAATCCTTATCTTTCATGCTTTCGTTTGGAATTTGGTATACCAGTTAGCAAAATTTGAAATTGAATTTAACTAAACTAACTCCAAAATTTAAAATCCTTCACAGAATTAACGAGGAATATCGCGATGTGCGCTTATCCGACTTACGAGTAATAGCAACATTAGGAGTTGGCGGATTCGGACGAGTTGAACTTGTTCAAATCCAAAACGACAGTAGCCGATCGTTTGCCCTTAAGCAAATGAAGAAATCGCAAATAGTTGAAACCAGACAGCAACAGCACATCATGTCGGAAAAGGAAATTATGGGCGAGGCCAATTGCCAGTTTATTGTCAAATTATTTAAAACGTTCAAGGATCGGAAATACTTGTACATGCTGATGGAAAGTTGCTTGGGTGGCGAGCTCTGGACGATCTTACGAGACAAAGGGCATTTCGATGACTCTACGACGCGTTTCTATACAGCGTGCGTTGTTGAAGCTTTCGACTATCTGCATTCGCGAAATATCATTTACAGGGACTTAAAACCAGAGAATTTACTACTAGACGTACAGGGATATGTGAAGCTCGTTGATTTCGGTTTTGCAAAGAAACTTCAGTCGGGACGTAAAACTTGGACTTTCTGCGGAACACCGGAATACGTAGCTCCGGAAGTTATACTCAATCGAGGCCATGACATAAGTGCTGACTACTGGTCACTGGGCGTGTTAATGTTCGAACTCTTAACAGGTGAGCCTTGATTAGAATTTTGATAGGTACATGATAATAACTTATCTTACGTTCTTTCAGGTACACCACCCTTCACCGGATCAGATCCAATGAGAACTTACAACATTATTCTGAAAGGAATTGATGCAATCGAATTTCCGCGCAATATTACACGTAATGCTAGTGCGCTTATTAAGAAGCTATGCCGGGATAATCCAGCGGAGCGTTTAGGCTATCAGCGCGGAGGAATAAGTGAAATTCAAAAACATAAGTACGAGAATTAATTAAACTATTGAGCTTGGTCTTTAGTAATCTATATCTCGATTTCAGATGGTTCGACGGCTTCTACTGGGAAGGTTTAAGAAATCGAACCCTAGCCCCGCCTATAGTGCCATCGGTCAAGAGCGTTACAGACACAACAAACTTTGATGATTATCCACCCGATCCCGATGGACCACCGCCAGATGATAACAGCGGCTGGGATAAGGATTTTTAAGGGAATTATCGAGATATCAGAAGACAAAAGCAATGTCTTTATTACTTTATAATAATTAATTTTGTTAAAATGTTATTTTTTGTAATATTTTTGCAAACTGTTCGAAACTTATGTTTTATATTGTCTGATTAATGTTTCATATTTGTAGATAAATTACGAAAAAAAAAATGAAATCAAGAGCGAAAGGATAAAAAATGAAAATATTTAGGGGTTTGCTAAATCTATCAAAAATCCATATTTGCATAGCTCAAATCTGTTTTTACCTAGAAATATTGTTTTTTTTTGCGTTATTGTGTATAATGCATAATTTTTTTTTTTTTATAATTTTACAATTCGTTTGTAGTTTTCCCAGCCTATTCGAGCCATTTAGATTTTTCGTCTCTGTGCGTAAATTGTTTCAATTACAAATAATTTTACTGTTTGTGTTTTTAATTTAAAGATATTAAACATTTTTAAAGTAAATAAAAATAAATTTATTTAAAATGAATGAAAATGTAATTGTTTTATTTCAAATCACAAAATTTGAATAATATCCCGGGAATGCTGCATTACTTCAAAAATTGCCTCTTTTTCGGAAATTGTGGGTTGGCATTTGTGTGGAAGGAAGAGGTTAGAAGATTACTGTTAAATTTTTTTGTTATTTAAGAGATTTGATCTGTAAGATCCAAAATTACGTTAGATGATAAGCTTTACGCCATTTTTAAATTAAAGATGGTCTACATGAAACGCAGAAAGTTTAGCTTATTAAGTTTCACCGATGCAGCAATACAAAATACAAATTATTAAAAGGTGTTATTCGACGTCTCCGAGCGCCGAAACGAGGACAGAGCGAAAGTTCATGACAGTAACTAAACAACAAGAACGCTATAAAAAAATACATTTAACGATATGGAAAACAGCAAAGTTGAAAGACTGCCCATATTGTTATGGTTATACGCAGAGGCGGCTCTGCCTTAGGGGCTAGTGGGCTCAGCCATATCACAATTTGCAGTTTTAAAACGTTAAAATGTCTCAAAGGAATAACAAATCTAAAATAATCCTTAGGAATCAGAGTCAAACATAAATACCGTATAAACCAAAAAGGCGTTTTCGTTCAAGATGAGGAAATTTCGAATCGAAAAGTTATGCGGATAGTTCAAAATAGTGGAAATAGTAATAAATTGGCTGAAAAGAGCCGTCCGATTAGCTGGATGTATGTCCAGGAGTTGACTGAAAAAAATTGACTTTGAAAATTCGATGTAACTTTAAATGGCCTTAATTTTAACTATTTTTAATTTTTCGGCTCACAACAAATAAATCTCTATGCTCAGAAAGAAACAAAATCAGCCTTAAGCTTTTGCCAGGACTTGTTTATTCATCTGGCCTCATGCTCAACTGCTGGCTTCCATGGTCGACCAACCCGACGTCTTCCTTGATTATAATCCAGAGCCTGTTTGGCGATGTTTCGCTCTGGTTTTCTCAAAGTGTGACCGATCCACTGCCACTTCCGCCTTTGAATCTCAATACCTATTTTAGTCTGGCCAGTTGTACTCCAAAGTTCGACGTTGGAGATCACTTTTGGCTAGAATATTCCTAAAATGCGTCGGATGCATTGCCTCACAAAAGTATGTAGTTTTGTGGTAAGCCATCACTTTCCACGTAGTACAACCATATAATAACACGAATTTATCGCATGTGTCAAAAACTCTCAGCTTTGTGCGAAGGAAGACCCTTCTTAACCTCCAGAAAGGGGAAAAGATACCGAAGGCCTGACGAGCCTCAATATCCTTTTCGGTTCCGCCGTCTATGCTGACAATGCTTTCGAGATAACAAAAATCTTGCACCTCTTCAATAGCTTGTCCGTTAAGAACAATCGGGGTGCTTGTGTTCGAATCCATGTGCATGTACTTGGTTTTACGCACATTTATTTTCAGTCCCACCTCCTTGCATTTAGAATGCAACGAGCGAACATTTGACTCTAAGTTCGAACGGTTATGCGCAAGCAAACACACCTCTTCAGCATAATCAAGGTGACTTAAGATGTTAAGCTAGGGTGTAGCCTAGTGGGTAGCGTGTTGGTCTACAATATAAAGGTCGTGAGTTCAAATCCCGGTCGACGCATAATTCCAGCACTCTACTTGCTTGGGTATACCTTGGTTACCGCAATCTACGAAAATGAAAAATCCGTAGATAGAGGGTTGTGCGAAGGGCTAACAACCCTTCTGCAATAAATAATGGAAATGTTAAGTAACCTGAAGGTCAGGAGGCCAAGGCCCGATTTGGGCTGTAGCGCCATTGAAGAAGAAGAAGATGTTAAATAGTCTCCATTGGAGACCTTTACCTTCCCCACCTTCCAGTGCAGCTTTCAAGATGTCATTTATTACCACCAGAAATAGGGCTGGTGATAATATGCAGCCTTGTCTGACACCAGTTCGCACAGGAAATCTCTCGGACAGCTCTCCTCTATGTAAGACGCGACAGTTCGCACAGGAAATCTCTCGGACAGTTCTCCTCTATGTAAGACGCGACACTTTGCATCATCGCAGGATTCTTTAATCATAGCTATGACCTTCTCTGGAATACCTCTCCCACCCAAAGCATTCCATATCTCGCTTAACGCTGTCGAAAGCTTTCTCGAAGTCCACAAACGTGAGATGTAGTGGTGAACCCATTTCGGCGGACTGCTCCAATATTATCCGTAGGGTATTTGTGTGCTCGGTACCATACAACCCTTTACGAAATCCAGCCTGATAAATTTCGAGAGTGCTCTCCACAACATCACTAATCCTATTGCGAATTACCTTAGCCATGATTTTCGATACGGCAGTAAGTAGACATATACCACGCCAATTGCCACAATCCCGAAGGTCACTTTTCTTCGGAATTTCCACAATGACGCCCTCCTTCCATTCAGTCGGATATCTTCCTTCATTCCCCAATTCAGTAAAGAGTGGGAGGAGTATGTCGGCTGTTATTTCCGGGTCCACTTTGAGGAATTCAGTTGGTAGTCCGTCTATACCTGGGGGTTTCCTTCCCGCCATTGAACGAATAGCTGAAACTATCTCTTCCTTATCTGGGGGATCGTCCCTAATAGAGGATTGTTGCGATTGGATGTTTGGTAGTTGTTCTGTTTGTGGATTATCTTCCTCTGACAAGACGTTTAAAATATCACAAGTATTCCTTCCATCGCCGCAACTGGCGTTCACTCATATTATGGAGAGTTCCGTTGACATCTCTCACCAGGTGGTTGGTGGTGAAATTCCTGTTTGTTAACTGTTTCATGATTTTAAATAGTGAACCCATATCCGCAAGACAAACCTCAGATTCTGCCTTGTTGGCCAGATCTTCAATGGTCTTTCTCTTGTCGCGTCTAACAGCCTTTTTAAGCTGTATATGAGCACCGCGGTAGTTCTGCCTCAGGTCGGGTGTTCGTTGGTTGAGATCGGGTTGAGAGATGATTGCCAGTTTGGTTTTTTTTCGATTGCCAACCTTTTCGTACGTGTGTTGTGACATCCAGGGTTTCTCACCGCTTTGCACATATCTCACAGATTCTTCTGCACTGGTTAGAAAAGTGTTTCTAGTTGCCTCCTAATTGGCGTCCAGTGTGCGCATTTCATATTCGCCCAATGTGGATGACTTTTGGCGTAGAATGGTGGTGTACTCGCGTTTTTTGTTGGGATCTCTGAATTTATGTATATTAACTTTGCGCTTCATTTCAAGAATTTGTGGTTCTCGGGTAGCTGGTGTGCACAATCTCAAGCAAGCAGTCATCAAGTGATGATCGCTCCCCACGTCAACTCCACGTTTCGCTCGCACATCGAGGAGACATCTTCTCCATTGGCGACTTATAGCCAAATGGTCGATCTGGTTCTGAGTAGAGAACTGAAGAACTAATAATAGTGAGAATTGAGTTCATAATAGTAACTGAGCAACTGAATTGGGCAATTGAATTGTATATTGTTAATATATTATAACGAATTCGGGGGCGCTAAATCACTTCTTCAATGATTTTAATTGAAAATTGTGCTTTGATTCCAATGACTGCGATGAAGCTTACAGACTTGTCACCGAAGTTATCCTGAAAGGTATGAAGCTCTACATACCTTCCAGTCATAAAAGAGTTAGGCCGTCGAACGACTCTTAGTTCAACAATGAATGTCTCGATGCAATTAAGACCAAGAAACAAGCATTTCAAACCTTTAAAGGCAATAAAACATCTGCCAGCAGAGAACTCTTCAATGCGTCAAGAAATGCCTGCAAATCCATACTCAATCGTGTTAAATTTGAGCATGACCAAAAGCTTCGACGGAAGATCCTTCAGTGGCCTAAAGGCTCGAGATCTTACTGGTCATTCGTCAAAACGGTCAACAACAATTTCATTTCTTCTTCAATACCACCTCTTGTTGATGGCGACCGTACCGTTATTGATCCTGTCGAAAAAGTTAATTTACTAGTAGCAAGTTTCGCTAGAAACTCACGTCTTTCACCTTCAAACCAATCGCCTCCCGCTCTAACTGATTCTGGTTTCTCATTGCCTAAACTACATTTTCGCACGAGACTTATTTCTAGGATCCTTCAAAAGCTCAATATCCACAAATCT
Organism: Chorisops tibialis; assembly: GCA_963669355.1. Taxonomy (NCBI): domain Eukaryota; kingdom Metazoa; phylum Arthropoda; class Insecta; order Diptera; family Stratiomyidae; genus Chorisops; species Chorisops tibialis. The sequence goes on from OY770262.1 coordinate 274,997,953, forward strand.
GCTGGTCCGGACGGTATTCCCCCATTACCCTTAAAAAGTGTTCCACTTCTTTAGCTAAGCCTCTTCGCAATCTTTTCTATCTTTCCTACTCTTCTGGGTGCTTTCCAGGTATGTGGAGAGTTGCGAATGTTCAGCCAATTCCCAAGAAAGGAAGCAAAGCGAACTCCGCTAACTACCGCCCTATAGCCATTACTTCAGTGCTCTCGAAAGTAATGGAAACTGCTGTCAATCACAAAATCGTTGAATATCTCGAGGATAACTAGCTAATCCATGATTGGCAGTATGGGTTCCGTTCTGGACGGTCGACGTGAGATATTCTGGCCTACTTGACAGAACGTTGGAACTCATGCATACATAAACAAGGCGAAGGTCACGTTCTTGCACTTGACAGTGCAAGCGTTTGACAGAGTTTGGCATCAATGTCTCATAGCAAAGCTTAGGACCATAGGTCTTAATGCTACCCTTGTTCAATGGATTGATAGTTTTCTTTCCGAATGCTCTATACGAGTAGTACTAGATGGCGTTACTTCTTCCTCTTTCCCGATAGATTCCGGCGTCCCTCAAGGCTCTGTTTTATCTCCGATTCTTTTCTTAGTTTTCGTCAACGACCTTCTGTCGTCCACTCTAAATCCAATCCATAGTTTTGCGGATGACAGTACTTTAGATAGCACCTATAAATTTACCTCTGCTGCGGAATCACACAAGTATTCTATTGCTTCCAATCACATGGAGTTATTCCGTTCGCTGAACTCGGACATCAGCTTTATCCTTGAATGGAGCAGGAAAAATAGAGTAGAGTTCAACGCTTCTAAAACACTGGCCTGTCATCTATCCCTCAAACGTGATATTCCAGTAATATCTCAAAATGTGACCTTTGGTGGCACACATCCTTGTACCTCGGATAACTTCACACTTCTTGGCGTTAAAATTAATGACCACCTGAATTGGGCTCAGCACATCTTTGATGTTGCCCTCGACGCTTCTAAACGTCTACGTGTTCTCCGAAAGTGCAAAAAGTACTTCACACCGAACGACCCCGCAACCATCTATAAGGCATACATTACACCACGTTTAGAGTACAATTCGCATGTTTGGGCTGGGGCAGCCAAATCAGACCTCGCGTTGCTCGACCGTATTCAAAAACATGCGTTCCGACTGAATCGAGACGAAACCATCGCGCCTTCTATCGATTCTCTCGAGCATCGCAGAAATGTCGGAGTACTCAGCATTTACTATCGCTACTTCCATCGTAAATGCAGTGCGGAACTAAGCACACTTATCCCATCCCGAGATACTCGTCAAGCTGAATGCTCACACGAGTACACCGTTAAACCCTTGCCTTCTCGTACAGTGAAAAATAGGCAGTCATTCATTTCCCGAACATCAAGACTTTGGAACACATTACCATCCAAAGTGTTTCCCAACGAGTTCAACATCCAGTGCTTCAAAGGCAATGTACAACGCCACTTTTGTCTTTCTCCACCTAAATTAAAATGATCTGATTTGAGTTTTCTTTCTCTAATTCCGATACCGACACAGCTGTGCATAGCATTATAGGGTGCCTCCTAAGTTGTGTTCGGTTCCTTAAAAAAAATAACTGAGTGAATAATGCTTAAAATAATAATAATTCTTTATTAATACTCGTATGGAATTTGAATTTAACTTAAGAACAAATTTAAGGCATCTTCTGTTTGATCCAATCGATGAAGGCAGAAACGAGAGTGTAGACAGATGGGTTCTTGCCTTCACAGGGAAATATACCCCATGAAACAACACCGACAACTTCGTCACCTTGAACCAATGGGCCACCAGAATCTCCACTGCATGCGGAAACTTCTCCGGTTAATGGGCCAGTGCAAGTGTTAGTAGGGTGAAGTGGAGAGGCTCCTGCACCTCCCAAGTATGCTTCACATACTGCGTGGTCGATTATTGACACTTCGACAGTTTGCAGAGTTTCTGGCATACTTGCTGTGCTGGTGTTTGAGACGCTTCCCCATCCAAATAAAGTAGCTTGTCCTGATGGAATGCTGTCAGCAGTAGGAAGAGCCATTGATTGAACTTTAGCGTCGAAGGTGAATGGTTTGTTCACCTTGATCAAGCCAATATCGTATGGGGCGACTCCACCGGTATAATTTTCGTGCTTGATTTTTTTAACGACATAGCGTGATTGAGTGCCGGAATCGACATTATGGGCACCAGCAACTGCTTTGATGAACCAATAGCCCAAGCAATGAGCTGCTGTCAAACCCCAACTTGCCGCAATGATAGATGCTCCGCAAAAATGGGTGTAACTGGGAAATTCCCAAACCTGGAGAGAAAGCATGTACGGTGCACTGTGAGGAACGGCTTCCTTGCCTCCAACTATACGACCAGTAATTTCCGAATACTCGAAGGATGGGAATCCCAAACGAGGGACTGCACTACCGAAAACGGCGGCAATTGTTACCAAGAGAACTAAAGCTGTCTTCATCGTTGCGGACTTGACTGATTGATTGAATTCCTAATTCGGTATTTATAAGAACTCACCTGTTTTGATAACTGCATTTCGAAATTTAGATAAAGGTTGATTCACTTCGATGTGACAAAGCGCAGATTAAATTCAGCAATGTTATTAATGCTGGCCATAGATTATTATTCAAAAGAACGACATTTTATTTTATTGTTCTAATAATAATCGACCTGGGGAAAAATTAATCGCTACTCTGAAATTTGGCTTTTTCCGCATTTCAAGACGAAATTCCGCAAGACACTGCATCAGCTCACAACACCAAAATTACGCAATTGTAACTCGAAAACAAGGTTCCGGACTTCGTATCTGTGCCCAGACTTCAACCCGTTGGATTACAAGTTGTAGCCGATGTTAGATAGCATTGTTTGCTTTTCGTAACTCAAAAATATTGAGTCCTTGATATAATGTCCGATTCGTAAGATAACGCCCGAAGGCCTTGGTCGGATGTTAGTTAAAAGCCAACCGAATAATCTTTATTGAGTGTGCTATGAGATGTCTCGTCTTAGTACATTGTCTTAAGCTTTTATTGAGCTTTGTCTAATCGCCTAGGGCTATGTAACTGTAATATTAAGTAATATTACCTTGCACTTGAAGCGAGTCTTTGTCCATGCATGAGGGAGGTACGTGGCGCAATCGATTCGTTCCCAGATCGACTCAACGACATGCTCGTTCTCCTCTTGTAGCTGAAAAATTTCGCATTAGTTAATTCAGTAACTGAGATTTGGCCTTGATACATCTGCCACGTATTAGCTAGTAAGGCATCTGACCCTTAATGCGAATTAAGTCATGAGCACATATCAGCAACGCGGAATGCTTGGTATTGAAGATTGTGACCAAAATGTACCGAGAATTTGTAAATAAAACTCAAAATATTTAATTAAATGTCAAAATTTACTTTGTCGCCTTCAAAGTAATCCCCATTAAATGCAACACACATATGCCAGCGCTTTTTCTAGTCCTCGAAACACTTTTCAGAAGTACTTTTTGGTATGGTCTTCAGCTCCTTCGGCGATTTTTGTTTTATAATATGTCCTCGATCGACTGAAAACGGGTTTCACGGAGCGGTAATTTCAGTTTTGAGAATAGAAAAAAGTCACACGGGGCCAAATCTGGCGAATGCGGTGGTTGATTGATGCGATTTGTTACTTTTTTGGCCTTAAGTGCGGTCATAATTGAGACTCAATGCAATGACTCATTTTCATCGTGGAAAATCCATGAATTCTTCTTCCATGATTCCGGCCGTTTCTTACGGATTTGCTCATGCAAATGCTTCAATACGGTCAAATAGTACTCCTTATTGACCGTCTGTCTCTCCGGAACGAATTCATGATAGATCAAACCTCGAATATCGAAAAAAAAAACAATATGCATCGTCTTGATTTTTGAGCGGTCTTGGCGTGGCTTTTTCGGTTTCGGCTCATTTTACTTTATTATTCTAATAATAAAGTATTGTGATCGATACAGAAAAAAAAATGTGCTACCCTGAAATTTTGTTTTTTCGCGTCTCATGACTATACTAGCCTAAAAATGCAAAAAAAAAAAAATCCGTCCATCCACACGCCGTATATACGGACTCATATCTCCGAGAACATTAAAGCTAGAATGTTCGTTTTTGGGTGGATTGTTGATTGGCTGAGTGAGCTCCATTATCTAAATTTTGGGAGTGGCAGGTGGAAGGGGGAGGCGGGGGAGGGATAGAGTCAAAAATTTCACTTGGTAATATCTTCACCATGAATGCAGATAGGAAGTTGAAAATCAGTAGAAATATAGAGAGGGTTGTGGGACAAACATAAAAAATAATTTAATTTTTTTATCCATTGGCGTCCGACAAGGGGGGGGGGGCTAAAAATAAATTGTCTGCTGAATTGTTTTTTCAAATGATTATATCTTCGAAATTACTTATCGTACAAAATTCATATTTTGGGACCATTAAGATGGTATATAGGTCCACCGGAATCAGCTTAGAAAGTGACTAATTATTTTAAGGGGGAGGGTCAGGGTGGTGCAAAGAAAAATATTTCAAAATTAATATCTCAACTATCTCTTAAGCTATGTAATTAAAACTAGAAACATATATTAAGCTATACTAGGAACATACGAAAAAATATAACATGTTGAAATAATAGTAGTGGGGGGAAATGGAGAGCATTTAAAAAATGGCGCACTTTTCAAAATTACAAATCCTTATATCTCAAAAAAGAGTACAGGTATCAAATCAAAAATTTGTCAGATTGTAGAACTACATAGTCGTTAATTTTGGTAAAAATTTTAAGTTGGGAGGTGTAAGGGGAGGGAGATGGTTAGCAGAAATGTCGAATATTTTGAGTGATTTTTTAGGGCTTCGGTGAAAGATACAAAGTTCAAATTTTGCATGTGGATACATCTATTTGATATTAATAGAAAAATAATAATAACTCTACAAATCATACATCAGGCCCCAACTCGAGAACAATTCGCATATCTGGACTGGAGCACCCAAAACCAATCTAAAGATGCTGTGCTTCGACTTATTGGAGATGATGCCATAACAGCATCCTTAGACTCCCTTGAACATCGCAGATATGTCGGAGTACTCACCTTCAACTACAGATATTTCTATGGCCGCTGTAGCCATGAAATTAATCGTCTTATCCCCCCTTATATAAGTTCACGCTGAACGTGCTCATGAGTATACGATTGAGCCACCCAAATCACGTACGGTGAAATTTAGGCAGTCATTCATACCTCGAACATCCAAAATGTTGAATGCACTACCAGCGGCGACTTTTCCTAATGATTATAATATCTCGCAATTTAAAGGCAACATTCACCGATTTCTTTTATACTGTCCGCCATTATTCAATTAATTGTTTATTTAGTTAATTTTCATTTTGTTTCATCCTTTCCTAAACCGACTGGACTGTACGCTACAGTATTAAAGGGTGACCCCTAAGTTCAACATGGTGCGATAAAAAAAAACGATATCTCGACCGTCCTTAAATACGTTGTACGACTCGTAGGCTCGTGCTTTTGATATTACTGAATCACCACAAGCCTTTTCCAACATTCGCATCGATACTGCTCCCGAAATTTGGATGGAAACACAAAATTTGAGACAAACTCTTTGCTCCATATTTTTATCCATTTTAAAAATCGCCGTGGACTTCTGAGGTGTACCGATTCAACCAGCTGTTGTAAACCAACTGACTAACAGATCGCACTAATGTTTGGGATAATAATTAAAGACAGTCCTACATACTTACTAAAAACAATATTTGAAATATTATCTCCCCGGGTCATTTTAATTACAAATTCTCGACACTTTATGGTCACAATGTATGACAAACTGGTGTTTTCTAGTCGCCCTCCTAAGAGAAGAAGGGTAACTAGAACACTCTTCTCTCTTCTTTCATCAATAAAGGGAGCTAAGCAGCTTATTCGCCTATGCTTATCAACTTAATTGCATTGATTTTGATGGCGTATTCCATTTTTTAATTCTTCTTGCTGAATCGGTCGAATGATGATTTGAAGTACATTTTCTATAATAGTTCTAATGGAGGAAGCTATTTTTTGGATATTTGCAAAACGCAATGCATAAAGCGATTATTGGTTATAATTTCTTGAAGCAGTTCTTGTGATTGATATTGTCCAAGAAACATCCCCTGTCTTCAGATTTATTTGTGGGCAGAACTGTGCGATCTTACTCAAAAGTTATTGATCCTTCTGTCATACGGAATGGCTGAGGGCTGGATTCGGTTCCAGGTAAAAATCGAGGTCCGTAAACCCATTTGAGACACTTTCTAGTTTGTCAGGGCTTATTGCTCGCGAATGATGACTTGTATTGAAAATATTCTATTAGCAACGAATGTATTATTACAAGCTGCCTTTGAGCTTATGTATGATAATACTGTTATAAATCTGGCAACCACGCAATATTGGTCTTCCCCGAAAAAGCCAGAAAAGTCCCTCAATATGTAAAAAGTCATAGTCAAAGTTCTAGCAACTTCCAGTATACGGAAGAGTATACTCCAAAATGTATGCAATTAAAGATCTAGAATAGTCTAGACACACACACCCAACGACACCTGACGGAAGCTTCGAGAACTGGAAGATTTGGTATAAATACACGAAACTTTCAGACAGCAGCAGTCATTCAGCGACGTCTGCGAGAGAACGTGAACCGGTGCAAGAACGCGATATCAGTGGTGCCGTATAGTAAGAATTAAGTTAAAAGTGCGAATTAAAGCGAAAGTGAGAATAAATAAATTATCACTTATTTTTAAACGAATTTGTGGTTTTACATGAAATCCAGGCGAGCCCCTAGCTCGCAACAATACTATTGGAGAGTGCGTCCACAACCATGCTAGAACATCTCTTAGATCCAAGTCGGTTCTCACTCTATTAATCCATCTGTAGTCAGAAAGGGCGATGTCTGTAGAATACGGCGGGTGGGGTAGGACGTCCCATTTCAGTGTTTCCTGGTAGGTTTTCACAACGTGAGCAACATGTGGTCGAGCGTTGTCTTGCAGCAAAATCACTTTTTCGTGTCCCTCCTCGTATTGCGGCCGTTTCTCCTTCAATACTCGGTTTAATTTAATTGTTTTCTATAGCGATCTCCCGTGATGGTTTTCTCCGGTTGCAGCAGCTTATAATACACCACGCCGAGCTTCTACCACCATACACAGTACGATTTTCGAGCCATGGATGTTTGGCTTGGCCGTCGATGTTGATGCATGGCCGCATCTTAATCTCTTAATCCAAGATAGTGACGCGTCAACCTAAGGATCACATTATAGTAATTGATATTTTATAGATTTTGATTTATTTTTAGCTGTTTTTAATTTTCATTCTTCTGAATCATGGTCAACTTCACAATTGACCAGGTTAATGTTCGGGGATTGAGTTCCGCTTATTTTTCGCTGTATATGTATACACAAACTGAAAAAGCGGATATTTTAGCACTAGGCGAGTGCAAGGTGTTACCGGGGTGTGAAAAGTTTTACTATGTATCCGGGTATCATCTTATCCCAGCAGTTTTTCGCCAGCGTGGGGTCGCACTTTGCATCCGCGATGATGTGCTCTTTCAATTCGTTCCGCATTTAGGTTCCTGCTCCAATCCGGAATTCAATTTTATCTGGATAAAATTAATGATCCAAGGGCACATTTTGTATCTTGGTTACGTCTATAGACGTTCGGCAATGAATGCAACTAAAACAACTAGTGAGCTAGATAGTTTGTCCGAGTCTATCCAGACCATATACACTGCACACCCTGACGCTGAAATCGTTGTCGCGGGTGATTTCAATGTTCACAATGTTGCGTGGCTTAAATATTTCTCCTGCACAGACTAAGAGGGACATGATACTGAGCTCTTTGCTTGGATAAACGGATTAACACAACTTGTAAATGAGCCAACTCGTTTACCAGAAATTGCAGGACAGTTTTCCAATCTTCTCGATTTATTTCTCACTAACAAACCAGAGAAATACTCCCTCTCTGTAATATCTCCTTCGTCAATTGAAAATACGGACCATTTTCTGATTCGTGCACAATTTGCAGTTGCAGCACTAAAACCGCTGCAAGTTAAGGCGCCTCTAAGAATTGTTTGGCATTTTAAAAGAGTTAATTGGAGGGCACTTCTTCAATGTCTTTAATTGGAAATTATGCTTTGATTCCAATAACTGCGATAAAGCCTGTCAACTTGTCACCAAAACTATCCTGAAAGGCATGAAGCTCTACATACCTTCCAGTTTAAAAAGAGTTCGACCGTCGAAGGACTCTTGGTTTACAAACGAGTGTCTTGTTGCAATCCAGGCGAAGAAACAGTCGTTTCAAAATCTTAAAAATCATCAAACTTTAGCTAACAGAGAGCTACATATGAAATCAAGAAATACCTGTAAATCTGTCCTCAATCGTGTGAAATTTAATCATGACCAAAAACTTCAACGGCAGATCATTCAAAGTCCAAAAGGCTCAAGATCTTTCTGGTCATTTGTCAAAACGGACAGCAATAATTTCATCTCTTCATCAACACCACCACTCGTAGATGGTGACCGTACCGTAGTCGATCCTGTTGAGTAAGCTAACCTATTGGAAGCAAGCTTTGCGAAAAATTCCACACTATCACCTCCAAACCAAAGCCCTCCCATAGCAACACCTTCTGGTTTTTCGCTGCCTTCGCTACATTTTCGCACACGTCTCATTTCCAGGTTTCTGTAACAGCTCAATATTCACAAGTCCGCTGGCCCTGATGGCATTCCCTCCATTACCCTTAAAATGTGCTCCCTCTCCACCCAATTTCCAAGAAAGGAAGCAAAGCGATCCCTACTAACTACCGCCCGATAACCATTACTTCAGTGCTCTCGAAAGTAATGGAAACTACTGTCAATCGCAAAATCGTTCAATGTCTCGAGGATAAACAGTTTATCTATGAACGCCAATACGGCTTCCGTTCTGGAAGATCGACGGGAGATCTTTTGGCATATCTGACGGAACGCTAGAACTCTCGCTTGCACAAACATTGCGAAGGTCAAATTCTTGCGCTTGACAATGCTAAAGCTTTTGACAGAGTTTGGAATGAGTGCCTTCTTGTTAAGCTCACGGTCATTGGCCTGGATGCTACCCTCATTCAATGGATTGAGAGTTTCTTGTCCAAACGCACTATACGAGTAGTACTAGATGGCGTTACTTCTTCTTCCTTCCCAATCAATTCTGGTGTCCCTCAGGGTTCTGTCTTATCGCCGACCCTGTTCTTAGTATTTATTAATGATCTCTTGTCTTCTACTCTCAATCCAATCCACAGTTTTGCGGATGACAGTACCCTAGATAACACCTATGAATTTGACTCTGTTGCGGAATCAAACAAGCATTCTATTGCTTTCAATCGCAGAGAGTTATTCCGTTCGCTGAACCCAGATCTCGATTTATTCCTGGAATGGGGCAGGAAAAATAGAGTAGAGTTCAATGCCGCTAAGACACAGGCCTGTCATCTATCCCTCAAACGTGATGTTCCACCGTCGTCTTCTAATGTAGCCTTTAATGGCGTACAACTTTGCTCTTCCGAAGATTTTATCCTTTTAGGCGTAAAGTTCAATAACCATCTCAATTGGAGTCAACACATCTTTGAAATTGCCCTTGACGCTTCTTAACGCCTAGGTATTCTTCGTAAATGCAAAAAATACTTTACGCCTCACGACTTAGCTACTATTTACAAGGCCTACATTCAACCTCGCTTAGAGTACAACTCGCATCTTTGGGCTGGGGCTCCCAAAACTCACCTTGCGCTGCTCGACCGAATCCAAAAACATGTGTTGCGACTAATTGGAGATGAAACTATTACGGCTGCTATTGACTGCAGAAATGTCGGAGTACTCAGCATTTACTATCGCTACTTCCATAGTAAATGCAGTTCGAAACTATGCGCACTTATTCCTCCACTTTACACTTTTCCACGACATACTCGACAAGCGGAACATGCGCACCAGTATCCAGTCAAACTCTTTTCTACCCTTACAGTGAAATTTAAGCGGTCATTCATTTCCCGAACATCCAGACTCTGGAACGCATTGCCGGCTAGCGTTTTTCCGAACGGGTTTAACCTCCAGTCCTTCAAGAATAATGTTCGCCGCTATTTCCTTCTCTCTCCATCCGAATTTCCATAATACTCAAAATTTTAATCCACTTTCTTTACCGACTTAGCTGTGCAATGCATTGAAGAGTGACCCCCTAAGTTATACTAGGTGCCTTAAAAAAAAAAAACCTGCCTCCCCATGACGTGTTCTAGTCCAGTGTTGTCAGAGCCAAGCTAAGCGCTTATATCTCCTAAGATGATAATAATATCACCTCTTGGAACACGCTCGAAGGTGGCACTCAGTTGACTATAAGACTCCTCTTTGTCACCAGGTTTTATGGTATTAGTTGATTCTGGCACTGGTTCTGAGCCTGACGATGATAATCCTCTCCGAGATTGGTTCCCAGCTGATGAGACTATTTCTCGCTCTCGGTGTAAGAACGAAAGCCATGTCGTTTTTGGCTTCCCTCTCAGGACCAACGTCCAGAATGCTGTTTCCACTAGGGGTTCGTTCTTCTCCTGATCCTGTCTACCGGACATCGCTCAAGCCCAAGATTTGGATGTTATAGTGCTTCATTTCACGGTCGATCACTGATTGGCGGTGCAAGGACCGAGTGACCCCAGCCCTTCCTCCGTCATTCAATGTACGAACGTTCGAGAAGCTAACCATAGTCAGTTTTCGAGTGCCAAAAGCCGGTACCGTAGAATGCGTCCGTATCCTAGGAGCTGTATCCGTTTCTCGTATCAGTTAGGATTTAAGATTATGGGTGATAAGCCCATGATCCAGTGAGTGTCATTTGTCATTTTTAGGGCAAGCAGGACTGGCTGTGGCTGAATTCTTCTGCCCCCATCCCACAGGGGTATGGATAGTTCAGGTCCTTGGAGTCGCTAGTCTCCAGAGATAGTTGGAGGAATTGGTAAAACCTCATCCTACAGCTACTCCCCTGCGGGGAGGTAAACTATGCTCGTACTAAACTTCATTTACCGACGGTAAATTTTCCGGTCCTTAAGCTAACGCGTAAAGATGTAGAAGAGGAATGCCTTAACTTCGTCTGATTCAAAATCAAAGTTGTGGACTGCTTTTACAAATTACTTCTACGAATTTTTGGCCTGACGCAATCATCGCCAGAGACTTTACTCCGAAGAGTTCAATTTTTCCGCCGGCTCCTCTAGTATCGGCAAGTCAAATTTTAAAATTAATTCATCAAACGTCAATATTTTTTATCAAAATGTGCGTGGTCTAAAGACCAAACTACAGGATTTCTGGTCTTCAGTTTATTTAGATGCGCCCGAACTATTTTGTGTTTCGGAAACTTGGTTAAATGCTTCCATTAGGGACTCGAAATTGGTTCCTGATAACTATACTCTCTTCAGATGTGATCGCGATTTAGCAAGATTAGATAAGGAGGATGGCGGTGAAGTTATGGTTGGTCGATACCTTCCCAATTGAAAACATTATGGTAAAAGTCTGTTTGTCTCCGTCACATTCACTTTATCTATGCTGTGTATACATCCCTTGCCAAACCACGCTCTCTGTTTAGGAAAATTTCTTTGACCTATTTTCAAATTTCACCAATAATCTTAGTGTCAATTCTTCGTTTTTTATCTGTGATGACTTTAACATGACGTCTAACAATCATATAGTGCCTATACCTACAACTTCCCGTCTCAATGTCTCGTCTTTTATCGAAATTTGTTCTCTACAATAACGCAATAGTATTCCCAATTCTGACGATAAGCTACTTGACCTTATATTTTGAATACAGATGCTTCTATTGTGTCAATTTCAGCTTTCGATGGGTTTGTTCCCATTGACACATATCATCCACTTTTAAATATTACTGTAACTATTCCGCTCAAACTCTTTTCGCCATCTATCTCGACGACTTCTAAAAGAAATTTTAGAAAAGCTAATTACAACGCCATAAAAACGGAACTTGACTTGGTTAATTGGAACTCTATATTGGATGATCTTCCGTCTGAAAATGCTTTAACACTCTTTCATAATATACTTGACAAACTCATTGAACAACATGTTCCACTACAAATCTCTACTAAGAGAACTTATACGTCAGTATGGTTTTCCAAATCTACAATTCTACTACTTCTAAAGAAAACGATTCTTCGCCGTAAGTCCAAGCGATCAAATCATATTTCTGACTACCAGATCTATTTGTCGCACAGATTGCTTACCAAGAACTCTATTAAAAATGACTGGAATCGTTATCTTAGTTTCATTGAGTCGTGCTTAGCTCGTAATATGACTAAGCCCTTCTGGTCATACATTAAGAAGAATAGAAAGACGTCACAGCTTCCATCTACTGCGCTTTATGGTAACATCTCTGCTTTGGAACCTCACTTCACTTCATAGTACAGCTCTGTTTTATCTTCCACTGAAAAGGATCTAAATTACGATTTCTTTGATGAGAGCCATGAACCTTTGGACTTTATCCCTATTTTTTCGGTCGATGTCGCAAATTGCATTAGTCTGCTGGATCCAAGCACAAATGGTGATCCGGATGGTATTTCCAACCGGTTCACCAAATCGCTTTGTGGTGAATTATCTTCTATGCTTGCGATGATTTTCAACAAATCTCTCAGTGAAGGTTACTTTCCCAGAGCTTGGAAGCTGGCTACCGTGATACCAATTTTTAAAAAAGGTGATCGCAACACCGAACTGCTTTGGAAAAGTATTTGAACGATTAGTTCATAACTCCGTCTCAGAACATCTTTCTCATATTATTTCTCCAAAGCAATTTCGGTTTCCTAAAGACAAGTCCACGACTTCAAATTTCCTCGAACTTACTAATATTGTTGCGAAATCCTTTGAAAGCCATAGATCCGTGCACACCATATATACCGACTTTGATAAAGCATTTGACTCTGTGAATCCTAAGATATTCATCTCTAAATTAAAGAAGTACGGTATCTGTGGTTCACTTCTCGGTTGGAGTTTTTCATATTTATCTGATCAAAGTATGAGAGTGACTTTTCTCGGCAAATCATCCCCCATTTTTTCGGTGAATTCTGGAGTTCCTCAGGGTTCCATTCTCGGTACACTCTTATTTCTTGATTTCATAAATAACCTATCATCATTTTTATCTTTTGTCTTTTATATGCCGACGACCTCAAAATATTCCGAGTGATCGATTCTCTTTCTGACTGTCTGCCACTGCAAAGTGACCTTTATCCTCTATCTGAGTGGTGTCTTAACAATGATATTTCTCTTAAAATTGAGAAATGTCTATTCATGAAGTTCACTTACCAACTTTGCCCCCTTAACTTTACCTACATAATTAACCCGACTCGTCTTTCTGAGGTTAGCACTTATTGGTGATCTATTTGACAGTAAACTAAAGTTTACGCATCACTATGCTGAGATCTCAGCTCAAGACTATCGACTCTCTGGTTTTATATTGCGCTCCGCTAAGTCTTTTTCGAGCGAGTATAACCGTTGCTGTTTTGTGGTTTAAGACGTTAGCTCGTCCTATCTTAGAGTACTGTTCTCCCATTTGAAATCCTCATTACCAGTGTGATATTGACCTTATTGAGTCTGTCCAACGCAGCTTCACTCGATCTCTATTCTATCGCTTTGACATACCGCATGTTTCTTATGCTAATCGTTTGCCCGAACTTGACCTTCCATCCATTTACCAGAGACGTATTTTAATTGGCCAGTGTACTCTATACACTACTAACGATATCGTTACTTCACCTTTGCTTATCGAACTATCATTCCGGGTTTCTACTGCTACGAGGAATAGTTATATTTTCTATCCCCCTCGAGCACTTCATAATGTTTATTTTCACTCGCCCTTTCCTAGATTTCAATGGACGCATGATCTCCTGCAGCTTGGTTCTTTAACTGTTCCATATAGTTTATTTTTATGAAAAATTAAACACATACTTAACCTATCTTGATTAACGTGTCTTCTTGTAATTTGTAATTTAATTGTTATACTCTAGATGAAATCTGAGAGTATATTGTGTTTGCCTTACCGTTTGTAACGCTAAGAAAAAATGCTCGCACAGAGCCGCCAAGGGTACAGAAATATTTGTTGTCGCTCAAAAACTTCGATTCCGAGTTGCTGTCTGTCCGTCTGTCCGTCTGTCTACAGCATAACTCTCGAACACTTTGAGCTATCGTGCTGAAATTTGTTGTGTGTCATTTTTAGCAAAAACGAAACTTTAAGTTCGTGAACGGGCCACATCCCCCCGCTCCTTCTACCCCCTCCCATACAAATTTCACGAAATTTCGAAATTTTCAGAAATTGATTTTTTTTTGAAACTATGTACGCTATCGATTTGAAATTTGGGTCAAAGTATTATGATATAAATGTCAATATTATGACGGAATATTGATTCGATCCCGTCACTCCTTCTACCCCCTCCCATACAAATGCATAATTTTGAAAAATGCAGTTTTTCGATTTTCATTGAAACTAGCAAAGTTATAAAAACGAATTTTTGCCAGAATTAATTTTATTATAATTCCAATCAGAATTGAAAAAATTATCAACTTCACCTCACTCCTTCTACCCCCTCCCATACAAATTTCACGAAATTTTGAAATTTAAATTAAATTATTTTTCTTCGAAACTGTTAAAGGTATCAACTTGATATTTAGCATAAAGTATAAAAATAGAAATATCAATAACGAGAAAAAAATCTGTTTTGATCCGTACACTCCTTCTACCCCCTTCCATACAAATGTATAATTTTTGTTAATTGCATTATATCGATTTCCATTAAAAGTAGAAAAAATATAAACTTAAAATTTTGCCAGAATTTATTTTTTAATAACTGCAATAAATGCTAAAAAAAAAATATCAGCTCCTCTTCACTCCTTCTACCCCCTCCCATACAAATATCTGTTCAAGAAAAGCATTTCTTTTTCGAATATATTATAACTATCGAATTTGAAATTGAATCAAAGCGTGGTGATAAGGATGATGATAAGCAATTTCAAAATCATCTTAAACGCTCCACCTCCTCTGCCACCTCCCATACAAATGCCTCAATTTCAGAAAAACTATGTCCAATTGAATATAATGAAAGCTACAAACCTTAAATTCAGCACGAAATATTTTGCATAAGCCCAATCATAATTCTTTTATGTTTTTACTTTATTATTCTAATAATAAAGTCTTGTGATCGCCACAGAAAAAAAAATGATACCCTGAATTTTTTTTTCGCGTTTCATGACTAATTTAGCCTAAAAAAGCAAAAAAAAAATCCGTCCCGGCGTACGACGTACATATGGACTCATATCTCCGAGACCGTTAAAGATAGAATGCTCGTTTTTGGGTGGATTGGGTAAGTGAGCTTCATTATCTAAATTTTGGAGAGTGTTAGGTGGATGAGGAGGCAGGGGAAGGGAAAGAGTCAAAAACTACACTTGCTAATATCTCCACCGAATGCAGATACGAAGCTGAAAATCAGCAGTGGTATGAAGAGGGTTGCGTAAGAAACTTTGAAGATAATTTAATTTTTTTCTACAAATATCACCTCACTGTGCAAAACCTGGGCGACAAATCTACAGAAGCTGCAGTTAAAGCGTATATTGACGCCCCAATTGGTGATATTCAAGAACTGCAACCTGCCGACCTAAGTAAACCTAAGGAAATCAAGGAAATTTTACGCAGAATGAGGCCTGGGAAGGCGCCAGGAATGAATAACATCTTAACCCTCATGGTTAAAAATCTTCCCAAGACCGCACTTGTATTCCTGAACTTTATATACAATTGCAGCTTAAAGATTGGTTATTTTCCAAAAACTTGGAAGCAAGCTGTTATTATTCCTATCCTCAAGCCAGGAAAAGATCCTACGAATGTCGAAAGCTACCGACCAATTAGCCTACTTCCTGTAATGGGAAAAATATTTGGAAAAATTATTTTAAATCGCCTAAACTCAATAGTTGAGAGCAAACGCATTATACCTTACTTCCAGTTCGGTTTTAGACCTAAACTTTCCACTACGCATCAGCTATCCAGAGTCAAAAGTGATATTTCTATAGCATTTGCAAATAAAAAGTCAACCGGAATGATTACTCTGGACATCGAGAAAGCTTTTGACTCCGTTTGGCATGACGGTTTAATTTACAAACTTGCCAAGTTTGGTATTGATGATTACCTTGTTAACCTTATACGAGCATTTATTTCTAACAGAAAGGCTGTCGTGAGGGTAAAAAACCATTTCTCGGACTCGTATAATATCCTTGCTGGTGTTCCCCAAGGTTCCTGCCTAAGCCCAGCGTTATACAACATTTTTACGGCAGATATTCCCAAACGACCCGAATGTGAAATCGCTACATTCGCAGACGACACGGCTATTTACACCACTTGCTCTGATAAGCTTACTTTTCACGCACATGCAGATGCGATAGTATCTAAAGCTTCAAAATCTATTCGCATTCTATATCCACTGGTAAACAGAAGTTCATGCTTGTCTACCGAAAATAAGCTGCTGTTATATAAAGCAGTTATCCAACCTGTTATCACATACGGCGCACCAGTTAGGAACTCTTGCGCTAATATCCACAAAAAAAAATTACAAGTCATCCAAAACAAATGGCTAAAAATCCTTTTAGACAAACCCTGGCATTTCTCGACAAATCAATTGCACCAACTAGCGAAAATAAAATTAATCCAAGAAGCGGCAAATGAACTCACCGAAAAATTTAAATCCAGACAAGAAAATTGTGACAATCCCCTAATCGAAGCAGTTCGAACCAATTAACCAGTAATAATTTTTACTAATTATAGGTTTAGCTAATAGTTAAGGTAGGTTAAGTTAGTTAATGTAAGTTTTATGTTAAGTAATCATACGGTTTTTGAATTGTTTTCTTTTTCCTAATCAATAATAACTTGAATTAGTACATTTTATTCGATAGTAATATCTAAGTTACCAACATTGATGAGAAGACAAACTGTCTGAACCCAAATTTAACAAAAACATATGTGTCAAATCACTGTAAGAAGCTATCATAAACAAATAAAATCTATCTATCTATCTATCTAATTTTTTTATCCATTGGCGTCCGAAAGGGGAGGGGGGGGGGGGGGGGCTAAAAACAATTTTTCGGTCAAATTTTTTTTTCCAAATGATTATATTTTCGAAATTACTAACCACAAGAAATTCATATTTTGGGACCATTAAGGTGGCATAATGATCACCAGAATCAGTTTAGAAAGAGGCTAATTATTGTAAGGGGGAGGGTCAGGGGGGTGCAAGAAAAACACTTTAGAATTAATATCTCGACTGTCTCTTAAGCTATGTAATTGAAACTTGAAACGTATATTAAGCTAAACTAAAGAAATATGAAAATATATAATGTTACGGTCGAATTTGCAGAGAAGAGAAGAGGATGGTTAGTAACTTGTTTTGAACGTATTCTATTGAATTAACTCACCCAAATCGTTCATCGAGTATCCCCTTGCGGATGCAAGGATCTCGCGTAGTTGAGGCTAGAAAGCAAACGTACACTCGAATGTATTGGTTCGGAGAAAACAATTGTTCACTGGAAGAGGAGCTGGAAGATGATTAGCGAAAGGAAAATGTTTTATTAGGAATTTTGAATGAATAGGTTTATTTAGTTAGGATAGGGAGCGTGAATGGTTAGGACTAAGAATTATTAAGAATCGGTTAGGGTAACGTAGAAATTAACACATAACACACAACATCGAATACAAACACGAATCACATCACTTTGGGCAGAATACCAAATTGAAGATAAAATATAACACGGAAGGCAAGTCACAATCCTGGAAACGTAGACAAAAACACCACAAACGCAAACACAATCGATAAAGCAGATCGGTTCGGACCCGTGCTGGACAGTCGCGTGTAAAATATCAAGGTAACAAATGACGAGGAGAGAGAACTACTTTATCGGGGTCGACTGCTGATCCGTGGCGAGACAGGAGGTACGGGAACGACAAACGTCTATTTTGTTTGAATGACGGCAAAAATTCAAGGGGAGCTTGAAAAGCAGAGTGAAAAAAAAGAAGAAGGATTTTACGAGTGTTATAAGTGGTGACATAGTGTCTCGAAAAATTAAGTTGGAGTTTGGAAAGCAGAGTCTGGGAGAAGATCGAATTTACAATTGTGACAAGCTCTCACGTAGTGGGCAAGCGACAAAAGAGTCGACGAGACGTTAAAAGGAAAGACGACGATCAAGGATAACGTCTGAGTAAAGTGAGAATCGGCGTCGGCGGTCGTCGTGGGAGCAGTGCACCAGAGGCGCCCTAACTTTAAGTATTCAGGTTAGCGCTCAAGAAAATTCGTTAAAGTACTAAATAATTTTAATTTGAGTTTTATAGGCGTCAAGGCAATTCTAAGTTTTATTTGCGAGTTTTCTTTATTGTGTGTCTCATATTTTGTGCCGTTTTTCAGCTCTTCTTCCGTCGAGCTCGATTATTTTTGGGTGAATTTTAGTTCCGCGTCGTTTTCGTCGAATTTGTGGTTCGATTGGCGAAAACTTAGAACGGGTACCTTCAAACAAGGAACCACTGGCACCCACGACCCGTCACTGGGTTGGCCGGATAAGGACTCGTTTGTCGCTTTGGTTAGGGATTTCGCTTACGGTTTTCCACCGGGAAAAACTGTAATGTGGACGTAATGGTAGTGGGGAAAAATGGGAAGCATTTCAAAAATGGCGAACTTTCCAAAATTACAAATCGTTATATCTCAACATTGAGTACAGATATCAAATCAAAAATTTGTCAGATTATAGAACTATACAGTCTTTAATTTTGGTAAAAAAATGAAGTTGAGGATGAAAGGGAAGGGCAAAGCAAAAACGTTGAAAATTTTGAGTGATTTGTTTAGGGCTCTGTTAAAAGATACAAAGTTTAAATTTTGCACGTCGAAACATCTATTTGATATACATAGAAGAAAAATAACAATTTGTTCCAAAATTGCTATGCACCGAAGTGGGGGTCTGACGTGCACAAGGTGTTTCATGTGCAATGAAAAAAACATATAAATTGAAAATTTTTGAGTGAAATTTTAAGGTAGAAACTTGAAAATTTGCGAAATGTATTTAAAAAAAATTTCCAAAAGTTTGAAATATTAACTGGTCGAATACCTTTAAGGCTTCTACCCCCTCCCATACAAAATTATTTTTTTCGACCATTTATAAGAAATTAACACCTAACTATTAAAAGCTATCAATTTGAAATTTTGCATAAGCACTTATAAAAATAGTTGAAATAAATTTTGAGATAGTGCCTGTCCTTCTATCCCCTCCCATATAAAAGTATGATTTCGACCAATTTCATTAAATCAACTAATAACAAACAAATTAAAAGCTACGAATTTGAAATTTTGTACGAGCACCTTACAAGAGAAAGGAAATAAAATTGCGTCACAAATTTTACGATTCCCCTACATCCTCTACTCCCTCCCATACAAATGTTTGGTTTCGTAAATGTAAAATACACCGAATCTTATGAAAATTCCATGCAACTTAGTCTATGAAACTGACATTCTGTACAGTGAATATTGGAAGTGATTCAAGCAATCAATTAAAAAATTAACATCCACCCACCCTTACTATCACCCTTCACCCCTCCCCTCATAAACTCTCAACACTCAAACTTGCATAAATAAACGAATGAAATATTGATTATATGTACTGGAGCTTTTGAACATTTCCGCAAAGTGTTAAATTGACAACAGCCCTGCCCAAGAACCCCCTTTCAGTTAGTCTTCCCTAACCACTCTAACCTGCATATTGACTTTCCACGCATTTTGATACAATGGCGCTACATCCCATATCGAGTCTTGGTCTCCCGGATGCATCTCTTCCAGTTATCTCGGTCCAACGACCGCGTCCTCCAGTTTGAAAAATTGAGAAGCAATCTGCAATCTGCGTCGACTGAGTCCTCCCATCGCTTTCGTGGCTTCCCTTGAGGTCGATTGCTTTGAGCTTTGCCCTTGAGCACTCGTTTTGGGATTCGTTCCTCGTGCATTCGTTCCACGTGGCTAGCCCAGTGTAGCTTGCGCAGTTTTATCAAGATAGATGCTGGTGGTCGTCAAATAGTTGATACAGCTCATGGTTGTATCGACTTCGCCAATAATCTCCTTCCTTAACTGCATCGTACACCTTCCGAAGAATTTTTCGCTCAAACGTGTCGATTACCTTCTCCGACATTCGCGTCAAGGTTCATGTTTCGCATCCATGTATCAGCACAGGACGAATTAATATCTTGTAGATGCGTAGTTTATTGTTTCGATGATCCTACCTTGATTTCATTATGGGGAGGACCGCATAAAATGCTTTGTTAGCTGCCGTGATTCTTCTTTGGATTTCATGTCGCTCATTCCTTTGTGAGAAGGGCTCCCAGGTATATGAATTCGTCCACCTGCTCGAAGTTGTATTCGCCTATAGTAATGTTCTGCCTCTCTGGGACAGTCCTTCGTGTCTGGGTCATGTATTTAGTTTTCGCTTCGTTGCCCTACTTCACCCGCTACCGACTCCAACTCCTTAGCGCACAATATTGATCGGGCCAAAATATCCACGTCGTCTGCGTACGCCACCAAATATGCGGATCTTACGAGTGGCGTACCTCTGGTGTAAACTGAGGCTACTGAAGTTGCCTTCCTGACGACATACTCGAGCATCAAGTTAAAGAGCATGGTGGCGAGAGCATCTCCTTGTTTGGGACCTGACTCCATTGGAAAGCTTTGAGTCAACTCGTTTTGAATTTTTATTTGGCACTCATTGTTATCCATCGTGGCTTTTATTAACCGAACTAGTTTCGGTGGGACACCTATTTCGACGAACAGCTGGGGCACATTAATATCATATTCCCAGCATTTTGCTAGCACCTGTTTTACTGAGAATAACTGGTCCGTTGTCGATCGTCCGGATCTAAGGCCACCTTGATATTCTCCGAAGATGTTGTTAGCGTATTCACTAAGTCTTCGTTCGTCAAAATTTGGAACACGTAAACAACAACCCAAGCCCATCACCTACACGAACAGCAGCAGCAGATACAATAGCAGGTGTAACTGATGTAACAGCTGATGAAGGATCCGCTTTGAGTCCTCCCACACTCGAAGAAGTAAAAACAGCCCTAAGGAACTACCCAAACAACAAAGCGCCGGGCACTGATCAAATCCCAGCTGAACTTCTGAAAGCCGGCGACACCTGCATAGCGCATCTCCTACATAGATTAGTCACGGATATATGGACGCAGGAAATACTTCCTGAAGATTGGCGCAAGAGCATCATATGTTCAATTTATAAAAAAGGTGACAAACTCTGCTGCGAAAACTACCGAGGAATATCTCTGTTGTGTACGTCTTATAAGATCTTGACGAAAATTCTAGAAAAGAGAATTAAACCCTATGCTTAGGGATGGCAAAATCTGCTCTTTTCCAATCGCAGTGATCCACTGCGATTGCTCTTTTTCAATATCTGTGAAAAAGAGCAGCTCTTCCAATAGCAGTGATTTTTCCACCTCTATTATCCATGCTAGTGCGCAATTAAAAAAAAGAGACAAAATAGTTCTGCGAAATCCTGCATCTAACAATCAGGCAGACCCAATCTCTCAGTACCACCAGCTCAGTGCGCATAGTGAACACTTCCCCCATTTCCTCCTGGGAATGAAAAGGTTTTCTTTTACTATCCAATGTACGAAAAAACGATCGATCACAATGGAGTCAGGATGGCAAAAATGTCAATCGCATTTCATATACACAAGCCAAATAAAAAAAACACCCGGTCATCGATCGCATCGCATATATACAAGTCAAGTAAAAAAAAATACCCGGTCATAGAAAACCAAACCAAAAGGATCTACTGTTTACTTTTTTCACACATTACCTCACACAAGCAATTTCATCATGAAGAACGTAAAGCTCTTATCGACATGGTGGACTGCAACACAAATCGGCGAAACTTGCAATAGCCGCAACATGTCCTACCAACCGACCAGATCGAAACTCAGAACAAAATCCGCCAAAAAAACTCTAGCAAAGCGCATCATTGACCACTTCGGACGTTCCACACCTCACCTATCAGATCAGATCCCACCCACCGATCAAAATATCGCTAAGCAAATTCTTCATCAAATCGCAATCGTTTCATCATTCATTCATTCATTAGTCTAAAGCAACATCACTGAGAGCAGACACTGCTCGTTTAATATCACAAAGCTGATGTATCGCTGATCGCAAGTAGGGATGGCAAAATCTGCTCTTTTCCAATCGCAGTGATCCACTGCGATTGCTCTTTTTCAATATCTGTGAAAAAGAGCAGCTCTTCCAATAGCAGTGATTTTTCCACCTCTATTATCCATGGTAGTGCGCAATTAAAAAAAAAGAGACAAAATAGTAATTTTCTGCGAAATCCTGCATCTAACAATCAGGCAGACCCAATCTCTCAGTACCACCAGCTCAGTGCGCATAGTGAACACTTTCCCCATTTCCTCCTGGGAATGAAAAGGTTTTCTTTTACTATCCAATGTACGAAAAAACGATCGAGCGCAATGGAGTCAGGATGGCAAAAATGTCAATCGCATTTCATATACACAAGCCAAATAAAAAAAATACCCGGTCATCGATCGCATAGCATATATACAAGTCGAATAAAAAAAAAACACCCGGTCATAGAAAACCAAACCAAAAGGGTCTACTGTTTACTTTTTTCACACATTACCTCACACAAGCAATTTCATCATGAAGAACGTAAAGCTCTTATCGACATGGTGGACTGCAACATAAATCGGCGAAACTTGCGATAGCCGCAACATGTCCTACCAACCGACCAGATCGAAACTCAGAACAAAAACCGCCAAAAAAACTCTAGCAAAGCGCATCATTGACCACTTCGGACGTTCCACACCTCACCTATCAGATCAGATCCCACCGACCAAAATATCGCTAAACAAATCCCTTATCATCGGACGTTCCACACCTCACCTATCAGATCAGATCTCACCGATCAAAATATCGCTAAACAAATCCCTTATCATCGGACGTTCCACACCTCACCTATCAGATCAGATCTCACCGATCAAAATATCGCTAAACAAATCCCTTATCATCGGACGTTCCACACCTCACCTATCAGATCAGATCCCACCGATCAAAATATCGCTAAACAAATTTCTTATCGTCGGACGTTCCACACCTAACCTATCAGATCAGATCTCACCGATCAAAATATCGCTAAACAAATCCCTTATCATCGGACGTTCCACACCTCACCTATCAGATTAGATCCCACCGACCAAAATATCGCTAAACAAATTCCTTATCATCGGACGTTCCACACCTCACCTATCAGATCAGATCCCACCGATCAAAATATCGCTAAACAAATTCCTTATCATCGGACGTTCCACACCTCACCTATCAGATCAGATCCCACCGACCAAAATATCGCTAAACAAATCCCTTATCATCGGACGTTCCACACCTCACCTATCAGATCAGATCCCACCGACCAAAATATCGCTAAACAAATCCCTTATCATCGGACGTTCCACACCTCACCTATCAGATCAGATCTCACCGATCAAAATATCGCTAAACAAATCCCTTATCATCGGACGTTCCACAGCTCACCTATCAGATCAGATCCCACCCACCGATCAAAATATCGCTAAGCAAATTCTTCATCAAATCGCAATCGTTTCATCTACATTCATTCATTCATTAGTCTAAAGCAATATCACTGAGAGCAGACACTGCTCGTTTAATATCACAGAGCTGATATATCGCTGATCGCAAGCGATATAACAGCAACGAAAGAGCAATCGAGAGCAATAGAGCAATCGAGAGCAATCGGAATAATAACGTTCAAGCGATATAACAGCAACGAAAGAGCAATCGAGAGCAATCGGAATAACAACGTTCAACCGATATAACAGCAACGAAAGAGCAATCGAGAGCAATCGAGAGCAATCGGAATAACAACGTTCAAGCGATATAACAGCAACGAAAGAGCAATCGAGAGCAATCGGAATAACGACGTTTGGGTAAAAATCGACTTCCATGGGTTTCGTTTCGGGATCTGATAAGAGCTTTACGTTGTTCATTGTTTGTGTGTGAGGTAGTGTCGTGTAAAAAAAACCAAAACAAAAGGGTCTTTTGTTTTGGTTTTCTACGACCGGTTGTTTTTTTTTTGTTATTTGGCTTGTATTTGTATATATGCGATGCGGTTGTATATATGCCATGCGATCGATGACTGGGTGGTGTTTTTTTTGTCTGGCTTGTGTATATGAAATGCTATTGACTTTTTTGTCGTGTGAAAAAAGAAAACCTTTTGTTTTGGTTTTCTATGACCGGTTGTTTTTTTTTTTGTTCTTTGGCTTGTATTTGTATATATGCGATGCGGTTGTATATATGCCATGCGATCGATGACTGGGTGATGTTTTTTTTGTCTGGCTTGTGTATATGAAATGCTATTGACTTTTTTGCCATCCTGACTCGATTGCGCTCGATCGTTTTTTCGTACATTGGATAGTAAAAGAAAATCTTTTCATTCCCAGGGGGAAATGGGGAAAGTGTTCACTATGCTGAGCTATGAGATTGAGTCTTGCCTGATTGATAGATGTAGGAAAATTACAATTTGCTTAGCGATCGATGTGGAATGCGTGAGTTGCGGGACTAATATGCGAGTGCGAACAAAAACTCTGGAATTTGTAGCGATGATCATTGCGGCAATTTTATTGGTGATAGAACGTAAGCAGTATGCATTTGCTCTGCTCTTCTAATCGCAGCTCTTTTAAATTTTGAATCGCAATATGCGATTGCTCTTTTCAAGTAGCAGTGAAAAAATCGCAGGTATGTGAAATAGCATACCATCTCTACCTATGCTGACAAAGTAATTGGTGAATACCAAGACGGATTTAGAGCTGGACGCTCGACCACGGACCAGATATTCTCAGTTAAACAGGTGCTGGGAATATAATATTGATGTGCACCAGATATTTGTTGACTTCAAGCAAGCATACGATAGTATCGACAGGCGCGTACTGTATAAAATCATGTTGGAGTTTGGAGTCCCACTGAAACTGGTCCGAGTGACAAGAATGACAATGACTGAGTCTTTGTCACAAGTCTGAGTAGAAAATGATCTGACTTCCAGTTTTAAAACAGACAACGGCCTTGAACAAGGTGACGGCCTCGAACCAATGCTTTTCAACTTAACACTCGAATATGTTGTTCGGAAACTTCCCGTTGACACCAAGGGAACACTATGCTTCAAATCCACACAACTCGTAGCATATGCCGACGAGATAGATATCCGTGCAAGATCTCTGGAGAGTGCTAAGGAAGTATTTGTAAACCTTGACTCGGTAGCAAGGGAAGTTGGACTACGTATTAATGAAAATAAAACAAAAATTATGACGCAAACTAGGAAAAAGACGCCAATCAGACAAAATATCACAGTAGGAGACTATAACCTAGAAAACGTAGACAACTTTATATACCTAGGGGCGAACCTATCGAAGGATGGAAGCGAGTCCATCGAAATTAAAAGAAGAATAATTATGGCAAGCAAGACTTATTATTCGGTACTTCCAATAATTAAAAACAAAAACGTACACAGGAAAACAAAACTTAAGTTATATAAAACGATTATACGACCTGTGCTATGCTATGGTAGCGAAACGTGGACATTAACTCAGGCGTCCGAAAAACTACTTAACGCCTTTGAAAGAAAGGTCCTCAGAAGAATCCTCGGGCCTGTGAGGGAAGACTCGATCTGGAGAATACGATACAATAGAGAATTGTATGCCATCTTCGACAATCCAGAAGTGTCAACCCTCATAAAATTTAAAAAGTTACAATGGGCTGGTCATGTGGAGCGGATGGATGACGGAAGAATTCCCAAACGCACACTAAAAGGGAAAGTCAACGGACAAAGACCGGTCCGAAAACCACGAAAGCGCTGGGAGGATTCGATTGACGCAGACAGCAAATCACTGCTAAGATTTTCAAACTGGAGGACGCGGTCACTGAACCGAGATGGATGGAGGCAAAGCATTCAGGAGGCCAAAGTCCGATTTGGGCTGTAGCGCCATCGTAAGTAAGTAAGTAAACAACAATGAAATGCCTCTGTAATTTTCGCAACGCAGACGATCACCCTTTTTGTGTACTGGACATATAATGCTCTTCCGCCAGTCATCGGGTAATTTTTCAGTTGTCCAGATTTATTAATTTAAATGTTCGACTGGTAAGCTCTGTTCCACCTTCTTTCAAGAGCTCTGCGGTTTGTAACCTTGTCTCATTTCGTTCACGGTATTAAATGCTGCTCGCACGTAATTTGTCTTCAGGTTTTCGTGCAATAATAAAATTTTGTCATTGTTAATTTTCCGTTGTTTTCGTCTGCAGATCTTCTTGGCGTCTCGCCTCAGCCGCTGATAGTTGTCTTCTCTAGCTCGTGTTCGTCTTTCGAGAAACAGTCGATAGGCTTCGTTTTTCTTGGCATTTCTGATCGAACCAGTCGTTTCGTTTTCTCCGCTCTACATGTCCTAATGCATATTCAGCTGCGCGCTGAATAATGTTTTGCCACATTTGGTCAATACTTTCTTCAGGCTCTGCCTGAGGTAATGCCCCAATATGTACTTTGATTGTGGTCATATATTCCACTTTTGTTGTGTCGTCCTTTAGTTTTTGTACATTGAGCTTTGGAGCCCAGCTCCTTTTAGTGTAACCCTTGTTAGCAGTTTATTTTACTTTTTTTTTTAATTTTATCTTGCTCGTTGTAATTACTTCGTTTTAATCGTTTGCTAATATCGTAATTGTTATTTGTACATACAATTTTCGCACCATTTTTATTTTGTAAATGGTGGCTTTACATTATTGGAGCTATCTGTGCTAGAGCTGTAATTAAATAAATAAATATTGAAATATTCGTGTACATATGTACAAACCAGTACCAGATGAGCTACCCCTATGATGATTTTCCTGTTGAGTCTTTTGGATGCACAATAAATTTGGTTCGACGGAACGGATTTGATCAGTAAAACTGTCAAGAATTAAATCGATCCGTAATTTGATGATGTAGAGGCAATTTTGGAATTGGGTATTATTTCAAAGAACATACTGTGCCGCAAGCGATCGGCAATTTCACAGGCGTGACCGAGGACTGTTTACGAAGTTCGTCCAGCGATGACGAATCAGAAGACAGCGATGTAGATGTAGTAGAAGAAAATAGTTTTTAACTTAAATAGATAAAACGACTGATTAAACATTAAAATTAAAACTTAAAATTTTTACGCCATTGCATATATATTATAATGACTGTAAGTCATTAAGGATTTTGTTGGTTAATGGTTTTTCCTTCGTCCCGTTCCCAAAGACTGTTTTCTACAACTGTATGGGTTGTGATAACATTACCCAACTCCGACTTAGCTGGCCAGAGTGGAATGGTTACAAATAATTGACCCATACAGGTGTGGATTTATAGATGTACCCTCTTGAGAAGGTTAACCACCTTTTATTGAAAAAGAAATAAAAAATATTTATTAAATAAAACAAAAACAGAATTCAGTCCTAAAGTATTTAAAATTGCTTTCTAATTACAATAGTTACTTAAGATTATAGTAGATTACATGAAAACATTCCTCCTTGTATCTTGGCATTGAAAATAAGATGTACCTCTAGAGGCATTACAAAAAATTTACTCTTTGATATACAAATGCATATGCAAAAGAACTAATTTTTTGTCATCATGCTAGAGTAGCTATAAAAATGTTTTATACGAAAGTTGAAGAACTTCAAATTGGCAACACTGTTTTCTGTGGCAACCCATTTGATAGTTCCCGGTTGTTTTGGGGTTATTGTAATTTGGCAATTCATCGTAAAAATAATATTTAGCAGTATTATTAGCATTCAAAAAATCAACTGATTACCTTCACCCGTTCTATCCCCTCCTATACTTCTTCTAAAATGGCACTACAGCCCAAATTGGACCTTGACCTCCTGAGATTCAGGCTCCTTAACATTTTTTTCATTACTAATTGTGGAAGGGTTGTTAGCTTTTCGCACAACCCTCTTTCTACGAATTTTTCATTTTTGTAGATTAAGGTGACCAAGGTATATCCAAGCAGGCAATGTGCTGAAATTATATATTGCGTCGATCGGGATTTGAACTCACGACCTTCGCATTACAAGACTAATACGCTACCCACTAGACTACACCCTAGCTCCCCTCCTATACAATGTGACATAATTTCACAACTTACAAAAAAATCAATTTTCTTGAAAATTATGAATGTTCTTGGTTTCAAATTTGAGAGACGTCAATACCATAAAGTTCGTAGTTGTTGCTAAAAATCACTAAGGCCCCTCTCTTCTTCTACTACATCCCCTACAAACCGCACACTTTCACTATATCAAATATACAACATTTTTCTGTTTTAATCAATTTTTGAAACTTAATTCTTGTAAAAAAAAAACATTTGTATAACTACTGCAGCATGATGTGAAAAATATTAATTCAGTGCTGTCACTCCTTCTACCACTCCCCATACAAAATTTCATAAGATCACAAAAATTTCAAATTCATCTAAAGTATCGTATGATTGGGCGTTAAGCGCAATCGCAGTCCCGTTATGTGTGTACATATATGACTTCGAACATGGTGTGCGAAATGTTTCGTGCTGAATTTAAAGTTTGTAGCTTTCATAGTTTTCAAGAAAATTGGATATTGAGAAGTGAAAGGGTTCGGATGAAACTGCTAATCACCATGCTTTGTTCCAATTTTAAAGTCATCATCAATGGCGCGACAGCCCAAATCGGGCCCTGGCCTCCTGAAGTCGTCGCCTCCAATCGTCTCGATCCAAAGACCGCGTCCTCCAGCTGCTAATTTTTAGAATGGCTTTGCTGTCTTCATCAACCGAGTCTTCCCATCGCTTGCGTGGTTTGCCTACTGGCCGATTACCACTCGCTTTGCCTTTAAGAGCACGTTTGGGGATTCTTCTGTCTTCCATTCGCTCTACATGGCCAGCCCACTGCAGTTTACGTAACTTGATGAACTTTGAAGCTTCTGGCTCGTCGTAGAGTTGATACAACTCATGGTTGTATCTTATTCGCCATTCCGTTCCTTCCTTCACAGGTCCCAAAATTCTTCGGAGGACCTTTCTTTCGAATGCGTTAACTGCTTTTTCGAAAGTTCGCGTTAATGTCCACGTCTCGCTGCCATAACAGAGCACAGGTCGTATAATAGTTTTATAAATCCGCAGCTTATTGTTCCTGTGCACTTTCTTGGATTTCATTATTGGAAGTACCGAATAATACGTCTAATTTGCTAGTATTATCCGTCGTTTGATTTCGTCTGTTTCATTACCGTCCTTTGCTAGATTAGCCCCAAGATATATGAAGTTGTCCACACTCTCCAAATTATATTCCGCAATTGTTCTGTTTTGTCTGATTGGCGTTCTCCTTCTTGTTTGCGTCATTACTTTTGTTTTGCTTTCATTAATGCGCAACCCGACTTCTTTTGCGGCGGAGTCAAGATTGACAAATACCTCCTTAGCACTAGGGAAGGATCTTGCTAGAATGTTAATGTCGTCAGCGTATGCTACTAGTTGGGTGGACTTGAATAGTAGTGTCCCGTTGGTGTCGACTGGGATTTTTCGGACGACATACTCTAGTGCCAAGTTGAAAAGCATAGGAGCTAGACCATCTCCCTGCTTTAAACCACATTCCGTTCGAAAGCTGGTTGTGGAATCGGTTTGTATTCTCACTTGGGATTCAGTGTTCGTCATTGTGAGTCTTGTTAGTCGGACTAGTTTTGGAGGAATTCCAAAGTCAAGCATGATTTGGTACAGTACGCTCCTGTCGATACTGTCGTATGCTTGTTTAAAATCTACGAATATTTGGTGCACGTCTGTGTTATATTCCCAGCATTTCTCAAGCACCTGTTTCACCGAGAATATCTGGTCTGTTGTAGATCGTCCGGTTCTGAATCCGCCTTGGTATTCGCCAATTATTTGATTAGTATAGGGCTTAAGACGACGTTCAATTATTTTTGTCAGTATTTTATAGGACGTACACAGCAGTGATATACCTCTGTAGTTCTCACAGCAGAGTTTGTCTCCTTTCTTGTAAATTGGACATATAATGCTTTTTCGCCAGTCGTCGGGTATGATTTCCTCTATCCAAATTTTGCATATCATGCTGTGCAGTATTTCAGCGACACAGTTTCCACCGTTTTTCAGAAGTTCAGCTGGTATTTCGTCAATTCCCGGCGCTTTGTTTCGTTTTTGGTCACATAGGGCTGCTTTGATTTCAGCAAGCGTGGGTGGTGTCGATGATGGTTCATCTTCGGCAGTTGAGACTTGAATTGAAATGTTGTCTGTCGTTATCGGTGCTACTGGGATGGGATTCAAAAGATGTTCGAAGTATGAAGCCCATCTCCTTTTGATTTCTTCTGTGTCGCTGATGATATTGCCCTCTGCGTCTTTGCAGAGACTGGTTTTTGGTTTATATCCCTTTTTCAAGTCTTTTACTATGGCGTATGCGTCCCGCGTATTATTTTTTCTCATGTCGTCGTCCATTTTTTGTATCTTGTCATTGTGGTACTTCCTTTGTTTTCGTCTGCAGGTCTTTTTCACATATCGCCTAAGCTCGTCATATCTTTCTTTTTTGGCTCGTGTTGGTCGTTCAGTAAAAATTTTGTAAGCTTCGTTCTTTCTATCTATTGCGTCGCGACATTCTTGGTCGAACCAAGGGCAATGTGCTGAAATTATATATTGCGTCGATCGGGATTTGAACTCACGACCTTCGCATTACAAGACTAATACGCTACCCACTAGACTACACCCTAGCTCCCCTCCTATACAATGTGACATAATTTCACAACTTACAAAAAAATCAATTTTCTTGAAAATTATGAATGTTCTTGGTTTCAAATTTGAGAGACGTCAATACCATAAAGTTCGTAGTTGTTACTAAAAATCACTAAGGCCCCTCTCTTCTTCTACTACATCCCCTACAAACCGCACACTTTCACTATATCAAATATACAACATTTTTCTGTTTTAATCAATTTTTGAAACTTAATTCTTGTAAAAAAAAACATTTGTATAACTACTGCAGCATGATGTGAAAAATATTAATTCAGTGCTGTCACTCCTTCTACCACTCCCCATACAAAATTTCATAAGATCACAAAAATTTCAAATTCATCTAAAGTATCGTATGATTGGGCGTTAAGCGCAATCGTAGTCCCGTTATGTGTGTACATATATGACTTCGAACATGGTGTGCGAAATGTTTCGTGCTGAATTTAAAGTTTGTAGCTTTCATAGTTTTCAAGAAAATTGGATATTGAGAAGTGAAAGGGTTCGGATGAAACTGCTAATCACCATGCTTTGTTTCAATTTTAAAGTCGGTAGCTCTTATATGTTTCTTGAATTTTCAATACAAAATTTATATGGGAGAGGGTAGACGGAGTGAAGCGAAGTTGATATTTTTCTTTGGATTTATGTATTTCAATTAGTAAGAGACAAATTCTTGCAAAATTTGAAGTTTCTGCTTTTATTCACCAAAATAATGTATTTGTATGGGGAGTGGTAGAAGGGGTATACCAATCAAAACAAAATTTTTCGAAGTTAATTATATCCGCATTGTTTGCCTTGCTGAAAATTTCAAGTCGATGACTTTGACAGTTTCAAAGAAAAATAATTTAATTGATGTTTAAAAATTTTGTGAAAGGGTGGCTAATGGAGTAGAGTGAAGTTGATAATTTTTCAAAATTGATAGTAATCATAATCGCAATAAATCTGACAAAAAAAATCGTATTTTTTAACTTACCTAGTTTCAATGGGAATCGAAAAAACGCAATTTTCTAAATTGAATATTTGTATGGGAGGGGGTAGAGGAAGGGTGAGAAGGTGATCGGATAAATTACTTTACTATTTTAATCATAAAGTATTGTGATCGATTTGGAAAAAAAAAAAATTTGCTACCATGAAATTTTTTTTTTTTCGCGTTTCATGACTAAAATAGTCTAAAAATGCAAACAAAAAAAAAATCTGTCTGTACACCGCACACATTAACTCCCAAACCCTTCAAGATAGAAAGTTCATTTTTTGGGGGGATTGTAGTTGCAGATCTTAGGCGGACACCTATTTTAGGGGGTGTAAGGGTTCAGGAGGAGGCGTGGGGAGCGCTTAAGCCGAAAAATACGAATTCAAATATATCAACCATGGCCACAGCTAGGAAGCTAAAAATCGATATACATATAAAAGGGCTTGTGGGACAACTTTTAAAATTAATCTAATTTTTTTATCCATTGGGGTGCAAAAAGGGGGGCTAAAAACCAATTGTCGGCCGAATTTCTTTTTCAAATGATTATATCTTCGAAATTATTTAGCATGAAAACTTTATATTTTTAGATCATTAAGGTGGCATATAGATCCACTGGAATCAGCTTACATAGAGTCTAATTATTGTAAGGGGGAGGATGCAAGGAAAAACACTTTTAATCAATATCTCGGATATTTGTTGAGCTATTTAATTGAAACTTAGTACTTATATTAAGCTCTACTAGAAAAATACGAGCAAAATATAACATTTCGACAAAATAGTAGTGGGGAAAAATGGAGAGCATTGTACTTTCCAAAATTTCAAACCATTATATCTCAAAACTGAGTGCAGATATCAAATTCAAATTTTGTCAAATTGTAGAACTACATACTTTTGAATTTTGGTAAAAGTTTTACGTCAGGAAGGGAGGGAGGTGGTAAGCAAAAATGTCGAAAATTTTGAGTGATTTTTTTAGGGCTCTGGTAAGAGATACAAAGTTTAAATTTTCCATGTGGATACATCTATTTGTTGTACATACAGAAATAAATATAATAAAAATTCCACAATTGTTATGCAACGACCCCTCTGGTCTAACGTGCACAAGGTGTTTCATGTGCAATGGAAAAAACTGAAATTTTTTGAATGACATTATATTCTACCTTGAAAATTTGCAAAATGCATTTAAAAAAAATCTCTAAAAGAATGAAATATTAACTGGATACCTATCAAACTTTCACTCCCTCCCATACAAAATTATTTTTTCGACCATTTTTAAGAAAGCAATTATCACCTAACTACTAAAAGCTATCAATTTGAAATTTTGCACAAAAATTTGAAAATGAACTGCGTCAAAAGTTTTGAGATCGCACTTGCCCTTCTACCCCATACAAAAGTATGATTTCGACCAATTTCAATAAATCAACTACTAGGCAACAAATTAAAAGATACGAACTTGAAATTTTGTACGGTCACCTTACAAGATAAATGAAATAAAACTGTATCACAAGTTTTACGATTCCCTTACCTCCTCTATCCTCTCCCATACAAATGATTGGCTTCGTGAATGTAAAATACACCAAATTTTATGAAAATTCTATGCAACTTAGTCTATGAAACTAAAATTCTACACAAAAAATATTGGACGTAATTGAAGAAATCAATTGAAAAATTATTGACATCGACCCACTCTTAATATCAGCCCTCCCTCATAAAAACCCAAACTTGAATAAACGAATGGAATATTGATTACATGTACTGGAGCTATTGATCGTATTCGCAATTAAGTGTTAAATTGGCAGCATCTCTGCCTTAAAGGGGTTCCACTTGTGAAAGGGGGTTCCACTTAGTCTTCACTAGCCACTCTAACTTACTATTGACTTTCCCTGCATCTTTAACTTGTCCCAAAAATATTAAAGTTGCAGTCGACTTGTTGGCAGTTTGTTTTTTTGCTACTGATATTCACATTGTTATACGATTACCTAATTTTCAAGTCAATAGCTTTAATAGTTTTCGAGAAAAATTAATTTTTTGAAATTTCGAAATTTCATGAAATCTGCTTAGGACTGGGTAGAAGGAGTGGGGATATAGCCCGTTTAGGAATTTAAAATTTATTATCCTCTAGATGAAATCTGAGAGTATATTGTGTTTGCCTTACCGTTTGTAACGCTAAGAAATAATGCTCGCACAGAGCCGCCAAGGGTACAGAAATATTTGTTATCTCTCAAAAACCTCGATTCCGAGTTGCTGTCTGTCCGTCTGTCTACAACATAACTCTCGAACGCTTTGAGCTATTGTGCTGAAACTTGTTGTGTGTCATTTTTAACAAAAAAGTAACTTTAAATTCGTGAACGGGCCACATCCTCCACTTCTTCTACCTCCTCCCATACAAATTTCATGAAATTTCAATATTTAAAGAAATGATTTTTCTCCGAAACAATTTTAGCTATTGACTTGAAAATTAGGTCATAGTATAATGATATAAATATCATTAATCTCAAGAAATATTGATCTGATCTCCTTGCTCCTTCTACCACCTCCCATACAAATGCATAATTTTCAAAAATGCATTTATTCGGTTTGCATTGCAACTAGCAAAGCTTGGAACTAGTTTTGGAAAAAACTATCAACTTAGCCTCACTCCTTCTACCCCTTCCCATACCAATTTCACGAAATTTCGGAATTTCAATTAAATTAGTTTTCTTCAAAACCGTCAAAGCTATCAACTTTAAAATTTGAGAAAATTATACTATTTTAAATATAATCGATGTCAAAAAATTTGGTTTTGATTCGGATATTTCTTCTACTCGCTCCCATACAAATGCAGAATTTTGGTAAATGCATTTAATCGATTTTCATAGAAACTAGAAGAAGTAGAAACGTGAAATTTTGCCAGAATTTGTCCCTTAATAATTGTAATAAATGCTAAAAAATATCGCCTTCACCTCACTCCTTCTACCACCTCCCATACAAATTTTTGTATTGGAAGTTCAAGAAAAGCTTTTCTCCGTCGAACATATGAGAGCTATCGACTTCAAAATATGATTAGGATGTTGATAAGCAGATTCAAAATCTCCCACTTTGGCTGCCACCTCCCATACAAATACCATAAATTGAGACAAAAATTGTTCAATTTCCTCGAAAATTATGAAAGCAAGAAACTTTAAATTCAGCATGAAATATTTTATATACTACGTTCAGTGTTACATACAAAAATTACAAACCTCTCCCTCTGCTTTTACCACCTCTTAAACAAAAGGTAGGAAGTAAGTATTTCATCTAGAGTATCATATGATTGGGCTTTACGCCCAATCATAATTCTGTTATGTTTTTTCACTAAAAATGACACTCGGAAATTTCAGCACGACAGCTCAAAGCATTCGAGCTATGTTGTAGAGAGATGGATGGACAGACAGACGAACAGACGGTCACTCTGCATTGAAATCGAGGTTTTTGAGGTTTTGAGGTTTTTGGCGACTCTGTGTGAGCATTATTTCTTAGCGTTACAAACGGTAAGGTAAACACAATTACTCTCTTCATCTAGAGCATAATTGGCGATCACAACGAATTTATTTACAAACAATGAATTACCTATTCTGAACTCGCCATTACATTGCAAAGTCGTGCTAAGCTGTCTAAGCCTGGTCTTTAGATACGTCAATCAGAATATGGAAATAGCTAATACAATGAACTTGTTATTTCTTTCCCAATTATAGATTAATATTTAAACATCTATTTTGATTAGACATACTTTCTACATCTATAATTTAATTAGTGCTATCATTTAATCTTTTATAAGTTACCTTCATCTAAGTGCATGTTTATACTCGTATTATCAAATATTATTTTGAAATTCTTATATACAATATAAATTTAATTTGTTATCATTTGACAGTAATGTTGATTTTTCGAAATTTGAGGCGGCATACAGGTTCACTAAAATCAGCTTAGAGGGAGATTAATTATTGTAAGTGGGAGGGTCAGGGGAAAGGGGCAAAGAAAAGCGCTAAAAATGAATAGATCGACTATCTCTTAAGCTATGTATTAAGCTATTCTAGCGGAATATGAGAAAAATATAACATTTGAACATAATAGTAGTGGAGGGAAATGGGGAGCATTTCAAAAATGGCGTACTTTTCAAAATTACAAACCGCTATATCTCAAAACTGAGTACAGATATCAAATTGAAATTTTGTCAGATTGTAGAACTATATAGTTTTCAATATCGGTGAAAATTTTAAGTTGGGAGATGTAAGGGGAGGGAGGTGGTAAGCAAAAATGTCGTAAACTTTGAGTGATTTTTTTAGGGCTATGGTGGAAGATACAAAGTATAAATTCTGCATGTCGATAAATCTATTTGATATACATAGAAAAAAAATAATAATTTTTTCTACTATTGTTATGCACCGACTGCCCTGGTCTAACGTTCACAAGGTGTTTTATCTGCAATCAAAAAAAAAACTGAAAATTTTTGAATAAAATTTTAAGGAATAAACTTGAAAATTTGTGAAGTGCTTTTAAAAAAATTCCGAAATGTATGAAATTTTAACTGGTCGAATATCTTCAAAACTTCTACTCTCTCCCATCCAAAATTATTTTTTCGACCATTTTGAAGAAATCAAGTATCACCTAACTATTTAAAGCTATCAATTTGGGATTTGAAACGAAATTGCGTCAAAAGTTTTAAGATCGCGCTTGCTCTTCTACCTCCTCCCATATAAAAGTATGATTTCGACCAATTTTAATAAATCAACTAATAACCAACATATTAAAATCTGTTTGTAGCTTTTTTGTACGAGCACCTTACAAGAGTAATGAAATAAAACTGCATCACAAATTTTACGATTCCCTGACCGCCTCTACCCCTCCCATACCAATGATTGGTTTCGTGAATGTAAAATGCTCCGAATCTTATGAAAATTCTATGCAACCTCGCCTATTCTATACGGAAAATATTGGACGTGATTCAAGCAATCAGTTAAGTACTATACTATAACCACTCCCCTTACAAAAACCCACACTTGCATAAATAAACGAATGAAATATTGATTACATGTACTGGAGCTATTGATCGTATCCGCAATTAAGTGTTAAATTGACAACAGCCCTGCCCATGAGCCCCCTTTCACCTAGTCTTCCTTAAAGACTCTAAGCTGCATATTGATTTTCCATGCATCTTCAACTTGTCTCAAGAATGATAAAGTTGCCAACGATTTGTTGGTAGCTAATTTATGGTTGCAGATGTAGCTCGACATCTTTAGTCATGATCTTCATCATGGTAACAGAATGTACATAGAATCCAATTTTTGGCCTGAATAAATTTGGGTTAGATGGCTTTTGAATGATGAGCTCTGCACACATAATTTGTATTTGGTTCTCGAACTCGCACAAATCTGAAAAATAACTGAGAAATGAAAATCCGACTTACACCAGTGAACTGTAGTCAACTAAATAATGTCAGATTCATCGACTATTGAAAGGCGATTATTTGGGCTAATATTTTCACCAGGAATCTTTTTGTTTTAAAGAGTTCGATAAAAGTCCACGTTTACTGGATACTTTATCAGTAATTAATAATAACGAGAACTTTATTTATGATGGTAGTCTTAAGATGGACTTAACATTATTATCTACAAAATTTATCGAATAAATCATAATAATAATCTTTGCAATCGATTTAAAGTGACATTTCTTGCTTTGTTCTTTTCCTATAAATATGAAAAGAAAATCAATGGAAATCAGTTCGATCGAAACGTCTGAACAATGAAGGTCGCTATAGTTTTTGCACTAACAATCGTTGCCGTTCTCGGTAAGGAAATCCCTCGTTTGGGCTTTCCATCCTTCGAGTATTCGGAAGTCACTGGTCGCGTAGTTGGAGGCAAGGAAGCCACTCGTAACAGTGCGAAATACATTGTATCAATGCAGAGACAAGGATCTCACTTCTGCGGTGGATCTATTATTCGTTCGGATGTCATCTTAACAGCTGCACATTGTATGGTCTATCCGAGTTTCGACCTTGTTGCTGGTCTTCATACTCTGGGAACTGGTACATCACAAAAACGCGCTAGCAAGACAATTATCAAGCACAAATCGTATGGTGGTGGTGTTGGTCCATACGATATTGCGTTGGTAGTCGTCGATAGGCCCTTCACCTACGACTCTACTGTTCAACCGATTAATCTTCCCGCAAAGGGTGCTATCCATTCTGGACAAGTTACTCTGTTTGGATGGGGAAGCGTATCAACTACGAATACCGCGAGCATGCCGAAAAATTTGCAAACTATCGACAAACCTATCGTTGAGTACAGTGCATGCGAAAGGGCATTGGGAGGTGCAGGAGCCAGCCCACTTCGTTCGTCCAATCTTTGTACGGGCCCATTGACCGGAGGAGTGTCCGCATGCAGTGGAGATTCTGGTGGTCCATTGGTTCAAAACAACCAAATTGTCGGAGTCGTTTCATGGGGTTACATTCCTTGCGGAAGCGTTAATCGTCCATCGGTCTACACTCGCACCTCCGAGTTCATTGACTGGATTAATACAAATATGCCTTAACTTTAATAAGTTGGCTATGTGAAATTAAAGAATTTGTCTTTGATATTCGAAATATATTGTTTTCTTATTGTTTTCTAAGACTGTTTTCAGCTATCTTGAATCAAGATCGCCATTTTCAGAGTTTTGGCCGATTTTCACTGTCTTTCTCGATTGTTTCGAAGCGGTGAAAAGTATAACAAAGTGCATAGCATAATTAATACGAAATCAACAGGCCCAGAAGAAATAACCAACTTTATTTAAAAACATAACAGAATTATGATTGGGCTAAAATCCCAATCATATGATACTCTAGATGAGATGGAAATGACTTTAATATACCGGAAAATATGTCATCTCAAATTCTTCCGAATAGTGAATAGACACTTTTGCATGGGAGGTGGTAAAAGTAGAGGGGGGTGTTTGTATTTTCCGTGTATGACACCGAACATGCACAATATTTTTTGCATGCCATGTAAAGTTTATAGTTTTCACTATTTTTAAAGTAATTGATCTTAGTTTTCCTAGATTTTGGGGCATTTGTATGGGAGGTGGCAGAGAAAGTGGAGCGTTTAAGATAATTTTGAAACTGCTTATCATCATCCTTATCACCATGGCTTGATTTAATTTCAAAGTCGATAGCTCTCATATACTTGCAGAAGAAATGTTTTTCTGGAATTTATAATACAGATATTTGTATGGGAGGTGGTAGAAGGAGTGAAGCGGAGCTGATAATTTTTTCTAAGACTTATTTTAATTATTAAGAAACGAATTCTGGCAAAATTTTAAGTTTGTACTTTTTCTAGTTTGAATGGAAATCGATAAAATGCATTTAACAAAAATTATGCATTTGTATGGGAGGGGGTAGAAGGAGTGTACCGATTAAAACAAAACTTTTTTGCGTTATTAATATATCTATTTGTATACTATGTACAAAAAATCAAGTTGATAGCCTTAACAGTTTCGAAGAAAAATAATTTAATTTAAATTTCAAAATTTTGTGAAATTTGTATGGGAGGGGGTAGAAGGAGTGAGGTGAAGTTCATAATTATTTTTAAAATAAATTGCAATTATAATAAAATTAGTTCTGACAAAATTTCGTCCTTTTAGCTTTAGTAGTTTCAATGAAAATCGAAAATATGTATTTTTCAAAATTGTCCATTTGTATGGGACGGGGTAGAAGGAGTAAGAGGATTGGGTTAATATTCCGTGATATTAATGACATTTATATCGTAATACTTTGACCTAATTTTCAAGACAATCGCTGAAACGCTTTCGGAGAAAATTCAATTTCTTTAAATTTCGAAATTTCTTGAAATTTGTATGGGAGGGGGTAGAAGGGGTGGGGGGATGTGGCCCGTTCACGAACTTAAATTTAGTTTTTTGCTAAAAATGATATACAAAAAATTTCAGCACGATAGGTCAATGCTATCGAGAGTTATGTTGTAGACAGACTGACAGACGGACAGACAGCAACTCGGAATCGAAGTTTTTGAGCGACAACAAATATTTCTGTACCCTTGGCGGCTTTGTGCGAGCATTATTTCTTAGTGTTACAAACGGTAAGGCAAACACAATATATTCTCAGATTTCATCTAGAGTATAAACATAGCAGGACAGGAAATTTTGTAGGGGAACCGGTCGATGGGGTGACGACATTGAACTAATTTTTTCACATCACGCTAAAGTTGCTATCAAAATGTTTTATGGAAAATTTAGGATTCACAAATTTGATAGGAACTGAGAAAATTAGTGTATTGTATAATTGTGTAGTTTGTATGGGAGGTGATAGAAGGAGGGGCGAGTTTTTAATGACTTTTCAGAAACAATTATAAACATCATGCTTTTGACATGTTTTAAATTGCAGATCAGTAGCATTCATACTTTTCAGGAAAACTGATTTTTTGCGAAGTTGTGCAATTGTGTCATATTATATGGGAGAAGGTAGAAAGGGTGTATCTAATCGTCTAATATTTGTTGGTCTTACTAATAATTCTGAATAAATATTTAGTGCAAAATTTCAGCTCGAAAATTTTATACGTACTGAGTAAATTTTTTTACAGTATTTCATGAAAAAGTGCAGTTAATATGGGAGGTGGTGGAAGGAACTTTTATACGGTAGATTGATGTCACCATAAAAGTATTACATTCCAAATTTCATATCAAGAACATTTTTACTTTTCGAGCAAATTCGGATATTGTCAAATTCCAAAATTGTGTCATTTTGTATGAAGTAGGGGTAAAGCTAATCGTCTAATTTCATCTCGATAAATTTTATACGCACTGAGGAAATTGGTTTATAGCATTTCATGAAAAAGTGCAGTTTATATGAAAGGTGGTGGAAGGAGGGGAAGGGCACAAATAAGTTTTATGTAGTAGATTGATATCATAATAAAAGTGTTACATTTTTGAGCAAATGTGGATATTGTCGAATTGCGAAATTGTGTCATTTTGTATGGGATAGGTTAGAATGGGTGTAGCGATTTGACCCGTTCACGACTCCGCCTTACTCCTTTTTCAAAAATTATGTGTACAAAATTTAGGCTCTCTAGGTTAACGCGTTCTAAAGCTAGAGAGAACACGGACGGATAGACAGACGGACGGACGGACGGGCAGACAGACGGACGGGCAGACAGACG
Organism: Chorisops tibialis; assembly: GCA_963669355.1. Taxonomy (NCBI): domain Eukaryota; kingdom Metazoa; phylum Arthropoda; class Insecta; order Diptera; family Stratiomyidae; genus Chorisops; species Chorisops tibialis. The sequence continues at coordinate 275,038,952 of OY770262.1, forward strand.
GACGGATGGACATCCGGTTTTGAGATTTTTGAGTGATTATATGAACTTCTGTATCATTCATTTTTTTCCGAGCCTTATTTTTTAGCGTTACAAACTATGTGGCAAGCTTATGATACTCTCAAATTTAATCTAAAATATAAACATTAGAATTTTGATTGGGGGTAAAGCGATACTCCAGTTTTTTTTTACGGCACCGACTATAACTTAGGGGATCACCCTTTAATTCATGCCAAACTCTGTCAAAAGCTTTTGCAATGTGAAGTGCGAGAACTTGATATTCGCCATATATATGTAAGCATGAGTTCCAACGCTCTGTCAACTAGACTAAAAGATCCTCAGTCGACCGTCCAGAACGGAACACATACTAACGATTTTACCATTGATAGCAGTTTTCATTGCTTTCGCGAGTACTGAAGTAATGGCTATTGGGCGGTAGTTGATGGGGTTCGCTTTGCTTCCTTTCCGTATACCGTCTGGACCAGCAGTTTTCTGGATATTGAGCCCTTTAAGGATCTGAAAAATAAGTCTCGTGCGAAAATATAGTGCAGGCAGTGAGAAACCGGCGATTGGTTTGATGGTGGAAGGCAAGAGTTTCTAGTGAAACTTGCTGCTAGTAAGTTGACTTTTCTCTAGGATCAAACACGTTACGATCGCCATCAACTAGAAGAGATATTCATGAAATTGTTGTTGACATCTTACATTCCACCACTACTTCTACCCCTCCCACACTCATGAAATTTCGAAATTTTGAGAAATTGATTTTTCTTCGAAACTGTTTAAGGTATCATCTTAATTTTTGGACCAAAGTATAACAATACATATATCATTAACATCACAAAATATTGATCCAATCCCTTCACTCCTTCTACCTCCTCCCGTACAAATGCAGAATTTTCAAAATGTATTAATTCGATTTTCGTTGAAGTTGGCAAAGCTAAATAAACAAATTTTTGCTAGTGTTAATTTCATTACAATTTTATCCAGTTTTTAAAACAAAATCATCGACTTCACTTTATGCCTTCTACCCCCTTCCATACAAATTTCACGAAATTTTGATATTTTAATTATACTCCTTGTACCACCTCCCATACAAATGCATAATTTTGGTAAATGCATTATAAAGATTTCCATTAAAACTAGAAAAATTGCAAGCATGAAATTTTACTAGAATTTGTGCATTAATAATTCCAGTAAATACAAAAAAAATTATTAGTTTCGCTTCACTCCTCCTACCCCCTCCCATACAAATGTCTACAATATAAATTCAAGAAAAGCATTTCTCCTTCGAATATATGAGAGCTATCGACTTTGAAATTTAAACAGAGCATGTTGATAAAGATGTTGATGAACAGTTTCAAAATATTATAAGAACCTCCACTTTCTCTACCACCTCCCATACAAATGACCCATTTTCAAGAATACTCTGTCCAATTTCTTTTAAAATAATAAAAACTACAAATTTTAAATTCAGCGCGAAACATTTTGCATGCCACGTTTGGTGCCATATACAAAAATTACAAACCTCCCCCCTCTGCTTCTCCCACCTCCCATACAGAGGTCAATATACACTATTCGAAAGAATTTGAGATGACATATTTTCCGGAACATTAAAAACTTTTCTTATTTCATTTAGAGTATCGTATGATTGGCCTTTACGCCCAATCATAATATTGTTAGCTAGGGTGTAGCCTAATGGGTAGCGTGTTGGTTTACAATGCAAAGTTTGTGAGTTCGAATCCCGGTCAACGCATAATTCCAGCATGCTGCCTGCTTAGGTATACCTTGATTACCCCAATCTACGAAAATGAAAAATTCGCAGATAGAGGGTTGTGCGAGGAGCAACAACTCGACTAATCGAGCATGAAACGATTCTCTTGCTTGAACAAATATATATCGACAATAAATATGAACAATTATCTGCGGTCATTCCACACCTTTGAATCGATTTTAGTGGCTTCTATCGGTCGGTATAGTAGTTCATCTTTCAATTTGTCACAGCAGATGGCGAAATAGTTAACTCTCAATAATGTGTTGAGTATTGAAAACCCTTAAGTCCTATCTACTTCTACAATGGCACTACGGCACAAATCGGGCCTTGGCCTCCTAACCTTCAGGTTTCTTAACATTTTTCATTACATATTGTGGAAGGGTTGGTAGCCCTTCGCACAACCCTCTTTCTACGATTTTTTTTAATTTTCGTAGATTGAGGTGACCAAGGTATATCCAAGCAGGTAGTGCGCAGAAATTATATTACGTCATTACGTTACGTTTACATTGTAAGACCAGCACGCCACCCACTAGCTTAAGCCCAATGCTGATTGTAATTGGTGAATACCAAGTCCGATTTATAACTGGACGATCGACCACGGACCAGATATTCTCAGTTAAGCCGATGCAAGAAAAGTGCTGTGACTATAATTTTGATGTGTACAGATATTTGTTGACTTCAAGCAAGCATACGACAGTATCGACAGACGCGTACTGTTTAAAATTTATAGTTTGAAGTCTCACTGAAACTAGTTCGGCTTAACGATGATCGAGTCTTTGTCATAAGTCAGAGTACAAAGTGATCTGATTTTTAGTTTTAGAGGTGTCAGCGGCCAAAAACAAGTGGACGGCCTAGCACCAAAGCTTTTCAACTTGAGAATCGAATATGTCGTTCGTAAACTTCCCGTTCACACCAAGGGAACACTATGTTTCAAAACCACACAACTCGTAGCAAATACCGATGAAATAGATATCCTTGTAAGATTTCTGGAGAGTGCTAAAGAAGTATTTGTAAGCCTTGACTCGGTAGCAAGGGAAGCTGGACTACGTATTAAAATAAAACAAAAATATGAAAAAGATGCCAATCAGACAAAATATTACAGTAGGAGACTATAACCTAGAAAGCGTGGACAATTTTGCATACCTATGGGCAAACTTATCAAAGGATGGAAGCGAACCGTGTTATTCAGTACTTCCAATAACTAAGGAAGACCAAACTAAGAATATATAAAACAATTATAAAACCTTCTATTGCAGTGAAACAACGTTAACTCAGCCATCCGAAAAATTACAGAACACCTTCGAAAGAAAGGTCCTCAAAAGAATCCACGAACCTATTAGTGAAGACGATCTGGAGAATATAATACGGTAGAGAATTGTATGTTATTTTCGATAATCCAGAAGTGTCAACCCTCATAAAATGTATGAAACTATAATGGGGATGACGGAAGAATTCCCAAGCGCACACTGAAAGGAAAAGTCAAAGGACAAAGACCGGTCGGAAAACCACGGAAGCGATGACTGCAAATTACTTCTAAGATTCTCAAACTGGAGGACGCGGTCACTGAATCGAGATGGAGGCGAAGCAAACTGAAGGCATGGTGCGATTTAGGCTGTTATGCCACCTTAAATAAGTAATTAAGTGTTAAGTACTCAATTTGAATTTGATAAATGTTTTGCTTACTGAGAAAATTGGTTCATAGTATTTCATGAAATAGCGCAGTTTCTATTGGAGGTGGTGGAAGGAGTCGAGGGACTAAAATAATTCCTATACCATAGATTACATTTGCGATAAAGGAAATATGTTCCAAATTTAAAATTATTAGCTCTCATATTTTCAAGAAAATTTGATTGTTATAACTTTTGGAAAGAGAGTCATTTTATATAGAAGGGGTAGAAAGGGTGGAGCGATTCAGCCTTATTTTTTCGATAAAAACAACGTGGACAATATTTGAATTTTGTAGCTCCACGCGTTCTCAAGCTAAGGAGCGAAAAGACGGACGAACAGACGAACAACTGGTTTTGAAGCTTTCGAGTGATGAAACAAACTTCTGTCCAATTGATTTTATTCTCCAAGCCTTATTACTTAGCGCTACAAACTGTAGAGCGAACTTATAATACTCTCAGATTTCATCTAGAGTATAAACAGAATTATGATTGGGCTTAATTTTCAATCATGCGATACTCCATATAAAATGGGAAAGAGAATAATGTTTCGCAAAATTTGTCATCTCAAATTCTTTAGAATAGTGAACAGTGACTTTTGTACATTGGGAGCTGGAAGAAGGAGTGGAAGGAGGTTTGGGAGGTTTGTAATTTTTGTAAATGACTCCGAACGTAGTATGCAATTTTTTGTAGTTTTCGAGGAAATTGTAAGTGGTGTACTTTTGGAGAAGGAGAACTTTAAATTGGCAACACTCTTTTCTGTGACAGGCGATTCGACAGTTCCCAATTCTTTTGGGGTTAGTTTGGCTTGGCAATTCATCATGAATAGACTCGTGCCGGAGCAACGTTAGCAAATTGTTCAAATATGAAAATTTTTGAAAATTTCGTTCAGTGATGAAGTACACTTTTGGCTAAATGGCTATGTCAATAAGCAGAATTGCAGCATTTGGAGCGATGATAATCCACGAGCCATTATCGAAACACCATTACATCCAGAAAAAGTCACCATTTGGTGCGCTTTATGGGCCGGTCATTGGTCTACATGTTTTAAAAAATAATGATGGTCAGAAGGTTACAGTCAACGGTGAGCGGTACAGAGACATGATTGCACACAGCGCACGATGCAATTAATTTACTGAAAGAAACATTTGATGATCGATTAATTTCACGAAATGGACCTTTTAACTGGCCACCTCGTTCATGCGATTTGACAACATTCGATTTTTTTGCTCTGGTGATATGTAAAGTGCCATGCCTACGTCGATAATCCAGAAATTATTGAGCAATTGGAAGCCAACATTCGATACGTTAATGCAAAAATACAGCCTTATTTACTGAGGAAAGTGTGTGAAAATTTGACTTCCAGATTATGCCATGTACGCGCCAGCCGCGGTAGTCTCATGCCCGAAATCGTATTCAGCCATTAATGTTATAAAATTATCTTTCAAATAAAGCCAATTTCATGTACATTAAAAAGATATTTCTGTGTTTTATTTTAATTTAAAATGCTCCGCCTCACCGCCAAAAACACCCTGTATATGGGTTTTTTTTCAAATTGGTGTATTTATATACATAGGTGGTAGAGGAAACGGAAGGTTGAAAAAGCAGATATAATAGCCATCAAATTCCTGTTAAGACCCCCTATAGGGGCATAGGACAGAAACAACTCCCTTCCACAAGGCAGGAACCTGAGCATCGGCCTTAAGCTGTTTCCAGGACTTTTTTATTTCTCTGACCTCCTGCTCAGCTGTTTGGTAGCATATAATGTATATGCTTAATTTTCAAAATTTCGGATTTCACACCACGTTAAATATTGAGTATTATACTTACAACCAGCAAATCTGGATCCCAATCGCTTCAAATGTTCTAATACTTTCACCAATCATCATAACCAATTTAACAGATCAGATTAACAGGCTTGCTTAATAAACAAATTGATTGAAGTATGTACCCGAATATCTCGCATTCATATCTTTTGTTGAAAACCCCACATTAAATTAAAATAAAATTTATGGTAATAGAAACAGTAAACATCGCTTGTAAACATGCAATGACTTATGAACGATTAACTGATAGCCCTAATCAAATAATAAACATAGCATAATTGAAACAGATGCTTAAATATTAATTTATAATAAGTCGAACGTATTAGCTAGCAATTTCGATATGCTGTCTGACGTATTTAAGGCCCAAGCTTTAGACGATTTTGACGTCTTATGACGAGTTTCAACTAACTAATCGATTGTTAATAAGTAATAAAATTTCTTGAGATCGATATTTGATGACTATTTTAACTATCTTTTTCTTCTTCAATGGCACAACAGCCTAAATCTAGTTTTGGCTTCTGACCTTCAGGTTTTTTAGATAATATGTTTTTACTTTATTATTTTAATAATAAAAGTCATTAAATTGTCTAATTCATGAATTAGGCAAGAGGCTTGCCGAATACATGAAATAGGCAATATTTTACCGAATTCATGTAACATATCTTGTTTTTTTGTTATATTTATAGAAGCCCGGCACTGAATGCAGCCAAAACAGCTAGTGAGCTGGATGGGTTATCTGAATCCATCCAGTCCATTTACACTGTACACCCTGACGCTGAAATCGTTATCGCGGGCGATTTCAATGTTCACAACACTGCTTGGCTTAAATATTCCTCCTGCACGGACCAAGAGGGACATGATACTGAGCTCTTTGCCTCGTTAAACGGTTTAACACAGCTGGTAAATGAGCCTACTCGTTTACCAGAAATTGCAGGTCAATTCTCCAATCTTCTTGATCTATTTCTCTCCAACCAACCTGAGAAATACACTCTCTCTGTAATATCCCCATCGCCAATTGGAAATACGGATCACTTCTTGATTCGTGCACGATTTCCTGTTGCAGCACTAAAACCGCTGCCAGTTAAGGTACCCCGCAGGACTGTTTGGCATTTTAAAAGAGCCAATAGGGGGGCGCTGAACGAGTTCTTCAATGCCTTCAATTGGAAATTGTGCTTCGATTCTAATGACTGCGATGAAGCCTGTAAACTTGTCACCGAGACCATCCTGAAAGGTATGAAGCTCTATATACCTTCCAGTCAAAAGAGAATCCGGCCGTCGAAGGACTCTTGGTTCACAAATGAATGTCTCGTGGCAATTCAGGCTAAGAAACAATCGTTTAAAAATTTTAAAAATTTTCCAACTCCAGCTAACAGAGAGCTTTATAAAGTATCAAGGAATTCTTGCAAATCTGTCCTTAAGCGTGTTAAATTTGATCACGACCAAAAACTTCGGCGGAAGATCCTTCATAGTCCAAAAGGCTCAAGGTCTTTCTGGTCCTTTGTCAAAACGGTCAACAATAATTTCATCTCTTCATCAACACCACCACTTGTCGATGGCGACCGTACCGTTATTGATCCGGTTGAGAAAGCTAACCTATTGGCAGTAAATTTCGCGAGAAACTCCACGCTACCACCTTCAAACCAAACCCCTCCTATCGCAACACCATCAGGTTTTTCGCTGCCGCCGCTACATTTCCGCAAGCGTCTCATTTTCAGGATCCTGCAAAAGCTCAATGTTCACAAGTCCGCTGGCCCTGATGGCATTCCCCCCATTACCCTTAAAATGTGCTCCACTTCTCTTCGCAATCTTTTTCATCTATCTTACTCTTCCGGATGCTTTCCACGATTGTGGAAAGTCGCGAATGTTCAGCCAATTCCCAAGAAAGGAAGCAAAGCGAACCCCGCTAACTACCGCCCGATAGCCATCACTTCAGTGCTCTCGAAAGTGATGGAAACTGCTGTCAATCGCAAAATCATTCACTATCTCGAAGATAAACAGCTTATCCACGATCGCCAATACGGTTTCCGTTCCGGAAGGTCGACGGGAGATCACTTGGTCTACCTAACGGAACGTTGGAACTCTTGTTTACACAAATACGGCGAAGGTCAAGTTCTTGCTCTTGACATTGCAAAAGCTTTTGACAGAGTTTGGCATGAATGTCTCTTTGTTAAGCTAAAGGCCATTGGTCTCGATGCTACCCTCATTCGATGGATTGAGAGTTTCCTGTCCGAACGCACTATACGAGTCGTATTAGATGGCGTTACTTCTTCCTCTTTCCCAACTAATTCTGGTGTCCCTCAGGGTTCTGTAGTATCGCCTACTCTCTTCTTAGTATTCATTAACGACCTTTTGTCTTCTACTCTTAATCCAATCCATAGTTTTGCAGATGACAGTACTTTAGATAACACCTTTGAATTTAACTCTGCTGCGGATTCTCACAAGCAATCCATTGCTTCCAAACGCAGGGAGTTATTCAGTTCGCTGGACTCCGACCTCGACTTAATCCTGGAATGGGGCAGGAAAAATAGAGTAGAGTTCAACTCTGCTAAAACACAGGCCTGTCATCTTTCCCTTAAACGTGATGTTCCAGCGTCGTCGACTAATCTAGCCTTTAATGGCGTACCAATTAGCCCGTTAGATGAATTTATCGTATTAGGCATCAAAATAAATAACCATCTTGATTGGAGCAAACATATCTTTGATGTTGCCCTGGACACCTCCAAACGCTTAGGTATCCTTCGTGAATGTAAAAAATATTTTACTCCTCACGACTTAGCTACTATCTACAAGGCTTACATTCGACCTCGCTTAGAGTACAATTCGCATTTATGGGCTGGGGCACCCAAAACACACCTTGCGCTGCTCGATCGAATCCAAAAACATGCGTTCCGATTAATTGGAGATGACACCATTACGATTTCTATTGACTCCCTCGAGCATCGTAGGAACGTTGCATTACTCAGCATTTACTATCGTTACTTTCATGGTAAATGTAGTGCGGAACTTAGATCACTTATTCCTCCTCTTTACAGTTTTCCCCGAAATACTCGTCAAGCTAATCGCGCGCACGAGTTTACCATCAACCCTATTCCTACTCGTACAGTGAAATATAGACAGCCATTCATCCCCCGAAAGTCCAGACTTTGGAACGCATTGCCTGCTAGCATATTTCCAAGTAAGTATAACCTGCAGCGCTTCAAAGATAATGTCCATCGGCACGTCCGTCTCTCTCCCCCAAAATTCCCATAACACTACAAAATTTCATCCTCTTCCTAAACCGACATATGTAACTGTGCAATGCATTATAGGGTGGCCCCCTAAGTTATAATCGGTGCTATAAAAAAAAAAAAAAGGCCATTCCACGAATTTGGCGTAACAAAGACATTCCGAGGAAAAATTTGCGGCGCTTGAATATCAATTTGATCTTTTCGGAGACAAGATATCGATCTCTCTCTTCCAGATTTTTATTCTCTAGTTGAAATCAGAGAGCATTATAAGTTGGCCATGAAATTTGTAACGCTAAAAAATAAGGCTCGGAGATAAAAAAACAGAATGATGAAAATCTCAAAACCGGATGTCCGTCCGTCAATATCCTTGAGAAAGCGTTGATATAGAAAGTTAAAATTTTGCGTACGTCGTTTTTTACAAAAAAGATCAAGTTCGTGAATGGGTCAAATTGCTGCACCCCTTCTACTCCCTCCCGTACAAAATGACACATTTTCGAAATATGACAATAAACGAGTTTGCTCGAAAAGTATGAATGCTATTGATCAGAAATCATCTAGAGTATAAAATGGACAGAATTTTACCGCTCCAGGCCATGATGCCGAAAAGCATAATAGACGGAGAGAAGAATTCCATTAGTCCATATTTTATATTTCAACGAATTATTATATCGAATGAAAGTCGACCAAACTTGAAAAATTACCTTGATTTTGACCAAGCACCTTATGGAACTAGTTTTTATTCAAAAATCAAAGATATACATTATGACAAAAAAGTAACAGCAATTTGCAAATAAAATTACTCTGGCGAATCAATCAAATTAAATTCCTGTTAAGACCCTCTATAGGGGCGTAGGACAGAAACAACTCTCTTCCACAAGGCGCGATCCTGAGCATCGACCTTAAGCTGTTATCAGGACTTGTTTATTACTATAGCCTCCTGCTCAACTGCTCGCTTCCATGTGCTAAATGATTGACCAACCCGACGTCTTCCTTGTGGATTATAATCCGGTGGTCGATCCACTGCCCCTTCCGCCTTTGAATCTCAATACCTATTTTAGTCTGGCCAGTTGTACTCTAAAGTTTGTTGTTGGAGATCACTTCTGGCCAAAATATTCCTAAAATGCGTCGGAGGCATTGGTTCACGAAAGTTTGTAGTAAGTCGAACGGTCACTTTTCACGTAATATAACCATATAATAACACGGATTTGACGCATGTGTCAAGAACTCACAGATTCTTGCGTAGGGAGATCTCTCTTAACCTCTAGAAAGTCGAAAGGATACCGAAGGCCAGACGAGCTTTGTTTATACGAGCCTTAATATCTTTTTGGACCCGCCGTCCCTGCAGACAATGCTTCCGAGATAACAAAAATCTTGCACCTCTTCCATATTTTGTCCGTTAAGAACAATCGGTGTGCTTGCGTTCGAACCCATATGCATGTAATCGCTTTTACGCACATTTATTTTCAGTTCCGCATCTTTGCATTTAGAATGCAACGAGCGAACATTTGACTCTAAGTCCGAATGGTTGTGTGCTAACACACGTTATTAGCATAATCAAGGTGACTTACTTACTTACGATGGCGCTATAGCCCAAATCGGACTTTGGCCTCCTGAATGCTTTGCCTCCATCCATCTCGTTTCAGTGACCGCGTCCTCCAGTTTGAAAATCTTAGCAGTGATTTGCTGTCTGCGTTAATCGAATCCTCCCAGCGCTTTCGTGGTTTTCCGACCGGTCTTTGTCCGTTGACTTTCCCTTTTAGTGTGCGTTTGGGAATTATTCCGTCATCCATCCGCTCCACATGACCAGCCCATTGTAACTTTTTAAATTTTATGAGGGTTGACACTTCTGGATTGTCGAAGATGGCATACAATTCTCTATTGTATCGTATTCTCCAGATCGAGTCTTCCCTCACAGGTCCGAGGATTCTTCTGAGGACCTTTCTTTCAAAGGCGTTAAGTAGTTTTTCGGACGCCTGAGTTAATGTCCACGTTTCGCTGCCATAGCATAGCACAGGTCTTATGATTGTTTTGTATAGCTTAAGTTTTGTTTTCCTGTGCACGTTCTTGTTTTTGATTATTGGAAGTACCGAATAATAAGTCTTGTTCGCCATCATTATCCTTCTTTTAATTTCGATGGGTTCGCTTCCATCCTTCGATAGATTCGCCCCTAGATATATGAAGTTGTCTGCGTTTTCTAGGTTATAGTCTCCTACCGTAATATTTTGTCTGATTGGCGTCTTTTTCCTAGTTTGCATCATAATTTTTGTTTTGTTTTCATTAATACGTAGTCCAACTTCCGTTGCTACCGAGTCAAGGTTTACAAATACTTCCTTAGCACTCTCCAGAGATCTTGCAAGGATATCTATGTCGTCGGCATATGCTACGAGTTGTGTGGATTTGAAGCATAGTGTTCCCTTGGTGTCAACGGGAAGTTTCCGAACAACATATTCGAGTGTTAAGTTGAAAAGCATTGGTGCGAGGCCGTCACCTTGTTTAAGGCCGTTGTCTGTTTTAAAACTGGAAGTCAGATCATTTTCTACTCTGACTTGTGACAAAGACTCAGTCATTGTCATTCTTGTCAGTCGGACCAGTTTCGGTGGAACTCCAAACTCCAACATTATTTTATACAGTACGCGCCTGTCGATACTGTCGTATGCTTGTTTGAAGTCAACAAATATCTGGTGCACATCAATATTATAATCCCAGTACTTTTCCAGCACCTGTTTAACTGAGAATATCTGGTCCGTGGTTGAGCGTCCAGCTCTAAATCCGCCTTGGTATTCACCAATTACTTTATCAGCATAGGACTTAATTCTCTTTTCTAGAATTTTCGTCAAAATCTTATAAGACGTACACAACAGAGATATTCCTCGGTAGTTTTCGCAGCAGAGTTTGTCACCTTTTTTATAAATTGGACATATGATGCTCTTGCGCCAATCTTCAGGAAGTATTTCCTGCGTCCATATGTCCGCAAATAATCTATGTAGGAGATGCGCTATGCAGGTGTCGCCGACTTTCAGAAGTTCAGCTGGGATTTGATCAGTGCCCGGCGCTTTGTTGTTTGGGTGGTTCCTTAGGGCTGTTTTTACATCTTCGAGTGTGGGAGTACTCAAAGCGGATCCTTCATCAGCTGTTACATCAGTTATACCTGCTATTGTATCTGCTGCTGCTGTTCGTGTAGGTGATGGGCTCGGGTTAAGAAGGTGTTCAAAATATTGTGCCCATCTTAGTTTTATATCTTCCGCGTTACTTATAATGTTCCCTTCTGCATCCTTGCAGAGGGCCGTTTTCGGTTTGTAACCTTCTTTCATCCTTTTGACAAGGGAATACGCGGCTCTTGTGTTGTGTAATTTAAATTGTTCGTCCATGTTTTTAATTTCGTCATTATTGTACTTCCGTTTTTTTTGTCTGCATATTTTGTTTGCAAATCATCTAAGATCCTTGTACTTGTCCTGTTTGGCTCATGTCGGCCGTTCCGTTAATATTTTGTAAGCTTCATTTTTTCGTTCTAAGGCATCTTGACATTCGTTGTCGAACCAATCATTTCTTTTGCGCCGGGGTTGTTGTCCTATCACCTCCTCTGCGACAGATGTAATGCCATTTTTGATTTTTTGCCACATTTCTTCTATTGGCATGCTGACAGTGGTATTCAGCATTGTCGCGAAGTGCCTCTCCAAGGCTGACGTATATTTCGCAACTATTTTCTCGTTTTTGAGTTTCCCTATGTCTAATTTAGGAACCGGTTGTATTTTTGAGTGTCCTCGGTTTGCGATTCGACATCGAAACTTGGTCTTTACCAAATAGTGGTCTGTGTCGCAATTAGCCCCTCGACATGTACGCACGTCGAGAATGCAGGAGGCCGTCCTTTTCTCTATTAGAACATGGTCTATTTGGTTGAATGTTCTTCCGTCGGGTGAAGCCCACGTTCTCTTATGAATCAAGGTGACTTAGGATGTTAAATAGTCCTCATTGAAGACCTTTACCTTCCCCACCTTCCAGTGCAGCTTGCAGGATGTCATTTATTACCATCCGCAAATCATTCTATATGTAATCGCGTTTGACGCTGTTGAAAGCCTTCTCGAAGTCCACAAACATGAGATGCAGTGGCGACTCCCTTTCAGCGGACTGCTCCAATATTATCCGTAGGTTATTTGTGTGGTCGATACAAGACGACCCTTTACGAAATCCAGCCTGATAAACTTCGAGAGTGCTCTCCATGACATCACTAGTCCTATTGAGATTTACCTTAGCCATAATTTTTGATACGGCAGTAAGTAGACATATACCAGGCCAATTGCCACAATCCCGAAGGTCGCTCTTCTTTGAAATGTTCACAATGATGCCCTCTTTCCATTCAGTCGGTCGTCTTCCTTCATTCCACCCCTCAGTAAAGAGTGGGAGGAGTAAATCGGCTGTTATATCCAGGTCGGCTTTGAGGAGTTCGAATGGTAGTAAGTCTATACCTGGAGCTTTCCTTTCCGCCATTGACTGAATGGCTGAAACTATCTCTTCCTTATCTGGGGGATCGTCCCTAATAGATGATTGTTCGATTGGATGGTTGGTAGTTGTTCTTTTAGTGGATTATCTTCCTCTGACAAGACGTTTAACATATCAGAGAAGTATTCCTTCCATCGCCGCAACTGGTGTTCACTCATTTTAAGGAGAGTTCCGTTAACATCTCTCACCAGGTGGTTCGTGGTTAAATTCCTGTTTGTCAACTGTTTCATGATTTTAGATAGTGAACCCATATCCGTAAGGTAAGCCTCAGATTCTGCCTTGTTGGCCAGATCTTTAATGGTCTTTCACTTGTCGCGTCTAACAGCCTTTTTAAGCTGTATATCAGAATCGCGGTAGTTCTGCCTCAGGTCGGGTGTTCGTTGGCTGATATCGGGTTAAGAAATGATTACCAATTTGGCTTTTTTCCAATCGCCAACGTTGTCCCATGTGTCTTGCGACATCTTAGGTTTCTCACCGCTTTGCACATATTCCACAAATTTTTCAGCACTAGTTAGAAAAGTGTTTCTTTGCCTCCCAAATGGCATCCAGTGTGCGCATTTCATATTCGCCCAATTTGGATGACTTTTTGCGTGGAATGGTGGTGTACTCGCGTTTTTTGTTGGGATCTCTGAGTTTATCCACATTAAGCTTGCGCTTCATTTGAAGAATTTGTGGTCGTGGGATGGCTGCTGTGCACAATCTCAAGCACGCAACGGGTGAATGTTCCCCACGTCAGCTCCACGCTTCGCTCGCACAGCGGGAAGACATCTTCTCCATCTGCGACTTATAGCCAAATGGTCGATCTGGTTCTGAGTAACACCAAACCCAAGATGTTTTATGATGGCTCTTGTATAGAAAATAGATCTCTTCGATGACCATTTGCCGAGTACTACATAACTTCACAAGTAATATGCTGTTTTCGGGACTCTTAATCCAAGGTCGTGACGCATCGACCCAACGGTCACAATACTTCCTCATGACGTGTTCTAGTCCAGTGTTGTCAAAGGCAACTTGGGCGCTCATATCTCCTGAAATGATAACAGTATCACCTCTTGGAACACGATCGAAGGCGGCACCCAGTTGACTATAAAACTCCTCTTTGTCACCAAGTGTTGCGGTATAAGTTGATGCGTAGCACTGCAAGATTGTGACGTTTCTAACACTGGCCCTGCGCCTGACGACGATAATCCAATCTGAGATTGGTTCCCAGCTGATGAGAGCATTTCTCGCTCTTGGTGTAAGGACGACCGCAACGTCATTTTTAGCTTCACAAGCAAAATTTGAACTTTTTATTTTTGACCAGAGACCTAAGAAAATCACAATCTCTCCACTTACACCCCCCATCTTAAAACTTTTACCAAAATTAAGAACTATGTAGTTCTACAATGTGACAAAATTTTAATTTGACATTTGTACTAAGGTTTTGAGATATAATGGCTTGAGGTTTTGGAAAGTGCACCATTTTTTAAATGCTCCCCATTTTCTCCCAGTACTATTATGTCCAAATGTTAAATTTTTCTCGTATTTCTCTAGTTTAGCTTAATATATGTTCCACGTTTCAATTACATAACTTAAGAGATGGTCGAGATATAAATCTTTAAGTGTTTTTCTTTACATCCCCCCCAGACTCTCCCCCTGACAGCAATTAGCATCCTTTAAAGCTGATTATGGCCTGTATACCACCTTAATGGTCCTGAAATATGAATTTTTAAGGTAAGCAATATAATCATTTACACAAAAATTCGGCGGTAACTTAGTTTTTACACTCCCCCCACCCTTTTTTTTTTACCCCAATGGATAAAAAAATTAAACTATTTTTAAAGTTTGTCCCATAAATCCTTCTAATTGTATGTTGATTTTTACCTGGAACTATGGTTGAGATATTTTAAATCTTAGTTTTCGGTTTTAGCGCTCTGCCCGCCTCTTCCTGAATCCTTACAACCCCCAAAATGGGTGTACGCCTGAGATCCGCAACTATCTACAATCAGCCCAAAAATGAACTTTCTATCTTGAAGGGCTTGGGAGTTAATGTGCGCTGAGAGTACACATCGGCGTACGGCGGACAGTGTATGGCCTACGGCGTACAGATAGACGAATTTTTTTACTTTATTATTCTAATAATAAAGTATTGTGATCGACACAGAAAAAAAAAAAAAAAAATGTGGTACCCTGAAATTTTGTTTTTTCGCGTTTCACGACTAAATTAGCCTAAAAAGGCAAAAAAAAAAAAAATCCGTCCCGCCGTACGCCGTACATATGGACTCGTACCTCCAAGACCGTTAAAGGTAGAATATTGGTTTTTGGGTGGATTGTTAATTTAGTAAGTGAGCTCCATTATCCAAATTTTGGAGAGTGTCAGGTGGAAGGGGGAGGTGGGGGATGGAAAAGGTAAAAAAATACACTTGCTAATATCTTCACCACGAACGCAGATAGAAAGATGAAAATCAGCATACGTATAGAAAAGGTTGAGGGACATATTCCAAAAATAATTTAAGTTTTTTATCCATTGGCGTCCAAAGAGGGGGGGGGGGTAAAAACAAATTGTCGGCCGCATCGTTTTTTGAAATGGTTATATCTTCGAAACTACTTACCATAAAAAATTCATATTTTGGGACAATTAAGATGGCATATAAATCCATCAGAATCAGCTTAGGCTAATTATTGTAAGGGGAGGGTCAGAGGGGGGTGCAAAGAAAAACACTAAAGAATTAATAGCTCAACTATCTCTTAAGCTATGTAATTGAAATTTAAAACATATCCTAAGCTATACTAGCGAAATACACAAAAAAAATTTTGTCATAATAGTAGTGGGGGGAAATGGAGAGCATTTCAAAAATGGTGCACTTTTCAAAATTAGAAATCGTTATATCTCAAAATTGAGTACAGATATCGAATCAAAAATTCGTCAGATTATAGAACTATATAATTTATAATTTTGATAAAAATTTTAAGTTCGGGGGTGTAAAGGGAGGGAGGTGGTAAGCAAAAATGTCGAAAATTTTGAGTGATTTTTTTAGGACTCTGGTCAAAGATAGAAACATTAAATTGTGCATGTGGGTACATCTATTTGATAAACATAGAAAACAAATAATAATTTGATCCACAATTGTTACGAACCGACCACCCCGGTCTAATGGGCACAAGGTGTTTCATGTGCAGCAAAAAAAAACACGAAAACTGAAAATTTTTGGATGTAATTTTAAGGTAGAAACTTGAAAATTTGGGAAATACATTTAAAAAAAATCCCTAAGAGTATAAAATATTAACTGGTTGAATACCTTCAAAACTTCTACCCCCTCCCATACAAAATTATTTTTTCGACCATTTTTAAGAAATTTATTATCACCTAACTATTAAAAGCTATCAATTTGAAATTTTGCACAAAAACTTATAAAAGTATTTGAAATGAAATTACTTTAAAAGTTTTAAAATCACGCTTGCCCTTCTACTCCCTCCCATACAAAAGTATCATTTCGACCGATTTCATTGAACCAACTAATAACCAACAAATTAAAAGCTACGAACTTGAAATTTTGCACGAGAACACTACAACAGAAAGGAAATAAAATTGCATCACAATCTTTACGATTCCCCTACCTCCTCTTCCCCCTGCCATACAAATGTTTGGTTTCGTGAATGTAAAATACAGAGAATCTAATGAAAATTCTTTGCAACTTCGTCTATGAAACTGACATTCTATACAGAGAATATTATACATGATTCAAGCAATCAATTAAAAAATTATTAACATCCACCGACTTTTACTATCAACCCTCACCCGTCCCCTCACAAAACTCAAACTTGCATAAATAAACGAACGAAATATTGATTATATATACTGAAGCTTTTGAACGTTTCCGCAAAGTGTTAAATTGACAACTGCCCTGCCCAAGAACCCCCTTTCACTTAGTCTTCCCTAACCACTCTAACCTGCATATTGACTTTCCACGCATCCGCATCTTGTCCCAAGAATAATAAAGTTTCGCCCGACTTGTTGGCAGTTTATTTTATATTTGTAGGCCATTTTAGTGATGAAACGCGAAAAAATAAAATTTCAGGGTAGGAAATTTTTTTTCCATGTCGATCACAATACTTTATTATTAAAATAGTAAAGTAAATTGCGGAGGAATCATGGGAGATGGTAGGAGGAGTGAAACGGAGTTTATATTTGTTTTAGCATTTATTGCAATTATTAAGGGACAAATTCTGACACAATTTTAAATTTCTACTTTTTCTAGTTTCAATGAAAATCGATTAAATGCATGTACTAGAATTGTGCATTTGTATGGAAGGGGGTAGAAGGATTTAGGGAATAAATATTTTTTTTAACTTAATGACATGTACATCATTATACTATGACATAATTTTGAAGTCAATAGCTGGAATGGTTTCGGAAAAAAAATCAATTTCTTTAAATTTCGAAATTTCATGAAATTTGTATGGGAGGGGTTAGAAAGAGTGGGGGATGTGACCCGCTCACGGACTTAAAGTTACTTTTTTTAAAAAAAAATAACGTATGACAAATTCCAGCACGATAGATTAAAGCTTTCGAGAGTTATGATGTAGACAGACGAACAGACAGACAGGCGGAAAAACAGTCGGACAGACGGTCACTCAGAATCAGGGTTTTTTTTTCGCGACAACAAATATTTCCGTACCCTTGGCGACTCTGTGCGAGCATTATTTTTTAGCGTTACAAACGGTAAGGTAAACACAATACACTCTCAGAATAGATCTAGAGTATAATTACTCTGGGGAATGAAATTTAAATTTTTTTTTTTTGGAAGCAAGTGCGACTGTCCTTAATTATTATCCCATAAATTAGCGCGGTCTATTAATCAGTTTGTTTACAGTAGCTGGTTGAATCGGTACACCATAGTAGTTCACGGCGATTTTAGTTTTATGTCCTCGATCGACTGAAAACGGGTTTCACGGAGTTTCGAGAACAGGAAAAAGTCACTCGGGTACAATTTTGGTGAATACGGTGGTTGATTGATGCAATTTGTTGCTTTTTTGGCCTTAAATTCGGTCAGAATTGAGGTTCTATGCGATGGCGCATTTTCATCGTGGAAAATCCATAAATTCTCCTTTCCTAATTCCGGCCGTTTTTTACGGATTTGCTTACGCTTCAATACGATCAAATAGTACTCCTTATTGACCGTCTGTCTCCCAGGAACGAATTCATGCATGTCAAGCTCGTAGACCCATGTCTTATCACCAATTATGATGCGCTCCATGAATGAGGGATCAGAATGAGCACAATCAAGCATGTACAAACTGAGAGATACTCTTTTAAGAAAATTCAGCTTTATTGGAAAGAGTCGAAAAAGGACGTTTTTCGTGGCCAAAGTATCCGCCAAAATAAAGCGAACGGACTCGCGAGAGATGTCGAGCTCTCCTGCTATCTCCCTAACACTGGTATAACGATTTTCGAGCACCATTTCCTTCAGTTTTTGAATGTTTTTATCAGTTGATAAGGTCGGAGGTCGTCCAGAACGAGGCATGCCTTCAAAGATCTCTCGACTGTCCTTAAAGGCATTAAACTACTCGTAGGCTCGTGTTTTTGATACTGAATCACCGAAGCTAGGGTGTAGTCTAGTGGGTAGCATGTTGGTCTACAATGCTATGGTCGTGAGTTGAAATCCCGGTCGACGCACAATTCCAGCACACTGCTGGCTTAGTCATCACAATCTACGAAAGTGAAAAATTCGTAGATAGGGGGTTGTGCGAAGATCTAACAACCCTTTCACAATACATAATAAGAAAATGTTAAGGAATCTACAAGTAAGGAGGCCAAGGCCCGATTTACATAGGCTGTAGCGCCATTGTAGAAGTAGAAGAATCACCGTAAGCTTTTTCCAACATTCGCAACGATTCCGGACACGAAATTTGGTTGTAAACACAAAATTTGGGGGAAATTCTTTGTTCCATATTTTTATTCATTGTAAAAATCGTCGTGGACTACTGAGGTGTACCGATTCAACCAGCTGCTGCAAACAAACTGATTAGCAGACCGCGCTAATTTTTGGAATAATAACACCCCTACTTGCTTACCAAAAAACAAAATTTAATTTTTTTTTTCGAAATATCATTCCCCAGAGTAATTATACTCTAGACTAGCAAACGCCCGCGACTTCGTCCGCATAAAAATCGCATTAATAAGCAATTTTTGAGAATGTAGTTAGTAATACATTATATGGGATATATAATCCGCTTACTTTAATGGCTCTTTGAACACAATGTTTTATATATTGTTGGAGTCAGAACCATAAATTGTTAAGAATGATAGCATGATACTCGCATTTGAATGGGAGAGGCTCGTGATCAAGTCAAACCCGTGAATCGAGATCATATGTATACGTGTTAAGGACATGTGAATAGTTGTTGCTTGTGTTAATTGAAAAAAGCCCAAATAAAATGACATTAAGCTTAAAAACATAACAGGACTTCGATTGTGCGTAAAGCCCCGTTACATGATAATACTGATGAAATCAAAATTTTTGTAATCTTAAGAATTTTTGTGTGGGGGGTGATAGAAGGGATGACAGTACTAAATTAATTTTTTTCACACCATGCTAGAGTAGCTATAAAAATATGTTGCACCAAATTTAAGCTTGAAAAACTAAATAGGTAACTTGAGAAACTTAGTGCATTGGATTTAGTGAAATTGTGCAATTTATATGGGAGGTGGTAGAAGAGGTGGGGTGTTTTTGGTAATTTTTCTAGATACAACTATCATCACCATGCAATTGATATCTTTTAAATTTCAGATCAGTTAAATTCACACTTTTCAAGAAAATCGAGTTTTTGCAAAGTAGTGAAATTGTGTCATATTGTAAGGGAGGGGGTAGAAGGAGTGGAGCAAATCGGTTAATTTTTTCCCGATAATAATAACTATGCTAATTGAAGATTTAGTACAAAATTTCAGCTTGATCAAAGCTATACGGACTGAGAAAATTGGTTTAGAATATTTCATGAAAAAGTGCAGTTTGTATAGGAAGTGGTGCAAGGAGTGGTGGGTTCTTAGTTATTTTTTGAGAAGTAGTTGCTTCATTAAATTGATATATTTTATATTTCAGAACAGTAACATTCACACTTTTCAAGAAAATCGAATTTTCGCAAAGTCGTGGATTTGTGTCGGATTGTATGGAAGGGGGTAGAAGGAGTGGAGCTAATCGGTTAATTTTTCCCGATAATAATAATAATACAAATTTAGGATTCATCAGAAAATTTTAGCTCGATCAAAGTTATACGTACTGAGAAAATTGGTTTAGAGTATTTCATGAAAAAGTGCAGTTTGTATGGGAGGTGGTAGAAGGAGTGAAGGGTTTTTGGTAATTTTTTTAAAAACAACTACAATCACCATGCAATTGATGTGTTCTAAATTTTAGATTAGTTAGATTAACACTTTTCAAGAAAATCGAGTTTTGCAAAGTCGTGGAATTGTGCCACATTGTATGGGAGGGGGTAGAAGGAGTAAACCTAATTGGTTAGTTTTTTCCTGACATTAATAACAATACTAATTAAAGATTTAATACAAAATCTTAGCTCGATCAAAGTTATATGTACTGAGAAAATTGGAGTATAGTATTTCATGAAAAAGTTTAGTTTGTATGGGAGGTGGTGGAAGGAGTTGGGGGATTCAAACTATTTATATACTTGAAGATTGCACTTATAATAGAAATAATATATTTTAAATTTCAAATTAATAGCTTTCATAGTTTCCATTGATTATTATAAGTTTTTGAAAATGAGTCACTTTGTATGGGAGGAGGTACAAGGCGTGAGGGGAGAAAAATAAATCCTAAGCCAGATTACTCCCCGAGGCAGACCAAACAATCTGTGAAAGTTTCATTGCAATCGGTGCAGCTGTTTTTGCCGGAAAAACAGACAGACAAACAGAGAAATTTTTTAAAAACGTTTGATTCTGCTTAGTTATTGCTAAAATGAAGCAAAAAACTTATTTATAGTCATTTATAAACAAATAACAGACAGACACTACAATTATATTTATATAGATAAATGTGATGTATGGAATAAAAATTTTTTGAATACCCCACTTCTTCTATCACCTCCCATACAAACTGCACAATTCCACTCAATCTAATACATCAATTTTCTCAATATCAATTCAATTGTTAAAGCTTACATTTTTATAGCCACTTAATCATGATGTGTGAAAAATTAGGCTATCACCTCTTCTACCACTGCCCATACAAAATTCTTTATGATCACAAAAATGTGTACTTCATCTAGAGTATCTTACGACTGCGCTATATCGTAGTCCTGTTATGAGACCTATCAAAAATTTCTGCCTATCTGAGGATCAAGGCGCCCAGTAGTTAATGCAACTCCTTTTTCTCATATATGTAAGTACACGAGATAGCAAGCCGAGAATACAACTACAGAATTCCGGCAAACGATCTGTCTGTGATGTAGGCTTAGCCAACAAACCACCACGTGAAACCCGAAGTGACCCTCACCATTGCAGTGGCTAGTTTCCCTATTCCTAATTTCTCTCTTTCGCTCAGTGCTCTTCCTTCGCATGATCACCTTGTTGTTCGGTTCATACCAATTCTCTTGTTTTGTTCGGATTTTGTTCCCACAAGTACCATGACGCTCCGGCTATAAGACCACGTACATTTCGCCTATTGTTCACTGTTTTCTCTCTCTCTCTCTCACTTGCTTCAGAATCGTCGTCTCACAGTTAGATTTCGCTCTCTTTGGATCTTGACCAGGTGCTTGCTACAAATCGTTATCTCAGAAATTTGCATCTGATTTCGCTCACTTTGGATCTTGGCAAATGCACCACCAGGCACCGATGTCGTCTTCGCTCACCAGGTTTTTGCTACTTTCTTCCGATCCACTTCCAAGCTCGTAAGACTGATACACCGTTGAGAAAATGGACAATGTTGGCATTGGCTTAAGAGTCATTAAAGCAATCTACGCTAACAAAGTGTGGGAAAGGAAAACATTCAAATGGTTACAAAGCGAGTTGTATAGCAGCACGAAAAAGCTGTGGAGTGGATTCGAAATCTATAAGAATATTGAGACTCAACAGAAACTCCTTACGGGAACTAGTAGGTATAGTTACGGCCTGTTGTCTTCTTAGAAAGCACGCTCGAAGATTTCGCCTTACAACCGAAGATATTTGCAAAGGTTGCGTTGAGAAGAATGAGACTGTAGAGCATTTCCTTTGCCATTGCCCATGTCTCCGAACAATTCTCGGAGAGTACTTCTTCTCCAAACTGAATGATCTCTAGTCTCTTGAACCGGTGAAGCTCATTAGTTTCACCGGTAGAGCAGGCTGGCTAAATGATATGTAGTTTAACATTGTAAAAACACAGAGGCGTACAATGGGTCCAACCCCTCCACGAACCTAACCTAACCTCAGTCGTATTGGCTCTTCATGACACTTAATATTTTTTCGCTCATATCCTTTTATTCATAGCTTGCATTCAAATTTGTTCTGATTCGAATGACATATATTCAACATTTATTTCTCGTTTATTTGCTCAAGGGACGTAAAGTTCTTGGGAACTCTTACCAGGTACATTGGCTTGCGAAACACATTTGAGGGTAAAACCTATGACGCATTCGCCCACCTATAGCCCTACTAGAACACGCTCCCATATGCTTGCCCTGAATCTTTCGGAGTGAAATACGATTTGCACCGCCGTTCGTGTAAACTGGCGTGACACGTTTAAGGGGTCTTCATCTGATTTGAGGGGTCTACAATATAAGTTTGGAACGCTTTGGTCCATCGAGCTGAAATTTGTTTTCTGTCATTTTTAGCAAAAAAAAGAAACTTTAAGTTCGTGAACAGACCACATAACACACTCATTCTACCCCTTATGCATTTCACCAAATTTCTATAAATAATTTTTTTCCGAAACCGTTCCAGCTATCGACTTGAAAATTGGGTCAAAGTATAAGGATATAATTATGACTAATGTCAAAAAATTTTGATCTGATGCTCTCACTTTCCCCTCCCATACAAATGCACAATTTTGATAAATGCATTTCATCGATTTTTATTGAATCAAAGCCAAAAAGGCGAATTTTTCCCAGAAAAATTTTTATTGTATAGTTCCAAACAATTTTCAAAAAATTATCAACTTTACTTCCTCTCATGCAAATTTTACGAAATTTTTAAATCACAATAATCAAATTATTGATATTCGAAACTGTCAAGGCTATCGATTTGGAATTTTGCGCAAAGTACAATAATCAAAATATAAGATCAAATATCAAAAAAAAAAAAATTGCCCTGATCCGTATACTACTTTTACCCCTCTCAAACAAATGCATAGCTAGGGTGTAGCCTATTGGGTAGCGTGTTGGTCTTGTAATGCAATGCGAAGGTCGTGAGTTCAAATCCCGGTCGGCGCAATATATAATTCCGGCACATTGCCTGCTTGAATATACCTTGGTTACCTCAATCTACGAAAATTAAAAATTCGTAGAAAAAGGGTTGTGCGAAAGGCTAACAACCCTTCTACAATAAATAATGAAAAAATGTTAAGGAACCTGAATGTCAGGAAGCCAAGGTCCGATTTGGGCTGTAGCGCCATTGTAGAAGAAGAAACATGTGCATAATTTTGTTAAACGCATTATATCGATTTGCATTAAAATCAGAAAAAGTGGAAAATTAAAATTTTGTCAGAATTTATGCGTTAATAATTGCAATAAATGCTAAAAAAAATGTTAACTTCGCTTCCCTCATTCTACCCTGTTGCATACAAATTTCTATTTTAGAAATTCAAAGCATTTCTCATTCAAACATATGAGTGCAATCGACTTTTAAATTTGATCAAAGCAGTGATAAGATTGTCCATAAGCAATTTGCAAGCATCCAAAACCTTCCACATACTCTGCAACCCCCGACACAAATGCCCCAATTTCAGAGTAATAATATGCAATTTCCTTGGAAATTATGTAAGCCACAAACTTTAAATTCAGCACGAAACATTTTGCATACATCATTCGATGTCAAATACAAAAATTTTAAACCGACCCCCTCTACTTCCATCACCTCCCATACAAAAACACTATTCACTAATCGAAAAACTTGAGGGGACATATTTTTCAGTACATACGGTACACACCATTCCATCTGGAGCATTGTATGATTGGACTTTACGCTAAATAATTATTCTATTCTGTTCTTTCACAAATGCTAGCACGATAGTGTTAATAACTTCAAAACTAATCAAAAAGTACATTGCCATTAATCCCTCCCTCATCAATGTTTTGATTTAAGGATATTCGAAAAAAAACCGAGTTTCGAACGGCATCCACAATTTTTTTTGTTTAGAAAACATTACAGTTTCCCTTAAATTGGCGATTTCATAAAAGTACTTTAACGAGTAATATTAATATTTGTTTGCCTTTTGATCATTTAAACTTAGTTTTATTAGTAACTAGCAAACGCCCGCGACTTCGTCCGCATAAAAATCGCATTAATAAGCCATTTTTGTGAATGTAGTTAGTAATACATTATATGAGATATATAATCCGCTTACTTTAATGGCTCTTTGAACACAATGTTTTGTATTTTGTTGGAGTCAGAACCATAAATTATTAAGAATGATAGCATGATACTCGTATTTGAATGGGAGAGGCTCGTGATCAAATCAAACCCGTGATTTGAGATCATATGTATACGTGTTGAAGAGCGTTAAGGACATGTGAATAGTTGTAGCTTGTGTTAATTGAAAAAAGCCCAAATAAAATGGCATTGAGCTTAAAAACATAACAGCCCAATTATATGATACTACCGATGAAATCGAAATTTTTGTAGTCTTAAGAATTTTTGTGTGGGGA
The DNA here is from genome assembly GCA_963669355.1 of Chorisops tibialis. NCBI lineage: Eukaryota > Metazoa > Arthropoda > Insecta > Diptera > Stratiomyidae > Chorisops > Chorisops tibialis. The sequence goes on from OY770262.1 coordinate 275,063,760, forward strand.
GTGATAGAAGGGATCACAGTACTAAATTAATTTATTTCACATCATGCTAGAGTAGCTATAAAAATATTTTGCACCAAATTTAAGCTTGAAAAACTGAATAGGTAACTTGAGAAACTTAGTGCATTGGATTTAGTGAAATTGTGCAATTTGTATGGGAGGTGGTAGAAGGAGTGGGTGGTTTTTGGTAATTTTTCTAGTTACAACTATCATCACCATGCAATTGATATCTTTTAAATTTCAGATCAGTTAGATTCACACTTTTCAAGAAAATCGAGTTTTTGCAAAGTCGTGAAATTGTGTCATATTGTAAGGGAGGGGGTAGAAGGAGTAGAGCTAATCGGTTAATTTTTCCCGATAATAATAATAATACTAATTGAGGATTCATCAGAAATTTTCAGCTCGATCAAAGTTATACGTACTGAGAAAATTGGTTTAGAATATTTCATGAAAAAGTGCAGTTTGTATGGGAGGTGGTAGAAGGAGTGGAGGGTTTTTGGTAATTTTTCTAGAAACAACTATAATCACCATGCAATTGATGTGTTTTAAATTATAGATCAGTTAGATTCACACTTTTCAAGAAAATCGAGTTTTTGCAAAGTCGTGGAATTGTGCCACATTGTATGGGAGGGGGTACAAGAAGTAAAGCTGAACGGTTAATTTTTCCCGATAATGATAATTATGCTAATTTAAGATTTAATACAAAATTTTAGCTCGATCAAAGTTATACGTACTGAGAAAATTGGAGTATAGTATTTCATGAAAAAGTTTAGTTTGTATGGGAGGTGGTGGAAGGAGTTGGGGGATTCAAACTATTTATATACTTGAAGATTGCATTTATAATAGAAATAATATATTTTAAATTTCAAATTAATAGCTTTCATAATTTCCATGAAAATTTTATTATTATAAGTTTTTGAAAATGAGTCACTTTGTATGGGAGGGGGTAGAAGGCGTGAGGGGAGAAAAATAAAATCTAAAACAGATTACTCTCAGAGGCAGACCTAATAATCTGTGAAAGTTTCATTGCAATCGGTGGAGCCGTTTTTGCGTGAAAGCCGGAAAGACAGACAGACAGAGAAATTTTTTAAAAACGTTAAATTCTGCTTAGTTATTGCTAAAATGAAGCAATAAACTTATTTATAGCCATTTATAAACAAATAGCAGACAGACACTACAATTATATTTATATATAGATGAAATCTGAGAGTATATTGTGTTTGCCTTACCGTTTGTAACACTAAGAAATAATGCTCGCACAGAGCCGCCAAGAGTACAGAAATATTTGATGTCGCTCAAAAACTTCGATTCCGAGTTGCTGTTTGTCCGTCTGTCCGTCTGTCTACAGCATAACTCTCGAACGCTTTGAGCTATCGTGCTGAAATTTGTTGTGTGCCATTTCTAGCAAAAAAGAAACTTTAAGTTCGTGAACGGGCCACATCCCCACACTCCTTATACCCCCTCCCATACAAATTTCACGAAATTCCGAAATTTTCAGAAATTGATTTTTCATTGAAACTATTTAAGTTGTCGATTTTAAATTTGGGTCAAAGTATTATGATAAAGTTGACGGAATATTGATTCGATCCCGTCACTCCTTCTACCCCCTCCCATACAAATGCATAATTTTGAAAAATGCAGTTTTTCGATTTTCATTGAAACTAGCAAAGTTATAAAAACAAGTTTTTGCCAGAATTACTTTTATTATAATTTCAATCAGAATTAAAAAAAATTATCAACTTCACCTCACTCCTTCTACCCCCTCCCATACAAATTTCACGAAATTTTGAAATTTATATTAAATAATATTTCTTCGAAACTGTTAAAGCTATCAACTTGATATTTTGCATAAAGTATACAAATAGAAATATCAATAACAAGAAAAAAATTTGTTTTGATCTGTACACTCCTTCTACCCCCTCCCATACAAATGTATAATTTTTGTTAAGTGCATTATATCCATTTCCATTAAAACTAGAAAAGGGATAAACTTAAAATTTTGCCAGAATTTGTTTTTTAGTAATTGCAATAAATGTTAAAAAAAATGATCAGCTCCTCTTCACTCCTTCTTCCCCCTCCCATACAAATATCTGTATTATAAATTTAAGAAAAGCATTTCTCCTTCGAATATATTAGAACTATCGAATTTGAAATTGAATCAAAGCGTGGTGTGATGATAAGCAGTTTCAAAATCATCTTAAACGCTCCACTTCCTCTGCCACCTCCCATACAAATGCCTCAATTTCATGATAACTATGTTCAATTAAAAAATAATGAAAGCTACAAACCTTAAATTCAGCACGAAATATTTTGCATACCACATTAGGTGTCATATCCAAAAATTACAAACCTTCCTCCTCTCCTTCTACCACCTCCCATACAAAAGTCACTATTAATTATTTGAAAGAATTGGAGGTGACATATTTTCCGGTACATTGAACTCTTTCTCATTTCATCTAGAGTATCATATGATTGGACTTTACGCCCAATCATAATTCTTTTATGTTTTTATTTATAAATTGCTGTTACTTTTTTGTCACAATGCACAGTGTCTGAGAAAAGTATCCGGGCAAAGGAACAATTAGCAGCAATGATGAAAGAAAGAAATTTGGCAAGGAAATCAAATCCTTTATTCAATGGATCATGATAACACTTTGTGGTGGGTACCGAAAAAAGTCGCATTCGATTTAACTAGAAGCATTTTCCCAGGAATTAATGTGTACGTGTCTATCGTGGCAGTCAAAAAAGTGTTCGGGCATGAACGAATTCTTGAAATTACACAACGTTACAATTGAATTCACATGTTATTATATTTGGTAATAGATATTATAATTAGTATAGCTTTGCCTGTTGCATTGTCAGTCGCAATTATTTTAATAATGTTTCGTAAAACGCGGTAAGTTGAAATTTGTGCTAGGAGGCTTATTACATATTAACCATTTTAAAAACAATAAATCGGAATGTAATATTGCGGAAATCGTGGAAGTGAGTAAATCGTTAATGAGTTCATGATATAATGGCGCGTCTCAAGGAAACTGGATCCATCGATAAAAAGCAGAGGTCAGGGCGTCCATGTGTATTTAATGCCCGTGAAGAAAGGTGTGGTTAGTGCGGCAAGTTAAGAAAAACCCCAAGTTAAGTTCAACTAAATTAAAAGCACGGGCATAAACCAGATTTGGGATGGCTGCCAGTACTGAAACTATTAAAAACGTCCTTCGAAAACAAGGATTCCACGGCAGGGTCGCTAGGAAAATGCCCTACGTAAACAGAACAAACAAACGAAGACGGTTTCGATTTGCGGTTGAGCATATAAACAGATCCCACGATTTCTGGAAAACAGTTATTTTTGCAGACGAAAGTAAATATAATATATTTGGATCAGATGGAAGTGATTTTGTCTGGCGGAGGCCAAACACAGAGTTGGATTTAAAGAATCTCAAATGTACGGTGAAACATGGTGGCGGGTTGCAATTAGTGTGGGGCTGTATGTCTGCAGTTGGTGTCGGCAATCTAAAATTTATAAATGGTAGATACGACAAATATGACCATCTCACGACTCTCAAAGAGAACTTGCTTCAAATTGCACGGAAAATGCAAATGGAGCATTTTTGTTAATATGAAGACAATGACCCCAAGCACAACTCGTATATTTGCCGATTCTGACGATTGTATAATTGCTTTAAAGTGATTGATACCCCAGCACAAAGTCCGTATCTCAATCTTATTTGTGAGATAAATTGGAGAGAAGAATTCGTGTTCGCAATCACAAGTCTGAACACCTTCAGAACCGCTCTGAAGGAGGAGTGGGAAACAATTATCCACAATTTTGCGAAAATCTTATCAAATTGAAGCCGAATCGATTTAGGAAAGTAATAAAAAGGCGCGGTGGTCCAACAAGATATTAAATTCCAGATAAAAACGTTGAAATGGTTCCGGCCCGAATACGTTTTTGACTTTAAATTTCAGAATTTTTCGACAAAATGACCCGTACTTATTTTAAAATCGCTCATTTTGGAACTATTTTGTTTTAAATTAATAATAAACCGTTAAATAAACAGTAATTCTGTGTTTTTGTAAATAGAGTTGTAAAAACTATGCTGCCCGGATACTTTTTTCAGCCACTGTAAGTCAAAAACCATTCTCTGCAAAGACGCAGAGGGCAACATCATCAGCGAAACAGAAGAAATCAAACGGAGATGGGCTTCCTTCTTCGAATCCCTCCCCATAAACACCGATCACGACTGACAACATCTCAATTGAGGCCTCAACTGATGAAGAAGAACCATTATCGACACAACCCACGCTTGCCGAAATCAAAGCAGCCCTATGTGACCAAAAACTAAACAAAGCGCCGGGAATTGACGAATTACCAGTTGAACTTCTGAAAAACTACACAGTTTGATATGCAAAATTTGGACTGGGGAAAACCTTCCCGACAAAGCATCATATGTCCAATTTACAAGAAACGAGACAAACTCTGCTGTGAGAACTACAAAGGAATGTTATTGTTGTGTACGTCCTATAAAATAATGACAAAAATAATTGAACGTCGTCTTAAGCCCTATCCTAATCAAATAATTGGCGAATACCAAGGTGGATTCAGAACCGGACGATCTACAACAGACCAGATATTCTTGGTGAAACACGTGCTTGAAAAATGCTGGGAATATTATACAAACGTGCACCAAATCTTCATAGATTTTAAACAAGCAACTGACAGGAGGGTACTGAAGATAGAAAATTGCAGTTCAAAGAGTACAGAAAATATTGATTGATATAAAAAATAAATATTTAAAAACTGTGTTAACTTGAAATCATACTTTCTTTATTAATACTCGTATGGAATTTAACTTTGATTGAAGAACATATTTAGTCCATGTTTTGTGCGATCCAATCGTTGAAGGCAGAAACGCGAGTGTAGACAGATGGGTACTTGCCTCCACAGGGAATGTAACCCCATGAAACAACACCGACAAGTACGTTACCTTGAGTCAATGGGCCACCAGAATCTCCACTGCATGCGGAAACTCCTCCGGTTAATGGGCCAGTGCAAGTGTTAGTAGGGTGAAGTGGAGAGGCTCCTGCACCTCCCAAGTGTGCTTCACATTCTGCGTAGTCGACGATTGGCTTGTTGATAGTTTGCAGGTTTTTTGGCATACTTGCTGTGTTGGTGGTTGAAACGCTTCCCCAACCATTCAAAGTAACTTCTCCTTTTTGAATGCTGCCAGCAGCTGGAAGAGCAATTGGTTGAACCTTAGAGTCGTAGGTGAATGGTTTGTCCATCTTGATCAAGGCAATATCGTATGGGCCGACTCCACCGGAATATTGTGGGTGCTTGATTTGTTTAACGACATTGCGTGTTTGAGTGCCGGAACCGACATTATGGGCACCAGCAACTGCGATGATGGTCGAGTAGACCATGCAATGAGCTGCTGTCACACCCCAACTTGGCGCAATGATAGTTGCTCCGCAGAAATGGCTGTTACTGAGGAATTGTCTAACCTGGAGAGAAAGAATGTGCGGCGCACTGTTAGGAACGGCTTCCTTGCCTCCAACTACACGGCCAGTAATTTCCGAATACTCGAAGGATGGAAATCCCAAACGAGGGACTGCACTACCGAAAACGGCGGCAATTGTTACCAAGAGAACTAAAGCTGTCTTCATCGTTGCGGACTTGACTGATTGATTCAATTCCTGATTCGGTATTTATAGGAACTCACTCGTGCTGATAACTGAATTTCGAGATTTAGATAAAGATTGATTTAGTTCGATGCGACAAAGTTTAGATTAAATTCAGTAATGTTGTTAATGCTGGCCATAAATTATTATTCAAAAACACTTAAGATACAGAGTGACATTTTTTTTAATTAGTTTATGTCATTATTTAGCAGAAAGTATTAATTAAACAGTCAAAAGTAAAAAACAAAAAATAATAATAATAACAGTAAAAAATAAAAATATAACAGGACTACGATTGGGAGCAAAGCCCAATAACGCGGCGCTTTAGATGAAAGAATTTTTTTGTTTTTGATTTTAAGAAATTTTGTATGGGGAGCGGTAGAAGGAGTGACGGCATTGAATTAATTTTTTCACATCATGCTAGAATTGCTTTCGAAATGTCTGATACAAAATTTAGGATTCCAAACTTCAAAAGGTATTGAGAAAATTAGTGTATTGGCCTTAGTGAATTTGTGCAGTTTGTATGGGAGGTAGTAGAAGGAATGGAGAGTTCTTAACGACTTTTTTAGAAATAACTATAAACATCATCCAATTGACCAGTATTAAATGCAGATCACTAGCATTCATACTTTTTAAAAATTGAATTTTTGCAAAACGTTGTAAAATTGTGTCAAATTGTCTGGGAGGAGGTAATATGAGTGCAGCTAATCGTCTATTTTTTTTCAGTCTTACTAATGATTCTAAAGCTAGGGTGTAGCGTAGTGGGTAACGTGTTGGTCTTATAACGCGAAGGTCGTGAGTTCAAATCCCAGTCGACGCAAAATATAATTCCAGCACATTGCCTACTTGGATATACCTTGGTCACCTCAATCTACGAAAATTAAAAATTCGTAGAAAGAGGGTTGTGCTAATAATCCTTCCACAATAAGAACTGAAAAATGTTAAGAAACCTGAATGTCAGGTGGCCAATGGCCGATTTGGGCTGTAGTGCCATTATGGAAGGAGAAGAAGAATAATTCTAAGTAAATATTTCGTGCACATTTTTTGCTCGATCAATTTTTTACGTACTGAGAGAATTGGTTCATAGCATTTCATGGAAAAGTGTTTGTATGGGACGGGCTATTCAAATATTTTTATACTCTAGATGAAATCTGAGAGTATATTGTGTTTGCCTTACCGTTTGTAACGCTAAGAAATAATGCTCGCACAGAGCCGCCAAGGGTACAGAAATATTTGTTGTCGCTCAAAAACTTCGATTCCGAGTTGCTGTCTGTCCGTCTGTCCGTCTGTCTGTCTGTCCGTCTGTCTACAGCATAACTCTCGAACGCTTTGAGCTATCGTGCTGAAATTTGTTGTGTGTCATTTTTAGCAAAAAAGAAATTTTAAGTTCGTGAACGGCCCACATCCCCCCACTCCTTCTACCCCCTCCCATACAAATTTCACGAAATTCCGAAATTTTCAGAAATTGATTTTTCTTTGAAACTATTTAAGCTATCGATTTGAAATTTGGGTCAAAGTATTATGATGTAGGTGTCATTAATATGACTGAATATTGATCCGATCCCGTCGCTCCTTCTACCCCCTCCCATACAAATGCATAATTTTGAAAAATGCAGTTTTTCGATTTTCATTGAAACTAGCAAAGTTATAAAAACGAATTTTTGCCAAAATTAATTTTATTATAATTTCAATCAGAATTGAAAAAATTATCAACTTCACCTCACTCCTTCTACCCCCTCCCATACAAATTTCACGAAATTTTGAAATTTAAATTAAATTATTTTTCTTCGAAACTGTTAAAGCTATCAACTTGATATTTTGCATAAAGTATAACAATAGAAATGTCAATAACGAGAAAAAAATTGTTTTGATCCATACACTCCTTCTACCCCCTCCCATACAAATGTATAATTTTTCTTAAGTGCATTATATCGATTACCATTAAAACTAGAAAAATTATAAACTTAAAATTTTGCCAGAATTTGTTTTTTAATAATTGCAATAAATCATAAAAAAAATTATCAGCTCCTCTTCACTCCTTCTCCCCCTCCCATACAAATATCTGTATTATAAATTCAAGAAAGCATTTCTCCTTAGAATATATATATTAGAACTATGGAATTTGAAATTGCATCAAAGCGTGGTGATAAAGATGATGATAAGCAGTTTCAAAATCATCTTAAAAGCTCCACTTCCTCTGCCACCTCCCATACAAATGCCTCAATTTCTGGAAAACTGTGTCCAATTGAAAATAATGAAAGCTACAAACCTTAAATTCAGCACGAAATATTTTGCATACCACATTAGGTTTCATATCCAAAAATTACAAACCTTCCTCCTCTGCTTGTACCACCTCCCATACAAAAGTCACTATTAATTATTAAAAAGAACTGGAGGTGACATATTTTCCGGTACATTGAACTCTTTCTCATTTCATCTAGAGTATCATATGATTGGGCTTTACGCCCAATCATAATTCTTTTATGTTTTATACTGTAGATTGATATCATTATAGAAATAATATGTTCGAAATTTTAGAGCAATAGCTTTAATACTTTTCGAGAAAATTTGTTTATTGCCAAATTCCAAAATTAAGTCATTTTGAAGGGGGTAGAAGGGGTGGAGCGATTTGGCCCGTTCACGAACTTAACCTTTTTTACAAAAAATAAGGTGTACAAAATTTGAGTTTTCTAGTTTATCACGCTAGTGAGAGAATAGACGGACGAACGGACAGACTGCCAGACAGACGGACATCAGGTTTTGAGATTTATGAGCGACAACAAATATTTCCATTACCTTAGCAACTCTGTGCGAGAAGTATTTATTGGCGATACAAACTTTAAAGCCAACTTATAATAATTTAGTTATACTCTAGATGAAATTTGAGAATATTATAAGTGTGCCACAAAGTTTTTAACGCTAAGAAATAAGGCTCGGAGCAAAAAAAATAAACAATGCAGAAGTTCATATTATCACTCAAAAATCTCAAAACTGGATATCGCCCGTCCGTCTGCTCGTCTCATTCTTCCCGCTCCCATACAAAATGACTCAATTTCGGAATTTGACGATAAACGGATCTGAAATTTGAAATATATAATTTTCAAAGCTATTTCAATCTGCTGTATAAAAATTATCCTACTCCTGCCACCACCTCTCATACTAACAGCACTTTTTCATGAAATACTCTAAAGAAATTTACTCAGTACATAAAAAATATATCCAGCTGAGATTGTGCACTAAATTTTTATTTAGAATAATTAGAAAGCCAAAAAAAATTAGTCGATTAGCTTCACTTCTTTTACCCCCTCCCATTATGAAACAATGACGCAACTTTACAAAAAGTAGATTTTTCTGAATACCCGCAAGAGGGTAGTTGTAGGATGAGGTTTTATCAATTCCTGCAACTATCTTTGGAGACTAGCGACTCCACGGACCTGAGCTAACTATCCACCTGTGGGATGGGGGCTTTAGAATTCACCACCAGCCAGTCCTCCTTGCCCTAAAAATTGCAAATGGACACTCACTGGATCATGGGCTTATCACCCGTGATCTCAAGACCTAACTGAACGAGAAACGGACACAGCGCCTCGGATAAGGACTGATTCTACGGTAACGTCTTTTGGCATTCGAAAACGGACTATGATTGGATTCTGAAACGTTCGAACATTGAATGACAGGGGAAGAGCTGGGGTTACTCGGTCCTTGCACCGCCAATCAGTGATCGAAGATACCGAGAGCGAGAACCAGTTCCATTAGCTGGGAACCAATCTCGGATAGGATTATCGTCGTCAGGCTCAGGACCAGTGTCAGAAACGTCACAATTCTGCAGTGCTACGCACCAACTAATACCGCGACATCTGGTGACAAAAAGGAGTTTTATAGCCAACTGAGTGCCAGCTTCGAACGTGTTCCAAGAGGTGATATTATCATCATCTCAGGAGATATGAACGCCCAGGTTGGATCAGACAATACTGGACTAGGACACGTCTTGGGGAGGCATGGTGATCCTTGGACCGACGCGTCACGACCTTGGATTAAGAGACCCGAAAACGGTGATTTATTAGTGGAGTTTTGTAGTACTCGGCAAATGGTTATCGGAGGGACCCTTTTTCCACACAAGAGTCATCATAAAACATCTTGGGTTTCCCCTGATGGTGTTACTCAGAACCAGATCGACCATTTGGCTATAAGTCTCCTCGATGTGCGAGCGAAATGTGGAGCTGACGTGCCTGCTTGAGATTGTGTACAGCAGCTATCCGACGACCACAAATTCTTCAAATGAAGCTCAAGCTTAATGTGGATAAACTCAGAGATCCCAATAAAAAACGCGAATACACCACTATTCTACGCGGAAAGTCATCCACATTGGGTGAATATGGAATTGCGCACACTTGACGCCAATTGAGAGACAGCCAGAAAACGGTTCTAACTAGTGCTGAGGAATCTGTGGGATATGTGTAAAGCGGTAAGAAACCCTGGATGTCGCAAGACACATGCGACAAGGTTGTCAATCGGAAAAAAGCCAAATTGGCAATCATCTCTCAACCCGATGTCAACCGACCGACTTGAGGCAGAACTACCGCGATGCTCACATACAACTTAAAAAGGCTGTTAGACGCGACAATAGAAAGGCCATTGAAGATCTGGCAAACAGACACAATTTGCGGCTTACCTTGGGGATATGGGTTCACTATTCAAAATCATGAAACAGTTGACGAACAGGAATTTCACCGCCAACCACCTGGTGAGAGATGTCAACGGAACTCTCTTTAATATGAGTGAACACCAGTTGCGGCGATGGAAGGAATACTTCTCTGATATTTTAAACATCTTGTCAGAGGAAGATATTCCGGAAACAGAAAAACTTCCAAACATCCAACCTTAACAATCCTCTATTAGGGACGATTCCCCAGGTAAGGAAGAGATAGTTTCCGCCATTCGGTCTATGGCGGGAAGGAAAGCTCCAGGTATAGACGGACTACCAACCGAACTCCTCAAAGCGGACCAGGAAATAACAGCCGATATACTCCTCCCACTCTTCACTAAGGTGTGGAATGATGGAAGATATCCGACTGAATGGAAGGAGGGCGTCATTGTGAAAATTCCGAAGAAGGGCGACCTTCGGGATTGTGGCAATTGGCGTGGTATATGTCTACTTACTGCCGTATCAAAAATTATGGCTAAGATAATTCTCAATAGGATTAGTGATGTCGTCGAGAGCACTCTCGAAGTTTATCAGGCTGGATTCCGTAAAGGGTCGTCTTGTACCGACCACACAAATACCCTACGGATAATATTAGAGCAGTCAGCCGAAATGGGTTCGCCACTGCATCTCATGTTTGTGGACTTCGAGAAGGCTTTCGACAGCGTTAAGCGAGATTACATATGGAATGCTTTGCGTAGGAGAGGTATTCCAGATAAGGTCATAGCTATGATTAAAGAATCCTACGAAGATGCAAGGTGTCGCGTCTTGCATAGAGGAGAGCTGTCCGAGAGCTTTCCTGTGCGAACGGGTTTCAGACAAGGCTGCATATTATCACCATCCCTGTTTCTGGTGGTAATAAATGACATCTTGAAAGCTGCACTGGAAGGTGGGGAAGGTAAAGGTCTTCAATGGAGACTATTTAACATCTTAAGTCACCTTGATTATGCTGATGACGTGTGTTTGCTTGCACATACCCGTTCGGACTTAGAGTCAAATGTTCGCTCGTTGCATTCTAAATGTAAAGAGGCGGGACTGAAAATAAATGTGCGTAAAACCAAGTACATGCACATGGGTTCGAACGCAAGCACACCGATTGTTCTTAATGGACAAGATGTGGAAGAGGTGCAAGATTTTTGCTATCTCGGAAGCATTGTCAGCATGGACGGCGGAGCCGAAAAGGATGTTGAGGCTCGGCTAAATAAAGCTCGTCAGGCCTTCGGTATCCTTTCCCTTTTCTGGAGGTTAAGAGAGATCTCCCTTCGCACGAAGCTGCGAGTTTTTGACGCATGCGTCAAATCCGTGTTGTTGTATGGTTGTACTACGTGGAAAGTGACCGTTCGACTTACCAAGAAACTATAGACTTTCGTAAACCAATGCCTCCGGCGCATTTTAGGAATATTCTGGCCAGAAGTAATCTCCAACGACGAACTTTGGAGTACAACTCGCCAGACTAAAATAGGTATTGAGATTCAACGGCGAAAGTGGCAGTGGATCGGTCATACTTTGAGGAAACCAGAGCGGAACATCGCAAAACAGGCTCTGGACTATAACCCTCAAGGAAGACGTCGTGTTGGTCGACCATGTAACACATGGAAGCGAGCAGTTGAGCAGGAGGCCAGAGGAATAAACAAGTCCTGGCAACAGCTTAAAGCCGATGCTCAGGATCGCGCCTTGTGGAAGAGAGTTGTTTCTGTCCTATGCCCCTATAGGGGGTCTTAACAGGAATTTGATTTGATTTTATTAGTGATCTGCAATTTAAAGCAAGTTAAATGTACCTATTATGTTCATATACACTTATCTCTGAAAAATTCATTAAGAACTCTCCTCTCCTTCTACCACCTCCCATACAAACTGCACAATTTCACTAAATCCAATTCATTTATGTTCTCAGTACCTATTAAATTTGTTAAGCTTCAATTTTGTACAAAACAGATTAATAGCAATATCAAGATGTGATTTTTAATGGCGTCACGCTTTTACCACTCCCATACAAAATTTCTTAAAATCAAAAAAAGTTTTCTCTTTCATCTCGAGTATCTCGAGTATTTCGAGTGTCATATGAAATGGATTAATCAGTCAAGTTCGCAACGATGGAAGCAGCTATTGTTCCCTTTTTAGCAATTGCCGTTTTCGGTAGTGCAAAAACTCGTGTAAAATCCATTCTTCGTGTATTCGGAAATTACTGATTGTATTGTTAGGAAGCTATATTTAGCAGTACGTCATACATTGTGTCCAAGCTAGATACTTCATTATTTACAGCCTTTTCCGTGGAGGAACTATCATCGCTCCAAAATCATTTTGATAGTAGTTCATTGCCTGCAAGCTTCAACCTTATTGCTCATGTTCACAATGTCAGTTTGGCACTATGGAGTGGTTCGTTCCATACGATATTTTAGACAACCCATTCAACTACGACTCAAGGGCTCAACAAATTAATATTCAAGAATCTGGTTCCATTCAATCAGGACAAACCAGCAAACCATACGACTCATTTGAGACTCAATGTGCTTTGCATGTTTTCTGTGTTGCACAAGTAATTCACAAGCGATCAAACTAAAACTTTCGTTTCGAGCTAATCTCGCTCGCTTCCACAGTGATTTACTTTCTATTCGATACAAGCGAGCATATAAGGTTCTGCATATTCTCGAATAGTGAGCCGTCAGTGAACTGGAGTGAACATTTCTAGGAAATGAAGAAAGCCTTCTCGAAGTCCACAAACATGAGATGTAGTGGGGAACCCATTTCGGTTAACTGCTCCAATATTATCCGTACGGTATTTGGGTGGTCGACCCTTTACGGAACTAGCCTGATAAACTTCGAGAGTGCTCTCCCAACATCACTAATCCCATTGAGAATTACTTTGGCCATGATTTTCGATATGGCAGTAAGTACACTTATACCACGCCAATTGCGACAATCTCGCCCTTCTTCGGAAATTTCACAATGACGCACTCCTTCCATTCAGTCGGATATTGTCCTTCATTCCACACCTCAGTAAAGAGTGGGAGGAGTGTATCAACTGTTATTTTCGGGTCCGCTTGAAGAGTTCGGTTGGTAGTCTGTCTATATCTAGGGCTTTCCTCCCGCCATTGACCGAATGGCGGAAACTATCTCTTCCTTATCTGGGGATAGTCCCTAATAGAGGATTGTCATGTTTGGATGTTTGGTAGTTGTTCTGTTTCTGGAATATCAGAGAAGTATTCCTTCCATTACCGCAACTGGTGTTCACTCACATTAAGTAGAGTTCCGTTGGCATCTCTTACCAGCAGTTGGCGGCGAAACTCCTATTCGTCAATTGTTTCATAATTTTAAATAATGAACCCATATCCCCAAGGCAAGCCGCAGATTCTGCCTTGTTGGCCAGATCTTCAATGGTCTAGTGGTGATCGTTACCCACGTCAGATCCATGCTTCGCTCGCTCATCAAGGAGACATCTTCTCTATCTGCGACTTATAGCCAAATGGTTGATCTGGTTCTGAATAACACCGTCAGGAAAACCCATGTTTTATGGTGACTCTTGTGTGGAAAAAAGGGTCCTTCCGATGACTATTTGCCGAGTACTACAAGATTCCTTAAATCGTTCTCTGTTTTCGGGTCTTTTAATCCAAGATCGTGACACGTCGACCCAAGGGTAACCATGCTTCCCCATGACGTGTTCTATTCCAGTGTTGTCAGAGCGAACCGAGGGTTCATGTCTCCTGAGACGATAATAATATCACCTCTTAGAACACGATCGAAGGTGGCACTCAGTTGTTTATAAGACTGCTCTTTTTCAACAGATGTTGCGGTATTAGTTGGTGCGTATCACTGCAGAATTGAGACATTTCTGTCGCCGGTTCTGATCCTGACGACGATAATCTTATTCAAGGTTGGTTCCCAGCTGATGGGACTGTTTCTCGCTGTCGGTGCAAGGACGACCGCTACGCCATTTTTGGCTTTACTCTTAGGGACAATATACAGAATGGTGCGTCCGCTCGGGGTTCATTCTTCTCCTTATTTTGTCCACCTGACCTCGCTCAAGCCCAAGATTTGGGTGTTATAGTGCTGCATTTCACTGTCGATCACCGATTGGCGGTGCAAGGACCGAGTGACCCCAGCCCTTCCCCCGTAATTTAATGTCCGAACGTTCCAGAAGCCAATCATAGTCCGTTTTCGAATGCCAAGAGTCGTTAAAGTAGAATCCGTCCGTATCCGAGGCGCTGTATCGTTTATCGTATCAGTTAGGTTGTAAAATCACGGGTGATAAACTCATGATCCAGTGAGTGTCCATTTTAGAGCAAGCAGGACTGGATGTGGTTGAATTCCACTGCCCTTATCCTAGAGGGGGGTAGTTAGCTCAGGTCCGTGGAGTCACTATTCTGCAAAGACAGTTGCATGAATTGGTAAAACATCATCCCGATAAATTTTCCAAAAAGATTTTTTCTTTAATTCAGCGAATCAAACGACTAGCTAGTGAATCTTTAGTACATCTTCTAGCGAATATGGGATGAAAGTTTCCGTGACTGGTAAACTTCACTAGTAACTCACCAGCCAATCAGCTGTGGTACTAAAACTTCAATCCCCAGTGAATCCCTTTTTGTGAATCATCAACGATTTACTTCAACTTCATTACAAGTGAGTACATAAGGTTCCACTGTATATATTCTCGAAAAGTGAACTGGACCGAACATGTATAGCGAATGATAGGGATCAGAACTGAACGATGAATTTCCCCAAACGATTTCGCAGTTGGTAAATGTGTCAGGTATCATCACAAATCATTCTATCGAACATTAACTAAAATAAACAATAAAATATTTGCCAACAAGTCGGCTTCTTAATTATTCTTGTGGCAAGTTGGGCATGCGTGGGAAGTCAATATACAGATTAGTGTGGTATTAGATAGGGAATACCAAGGGAAAGGGGGTCCTAAGGCAAAACTGTTGTGAATTATATAAAATTTAACTCGGATTGCGATCAATAGCATATAAAATCAATATTTAATTGGGTTATTTATGAAAGGATTTATGTGGGAGGGGGCATAGAAGAATTTTTGAATCATTGCTTGAATTACGTTCAAAATTCTCTACATAAAATGTTAGTTTTATACATTTTATATTCCTGGCTTCCTGGCTTGAATTAGTTCTGAAGGAAAATTTTCTGTATAAATTCTGGTTTAATCGTAAGGTATTTTGATTTAGCGGGTGACAAAAAGGTTTGTTTCGTGATGGAAAATGATACAAACCATGGAAAAACGATATTTATTACCTTTTATTTATGTTGTTTTTGCAGAATGACTTGTGTTATAGGCAAATTCGACCTTTTATGTGCAATGCATAAATGCAGTCATGGTGGGAAGGAATGGGATAGGGATGATAGGGGAAGAGGAGTGAGAACGACCGTAAAGAGTGGTGAAGCTGATATATTTTTCAGTGCTAATACTACTGACAAATATTTGCAGATTTTATGTGGGACTGAATGATAGAAAGCGAATAGAAACCATCTACCAAGTACATAGACGTTCTTGAAGTGGAACTGTTTCTCTTTTATATCGATTGGCCATTTTATTTCAAATAATTTGTCGTTGCCTGTAGCAACTGAAAAATGTGATGCGAGCTAACAAAAGGGGCCTTATCTTGCCAGAAGTAAAAATTACGTTTTTAAAATCACTGGATTTAAAAAACGCCGCACGTGTTGTGCAAAGATCTCAAAAAAAGTTATGGTATTGTGAATTTCGAAGTACAAAGTGGCGGCAATACGCCAACTACTTGACTGGTAAGATTCCAATTGGTAATAGGTCCCTATTAAATTTTGGGTAGAGGTTCGGAAAAATTAATTTTATTGTGTCTAGAGGTTAAAATATCAAATAAAACCATTGGTTTGGTGAATGTTTTCACAGTGCATTTCGAATTGAAAGAAAAGATTTCCGGATTCTACACTGTTACGCTTTATTATTCGTGACGTTTCGGTCTCTGCTGAGACCTTTATCAAACTGATCGACAATTACAAAACACAATTATTATATAGAAGGAAGGGTAATTAAGGTTAAATTAGTTAATTAGTTGTCACGTGTCCAGGATCCCGGATTACAGCCTCGGATTGGACGGATCAAACGGCAACGACTACGGCAACGGAAAATGGACTATTCTTTTGGATCTTGGAGTGTGCGTTCACTACATCGAACGGGTGCACTGCGGGAACTTCTTCAAGAGGAGAAAGATGATGTCACTAAAGACGAATTCTATGCCCGACTTGACAGCACTTTTGACGGGCTGCCCTCCAATGACATCCAAATTCTTATAGGAGACTTCAACGAACTCTTTCATAGAGGCGTATCAGGAGGGCATAGCCGAATGATAATGGCCAGTGATCGTTCGTCCGTCTTACGGTATCAACTTGTGTTAAGTGCTGTTTGTGTAATTTTATTTTATTTTCCTTTTCTTCTTATGGTTTTTCCGGTGAATAACTATCATTTTGCTGCGTTAATTAATTTGTAATTATCCGTGTGCTTTGGAACTGGTTTCTTTTAGTTTTTCTAAGTTCAATTCTGAATTTTTCATATTGGCTTTTTATTAATAGTGATTTCTATTCGGCAAAAATGTGACCCGTTTTTGCCCTTAACATTTTTTCTAGCAGTTCCTATGTTCTATAGGAAAAAAAAATTCTGCCCTGCTAGAAAAATGGTTTGCGCACTAGGTAAAACTTGACCTGAAAATGCACATTTCTTGCCCCGAATTTTTCGGCGGTGCAACTCAATTGACTTGTAATGTACAACAGCATGAAAAAAATAAATCATCTGACAACATCGGTAGCAGATTCTAACGGATAGATCTTACTTAAAAGGACTTAAAACTTTACATGAAGTATGCAATATGAGTGCATACGTAACTTTTCTTAATTTTCCTAAAATCTTCACAGGACCATTTAGAGATAACAAGACAAATTAAACCGGTTTGTTTTGACAGTTTCGAAAGGCAATCAGATGGTCAGTATGCTTCAGCCAATATGATAAAAAAATGCAAAAAAACTTGCACTTAAAGTGTTCTATTGTAAATTGACCTGACTGACGGAACTGAGCAAAATGAGTGCAAAACTGCAATAATTTTGCATTTTAAAGGGCAAAAACGGGTCACATTTTTTTGGCGAATAGAAATCACTATTAGTTTCTCATTGTGTAGTTGTTTTTCTCTATACAGTTCTCCAGCTGAGGTTGTTTCATTCTGCATCTGCGATAGTGTCTTTAGTATATTATCTCGTTGTCAACTGTGATCAGCTGCAGTTGATCAGTGCGGTCATTTTTTTTGGAACCGAGCTATGTCGGTGTAGGAATTGGAGAAAAAAAACTAAAGTTACATCAATTTAATTTGGACGGAGAAAGACGAAAGTGACAGTGTACATTGCTTCTAAAGCACTGGATGTTGAACTCGTTGGGAAACACTTTGGATGGTAATGTGTTCCAAAGTCTTGATGTTCACTGTACGATGAGGTTTAACGGTGTGCGCGTTCGTTCAGCTTGACGAGTATCTCGGAGAAAATTATAGAGTGGAGGAATGAGTGCACTTAGTTCTGCACTGCATTTACAATGGAAGTAGCAATAGTAATGCTAAGTACTCCGACATTACTGCGATACTCGAGAGAATCGATTGAAAACGTGATGGTCTCCACAGTCGGAACGCATGTTTTTGAATACGGTAAATACAGTAACACATTGGCGCCAAAACGAGGAAGAAACTGAGAATTCCTATTTTCATTGTCGACCCACCAATTTTTATTATAATTCATTTCGAAAAACGTCGGTAAAAATCGTCATTTTTTAAAAAAAATCATCAAAACATGAAAAATTTCAAATTGAATCCAACACTGCTGCAACGAGAAGCTGAAAGACAGACAAAGCTCGACCCATTGCAAAGCTCGATCCATTGCAAAGTTCGATCCATTGCAAAGTTCGATCCATTGCAAAGTTCGATCCATTGCAAAGTGTTCGTTCTGCTGTTATATTAGATTCAATTTCCTTTGCAGGTTTGAGTCTTTGATATAATTTCGTAACGATAATATTCGTTTGCAATTTAATTGCACATTGCGTGGCGTTTTTTTTTTTTAATTGTTATTGGAATATATTAAGTTTTTGCTTAGTTAATTATGGGTACTACGTGCAATGCGGACAAATGCATTGAATTAAAATCTTCGACACCTATTACTTTATTATTATAATAATAAAGTATTGTGATCGACACAAGAAAAAAAAAAAGTTTGCTACCCTGAAATTTTTTTTTTCCGCGTTTCATGACTAAATTAGCCTAAAAATGACAAAAAAAAAAATCCGTCTGTCTGTACGCCGTCCGCCGTCCGCCGTACGCCGTACGCCGACGTGTACGCTCAGCGCACATTAACTCCCAAACCCTTCAAGATAGAAAGTTCATTTTTGGGGGGATTGTAGATAGTTGCGGATCTCAGGCGGATACCCATTTTCGGGGGTATACGGGTTCAGGGGGAGGCGGGGGGAGCGCTTAAACCGAAAAATGCGAATTCAAATATCTCAAGCATGGTAACAGCTAGGAAGCTAAAACTCAAAATTAATATAGAGGGGTTTGTGGGACAACTTTTAAAAATAATTTAATTTTTTTATCCATTGGGGTGCGAAAAGGGTGGGCTTAGAACCAATTGTCGGCCGAATTTTTTTTTCAAATGATTATATCTTCGAAATTACTTATCGTAACAAAATCATATTTAGAGACCGTCAAGGTGGCATATAGTTTCATTGGAACCAGCTCAGAAAGCGGCTAATTATTGTAAGGGGGAGGGTCAGGAGGGTGCAAAGAAAAACACTTAAAAATTAATATCTCAACTATCTCTTAAGCTATGTAATTGAAACTTAAAACTTATATTAAGCTATACTAGGCAAATACAAAAAAAATATAACATGTTGAAATAATAGTAGTGCGGGGAAATGGGGAGCATTTCAAAAATGGCGCACTTTTCAAAATTACAAATCCTTATATCTCCAAAAATAGTACAGATATCAAATCAAAAATTTGTCAGATTGTAGAACTACATAATAGTTAAATTTGGTGAAAATTTTAAGTTGGGAGGTGTAAGGGGAGGGAGGTAATAAGCAAAAATATCGAAAATTTTGAGTGATTTTTTTATGGCTCTGGTAAAAGATACAAAGTTAAAATTTTGCACGTGAATACCTATATTTAATCCACATAGAAAAATAATAATAACTTGATCCATATTTGTTATAAACCGACCCCCCGGTCTAACGTGCACAAGGTGTTTCATGTGCATTGAAAAAAACACATAAACTGAAAATTTTTGAGTGAAATTTTAAGGTAGAAACTTGAAAATTTGCGAAATGCATTTAAAAAAAATCCTTAAATATACGAAATATTAACTGGTCGAAAACCTTTAACACTTCTACCCCCTCCCATACAAAATTATTTTTTCGACCATTTTCAAGAAATCAATTATCACCTAACTATTAAAAGCTATCAATTTGAAATTTTGCATAACAGCTAAAAAAAATAATTAAAATGAAATTGCGTTGAAAGTTTTAAAATCGCGCTTGACCCTCTACCCCCTCCCATACAAAAGTATGATTTCGACTAATTTCATTAAATCAACTAATAACCAACAAATTAAAAGCTACGAACTTGAAATTTCGTACCAGCACCTTACAATAAAAATAAAAGAAAATTGCATCACAAGTTTTACGATTTCCTTACCTCCTCTACCCCCTCCCATACAAAATTATTTTTTCGAGCATTTTTAAGAAATCAGTTATCAGCTAACTCTTAAAAGCTATCAATTTCAAATTTGGCATAAAAACTTATAAAAATAATTCAAATGAAGTTGGTTTAAAAGTTTTGAAATCGCGCTTGCGCTTCTACCCCCTCCCATACAAAAGTATGATTTCGACCAATTTCATTAAATCAACTAATAACCAACAAACTAAAAGCTACGAACTTGAAATTCTATACAAGCACCTTTCAAGAGACGCGAAATAAAACTGCGTATCAAATTTTACGATTCCCCTATATTCTCTACCCCCTCCCATACAAATGTTCGGTTTCATGAATGTAAAATACACCGAATTTTATGAAAATTCTATGCAACTTCGTCTATGAAACACATTCTATACAGAGAATATTGGACGTGATTCAAGCAATTATTAAAAAGCTGTTGACATCCACCCACCCTTACTATTACCCCTCCTCCTCCCCTCATAAAAACCCAAACTTGCAGAAACGAATGAAATATTGTTAACAGTCCTGCCCAAGAACTCCCTTTCACTTAGCCTTCCCTAACCACTCTAACCTGCATATTGACTTTCCACTCATCCGCAATTTGTCCCAAGAATAATAAAGTTTCGCCCGACTTGTTGGCAGTTTATTTTTACATGTTTTGGTGTTTGTGGAAGAAACTATCACGCGAAATGTGTTGGTCATACCAATATTTTTGCTGAGAGGTTTAGTTCTACGTCTGGGCTTAATTAGTATTGCCATGACTGCAGGAGCATTTTACTATCCTCGTTGTCGTTTAAGATGTTGAGCATTGGTGATGAGACGACGAGGATTAAGGCGCAACTAGATATTATATCTAGTTCGTTTGTGAAAGTGAGCAACTTTTTTAATTCACTCCAGAAGACTCCGACATTGGCTGACTGTTCGACTGGTACACTCAAACCCTTCTACAACTTCTACAATGGCGCTACAGCCCAAATCGGACCTTGGCCTCCTGATATTCAGGTTCCTTAACATTTTTCATTACTTATTGTGGAAGCGTTGTTAGTCCTTCGCACCACCCTCTTTCTACGAATTTCTCATTTTCGTAGATTGAGGTGACCAAGCAGGCAATGTGGTGGAATTATATATTGCGTCGACCGGGATTTGAACTCACGACCTTCGCATTACAAGACCAACACACTACCCACTAGGCTATACCCTAGCACTCCAGAAGGCTCCGACATTGGTTGACTGTTCGACTGGTACACCCAAACCCTACAATGGTTGATGTCTCAACTTGTTGTGATATTATGCCCTGCAGCAAGCATATTTCTATTTCAACCGATTCCACTAACTCTTATAACGCATTGAATTGTGTTATAGGAGATAAATCTCGGGCTGATAATTGTGTTCCGGAATTAGAGGATACTAATAGTCCTGCTTTTCATTAACGCCCTTCCCGCAGGGAGACTACAGGGAGTAGTTCTGCCTCTACTGAAAATAGCCAAGCATCATCGAAAGCTTCTGTTAGTAAAAAGTTTAAAGAGTCTACACTCTCGAAACCTACTCTATTTTCTTCGAGTAGCTCTCAAACACCTTGTACTGCTACTATTACTACTAATACCACTGAATCTTCTTCTACTTTGCCTTTATATCTACCTTTATTAACTGTTGTACCTCGATCGAAAGCCCTTTTTATTTCTCGGCTTGATCCTCGTACATCCCCCGATGATGTCATTAACTATTTGATTTAAAAAAAATTTGTTTTAGCTGGATCAGCAGTTAAATGTGAAAATGTCAGTAAAGATGCTAGTTCCTCTTTTAAAATTGTTATGGCCAATAATGAACTTTTTAATCGATTAGTAGATAATAATTCTTGGCCGCCTGGAGCATTTGTTAAAGAATTTATTTCTCGTCGTGTTAGCTCACCGGGTTCAGGTTCAAAAAACTCAGACAAGTGTCCATTTACTATCAAAACGTAAATGGACTGCGCAATAAAACCCAGGCGGTTTTTGATTGAAGCCAGAATTCTTCTTATGATGTTATTGCTTTTTCTGAAACGGGACTAAACTGTAGCTTTTCTGACAGTGAACTCTTTAGTTCAGACTTCCAAGTCTTTCGTAGGGATCGTTATGTTTCCGATTTAAGATTGAAAGGTGGTGGATTGTTATTAGCAGTCCGAAGCTACATTAATTGTGTAGTTGTTGACGTGCCGAACCCTCACTGTCTTGAGATCCTGTGTGTTAAACTTGTGTTTAGTAATAAGGATATTTATGTATTTTTGACATATATTACCCTTCGAGTCCTTGTTCCTTATACGAAAAAATAGTTCACAGTATAACATTTGTTCATAGAAGTATGAATATGTCTGACGAACTCATTTTATTGGGCGATTTTAATATTCCAGGTCTTTCTTGGTCATTTTCTGACGATGATTCTACTCTCTTAGTTTCTGATGCGTCGTCCTCGCTTGAATGTTTTTTTGTAGATAATATATTTGCACTTGGTCTCCACCAACTTAGTCTTGTTCGGAATTCCTATGGAAGACAGCTTGACATGGTTTTTTATTCTGACTACTGTGCCTGTTCCGTGAAAGAGAGCTTATCATCAATTTCAATTATTGATATCTTACACCCTCCGATTAACATATTTCTAATTATTGACAAGGAGCATATTTTAGCCCTAGCGAGAAAGTGCTATCTTTTGATTTTAATAAAGCCGATTTTTCACTGTTGGACTATCTTATATCTAACTTCAACTTTGATGAAAATTTTGACAATCCTGATTTTGAGGGTGCCGTAGTTGATTTTTATTATATTCTAAACCAATTTTTTGTTGCTTCAGTTCCTTTTACTTATCGGAAGAATATCTCATTATTGTATCCTTGGTACACGAGTGAGTTGCGTGCGATTCGCAACTCTCGTAATGCAGCGTGGAATAGGTATACTAGGACGAAGAATGAAACTGATTTTCGTTTATTTGAAGAATATTATGACTTATTCAAAGATTTATCTAATCGCTTGTATTCTGAATACTTACTTAAAGTGCAGTCGGATATTATTAGAGATCCCCTGAAGTTTTGGAAATTTGTTAATTGTAAGCGTAAATCTGATGGTTTTCCAGCTTCTTTTCAATTCCTTGGCAACAATACTATTGATCAATTTACTATTTGTAATTTTTTTGCCACATTCTTCAGTGGATTTTTTTTGGTAGTAACTTTGATAACTTTAAAGGTACTGCTTCAACTACTTTGTCTGATATAACGATTTCCTATAATGATATAGTTAACCATATTTCTCGCCTTAAGGATGTTTCTTCTCCTAGCCCAGATGGAGTTCCTGCAGTTGTCTTGAAACGCTGCTGTCTCTTTATTGCTGAACCACTCTCCCTACTCTTTCAAAGGTCCCTAAAAACTGGGATTTTTCCGAACGTATGGAAGGCATCCTTTATCATACCAACTCACAAAGTTGGTGCAAAATCTGATGTTGTCAACTATCGACCAATAGCTAAACTATTAGCTATTCCAAAGATTTTTGAATCTGTAGTGTATGAGTGTATGTCGTTTCACTGTAAATCCTTGATTTCAAGTAAACAACATGGTTTTGTCAAAAATAGGTCAACAGTCACTAATCTGATGGAGTTTGCGTATAAATTCATTGTGGTTATTGAGGAGGGTAAGCAGGCGGATTGTATTTATACTGATTTTAGTAAGGCTTTTGATAGACTACCCCATTCCATTATTTTGTTGAAATTACACGTGTTAGGTTTTCCTACATGGTTTATTAATTGGATTAAGTCATATACATTTAATAGAACTTATCGAGTTTTCTTCCGTGATTGTACTTCTATGCCATTTACTGCGCATTCTGGTGTACCTCAGGGAAGTCATTTAGGGCCACTATTATTTGTCCTGGCCATTAATGATGTTGCTTCTGTTGTTAAATACTCAGAAGTACTTATTTATGCAGACGACATCCCTTAGTTCCAACTTAGACAATTTTCTTCAATAAGATTTAATTAATTTTAGCAATTGGTGCCGCCACAATGATCTTCGTTTAAATGTGGTTAAATGTCATGTTATGTCATTTACTAGGAAAGTCTCACCGTTTATAATAATACACAGGGTGTAACAAAATAGATGTGACAAAAAAAACATGGTGATAGGGGACAAAAAAGGGTGCACAAAAAAGTATTCTACGGAAGATTTGTAGCTCCAACCCCTAGCGACTTAGGGGTGATTTTCTAGTTTTTGGTTCGTGGAGGAGGTTATCGAACTAAAAGGCCAATATCTCCGAAACTACTTGAGATAGCTCAATGCGTAATATCTTGGTGAAGAGCTTATTAATGTCCTTCAACTTTGAAGGCTTTTTGCTCAAAATTTTGACTAAATTTTTTTTGAGTTTGTGATCTTAAAAACTACCCGACACATTTATCTTACTTTAAAAACAAAAAAAATTGTCTTAGCTCGTTTTTTTACCAAACTATGACCAAAAAACCGAAACTAAACCATCAAATCCAAAATTTCGGCAATGTGAAAAAAAAAATTTTTTTTTTAACTGGCTGCGTGTAAATTTAAATTTTCTATGTGATCACCATTATTTTCCCTGCACTTCTTCAATCTTTTTTCAACTGCTTGCGTAAGATTAACAGAAGCTAAATTTTGCCTTATTTGGTCTGCTGCGTTCATAATTCTCTGCTGCAGTTGTTCTCTTGAAAGTATTTCCATCTTGTATACTAAATCCTTCATGTGTCCCCATATGTAGAAATCCAGTGGTGTTAGATCAGGTGATCTTGCTGGCCAACCTACTGGTCCACCACGTCCAATCCTTCGTTCAGGATAGTTATCGTCTAAGTAATTTCGCACATCGCTACGAAAATGAGGTGGTGCTCCGCCTTGTTGGAAAAATAATTTGTTTCGAAGGTTCAATGGTACTTCATCGCCTAACATATTGGGCAAATGATTTTGTAGGAAGTCCATGTACACATCACCTGTCATATTGCCAGGTATGATGTAGGGGCCAACAAGTGTTTGTCCAATAACTCCCATCCAAACATTGATCGAAAATCTGTGCTGGGACTTAACTTGCTTCTTGTCATGCGGATTTTCATGACTCCAAGTATGCAGATTGTGGAAGTTGGTCACTCCATCTCTGGTGAATTGCGCTTCATCTGTCCATAAAAGTGAAGATAAAAATTCACGATTTTCCCGGTGTCGCAATAACATAATTTCACAAAAATATCTACGATGTATTTTGTCCTCTTCAGTTAAGCTTTGTACTGGAGTGTGGTGAAATGGATGCTGATGGTCTGCTCTTAAGGTTCTGTGTACTGCCATATGTGACACCCCCAGTCTTCTTCCAACTGACCATGTACCCAAATTTGGGTCGTTTTGTATTTCCTCCAATATCCTTTCATCTTTTCTGTATGTATTACTTGCTGTGCCTCGACCTTCTCTGCGTTGTGTAAAGCTGCCCGTTTCTCGAAGTGTCTGATAAGTTCTTGTGAAAGTTGTGTGATTTGGATGTCTTCTATTGGGATATTGGTTTGCATATTGTCTGGAAGCTTCACGCACATTACCATGGCATTCACCATAAATAAAAATTATATCAGCTAGTTCTTCGTTACTGTATTGTTCAGCCATTTCAAACTTGTAAGACTTCACTTTATTTTAATTATTTCACTTTGAACTGCTTAATCAAATTTTAGTTACTGAAGTGTTTGTAGAAATAATTGCTTCTTACCTACTATGAATCCCGATATTTTTAGATTTATTAGTTAAGACAAATAATTATACTCTAGATGAAATCTGAGAGTATATTGTGTTTGCCTTACCATTTGTAACGCTAAGAAATAATGCTCGCACACTCCTTCTACCCTCTCCCATACAAATGCATAATTTTGAAAAATGCAGTTTTTCGATTTTCATTGAAACTAGCAAAGTTAGAAAAACGAATTTTTGCCAGAATTAATTTTAGTATAATTCCAATCAGCTTTGAAAAAATTATCAACTTCACCTCACTCCTTCTACCCCCTCCCATACAAATTTCACGAAATTTTGAAATTATTTTACTTCGAAACTGTTAAAGCTATCAACTTCATATTTTGTACAAAGTATACAAATATAATTATTAATAACGACAAAAAAATGTGTTTTGATCCGTACACTCCTTCTACCCCCATACAAATGTTCAATTTTGTTAAGTGCATTATATCGATTTCCATTAAAACTAGAAAAAGTACAAACTTAAAATTTTGCCAGAATTTGTTTTTCAATAATTGCAATAAGTGCCGAAAAAAATTATCATCTCCTCTTCACTCCTTCTACCCCCTCCCATACAAAAAAGCATTTCTTCTTCGAATATATTAGAACTATCGAATTTGAAATTGAATCAAAGCGTGGTGATAAGAATGATGATAAGCGGTTTCAAAATCATCTTAAACGCTCCACTTCTTCTGCCACCTCCCATACAAGTGCCTCAATTTCAGGAAAACTATGCCCAATTGAAAATAATGAAAGCTACAAACCTTAAATTCTGTACTAAATATTTTGCATACCACATTAGGTGTCATATCCAAAAATTACAAACCTTCCTCCTCTCCTTCTACCACCTCCCATACAAAAGTCACTATTAATTATTTAAAAGAATTGGAGGTGACATATTTTCCGGTACATTGAACTCTTTCTCATTTCATCTAGAGTATCATATGATTGGACTTTACGCCCAATCATAATTCTTTTATGTTTGACATATAAAATATAGATTTATGGCTTTTTCCAAAAATTTAATCCAGATACACATCCTTTAGATTTATTACTTTAAAAAGATAATTAACAGGTACACGTACTTTATGGGTTCTTACAATATTTTATTCGAGATACTTTAAGTTTATAATTAGAAAAAAGATATTATTTTCCAATAAATTTTACTTTTAAATTAAATTGTTAAGTTGTTTTTCAATTTGCAATGGAAAAAATAAAAAAAAATTTTTTTTTTTCACATTGCCGAAATTTTGGATTTGATGGTTTAGTTTCGGTTTTTTGGTCATAACTTGGTAAAAAAACAAGCTAAGACAATTTTTTTTGTTTTTAAAGAAAGATAAATGTGTCGGGTAGTTTTTAAGATCACAAACTCAAAAAAAAAATTTGTCAACCAAATTTGTGCACCAACTTTTCGTCGATTTTTGCCAAGCATACGATAGTGTCGACCGTAATGCTCTGTACAGAATAACAATTGAACTAGGTGTCCCACCGAAACTAGTTCGGTTAATAAAAGCCACGATGGAAAACAATGAGTGCCAAGTAAAAATCCAAAACGAGTTGACTCCCAGCTTTCCAATGGAGTCAGGTCTTAAACAAGGAGATGGTCTCGCCCCCACGCTCTTTAACTTGGTGCTCGAGTATGTCGTCAGGAAGGCAACTTCAGTAACCTCAGTGGACACCAGAGGTACGCTACTCATAAAATCCGCACAGTTGGTGGCGTACGCAGACGACGTGGATATTCTGGCGCGATCAATACTTGGCGTTATGGAGGTATTCCAGGAGTTGTAGTCGGCTGCGGGTGAAGTAGGGCTCAGGGTCAATGAAGCGAAAACAAAATACATGACCCAGACACGAGGGACTGTCCCAGAGAGGCAGAACATTACTATAGGCGAATACAACTTCGAGCAGGTGGATGAATTCGTATACCTGGGAGCCCTTCTCATAAAGGACGGTAATGAGCGACAGGAAATTCAAAGAAGAATCACGGCAGCTAGCAAAGCATTTTATGCGGTCGTCCCCATAATGAAATCAAGGAAAGTCCATCGAAACAATAAACTACGCATCTACAAGATAATTCGTCCTGTGCTGCTATATGGATGCGGAACGTGGACCTTGACGCGGGTTTCGGAGAAGTTAGTCGACACGTTTGAGCGAAAAATTCCTCGGAAGGTGTAGGAGCAGTTAAGGAAGGAGATGATTGGCGTATTCGATATAGCCATTAGCTGTATCAACTATTTGACGACCCACCAGCATCTATAGTGATCAAACTGCGCAAGCTGCAATGGGCTGGCCACGTGGAACGAATGCACGAGGAACGAATCCGAAAACGAGTGCTCAAGGGCAAAGCTCAAGGCAACCGACCGCAAGGAAAGCCACGAAAGCGATGGGAGGACTCGGTCGACGCAGATTGCAGATCGCTTCTCGATTTTTCAAAGTGGAAGACGCGATCGCTGGACCGAGACAACTGGAGGAGGTGCATCCGGGAGGCCAAGGCTCGATATAGGCTGTAGCGCCATTACATCATCACCAGTTAATTATTTAGTATCAGGTAGTTAAATTAATTATGGATTTCTGGGTACGGATTTTGTTCTCACCAAATTTTAAGGCAGGTAGCCAAACTGCTGATAACTTGTATCCGGTGTCTCGGTTGAAGTTCTATGGATGTTTAGAAATTTCTATTGCTTCTCGTACTATTCGTTGATAATATTGATTTGTCCTGGCCGGAATTTGCATATTGTCGAAATCGATTGTATGGTCCTCTGTCGTTGCATCGCTGATGGCTGTATCTGGTTTTTCGTGTGCATCGTTGGTGCTCGTTGATCCTTGTTTGGACTTTGCGTTCCGTTTCTCCTATGTATACTTTATCGCATGAGCCGCATGGTACTTTGTATACTCCTTCATTCTTCAATGGTTTTTTGTCCTTCAGGTTTCCTAAAATTCGTCGGATAGTAGTCGGGGTTGTGAATGTTGTCTTGATGTTGGATTTTCGAAGGATTTTTCCTATCTTATCCATCGTGCCCTGGATGTAAGGTAGTTTTACTCATCTTTTGTCTGCATTTCCTGCTTCAGTGTCTTCTCGTTCTGTTGTCCTTGGATGTTTCGGTTTCCACGCCTTTTTAATTTCGCTCGCTTTGTATCCATTTGTTGTGAATGCCCGATTCAACTGTTCCTTTTCCTTTCGTAGAATGCCCGGATTTCCTTCAGTTATACGTCGAACTCTGTGTATTAGGGTCTTCAGTACGCCTGTTTTCTGGCTTGGCTGGTGATGTGAATGAGCGTGAAGATATCTGTTGGTTTGAGTTGGTTTCCTATATACCCCGAATCTTAGCGACGTATCATTCCTTTCTATGAGTACATTCAAGAATGGCAGTTGCCCGTTGCTTTCTGTTTCCATGGTGAACTTAATTTTATCGTGGTGTGAGTTCAGGTGTGCTAAAAATTTCTCGAGCTCTTCTTTCTCATGTTGCCAAATGATGAAAGTGTCATCCACGTATCGTAGATACAATTTCGGTGTTAATGGAGCTGAGTCATGTGCGTTCTTTTCAAATTCCTCCATGAAAATTTCCACTATCACCGGTGAAATTGGAGATCCCATAGCCTCTCCTTCTGTTTGCTTGAAGAGTTTCCCTAGAGCTGAAATGAAAGTATTAAGTCGTACCTGTTGTCCGGAATGAGTTTCCTGATGATACTTGAGGTGTCCTTAATCGGGATGTTGGTGAACAGTGATTCCACGTCTAGGCTGACTAAAATATCCGTTGGATCCAAGTTGATTTTCTGAAGAATTTCTACTAGATGAGCGGAATTTTTAACACAGCGTGATGTGTTACCTACTAGTGGGCGTAACTCAGTCGGGAGAGCCTTAGCCAGTTTTTGGGTAAGTGATTGTACCGAACTGACGATGGGTCGAAGTGGGGTATTCTTCTTATGAATTTTCGGAAGTCCGTACATTTTTGGTGTATGAGGGTCTGAAGGGATTAATTTGGCATATTTTTCCGCTAATATGGGGTTTTTCTTGATGGATAGGGTTAATTTCCGGTGGAGGGCAGCAGTTGGATCTCTTTTCATTTCTGTATATGGTCCTGTTTGTAGAATATCTGGTATCTTCTTCTCGTATTGTTCCTTGTCCATGACTACCATTGCGTTTCCTTTGTCTGCTCGCATAATCGGTATTTCCTTCGTTTGTTTAAGCTTTTTTAAAGCTTTCCGTTCTTTCGGGGGATATTCGTCGCAGGTGGCACTGCTCGCTTGATGATGTCAGAGAACTCGTGTCTGATCAATCGCTTGCGGAAGTCCTCTGATTGCCCGCTCCATTTGCTGAATGATTTCTTCGGTTGGAATACTTGTTGGAGTAAGCACGAAGTTGAATCCTTTGCTTAACACATCTGACTACTATGTTGTTACTTCTCGCCGGCATCGGTA
The DNA here is from genome assembly GCA_963669355.1 of Chorisops tibialis. Taxonomy (NCBI): domain Eukaryota; kingdom Metazoa; phylum Arthropoda; class Insecta; order Diptera; family Stratiomyidae; genus Chorisops; species Chorisops tibialis. Next base: position 275,094,025 of record OY770262.1, read on the forward strand.
TTGGTACCTTGTTGTTTCCCATCTTCCCGCATGCTTTGAATGATTCCTCTGACGTCACGAATAATAAAGCGTAACCGTGTAGAATCCGGAAACTTTTTCTTTCAAATAAAAACACTTTTTTTTTATGTTTATCGAATTTAACTTAGGGGTCACCCTTTAATGCGCGATGTACAGTTAATTCGACATAGGTAAGGGAAACAAGAGAAAATAGGGAAATCAGCAGGGAAAAACAGGAGGGAAGAGTTTGAAGTGGCGGTGAACATTGTTCTTAAACTGCTGAAGGTTATATTCAATGGGAAAGAGATTGCCTGGTAATGAATTCCACAACACTCTCGTTCGAGGGGCGAAGGATTGCCTAAACTTCACTGTTCTCTACGGTAAGGGCTTCACAGTATACTCGTGTAAGCGTGCAGCTTGGCGAGTATTTCGGGGGGCATTGAATATAGGTGGTATTAGGGCTTTTATTTCCTTGCTGCATTTACCATGGAAGTATCTGTAGTAAATGCAGAGTACACCGATATTTCGACGGTGCTCGAGGGTATTAACTGAGGCTGATATAGCTTCATCTCCAATTAATCGGAAGGCATGTTTCTGGATACGGTCAAGAAAAGCCAGATGTGATTTTGGGGCCCCAGCCTAAACATGCGAGTTGTACTCAAGACGTGGTCGGATATAAGCCTTATAGATGGTAGCTAGTTCGGACGCAGAAAAGTATTTCTTACACTTCCGCAGAATACTTAGACATTAAATTTTACACCTAGTAACGTGAAGTCCTCAGAAGGTGAAATTTGTACGCCATTTAAGAACATGTTAGCGGCCGACGTCGGAACGTTATGTTTAAGAGATAGATGACAGGACTGCGTTTTTAAGGCATTAAACTCTACTCTGTTTTTCCTGCCCCATTCCAGGATTAAACTGAGGTCAGTGTTCAATGACTGTATTGACTCATTACGGCATGATGCCACTGATGTTGGGCGTGCCTCCGCAGGGGAGTCAAATTGGAAGGTGTTATCTAAAGTGCTGTCATCTGCGAAACAATGAATAGGATTGAGAGTAGCTGACAGAAGGTCGTTTATGAAGACTAAAAAGAGGGTAGGAGATAAAACTGAGTCCTGAGGGACGCCGGAATCAATGGAAAAGAGTGCAGAAGTTACTCCGTCTAGCACGACTCTCATAGAGCGCTCGGAGAGAAAACTCTCAATCCATTTAAGAAAAGCTGTATTAAAACCATAGGCCTTCAGCTTAGTTAAGAGACATTTGTGCCAAACTCTGTCGAACGCTTTAGCAATGTCAAGAGCAAGTTCATGACCTTCTCCGAATTTGTAGATGCAGGAGTTCCAACGCTCGGTTAAATAGACAAGGAGATCGCCAGTTGAACGTCCCGAGCGAAATCCATATTGGCGGTCATGTATGAGATTTTTATCCAGAAGAAATTTGACGAGCCTGCGATTGACAGCAGTCTCCATTACTTTTGAAAGCACTGAGGTAATGGCTATGGGGCGATAATTACTTCCTTTCTTTGGATTAGCTGAACATTTGCGACCTTCCAGATCTGGGGAAAGCCCCCTGAAGAGTAAGAAAGATGATAGAGATTACGAAGAGGTTTAGCTAGAGAGTAAGCGCAATTCTTAAGGACAATGGGAGATGCCATCAGGGCCAGCAGACTTGTGAGTATTGAGCTCCTGCAGGATCCTGGAAATGACACTAGTTCGAAAACGAATGGGTGGCAGCAAGAAGCCCGAGTTAGGTAAACACGGAGGACTCTGATTCGATGGTGGAAGCTTAGAGTTTCTTGCGAAGTTTGCTGCCAAAAGGTTTGCTTTTTCAACTGGATCAACAACGGTTCGGTCGCCATCGAGAAGAGGAGGTGTTGAAGACGTGCTGAAATTGTTATTGACACATTTCACAAATGACCAGAAAGATCTTGAGTTTTTGGGATTCTCAATGATCTTAAGTCGACGTTTCTGGTCATGTTCAAATTTAGCACGCTTTAAGATTTTATTGCAGGTGTTTCTTGACACTTTTAATGAGTCCCTATTTTGTATAGTCGGATTGTTGTAGAAAGCTTGAAAAGACTGCTTCTTGGTTCTAATTGCTTCAAGGCACTCATTGGTAAACCACGAATCTTTCGAAGGTTTGATCCTTTTTAGATTGCATGGAATAAATAGCCTCATGCCTTTTATGATTGTTTCGGTCACAAGCTGTGCGATGACTTCGCATTTCCGGACTCAAAGTATAGCCTCCAATCAAAGGCGCGGTAGAATGCATTAAGAGCCTCCCAATTAGCTTTCTTATAATGCCATACCGTTCTACGTGGTGTCATTGTAGTCGATGAAATTGATGCTGAGATGGGAAACTGTGCAGGAATCATAAAATGGTCAGATGTACAAACTGGAGCCAACAACGAGACATCATACTTTAGTGGGTGGGTGGTTAAAAAAAGTCAACCAGATTTTGAGTCTGGCCTGCAATGTCAGGTGTAGAATCCGGAAACCTTTTCTTTCAAATAAAACCACTTTGTAGTTGGTTTTAAGATATTACTTTATCATTCTAATAATAAAGTATTGTGATCGACACAAGACAAAAAAAAAACTTTACTACCCTTAAATTTTTTTTTTTCGCATTCCATGACTAAATTAGCCTAAAAATGCAAAAAAAAATAATCCGTCTGTCTGTACGCCGTACGCCGACGTGTACGCTCAGCGCACATGAACTCCCAAACCCTTCAAGATAGAAAGTTCATTTTTGGAGGGATTATAGGTAGTTGCGGATCTCAGGCGGATACCCATTTTGGGGGGTGTACGAGTTCAGGGGGAGGCAGGGGAGCGCTTAAACCGAAAAAATACGAATTCAAATATCTCAACAATGGTTACAGCTAGGAAACTAAAAATCAACATACATATAGAGGAGTTTGTAGGACAACTTTTAAAAATAATTTAATCTTCGAAATTACTTCCCACAAAAATTGATATTTTCAGACCGTTAAGATGGCATACGGATGTGCTAGAATCAGTTTAGATAGAAACTAATTATTGTAAGGGGAAGGGTCAGGGGGGAGGTGCAAAGAAAAACACTTAAAAACTAATATCTCAACTATCTCTTCAGCTATGTAATTGAAACTTAAACGTATACTAAGCTTTACTAGCAAAATATGAAAAAATACAACATGTGGACATAATAGTAATGGGAGGAAATGGGAGCATTTCAAAATGGCTCACTTTCCAAAACTACAAATCACCAAAACTCAAAATTGAATACAGATATCAAATCAAAAATTTGTCAGATTATAGAGCTATATAGTTTTTAATTTTGGTAAAAAATTTAAGCGGGGGGGGGGGGGGGGGTGTAAGGGGAAGGAGGTGAAAAGCGAAAATGTTGGAAATTTTGAGTGATTTTTTATGGCTCTCGTAAAAGATACAAAGTTTAAATTTTGCACGTCGACATATCTATTTAATTTACACAGAAAAAAAATAATAATTTGTTCCAAAATTGTTACGCACCGAAGTGGAGGTCTAACGTGCACAAAGTGTTTCATGTGCAATGAAAAAAACACATAAACTGAAAAGAAACTTGAAAATTTGCGAAATGCATTTAAAAAAACTCTATAAGAGTTTGAAATATTAACTGGTTGAATATCTTTAAAACTTCTACCCCCTCCCATACAAAATTATTTTTTTCGACCATTTTTAAGAAATCAATTATCACTTAACTATTAAATGCTATCAATTTGAAATTTTGCACAAGAACTTAAAAAAATAGTTGAAATAAAATTACGTTAAAAGTTTTGAGATCGCATTTGCCCTTCTACCCCTCCCACACAAAAGTATGATTTCGACCAATTTCATTAAATCAACTATTAACTAACAAATTAAAAGCTACAAACTTGAAATTTTGTCCAAGCACCTTACAAAAGAAACGAAATAAAACTGCATCACAAATTTTACGATTCCTCTACCTCCTCTACCCCCTCCTATACAAATGTTTGGTTTCGTGAATTTAAAATACACCGAATCCAATGAAAATTCTGTGCAACTTCGTCTATGAAACTGACATTCTATACAAAGAATAATGGATTTGGTTCAAACAATCAATTAAAAAACTATTAACATCCACCCACCCTTACTATCACCCTCCCCCCTCCCTTCATGAAAACTCAAACTTGTATAAATGAAGGAATGAAATATGGAGCGTTTCCGGAAAGTGTTAAATTGAGAACTGCCCTGCTCAAGAAGCTCCTTTCACTTAATCTTCCCTAACCACTCTAACCTGCATATTGACTTTCTACGGATGCGCATTTTGTCCCAAAAATAATAAAGTTTCGCCCGACTTGTTGGCAGTTTATTTAGGTAGCGTTTGGAGTTAAGAACACTAAAATGAAATTTTGACCTTAGCTCATGTATTGGATTGCACTGAAAATTTTACCTTGGCATGATAATGTTCCTTTTGCCAGCTAGCGTCACATACATGCAAGTGTCAGAAAAAGATTTTGGCAATGTTCTCGCGGAGGATGACGTTCATACTGTGAAAGAAAAAAATTATAACGAGCTGAGTATTTCTCCATTGCCACGCTTTTTTAATCAGGGTTTTAAGGTTAACATCCACCCACAGTTTAAACTCTCCCCTCCAGAAACTCCCTTCTAACCCCATCGCTCGCACATCCTGTGCATCCAATGCATTAGAGGGTGAACCCTTAAGCTATGTTCGGATATAAAAAAACTTTTCGTCGTTTTATCACAATCCGTTGTTTGTTGGTTGCTATTATTCTGTATAGCTAGTTTCCATTACAGTTAATCTTTGAAGAAAAATGACAAGAAACCTACATATATAGTTTGAACAACCTTTGAAAAAGTGCGTTTTTTTTATTTTCGTGTAGAAGTGTGTAATTTTGGTGATTTATTGCTTTTTAAGGGAGCTACTGACTTGACCATTTTCCATACAAAATGCGGCACCATTTTCTCGGGAACAGCTCGACCGATTTTAATAATTTTTTGTACACTTATTACTTTAGTGAAACTAATGCTAGTTACCAGAGAAATTTCAAAAATATTCAAAACTAAGTCATTGATGAGCTGTGAAAATTTAAAATTTTTTCATTTTGTTTAAAAAAAAAAGGAAAGTTACTAACTTTTTTAAATTTCCTCTGTACTGTTAGCTAGTACTGCTACCTATCGACCAAAAAAAAAAAGAAAAATATTGATACCTGTTATCAACAACAAAAAAACTAACAGACTGGTAGTACGATTTACGAGTACACCGACCTTCCTAACTTTGAATTTATTTTTTGACCATACATTTGCCGATTTTTATACTCTAGATGAAATCTGAGAGTATATTGTCTTTGCCTTACCGTTTGTAACGCTAAGAAATAACGCTCGCACAGAGCCGCCAAGGGTACAGGAATATTTGTTGTCTCTCAAAAACCTCGATTCCGAGTTGCTGTCTGTCCGTCTGTCTACAGCATAACTCTCGAAAGCCTTGAGCTATAGTGCTAAACATTTTTGTCTGTTATTTTTAGCAAGAAAGTAACTTTAAGTTCGTGAACGGGTCACATCTCCCCACTCCTTCTACCCCCTCCCATACAAATTTAATGAAATTTCGAAATTTAAGGAAATTGATGTTTTTCCGAAACCATTTCAGCTATTGACTTGAAAATTAGTTCATAGTATAGTGATATAAATATCATTAACCTCCAGAAATATTGATCTGATCACCCACTTCTTGTACCACCTCCCATAAAATTCCTGTTAAGACCCCCTATAGGGGCATAGGACTCACCCACAGCCAGTCCTGCTTGCCTTAAAAATGGCAAGCAGGACTGGCTGTGGGTGAATTCTACAGCCCCCAACCCACAGGGGGATAGTTAGCTCTGGTCCGTGGAGTCGCTAGTCTCCAAAGATAGTTGCAGGAATTGGTAAAACCTCATCCTACAACTACCCCCTTGCGGTAATCCCATACAAATGCACAATTTTCAAAAATGCATTTATTCGGTTTGCATTGCAACTAGCAAAGCTAAATGAACCAATTTTTGTCATAATTACTTTTATTACAATTGCAACTAATTTTGGATAAACTATCAACTTTATTTACCTCACTTCTTCTATCCCCCCCCCCCCCCCCATACAAATTTTACGAAATTTCAATTAAATTATTTTTGTCCAAAACCGTCAAAGCTATCAACTTTAATATTTGAGAAAAGTATATTATTTTAAATATGATTGATGTCAAATTTGGTTTTGATTCGGATATTCGTTCTACCCCCTCCCATACAAATACAGAATTTTGGTAAATGCATTTAACCGATTTTCATAGAAACTAGAAGAAGTAGAAACTTGAAATTTTGCCAGAATTTGTCTTTTAATAATTGTAATAAATTCTAAAAAAGATATCGCCTTCACCCCACTCGTTCTACCACCTCCCATACAAATTTTTATATTGGAAGTTCAAGAAAAGTTTTTCTTCTTGGAACATATGAGAGCTATGGACATTAAAATTGTAACAAAGCAATGTGATTAGGATGTTGATAAGCAGATTCAAAATCATTCAAAATCTCTGCCACCTCCCATACAAATACCATAAATTCAGATAAAAATTGTTCAATTTCCTTGAAAATTATGAACGCAAGAACTTTGAATTTAGCATGAAATATTTTTATACTCTAGATGAAATCTGAGAGTATTATAAGTTTGCTCTAAGGTTTGTAACGCTAAGAAATAAGGCTTGGAGGAAAAAATGAATGATACAGAAGTTAATGTTATCACTAAAAAATCTCAAAACCGGATGTCCGTCTGTCCGTCTGTCCGTCCGTCTGTCCGTCCGTCTGTTCGCTCTCTAGCTTGAGAACGCGTTGAGCTAGATTGTTCAAATTTTTTACACGTCGTTTTTGACAAAAAAGTAAGGTCAAGTTCGTGAACGGGCCAAATCGCTCCACCCCTTCTACCCCCTCCCATACAAAATGACACAATTCCGCAATTTGACAATTAAAGGATTTGCTCAAAAAGTATAAAAGCTATTGGCCTGAAATTTGGAATGTATTACTTTTATGATAATATCAATCTACCGTATAAAAAGTATGCGCGTCCTCTTCCTCCTTCTACCACCTCCCATACAAACTGTACTTGTCATGAATTACTCTAAGCCAATTTACTCAGTGCGTATAAGATTTGGCACGCTGAAATTGTGCACCAAATATTTATTTAAAATTGTTAGTAAGGCAAGAAAAAAATAAACGATTAGCTTCACCCCTTCTACACCCTCCCACACAAAATGACGCAAATTAGCAATTTAACAATAAATTAATTTACTCGAAAAGTGTAAAAGCTATTAGTCTGAGTTTTGAGATGTATTACTTTCATAATGATTTAAATCTACAGTAGAAAAATTATTTGCGTCCTCCCTCTCCTTCCACCCCCTCCCATACAAACTACACTTTTTCATGAAATGCTCTAAGACGATTTTCTCAGAACATATAACATTTATAGAGCTCACATTTTGTAATAAATACTTATTTAGTATTATCACTAAGATCAGAAAAATATATTTGATTAGCTTCGCAACTTCTACCCCTCCCATACAATATGAAACAGTTTCACAACTTCACAAAAAATAGATTTTCTTGAAAAGTCTGAATGGTACTAATCTGAAATTTAAGGGTTGTCATTTTTATAATATTCCTAGTTATTTCTGAAAAAATCACTAAAATCGCTTTACTCTTTCTACCACCTCCCATACAAACTGCACATTTTCACTAAATCTAACTCACTAATTTTCTCAGTCCCCATTCAATTTTTGGAGTAAGCATTTTGTATAAAACATTTTTATAGCTACTTTAGCGTGATGGGGAAAAAATTATTTCAATGCTATCACCCCTTCTAACACTCCCCATCCAAAATTTCTTGAGATGACATCTAGAGTATCGTAAGATTGCGCTTTATGCGCAATCGTAGCCCTGTTATGTTATTTACGACGTTTAGTATTACATAGAAAAATTACAAACCTTCCCCTCTGCTTTTACCATCTGGGCTTTACGCCCAATCATAATTGTGTTATGTTGTTTAAATGTATTTCGCAAATTTTCTGGTATCTACCATAAAATTTCATTCAAAAATGTTCAGTTTTCGTGTTTTTTTCGTTGATGAAACACCTTGTGAACGTTAGACGAGGAAGAGTCGATTCATAACAATTGTGGAACAAACTATTATTTGTGTTTTTTTGTTTTTTGTATATCAAATAGATGTACCTACGTGCGAAATTTAAACTTTGTATCTTTCACCAGAGGCCTAGAAAAATCTTTCAAAATTTTCGACATTTTTGCTTACCACCTCCCTCCCCTTACATCTCTCAACTCAAAATTAAAGACTATGTAATTTTACAATCTGAAGAATTTTCGATTTGATATCTGTACTTAATTTTGAGTAGATTTTAGGTTTTGAAATTTTGTAAAGTGCACGATTTTTGAAATGCTTCATATTTCCTCCCATTACAGCTATGACCAAATTTTTTATTTTTCTTGTTTAGGATGGTCCAACCAAAACGCACGATGTTAATTTCTCGCGCAAAAGAGCCATTGTTTCGTTGGCAGTTTGGCAAGTGGCACCATCCTGTTGGAACCACATATTGTCCAGGTCCATATCCTCAAGTTCTGGCCACAAGAAGTCCGCTATCATCTCGCGATAGCGAACACCATTCACGGTAACTGCTTGGCCGTCCTCATTTTCGAAGAAGTATGGCCCGATGACGCCGCCAGCCCATAAACCGCACCAAACAGTCACTCTTTGTAGATGCATTGTAATAAATCACCCCATTTATTACATGAACATCATCATAAACCTTCTTGTTTATGACATTTTTCATCGAATTCACCTCCACATTTCCCAACATACCCGCCCAACCAATCATTGCGACAATCTTCTATTGTCCAATGATAAATGTCCCGGACCTAGTCAACGAAAAGGTTCAGGTGACTTACAATAAGCTTTGTTGTGGTATCGCGCGCGATCAAACCAGAACATTGACTTGCAGCGTACTTGCATACACGAGCGATACGTTGTAGCTATCGGATGGCAAAGCTAGATCGAGGTATCCGATTGCAAAAACGTTGTCAATTTTTTTTATCCCACCATAAATGGCAATTTTCTTACACGACTAAGGGGTCGTTGATTTCACCTGGAAACGCGTATTTTTTCCATATGAGTTTCGATCGTTATTGAATTATGCTGATCGACCTCATGATGGGAAATATGCGAGCTCAGGAAAACACGACCTCCTGCGCGTGAGATGTTGAGTCGGCGGATTTTGGCTGCGGGAATGATCGATCGGAAGTTACCTGGTCGATGGCTGACCCGACGGTCGGCAGTTGGGAGTCAACCACTAAACGTAAAACACGAAAACTTAGGTTGTTTAAGGTAATTTAATAAAACGAACTGTAATTATATATAAAAAAGAGGTGAATCCGGAGGAAACAACTACCCGGACGAATAAAGTCAAATAAAGCGTGTTCACTCAAACGGATTGTGTATCACTCCCTACTCCGTACTCCAACCCGGAGTATTGCATGCGTGAAAGGGACGGCCTAAGTCCCCTTAATAAAAAGATAACACATCGGCTTTTCAACAATCACTCGTGGATTCTCATTTGCCCAAATGCTGCAATTCTGCTTGTTAACGAATCCACTGAGGTGAAAGTGTGCCTCGTCGCTGAAGATGATTTTCTTTGTAAAGCCACCATTCACTTCTGTCTGTTCAACCAACCATTCTCAAGTGTGTACCTCTCCATGGTTGAATTTGTCAAATACTGAAACAAAGAAATGTCAAATTAAGTTGGGCGAAAAACTTGACGGTAAGGTGTTACTTACAATTAACATGGACCACCCTATATTTCGCTAGTAACATATGTTTTAGGTTTCAATCATATAGCTTAACACGCATCCGTCGGTTAATTTTCCAATCAAAACAGCCATTGATGTAGATTCTATACATGGTTTAAATTCTATAAAAAATATCGAAAAACTGATAGGAGAAAATGCTTTTGAAATAATGCCAAAATCCTAATCGAGTTCATGGATAAATAACGTTTATATAAGCCTTTAAAATTTGTTTGTTTGTGTAGAAATTACACAAACGACGGATGCGTGTTAAGAGTTAGTTGAGATATTCATTTTTAGATGCTTTTTTTTTGCGCCCCCCCCCCCCCCCCTTCCCCCCTCCTTCTAAGCTGATTCTGGTGGATCTATATGTTATCGTAATTAATTTCGAAGATATAATCATTTGAAAAAAAAAAATTTGGCGGACAATTTGTTTTTCGCCTTCCGCCCGCACGCCAATGAATAAAAAAAATTGAATTATTTTTAAAGCCTGTCCCACAACCCTCTCTATAGCTGTGATGATTTTGAACTTTCTATCTGCATTCGTAGTGGAGATATTACCAAGTGCAGTTTTTGACTCTTTCCCTCTCCCCGTCACACAATTCAACCCGCCCAAAAACGAACATTCTACCTTTAGCGGTCTCTGAGATATGGGTCCATAAGTACGGCGTATGGCGGGACGGATTTTTTTTGGCATTTTTAGGCTAATTTAGTTATGAAACACGAAAAAAATTTCAGGGTAGAAAAATTTTTTTTTCCTGTGTCGATCACAAAGTAAAATAATAAATAATTTTTAAATGTTATTGCGCTAACCCTCCCTCGATATGAGTGTCGATTTTTATCTTCCTATCTGTATATATAGCTGAGTTTTCGGTTCTACCCCTTCCTCGTCACCACCGAACATCCCCCAAATTGGAGTGCAGCGGAGATCTCACCTTACCTAAAATCTACTCAAAAAACATAACAGGGCTACGATTGCGCGTAAAGCGCAATCTTACGATACTCTAGATGAAATAGAATTTTTTGTGATCCCAAGAAATTTTGTATGGGGAGTGTTAGAAGGAATGATAGCATTGAACTAATTTTTTACCCATCATGCTGAAGTAGCTACAAAAATGTTTTATACAAAATGCTTACTCCAAAAATTGAATGCGAACTGAGAAAATTAGTGAGTTAGATTTAGTGAAAATGTGCAGTTTGTATGGGAGGTGGTAGAAAGAGTGGAGGGATTCTAGTGATTTTTTTCAGAAATAACTAGGAATATTATAAAATTGACATCCCTTAAATTTCAGACTAGTGCCATTCATACACTTCAAGAAAATCGATTTTTTGTAAAGTAGTGAAACTGTGTCATATTGTATGGGAGGGGGTAGAAGCAGTAAAGCTAATCAAATATTTTTTTCTGATCTTAGTGATAATACTAATTAAGTATTTATTAAAAGTGTTAAAAGTGTAGTTTGTATGGGAGGGGGTGGAAGGAGAGAGAGGACGCAAGTAATTTTCCTACTGTAGATTTAAATTATTATAAAAGTAATATATCCCAAAATTCAGATTAATAGCTTTTATACTTTTCGAGTAAATCCATTTAATATCAAATTGCGAAATTGTGTCATTTTGTATGGGAGGGGGTAGAAGGGGTAAAGGTAATCGTCTAATTTTTTTTGCCCTTACTAAAAATTTTAAATAAATATTTGGTGCACAATTTCAGCCCGCTAAATTTTATACGCACTGAGTAAATTGGCTTAGAGTAATCCATGACAAGTACAGTTTGTATGGGAGGTGATAGAAGGAGGAGAAAGACACACATAATTTTTATACGGTAGATTGGTATTATTATAAAAGTAAGATATTCAAAATTTCAGGCCAATAGCTTTTATACTTTTTGAGCAAATCCGTTTATTGTCAAATTTCGCAATTGTGTCATTTTGTATGGGAGGGGGTAGAACGGGTGGAGCGATTTGGCCCGTTCACGAACTTGACCTTACTTTTTTGTCAAAAACGACGTGTACAAAATTTGAGCTTTCTACCTCATCGCGTTCTCAAGCTAGAGAGCAAACGGACGGACGGACGGACATCCGGTTCTGAGATTTTTGACTGATAATATTATCTTCTGTATCATTCATTTTTTTCTCCGAGCCTTATTTCTTGGCGTTACAAACTTTAGAGCAAACTTATAATACTCTCAGATTTCATCTAGAGTATAATAAACTTTCGGACATACGTACAGATGGATTTTATTTGCAGATATAAGAAGAATAAATTAGAATAATAAAGTATGTACCATAAATAAAATCAATTAAGAGATTGAAAAACTTGTTCAATCGAAGGCGTTTCACTGCTGCAGAAAAATAATAAAAGTTAGCATAGACTTTTTTCGATTTTATTTTCATTTCAATTAGACTTATTGCATAGCTTATGGCAATTTACTAAAATGGTTCATCACCTGGCTAGCTATAACTCCGCCTAGAATTTTATCTAGTTTTTAATCTTAAATGCCAAAATTGTAATTACAAGAAATATTTCGTAAATTCGAGGTAGCAAGGGGAGTGTTCTATAATCAAATTCGTCGTCGCCGATTGCGTCAGACAGTTTGAACTTTAATATTTAATCATATAACAATGTGTTATTTATAATAATGCGTAATTATAGGGTATCTACTTAGTTTAATCGGACAATACAATATTTTATTGGGTTATATAGATTAACTATATTGGACATAGGAGTAACGTACTTAAAACGAGTCTTAAGAGAACAACGACCAGAAGGAACAAGGGCATTTTCAATTTGAAGTTTTGTAATATAATACGATATGCATCATTGCAATGAATTTCGAAATATTGTACAAATTTTCAAGAAATTCAGATATCATTGTTTAAGTAGTAACAATCAAACAATTATAATGATTAGATGCAAACGATTCGATTGATTAAATGTGATTAAAATAAACATACAAAACAAAATTTACGATATTTTCAAAATGTATTTTTTTTTAATCAGTTGTGCTCTATTATTAATAATTAAATAATTAAACTAAATATAAATATTACGCATAGTTTTCGCAGTTCAATGCAAATGTTTTAATATCCAATCGATAAATGCGCTTATTCTAATATGAACTTGGGGATGATTTTGTCCGCCGCAAGGTATAAATCCCCAGGACACTAATCCGACAATTTCCGTTTCTTTGTTTTCATTGACCTGCACTATGGGGCTTCCGGCATCACCAGTGCAAGGTGCTATTCCTCCGCTTAGAGGACCAGTGCAGAGGTTGGTTTCGCGCAATGGCGACGCTCCAGGACCACCGAAGATTTGTTCACAACGGAAATAGTCGACAATGTCTAATACTGCCATTTTCAAAACGTTACTCATTCTTGTGTCGGTTCCCCATCCGTAAAGCGTGACATCACCGGAATGGATAACTCCGCGTGGCGGTAGAACAGCCGGTTGAACCTTGTCGTTGAAAAATATGGGTTGACTCAGTCGGATTAATGCAATGTCATCTTTGGCGTGCTTCACAACATATGAAGCCATAATTTTCTGATCGTACGCGCCATTCAATTCGTGAACGCCAGCTAGCACGAAGAAATTGTCGTCCGGCACGCACGCTGCAGTTGTTAACACGAAATATTTGTTAACAATAACTCCGCCACCACGATATCGGACCGATTGCAGCGCCACTAAGTACGGTGCACTATATGGTTCCGCTTCGACACCACCCAACACACGTTGCATCGGATTGCTGACCGCTAAACGGGAAGCGATACCGGACGATAAGGCTCCGCGTAAACATATCGCTACGACACAAAGGATAATTTGAAAGAAAGCACCCATGATGCGAATAGTAACTGAGAAATAAAATTTAATGTAAAGCGTTTTATATCAGCTGGCAAATGGTGTTGATAAGCTCATTAAGATAACACACGGATATTTATAATAAAATCCCAGATTTGAAATAGCCTACAATATAAAGATTAGAATCGATAATAAATTTAATCAGAAAACTCAATAGATTTTTCGGTTTAATGAAATTAGTCAGATGTTTTTTCCACCGAAAATGTTCAAAACCGAGGCGACTATTAATAAATTGGTCCGGGCGCAGTATATTTTGATAATGTCAAACTAGAGCCGGCGTGATGCCATCATTATAAAATTGGAGTAAATTCCCCTAATTGAAATCATGAAATTTACTGTGTAATATCATGACTACGCTTTATGGCATTTTGTTTTGCTTTTTAAATAATACTTTGTAGTTTCTCAAAAAACGAACAATTTTTTCCTCCGAGGTGGCCAATTGACATCGCCAAGACGGTTGATAACACGATTTGGGAATTTGGTGCGTAAAAGATCGATTGTAGCATGGGCTGCATGAACCAGAAGTCGTCCAAATCCATGTTTCTATTTCAGTAAAAAAAAAGTCGGATAACATGGCTCTGTAACGTTCACCGTTGACTGAAACGTTGTTCCCAGCTTCATTTTCGAAGAAAAATGGTCCAATGATGCCACCACTCCACAATCCGCACCAAACTGTTACTCGCTGTGGATGCATTGGCTTCTCGAAAATAACGTGCGGGTTTTCCAAGCCCCAGATGCGGCAATTTTGTTTGTTAACTCAGCCTCCGAGATGAAAATCGTCAGAAAAGATGATTTTTCGCCCAAAATCGTTATCCAATTCAAGCTGCTCAAAGGCCCAAACTGCGAAGCGATAACAAAGCGGATGGTCGTGCGCCTTCAATTGCTGAGTCAATTGGACCTTGTAAGCGAATAGTCCGCGATCTTTGTGCAGAATCCTCCTCAGGCTAGTGCGTGAAATGTTGAGCTGTTTCGATCGACGGCGAGTTGATGTTCGTGGAGTGAGTCTCACACTCTCGGTTACAGCAGCCACATTCTCGTCTGTGCGCACCGTGCGACGACGACGACCATGAGTGTTGTCCACTAGCATGCCAGTCTCACGAACTTTTTGCACAAACTTGCTTACAGCAGGCGCGGTGGGTGCTTCATTTCGGCCAAAACTTCTTTTCAAAAAACGCACTGTTTGGGCTACACAGCACTCACTTTGGAAATAAGTTGTCAATATTTCCCAACGTTGTTTAAGTGTAAAGCGACTTATTTCGTTCCGCGGAGGTATGATACTGACTTTCTGTTTCGAGCGGAAAACAGCTTTCAGTGTCAAAATAACCTATTAAAAAAAAAAAACCACTAGATGGCCCACCCTGTACACAGCTTAAAAAGGCTGTTAGACGCGACAAGAGAAAGGCCATTGAAGATCTGGCCAACAAGACACAATCTACGGCTTACCTTGGGGATATGGATTCATTAGTCAAAATCATGAAACAGTTGACGAACAGGAATTGCGGCGATGGAAGGAATACTTCTCTGACATTTTAAACATCTTGTCAGAGGAAGATATCCCAGAAACAGAACATCTACCAAACATCCAACCGCAACAATCCTCTATTAGGGACGATCCCCTAGATAAGGAAGAGATAGTTTCAGCCATTCGGTCAATGGCGGGAAGGAAAGCCCCAGGTGAAGACGGACTACCAACTGAACTCCTCAAAGCGGACCCGGAAATAATAGCCGAAATACTCCTCTCACTCTTTACTGAAGTGTGGAATGAAGAAAGATATCCGACTGAATGGAAGGAGGGCATCGTTGTGGAAATTTCGAAGAAGGGCAACCTTCGGGATTGTTATAACTGGCGTGGTATATGTTAGTCCAGTCGGATTAGGTCAAAAAAGGTCTGTTTGGCAAAATGCTGCGATCTCGATGTTTTTTTTTTAACCTCATTGTTTTTTTGCGTAGATTGCGATAAAAATATTGCGGCCACTTGGGGAGTTGGGGAAAGACTCGAAAAATAGCAAAATTCGCAAATTTTCGTCTCTCTTAGAGGTTTTTTGAGTTTTATTACGTTATGCTAAACAATATCGAAAAACTAAAAATGAGGTTCGATTGCAGACACTTAGACCTTTCATTTGGGTGGTACATTGTTAAATTCAGTTTATTTAAACCTGAGATCTAATATCAATAGAAAGTGGCTTAAGAGGTAATGATAACATTAACTGTCATGAAACATTAAAAATAGGAAAACAGTGTTGCGATAGAATTGTCGGAAAATATTATACGAAGTTAGGTTTAAAAAAAAAGGACAGAGCCTTACCGCTCCAGGCCATGATGCCGAAAATCGTAATAGATGGAGAGGAGAATTCCGTCAATTCAAATTTTATATTCGAACGAATTATTTTATCGAATGAAAGTCGTGCAAACTTGAAAAATTATCTTACTTTTGAGCTCGCACCTTATCAGCTTCACTTTTTGATGGAATTAGTTTTTGCAAGACACAAAAATCAAGGATATATGATTTATTCACACCTATAGACGATTTTATTCCTGGTTCATCAATTAATATTATAGATGGAGGTTTCTTACACCATAAAGTAATTTGGCATTCAAGCGATACCTTTAAAACAATTTGTGCCAAATATTTAACATACATTAATTTGTATTCTCCTTGTATTGTTGTATTCGATGGATATCCTCTAGAGCCTAGCACAAAAAGTTACGAAAGATCGAGAAGAGGAAGTAAACTTTTTTCAAATCAAATGCTGTTTTTAAATGAAGAAAAACCAGTTCTAGTAGGACAAGAAAACTTCCTTAATAATAATAATAAAATTTTTTTTAATAAAGATGCTTAGCGAAAAGTGTGCACAGTTAAACGTAGAAACTATTCAAGCGGGGGAAGACGCAGATTTGCTAATAGTTACAACAGCTATATTAAAATCCAATAATAATACTCGAAGTTATATTATTGGAGAAGACGCTGATTTACTTGTGCTACTAACACAATTAGCTGACGAAAATTCAAATGTTTATTTGAAAGAACCTACTAGAGGTTCAAAATTTGCAGCTACGTATGGACCATCAAGCTTGGAACTAAAATCATTGAAGAGGGTATTTCTGTTTGCTCACGCTTTCGGTGGCTGTGATACCACGTTTATGAAAATGCTGAATAACAATGCCAAATTATTACAAGAAGTGGAAATCTTTAATTCGCCGGAAGCTGATGTAAATAAGTATTTGAAGTTTCTTGCTCTCTAGTATTAACGCTATACTCCTCTAAAAAGAATAATTGTAACATGACATTGAACGAATTTCGATTTGAATATTGCAGATCCTTAGAAAATATTGATTTAAGCGCACTGCCTTGCACCGAAGGTGCCCTACGCCAGCACGCGTTAATGGTTTACTTGAGTGCCAGCTTTGGTTGCAAAATCATCTGTACCTACAAAACTGGGGGTGGAGAAAAAATGGAAATATTCTTGAACCCGTTTTCTCCAAGGAAAGCTTAATTCCTCAAGATTTGATTGAAAAAATGCATTGTGGCTGCAAAACTGGGTGTCTGAAAAGATGCGGTTGCAGAAAAATGGGTCTAAAATGCAATTCCTTCTGTAAACCATGTTTGGGAAATAATTATTTAAATAGAGACGCAATACAGAATGAAATGGAGGATGATACTGAGATACTAAACAACACTAACTTAACAATCGAAGACAAAAATAGCGAAGAACCCGTAGAATTAGTAGAGAATTCAGCCCAGTAATAATAGAGCTAGACTCGTATTTATGTAATCAACTCATTTCTTTAATCTTGAATTTCCATCCCCTAAGTTGTAGCTACACGTCAATTTAAGAACAATATGTTTGCCTCCCTCAAAGGCACTTTTTACGAGTAAAAATAACGTTATTATTAAAAAAAATCTTAAAATCTGCAATAAAAAGTTCGATATCTCGGCTCCGGATAAGTCAAATTGAACTTCAAGCCCCGCAAATCTTTTATCAGAATGTCCACAACACAACGTGGCTATAAAGGTTAGTTGGAAATTTCATTTAGTCCTTCTGCCTTAAAAAAGGAGTTAAGAAAAAATTTACTCAGAAAGTCATTTTCTAATAAATTCATCAGGTGAAATTTCTATGAAACCGGCTAATTTGGGCTGAATTTTAATTGAGTTATTTGAAGTGCATTTATAAAGAGGCAATGCCGCAAGTTTTGTTAGAATATCTTTTTTACAGTCTATGAGATACTCATTTCCTTCCAAAAACACAGATTGTTAGAAAATTGTCAAAAACGTCTTGAATAACAGTCTATATCTCAGGTTTAAATAAACCCAATTTAATAATGTACCATTCAAATGAAAGGTCTAAGTGTTTGCAATCGAACCTCATTTTTAGTTTTTCGATATTGCTTAGCATAACGTAATAAAACTCAAAAAAACTCTAAAACAGACGAAAATTTGCGAATTTTGCTATTGTTCGAGTCTTTCCCCACTCCCCCAGTGGCCGCAATATTTTTATCGTAATCTACGCAATAAAACAATGAGGTTAAAAAAAACATCAAGATTGCAACATTTCATCCCAAAAATCTAATCCGACTGGACTATGTCTACTTACTGCCGTATCGAAAATCATGGCTAAGGTAATTCTCAGATTGGTACTGTCGTAGAGAGCACTCTCAAAGTTTATCACGCTGGATTCTGTAAGGAGTCGTCTTGTACCGACCAAACAAATACCATACGGATAATATTGGAGCAGTCAGCCGAAATGGGTTCGCCACTACATCTCATGTTTGTGGACTTCGAGAAGGCTTTCGACAACGTTAAGCGAGATTACATGCAATGCTTCGCGTAGGAGAAGTATTCCAGATAAGGTTATAGCAATGATTAAAGAATCCTACAAAGATGCAAGGTGTCGCGTCTTCTATAGAGGAAAGCTGTTCGAGAGCTTTTCTGTACGAACGAGTGTCAAACAAGGTTGCATAATATCGCCAGCTCTGTTTCTGGTGGTTATAAATGACATCTTAAAAGCAGCACTAAAAGGTGGGGAAGATAAAGCTCTTAAAAGGAGACTATTTAACATCTTATGTTACCTTGAGTATGCTGATTACGTGTGTTTGCTTGCACATAACCGTTCGGACTTAGAGTCAAATGTTCGCTCGTTGCATTCTAAATGCAAAGAGGCGGGTTTGAAAATAAATGCGCGTCAAATCAAGTACGTGCACATGGGTTCGAACACAACCACGCCGATTGTTCTTAACGGACAAGATGTGGAAGAGGTGCACGATTTGTATTATCTGGGAAGCATTGTCAGCATGGATATTGAGGTACGTATAAGTAAAGGTCGTCAGGCCTTCGGTATCCTTTCCCCTTTCTGGATGTTAAGAGAGATTTCTCTTCGCACGAAGCTGCGAGTTTTTGACACATGCGTCAAATCCGTGTTGTTATATGGTTGTACTATGTGGAAAGTGACCGTTTGACTTACCAAAAAACTACAGACTTTCGCGAACCAATGCCTCCGACGCCTTTTAGGATTATTCTGGCAAAAAGCGATATCCAACGGCTAACTTTGGAGTACAACTGGATAGACTAAAATAGGTATTGAAATTCAAAGGGGGAAGTGGCAGTGGATCGGTCAAACTTTGAGGAAACCAGAGCGAAACATCGCCAAATGGACTCTGAATTATAATCCTCAAGGAAGACGTCGGGTTGGTCGACCATGACCTTAAACGTCAATTTACTGTCAAAGTGTCACCCAGTATATCTTATTCAACTAACAACTGTTCCAGCTGTTATAGGCACTTCTATCTCAGACGATTCCCTACGTAATCTTTCGAGTCTCCTCAGCTCGGTGAGAACTTTCACGCACATCTGAGTACCGCATTACAGGTTTCGCTGCTGCTCAGCATATGTGGAACTATGTTATCGGGGCTAATATTTTCTCCAACGATGTCCTCGACTCTCCTTCTGTCCATTTCGTAGACTGGGCAGTGGAAGAATACATGCTCTGCATTTTCTATTGCATCTGTACAACTTGGACATGACGCAGAGGAATCATGGCCATATTTGTGCTTATAGGGGGTGTTAACAGGAATTTTATTGATTAATTGACTTGCGTGGTTGTATCTGAGCAACCTTAATCTGAGAAAATGAAAAATCGAAAATCTCTATCTAAGCGAAGGGCTTACAACCTTCCCTCAATAACAATTAAATGTTAAGGATCCTGAAGACCCGATTTTGGACTGTAGTGCAATTAAAGAAGAAAGTGAAATTTATATTTTACTGGCGTTGGAAATATGCAATTCCGTATTTACCAATAATTCGATTTTGTGATTTAAACTCTATTTAAATTTATTTCATAATCATTTATTCCAATAACCAAACACAATCGTTTCCGTTGGTAGAAAGAAAAAAAATGAATAGACAAATTGACAAATTTTTTAGCCCACTAATTGAGATAGATAAATTGACTAATTAAATCAATGCATCAACTATTGTATTAAATGATACAAGGAGAAAAATATTGACTATGAATTGTTATTAAGGCTACACGCCTAAAATTCATTACAAAATTAATCATTATTCCCCAATTTCTGTGTTACTATGTTCATTACGTTTCAGTGAAAAAATTCATTATCTGCTATTTCATTAATTTCACCAACAAACATGGCATCCTTTAATTTTTTTAGCAGGTTGGCATAGTATCCCCTGTGATATTTTGTTCTTTGTCTTTATAGTCGATAATCAAACCCCCCTCTAAATCCCAAAAAATAGTGGCTATGATGCGACTTTGGACTTCTTTGGAGCGAAGCGCATTTTCGGAGCCACTGCATTGACTCCTAGTTTGATTCAGACCCATAGTAATGAATCCAAGTTTTGTCTCCAGTAACAATCCGGGTCAAAAATTCATCCCTGTTCTTGCAACAGAAATCCAAAAACTCGCGTGAACACACGTCGCGCTGCTTTTTCTGAAACGCTGAGAGAATTCTTGGTACCCATCTTGTGCTAAATTTAGACATGTCGAGATGATCATGGAGGATATTCAAAATGGTTGTATCTGATACTCCAACCATTTTTGCGATTTGCTTCTTGTTTAAACGAGCATATCCTAAAACAAGTTTCTCCACTTTTTCGACAATTTTTGAGGAAGTGGCGTCAATCGACTGGCCCGAGTACTTATCATCTTCAATTGACTCTCTGCTTTGCCTGAATAAACTATGCCACTTATAAATCATCGTTTTTCCAGGACAAGAGTCCCGGTAAATAGTTGACATTTCTTCTAAGATGATTTGGGACGTTTTATTATTTTTTATTTTATGTATTTTTATTATGACAACACGAAAATCAATTTTGTCCATAGATAGTGTTTTCTTTCCGATTCGGTTGTTGATTTCGCGATTACCAAAATGCTAGTGGTTCGATTTGACAGAAACTTTGTATTTATACCTGCATTGAGTGTTAGAATACCTCCAAGTAAAAATATCTCCCCCTCCCTTGTCCATCTGCTCGATTCCGCGTAATTTCTGGCCTTCCTTCGTAGTTAGCAGTGTCGTATTGATCAGTTGCTGGTATTTTTGATTAAATAAGGTTTGTATTTTGATGATAGTGTATAGTAATTTATAGTCCGCTATCTTGAAGATAACAAACTTATCAATGATCGACAATACGGATTCCGTTCCGGACGATCTACAGATGACCTCTTGGTTTATCTGACTGACCGTGGAACTCTTGCATCCATAAATTTGGCGAAGGTCAAGTTCTGGCGCTTGACATCGCTAAAGCGTTTGACAGAGTTTAGCACAATTGTCTCCTAGTGAAGCTCAAAGAAATCGGCTTTAATAATAACCTCGTAAAATGGATCCAAAGTTTCTTACATGAACGCACCATACAAGTCGTATTGGATGGCGGGGCATCTTCTCCCTTTCCCATAGATTCTGCAGTCCCCCAAGGATCTGTTTTATCACCCACACTCTTTCTTATTTTTATCAATGACCATCTGTCGTCAACGCTCAATCCGATTCATTGCTTTGTAAATGACAGTACTCTAGATAATATCTATGAATTCGACTCGATTACTAACGCTCGCCGTGTCCCGGTAGCATCTGAACGTGCCAAACTATTTAGATCATTGAACTCTGACCTGAATCTAATCTTGGAATGGGGCAGGATAAATAAGTAGAGTTCAACACTTCAAAAACGCAGGCCTGTCATCTTTCCCTTAAACGGGAAGTTCCGGCGTCGGTTTCTAATGTAACCATCGGTGGTGTCCCACTCCTTGGCATCAAAATAAATA
This sequence comes from Chorisops tibialis, assembly GCA_963669355.1. Taxonomy (NCBI): domain Eukaryota; kingdom Metazoa; phylum Arthropoda; class Insecta; order Diptera; family Stratiomyidae; genus Chorisops; species Chorisops tibialis. Next base: position 275,116,003 of record OY770262.1, read on the forward strand.
ACCACCTTAATTAGAGCCAGCACATACTTGACGTAGCACTTGACGCTTCCAAACGCCTAGGAGTTCTTCGAAGATGTAAAAAATATTTTACTCCCAGTGATAAGTCAGGCAAATATCTATAAGGCCTACATTAAACCACGCCTTGAGTACAATTCTCATTTATGGGCTGGGGCACCCAAAACGCAACTTGCGATGCTCAACCGAGTCTAGAGACAGGCGTTCCGACTAATTGGAGATGAAGCCAACACGGTTTCTATAGACTCCCTTGAGCATCGCAGAAATGTTGGTGTACTAAGCATTTACTACCGCTACTTTCATGGTAAATTCAGTGAGGAACTTGCTAAACTTATTCCTCCCCTGTACTCATTTCCTAGAAACAAACGCCTATCGTCAAGCGCGCACGAGTTAACTGTTAAGCTTCCGACTTCCCGCACAGTGAAATATAGGCGGTCATTCATACCCCGAACTTCTAAGCTCTGAAATGCATTTCCTAAAGATGTATTCCCATTGTCATACGACCTTCGACGTTTCAAACTCAACGTCCACCGGCATTTTAGGCTTTTCCCTCCTTTTAATCCCGACTAACCTCAACTCCTTACTCCTTTCTTTACCTTACCGACATGACTGTGTAATTTACATTAAAGGGTGACCCCCTAAGTTGTGTTCGGCTTTAAAAAAAAAAAGTTAATAATAATTACCGAAAAACTTACCATTACTTGAGTTAAGATGGATGATCGAGACGATTTATTTCGAATCTTTCAGGGACGTTTCGAGGCTGCAAGTATAATATTTTTAGACGCAATTTTCGTTCAAATCTGAGGAAACCTTAAAAAATGCCTTTTTTTCTTATTTCATAAGGACGTGGAAGACAATTGAATCCACTTTATTCCTGACGGTGTATGCATACAACTCAAGGATTTGTAAGTGCTATTTTTTTTTTTTTGTTTAATTTTCAACCTTTTTTCTTTCCAATCTTGGCAATAAACGTATTGAAGCGGCAGATACATTCCAAAACTTTAAATAATCTAAAATTACGGGAGTTTCCGTTGCCAGAAGTATCTTATAGCAAAAAGTTTGGATCGCTAATAAAATACATCTGGGACTCGTTCGGTAAGGACTTCAATTATCCGGAAAATTTGCCTGCCTTCATGGAGGAGTACCTCGAGGAGGACGGTACGAGTCCGATACGATCAGTTGGATCGGATGTTACACCTGGGTCAGTTTAGTGCCTGCCGCTTCCCAGCTCGTGTGTGATGTGCCGGGATATATTCGATTTATGGACACTGAGATTCGGCGTTTGGATATTTCAGCTGACAATGCTGGGCAAAGGATCTGTGGTCATCGTGCTGATCTTCTTTTGATCGAAAATGGACGTGCCCAGGTTCTTTGTATGTAATCTGGCGGCAGCTGATTTCTTCATGGTGTGTACCTAGTTTTCGCATCCTCACTTGGCGAAACGTGTATGCCATACCCTGGCAGATGAGTATTATTTGCCAGATAGCTGGATTCTTATCAATGCTGTCCTCCGAACTATCGGTTTACACGCATGCTGTTTTGTGCAGGAACGTAACTTTTCCATCACACATGCTATTCTTCTATTCATTAGAGACTATCGCTGCGCCAACCTCCTCGTACGTACATTTATCATGATGTAGCCAAATATCATGATGTTCGGTAGGGTCTTTGCCAACAGGATGGAAATATATTAGGGTAATTATTCCCATATAATAAAAAGGCATTTTCGAGATTTGTCAGTAAACCGATTTTGGGAGGGGGTAGTTGGGGTGGAGAGATTTGGCCGGTTCACGAGCTTGACCTTACTTTTTCGTCAAAAACGGCTTATTCAAAATTTGAACTTATAGCTCAACGTGTTCTCAAGCTAGAGAGCGCAAAGACGGATGGACGAACGGACATACGGTTTTGAGATTTTTGAACGACAATAAATATATCTGTACCCTTGGCGCCTCTGTGCGAACATTGTTTCTTGGAGTTACAAACTTTAGAGCAAACTTAAATTACTCTCACATTTCATCTAGAGTACAAAAATCCGCCAGTCTGTACGCCGCTCTCCGTACGTGTGTACGCTCAGCACACACTATTTCCCAAACCCTGCAAGATAGAAAGTTCGTTTTTGGGTGGATTATAGATGGTCTCAGGTGGATTGGGGGGGGTGTAGGGTTTAACGCGGAGGCGGGGGGAGCGTTAAAACCGGGAACTAAGAATTCAAATACATCAACGATGGTTCTAGCTAGGAATCTGAAAATTAAGACATATATTTTAGGGTTTGTAGGACACACTTTAAAAATAATTGAGGGGCCTAAGAACAAATTATCGGCGATTTTTTTTAAATGATTCTATCTTCCAAATTATTTACCGTAAGAAATTTATATTTTGGAACCATGGTGGCATTTAGATCTACCAGAATCAGCTTAGTGGAAGGCTGATTATTGTAATGGGGAGGTGAATATCTCAACTATCTTTTAAGCTATGTAATTGAAACTTGGAACATATATTATGCTATCTTAGGGAAGTACAAGAAAAATATAACAATCGGACATAATAGTAGTGTGGCAAAATAGGGAGCATTTCAAAAATGGTACATACTTACTTACTTATGGCACTACCGCCCGAATCGGACTTTGGCCTCCTGAATACTTTGCCTCCATCCATCTCGGTTCAGTAACCGCGTCCTCCAGTTAGGAAATCTAAGCAGTGATTTGCTGTCTGCGTCAATCGGATCCTCCCAGCGCTTCCGTGATTTTCCGACCGGTCTTTGTCCGTTGACTTTCCCTTTTAGTGTGCGTTTAGGAATTCTTCCGTCATCCATCCGCTCCACATGACCAGCCCATTGTTACTTCTTAAATTTTATGAGGGTTGACACTTCTGAATCGTCGAAGATGACATACAATTCTCTATTGTATCGTATTCCCCAGATCAAAAATGATGTTCTTTCCAAAATTCTAAACTATTATATCTCAAAACTGATATCAAATTGAAATTTTTGTCAAATTGTAGAATTCAATAGTCTTTAATTTTGATAAAAATTTTGAGTTGGCGCCTATAAGGAGAAGGAAGTGGTAAGCAAAAATGTCAAATTTTCAAATTTTCCCTGTGGATACGTTTATTTGATATACATACAGAAAAAATAATAATTTGTTCCACAATGCACAAGGAGTTTCATGTGCAATGAAAAAACCAAAATTTTTAAATGAAATTTTAAGGTAGAAACTTGAAAATTTACGAAATGCATTTAAAAATATTTCCAAAAATAGGAAATGTTAACTTGTCGAATAACTTTAAAACTTCTACCCCGTCCCATACAAAGTGATATTTTCGTTCATTTTTAAGAAATCAATTATCAAGCTATCAATTTGAAATTTTGCACGAAAACTAAAATAGCTAAGACGAAATTTCTTCAAAAGTGAAAGAAAAGATTTCCGGATTCGACACTGTTACGCCTTATTATTCGTGACGTTGCGGTCTCTGCCGAGACCATTATCTCAGCAGAGACCGAAATGTCACGAATAATAAAGTGTAACAGTGTCGAATCCGGAAATCTTTTCTTTCAATTCGAAATGCACTGTGAACACATTCACCAAACCATTGCTTCAAAAGTTTTGAAATCCCGCTTATCCTTCTACCCCCTCTCGTACAAAAGTATCATTTCGACCAATTTCAATAAATCAACTAATAACCAACAAATTAAAAGCTGTTCGTAGCTTTTTTGTGCGAGCACCTTACAACAGAAACGAAATAAAACTGCATCACAAATTTTATGATTCTTTTACTTCCTATACCCCTTCTCATACAAATGTTTGGTTTCGTGAATGTAAAATACACCGATTTTTTGAAAATTCTATGCAACTTCATCCATGAAACTGGCATTATACAGAGAATATTGGACGTGATTCAACCAATCAATTACAAAATTTTTAACACCCACCCACCCTTACTATCACCCATCCCCCTCCCCTTTACCCTCATAAAAAACCTAAATTTTTATAAGGAAATGATTGAAATATTGATTATATGTACTGGAGCTATTGATCGTGTTCGCAATTAATTGCTAAATTGGCAACAGTCCTGCCCTAGAGCCACCTTTCACATAGTCCTCCCTAACCACTGTAATCTGCATATTGACTTTCCACGCATCCTGAACTTGTCCCAAGAATAATATAGTTGCGCCCGACATGTTAGCCGTTTATTTTTATCTTATAACGAGAATCTATACATATAAATATAATTGTAGTATCTGTCTGTTTGCTTATAATATAGCCATTTATAAGCAAACTTAGTATTTTGCTTTAATTTAAAAATAACTAATCAAAATAACAGGTGGTTGGATGGGTATAGACAGGGTAGGCATCTGATCGGCGTCATTAGGCGACGCCCAGTGTTGTAACTGTCATATACACATCAATTGTGCTCATCATACTTCCTCGTGGTAGCCACCGGATCCTGGTCTTGTCCATCCGGACTTGACTTGCTGAACTGATGGGCGCGAGTGCTAATGAAACAGAAAAATTCTAGCACTATAATAATATGGCCCTCCAAGTTGGGGGTTGGGCGATGTGTTAACAACTCATCCTCGGAAAAAACACACCCGTTTCGAAACCTGAAGCAACGCCTCGGACTGGATTGATTCAACGGCAACGACCACGCAAACGAAAAATGGACTATTCCTTCGGATCTTGGAACGTGCGATCCCTGTACAGAGCAGGAGCAGTGAGAGAGCTTCTGGAACAGGCAGTCAAATACAATATAAACATAATTGCACTCCAAGAAACTAAATTATTAGGTAACGAGATTAATGACTTAAGATCGCACACAATTTTCAAAAGTGGGAAATCATCGGGAAGCCGGGAATTTGGAGTTGCGTTTATCGTCGACAAGAAGTTTAAACACCAAGTTACCAACTTCAAATCCGTCAATGAACGATTGTGTGCAATCCGCATCAAAACAAGTTTTTTTAATGTTTGGCTTATTAATGTCCACGCCCCAACGGAAGACAAAGACGACGAAGTTAAAGACGATTTCTACAGCACCTTAGAATCAACATTCGACTCCCTTCCGTCGAATGATATTAAAATAGTATTAGGTGACTTTAACGCGAAAGTGGGCAAAGAAGATGCATACATAGGGACAATTGGAAGGCATAGTCTCCATGATATTAGTAACGACAACGGCCAGAGGCTGACTGATTTCGCCAGCAGCAAAAACCTTATTGTAAGCTCGACATGCTTCCCGCATCGTGATATTCATAAGAGAACGTGGGCTTCACCCGACGGAAGAACATTCAATCAAATAGACCATGTTCTAATAGAGAAAAGGACGGCCTCCTGCATTCTCGACGTGCGTACATGTCGAGGGGCTAATTGCGACACAGACCACTATTTGGTAAAGACCAAGTTTCGATGTCGAATCGCAAACCGAGGACACTCAAAAATACAACCGGTTCCTAAATTCGACATAGGGAAACTCAAAAACGAGAAAATAGTTGCGAAATATGCGTTAGCCTTGGAGAGGCACTTCACGACAATGCTGAATACCACTGTCAGCATGCCAATAGAAGAAATGTGGCAAAAAATCAAAGATGGCATTACATCTGTCGCAGAGGAGGTGATAGGACAACAACCCCGGCGCAAAAGAAATGATTGGTTCGACAAAGAATGCCAAGATGCCTTAGAACGAAAAAATGAAGCTTACAAAATATTAACGGAACGGCCGACACGAGCCAAACAAGACAAGTACAAGGATCTTAGACGATTTGCAAACAAAATATGCAGACAAAAAAAACGGAAGTACAATAATGACGAAATTAAAAACATGGACGAACAATTTAAATTACACAACACACGAGCCGCGTATTCCCTTGTCAAAAGGATGAAAGAAGGTTACAAACCGAAAACGACCCTATGCAAGGATGCGGAAGGGAACATTATAAGTAACGCGGAAGATATAAAACTAAGATGGGCACAATATTTTGAACACCTTCTTAACCCGAGCCCATCACCTACACGAACAGCAGCAGCAGATACAATAGCAGGTATAACTGATGTAACAGCTGATGAAGGATCCGCTTTGAGTCCTCCCACACTCGAAGAAGTAAAAACAGCCCTAAGGAACCACCCAAACAACAAAGCGCCGGGCACTGATCAAATCCCAGCTGAACTTCTGAAAGCCGGCGACACCTGCATAGCGCATCTCCTACATAGATTAGTCGCGGACATATGGACGCAGGAAATACTTCCTGAAGATTGGCGCAAGAGCATCATATGTCCAATTTATAAAAAAGGTGACAAACTCTGCTGCGAAAACTACCGAGGAATATCTCTGTTGTGTACGTCTTATAAGATTTTGACGAAAATTCTAGAAAAGAGAATTAAGCCCTATGCTGATAAAGTAATTGGTGAATACCAAGGCGGATTTAGAGCTGGACGCTCAACCACGGACCAGATATTCTCAGTTAAACAGGTGCTGGAAAAGTGCTGGGAATATAATATTGATGTGCACCAGATATTTGTTGACTTCAAACAAGCATACGACAGTATCGACAGGCGCGTACTGTATAAAATCATGTTGGAGTTTGGAGTCCCACCGAAACTGGTTCGACTGACAAGAATGACAATGACTGAGTCTTTGTCACAAGTCAGAGTAGAAAACGATCTGACTTCCAGTTTTAAAACAGACAACGGCCTTAAACAAGGTGACGGCCTCGCACCAATGCTTTTCAACTTAACACTCGAATATGTTGTTCGGAAACTTCCCGTTGACACCAAGGGAACACTATGCTTCAAAGCCACACAACTCGTAGCGTATGCCGACGACATAGATATCCTTGCAAGATCTCTGGAGAGTGCTAAGGAAGTATTTGTAAACCTTGACTCGGTAGCAAGGGAAGTTGGACTCCGCATTAATGAAAACAAAACAAAAATTATGACGCAAACTAGGAAAAAGACGCCAATCAGACAAAATATTACAGTAGGAGACTATAACCTAGAAAACGTAGACAACTTCATATATCTAGGGGCAAATCTATCGAAGGATGGAAGCGAACCCATCGAAATTAAAAGAAGGATAATGATGGCAAACAAGACTTATTATTCGGTACTTCCAATAATCAAAAACAAGAACGTGCACAGGAAAACAAAACTTAAGCTATACAAAACAATCATAAGACCTGTGCTATGCTATGGCAGCGAAACGTGGACATTAACTCAGGCGTCCGAAAAACTACTTAACGCCTTTGAAAGGAAGGTCCTCAGAAGAATCCTCGGACCTGTGAGGGAAGACTCAATCTGGAGAATACGATACAATAGAGAATTGTATGCCATCTTCGACAATCCAGAAGTGTCAACCCTCATAAAATTTAAAAAATTACAATGGGCTGGTCATGTGGAGCGGATGGATGACGGAAAAATTCCCAAACGCACACTAAAAGGGAAATTCAACGGACAAAGACCGGTCGGAAAACCACGAAAGCGCTGGGAGGATTCGATTGACGCAGACAGCAAATCACTGCTAAGATTTTCAAACTGGAGGACGCGGTCACTGAACCGAGATGGATGGAGGCAAAGCATTCAGGAGGCCAAAGTCCGATTTGGGCTGTAGCGCCATCGTAAGTAAGTAAGTAATCAAAATAACACGTTTTTATACTCTAGATGAAATCTGAGAGTATTATAAGTTTGCCATAAGTTTGTAACGACAAGAAATAAGGCTCGGAGAAAAAAATGAATGATTCAGAAGTTCATATAATCACTCAAAAATCTCAAAACCGGATGTCCGTCCGTCCGTCCGTCTGTCTGTCTGTCTGTCCGTCCGTCCGTCCGTGTCCTCTCTAGCTTGAGAACGCGTTGAGCTAGAAAGTTCAAATTTTGTGTACGTCGTTTTTGACAAAAAAGTAAGGTCAAGTTCGTGAACGGGTCAAATCGCTCCACCCCTTCTACCCCCTCCCATACAAAATGACACAATTGCGCAATTTCACAATAAACGGGTTTGCTCGAAAAGTATAAAAGCTATTGGAATGAAATTTGGAATATATTACTTTTATGATAATACCAATCTAGCGTATAAAAATTATGCGTGTACTCCCCCTCCTTCTACCACCTCCCATACAAACTGTACTTGTCTTGAATTACTCTAAGCCAATTTACTCAGTGCGTATAAAATTTAGCAGGCTGAAATTGTGCACCCAATATTTGTTTCAAATTGTTAGTAAGACCAAAAAAAATTATACGATTAGCTTCACCCCTTCTACCCCCTCCCATACAAAATGACACAATTTCGCAAATTGATAATAAATGGATTTACTCGAAAACTATAAAAGCTATTAGCCTGAATTTTGGGATATATTACACTCATAATTATTTCAATCTACCGTAGAAAAATTATTTGCGTCGTCCCTCCCCTTCTACCCCCTCCCATACAAACTACACTTTTTCATGAAATGCTCTAAGTCGATTTTCTCAGAACATATAACATTTATCAAGCTCATATTTTGTAAGAAATACATAATTAGCATTTTCACTAAGATCAGAGAAAAATATTTGATTAGCTTCACTGCTTCTACCCCCTCCCATACAATATGACACAGTTTCACAACTTTACAAAAAAAACGATTTTCTTAAAAAGTATGAATGGCACTAGTCTGAAATTTAAGGGACATATATTTTATAATATTCCTAGTTATTTTTGAAAAAATCACTAGAATCCCCCCACTCTTTCTACCACCTCCCATACAAACTGCACATTTTCACAAAATCTAACTCACTAATTTTCTCAGTTCCCATTCAGTTTTTGGAGTAAGCATTTTGTATAAAACATTTTTATAGCTACTTTAGCATGATGAAAAAAAAATTAGTTCAATGCTATCATCCCTTCTAATACTCCCCATACAAAATTTTTTGGGATCACTAAAAATTCTATCTCATCTAGAGTATCGTAAGATTGCGCTTTACGCGCAATCGTAGCCCTGTTATGTTTGAAATTGTTGTCTGTCTGTCCGGCCGTCTTTCACGCACAAACAGCTGATTGTAATGAAACTTGCACAGTTTATTAGGCATGCTCCGAGATATAAGCTGCTTTTGGTTTTAATTCACTCCCCCCATACCTTCTATCCCCTCCCATACAATGTGACTAATTTTTAAAAATATATAAAAATCAAATATTCTTGAAAATTATTAGAGCTATTAATTTAAAGCTTAAAATATATTGTTTTTATCATAAATTCAATCTCTTCGTATTAAAATTATTTGAACACCTCTACTCCTTTCACCACCTCCCATACAAACTACACTTTTTCATGAAATACTTTACATCAATTGTCTCAGTATAACTTTCATCGAGCTAAAATTTTGCACTAAATCCTTAATTAGAATTGTTATTAATTTCGGGAAAAAATTAACCGATTAGCTTCACTCCTTCTACCTTTTCCCATACAATATGACACAATTCCACTGCCTTACAAATATTCGATTTTCTTGAAAAGTGTGAATGTTACTGATCTATAATTTAAAGCACTTTAATTTCATGACGATTATAGTTGTTTCTCGAAAAATTATCACAAACTCCTTGCTCCTTCCCTTACAAATTGAACGATTTCACTAAATCCAATGCTCTAAGTTTCTCAGTACCTATGCAATTTTCGAAGCTTAAATTTAATATAAAATATTTCTATAGCTACTCTAACATAATGTGCAAAAATTTTTTTCAATTCTGTCACCCCTTCTACCACCCCCATACAAAATTTCTTAAGATCACAAAAATTTCTATTTCATCTATAGTATCGTATGACTGGGCTTTACACACATTCATAGTTCTGTTATCTTTTTGAGCTTAATGTTATTTTATTTCTCATTTTTTTATAATTAACTCAAGCTTCAACTATTTACATTTCCTTAACGCTCTTGAATATGTGCATGATCTCAAATCACTCCCATGAACAAGGGCCTGTCCCATACAAATATGAGTATCATGGTCTCATTCTTAACCATTTATGGTTTTCGTGCAATCAAAATACAAAACATTGTGTTCAAAGAGCCATTAAACTAAGCAGATTATATATCTCACTTAATGTATTACTAACTACATTCTCAAACATAACAGGACTACGATTGCGCGTAAAGCGCAATCTTACGATACTCTAGATGAAATAGAATTTTTTGTGATCCCAAGAAATTTTGTATGGGAAGTGTTCGAAGGGGTGATAGGATTGAAATAATTTTTTACCAATCATGCTAAAGTAGCTATAAAAATGTTTTATACAAAATGCTAACTCCAAAAATTGAATAGGAGCTGAGAATATTAGTGTGTTAGATTTAGTGAAAATGTGCAGTTTGTATGGGAGGTGGTAGAAACAGTGGAGGGATTTTAGTGATTTTTTCAAAAATAACTAAGAATATCATAAAATTGACATCTCTTAAATTTTAGACCAGTAACATTCATAGTTTTCAAGAAAATAGATTTTTTGTGAAGTTGTAAAACTATGTTATATTGTATGGGAGGGGGTTGAAGCAGTAAAGCTACTCAAATATTTTTTTCTGATCTTAGTGATAATGCTAAATAAGTGTTTATCACAAAATGTGAGCTCGATAAATGTTATGTGTTCTGAGAAAATCGGCTTAGAGCATTTCATGAAAAAGTGTAGTTTGTATGGGAGGGGTTGGAAGGAGAAAGAGGACGCAAATAATTTTTATACTGTATATTGAAATTATTATGAAAGTAATATATCCCGAAATTCAGACTAATAGCTTTTATACTTTTCGAGCAAATCCATTTGTAGTCGAATATCGAAATTGTGCCATTTTGTATGGGAGGGGCTAGAAGGGGTGAAGCTAATCGTCTAATTTTTTTTAACCTTACTTACAATTTCAGCACGCTAAATATTATACGCACTGAGTAAATTTGCTTAGACTAATTCATGACAAGTACAGTTTGTATGGGAGGTGGTAAAAGGAGGGGAGGACACGCATAATTTTTATACGGTAGATTGATATTATCATAAAAGTAATATATTCCAAATTTCAGGCCAATAGCTTTTATAATTTTCGAGCAAATCCGTTTATTGTCAAATTGCGCATTTGTGTCATTTTGTATGGGAGGGGGTAGAAGGGGTGGAGCGATTTGGCCCGTTCACGAACCTGACCTTACTTTTTTGCTAAAAATGACACACAAAAATTCTTAGCACTATAGCTCAAAGCTTTCGAGAGTTATGCTGTAGATAGACGCACAGACAGACAGATAGACAGACGGTCACTCGGAATCGAGGATTTTGAGCGACAACAAGGCTTCCGTGGCGTAGTGGGCAGCGTGCTTGCTTCTCAGTCAATAGGTCGTGGATTCGATTCCCACTCCAGACAGGGGATTTTTTTAAGCGCAAATTTTTCAGTCGCTACTGGTGATAAAAAATTATTCGAAATAAAATGGGGAAACGGTGTAAATGTGAAACAGGTCCACTTCAAGAAGGCCTAGATACTGAGTCGATGGTTTCTGTTCGCTTTCTATCATTCAGTACCCCATAACATCTGCAAATATTTGTCAGTAAGCAGCCAGTACAACTGAACAATATACCAGCTTCTCCACTCGCTACGGTCGTTCTCACTCCCCTTCCCCAACCTTCCCAATCTCATTCCTTCCCTCCATGCCTGTGTTTGTGCATTGCACATAAAGGCCACAATTGCCTATAACACAGGTCATTCTGTAAAAAAATATTTCTGTACCCTTGGCGGCTCTGTGCGAGCGTTATTTCTTAGCGTTACAAACGGTAAGGCAAACACAATATACTCTCAGATTTCATCTAGAGTATAAAAATTCCTTATTATTGCGATTCTTACGCGGACTAGGTCGCGGGCGATCGCTAGTATTCCATAAAGTTTTTCAGTTCTTAACGCCACCTTTTTCACATTTTCCTTGAATATCATTTGATTGTACAATAAAAATAGTCCGTGTGAATTACAATGTGGTATTATTTAAACTTTTGTAAAAAAAACATTATTCACAGTTACTTTTAACAATATAAAAATCAAATAGTGTTCTTTTTTCATTATTTCTGCCGATGTAATTTTCTCTTTAGATTACAATTTTCTTTACGCAGTTTTTCAACTTTATTTTGCAGAAAAACAACGGAGCTCTTACAAGTCCTGAGTAATTTTTCACTCTTAACGCCTGATAATGTTTGCGACTTACTTTTCTTCATAGCTCCCCTTGCTGCCGCGTTTGAAGCATTCCTTCCATTCATAATTCTATCGCCATTACAGGAATAAACTTTTGTGCTATCTAAGACCACTTTTCTGTTATCCCTGTTCAAAAGTCTGTCATATTTCAGATCTGGAGTTTCTGATAAGTACTGAGACCTCCGATATGTTTCCAATAAAGGCTCCTTTCGGAAACTTTGCAAGAAACATAGGGGAGTTTCCGAAAAATTGTAGACTTCTTGAATGCTTAGTTTCTTCAGTAAGTCAGACGACTTTTTAACAGAAGAGAGATGCGATAAATCTTTTTGGGGCTCTTTCATCTTTTGACTAGATTTCGATTTTTTCTTAGTGCAAGCACAAATCTTGCAATTAAGCTTCGTTTCATAGGGCGAGACAAATGTATTGTAGTCAATTTGTTTCTTTTTGTACGGCGGCGAAAGTTCCAGTGTTATGCCGTTTGTGGTTATCCGATAATTTAAGTACAGACTAAATTATTTAAAAGAAGATTCTGAACTTAATTTTCACAACAATTGTTAAACGGTAGAAAAATCTAACTTACATGTGTTTGTCGAAATTGAAAATGTGCTTCCCTTTTTTGGAATTTGTTCTTAATAGTGCCACGTGTGGTTTATCGTTCATTGTATCGTACGTGCTTGGAATATAAGAAATTTATTGGAAGAAATTAAAAATGGGCAAAAGCAAAACTGACATCAATTTCAATGCAAATAAATGAAATAATTTTGCGAAGTATGCTGACTTGATTGAGAAAGTTATACATGTCAGTTTAAAATAGCTTGCTTTACACTGATGAACCTATGAAGTACGAAATTAGGCCACACCAAGGTGGATATATAAAATGGAGTGTCATGTGAGAATACTTTTTGATTCGAACATTTTTGAAAGTTGTGTGAAAGCTTAACATGGCTTCAAACTTTTACAAAAACATAACAGAATTATGATCATTATGAATCATATGATACTCTAGATGAAATACTTACTTACCTTTTGTTTGATAGGTGGTAAAAGCAGAGGGGGAGGTTTGTGTATTTTTATGTAACACTGAACGTAGTATATAAAATATTTCATGCTGAATTTAAAGTTTCTTGCTTTCATAATTTTCGAGGAAATTCATCAATTTTTGTCTGAATTTATGGTATTTGTATGGGAGGTGGCAGAGCAAGTGGGCGATTTTGGATGATTTTGAATCTGCTCATCAGCATCCTAATCATATTGCTTTGTTACAATTTTGAAGTCGATAACTCTCATATGTTCGAAGGAGAAAAACTTTCCTTGACCTTCCAATACAAAAAATTGTATGGGAGGTGGTAGAAGGAGTGAGGTGAAGGCGATATTTTTTTAGCATTTATTAAAATTATTGAAGAACAAGTTCTGGCAAAATTTCAAGTTTCTACTTCTTCTAGTTTCTATGAAAATCGGTTAAATGCATTTACCAAAATTCTGCATTTGTATGGGAGGGGGTAGAAGGAATATCCGACTCAAAACCAAATTTTTTGACATTAATCATATTTAAAATACTACATTTTTCTCAAATTTTAAAGTTGATAGCTTTGACGGTTTTGATGAAAACTAATTTAATTGAAATTCCGAAATTTCGTAAAATTTGTTTGGGAGGAGGTAGAAGGAGTGAGGCAAAGTTGATAGTTTTTTAAAAATTAGTTGCATTTATAATAAAATTAATTATGACAAAAATTGGTTCATTTAGCTTTGCTAATTGCAATGCAAACCTGATAAATGCATTTTTGAAAATTGAGCATTTGTATGGGTGATGCTAGAAAGAGTAAGGGGATCAGATCAATATTTTTTCGCACGAAGCTGCGAGTTTTTGACGCATGCGTCAAATGCGTGTTGTTATATATTTTTTTCGTTTTTTACAGAATGACCTATGTTATAGGTAATTTCAGCCCTTATATGTAATGCACAAACACAGTCATGGAGGGAAGGAATGAGATTGGGAAGGTAGAGGAAGAGGAGTGAGGACGACCGTAACGAGTGGAGAAGCTGGTATTTTGTTCAGTTGTACTGACGCTATTGACAAATATTTGGAGATGTTATGGGTGACTGAATGACCCAAAGCGAACCGAAACCATCGACTAAGTATCTATGCCTTCATGAAGTGGAACTGTTTCACTTTTACACCGTTTGCCCATTTTATTTCGAATAATTTTTCACCGCCAGTAGCAACTTAAAAATTCGTGCTTAAAAATTGAGGGTGTCGAGCCCACAACCTATTGACTAAGAAGCAAGCATGCTGCCCACTACGCCACGGAAGCGGTTGTACTACGTGGGAAGTGACCGTTCGACTTACCAAGAAACTACAGACTTTCGTGAAACAATGCCTCCGATGCATTTCAGGAATATTCTGATCGGAAGTGATCTCCAACGACGAACTTTGGAGTACAACTGGCCAGACTAAAATATGTATAGAGATTCAAAGGCGGAAGTGGCAGTGGATCGGTCACACTTGGAGGAAACCAGAGCGAAACATTGCCAAACAGGCTCTGGATTATGTTTAGTCTTCTTTTTTCTCAAAGTCTTATTTCCAATCGTTACAACAGTAATCGATGCAAACTAATAACTTTCTCAGGACACATTTCGAGTGTAATTAGATCATATTTTATTACATATTACATAAAACAAGTCTAATACATTATATCGGTAGATATTCGATTGCTTTTGGTGCGGAGTATCAGATACATGAGTAATAAAATAAAGTTATCATTGAATTATTGGCGATTACCTATCTTATTAATCTAAAGCTATTTCCGCTCAATGTAATTTCAAAAAAGTTTTCAATGGAACAGAGAACTACGCACTTATGAGCAATAATGTCGTCATTAAGTAATAGCAACATACGAGTAGATCACTCTGTTCTAATATAGAATTAAACATTTTTGGTGCATCCGAACACAAACTCAATCCTCACTTCAAATGTCATTCGTTTTAAATATTTATTAGTTTGATTACTTCTTCATGTGCAAACCTGAGCTGCTTTTTTATTTTTCTATTATCAGACTTATGGCAGTCAAAATGGCGACGTGTCTGAAAAATTGTATGATCTGTAAAATCAGACGTTAAACATTTTTTTTTCTAAGTTTGTACGACCTTTTTTCCTAGACATAACTTATGGTAGATTAGCAGAAAAGTTAATTTTCATTTGACTTTCGACGTCCAATATCCACTCGTAGGACAACTGTGATCTGATTGGCTGATGGCTCTGCCACAAGGACGGACAAAGAAAAATGTCCCATATCTAAACTCAACATTGGTGTCACCACTGTATCAGTCACAGTTTTCGAGTAGTTCGTTTGCATATGCGACTTAGTCCAGCCACAACCCACCAAGCAAAACAAATAAAAAATTAAACGGAAGCAGCTGCTATAGAAATAGATAATCAGATTCTTCTTGGACCAGTGACAGACCCGTTAGCCATTAGGATCCCAGGTAATATCATCGCCAGGTGGGGCGAGTGAATGTTGGACGTGGAAAGTCGAACGAAATTTTTATTTATTTAATTATATTACTTACTTACGAAGGCGCTAAAGTCTAAATCGGGCCATGACCTCCTGTATACTACGCCCCATCCCTCTCGGTTTAGTGACTGTGTCCTCCAGTTTGAAAATCTTAGCAATAATTTGCTGTCTGTGTCAATAGACTCCTCCCAGTGTTTGTGTGATTTTCCAACTGATCATTGTCCATTGACTTTCCTCTTTAGTGTGTGTTGCATAGTTCTTCCATCTACCCCACATGAGCAGTTCATTGTAGCTTCTTGAATTTTATAAGGGTTGAAACTTCTGGATCGTCGAAGATGGTATACAATTATCTATTGTATCGTATTCTCTAGATCGAGTCCTCTCACATAGGTCCAAGGATTGTTGTGAGGATCTCTCTTTCAAAGGCGTTAAGTAATTTCTCGGTCACTGCCATAGTATACCACAGGTCTTAAAATCGTTTTATATACATTGTAACCATAAAGTTTTAAGAATTTGTAATTAAAATTACCTTGGGAAATGATATTTCAAATTTTACTTTATTATTCTAATAATAAAGTATTGTGATCGACACAAGAAAAAAACATAATAGGACTACGATTGCGCGTAAAGCGCAATCTTACGTTACTCTAGATGAAATAGATTTTTTTCTGATCCCAAGAAATTTTGTATGGGGAGTGTTAGAAGGGGTGATAGCATTGAACTAATTTTTTCCCCATCATGCTAAAGTAGCTATAAAAAATGTTTTATACAAAATGCTTATTCCAAAAATTGAATAGGAGCTGAGAAAATTAGTGAGTTAGATTTAATGAAAATGTGCAGTTTGTATGGGAGGTGGTAGAAAGAGTGGGGGGATTTTAGTGATTTTTTCAGAAATAACTAGGAATATTATAAAATTGACATTTCTTGAATTTAAGACTAGTAAAATTCATACTTTTGAAGAAAATAGATTTTTCGTGAAGTTGTGAAACTGTGTCATATTGTATGGGAGGGGGTAGAAGCAGTAAAGCTAAGAAAATAATTTTCTCTGATCTTAGTGATAATGCTAAATAAGTATTTATTACAAAATGTGAGCTCGATAAATGTTATATGTTCTGAGAAAATCGGCTTAGAGCATTTCATGAAAAAGTGTAGTTTGTATGGGAGGGTTTGGAAGGAGAGAAAGGACTCCAATAATTTTTATACTATATATTGAAATCATTATGAAAGTAATATATCCCGAAATTCAGACTAATAGCTTTTATACTTTTCGAGCAAATCCATTTATAGCCGAATTGGGAAATTGTGTCATTTTGTATGGGAGGGGGTAGAAGGGGTGGAGCTAATCGTCTAATTTTTTTTACCCTTACTAAAAATTTTAAATAAATATTAAGTGCAGAAATTCAGCTTGCTAAATTTTATACGCACTGAGTAAATTGGCTTAGAGTAATTCATGACAAGTACAGTTTGTATGGGAGGTGGTAGAAGGAGGGGGAGGACACGCATAATTTTTATACGGTAGATTGATATTATTATAAAAGTAATATATTCCAAATTTCAGGATAATAGCTTTTATACTTTTCGAGCAAATCCGTTTATTGTCAAATTGCGCATTTGTGTCATTTTGTATGGGAGGGGGTAGAAGGGGTGGAGCGATTTGGCCCGTTAACGAACTTGACCTTACTTTTTTGTCAAAAACGATGTGTACGAAATTTGAGCTTTCTAGCTCAACGCGTTCTCAAGCTAGAGAGCGAACGGACGGACGCCGTCCGCCGCACAATGGACTCATATCACCGAGACCGTTAAAGGTAGAATGCTCGTATTTGGGTGGATTGTTGTGTGGGTAAGTGAGCTCTATTTTCTAAATTTTGGGTGGTGTCAGATGGAAGGGCGAGGCGGGGAAGGGAAAAAGTCAGAAACTACACTTGCTAATATCTCCACCACGAATGCAGATAGGAAGTTGAAAATCAGTAGAGATATAGAAAAGGTGTTGGTACAAACTTTCAAAATAATTAAATTTTTTTATCCATTGGCGTCCGAAAAGGGGGGGCTAAAAACAAATTGTCGGCCGAATTGTTTTTTCAAATGATTATATCTTCGAAGTTACTTATCTTAAGAAATTCATATTTTGAGACCATTAAGGTGGCATACAGTTCCATCAGAATCAGCATATAGAGTGGCTAATTATTGTATGGGGAAGGGTCAGGGGGGGTGCGAAGAAAAACACTTAAAAATGAATATCCCCACTATCTCTTCAGCTATGTAATTGAAACTTAAAACGTATATTAAGCTATACTAGGACAATATAAAAAAAAATATAACATGTTGAAATAATAGTAGTGGTGGAAAATGGGGAGCATTTCAAAAATGGCGAAACTTTTCAAAATTACAAATCCTTATATCTCAAAAAAGAGTACAGATATCAAATCGAAAATTTGTCAGATTATAGAACTACATAGTGGTTAATTTTGGTAAAAATTTTAAGTTGAGAGGTGTAAGGGGAGGGAGGTCAATCAATCAATCAAATTCCTGTTAAGACCCCCTATAGGGGCATAGGACAGAAACAACTCTCTTCCACAAGGCGCGATCCTGAGCATCGGCTTTGAGCTGTTGCCAGGACTTGTTTATTCCTCTGGCCTCCTGCTCAACTGCTCGCTTCCATGTGTTACATGGTCGACCAACCCGACGTCTTCCTTGAGGGTTATAATCCAGAGCCTGTTTTGCGATGTTTCGCTCTGGTTTCCTCAAAGTATGACCGATCCACTGCCACTTTCGCCGTTGAATCTCAATACCTATTTTAGTCTGGCGAGTTGTACTCCAAAGTTCGTCGTTGGAGATTACTTCTGGCCAGAATATTCCTAAAATGCGCCGGAGGCATGGTTTACGAAAGTCTGTAGTTTCTTGGTAAGTCGAACGGTCACTTTCCACGTAGTACAACCATATAACAACACGGATTTGACGCATGCGTCAAAAACTCGCAGCTTCGTGCGAAGGGAGATCTCTCTTAACCTCCAGAAAAGGGAAAGGATACCGAAGGCCTGACGAGCTTTATTTAGCCGAGCCTCAACATCCTTTTCGGCTCCGCCGTCCATGCTGACAATGCTTCCGAGATAGCAAAAATCTTGCACCTCTTCCACATCCTGTCCATTAAGAACAATCGGTGTGCTTGCGTTCGAAACCATGTGCATGTACTTGGTTTTACGCACATTTATTTTCAGTCCCGCCTCTTTGCATTTAGAATGCAATGAGCGAACATTTGACTCTAAGTCCGAACAGGTATGTGCAAGCAAACACACGTCATCAGCTTAATCAAGGTGACTTAAGATGTTAAATAGTCTCCATTGAAGACCTTTACCTTCCCCACCTTCCAGTGCAGCTTTCAAGATGTCATTTATTACCACCAGAAACAGGGCGGGTGATAATATGCAGCCTTGTCTGACACCCGTTTGCACAGGAAAGCTCTCGGACAGCTCTCCTCTATGCAAGACGCGACACCTTGCATCTTCGTAGGATTCTTTAATCATAGCTATGACCTTATCTGGAATACCTCTTCTACGCAAAGCATTCCATATGTAATCTCGCTTAACGCTGTCGAAAGCCTTCTCGAAGTCCACAAACATGAGATGTAGTGGCGAACCCATTTCGGCTGACTGCTCTAATATTATCCATAGGGTATTTGTGTGGTCGGTACAAGACGAGGGAGGGAGGTGATAAGCAAAAATGTCAAAAATGTTGAGTGATTTTTTTAGGGCGCTGGTGAAAGATATAAAGTTTAAATTTTGCATGTGGATACATGTATTTAATATACCTAGTCGTGCCATAAGTTCTGTCACACGTATATGGGCAATTTTTGTATAAATGAAAAAGAGTTTTTGACAAAGGAAAATATATTTTATTTTGGCATACTAATGGAAGTAAAATAAGCAACAAATTATTCAAAGTGGCCGCCTTTAGCCTTAACACAGCTCTTTAATCTGTTGGGCCAGTCATCGATAGCAGTACGCACTGTTTCTAGCGGAAAATTAGCTACTGCTTCTATCAAAGATCGCTTAAGGCTCTCGATATTTGGGTGTCGTCTCGTGCACACCATGGACTCTAACTCCGCCCACAGTTTGTAGTCCAGGGGATTCAAATCTGGGCTCCCAGAAGGCCATTCCGTCGCCCTTATAAACTGTGGAATATTGGTTTCCAACCACGCTTGTGTGGTTCGAGCTTTGTGGGCTGGCGCAGAATCTTGCTGGAAAACCCAATGTCGATTGTTGAATAGCGTAGAGTTCAGCGGCTTCACACATCCCTCCAGGATGTCCGTTTGATAATTTTTCGCTGCAGTTTTTACGCCTTTTTATTTATTTATTTATCATAACAAGATATTTAGTTACATAATAATTAACTTATATTATTTAATTTAATTTAATGTAACTTAAGACAATTTAACTTACGTAACTTAATCTAACTAGTAAGATGGACACTGGTAGAAGGATGGTTATACAGGGCTTGGGATACTTTATAAAACAGAGCGCAGTCTTAGTTTGTATGTCAATTTACTCATTGGAGGTGTGTAGTGTACACTGAATTTGTTAAATACTCTACAACATCTGTTAATAGGCTCATTTTGTCCGTAAACTGTACTATGCGGATATTCCTTTAGTAGTCTTGAATGTCTCGTCAGCCTGACATTGTCATTGAGTCTGAATTTATCTGATATGTGATCTACCATAATATCGCCATTCAAAACATCTAAGGTAAAACAGGATGTGAGCATAGTTCTTCTAGAACTAAGAGGTAAAAGATTTAATATTTGGAGCCTAGTTGCGTACGGTGGAAGGTTCTCAAAGTCTCTAGGATCATACAAGTCCCTAAGAGCAAAGAGAAGGAATTGCTTCTGTATTGACTCTATTCTGTTGCTATATAACTGGAAAGAGGGGTCCCAGATGGGGCATGCATATTCCAGAAGAGGACGGACAAGGGAACAGAATAATGTTTTAGTGACCCATACATTCTTAAACTCTTTGGCTCTTTTCTTAATAAATCCAAGAAGTCGATTGGCTTTTGAGATTAATCGGTTGTAGTGAGATTTAAAGCACAGTTTATTGTCGAGTAGAATGCCGAGGTCCTCAATTTGATCTACACGATGTAGTTGAGATCCACTCAGGAAATAGTCATGTAGGTATGTGGATCTTTTATGTGAGAAGCTTATCACGTGGCATTTACCGACATTAAGCTCTAACTTGTTCTGACTACACCACTCATCTAGTGCAATAAGCTTGGATTGCAAAAATGCGGCATCAGCGGGTGAGGTAACAGTATGATAAATTTTCAGATCATCAGCGTACAACAGATGCGAGACATTTTTTAATACTTCAGATAGATCTGAGATGAAAATATTAAATAAGAGAGGTCCCAAGTGACTTCCTTGGGGTACCCCAGAGGACACTACGATTTCCTTGGAAATAGAGCCTTGGAACTTGACAAATTGAGTTCTATTACTAAGATAGGATTTAATCCAGTCAAGAAGGGATCCTGTAACACCAATTTTTTTTAATTTTAAAATCAGGATGTTGTGATCAACTCGGTCGAAAGCTTTGCTAAAGTCAGTGTATACTGCGTCAATTTGATGCCCATTTTCCAGTGCGCAGAGTGTATCAGATACTAGAATCATGAGGTTAGTCATGGTTGAGCGCCCTTTTCTAAAACCGTGCTGCTGGTCATTAAGAATAGGGTTGATTATTTTGGTTAATTTGTCGCAGATAATTTTTTCGAATAATTTCGGTATAGCTGATAGAATAGCTATACCTCTATAGTTCTTCACATTTCGTTTGTCACCATTCTTATGGATGGGTGTGAGATGCGACGATTTCCAAGCCGATGGGAAAACTCCCAATGAGAGTGACTTGTTAAAAAGCCAGTATAAAGGTGTTGAGAGCTGAAGGGCACACTTCGATAAAAATAAGGGAGGAATAAGATCAGGACCTGGACCTTTTTTGACATCAATAGTTGTAAGAGTATTAAGCACCTCCTCAATGGTTAATGAAATATTTTCAACGAGTGGAGGAACCGAAATGTTGGGCTCGATTTCGGTCGAAACCGACTGTACTCCAAAATCGTCGCGAAAACGGTCAGCAAACATGTCGCAGATATCATGCTTGCAAGAAGATTGCGTGATTCCATTGGTCATGGTTACGGGATAACCCGAACTTTTACGTTTTGTGTTAACGAAGTCGAAAAATCTTTTTGGTTCTGTTATGATATCTTCACCGATTTTTTTTACATAACCTTCATATGCAGTCCGGGACTCAGAAGAGAACTCTGAAGCCAGCGTGTCATATTTTTTTTGGAGATTGGGGGAGATTGCGCCCACTTTCTTAAGTTTTTTGAATAGTTTATTTCTTCTATTCCGCAGTGATCTTAGGTTTTTATCTAACCAGGGTTCCGATAATTTATCTTTTTGCTTTATTACAGGGACGTACTTGATAGCAATTTCGAAGATCACATCGTAGAATGCTGTTATGGCATTGTCAAGATCATTAGATGAGAACAGGGCTGTCCAGTCTATCGTGGACAATTCATTATTAATGCCATTGAAATCAGCATTACGGAAGTCAAATACAATATTATTATTGTAAGAGTGAACAAAATTAGTGTGATCGTATGGTAGATCTACTATGATGGCAGAGTGATGTTGAGTATTAGAGAAAAGATTCTCAGCGTCAGAGGCATGGCCAACAATCACTTCATCATATGCGTCGGTAAAGATCATATCAAGCCATCTCCCATTTTTATTGGGTAAATTTACTACCTGATGTAAGTCGTTATTATACAGAGTGTCGATAATAGTTGTGTCAATATCAGACGTAAGATTCCCCGGTATAATAGTGTTATCCGAATGATTCGTGTGAAAAGAAATACTTGGGCGATTAAAATCGCCGAGAAGGAAAATATTGTCATTTTCTGCCAAAGAGCAGTAGACAGTATGAAAAATGTCAAGAATGTCGTGGTATTTTTGGTCTTCAGAGTTAGGCTGGATATATACAACACCTATGTAAATATATTTATTTATCAGTTTGATTCTGATAAATTTATGTTCAAAAAGTGTTGATGGTGTTGTGTTAACAATCTCGCTAGATAGAGATTTATGAACTGCAATCAGGACGCCTCCTCCTTTTGAAAGACCTGTTGCGCTGTAATTCCTGTCATTTCTGTATATGGTCCAGTCGTTGTCCAGAATTTCTTCATTTTTGAAGGAGTCGTTTAGCCCAGTTTCCGTAATAATTATGACATTAAAGTGACAAGATTTCGCGTCAATGAAGAGATTATTTATCTTCCCTCTAATGCCACCTGCGTTGTGGTAAAAAAAACGTAGGTTATTTTTTGAGTTAGGAACGAAAAAACCGATTTTGATCTTCCCGGCTTTTTTGCATATCAGAAATATGCTTCGAGGAAACATGGGAACCGTACGTCGCGAGATCCTTATGAACTTGGTCAGGAGAAAGATTGAACTGCTCGTGGAAGCGTGTGTAGATCAGCCGCAACGCTTTTAAATCCGTTGGAAGCCCTTCTTGTTGAATGGATAGCATCAGACTGGTTTTTGTTTTGCCGTTAATGCAGGTTGAATCAGATTTGTTGTGCATATACGCAAGATACAGCCGCACGTTGTCAAATATTCTGTGCTCTCTCAATCGTGATAATAAATATCTATTCTCCTCAGAATTTGCAGAGTTCATCGAGAGCTTTACGACTGGAGGAAAAAGTGGGTCAAGGAAAGGGGGGTTATTGTGACCAGCAACTGCAGATTTAAGATTTACGTTAGAAGACTTTGCATTTTTATCCTTAATATATGTTTTTGACGATGAAGGGTAAGGATTAATTGTTTCTCCACGCACGAAATTATTGTACGGACCAGAAGCTAGGGCAGGATTCGAAGTAAGGATTGGGGCTAAATTTGAGGTAGGAAGTGGAATCGAAGTGGGAACTGGGACTGGATTTGAATTAAGTAATGGATTCAATGGATTAGTACTGGTTTTCGAGGTAGTGTTAGTATTAGGCTTTCGGGGCAAAGAATTGGGAGAAGTGTTTTTCTTACTTGTGTTCGTATCTATTTTATTCCTAGATTTATTGTTACTAATAATTTTTTGACTATTGTTATTCGTATTACTAATTTTTTGGCTATTATTTTTGTTATTTTGATTACGACATTGATTGTTATTACCATACTTATTGCGCTTCAAATTTGACTTCCAGTGGCTGATTTCCATGTTGTTCCATTTGAAGACGCCCGATTTCGTGCTGAAGAAGATCCAGTCATACTGCTTGGGCATGTACAGTTTGAAATTTGTGTACTTAATACCACTAGGTCTGCGGGTCGGTAGCTTCTCGCATTTACAGCCCGTTATAGAAAATTGATCTATAAGGGTTTTACACAGCCATGATTCATTCGAGTTCGGTGGAGCTCCCGTGACAAAATAAGTAAATGTGTCTGGCGATTTTTTCATTTCCTTATTAATACTGTTGAGCTTCTTGATTCTTGCATCCCAATCAGCTAGAGACCAAGTTGTATTGAATTTGACCAGCGATGTCTTCGGTGTGTCAAGATCATTTTCCGGTAGATGTACTTTTGGCAGCGAGAACGGTTGAACAGGCGATAACGAAACTGTCTGAATATGAAGATTATTTTGCGAGAGCTGAGGTGAAGAGGGGTCTCGTAATTCATCAGTTTTGTCCCCACAAACAAAACGGGTGATGGCCACTTCGCGTTCAAAATCAACAAGTTTTGTTGCTAAATCGTCTGGCTGCCTGATTTCGAATCCAGAAGTGTGACGTAGTTGATTTGACACGGTCACAAGAGATTTGTCGGCATTGGCAACAAGCACCTTAATTGACTTGACTTCGTCATAAATGTTGTTGAGCTTGGATGTAACAGCATGCCCGTCCGGAAGCGAGACGTTGTCTGTTAACGTCGCAGAGATGTTGTCCGATAAACTATTTATTATCGTCGTCAATTTTGAATCAGATTGCGTCCACTTCTTATGCAATTTGGATGAGTCGTGTTGTATTAAATTGCAACATGAGTGTAGCTTGTCCAGTTGAGATCCGTAATCACGAAATTCTTCGATACAATCGCTAAGGTTCGATATAGTATCATTCAGGCTATTAACTTTATTTGCTATGAAAGAACAAACACTTTTAAGATCTTCTAAAGCAGTGTTGTTCGAGTCAATCCGCGATGAAGTAATATTAAGCAATCTCAGAACGTGACACGGTTTAATAGCACTACACTCGGTGCATGTATAACTACTTGAATTTTTCGGGATCCGAGAAGATGTGACACAACCAATATGGAAGCTATGCTCACAAATTCCATCACATGTGATACGATTGTCATTGTTCAGAATCTTCGCGCAAACACCGCATAACTCAAAGGATGATGATGAAGAAGACATATCGCAATTCAAATTTAGAGTCTCTGGGTTAGGGAAACACAACGTATTTAGATAAATTAGGTCAAGTTTTTCGCTCAAGTAATTAAAAAGAGTCCACTGTTATTATTTTATATGCAATCGTTTAATAAAAGTCATCGAAATCGAATAGAAGAACTAGGTCAAGTTTGCAGAAATGATTTCCGATAGTTCACTGTTATGCAATTACTTTAATTTAATTTTATCAGTCAATAACTGCAGAGTCAACCAAAACGCACAGGTAAGCGGCACACAAAACAAGTTATAACAATAGTATTATATATAAAAAATATATATATTAAAAAAAACAAGCACGAGACGACCGAAAAAAAATGGAACGTAATAATTGATCGCTATAGGCAAATAATTATTATTTCGCGGAGCTAAATGGAAACACGACTGTACTGTAAGGCGGTCAATTGATAGGTGAATGAAGCTCGGTGACCCCTTCGTAGCTGACACTCCACCATACCATGACTGATGCTGGATGATGTCCTCGCTGTACCCTAGTGGCAACTTCTCGGGCTTCTGCGGAGCTGTGGGCATACACCTTATCATTTTGGCGGTTGAAATGTTCCTCCACCGTAAAAATTTTTTCATCGGTAAATAAAATTTCTCGATGTTTGTTGTTGCCGTACCGCCGAAGGAGCTCTTTCGATCTGGTGCTCCTAATTTGCTTCAACTGCTCAGTCAGCAAATGTCCCGTTGATCGTCGAAAGGCACTCATCCCGAGGTCAGATTTTATGATGCGAGACATACTTCGGGTGGAGATGTTCATCTCTCGAGCCATGATTCGTTGTTTACGAAGCGGATTTCGACGAATTCGACTCTCGACCGCTTTGATGGCAGCAGAAGAACGTACATCACGCGGACGTCCAGAACGAGGTCGATCTTCAATAGTCTGGATCGCGTTATATCTCTGGATCGCACGATACACAAATCTTTGCGTTATTTTTAACGGGCACAACAACTTGAAAATTTCACTCGCGGATTTTCCACACTTATGTAGTGCAATCACTGCAGTTCAGTTTTCTATTACACCCCATTCCATCTTCACACGTTAACGAACACACTTTAAATGACCATCAACTGTCAACAACATTATGACGTTTATAAAACTGGCCGATATTGAAATGTCACTCATAAAATAAAGTTGTTGCCAATGTGAGAAATTATGTGACAGAACTTATGGCAGGACTAGGTACATAGAAAAATAATAATAACTTGATCCATAATTGTTCTAAGCCGAGCCCCCCGGTCTAACGTGCACAAGGTGTTTCATGTACATTGAAAAACATAACAGAATTATGACTGGGCTTAAAGCCCAATCATATGATACTCTGGATGAGATGAAAATGACTTTAATATACCGAAAAATATGTCATCTCAAATTCTTTCGAATAGTGAATAGAGACTTTTGCATGGGAGATGGTAGAAGTAGAGTTTGTATTTTTCGTACATGACACCGAACATGGCATGCAAAATGTTTTTTGCTGAATTTAAAGTTTTTAGTTTTCATTATTTTTAAAGAAATTTGTCATAGTTTTCCTGAAATTTGGGGATTTGTATGGGAGGTGGCAGAGGAAGTGGAGCGTTTAAGATAATTTTGAAACTGCTTATCATCATCCTTATCACCTGCTTTGATTCAATTTCAAAGTCGATAGCTCTCATATATTCGAAGGAGAAATGTTTTTCTTGAATTTATAATACAGATATTTGTATGGGAGGTGGTAGAAGGAGTGAAGCGGAGCTGATAATTTTTTCTAACACTTATTTTAATTATTAAGAAACAAATTCCGGAAAAATTTGAAGTTTGTACTTTTTCTGGTTTGAATGAAAATCGATAAAATGCATTTAACAAAAATTGTTTATTTGTATGGGAGGGGGTAGAAGGATTGTACGGAACAAAAGAAATTTTTTTCACATTATTAATATTTCTATTTGTATACTTTATTCAAAATATCAAGGATAGTTTTAACAGTTTCGATGAAAAATAATTTAATTTAAATTTCAAAATTTCGTGAAATTTGTATAGGAGGGGGTAGAAGGAATAAGGTGAAGTCGATAATTCTTTTTAAAACTAATTGCAATTATAGTGAAATTAATTTTGGCAAAATCTCGTCTTTTCACCTTTACTAGTTTCAATGAAAATCGAAAATATGTATTTTTCAAAATTGTCTATTTGTATGGGAGGGGGTAGAAGGAATAAGAGGATCAGGTTAATATTCCGTGATATTAATGACATCTATATCATAATACTTTGGCCTAAATTTCAAGCCAACAGCTTAAATAATTTCAAAGAAAAATCAATTTCTCAATATTTCGAAATTTCATCAAATTTGTATGGGAGGGGGTAGAAGGAGGGGGGATGTAGCCCATTCATGAACTTAAAGTTACTTTTTTGCTAAAATGTTTAGCGCTACAGCTCAAAGCTTTCGAGAATTATGCTGTAGACAGACGCTCAGACGGACAAACGGTCACTCGGAATCGGGATTTTTGAGCGACAACAAATATTTCTGTACCCTTGGCGGCTCTGTGCGAGCGTTATTTTTTAGCGTTATAAACGGTAAGGCAAACACAATATACTCTCAGATTTCATCTGGAGTATAAAAATTCCTAGACAGAGAGTTCTGCGAAGTGTTAGCCCTTCCGCAATAAATAATGAGAATGTTAAGTAAACTTAAACTCAGTAAAGCCCAATTTCGGCTGAAGTGGCTTTGTACAAGAAGAAGTATTTAGTACGAAATTTGATCACAATAAATGTTATGAGTACCGAAAAATTGGCTTATAATATTTTATAAAAATTTGCAGTTTGTATGGGAGGTGATGGAAGGAGAGAAGTGACTCAAGTGGTTTGTATACCATAGATCACATTTATGATAAAAATAATATATTCTAAATTTCATATTATTAACTCGCTACCATAACTTATTATAGTTTCCAAGAAAATTTGATCATTGTTGATTTTTAAAAACAAGTTATTTTGGTAGGGGAGGGGGAAGTGATTGAAACAAAACCAAAAGCAGATTATGTCTTCAGACATACCTAATAAACTGTGAAAATTTCACTAGAATCGGTTCCTCCGTTTTTGAGTTAAATCCGTATATACAGATATTCAAACAAAAATAAACTGCCAACAAAATTTTCCAGCAATATCCTAGAAATAACGGACAAGTGTACTCCAAAAATTCAGATGCGTCAAAATACTGTTCCTCTAAATAATTATTTGAAACGTATCATATCACAGCGGAACGCAAAAAGAAGGCAATGGCAAATAACGAGGAACCCAGCATTCAAATCAGAAATTAACAGGCTCCAAAAAATACTGAATCAAGAAATCTTCTAAATCAGAAACAATAACTGGAATAAAGTGCTTAGTAATTTAGGCAAAGGTTGCAGTAAACTTTTGCACTTAAGTAAGGTCTTTAAAAGAAAAAGGCGCAATATAATTTACCTACGTGACGGTAAAGCCTTAAACATTCTGAACTCATAGCTGAGAATTTTCTCGGTGCCCACCACATTTCTTCCAACTTGGGCAGCATTCCACTAAGTAATGAAGTCGATGAAAAAATAAATTATCTTCCTTCCCTGAGTTCAGATTTTAAACCCTAGTATCTTTGTAAGCCGAAAGATATCAAATTCCACCTAAGAAGTTTGAAAATCAAGAAATCTCCCGGTATAGACAAAATACCCAACATATTACTGAAAAACCTTCCTAAAAAAAGCATAATATATTTAAATGCAATATTTAACGGATGTTTTAAACTTGGATACTTCCCTAATATGTGGAAAGAAGCGATTATAATCCCCATTCTGAAGCCTGGTAAGGATCCCGTCGAATCTAATAACTATAGACCAATTAGTTTACTAGCAACTTTAAGTAAAATCTTTGAAAAAATCTTGTTAGAAAGAATGCTAAATCATATGACCGAAAACCATATTATACCTGACCATCAGTTTGGTTACGGTCACGGGTACTCTACTAATCATCAGCTTTTGAGAGTCTCTAACTACATTAAGAAATGTCTTAATCAAAAGCTGTCAGTAGGATTGATCACCATGGATATGGAAGAGGCTTTCGATTCGGTGTGGCACACTGGTTTACTTTTCAAACTAATGAATTTATCCTTCTCATTGTATCTAATTAAAACCATACAATCATTTCTATCTAATAGGTCATTTCGGGTTAAAATTAAAACAGATTCTTCAAACCAACGAATAATCCCTTCAGGTGTTCCGCAAGGCTCTTGCATTAGTCCTATACTTTACAACATCTATACCTCCGATATACCAACTACGGAAAACTGCCAACTGGCTACTTTTGCTGACAATACTGCTGTGTACACATCTTTCCTCGACCCAAATATAATTGTCAACAATCTCCAAATTCAGTTGGAAGAATTAGCAACATACTTCAATAAATGGAAAATTAAAATCAATAGCACCAAGACGCAAGCTACCTTTTTTACCAAAAGGCGCGCACATAGATACCTTCCAAATCCAACTATTAATATTTTAGACGATTATGAGACCCATGCTATTATATGGCGCACCCATCTGGAAGAATTGTGCAAAGACGTTTAAAAGAAAATTGCAAATTATACAAAATAAATGCCTAAAAATAATACTAAATAAACCTTGGTATTTTTCAACTGAAGAACTACACGAAGTCACCAATTTGCCACTAGTCAAGGATATAGTAAACAAAATTTGTACCAATTTCACTAAGAAATGTATTAAATCGGATAACCCTCTTATTCCCTCTATTTTATGTAACACGTGAAAAAAAAATTGCACACTGTTTGAATTCATACTAATTAAGTTTTTCTTAGTTTAGCCCTAAATTTTAGTTTAAGTCACATACATAAGGTTTTTGCTTTTATTTTTCGTCGAAAGAATTAAAATTAACTACATTATACCTAAGCTTAAGCGTAAATTTATCTATGAGTTGAAAAGACCTCTGGTCTGAACACCGAATATCAATTATATGTAAGAAAAATATTAGAAATAATAGGGAATATTAATAAATCTAAGTCTAATCTAAACTGCTAACAAGTCGGGCGCAACTTTATTATTCTTGGGACAAGTTGGGAATGCGCGGAAAGTCAACATTCAGGTAAGATTAGTTAAGGACGACTAAGTGAAAGGGGGTTCCTGGGCAGGGCTGTTGTGAATTTAACACTTAATTGCGGATATGATCAATAGCTCCAGTACATATAATCAATATTTCATTTGTCTATTAATGCAAGTTTCTGTTTCTATGAGGGGAGGGGTGATAGTAAGGGTGGCTGGATGTTAATAGTTTTTTAATTGATTGCTTAAATCACATCCAATATTCTCTGTATAGAATGTGTTTCATAGACGAAGTTGCATAGAATTTTCATAAAATTCGGTGTATTTTACATTTACGAAATCAAACATAGGGGTAGAGGCGGTCAGGGAATCGTAAAATTTGTGATGCAATTTTATTTCGTTTGTCTTGTATGTTGCTCGAGCAATTTCAAGTTCGTAGCTTTTAATTTGTTGGTTATTAGTTGATTTACTGAAATTGGTCGAAATCATACTTTTGTATGGAAAGGGATAGAAGGGTAAATGGGATTTCAAAACTTTTGACGCAATTTCGTTTCAACTGCTTTTATCCAATATTTCAAATTGGTAGCTCTTAATAGTTAGGTGATAATTGATTTCTTATAAATGGTCGAAAAAAGAATTTTGTATGGAAGGGGTGGAAGTTTTAAGGATATTCGGCCAGTTAATATTTCACACATTTAGGGACTTTTTAAAATTGATTTTGCAAATTTTCAAGTTTCTACCTTAAAATTTCGTTCAAAAATGTTCAGTTTTTATGTTTCTTTTAGTGCACATGAATCACCTTGTGCACGTTAGACCGGCGGTGGAGGGGGGTCTGTTTATAAAAATTGTGGAACAAATTATTATTTTCTTCTATTTATTTCAAATGTATCGACATGCAAAATTGAAATTTTGTATCCTTCACCAGAGCCCTAAAAAAATCACTCAACGTTTTCGACATTTTTGCTTTCCTTACACTTAAATTTTTTACCAAAATGAAAGACTATGTAGCTCTATAATCTGACGAATTATCGATTTGATATCTGCACTAAGTTTTGAGCTATAACGGTTTGAAATTTTGGAAAGTGCACCATTTTTGAAATACTCCCCATGTCCTCCCACTACTGCTATGGCCAAATTTAATATCTTTCTTGTATTTAGCTAGTATAGCTTAATATATGTTTTAAGTTTCAATTACATAGCTTAAGAGATAGTTCAGATATTCATTTCTAAATGTTTTTCTTTGTTCTACCTTTAAGGATCTTGGTGATTTGAGTCCATATGTACGGCGTACGGTTGGACGTATTTTAATTTAATTTGAAAATTGAAACTAAACGTCTTTTTCATATAAAAAATATTATTATCGAAACTTAAAAAAATTTTAAATTTTTTCAACGTTATATTTTTCTATTATTATAGAAACAGAAAGTGAGTGAAATCTAGGCAACAAATTCGTTTGAAAATCGTTATTTTTTACAGTTTTTGCAATCTGTAAGCAGATCGCTGTCATATTTGAATTTCAAAACGCAAATTTTTAAATTTTGTTCATTCTATAAATACAGTACACCAGTGCAACAGGTTTGCTCTGAATATTTAAAGGTGTGCCCAAACGATGCCTCATTTTTATGCGCTTAGTGCATGCCTTTTACCAGAAAATTGCAAGGAACACTCTCGATAGTGCACAAGCAAATCGTCCTTAAAAGCGCACAAGCAAAGATCCTCATATCAGTCAGGGATCGTCGCTTGTGCGTTATTTCGCACGATTTATTTGTGCGCTTTTGAGGACGGTTTGCTTGCGCTTTTGTTGTATAATGCATGCGCTAAGCGCACGAAAATGATGTTTCGTCTGGGCGCACCTTTACAGCATCTTCTGTTATATTTCGATGTTTTACGTCGAGTCTCATTATCAGGAACATTGTCGCTCCTAGATTTTCATTGCAATACGTTCTCGTTACCTGCGCCAAATAGCAGCACTTTAGCGCTTTGGCAATTACTGATTAGATAGTATGTCATGGTTGTAGATTCACTCAAAAATACAAATTCGCGAGATAATAAATTCAAAAATTCACAAATTCCTATTATAAATCAAATTACCTTGCACAAATCTACCTCCAAATGACATCTACAATCATGAAAAATTGTACTGATACCAAAGTTCAAAAATGCTCAATCGCAAGTTGTTCATGAGAAATGTTTTCTGAAATTGGTTTTAAAATTTTGTTTAGCGTTCGCTTTGAGGGTTATACTTGTTTGTTTATGCTTGAAAACTGTGCTCATAATTGAGTTTTATATAAGGCTGATATCGGAACATTTTGCTCACTAGCGTGTAATATAAAATAAAACTCGTCAATTGAAAATGAAGAGTGAGCATAAGATGCTCATGGGCAATTCCTTTGTAGCGAAAAATTAGACTATAGTTAACTATGGAAGTGTGAAGAAAAAATGAACGCGTTAGATTTTCGCAGATTACGATGTGCTGCCTCTATTTCTACATTACGATTAGATTTACTTTCTTTTACTCTCTGAAATTATCTACGCCGTAATCGATTTGTTAATTTTTTTTAATTAAATTACGATTCAAGCCGGCTCGGTTATCTTCAGATTGGATTTTGTTATTGCATCTTATAAGTAAATACTTTTACTCAGATATCGAAAATATGTTATATTTTCTATGGTCGCATGAATTCTTGAATTTAAAATTCCTGCTGATTATACTCTAGATGAAATCTGAAGTCTGTAACGTTAAGAAATAAAATCAAATAAATGAATAACTCAGAAGTTAATATTATCACTCAAAATCTCAAAACCGAGTTCATTTTTTAGGACCAATTAGGTTACGCATAGATCCACCATAATCAATTTTGAAAGATTCAAAAACTTGAAATGGGAGAGGGTCATGTTATGCACCGAAATAGGGAGAGGGGGCTCTAATTTGAATAAGCTGTTTCAACTGCATTGACCAAAAATACGAAAACTGAAAAGCTGCATCAAAAATTCTTAAATCCCTTTTGCCCTTCTACCACCTCCCATACAAAAGTGTGATTTCGACCAATTTCAATACATCAAATAATAACCAAAAAATTAAAAACTACGAACTTCAAATTTCGTACGAACAACATTCAAGAGAAACGAAATAAGACAGCATCTCAAACTTTGCGATTCCCTCACCTCTTCTACCCTTCCCATATTGATATTTTGCGCGACAAATTAAAATTAGTCTAATATTAAATGTCTACTTTGCGGATTAATCAAGTTGATAGTTTATTGAATACAAGCTCGGACTCGAATTTTTCCGAGCACTAACTTTTTCCGAACTTGCACCGCTCCTTAGCTGGAGTTGTCTGCTGTGAACGAGCCATACATTTTTCGGGGCTTGCAACATATTCAATAGATGAGGTTTTGAAAAGTCTATTCCAAGGAGGATATATAATAAGGAGCATGCTTTGCCTTGTAAGAAAATGGGAATGAAAGTATTTCCGTCCCTTACTGGCGACATGCTTGAAATTTTTCGAAACAATCGTTTCGCTATCTTTGTCTGGCGTACTTAAGCCTATTGCAACTAACTCTGTCTCGCGTTAGATTATCCGAAACAATTGTCAAATTTTCGAAAGAATTGTTTCGCTATCCTTGTTTGACATACTTCAACCCAATGTTAAATTGTCCATTGCTAATGTACTTAGCTTAGACACGAACCAAAAACTAATAAAAATTGAAAAAATAAAGATTTCTGAAATAAAACAGCAACTCCATCGTACTGAAAATTATTTTATTGCTGACTGAATATTAACAACCCAAGAGAGAATACAAATTATGACACTTTTTTTTTATAAAAGTTTGAAGCCAAGTTAAGCTTGGACACAACTTTCGAAAATTTCCGAATCAAAAAGTATTCCTACATGAGACAGCCTGTCAGGCACTCCATTTTATTTATCCTCCGTGATCTGAGTGGGCCTTTATTGATAATCATACAGCATACTGGTTACTCTTTCTATCATGAGAGCGTAGTGTGCATTGATAATTTTATTATTTATAGTTATTAGTTGATACTGTCACAAATATTATTTATCTTGTTTCCAAATGGATTATAGAATTATTGGCTTAAAAGATTTGTCTCAATTTGAAATTCCACGGGCAATTAGGAGGGGTTCTTGTAAAATATCCGTGACAAGAAGAAGGTATGTTATGTTCATTAAAATATTTCTTAATATTCTTCAATTTAATATGACAATTTTATTTATTACTGTTTAATATGAATGCAAAGCGAACGCCGCAACTATTTCCCTATTGCCATTACCTCAGTGCTTTCAAAGGTGATGGAAACTGATGAAAAAAACTTGATTCTTGATCACCAGTATGGTTTTCGTTCAGGACACTCTACTTGAGATT
The DNA here is from genome assembly GCA_963669355.1 of Chorisops tibialis. NCBI lineage: Eukaryota > Metazoa > Arthropoda > Insecta > Diptera > Stratiomyidae > Chorisops > Chorisops tibialis. The sequence continues at coordinate 275,150,590 of OY770262.1, forward strand.
TCCTAGTGTATCTAACTGAACGTTGGAGCTGTTGCATACACAAATGCGCTTGACATTGCGAAAGCGTTTGACAGTGTTCGGCATAAATGTCTCACAGCTAAGCTTAAAGCCTTTGGTTTTAACTATTGTTTCTTTAAATGCATTGAGAGCTTCCTCTCAGACCGCTCCATACGAGTTGTACTAAATGTAGTTAGTTCTGCCCCATTTTCTATTGAATCCGTCGTCCCTCAAGGCTCAGTCTCTCAGTCTTTTTAAACGACCTTCTATTGTCAACTTTCAATCCTATTCATAGTTTCACTGATGACAGCACGCCTGATAACATCTTCGAATTTGACTCCTCTGGTGGGTACGTCAATGGATTTATTAAACTCCGACTTCAACTTAATCCTGTATTGGGGCAGGAGTGAAGTTTAATGCTTCGAAACCCCAGTTCTGCCATTTATCTTTTAAACCACTATAATGTCCTTCAGTGGCGTGCAGAATTCACCTTCGGCAGACTTCACGTCAAGCTAGGGTGTAGCCTGGTGAACAGCGTGTTGGTCTACAATGCGAAGGTTGTGAGTTCAAATCCCGGTCGACACATAATTCCAGTACACTGCTTACTTAGCTATACCTTGGTTACCACAATCTACGCAAATGAAAAATTCGTAGATAGAGGGTTGTGCGAAGAACTAACAACCCGTCCACAATAATTAAGTAATGGAAGTGTTAAGGAACCTAAAGGTCAGAAAGCCAAGGCCCGATTTGGGCTGTAGCGCCATTGTAGAAGAAGACTTTATTTTACATAGTGTAAAATTTAACAATCATTTTGATTTGGAGTCAACACATCTTATGACGTCGCTCTTGATGCTTGGAGGCTTTGTGCGGAAGTGTTTTCTGCGTGTGAGCTGGCTACCATCTATAAGGCATACATCCGGCCACGTCTTGAGTTCAACGCGCATGTTTGGGCTGGGGTCCCAACATCACAGCTAGCACATAAATGAAGGTGTTCAATCTAATTGAATAGATCAGATTCTTGGTATACAAACAAATAGGCAACTTTAAATAAGCTGCTAACAAGTCGGACGGAATTTCATTATTCTTGGGATAAGTTGAGGATGCATGGAAAGTCAATACGCAAGTCAAAGGAGTTAGGGAAGATTAAGTGAAAGGGGATTCTAGGGCAAGGCTGTTGTCAATTTAGCACTTAATTGCGATTAATAGCTCCAGTATATGCATACATATAATCAATATTTCATTAGTTTATGCAAGTTTGGGCTCGGGGAGGGGTGATAGTAAGAGTGAGTGGATGTTAATAATTTTAAAATTGACTGATTGAATCACGTCATCTCACAGACGATGCTGCATAGAATTTTCATAAAATTCAGTGTATTTTACACTCACGAAACCAGACATTTAAATGGAATGGGGGTAAAAGGGGTAATGGATTTCTAAAATTGGGAAGCAGCTTGGTTGGTCGAAATCATACTTTTGTATGGGAAGGGATAGAAAGGCGGGCGCGATCTCAAAACTTTTGACGGAATTTCGTTTCAACTATTTTTAATAATAATAATAATAGATTTTTTTTTTTTAAATTTTAATGTGATAAATAAATACATTTCAAAATTTAAATTCAATCCATTATATAGAAATAATAAATAAACTAAACTTTACTTAAAACAAAACAAATTAAAAACAAAGTAAAAAAAAAATAACATAATGAAATAAAAAGTTTTATGATAAGTTAATTCAAAAGAAAATAATAAAAAAAGGATAAAAAAAAGTTGGATGGGTTATTTGCAATGGAAGATGAAGTTTACCCAAATCCGTATTACTTGTGTTCATTTGTACATTGCAATTACTATTACCATATTACGTAATAGTTAGTCTTAATGGATTTGTCCACAATATAAAGATTGTTTCCCAGACAGCTACAAGTTGGTATAAGCGAAATTTTTCGTGATATCTTGAAACGTTATACAGGGTGTTTGGTACTCCGTACATAACCTTGTAAGGGGTTATTCCTGGATATATTTTGAGCAAAAAATTGTTCTACGGAGATGGTCAATTTTCAATATCCACGGAGATACAGGGTGATCAAGAAAAGTCCTTCGGACCTGTACCCTCACTCAGTCAAAACGCTATATCTTGAAAACTAATAATCACAATTCAAAGTGTTATAGTTTGTTTTTTAGGGAATCAAATTACCTTTCATTTGGTGTAATAGTCCGCATCGTAACTGTATCCAATTCTGAGATATTTGCTTCGGAACACAAATTTTTGACAGTTTGACCGTCAAAATTCTAAGATCAATGTAGTTTTTCTCTAAAAAACCCATTATAAAAATGTCATTTTATTGTTGTTTTCTTTTGTGTCATATTATTTCCTACAAAAGACGCATACACTTGCATTGCATAAGTTTTATAGTTTAGAAGAAATTATCATTCCAATAATGTAGCACTTTTGTCAAAAAAGCAAGAATAGGTTGATCAACACTCTCCGCTTGAACTAAAAGAACTTAAGAATGGTTTTTACGGTTTATTTCAAATTTCCTTAATTACAATAAATGTTCAAAATGGCTACCTTCATTTTGAATGCACGCTAAAGCTCGTTTTGCCAGTGTTCTCTTTCTGTTCATACTCCTCAACTGCTGCCTTACTTCTGTTGCTGCCGCATCGATTCTGGTGTTTAGATCCTGCAACGTTACTACTTCCGTTGCGTAGACAAGGTCCTTCATCCGTCCCCATACAAAGAAATCCATAATAGTTAAATCAGGGGATCTTGCAGGCCAGTGTATCGGTCCATTTCTACCGATCCAGCGATTGCTATAATTGGAATTTAACCAATCTCTGATCTGTCGGCCGTAATGAGCTGGAGCACCATCGTGTTGCTAAAACATGGAAGCCAATCGTTGCAGTGGCATATCATCCAATAACTCCTGTAGATCATTTGTCAAAAAATGCAAGTAATTGGAACTATTTAAGGTAGGCGGAAGCCTAATAGGACCAATAAAATCGTTGCCAATCACACCTGCCCATAAATTGACACTGAATCTGTGCTGAAATGATGCCTCTCTTCTTGTATGTGGATTGCTCTCAGCCCATGTGTGTAAGTTGTGGAAGTTTGTGATACCGTCCCTGGTGAATTGGGACTCATCCGTCCAAAGAATGTTGCTGATAAAATTCTCGTCACTTATTTGTCGTTCAAGGAGCCAATTGCAAAACTCCATCCTTTTGGGTAAATCAATGGGTAACAGCTCCTGCACTGGTGTGTGGCGGTAGGGATGCAAACGTTCTGCTTTCAGGACACTCCAAACTTTCCACGTAGAGACGTTAAACCGCAATGCCAAGCGTCGTATACTAGTTGATGGATCATTTTGAACTGCAGCTAGGATTCGTTGATCAATTGAAACAGCGATTACCGGCGCAGGATTTGCATTCACTCTGCTCGTCCTAACACTGCCTGTTTCCCTAATCCTTCTGTAAACGTCTTGGAATACTCTCGGGTAAGGTATTCCACGATTGGGAAATCTGTGATGATACAAAGATCGCGCCGCTTGCTCATTTCCCTGACACTCTCCATAGAGGAAAATTATGTCTGCATATTCTTCGTTCGTGAGCTCAGGCATTTCGAAATTCTTTTCTAAATTTTAGTGACACCTTGTTCTTTTACAAATTTAACTAAAACTGATAAAAATATGAAGTATGGTTTGCTTTTATAGGCTTTTCATTTTGTTAGGTAACCCATTAAAAAGGGCAAAGTGCTGCACCTAGTTGTGTTGAAACTCATTTTAATTTAATTCATTTTCCCGATAATTTTAATACTACCTAAAGGACATTCATTGATAATTTAAATAGTAATTAAAGGACACAAAGAATATTTCAGTTTAACAACATTTCAGGTAGTTTTTTTAGAACGAGGGTTGGTTTATGGCATATTTTATTTTTAAGCCATATGTATTTTCGCTTATTACCTGGAAAACGGGAAAACCTAAGTCATAAGTATGTGTGCATCTTTTGTAGGCAATAATATGGCACATAAAAAAACAACATTAAAATGACATTTTTATAATGCGTTTTCTTGAGAAAAACTACATTGATCACAGAATTTTAAGGGTCAAAGTATCAAAAATTTGTGGTCTGAAGGAAATACCTCAGGATTGGGTACAGGTACAATACGGACTATTACACTAAATGAAAGATAATTTGATTCCCTAAAAAACAAGCTATAACACTTTGAAATGCGATTATTGGTTTTCAAGATATAGCGTTTTGAGTGAGTGAGGGTACAGGTCCGAAGGACTTTTCTTGATCACCCTGTATCTCCGTGGATATTGAAAATTGACCATCTCCGTAGAACAATTTTTTGCTCGAAATATATCCAGGAATAACCCCTTACAAGGTTATGTACGGAGTACCAAACACCCTGTATAAGTAATAGGGGGTAATGCATGATCAATTTATTATATTCACGATTTCTGTATGAACTTCTATGCTGTCGTTTAAGGCACTTGATGTTCTTCGCCTGTCGAATGTAAATTGGCAAGGACTTGTAATAACGTATTACTTCGTAGATGGGATCCTTCCTTAGTCGATTCGTCCAACAATTTCGATTTCTTATCGAGCTTGCATTCCGTGTATTGAAATTGCGAATATCTGAGGTGTACCTTATGATTGTTGAAGATTTTATTATTATTATATTTACATTAATTTTGTCTCCTCAAGGTTTAATGTTTGCTGCACGTTTAGCTTGTTGTAGGTTATGTAAGGGTCCGCTGAAGGTGCCAGATGTGGTAAATTCCGTAAGTAATTAATGCTTTTGTTCATAATCCTCGATATTCTTTCCAGGTTATACATAGAGGTTTGTATCCATATTCAAATTCCATAGGTTACATTTAATAAAATAAACGCTTTATACAAAATTTTTCTTTGGTGTTGGTAGAAAATTGTTCCACCGTAGGACTCCAATGATGGGTGCGATTTTCTTGCGCATGTTATTAATGTGCAGAGTCTATGTTAGTTTTTCATCGATCGTTAATCCTAAATATACTTGATTTGTTTTGCTCTCGATAATTCGATTCCATCTTTGTTAAGTTTTAGAACAATATCAGCTTTGTTTATTTGGTTGAAAATCATGAAGTTGGTTTTCGATGTATTTCAAGTTTATTTATTGCCCAACAGCCATTTCTTAAAGAGCTTGAGGTTAGTGTTTACATATTCCAATTCTGACTGATTTCTTTCTTTGTAGAGCTATAGAGTGTCATCCGCATATACAATAAATATTTCGCTTTTAGACCTATGTGCTGAATGCTATGGATATAAAGTAGGTAAAGAGTAGGGCCAAGAATTGAACCCTGTGGAATTCCAATGCCAACCTAGGAGGTAATTTTTATTACGTCGCTAGGTTTTCCTTTTATACCGAGTTCAATTAGACCTTGTAGCAATATTTTATGGTATACTGTGTTAAATGCCTTTTTAAGATCTATAAAGCCTGACGTAACATAGAAGCCCATCATTTATGAATCGCATCGCGTCGATTAGTGCTAATATAGTGTGGCTCTTTTCCTGGAATATAAGAAATAATGGTTTGAAATTTTAGAAAATGTGACATTTTTGAAATGCTGCCCATTTTCCTCAACTATTATTATGTCCAAGTGTTATATTTTTCTCGTATTTTGCTAGTATATTAAGCTATACTAGCAAAATTCCAAGTTTCAATTGTATAGCTTAAGAGATAGTCGAGATATTCATTTTTAATTCCCCCCCCCCTCCCTGACCCTTAGCTTTCCACTAAGCTGATTCTGGTGGATTTGTATGCTACCTTAATGGTCCCATAACATGAATTATTTATGGTAAGTAATTTTGAAGATATTGTTGCGAGCTAGGGGTTCGCCGGGATTTCAAGTAAAAACACAATTCGTTTAATAATAAGTGATAATTTATTTTTTCGCACTTTAACTTAATTCGCACTATATGGCACTACCCCCGCGTACTTTTCTATCGCTTTTCTGGTTCGCGTCTTTCCTAAATAAAAGTCGCTGACTAAACTAAACTCCTCGCTGAAAGCTTTAGCGTTTTTATACTTTTTATGACAGTTCTCGAAGCTTCCTTCAGTGTGTATATGTCTACTATGTGTGAATAGTTCTCGAAGCTTCCTTCGGTGTATATGTGTTATACTGGAAAGCTCTAGATCTTTGATTGTAGCTTTCTACATATTGGAGTATACTGTTCTACATAATTCTTGTCTATTCGAGAGAGATCGAATTGCGGGGTTGCCAGATCTGTAACAATAATCATTTAAAAAAAAAGTTCGGTCGAAAATTTGTTTTTAGCCTCCCTTTTCACCTAGTATTCCCTATCAACCCTATCCTGCGTATTATCTTCGCGCGTATCTTCAACTTGTCCTTAGAAAAATTAAAAAGTTGCGCCCGACTTGTGGGCAAATATTTTATACATATGTAGTTATTAGGAGCATTTAAGTATCAAAGCTTCATTTTCTTCGATCCTTATTTAAACGACTGTATTTTAATAGTTTCAGATTCCGATATATGATTAAAAATAACTACTTGATAATTAAAGAATTGTCAAACTTTAGTGGTACCAAGTATTCAATGCTGTTGAAGAAGCGGAGGAAGAGAAATAGTTATCAAACTGTTTTAAGAAATGACAACACTTTAAAAACTATTCAGAGCTGCAATCAAAATAAATTAATCACCGTACACAGCGGTAAGCTCCATTTATACTTAACAGTTATGCATTATTTTTATAAGGATATCTTAGAGTTTGTATAATGAATTAAATAAGAACGAATGTAAAAAAAAAAATCTTTGTCAAGTACATACTATTGGAAATATCGTATGTAAGATACATGTGTTCATTTTAACTTTACTTTATTTATTTTTAGATGGACTCAATCAAAACTCAAAAATTGGATATACAGAAGTAATGAGCCGCGAACAGAACTTATTGGCGGATAAAAGTTCCAAACAATATGATAAAAAAAATGCATGTGGTTGTCCGAAACTGTAAGTATCTAATGGTTGTCATGAAGGTAATATTTCTGTAACATAATAATAAGTCGCAATAAAAAATCTTCGATAACATTTTTAATTCCTCTGAATTAATGAATGTGCGGGCTTAGGAAAATAACCAGTGGCGGCTCGTCATGTGAAGAGCATGAGGCGGCGCCTCACCCGCTCTTCATTTTTAATACTCGTAAATTAAATCTAACTCCAAAAATTTGTTTTTCTAGTTTCAATTTAAAAATTTGCGCAACAGCAATCCAGCACAATCTTTTTACCCTTTACCTTTAATGCAACAGCAGGAGAACGGCTTTACACAAAAAGATAACAGAACTATGACTGGGCGTAGAGATCAATCATATGATACTCTAGATAAAAAAGTAAAGAGTTTATTGTACCGGAAAATCTATACATAGTAATATAATTGTAGTGTCTGTCTGTTATTTGCTCATAAATGGCTATAAGTTAATTTTTTGAGTTATTTTAGCACTAATTAAGCATAAAAACACATTTTTGAAATTTTTGTCTGTCTGTCTGTCTGTCTCTCTGTCCGACTGCTTTTCACGCACAAACGGCTGAACCGATTGTAATGAAACTTGCACAGTTTGTTAGGTGTCCTTCGGAATGAAATCTGCTTTTGGTTTCATTTCACTCCCCTCACGCCTTCTACCCCCTCCCATACAAAGTGACTCATTTTCAAAATATATATTAATTAAATCTACATATTGTTCGAGTTTCCTCACTCCTTTCACCACCTCCCATACAAACTACACTTTTTCATGAATTACTTTGCACCAATCTCAGTACGTGTAACTTCCATCGAGCTAAAATATTGTATTAAATCCTTAATTAACAATATTATTAAAATCGAAAAAAAATTAACCGATTATCTTCACTCCTTCTACCCCCTCCTGTACAATGTGACACAGTTCCACGACTTCACAAGAATTTGATTTTCTTGAAAAGTCTGAATGTTACTGATCTGAAATTTAAAATATATCAATTGCATGATGATTATAGTTGTCTTTCAAAAAATCACCAGAAACTCCCTTCTCCTTCCACCACCTCCCATATAAACCGTACTTTTTCATGAAATACTCTAAACGAATTTTCTCAGTACATTTAAATTTCATCGAGGTAAAAATTTGAACTTAATCCTTAATTAGCATTATTATTAATATCGGGAAAAAACTTAACCGAGTAGCTTCACTCCTTCTTCCCCGTCCCATACAATGAGACACATTCCACGACTATACAAATATTCGATTTTCTTGAAAAGTATGAATGATACAGATCTGAAATTTAAAGTATATCAATTGCATGATAGTTATAGTTGTTTCTCGAAAAATCACCAAAAACCCCTCACTCCTTCTACCACCTCCCATACAAATTGTACAATTTCATTAAATTCAATGCACTACGTTTCTCAGTACCTACTCAATTTTTGAAGCTTAAATTTGGTACAAAACATTTTTATAGCTACTCTAGCATGATGTGAAACAAATTAGTTCAGTGCTGTCACCCCTTCTACCACTCCCCATACAAAATTTCTTAACACCGCAAAAATTTCGATTTCATCTATACATATCGTATGATTGCGCTTTACGCACAATCGTAGTCCTGTTATGTTTTTAAGCTTAATGTTATTTTATTTGTTTTTTTTTTCAAATAACACCAGCTGCAATTATTCACATGTCCTTAACGCTTTTCAAAACGTATATGATCTCGAATCACGGGTTTCATTTGATCACGAGCCTGGCCCATAAAACTGGGAGTATCATGCTTTCATTCTTAATAATTTATGGTTCTGATTCCAACAATATACAAACCATTTTCTTCAAAGAGCCATTAAAGTAAGCAGATTATATATCCCACATAATGTATTACTAACTACACTCTCAAAAATTGCTTATTATTGCTATTTTTACGCGGACGAAGTCGCGGGCGTTTGCTAGTCATAAATATAATAAATAAAAATATAAATATAATAAATACTTTTCGTGAATTTCCAATACAAAAATTTGTATGGGAGGTGGTAGAAGGAGTGAAGCGAAACTCATATTTTTTAACATTCATTGCAATTACTAAGAGACAAATTCTGGCGAAATTTGAAGTTTGTACATTTTCTAGTTTTAATGAAAATCGATTAAATGCATTTACCAAAATTGTGCATTTGTATGGGAGGGGTAGAAGGAGTATTCAAATTAAAACCAAATTTTTTGACACAAATGATAATTATGATAGTATTTTTTTTTTCAAAATTTAAAGTTGATAGTCTTGACGGTTTTGGAAAAAATTAATTTAATTGAAATTCCGAAATCTCGTGAAATTTGTATGTAAAATTGTATGTAAGAGTGAACTGAAGTTGGTAATTTTTCCAAAATTGGTTGCGATTGTAAAAAAATGAATTATAACAAAAATTTTTTCTCTTAGCTTTGCTAGTTGGAATACAAAACCAAATAAGTGCATTTTTAGAAATTGTGAATTTGTATGGGAGGGGGTAGAAAGAGTGAGGGGATCAGATCAATATTCTTTGACGTTAATGATATTTACATCATTGGTTTCGGAGAAAAACAAATTTCTTTCTCTATTCGTGAGATTTGTATGGGAGGGAGTAAAAGGAGTGGGGAGATGTGGCCCGTTCGCGAATTTAAAGCTACTTTTTTGCTCAAAATGACTTATGACAAATTTCAGCGCGATAGGTCAAGGCTTTCGAGAGTTATGTTATAGACAGACGGATAGTCGTACGGACAGACAAACAGACGGTTACTCGGATTCGAGGTTTTTGAGCGACAACAAATATTTCTGTACCCTTGGCGACTCTTTGCGAGCATTATTTCTTAGTGTTACAAACGGTAAGGCAAACGCAACATACTCTCAGATTTAATCTAGAGCATAAAATAAAAGTGCTAGGTCGGAAAGGCGCAAGCTCGATCAGCATAGGCGATAGCAAATGCGCTTCACCCACCGCCTTATCGTAGACTTACTTCAACACATTGTTGCCTTGTTTTCTTGTGTGTCTGATATGATGACAACGTTATAATCACGGGAGCTCTGAGGCGCAAATTTCATCACCTAACCATTGTATTGTTATTGTTGTTTGTCATTTTTGGTTGTAGAGTAGTGTGGAGCTCGATGGGACATCTTCGAATCATTTCGTTTGTAGGGTAGTGTAGATCTACTAGCTACTTCATAAAATCAACAGTTCAATCGTTGCTATTTTTATTGCAACAGCATTTATCTGCAGTTATTTCAATGAATTCTTTTTTTAATGATACATCAGCTAAGATGTTATATTATTATATTACTCATATCCCCTCCCCCTCCAAAAATTTTCTGAATGTCTCAACTATCGCACAAGTCACGAGCCACCACTGAAAATAACCTGTAAAATAAAAGTGAATACGTTTGATACAAGCGGATAATTGTTCATTCTTCTTCAATGGCTCTAGAGTTGGGTCTTGGACATTTTATGTGGATTGGCTGTTAGATATTCGTACAAACCTATCTACGAATCCGTTAGAAAATAATATTGGCTACCGAAAATTTCAAATTTATCTCAGCATTGGCTCTGGCTGTTATATCTTACCCAAATTTCTTCATCGATTTATGATTTTTGACTATCTTTCCATTATTTAGCCGAACGAGAAGAGTAAAGCGAACCAAGCGTGAATATAAATTAAATAATGATATCTTAAGTCAAGCTAAAGCCATCCAAGAACAACTTGTTGCACAAAATTTGCTGTTAAATCAAATTTTAGAAAAACATGGAATACGAAATTTGTAAGAGCTTAGAATAATTCAATTGCGATTTATTAGTTACACTTGTTTTATTTCAGCTCGAGATATGAAAGAAATATCCTTGAAAATGCTTCAGCAAAAAGTAAGTAAATTTGTGCAGATACTAAATGCATATTATATATTTAGGGTATACCATATACATGTTTCCGGAGCTCGAACCAAAACTTGCAACTGACATGCGGCCTTTTCTGGGTGAGATCGGTGCTTAAGTGCCCGGCTTAAGTCACACAATCGTGAACGTTGAAAAATCCTTACATTTCGGAGTTTGTTCATGTTTTTCTTGAATACATTTGGCGAACCATTTTTACGGAAAAAAAGTGTTGAATAGTGAGTGAAAGGTTGCGACTTATGCAATAAAATCACCTGGCGCTGGCGAAGAATGTACCAACAATAACATGCCCTTGTATTAAAATTGATTTGTGAAAACACGGCCTACAGCCTATTGCTGATTAGAATCTGAAATATCTGTCAGACTCTAAACTTACCTTATGTATGTATCATTGAAAAATAAGTATAGCCTAGCGAATCGCGTGTTGGTCTACAATGCGAAGGTCATGAGTTCAAATCCCATTAAGGCGGGTTTCCCTAGCCAGCGTTTTTGGTGCGATGCGTAGAACGTAATACGCCCAGCGCAATACGCCGGCACTCCTCAGTACGAATGTAGTGTTTCCTAGAGAGCGTAATACGTTCCACGCCATCGTTGTACGTCGGGCTTGATGAGACCGACTGCATTCGAACGAGTCTATTGCGTCGTACGCTGCCGAAGAGGATGAAATTTTAATTTAACATGTCAGTTCTCTTGAATTTATGTGGAATATGAAACATGGAGATTACAAAAGTGGCCACAAAAAATTCAAAAATCGGTAAGATATTGCGGACATGTACCTTTGCAGTATTCTTTTTTCTTCATCCTCATCCGTCAAATGCTTCTTAATTGCACAAATGCTATATTTTTCTAATATTTTTTCCCAAACGGTTCATCCTCTAAAAATTTAAGATACGATTATGAAATAATACATTCGCTACGAACACAGAAATGCGCAGCACAATAAAAATACTCTACTGATGAAATTCCCCATTCAGTTCATGCTGCGTATTAGATACGATGGCTAGGAAAACCCACCTTTAGACGCATACTTTCGGAGAATCCGATCCGGATACTGGATGCCTGAAGTGCTTCATCTACACGAACCTTGATATTCTTTTCGGGTTGACTCGATCATGACGATAATGCCTCCAAGGTGACAAAATTCTTGAACTATTCCTATAATTGTTTATTCAGGACTATCGGTGCTCTTTTGTTCAAATGCAAGTGTAGTATAGAATAGAATATTATTAAGGAGCATTGGATCCAATCCTCCACGTACCGTAACACACATTCATTTTTAGGCCTGGCTTTTCACATTTTGATGTCGACCAAAACGACATCTTCCTTGAGGATTATAATCCAGAGCCTGTTTGATGATGTTTCGCTCTGGTTTCCAAAAAATGTGACCGATCCACTGCCACTTCTGCCTTTGAATCTCAATACCTATTTTAGTCTGGCCAGTTGTACTCCAAAGTTCGTCGTTGGAGATCACTTCTGGCCAGAATATTCCTAAAATGCGTCGGAGGCATTGGTTCACGAAAGTCTGTAGTTTCTTGGTAAGTCGAATGGTCACTTCCCACGTAGTACAACCGCTTCTGTAGCGTAGTTGGCAGCGTGATAGTTTCTCAGTCAATAGGTCGTGTTTTCGATTCACACTCCAGACGGGATTTTTTTAAGCAGGAAATTTTCAGTTGCTACTAGCGACGAAAAATTATTCGAAATAAAATGGGCAAAAGATGAAAAAGTGAAACAGTTCACCTTCAAGAAGGATTAAATACTCAGTAGATGATTTCTGTTCGCTTTCTATCATTCAGTCCCCCATTAACATCTGTAAATATTTTTCAGTATCAGCCAGTTCAACTGAAAAATATACCAGCTTCTCCACTCGTTACACACTTAAAATAAATATTTGAAAATCTGTCATTTTACATGGGAGGGGGTTAAAGGAATAGCGCAATTTGACCTATTCATGAAGTTGACGGAACTAAAATAAACTGAGGGTAGAACTGAGAGGGTAGTGCCTTCACTGAGGGTGAACTGAATTCCAGAATAGAAATCATTATAAGTAGAGTAAATCAGTGTTGCCGTGACAAATCTTTTATTATTTAGACTCGTACCTTCTTTAGCTAGATCTGAAGTATTCAGAATGATTTATCTTCTACTTCAGTGTTTTAGGTTTTTGATATTTCTCGTGTGGAACAATAATAAGTTTGGCTTAGGTTGCAGTTTTCCTCTTTGGAATTTTTGCTGCTGAAAACGAAATTAATAAGTTGGCGCAGTGATCCATTTCTGGATTCTGGACTATTTTCGATTCTGTCCAAATTTGGATTTTGATCAGGATGAATTTCCTTAGCTCGTTCGTGCTAGCTGTGACTTTTTTCCAGTTGAGGGTTTTTTCAGCTTCAAGGGCAATAGCTTTGTTTCATTAGCCTTAGACTCAGATCTGTAAAAACTCAAGCCGTTTTATGAATCTTCATGCACGGACTTTTTCGATTGATTATTGCAGAAAATACAGAAAATAAGATACAAGAAGCAATAAGTATCAATACGAGAATTGTAAAAATGTCGAGCACAATCATACGACAAAATTTTTGTGATCTTCAAAAATTTCGTATGGGGAGTCGTAGAAGGGGAGACAGCATCGAACTAATTTTTACCACTTCATGCTGGAGTAGCTATAAAAATATCTCATACAAAACTTAAGCTTCAAAAATTAAATAGGTATTGAGAAAATTTCTGTATTAGATTTAGTGAAATTCTGCAGTTTGTATGGAAGGTGATAGAAGGAGTGGAGGGAGGTTTTCAATGTCCAATTAGCATTATTAAGTAAAATCAAAAAAAATAAATTTAACTGATTACATTCACTCTTTCTACCCCCTTCTATTAATAAATCGTCTCTCTTGGAAAGTATAAAAGTTACTGATTTGCAATTTGAAAGATATCAATTGCATGATGTCTTTAGTTATTTCAGAAAAAAATCATTCAATTCCCCCAATTTCTTTTCCTATACAAACTGCACATTTTTACGAAATACAATGCTTTTCTTAGTACCTATCAAATTTTATCATATGTAAAACATTTTGATATGATGTGCAAAAGTAAGCTTATTGTCGTCACTCCTTCTAGCACGCCCCATGCAAAATGAACTAATTTCTTAAAATCAAAAAAATTGGGCTTCACGCGCAGTTGTGGTTATGTTGGTTTCTCTTCTAATTTTACCATTTAAAAATTTACGAATTTTTTAATATTATTATTTTTTACTTTTCCAGACTATCAACCCATACTGAACGATTTGAGTAGCCGTACAAATAAGTCAATACTTAGAAAAATATTTTGCTGTATATAACGGCGAAGTTCGACTACTTAGCTAGGAAAAAATGATATTCAAGCAACTACATTCCATGGTACAAAGGATCCCTCTGGTTCTTCCTTAATCTGGAAATACAAATAAAAATAATTTATACTGAATCAATAAAATATTTTTCAAAATTTTATTTACCATTTTCGTAAATTGATCTTCACAAGCCATTCGAATGCGTGCTGCTGTCGCTGGTGATTCTAAATTAAAGTTTGGATCTAAATTGCGCTCTTTCCGTGCGTATTCAATAGCGTTCTTGATGGCAAAGAAAACGGCTGATGCCAAGAATAGTGGTGGTTCACCAATGGCCTGAAAATAGTACAAATATAATCAAACATGGAATTGAAAATTATCGTACATAGTCTAGACACTACAACTGTTTCGTTTTAAATACTGAAAACCTTGTTTTCAAAGAAACGTAAGCTTAGACTATTCAAGAGGCATTATCATAAAAACATAACAGAGCTACGATTGCCGGGAAACCCCAATCATGCGGATGTGATACCCTTGAAGGCATGAAAGTTTCAGTGACTTTCGACGGGGATTCGCATGCCATATCAGAAACCTACTTATAAACGTATAACGTTTAATTATTTGTTTTGAAAATTATTTTAAAACGATCGTTAAGCTGCGACTTTTGTATGGGAAGACAAAGAGATATCTAAAATCGATATAGAAATGGATTTAACTTTCATATCACATTTTGTTATGATTTAGGCCGGCGGAACGAATTGTTTTGACTTAAAGCCAAAATAATTCTGAAAGGAAACGAAAACGTCAATGTTTGGGACAAGAAAGGGCCAATTCCTCCTACTTCCGAATTGGTGGCTGACTAAGGAACGGAAGCGACACGCTTGCTGGCGGCCGGGACTAGCTACGGCAGTGTGGGGGGGGTACTTGTTCCTTAATCAGACCATAAAACCCATGGCCTGTATAACAAAAATTTCGTGTCGGCTTACTCCGGGTTAGGGTGAAAATTGGGATAATTTTCCCCAGTGGTCGTGAAAGACCATGAAGCGATGGAGTTGCCGACTTCGCGATTTGTGTTAGGGCGCTAAGGTGGTTTTTAGCGCCCTTTCTGCCCTCCCTACCTCAGCCACGACTTTCCTAAAGAAAATCATTTTTTTTTTTTTTTTTGTCGTGGCCCCATGTCGAGGTTCGGGGCAAAAGGAGCTAAGCGCTCGGGTTCATTCTAAGATGGCTCTCTTAGCCTTTAAACATCTTATCCGAAAGAGGAAAAAAAATTTACACTACGTTGCATTCAACAATAAAACAAATCGAAATATCGCGAATGAAAACAAATCTAGAGAGAAAAAAAAAACAATGAAAAAAAACTTACCCCATATTACGATGATGAACGATGAAGAACAAAAAAAAACTTTCTTTATTTCACTTTTAAGTTCGTCCGTCCGTCCGTCAGTCCTGTCTGTCTTAGTTTTGTTAGGTGAAATTAAATTCTTTTATTTATTTTTTTTTTCTTAATTCATTTAATTCATTATGCGTTTCGTTTATTTTTAGTTTTAAATTATTTAATTTATTCATGCGGTTCGTTCATTTTTAATTATTTTTATTTAACTATTTAATTTATTCATGCGGTTCGTTCATTTTTAATTTTTTTCAACTCATTTAATTTTATCGAGACGGTATTTGTCGACGAAGGCAAATTGATTTGATTAGGCACCACCCTTCATTTTATGCCATATTCATTAACACAGGAATAATTCAGTCCATTCCACAAAAAAAACACGACGGAAAAGAAAGGTTGAGAATTGTTCGCTCGGTCTTAATCTGCCACCCGATCGCATGATCGTTTCGAGCCGTCTCGCGGCGACCGAACAAGAAAGAAATTATACAGTTCACGTGCGAAGAAAATCCGCGCCCAAAACACCCTTCCACGTTCGAAATCGAGGGGGAAGAAAAGAATTATTTTTCGCGACGGCCTTGCACTTTTTTTTTTTTTTTTTTTTCGCGACAACGATCGGAATAAATTCCGCACTTTCAGGGCTAGATGAAATTTCCCGGCAGACAAGCTGATTTACAGGATGGTTCTCATGTGTGTTTTGCTTGGATGAATCCTCCACACGGTAGGAAATTGCACTCAGCAAAAAAAATAGAAACAGATCCCCGAATCGTTTGACCGGCGCGACGTCCCGCAGAACACGTTTCTTTTTTTTTTCTTCTTCCTTTCCCCTTTTTCATGCAAATTTACAGGGATATGCGAAACTTTCACAACCAAAAAAAAACAACGAATAATCGGAAATTTCGGCGTCAAACACTCGCGTACGGCGGCGATTTCGCCTTTCCTTTTCTTTTCAGACACGTGAAGAGGAACCACGAGGTTTGTGATGAACGAAAAGACACCCGCGTGATGGTAGGTAGCCACACATGCCAAGACGATGCGAAATTGCAAAAAGGTTATGACGACTCGAAGAAAAATTGTAGTCGAGGTATAAAACTAAGCAAATGCTCTTGCCGAGCTCAATCACAGAATTCAGGATGCGCGCTCCCCGAACTGAAAATTCCCGATTTTCTCAAATGGACTGATCCGCGTTTCGAACAAGATCACACGAGAACAAAAACTAACTGGAAATTGTCGGGGTAACAGGCACGCGTTCTTTCGTTTCGGGTTTTTTTTTTTTTTTTTTATATTTTTTTTTTTTATTTTTTTTTTTCAAAAAAAATGGTAAACTTGACTAAACGATCGAAATTCTTTTTATTTCCTTTGATTTTTCTCGCAAAAAAAACTCAACTGCCGCGCAACGAGCTCGATCCTCGACGACCATTTCAAACCGACTCCAAAACTGAAACTCCCGCTTCTTTCAGCCGGCAACTACTGCTAACGGTACTTGCATTATTGTTTCGGTTGCTATGTCGAAGAACTCCGGGATTGCGAACCTCTATTCATCTCAGGGCTTTCAAACCTTTAAATTGATGTTGTTTTTTTAGAAAAAAAAATTTTTTTTTTTTTTAAGATCGCAAGCCCGAGTTTTCGCGGGCGACAACTCAACAATATAGGCGGTTCGCCGTTGGTTTCCAGCGCCGAATCGACTACAAAAAGCTGTCGCTAAGAGTCTCGTGCTCACGACTGAGTTAACCGGGCCATCGATGCTCTACTCCTCGAATCACTGGCGGAGATCTTTAGAGTGGTAGACTCCCACACGTTTGCCTCCTAAATCCTCCAATTCGTATCGTGAGTTGCCAAGCACCCGACGAATCCTGCACTTGAGGAACTTTTTCGCCAGCTTAGCATTATAATTCTGCGCGGCTGTGGACAAGGAAAAGTTTCTTCGGAATACTTCTTGTCCTACACGAAATTGTGTTTGAGCAGCACGCAGATTATAACGCCTGCTACTGTCCTCATGTGCGACCCTTATTTTCGTCTGTGCAAGCTGTCTCACGATAGGAATTCCCTCTCGAGGTCGAAGCTGTACATTTGACTCACCCAACGCTCGCAAACGCCTCAGCAGTTCGTAGTCCTTCCCGTGTAACATCATATGATTCCCAAACAAAACCTGATAAGGAGAAAATCCAGTGGCTTGGTGGAGTGAGCTCCGAAGGGCACATCCTATTTTGCTTAGACTCTCATCCCATCGTGTTTGGTCATCAGTGATGAATGTTCGAATTCCGGCTAGGATGGACTGATTGACACGTTCCGACGCATTTGCTTGCGGTGAGTAGCTCGGGGTGTACAGGTGTTGAACTCCGTATTTATCTAGCATAGAGTTAAACACTTTTGACTTAAATTGAGAGCCATTATCGGAGAGGATCGTCTCAGGTGTCCCAAACGTGTGGAAGACCTGCCCCTCCAGATATTTAGTGATTTCTTCAGCAGTAATTCTCCCCAAGGGGTGTAAAAGGGGGAATTTGGTGAAATGGTCCAAGACGATAAGAATGGCGATTTTACCCCGTTTGGTACGTGGATATGGTCCCAATACGTCGATGTAAAGGTGTTGGAATGGCTGATCTGTCCGGAACGGTTCTCCCATAGGCGCTCGTAGAGGTCTGTTCGGGGACTTTGTCTCTTTACAAGTGTCGCACGCCAGAACGTAGGTGCGTACTTGTGTAGCCATCCCGGGCCAATACAAAAATCGTCTGACTCGCTCTAGCGTTTTAGCGTAACCACCATGGACCGTAGTGTCTGCTTCGTGCGCCTGAGCAATCGCAGTTGACGTAAGGCTTGATGGAATCCATAGCTTCCAGGCCCTGTCCTCCGCAATCGGGTCACCGACGTGAGGCTCTGTCCGCTTATACACGAAACCATCCCTCACGCATACGTCAGGAAGCCGATCGGCGTTCGCATCAACCGTGGACACCAATTCTTTGTATTCTTTGCCAGAGAATTCTGGAGAATTCATGTCCACGATCGGTGCCACGTCGATCAGCGCATTTAGTCCCTCTTCGTATACGCGAGAGAGGGCATCGGGTACAACGTTCAAGCTCCCTCGTCGGTGCTCGATTACGAAGTCGAAACCTTGAAGCTTCAGACTCCACCTCGCTAACCGTCCTTGTAGGTCTTTCTGCGACATAAGCCATTTGAGACTTGCATGATCCGTGATGACTTTGAACACAGTCCCTTCTACATAGGCTCGAAATTTTTTCACGCTCAACACAGCTGCATAACACTCGAGTTCGGTTACACTATAGTTGCGTTGAGCGGAAGTGAGCTTCTGTGACATATACGCTACTGGAGATTCTGATCCGTCGTCGTTTTCCTGAAAGAGAACGCTACCCACCCCTGACTTACTAGCATCGCATTGTATTACGAAAGGCCTCTTGAAATCTGGGTTGATCAAAACGGGTGCTTTCGTCAGCAAGTCTTTCACTACTAGGAAGGAAGTTTGTGCCTCTGTAGTCCAAGCAAACTGGTTGGACTTCTTTAGAGTGTCTGAGATCGGTGATACGGTAGCAGCAAAGTTGGGGACGAATCGTCTATACCAGCCTGCCATACCAAGAAAGCGTCGAACTTGACGTGCGGACTTTGGCGAAGGGTAATCGACTATGGCTGAGACTTTGTTCGGGTCTGTCTTCAAGCCTCCATCTCCAACGATGTATCCGAGATACTTCACTTCTCTCAAACAAAACTTGCTCTTGCTGACATTGATCGTCAAGCCAGCTTTTCTTATACAATCTGCGACTTCGCTCAATAAAGTCAGATGTGAGTCGAAATCCTCAGAAATCAACAGCAGATCGTCCAAATATACGAATACCTGCTCCTTCAGCTCGGGTGGAATGACTTTGTCCATCAAACGACACATCCTTTGCGGCGCGTTGCATAAACCAAAAGGCATGCGAGTGTATTGGTATAGAGGCCGACCAGGAATAGTAAACGCTGTGTATTCTCTAGATTTTTGTTCGAGAGGAATCTGCCAAAAGGCATCTTTGAGGTCTAGGCTGGTTATAAAATTGGCTCGCGGCAAACGACTTAAGATACCGTCAATGTGTGGTAATGGATAAGCATCCTTCTTCGTCACATCATTGACTTTGCGCGAGTCCAAGCATAACCGTACCTTGCCTGGCTTCCTCACAAGAACCACAGGTGAACTCCATGCACTCTGGCTGGTCTCTATAACGCCAAGTGCTAACATACGATCGATCTCGTCATATAACAGATTTTGGATCGCAGGTGAAACGGGATAATGTCTTTGTTTGATGGGACTAGCATCCCCAACGTCTATACTATGTTCAACGACATTGGTTACACCGAGTCCGTATTCTTCGTACGATGGAAATTTGGACTTTGCCAATTCCAACCTCTTTACATCTGAGGGCGTTAAATGGTGGGCATCCTGAGCAATTAGTTGCGATGCAGTATCGGGAATATCGACCGCGCTGATGATGTTAGGAGCTAGATGAAATGATCGCCAGAAATCTACCCCAAGGTACAATTCCTGCGATAGGCTCGGCACGATATATAAGGTAATAGCTTTAGTAGCACCACGAAAGGTAATGTCGGTAACTACTGTGC
Organism: Chorisops tibialis; assembly: GCA_963669355.1. Classification (NCBI taxonomy): domain Eukaryota; kingdom Metazoa; phylum Arthropoda; class Insecta; order Diptera; family Stratiomyidae; genus Chorisops; species Chorisops tibialis. Next base: position 275,170,802 of record OY770262.1, read on the forward strand.
CCAAAACTCTTTGTGCAACACCATCAGCTGTCTTCACGTCTTGACAGACTGGTCGATAACTCACCTGTGCATCTTGAAGGCGTTGTAGGGAATTTGCTCCAAGGCAACTAATGCTCGCACCACTATCGAGGAGTCCTTTAACGTCCACTCCGTATAGGGATACCATGGCGTACGGACGTATATCGAACGGCTCGGTAATGATGGTAGACAGAATCGCTTTCTTTTTTTCACGCACCATCCTCCAGAACCTACGAAGGCGTAAGATTGACTTTCTACGACCGAATCCACCCGCTAGTGATGATACTTGATCAACGCTAGTGACTGAAGTAGGTGCAAAAATTCGCTCTCGAGCTTCCATATACTCTTTTAGTCGAAGGTGATAAGGCTTGAAAGGATGGCGGGAATGTCGTCTTAAATTTTCGGGTACGATAAGGTCATTTTCAGGTCGAGAAACAGCCAACTCCGTATTATCATTTACTCTTTTCAGAATAGTGACTTGCGAAGTGATAAGATTCCGAGGAATAGGTAAGGATGATTTTACTTTAAAAGGATGGGAATCAGGTTCAGAAAATGTTGAAGGTGTAGTGGTAAAATTTGGAGGGGTAATTAAAGGGGTTGAACAGTTGGTAGAAATTTTTTTTATGCGGGAGTTCTAAATTAAATGGGGAATCGGAAAGGGGTTTCTGTACTACGCTTCTTTCTACGATCGGGGTACAGTGTTCAGACGAAAGGGACCCGCTGTCCTTCCGTCCCTTCGGCCGTTTCCCGCCTTGCAATGAACACAGTTGGGCTTCACCACGTCCGCCCTTCCACATCCATAGCAGAAAACGCCTTTAGGTGGTTCGGTACATTCTCGATAGCCATGTCCATCCTTGCCACAGTTCCAACAAGTCAAGGGCTTAGACAAACCAGCTACCTCGTCAACTTCGGGATCTACTAACTCTTCCACTTGGGTTTCGATGATTTCGTGGACCCTGTTCGATTGGCAAGAATTCGCTCGTGTAGTCTTCCGTACAGTCTCTACACGTTTTACAAGATGTCGTAGCTGAGCCATATTTTGTACTTCGTAAAAACACATTTGCTGTTGCGTGCTAGCTAATAAATTACTTCGAACGATTCCAACGAATTCTCTTTCTGACATAGGAGTGGGCAGCAATGTGCGGAGTACAGTCATGTCTTGTTCATAAAGCAAGAATGGCTCATTTGGTGCCTGACGTCTTCCTAGCATCTGCTTGCGCACCTCCCAATCGTCACTACTCTCTCCCCAAGCTTCTAAGAAAGCAAGTCGTAAATCAGTCCAGTGGGTCTCTAAGTTGGATCTCCGCCAGAGCCAATACCACTGGTTTGGACGACCGTCCAACAACAGATGAAAATTCTGGGCCAACAGGTCCATGCGCCCGCCCAGATCTCCTATTGCAAGAGCTTCGGCCCTGAAGACCAATTCTTCTGCTCGCAATGAATGGCTTTCTCCATTAAAACGCAATCTCCAATGGCGTATCGGACTGCCTGGATTGCGGTGTCTTAAATTTGGGCCGTTGCCATTGCGTTCGCCAATCTGAGCGGTCGCATGGGCCAGTCGGCCACGAGTTCGCACCTGTTCGTCCAGTGCATCACATCGGTTTAAGGGTGGTGGTAAATCTACGTTGATATTGTTAATGCTTGGCTGTTGCTGAGTCTGTTCCTCACGCAACACCGAGCGTATAATTCGCACTAAGTCATCCATCTTCAGTGAATTCATAGCCAACGGCGTCTCTAGTATTGACTCTGCCGGCGGTTCAACTCTGATGTCTGACCATCTCACTTGTTTCTCTCTCTCACTCGTGTCTGTTGCAAACATTGAATTTAGGTCTGGCTCAGTCAATGGACTGGGCGTCGGGACCATCGATCCGTCCGGGGCATAGAAAGCTCGTCCGCCTCCTGTCTCGTGTGGCATATCCAAATTTAACCCCACAGGCGACATACCAACTTTTTGAGCATTAGTGGCCTGTGACTTCTTTTTGCCGCGTGTCACTGGGCCTAGTTTAGCGGACGCGCCCTCTACTCCCAGGACGGACCAATAGTCTCTAGGACCCAAATGTCCACGACAATTCGGACAATTGTGATTGTCAACGATCCATGATTCCAAACAATGGCTATGGAATCGATGACTACATTTGGTGACTACTTCTTTCACCGGATCTATAATTTCCTGACAAGCTGAGCAGACAACATCTACGCTCGCTTTCGGAGAATGAATCAAAGACATGCTCAAAATAAGTTAGTGAAGCGAACGACAAAATTCGATTAAGTGTTTGAACGAAATAGAGAGAAAAAAAACGAGTGGTTGGAATAGGGAAATTTTCACGACTAATTGTGCGTATCGATGAATGGTTTCTTGAATGTCTGGATAAAGGATATGTATATAAAGAACAACTGAGAAGGTAAAATTCATAAACTATCGAATACTGAATCTAAGATTGTAAAAAGGAATTATTACGAACGAATGTATATTGAATGATTGAAGGTAAGCGTTAACGAAGCGAATGAACGATATACCGAATGATTTAGCGAACGAATTTAATGTTAAAATCAATTGAATTTCGAAAAGTGAGCGTAAATTAATTGTGTAAATGTTGGAACGAATGTAATAGCATGTATGAATGAACGAATAAGCGAATGTTTGTGTGGTTTGTATATATAATTGCTCAAACAAACTGCAAATGAACGAATTTCAAAATTTGTGGATAGTGATCGTATGAATGTTGAATGTGTGTATTGCATAAGAACGAATGAACGATATAGTGAATGCTTGAATATTAACAACCAGTGCGTCATAAACGAATGGAATTCCGAATGAATGAACTTTAAATTTATGGATAATTGATTGTGTGAATGTTTGAACGAATATGGAAAAAAAATACGTACAAATGAATGAATTAATGTTTAAGTGATTTTATGTATACTTGACTCTATCAGATTATTAAAATGAACCCTCACGCATTCACTCTTTTCCCCTCCCCTCAACTGCAGCAAATCGCGAAGCCGATCATGCTCTTTCCGACTCACTGGGAAAACTGGATCGCGATAACTGTTTCAAAATTGTTTGGGAAGAAAAGCAAAGAAAACATCAAAATCCGCAAAAGAAAATCATCAAAATATTTCGTCCGAAGACTTATAGAAATTTATATCATCGAAAAAAACTCTACGTTAATTTTACAAAAAAAACTCTACGTTATAGGAACTCTAAAAGGAAGGTTAAGGAATTAAGGAACTTTTCTGAAGTTTCGGCAAAAGTCTCCATCACCAAACTCACCAATAATTCGCAAACATTCTTCCCTTCTGTCTGACGACACGCCCGCCAAGACAAGGCATGCCCAGCTCTCAGATGGGTGCTCACGAACCAAAAGTGGAATGGCTCGAGAGACTAAAACCTGTCGACTAACATAGAACCAATTTCGCATGCAGACAATGTTTCCCTTTCCTATGGAACAGAGTGGCGCCTAAGGGTTGCCAAACGGTTCGTCAATAGGTCAGTTCCACATTGTCTACATACAAAACCAATCCGATGGTTAGCCGACGAAACTCAAAAAAGCTTGGCACATGGACTGTGATTGCCGTTCAGGCGAAAATTCTGTCGCAGAACGACGAAATTTAGTCCTTTTGCTCATCAACGATTTTGCACGGAATTTTTCCGACTCGCGCGTGTTGACGGGCTACGCTATGTGCTCCTAGCGTAGATCTGGCTAGCCCCACGTTGGGCGCCATTTTGTTATGATTTAGGCCGGCGGAACGAATTGTTTTGACTTAAAGCCAAAATAATTCTGAAAGGAAACGAAAACGTCAATGTTTGGGACAAGAAAGGGCCAATTCCTCCTACTTCCGAATTGGTGGCTGACTAAGGAACGGAAGCGACACGCTTGCTGGCGGCCGGGACTAGCTACGGCAGTGTGGGGGGGGTACTTGTTCCTTAATCAGACCATAAAACCCATGGCCTGTATAACAAAAATTTCGTGTCGGCTTACTCCGGGTTAGGGTGAAAATTGGGATAATTTTCCCCAGTGGTCGTGAAAGACCATGAAGCGATGGAGTTGCCGACTTCGCGATTTGTGTTAGGGCGCTAAGGTGGTTTTTAGCGCCCTTTCTGCCCTCCCTACCTCAGCCACGACTTTCCTAAAGAAAATCATTTTTTTTTTTTTTTTTGTCGTGGCCCCATGTCGAGGTTCGGGGCAAAAGGAGCTAAGCGCTCGGGTTCATTCTAAGATGGCTCTCTTAGCCTTTAAACATCTTATCCGAAAGAGGAAAAAAAATTTACACTACGTTGCATTCAACAATAAAACAAATCGAAATATCGCGAATGAAAACAAATCTAGAGAGAAAAAAAAAACAATGAAAAAAAACTTACCCCATATTACGATGATGAACGATGAAGAACAAAAAAAAACTTTCTTTATTTCACTTTTAAGTTCGTCCGTCCGTCCGTCAGTCCTGTCTGTCTTAGTTTTGTTAGGTGAAATTAAATTCTTTTATTTATTTTTTTTTTCTTAATTCATTTAATTCATTATGCGTTTCGTTTATTTTTAGTTTTAAATTATTTAATTTATTCATGCGGTTCGTTCATTTTTAATTATTTTTATTTAACTATTTAATTTATTCATGCGGTTCGTTCATTTTTAATTTTTTTCAACTCATTTAATTTTATCGAGACGGTATTTGTCGACGAAGGCAAATTGATTTGATTAGGCACCACCCTTCATTTTATGCCATATTCATTAACACAGGAATAATTCAGTCCATTCCACAAAAAAAACACGACGGAAAAGAAAGGTTGAGAATTGTTCGCTCGGTCTTAATCTGCCACCCGATCGCATGATCGTTTCGAGCCGTCTCGCGGCGACCGAACAAGAAAGAAATTATACAGTTCACGTGCGAAGAAAATCCGCGCCCAAAACACCCTTCCACGTTCGAAATCGAGGGGGAAGAAAAGAATTATTTTTCGCGACGGCCTTGCACTTTTTTTTTTTTTTTTTTTTCGCGACAACGATCGGAATAAATTCCGCACTTTCAGGGCTAGATGAAATTTCCCGGCAGACAAGCTGATTTACAGGATGGTTCTCATGTGTGTTTTGCTTGGATGAATCCTCCACACGGTAGGAAATTGCACTCAGCAAAAAAAATAGAAACAGATCCCCGAATCGTTTGACCGGCGCGACGTCCCGCAGAACACGTTTCTTTTTTTTTTCTTCTTCCTTTCCCATTTTTCATGCAAATTTACAGGGATATGCGAAACTTTCACAACCAAAAAAAAACAACGAATAATCGGAAATTTCGGCGTCAAACACTCGCGTACGGCGGCGATTTCGCCTTTCCTTTTCTTTTCAGACACGTGAAGAGGAACCACGAGGTTTGTGATGAACGAAAAGACACCCGCGTGATGGTAGGTAGCCACACATGCCAAGACGATGCGAAATTGCAAAAAGGTTATGACGACTCGAAGAAAAATTGTAGTCGAGGTATAAAACTAAGCAAATGCTCTTGCCGAGCTCAATCACAGAATTCAGGATGCGCGCTCCCCGAACTGAAAATTCCCGATTTTCTCAAATGGACTGATCCGCGTTTCGAACAAGATCACACGAGAACAAAAACTAACTGGAAATTGTCGGGGTAACAGGCACGCGTTCTTTCGTTTCGGGTTTTTTTTTTTTTTTTTTATATTTTTTTTTTTTATTTTTTTTTTTCAAAAAAAATGGTAAACTTGACTAAACGATCGAAATTCTTTTTATTTCCTTTGATTTTTCTCGCAAAAAAAACTCAACTGCCGCGCAACGAGCTCGATCCTCGACGACCATTTCAAACCGACTCCAAAACTGAAACTCCCGCTTCTTTCAGCCGGCAACTACTGCTAACGGTACTTGCATTATTGTTTCGGTTGCTATGTCGAAGAACTCCGGGATTGCGAACCTCTATTCATCTCAGGGCTTTCAAACCTTTAAATTGATGTTGTTTTTTTAGAAAAAAAAATTTTTTTTTTTTTTAAGATCGCAAGCCCGAGTTTTCGCGGGCGACAACTCAACAATTTTACTTTCCAAATTTGCAGTTTGTATCGGAGGGGGGGAGTGGGAGATTTAAATTTTTTGAAAAAAAAACTAAATAAACTTATCATGAAAATGGTAAGATTTAAATTTAAGATCAGTAGCAATTATATCATCCAAGAAAATTGACTTTTAATAAAGTTGTGAAATTATGCCATTTTGTATAAGAGGGGTTAGCGATTTGGCCGGTTCACAAACTCGACCTTAGTTTTTCACCAAAAATAAAGTTCGAAATTTGAGCTTCCTACTTCAAAGAGCTCTCAAGCTAGAGGGTGAACAGATGGATAGACAGACGATCTCCGGTTTCGAAATTTTTCTGTGAGAATAAATATTTGTATACCATTGGCTACTGTGCGAGCAGTATTTCTTGGCGTTACAACTTATAATACTCTCGAATTTCGCTTAAAGTATAAACACGGAATAAAACAAAAACTAAACGAAAGATAGGGATTTTTCAAAATAAAACTCTCCGCCCGACATTTATCCCAATCATCACGATTATTCCTAACTTACCTTCGAAGCATATACAGCTCTCGGATTTGATGCACCAGTTAGTAAACTGACATTAAATTCCGCTGGAATATCAGCAAAGCCCGGCAATTTATAAACTCCTGGTCCACGCGAAAACATAGTGCCATTGGGCGAATAGACCATCTCCTCTAAAGTGAATAAACCGTATCCTTGCATGTAAGCTCCTTCGATTTGTCCAATATCGATAGCAGGATTCAAGCTGCTTCCAACATCCATAACAATATCTGTTCGAAGAACTTGATGATCACCGGTCAAGCAATCGATTTCGACAACCGAACATCCAACTCCATTCGTGAAATATGCGAAAGGATTACCGGTATTGGTTTCAGGATCATACCCGACATTTGGTGTTGCATAATATCCAGTTGTAGATAAACTAATACGACTGAAATAAGCTTTTTGAATCCAACTTTTCCAATCGCCTTCCGGATTCTGCTCCTTGATAGGCTTAAGACGTTCATTTAAAGTTAGACAAGCGTTCATCACTGCCATTCCGTTAATATCAGAGCCAACACTAGCTGCCGTGGGTGACGTGTTCGGAACTTTATCGGTAGATGATTCTGAAATATGAATTTTTTCGGATGGAATTTGAAGAGCACGGGCAGCAACTTGAATCATTTTCGTATGCAGGCCTTGTCCCATTTCTACACCACCATGTGACAATAGCACAGATCCGTCGTAATAAATGTGCACTAATGCGCCAGCTTGATTCAAATGCGGTGCTGTAAATGCGATCCCGAATTTCGTTGGAACGATGGAAATTCCACGTTTCCTCCAGAGATGAGTTTTATTAAACTCCTCGATTTTCTTTCGTTGTATGTGGAAGTCTGATTGATGTAAACATGCATCCCAGCATCTGCAATTAACAAAATATTATTGTACAATCCATCGGAAGCCATCATCATTATAACTAAAATCATAGCGACAACCTATCTAGCATACACTATTCAAACCCAATCCCACCCTCGAAGCGTTAGTGGAATTAGGAGAATCAAACTCACCTCATTATGTTTGAATTCTCAATAACTTGAGTATAGTGCGTTTTGTCACCTTCCTTATACAAATTTCGCTTAATTACATCGACATAATCTATTCCAGTAATACGAGCAACATCTCTGATTATATGCTCTCCGGCAAACATTCCCTGAGGTCCACCGAATCCACGGAAAGCAGTATTGGATGGAAGATTTGTCCGGCAAACCCAACCGGTAACACGGCTATTAGGTATAAAGTAGCTGTTCTCATAATGAAACATTGCTCGATCCAGGACCTGAAATTTTCACATTACTATTTAGATAGAAAAGAAACTATCAAAAAATTGTACAACATACCGAAAACGATAAATCCATCGAATAGCCAGCGTTATTATAACATTCAATATCACATCCTGTTATCATTCCATCCTTGGTACAAGCTACTTTATATTTAAATAAGAATGGATGCCGCGTTCCCGTCATCATCATATCTTCATCGCGATCTAGCATTAATCGCACAGGTCTCTTTAATTTGTAGGCAGCAAAAGCTGCAGGAACAGCTACAAGGAATCCTCGAGACTCTTTTCCACCAAAACCACCACCCAATCTTTTCACTCTAGCAGTGATCATGGCGGAGGGAATATCGAGAACATGAGCAACAAGTTTCTGAATTTCTGACGGATGCTGTGAAGAGCAGAAGATTTCCAATTCATCTGTGTCGCGCGGAACGGCCAAGGCAGCGTGTGTCTCCAGATAAAAATGTTCCTGGCCACCAATTCGACATGTGTTTTCAACAATGAAATCAGCATTAGCGAATGCTTCATCGACATTTCCTCTAGAGATGGTTTTAGGATAACCAGCAAAATATGATTTATGCTTAATTGCGTCTTCTATTGTCACTATGACCGGTGAAATCTCTTCGTAAACAACTTTAACTTTGCGCGCAGCTTCCTGTGCTATAGCCTGGTTATCGGCTGCTATAGCTGCAATAGTTTGTCCTTGCGAAAATACAGTCTCCTTGATGAATAGCTCTTCATCATGGATTACGCTACCAATTGTATTTTCATGTATTCCAATATCGTTGCCTGAGAAAAATGCATGGACACCTGGCATTTTCAGGGCATCCGAAGCGTCGATTGAAATGATCTTTGCATGAGCCTTGGTGCTTAGTACCAGCCCCAGATATAGCTCGTTCTCATACCGTGGCATATCATCACAGTAGACCGCCTCACCCGTGGCTTGCTTGTACGCAGAAGCGTGAACTTTAGCGAATCCGACTGGATCACCTTCAAACTGAGCGTCCAAACGCTTCTCAAAGAGTTGGCTACTTTTTGGTATCTGTGTATGGAACAGGTCTGCACCACTCTTTTCTGCCGCTCGGATCAGATTATTTAACGATGGCAGCCTTTCCTCTAGTTTTTGGCTAACAGCCAAATAGGCTTTGAAGAACAAACTAACGGTCAAGGATCTTCGATAAGTAATCATTCCTCCTGGAGCGCTTGCTGATAGTGGAAGTTCATCAAGAAGCTTCTGTGTTACACACTCAACTAGCTTTTCATTCCAAGTCATTCCTTTTATCAGCTCGCTTGTCTTATGAGCCATCACCGTGATTGGTGCCATTCCTCCAAACGCCATTGAACTTTCTTCTAAGATATTACTACCATCCTTAAATCGGAAGTCAAAAGCGGCATTTACGATCGCTATGTCATCATCTCTTCGTTTGGCTTGCTTGTAGGCTAACACGTATTGATTTCGATCGGTTTTCGGTAGGAAAATAGAAACTAACAGTTCATCAGGTTCAACTATATTCCGACGATATCCTGTGAAGAATCCTTTTCCCATATGTACTTTTCGAGTTCCTCGTTTAGCACTTGCTACTTCGAGCCTGTAATAAAAATTTATAAAAATAAACTGATATGCTTCAAAAAGAGAAAATAAAATTAAGGGAACGCTTGATGTAGGATCATTTAGGATCATTTCATAATGTTTTTCTCAGCCATTGAAACTCAAAACCCCAGAAATGAGCTTGACTAATCAACGTTATGAAAATAAATTGTGCATAAGAACTGCGAGTAGATATAAGTCAACCCGGATATATCAGCTCCCCATATGCACAATATTATTTTTATCAAGGTTCATCGACGACACGGAAGTACTTCTAAATGCAGAGTAAAAGATGAAGTCATAAGGAGACCCAACCGGTAACTTATGGAAATTTTTGCTTACCTAATGTATTTAGAGAGTTATTAACATGACCATCTATAAGGCTGGTATTGGGCCATGTCTTGAATACAACTCGCATGTCTGGGCTGCTCGATCGTATCGAAGAAAGTGTGGTTCATCTAATTAGAGATGAAACCGTACCAGCTTCCATAGAATCCCTCGAGCATCGTCGAAATGTTGGAGTAATCTTATAGATATTTCCATGATAAATATAGTAAGGAACTAAAGGACCTAATACCTCCTTTGTTAAACACCCCACGTAACACTCGCCAAGGTGCACAGGCTCACGAGTGTATCATGAAGCATCTGCCGTGAAGAACAGTGAAATTTAGGCAGCCATTCATCCTTCAGTCGGTGATGTGGAATGTATTACCGGGTAATTTGTTTCCAGCAGCCTATAATCTGCAACAATCCCAAAACAACGTCCACTACCATTTCGAACTTCTGACTTCCCTCATTGTTGATCTAACTGTGGATTACGCATTAAAGGATTACGCCCTAAGCTATTTCGGAACCGTAAAAAAACACAGACTACAAGCAAGTACTCAAATTAAACATTAAAATAAAATAATAAATTGTCTGAAACAACATTTCCAAAACGATTCCTATCATTGTTTAAGTCGACGTGGTCACTTAAGAAAATATGAAACTCTCATAAAGAAGAAATCTGGTCCTAAAAATTAAAATCAGTTAAGGGAGAATAATTCGCGTGAGTTAATTTGACCGATTAACCAATCTCTTGCGAAAAAAATACACAAAATTTTTGTGCGCGAGCTTATCCTTACTAATCCAAGTAATGGACATATTACTCCATACGTTGGTAACTCAGAAATCCTAATAATATTTAAAGGCACTTTTGAATGGGGATACATTCCAAAATCTGGAGGAAAGCGAGGGTGGTATTTATACCAAAGGCAGGAAATCGTCCCATTGATCCTAAATCATATCGTCCTATAAGCCTTATTACCTTCTTCGTTAAGACGATGGAGAATTTAGTGGACATTTACATAAGAATAGGGCCTAACAAGGTCTAATCAACGTGCCTACCAAAAAGGCAAATCAACAAAGTCAGCCCTTCATGGTTTGGCAAGACAAATTGAAAAGGCAAAAGACTATAAAGAAATTGCCCTTTGAGCAGTCCTAGATATGGGAGAAGGCAACTATCCCCATAGCAGCAGCTAGGAAAAATGGTTTAGAAACGGCCACGATAAAATGGATACACACCATGCAAAAGAGGGTAATTGGATTAATTTCAAACAAGAAAGGAACCTCTGTAAATCCAGCTTACAACGAGAAAAATACTTGCATGACCAGAAACTGAGGCAAAAAATTTTCTTTAATCTACAATAATGAGGTTATTACGGATCCTAACATGAAGGCAAACATCTTAGCGTACCAATTCGCTGTCAACTCTTTTTTACCACCAACGAACACTAGTCTTCCAACGTATACTACGCTAAATTCCTCCTTAGGACAGATTAGTATTCGTCCGCGAAACGTTTACCGAGTTCTTAAGAATCTAGATGCTAATAAATCGTCCGGTCCAGATGGAATCCCTGCCCTTGTCCTTAAAAATTGTTGCATTTCTCTAGCTAAACCTCTATGCAAACTTTACCGTCTCTCTTTATCGTCCTCCATTGTCCAATCTTCATGGAAGCTTGCAAATGTTCAGCCAGTTCCAAAAAAAGGAGAATGCACTAATCCCGCTAATTATCGCCCAATAACCTCAATTCTGTCCAAGGTCATGGAAATAATCATCAACAATAGAGTAATAGAATATCTCAACATCAATGATATTATTGACGACAAACAGTATAGATTCCGCAAAAAACGTTACACGGGAGACCTTTTAACCACCCTCACAGAACGTTGAAACAAGAGCATTCACCAGTTTGGTGAATCTTGTATTATTGCTCTTGATATTTCCAAAGCTTTTGACAGAGTATGGCACACTGCCCTTTTAATCAAACTTAAAGCTATTGGTTTGGACGACTCTCTTATTTCCTGGGTTGAAAGTTTTTTAGTCAATCGTTCAATGCGTGTGGTATTGGATAGTATGGTTTCCCCTTCTTATAAAATTAACGCTGGTGTCCCTCAGGGCTCGGTTCTTTCTCCCACCCTTTTTCTGATACTTATTAATGACTTGCTATCTTCAACTTTCAATCCTATACATAGCTTCGCCGATGACAGCACCTTAGACTTCTCCTATCACTACAACAGTGCGTCCTTAGCCCGATGTACTAGCTTAGTAGAACAACGTAGGTACATGGTTCAGTCACACCAATACCTTTTTCAGATGAGGTAATAAATCTAGGTGTTATACTGAATAGCAAACTCAACTGGAACAAACGTATAGAATGGACTCATGCCAAAACACTAAAGGCATTTTGCGCCTGCAAAAGCTTATTTGGCAGAAAATGGGTATTAGAGCCCAAGATGATCCGCTGGTGCTACAGAACAATCATCCTCCCAATAGTCGCATACGGAGCAAAGATATGGTGGACTAAAATTTTACAACAAAAAACACAGCTTATGCTACAAAAAATCCGAAGACTAGCTTGTCTTGGTATCACAGGAGCAATGAAAACCTGTCCTACGGTGGCAATGGAAATATTCATAAGCATCCCTCCAATACATCTTCAAATAAAAAGGGAGGCTCTCAAAAGGGTGTTGCGCCTGCGAAGGGAAAATAAATACAAATTTGGTGATTTCAGAGGTCATGACAAAATCCTAAAAGACCCAAAAATTGACGTTCTAACTTCCACATTATCGGACACTATGCCGACAAAATTCAACTTCAACCCCCCTTTAAAGTTATAATCAAAGAACGCAAGGACTGACAATTCATGCTATCTGAAATGAAAGAAGAATCAGCCATCTGGTATACAGATGGCTTGCGCACCTATGAGGGGATTGTACCCGAATTTAAAGGTCCTAATTTCTCAGTTTCAAAACCATTCGGCAAAGAAGCCACAATCTTCCAGGCTGAACTAATTGCAATGGAGCTTTGCATCCAAGAGAATATAAAGAGGGCTCATCGCAACAAATTTAATTAATGTATATCCTATCGGATAGTCAGGCGGTTCTCAAAGCCCTAGCATCCAATAAACACGGATCGAGGATAGTTTGGGACTGCCTTCAAAACTTAATCATACTGGGTACCAGGATATATAGGAATTGAGGCTGATTGCCTTGCAAAAAAACGGCTCAGAAACAAATTTTATTTGACCAGAGCCATTCTGCGGAAAACCAAAAGGGCACAAAATTAAAAAATCCCACCTTAAAAAAAAAAAGTGGAGGATATAATAAACTTCAGCAAGAGTGATATTAGTACTTTAGTCGGCCTTATGACAGGGCATAGTGGAGTAAACCACTACCTCAAAAATATGGGTTTAGCTGAAAACGACATCTGCCGCCTCTATCTCGAAGACTCAGAAACGACAGAGCACATCTTATGGCACTGTGAAGCATTAGCAAGGAAAAGACACAATCTGCTCGGAAAAGTTTTCCTTTCTACCGAGGAACTAGTCAACATATCTTCCTTAAAGATACTTAGATTAGCCAAAGCTATAGAGTTATGGTAAGGTAAAGGAGCAATAATAAGCGGGGAAGGTCGCAGTGCTCTCACGTTTTCCGCAAATAATTATAAAAAAAATCAGCCATCTACTTAAGCTTGCGTAGATCATATCGTGTGAATTTTCGTTCAATTCTTTCAATGCGATCTGTATAATTCTTATAAGAAGGATTCCAAGCAATATTCCAGAATCAATCGTTATCGGACCAAGGAGGTGAACAACGATTTCAAAATAAAGAGAGCTCGTAAATCTGATGAACACTAGCAATGAATTGGTCCTAGAAATACAGTAACCCATATGTGACTTGAAACTAAATTTATGATCTATTAAGCCCTAAGATCCGTAACTTCATTCGCCTGAATTAATGAAAGGTTGCCAACCTTATATTCAAACAATATCAGACTAGCGGATCTATAAGCAGTAAAGATTCTGCATTTTTTGAAGCTAAGTTCGAGCGTGTTCAAACTGCGCCAATTTATAAATAGGTTAATATCCGGTTGAATTTTATAATAATCCTCTAAAAAACCGATATTTGAAAATTTTTGATGTCATCATCATACAACAAAAAGTTTGAATATTTTAAAATCGAAGAAACATCATTTACGAAAAGGGCAAACCATAATGGACCCAAATGGCTACCCTAAGGCACGCCAGAGGGTACACTGAAAGAAAATAAATTTTTGCTGTTGATTTTCACCAGTTGTTTCCTGTCAGTGAGCTATTTCAGAATATTTGAGTGAAAACCAATGACTTTCAACTTTTCAATTAGCATCTCGTGATGAATTCCATCGAATGCATTTTCGAAATCAGTTTATATAGCATCAGTTTGACTTCCACGTTCAATGAATCTAATACAATATTTAGTGAATAATGTAAGATTGGTAACAGTAGATCGACCGTGAACAAAACCATATTGGAGGCTTGAAATTTGTTCTTCAACCTGGAAATACCACTGATCCTTTACAATACTCTCGAATACCTTAGGAATTGTGGAAATTTCGGAAATAGGTCTGTAATTTCGACAAGATTCCTTTTACCAGATTTAAAGGTGGGAGAGATATAAGAAATTAAATTTTCTATTCGTCAAAAAAATCACCATATGAAAGAGATCTATTGGATATTATAGTTAAAAGATGACACTGGTATTGGGCACAATTCTTTAATAGAGTAGGTAGAATTAAGTCAGAACCAGGTCCGTTACTGCTATCCAAACGTAGATCATTATCAGATACATATGTATGTCGCAAATAGGTATCGAATTATTAAATTTACCTTTAATATTCATTTCCGATAAATCCGAAGTATATCCTGATTTGAAAAAGATCGCATGACATGACTCTTCAGTGTTAAGAGAAACTTCACCTTGATGCTCTACAAATGTCTGAATAGAAGGATTTTTCCGATTTGAATTGATGCAGGCCCACAATGCTTTACTTTTCGATTTTATATTAGACTAGCGATCGCCCGCGACTCTGTCCGCGTAAGAATCGCAAATAAGCAATTTTTGAGAACTATGCGGGACATATAATCTGATTAGTTTAGTGGCCCCTTGAAGACAATACTTTGTATTTTATTGGAATCAGAACCATAAATTATTAAGAATGAAACCACGATACTCGCATTTTTATGTAGGCGCGTGATCAATTTCAGCATTTCAGACATGTGAATAGTTGTAGCTTGTGTTAATTGAAAAAAAAAACCTAAATAAAATAGCATTAAGCTTAAAAATATAACAGGACTACGACTGTGTGTAAAACCTAATCATACGATGTTGCAAATGAAACCGAAAGTTTTGAGATCTTAAGAAATTTTATATGGGGAGTGGTAGAAGGAGTGAGAGCACTGAACTAATTTGTAATTGAATAGTTACTGAGAAACTTAGTGCATTGGATTTAATGAAATTGTGCAATTCGTATGGGAGGTGGTAGAAGGGTTGGGTTTTTTTTGGTGATTTTTTGAGAAACAACTATCATCAAACCCCCCTATAGGGGCATAGGGCAGAAACAACTCTCTTCCACAAGGCGCGATCCTGAGCATCGGCCTTAAGCTGTTGCCAGGACTTGTTTATTCCTCTGGCCTCCTGCTCAACTACTCGCTTCCATGTGTTACATGGTCGTCCAACCCGACGCCTTCCTTGAGGGTTATAATCCAGAGCCTGTTTTGCGATGTTTCGCTCTGGTTTCCTCAAAGTATGACCGATCCACTGCCACTTTCACCGTTGAATCTCAATACCTATTTTAGTCTGGCGAGTTGTACTCCAAAGTTCGTCGTTGGAGATTACTTCTGGCCAGAATATTCCTTAAATGCGCCGGAGGCATTGGTTTACGAAAGTCTGTAGTTTCTTGGTAAGTCGAACGGTCACTTTCCACGTAGTACAACCATATAACAACACGGATTTGACGCATGCGTCAAAAACTCGCAACTTCGTGCGAAGGGAGATCTCTCTTAACCTCCAGAAAGGGGAAAGGATACCGAAGGCCTGACGAGCTTTATTTAGCCGAGCCTCATCATCCTTTTCGGCTCCGCCGTCCATGCTGACAAAGCTTCCAAGATAGCAAAAATCTTGCACCTCTTCCACATCCTGTCCATTAAGAACAATCGGTGTGTTTGCGTTCGAACCCATGTGCATGTACTTCGTTTTACGCACATTTATTTTCAGTCCCGCCTGTTTGCATTTAGAATGCAACGAGCGAACATTTGACTCTAAGTCCGAACGGGTATGTGCAAGCAAACACACGTCATCAGCATAATCAAGGTGACTTAAGATGTTAAATAGTCTCCATTGAAGACCTTTACCTTCGCCACCTTCCAGTTCAGCTTTCAAGATGTCATTTATTACCACTAGAAACAGGGCTGGTGATAATATGCAGCTTTGTCTGACACCCGTTCGCACAGGGAAGCTCTCGGACAGCTCTCCTCTATGCAAGACGCGACACCTTGCATCTTCGTAGGATTCTTTAATCATAGCTATAACCTTATCTGGAATACCTCTCCTACGCAAAGCATTCCATATGTAATCTCGCTTAACGCTGTCGAAAGCCTTCTCGAAGTCCACAAACATGAGATGTAATGGCGAACCCATTTCGGCTGACTGCTCTAATATTATCCGTAGCGTATTTGTGTGGTCGGTACAAGACGACCCTTTACGGAATCCAGCCTGATAAACTTCGAGAGTGCTCTCGACGACATCACTAATCCTATTGAGAATTACCTTAGCCATAATTTTTGATACGGCAGTAAGTAGACATATACCACGCCAATTGCCACAATCCCGAAGGTCGCTTTTCTTCGGAATTTTCACAATGACGCCCTCCTTCCATCCAGTCGGATATCTTCCTTCATTCCACACCTTAGTGAAGAGTGGGAGGAGTATATCGGCTGTTATTTCCGGGTCCGCTTTGAGGAGTTCGATTGGTAGTCCGTCTATACCTGGAGCTTTCCTTCCCGCCATTGACCGAATGGCGGAAACTATCTCTTCCTTATCTGGAGGATCGTCCCTAATAGAGGATTGTTGCGGTTGGATGTTTGGAAGTTGTTCTGTTTCCGGAATATCTTCCTCTGACAAGATATTTAAAATATCAGAGAAGTATTCCTTCCATCGTCGCAACTGGTGTTCACTCATAGTAAGGAGAGTTCCGTTGACATCTCTCATCAGGTGGTTGGCAAATTTTCTTGGTCGTCAACTGTTTCATGATTTTAAATAGTGAACCCATATCCCCAAGGTAAGCCGCAGATTCTGCCTTGTTTGCCAGATCTTCAATAGCCTTTCTCTTGTCGCGTCTAAAACCTCTTAAGCTGTATATGAGCATCGCGGTAGTTCTGCCTCAAGTCGGGCGTTCGTTGGTTGACATCGGGTTGAGAGATGATTGCCAATTTGGCTTTTTTCCGATTTCCAACCTTGTCCCATGTGTCTTGCGACATCCACGGTTTCTCACCGCTTTGCACATATCCCACAGATTCTTCAGCACTAGTTCGAAAAGTGTTTCTGGTTGCCTCCCAATTGGCGTCCAGTGTGCGCATTTCATTTTCACCTAATGTGGATGACTTTTCGCGTAGAATAGTGGTGTATTCGCGTTTTTTGTTGGGATCTCTGAGTTTATCCACATTAAGCTTGCGCTTCATTTGAAGAATTTGTGGTCGTCGGATAGCTGCTGTACACAATCTCAAGCAGGCAACCATCAAGTGATGATCGCTCCCCACGTCAGCTCCACGTTTCGCTCGCACATCGAGGAGACATCTTCTCCATCGGCGACTCATAGCCAAATGGTCGATCTGGTTCTGAGTAGCACCATCAGGGGAAACTCAAGATGTTTTATGATGACTCTTGTTTGGAAAAAGGCTCCCTCCGATGACCATTTGCCGAGTACCACAAGACTCCACAAATAATTTCCCGTTTTCGGGTCTCTTAATCCAAGGTAGTAACGCGTCGAACGAAGGGTCACCATGCCTCCCCATGAGGTGTTCTAGTCCAGTGTTGTCTGGTCCAACCTGGGCGTTCATATCTCCCGAGATGATAATAATATCACCTCTTGGAACACGTTCGAAGGTAGCACTCAGTTAGCTATAAAACTCCTCTTTATCACCCGATGTTGCGGTATTAGATGGTGCGTAGCACTGCAGAATTGTGACGTTTCTGATACTGGTCCTGAGCCTGACGACGATAATCCTATCCGAGATTGGTTCCCAGCTAATGAGACTGTTTCTCGCTCTCGGCGTAAGGACGAACGCCACGCCATTTCTGGCTTCACTTTCAGGGCCAATGTACAGAATAGTGTTTCCGCTAGGGGTTCGTTCTTCTCCTGATCCTGTCCACCTGTCCTCGCTCAAGCCCAAGATTTGGATGTTATAGTGCTCCATTTCACGGTCGATCACTGATTGGCGGTGCAAGGACCGAGTAACCCCAGCTCTTCCCCCGTCATTCAATGTTCGAACGTTCCAGAAGCCAATCGAATCGTTACCGTAGAATCAGTCCGTATCCGAGGCGATGTATCCGTTTCTCGTATCATTTAGGTCTTAAGATCACGGGTGATAAGCCCATGATCCAGTGAGTGTCCATTTGCCATTTTTTAGGGCAAGCAGGTCTGGCTGTGGATGAATTCTACAGCCCCCATCCCACAGGGGGATAGTTAGCTCAGGTCCGTGGAGTCGCTAGTCTCCACATAATCAGCATGCTATAATCATCATGCAATTAATATATTTTAAATTTCAGATCCGTAATATTCACACTTTTCAAGAAAATCTAATTTTTGTAAAGTCATGGGATTGTGTCACATTTTACGGGAGGGGGTAGAAGGAGTGGAGCTAATCGGTAAATTTTTTCCCGATATTAATAATAATGCTAATTACGGATATAGTACAACATTTTAGCTCGATGAAAGTTACACGTACTGAGAAAATTGGTGTATAGTATTTCATGATAAAGTGTAGTAGGGGGGATTCAAATAATTTGTGTACCGTACATTTATTTTCTAAATTTCAAATGATTCGTTTCAATGGTTTTCAAGTAAATTTGATTATTATATTTTTTTGAAAATGAGTAATTTTGTATTGGAGGGCTTACAAGGCGTAAGAGTATTGAAATAAGACCAAACGCAGATTACATCTCAAAGCATACCCAATAAACTGTGAAAGTTTGATTACAATTGGTTCAGCCTTTTTCGCGTGAAAGCCGGACAGACAGACAGACAGGGAAATTTTTTAAAAACGTGTGCTTCTGCTTACTTATTGCTAAAATAAAGCGAAAAACTAACTTATAGCCACTTATAAGCAAATAACAATTATATTTATATGTATAGGTGTATAGATTTAATAAACAAAATATACTGGCGCTAGAGAAATCTATTCAAGAAATCAAATTCCTTCTTGAGTCGTGGAGGTGGGGAGAGGGAAAGAGTCAAAAATTACACTTGCTAATGTCTCCACTACGAATGCAGATAGGAAGCTAAAAATCAGCATAGGTATAGAGAGAGTTGTGGGACAAAAAATAATTTCATTTTTTATCCACTGGCGTCCGAAGGAAGGGGGGCTAAAAATAAATTGTCGCTTAATTTTTTTTTTTTTAATGATTATATCTTCAAGATTAGTTTAACATAAAAAATTCATATTTTGGTACCATGAAGGCGGCATACCAATCCACCAGAATCAACTTAGAGGGAGGCTAATTATTGTAAGGGCGAGGGTTAGGAGACGGTGCAAAGAAAAACACTTAAAAATGAATACCTCAACCATCTCTTAAGCTAAATTAAAACTTAAAATATATATTAAGCTATATAAGCGAAATACAAGAAAAACATAAAATTTGGTCATAATAGTAGTGCAGGGAAATTGGGAGCATTTCAAAAATGGTGCACTTTTCAAAATTTCAAACCGTTATATCTCAAAATTCAAAAGAAGTATTGAGTTGAAATTTTTTCGAATTATAGAACTACCTGATCTATAATTTACATAAAAGTTTTAAGGTCGGGATGTAAGAGGAACGAGTTGGTGGTCCAAAACATTGAAAATTTTCACTAGGGCTCTGGTAAAAATTACAAAGTTAAAATTTTGCAAGTTGATATACATAAAGAAAAAATATTATTTTGAAACAGAAATGTTATTCACCAAAGGAGGCCCTAAGCTCAAAATTTTTGAGAGAAGTTTAAGCTAGAAACTTGAAAATTTGTTAAATTCATTAAAAACAATGCTTAAAAGTTCAAGATATTAACTAGTCAAATACCTCCAAAACATCTACCAACTCCCTTAGAAAAGTATTTTTTAGACCCTTTTTAAGAAATCAATTATCACCAAACCATTAAAAGCTATCAACTTGAACTTTTGTACAAACACTTACAAGAATATTTCAAATAAAAACGCATCAAAAGTTTCGGAATTGCCTTTGCCCTTCCACTCCCTCTCATGCAAAAGTATGATTTCAACCAATTTCAATAAATTAACTAATAAACAACAAATTAAAAACTACGAACTTGAAATTTTGAACGAACACCTTTCAAAAAAAAAAACTTAACAAAAATGCATCACAAATTTTGCTATTCCTTCACCTTTTCTATGCCTATACAAATGTATGGTCTTAAGAATACAAAATACACCGAGAATTCCATAGAATTTACTTCGTCTATGAAACTAACATTCTATACAGCGAATTTGGAGCCGCTCTCCCTCTCCCATACAAACCCAAATATTGGTTCTATGTATGTACTGAAGCTATTGATCGTAATCGCAATTAAGTGTTGTATAATTAACAACAGCCCTGTGCTAGAACCTCCATTTACATAGTCTTCCCTATCCACCTTAACCTGCATATTGCCTTCCCACGTATCCTCAACTTATCTCAAGAATAATAAAGTTGCGCCCGACTTATTGGAAGATTTTTTATTCATATACTGAAACTAATCGTAATTGCATTCAAGTGTTAAATAATTAGCAACAGCCCTGGCCTAATACCACCGTTCACAGTCTTCCCTCCCCACCCTTCCTGGTATATTGACTCCCACGCATCCACAAATTATCCCAAGAATAATAAAGTTGACCGCCCGACTTGTTGGCAGATATTTGTAAACATGTGTTTTTTATATCAGATAAAATAAACGCAACAGTTTCAAAAAAATAAACAACTTCATTGCGGAGCTGTTCAATAATATCTCACTTGTTGACATTGAGATAGCATTAAACTGCAGCCCAATTACCTACCAGTATCATTTTTTGCTAGGCTCATTTATTTATTACGCAATTTCTAAGCGAGTGACTTCACAACTTTATCATTGTAATCTTTCATTGTTATAAATTAGTCATTATGACGTAGTTTAAATCCCAAACATACACACTTAAAAATTCCCAAGCATTTTTAACTTATCCATAGAAGAGCATTCGTAGATTTCAGATTGATTTGTAATAAAGTAAAATTTTAGCCGTCTTTTAATCATAAATACGTAATTTTATTTACTCGATGGAAATTATCAGCTGTAAATAATGCGTGTATTAAAATTGGCTTTTATTTGAAGTAATGAAATATACATAAATGGTCTTCTTATCAAGTAAATTTGATTGAAAATTAAATATTTTCGCAAAATTGATAAGAAAAAAGTTGACCTAAATGGCTTCTCAAGTATGGTAATAGCCGAGATATAATGCGTCATATGTTAAGGAAAGAACTTTAAAAACAATACAATAAATAATTAAATAACAAGATTTTATTTACTTCAATGAAAACGTGAAAATACTGAATAAACTACAATTGAATAAGTTTAATAAATATTCTATATCATTCATACTATGAATAAAATTTACAGTAAAATATACTTATATTACTAAAAAGTTTCTGAATAGACACAGCTTCACAAAAAATGCTACCTTAAAAATGAGAAGATTTGAGGGGTCCAAATTCGCTAACTATTTCTAAGGAAAAGAAGATAAATCGTAAAAGGTTAAACAAACATACACTGAGAGAAATGCTGCGATGAGAAAGTTTACTTGAACATTTTTCATACCAATTATAATAATTATGGCTAGCTTAATTGAATCACCAAATTCGATACTTTTCACCATGTTTTATCTTCACTTATAGACGTATATTCCATGAGCGACAGGGACTCATATCTGTTTGCCAAAGTGGAAAAAATGAATCATTCTGTAGTGAAATTCTTATCTCTGAGAGATGAGATCCTTTCGAAATTAATTGAAGACATCAATGTTATATAAACTGATCAATCACGGCTCACATTTCCTATCGGTTTTTTATACTCTAGGTGAAAATACAAAGCATATTCAAAGAGCCATTAAACTAAGCAGATTATATATCCAACATAATGTATTGCTATCTACATTCTCAAAACCTGACCGTTTTCAAGAAGTTTTTGGTGCCCAGTCACATTCAACCCACAGCGAACCCAACATTTCCGTTCCTCCACTTGTTGACAATAATCTCATTATCTATTGAGGAGGTGTTCGATGCTCTCAAAACTATTGATATAAGAACAGGTCCAGGTCCTGATCTTATTCCTCCCCTATTTTTATCAAAGTGTGCCCATCAACTGTAAACACCTTTATTTTATTATTATTATTATTATTATTTTCTCTTCAACATGTCACTGTCATTGGGAACTTTCCCCTCGGCTTGGAAATGGTCGCATCTCACACCCATTCACAAGAATGGAGGCAAACGAAAAGTTGAGAACTACAAAGGTAAAGCAATTCTATGAGCTATACCGAAATTATTCGAAAAAATTATCTGTGATAAATTGACCAATATGATCAACCCTATTCTCAATGACCAGCAGTACGGCTTGAGAAAAGGTCGCTCGACCATGACGAATCTCATGATTCTTGTATCTGATACGATCTGCGCACTTGAAAATTGACATCAAATCGACACAATATACACAGACTTTAGCAAAGCGTTCGACCGACTTGATTACAATGTTCTGATTTTAAAGTTAAAAAAAATTGGTGGGACAGGATCCTTACTTGACTGACTTAAGTCCTATCTTAATAAAAAAACTCAATTTGTTAAGTTTCAAGGTTTTATTTTCAAGGAAATATTAGTGTCCTCTGTGGTACCCCAAGGAAGTCACTTGGAACCTCTCTTATTTAATGTTTTCATCTCAGATCTATCAGAAGTATGGGAAAATGTTTTACATCTGATGTACGCTGATGATCTGAAAATATATCATGCCACAGCCTCGCTCGCAGATTCCGCATTCCTGCAATACAAGCTTATTGCGCTAGATCATTGGTGTAGTCAGAACAAATAAGAGCTTAATGTCAGTAAATGACACGTGATAAGCTTCTCACGTCAATCACCCTCATATCACCATGACTATGTCCTAAGTGGAACTCAATTATACCGTGTTGATCAAATTGAGGACCTCGGCTCACAATAAACTGCTTCAAATCTCACTATAATCGAATAATAATTCCAAAAGCCAATAAACTTCTTGGGTTTATTAAGAGAAGAGCCAAAAAGTTTAAGATGGCATGGGTCACCAAATCTTTATTCTGTTCTCATGTCGGCCCTATTCTGGAATATGTATGTACCATTTGGGACCCCTTTTTTCCAGTTATAAAGAAACAGTCAATCCAGAAGCAATTACTTCTTTTTGCTCTTGAGGACTTGTATGATCCTAGAGACTTTGAAAACCTTTCACCCTACACAGTTAGGCTTCATTTATTAAATCTTTTACCTCTGGGTTCTAGAAGAACCATGCTCACATCCTGTTTTACCTATTTTTACGCTAGTTATTATAATAACATTATATAATAAAAGATATTAGGTAAGCTTATAGCACTTTTTAATAGGCTGTATAAGAATTGGTTAAGCGAATTCCGGATTCTACAGTCAGCAAAACAATTCGTCATCGTGTTACGCATAGAGATTTAATTTAAACCGTATAAAAATTACTATATACGGCTTAAATTATAATATAATTATAAAAATTATTAGCTAGGGTATAGCCTAATGGCTAGCGTGTTGGCTTACAATGCGAAGGTCGTGAGTTCAAATCCCGGTCAACGCATAATTCCAGCATACTGTCTGCTTGGATATACCTTGGTTATCTCAATCTATGAAAATGAAAAATTCGCAGATAGAGCTCTTCGCACAACCCTTCCACAATGAGTAATGAAAATGTTAAGGAACCTGAAAATCAGGAGGCCTAGGTCCGATTTGGGCTATCGTGCCATTGAAGAAGTAATAAAAATTATTATACCAGCAACAAGATATTTTACCCAGACCAACCTTATAATTTTAATAATAAAGTATTGTGATCGACATGGAAAAAAAATGTTTTCTTACCTGAAATTTTGATTTTTTGCGTTTCGTGACTAAAATGCAAAAAACAAACTTTGTGTCTGTACGCCGTTCGCCGGTCTGTACGCTCAGTGCACATTAACTCTCAAGCCCTTCAAGATAAGAAGTTCATTTTTGGGGGGATTGTAGATAGTTACGGATCTCATTTTTGGGGTGTAAGGGTTCAGGGAAAGCAGGGTGAGCTTCAGCGCTCCCGAACATTAAGAATTCGAATATTTCAACCAAGGTTGGAACCTGAAAATCAACATATTTATAGAGGGGTTTGTGGGACAAACTTAAAAAATAATTTAATTAATTTTTTTATCCGTTGGCCTCCGAAAGGGGGGGCTAAAAACAAATTGTCTGACGAATTTTTTTTTTTTTCAAATGATTATATCTTTGAAATTACTTACCCTAAAAAATTCTTATTTCGAGACCATTAAGGTGGTATACAGACTAATCAGAATTAGCTTTAAAGGAGGCTAATTGTTGTAAGGGGGATGGTCAGGGGGGTGAAAAAAACAGTTAGAAGTTAATATCTCGACTATCTCGACTATGTCTTAAACAGCACAATTGAGACTTGGATCATATATTAAACTATATTAGGGAATTGTGAGAAAAATATAAAATTTGAACATAATACCATTGTGGAAAAATGGGGAGCAATTCAAAAATGGTGCACATTCCAAAATTTCAAACCATTATATCTCAGAACTGAGTACAGATATCAATTTGTCAGATTATAGAACTACATAGTCTTTAATTTTGGTAAACTTTTCAAGCTGGGGCGTTTAAGAGGGAGGTGGTAAGCAAAAATGTCGAAAATTTTGAGTGATTTTTTGTGAAAGATACAATGTTTAAATTTTCCATATGGATACAACCGTTTGAAGGACATAGAAAATAAATAATAATTTGTTCCATAATTCTTAGGCAACCGAGGGTCTAACGTGCACAAGGTGTTTCATGTGCAATGAAAAAAACACATAAACTGGAAATTTTTAAATGAAATTTTAAGGTAGAAACTTAAAAACTGGTGAAATGCATTAAAAAATAATCCCTAAAAGTATGAAATATTAACTGGTCTAGTACCTTCAAAACTTCTACCACTTCCCATACAAAATTATTTTTTCGACAATTTTTAAGAAATCAATAATCACCTAACAATTAAAAGCTATGAATTTGAAATTTTCCACAAAAACTTTTAAAAATAGTTGGAACGTTGCGTCAAAAGTTTTGAGATCTTACCTGCTCTTCTACCCCTCCCCTACAAAAGTATGATTTCGACCAATTTCAATAAATCAATTACTAAGCAACAAATTAAAAGCTTCGAACTTGAAATTTCGTACGACCACCTTATAAGAGAAATGAAATAGGACTGCATCAGAAATTTTACGATTCCCTTACTTACTCTACTTTCTCTACCACCTCCCACACAAATTTTTGGTTTCGTGAATGTAAAATACACAGAATTTCATGAAAATTCTATGCAACTTTGTCTATGAAACTGACATTCTATGCAGAGAATATTGGACGTGATTCAAGCAATCCATTAACAAATTTTTAACATCCACCCACCCTTACTATCAGCCCTCCTCTCATAAGAACCGAAACGTGTATAAACGAATGAAATATTGATTACATGTACTGGAGCTATTGATCGTATTCGCAATTAAGTATTAAATTGACAGCAGCCCTGCCCCAAAGGGGGTTACACTTGTGAAAGGGAGTTCCACTTGTGAAAGAGAGTTCCACTTAGTCTTGCTTAACCACTCTAACCTGCATATTGACTTTCCATGTATCCTCAACTTGTCCGAAAAATAATAAAGTTGCGCCCGACTTGTTCGCAGTTTATTTTAATAATGCCCACAACAATTGCAACCATATACCTAAACTCTACTTAAAAGATAAGAGAAGACCCTGATACGAAATGAATGCGAAGTTCATTAATTTTTTTGGTCTCTTTAAATAACACTTCATTTTCCTTTTGTATTATTTTTGTTTTCTTTAATTATTTCATTTACATGGATTTTTTTTTTATTCCTCCGTCCGTACTTGGACTAGTGTCATATCTTCTTTCTTTTCTATCTATTTCTATTTTGTAAGATAATCTTTTTTTTTATAATAATAAAAAGAAAAAAAAAATTTAATAAGAACACCGACATCTAGTGCTTCACAAAAAAAACTACAACTAAAATAATGATTGGTGCTGACCTGCTGCAATTTGGCGCGAAGAAGTTTTCGGGATGGAAAGAGAAAAACCGTTGAGTGGGATATATAAGGCTGACGTAAACGAGAATCGAGGCTTTTTGGTCATTTGGCTTTTTGTCTTTTGGTTTTGGCTCGGGAGTTAATTTTGGGAAAATTCAGAAAAAAAAAAGTGAAAATTGAACTTGCGATTATTGTTCTAAAATTGAACTGTGTAAATTGAACTATAGTGTAGTGAGAACACAAAAGCTTTAGAGAAGAATAAAACAAACGTAAATTTAATAATACTAAACTGAAATGAAAAATTGGGAGTGCAAAATATTGGCTCAAGACAGTGAACATAAAATTTAATAGTGATCCAAACAAAAACGAAAACAACAAGTGAATTAATCCAAATAAAAAGTGAAAAAGTAAAAAAAAAAAAAAAAGGAAAAGGAAAAAAATTGAACAAGAAGAATAATTAAGAGTGGAGTGCTACGAGTCAGCAATCAACCAAAGGCAGCATCAACCAGCAAACAATGAGATCTTCAACCAGCAGAACACAAAAAGAAGAAAATTAGAAAAACGGAGAACAAAGGTACCCAACGATTTTTTTTTTGTTAATGAATTTATATTAGGGAATTTCTAAAAAAAAAAAATATAATATAATATTAGACAAATTTTCTCCTTAGTAATTTTTTTTTTCTATATATGTATGTATTTCTTTTGTAAGATATAGGTACTGGTACGGACGAAAAACGTAAGTCTTATCGATCAATTATATATATTCTTTTGGGAAAACAAAAATAATAATGTCTAAAGTGGAAAGAGAATTGTATACTATGAAAATAAAATTAAAATATAAATTCATGTACTTACTCAATTCCAGCCGCAGTAAAAATAGGATTCAAGTCAGAAATCGGACTTCCGGTCATAATATTTCCGCCCACTGAAGCAACATTTCGAATCTGTTTCCCAGCGAAATAATGCAACATATCGACAATAGCTTGATAAAGTCTGGTTTCGTGTTCCGGAAGTGTTTCTATGCATTCCCTAAGTATTTTCTCCATTTCATTCAACGAAACAGATGCTCCAATTTTGATTCCATTACCGGTGACTTCGAGCTGCGTCAACTCTTCAATTTGGCCCGGTTGCACAAGAACTGAATACAGAAAATGCTTGAATTTCACCTCAACACCAACCTCAGTATTTCCAACGATAATCTTGGCATCATTGTGCCGATCTTTAATTGCTAAAATTTCCTTTAATGTTGTTGGACGATACCACGTAACTCGTGGTCCCTTAAACAATAACGAACTTATGTCTAGGGAATCCGATAGTGAAATCTCTGGCGGAAAAATAGGTTCTTGACTTGGATGGTACGGTTGGAATTCGCTTGGTTCAAACAGTTTTGTTTCCAATGCATTACCATTGCAGCCATTGCCATTAATTTTGCAACAATTTTCACCCATGGCACAAGCATACTCCTTGGTGAAAGTTCGGTATCCTTCGATAATTGGTCGATAGCCAGTGCATCGACATAAATTTCCTTGGAAGGCGATTTCCATTTCCTTCATAGATGGAGTCGGCGAGCTTCGTAGAAGAGCGTACATGGACATTACGATCCCTGGCGTACAGAATCCACATTGTGATCCATGAGACTTAGCAATACGCTCTTGAACTGGATGCAGACGCGTACTGGTGCTACCGATGCCCTCGACAGTGACAACTGCTGCACCATGAACTGCACAAACCGGAGTTAGACAGGCATTAACAGCGAGATGTTGCACAACTTTTGTTTTTCTGTCGATTCGTGATATCATCACGGTACATGCACCGCAGCCGCCTTCGCCGCAACCCAATTTCGTTCCGCATAATCGAAGTTTCTCGCGAAGATACGTAAGCAATGTGCATTCAGGATCAGGGTTTTCATCTATAACCTGAAATGTTAAAGAAAATTCAGGATAATTCAGATGTGAATTAATTTCTGAGTTGTTGGATTCAAATTTTTTCGAATAATATGAGTGTTACATATTTTTTCATTGATCAAAATTTTTGAAATGCAAAATTTTGTATAGTCGAAAAACGTAGGCATGATCATTTAAAACCGCCCACGTGTACCCGCGCCTGTGAACTTGAACGCAAAAATGATTAAATTTCGCCTAGACTATTGGCAGAAATATTTGTTATTGTTGTAACCTTGATTCTGAGTGACCGTCTGTTCGTCTGTCTGTATGTTCATCTGCTTGTAGCAAAACTATCGAACGTTTCGAGCTATCGTGCTGAAATTTTGTACCACTTTTGGCAAAAAATAAACTTTAAGTTCGTCAACGGGCCACATCTTCCACTCCGTCTACCCTCCATACAAAGTTCGTGAAATTTCTATAAACTGATTTTTCGACGAAATTATTTAAGCTATTGACTTTAAAATTAAGTCAAAATATAATAATTTAAATATATTGAATGTCAAAACATATCGAATTGTTCCCCTCGTTTCTTCTACACTCTCCCAAATAAAAGCACAATGTTTGAAATACTCCATTATTTTATTATATAAATTTTATTATATAAATATTTTATTATCAATTGCAATAAATTTTGAAAAAATTATCAACTTCCCCCACTCCTTCTATCCCCTCCTACATAAATTTTACAAAATTTCGAAATTTAAATTAAATTATTTTCCTTTTAATCTGTCAAAGCGATCGACTTGAAATTTTGAGCACAGTATAATACTAAAAACAATGTCCCATTTCGTTGTAACTTAAGAAAGCTATAAACTTTAAGTTCAGTACGAAACATTACGCTCGGTGTCATTTACGAAAATTGCAAACCGCCCAACTCCGTCGCTATCACCGCATATACAAAAGTCAAAGTTCACTATTCTCAAGAAATATATTTTCAAGTACATTACACTCTTTTCCATTTCATCTGGAGTATTGCAGTATTGGTCCTTACGCCCAATCATATTTCTGTTGTCTTTGGTTAACAATGAGCGACAGAATGGATTTATTTCAGTTTGTAGACTGACTACATATAACGAGTGAATAGCAACAAATATTCACATAATTATCAATTATTCGCAACAGAGAACTATTCTTTCATTGATAACTCATATCAAGTTTTTCTGTGTTGTATACAAGCTTTCAGAACACAGTACTGTATAATATACTATGTATGTTTCAGAACAAGATGATAGCCCACTCAAGGAAAAAACGCACCATCAATGCAACTAATTTGTTCTTTACTCTTTCGTTGCAATTTTTAGATTTACGAGTACACATATGTATGTATGCCACCTGATTTATATTAAAGGTATGCGAAATAATTATCCAGTTACCGGTATCTTTAGGTAGGTCAAATCAACTCAAGGTTTTCTTCCACTCAAATAAAAATATCGAAATGATTCGTGTACATGTAGATGTAGATCACTGATTGTATTACATTTTACCACGTTTTTTTTTTAATTTTTAATGACATCGTCCACTACATGCCATCCAACTATTTAGTTCCTAATCTTCCGAACTTTTAAGTTTGTATAAATTTGCATATTAGTAACTTCAAAAGTTTATACTCAATAGATGAAATGTTTTAGCAAAAGAGGCAATAACTCATAATGAGGCATTTGTTGATAAAATCTTAATTTTTTTTAAGCATGCTGCAACTCAAACTTTTATCTACCACTTAAACGTTTCAAGATTACGTTAAAAATGACAACACACTTTTTTACCTTTTTGCCATTGACGAAAAATATTAATGGATTGTTATTAGTTTCAACTGCGTCTTTATCACTTGAACTTTTCTCATTTATCTTGTTTTTAATCATTTTATAGAAAAAAGTAAATAACTTTTCGAAATTATTTTAAAGTTAATACATGCAGAATAATGTTGCGTGTTTTAATTCCTATCGGACACAATTTCGCGTATGAATAAGTTGATTGCCGCCAATCGACTGAATTAACTTTCAACAATAATCTTAGTTTATTTCTTAGCGTGTACGTTTACCGAAGTGAAGAAGCGCTCTTCACATCAAAACAAAATCAGATTAATATACGAGAAACGAAATTCTCATAAATACCAGTGGCGGTGGGTGATTGCAAAAGTATTAATTTCTTTTAAGACGTACTATAACTGATGGAAATTGAGAGAATTTTATTATAGTAATAACATATAGCGTGTTTTTTTTTATAGACGGTGAACTTTAAATGAAATAAAACACAGAAAAATGTTTTTACTATCCATAAAATTGGCTTTGTTTGAAAAATAATTTTATACTATTAATGATTGAATATGATTTTGGGCATGTGGCCGCCGCGGCTAAGGCCTACATGGCGTAATCTGGGAGTCTAATTTTCACATACTCTCCGCAGTAAAGCAGGCTATATTTCGCCAATAACGCGTCGAATGTTGGCTTCTAAGTGTTCAATAGTTTCTGGTTTATCGGCATAGACATGGGACTTTACATATCACCAGAGAAAAAAATCTAATGGCGTCAAATCGCACGAACGAGGTTGCCAGTTAACTGGTCCATTTCGTGAAATTAATCGATCATCAAATGTTTCTTTCAGTAAATTAATTATATCGCGCGCAGTGTGGCATTTGGCGTTGTCCTGTTGAAATCACATGTCTGCGACATTAATGCCTTCCAATTGAGGCAAGAAAAAGTTAGTAATCATGAATCTGTACCGCTCATCGTTGACTAGTGTTGTCAAGTTTCGTTAATTTTCGGTACCAGTAACTATTCGTTACTTTAAGGAAAGTAACCGTTACATTTTATTCGTTACTAAATGCTCATTCATTTGAAAAGATCATCATATCATGTTGCAGGGATGGGTAAGCCAGTTTTGTAAATCATAAATTCAAATAGAAGAAACCGCCTTTAGTGCCCCCATGCAGGAACTAAATGCAACAAAATATCGCTTGTGAATCGCTCTTCATTTCGTTAACCTAATATGAGTATCAACACAATGAATCCTTTAAACATTAACGTAAATCTTTTCAATATTTTACAAATTTATCTTGTCTAATAAATTTTCCTTCAAAATAAAACGACTTTTATTAAATTGAAATTTTCTTCAACAAAAACTCCTCAAATTGATAAAACAAAATTACTTTATGATTTCAAACATTAAAAAATTCCATAATCTGGTTTCATCGTTGATCCCACAACCCTAACATTAGTAATGAGCGACTACCTGTCCTTGCCATGCCGCCGAGCGCTAAAACTCTCCTCGACGACATTCTTGATGCGAAAGAAACGAAACGAAAAACATAACAGAATCATGATTCTTTCGAATAGTGAATAGAAACTTTTGCATGGGAGGTGGTAGAAGTAGAAGGGGAGGTTTATATTTTTCGCATATGACATCGAATATTGCATGCAAAATGTTTTCCGCTGAATTTAAAGTTTTTAGTTTTCATTATTTTTAAAGAAATTGGACATAGGTTTCCTGAAATTGGGGCATTTGTATGGGAGGTGGCAGAGGAAGTGGAACGTTTTAGATGATTTTGAAACTGCTTATCATCACCCTTATCACGATGTTTTGATTCAATTTCAAAGTCGATAGATCTAATATTTTCGAAGGAGAAATGCTTTTCTTGAATTTATAATACAGAAATTTGTATGGGAGGGGGTAGAAGGAGTGAAGAGGGGCTGATATTTTTTTCTAGCACTTATTTCATTTATTAAGAAACAAATTCTGGCAAAATTTGAAGTTTGTACTTTTTCTAGTTTGAATGGAAATCGATTAAATGCATTTAACAAAAATTATGCATTTGTATGGGAGGGGGTAGAAGGAGTGTACGGATCAAAACAAATTTTTTCGTGTTATTAATATTTCTGTTTCTATACTTTGTACAAAATATTAAGTTGATAGCTTTAACAGTTTCGCAGAAAAATAATTTAATTTAAATTTCAAAATTTCGTGAAATTTGTATGGGAGGGGGTAGAAGGAGTTAGGTGAAGTTGATAATTATTTTAAAAATAAATTGAAATTATAGTAAAATTAATTTTGACAAAATTTCGTCTTTTCAGCTTTACTAGTTTCAATGAAAATCGAAAATATGCGTTTTTCAAAATTGTCCATTTGTATGGGAGGGGTTAGAAGGAGTAAGGGGATCCGGTCAATAATTCATGATATTAATGACATCTATATCGTAATATTTTGACCTAAATTTCCAGTCAATAGCTTAAAGAGTTTCTAAGAAAAATCAATTTCTTAATATTTCGAAATTTCATGAAATTTGTATGGGAGGGGGTAGAAGGAGTGGGGGGATGTAGCCCATTCACGAACTTAAAGTTAATTTTTTGCTAAAAATGACACAAAAAAATTGTTAGCACTATAGGTCAAAGCTTTCGAGAGTTATGCTGTAGACAGACGCACAGACGGACAGACAGACAGACGGACAGACAGACAGACGGACAGACGGTCACTCGGAATCGAGATTTTTGAGCGACAACAAATATTTCTGTACCCTTGGAGGCTCTGTGCGAGCGTTATTTCTTAGCGTTACAAACGGTAAGGCAAACACAATATACTTTCAGATTTCATCTAGAGTATAAAAATCCGTCTGTCTGTACGCCGTCCGCCGTACGCCGGTGTGTACGCTCAGCGCACATTAACTCCCAAACCCTTCAAGATACAAAGTTTATTTTTGGGGGGATTGTAGATAGTTGCGGATCTCAGGCGGATACCCATTTTCGGGGGTGTACGGGTTCAGGGGGAGGCTGGGGGGCGCTTAAGCTGAAAAATACGAATTCAAATATCTCAACCATGGTTACAGCTAGGAAGCTAAAAATCAACATACATATAGAGGAATTTATGGGACAACTTTTAAAAATAACTTAATTTTTTTATCCATTGGCATCCAAAAAGGGGGGGCTAAAAACAAATAGTCGGCCGAATTGTTTTTTCAAATGATTATATCTTCGAAATTACTTATTGTAAAAATTCATATTTTGGGAACGCCAAGGTGGCATACAGTTTGATCGGAATCAGCTTACAGAGTGGTTATTTATTGTAAGGAGGAGGGCCAGGGGGGGTGCAAAGAAAAACACTTAAAAATGAATATCTCAACTATCTCTTAAGCTATGTAATTGAAACTTGAAAGTTATATTAAGTTATACTAAAAAAATACAAAACAAATATAACATCTTGAAATAATAGTAGTGGGGGGAAATGGGGAGCACTTCAAAAATGGCGCACTTTTCAAAATTACAAATCCTTATATCTCAAAAAACAGTACAGATAGCAAATCAGAAATTTGTCAGATTGTAGAAGTAAATAATGGTTAATTTTGGTGAAAATTTTAAGTTCGGAGGTGTAAGGGGAGGGAGGTGATAAGCAAAAATGTCGAAAACTTTGAGTGATTTTTTTAGGGCTCTGGTAAAAGATACAAAGTTAAAATTTTGCATGTGAATACCTATATTTAATGTACATAGAAAAATAATAATAACTTGATCCATATTTATTATAAACCGACCCCACCGGTCTAACGTGCACAAGGTGTTTCATGTGCATTGAAAAAAACACATGAACTGAAAATTTTTGAGTGAAATTTTAAGGTAGAAACTTGAAAATTTACGAAATGCATTTAAAAAAAATCCTTAAATATACGAAATATTAACTGGTCGAAAACCTTTAACACTTCTACCCCCTCCCATACAAAATTATTTTTTCGACCATTTCCAAGAAATCAATTATCACTTAACTATTAAAAGCTATCAATTTGAAATTTTGCATAACAACTTACAAAAATAATTAAAATGAAATTGCGTTAAAAGTTTTACGATCGCGCTTGCCCTTCTACCCCCTCCCATACAAAAGTATGATTTCGACTAATTTCATTAAATCAACTAATAACCAACAAATTAAAAGCTACAAACTTGAAATTTCGTACGAGCATCTTAAAATAAAAATGAAAGAAAATTGCATCACAAGTTTTACGATTCCCTTACCTCCTCTACCCCCTCCCATTAAAAATTATTTTTTCGAGCATTTTTAGGAAATCAGTTATCAGCTAATTCTTAAAAGCTATCACCTTCAAATTTAGCAGAAACACTTATAAAAATAATTCAAATGAAGTTGCTTTAAAAGTTTTGAAATCGCGCTTGCGCTTCTACCCCCTCCCATATAAAACTATGATTTCGACCAATTTCATTAAATCAACTAATAACCAACAAACTAAAAGCTACGAACTTGAAATTCTATACAAGCACCTTACAAGAGACGCGAAATAAAACTGCGTATCAAATTTTACGATTCCCCTATATTCTCTACCCCCTCCCATACAAATGTTCGGTTTCATGAATGTAAAATACACCGAATTTTATGAAAATTCTATGCAACTTCGTCTATGAAACACATTCTATACAGAGAATATTGGACGTGATTCAAGCAATTAATTAAAAAGCTATTAACATCCACCCACCCTTACTATTACCCCTACTCCTCCCCTCATAAAAACCCAAACTTACAGAAACGAATGAAATATTGTTAACAGTCCTGCCCAAGAACTCCCTTTCACTTAGTCTTCCCTAACCACTCTAACCTGCATATCGACTTTCCACTCATCCGCAACTTGTCCCAAGAATAATAAAGTTTCGCCCGACTTGTTGGCAGTTTATTTGAAAACATATGGACCAATGATTCTACCGGGACATAAAGCGCACCAAACGGTGACTTTTTTTGGATGTAATAGTGTTTCGACAATGGCTTGTAGATTATCATAGCTCCAAATGCGGCAATTCCGCTTACTGACATAGCCATTTAGCCAAAAGTGTGCATCATCACTGAACAGAATCTTCAAATGAAATTTTGGATCAATAGCAATGCTTCTATTTATGATAACCAAACTAACCCCAAAACAACCAGGAACTGTCAAATCGACTGTCACGAATAACAGTGTTGCCAGTTTAAAGCTCTCCACCTCTAAAAAAAAGTATTGTGATCGACGCAGAAAAATAAACTGCTAACAAGACATTTGCAAGTCGGGACAAGTTAAGGATATACAGGTTAGGATGGAAGGGAAAGTCTAAGTAAATGGGGGTCTTAGGGCAGGGCTGTTGTAAATTATATAACACTTAAATGCAATTACGATCGATCGAGTATACCTATACATAATCAATATTTTATTCGCTTGTTTGTGGTTCGCACACGTATTTTGTATAAAAAGGAAAATAATTTTAGTAGGTCCACCTTATTATTATTGCTGAATAAGTCAAAAAATAAATAAGTAAAAAAAATTTCTTCTTTTAAGGAATATTTGTTTATTTAATAAAATACGGTAATTAGTTTTTAATTATTTCCGGTCCCTTCAAACACTCCTGATTTGCCAAACTCCACCAAGAACTTCAAATCTGTGTAATGTAGTGAAAGAAGTCGATGTTTTATAATAGAGCTTCCTTATACACGACATTCTTTGGGATGAATTTCCCATTGGCTTTATTTTGAAATAGCTTCAGATTTTCTTACTTATAAAAAACTTCAAATCTTTTTGTGTTTGGACTCATGTCATAGCGACATAGAATCGTCTATGTCAAAATACATTGTCATTTTTGGAAAATTCAAATTTGTAATGTGCTAAAAAATATTTAAAAACAAGCTTTTCGGCCAACAATTGAACTCGCGTGGCAAGCGAGCATTCCACCACCCAACCATCGATGCTGATGAACTTGTCTCGTCAAAATTTAGCCATAGTTTTTAAATCTACTTTAATTAGATTCAAAAGGATTCATTTTTAGACATCAAGTCGTTGGTTTCGAAGTAAATAAAATCGATTTTATTTTGAACCCATGCATGGAATAAAAATTATTTGAAATTATGATAATTTTACTATAGTTAAATCGTCAAAAAAGATATTCGTAAAAACACAAAATCGGCCGCTAATCGAACCCGGGGCCATCCGCGTAGCTTGCGAGTTTTTCCACTGATCCATCGATACCAACGAAGTTAGCTAGGCAAAACTTACTCACCTACTTCACGTGACTTGAATTATATGCGCAGTTTTTCATTATTATACAGGGTGTTTGGTACTCCGTGCATAACCTTGTAAGGGGTTATTCCTGGATATATTTTGAGCAAAAAATTGTTCTACGGAGATGGTCAATTTTCAATATCCACGGAGATACAGGGTGATCAAGAAAAGTCCTTCGGACCTGTACCCTCACTCACTCAAAACGCTATATCTTGAAAACTAATAATCACAATTCAAAGTGTTATAGCTTGTTTTTTAGGGAATCAAATTACCTTTCATTTGCTGTAATAGTCCGCATTGTAACTGTATCCAATTCTGAGATATTTGCTTCAGAACACAAATTTTTGACACTTTGACCCTCAAAATTCTAGGATCAATGTAGTTTTTCTCTAAAAAACCCATTATAAAAATGTCATTTTAATGTTGTTTTCTTATGTGCCATATTATTGCCTACAAAAGATGCATACACTTGCATTGCATAAGTTTTATAGTTTAGAAGAAATTATCATTCCAATAATGTAGCACTTTTGTCAAAAAAGCAAGAATGGGTTGATCAACACTCTCCGCTTGAACTAAAAGAACTTAAGAATGGTTTTTATAGTTTATTTCAAATTTCCTTAATTACAATAAATGTTCAAAATGGCCACCTTCATTTTGAATGCACGCTAAAGCTCGTTTTGCCAGTGTTCTCTTTGTGTTCATACTCCTCAACTGCTGCCTTACTTCTGTTGCTGCCGCATCGATTCTGGTGTTTAGATCCTGCAACGTTACTACTTCCGTTGCGTAGACAAGGTCCTTCATCCGTCCCCATACAAAGAAATCCATAATAGTTAAATCAGGAGATCTTGCAGGCCAGTGTATCGGTCCATTTCTACCGATCCAGCGATTGCTATAATTGGAATTTAACCAATCTCTGATTTGTCGGCCGTAATGAGCTGGAGCACCATCGTGTTGGTAAAACATGGAAGCCAATCGTTGCAGTGGCACATCATCCAATAACTCTTGTAGATCATTTGTCAAAAACTGCAAGTAATTGGAACTATTTAGGGTAGGCGGAAGCCTAATAGGACCAATAAAATCGTTGCCAATCACACCTGCCCATAAATTGACACTGAATCTGTGCTGAAATGATGCCTCTCTTCTTGTATGTGGATTGCTCTCAGCCCATGTGTGTAAGTTGTGGAAGTTTGTGATACCGTCCCTGGTGAATTGGGACTCATCCGTCCAAAGAATGTTGCTGATAAAATTCTCGTCACTTATTTGTCGTTCAAGGAGCCAATTGCAAAACTCCATCCTTTTGGGTAAATCAATGGGTAACAGCTCCTGCACTGGTGTGTGGTGGTAGGAATGCAAACGTTCTGCTTTCAGGACACTCCAAACTTTCCACGTAGAGACGTTTAACTGCAATGCCAAGCGTCGGACAGCGTCGTTGTGTTGAAACTCATTTTAATTTAATTCATTTCCTCGATAATTTAAATACTACTTAAAGGACATTCATCGATAATTTAAATAGTAATTAAAGGACACAAAGAATATTTCAGTTTAACAACATTTCAGGTAATTTTTTTAGAACGAGGGTTGGTTTATGGCATATTTTATTTTTAAGCCATATGTATTTTCGCTTATTACCTGGAAAACGGGAAAACCTAAGTCATAAGTATGTACGCATCTTTTGTAGGCAATAATATGGCACATAAAACAACAACATTAAAATAACATTTTTATAATGCGTTTTTTTGAGAAAAACTACATTGATCACAGAATTTTGAGAGTCAAAGTATCAAAAAATTGTGTTCTGAAGCAAATACCTCAGGATTGGGTACAGTTACAATGTGGAATATTATACCAAATTAAAGGTAATTTGATTTCCTAAAAAACAAGCTATAACACTTTAATTTGTAATTATTAGTTTTTAAGATATAGCGTTTTGAGTGAGTGAGGGTACAGGTCCGAAGGACTTTTCTTGATCACCCTGTATCTCCGCGGTTATTGAAAATTGACCATCTCCGTAGAACAATTTTTTTCTCAAAATATATCTAGGAATAACCCCTTACAAGGTGGCCCTC
The DNA here is from genome assembly GCA_963669355.1 of Chorisops tibialis. Classification (NCBI taxonomy): domain Eukaryota; kingdom Metazoa; phylum Arthropoda; class Insecta; order Diptera; family Stratiomyidae; genus Chorisops; species Chorisops tibialis. Next base: position 275,209,178 of record OY770262.1, read on the forward strand.
GGAGTACCAAACACCCTGTATAGAAGTTTGGGTTTTTATGGAGGGATGGGGAGGAGGGGTTTGGGCTTGGTGGAGGGTGGTGGGAAGTTTGGGTGGATGTTGATAAGTTTTTAAATGATAGCTTGAATCACGTTCAAAATTGTCTGTATAAAATGTTGGAGTTGCTTCGAACAACCATGAACTCCCATGAACTTAACTTCTGTTAGATTATTATATGCACGAAACCAGACATTTGTATGGGAAGAGGTAAATGAGGTAAGGGAATCCCAAAATGTGTGATGCAGTTTAATTAGGGTTCTCTTGAAAGGTGTTCTTACAAAATTCCGGGGCTTCTTGTTTGTTGGTTATTAGTAGATTTATTGAAATTGATCGAAATCATACTTTTGTACAGGAGAGGGTAAAAGGGCAAAGGGAATTTTAACACTTTTAAAGCAACTTTAATGTAAATATCTTGAAAAGTATTTGTACAAAATTTTAAGTTGGTGATAAGTGATTTCTTATAATTGTTTGAAAAAATGCTTTTGTATGGGAAGGAGTAGAAGTTTTGAAGGTATTCGATCAGTTAATATTTTAAGCTTTTATGAACTTTTTTTCAAATGTGTTTCTCAAATTTTTAAGTTTGTAGCTTAAAATTTTGATCAAAAATTTTGAATTTTTGTGTATGTGTGTGTGTTTTTTTTTATTTCATACCTTTTGCAGGTTAGAGCCCTCTTAAGTGGATAACACTTATGGTTTTTTTTATTATTTTGTCTTTGTATATATCAAATGGATGTATGCACGTAAGAAATTTCCACTTTGTATCTTTTACCACAGCCCTAAAAAAACTATTCAAAGTTTTGGACTTTATGGCTCACCATATTTTTTCCTTTTCACCCCCCCAACTTAGCAATTATAGGTCATATAGTTCTATAATCTGGATTTTGAGATAAACCGTTTTGAAATTTTGAAAAGTGCGCGGTTTTTAAAATGCTTTTCATTTCCGCCACTATTATTAAGTCCAAAATTTATGTTTTCTCATATTTCGCTAGTATAACTTAATATGTACATGTCCCAAGTTTCAATTAAATACCTTGAGAGATAGTCGAGATATTCGCCACCCTCTGAGTTGATTATATGGTGGAACTATAAATCACTTATTTGGAGGTAAGATATGAACTCATTGTTTTGAATAGTTTCGCAGATATTTTTTTCTATTCTACTATGGCACTACAGCCTAAATCGGGCCTTGGCCTCCAGACCTTCAGGTTCCTTAACATTTTTTTATTATTTATTGTGAAAGGGTTGTTAGCCCTTCGCAGAACCCTCTATCTTCGAATTTTTCATTTTCGTAGATTGAGAATCCGTACCTAGAAATCCTTAACAATTTTTAACTACCTGATATTTAATCAGAAAATTATCTAATTTAACCCTAAATTACACACCCAATTAACCCCATTCTGTATAAAATAATAGTTTTCTGTAATTTTTTGATAAAGATCTTAGCAGAGACCGAAACGTCACGAATAACAATGCGTGTAGATCAGTGTAGAATCCGGAAATCTTTTCTTTCAATTCGAAATGCACTGTGAAAACATTTCCAAGCCATATTTGTTGTCGCTCAAGAATCTCGAAACCAAATGTCTGTTCACCCTCTAGCTTGAGAACGCATTGAGCTAGGAATCTCAAATTTTGCACATGTTACGTGAAAATCGCTCCACCTACCCCCTCCCATGCAAAATGTACAATTTCGGAAATTGGACAATAAACGGATTTTCACGAAAGTCTGAAAGTTATTGATTTAAAATTTGGAACATAATATTTCTATGATCTAAGGTATAAAAATTATTTGAATCCCACCACTCCTTCTACCACCACCATACTAACTCCAGAATATACTAAATCCAACACATGAATTTTATCAGTAACGATTTCATTTTTGATGCTTAAATTTTCAATAAAACAATTTGATAAAAACTCTAGCATGATGTGAAAAAAAATAGTTCAATGCCGTCACCCCTTCTCCCCACACAAAATTTCTTGAAATCAAAAAGAAATCTCTTTCAACTAGAGTATTGCATGATAGGGCTTTACTTTCAAACGTAGTATTGTTATGTTTTATTATTAGAATAATAAAGCAAAATTGAAAGATTAAATATCAAGATCATTATCATTTATATTTTTCCAAGAAAATTAACAAATAATAAAGTTGTGAAAATGTGGTTTGGTGAATGTTTTTACAGTGCATTTCGAATTGAAAGAAAAGATTTCCGGATTCTACACTGTTACGCTTTATTATTCGTGACGTTTCGGTCTCCGCTCAAACTGATCGACAATTACAAAGACAATTATTATTTAGAAAAGGGGGGTTAATTGAATGTGGAAAAGGTAATTAATTGTGAAAATGTGTCATTTTTTGTGGGAGGCGAAGAAGGGACGACGATTTTGCATATTCACGAACTTGGCGTAACTAAATAAACTGAGGGCAGAATTGAAAGTAAAGTGCCCTCACTGATTCAGAATAGAGATCACTATAAGCAAAGCACCTGTTAATCATCTTCCATTATTTCAATTTGTTTCACTCATTCTTCTTTATATCTGGAACATTTAGAATGACTTATTATTATATCTTCAATTTCTTAGTTTCAGAATTTTGAAACTTCTCGTCCGGAACAATAATAAGTTTGGCTTAAGTTGCAGTTTATCTCTTGGGGATTTGTGCTGCTGAAAACAAAATTAATAAGTCATCGTCAATGATCCATTTGCGGATTCTGGACTTTTTTGATTCAATTCAAATTTTAGCTCAGGATGAGTTTCTTATAGTGTTTTTTTGCTAGCTGGGACTTTTTTCAGTTGATAGCTTTTCAGGTTAAAGGGCAATAGCTTTGTTGTAGCCTACGACTCAGGTTTAAAAAATGTAAAACCTAAAGCCATTTTATGAATCTTTATGCTTAGACTGTGTCGATTGATTATTCCAGGAAATACGATACAAAGAGTCATAACTTTCAATACGAGCTAGAATTGTAGAAATTTCAATATTATGTCGGGGACTTATGACCCAAATGGTCGATTTAGTTCCGAGTTCCCAGGGGTGGGATCCCAAGATTTTTTATCGCAACTCTTGTGTGGAGAAAGGGTCCCTCCGATAACTTTTTGCTGATTTTTACATAACTACATAAATAATGTTGTTGTTTGCACAGGACATATTCTCCTCAAGTATTGTTGAGCTAAGCTGAACGTTCAGATCTTCTGAGACGACAGCAACATCAACTCGTGAAATACTCTCGAAGACGGCACACAGTTGGCTATTTCAATGACGCAAAAATTCAAATTATTATTTCAAAATCTCAAAACCGAATATTTGTGTTACATATTGAATGTAGCCAATTACACTGGACAGCAAAGAATGGAATGAACTCAGCCATTGAAAGACATCATCGGTGCACACAAAGAGCACCTCAAGAAAACGTCAGTCTGAAACCGTATCTAAATAAATGTGGTAAACCAGTTTTCTTTAAATTAAATATAACAGTCTGAACGTCCTTCCGTCCGCGAGCTCTTGAGGCAGAGAACGCATTCAGGTAAAGAGTTCAAATTTTACACACATCATTTTGAGATGGAAAAAAAAATTAACCGATTACCTTTACTCCTTTTACCACCTCCTACACAATATGACAAAATTTCACAACTTTATATTAAATCGACTTTCTTTGAAAGTATATAAGCTACGGATCTTAATTTGAAACATAGTATCGTAATTACAATCCTCCAATTCCTTCTCCCATTCAAATATAATACATTTCTCAGTAGCTATCGAATTTCATCAAATGTAAAACATTTTAATAGCAACTGTGTTATGATGTGCAAAAGTAAGTTTATTGTCGTCACTCACTCTACCACGCCCCATGCAAAATAAAGTAATTTCTTAAGGTCATAAAAATCTATTTCGTCTAATAGTTTTTTTTTGTAATTTTCAGACTATCAATCAATGCTAGATGGTTTGAGTATTGTCATAATAATAAACCAATATTTGGGAAAATATTTTGCTGTATTTAATAGCGAAGTTCAACTATTTATGTTAGCTACCAAAACTGATATTCAAGGAACTACATTCCATGGTACAAAGGATCTCTCCGGTTCTTCCTTAGTCTGGAAATAAAAAAAAATGTACTCTGTATTAATAAAATATTTTTCAATATTATAATTGCCATTTTTGTAAATTGATCTTCACAAGCCATTCGAATGCGTGCTGCTGTCGCTGGTGATTCTAAATTAAAGTTTGGATCAAAATTGCGTTCTTTCCGAGCAAACTCAATAGCGTTCTTGATAGCAAAGAAAACGGCTGATGCCAAGAATAGTGGTGGTTCGCCAATGGCCTGAAAATAGTGCAAATATCATCAAACATAGAATTGAAATTTTTCGTACACAATAAAGTAAACAAAGTAACATTTATCCCAATCGGTACGATTATTCCTAACTTACCTTCGAAGCATATACAGCTCTCGAATTTGATGCACCAGTTAACAAGCTGACATTAAATTCCGCTGGAATATCAGCAAAACCTGGCAATTTATAAACTCCTGGTCCACGCGAAAACATAGTGCCATTGGGCGAATAGACCATCTCCTCTAACGTGAATAAACCATATCCTTGCATGTAAGCTCCTTCGATTTGTCCAATATCGATAGCAGGATTCAAGCTGCTTCCAACATCCATAACAATATCTGTTCGAAGAACTTGATGATCACCGGTCAAACAATCGATTTCGACCACCGAACATCCAACTCCGTTCGTGAAATATGAGAAAGGATTACCGGTATTGGTTTCAAGATCATATCCGATATTTGGTGTTGCATAATATCCAGTTGTAGATAAACTAATACGACTGAAATAAGCTTTTTGAATCCAACTTTTCCAATCGCCTTCCGGATTCTGATCCTTGATAGACTTAAGACGTTCATTTAAAATTAGACAAGCGTTCATCACTGCCATTCCGTTAATATCGGAGCTAACACTAGCTGCCGTGGATGACGTGTTTGGAACTTTATCGGTAGATGTTTCTGAAATGTGAATTTTCTCGGGTGGAATTTGAAGAGTGCGCGCAGCTACTTGGATCATTTTCGTATGCAGGCCTTGTCCCATTTCTACACCACCATGTGATAATAGCACAGATCCGTCGTAATAAATGTGCACTAATGCGCCAGCTTGATTCAAATAAGGAGGTGTGAATGAGATCGCGAATTTCGTTGGAACAATGGAAATTCCACGTTTCCTCCAGAGGTGAGTTTTGTTAAACTCTTCAATGTTCTTTCGCTGCGTGTGAAAGTCTGACTGCTGTAAACATGCATCCCAGCATCTGCAATTAATAAAACATTGTGGTACATTTCATCACCCATCATATTTATATATAAAATCATAGCGACAACCTATCTAGAATACACTATTCTCCAACCCATGCCCACCCTTGAAGCGATACTAGAATCAGGAGAACCAAACTCACCTGATTAAATTTGAATTCTCAATGACTTGAGTATAGTGCGTTTTGTCACCTTCCTTATACAAATTTCTCTTAATTACATCAACATAGTCTATTCCAGTGATACGGGCAACATCTCTGATGATATGCTCTGCGGCAAACATTGCTTGAGGGCTACCGAACCCACGGAAAGCTGTATTGGATGGAAGATTTGTCCGACATACCCAACCGGTAACACGGCAATTAGGTATAAAGTAGCTGTTCTCATAATGAAACATTGCTCGTTCCAGGACCTGTAATTTTCAAAATACCATTGAAGCTATCAACACATCTAACAACATACCGGAAACGATAAATCCATCGAATAGCCAGCGTTATTATAATATTCAATATCACATCCTGTTAACATTCCATCCTCGGTGCAAGCTACTTTATATTTGAATAAGAATGGATGCCGTGTTCCCGTCATCATCATATCCTCATCGCGATCAAGCATCAATCGCACAGGTCTCTTTAATTTGTAGGCAGCAAAAGCTGCAGGAACAGCTACAAGGAAACTTCGAGATTCCTTTCCACCAAAACCACCACCCAATCTTTTCACTCTGGCAGTGATCATGGAGGAGGGAATATCAAGGACATGAGCAACAAGTTTCTGAATTTCTGACGGATGCTGGGACGAGCAGAAGATCTCCAATTCACCTGTGTCTCGCGGAACGGCCAAGGCAGCGTGTGTCTCCAGATAAAAATGTTCCTGGCCACCCATTCGACATGTGTTTTCAACAATGAAATCAGCATTGGCGAATGCTTCATCGACATTTCCTCTACAAATGGTTGTAGGAGAACCAGCAAAATATGATTCATGCTTAATCGCGTCTTCTATTGTCACTATGACCGGTGAAATCTCTTCGTAAACAACTTTAACTTTGCGCGCAGCTTCCTGCGCTATAGCCTGGTTTTCGGCTGCTATAGCTGCAATAGTCTGTCCTTGCGAAAATACAGTCTCCTTGATGAATAGCTCTTCATCTTGGATTACGCTACCAATTGTATTTTCATGTACTCCAATATCGTTGCCTGAGAAAAATGCATGGACACCTGGCATTTTCAGGGCATCCGAAGCGTCGATTGAAATGATCTTTGCATGAGCCTTCGTGCTTAGTACCAGCCCCAGATATAGCTCGTTCTCATACCGTGGCATATCATCACAGTAGACCGCCTCACCCGTGGCTTGCTTGTACGCAGAAGCGTGAACTTTAGCGAATCCGACTGGGTCACCTTCAAACTGAGCATCTAAACGCTTCTCATAAAGTTGGCTACTTTTTGGTATCTGCGTATGGAACAGGTCTGCACCGCTCTTTTCTGCTGCTCGGATCAGATTATTTAATGACGGCAGCCTTTCCTCTAGTTTTTGGCTAATAGCCAAATAGGCTTTGAAGAATAAACTAACGGTCAAGGATCTTCGATAAGTAATCATTCCTCCTGGAGCGCTTGCTGATAGCGGAAGTTCATCAAGAAGCTCCTGTGTTACACACTCAACTAGCTTCTCATTCCAAGTCATTCCTTTTATCAGCTCGCTTGTCTTATGAGCCATCACCGTGATGGGTGCCATTCCTCCAAACGCCATTGAACTTTCTTCTAAGATATTACTATCATCCTTAAATCGGAAGTCGAAAGCGGCATTTACGATCGCTATGTCATCGTCTCTTCGTTTGGCTTGCTTATAGGCTAACACGTATTGATTTCGATCGGTTTTCGGTAGGAAAATAGAAACTAACAGTTCATCAGGTTCAACTATATTCCGACGATATCCTGTGAAGAATCCTTTTCCCATATGTACTTTTCGAGTTCCGCGTTTAGCACTCGCTACTTCCAATCTGTAATAAAATTTTTTAAATAAAAACTGATATTTCTCAAAAAAAAAATTAATAAAATAAGGAAACGCTTGATGTTTCCCACAATTAGGATCATTTTTAAAATGTGTTGTCTCAACCATTGAATCTCAAGACCACAGAAATGAGATTGAATAATCAACTTTATGTAATCATTCAAATCTGCATAAGAACTACGAGTAGATATAATTCAGTCCGGACATAAATTGTGACCATAAGGTATCGAGAATTTGTAATTAAAACGATGAGAAATGATATTTCAAAAAAATTTTTTTTTTTGTAAGTAGGTAGGACTGTCCTTAATTATAATCTTAAAAATTACACCGGTCTGTTAATCAGTTTGCTTGCAGCAGTTGATTGAATCGGTACACCTCATTAGTTCACGGCGATTTTTGCAATGAATAAAAAAATGGAACAAAGAGTTTGTCTCAAATTTTGTGTTTCCAACCGAATTTCCAGTGCAGAATCGTTGCATATGTTGGAAAAGGCTTACGGTGACTCAGTAATATCAAAAACGCGAGTATACGAGTGGTACAATACCTTTAAGGGCGGTCGAGAGATCCTTGAAGATATGCCTCGTTCTGGACGACCTTCGACCTCTTCAACTGATGAAAACATTCAAAAAGTGATGAAAATGGTGCTCGAAAATCGTCATACCAGTGTTAGGAAGATAGCAGGAGAGCTCGACATCTCTTGCGAGTACGTTCGTTCAATTTTGGTGGATACTTTGACCATGAGCAGCCCTGCTCTAGAACCCCCTTCATTTACTCTTCCTTATAAACTCTAACCTGCATATTGACTTTACACGCAACCTCAGCTTGTCCCAAGAATAATAAAACTGCGCCCACTTGTTGTCTGATTTTTTTATGCTCTAGATGAAATCTGAGAGTATATTTTATTTGCCTAATCGTTTGTACCGCTAAGAAATAATGCTCGCACAGAGTCGCCAAGGGTACAGAAATATTTCTTGTCGCTCTAAAACCACGAATCCGACTGACCGTCTGTCTACAACTTAAGTCTTGAACGCCTTAATCTATCGTGTTAAAATTTGTTTTATGTCATTTTTAGCAAAAAATGAACTTTAGGCTCGTGGATAGGCTATATCCCCCCACTCCTTGTACCCCATCCCATACAAATTTCGAAATTTAAAGAAATAGAATTTTCTCGGAAACTAGTTAAGTTATTGTCTATAAATATCATTAACGTAAGAAAATATTGAACCGATCCCATTACTTCTTCTACCCTCTCCCTCTAAACACAGAAATACACTGTTTTACTTTATTAAATTGTGATAGACACAGACAAAAAATTTGCTACCCTGAAATTTAATTTTTTCGCGTTGCATGACTAATAGCATAAAAATGCAAACAAAAAAATCCCCCCCGCCGTACGCCGTCTGCCGTACATATGGACCCATATCTCCGACTCCGTTAAAGGTAGAATGTTCGTTTTTGGGCAAATTGTTGATTGGGTAAGTGAGCTCCAATTTCTTGGGAATGTTAGGTGGAAGGGGGAGGCGAGAGGAGAGAAAGTGTCAACAACTACATTTGCTAATATCTCCACCAGGAATGCAGATAGGTAGCTGAAAATAAGCAGAAATATAGAGAGGGTTGTGAGAAAAACTACAAAACCAATTTAATTTGTTTTATTCATTGGCGTCCGGAAAGGTGGGGGGGGGGGGGCTAAAAACAAATTGTCGGCCGAATTGTTTTTTCAAATGATTATATCTTCAAAGTTACTTATCACGAAAAATTCATATTTAGGGACCATTAAGGCGGCATATAGCTGCACCACAATCAGCTTAGAGAGATGCTAATTATTGCAAGGGGGAGGGTCAGGGGCGGTGCAAGGAAAAACACTTAAAAATGAATATCTCAACTATCTCTTAAGCTATGTAATTCAAACTCAAAACATATATTAACTTGTACTAGCGAAATCCGAAAAAAATATAACGTGTGAAATAATAGTAGTGGGGAAAAATGGGGAGCATTTTAAAAATTGCGCACTTTTCTAAATTTCAAATCGTTATATCTCAAAATTGAGTACAGATATTAAATCGAAAATTTGTTAGATTGTAGAAATAAATAATTATTAATTTTGGTAAAAATGTTGAGTTGGGTGGTGTAAGGGGGAGGGGGGGGAGGTGCTAAGCAGAATGTCCAAAATTTTAAGTAATTTTTTTAGGGCTCTGGTGAAAGATAAAAGGTTTAAATTTTGCATCTATATCTATTTGATAAAAAAATCATAATTTGTTCCACAATTTTTATAAACCCACCCCCCCCTCCCGTCTAACGTGCACAAGGTGTTTCATGTGCATTGAAAAAAAAACAAATAAACTGCAAATTTTTGAATGAAATTTTAAGGCAGGAACTTGAAAATTTGCAAAATGTATTTAAAAAAAATCCTTAAATATATGAAATATTTATTGATCGAATACCTTTAAGAGTTCTACCCCTTCCCATACAAAAGTATGATTTCGACCATTATTAAGAAATGAATTATCACCTAACTATTTAAAGCTATCAATTTGAAATTTCGCACAAAACTTACAAAAATAGTTGAAATGAAATTACGTTAAAAGTTTTGAAACCTCGCTTGGCCTTCTACCCCACCCATACAAAACTATGATTTCGACCAATTTCATTAAATCAACTAATAACCAACAAATCAAACGCTATGAACTTAGAATATTGTACAAGCACCTTACAAGAGAAATAAAATAAAATTGCATCACAAATTTTACGATTCCCTCACCCGCTCTACCCCCTTCCATACAAATGTTGGGTTTCGTGAATGTAGGATACACTGAATTTTACGAAAATTCTATGCAACTTCGTCTATGAAACTGACTTTCTATACAGAGAATATTGGTTGTGATTCAAGCAATCAATTAAAAAGCTATTAACATCCACCAACCCTTACTATCTATCATCCCTCATAAAAACCCAAACTTGCATAAACGAATGAAATATTGTTAAATTGACAACATCCCTGCCCAAGAACTCCCTTTCACTTAGCCTTCCCTAACCACTCTAACCCCATATATTGGATTTCCACGCATCTGTAACTTGTCCCAAGAATAATAAAGTTTCGCCCGACTTGTTGGCAGTTTATTTTTAAATAGTTACATTGTCACTGAATCTAAACATTACTAATAAGGCATAGCACTCCTATTTAAATTTGTAGTAATTCCAAAATAGCTAGAGTGTAGACTAGTAGGTGGCGTGTTGGTTTAAAATTTGAAGGTCGTGAGTTCAAATCCCGATCGATTCATAATTCCAGTACACTGCCTGCCTGGGTATACCTTGGTTACCTCAATCTACGAAAAATGAGAAAATTGAAGGTAGAGGGTTATGCGAAGGTCTTACAATCCTGTCACAATAAATAATGAAAAATGTTAAGGAACCTGAAGGCCAGGAGGCCAAGGCCCGATTCGCGCTGTACTGCTATTATAGAAGTAGAAGGAGTAATTCAAACAGAACTATGGAAAAAAAAAACTAAATGTTAATTTAAGTACTTACTCAATTCCAGCCACAGTGAAAATAGGATTCAAGTCAGAAATCGGACTTCCGGTCATGATGTTTCCACCCACTGATGCAACATTTCGAATCTGTTTCCCAGCGAAATAATGCAACATATCGACAATAGCTTGATAAAGTCTGGTTTCGTGTTCCGGAAGTGTTTCTATGCATTCCCGAAGTATTTTCTCCATTTCAGTCAACGAAACAGATGCTCCAATTTTGATTCCATTACCGGTGACTTCGTGCTGCGTCAACTCTTCAACTTGGCCCGGTTGCACAAGAACTGAATACAGAAAATGCTTGAACTTCACCTCAACACCAACCTCAGTATTTCCAACGATAATTTTGGCATCATTGTACCGATCTTTAATTGCTAAAATTTCCTTTAATGTTGTTGGACGATGCCACGTAACTCGTGGTCCTTTAAACGACAACGAGCTTCTGTCTAGAGAATCCGATAGTGAAATCTCTGGTGGGAAAATAGGTTCTTGACTTGGATGGTACGGTTGAAATTCACTTGGTTCAAACAGTTTTGTTTCCAATGCATTACCATTGCAACCATTGCCATTAATTTTGCAACAATTTTCACCCATGGCACAAGCATACTCCTTGGTGAAAGTTCGGTATCCTTCGATAATTGGTCGATAGCCAGTGCATCGACATAAATTTCCTTGGAAGGCGATTTCCATTTCCTTCATTGACGGAATTGGTGAGCTTCGTAGAAGAGCGTACATGGACATTACGATCCCTGGCGTACAGAATCCACATTGCGAGCCGTGGGACTTAGCAATACGCTCTTGAACTGGATGCAGACGTGTACTGGTGCTCCCGATGCCCTCGACAGTGACAACTGCTGCACCATGAACTGCACAAACCGGAGTTAAACAGGCATTAACTGCGAGATGTTGCACAACTTTCGTTTTTCTGTCGATTCGTGATATCATCACGGTACATGCACCGCAGCCGCCTTCGCCGCAACCTAACTTCGTTCCGCATAATCGAAGCTTCTCGCGAAGATACGTAAGTAATGTGCATTCAGGATCAGGATTTTCATCTATAACCTGAAATGTTAAAGAAAATTCAGGATAATTCACATGTGAATTAATATCTGAGTCGTTGGTGATAAGACGGATTCAAGTGTTTTCGAATAATATGAGTATTACCAAAGACTATGAGTAAAATAAGATATCCCAAACCTATGGAAAAGACTCTAACCAATTTTACTGCGTTGAGAGCGACGAAAAGATTTTGAACACCCATAGCGACGGCCGCCGATTGAATCGATTGGCTCTTGGATATGGGCACGCGGGTAGTAGCCAATGAGCGGGGATCATGTGTTTTGGGTTTTTAAAGCCTGAATTGCAAAATTTTGTATAATAGAAGAAAAGCACAAGCAGGATTATGTAAAATCACCCACATACGCCCGACCCTGCATATTTGGACACAAAAATGATTAAATTTCGCCTAGACTGTTGGCAGTTTTATTTAATAGCAATGACCTTTTAAATGGCCTACGTTTTTATGCTCAACTTGAAATTTTACCTTTTATAACGCAAAGAAATATGACTCAAAAAACTTGAGTGACCATCGGTTGGTCTGTCCGTCTGCCTACAGCAAAACTCTCAAAGGCTTTAAGCTATCGTGCTAAAATTTTGTGACATCTTAAGCTAAAAATAAAATTTAAGTTCGTGATCAGGCCACATCCTCCACTCTGTCTCCCCCATGCCCAAGGACGATATATGAAATGGTGTGCTTGATAGGCTGTCTATTGTGGGAATACTTTCTGATTCGGAAATATTCGAAAATTGTTTCCAAGCTTAACTTTGCTTCAAACTTTTACAAAAAAATACCGTAATTTGTATTCTCTCCTGGTTGCTAATATTCAGTCAGCAATTAAATAATTTTCAGTAGAATAGAGTTTGCTTTTTTAGTTCAGAAATCTTTATTTTTTCGATCTTTATTAGTTTTTGGTTCATGCCTAAGCTAATCACTTTAGCAACGGACAATTGAACGCGGAACAGAGATAGTTACCTTGGGTTTAAGTATGCCAAACAAGGATAGCGAAACAATTCTTTCGCAAATTTGGCAATTATTTCGGATAATCTAACGCGGGACAGAGTTAGTTGCAATAGGGTTAAGTGTGCCAAACAAGATAGCGAAACGATTTTTTTTTCGAAAAATGTCGATCATTTCGCTAGTAAGGGAGGGAAATACTTTCATTCCCATTTTCTTACACGGCAAAACATGCTCATAGTCACTCCCTGTTATATATCCTCCTTGCCCATGCCATACAAATTCCATAAAATTTTGATGTCAATAAATTGATTTTTATATAAATATCGATCCGATCGCCTGACTCATTCTACCATCCTCCCATACGAATGCACAATTTCGAAAAAGCATTTCTTCGATTTTCCTTGAAATCAGGAAAACTAAAACGACAAATTTATGCCAGAATTATTTTTATTTTAAATGCAATTAATCTTGAAAAAATTATCAACTTCGCCCCACTTCCGCCTCCCTCAAAAAATTCATGAAATTTTAAATTTCAATTAAATTATTTTATTAGGAAAGGTGGACACTTAAAATTTTGCCAGAATTTGTTTTCAGGAATTGTAATAAATGTAGAAAAATTTGTCAACTTCACCTCAATCTTTTTTCCTCCTCCCATACGAATGCATAATTTTGGTTTGTGCATTGTATTGATTTCCATTAAATCCATTTTCGCCAATTGAATCATCCCCGTTCTCTTGGTTTTCCGACTGACCTTTCTCCGTCCGCCTTTCCTTTTTGTATATGTTTGATATTTTTGGTATTTTTCTGTCCTCTTTTCGCTGTGCGTGACCAGCCCACTGTAGCTTTCGCAGTTTGCTGAGAGTAGAAGTTTCTGGCTTCTCAAAAATGATATACAATTCCTGATTGCGTCGAATTCTCCATTCGCCTTGTTCGGAGGATTCGTCGTAATATTTCGAAGGCATTAACCATTTTACTTTATTATTCTAATAATAATAGTATTGTGATCGACACAGAAAAAAAAATTTCCTACCCTGAAATTTTGTTTTTTCGCGTTTCAGGACTAAATTAGCGTAAAAATGCAAAAAAATATCCGTTCTTTCGTACGCCGTCCGCCGTACATATGGATTCATATCTCAGCGACCGGTTAAGGTAGAATGTTCGGGTGGATTGTTGACTGGGTAAGTGAGCTCAATTTTCTAAATTTTTGGGGAATGTCAGGTGCAAAGAGGAGGTGGTAAAGGAAAAGAGTCAACACTTGCTTATATCTCTACGAATGCAGATACGAAGCTGGAAATCAACGTAGGTATAGAGAAGGCTGTTGGAAAAAACTCTGAAAATAATTTAATTTCCTTATCCATTGGGGTCCGAAAAAAGGGACGAAGTACTTAACACAAAAAATTCTTATTTTAGGACATATATGTCCACTATAATCAACTAAAAGGAAGACTAATAGATCGTCAGGAGGGGTGCGAAGAAAAGCACTTAAGAATTAATATCTCGACTATCTCATAAGCTATGTAATTGAAACTTGACAGATATATGAAGCTATACTAGCGAAATACGAACAAATATAAAAATTGGTCATAATAGTAGTGGCGGGAAAAGAGAAGCATTTAAAAAATGGTGCACTTTTCAAAATTTCAAACCGTTACATCTCAATACATATATTAAGTTGAAATTTTGTCAAATTGTAGAGCTACATGATCTATAATTTTCGCAAAATTTTTAAGATGGAGGAACGAGGTGGTGGGCCAAAATATCGAAAATTTTCACTAATCTTTTAGGGCTTTGTTAAATGATACAAAGTTAAATTCTTGCACATGCATACATCCATTTGATATATGGTATATAAAGAAATAATATTAATTTGAACCAGAAGGGGCCCTAACCCGCACTGGGTATTTGACGTATATGGAAAAAAACACTAAAACTCTAATTTTTTGAGTTGAATTCTAAGCTATAAACTTGAAAGTTTGTAAAACTCTTGAAAAAAATGCTTAAAATTTTAAGGTATTAGCTGGTCGAATACGTTCAATACTTCTACCCCCTCCGATACAAAGTATTTTCTCGACCATTTTTAAGAAATCAAAAAAAAGGCTATCAATTTGAAATTTTTAAGAATATTTCAGATAAAAATGCATCCAAAGTTTTGAAATCCCCCTGCCTTCTACCCCCTCCCATGCAAAAGTACGATTTCAGCAACTTAGCAAGACTGCATCACAAGTTTTGTCATTTCCTCACCTCCTCTACCCCCTCCCATACAAATGTATGGTTTTAAGAATATCAAATACACTGAGAATTCCATAGAATTTGCTTCGTCTATAAATCTACATAGCATTCTACACAGCAAATTTAGAACGTGATTCGAGCAATCAATTTAAAAATTATTGATATGTAACCATCCTTTCTGTCGCAAGCCCCCCTTCAGCTATTCATCATAATCGAAGTTTAGTGTTAAATAATTGGTAGCAGTTCTACCACATAACCCTCATTCACATAGTCTTCCCTATAACCTGCATTTTGACTTCCCACATATCCTCAACTTGTTCCAAGAATAATAAAGTTGTTTTTTCTGATGCCTGCATTAACGTCCACGTTTCACTGCCATAGTAAAGCACAGGTCTTGTTATGGTTTTGTAGATTCGCAGCTTAGTTTTTCAATGCACGTATTCACATTTTATTATTGGAAGTACCGAGTAGTATATCCTGTTTGCTACCATTATGCGTCTTCTGATTTCATTGCCACTTTTGGAGAGATCGGCTCCTAGATATATGATGTTTTCCACGTTTTCTATGTTATAACCTGTTATCGTTAGATTTTGTAGCGTATTTATTTATTTTATTTTATTTGTTCCAAAATTCATCAAAACAATGATTACTTACAAAATATTCTTACAAAAAAGTACGTAAAAAATATATCATACGAGTATCCAATTCAACACAATTAATAATCACAAATTAATTGTCGCATAAAGCTGACTTTAACTACATGCTAGTTAAATTATAGTCAATTCGGTAGTAATTATTGTTGAAAATACGTGAAAGAGATGCGATTGGTTCGTTTTGTCCGTAGTTGGTGCGATGATAAAAAATGTGGAGTGGCACATAGTTTCTCAAGGATCGACGTAGAATACTAAAAGTTATGGCTTCGAGCAAATATGGGGAATCAGCCCTAAGGATAATCCGTCTATTTTCAAGCGACTCTAGAGAAAAGAGTTTTAAATGCTGTTCGTAAGGAGGAAAACGCAACGTATCAGACCAAGGAAGGTCCCTTAGATCGAACCTTAAGAACCTTCGCTGTACAGACTCAATCCTACTCTAATGTTCCTCATAATACGGAGCCCACACCTGACAGGCATACTCAAGAATATAGCGTACAAAAGCACAGTATAAGGTCATAGTTATATAAGGATCATTGAAGTCGTTGCACCATGTTTTAACGAAACCCCAAACGGAGTTGGCCTTACTGATTATGTAGTCAGTATGATCGTCAAACGTAAATGCGGAAATAAAATATACACCGAGATCCAGTACCTTGTCTGTCTGCTGTATTGTGCTACCGTCTAAGACATAATCGAAATGTATGGGAGATTTTGTCCTAAAGAATGAAACGCTTGCACATTTACTAATATTCAAAGGCATCTAGTTTAAAGTACACCAGTCAAAAAATCACTTTGAAGCAGTGCGCAATCATTCTGATTCGAAATATCGCGATACAATTTATACAATTTATATAATAGAGCAAAATTTTCGAGTAAAAATAATCGAACTCACGTCGTTAATAAATAACAGTGATCCTAGATGGCTTCCCTGTGGCACACCAGATGTGTTGGCTACAGCAGAGGAATAAACTCCTCGAAAAATCACTTTTTGGGTACAATTAGATAGGTAAGATCTGATCCAATCTATGAAAGTAAAAGGAAATTCAAGTGCGTATAGCTTGTAAGCAAGAATAGTATAGTCAACTTCATCAAAAGCTTTGGTAAAGTCGGCATCTATGCAGTCAATCTGCTTACCGCTTTCAATCACTGGAATAGTGAAATTGGGAAATTCCATTAGATTTGTTGTGGTCGACATACCTTTGGTAAACCCTTGGTGGGCTGGACTAATGATTGATTTACAATGAAAATCCATTATATCACAAACAACAGCCTCGAACAACTTAGGAATACAAGAAAGATTAGCAATAGGACGATAGTTACACACATCAATTCCTTTACCTTTCTTAAGAAATGGTCTGATAGTGGAGTATTTCCACAAACTAGGGAATATCCCCGATCTGAGAGAAGCGTTAAATACATGGCATAAAGGCAGAACCAGAAAGATACTACAACGCTTTAATACGGCAACAGGGATGCCGTCTGGACCTCTAGAAAAACTATCCATAATGCTTGAAATAAACTTTAAAATAGTCGCTTTCTCAATATGAAGATCTTTTATCTCTAATGAGGTAGAAGGAAATTTCGATATGTGATGGAAATCCTCATGACTAATAATACGATTTGAAGTAGTGAAAGCAGCACGGAAATGGCCAGCAAAAAAGTTGCTTATAACTAAGGGGTCATCACTGACTACACCGTCGAAGGACATAGAAGCGGGATAACCGTCAGTGTGCCTTTCGGAATTCACAAAATTCCAGAATTGCTTAGGCTTATCCTTGATTGATCGCTTGATTTTACTGACATAATTATAATCCGCCGCAGTAGACTGACTAGCGAACAAATCAGCTCAGAGTAAAAAACGTAGTCCGCATCGGTTCTCGAGAGACAGTACAACTTCCATGGTTTAATTTTTAAATTTTTCAAATGAGTCAAATTGTCATCGAATCATTGAAATCGTTTTACCTGCTTCTCGTGGGTGACCGGTACACACCGTGTAAAGCAAGTAAGACCCATATTGTAAAAATTTGAAGTGGCTATCTCGGCATCTTGTTCTTTAAGAAAGCGCGACCAATCGCACGATAATATGCCCTGGTTCAAAACAGTAAAATAAGCTTTATTAAAATTAAATTGATATGATACTTCATTAGCAACGTTACTTTTTGCACTTGAATCGAAATGAAAAATTGCGTGAAGCGCAGGATGAAGTGTGGATTCTGGCAATTAGGTCTAAGTACGTTCCAAAACTGTTGGCTATATGATTGGACTGAAATAAACTTGTCGATAGCATGCAGTCCAAAAAATGTTGGGCTTGCCGAGAAGCCTTTCCAGTGAAAAAGATGGCATCATGCAATCGTCATCTTCGGAGCGAAACCATGTCTTCGTGATTGCAACATAACTTTCGTTTTGTTTTCGTTTATGCGTATCCCTATTTCTCGTGCTGCCGCGTCAAGATTAATGAAAACTTCCTTGGCGCTAAGTTGTAAGCCCGCCATTATGTTTATGTCGTCTGCACTCCATGCAAGTAGAAGACACACTATATCAGAGTCTGGCAAATATGTCACAATCGACACTTGCAAATTCACCTTCCCCAATTCAATATTCGTGGAGTCGTGAGTTCAGTGGTTTCTTTTGCTAATTTCACCCACCCTAAGGTATATTGTTCCTTCAAAATTTTTGTTTGCGACTTTTTAGTAAATTATTAAAAATTGCGCACAGTTCTTGATGTTAAGAACGTACCAAAAAAATGATTGAAAATTTTTTAAATTTCGCTTCAACCTAACTAAGATAAAGCGTCTCTAGTGTTCCATGAGGTAACTATAAACTGCGTAAGCTACTATCTGCGATGATTTAAACAGTAGTGTCCCTCTGGTCTCAAATACATAGCAGTTTTCTTACGACCTATTCCAAGGCCACACCAAAAAGTATGTAAGTGTAACTACCGAGTAGGTATAAATATAAACATAATTATCACTTATTCGTAACACATTATGCTTTCATTGATAAGTCATATCAAGTTTTATTCTTATGTATACAAGTTTTCGGCACATGATGATAACCCACTCGAGCAAAAAACTCATTATCAATGTGACTAATTTACTCTTCAATCTTTCGTTGTAATTTTTAGATTTACGAGTACATATATGCATATGTGCCATCTGATTTATATTAAATGTATGCGCAATAATTATCCATAGTTACCGGTATCTTCACTAGATATTACGGTAGATCAAATCGGCTTGAGGTTTTCTTTCACTCAAATAAAAATATCGAGCTGATTCGTGTATGTACATGTAGATGTATGTAGATCACTGAATGTGTTAAATTTTACCAAGTTTTTTATAATTTTTAATGATATCGTCCACTACATGCCGTCCAACTATTTAGTTTCCAATCTTCCGAACTTTGAAGTTTGTATAAATTTGGGTATTAGTAACAAGGGCATACTGCCCGGTGATAAAGCCAGTTTTTCAACTCAAGCGTGAAATTAAAATTATTTGAAATTATAATATTTTGACTTTAGTCAAATCGTAAGAAAAAATTCCGGCCGGGAATCGAACCCGGGGCTGCCCGCGTTGTAAACGAGTTATTCCACTAAACTACCGATACCGACGAAATTATCTCTCCAAAGCTTAGTCACCTACTGCACTTGACTTCGAATGTATGCACAGTTTTTGGTTATTATTATGACTTCAAAAGTTTATACTCAATAGGTGAAGTATTTTAGCAAAACACGCAATACCCCATAGTGAAACATTTGTTGATAAAATCTTATTTTTTTTAAGGATGCTCTAACTTGAACTTTTATCTACGTTTCAAAGTTACCTTTTTGCCATTGACAAAAAATATTAATGGGTGTTTATTAGTTTCAACTGCGTCTACATCACACGAACTTTTCTCATTTATCTCGTTTTTTATCATTTTAAAGAAAAAAAAGTAAATAAGTTTTAGAGATATTTTAAAATTAACTAATGCAGAATAATGCTCCGTTTTTTAATTCCAATCCGGCTCAATTTCGCGTATGAATAAGCTGGTTGCTGCCAATCGACTGAATTAACTTTCAATAATAATCTTGGTTTATTTCTTAGCGTGTACGTTTACCGAAGTGAAAAAGCGCTCTTAACATCAAAACAAAGTCAGATTAACATACGAAAAACGAGATTCTCATAAATGCTAGTGGCGGTGGGTTATTACTGGCGGAAAATGAATGAATTTAATTATTTTAATAATATAGCATTGTGATCGACGCAGAAAAATAAACTGTCAACAAGTCGGGCGCAACTTTATTATTCTTTAAAATTTAAAGAACTTTAACTCGTGTTTAACTGAATCACCTAGATCTAGGCAATATAATAGTTAAAGAACTATAGTAAATTTTTTTCATGTATCTCCATTTCATTCTTGTAACAAACGCCTAAGATTTACTAAAATTTAATTGAAGACTAAACTAAAATAAAATTAAAAGCTAGATAAATGTAATATCTTATAAATTTCAAACTTAAGTTAGTAATTTTCGCATTTGCATATTCGAATTTAACGCAGCGTTTGATGGTTTAGTTATAAAGCTGATTTAGTATTAAGCAATCCAATGCAAATTGTTTATTATTGTCAATTTTTTTTGTTTCCTTCGCCTTTTCCTTTTATACTCTACATGAAATCTGAGAGTATATTGTGTTTGCCTTACCGTTTGTAACGCTAAGAAATAATGCTCGCACAGAGTCGCCAAGGGTACAGAAATATTTGTTGTCGCTCAAAAATCTCGATTCCGAGTAACCGTCTGTCCGTCTGTCCGTCTGTCCGTCTGTCCGTCTGTCCGTCTGTCCGTCTGCCTATATTGGGCCTTACGCCCAATCATAATTCTGTTGGTTTTTTTTAATTTGATGACGTAAAGTTCACACAAACGACGAAAGTCATTGCTTAATCTTTTGTAAGTTTTCCAAATTACTTTTTGTCTCATTTCTAAAAGTTCTATATTGGAAATTTTTTGAATAATTTGGTTAAATAAAGAAAAATCTATCGATCTATCTATCTAATAAATCGTTTTTCTTGGAAAGTATAAAAACTACGGATCTGCAATTTGAATCATACTATCGTAATTCCATGGTGTCTTCAGTTATTTCAGAAAAATCGCTGAAATCCTGCAATTCCTTCTACTATTCAAACAGCACAAATTTGCGATAAACAATACTTTTCTCAGTACTTATCGAATTTCATCAAATGTAAAACATTTTGATAGCAACTGTATTATCGTGTGCAAAAGTGAGCTTATTGTCGTCACTCTACCACGCCCCATGCAAAATAAAATAATTTCTTAAAGTCACAAAAATCTATATTTCGTTTAATAATTATACTCTAGATGGAATCTGAGAGTATTATAAGTTTGCTCTAAAGTTTGTAACGCCAAGAAATACGGCTCGGAGAAAAAAATGAATGATACAGAAGTTAATATTATCACTCAAAAATCTCAAAACCGGATGTCCGTCCGTCAGTCCGTCCGTCCGTCAGTCCGTCCGTCCGTCCGTCCGTCCGTCCGTCCGTCCGTCCGTCTGTGCGCGCTCTAGCTTGAGAACGCGTTGAGCTAGATAGTTCAAATTTTGTACACGTCGTTTTTGACAAAAAAGTAAGGTCAAGTTCGTGAACGGGCCAAATCGCTCCACCCCTTCTACCCCCTCCCATACAAAATGACACAATTGCGCAATTTGACAATTAACGGATTTGCTCGAAAAGTTCGGAAGCTATTGGTCTGAAATTTGGAATATGTTACTTATATAATAATATCAAACTACCATATAAAAATTATGCGTATCCTCCCCTTCCTTCTACCACCTCCCATACAAACTGTTCTTGTCATGAATTACTCTAAGCTAATTTACTGAGTGCGTATAAAATTTAGCGAGCTGAAATTGTGCATCAAATATTAATTTAAAATTTTTAGTAAGGCTAACAAAAATTAGACGATTAGCTTCACCCCTTCTACCCCCTCCCATACAAAATGACACAATTTCGCAATTTGACAATAAATGGATTTACTCGAAAAGCGTAAGAGCTATTAGTCTGAATTTTGGGATGTATTACTTTTATAATGATATAAATCTACAGTAGAAAAATTATCTACGTCCTCCCTCTCCTTCCACCCCCTCCCATATAAACTACACTTTTTCATGAAATGCTCTACGACAATTTTCTCAGAACATATAATATTTATCGAGCTCATATTTTGTAATAAATACTTAATTAGTATTGTCACTAAGATCAGAAAAAAATATTTGATTAGCTTCAACCCTTCTACCCCCTCCCATACAATATGACACAGTTTCACAACTTCACAAAAAATCTATTTTCTTGAAAAGTATGAATGTTACTGGTCTAAAATTTAAGGGATGTCAATTTTATGATATTCTTAGTTATTTCTAAAAAATTCACTAAAATCCTCCCATTCTTTCTACCACCTCCCATACAAACCGCACATTTTCACTATATCTAACACACTAATTTTCTCACCTCCTATTCAATTTTTGGAGTAAGCATTTTGTATGAAACATTTTTATATGTCCTTTAGCATGATGGGGAAAAAATTAGTTCAATGCTATCACCCCTTCTAACACTCCCCATACAAAATTTCTTGAGATCACAAAAAATTATATTTCATCTAGAGTATCGTAAGATTGCGTTTTACGCGCAATCGTAGCCCTGTTATGTTTTTTTTTTTAATTTTTCAGACTATCAATCAAAACTGGATGATTTGAGTATAGTTATAACAATAAACCAATATTTGTATTTGTAGTTCGATTATTTATGTTAGCTACCAAAACCTGATATTCAAGGAACTACATTCCATGGTACAAGGGATCCCTCTGGTTCTTCCTTAATCTGGAAATAAAAATAAAAATAATTTATTCTGAATCAATAAAATGTTTTTCAAAATTTTAATTACCAGTTTTGTAAATTGATTTTCACAAGCCATTCGAATGCGTGCTGCTGTCGCTGGTGATTCTAAATTAAAGTTTGGATCTAAATTGCGCTCTTTCCGTGCGTATTCAATAGCGTTCTTGATGGCAAAGAAAACGGCTGATGCCAAGAATAGTGGTGGTTCGCCAATGGCCTGAAAATAGTACAAATATCATCAAACACATAATAAAGTAAACAGAGTAAAATTCGGAAATTTTTCCATTTTATTCAAAATGCACAATGGAAACATTCACCAAACTTTTATAATTATTGAAGAGCACAGGCGAAAAACGGAATAATTCAGTTCATATACAGACTATTCTTTCAGTAACACGCTTAAAGCGTTTTATTTTAAATCGAACATTTTAATACTGAAAACTATATTGAACATAACAAAGGTAGTTTTTAAAAATTATTTGATTCACATTCATTTACAATCCACTGAAGCAAATAAGTCAAAATTATAGATACGACCTGGTACAAGTTTAACAAGTTTTCATAAAATAATCGTGAAGTATACTAAATTTTCCGTAAAATTAGGAAGTACTGGCTATTTCCTCGCCACAGGTAATTTTTTGTAAAGGTGCTTTGCATCTTCTCCACAAAACTTAATCAAATCTGTAGCAGTATCGACACTTAGTTTTAATTCAGTTAAGAAATCGGATTACTACATAAAAATCCTAACGGGATTTTACTTAGTTCTGATCTTATTAAAAATGCATAAATTGTACGACAGTAAGATAAGCAAGTCATGATCTTAAAAAGATATCAAAATAAAAAAAATAAAAATTATTATAAAATTTAATTTAAAAATATTCAATGAAATAGATTAAACAAAGTTTTAATAATATTGCACTAGTTAATATTTAAAATGTTATTTAAAATAAAGTGTTAAATAAATAAACAAGATATTAATTAATTGGTGCAATAAATCCATTAAATCTGAATACTTTACAGCTGATATTGGCAGGTGGCCTGAAATATTTAGCGTAACTTTAGAGAAAAAAATAAAAACTTCTTAAAAATTGACCTATGTACATTATATAAGTTATATAGGGTTAGGGCAAGACTTCGCACTATTCTAATGCTGTGGAACTCTCATCCACACTCACTATGTCAATCTTCTTTTTTTATACTCTAGATGAAATCTGAGAGTATGTTGTGTTTGCCTTACCGTTTGTAACGCTAAGAAATAACGCACGCACAGAGCCGCCAAGATTCCTAGTGACCGTCTCTCCGTCTGTCAGCATAACTCTCGAAAGCTTTGAGCTATAGTGCTAAAAAATTTTATATGTCATTTTTAGCAAAAAAGTAACTTTAAGTTCGTGAATGGGCTACATCCCCCCACTCCTACCCCCTCCCACACAAATTTCATGAAATTTCGAAATAATAAAAAATTGATTTTTATTTGAAACTATTTAAGCTATTGACTTGAAATTTGCGTCAAAGTATAACAATATAGATGTCATTAATATCACGGAATATTGGCCCGATCCATTTACTCTTTCTACTACCTCCCATACAAATAAACAATTTTGAAAAATACATATTTTCGATTTTCATTGAAACCAGTAAAGCGGAAAAGACGAAATTTTGTCAGAATTAATTTTACTATAATTGCAATTTATTTAAAAAATAATTATCAACTTCATCTCACTTCATCTCACACCCATACAAATTTCACGAAATTTTGAAATTTAAATTAAATTATTTTTCTTCGAAACTGTTAAAGCTATCACCTTGATATTTTGTATAAAGTATAAAAATAGAAATATTAATAATACGAAAAATATTTGTTTTGATCCGTACACTCTTTCTACCCCATCCCATACAAATGCATATTTTTTGTTAAATGCATTTTATCGATTTCCATTGAAACTAGAAAAAATACAAAATTCAAATTTTGCCAGAATCTGTTTCTTAATAATTGAAATAAGTGTAAATATAATAAATAAGTAAAAAATTATTAGCTCCGCTTCACTCCTTCTACCACCTCCCATACAAATATCTGTACCTATAGAGAGCTATCGACTTTGAAATTCAATCAAAAAATGGTAATAAGGATGATGATAAACAGTTTCAAAATCATCTTAAACGCTCCACCTTCTCTGCCACCTCCCATACAAATGCCTCAATTTTAGGAAAACTATGACCAATTTCTTTAAAAATAATGAAAACTAAAAACTTTAAATTCAGCAAAAAACATTTTGCATGCCATGTTTGGTGTCATATACGAAAAATACAAACCTCCCCCTGTACTTCTACCACCTCCCATGCGAAAGTCTCTATTCAATATTCGAAAGAATTTGAGATGACATATTTGCCGGTATATTGAAGTCATTTCCATCTCATCTAGAGTATCATATGATTGGGCTTTAAGCCCAATCATAATTCTGTTATGTTTTTGAGAGTGGCGTTGATTTCATCCATGGACCGTAGGATGTCCTAACCATTATGAATTAGACATCTTTAATTCGATGACTGCCCTAGTTGCAAAATTTGCTTTTTATACTCTAGATGGAATCTGAGAGTATTATAAGTTTGCTCTAAAGTTTGCAACGCTAAGAAATAAGGCCGGAGAAAAAAATGAATGATACAGAAGTTAATATTATCACGTCCGTTCGTCTGTCCGTCCGTCCGTCTGTGCGCGCTATAGCTTGAGAACGCGTTGAGTTCAAATTTTGTACACGTCGTTTTTAACAAAAAAGTAAGGCCAAGTTCGTGAACGGGCCAAATCGATCCACCCCTTCTACCCCCTCCCATACAAAATGATGCAATTGCGCAATTTGACAATAAACGGATTTGCACGAAAAATATAAATGCTATTGGCCTGAAATTTGAAATATTATACTTTTATGATAATATCAATCTACCGTATAGAAATTATGCGTGTCCTTTTCCTCCTTCTACCACCTCCCATACAAACTGTACTTGTCATGAATTACTCTAAGCCAATTTACTCAGTGCGTATAAAATTTAGCGGGCTGAAATTGTGTACTAAATATTTATTTCAAATTTTTAGTAAGGCCAAAAAAATTTAGACGATTAGCTTCACCCCTTCTACAACCTCCCATACAAAATGACACAATTTCGCAATTTGACAATAAACGGATTTGCTCGAAAAATATAAATGCTATTGATCTGAATTTTGGAATATATTACTTTCATAATGATTTTAATCTACAGTAGAAAAATTATTTGCGTCCTCTTTCTCCTTCCATCCCCTCCCATACAAACTACACTTTTTCATGAAATGCTCTAAGCCGATTTTTTCAGAACATATAACATTTATCGAGCTCACATTTTGTGATAAATACTTATTTAGCATTATCACTGAGATCAGAAAAAAATATTTGATTAGCTTCACTGCTTCTACCCCTTTCCCTAAAATATGACCCAGTTTCACAACTTCACAAAAACTCGATTTTCTTGAAAAGTATGAATGGCACAAGTCTAAAATTTCAGGGACATCAATTTTATAATATTCCTAGTTATTTCTGAAAAAATCACTAAAATCCCTCCACTCTTTCTACCACCTCCTATACAAACTGCACACTTTAACTAAATCTAGCTCACTAATTTTTTCAGTTCCCATTCAATTTTTGGAGTAAGCATTTCGTTTAAAACATTTGTATAGCTACTTTAGCATGATGGGGAAAAAATTAGTTCAATGCTATCATCCCTTCTAACACTAACACAACTACGCAATTGCACAATAAACGGATTTGCTCGAAAACTATAAAAGCTATTGGCCTGAAATTTGGAATATATTAATTTTATGACAATATCAATCTACCGTATAAAAATTATGCGTGTCCTCTTCCTCCTTCTACCACCTCCCATACAAACTGTACTTATCACGAATTACTCTAAGCCAATTTACTCAGTGCGTATAAAATTTAGCGGGCTGAAATTGTGTACTAAATATTTATTTCAAATTTTTAGTAAGGCCAAAAAAATTTAGACGATTAGCTTCACCCCTTCTACAACCTCCCATACAAAATGACACAATTGCGCAATTTGACAATAAACTGAATTTTGAGATATATTACTTTCATAATAATTTCAATCTACGATATAAAAATTATTGGCGTCCTCTCTCTCCTTTCACCACCTCCCATACAAACTACACTTTTTCATGAAATGCTCTAAGCCGATTTTCTCAGAACATATAACATTTATCGAGGTCACATTTTGCAATAAATACTTAATTTACTTAAATTAAAAGAAAAGATTTCCGGATTCTACACTGTAGTGTAGAATCCGGAAATCTTTTCTTTTAGTTCAAAATGCACTGTGAAAACATTCACCAAACCATTACTTAATTTACTTTATCACTAAGATCAGAAAAGAATAATTGATTAGCTTCACTGCTTCTACCCCCTCCCATACAATATGGAACAATTTCACAACTTCACAAAAAATCTATTTTCTTGAAAAGTATGAATGTTACTAGTCTAAAATTTAAGAGATATCAATTTTATGATATTCTTAGTTATTTCTGAAAAATTCACTAAAATCCCCCCACTCTTTCTACCACCTCCCGTACAAACTGCACATTTTCACTAAATCTAACACACTAATTTTCTCAGCTCCTATTCAATTCTTGAAGTAAGCATTTTGTATAAAACAATTTTTACAGCAACTTTGGCATGATGGGGAAAACTTTAGTTCAATGCTATCACCCCTTGTAACACTCCCCATACAAAATTTCTTGGGATCACAAAAAATTTTATTTCATCTAGAGTATCGTAAGATTGCGGTTTACGGGCAATCGTAGCCCTGTTATGTTTTTTCTATAACTTTAAATTTTGAGAAAAGTATGCTATTAAAAGTATCATTGATGCCAAAAAAATTGGTTTTGATACAAATGCACAATTTTGGTAAATGTATTTAATCGATTTTCATTAAAACTAGAAAAAGTACAAGCTTAAAATTTTGCCACAATTTGTCCCTAAATAATTGCAATAAATGCTAAAAAAAATATGAACTTCACTTCACTCCTTCTACCACCTCCCATACAAATTTTCGCATTGAAAATTCAAGAAAAGTATTTCTCCTTCGAACATATGAATAACAAAGCAATGTCATTAGGATGTTGATAAGGAGATTCAAAATCATCCAAAGCCTCCCACTTTCTCTGCCAACTCCCATACAAATGCATAAGTTCAGGCAAAAATTGTTCGATTTCCTCGAAAATTATGAAAGCTACAAACTTTAAATTCCGCATGAAACATTTCGTATACTACGTCCGGTGTTATATACAAAAATTACAAACCTTCCTCCTTCGCTTTCACCACCTCCCATTCAAAATTCACTATTCGAAAGAATTTAAGATGAAATATTTTCCGGTACAATAAACTCTTACCAATTTCATCTAGAGTATCATATGATTGAACCAAAAACCAGTCTCTGCAAAGACGCAGGGGGCAACATCATCATCGACACACAAGAAATCAAAAGGAGATGGGCCTCTTACTTTGAACACCTTTTGAATCCCACCCCATTAGCACCGATCACGACAAACAACATCTCCATTGAAGCCTCAACTGATGAAGATGAACCATCATCGACACTACCCACGCTTGCTGAAATCAAAGCAGCCCTTTGTGACCAAAAACTAAACACAGCGCCGGGAATTGACGAAATACCAGTTGAACGTCTGAAAAACGATGGAAATTGTGTCACTGAAATACTGCATAACATGATATCTAAAGTTTGGACAGAGGAAATCATACCCATTAACAAGACTCACAATGACGAACACTGAATCCCAAGTGAGAATACAAACCGATTCCACAACCAGCTTTCGAACGGAATGTGGTTTAAAGCAGGGAGATGGTCTAGCCTCCATGCTTTTCAACTTGGCACTAGAGTATGTCGTCCGAAAAATCCCAGTCGACACCAACGAGACACTACTATTCAAGTCCACCCAACTATTAGCATACGCTGACGACATTAACATCCTAAAAAGATCCTTCCCTAGTGCTAAGAAGGTATTTGTCAATCTTGACTCCGCCGCAAAAGAAGTCGGGTTGCGCAGCAAAAGCAAACAAGAAGGAGAACGCCAATCGGACAAAACATAACAATTGCGGAATATAATTTGGAGAGTGTGGACAATTTTATATATCTTGGGGCTAATCTAGCAAAGGACGGTAATGAAACAGGCGAAATCAAACGACGGATAATACTGGCAAATAAGTCGTATTATTCGGTACTTCCAATAATGAAATCCAAGAAAGTGCACAGGAACAATAAGCTGCGGATATATACAACTATTATACGACCTGTGCTCTGTTATGGCAGCGAGACGTGGACATTAACACGAACTTCCGAAAAAGCAGTTAACGCATTCGAAAGAAAGGTCCTCCGAAGAATTTTGGGACCTGTGAAGGAAGGAACGGAATGGCGAATAAGATACAACCATGAGTTGTATCAACTCTACGACAAGTCAGAAGCTTCAACGTTCATCAAGCTACGTAAACTGCAGTGGGCTGGCCATGTAGAGCGAATAGAAGACAGAAAAATCCCCAAACGTGCTCTGAAAGGCAAAGCGAGTGATAACCGGCCAGTAGGTAAGCCACGCAAGCGATGGGAAGACTCTGTTGATGAAGATAGCAAAGCCATCTTAAAAATTAGCAGCTGGAGGACGCGGTCTTTAGATCGAGACGATTGGAGGCGACGACTTCAGGAGGCCAAGGCCCGATTTGGGCTGTCGCGCCATTGATGATGATGATCATATGATTGGGCTTTACGCCCAATCATAATTCTGTTGTTTTTTTTTAAAATTTGATGAAGTAAAGTTTACACAAACAGACGACAAAAGTCATTATTTTAATCTTTTGTAAGTTTTCCAAATTACTTTTTGTCTCTTTGTAAAACTTCTATATTGTAAAATTTTTGAATAATTTGGTTAAATAAACAAAAGTCTATCTATCTGTGGATCTAATAAATCGTCTTTCTTGGAAAGTATAAAATCTACGGATCTGCAATTTGAAACATACTATACTAACATATTTCAGAAAAATCGCTGAAATCGGTCAATTCCTTCTCCCATTCAAACTGCACAAATTTACGATATACAATACTTTTCTCAGTACCTAAACATTTTGATATCAACTATGTTGTGATGATGCAAGAGTGATCTTATTGTCGTCACTCGCCCTATGCAAAATAAAATAATTTCTTAAAGTCACAAAAATCTATATTTCGTCCAGTATTTTTTTTTTTAATTTTTCAGACTATCAAACAATACTGGATGATCTAAGTATAATTATAACAATAAATCCATATTTGGAAAAATATTTGGCTGTTTTTAATGGCGAAGTTCGACTATTTATGTTAGTTACCGAAAACTGATATTCAAGGAACTACATTCCATGGTACAAAGGATCCCTCTGGTTCTTCTTTAATCTGGAAATAAAAATAAAAATAATTTATTCTGAATCAATAAAATGTTTTTCAAAATTTTAATTACCAGTTTTGTAAATTGATCTTCACAAGCCATTCGAATGCGTGCTGCTGTCGCTGGTGATTCTAAATTAAAGTTTGGATCTAAATTGCGTTCTTTCCGAGCGAATTCAATAGCGTTCTTGATGGCAAAGAAAACGGCTGATGCCAAGAATAGTGGTGGTTCGCCAATGGCCTGAAAATAGTACAAATATAATCAAACATAGAATTGAAATTTTTCGTACATAATAAAGTAAACAGAGTAAAATTCGGAATTTTTTCCTTTTTATTCAAAATGCACAATGGAAACATTCACCAAACTTTTATAATAATTGAAGAGCACAGGCAAAAAACGGAATAATTCAGTTTAGATACAGACTATTATTTCAGTAATATGCTTAAAGTGTTTTATTTTAAATCGAATATTTTAATACTGAAAACTATATTGAACATAACTAATGTAGTTCTTAAAAATTATTTGATTCACATTCATTTTTAATCCCACTGAAGCAAAAAAAAAGTCTTTTTATCGAGCGCAAGAAAGGGATAAGTCAAAATTATAGGTATGAGCTGGTACAAGTTTAACAAGTTTTCATAAAATAATCGTGAAGTAAACTACATTTTCCAAAAAAAATTGTGGCTACTGGCTTTCCTCGCCACAGGTAATTTTTTGTAAAAGTACTTTGCATCTTCTCCACAAAACTTAGTCAAATCCATTAAATCTAAATACTTTTCAGCTGATAGTTCAGGCAACCTGCCATTTGCCTGAACTATTTAGCGTAAATTTAGAGATTAGTAATAAACACTTCGTAAAAATTGACCTATGTATTTAAGTTATATAGGGTTAGGGCAAGACTTCCCATAGCATGCTTCGGCAGATCAAGTTCTGCAGAACTCTCATCCACACTACTACTTCAATCTTCCTTTTGTATTTGTTTTGAGAGTTGCGTTGATTTCATCTATGGACCGTACTAAACATTATGAAGTAGGATGAATTAGAAATCTTTAGTTCGATGATCGGTCTAGTGGCAAAATTTTTATGTAGACCTGACATTTATACCAATCATCACCATCATTCCTAACTTACCTTCGAAGCATATACAGCTCTCGGATTTGATGCACCAGTTAACAAACTGACATTAAATTCCGCTGGAATATTAGCAAAACCTGGCAATTTATAAACTCCTGGTCCACGCGAAAACATAGTGCCATTCGACGAATAGACCATCTCCTCTAACGTGAATAAACCATATCCTTGCATGTAAGCTCCTTCGATTTGTCCAATATCAATAGCAGGATTCAAGCTGCTTCCAACATCCATAACAATATCAGTTCGAAGAACTTGATGATCACCGGTCAAACAATCGATTTCGACCACCGAACATCCAACTCCATTCGTGAAATATGAGAAAGGATTACCGGTATTGGTTTCAGGATCATATCCGATATTTGGTGTTGCATAATATCCAGTTGTAGATAAACTAATACGACTGAAATAAGCTTTTTGAATCCAACTTTTCCAATCGCCTTCCGGATTCTGCTCCTTGATAGACTTAAGACGTTCATTTAAAATTAGACAAGCGTTCATCACTGCCATTCCGTTAATATCAGAGCCAACACTAGCTGCCGTGGATGACGTGTTCGGAACTTTATCGGTAGATGCTTCTGAAATGTGAATTTTCTCGGGTGGAATTTGAAGAGTGCGCGCAGCTACTTGAATCATTTTCGTATGCAGGCCTTGTCCCATTTCTACACCACCATGTGATAATAGCACAGCTCCGTCGTAGTAAATGTGCACTAATGCGCCAGCTTGATTCAAATAAGGAGGTGTGAATGAGATCCCGAATTTCGTTGGAACAATGGAAATTCCACGTTTCCTCCAGAGATGAGTTTTGTTAAACTCCTCGATGTTCTTTCGCTGCGTGTGGAAGTCTGACTGCTGTAAACATGCATCCCAGCATCTGCAATTGATAAAACATGATCATCAGCCATCATATTTATAAATAAAATCATAGCGACAACCTATCTAGCATACACTATTCTCCAACCCATGCCCACCCTTGAAGCGATACTAGAATCAAGAGAACCAAACTCACCTGATTAAATTTGAATTCTCAATGACTTGAGTATAGTGCGTTTTGTCACCTTCCTTATACAAATTTCGCTTAATTACATCGACATAGTCTATTCCAGTAATACGAGCAACATCTCTGATGATATGCTCTGCGGCAAACATTGCCTGAGGGCTACCGAACCCACGGAAAGCAGTATTGGATGGAAGATTTGTCCGACATACCCAACCTGTAACACGGCAATTAGGTATAAAATAACTGTTCTCATAATGACACATTGCTCGTTCCAGTACCTGAAATTTTCCAAATACCATCTAGTTAAAAAAAAAGAAGCTATCAATACATTTAACAACATACCGCAAACGAGAAATCCATCGAATAGCCAGCGTTATTATAACATTCAATATCACATCCTGTTAACATTCCATCCTTGGTGCAAGCTACTTTATATTTAAATAAGAATGGATGCCGCGTTCCCGTCATCATCATATCCTCATCGCGATCAAGCATTAATCGCACAGGTCTCTTTAATTTGTAAGCAGCAAAAGCTGCAGGAACAGCTACAAGGAAACTTCGAGATTCCTTTCCACCAAAACCTCCACCTAATCTTTTCACTCTGGCAGTGATCATAGAGGAGGGAATATCAAGGACATGAGCAACAAGTTGCTGAATTTGTGATGGATGCTGTGACGAGCAGAAGATTTCCAATTCATCTGTGTCTCGCGGAACGGCCAAGGCAGCATGTGTCTCCAGATAAAAATGTTCCTGGCCACCCATTCGACATGTGTTTTCAACAATGAAATCAGCATTAGCAAATGCTTCATCGACATTTCCTCTAGAGATGGTTTTAGGATAACCAGCAAAATATGATTTATGCTTAATCGCGTCTTCTATTGTCACTATGACCGGTGAAATCTCTTCGTAAACAACTTTAACTTTGCGCGCAGCTTCCTGCGCTATAGCCTGGTTATCGGCTGCTATAGCTGCAATAGTCTGTCCTTGCGAAAATACAGTCTCCTTGATGAATAGCTCTTCATCATGGATTATGCTACCAATTGTATTTTCATGCACTCCAATATCATTACTTGAGAAAAATGCATGGACACCTGGCATTTTCAGGGCATCCGAAGCGTCGATTGAAATGATCTTTGCATGAGCCTTGGTGCTAAGTACCAGCCCCAGATATAGCTCGTTCTCATATCGTGGCATATCATCGCAGTAGACCGCCTCACCCGTGGCTTGCTTGTACGCAGAAGCGTGAACTTTAGCGAATCCGACTGGGTCACCTTCAAACTGAGCATCTAAACGCTTCTCAAAAAGTTGGCTACTTTTTGGTATCTGTGTATGGAACAGGTCTGCACCACTCTTTTCTGCCGATCGGATCGGATTGTTAAATGACGGCAATCTTTCCTCTAGTTTTTGGCTAATAGCTAAATAGGCTTTGAAGAACAAACTAACGGTCAAGGATCTTCGATATGTAATCATTCCTCCTGGAGCGCTTGCTGATAGCGGAAGTTCGTCAAGAAGCTTCTGTGTTACACACTCAACTAGCTTCTCATTCCAAGTCATTCCTTTTATCAGCTCGCTTGTCTTATGAGCCATCACCGTGATGGGTGCCATTCCTCCAAACGCCATTGCACTTTCTTCTAAGATATTACTACCATCCTTAAATCGGAAGTCGAAAGCAGCATTTACGATCGCTATGTCATCGTCTCTTCGTTTGGCTTGCTTATAGGCTAACACGTATCGATTTCGATCGGTTTTCGGTAGGAAAATAGAAACTAACAGTTCATCAGGTTCAATTATATTCCGACGATATCCTGTGAAGAATCCTTTTCCCATATGTACTTTTCGAGTTCCGCGTTTAGCACTTGCTACTTCCAGCCTGTAATAAAAATTTATAAATAGATAAACTGATATGCTTCAAAAAAAGAAAATAAAAATAAGGGAACGCTTGATGTTTCCCACATTAAGGATCATTTTCAAAATGTTTTTCTCAGCCATTGAATCTTAAAACCACAGAAATTAAATTGAATAATCAACTTTATGAAATCATTCGATTGTGCATAAGAACTGCGAGTAAATGTAAGTCAGTCTGGATATATCAGTTCCCCATATGCACAATCTTATTTATAAATATCAAGGCTCATCGACGACATGGAAGTACTTTCAGATGCAGAATAAAAGATAACGTCAGAACGGGACCAGTCGGTAATCTATGGAAATTTTTGCTTTCCTAATGTATATAATTAACATTACAAATTTTATATTTTCAATAGGCTGCAAGAAATTTAAGTTGCTTTTCTATTTTTTGAAAGAACTTGTTTGCACATGTACAAGTACACATATGCCTATTTAAAAATTCATGTACAAGCATATGGCTCAATTTTTTTTTCTAAGCAATTATAAACTAACCGAAAATCATTGATTAGGCTACCAGCCTTTTTTATGGCTACACTAAGCCATAAAAGCAAAGATGAAATATAGCATATCCTAGCAAGCCCAGACTCAGCGGGTATCCCCCACAACTAAATATTTCTTGTGAATCAAGGATAATAAAAATATACGCCAACACGTCGGGCGTGACTTAATTATTTTAGGGACAAGTTGAGAATGCGTGGGAAGTCAATATGCAGGTTACGGTGGCTAGGGAATACTACGAGGAGCCCTAGGGTAGGGCTGTTGACAATTATTTAGCACATAACTGCGATATCTCCAATGGTCAATATTTCATTCGTTTATTTATACAAGTTTTCGTGCTGAAATTTGTTTTATGTCATTTTTAGCAAAAAAGGAACTTTAAGTTCGTGGATAGGCTATATCCCTCACTCCTTGTACCCCCTCCCTTACAAATTTTATGAAATTTCGAAATTTAAAGAAATAGAATTTTCTCCAAAACTAATGAAGTTATTGTCTTGAAAATTATGCCAAGGTATAATGATATAAATACCATTAACGTAAGAAAAATTGAACCGATTCCATTACTCGTTCTGCCCTCTCCGATATAAATGAATAATTTTCAAAAATGCATTTATTCGATTTTAATTGTAACTAGTAAAGCTAAGAGAACAAACTTTTGCCAGAATTAATTTTATTAAATAAACTACGCATCTACAAGATATTGATTCGTCCTGTGCTGCTATATGGATGCGAAGCGTGGACCTTGACGTGGATGTCGGACAAGTCAATCGATACGAAAAATTTCTCGGAAGGTGTACCGAGCAGTTAAGGCAGGAGATGATTGCCGAATTCGATACAACCATGAACCGTATAAACTATTTAACGACCCACCAGCATATATCGTGCTCAAATTGCGCAAGCTACACGTGGAATGAATGCACGAGAAACAAATCCCAAAACGAGTGCTAAAGGGCAAAGCTCAAGGTTACCGATCGCAGGGGAAGCCACGAAAGCGATGGGAGGACTCAGTCGACGTAGATTGTAGATCGCTTCTCGGTTTTTCAAACTAGAGCGGGACAACTGGAGGAGGTGCATCCAGGAGGTCAAGGCTCGATATGGGCTGTAGCGCCATTGCGTAATTATCATCATCAATTTTATTTTAATTGCAACTAATTTTGAAAAAAAATGTCATCTTCACCTTCCTTCACGAAATTTCGTTATTTCAATTAAATCATTTTTCTTCAAAACCGTCAAAGCTATCGACTTGAAATTATAGCAAAGTATATTAGTGCAAATGTCTTCAATGTCACAAAATTGATTTGATTCGTATACTTCTTGTACCCCGTCCCATACAAGTGCATAATTTTGGTAATTGGATTATATCAAATTTCATTAAAACTAGAAAAAGCAGAAACTTGAAATTTTACCACAATTTATCACTTAATAATTTTTGAAAAAAATTATCAACTTTGCTTCACTTCTTCTGCCCCCTCCCATACAAATCTATATAAGTAATTCAAGGAGAGCATTTCTATTTTGAAACATAACAGGGCTACGATTGCGCCTAAAGCGCAATCTTACGATACTCTAGATGAAATAGAATTTTTTGTGATCCCAATTTTGCATGGGAAGTGTTAGAAGGGGTGATAGCATTGAACGAATTTTTTCCCTATCATGCTAAAGTAGCTATAAAAATGTTTTATACAAAATGCTTATTCCAAAAATTGAGTAGGAGCTGAGAAAATTAGTGTGTTAGATTTAGTGAAAATGTGCAGTTTGTATGGGAGGTGGTAGAAACAGTAGGGGGATTTTAGTGATTTTTTCAGTAATAACTAGAAATATTATAAAATTGATATCCCTGAAATTTCAGACTAGTGCCATTCATAATTTTCGAAAAAATCGATTTTTTGTGAAGTTGTGAAACTGGGTCATATTGTATGGGAGGGGGTAGAAGCAGTGAAGCTAAACAAATATTTTTTTCTGATCTTAGTGATAATACTAATTAAGTATTTATTACAAAATATGAGCTCAATAAATGTTATATGTTCTGAGAAAATCGTCTTAGAGCTTTCATGAAAAAGTGTAGTTTGTATGGGAGGGGGTGGAAGGAGAGGGACGACGCCAATAATTTTTATACTGTAGATTAAAATCATTATGAAAGTAATACATCCCAAAATTCAGACTAATAGCTTTTATACTATTCGAGTAAATCCATTTATTGTCAAATTGCGAAATTGTGTCATTTTGTATGGGAGGGGGTAGAAGGGGTGAAGCTAATCGTCCAAATTTTTTTGGGCTTACTAACAATTTTGAATAAATATTTGGTGCACAATTTGAGCCCGCTAAATTTTATACGCACTGAGTAAATTGGCTTAGAGTAATTCATGACAAGTACAGTTTGTGTGGGAGGTGGTAGAAGGAGGGGGAGGACACGCATAATTTTTATACGGTAGATTGATATTATCATAAAAGTAACAGTTTCCAAATTTCAGGTCAATAGCTTTTAAACTTTTCGTGCAAATCCGTTTATTGTCAAATTGCGCAATTGTGTCATTTTGTATGGGAGGGGGTAGAAGGGGTGGAGCGATTTGGCCCGTTCATGAACTTGACCTTACTTTTTTGTCAAAAACGACGTGTACAAAATTTGAACTATCTAGCTCAACGCCTTCTCAAGCTAGAGCGCGCACAGACGGACGGACGGACGGACGGACGGACGGACAGACGGACGGACATCCGGTTTTGAGATTTTTGAGTGATTATATGAACTTCTGTATCATTCATTTTTTTCTCCGAGCCTTATTTCTTGGCGTTACAAACTTTAGAGCAAACTTATAATACTCTTAGATTTCATCTAGAGTATAAAAAGCAATAACTCTGTTATGTGTTATTTTTTGCAATTTTACGATAATTTAGTCATGAAGCGCGAAAAAACAAAATTTCAGGATGACAATTCTTATACTCTAGATGAAATCTGAGAGTATTATAAGTTTGCTCTGGAGTTTATAACGCCAAGAGATAAGGCTCGGAGAAAAAAATTAATGATACAGAAATTAATATTATCACTCAAAAATCTCAAAACCGGATGTCCGTCCGCCCTTCCGTCCGTTCGCTCTCTAGCTTGAGAACGCGTTGAGCTAGAAAGCTCCAATTTCGTACACGTTGTTTTTGACAAAAAAGTAAGATCAGGTTCGTGAACGGGCCAAATCGCTCGACCCCTTCTATCCCCTCCCATACAAAATTACACAATTGCGCAGTTTGACAATAAACGGATTTGTTCGAAAAGTATGAAAGCTATTAGGCTGAAAATTGGAATATATTACTTTTATGATAATATCAATCTACTGTATAAAAATTATGCGTGCCTTCCCCTCTTTCTACCACCTCCCATACAAACTGTATTTATCATGAATTACTCTAAGCCAATTTACTCAGTGCGTATAAAATTTATCAGGCTGAAATTGTGCACTAAATATTTATTTAAAATTTTTAGTAAGGCCAAAAAAAATTAGACGATTAGCTTCACCCCTTCTACCCTCTCCAATAAAAAATGACACAATTTCACAATTCGACAATAAATGGATTTGCTCGAAAATTATAAAAGCTATTAGTCTGAATTTTGAGATATGCTACTTTCATAATAATTTCAATCTACAGTATAAAAAAGTTTGGCGTCCTCTCTCACCCCCTCCCATACAAACTACCCTTTTTCATGAAATGATCTAAGCCGATTTTCTCAGAACATATAACATTTATAGAGCTCACATTTTGTGATAAATACTTATTTAGCATTATCACTAAGATCAGAAAAAAATATTTGATTACCCCTCCCATACAATATGAAACAATTTCACAACTTCACGAAAAATCTATTTTCTTGAAAAGTATGAATGGCACTAGTCTGAAATATAAGGGATGTCAATTTTATAATATTCCTAGTTATTTCTGAAAAAATCACTAAAATCCCCCCACTTTTACTACCACCTCCCATAGAAACTGCACATTTTCACTAAATCTAACACACTAATTTTTTCAGTTCCAATTCAATTTTTGGAGTAAGCATTTCGTATAAAAGCATGATTGGGAAAAAAATAGTTCAATGCTATCATCCCTTCTAACACTACCAATGCAAAATTTCTTGGGATCACAAAAAATTCTATTTCATCTAGAGTATCGTAAGATTGCGCTTTACGCGCAACCGTAGCCCTGTTATGTTTTTTTTATTGCATTTTTGTAATTATTATTATTATATTATAGTCATGAAAAGCGAAAAAAACAAAATTTCAGGGTAGCAAATTTTTTTTTTCCCAAGTCGATCACAATACTTTATTATTAAAATAATAAAGTAAAATTCGAAGCTAGAGGGTTGTGCGAAGGTCTAACAACCCTGTCACAATAAATAGTGAA
Source organism: Chorisops tibialis (assembly GCA_963669355.1). Lineage (NCBI taxonomy): Eukaryota > Metazoa > Arthropoda > Insecta > Diptera > Stratiomyidae > Chorisops > Chorisops tibialis. Next base: position 275,248,205 of record OY770262.1, read on the forward strand.
AAATGTTAAGGAACCTGAAGGTCTGGAGACCAAGGCCCGATTTGGGCTGTACTGCTATTGTAGAAGTAGAAGGAGTAATTTAAAGAGAACTATGAAAAGAAAAATGTAAATTCAAGTACTTACTCAATTCCAGCCGCTGTGAAAATAGGATTCAAGTCAGAAATCGGACTTCCGGTCATAATGTTTCCGCCTACTGATGCAACATTTCGAATCTGTTTGCCACCGAAATAATGCAACATATCGACAATAGCTTGATAAAGTCTGGTTTCGTGTTCCGGAAGTGTTTCTATGCATTCCCTAAGTATTTTCTCCATTTCATTCAACGAAACAGATGCTCCAATTTTGATTCCATTACCGGTGACTTTGAGCTGCGTCAACTCTTCAACTTGGCACGGTTGTACAAGAACTGAATACAGAAAATGCTTGAATTTCACCTCAATACCAACCTCAGTATTTCCAACGATAATCTTAGCTTCATTGTGCCGATCTTTAATTGCTAAAATTTCCTTTAATGTTGTTGGACGATGCCACGTAACTCGTGGTCCTTTAAACGACAACGAGCTTATGTCTAGGGAATCCGATAGTGAAATCTCTGGCGGGAAAATAGGTTCTTGACTTGGATGGTACGGTTGGAATTCGCTCGGTTCAAACAATTTCGTTTCCAATGCATTACCATTGCAGCCATTGCCATTAATTTTGCAACAATTTTCACCCATGGCACAAGCATACTCCTTGGTGAAAGTTCGGTATCCTTCGATAATTGGTCGATAACCAGTGCATCGACATAAATTTCCTTGAAAGGCGATTTCCATTTCCTTCATAGACGGAATTGGCGAGCTTCGTAGAAGAGCGTACATGGACATTACGATCCCTGGCGTACAGAATCCACATTGTGATCCGTGGGACTTAGCAATACGCTCTTGAACTGGATGCAAACGCGTACTGGTGCTCCCGATGCCCTCGACAGTGACGACTGCTGCACCATGAACTGCACAAACCGGAGTTAAACAGGCATTAACAGCGAGATGTTGCACAACTTTCGTTTTTCTGTCGATTCGTGATATCATAACCGTACATGCACCGCAGCCGCCTTCGCTGCAACCCAACTTCGTTCCGCATAATCGAAGCTTCTCGCGAAGGTACGTAAGCAATGTGCATTCAGGATCAGGATTTTCATCTATAACCTAAAATAAAAAGAAAATTCAGGATAATTCAGATGTGAATTAATATCTGAGTCGTTGGTGATAAGACGGATTCAAGTGTTTTCGAATAATATGTGTATTACCGAAGACTAGGAATAAAATAAGATATCTCAAACGTTTGGAAAATTTTTTAACCAATTCGACTGCGTTGAGAGCGACGAAAAGGTTTTAGCACTCATTGCGACGGCCGCCGATTGAATCGATTGGCTCTTGGATATGGGCACACGGGTAGCATCCACAGGGGCGGGGATCATGTGTTTTGGGTGTTTAAAACCTTAATCGCAAAATTTTGTATGATAGCTAGCTAATTGGGAAAAAAACATATGCATGATTATGTAAAATCGCCCACATATGCCCGGCCCTGCGAACTTGGACACAAAAATGATTAAGTTTCGCCTAGACTGTTGGCAGTTTCATTAAATAGCAATGACCTTTTAAATGGCCAACGTTTTTATGCTCAACTTGAAATTTCACCTTTTATAACGCAAAGAGATATCAATCAAAAAACTTGAGTGACCGTCTATTGGTCTGTCCCTCTGCCTACAGTAAAACTCTCAAAGGCTTTAAGCTATCGTACCAAAATTGTGTGACATCTTAACCTAAAAATAAAATTTAAGTTCGTGAACAGGCCACATCCTCCACTCTCTCTCCCATGCCATACAAATTCCATAAAATTTTGATATGTCAATAAATTGATTTTTGTATAAATATTGATCAGATCGCCTCACTCATTCTACCCCCTCTCATACAAATCTACAATTTCGAAAAGCATTTCTTCGATTTTCCTCATTTCAATGAGCAAAACTAAAACGACAAATTTGTGCCACAATTATTTCTATTTCAATTGCAATTAATCTTGGAAAAAATTATCAATTTCGCCCCACTTCCCCCTCACCTAAAAATTTCACGAAATTCGAAATTTCAATTAAATTATTTTCCTTTCAACTGTCAAAGCTATCGACTTGAAATTTTGAGCAAAGTATAATAATTACATAATCCAAATATCATTAACGTCGAAAAATTTTCTTTTGATCTGAATACTCCTTTTACCTTCTCTCATACAAATGTATAATTTTGTTAAACAAATTAAATCGATATCCATTGAAACTAGGAAATGTGGACAATTAAAATTTTGCTAGAATTTTTTTTTAGGAATTGTAATAAATGTAGAAAAATTTGTCAACTTCACCTCATTCCTTTTAGCTTCTCCCATGCGAATGCATAATTTTGGTAAGTGCATTATTTCCATTAAAATTATTGTTGTCGATTGAAACATCCCCTTTGTCTTGGTTTTCCGACTGACCTTTCTCCGTCCGCCTTCCCTTTTACTTTATTATTCTATTAATAAAGTATTGTGATCGACACAAGAAAAAAAAAATTTGTTATCCTGAATTTTTTTTTTTCGCGTTTCATGACTAAATTAGCCTAAAAATGCAAAAAAAAAATCCGTCCCGCCATACGCCGTACGCCGTACATATGGACTCATATCTCCGAGACCGTTAAAGGTAGAATGTTTATTTTTGGGTGGATTGTTGATTGGCTAAGTGAGCTCCATTATCTAAATTTTGGGGGGTGTTAGGTGGAAGGGGGAGGCGGGGGAGGGAAAAAGTTGAAAACTACACTTGCTAATATTTCCACCACGAATGCAGATAGAAAGTTGAAAATCAGAAGAGATATAGAAAAGGTTGTGAGACAAACTTTAAAAATAATTTAATTTGTTTATCCATTGGCGTCCGAAAAGGGGGGGGGGGGCTAAAAACAAATTGTTGGCCGAATTGTTTTCTTTTTTCAAATGATTATATCTTCGAAACTACTTATCGTAAATAATTCATATTTAAGGACCATCAAAGTGACATATAGTTCCATCGAAATCAGCTTAGACAGTGGCCAATTATTATAAGGGGGAGGGTCAGGGGGGTGCAAAGAAAAACACTTAAGAATGAATATCTCGACTACCTCTTAAGCTATAAAATTGAAACTTAAAACATATATTAAGCTATACTAGGAAAATACAAAAAAAAATATAACATGTTGAAATAATAGTAGTGGGAGGAAATGGGGAGCATTCCAAATATGGCGCACTTTTCAAAATTACAAATCCTTATATCTCAAAAAAGAGTACAGATATCAAATCGAAAATTTGTAAGATTGTAGAACTACATAATGGTTAATTTTGGTAAAAATTTTAAGTTAGGAGGTGTAAGGGGAGGGAGGTGATAAGCAAAAATGTCGAAAATTTTGAGTGATTTTTGTAGGGCTCTGGTGAAAGATACAATGTTTAAATTTTGCATGTGGATACGTCTATTTGATGTACATAGAAAAATAATAATAACTTGATCCATAATTGTTATAAATCGACCCCCCCGGTCTAACGTGCACAAGATGTTTCATGTGCATTGAAAAAAACACATAAACTGAAAATTTTTGAGTGAAATTTTAAGGTAGAAACTTGAAAATTTGCGAAATGCATTTAAAAAAAATCTTTAAATATACTAAATATTAACTGGTCGAAAATCTATAAAACTTCTACCCCCTCCCATACAAAATTATTTTTTCGAGCATTTTTAAGAAAACAGTTATCAGCTAACTCTTACAAGCTATCAACTTCAAATTTTGCATAAAAACTTATAAAAATAATTTAAATGAAGTTGCTTTAAAAGTTTTGAAATCGCGCTTGCCCTTCTACCCCCTCCCATACAAAAGTATGATTTCGACCAATTTCATTAAATCAACTAATTACCAACAAACTAAAACTACGAACTTGAAATTTTGTACAAGCACCTTACAAGAAAAATGAAATAAAACTGCATCACAAATTTTATGATTCCCTTACCCGCTCTACTACCTCCACCACGGTTTGGTGAATAAAAAAATAAAATACGCCGAATTTTATGAAAATTTTATGCAACTTCGTCTATGAAACACATTCTATACAGAGAATATTGGACGCGATTCAAGCAGTCAATTAAGAAACTATTAACATTCACCCACCTTTACTATCACCCCTCACTCCTCCCCTCATAAAAACTCAAACTTGCATAAATAAACGAACGAAATATTGATTTATGTACTGGAGCTTTTGAACGTTTCCGCAAAGTGTTAAATTGACAACTGCCCTGCCGAAGAACCCCCTTTCACTTAGTCTTCCCTATCCACTCTAACCTGCATATTGACTTTCAACGCATCCACAACTTGTTCCAAGAATAATAAAGTTTCGCCCGACTTGTTTATTTGTATATGTTAGGTATTTTTCTGTCCTCTTTTCGTTGTGCGTAGCCAGCCCACTGTAGCTTTCGCAGTTTGCTGAGAGCAGAAGTTTCTGGTTTCTCAAAAATGATATACAATTCCTGATTCCGTCGGATTCTCCATTCGCCTTTTTCGGAGGATTCGTCGTAATATCTCGAAGGCATTGTATTGTGATCGACAGAGAAAAAAAATGTCCTACCCTGAAATTTTGTTTCTTCGCGTTTCAGGACTAAATTAGCCTAAAAATGCAAAAAAATATCCGTTCTTTCGTACGCCGTCCGCCGTACATATGGATTCATATCTCAGCGACCGGTTATGGTAGAATGTTCGGGTGGATTTTTGACTGGGTAAGTGAGCTCAATTTTCTAAATTTTTGGGGAGTGTCAGGTGCAAGGAGGATGTGGTAAAGGGAAAGAGTCAAAACTACACTTGCTTATATCTCTACGAATGCAGATACGAAGCTGGAAATCAGCATAGGTATAGAGAAGGCTGTGGGAAAAAACTCTAAAAATAATAAAATTTTTTTATCCATTGGGGTCCGAAAAGAGGGAGGTTAAAAGCCAATTATTGGCCGAATTTTGTTATATCTTCGGAAGTACTTAACACAAAAAATTCTTATTTTAGGACATATATGTCCACTATAATCAACTAAAAGGAAGACTAATAGATCGTCAGGAGAGGTTCGAAGAAAAGCACCTAAGAATTAATATCTCGACTATCTCTTAAGCTATGTAATTGAAACTTGACAGGCTATACTAGCGAAATACGAACAAATATAAAAATAAACTGCCAACAAGTCGGGCGAAACTTTATTATTCTTGGGACAAGTTGCGGATGCATGGAAAGTCAATATGCAGGTTAGAGTGGGTAGGGAAGATTAAGTGAAAGGGGGTTCTTGGGCAGGGCAGTTATCAATTTAACACTTTGTGGAAACGTTCAAAAGCTCCAGTATATATAGGTATAATCAATATTTCGTTCGTTTATTTATGCAAGTTTGAGTTTTTATGAGGGAAGTGGTGAGGCGTGATGGTAAGAGTAGGTGGATGTTAATAATTTTTTAATTGATTGCTTGGACAATGGACAAAATGGACCTATTAACAGATGCTGTAGAGTATTTAACAAATTCAGCGCACATTATACACCCCCAATAAATAAGCTGACATATAAACTGAGTCTACGCTCCGTTTTATAAGGTCCCCACACCCCTCTTGACCCTTCCACCAGTGCCTATCATTTATCATATAAGTATATCAAATTGTGTTAATTAATTAAGGTAAATTTAACTATACTAGGTTATACTAAATTAAATTAAATTAAGCAATTTATTATAATACTATTATATAAACTGTCTTGTTATGATAAATAAATAAATAAATTTAGAATCACGTCCAATATTCTCTGTATAGAATGTCAGTTTCGTAGACGAAGTTTCATAGAATTTTCATAAGATTCTGTGTATTTTACATTCACGAAACCAAACATTTGTATGGGAGGGGGTAGAGGAGGTAGGGGAATCGTAAAATTTGTTACGCAATTTTATTTCCTTTCTCTTTTAGTGTGCTCGTACGAAATTTCAAATTTGTAGCTTTTAATTTGTTGGTTATTAGTTGATTTAATGAAATTGGTCGAAATCATACTTTTGTATGGGAGGAGGTAGTAGGGCAAGCGCAATTGCAAAACTTGTAAAGCAACTTCATTTCAATTAATTTTATAAGTTTTTATGCAAAATTTGAAATTGATAGCTTTCTAAGAGTTAGCTGATAACTGATTTCTTAAAAATGCTCGAAAAAATAATTTTGTATGGGAGGGGGAAGAGGAGGTAGGGGAATAGTAAAATTTGTGACGCATTTTTTTTTTCTCATATAAGGTGCTCGTACAAAATTTCAAGTTCGTAGCTTTTAATTTGTTGGTTATTAGTTATTAGTTATTAGATTTAATGAGATTGGTCGAAATCATACTTTTTTATGGGAGGGGGTAGAAGGGTAAACGCGATTTCAAAACTTTTAACGTAATTTCATTTCAATTATTTTTGTAAGTTTTTATGCAAAATTTCAAATTGATAGGTTTTAATAGTTAGGTGATAATTGATTTCTTAATCAAAATATTAACTGGTCGAATACCTTTAAAACTTCTACCTCCTCCGATACAAAAGTATTTTCTCGACCATTTTTAAGAAATCAAAAAAAAGCTATCAATTTGAAATTTTGTGCAAACACTTTTAAGAATATTTCAGATAAAAATGCATCCAAAGTTTTGAAATCCCCCTGCCCTTCCACTCCCTCCCATGCAAAAGTGCGATTTCGACCAATGTCAATTAATCAACTAAAAAGCAACAAATTAAAGCTACGAACTTGAAATTTTGTACGAACACCTTTCAAAAGCAACTTAACAGGACTGCATCACAGGTTTTGCTATTCCCTAACCTCCTCTACCCCTCCCATACAAATGTATGGTCTTAAGGATATCAAATACACCGAGAATTTCATAGAATTTACTTCGTCTATGAAACTAAAATTCTACACAGCGAATTTTGAACGTGATTCGAGCAATCAATTTAAAAATTATTGATATGTAACCATCCTTTCTATCGCAAGCCCCCCTTGAGCTATTCATCATAATCGCAGTTAAGTGTTAAATAATTGATAACAGCCCTGCCACAGAACTCCCATTCACATAGTCATCCCTATCCACCCTAACCTGCATATCCTCAACTTGTTCCAAGGATAATAAAGTTGTTTTTTCTGATGCCTGCATTAACGTCAACGTTTCACTGCCATAGTAAAGCACAGGTCTTATTATGGTTTTGTAGATTCGCAGCTTAGTTTTTCAATGCACGTATTCACACTTTATTACTGGAAGTACCGAGTAGTATGTCCTGTTTGCTACCATTATGCGTCTTCTGATTTCTTTGCTGCCATTGGAGAGATCGGCTCCTAGATGTATGAAGTTTACCACGTTTTCTATATTATATTCTGCTATCGTTAGATTTTGTAGCGTATTTATTTATTTTATTTAATTGCGGTTGCACGCGATTTTGTACGTGGGAGAATCGTAAAATAAGCAATTTTTAAGAATGTAGTTAGTAATATGTACATTATGTGAGATATACAATCTGTTTAGCTTAATGATCCTTTAAACACAATGGTTTGTATTTTGTTGAAATCATAACCAAAATTTATTAAGAATGAAACCACGGTACTCGCATTTGTATGGGACAGGCTCGTGATCAAATCAATCCCGTGATCTAAGACCATATTCGTATTGAAGAGCACATGTGAATAGTTATAGCTTGTGCTAATTAAAAAAAAAGCACGAATAAAATAACATTAAGCATAAAACCATAACAGGACTACGACTCTGCGTAAAGGCCAATCATACGATACTACTGATGAAATTTTTGTGATGTTAAGTATTTTGTATGGGGAGTAGTAGATGGGGTGATAGTACTGAACTAATTTATTTCACATCATGCTGGAGTAGCTATAAGAATGTTTTGTACCAAATTTAAGCTTCAAAAATTGAATAGGTAATGAAAAACTTAGTGCATTGTATTTAGTGAAATTGTGCAATTTGTATGGGAGGTGGTAGAAGAAGGGGAGTGTTTTCTGGTGATTTTTCGAGAAACAGAACTAATATATGTATTTTAAATTTTAATTCAGTAATGTTCACACTTTTCAATCAAAATCGAATTTTGGAAAAGTTGTGAAATTGTGTCGGATTGTATGGGAGGGGGTTACAGAAGTGAAGCTAATCGGATAATTTTTTTCCGATATTAATAACAATAGTAATTAAGGATTGTGTACAAAATTTTAGCTCGATGAAAGCTATACGTATTGAGAAAATTGGTTTAGAGTATTTCATGAAAAAGTGCAGTTTGTATGGGAGGTGGTGGAAGGAGTGAGCGGTTTTTAGTGATTTTCCGAAAAACAACTACGATCATTATGCAATTGATATATTTTAATAATGCTCGATCATTCAACTCATATTTTCTGCCTAAACATCAAAATTAATGTAAAGAATATTTTATTTAAAAGTAGGCAATAAATTTTTACTTCTACTTCCATCCAAACCTTTAACCTGAATGTATTTCTCGTTGAACAACCCACCAAATCCCATACCTTAAATTCGTGTATCTTTAAAAGCATTAAGATACACGAATTCCATCTCCTGTACCAACGACTGGTGTTGTCGGCTGAGTACAGCTCTTATAAACGCGCTCCACTCGCTCCCAGACTGTGACTGGAGAAACTAAAGTGACTGGAGATACTTAATTGGCTGCACAGGATCTGGAGAAGATCAACTGACGTCGAAACACAGTACCTTGTCTGTCTGCTGTATTGTGCTACCGTCTAGGCCATAATCGAAATGTATAGGAGATTTGGTCCTAAAGATTGAAACGCTTGCACATTTACTAATATTCAAAGACATACAGGTTAATGTACACCAGTCAAAAAAACGTTGCAAATCACTTTGAAGCAGTGCGCAGTCATTCTGATTCGAAATATCGCAAAACAATTTCGCATCGTCAGCATAGAGCAAAATTTTCGAGTGGAAAATAACCGAGCTCACGTCGTTAATAAATAACAGTGGTCCTAGATGGCTTCCTTGTGGCACACCAGATGTGTTGGGTGTAGGCAGAGGAATAAACTCCTTGAAAAATCACTTTTTGGGTACAATTAGATAGGTAAGATCTGATCCAATCTATAAAGTAAAAGGAAATCCAAGTGTATGGTCAACTTCATCAAAAGCTTTGGTAATGTCGGTATATTTGCAGTCAGTCTGCTTACCGCCTTCAATCACTGGAATAGTGAAATTGGAAAATTCCATTAGATTTGTTGTGGTCGACATACCTTTGGTAAGCCCATGTTGGGCTGGACTAATGATTGATTTACAATGAAAATTCATTATATCACAAACATCTTAGGAATACAAGAGAGATTAGCAATAGGACGATAGTTACACACATCAATTCTTTTACCTTTCTTAAGCATTGGTCTGGTGGTGGAGTATTTCCACAAACTAGGAAATATCCCCGATCTGAGAGAAGCGTTAAATATATGGCATAAAGGCAAACCATAGAGGTACTACAACGCTTTAATACGGCAGCAGGGATGCCGTCTGGACCTCTAGAAAAACTATCCGTAATGCTTGAAATAAACTTTAAAATGGTCGCTTCCTCAATATGAAGATCTTTCATCTCTAATGAGGTAGATGGAAATTTCGATATGTAATGGAAATCCTCATGACTAATAATACGATTTGGCCAGCAAAAAAGTTGCTTATAACTAAGGGGTCATCACTGACTACACCGTCGAAGGACATAGAAGCGGGATAACCGTCAGTGTGCCTTTTGGAATTCACAAAATTCCAGAATTGCTTATCCTTGATTGATCGCTTGATTTTACTGACGTAATTATTATACGCCGCAGTAGACTGACTAACGAACAAATCACGTAGTTCAGAGTAAAAAACGTAGTCCGCATCGGTTCTCGAGAGACAGTACGACGAACCATGCTTTAATTTTTAAATTTTTCAAATGAGTCAAATCGTCATCGAACCATGGAAATCGTTTTACCTCTTTCTCGTGGGTGACCGGTACACACCGTGTAAAGCAAGTAAAAACCATATTGTACAAATTTGAAGTGGCTATCTCAGCATTTTGTTCTTTAAGAACGCGCGACCAATCGCATGATAATATGTCCTGGTTCAAAACAGTAAAATCAGCTTTATTAAAATTAAATTGATATGATAATTCATTAGCAACGTTACATTTTGCACTTGAATCCAAATAAAATAAACTGCCAACAAGTCGGGCGAAACTTTATTATTCTTGGGACAAGTTGCGGATGTGTGGAAAGTCAATATGCAGGTTAGAGTGGTTAGGGAAGGCTAAGTGAAAGGGAGTTCTTGGGCAGGGCTGTTGTCAATTTAACAATATTTCATTCATTTCTGCAAGTTTGGGTTTTTATGAGGGGAGGAGGAGGGGTAAGGGTGGGTGGATGTTAATAGCTTTTTAATTAATTGCTTGAATCGCGTCCAATATCCTCTGTATAGAATGTGTTTCATAGACGAAGTTGCATAGAATTTTCATAGGATTCGGTGCATTTTACATTCACGAAACCAAACATTTGTATGGGAAGGAGTAGAGGAGGTAGGGGAATCGTAAAATTTGTGACGCAATTTTATTCCCTTTCTCTTGTAGTGTGCTTGTACAAAATTTCAAGTTCGTAGCTTTTAATTTGATGGTTATTAGTTGATTCAATGAAATAGGTAGAAATGATACTTTTGTATGGGAGGGGGTAGAAGGGCAAGCGCAATTTCAAAACTTTTAAAGGAATTTCATTTCAATTATTTTTATAAGTTTTTAAGCAAAATTTGAAATGGATAGCTTTTAAGAGTTAGCTGATAGCTGATTTCTTAAAAATGCTCGAAAAAAGAATTTTGTACCGGAGGGGGTAGAAGAGGTAGGGGAATTGCAAAATTTGTGACGCAATTTTATTTCCTTTCTCTTGTAAGCTGCTCGTACAAAATTTCAAGTTCGTAGCTTTTAATTTGTTGGTTATTAGTTGATTTAATGAAATTGGTCGAAATCATACTTTTGTATGGGAGGGGGTAGAAGGGCAAGTGTGATTTTGAAACTTTTAAAATAATTTCTTTGCAAATATTTTTATAAGTTCTTATGCAGAATTTCAAATGGATAGCTTTTAATAGTTAGGTGATAATAAATTTCTTAAAAATGGTCGAAAAAATAATTTTGTATGGGAGGGGGTAGAAGTTTTAAAGGTATTCGACCAGTTAATATTTTATACTTTTAGGGATTTTTTTTAAATGTATTTCCCAAATTTTCAAGTTTCTACCCTAAAATTACATCCAAAAATTTTCAGTTTTCGTGTTTTTTTCGTTGCACATGAAACAGCTTGTGCCCATTAGACCGGGGTGGTGGGTTCATAACAATTGTGGATCAAATTATTATTTTTTTTCTATGTATATCAAATAGATGTATTCACATGCAAAATTTAAAGTTTCTATCTTTGAGCAGAGTCCTAAAAAATTCACTCAAAATTTTTGACATTTTTGCTTACCACCTCCCTCCCTTTACACCCCCTAACTTAAAATTTTTATCAAAATTATAAATTGTGTAGTTCTATAATCTGACGAATTTTCAATTCGATATCTATACACAATTAAATTAGGTCTAAGTACCTTCCAAGACTGTTGGCTATATGATTGGACTGTAATAAACTTGTCGATAGCATGCAGTCCTAAAAATGTTGGACTTTCAGAGAAACCTTTCTAGTGAAAGATGGCATCAGGCAATTGTCATCTTCCGAGCAACACCATGTCTTCGTAATTGGAACATAACTTTCGTTTTGTTTTCGTTTATGCGTAGCCCTATTTCTTGTGCTGCCACGTCAAATTAATGAAAACTTCCTTGGCGCCAAGTTGTAAGCCCGCCATTATGTTTATGTTGTGTGCAGTCCATGCAAGTAGGAGACACACTATATCAGAGTCTGGCAGATATGTCACAATCCACACCTGCGAATTCACCTTCCCCAATTCACCATTCGTGGAGTCGTGAGTTAAGTGGTTTTCTTTTGCCAATTTCACACACTCTAAGATAAATTGTTCCTTCAAAATTTTTGTTTGTGAGTTTTTAGTAAATTATTAAAAATTGCGCACAGTTCTTGATGTTAAGAACGTACCAAAAAAATGGTCCAAACTTTTTTAAAATTCTCTTCAAATATCGGGCTTAACCTAACTATGATAAAGCCTCTCTAGTGTCCCACGAGGTAACTATAGACTGCGTAAGCTACTATCTGCGATGATTTAAACAGTAGTGTCCCTCTGGTCTCACATAGCAATTTTCTCACGACCTGTTCCAAGGCCACACCAAAAAGTGTGTAAGTGTAACTACCGAGTAGGTATAAATATTAAAATAATTATCACTTATTCGCAACAAATTCTGCTTTCATTGATAACTCCTATCAAGTTTTATTTTTATGTAGTTATGTAAGTTTTCGGCACATGATGATAACCCACTCGAGGAAAAACTAATTATCAATGTGACAAATTTACTCTTCAATCTTTCGTTGCCACCTGATTTATATTAAATGTATGCGCAATAATTATCCATAGTTACCGGTATCTTCACTAGGTATTAAGGTAGATCAAATCAGCTCAAGGTTTTCTTTCACTCAAATAAAAATATCGAACTGATTCGTGTACGTATAGATGTAGATCACTGATTGTGTTGGATTTTACCACGTTTTTTTATAATTTTTAATGACATCGTCCACTATATCCCATCCAAATTTTCCTAATCTTCCGAGTTTTTAGCTTTGTATAATTTGCATATTATATACATATAGCCTGGGGTATAGCCTAGTAGGTAGTGTGTTGGTCTTGTAATGCGAAAGTCGTGAGTTCAAATCCCGGTCGGTGCAATATATAATTCCGGCACATTGCTTGGATATACCTTGGTCACCTCAATCTAAGAAAATGAAAAATTCGTAGAAAGAGGGTTGTGCGAAGGGCTAACAACCCTTCCACAATAAGTAATGAAAAATGTTAAGGAACCTGAATATCAGGAGGCCAAGGTCCGATTTGGACTACAGCGCCATTGTAGAAGTAGAAGTTGCATATTAGTAGCAACGGTATACAACCCGTTGAAAAAGCCAGTTTTTCAACTCAAGCGTGGACTGAAAATTATTTGAAATTATAATATTTTGACTGAAGTTAAATCGTAAGAAAAACTTCCGGCCGTGAATCGAACCCGGGGCTGCCCGCGTTGCAGGCGAGTTCTTCCCCTGAACTACCGACACCGACGAAATTATCTGTCCAAAACTTGGTCACCTACTTCACGTGACTTCAAATATATGCACAGTTTTTGCTTATTATTATTATATATATGGTTTATACTCAATAGGTGAAGTATTTTAGCAAAACAGGCAGTACCCCATAATGAGGCATTTCTTAATAAAATCTCAATTTTTTTAAGGATAGTCTAACTCGAACTTTTATCTAACACTTAAACGTTTCAAAGTTACCTTTTTGCCATTAACAAAAAATATTAATGGATATTTATTAGTTTCAACTGCGTCTTTATCACTTAAACATCTCTCATTTATCTCGTTTTTTATCATTTTAAAGAAAAAAAAAAGTAAATAAGTTTTACAAATTATTTTAAAATGAACTAATGCAGAATAATGCTCCGTTTTTTAATTCCAATCCGGCTAAATTTCGCGTAGGAATAAGCTGACTGCTGCCAATCGACTGAATTAACTTTCAATAATAATCTTGGTTTATTTCTTAGCGTGTACATTTACCGAAGTGAAGAAGCGCTCTTATCATCAAATCATAGTCAGATTAACATACGAAAAACGAGATTCTCATAAATGCTAGTGGCGGTGGGTGGTGATTGAAAAAAACAGTAAATTCATTTAAGACGTACTATTACTGGCGGAAATTGAGTGAATTTAATTATTGTAATAATGTAGTAGAAAAAACATAACAGGGCTACGATTGCGCGTAATGCGCAATCTTACGATACTCTAGATGAAATAGAATTTTTTTGTGACCCCAAGAAATTTTGTATGTGGAATGTTAGAAGGGATGATAGCATTGAACTAATTTTCTCCCCATCATGCTAAAGTAGCTATAAAAATGTTTTATTCAAAATGCTTACTCCAAAAATTGAATGGGAACTGAGAAAATTAGTAAGTTAGATTTAATGAAAATGTGCAGTTTGTATGGGAGGTGGTAGAAAGAGTGGGGGGATTTTAGTGATTTTTTCAGAAATAACTAGAAATATTATAAAATTGACATCTCTTAAATTTTAGACCAGTAACATTCATAATTTTCAAGAAAATCGATTTTTTGTGAAATTGTGAAACAGTGTCATATTGTATGGGAGGGGATAGAAGCAGTGAAGCTAATCAAATATTTTTTTCTGATCTTTGTGATAATGCTAATTAAGAATTTATTACAAAATATGAGCTCGATAAATGTTATATGTTCTGAGAAAATCGTCTTAGAGCATTTCATGAAAAACTGATGTTTGTATGGGAGGGGGTGGAAGGAGAAGGAGGACGCCAGTAATTTTTCTACTGTAAATTTAGATCATTATGAAAGTGATATACCCCACAATTCAGCCTAAAAGCTTTTATACTTTTTTATCAAATCCATTTATTGTCGAATTGCGAAATTGTGTCATTTTGTATGGGAGGGGGTAGAAAAGGTGAAGCTAATCGTCTAATTTTTTTTGGCCGTACTAACAATTTTAAATAAATATTTGCTGCACAATTTCAGCTAGCTAAATTTTATACGAACTGAGTAAATTGGCCTAGAGTAATTCATGAAAAGTACAGTTTGTATTGGAGGAGGTAGAAGGAAGGAGAGGACACGCATAATTATACGGTAGATTGATATTATCATAAAAATAACATATTCCGAATTTCAGACCAATAGCTTTTAGACTTTTCGAGCAAATCCATTTATTGTCAAATTGCGCAATTGTGTCATTTTGTATGGGAGGGATAGAAGGGGTGGAGCGATTTGGCCCGTTCACGAACTTGACCTTACTTTTTTGTCAAAACGACGTGTACAAAATTTGAACTATCTAGCTCAACCCGTTCTCAAGCTAGAGAGCGCACGGACGGACGGACAGACGGACGGACATCCGGTTTTGAGATTTTTGAGTGATAATATTAACTTCTGTATCATTCATTTCATTCTCCCAGCCTTATTTCTTGGCGTTGCAAACCTTAGAGCAAACTTATAATACTCTCAGATTCCATCTACAGTATAATAAACTGTCAACAAGTTGGGCGGAACTTTATTATTCCTTAAAATTTAAAGAACTTTAACTCGTGTTTAAATGAATCACCTAGATCTATGCAATAGAGAGCTATAGTAAACTAATTTTTTTCATGTATCTCAATTTCATTCTTGTAACAAGCGCCTCAAACTTACTAAAATTTAATTGAAGACTAAGCTAAAATAAAATTAAAAGCTAGATAAATGTAATATCTTATAAATTTCAAACTTAAGTTAGTAACTTTCGCATTCGTATATTCGAATTGAACGCAGCGTTTGATGGTTTAGTTATAAAGCTAATTTAGTATTAAGCAATCCAATGCAAATTCTTTGTTATTATCAATTTTTTTTGTTTCCTTCGCCTTTTCTTTTTATACTCTAGATGAAATCTGAGAGTATATTGTGTTTACCTTACCGTTTGCAACGCTAAGAAATAATGTTCGCACAGAGTCGCCAACGGTACAAAAATATTTGTTGTCGCTCAAAAATCTCGATTCCGAGTGACCGTCTGTCCGTCTGTCTATAATGGGCTTTACGCCCAATCATAATTCTGTTGGTTTTTTTTTTAATTTGATGACGTAAAGTTTATACAAACGACGAAAGTCACTGCTTAATCTTTTGTAAGTTTTCCAAATTACTTTTTGTCACATTTGTAAAAGTTCTATATTGTAAAATTATTTAAATAATTTGGTTAAATAAACAAAAATCTATCTATCCAGTAAATCGCCTTTCTTGGAAAGTATAAAAACTACGGATCTGCAATTTGTAACATACTATCGTAATTGCATGATGTCTTCAGCTATTTCAGAATAATCGCTGAAATCCTGCAATTCCTTCTACCATTCAAACAGCACAAATTTACGATACACAATACTTTTCTCAGTACTTATCGAATTTCATCAAATGTAAAACATTTTAATAGCAACTGTGTTATCATGTGCAAAAGTGAGCTTATTGTCGTCACTCACACTACCACGTCCCATGCAAAATAAAATAATTTCTTAAAGTCACAAAAATCTATATTTCGTCTAATAATTTTTTTTTAATTTTTCAGACTATCAATCAAAACTGGATGATTTGAGTATAGTCATAACAATAAACCAATATTTGTATTTGTAGTTCGAATAATTATGCTACCTACCAAAAACTGATATTCAAGGAACTACATTCCATGGTACAAAGGATCCCTCTGGTTCTTCCTTAATCTGGAAATAAAAATAAAAATAATTTATACTGAATCAATAAAATATTTTCCAAAATTTTAATTACCATTTTCGTAAATTGATCTTCACAAGCCATTCGAATGCGTGCTGCTGTCGCTGGTGATTCTAAATTAAAGTTTGGATCTAAATTACGCTCTTTCCGAGCGAATTCAATAGCGTTCTTGATGGCAAAGAAAACGGCTGATGCCAAGAATAGTGGTGGTTCGCCAATGGCCTGAAAATAGTACAAATATCATCAAACATAGAATTGAAATTTTTCGTACATAATAAAGTAAACAGAGTAAAATTCGGAAATTTTTCCTTTTTATTCAAAATGCACAATGGAAACATTCACCAATCTTTTATAATAATTGAAGAGTACAGGTGAAAAACGGGATAAGTCAGTTTAGATACAGACTATTATTTCAGTAACATTTTATTTTGAATGGAACATTTCAATACTGAAAACTATATTGAACATATCTAATGTAGTTTTTAAAACTATTTGATTCACATTCATTTTTAATCCCACTGAAGCCAAAAAAATCATTTCATTGAGCGCAAGAAAGGGATAAGTCAAAATTATAGATACGAACTGGTACAAGTTTAACAAGTTTTCATAAAATAATCGTGAAATAAAGTACATTTTCAAAAAAAATTAGTAACTACTGGCTATTTCTTCGCCACAGGTAATTTTTTTTAAAAGTGCTTTGCATCTTCTCCACAAAACTTAATCAAATCCATTAAATCTGAATACTTTTCAGCTGATATTGGCAGGTTGCCTGAAATATTTAGCGTAAATTTAGAGAATAATAATAAAAACTTCCCACTATACCCATGCTGTGGAACTCTCATCCACACTCACTATGTCAATCTTCTTTTTTTTAGAGTGGCGTTGATTTCATCCATGGACCGTAGGATGTCCTAAGCATTATGAATTAGACATCTTTAGTTCGATGATCGGTCTAGTGGTAAAATTAGCTTTTTTATGTAGAGTTTGGCTAGGTGTATTGTCCATTCCGTTAAAAACTTTTGTTTCGTTTCAACCTCAAATGGAAGCGGATTGGACCGAGCTTGCTTGTATACCTTGACCAAATCTCGCTGTACTTCCCAGTAGTATTTTTGGTTTATTAAACCAAAGTTCTTGTCACACTCCATATACGAGTGACCGCGAACAGGAAATGTGATAGTGGCGGACTCTAGTACTTTTTCTAAGTGTACAATTTGGTAAACAATAAACGCATAGATAAACGAGCACTAGAAAATAACGTGGCCTATTGGAGCCGGGTCAGCTGACTCAGTTGACAACTTATCTTGACTTATCTCTACCTTGCATAGTTACTTACACCCTTACACCCTTTTTGCCAAAGACACACTATTTTACATTGCTTCCTATGTATCTTACTGACATCTAGCAAAAGTTTTGATAACACCACTGGATTTAGAGTCACTTCTTCCATACAGATAGCGCTTTAGTCGAAAATGGAAAATAATTGACTTTTCCCGCTTTTCGCCTGTACTCTTCAATTGCAATCAATACACGTAATTTGAACATCATACGTATAATACATATTATAGATTCTAAAGAATACGGTGAATTGTGTTTGTGGGACGTGGCAGAAAGACAGGGGGGGATTTAAATTTAAAAAAAAAAAAAATACATTTATCATGAAAATGGTAAGATTGATCAGATCAGTAGCATTTATAACTTCGAAGAAAATTGACTTATAATAAAGTTGACAAAATGTGGCATTTTGAATGGGAAGGAGCGATTTGACTGGTTCATGATTGAAAATTGCGTTCACGAAATTTGAGCTTCATAGTTCAACACGTTCTCAAGCTAGGGGGGTAACAGATGGACAAACATATGAACAGACGGATTTTTTTTTTTTACAGAATGACCTGTGTTATAGGCAATTTCGGCCTTTATGTGCAATGCACAAACACAGTCATGGAGGGAAGGAATGGGATTGGGGAAGGGGAGTGAGAACGACCGTAGCGAGTGGAGAAGCTGGTATATTGCTCAGTTGTACTGGCTGCTTACTGACAAATATTTGCAGATGTTATGGGGGACTGAATGATAGAAAGCGAACACTGAGTATCTAGGCCTTCTTGAAGTGGAACTGTTTCACTTTTACACCGTTTCCCCATTTTATTGCGAATAATTTTTTATCACCAGTAGCGACTGAAAAATTTGCGCTTAAAAAAATCCCGTCTGGAGTGGGAATCGAACCCACGACCTATTGACTGAGAAGCAAGCACGCTGCCCACTACGCTTTGATTTCATATCCGGTTTCAAGATTTTTGAGCGACAATAAATATTTCTGTACCCTTGCGAACTCTGTGCGAGCAATATTTCTTGGCGTTACAACTTTAGACCAAATTTATAATACGCTCTGATTCCATCTAGAGTATAAACGCGGAATAATACAAAAACTAAACGAAAGATGAGGGTTCTCAAAATAAAAATTTTTAAGACCCGACATTTATCCCAATCATCACGATTATTCCTAACTTACCTTCGAAGCATATACAGCTCTCGGATTTGATGCACCAGTTAACAAACTGACATTAAATTCCGCTGGAATATTAGCAAAACCTGGCAATTTATAAACACCTGGTCCACGTGAAAACATAGTGCCATTGGGCGAATAGACCATTTCCTCTAACGTGAATAAACCATATCCTTGCATGTAAGCTCCCTCGATTTGTCCAATATCGATAGCAGGATTCAAGCTGCTTCCAACATCCATAACAATATCTGTTCGAAGAACTTGATGATCACCGGTCAAACAATCGATTTCGACCACTGAACATCCAACTCCATTCGTAAAATATGGGAAAGGATTACCGGTATTGGTTTCAGGATCAAATCCCACATTTGGCATTGCGTAATACCCAGTTGTAGATAAACTAATACGACTGAAATAAGCTTTTTGAATCCAACTTTTCCAATCGCCTTTCGGATTCTGATCCTTGATAGACTTAAGACGTTCATTTAAAATTAGACAAGCGTTCATCACTGCCATTCCGTTAATATCGGAGCTAACACTAGCTGCCGTGGATGACGTGTTCGGAACTTTATCGGTAGATGTTTCTGAAATGTGAATTTCCTCAGGTGGAATTTGAAGAGTGCGCGCAGCTACTTGGATCATTTTCGTATGCAGGCCTTGTCCCATTTCTACACCACCATGTGATAATAGCACAGATCCGTCGTAGTAAATGTGCACTAATGCGCCAGCTTGATTCAAATGCAGTTCAGTAAATGCGATCCCGAGTTTCGTTGGAACGATGGAAATTCCACGTTTCCTCCAGAGATGAGTTTTGTTAAACTCCTCGATATTCTTTCGTTGCGTGTGGAAGTCGGACTGCAGTAAACATGCATCCCAGCATCTGCAATTAACAAAATATTTTGGTACAATTCATCAGCCATCATATTTATAACTAAAGTCCTAGCGATCGTTTACAGCAACAACCTATCTCGCACACACTATCCCCCAACCCATGCCCACCCTTGAAACGATACTAGAATCAGAAGAATCAAACTCACCTGATTAAATTTGAATTCTCAATGACTTGAGTATAGTGCGTTTTGTCACCTTCTTTATACAAATTTCGCTTAATTACATCGACATAGTCTATTCCAGTAATACGAGCAACATCTCTGATGATATGCTCTGCGGCAAACATTGCCTGAGGGGCACCGAACCCACGGAAAGCAGTATTGGATGGAAGATTTGTCCGACATACCCAACCTGTAACACGGCAATTAGGTATGAAGTAGCCGTTCTCATAATGAAGCATTCCTCGTTCCAGGATCTGAAATTTTCAAAATACCATTTTGTAAAAAAAAGAAGCTATCAACACATCTTATAACATACCGGAAACGATATATCCGTCGAATAGCCACCGTTACTATAATATTCAATATCACATCCAGTTATCATTCCATCCTTGGTGCAAGCTACTTTATATTTAAATAAGAATGGATGCCGCGTTCCCGTCATCATCATATCCTCATCGCGATCAAGCATCAATCGCACAGGTCTCTTTAATTTGTAGGCAGCAAAAGCTGCAGGAACAGCTACAAGGAAACCTCGATGATCCTTTCCACCAAAACCACCACCCAATCTTTTCACTCTGGCAGTGATCATGGAGGAGGGAATATCGAGGACATGAGCAACAAGTTTCTGAATTCCTGACAGATGCTGAGACGAGCAGAAGATTTCCAATTCATCATTGTCTCGTGGAACGGCCAAGGCAGCATGTGTCTCCAGATAAAAATGTTCCTGGCCACCCATTCGACATGTGTTTTCAACAATGAAATCAGCATTAGCAAATGCTTCATCGACATTTCCGCTAGACATCGTTTTAGGAGAACCAGCAATATATGATTTATGCTTAATCGCGTCTTCTATTGTCACTATGACCGGTGAAATCTCTTCGTAAACAACTTTAACTTTGCGTGCAGCTTCCTGTGCTATAGCCTGGTTTTCGGCTGCTATAGCTGCAATAGTCTGTCCTTGCGAAAATACAGTCTCCTTGATGAATAGCTCTTCATCTTGGATTACGCTACCAATTGTATTTTCATGTACTCCAATATCGTTGCCTGAGAAAAATGCATGGACACCTGGCATTTTCAGGGCATCCGAAGCGTCGATTGAAATGATCTTTGCATGAGCCTTGGTGCTAAGTACCAGCCCCAGATATAGCTCGTTCTCATACCGTGGCATATCATCACAGTAGACCGCCTCACCCGTGGCTTGCTTGTACGCAGAAGCGTGAACTTTAGCGAATCCGACTGGGTCACCTTCATACTGAGCATCTAAACGCTTCTCAAAAAGTTGGCTACTTTTTGGTATCTGTGTATGGAACAGGTCTGCACCACTCTTTTCTGCTGCTCGGATCAGATTATTTAATGACGGCAGCCTTTCCTCTAGTTTTTGGCTAATAGCCAAATAGGCTTTGAAGAATAAACTAACGGTCAAGGATCTTCGATAAGTAATCATTCCTCCTGGAGCGCTTGCTGATAGCGGAAGTTCATCAAGAAGCTCCTGTGTTACACACTCAACTAGCTTCTCATTCCAAGTCATTCCTTTTATCAGCTCGCTTGTCTTATGAGCCATCACCGTGATGGGTGCCATTCCTCCAAACGCCATTGAACTTTCTTCTAAGATATTACTATCATCCTTAAATCGGAAGTCGAAAGCGGCATTTACGATCGCTATGTCATCGTCTCTTCGTTTGGCTTGCTTGTATGCTAGCACGTATTGATTTCGATGGGTTTTCGGTAGGAAAATAGAAACTAACAGTTCATCAGGTTCAATTATATTCTGACGATATCCTGTGAAGAATCCTTTTCCCATATGTACTTTTCGAGTTCCGCGTTTAGCACTCGCTACTTCCAATCTGTAATAAAAATTTTTAAATAAAAACTGATATTTCTCAAAAAAAAATTAATAAAATAAGGAAACGCTTGATGTTTCCCACAATAAGCATCATTTTCAAAATGTGTTTTCTCAACCATTGAATATCAAAACCACAGAAATGAGATTGAATAATCAATTTTATGAAATCATTCAATTGTGTATAAGAACTGCGAGCAGATTTAAGTCAATCTGGATATATCAGTTCCCCATATGCACAATCTTATTTATAAATATCAAGGCTCATCGACGACACGGAAGTACTTTCAAATGCAGAATAAAAGAAGGAGACGAATGTGACGAAGACAAACACACTTTTACCACAATGTGTCGAGGCCAGGGCAAGAATAACAAGGAAACCGGGTATTGACCCCAACCATAACTCCACCACCATCCTCCTTATCAGATCTTGCCAAATCGCGATCACATCTAAAGAGAGTATAGTTATCAGGAACCAATTCCGAGTCACTAATGGAAGCATTTAACCAAGTTTCCGAAACACAAAATAGGTCGGGCGCATCTACATAAACTTAAGACCAGAAATCCTGTAGCTTGGTCTTTAGACCACGCACATTTTGATAAAAAATATTGACGCTTGATGAATTAATTTAAAAAAAAAAAATTTGACTTGCCGATGCTAGAGGAGCCGGCGGAAAAATTGAACTCTTTTTCAAGAAAGCTTGAAGTGAATCCCAAGCATTTCAATGGAACGAATCACCGCAGATTCCATTATAATCGATGAATCTGGAACGCGTTGACTTCAGTTCGTTGCAACTCGCGCACTTTATGTCGTATAGAGGAGATGACAGTGCCGGCATTATATACGGTGCGCACTGTAAATTAACTACACTATTAAAAGAGATTGTCTTTGCTAAAGTTCGAAAACAGCTGATTATTACAACAGCTGATTATTAAAGTTAACTTGATCAAATGTCAAAACAAACAAAAGAATAAAAACAAAATTTAAGAGCAAAACTTGTAACGATCACTCTATAATATCACTCTATAATATCACTCTATAATATCACTCTATAAATTTATTTTAAGGCGGTGGAAAATATTTTTTTTTTTTTTTTGATCGAGTAGGGAAGAAAAAGGGAAAAAATATAATTTTTTTGAGTCAGTTTTTTTGAGTGAGATCAACGAGAAGGATCGAATACTGGTTGAATTATAAAAAATCTACGATAATTCTACGATTTGAGTGGAGGCGAGAGTTACATTTCATCGAAGAAAAAGAAATTAACTTATGTGAAATCAATCAAGCGGCACCTTCTAAGATTCCATTTGAAGTTTCTTTGCGCGCTCATTGACTTGTGTTGATGGTATCCAGCAACTGTTTTCCAGAAAATCCTCCGCCTTTATCCAAGGAGGTACGGATTCTTGATTCGATCAATCCCGGTTGTTAAAAAAAAAAGAAAAAAGAAAGGGTTATCATCTTTCAAGAAGAGAAAAGATATTCAGCGACTTGTTTGGCTGTACGCTGAGAACAAGAAAGAGTTTTCATCTTTCAAGAAAAGAAAAGGTATTCAGCGACTTGTTTGGCTGTACGCTGAGAACAAGAAAGAGTTTTCATCTTTCAAGAAAAGAAAAGGTATTCAGCGACTTGTTTGGCTGTACGCTGAGAACAAGAAAGAGTTTTCATCTTTCAAGAAAAGAAAAGGTATTCAGTGACTTGTTTGGCTGTACGCTGAGAACAAGAAAGAGTTTTCATCTTTCAAGAAAAGAAAAGGTATTCAGCGACTTGTTTGGCTGTACGCTGAGAACAAGAAAGAGTTTTCATCTTTCAAGAAAAGAAAAGGTATTCAGCGACTTGTTTGGCTGTACGCTGAGGACAAGAAAGAGGTTTGATCTTTCAAGAAAAGAAAAGGTATTCAGCAATTTGTTTGGCTTAACGCTGAGGTCAAGAAAGGGAGTTTTTTTTAAAAAATATAGAAGAGTGGTGAAAATTGTTAAATTATTATTATTATTTTTTTTTTTTTTTTATTATTATGTTAATTTATATACATACATATATGTATATTTTAAAAAACATCTAATTTTTTTTTTAGGAATTAACTTACATCAAGTAAGAAGGGGGGAGAAAGGGAATAAAAGGATAAAACTAACTTTTTATTATTCCAGTGAAAGTACGAGTGCGCACTCAGTGACATCACGTAAAGATTTTTTTTCGGGTGAGTTTTTATTTTTGTTTTCTCTCTTCCTTCATAAGTATTGTCTATTGATTCAAATAATATAAAAAAATATATTAAAATATATGTATGTATACATATAAATATTCATTCATTGAAAAAGGGAAACGTTATTTTTATAAATAAATAAGTGTTTTAATGTTTTTTTAATTAAAAATTAAAAATTTACACGAATTTTAATTTTTTTTATATATATAAATAATGACTTTGTAAGTCATAAAAGACTTGGTTTCTTCTTCGTTCCCCCTCTCCATCTCCAAATCCGGAGAATCATTTCTTTAATTGTATGGGTTGCGACGACACGACCCAACTCTGACTGAGCTAGTCAAAGACAGGTGGTCGCAGACAATTGCCGCATACATATTAAAGAATTATAAATGAATCATCTTGTATAAGGTGGTTACATTTATATGGCGCCCAACAAATAGGACAATGGACAAAAATTGTCATATGGAATTTTGAATCGTGATGTTTTCAATAAATTAATTTTTTTTTTGGAGAGTTGAGGAGAGAGAGACCAAAACCAACCAATTAATATACAATATTGAATTTAAAAATATTAACAATACTATTACTAATTTAATAATAATAAAACTAAAATATTAGAACTTATTATGCTTCGAACACCGCCGTCGGTTTTGCCAGAAGATGTAGAGGAGCAGTATAGTTTGCCTATGACTCGATCCAGAGCAGCAAAACTTGCTGCTCAATTTACAAACGGGATGTCTGAAGCATATGAAGAGATAGACCAGGTGAATCCTGAATTGGAAAGAGTGAGTTTACACTCTACAAATCCATTCTCTCCTCAACAAAATAATGGGATGGGTGATACACCCTTATTGAAAAGAAGATATGATTTACAAAAAGATTTTGATTCGGAAAATGTAAATTATATTCAAACTTTAGAAGCAGAATTGTTAAAATTTAAAAATCGAGTAAATTATTTAGAGTTGAAACTTAAAGATAAACCAAATACTATAAGAGAAAGGAGACATGAAACAAATAATGTACGTAGAACGTTATCTTCTTCAGATGATAATTGCACAACACAAATACGGTCGCATAGCCCTTTAAGTAAATGGCATACAAAGTTTGATGGTACTACAAAAAGTATTCCTGTGGATGAGTTCATGTTCAGGATCGAACATTTGAAAAATTTAGAAAATTATTCAGAAAATTATTGGATTAATAATTTCTTTAGAACTTTATCAGGTGCGGCGGAGTCATGGTTTTGGCAATATTTGAGAGCAAAACCATTTTCAACGTGGAATGAACTGAAACAGTCTGTAATTCAACGTTTTAAGTTGTGGACGTCTGACGCTGAAATACTCCATGCTATGGAAAGACGACGACAAGATTCTAAGGAATCAGTAGAAGAATTTATATCTGTATTAGTTTCATTGAATAATCAGAGATTACGACCTTTGGCTGATGAAGAAGTAATTTCAATTTTACTATCAAACATTAATCATCAAATTGCTCAACTCATATTTGCAATGAATCTTAATACGATAGACAAATTTCGAGAGTCATCACGTAAAGCTGAAAATTATTTAAAGTCACAAAATATATATACTAGAAATCGTCAAGTATCCGAAATACAGGAAGACAATGAATTTAATATGAATGTTAATCAAGTGTATGAGATGAATGCAACTTCTAGTAAGTACAAACAAAATTTGTCAGAAAATTGTTGGAATTGCAATGCACGTGGTCATGGATTCAGAGATTGCCCTTCGTCACGTAGACGTTTATTCTGCTACTATTGTGGGGAGAAGGACGTAACTTGTGTAAATTGTTCTAAGTGTTCGTTGTCAAAAAACGAGGAAAGAGGTCGATCTCAGAAGACACAGATCGGCCTAATTACGTCTCAAGCTCAAAAAAGAGATACTCAAACTTCTCATTTTGGCAAAAACCAAAAAGAACATCAAAAACAACGTTAAATATTTCTTATACTGGTGGAATTTCAGTTGAAACACAAACTGAAAATTTAATTGATGTAAACTATGTTAATACTGATCAGACAAACTTAAAAGAAAAAGTATTTAAAAATCAATTAGATTCAGAAGTATTAGTTCCTCCCAAAAAATCTTTAACCCAACTTCGTCCTTTTAAAAAAAAAAAACGAATATCTCGTAGACGTCTAATAGTATCTACAATCTTTTCTAAAGTTGGAGATAATAGACCATATGTTCAAATTAATATTGGTGGGAAAAATTTAGTTGGTCTTCTAGATAGTGGAGCAAATATTAGTTGTTTAGGTGCAGGGTCTTTGGAACTTTTAAAAGAATTGAATATAAAAATTAAGCCAGGTATATCAGAAATTCAGACTGCAGATGGTACTAGTTGTTGTGTACATGGTAGTTTTTATGCTTCTATAGAATATAAAGGTGTAACTAAGCGTATCAAGCTGTTTGTAATACCAGGTTTAGAACAATCACTTTATTTAGGGGTGGATTTTTGGAAATTATTCAAATTAGCTCCATCAGTCATAGCTTCATTGGAAAGAAAATCTTTAGATATTCAACACATTCCTGAACTTTCTATTACGTCTGAATTAAATGTTCATGTGTTAGATATAAAAGATCAGCAAAGATTGCATGAAATTATTCTTCAATTTCCATCATTTGAAAGTAAAGGGTTAGGAAAAACTACTCTAGAAGAACATATTATAGAAGTAGAAAATTCGTCGCCTATTAAACAAAGACATTATCCTGTTTCACCGGCTATTCAAAAACTTATGTTTGAAGAGTTAGATCGAATGTTAAGGTTAGGAGTAATTGAAGAAAGCATTAGTCCTTGGAGTTCCCCAGTGGTTCTTATTCAAAAACCAGGAAAAAATCGATTGTGCATAGATTCCAGAAAAGTAAATCAAGTTACAAAAAAGGATGCTTACCCATTACCTCATATTGATGGTTTGCTTAGTAGGTTACAAGATACTAAATTTATTACAGCTTTAGATTTAAAAGATGCATTTTGGCAAATACCACTTGAGAAAATTTCTCGTGAAAAAACCGCCTTTACTGTACCTGGTAGACCTTTATATCAATTTACGGTTATGCCATTCGGCTTATGCAATGCTCCTCAAAGAATGTGTAGGTTGATGGATAAAGTTATGAAGCCATTACCTGTAGACATGAGAGAAAGGGTTTCTGTATATCTGGATGATCTTTTAATTATTTCTCCAGATTTTGAAGATCATCTAAAGATATTAAAAGAAGTTGCAAAGTGTTTAACTTTGGCAAATTTGACAATTAACGTACAAAAAAGTCATTTTTGTATGAAAGAAGTTAAATATTTAGGTTATGTAGTACGTGATGGCACACTGAACGTAGATTCAGGAAAAATTAAAGCGATTGCTGAATTTCCTGCTCCAAATTCAATTAAACAAGTCAGACGATTTTTGGGAATGTCAGGTTGGTATAGACGATTTGTCCCAAATTTCGCGTCTTTAGCTTCACCAATATCAGATTGTCTGAAGAAAAAAAAAGGTGGATTTAAATGGTCTGAGGAAGCACAAGTTGCTTTTGATTCTTTAAAGGAAGCTTTAATTAAATCACCAATATTACATAATCCTGATTTTTCGAAACCTTTTAAAATTCAATGTGATGCAAGCCAATCTGGAATTGGAGGAGTTCTTTATCAACTAAATGAAAAGGGTGAAGAATTACCTATTTCATTTGTCTCTCAGAAACTTAATTCTGCACAAAAAAATTATAGTGTTACTGAATTGGAGTGTTTATCTGCTGTTATTTGTTTAAAAAAATTTAGACCGTATGTTGAAGGACTACCCTTCACAATAATAACTGATCATGCCAGTTTAAAGTGGCTAATGAATCAGAAAGATTTGAGTGGTAGACTAGCTCGTTGGTCTTTAAAATTACAAGGATTCAATTTCAATATTGAACATCGAAGTGGATCTTTAAATGTAGTACCAGATGCATTATCTAGAATGTATAATGAAGTGCTTACGTATTCAGAAGCAAAACCGGAATTAGATCTTAAGTCTGAACATTTCCAATCCGATCAATATAAAGAATTAATAACATTAATTCAACAAAAAGGAGAAACTATTTCCGATTTATGTATAATTGATAACTTGGTTTTCAAGAAAACTAATTCCAGTTCAAACGTTCTTGACGATATAATTAATTCATGGAAATTATGGATACCAGATACATTGACTCAGGACATAATTAAATCGGCTCATGACCTACCACTGGCTTCACATGGAGGAATAAAAAAAACTATAGAAAGAATACGTCAAAAATATTTTTGGCCTAATTTAGCTACTCAAGTTACTGAGTATGTTAAAAATTGCTCGGTATGTAAGGAAATTAAATGTCCGAATTCTTTATTAAAACCACCTATGGTTACACAGTTTAAGGTAGAACGTAAATGGCAACGAATATATATTGATTTACTTGGACCATACCCTTCCTCAAAAAGAAGAAATAAATATTTACTTTTAGTACTAGATCAGTTTTCAAAGTTTGTATTGTTGAAACCACTTCGAATAGCCTCAACAAAGTCTATAGTTCAATATTTAGAGAATGAAATATTTCTGGTGTATGGAGTTCCGGAAAATTTAATTTCTGATAATGGATCTCAATTCGTGTCTAATATTTTTAAGAATTTCCTAAAAAATTATGGTGTGACTCATACTCGATTAGCAATTTACTCACCTCAAGCAAATGCCTCTGAACGAGTAAATCGCTCAATTTTGACAGCAATTAGAGCTTATATAGGTGAACAACACAATAATTGGGACGAGCATATTTCAGAAATAGCATGTGCTCTTCGTACATCGACCCATGAATCAATTGGTTGTTCTCCTTATTTTGTTATGTATGGCAATGAAATGGTAACCCATGGCAGTACTTACTCATTGTTGAAGAAGTTTCAAAATGTAAACTCTCAGGATCTTAATCAGTTACTGATGACAGATAAAATGCAACTTATTCATAACTCAGTTAGCAAATCATTAGATAAGGCATTTAACAAATCTGCTAGACAATATAATAAAAAAACAAAAAAATTAGATTCAATAGTTCCTGGACAAATAGTTTATCGTAGAAATTTTTGTATCAGTGATACAAAAAAAAAATTTAATAGTAAATTAGCTCCGAAATTTCTCAAATCTAAGATATTGAAACAATTAGGGAATTCCATCTTTTTAATTACAGATATGAATGGAAAAACTCTTGGGAAATATCATGCTAAAGATTTAAAATTTTAATGCCCGGCTAACTTTTTGTGGTGAACCCCACATTGGGCGCTTTTGGTTAGTAAGCGATCGTTTTAATTTTGTTCTTTTGGTTTCATATACATCTTTTGGTAGATGTATTTGAAATCTTGGTGGGGGGCTTTGTAACGATCACTCTATAATATCACTCTATAATATCACTCTATAATATCACTCTATAAATTTATTTTAGGGCGGTGGAAAATATTTTTTTTTTTTTTTTTGATCGAGTAGGGAAGAAAAAGGGAAAAAATATAATTTTTTTGAGTCAGTTTTTTTGAGTGAGATCAACGAGAAGGATCGAATACTGGTTGAATTATAAAAAATCTACGATAATTCTACGATTTGAGTGGAGGCGAGAGTTACATTTCATCGAAGAAAAAGAAATTAACTTATGTGAAATCAATCAAGCGGCACCTTCTAAGATTCCATTTGAAGTTTCTTTGCGCGCTCATTGACTTGTGTTGATGGTATCCAGCAACTGTTTTCCAGAAAATCCTCCGCCTTTATCCAAGGAGGTACGGATTCTTGATTCGATCAATCCCGGTTGTTAAAAAAAAAAAGAAAAAAGAAAGGGTTATCATCTTTCAAGAAGAGAAAAGATATTCAGCGACTTTTTTGGCTGTACGCTGAGAACAAGAAAGAGTTTTCATCTTTCAAGAAAAGAAAAGGTATTCAGCGACTTGTTTGGCTGTACGCTGAGAACAAGAAAGAGTTTTCATCTTTCAAGAAAAGAAAAGGTATTCAGCGACTTGTTTGGCTGTACGCTGAGAACAAGAAAGAGTTTTCATCTTTCAAAAAAAGAAAAGGTATTCAGCGACTTGTTTGGCTGTACGCTGAGGACAAGAAAGAGGTTTGATCTTTCAAGAAAAGAAAAGGTATTCAGCAATTTGTTTGGCTTAACGCTGAGGTCAAGAAAGGGAGTTTTTTTTAAAAAATATAGAAGAGTGGTGAAAATTGTTAAATTATTATTATTATTTTTTTTTTTTTTTATTATTATGTTAATTTATATACATACATATATGTATATTTTAAAAAACATCTAATTTTTTTTTTAGGAATTAACTTACATCAAGTAAGAAGGGGGGAGAAAGGGAATAAAAGGATAAAACTAACTTTTTATTATTCCAGTGAAAGTACGAGTGCGCACTCAGTGACATCACGTAAAGATTTTTTTTCGGGTGAGTTTTTATTTTTGTTTTCTCTCTTCCTTCATAAGTATTGTCTATTGATTCAAATAATATAAAAAAATATATTAAAATATATGTATGTATACATATAAATATTCATTCATTGAAAAAGGGAAACGTTATTTTTATAAATAAATAAGTGTTTTAATGTTTTTTTAATTAAAAATTAAAAATTTACACGAATTTTAATTTTTTTTATATATATAAATAATGACTTTGTAAGTCATAAAAGACTTGGTTTCTTCTTCGTTCCCCCTCTCCATCTCCAAATCCGGAGAATCATTTCTTTAATTGTATGGGTTGCGACGACACGACCCAACTCTGACTGAGCTAGTCAAAGACAGGTGGTCGCAGACAATTGCCGCATACATATTAAAGAATTATAAATGAATCATCTTGTATAAGGTGGTTACAAACTTAAGAATGGAAGAAGTACCAGATCAACCGTTCGAAGTCCTCGCGCCAGGAAAAACGCCAACAGAAATTCAAAATAAATAAATAAAAAGTTACGACACAACGATTCAAAAATTCGACCGTACAACGCCCGACAGTCACTTGCAAGCTACGCGAGTATAGTTTTAATGGAAGTTTTATGAATATATGGTAAACTACACTAGATTGCATAGAATTTACTTCGTTCCGTACAGAGAATTTTAAATGTGATTCAAGCAATCAATTAAAAAATTATTAATATCCACCCACTCCTTCTATCCCCCGCCTCCCCATACAAACCCAAACCTGCATATAAAAACGAATGAAATATTGATTCTACTTATCGTATTAAATTTACAACAGTCCCACTCTAGAACCCCCTTTCATTTAGTCTTCCCTATAAACTTTAACCTGCAAATTGACTTTCCACGCAACCTCAACTTGTCCCAAGAATAACGAAATCGCACCCGACTTGTTCCCAGATTTTTTTAATACTCTAGATGAAATCTGAGAGTATGTTGTGTTTGCCTTACCGTTTGTAACGCTAAGAAATAATGCTCGCACAGAGTCGCCAAGGGTGCAGAAATATTTGTTGTCGTTAAAAAATCTCGAACCTGAGTTCCGTCTTTCTGTCTGTGTGTCGGTCTGTCTACAACATAACTCTCGAACGCCTTGAGCTATCGTGCTGAAATTTGTTTTATATCATTTTTAGCAAAAAAGAAACTTCAAGTTCTTCTACTCCTCCCATACAAATTTCATGAAATTTGGAAATTTATGGAAATTGATTTTTCTCCGAAACGAATTAAGTTATTGACTTGAAAATTAGATCAAAGTATAATGATATAAATACCATTAACGTTAAACAATATTTATCCGATCTCATTATTCCTTCGCCCTCATATAAACGCACAATTTTGAAAAATGCATTTATTTGATTTTCATTTGAACTAGTAAATCTATAAGGACAAATTTTTGCCAGAATTCATTTTATTTTAATTGCAACTGATTTTGAAAATCTATCCCCTCCCATACAAATCTCACGAAATTTCGTCAATTCAATTCAATCGTTTCTCTTCAAAACCGTTTTTTGTTTTAGTCGATCACCCTGCTTTATTATTAGAATAATAAAGAAAAAGAACTTCTTTTTAGCCCTTTCCAGTGTATGCAGGGCATTGACACGAACAAATCGTTAGTTCGTGTTCAATGTACACAAATATTATTAGGTAGGCTTATGAGAATTTTTAGATTAGTTTATAAAACTTTCGAATAGGCTGTGTAAGATTGTTTAAGATTATACAGTCGGCAAAACAATTCCCCACCCATATACGTATAGAGATTTCTTATAAAGCGAATATGAATTTCCCAGTGCAATTTTACGACAATTGCAACCATATGCCCAAACTCTATTTAAAAGCTAAGAGAAGACCGATGCATACAGAAACTCTACCGGACTTCAACAAATTAAGAGCTAAATGCAAGCGCACTGATATTTCCCAATATATGCTTCATGTGCAATAATGTTTTTTTGTGAATTTACTTTGTCCGAGGGCTTTGCAAAAACTCACACAGAAATACAATGTTTTTTTTAATAGTTACATTGTCACTGAGATTAAACATTACTAATAAAGTATAGCACCACTTAAATTTGTAGTGATTCAAAGAGAACTATGAAAAAAAAAAAAAAAATATAAATTCAGGTACTTACTCAATTCCAGCTGCAGTGAAAATAGGATTCAAGTCAGAAATCGGACTTCCGGTCATGATGTTTCCGCCCACTGATGCAACATTTCGAATCTGTTTCCCACCGAAATAATGCAACATATCGACAATAGCTTGATAAAGTCTGGTTTCGTGTTCCGGAAGTGTTTCTATGCATTCCCTAAGTATTTTCTCCATTTCATTCAACGAAACAGATGCTCCAATTTTGATTCCATTACCGGTGACTTCGAGCTGCGTCAACTCTTCAACTTGGCCCGGTTGCACAAGAACTGAATACAGAAAATGCTTGAATTTCACCTCAATACCAACCTCAGTATTTCCAACGATAATCTTAGCATCATTGTGCCGATCTTTAATTGCTAAAATTTCCTTTAATGTTGTTGGACGATGCCACGTAACTCGTGGTCCTTTAAACGACAACGAGCTTATGTCTAGGGAATCTGATAGTGAAATCTCTGGCGGGAAAATAGGTTCTTGACTTGGATGGTACGGTTGAAATTCACTTGGTTCAAACAGTTTTGTTTCCAATGCATTACCATTGCAACCATTGCCATTAATTTTGCAACAATTTTCACCCATGGCACAAGCATACTCCTTGGTGAAAGTTCGGTATCCTTCGATAATTGGCCGATAGCCAGTGCATCGACATAAATTTCCTTGGAAGGCGATTTCCATTTCCTTCATAGACGGAGTCGGCGAGCTTCGTAGAAGAGCGTACATGGACATTACGATTCCTGGCGTACAGAATCCACATTGTGATCCGTGGGACTTAGCAATACGCTCTTGAACTGGATGCAGGCGCGTACTGGTGCTCCCGATGCCCTCGACAGTGACGACTGCTGCACCATGAACTGCACAAACCGGAGTTAGACAGGCATTAACAGCGAGATGTTGCACAACTTTTGTTTTTCTGTCGATTCGTGATATCATCACGGTACATGCACCGCAGCCGCCTTCGCCGCAACCTAACTTCGTTCCGCATAATCGAAGCTTCTCGCGAAGATACGTAAGTAATGTGCATTCAGGATCAGGATTTTCATCTATAACCTGAAATGTTAAAGAAAATTCAGGATAATTCAAATGTGAATTAATATCTGAGTCGTTGGTGACAAGACGGATTCAAGTGTTTTCGAGTATTACCAAAGACTATGAATAAAATAAGATATCTCAAACCTATGGAAAAAATTCTAACCAATTCTACTGCGTTGAGAGCGACGAAAAGGTTTTCAACACCCATAGCGATGGTCGCCGATTGAATCGATTGGCTCCCTGGTAGCCAAACATCGATGAAACACCTGTGAAGAATTGATGAACAGTTTCGAAACCTTTTGGTGAAAAGAGATTATCAGCCTGGAGAAAATTCACCTACATATATATCTGTGAATACATGAGAGTGTTTCCTTTTCTTTCTAACCAGCAGTAAACCACATCGCGATCTCTCTATCGAACTCATTGGTGCATTGTAGGTGCTATCTCATGACTGAATAGCAAAATCAATGATTGCGATAGAGATAGAAACATGTTTGTTGCACTGAGCGTTCATTACTATAAGTAAGTATTCATGAATGTTTCATTACCATTCATCGATGAAGGGTATTGTCTAAATACGTATGAAGTTCCTATTACCGATCAGCGATGAGCGGTAATTGAGAATTCACAGTTGTTTCATTGAAGTTTGGCTATGGGGGCTTATTTCTCTGTAGATAAATGATAGTGATGAGCAGAGTACATTCACCGAGTAGGACCACTCGTATACTTGCCCGGGTTAACACGTTTGTCACGTGCTACCTCTTCAAATTCAGGTTTTTACTTTTGGTGAAACGTGTTCGCCGATCCACGACACTTCTTATCTCTCATTCTCGTACATGGCGTTCTTACAGCTTTTGCTCGCGTCGTATTCAACTTGAACGGCGGGTGCGCGGGTCATGATCGGCAGGTGGTCGACGATTCTCTTCCCGCTCAATGTTTTCGATATTTTTCGCTTGCTCTTGTCTAATAAAAAAAAATCTTTGCGAGAATGAAATGGAAAGATCAGATTAAATGTTCACTGTAAGCTTGAGAGAGAGGAAGCACACGTATCGGAGATGAAACTCGAGTGTGTTTTCGGCAATTTTCGGAGCCGGGTCGTATTTTTAGCTGAGTTGTCCTACTATGTGTATACTATGGTGATGAGTCGCATAAGATATTAAGACGCCTCTTGGTATTGTACCGAGCACGTCTGATCAGACGAAGATCGATCTTCAAACTGCGGAAAATTTTTAAGATCTAAAGTAAACAAAACGAAAACAAAGAAATCTTTTTCCTATTTACCGTTGGTACTATTTATTTCGTAAGGAGGAAACCCTTAGGGGAAAATATGTTATGGGCTGAATTTAGTTCTGTACCTTTTTTCATCGAGTGTAAGCAAATTAGATATCTATGCTAATTGATGATTTCTTGCTTTTGTTTACATCGGCATGCACAGTTGCGAACTTTCGGTATTTAGTATTGGTTCGTACATAAGAAGGCATGCATTTTTCCGAGATTTGGCTATTAGGGCTCTTGGATATGGGCGCGCGGGTAGAAGCCAATGAGCGGGGATAATGTGCTTTGGGTGTTTAAAACCTGAATCGCAAAATTTTGTAAACTAGCTAGCTAATTGGGAAGAAAAACATAACCATGATGTAAGACCGCCCCGAGCGTGCGAACTTGGACACAAAAATGATTAAGTTTCGCCTAGACTGTTGGCAGTTTCATTAACTGACCTTTTGAATGGCCAACGTTTTTATGCTCAACTTGAAATTTTACCTTTTGTAACGCAAAGAAATATCACTCAAAAAACTCGAGTGACCGTCTGTTGGTCTGTCCGTTTGTCCGTCTGCCTACAACAAAACTCTCGAACGCTTTAAGTCACCGTGCTGAAATTTCGTGATATCTTAAGCTAAAAATAAAAATTTAAGTTCGTGAACGGGCCACATCCTCCACCCTGTCTCCCCCATACCGTACAAATTCCATAAAATTTTGATATGGCAATAAATTGATTTTTCTTCGATTTATTTAAGCTATCGACTTCAAAATTAGGTCAATATTTGGACCGTTTATTTTGTAAGTGGTGTAAGTCCATATTCTCTTGTTTCGAGAAAATTAGAGGTTAGCATATCTGTTAATTAAAAAATTTAGACAAATTATATGAAGTCTGGCAATGTTTCTATTGTTTTATAAATATTTAATTTGATTATATAGATTTGTTTTAGGCGAATTAGACAACAATAATACATATTTATGGGCTGTAAATGGACTTACACCACTTTCAAAGTTAGACAACTGTAAAAATCGTTTAATTTCAATTTTGAAAAATCAAAAATCACTTAAAATATACTTCATTTTAATCCAATTTCGTTTACAAATACTCATGACAAAACATAAAATTTAATTTTAGACACTAAATACATTGTCAAATTACAAGATACTGATAGTATTTACTAATGCTCTGCATGTGGCAGTGTTTCGAAATATGCATGATGCACCGGAGGTATATAGGGTAGTAACTGCTTCATGTCTTTATATTTTTATTACTATTATTATTATTTTATTATTTTTATGTCTTTATATTTTTTTATATTTTTTTTTATGTCACTGTAGGCAATAACATGGCTTTGGGTCGTTACATTTTCTAAATGCCTCAAACAACAAGAAGCTACTTCTTGCGGTCCCCTGGAAGCAATAGTTTCGTCCCACACATACATATTAACTTTATTATCGTGGAAATTGGGAAAACCCTCGTTTAAAACATACATATTTCGCTTGTAATATGCGAGACAGATAATTTCGGGTAAGGTAAGGCGTTTTGTAAGTCAAAAGAGAAGGCAAAGTATGTATCAGGATTTTCTGATGCCAGAATTTTATCTTCTTGTAATGCTTTTCTTGCTAATTCAGCATTTGCAAGTGAACATCATGTCTTTCTACAAGAATCGTTTTTTCTTCGTCATCAGTTGTTGTCTTAATTTTCATGTTTAAGAAATCGCATTTCGCACAGGTATCTTTACGTGGCAAATGGAAGTGTAACTTGAAATCTCGTTTAAAGATTTTCCTATATGTCCATTCATTAACTGAACTCAGGTTATTTTCCTTGCATTTTTCCAAGTATTTTTTATTCTTTTTCTTATATTTAATTCAGGATTTAAAAACATCCGTTCTGGATTTTGTGATCGAGTATAGTGACTTTCAAATGCCGGAAAGCTTTTTATGTGGTCTATCGCTGTATTCGTCAGTAGCTCACTAGTTCTTCTGCAAGAGCCATCCATTTTTCCACGCATGTCTTTCGGAATGTTCTCATGCGATTTTAGGATACGATCAATTCGTCCAGTAGATATTTGGAAAGTATTAATGAAAAACTTCTTACATACTAAAATGTTTCCACCAGAAGTGACTAGGTAAAATTTATAAGCATATGCCCTTTTAGTGCCCGAATTATTTCTAGGCCTTCTTCTATTGACAGATTCTCGTAGAACACTACCATATAGAAATACATTTTGCTTATTAAAATCACCTATATTCCAGAACTTATCAAAAATTTCTTTACGTTGTGTTTCATTAATACGTTCAATACATTTCTTTGAGCAATTACAATTTTTGGATTCAAATTGTTTTGCTGGAATGAATTTTCCTCTTTTTGTGCAATACTTTTGTCCACTATTTCACTTAATTTTGTTTATTTGTTGCAAATATTTTTCTTTATTTTGTTCTGCAGAATCTAAGTTCTCAATAACAATATCCTCATCTGATGAAGATTCTACCTCTATTATTCTTCTTCACTTTTTACGATTCGGTAATTTGTTGTTCATAGCGGAATTGTTTTCATCCTCTGAATCTTTGATTATTCTTCTGTTTATATTCATGGGCTTTATGTCTGCGTGAATTTATTTATAATTAAGTAAAATAAATATTTTCAATTGTTATAAAATAATATTGATTTACCATTTGTTCTTACCTATATCACTATCTGATGTTAATATGAAGTTATCCATTTTAAGAAAAAAATAGAATAAGTAATCTAAATTAGCAACTCTTGACACGTAAGATAAAACAAATGAAAAATAACAGACTACTGTTCGGCAACCATCTGTTAAGCCACCTACCCCTGTCAATTGGACTTACACCACTTTCATAATCGATGATTATGCAATTTCATTTACCGACCGATTTTAAGTTGTACAAAACATGGGAATTTTTTAAGAAATTAAACACGGACTAGCTATACATAAAAAATTTACATTAAATTAAGCATGAATTACGTGATATCTCATTTTTTGTTAAAAATGAACTTACACCACTTTCAAAATAAACGGTCCATATAATGATATTAATATCATTAATGTCAAAAAATATCGATCCGATCGCCTTACTCATTCTGCCCCCTCCCATACAAATGCACAATTTTGAAAAAGCATTTCTTCGATTTTCCTTGAAATGAGCAAAACTTGCTACTTTTTTCATTCATTTTCATTCAAATTCCTGTTAAGACCCCCTATAGGGGCATAGGACAGAAACAACTCTCTTCCACAAGGCGCGATCCTGAGCATCGGCTTTAAGCTGTTGCCAGGACTTGTTTATTCCTCTGGCCTCCTGCTCAACTGCTCGCTTCCATGTGTTACATGGTCGACCAACCCGACGTCTTCCTTGAGGGTTATAATCCAGAGCCTGTTTTGCGATGTTTTGCTCTGGTTTCCTCAAAGTATGACCGATCCACTGCCACTTTCGCCGTTGAATCTCAATACCTATTTTAGTCTGGCGAGTTGTACTCCAAAGTTCGTCGTTGGAGATCACTTCTGGCCAGAATATTCCTAAAATGCGTCGGAGGCATTGGTTTACGAAAGTCTGTAGTTTCTTGGTAAGTCGAACGGTCACTTTCCACGTAGTACAACCATATAACAACACGGATTTGACGCATGCGTCAAAAACTCGCAGCTTCGTGCGAAGGGAGATCTCTCTTAACCTCCAGAAAGGAGAAAGGATACCGAAGGCCTGACGAGCTTTATTTAGCCGAGCCTCAACATCCTTTTCGGCTCCGCCGTCCATGCTGACAATGCTTCCGAGATAGCAAAAATCTTGCACCTCTTCCACATCCTGTCCATCAAGAACAA
This sequence comes from Chorisops tibialis, assembly GCA_963669355.1. Classification (NCBI taxonomy): domain Eukaryota; kingdom Metazoa; phylum Arthropoda; class Insecta; order Diptera; family Stratiomyidae; genus Chorisops; species Chorisops tibialis. The sequence continues at coordinate 275,286,993 of OY770262.1, forward strand.
TCGGTGTGTTTGCGTTCGAACCCATGTGCATGTACTTGGTTTTACGCACATTTATTTTCAGTCCCGCCTCTTTGCATTTAGAATGCAACGAGCGAACATTTGACTCTAAGTCCGAACGGGTATGTGCAAGCAAACACACGTCATCAGCATAATCAAGGTGACTTAAGATGTTAAATAGTCTCCATTGAAGACCTTTACCTTCCCCACCTTCCAGTGCAGCTTTCAAGATGTCATTTATTACCACCAGAAACAGGGCTGGTGATAATATGCAGCCTTGTCTGACACCCGTTCGCACAGGAAAGCTCTCGGACAGCTCTCCTCTATGCAAGACGCGACACCTTGCATCTTCGTAGGATTCTTTAATCATAGCTATGACCTTATTTGGAAACTTGGAAACTTGCTACTTTATTTGCAATTAATTTTGAAAATAATTATCAACTTCGCCCCATTTCCCCCTCCCCTACAAATTTCAGGAAATTTCGAAATTTCAATTCAATTATTTTCCTTTCAAACGGTCAAAGCTATCGACTTGGAATTTTGAGCAAAGTATAATAATTACATAATCCAAATATCATTAACGTCGAAAAATTTTGTTTTGATCTGAATACTCCTCCCACGCTCAATTATTTAAATTTTGGGAAGTGTCAGGTGCAAGGGTAGGCGAGGGAGAGGAAGAGTCAAACACGACGCTTGATAATATCTCTACGAATGCAGATACGAAGCGGGAAATCAGCATAGGTATAAAAAAGGCTGTGAAAAAACTCTAAGAATAATTTAATTTTTTTATCCATTGGGTTCCGAAAAACCAATTATCGGTCGATTTTTTTCTCTAAATGATTATATCTTCGAAACTCCTTAATACAAAAATTCTTATTTTAGAACATGTATGTCCACTATAATCAATTAAAAGGAAGACCAATAATTGTAAGGGAGATCTTCAGGAGGGGTGCGAAGAAAAGCACTTAAGAATTAATATCTCGACTATCTCTTAAGCTATGTAATTGAAACTTGCCAGATGTATTAAGCTATACTAGCGAAATACGAAAAAAATATAAATTTGGTCAAAATAGTAGTGGGGGAAAATGGGAAGCATTTAAAAAATAGTTCATTTTTCGAAAATTTCAAATCGTTATATCTAAAAATTCAATACAGTTGAAATTTTGTCAGATTGTAGAGCTATAAGATCTATAAATCTCGCTTTCAAGGTGGTGGGCTAAGATATCGAAAATTTTCACTAATTTTTTTTTGGACTGTGTTAGAAGCTACAAAAATAACATTTTGCATTACCCCTTTGGTGGATAATGCAAATGTTAACCCAACCTGCACTAGGTACTTCACGTGTATTGAAAAAAAAAACACGAAAACTCAAATATTTTGAGTGAAATTTTAAGCTATAAAATTGAAAATTTAAAAAAAAATGCTGAAAAATTTAAGATAACTAGCCGAATAACTTCAAAACTTCTACCACCTCCCATACAAAAGTAATTTTTCATCGTGTCAAGATAAACGAAGACTTCCTTGGCGCCAAGTTGTGAGCCAGACATTATATTTATGTCGTCAGCTTTAGAGTCACTTCATGAAAGAAGGAGACACACTGTATCAGAGTCTGGCAAATATGTCACAATCGACACCTGCGAATTCACCTTCCCCAATTCACCATTCGTGGAGTCATGAGTTCAATGGTTTTCTATTACCAATTTCATCCACCCTAAGGTAAATTGTTCCTTCAAAATTTTTGTTTGTGACTTTTCAGTTAATAATTAAAAACTGCGCACAGTTCTTGATGCTAAGAACGTACCAAAAAAATGGTCGAAACTTTTTCAAATTTCGCTATCGGGCTTCACCTAACTATGATAAAACACCTTTAGTGTTCCATGGGGTAACTATAGTCTGCGTAAGCTACTATCAGCGATGATTTAAACAGTAGCGTCCCTCTGGTCTCAACTAGCAGTTTTCTTATTCCAAGGCCATACTAAAAAGTGTAGGTGCAACTACATGTACATTGTGACCATAAAGTACCGATAATTTGTAAATAAAATTACTGATATTTCATTTTTGGTAAGCAGGTAGGACTGTTCTTAATTATTATCCCAAAAATTAGCGCGGTCTGTTAATCAGTATGTTACAGGAGCTGGTTGAATCGGTACACCTCAGTAGCCCACGGCGATTTTTGTTTTATGTCCTCGATCGACGGAAAGTGGGTTCAACGGAGCGGTAATTTCAGTTTCGAGAATAGGAAAAAGTCACACGGGGCCAAATCTGGTGAATACGGTGGTTGATTGAAGCAATTTGTTGCTTTTTTTGCTTCAAATTCGGTCACAATTGAGGTTCAATGCGATGGCGCATTTTCATTGTGGAAAATCCATGAATTCTCCTTCCATAATTCCGGCCGTTTTCTACAGATTTGCTCACGCAAATGCTTCAATACAGTCAGATAGTATTCCTTATTGACCGTCTGTCTCTTCGGAACGAATTGATGATGGATCAAACCTCGAATATCGAAAAAAACAATGAGCATCGTCTTGATTTTTAAGCGGCTTTGACGTGTTTTTCTTTTTGGTTTCGGATCATTATCTTCCTCCATTCCGATGATTGTTGACTGGTTTGCATGTCAAACTCGTGGATCCATGTCTCATCACCAGTTATGATGCGCTTCATGAATGTGGGATCAGAAATCGCACGATCAAGCATGTCCAAAGTGACCTGTTCACGGTACTTTTTTTTGGAAAATTCAGCTTTATTGGAAAGAGTCGAGAAAGGACGAGTTTCATGTCCAAAGTATCCATCAAAATCGAATAAACGGACTCGCGAAAGATGTCGAGTTCTGCTGCTATCTCCCTAACACTGGTATGACGATTTTCGAGCACCATTTCCTTCACTTTTTGAATGTTTTCGTCAATTGAAGTGGTCGAAGGTCGTCCAGAACGAGGCATGTCTTCAAGGATCTCTCAACCGTTTTTAAAGGAACTGTTCCAGTCGTAAGCCTTTTCCAACATTCGCAACGATTCTGCACACGAAATGTGGTTGGAAGCACAAAATTTGAGACAAATTCTTTGTTTCATATTTTTATCCATTGTAAAAACCGCCGTGAACTACTGAGGTGTAGCGATTCAACCAGCTGCTGTAAACAAATTGATGAACAGACCGCGCTAATTTTTGGGATAATAATTAAGAACAGCCCTACCTGATAACCAAAAAACAAAATTTTGAAATATCATTTCCCAGAGTAATTTTATTTACAAATTATCGGTACTTTATGGTCACAATGTATACCGAGTAGCTGTAAATATTCACGTAATTATCACTTATTCGCGACACATTCTGCTTTCATTGATAACTCATATCAAGTTTTATTATTTTATTTATTTATTATACAAATTTTCGCCACATGATGATAACCCACTCGAGGAAAAAATTTATGATTAATGTGAAGAATTTGCTCTTCACTATTTCGTTATAATTTTTAGATTTACGAGTACATACATTATGATAAAAACAGTACCGATAATTTGTAAATAAAATTACTCTGGGGAATGATATTTCAAAAACATTTAATTTTTTTGGTAAGCAGGTACGACTGTTCTTAATTATGTTTTATCCCAAAAATTAGAGCGGTCTGTTCATCAGTTTATTTACAGCAGCTAATTGAATCGGAACACCTCAGTAGTCCACAGCGATTTTTGTTTTATATCCTTGAGCGACTAAAAACGGGTTCCATGGAGCAGTGATTTCAGTTTGGAGGATAGAAAAAAGTCACACGGGGCCAAATCTGGTGAATACGGTGGTTGATTAAATCAATTTGTTGCTTTTTTGGCCTTAAATTCAGTCACAATTGAGGCTCAATGCGATGGCGCATTTTTATCGTGGAAAATCCATGAATTCTCCTTCCATAATTCCAGTCGTTTTTGGCTACAAAATTTATAAATTCTTGAAAAAAAAAATGCTTAAAAGATTAACATAGCTAGTCGAATACCTTCAAAACTTCTACCCCCTCCCATAAAAAAGTATTTTTAAGAAATCAATTATCACAAAACCATTGAAAGCTCTCAACTTGAAATTTTGCATAAGCATTTTTAAAAATATTTAAAATAAAGTTGCTTCGAAAATTTTCAAACCCCTCTTGCCCTTCCACCCCTTCCAAAACAAACGTATATTTTCGACCAATTTCAATAAATCAATTAATAACAAATAAATAAAAGCAACGAATTTGAAAATTGGTACGAACACCTTTCAAGAGAAACGAAATAATACTGCGTCACAAATTTCACGATTTTCGCAACTCCTCTACTCCCTCCAATACATACTTCGTCGATGAAACTAGCTTTCTATACAGCGAATTTTGAACGTGATTCGAGCAATCAATTAAAAAATTATTGACATGTAACCATCCTTTCTATCGCAAGCCCCTTGGCGCCAAGTTGTAAGCCCGACATTATGTTTATGTCGTCAGCGTTAGAGTCACTTCATGCAAGAAGGAGACACACTATATCAAAGTCTGGCAGATATGTCATAATCGACACCTGCGAATTCACCTTCCCCAATTCACCATTCGTGGAGTCATGAGTTCAATGGTTTTCTTTTATCAATTTCATCCACCCTTAGATAAATTGTTCCTTCGAAATTTTTGTTTGTGACAATTATCAAAAACTGTGCACAGTTCTTGATGTTAAGAACGTACCAAAAAAATAGTCGAAACTTTTTCAAATTTCGCTTCAAGTATCGGGCTTCATCTAACTATGATAAAACGCCTCTAGTGTCCCATGGGGTAACTATAGTCTGCGTAAGCTACTATCTGCGATGATTTAAACAGTAGTGTCCCTCTGGTCTCAAGTACTATGCATCACAAAATTATTTGTACCATGGAAAAAAATCCCAATCTTCAAGTTAAGCCATGTTTAAAAAGCGCTTAACAGCTTTACGGAAAAATATGTTTGGAGGGGAAGGTAGCGACTAATATCCTTAAAATACCCAATAATAAAGTTAACGCAATTTATTTAAAGCAAAGGAATTACAAGCAAAAAACATTTTAACAAAATTATTTGTACCATTGAAATTTATTCACAAAATTATTTATACCCCTTGGTAACACAATTATTTCTAAGATAACCGTTAGTTATTTCAACTGAAATCAGTAAGGTATTAACTTCTCAATTGTTTTTCGTGCTTAGTACAAGTGTGACGATTATATATTGCGTCAAAATGCCGAAAGTGCGAGAGAGTCATTCGATAATAAAGTATATGTATGTATATCATTGGTCAGTGCAGAGCCGAGGTTACTTTAACTAATATAGCAAAACAATTTAAATTTCAGAAATACCGTTTTATATCAAGTTCGGAAATTAAATAATACAAAAAAATTGAAAACGGCACCCAGTAGGGGCAGAAAGCGTGTTACATCCAATAGAGAAGATCGGGAAATCGTTGGAGCGGTGATTTCCTATTAAAATATTGCTTTAAAATGTTCACTTGCACCGTGTACACAAAATAAGTCATATGACGATTCGACGAAGGTTGCAGGAAGCGAATAAAAAATGTTATGTCAAAAGGAAGGTAAACTTTATATCGGAACAAAATAAAGTTCGCAGACTGGAATTTGTAAAAGAATATATTGATAAACCCTTACGACTTCTGGAAAACCATTTTGTGGACAGATGAGTCAGCATTTTCGTTAGATGGATCATATGGCAAAGAATATTATCGTACCACTCCTGCCTTAAGAAAAAAACAACAGCGAACCACTCCGTTTCGGATGCACAATGGCGGGAAAATAATAGTTTGGGGCTGTATGGCATACAATGCTATAGGAAAACTGGTTGAACTAAAAGACCCAGTTCGTTTATTTGGCAACTGTTAATGATAACGCGATCCAGTCAGCAAAGGTCTTGATTGGGGAGGGCTTCATACTGCAGTAAGATAATGCTCCTATCCACAAAGGTCGTCAAATTACTTTATTTTTTTTTTAACAAAATTCAACAAGAGCTTCTACCTTGGCCCCCTCAGAGCTCGGATTTGAATGTGATTGAGAACCTTTGGCATTACGTAAAGCAACAAATCAAACATGAATTCGGAAAATCGCAACGAGCTACAATGAAAAAATTGAAATTTGGAATAATATTCCCAAAGAAATAACGATGAATTTAGTGGAATCAGTTCCAAGGCGACTACAGGCAGTAATAAATGCAAAGGGAGACAGGACCTCATATTAGATGTCGAAAAAGAATGAGTTTTTCTTTTCATTTCTGGTATTTTCCAGTATTATTATACGAAGTACAAATAATTTTGTGAATAAATTTCAATGGTACAAATAATTTTGTTAAAATGTTTTTTGCTTTTAATTCCTTTGCTTTAAAGAAATTGCGTTAACTTTATTATTGGGTATTTTAAGGACATTAGTCGCTTCCTATCCCTGTAAACATATTTTTCCCTAAAGCTGTAAAGCGCAATTTAAACATGGCTTAACTTGAAGATTGGGATTTTTTTTCCATGGTACAAATAATTTTGTGATGAATAGTAGGAGTTTTCTTACGACATATTCCAAGGCCATACTAATAAGTGTAGGTGCAACTACATGTACCGCTACATATACCGAGTAGCTATAAATATTCACATAATTCTCACTTATTGGCATTCGGCTTTCATTGATAACTCATATCAAGTTTTATTATTTTATTTATTTATTATACAAATTTTAGACATATGATGATAACTCACTCGGGGAAAAAATTTATGATCAGTGCGACCAATTTGCTCTTCACTCTTTCGTTGCAATTTTTAGATTTACGAGAACATATATGTATGTGTGCCTAGGGTTGATGCATAATTCCAGCACACTGCCTACTTGGTCACCTCAATCTACGAAAATTAAAAATTCGTGGATAGAGGGTTGTGCGAAGGTCTAACACCCCTTCCACAATAAATAATGAAAAATGTTAAGGAACCTGAAGGTTAGGAGGCCTAGGCCCGATTTGGGCTGTAGTGTCATTGTAGAAGAAGTAGAAGATATGTACGTATGCCACCTGATTTATATTAAATGTATGCGCATTAATTATCCATAGTAATCGGTATCTTTACTAGATATTCCGGTAGGTCAAATCAGCTCAAGGTTTTCTTTCACTCAAACAAAAATATCGACCTGATTCGTGTATGTATAGATGTAGATCACTGATTGTATTAAATTTTACCAGGTTTTTTTTTTATAATTTTTAATGACATCATCCACTACATGCCATCCAATTATTTAGTTCCTAATCTTCCGAGTTTTTAACTTTGCATAAATTGCATATTAGTAACAAGGGCATACAACCCGTTGAAAAAGTAATTTTTTCAACTCAAGCGTGGAATTAAAACTATTTGAAATTATAATATTTTGACTTTAGTCAAATCGTAAGTAAAAATTCCGGCCGGGAATCGAACCCGGGGCTGCCCGCGTTGCAGGCGAGTTCTTCCACTGAGCTACCGATACCGACGAAACAGGCGTTGTCCTATTAAAAGTTTCGGTCGATTCGAAATCAAATCGGAACAATGCAGCTGAGGTAGACCACCATGTTGATCAACGACGGCACTATCTCTCCAGAGCTTAGTCACCTACTTCACGTGACTTCAAATGTATGCACAGTTTTTGCTTATTATTATGACTTAAAAAGTTTATACTCAATAGGTAAAGTATTTTAGCAAAACATAATGAGGCATTTGTTGATAAAATCTCAATTTTTTTAAGGATGCTCTAACTCGAACTTTTATCTACCACTTAAACGTTTCAAAGTTACCTTTTTGCCATTAACAAAAAATATTAATGGATATTTATTAGTTTCAACTGCGTCTTTATCACTTGAACAGCTCTCATTTATCTCGTTTTTTATCATTTTATAGAAAAAAGTAAATAAGACTTAGAGATTATTTTAAAATTAACTAATACAGAATAATGCTCCGTGTTTTAATTCCAATCCGGCTTAATTTCGCGTATTAATAAGCTGATTGTCACCAATCAACTGAATTAACTTTCAAGAATAATCTTAGTTTTCTTTCTTAGCGTGAACACGTTTAGCGAAGTGAAGAAGCTTGTTACCTTTATATGAACCGCGATAGATAACGTTTATTAGCTTCCTCAGCTATTAATGATTATAAAAATTTGCTTAAGATTATTCTTAATTTCTAGTTTCCATCACTTATCTATTACTTATCATAATGATCAAATTTACTTCCTTTACTTTAACATTTTTATAACAAACACTCACATTTACACAATACTTAGCTTATGTAATCTAACTTATAATAACTTAGTTCTAGTAACAACTTATATTTCTAATATATACTCTTAATTTCTGTTTAAAACTATTTGCATTTCTAGCATTTCTAACATCTAGTGAAAGATTTTTGTGATTTATTAATTGATCTAAATTCGATAGCTATATCTTAGGAATGTCTTGTTTGGTAGTTATGAGAATCACATATATATTTTATTTTACTTGATAATAATTCCGGATAAATCCCATTAACCATTTTATAAATAAATCTGTTTATATTGTAATTTATCCTTTCTTGTATGCTCATAAAGTCCAATGCTTCCAACATATCCCTAATTGCTGTATATCGGCTACATTTCAATATAATACGCATACCCCTATTTTGGGCTTTTCGCAGTGCTTCTACATCAGTTTTATTTAATACTGTGCAACAATATTCAAAGTGTGGCGCTACTATTGTTTTATATATTATTATTCTAGTATATGCTGATACACTGGAACCAATTTTATTAAGAAAACTACATTTCTTTCCTACCTTTTTAATAATATGTTCCCTATGTTTGTTAAATCGAAGAGTAACACACAAATATTTTATATCACTAACTCTTTCTATGATATCATCTTTTGACATAACTTCAAAATTTAAATTAACATTTTCCTTTTCATGTCCGACTATCATACATTTTGTTTTACTCAAATTAATTTTTAAGTTATTTCTACAAAGCCACGTCTCAATCGTATGTAATACTTCATTAAATTTTCTTTCTATTTCACTTGACCTATCACTAACAATATAGACCAGCATATCACCTGCAAATAATTCAATTGGGCATTTGTCTCCTAAATAATTTACAATATCATTTACAGTGTACCAATAATGTCTTCGTACAGCAGCTATTTGAAACTCAAGTGATAAAAAACAATAAATTGTTGCAAGAAATTTGAAAAAGTTTTAATGCAGATTTATTCATTAAACATTTTTATTTAATCTAAAAACAAAAACTAATCCATTTAAATTATTCATTATAAAGTTAGAGAATTGCCTCCAATAATGTCTTCGTACACTTACGAAACAGTTTATGAAAAACCTTAAAAACTATAGATACATTTTTTGTTAATATTTAATTGGGTAGCCTTTATTTTTAATTACGGCTTTAAGGCGGTGTGGCATCGATTCTACAAGTTTTATTGCATAGCTTGGCTCTATTTTCGCCCATTCCTCCAGAAGAGCCTGTTTTAACTGAGGTTTCGAGCTAATATGATGAGTCCTGATCCTTTTTTCCAATATGTTCCACATGTGCTCAATGGGATTGAGGTCAGGACTTTCCGGTGGTGTCTTAACCAAATGTGGAGTTTTGTACGCCAAGAGCATCCTAGTATTATGAGCCATCTGCTTAGGATCATTATCTTGTTGAAAGTAAAAATTCTTTGATAAACCCAATTTTCCAGCGCTTGGCTCCAAATTTCTCTTGAGAATTTCAATATATGCCCGATGATCCATGATTACTTCAATTATTTCTATGTTTCCAACGCTGCTGGCAGCCATATATACGCCGCCGCCGCCGTGTTTTACAGTTTTGATGGTGTTTTTTGGGTTGTAAGCATCCCCTGGCTTTTTCCACACTCTAAGTCTCCTATCAGACCCAAAAAGTTGTATTTGGACTCATCAGAAAATATAACATTGCGCCAGAACTTGAGGGATGCATTTTGGTATTGCCGAGCGAAGTCCAAACGTTTTTTGCGATTTGCTTCATTTGCCAGTGGCTTTCTACGAGGTGTACGAGACTTAAGTCCGGCATCAATCACGCATATTCGTACTGTTTCTGGATGAACTTCTTTTTGATTGGATTGACGGAGCTCTGCACTAGTTTTTGGTGCTCTTATGAACGGATCCTTGGCAATCGTACGCTTGATTTGCAGCCGATCTGCATCAGTGCGAATCGCAGGGCGTCCTGATTTAGGATTATTCTCTACGCGGCCTTCATATTTAAAGCGCCCGATTACAGATTGGATAGTAGAATGGCTTCGGGACAGTTATTTTGGCTATTTCCGCGTACGATTTTTGCTCCTTTACGTGTAAATTCACTATAAGCTTACGCTCTTCAAACGACAAGTATTTACCAGGCATTATTTCGATTTATACTGAGCGAAACTCATGAAATTTACATTTGACAGTAAACACACGTGTTTGTTGTTTACTGTTATTACAAACCGTTATGAGTGGAAAATAATTATCAGCCAAGAGATCAAAGGGCAAGCGAAATCTTAAATTACGAAGACATTATTGGAGGCAAATTGTCGACTTTGTTTTATTTTTAGTTAATAACTTTGTAATGAATAATTTAAATGGATTAGTTTTTGTTTCTAAATTAAATAAAAATGTTTAATGAATAAATCTGCATTAAAACTTTTTCAAATTTCTTGCAACAATTCATTGTTTTTTATCACTTGAGTTTCAAATAGCTGCTGTACGAAGACATTATTGGTACACTGTATATATAAAATAGTATTATAATAGTATAAGCTAGGGTGTAGCCTAGTAGGTAGCGTGTTGGTTTTCTAATGCGAAGGTCGTGAGTTCAAATCCCAATCGGCGCAATATATAATTCCAACACATTGCCTGCTTGGATATACCTTGGTCACCTCAATCTACGAAAATGAAAAATTCGTAGAAAGAGGGTTGTGCGAAAGGCTAACAACCTTTCCACAATAAGTAATGAAAAAAAGGTTAAGGAACCTGAATATCAGGAGGCCAAGGTCCGATTTGGGCTGAATAAAATAGTATTGGTTCCAATACTGATCCTTGGGGGACCCCGTTATTATTTGCCAAATTTGGGGATGGAGCATTGTTATATTTAACGAACTGTATCCTGTTGAAAGAAAGATTTCCGGATTCTACACTGTTACGCTTTATTATTCGTGACGTTTCGGGCTCTGCTGAGACCTTTATCAAACTGATCGATAATTAGAAAACACAATTATTATATAGAAGGAAGGGTAATTAAGGTTAAATTAGTTAATTAATTAGTATCAGGTAGTTAAGGATTTCTGGGCACGGATTTTGTTCTTACCAAATTTTAAGGCAGGTAGCCAAACTGCTGATAACTTGTATCCGGTGTCTCGGTTGAAGTTCTGTGGATGTTTAGAAATTTCTATTGCTTCTCGTACTATTCGTTGATAATATTGATTTGTCCTGGTCAGAATTTGCACATTGTCGATATCGATTGTATGGTCCTCTGTCGTTGCATGTTCCACGATCGCTGATGATTGTATCTGGTTTTTTCGTGGTGCGTTGGTGCTCGTTGATCCTTGTTTGAAAAGTAAGAAAATACGAACATCACATTCAGCTTGTACTCTAGATCACCATGTACACCCTCGAACGAAGCGAGAGGGCCCCACTCGCGCAGTGGTTGGGTCCGAAGAGGGGGGCAAAGCCCAGCCGTCCGCAGGACCGAGGCGCGCAGCGCCGGGTTTTTTTTTTTGTTAAGTTGTGGCTGGAGAAAATGTTTACTTTTATCCTCTGGAGCTTTCTTTTAGGAAGCAATATGAATGAAGCTAATCAGTTTCCATTGAAGAGTAACCTGGGTTTAACAGCAACATATTTGCGAATTTTCACTATATGGTGTTCCTTTCTGTTTGAAAAAAAAATTACTTCTTTTCTACTTCGAGCGCATTGATATCTCGAACCGAGATACATAATGCCAAAACATGCGGATTCGACTTACATAATTCCACCTCTAGCTTTCTCAGTTTCCCACATAGCGTCCTCGATGAAGAATAAGTAAAATGGTAAATTATTAAGGTAGCCTATTTTTACTTAAGTATTTTTTTTAAATTTCGATCTTACATCCGAGGTCGGCTCTTTCCTTTCAGAAAATTTTATTTCGCAGCTGTAGTTTTTTGCCCAAATGTCGGTTATACTTTTCTGGTTTTACATTTATGCACTGCAGTCTGACCACTTTTTTGCCAAGGCAATAATGTTTTTATTTGAATGACAACTTTATAACTATACCAGGAGCTGTATCACGAAATTAAAGAACAAAAAAGTTAATTTTCAAAATAAGGACCTTCATATTTGAAGGATTTTTTCCCAAATATGGAAAAAATCACTTCAAATAGTCTCTGAAGCAATTCCGGAACTAGTGAATTTCCTTAGAACAAAACACCCTTGACTTACTCTCTGTCAAACCACAAAATAGACCGAACAAAAACCAAAAATTCATAACCGACAGCACTCAAATAGGAATAATTTTAAAGCTTATTATTAATAAATCTTAACAGCGAAAAATATTAAAAATCTTTTTAATACTGAATAGAAATTTAAGGCATTTGTAACAAAAATCCGGCTGCGAAGCCGAACCCTCATCACATATTTGAGTGGGGCTTCTCCGAGTCGGGCAGTACCTCCTGCCGGCTGCTCAGGAGCGTTGGGGTGGGTCAAAAATTGACCCGAAGAAGCACCCATCCTTGATCTGTGCTGCAAATCACGGTGCGAGAGAAGTATGCGATGATGAGCAGTTCCAGTGCCCCCATATGGTGACTTTCTACTCCTCACTCACCATTACCCAAATATCAAAGAAACAAGGGCCAATATGTTCGAAAGAACGATGAAAATTATATTCGGGTGGCACAGTTCCTAAACACGGCACATGAATCTTAACATTTTACACAAGATAAACAATGTATTAGTGAGATAATATAATATAATTCAATATAATTTCAAAGAAGTAAAAATTCAAAAAAATGAAAAAAAATTTTAAATGTATAAAAATGTACTTCGGCGGGGCCCTTGCTGCATCGAGAATCTGCATCCTCCGTTTCCCACCTCGAACAGTTTATTTTATTATTTTTAATTTTGTATTACTTAGTTAATTTATTCTTGCATCCTTTTTTTATTGTTCGTTGATCGTTTCTTGTTATACACTCAATCCACTTTTTTTTTTCTTTTTTTTGCTTCCAAGAAAATATTATTAATTAGTGTGTGGCGATACGGCGTCGTCGACACATTTCAGCGTCATTGACATCAAACTTATATGTGCTTATCGCGTACAAGTAAACAGTCCTCTTTTTCATATCAACAGATATGCTGACGATACACTGTGCGCATCTCGCGGACGTATACATGCTTATCGCGCACAAGCGAATCGTCCCTTTCTGCATCAATTGGCATGCCCGATGACGCGCGCGATCAGCAATTACTTTTTATCGCGCACAAGTGGAGCCAAAGTACGCAGCCAGACACGCCGCAGCGTCAGCAGAAAGACGGGGATTAAAAGGCAGTCGCGCTGGCCTTTCGATCCCAGTCCCAGTTTCGATTTCACAGAGTTGTCTTCAGTTTTAGTCCGTGGTTCCAACGACGCGTCGACTTTTTTGTTTAAATAAAGTATTTATTATTTCTAAAAACGTCTTTTAGTCACCACCTCGTCTGCGTTCCCAGGCCCAAAAGTGTAACCTTTTCTTTTTATTCATATTTTTTTTTAACAAAAAAAAAACAGCTATTCATATTACATTTTCACTTCCTGCGCCATATTTTCTATATATAAAACTAAACTTCCTACTTCCAAATTAACTTTTTATTCCGTCGCTAACTGCTCGACGACAGCCCCCAGCAACAACTCCCCGTGGCAAATTTCTCCTGCTTTCTAAACCTTACTTAAAACAAATTAATAATAACAATTTGGGTTGATTACATTACAATGGACGATGAAGTTCACCCGAATCCGTATTACAGGTGTTCATCTGTTCATTGCAATTAACCATCACATTACAAATTAAATAAATTTAATGGATTTGTTCACATTCTATGGATAGTTTCCCAGACAGCTACGAGCTGGTATTAGGAAAATTTTCGTAACATCAAGAGATCGTATATAAGAAAATAATGAATAATCCAGATAAAGTTTAATATATTTACGATTGCTGTATAAACTTCTTTACTGTCAATCTTGAGACATTTGATGTTCTTCGCCTGTCGAATATATATTGGCAAGGAGTTTTAGTATCGAATTGCTTCGTAGATGGGATCCTTCCTCAATCGGTTCGTCCTGCAATTTCGATTTCTTATCGCGTGTATTGTAATTGTGAATATCTGCGTTGTACGTAATGACTATTGGAGATTTTAGTCCTTGGTTTATTAAATTGTACATTAATTTTGACCTCTCTAGGTTTAATGTTTGTTGTAGGTTTAGCTTGTTGTAGGTTACGTATAGATCTGCTGATGGTGTCAGATGTGGTAAATTATATACGGCCTTGATGCTTTTATTCACAATCCTCGATATTCTTTCCATGTTATACATAGATGTTTGGGTCCATATTACAATTCCATAGGTTATATTGGATAGAATAAACGAGTTATACAAAATTTCTTTTATTGGTGTTGGTAGAAAATTGTTGCGCCGAAGGACTCCAGTGATGAGTGCTATTTTCTTGCGTACGTTATTAATGTGCGGAGTCCATGCTAGTTTCTCATCGATCGGTAATCCTAAATACTTGGTTTGTTTTGATCTAGATAATTCAATTCCATCTATGTTGAGTTTTAGATTAATATCATCTTCGTTCGATTGTTTATATATCATGAAATTAGTCTTCGATGTATTTAGGGTTAACCTATTGCCCAACAGCCATTTCTTAAATAACTTGAGGTCAGTGTTGATAAGAAGTTCCAATTCTGGCTGATTTTTTGCTTCGTAGAGCAATAGTGTGTCATCCGCATAAACTATACATTTCGCTCTTAGACTTACGTACTGTATGTTATGGATGTAAAGTAGATAAAGAGTAGGGCCAAGAAATGAACCCTGTGGAATTCCAATGTTAATGGTCTTAGGATCACTGAATTTGTCCACATTTTTTGTTCTGTAAGTGCGTCCTAGGAGATAATTTTTTATTACGTCGTTAGCTTTTCCTCTTATATATACCTAGTTCATTTAGACCTTGAAGCAATATTTTACCAAAATTTGAATGTCAGCCTGAGGTGCTGTCGGCTTTTTCCAATACTAGAATCCTTTTTGGGCTTTAATGAGAAGCAGGTTTTTATGTTAATATAATGTTTCCAATTATCACTTTCCGAAACTCTTTGGCCAGTTCTCGATTCAATTTGTGTTTTAAATTATTTACCTAACGGATGAATGAATGATTTTTCTAACGTTTCTTTTCTAAAAATAAGAATAAAGTTCGAAATTACACTCTCCATGCGTATGTATGTGTTCGTGTAACTTTTCCTGATTTTAACTCGCGAATATCTTATAAAGTACTGTGAATGATGAAAATTTAATGTAATCTACTTCTACAATGGCAATACAGCCCAAATCGGACTTTGGCTTCCTAACCTTCAGGTTCCATAACATTTTTCATTATTTATTGTGGAAAGATTGTTAGACCGTCGCACAACCCTCTATTTTCGAATTTTTCATTTTCGTAGATTCAGGTGACCAAGGTATACCCAAGCAGACAGTGTGCTGGATTTATGCGTTGACCGGGATTTTCACTCACGACTTTCACATCGTAAACTATCATGCTACCCACTAGGCTAGAGTCTAGCTGCTTGCAATCACATTTGCTCATTTATCGCTTGCTGGAAAATAGGTGGGAGTTTTTTCAAATTTAACGGAAAAGCTGCGACCGAACTCTATCCACGCGGTGTGTTCAACTGAACATACTCCGCGCAATTCTGCCCCAAGTGGCCGGGCCACAAACTAACATCAGAATGTCATAATTGTTTTCATTTTCGTGTCAAAGTGTTGGCAGGCGTTTTGCGTTTTTTTTTTATTATTATTATTGTTCGTCGTGATTTATTATCTTTAATTATTTACAAACATGTTCGGTTGCCACTAAGCACACCTTTGCGCGCCGCTTTGTTTGCTTTCCATGTCAAATGATGATAACGTTGCTCAGTGAATGTCATTTTTGGACCACTCACGATGAGATCAGAATTAAAGCCACCGACTTTGGGGCCTACAAGTACTCCACGAAGCGCGACTACGACGTCCGGACGACCACGACGGCACAGGGCAAACGGGATTACGCGGAGAAACGCGACGGTGCGGTTGTGTTGACCAACAGAAAGCCGAGTCGTCTGAAGGACGCGGTTCGCAGACTCGAGGAGCTCCTTAAAGTGGCGAAAGTTGTGCATTGCGAGTGGCGGGATGCCGCCGTTGTCCAGCTCATGTTCAGCAACGGGATCTTGGCGCACGTGTGTGTGAACCTCTCGACGGGCGACATAGTGAAAATGGCATTCGATAAGTATTTCGTGGGAAAGCTTGCGGCTGACGTTGTTACCGACGGTAAGTGTTCGTTCACCTGTTGCATCGCTCACTAAAAGTTTTCTCTTGCAGCTGTCTTCACGCGACAGCACATCGTGCTTGCCTACAACACTAATCAGATTACGGTTGTGTTCCTGCAGAAGCCGAATATGAGGCGTTCCGGGCCAGAGAAGATCGCGAATATGGACCCGAAAATCTTCCACGTCCTCATTCCGGGCCCGTCGGAACGTAAGCTTGCCAGGAATTTGGTTTTGAACAACAGCTTCGATCTCATCATCGTGTGGACGAGGTCGTCGCAGAATGAGGTGTATCCGTGGCGGCCCACAATACGCGATCAGGATCGCGCAAACGTTCATGTTTTTAAGTTACGATCGTAAGTTTTGTTTTATTCCGTTTCATCGGCGACCTTTCAGTGCGATCAATATTTCAGAGCCAAGTTGGAATCCGTTGCGTACTGCTGGACCGAGAACGATCCGATTTGCATGGAATTCCTGCGCGCCAGCGATGGTCTAGTGATGACGGTCGAACAAAAAGTCTCGCGGAAAGGAGAGATAACTGCCGAAATATGTTCGTATGAAATTGCGCACTCGAAAATGCAGCGCGTCGCCGTGACTTCGATTTCCATTGGAACGCAAATTTGCTGCTATGCCTTCAGTCCCGATCAGGAGAAACTCGTATTGGGCACGATCGATAGATACGTTTGCGTGCACGATTTAGTCCGCAAAGTAACAAAGTTTGCTCCGAAGACGGATATCGTAAGTTGATTTATTGATATTTAAACTGCTGTTGTCATTACCATTCTGGACAAATATGCATGTGGTACCCTGTTCCGTTTCTTATTTGGCCGAATATCGTCATCTTTTAGTTGATGGATCGGGAGCGGGAGAGTCCACAGTTTTGGTTGATTCTCTAAATTTGGGGGTGACAATGTAATAACAAATCTTTATCGAAGAAAAGGCAAAGTTTTGGAGTTTGAAGTATTGCGGCAACAGTCGGTGAAATGATTGATTTTAAATCTTGGAATGGACGATTCTTGAGCGTTAAAGCGCACAGCAGACTAAATACGATGACTGTTAACATATATTTTTTTCTTTCTGTTTGCGCCAGGGAGGTGTGGAATCTTCATTAGATACCAATAGCCCGTGCGATTGGTATGCACGATTCACATACCTAGCCCTGGCAGAGAACTGTCAGAACTGCGCCTGCATACTAAACCACATCCCAGCACACAGCCTTCAACCACTCGCCCCACGGGACTGCCGTTAGGTATTACATCGCGGGGCTGGCTAGCATTTTATGCTGCTTCTGATCTCTTGTCTCTTTCCATTCTCCGAAGATCCTTTTGCACATTCGTTACAAGTGTGTAAATTTGCATCCAATTTTCCTCTGATTCCATCATATAGTCTATGATGAATGGTGGCCGTGGCATATTATTTCTCCATTCTGCGAAGCGACTGCAGTTCAAAACCGCATGTTCTGTGTCTTCTTCGTGATCTGGGCAATCTGGACAAAGAGGAGTTATCATGTTCGAACCTATGTAGGTATTTGCGATAGCTGCCGTGACCTGATAGGAACTGCGTGAGGTGAAAGTTGCAGTCCCCATACGCTCGGTTTGTCCAGAAGTCAATTGCGGGGATTAGCTTATAGGTCCATCTACCTTTTGTAGTGTTGTCCCACCTGGCTTTTTTTTTAACGCGGGGAAAAGTATTAAAAGCCTTGAAGTGCGGGACTTGAACCCGCTAAAAGCCCATCGCCTAACCCACTACCCCCCGGGGCTACCGTTAAGTATTTCGTCAGAAGGAGGGAGGAAAATAAAGCTCAAACGTCAATTTACTGTTAAAGTGTCTTATGTCATCCTGTATATGTCACTGCCTATCTTATTCAACTACCAACTGTTCTAGCTGTTGTAGGCACTTCTATCTCAGATGGTTCCCTACGCAGTCTTTCGAGTCTCCTCAGCTCGGTGAGAACTTTCACGCTCATCTGAGTCACCGCATTCCAGTTTTCGCTGCTGCTCATCATATGTGGAACTATGTTGTCGGGGTTAATATTTACTCCAACGATGTCCTTGACTCTCCTTCTGTCCATTTCGTAGACTGGACAGTGAAAGAATACATGCTCTGCATTTTCTATTGCATCTGTACAACTTGGACATGACGCTGAGGAATCATGGCCATATTTGTGCAAATAGCTTCTATAACAGCCATGCCCTGACAGAAATTGGGTCATGTAGTAATCTACTTCACCATGCTTCCGTCCGACCCACTTATTTACGTCTCTTATGAGTCTATACGTCCAGCGGCCTTTGTTTACAGTGTTCCATTGCAGTTGCCAGGCATTGGTACTTATCCGTTGCTCTTCCGTTTTCTCTTCCACTGTTAAGCATCGATTTATCGTATTCTTTTTGTGATACAATCGTTGTGTTTCAGCAGCTAGTATGTCTGGCGGCAGTAAACCAGCTATGACATTCGCGGCGTGAAATTGTGGGGAATCCACTACATACCCTTAACGCACTTACTCTATGGGGTTTTTTTTAAACATATTCGCGTAAGATTTGTATCGTAGTGCTTCGCTCCATATCGGTGCAGCATACATTATGATACTTCGCGTCACTCTTGAAAGAAGTATCCTCCTGTTTTTGCTGAGTCCTCCAATGTTCGCCATTGTTCTGCATAGGGCGGAGTTCACTCGTCCTGCTTTTGTGCAGACTGTTTCGATGTTTGTCTTGAAGGATAATCTTGCGTCAATCATAAAACCCAAGTATATAACGGAGGGTTAATAAGAACTACTTCTGTTTTTGTGCAGCTAGCTCTAGATTAGATGCTCTAAGCTAGTTCTTAATGTCGGAAATCACGTTGGTGCTTACGTTGTTGATTCTCTGTAAGTCTTTTGCTACCACAGTGATTGCTATATCATCTGCGTAGCCAATTATTTGTACGCCTCTTGGTGCTGGATTGCCACATAGTCATTGATTTTTTTTAAGGAACCGAACACAAATAAGGGGGTCGCCCTATAATGTAATGCACAGTTGTGTCGATATAGAAATTGGAAAAAAAAACTGAAGTTGAGTCAATTAAATTTGGGTGGAGAAAGACGAAAGTGACGGTGTACATTGCTTTTGAAGCACTGAAGGTTGTACTCATTGGGAAACACTTTGGCTGGTAATGTGTTCCAAAGTCTTGTACGCAAAGGCAAGGGTTTAACAGTGTACTCGCTTTCAGCTTGATGAGTATCTCGGGGAAAATTATAGACTGGAGGAATGAGTGCGCTTAGTTCCGCAATGCATTTGCCATGGAAGTAGCTATAGTAAATGATGAGCACTCCGACATTTCTGCGATGCTTGAAAGAATTGATAGAAGACGTGATGGTCTAGTCTCCAATCAGTCACGGTCGAGCAACGCGAATTGTGATTTGGGTGCTCCAGACCAAACATGCGAGTTATACTCTAATCGTGGTCTAATGTAAGCCTTCTAGATGGTTGCGAGGTCGTTCGGCGTGAAATACTTTTTGCACTTTCGGAGAACACCAAGACGTTTAGAGGCGTCGATGGCAACATCAAAGATGTGCTGGGCTCAATTCAGGAGGTCATTAAATTTAACGCCTCGAAGTTTGAAGTTATCCGAGGTGAACATCACGTTTGAGGGATAGATGACAGGCCTGTGTTTTGGATGCGTTGAACTGTATTATATTTTTCCTGCCCCATTCCCATAAGCTGAGATCCGAGTTCAGCGAACGATTGGAAACAATCGAATGCTTGTGTGATTCCGTAGCAGAGTTAAATTCATAGGTGTTATTTAAAGTACTGTCATCCGCAAATTATGAATTGAATTGAGAGTGGACGACAGAAGGTCGTTGATGACAACTAAGAAAAGCGTTGGAGATAAAACAGAGCCTTGAGGGATCTATTGGGAAAGAGGAAGAATGGATTAGCTGGTTATCCTCGAGATAGTCAACGAATTTGCGATTGACAGCAGTTTCCATTATTTTCGAGAGCACTGTTGTAATGGCTATCGGGTAGTAGTTGGCGGGGTTCGCTTTGCTTCCTTTCTTGGGAATTGGTTGAACATTCGCAACTGTTCACATACGTGGAAAGCAACCAGAAGAGTAAGAAAGATAGAAAATATTGCGAAGAGGTTTAGCTAAAGAAGAGGCGCACTTTTGAAGGGTAATGGGGGATACTGTCCAGACTAGCAGATTCGTGGATATTGAGCTCTTGAAGGATCTTAAAAATAAGTATCGTGCGAAAATGTAGTTTAGGCAGTGAGAAACCAGAGGTTTGAAGGTGGCCGTTTTGACGAATGACCAGTAAGATCTCGAGCCTTTAGGGCACTGAAGGATCTTCCGTCGAAGTTTTTGGTCATGCTCAAATTTAACACGGTTGAGTATGGATTTGCAGGCATTTCTTGATGCATTGAAGAGTTCTCTGTTTTCATGTGTTTTATTGCCTTTAAAGGTTTGAAATGCTTGTTTCTTGGTCTGAATTGCATCGAGACATTCTTTGTTGAACCAAGAGTCCTTCGACGGCCTGACTCTTCTATGACTGGAAGGTATGTAGAACGTCATAACTTTCAGGATAATCTTTGTGATAAGTCTACAAGCTTCATCGCAGTCATTGGAATCAAAGCACAGTTTTCAATTAAAGGCATTGAAGAAGTCATTTAGCGGCCCCCAATTGACTCTTTTGAAATGACAAATATGTATTTCTTCGAGATGCCTGGATTGTCAGCGGTGTAAGTGCTGCAACTGGAAATTTTGCACGAATCAAAAAATAATCCGTATTTCTAATTGGCGACGGTGATATGACAGAGACAGAATATTTTTCTGGCTAGCTGGTGAGAAAAAGGTCAAGAAGGTTGGAAAAATGTCCTGCAATATCTGGTAAACGAGTGGGCTCATCTACCAGCTGTGTTAAACCGTTTAAACAGGCAAAAAGCGCAGTATCACGCCCCTACTGGTCCGTAGTAGAGGAGTGTTGCTTTTTCTTCTTCTTTTATTTTTCTTGCAACAGCTGCCTCTTGTTGGATGGAGGATCTTCTTTCGTAGATCCTTAGCATCTCATTCGCCATGGGGATCATTCCGGCTATGGCACAGGCTGCTTCGTTCGATATTGTTCGGAAACCGCTGAGTGCTTTTATCGCGCAGAGCTTGTTCGTTGATGACATCTTTTTCCTTGTTTTTTTTGTCGCTTTTCAATTTTGACTTGTTATTAGAACAGCCTTCGTTTTGGATCAGCTAGTTCTAAACTGTCGGCCTCTAGCCAGTGCTTAATTTTTCATACTGCTTCGTTTGTTGCTGACGCTATTTCGTGGATGTGGTTAGCCACGGTAACAACGGCGATGTCATCAGCGGACCTGATCAATTTAACTCCTTGCGGCAAAGATAGTCGAAGAGCTCCATCGTAGATGATAATCCACAGAAGAGGACCCAGTACCGATCCTTGTGGGACTCCCGCGGTGTACCTGTAGTTTGGTACCTCAACTTCTTGTTGGTGAAGTAGTTTGAAATTATTCTCAACAAGTAGTATGGTGTTCCCATCCCGGCTAACGATATGTAAATATGTGACCAATCTGCCGAGTTAAAGGCATTCGTAATGTCCAGTGTCACTGCGCAATATTTCTTTGTCCCCCATCGCCATGTTTCTTCTTGTATCGCCTCACCTGCTGTATCAATTTTTTTTTTTTTACAGAATGACCTGTGTTATAGGCAATTTCGGCCTTTATGTGCAATGCACAAAAACAGTCTTGGAGGGAATGAATGGGATTAGGAAGGTTTGGGGAAGGGGAGTGAGAACGACCGTAGCGAGTGGAGAAGCTGGTATATTGCTCAGTTGTGCTGGCTGCTTACTGATAAATATTTGCAGATGTTATGGGGGACTAAATGATAGAAAGCGAACAGAAACCATCTACTGAGTATCTAGGCCTTCTTGAAGTGGAACTGTTTCACTTTTACACCGTTTCCCCATTTTATTGCGAATAATTTTTTATCACCAGTAGCAACTGAAAAATTTGCGATTAAAAAAATCCCGTCTGGAGTGGGAATCGAACCCACGACCTATTGACTGAGAAGCAAGCACGCTGCCCACTGCGCCACGGAAGCCATTACCATTTTTATGGCGCTAACAGTTGAACGCGACAATTCCCTAAATCCGAACTGGTGTCCTGACAGTGCTGATTTCTTCTCTGCTATTACGAGCAGTCTGTTGTTTACAATTTCCTCAAGGATCTTTCCCAACGTGTCAAGTCAACATATTGGGCGATATGACGATGGTTCTCCAGGAGGCTTGTTTCCTTTTGGTAACATTAGGTAACAGTAGCTTCCATGTTGTATCTTCGGGAAAGACTCCTTTCTTGAAATACTTTTGAATGGTTTTTATAAAGATGTCGAGCCTCTTTTCAACAGAAACTTTTACTGCCATATTTGGGATGCCATCGTTTTCAGGCGCCTTGTTGTTCCCTATCTTCCTCAAACCTCAAATATTTTCTTCGACGTAATTGCATGAACTCTAAGCTGATCTCTCTAGTTATGATACACATAGTAGTTGGCCTTTGGGGGAACAGGTGCTCTATTATTGATTTTAGCATTATCGGGCAAGTTATTTGTGGGGACTTATGACCCTTCAGCCTTGTCATCACCATTCTGTATGCTATACCCCAGGGATTTATACCTGCTTCGTTACAAAGATACTCTGTTTAATCTGTCTAATCGGTCCTGAAAATCTGCTCTTCCCCTTGATCGTTGGGCTTACCGTGTGCGTCGACCGTTAGATTATCTGACATTGTCTGGTATTCGCTCGTCGTCCAGCTGGGTCGCATGTTAATTTGTGTAGAGAGCCGTGCGGTGTGATAAATCATTGGATTGAATTATCGTGGAAGATGATAATAACTCATGCTGCATGATGGATAACTCTTAAAAATTCCGCCTCTCTAGTGCACCAAATGATGTCCGCAACCTGCATCTATTGTGATTTTCTTGGTGAAGGAAAATGAAACTCTGAAGATCTGGAGACAATTAGTTTCCAGGTAAAAAAATGCTGCCGAGGAGTCTTCCGATGATACCGAAGGAGGGGCCAAGTCCCTGCGTATCAAATGACTACCAGAATTTGATTGATTTGCGATCGTTACGTCCTGGAAGATCAATGGCATTTCTCTCGAATATTGTGCATCTTTTTGTCACTCTGTGATTCATGGACACAGTGGTGGTATTGGTTCTATACATGAGATCCACAAACGTCAATGGTGATTGTACGCAATAGTATCATCATTTATGTAAACTGCCCTTGGTTGTCTCTCACCATTGAAGAAATACAAAACGCAACTGGATGATTTCCACTATGATCTTTAAGGTCTACGAAAAATTTTACAAGTCTACAAACACGATGCTCAGGATCGCGCCTTGTGTAAGAGAGTTGTTTCTGTCCTATGCCTCTATAGGGGGTCTTAATAGGAATTTGATTTGATTGATTGAGTTTATATTTTTACTTAAAATCCAGCGACCCCTTGCGCACTTCAATACAGTGAATTTTTACCATGCAACTCCATTTATTTCACATGCATATAACTGGATGTTCTAACCTGGATAGGTTGTAATAAACCTGGCAAAATACTACCCCCTTGAACAAATATGCAACAATTTAAAAGTAACATTTACCGATTTTTCTTTATCCTGTCCGTGACATATATCGTTTTCCACTGACTGCACTACGCTTTTAATTTGCTCGTAATTTTGTTCTGTTTTGTTTTGTTTTATTTTATCCCTCCCTAAACTGACTGGACTGTGCGATGCAGTTTTAAACGGCTAAATCCAATTTGGTGCTTTGAAAACAAAAAATATTCATATCTTAATGTTCTCTTTATTTCAGATTCCTACACATTGTGCTTGGCATCCTGACTCAGGTGTAATCATGATTTCGAACGATCGATCTCAGTTTCAATGCCTAGACTTATCGCTATCGTTTGTAGCCAATCAAATTATTAGCGAGGATGTAACACCATCGAATCTTCACGATCTATCGCATTACTTTGCCGTTCAGCCGACATTATTGAAAATTTCGTTTAGTTGTAAGGCCGACTTGAATAATTTCAATGAACATTATGCCCAGACCGATTGTTTTTTGCTATTGATATTCGAAAACGGCCCGATTGGATGCATGCGGTTCTTCGGAGGTACCGGCATGGCTGGTGATGTTCATAATTCGGGCCTAACACCCGACGTACTTGTCAATAAATATCTGGCAATCAGTCAAATTGAGAAGGCCGTGAATGTTCTGCTGGCACTCAATTGGGAAACGTATGGTGCTATGTGCTTGGTGGCGTTGCATAAAATTTCGAGTTTTGTTTTTACGCGAAACGATGCCAAGCGTAGTCGAAATGAATTGCTAAGTAGAGCCCTACAAAGTTTTACCGAAGATCTGACTGAAGAGACTAAAGATGAATTTTCGGATCAAGTAATTGATTTGAAAAGGCGTTATTTTGTTTTTCTGTTGAGGTAAGAGAAAAATATGCTGCCAAATCTATCACCTTAATTGTTACCTTAATTATAGGCATAGGTTATACACTGAAGCGTTCGAGATGGCAAGAAATATTGAAGACTATGATCTTTTTATGGACTTATTTAATGTTACGAAAACCGATGCGAAATTGTATAGTTTTTCGCGCGAAGCATATCGTCAAGCTGAAGCAATTCTAAATCAAACTGATAGTACGATAGGAACTGCAATTGTTGGTACGGTCGATACAAATTCGATTTCTTCGTGTTCGCATTCATCCTGTTCAGAGTGCACGACGCATCAGAAATCAAAATGCGATAATAAAAATCAGATGAATAATCAAAAAGTTAGAATATCAAAATCGACAGCAACTTCAACAGCAACGACGCAGTCGTTGATAGTGAAACGCTTTCAAAAATATCGACAAGATGATGGCAGCAATATTAAAAACTATGTACCGCCTCTTCCGTACTTCAAGTCGAAAGTGTTCAGTGCTGAGAACATAAAAATCAACATTCCGAAGCCGGAACTAAGGAGCGATAATCAAGGCAACTATTTAAAAACGCACAAGCCTCCCTTACCAGATATAAAAAAATACCATCGAGTGGAGAGCCATATATCATCCGAATCATCAGCTAACAACTCTTTCGCCAATAATAATTTCCGCAATTCATGCTATACCGAACAAAATAACCCGAGCTATCCTAACAGCAGCAGCAATTATCAAACTGTAGACGGCTTGCTGCCGCATCCTCATCAGATGAGTGGCTTATGGTCGAAAATTCCCGACCAAACGCTTGGAATACCTCTCGCTGCTACCACTTCATACACAAAACCTCTATCATCTATGCTGTCTTCTTCTCACGCTCTTCTTCCGCGTACTTCAACCTTTTCCAATTACTTGCATCCACCGATCAACAACTTTCAGCCACAAAGCTTGCATGATTTCACCACGAATAATAATTTAAATCTTTTGAAAACTGAAAGTCTTTACAACTTACCGAAATTCTATCAACATCCTTTAGTATCAGGAACAATACCGTCCTCACTATCGTCACCACCGCCGTTAACCCAATCGACAGATGAAATTGTCTACCGTCTGAAGAAACCTGCCACCTCAATTTTATCGAACAGTTCCAGTAATATAAGTAACATCGCTGCTGTTGGTAATTTAACCAGTTTACTAAACAATAATACGCCCAGTAAAAAGGATCCCGGCGAGAAAAACAAAGTTAAATTTTCCGATACAGTGCAGGTCGCTGTTGTTCCGGTATGTGTATTTAGTCAGTTAGTTAATTGCATTATAGCGGGTTTTTTTTACTTTCAGGAAATTTTGCGAAAAGAAAAACCCCAACCACCGAAAAGAAATGGATTTCGTCCACTTCTGACTGATCCTCAAAAGGAATTGGCCGATAGCTTGCCGCTATGTCATCCGAACGATGACTATCTCAAAGACTTTAATCCAGTTACAGGTATTTTGTTTCCGAATTTACTAATACGGCAGCATAACGATACCGAAATATTTACAGAAACAGATACCAATCATGTGGAGAGTTTAATAACGGACCCGGAACAAAACGGTAGAAGTGCGCCGACGATTAAAGTTGTACATTTTGGTGTTGTTTAACGCTCAATCATTTTCTTTTTTCTTACATTCCATATGGAAATAATCCGTCCAATCGAGCGTGCAATCGCATGAAAAGCTTTAATTTTTATAAACTTAGTTTAATTTAAAAGAAAATATCGAATATTTTTGTATTTTAGTTAAGAAAGCCATAGATCTATTTTTTCTTTGATTTTATCTTCTTGTTTTATTTTTCGAACAATTGAAATAAAAAATATATAGTTTGTAAATAAATATTTAGTGGAAGTCTTTTTGAAACGATCTTAGAAGAGTTGGGTATGCATAGGCATACTGGGAGATATTTTCAGGACGAGAAGGCTGGAAATAAATGTCCAAGACCAGACAATTTGTCGTTTGCTGCAAATGTGTTAATGCATCAGTCAAATTTTTGATCTTTTATATTATTCTGAGTGTTACATGTCAGCCCTAGTCGTTCGCCGTATGTTTTCAGTTATTCTCAACCAATTGCGATCTTGTACATTCTCACACTATGCCGCTCATCGAATTTTCAAGGTCTTCAACGAATTCTGCAGTACTAAGAACTGTGACGACACGAAATCGAGTCATTGACCAAAAGAACCGTCGTCATCATGTAAATATTCGCTATCGCAAATAAACTCACGGTTCTGATGTAATTCATTCATTATACTAACGAAATTTCAATAACGAGCTGCATACCTATCGTTTGGTCATCTGACATCAGTAAATAATGACAAGCGTTATACCCAAGCTCGAAATTATCAAATTTTGTATACGAAAAAAAAGACAAGAAGCCCCATGCACATACTATGTATCAGCATGTGCGGCTAAGAATGAGTGCATTTTCGTCTACAAAAAAAAAAGACAAAAAGCCCCATGCGCATACTATGTTTGTATATCAGCATATGCGGCTAAGAATAAGTCACAAGAACATAAGTACATTTTGCGATGCGAAAGAGAAAAAAAAAGAAGCAGAATTGAAACGACCGTCAAGGCGACTTACGGTTTCGTGTTACCGCACCCAACATACTTTTCCGAAAATAGAGAAATACACTGATGATGAGAGTTCAGCACCTGAGCTTCGAAATTTACTTACTAAGCAAATTTCGAAGCTATGCACTTGGCATTTTGTTGGTAATTAGTACATTTAAGGCAAAATAGTGTATAACAAAAAAATTTCTAACATCAGCAAAAATACCGTGTAAAAATAAGGCACCGAAAACTAGAATCGAGATTTTTTTTCAAAAGTGTTCCACCAAAGAGCTTTCCGAGCACTCTAACGTGAGAAATTAAAAATCTTAAAAATTAACTATTAAGTATTGTTATTTGAAAGTGAATAAACCAGGGCTTAATCAAAGGAACATGGAGGTATTACTTTTGGTTTTTAATAATTGAATTTCTTTCAGGTACCACCCGAAAACCCTGGTCCGCCCCGGCCTCTTAAGGCTAAGCGTGCGAGTGGCCCTTTGGGCATGATGATCAGGTAACCTTTGAACCCCTGAAAAGCCTTATCCGTTCCTGGCCTCTCAAGGCTAAGCGTGCGACTGGCTCCTTGGGCCTAATGACCAGGTAGCCCCTATCTCCGATACGAGATCAACCTCACCTGAACCACTCTGGCACCAGAGAGCCGAGTGTGCGACTGGCCCGTCCGGCCTTATTTCAGGTGACCTGAAAGACTATTTCGATGACTATGAGCCTACAATGGGTAGACTCATAGTACATCCTCAATTCGTTTGACCCGAATCTGTGACTATGAGTCTATATTGGATAGGCTCCTAGCTCATCCCTCGTCTGATTATGACTTGCATGGAGCAAGTCCATTACTCCGTACCCCTTTTTCTAATTTAATTCCTGAATATTAGTTTACATAGGGTAAACTCATAACTCAGCTCCAACGTCAGATTGCCCCAGTTGGTGGACCTAGAGAAACCAAGAAAATATTATAAACTGTGGATTTACATTGGGTAAATCTACAAAGATTAAAATTAACTTAACGTTACACAAAAATAGCGTAACAAAAATAACGTAATAAGAACACCTGCAAGTTCTTTACCGAGAAAGCAACAAAAATGATGTATAGATTCGGTCTTAGTGATGGGTCTACTGTATGATGCGGTCATCCATTGCGAACCAGTGCCGCAACTTTACTTAAGAGTGAATCCTTAGTGGTTTCTGACGCGACTTCTATGTAGCGGAATGGACAAATACTTGCACTTTCGAAAGAATTTATTAGGTTTGACGACATTTCCTTTGTAAGTTTTTCAGAGACAGGTAGTCTAGAGTGAGCATCTGGTGAAGACATTTCGCTCCCCCTTATGTATTTATGTATTTAATATCATATTCGTATGCCGACAGTATTATTGCCCACCTTTGGAGTCTTGACACAGTTTTGAAGAAATCCCCTTCTTGGGATCAGAGTGGTTGATGATCTAATGTAAAATGAATCGACGACCGAACAAATATTTATGAAATTTGTTGACGCTATAAATTAGTGCTAAGGCTTCCTTTCGCTCTGCAGGGCTTAGAGTAGCGGACGCAAAAGCTATGGGCAGTACCGCCCCCACTCCTGTTGCAGAAGCATCACGAGCTAAAACGAGAAGTTTTGACGAATCGTAGAAAGTTAATAAACTCTTATTGAACAACGTCTGTTTACTAGCTTGGAATGCCTGCTTGCATGTACTATCCCAGATGAATTTTGTATCCTTTCGAGTTAGTCTATACAACTATTCCAGTATTGACGCTTGCATAAGTACGATCTGACGATAAAAATTTAGAAGACCCAGAAAGTAGTGGGGATATGCCATTTCTGGGCCACTTTCTCTTTTACTTTCTCCTTGTCGCCACTTTCTCGTTTACTTTCTCCTTGGCGCCACTTTCTCTTTTACTTTCTCCTTGGCGCCACTTTCTCTTCTACTTTCTCCTTGGCGTCACTTTCTTCTGGCTCACTTTCTCTTTGGCGGTTCTAGATCGATACCTATCGATTATCGATTACCCATGCCCGATTACCTGTTGAGTTTTCATGTCTTATGATCTTTTTTTTGAAATGCCAAGATTGATAAGAGTTGTACGAATTATGATTCATATATGATGAAATTGATATTTACATTGATATTTACATTGACAGGAATAAACACGAATTGTTTAAAATTTTTTTCCAATCGTTGACAAATTTCTAACAACAAACTATATGTATAAAAAATCACTTGATTAACTTCACTTGACGAATTTCTAAGACAAACTATATGAATAAAAAATCACTTGATTAACTTCACTTGACGAATTTCGAAGACAAACTATAGCCGATGAGGTTCTTAGCGTCCTTTTTATACTAAAACTCTTATCTATAATAAAATCTTATTTATACAGAAATATGCTGACCACACACAAACAAGCAGAATGGATCTTTTTCCATAAGAACAAAGAACCGCAAAACTATAAACAATTATTTATAAACAACCTATCATAACAAAAATTTCTTATCTACTTTTACTCACACAGAATTCAATCGTTAATTTTAGCATATATGAAACCTAAAACCACAAAACTATAAACAATTATTCATAAACAACCGAACGAACGAACGTGTTTATTCCTGTTAATGTAAATATGAATTTCATCATCGAAAATATGCTGGCCACACAGCAAGGATATCTTTTTCCATAAGAACAAAGAACCGCAAAACTATAAACAATTATTTATAAACAACCTATAATAATAACAAAAAAAAACTCTTATCTATATATATATCTACTTTTACTCACACAGAATTCAATCGCTAACTTTAGCCTATATGAAACCTAAAACCACAAAACTTAAATTTCAATTGATAACGAACGTGTTTATTCCTGTTAATGTAAATATCAATTTCATCATCGAAAATATGATGACCAACGTATATCCAAGCAGAATGGATCTTTTTTCATACAATCGGAAATATGCTGACCATGCAAGAAAAAACTAATTGTAATAACAAACGATCGTGTTTATTCCTGTTCGTAAGTGAAGAAGCAGTGGAATAATATTAAGTAAAAGTGGAATAATAAAAAGAAAAGCAAAATAATGTAATTTATAATTTTTTATTATGAATATATATTTTTATAATAACTTTTTTTTTTAAATTTTTTTATTTTTTTTTTATTTTTTTTTTAATTTTTTTTTTTCAGTCCTTCGTCAAATCAATGACTTCCTCTTCTTCCTCCATGTCGATCCCACTGTCGGAAGGCCAAAATTCCTCCTCTTCCTCCTCCTCTTAATCCTCCTCTTCCTCTTCTCCTCCTCTTGTTGTTGTTGCTGTTGTTCCCCTTCCTCCTCCTCTTGTTGTTGTTGTTGTTGTTGTAGGTATAAGTCGACCTCCTCTACCAGTATAACCAAATTTCAATTGATAGCACACAATCTATATACAAACTAAAAATCTAATTGACAAATACAAGTTATTTTCATCATATACAAATACTCTAAACCAAAAATTATTTTAATTCAAAACTACTATCAGATAAAAAAAAAACCTAATCCACAACAAATCTCTTATATAAACACAAGCAGAATGGACCTTTTTCCATACAACTAGATATGCTGATCAACCGTCACTTTCTGCATATCACGAAGTCTAACTAAAAAAAAACAATTGATAACGCACGTATCTGATATGCAAGTTGTGATCGACTTGGAAAAAAATTTTAAACAATTCGTGTTTATTCCTGTCAATGTAAATATCAAGGAGAAAGTAAAAGAGAAAGTCGCGCCAAGGAGAAAGTAAACGAGAAAGTGGCGCCAAGGAGAAAGTAAAAGAGAAAGTGGCCCAGAAATGGCATATCCCCACTACTCCAGAAAGGCTCTAAGCTGAGTGATATCTTTTGGACTGGGTGCATTTTTAATAGCCTCCACTTTCGATGGGCTTGGCAGGATTTCATTCCCCGTGACGATGTGCCCTAAATATTCTATCTGATTAACATAGAACTTGCTCTTGTTCTCATTGATTACAACATTCGACTTGTTCAGACGCAACAAGACTTCTTCGACTCTTATTCCCTACCAATACGTCATCAATGTAAGAGTACGTACCACAAGTGCCAGATAGAAGTTTATCCATGATTTTCTGGAAAGCCTCCGGGGAAATACGTTTTGCATTAAAAGTTGAAGTGACTCGCCGCTAGACCTTGTCCATGAACTATCGTCTTTATCCAGTAATTCAGGCATGTATGGGTCTTTGGAAAGGGCCCTCTTTATTCTAGCGGTATCGTTAAATTTAAGAGATGTCAATTTTATGATATTCTTAGTTATTTCTGAAAAAAATCACTAAAATCCCCCCACTCTTTCTACCACCTCTCATACGAACTGCACATTTTCACTAAATCTAACACACTAATTTTCTTAGCTCCTATTCAATTTTTGGAGTAATCATTTTATATAAAACATTTTTATAGCTACTTTAGCAGGATGGGGAAAAATTAGTTCAATGCTATCACCCCTTCTAACACTCCCCATACAAAATTTCTTGGGATTACAAAAAATTCTATTTCATCTAGAGTATCGTAAGATTGCGCTTTACGCACAATCGTAGCCCTGTTATATTTATTATTCTTTTCCTACTGCAGAGTCTCACAAATCATCCAAATTAAATAACATTTTATCTGCAATGTTTGTTAAAGCTTGTTTATTTAAACAATTTTCTTATAATGATATTTTATACAAACTTATTGGTGTTATAAAAATGTTAGAACTTGAAGGGATAGAAATTGAAACTGGCTGTGGTAAAAGAAGAGTTTATTTTGTACTTGGTCTTGTAATAGGTGACAATTTAGGAAGTAATTCGTTACTTGGTTTTGCTAAATCTTTTTCGCACACATATTATTGTAGATTTCGCCATCAACATAAGTCTTTCAATAAGACATCCATCGCAGAAAATCCTGACAATTTAAGGACAATAGATAATTATTGCCAGAACATAGCTCAGGACAATTATTTCCAAAGCGGAATTAGATTTGAATCTGCATTTAATACCATCCCCTCATTCCACGTAGTTCAAAACTATTCAGTGGATATAATGCATGATGTTTTCGAAGGAATAATCAAATATGGTTTACATCATGCTATTAGTTACTTTATAAAGAATAACTTTTTCACACTAGAAACACTTAATTATCGCACTAAACATTTCGATTATGGAGAAGTCGAATCGAAAAATATTTGCCAAGCTATTAAAGTTCAACATATCAAGCAAGGAAAATAAGCGGACTGATCTTCGGAGGAACTGATCTTCTGAGGAACTGATCGTTTGCAGGAACTGATCTTCTGAGGAACTGATCTTCTGAGGAACTGATCTTCTAAGGAACTGATCGTTTGCAGGAACTGATCTTCTGAGGAAGTGATCTTCTGAGGAACTTATCTTCTGAGGAACTGATCGTTTGTAGGAACTGATCTTCTAAAGAGCTGATCTTCTGAGGAACTGACCGTTTGCAGGAACTGATCTTCTGGGGAACTGATCTTCTGAGGAACTGATCTTCGGAAGAACTGAAGTTCACATGAATTTCGTTTGCAGGAATTGAAGTTCGGAGTCATATATATTACTACATTGTTCACATATTTACATTTTTTAAATAACTAAAGAAATATTTCATTTGGCTTCTTAGCACTCCAGAAAAGTAGTGTTTTTATCATTTAGGTACACTTTCCCAAAAAACTGAACCTTTGTAATAAATTCGATCACACCTAATCGAATTTATTAACTCTCCCTACTATCTGCTTTGTCCCACAGTAAAACTCTCGTGTTTCCCTTATCTCGCTTCGACATTTTTCAATGTCAATTTCCCTACGGCTCGTATTTCGACTACGAACTAGGTTTCTCTTTTTTCTTCAAACGTAAACAGCGCCGTCCTACCTCAATTTCTCTAAGTAAGACCGCCGCCTAAAAAACGACGGCTCGCAAGCAATTATATGGGATCATATTTCCCAACAACTTTTCCGTATGCATATGATCGAATATGCATACATTTCTTTCAATAAGGCAATAAATTTCGAAACATCACTCCGATAATGTTTCACACTTTGACCCGTTGAACCCTAGCTTGAGGGTAAAGTTATGATGATCAAAATGGGTCATCGTTTAATTGCATTTTTCTTTCGTACGATCCATAAATTATCAAATTTATTGAACCGACGAAAGAAATAGTGCTGATGCCGAAATGCGTCGAAATGAGGGCGATTGAGCAAGAAATGGTAAGTATCGAAGGTGAAATGCGGAGGAGGACTGACCCCGGCGGGCAGTCTGAGCCGAACCGACAAGTCGAGGACTTCGTTCCTGTAAACGAGTTTATAATTAAATTAAATAATTTCAAAAGCAGAAGCGTGTTTGTTGGTAAACGTATTTCAAGATTAATATAAGAGTAACAAGGCATCCGAGGCAGTTGCTAAATACAGCGTGTTTGTTGTGAAACAACGCACAACACCTTTTATTTTTGTTTCTTTGTTTTAAAGCCGGCACTTCTGGTAGCCTACATCGAGAAATTTTGACTACTATTTTTCTTGCTCGAGAAAACTATTAACCTTCGAATCTTTATAGGGAATTTCATGCAACTGGTATTTAAATCGCCATCCATGTTATGTGGTGAGCTATCGATTTCTTCACAGAATCTTTTCCATGAATCTCGTTTGACGGTTCTTAGCTGTTTATACTTCTTCTATTTCGTCTCTTCTACAATGGCGTTACAGCCCAAATCAGAATTTGGTCTTCTGACATTCAGGTTCCTTAACATTTTTCATTACTTATTGTGGAAGGATTGTTAGCCCTTCGCACAACCCTCTTTCTACGAATTTTTCATTTTTGTAGATTGAGGTGACCAAGATATATCCAAGCAGGCAGTGTGCTGAAATTATATATTGCGTCGACCGAGATTTGAGCTCACGAGCTTCGCATTACAAGATCAACACGCTACCCACTAGGCTACACCCTAGCTGCTTGTACTCTAGATGAATTCTGAGAGTATTATAAGTTTGCCACAAAGTTTGTAACGCTAAGAAGTACGGCTCGAAGAAAAAAAATGAATGATACAGAAGTTCATATTATGACTCAAAAATCTCAAAACCAGATTTTCGTTCATCCGTCTCCTCTCTAGCTCGAGAACGTGTTGAGCTAGAAAGTTCAAATTTTGTTCACGTCGTTTTTGACGAAAAAGTAATGCTAAGTTCGTGAACGGGCCAAATCGATCCACCTCTTCTAGCCTCTCCCATAACAAATATAGAAATATAGATTAAAAATAATTTGAATTGCCTCGCTCCTTTTACCACCTCCCATACAAACTGCACTTTTCGTTGAAATACGAGAAACCAATTTACTCAGTACGTATAAAATTTATCAAGCTGAAAATGTGCGCTAAATATATATTTAGAATTATTAGTAAGATTGACAAAAATTAACTGATTACCTTCATTCCTTCCACCTCCTCCCATACAAAGTGACACATTTCCAGAACATTACATAAAATCGATTTTCCTCAAAAGTATGAATCTTATTGGTCTGAAATTTTAGAGATGTCAATTGCATAATCTTCATAATTATTACTCAAAAAACACTGAAAACCCTGTACTCCTTCTACCACCTCCCATACAAACTACACAGTTTCGCTAAATTTAATATAATAATTTTCTCAAACCTATTAAATTGTTGAAGCTTAAATTTTGCTTAACACATTTTGATAGCAATTCTATCATAATATGAAGAAATTAGTTCATAGCCGTCACTCCTTTTCCCACTCCCCATAACAAATTTCTTAAAATCATCAAATTTCTCTTTCATCTAGAGTATCGCATGATTGGTCTTTATGCCCAATCGTAATCATATTGTTTTTGAGACAGTGTAAGTGCTGCTTTGTATTTGTCCCAGTCTGTTTTTTTTTTACAGAATGACCTGTGCTATAGGCAATTTCGAGCTTTATGTGCAATGCACAAACACAGTCATAGAGGGAAAGGGAGGGGAAGGGGAGTGAGAACGACCGTAAAGAGTGGAGAAGCTGGAATATTTTTCAGTTATATTGGCGCTATTGACAAACATTTGCAGATGTTATGGGAGACTGAATGATAGAAAGCGAACAGTAATCATCTACTGAGTATCTAGACCTTCTTGAAGTGGAACTGTTCCACTTTTATATCGTTTTGTCCATTATATTTCGATTAATAAAAAAAAATCATCGCAGTAGAAACTGAAAATATGTGCTTAAAAAATCCCACTGTCTGGAGTGGGAATCGAACCCACGACCTATTGACTGTGAAGCAAGCACGCTGCCCACTGCGCCACGGTAGTCTGTGTCACGTTTGCTGGAATTTTTTTTGAGAATATCAAGATCGTTATTCCACCAGACAGCGTTCTTACTATCTTTGGTGGACTTCTAAGGGTAGGAACTTTTGTATGAAGTTGTTAGTGTATTTGTTAGCATACCAACTCTTCTATCTAAGGAATCTGGGGTTTCTATTGGGTGAGGAATTATTGCCGGTAGTTTACGGTTTATTAGCTCCTGATATTTATAAATCGTCTTTAACTTCGTCGTCTTTGTCTTCCGTTGGGGCGTGGACATTAATAAGCCAAACATTAAAAAACCTTATTTTGATGCGGATTGCACACAATCGTTCATTGACGGGTTTGAAGTTGGTAGCTTGGTGTTTAAACTTATTGTCGACGATAAACGCAACTCCAAACTCCTAGCTTCCCGATTTCCCACTTTTGAAAATTGTGTGCGATCTAATGTGAGTGCTCTATTATTATTGCATAATATGGGGAACTAAAAAGAAACAATAATGTTAGAAGAAATTGTACCGGGTCTGTATTCGAAATTTTGGAGATTCGTTATATTTTAAAGTTAAAACGTTTGTATTTTTCGCAGATCCTGTATCCATTTCTACCATTACTTACTATTTTAGGAACATGAGTGATAAACGCATAATGGTCCATTTATATTTAAAACAAAATGAAACTAATTTGAATCGTAATTAAAAAAGTTTATTATTTTATTTCTTGAATCAAAATATCATTTAGATAGTTATGCAATTGAAACTTATATTGGTTTCTACGACTTAAGAGATGGGTTCCGTTGGTCTTTAAGTATTTTATGCATCCTACTTAGCTTAAGTGAGAGTTTATTCAAAAGGTGACAAAATTAATAGAAGCTTAAAAAATAGTTCTTAGCATGAAATTACAAACTTAATAAATCAGCTAGCGCAGAACCAATATATTCAAATTTTTCTTTCGTTTATTCTGAATGTATTTTATCGGCAAACGTATGAAGTAGAAGTAGAAGGCCTCAACCACAGATAAAACACTAATTCCAAGAAATAGGCTAAAAACATTTCCAATACCAACTGTAGAAAAAAATTAGATTAGCTTAGAAAATCAGAAAGCCTTCAATACGAACCAAATACATCGATAATATTGTAGATAACATTTCTGCGCAGTCTCGTTTTAGTATTGGTCAATTCCATTCGAATAGCACTGGGCAGCATCCAAAATACCGAAGTGAATTCTTCCATAATAAATTTCGTATCCTCGCAGTTGCTGAAGCATTCGCAGCTCAATGAAATTTGTCTTATTTTATCTAAAAATAAAACAAAAAGTAATTATTTTTTTTTAACTAAATGTACTATTATCGCACCATCGTGATGTGCTATACATTGCAATCCTTGCGCATTACAATACTTTTCGTTCGACAACCGCTTGTAGAAGAACGGAATACATTGGCAGAATTTCAGGATCGCATTAATTTTACACTCGATTCGACACAAACTGTACGTATATATGGCGAAATGATTTAAATTCGATTCATCAGTGTAACGACATTTTCGCTGATGAATGTTCAGGTTGCGAACTTTTTCACTAGCCACGATTGGTACAGCCCGAAATTTCAAAAGTGTAAATGATGTTGCTTCGTTTGTTACTTTAAGTCGTTTTCGTGAGTTCGGAGTGTCCAAGGAGTCATGCGTATAAATCTGAAAAAAAATGATGAAAGGAATTAATGTAATCATACAGAAATACGCAGAATGAACCATCTCCTGTACAACATGTAATTACAAAAAAGTTATGTTGTACTTTCGATTTTCGTAAAAAATTGATGAGGCCGAATTTTGAAATAAGCCCCTGTGAGAGTCGAAATCAATTTCAAATTGTACAGATTTTAGAAAAACAAACAAAGAAACTTTGTGGTAGAAGTAGAGGAGGCAGGCTTGTAATTTGCATACTAGATAAAGTTTGAGAGTATATTGAATTTGCCTTTCCGTTTGTAACACAAAGAAATAATGATTGCACTGAGTCGCTAAGAGTACAGAAATATTTGTTCTCGCTTAAAAGCCTCGATTCCGAGTGATCTTCTGTCTGCAATATATAACTCTCGAACGCTTTGAGATATCGTTGATTTATATCATTTTTAGCAAAAAAATAAACTTTAAGTTCGTGAGATCCACCTGAAACTGCCACAAGCCCGGTTTGAAAATAGAGGAGGGATGAAGACATCCTGAATAGCCGAAAATACTAGTGCGTCTCAGGGAGTAGTTTAAAAAGGGATATAGTTGGATTTGCGGCATAGTTAAGAGAGCTGCAACATATCCCATTCAGCTGAAATTGTCCAGCAGTGCCTATGCGGTTACACAGTCCTGGTCCTCCAAGCTGAAGGTTAGGTGATGGCCTAACAACCTCTTCCCACAAAAAATATTAGATGACAGCTTTCTTGCATTCTAATTGAATTAGTATTAATTGTTTTTGTGTTGGTAACACTATTGTAGAGGTATTCAATTGTTGTCAACATCAATTTTGTATTCTTGATCTGTCAAAAAAAAATCTCTTTTTCTTACTTCCGTTCTTCAATATACGCGGCCAGAAGGCTAAAATATCGATAAAGTCTTTACATCAATAAAAATCATTAATCCAGTGCGTTTCTTCTGATAATTTTATATTGTTAACCAATAAAAACAGAACCTGAAGCTTCTCATCAAATTGGACGGACTCAACGGAAGCAACCCAGCAAACGAAAAATTGAACAATCTTTTGGAACCTGGAATTAACGATCCTTGTTCAAACACGGAGCACTAAAATCATTCCTGGAACAAGTTGATATTCTCAATATTAAAGTTATCCGACTCCAGAAAACCAAATGGTTTAGCCGTAGCCGTTTGGATAGCTATTGTCGTCAGCAAAGCATTCAAATAGCATATCACCAGCTGCAAACCCATCAACGAAAAGTTGTGTACGTTTCGTATAAAGACAACTTTTTTTAACATCTGGCTCATTAATGTTAACGCCCCAACGGAAGATAATCTTTTAATATTTTTTTTAAAAATTTTTTTTGCAAGCTCTGGGTAAAAACATGACAGAATTATGATTGGGCGTAAAGCCCAATCATATGCTACTCTAGATGAAATAGGAATGACTTTAATATACCGGAAAATATGTCATCTCAAATTCTCTCGAATAGTGCATAGAGACTTTTGCATGGGAGGTGCTAGAAGTAGAGGGGGACGTTTGTATTTTTCGTATATGTATGACATCGAACATGGCATGCAAAGTGTTTTTTGCTGAATTTAAAGTTTTTAGTTTTCATTATTTTTAAAGAAATTGGACATAGTTTTCCTGAAATTGGGGCATTTGTATGAGAGGTGGTAGAGAAAGTGGAGCATTTAAGATGATTTTGAACCTGCTTATCATCATCCTTATCAACTTCTAAGTCGATAGCTCACATATATTCGAAGGAGAAATGCTTTTCTTGAATTTATAATACAGATATTTATATGGGAGGGGGTAGAAGGAGTGAAGCCAAGCTGATAATTTTTTCTAGCATTTATTGCGATTATTAAAAACAAATTCTGACAAAATTTTAAGTTTGTACTTTTCTAGTTTGAATGAAAATCTATAAAATGCATTTAACGAAAATTATGCATTTGTATGGGAGGGGTAGAAGGAGTGTAGGGATCAAAATAAATTTATTTTGCATTATTAATATTTCAATTTGTATACTTTATTCAAAATATCAAGTTGATAGCTTTAACAGTTTCTAAGAAAAATAATTTAATTTAAATTTCAAAATTTCGTGAAATTTGTATGGGAGGGAGTAGAAGGAGTGATGTGAAGTTGATAATTTTTTCAATACTGATTGGAATTATAATAAAATTAATTCCTGCAAAAATTCGTTTTTATAACTTTGCTAGTTTCAATGAAAATCGAAAAACTGCATTTTTCAAAATTATGCATTTGTATGGCAGGGGGTAGAAGGAGTGACGGGATCAGATCAATATTCAGTCATATTAATGACATCTACATCATAATACCTTAACCCAAATTTCAAATCGAATTTCGTGAAATTTGTATGGGAGGGGGTAGAAGGAGTGGGGGGATGTAGCCTGTTCACAATCACACACAACAAATTTCAGCACGATAGCTCAAAGCGTTCGAGAGTTATACTGTAGACAGACGGACAGCCGGACAGAAAGCAACTCGGAATCGAGGTTTTTGAGCGACAAAAAATATTTCTGTACCCTTGGCGGCTCTGTGCGAGCGTTATTTCTTAGCGTTACAAACGGTAAGGCAAAAACAATATACTCTCAGATTTCATCTAGAGTATAAATATGTGTTTCTACCTTTGCAAGCTTCAATGAAAATCAATAAAATGTAGTTTTCAAAATTGTCCATTTGTATGGGAGGGGGTAGTAGGACTGAGGAGATAAAAATAAGTTTCTTGAAATTTCGATATTTTATGAAGTTTGTTTGAGGGGGGCGGGATGTGACTCATTCACGAACTTGTTTGTTTTTTGCTAAAAAAACAGCACGATAGCTCAAAGCGTTCAAGAGCTAACTACATTTTAGACAGACGGACAGACAAACATACAGTCACTAGGAATTGAGGTTTTTCAACGACAACTTAAATTTGTGTATCCTTGGCAACTCTGTGAGAGCATAATTTCTTTGCGTTACAAACGGTAAGGCAAACACAGTTTACTCACAAATTTCATCTATTGAGTCCTATCCACCACTCATACTACGTAAGCTTAAAAAAAACATTGTACTGCAACTTACCTCACAGCATCGCGGCACATCCCTGAGAAATGTAACCTTTTCCAAATCGAAGATCGAAACCAAATACTCTTCCTCTAATTCTGGCAATCGATTCTTTAGGAAATAGTCCGGCGAAAAATATCTTGCAATTTTCCAATTAAACGAATAGCACATTCCCATTTCCGTAAGGACTTTTTGCAGCGTATACGAGTCATTGGTGCTGGTCATGTTCGCGTCCACGTTATACGTGACCTTTCCTAGAATTCGCAAGTATTCATCGCCTTCGATTCCTGGGAAGCCTTGAATGTCGCCAATCGTCTCATATGTGAGATTAACAAGATGCTGAATGAAGGTGATCAGTTGCCGCTTATTCGTTGTATTACTCGCCCGTACGTACTCGTTCAGCGCCGTCTTATTCAGCTTTTGACTACTGCAAACTGTAAGTGCCGGAAACGAGACGTTCCAATTCATGTAATCCCTTTCGATAGACATGACCGTTGGATTGTTATAGTATCGAATCCAAAACGAGCCTATAATCATGCTACTGCTGATAGCTGCCAGAATTATTAACGAGCTCCACAGAATCCTGTATTAAAGGGAAAATTTTAGTACCGATCCGGACTCATACAACAACTTACACTTCAAACGGATGTCTCCGTATCTGCGATACATGATACGCTCCGTGCATCGAGCTATTCTGAAGGACTGTGTGAAAGTATTTGAGCAGGAACTGCCAGCCAGTGAGAATGTCCTGCGGCTCATTTTCCAGGAAATCAGCAAGCTTCACAGCTTTAAGATGGTAATTAGTAATGATGCCTGCAAACGGACCCCACCTAGTTTGATTCTGCTTGATAAATCGCTCATAGCTATCGTTTAGAGGTTTCGGATTCATTAAACCGCAACGCAACTTTAATCAACTGGACGGATGAAACTTTCTGCGAGTTTTCTTCCTACGGTCCCGTTTTATAGTGTAGGGATAATACTTTTTGGCCATAATTACGTGAAACAAAGTCATCAACTGCTTTATGGGCTGCTAATCAAACCCGAATTGCTTCTGTTTGATTAACCGACGGACGGCAGCTTTATTGCTTTTCGATTGCTTCGAGAGGCTGATTGCCGTTTGTTAGGTTTACTGCCACAGTAATCAAAGAAAATTACGGAAAATTAGAAGTGGAAATATGTGTCAGAGACAGAGTACCAGCAAATATCCGAAATGGATGATTAAATGGAAATTGGTTATGGGGTTGTATGGGCTTAACAGCGTGGAAATTATTCAAGAGACAGAAACCATTATCGTTTCTTTATGGATAAAGTTATTTTTATGCAATTTTCTTTAGAGCTACTACTTATTAAATTCCATTTTCCTTAAATCTATGGAAGCTATAAATTTAATTATTCACATAAATTAATTACTATGCAATAATTATAATAATTGTTAAATTGCAATCAAATGGAATGTAGTAAACCTTCTCTGCACCTCACAATCATGGTTGTCGCAAAGTATGGACTGGTAGCATTGCGGAGGCTTCAATCCGAGGACATCGTCCTGGAATATCTGCAACAAAAAGGGGAAAAAGGATAGCGAAAACGGTCGACTAACACTATCTACCGGTATATACTTAGGCCGATTGAGAATTCTGTGAAGCAGACCTCCTGGCTGAACCGGGAACAAAACTCATTGAGCGTGGTGAGCTCTCGTAGCGCATTTAAAGAGCTTGTAGCGTTATCTACAAAATATCTGCCAACAAGTCGGGCGCAACTTTATTATTCTTGGCCAAGGTGAGAAGTCAATTTACCGGCTAGGGTGGAGAAGCAAGAAAAAGTGAAAGGCGCAGGTCTGTTGTCAATTATTTAACACTTATCTGCGATTACGATCAATAGCTATTTATGCAAGTTTGGGTTTGTATGGTGGTGGGGTAAAAAGGGTTGGTGGATGTTGATAAGTTCTTATTTGATTGCTGGAATTAAAATTCTCTATATAGAATGTCAGATCCATAAACGGAGTTGGGGCTTAGAATTCCTATGAAATTTAACATATTCACAAAACCAAACATTTATATGGGAAGGGGTAGAGGAGGAGAGGGAATCGCAAATTTTGTGATACAGTTTTATTTGGTTTCTCTTCGTACAAAATTCGAAGTTCGTAGCTTAGAATTTGTTGTATATCAGTTGATTTATTGAAATTGGTTGAAATTATACTTTTGTATGGGCGGGTAGGAGGGGTTCCCAAACTTTTAATGCAACTTTGTTTTGAATATTTTTAAAAATACTTGTACAAAATTCCAAGTAGATAGCTTTTACTAGTTTCGTGACAATGGAGTTCTTAAAAACTTTTGAATTCGAGAGGTTAGAAGTTTTGAAGGTATTCAACCAGTTAATATCCATTTTACTTTTTTTTATAATAAAGTACTGTGATCGAATTGAAAAAAAAAAATGTACTACCCCGAAATTCTATTTTTTCGCGTTTCATGACTAAAATAGCCTAAAAATGCAAAAAAACATAACAGAATTATGGTTGGGCTTAAAGCCCAATCATGTGATACTCTAGATGAGATGGAAATGACAATGACAAACGCTTTCGAATAGTGAATAGAGACTTTTGCAAGGGAGGTGGTAGAAGTAGAGGGGGGGTTTGTATTTTTCGTATATGAGACCGAACATGGCATGCAAAATGTTTTTTGCTGAATTTAAAGTTTTTAGTTTTCATTATTTTTAAAGAAATTGGTCATAATTTTCCTGAAATTGGGGCATTTGTATGGGAGGTGGCAGAGGAAGTGGAGCATTTAAGATGATTTTGCTTATCATCATCCTTATCACCATGCTTTGATTCAATTTCAAAGTTGATAGCTCTCATATACTTGAAGGAGAAATACTTTTCTTGAATTTATAATACAGATAATTGTATGGGAGATGGTAGAAGGAGTGATGCGGAGCTGATAATTTTTTCTAACACTTATTTCTATTATTAAGAAACAAATTCTGGCAAAATTTGAAGTTTGTACTTTTTCTAGTTTGAGTGGAAATCGATAAAATGCATTTCACAAAAACTATGCATTTGTGAAGGAGTGTACGGATCAAAACAAATTTTTTTCGCATTATTAATATTTCTATTTGTATACACTATACAAAATATCAAATTATTTATCTTCAAAACTGTTAAAGCTATCAATTTAACAGTTTTGAAGATAAATAATTTAATTTAAATTTAAAAATTTCGTGAAATTTTTTTTTATCATTATCATTCATAATTATTTTTAAAACAAATTGCAATTATCATCATCAATGGCGCGACAGCCCAAATTGGGCCCTGGCCTCCTGAAGTCGTCCAATCGTCTCGATCCAAAGACCGCGTCCTCCAGCTGCTAATTTTTAGAATGGCTTTGCTGTCTTCATCAACCGAGTCTTCCCATCGCTTGCGTGGTTTGCCTACTGGCCGGTTTCCACTCGTTTTGCCTTTAAGAGCACGTTTGGGTATTCTTCTGTCTTCCATTCGCTCTACATGGCCAGCCCACTGCAGTTTACGTAGCTTGATGAACGTTGAAGCTTCTGGCTCGTCGTAGAGTTGATACAACTCATGGTTGTATCTTATTCGCCATTCCGTTCCTTCCTTCACAGGTCCCAAAATTCTTCGGAGGACCTTTCTTTCGAATGTGTTAACTGCTTTTTCGGAAGTTCGCGTTAATGTCCACGTCTCGCTGCCATAACAAAGCACAGGT
The DNA here is from genome assembly GCA_963669355.1 of Chorisops tibialis. NCBI lineage: Eukaryota > Metazoa > Arthropoda > Insecta > Diptera > Stratiomyidae > Chorisops > Chorisops tibialis. The sequence continues at coordinate 275,331,321 of OY770262.1, forward strand.
CGTATAATAGTTTTATAAATCCGCAGCTTATTGTTCCTGTGCACTTTCTTGGATTTCATTATTGGAAGTACCGAATAATACGTCTTATTTGCAAGTATTATCCGTCGTTTGATTTCGTCTGTTTCATTACCGTCCTTTGTTAAATTAGCCCCAAGATATATGAAGTTGTCCACACTCTGCAAATTATATTCCGCAATTGTTATGTTTTGTCTGATTGGCGTTCTCCTTCTTGTTTGCGTCATTACTTTTGTTTTGCTTTCATTAATGCGCAACCCGACTTCTTTTGCGGCGGAGTTAAGATTGACAAATACCTCCTTAGCACTAGGGAAGGATCTTGCTAGAATGTTAATGTCGTCAGCGTATGCTACTAGTTGGATGGACTTGAATAGTAGTGTCCCGTTGGTGTCGACTGGGATTTTTCGGACGACATACTCTAGTGCCAAGTTGAAAAGCATAGGGGCTAGACCATCTCCCTGCTTTAAACCACATTCCGTTCGAAAGCTGGTTGTGGAATCGGTTTGTATTCTCACTTGGGATTCAGTGTTCGTCATTGTGAGTCTTGTTAGTCGGACTAGTTTTGGAGGAATTCCAAAGTCAAGCATGATTTGGTACAGTACGCTCCTGTCGATACTGTCGTATGCTTGTTTAAAATCTACGAATATTTGGTGCACGTCTGTGTTATATTCCCAGCATTTCTCAAGCACCTGTTTCACCGAGAATATCTGGTCTGTTGTAGATCGTCCGGTTCTGAATCCGCCTTGGTATTCGCCAATTATTTGATTAGTATAGGGCTTAAGACGACGTTCAATAATTTTTGTTAGTATTTTATAGGACGTACACAACAATGATATACCTCTGTAGTTCTCACAGCAGAGTTTGTCTCCTTTCTTGTAAATTGGACATATAATGCTTTTTCGCCAGTCGTCGGGTATGATTTCCTCTGTCCAAATTTTGCATATCATGTTGTGCAGTATTTCAGCGACACAGTTTCCACCGTTTTTCAGAAGTTCAACTGGTATCTCGTAATTCCCGGCGCTTTGTTTCGTTTTTGGTCACATAGGGCTGCTTTGATTTCAGCAAGCGTGGGTGGTATCGATGATGGTTCATCTTTGTCAGTTGAGACTTCAATTGAAATGTTGTCTGTCGTTATCGGTGCTACTGGGATGGGATTCAAAAGATGTTGAAAGTAGGAAGCCCATCTCCTTTTGATTTCTTGTGCATCGCTGATGATGTTGCCCTCCACGTCTTTGCAGAGACTGGTTTTAGGCTTATATCCCTTTTTTAAGTCTTTTACTATTGCGTATGCGTCCCGCATTTTATTTTTTTTCATGTCGTCGTCCATTTTTTGTATTTTGTCAATATGGTACTTCCTTTGTTTTCGTCTGCAGGTCTTTTTCGCATATCGCCTAAGCTCGTCATATCTTTCTTTTTTGGCTCGTGTTGGTCGTTCAGTAAAATTTTTGTAAGCTTCGTTCTTTCTATCGATTGCGTCGCGACATTCTTGGTCGAACCAATCATTATTTTTCCGCCGTGCTTGATACCCTAATACCTCTTCCGCGGAGGATTTGATGCCGTCTCGTATTTTCATCCACGCATTCTCCACTGGCATATTTTGGATATTTTCATATATTGGTGTCAGGTGTTTATTACATGCTAACATGTAAGCCTGCGCCACCGTTTCGTCGTTAAGCTTGTCGACATTGAATTTGCGAGCTCTACTCGTTTTCGAATACCCACGACAAGCTATTTTGCATCGATACTTAGCTCTGACTAGATAGTGATCAGAGTCACAATTCGCACCGCGGAGAGTTCGTACATCAAGTATGCTGGAAGCAGCCCTTTTCTCAATTATAACGTGGTCTATTTGGTTAAAGGTGTGGCCATCTGGTGATGCCCACGTTCGTTTGTGAATATCGCGATGTGGGAAGCACGTAGAGCTTACTATGATATTTTTGCTGCTCGCGAAATCAATAAGACGTTGGCCATTGTCGTTGGTTATGTCATGGAGACTGTGCCCTCCTGTTTTTCCTCTATGAGCCTCCTCTTTTCCGACTTTTGCATTAAAATCCCCTAAGACAATCTTTAGGTCATTCGAGGGCAGTGAATCATAGGTTGTCTCTAGGGTGGCATAAAATTCGTCTTTAGTTATATCGTCCTTGTCTTCTGTTGGTGCGTGAACGTTGATCAACCAAGTGTTGAAAAATTTAGTCTTTAAAATTGCAATTATAGTAGAATTAATTCTGACAAAATTTCGTCTTTTCAGCTTTACTAGTTTCAATGAAAATCGAAAATATATGTATTTTTCAAAATTGTCCATTTGTTTGGGAGGGGATAGAAGGAGTAAGGGGATCGGGTCAATATTCTGTGATATTAATGACATCTATACCATAATACTTTGGCCTAAATTTCAAGACGATAGCTTAAATAGTTTCAAATAAAAATCAATTTCTTAATATTTCGAAAATTCATGGCATTTGTATGGGAGGGGGTAGAAGGAGTGGTGGGATGTAGCCCATTCACAAACTTAAAGTTAATTTTTTGCTAAAAATGACACACAAAAATTCTTATCACTATAGCTCAAAGCTTTCGAGAGTTATGCTGTAGACAGACGCACAGACGGACAGACAGACAGACAGACGGTCACTCGGAATCGAGGTTTTTGAGCGACAACAAATATTTCTGTACCCTTGGCGGCTCTGTGGGAACGTTATTTCTCAGCGTTACAAACGGTAAGGCAAACACAATATACTCTCAGATTTCATCTAGAGTATAAAAAACAACAACAGAGTTATGATTGGGCGTAAAGCCCAATCATATGATACTCTACATAGATGAAATAGGAAAAAATTTATTGTACCGCAAAATATCATCATCAATGGCGCGACAGCCCAAATCGAGTCTTGGCCTCCTGAAGTCGTCGCCTCCAATCGTCTCGATCCAAAGACTGCGTCCTCCAGCTGCTAATTATACTCTAGATGAAATCTGAGAGTATATGTATTGTGTTTGCCTTACCGTTTGTAACGTTAAGAAATAACGCTCACACAGAGCTGCCAAGGGCACAGAAATATTTGTTGTCGCTCAAAAATCTCGATTCCGAGTGACCGTCTGTCTGTCTGTCCGTCTGTGCGTCTGTCTACAGCATAACTCTCGAAAGCGTTGAGCTATAGTGCTAAGAATTTGTTGTGTGTCATTTTTAGCAAAAAAGAAACTTTAAGTTCGTGAATGGGCTACATCCCCCCACTCCTTCTACCCCCTCCCATACAAATGCCATGAAATTTCGAAATATTAAGAAATTGATTTTTCTTTGAAACTATTTAAGCTATCGACTTGAAATTTAGGCCGAAGTATTATGGTATAGATGTCATTAATATCACAGAATATTGACCCGATCCCCTTACTCCTTCTATCCCCTCCCAAACAAATGGACAATTTTGAAAAATACATATATTTTCGATTTTCATTGAAACTAGTAAAGCTCAAAAAACGAAATTTTGTCAGAATTAATTCAACTATAGCTGCAATTTATTTTAAAAATAATTATCAACTTCACCTCACTACTTCTACCCCCTCCCATACAAATTTCACGAAATTTTGAAATTTAAATTAAATTAGTTTTCTTCGAAACTGTTAAAGCTATCAACTTGATATTTTGTATAAAGTATACAAATAGAAATACTAACAATGCGAAAAAAATTTGTTTTGATCCTCCCATACAAATGAATAATTTTTGTTAAATGTATTTTATCGATTTCCATTCAAACTAAAAAGTACCAATTACAAATTTTGCAAGAATTTGTTTCTTAATGCATGCCATGTTCGGTGTCATATACGAAAAATACAAACCTTCTCCTCTACTTCTACCACCTCCCATGCAAAATTCTCTATTCACTATTCGAAAGAATTTGAGGTGACATATTTTCCGGTATATTAAAGTCATTTCGATCTCATCTAGAGTATCATATGATTGGACTTTAAGCCCAATCATAATTCTGTTATGTTTTGTAAGATGGCTTTGCTATCTTCATCAACCGAGTCTTTCCATCGCTTGCGTGGCTTGCCTACTGGCCGGTTACCACTCGCTTTGCCTTTCAGAATACGTTAGGGGATTCTTCTGTCTTCTATTCGCTCTACATGGCCAGCCCACTGCAGTTTACGTAGCTTGATGAATGTTGAAGCTTCTGGCTCGTCGGAAAATATGTCATCTCATATTCTTTCGAATAGTGAATTGTGACTTTTGTATGGGAGGTGGTAAAAGCAGAGGGGAGAGGTTTGTAATTTTTGTGTGTAAGACCGAGCGTAGTATGCAAAATTGTTCATGTTTAATTTTAAGTTTGTAGCTTTCATAATTTTCGAGGAAATTAAACAATTTTTGTCTGAATTTATGACATTTGTATGGGAGGTGGCAGAGAAAGCAGGAGAATGGAGAATGATTGTAAATCTGCTTATTAACATCCTAATCATATTGCTTCGTTACAATTTTAAAGTCGATATATCTCACATATTCGAAGGAGAAATACTTTTCTTGAATTTTCAATACAAAAATTTGTATTGGAGGTGGTAGAAGGAATAAAGCAAAGTTCATATTTTTTATATAATCTATTGTAATTATTGAGTGAAAAATTGTGGCAAAAATTGAAGTTTGTACTTTTTCTAGTTTCAATGAAAATCGATTAAATGCATTTTCCTAAATTATCTATTTATATGGGTGGGGGTAGAAGGAGTATTCTAATCAAAGCCAATTTTTTCGACATGAATGATGTTTGTAATAGAACACTTTTCTCAAAATTTAAAGTTGATAGCTTCGACAGCTTTGAAGAAAAATTATTTAATTGAAATTCTGAAATTTATATGGGAGGGGGTAGAAAGGGTGAGGTGAAGTTGATAGTTCAAAATATTAGTCAAAAATTTGTTGCAATTTTAATAAAGTTAATTATGGCGAAAATTGGTTCTTTTAGCTCTGCTAGTTGCAATGAAACCGAATAAATGCATTTCAGAAAATTGTCTATTTGTACGGTAGGGGGTAGAAGAAGTAGGGGCGTCAGATCAATATTTTTTGACATTAATGATATCTATATCTTTATACTATGCATTAATTTTCAAGTCAATAGCTGAAATAGTTTAGGAGAAAAATCAATTTTTTTAAATTTCATGAAATTTGTATGGGAAGGGGTAGAAGGAGTGGAGGGATGTGGCCCGTTCAACAACTTAAAATTACGTTTTTGCTAAAAATGTCTGCACGATAGGTCAAGACTTTCGAGAGTTTTGTTGTAGACAGACGGACAGACAGACAGACGGTCACTTGGAACCGAGGTTTTTGAGCGACAGCGAATATTTTTGTACTCTGTGCGAGCATTATTTCTTAGCGTTACAAACGGTAAGGCAAGCACAATTTACTCTTAGATTTCATCTAGTGTATAAAAATCCATCTGTCTGTACGCCGCACAGAGGGGCCGAATGGCCAAAAAGTGGAAAAAATTCAATATCTCAAGAACGGATTAACATAGAAACCTATTAATTAAAGAACATAGAAACCTATTAATTAAAGAACTAATGAGGAAATGAAAGCCTATTGGCATGATAAAAATTTCTGAAATTTTCATAATAGGTTGTACTCATCAAAACAAGTAGCAACAAGTATTTTGAATGTAAATTTAAATTAAATAATGCTTATAATGAAAAATTCAAGAAAGGAGAATTTGTTAAATAATAAAACTAGGTATTCAAAGACAAAGGTAGTTCAAATTGAAAAGATACTTACGATTTCAAATTCAAGAAAAATTAATTAGATTAACAGCTCCTGAGCTGCATCACTGATTTCCAGGTGCTTTTTCTTTGGTTCGGGTCTCATGTTCATGATAAAAGGATCCAAAGTCTCTAGTAGCTTGTGGAATACGTCTTCGTTGGTAGATAAACGAGACATTTTCGGCGAGTTTTTGATCCTGAAAGTCTTGTAATCCATATTTCTACTTTCTTGTGCCTCTTCCGACAATATTCCGACTGGGAGAATCGACTTCTGCACTATTTCAGCACCATGCAACAAAATCTTATGTACCGTGAATGGCATGTAGTACCATGGATACTTCTCAATGGCCATCTCTGCTGTTTCTTTTGAGAAGAGCCGGAATTTTTCTAGGTCGATCATTGCACTGCTGTTTATGACTTCCAGTATGGTAGCGATCCGGTAGATTAGAGTTTCGTCGACTCCCGTTATTGCACTTGTGACCTTGAAAATCATTGAAAAAACGTCTGGCAGTGTTGCCATTATTTGAAGATCCGTAACCCTGCTTAACGAAGTCTACTTTGATGCCGACTTTCTCAAGAAACTCTTGTTGAATACGTTTCTTTTCGTTTTCGGGCATGACTTACGTGTCTTTTGTAGTCCTCCTTTTTTCAAAATTTTTGTTGTAGGCAATGTAAAGAATGTATTACATACACTTGATTCTGGCATGTAATGGAGAGATACCAATTTCGAGAGCATTCACATTAAGAGGTTTTTGTTGGATTTTTGCCAAGTCGTTCATTTCGGAGCACTGCATATGTAGCAGGTACTTGAAGACTTCGTATTTGTGATGGCTTGTGCTACCTTGCTGTCCAACATTGTTATCACCAGAATATGTCGAATACGGATGACATTAATGCCGATCACCACTTCGGTAGCTTCCAACTTCTCTATTTCTTCTTCAGCCCGTTTTTTTCAGCTCGCACCAAATCAAGTATCTCTTTCTGGAAACTGTATCTCAAGGGCCTGCAATGTCTTGTTGAGGAAGGCCGGTTATTTTCCCAAATCGATCCATTTTGATCAACATCAATTGGGATTGTGAGCTTCAGAGGAACTATTGACGTCATGAATGAATTCGAGTCACTTATATCGTTATTGTCGATCGAATATTTTTGGGCAAATTCACTTTGGCCTGAGGCACCGTCGAATCCCCATTTCGTCGTCAATACTAATTCATGATTATTTAATTTTTCTAGTTCTTCTGGAGGTTTTGTTTCCACAATTCATTTGGCAGTATGGTCAAGCATATTCTGCATAGGTACCATTGCGGATGTTTCATAATTGACACATTTTCAGAGTAGCACGGCTTCTTTGAGAGGTTTAATTTTTTATAACTTGGAAATACATGGCTCCCAAGGTCTTTTAGCCTCCCCAGGTCCCGATTCACCATTTTTTTTTATTAAAATGAGTCAAAAAACTCGTGCTTAGAGTTGTCAGCATTGAAGAAATGTTTTCCTCCTCAAGTTAGTGTGATTTTGTCGAAGTAATACGTTGAAGTTTGTACCACCCCACAAGCACTCACACAAATCGCGGTAGTTAATTTTAATAGAGCTCATGACTAGACAACATTAGCAACTAAACTGAACTCGAATGAAAAGTGTTTTGAAGTGGGGACATGCATTATTTGAGCCAATTGGGTAAACCAGAAAGTGCAACAAACAAAGGCGCACTTTAATCCTTTCCTTTCTTTGTGGTGTTATGATCGGATAGGCAGATGATTTTTGTTCTAATCTTAACTTTAACACGTCTAGTTTGAAAAGTGACTTTTCACATCCCGGAGGAAGCCGGAGCTTTTTTTGTAATCATAGCTGTTATCAATGCTTATTTAAAATTCGTAACTTATAACGTTGTAAAGCGCTCTAATTTTTTTTTTGCCCAGTTTGACTGATGTGTGGCTTAGTTGACCATCGTAGAGCAGGGAAAAAATTTGATAATTCTTTTCTCCCTCTTTTACAGTTATATATCACTCATTTAGAGTAGTGTGTAATTTGGTCAAACTTCCATTATTCTGACAGTGGGCCCAAATTAATGGAAATACCCTTGAAACAGGAAAAAAAAACATGTAGTTCCTAGATCCTGTAGCGTATATAGTGTGAGAATCACAAACTATTTAATCGAAATCAGCGCTTTCGAAAATCGATTTTTTTCCGCTCTGGCACCACTGTGCGCCGTTCGCCGACGTATGCACAATTTTCAAAAATGCATTAATTCGGTTTTAATTGCAACTAGTAAAGCTAAAAGAACCAATTATTGTCATAATTAATTTTATTGCAATTGTAACCAATTCCAGAAAAACTATCAACTTCACCTCGCTCTTTATACCCCCTCCCATACAAATTTCATGAAATTTCGGAATTCTAACTAAATTATTTTTCTCCAAAACCATCAAAGCTATCGACTTTAAATTTTGAGACAAGTTATAAATGTCATTGATGTCGAAAAATTTGGTTTTGATTCGAATACTCCTTAGAAATGCACAATTTTTGGCAAATGCATTTAATCGATTTTCATTGAAACTAGGAAAATTACAAACTTCAAACTTTGCCAGAATTTGTCCCTTAATATTTGAAATAAATGATAAAAAAAAATATGAACATCGCTTCACTCCTTCTACCACCTCCCATACAAATTTATGTATTGAAAATTCAAGAAAAGTATTTCTCCTACGAACACATGAGTAACAAGGAAATGTGATTAGGATGTTGAGAAGCAGATTCAAAATCATCTAAAACCTCCCACTTTCTCTGTCACCACCTCTCATACAAATGCCATAAATTCAGACAAAAATTGTTCAATTTCCTCGAAAATTATAAAAGCTGCAAACTTTAAATTCAGCATGAAATATTTCGTATACTACGTACGTATACACTATATATAAATATTACAAATCTCCTCCTTCTGCTTTTACCACCTCCCATACAAAAGTCGCTATTCACTATTTGAAAGAATTTTAGATGACATATTTTCCGGTACAATAAACTCTTTCATATTTCATCAAGAGTATCATATGATTGGGCTTTACGCCCAATCATAATTCTTTTATGTTTTCTTTTTCTTTTTTTTAACTTTTGTGGCCTCATTTTAACCATGAGAAGATTTCATCAAAAGAACGGGCTGATAATGTAGAATCTCTTGACACCATATTTAATTTTGAAAAAGAAAAAGCATACATCGGAGGTTTCATCAAAACACCGTCGATATGTGGATTAAAGTTCATCCGTATCTCCTTGAATAATATTATAAAATTTTATAATTTTTGGCTTCTGGTTAAATGCGGTCCTTTCATCAATAGTGTCATGATGCAATGTTGGCATCATTAAAGCCTTTTCCCATTTTTTTGGGACGTACCAAAATAATGTAATATTCAAGAAAACCAAATCTTTACTCACATTTTACATTCAGGAAATGACTGGGTGTCTCACAATTGTTTTTATTTTCGTAAAGCGGACACTTTTAGAAGATCTAGAGATAATGGATAGCAGCCATCCAATTGCCATATGTACCATTTCTATTAGTTTAAGATAATAAACAATATATTGCTGTCGATTTATTGAAAATGACGATTACACTTGACGGTCTGGTTACTGGCAATCGTTGCAAAACTGAAGTTAAAAAAATTTCTGTTGAGTCCCATAGCGGCCGTGATAGTGAATGTTTCAATTGATAAAAGAAAGACAAAGATTCTAAAAATTGTTTTCCTTTATTTAGAGCTCTTCTAGACCTTGATTCTTCATTTCTCTAACGATACGTTGCTTAATTAAACCCGTGATATTTGCATTCACATTTGGCAGTAAGCCGCTTGTCCGAGCCGTATGCTCCACTCGCTGCACAATTTCGATTTCACGCTGACTGGAAACGAAATTCGTTACCATGCACTGCTGATGACTGCCGACTCGACCGATTCGTCCGCACCGATGAATGTAGTCCGCCACGTGAAGCGGGAAGTCGAAATTGATTACGTGCCGAGCTCGAGTAGTGTCCAAGCCCCGACTACCGATGTCCGTTGTTGATAATACGTCCACGGCTCCGCTTTGAAATTGCTCGAATTTTCCGATTCGAACTTCCATGATCATGTCACCGTTCAAATTCACGCAACTCACTCCTTGGTCGTTGAGGAACATCGAAATGAAATCGCTGGTTACCGATTTATTTCCGAAAACGATTAGCGGTCGCTTTTTTCTCAGCTCCGACTTGACGAGCGTCAGAAGACTGCCGGGCCGGTCCGATTTATTCATTCGTATGAACTTTTGGGTGATGTGCGGCAGCAAACGGTGCAAATTCGGACTGACCACTTCGTTCATAGTTTCCGTATTGATGATTTGCGATAGCAACTCGTTAATGTTCGTTGGCATCGTGGCCGAGGCCAGGATTAATTGTGAGCCGACGATCCTATTGTCAAGGTCGGTGAGATGGTTCTTGTGGAACTGAAATGAGAGAACGCTATGGACTGAGCAAAGGCAAAAATAAGAATGGCTTACCGGGAATCGCTTTAAGAAGTGGCACAACTTATCGGAGAAACTATCATCAAGGAGTGTGTCAGCTTCGTCCATTACGACGTGTCGGACTTCATGCAAAACATCCCACTTTCTCTGTCACCTCCCATACAAATGACATAAATTCAGACAAAAATTGTTCAATTTCCTCGAAAATTATGAAAGCTACTAACTTTAAACTCAGCATGAAACATTTTGTATACTACGTTCAGTGTATATACAAATATTACAAACCTCCCCCCTCTGCTTTTACCACCTCTCATACAAAAGTCGCAATTCACTATTTGAAAGAATTTTAGATGACATATTTTCCGGTACAATAAACTCTTTCCTATTTCATCTAGACTATCATATGATTGGGCTTTACGCCCAAACATAATTTTTTTTTTCTTTAACTTTTGTTGCCTCATTTAACCATGAGGAGATTTCATAAGAGGAAATTTCATCAAAAGAACGGGCTGATAATGTAGAATCTCTTGACACCATATTCAATTTTGAAAAAGAAAAAGCATACATCGGAGGTTTCATCAAAACACCGTCGATATGTGGATTAAAGTTCATCCGCATCTTCTTCAATAATATTATAAAATTTTATAATTTTTGGCTTCTGGTTAAATGAGGTCCTTTCATCAATAGTGTCATGATGTAATGTTGGCATCATCAACGCATTTTCCCATTTTTTCGGGACGTAAAAAATAATGTAATATTCAAGAAAACCAAATCTGTACTCACATTTTACATTCAGGAAATGACTGGGTTTCTCACAATTGTTTTTTTTTTCGTAAAGCGAACACTGTCGTTCTTTTAGAAGATCAAGAGATAATGGATAGCAGTCATCCAATTGCCATATGTAACATTTCTATTAGTTCCAGATCCCGGTTAAAAAAATCCCAAGCCTCCAAAATATATTGATGTCGGTTTATTGAAAACGACGTGATAGCGATCAATCGATAAAAGAAAAACAAAGATTCTAAAAATTATTTTCCTATATTTAGAGCGCTTCTAAACCTTGATTCTTCATTTCTCTAACGATACGTTGCTTAATTAAACCCGTGATATTTGCATTTACATTTGGCAGTAAGCCGCTTGTCCGAGCCGTATGCTCCACTCGCTGCACAATTTCGATTTCACGCTGACTGGAAACGAAATTCGTTACCATGCACTGCTGATGACTGCCGACTCGACCGATTCGTCCGCACCGATGAATGTAGTCCGCCACGTGAAGCGGGAAGTCGAAATTGATTACGTGCCGAGCTCGAGTAGTGTCCAAGCCCCGACTACCGATGTCCGTTGTTGATAATACGTCCACGGCTCCGCTTTGAAATTGCTCGAATTTTCCGATTCGAACTTCCATGATCATGTCACCGTTCAAATTCACGCAACTCACTCCTTGGTCGTTGAGGAACATCGAAATGAAATCGCTGGTTACCGATTTATTTCCGAAAACGATTAGCGGTCGCTTTTTTCTCAGCTCCGACTTGACGAGCGTCAGAAGACTGCCGGGCCGGTCCGATTTATTCATTCGTATGAACTTTTGGGTGATGTGCGGCAGCAAACGATGCAAATTCGGACTGACCACTTCGTTCATAGTTTCCGTATTGATGATTTGCGATAGCAACTCGTTAATGTTCGTTGGCATCGTGGCCGAGGCCAGGATTAATTGTGAGCCGACGATCCTATTGTCAAGGTCGGTGAGATGGTTTTTGTGGAACTGAAATGAGAGAACGCTATGGACTGAGCAAAGGCAAAAAAAAGAATGGCTTACCGGGAATCGCTTTAAGAAGTGGCACAACTTATCGGAGAAACTATCATCAAGGAGTGTGTCAGCTTCGTCCATTACGACGTGTCGGACTTCATGCATTCGGTAAATGCCAGTCGTTACGAGTTTACTAAGTGCGCCCATAGTACCTACCAGGATGTCCATCTCCTCGAACTCAGGGTTCAGCATCTGGCGTTTTGTGTGACCGCCTACAACGGTTTTCACATCCAAGCCAAGTCCACGGGTAAGTTTGGTAGCAACATCTGCAACCTGACCAGCAAGTTCTCGGCCGGGTGTGACTATCAGAGCAAGCGGCGTATTCATTGCCCGATTCTTCAATTTCTGTTTCGTTTGGAGGATTTGCATTACGATAGGCAGGAGATAGGCCAAGGTTTTACCGCAACCTGTTTCGGCCGCGATAAGGACGTGGTTCATGTTCATAACAAGAGGCAACGCTGAGCTCTGAATCGACGTCAGTCGTTCGATTTCGAGTTCCTCCTTGATGTTCTGCAGCATTTGCTCGGTTGCACCGAATTTGTTCAGAGTCGAAACATCGAGCTGTTGGGCAAGTGGTTCGCGTTCGTCGAGCTGCGCGTTCAGAATGAAATGATCGCCCTTGGATTTATGGTGCCGCCAGCCGTTGGAAGCGAGTGGTAGCTCCCCGAATTTTGCGTTCGAATCGATTTCATCGTTGGTGAATAAGTTAAACTGGGTCCGTTTGCATGTGATTATCGGAGTTCCACGGGACTTTTCGGCTCTTATTGCTTTTGGAATGGAAGCGTAATATCGGACAAAAGGACTGTGAATCACTCCCGCTATTTTGCGCAGCATATTTATTGCGAATTATTTCGGACACTTGAACATCACAAATGAACGGACTTTCCAGAGATACTTCTGTAATGTTGGGTTAGGGCTAAGTTTGACGTTTCGCAGGCTGGCAGTCAGCTGTGTGGAACATTTCCACATCATTCGTGGTGCCATATTCAGATTAGCTTCCATTTATGATTTTGTTGAAATTGCGCAATAACGTATTAACGGTTTTTATAATTCGTTAATTTTGGACTAAAATAATTTTTATTTGTATCGTGAATATATGAAATATGAAAAAAAAGTAAAAGTTGCATAATAAATTGCTATAAATATTGATTTGCGAGGACAGCTGGATAATCAAGGAAACTTAAGGAGAGCGATAATCGATTACATTAATCAACTTAACATCTTAGGGTACGTTTACATCTGACAATTCTCTCCGCAAAGCGAGAATCCGCGTAAAGTATTTCCACTCGCGATTTTGTGTTGTTTTGATCCTGATTGCCGATTGATTCGTCCGCAAAGCGTAAAGTATTTGCAGTCGCGATTTTTTTTTATCTGTTCGTCGTGTGACGTTGATTGAAATTACGTGCACCGATCGAAATTACACGCACCGATCAAAACTACTCGAACTACAATGGGGGTGATGACCGAATTAATGAAAAACGGTTGAAAATCACCGAATGATTTTCCTGCAAGGAGTTTTGGTGGAAAGTAGAGCTAGGGATAACGTTCTCTTGTATTGCCGAGTCTGAACCAGAGTGGTTGATAAGAAATTCTTCTCGTCGAAATTATAAAGTGTTGGGTGTTAAATTTGAAAAGTGCCACAAGTAGGTGGCGAATAAAGTAGACGCAGTGAACGATTAAGGAAACGACTAAGAAATAGTGAGTGGACTGTTGGGAAAAGTCGCCAAACTCGAAGGATTGATTCAGCGATTCGTGGGATTCGTGAACGAGATCATAGCCGAGGAATCGTCAACGTGAAAGAAATCGTTAAACATAGTCGGAAGCAGTGAAACAGATTCGAGGGACAACGCTGGATACGCTTCAATGACGGGCCCCAACGGAAACATTTTAAGATAAGTTAGCTTTAAGTTCAGGTAATCAATTAAGACTCTCATAGACTAAGAAGTGCTAGTAAGATAACAATATTAATAGATAATAACAACAATATCAGTGAAATAAAAACAATACTGTGGATTAAAATAATAAAACCAGTTTTAAATTACCCATATTGTAAGTAACTTGTATAGTTGTCTTGCCTTTCGCGAGAGAACAGTTTTCAAACTACTTGGTGATAATTTTTCCGAGCCAGTGGCTCGGTCCGAGTTAAAATAAGAAGGAACGCCGCCTAAATTACGAGCCACTGGCACCCACGACCCATCTTCACGGGTTGGCCGGACAGGCTGCGTTCCGCCCCTAAGTGCGAGGGGTTAACTTTGGAAATTTAAAGTACGTTTTTTCCCAATCGGGGGAAAACCGTAATAAAGTAAAAACGTTCAGTATGGGTTCGAGAGTAAATTTCGAGACGTAAAAAATTCGGTGCCTACAGTCAATTAATGTTTGAGCTCAGAATTTTCGAATTTTTTAAGAATGAAATCCGCTGATTTCGAAAAGATTGCTTGTAAAATTGGTCGGCATATGTATAAAAAAAAAAAAAAAAGAATACAAAAATTTTGAAAAGCTGTTAGTGTTACGGAACGACTCGCTATGACCTTACGATTTTTAGCATCAGGTAAATAAATACATACACTACCTCTTACGGCCATCAACATAAAAGTTTTATCGAATTTATAAATCATTGAGCTCCGCAATCTCACAAAATTTCAACTTAATACTTGTATTGAATTTTTAGATATAACGGTTTGAAATTTTGAAAAATGCACCATTTTTGGAAAGTTCCCCATTTTAGTCAACTTCCGCAATAAGTGTCGAGCGAGTTTGAATTTGCAAATAATCAGCGTTTACAGCTGTTTGGACAGAAGTGTCGACACTTATATCCGACAGTAGAAATATGTGTTCTCTCCGTTTAAACTAAACTAAACATGATTTCTGAACGACATAAATATCGGGCAATAAGTGTCAGATGTAAACGTACTGTTATGAATCTGGCAACCACGCAATTCGATCTCTCTTTTCGAATGGCCGAGAATGACGCAGAACATTATCCCCTACTGTGTAAAACGCCATCTAGAACGTTCAAGTAAAACCCGGAACATTCTAGTATAGACACACACCCAGAATTGCCTCGAATAGTCCCAAACATTCTAGTTAAGACACACGCCTAAAATCGCCTGACGGATGTTTACTATAAAAAGAATGCAACTACCAGATAGCAGCCAGTCTTTGAACGAAGTTCATGGAAGACACCAACCGGTGTAAGTAAGCAAAAGCGGTAGATCGGCGGTGTTACTGGGTTGTGCGAATTAAGTTTTTAGAGCGAATTAAGTGAAGTGATCGGGAAATTGTGTAAAAGTGCAATAAATAAATTATCCTTATATTTTAAAACGAATTGAGTTTTCTTTGAAATCTGGCGAACCCCTAGCTCGCAACAATTGGTGTCAGAAGAGTGGGATTTCAAGGATAAATTCGGGTTAAAAATCGCGAGTGAAATTAAAATTCTCGAACGGATAATTTTGTAAGAGCGAAAAAGTGAAACTAAAATTCTCGAACGGACAGTGAGAATTTGGTGAAACCGAATATTCTCGAGTGCTCTAGTGAAAAGTGACTTTAATTAGCGAAGTAAAATCGCGGAACTAAAATTCTCGAACGGACAGTGAGAATTTTGTGAAATCGAATATTCTCGAGTGCTCTAGTGAACAGTGACTTTAATTAGCGAAGCAAAATCGCGGAACTAAAATTCTCGAACGGACAGTGAGAATTTTGTGAAATCGAATATTCCCGAGTGATTTAGTGAGCAGTGACGTAAATTTAAGTGAAAATGCCGCGTTATTTAAAGGACTTAAAAGTAACGGAGCTGAAGGAAGAGCTCAGTAGACGCGAGTTACCTACGACAGGGAGCAAGTCTGAACTTGTCAACCGTATGATCGAGACACTGCAAGCTGAGGGTGAAGATGCAGATACTTTTGAGTTCCAAATCGAAGAAGCTCGTAAAGAGGAGTGCTCCGGTACATCGGATGCCTTAACACAGTTAATGCAACAAATGATGAACAAATTGGAGCAACAATCAGCCGACATTAAACAACAATCTGCGGACATGAATCGGAAATTAGAGCAACAATCAGTGGACATTAAACAACAATCTGCGGACATTAATCAGAAATTAGACCAACAAAGTCAGCTGTCAGCGGACCTGAATGAAAAATTAGATCAGACCTCAAAAGACCTCAACCGAAAATTGGAGCTACAAAATGATAAAATAGACACCATGGGTAAGGCCATAGAAGAAAACGTTGAGAAGAAACTTCGAATCTTCGAAGAGCAAATTACGGAAAAGATATCCGGGATTGTACAAGAAGTCGAACGCCTAAAAAGGGACTTGGATAACGTGAAAGCAGTCGGAGTCATGAAAGCAGAGCACGTTACGCATAAGGGTTTCAAAGCTCCAATCTTCGATGGACAGACACCGTGGGCTATTTATAAGATCCAATTTGAGGCTGCCGCCAGAAACAACCATTGGAATGATCTCGAACGAGGAACGGCTCTTATATTGGCGTTAAGAGGTCCACCAGCGGAGGTTCTTCAAACGATTCCGCAGGAGCAACAACAAGATTTTTCAACGTTAGTCCAAACATTGGATCTTCATTACGGCAGTGACCGCATGAAAAATAGAGCTGTACAACCGAACTCAAAAGAATGGTGAAACACTTCAAGAGCTGGCACGCGATATTGAACGACTCACATTATTATCGCTGCCCAATGCGCAAACAGAGCAACGCAACGATACGGCTGTTTTCGCATTTAACAATGCTGCACTGGACAGAGAGCTGCAACAGGCGTTGAAATTGGCAGGTAAGAAAACGATAGGCGAAGCCTTGGTATATGGGCTGACGTTCGAAGCTGCCAAGCAAAGCTCACGGAGTAATTATCGAGGCCGAGAAAGAGCAAAAGAGTGTATGTGTCAGAAAGCAGAGTACACCAAACGGAGCGAAAGATTTGGTGCCCCCCGATGCTGGAATTGTGGACAGGCAGGACACTTGAGACTCGACTGCCGAAAAGCGACCAACTATTGTTCCGGCTGCGCTGCTAACCAATGCGAAGATGGAAATCGGGCAGGTAGTTCGTGGTCAAGAACTAGTCGTCAAAGTTCAAATCTTACACACGGTTTTGATAAAAGACGCCGAAGTCGATCGAAAACCCCGAGTCGGCAAGCTCGATTGCAACAAGAACAATACATCGGGAAAGATCATGGAAGCAAAGATGGACAATCGAATAAGGATCGCGAACGAACGGGTAGAAGTCGTGACGGTCAAGTACTTCATGCGAAGACCAAACATGGGAAGCGATATGATCGAGAAGATCGCGAAAGGAAGAATGCGGAACGAGAAAAGGGAAGTAAACGTGCCGCTAAGGAGGAGAATGAGCGCGAAAAGGAAACGGAGAAAGAACGCGAACGTGAGAAGGAAAAAGAAGCCGGAAAAACCATTCGGAGGTTAACGATCGAACCAGAGGATGGATGGAATCAGCGAAAACCTCGTACCAAAATGAAAGTGGTACATCTCGACCGATTAACCAAGTACCATGGTGCCATTGAGGAAGTGAACGATTCTGTTCGGGACGAACAGGGACTAAGGAGAGGGTAATGTTATGAATCTGGCAACCACGCAATTCGATCTCTCTTTTCGAATGGCCGAGAATGACGTAGAACATTATCCCCTACTGTGTAAAACGCCATCTAGAACGTTCAAGTAAAACCCGGAACATTCTAGTATAGACACACACCCAGAATTGCCTCGAATAGTCTCAAACATTCTAGTTAAGACACACGCCTAAAATCGCCTGACGGATGTTTACTATAAAAAGAATGCAACTACCAGATAGCAGCCAGTCTTTGAACGAAGTTCATGGAAGACACCAACCGGTGTAAGTAAGCAAAAGCGATAGATCGGCGGTGTTACTGGGTTGTGCGAATTAAGTTTTTAGAGCGAATTAAGTGAAGTGATCGGGAAATTGTGTAAAAGTGCAATAAATAAATTATCCTTATATTTTAAAACGAATTGAGTTTTCTTTGAAATCTGGCGAACCCCTAGCTCGCAACAGTACTTTAAGATATCTTTATTGCAGATACTACGGAAATTGCGAAATGTGGCGGAATTTTAATGCAGAAATCGTATATAATTTTCCACATTTCTTAATAAATATGCTGCCCCGTTTCAATCCGATTGCAATTTACGAACAGCTGATGTCAAACCATACCACTTATACTATATACGCAGTTTATCAGCCTTTCTTCGGGTACCATTAAGGAGAGGTACTGACCTCCATTTTTTAATTTTAATTTTTGTAGGGTTTCGCCAAAGTAGCTAATCACAATAGAGCCATGTTCACGCTGATTGCAGGACTGAACTTCTGCCCCAAAAATGAAATCTGCTTGTATCCCATTCACTTGGAGCGCACTGTAGTGTAATGGATTTGAAATTAACAGTTGAATGATAACTGACAATAATTAAAAATTAAATCTTGCAACACAAAGTGTTCAAAAGTTACGCAATCATAAATTGGTTTCCATAATATCACAGAAAATTTTCTTTTGAAATTACAAATCCAATAAACGAAATATCTTAAGAAATTCTGAGAATATAAAACATAACTCCTCAAACTGTTTTTTTTATCGAAAGCTTCAAGGACTTCATATTTTCGATTGTAATTCAAAAGTTTTTTAACATATTCGTTTCTTCTTCTTTTATTCCACGAACAATTATTTTCGAAGCCATTTGAGAATGTTTAATATTTTGACATAAAAGTATAGTTCAGGACTTCTTAAACTTTATTATTTCTGACGTAGTATAAAATTCACTACGATACAATACATTGAAGCGTTCTGAACGAAGCGTTGCGATTTCAAGACACCAAAATCCTAGACAAGGAGAAAAACACCGAGTGAAAAAGGCGGGAAAACGAAGCGTTGCGATTTCAAGGCACCAAAATCCTAGATAAGGAGAAAGACACTGAATGAAAAAGGCGGGAAAACGAAGCGTTGCGATTTCAAGACACCAAAATCCTAGACAAGGAGAAAGACACTGAATGAAAAAGGCGGGAAAACGAAGCGTTGCGATTTCAAGACACCAAAATTCTAGACAAGGAGAGAGAAACGAAGCGTTGCGATTTCAAGACACCAAAATCCTAGACAAGGAGAAAGACACTGAATGAAAAAGGCGAATTGGAAATTTTAAAATCGTTTCACTAAGGAAGTAACGTTAGTGCAGAAAGTAACATTAAGGGATTACGGAATTACTTTGGATTCCATTATATTGCGGTATACGACTACAAAGTAACCGAGCTGCACGATATTGTGCCATAACCACACCATTCCACAATGAATCTTTGAAAAATGTTGAGAAGACTCGATTTGAGCTGCAGTGCCATTGTGGAAATAGAATGACAGCTCACTCTGTGAAATAAAGACATTGACCGCATGTTTTGGCAATGCACCAAACAAGCAGGCAGGCATGCACACCTCGCATCGTTATCACACGAATTACGCATGAATCCCTAAAACCTAATATACATAATATAGATAGCATTAACGTAAATAAAGATATTACAACCAAGTTTAACAAAGAGTCAGTTATAGATTGTGAAGAATATTCAATAATACAATGATGCAAAGTCAAACCAGTCAATTGACTCATTTTATCTAAAACGGATATTCTGCACATTCAGCAAAACTACAGACTAAATAATAATAACTTTGGACGATGCAACTATACTTCCAGAGATAAGAAATTACTATATAAGCTCATGCAGTTCCATTAGTCTGAGTCCTTAGTTTTTGGAGTTAAGGAGATCGGTTCAGTTAAAAAATAAGTTCTTTGAATAAATACTTTTAAACAAAATTTGTGTTATAATTCAAACTAGTTCGTAGGAAAGGAACTAAAAACATATATTTTATTTATTAACTAGCAAACGCCCGCGACTTCGTCCGCATAAGAATCGCAATAATAAGTGATTTTTGAGAATGTAGAGATATATAATCCGCTTACTTTAATGGCTCTTTGAACACAATGTTTTGTATTTTGTTGGAGTCAGAACCATAAATTATTAAGAATGATACCATGATACTCGCATTTGAATAGGAGAGGCTCGTGATTAAATCAATCCCGTGATTTGAGATCATATACGTATTGAAGAGCATTTAGGACATGTGAATAATTATAGCTTGTGTTTAAAAAAAAACCCAAATAAAATAACATTAAACTTGAAAACCTAACAGGACTACGATTGTGCGTAGAGCCCAATCATACGATACCATAGATGAAATCGAAATGTTTATGATATTATGAAATTTTGTATGGGAAGTGGCTGCATTAAACTAATTTGTTTCACATCATGCTAGGGTGTAGCCTAGTGGGTAGCGTGTCTTGTAATGCAATGCGAACGTCGTGAGTTCAAATCCCGGTCGGCGCAATATATAATTTCAGCACATTGGCTGCTTCGATATACCTTGGTCACCTCAATCTACGAAAATGAAAAAATTCGTAGAAAGAGGGTTGTGCGAAGGGCTAACAAAACTTCCACAATAAATGAAAAAATGTTAAGGAACCTGCATATCAAGAGGCCAAGAACCGATTTGGACTGTAGCGCCATTGTAGAAGTAGAGTAGCTATAAAAATGTTTTGTATCAAATTTAAGCTTCAAAAATTTAGTAGGTACTGAGAAACTTAGTGCATTGAATTTAATGAAATTGCGTAATTTGTATGGGAGGTGGTAGAAGGACGATATTTCGAGAAACAACTATAATCATCATCCAATTGATATAGTTTAAATTTAAGGTCTGTATCATTCACGCTTTTTAAGAAAATCGAATTTTTGTAAAGACGTGGACTTGTGTCATATTAAATGGGAGGGGGTAGAAGGAGTGAAGCTACTCGGTTAATTTTTTGCCGATATTAATAATGCTAATTTAGGATAGAGTACGAAATTTGAGCTCAAGTTATATGTACTGAGAAAATTAGTTTAGAATATTTCATGAAAAAGTTCAGTTTGTATGGGAGGTGGTGGAAGGAGTGAAGCTACTCGGTTAATTTTTTTCCCGATATTAGTAATAATGCAAATTAAGGATAAAGTATAACATTTAAGATCGATGAAAGTTACACGTACTGAGAAAATTGATGAATAGCCTTTCAAAAAAAATGCAGTTTGTATGGGAGGTGGTGGAAGGAGTAGGGGGATTCAAATAATTTGTATACTATAGATCACATTTCTGATAAAAATAGTATGTTCTAAATTTCAAGTGATTTGCTCCAATGGTTTTGAAGAAAATTTGATTAGTACATATTTTTGAAAATGAGTCATTTTGTATGGGAGGGGGTGGAAGGCGTGGGGGTATTGAAATGAGACCACACGCAGATTACATATCGTTGCACATCTAGCAAACTGTGAAAGTTGCATTACAATCGGCTTAGCCGTTTTTGCGTGAAAACCGGAAAGACAGACAGACAGAGAAAATCTTTAAAAACGTTTTTTTCTGCTTACTTATAGCCATTTCTAAACAAATAACAGACAGACCCTACAATTATATTTATATAGATAACATAAATCGCGCAGAAATACCTATTAGTCAAGTCGGATTAGATCTCGATGTAATTTGTAACCTCATTGTTTTTGTTTGCGTAGATTACGATAAAAATATTGCGGCCGCTGGGAAAGTGTATTTATATTAAATACACTACACCACACTCTCCATGTGAATGCGATAACAAACTCTTAAGAGAGATCTCCTTTCGCATTATGCTCCAAGTCTTTGACGCATGTGTCAAATCCTTGTGGTTATATGGTTGTACTATGTGGAAAGTGACCTTTCGACTATCAAGAAACTAGAAACTTTCGTGAACCAATGCCTCCGATGCATTTTAGGAATATTCTGGCCAGAAGTGATCTCCAACGATGAATTTTGGAGTAAAACTGGGCAGACTAAAATAGGTATTGAGATTCAAAGGCGGAAGTGGCAGTGGATCGGTCTCGTCAAACAGGTTCTGAAGTATAATCCTCAAGGAGGTATGACGGCTGGGTGATTGCTGTATATTCAAAAGGCCAATTTATCGGCTCCCAATTTTTTAGAAGGAATGTTTTAGCCCTATTACATTGCATTTAAAACCAAATTGATAGGACAGTCTATGGAATATTAATATAACGCACTAACCAACAGGAATTTAAATTGTTTCAATGTTGCATACCCCTATATTATGTTAATTTATTATAAATGATACAATTATGTAAATTTCTTTCGATTAATTTCCAATTTTCGACCATTAATAAATCACATGCCATCTGTGAAATTAATTCATTTATTGCCATGTAATTCGTGTGCCAATTTGATTTTTTCTTGGTTTCGCATAATATTAGAGAAAATTAAATAAAACACGAAAAACTCGTCTATCTGTCTTAGAGATAAATACTTATTTCTTTCCGAAAGTTCCCTAATTAAATTACCCTTCAGCGAAAACCATAGATAAATAACCGCGTACGATCCATACCCATAACGATTTAACACTCGATAACATTCTTTATCCGTTCGAGATTCTTTTTCATTCTCGTTGAAAGCTAGAAAAACGCTGTTCGCATTCATTCTAATTCCATGCTGAATACTAGATTAACGAGGATAAAACACATCATCCAATTCGTTTAGAGACTTGATAGCGCGGAGTTATACAAATCTTCTGTTTATCGTTTCTATCCGAGATAATTTATAGGTCAAATAAAAGAAGTAATTCGATGATAGAAACCGGCTAAGACCGGGGGAAATTTCTGTCGAAAGGATTTCACCGCTGAAAGGACTATGCCGAAAATATAACATCGTACGGATTTTCAGTTTTCATCAAATGATATTAAGTCATTTGGGATCTCATATAATAACATCGGATGTAATAGCAGCGTACAAAGCTTTCGGTATTATACTTCTGATTAAGTTTCAATTCCATGATGGCCTGCGTTTCCTTTCGAGATTAGAGAGATGCTAGTGGCGTGTGTACAAGTTTCATCTAGTAAATAGTCATGTAGCTATGTTTCGGAGATAAGGGAACTTTTATTGATTTCTAGTTCGGCTGTATTGTGAAATAATTAAAGTGGAACTTTAATAATCATAAACATTTTCGTTCTTAGTATTTTTTTTAGATCATTATTTTTTCATGTTTCCATCCTAACTGGGAGTCTAGACTAAGATTGAAATATTTGACCTCAACGTGAAGTTATGGAAAGTTGAACTTCTTGGCGTCCAGACTTGTGTTATCTTTATACTCCAGATGAAATCTGAAGGTATTAGAAGTTTGCCACACAGTTTGTAACGCTAATGAATAAGGCTCGGAGAAAAAAAATAAATGGTACAGAAGTTCATATTATAACTCAAAAATCTCAAAACCGGATGTCAGTCTGTCCTTATCCTCTCTAGCTCGAGAACGCGTTGAGCTAGAAAGTTGAAATTCTCTACACGTCGTTTTTGATGAAAAATTAATATGAAGTTCGTGAACGGGTCAAATCGCTTCACCTCCTCTACCCCTCCCATACAAAATGACACAATTTCCAAATTCGACAATAAACGCATTTTATCAAAAAGCATGAAGCTATTGAACTGAAATTTGAAATAATTTATTTTCATAATCATTTAAATCTACAGTATAAAAATTATTTGAATACCACCCCTCCTCTTTCTACCTCCTCTCTTATTGAAATAATATAAAACTAAATTGGTCAGTACGTATAAAATGTATCGAGCTAAAATCTTGCACTAAATATTTATATAGAATTTCTATAAGATCGAAAAAAATTAACTGATTAGCTGCACTTATTCTACCCGCTCCCCTCCATGTGCAAAAAAACAATATTCCAGCGTGGTAATTGATAGCAAAAATGATGAGTCTGCCCTAATGTGCGAATTTTGTGGATAGGTTTAAGGAAAGGACACAATCAATGAAAAAGTGTAGATAAACCTTTATATTCATTTGAAACTAAATAAATATAGAGTAAGCTTATTTTTTCTGCATTTCCACTAGTATTATCTATATAAATATAATTGTAGTGTCTGTCTGTTATTTGTTTATAAATGGCTATAAATAAGTTTTTTGCTTCATTTTAGCAATAACTAAGCAGAATCAAACGTTTTTAAAAAATTTCTCTGTCTGTCTGTCTGTCTGTCTGTCTTTCCGGCTTTCACGCAAAAACGGCTGCACCGATTGCAATGAAACTTTCACAGATTATTAGGTCTGCCTTGGGGAGTAATCTGCTTTAGGTTTTATTTTTCTCCCCTCACGCCTTCTACCTCCTCTCATACAAAGTGACTCATTTTCAAAAACTTATAATAATCAAATTTTCATGGAAACTATGGAAGCTATTAATTTGAAATTTAAAAAATATTATTTTTATTATAAATGCAATCTTCAAGTATATAAATAGTTTGAATCCCCCAACTCCTTCCACCACCTCTCATACAAACTAAACTTTTTCATGAAATACTATACTCCAATTTTCTCAGTACGTATAACTTTGATCGAGCTAAGATTTTGTATTAAATCCTTAATTAGCATTGTTATTAATGTCAGAAAAAAACTAACCAATTAGGTTTACTCCTTCTACCCCCTCCCATACAATCTGACACAAATCCACGACTTTGCGAAAATTCGATTTTCTTGAAAAGAATGAATGTTTCTGTTCTGAAATTTAAAATATATCATTTGAATGATAATTGTAGTTACTTCTCAAGGAATAACTAAAAACTCTCCACTCCTTCCACCACCTCCTATACAAACTGCACTTTTTCATGAAATATTCTAAACCAATTTCCTCAGTACGTATAGCTTTGATCGAGCTAAAATTTTGTATTAAATCTTTAATTAGCATAATTATTATCATCAGTAAAAATTAACCGATTAGCTTTACTCCTTCTACCCCCTCCCATATAATGTGGCACAATTCCACGACTTTGCAAAAACTCGATTTTCTTGAAAAGTGTGAATCTAACTGATCCAAAATTTAAAACACATCAATTGCATGGTGATTATAGTTGTTTCTAGAAAAATTACCAAAAACCCTCCACTCCTTCTACCACCTCCCATACAAACTGCACTTTTTCATAAAATACTCTAAACCAATTTTCTCAGTACGTATAACTTTGATCGAGCTGAAAATTTCTGGTGAATCCCCAATTAGTATTATTATTATTATCGGGAAAAATTAACCGATTAGCTCTACTCCTTCTACCCCCTCCCTTACAATATGACACAATTTCACGACTTTGCAAAAACTCGATTTTCTTGAAAAGTGTGAATCTAACTGATCTGAAATTTAAAAGATATCAATTGCATGGTGATGATAGTTGTAACTAGAAAAATTACCAAAAACCACCCACTCCTTCTACCACCTCCCATACAAATTGCACAATTTCACTAAATCCAATGCACTAAGTTTCTCAAGTTACCTATTCAGTTTTTCAAGCTTAAATTTGGTGCAAAATATTGTTATAGCTACTCTAGCATGATGTGAAATAAATTAATTTAGTACTGTGATCCCTTCTATCACTCCCCACACAAAAATTCTTAAGATTACAAAAATTTCGATTTCATCGGTAGTATCATATAATTGGGCTGTTATGTTTTTAAGCTCAATGCCATTTTATTTGGGCTTTTTTCAATTAACACAAGCTACAACTATTCACATGTCCTTAACGCTCTTCAACACGTATACATATGATCTCGAATCACGGGTTTGATTTGATCACGAGCCTCTCCCATTCAAATACGAGTATCATGCTATCATTCTTAATAATTTATGGTTCTGACTCCAACAAAATACAAAACATTGTGTTCAAAGAGCCATTAAAGTAAGCGGATTATATATCTCATATAATGTATTACTAACTACATTCACAAAAATGGCTTATTAATGCGATTTTTATGCGGACGAAGTCGCGGGCGTTTGCTAGTTACTAATAAAACTAAGTTTAAATGATCAAAAGGCAAACAAATATTAATATTACTCGTTAAAGTACTTTTATGAAATCGCCAATTTAAGGGAAACTGTAATGTTTTCTAAACAAAAAAATTTGTCGAAGCCGTTCGAAACTCGGTTTTTTTTCGAATATCCTTAAATCAAAACATTGATGAGGGAGGGATTAATGGCAATGTACTTTTTGATTAGTTTTGAAGTTATTAACACTATCGTGCTAGCATTCGTGAAAGAACAGAATAGAATAATTATTTAGCGTAAAGTCCAATCATACAATGCTCCAGATGAAATGGTGTGTACCGTATGTACTGAAAAATATGTCCCCTCAAGTTTTTCGATTAGTGAATAGTGTTTTTGTATGGGAGGTGATGGAAGTAGAGGGGGTCGGTTTGAAATTTTTGTATTTGACATCGAATGATGTATGCAAAATGTTTCGTGCTGAATTTAAAGTTTGTGGCTTACATAATTTCCAAGGAAATTGCATATTATTACTCTGAAATTGGGGCATTTGTGTCGGGGGTTGCAGAGTATGTGGAAGGTTTTGGATGCTTGCAAATTGCTTATGGACAATCTTATCACTGCTTTGATCAAATTTAAAAGTCGATTGCACTCATATGTTTGAATGAGAAATGCTTTGAATTTCTAAAATAGAAATTTGTATGCAAGGGGGTAGAATGAGGGAAGCGAAGTTAACATTTTTTTTAGCATTTATTGCAATTATTAACGCATAAATTCTGACAAAATTTTAATTTTCCACTTTTTCTGATTTTAATGCAAATTGATATAATGCGTTTAACAAAATTATGCACATGTTTCTTCTTCTACAATGGCGCTACAGCCCAAATCGGACCATGGCTTCCTGACATTCAGGTTCCTTAACATTTTTTCATTATTTATTGTAGAAGGGTTGTTAGCCTTTCGCACAACCCTTTTTCTACGAATTTTTCATTTTCGTAGATTGAGGTAACCAAGGTATATTCAAGCAGGCAATGTGCCGGAATTATATATTGCGCCGACCGGGATTTGAACTCACGACCTTCGCATTGCATTACAAGACCAACACGCTACCCACTAGGCTACACCCTAGATATGCATTTGTTTGAGAGGGGTAAAAGTAGTATACGGATCAAGGCAATTTTTTCTTTTGATATTTGATTTTATATTTTGATTATTGTACTTTGCGCAAAATTCCAAATCGATAGCCTTGACAGTTTCGAATATCAATAATTTGATTATTGTGATTTAAAAATTTCGTAAAATTTGCATGAGAGGAAGTAAAGTTGATAATTTTTTGAAAATTGTTTGGAACTATACAATAAAAACTTTTCTGGGAAAAATTCGCCTTTTTGGCTTTGATTCAATAAAAATCGATGAAATGCATTTATCAAAATTGTGTATTTGTATGGGAGGGGAAAGTGAGAGCATCAGATCAAAATTTTTTGACATTAGTCATAATTATATACTTATACTTTGACCCAATTTTCAAGTCGATAGCTGGAACGGTTTCGGAAAAAATTTATTTATAGAAATTTGGTGAAATGCATAAGGGGTAGAATGAGTGTGTTATGTGGTCTATTCACGAACTTAAAGTTTCTTTTTTTTGCTAAAAATGACAGAAAACAAATTTCAGCTCGATGGACCAAAGCGTTCCAAACTTATATTGTAGACCCCTCAAATCAGATGAAGACCTCTTAAACGTATCACGCCAGTTAGCATGAAATGTGGTGTAAATCGTGTTTCACTCAGTAAGCTTATGCGAGCGTGTTCTGGTAGGGCTATAGGTGGGCGAATGCGTCATAGGTTTTGCCTTCAAATGTGTTTCGCGAGCCAATTGTACCTGGTAAGAGTTCCCAAGAACTTTACGTCCCTTGAGCAAATAAACGAGAAATAAATGTTGAATATATGTCATACGAATGAGAACAAATTTGAATGCAAGTTATGAACAAAAGGATATGAGCGAAAAAATATTAAGTGTCATGAAGAGCCAATACGACTGAATCAGTCTTAGGTTAGGTTATGTTCAAGGAGGGGTTGGGCGCATTGTACGCCTCCGTGTTTTTACAATGTTAACCTACATATCATTTAGCCAGCCTACTCTACCGGTGAAACTAATGAGCTTCATCGGATCAAGAGACTAGAGACCATCCAGTTTGGAGAAGAAGTATTCTCCGAGAATTTATCTTCGAATTGTTCGGAGACATGGGCAATAGCAAAGGAAATGCTCTACAGTCTCATCCTCCTCAACGCAACCTTTGGAAATATCTTGGGTTGTAAGGCAAAATCTTTGAGCGTGCTTTCCAAGAAGACAGTATGCCGTGACTATACCTACTAGTGTCTGTGAGGAGTTTCTGTTGAGTCTCAATATTCTTAAATATTTCCCTTTTGAATCCACCCCATAGCATCTTCGTGCTGCTGTACAACTCGCTTTGTAACTATTTGAAAATTTTCCTTTCCCACACTTTGTCAGCGTAGATGGTTTTAATGACCCTTAAGCTAATGCCAATATTGTCCATTTCCTCAACGGTCTATCAGTCTTACGAGCATGGAAGCTGATCGGAAGAAAGTAGCAAAAACCTGGTGAGCGAAGACGACATCGGTGCCTGGTGGTGCATTTGTCAAGATCCAAAGTAAGCGAAATCAGATGCAAATCTCTGAGATAACGATTTGTAGCAAATACGTGGTCAAGATCCAAAGAGAGCGAAATCTAACTGTGAGACGACAATTCTGAAGCAAGTGACAGAGAGAGAGAGAGAGAGAGAAAACAGTGAACAATAGGCGAAATGTACGTGGTCTTATAGCCGGAGCGTCATGGTAGTGGTGGGAACAAAATCCGAAAAAAAACAAGAGAATTGGTATGAACCGAACAACACGGTGATCATGCGATCATGCGGAGGAGCACTGGGCGAACGAGAGAAATTAGGAATAGGGAAACTAGCCACTGCCATGGTGAGGGTCACTTCGGGTTTCACGAGGTGGTTTGTTGGTTAAGCCTACATCACAGACAGATTGTTTGCCGGAATTCTGTACTATGAAGTATGCTGTATTCTCGGCTTGCTACCTCGTGTACTTACATATATGAGAAAAAGGAGTTGCATTAACTACTGAGCGCCTTGATCCTCACATAGGCATATATTTTTAATAGGTCTCATAACAGGACTACGATAAAGCGCAGTCGTAAGATACTCTAGATGAATACACATTTTTGTGATCATAAAGAATTTTGTATGGGCAGTGGTAGAAGAGGTGAAAGTCTAATTTTTCACACATCATGATTAAGTGGCTATAAAAATGTAAGCTTTAACGATTGAATTGGTATGAGAAGATTGGTGTATTAGATTGAGTGGAATTGTGCAGTAAGAATGGGAGGTGATAGAAGGAGTGGGGGGAGGGGATTGAAAAATTTTATACCATACATCACATTTATGATAAAAATAATATTTTCTAAATTTAAAATTGGTAGCTTTTATAGTTTCCAAGAAAATTTGATTAATGTAAGTGATTGAAAATGAGTCATTTTGTATGGGAGGGGTAGAAGGGGGGTACAGTACATAATTTGTATGGGAGGTGCTAAAAGCGATCGAGGATTTGAAAAACTAAAATGATTTTAAATGAAACCTGTTTATTTGAATTTAATTGATTGAAAATGTAATATCTCAAAATGTAATGCAGATACTAAGTTGGAATTTTGTCAGATTTGAGAGCTATATGATGTGAAATTTCGGTAAAATATTTAAGTTGGGCAATTTTCGATTGAAATTTTAAGCTAGAAACTCGACAATTTGTAAAGTTAGTTTGAAATTGAATTGAAATTCTTTCTCCATTTCCACAGGGGTGTTCAATTCAGTGAGTAATTGTAAATGATAAATAAGAGGAAGTGGCTTGTTTAGGTATATACTTCTTCTACAATGGCATTATGACCCAAATCGGGCCTTGGTCTCCTGACCTTCAGGTTCCTTAACATTTTTTCATTATTTATTGTGGATGGGTTGTTAGCCCTTCGCACAACCCTCTATCTACGAATTTTTCATTTTCGTAGATTGAGGTAACCAAGGTATATCCAAGCAAGTAGTATGCAGGAATTATATTACGTCGACCTGGATTTGAACTCACGACGTTCGCATTGTAAGACCAACACGCTACCCACTAGGCTACACCCTAGCTCGTACATGAATTTATAAATGTGAATTAATATATATCATATATCCACTTATGCAGTACTTTAGACGAAATAAAAGGAACTCCTTTAAAGACTACATGAAAATTAACTTAGTGAAAAATTGTGAAAATTATGTCATTTTGGAGGTTTTTCACGAATTTGAACCTAATAACGTGCACAAAATTTTAGCTTCCTTGCTTTTTCGATGTTCGAGAGCGGAGGGACAAACATATGGACATTCAGTCCGGAAATTTTTGAGGGTGAAATGAACTTCTAAGTAACCAATTTGTTTCGCTGCGTTACATACTTCAAAGCAAACTTGTAGTACTCTCAGATTTCATCTTGAATATTAAAAGTTTGTAATTACATTTAAACTTATGTCAATGGAGGCAATACATTTAGTTTACTCAAAATGTACTAAAGGAAATAAATGTTGAATAATTATTCTACACCAATGTTGAACTAAAAAAAACTTTACTTTTGCATGCGAATTACCAGATAAATACAAAGTTCTTATTTCGCAACCGACATATTGAAATTGCTTAACAGTTACACCAAAAATAGACATCTTTAGAACTCAATTTAGTTATCATCTACTCCATGCCAAAGTACCGTTGAGTCCGTGAGTCAATTACACTGAAATTGAATTTACTTCGAATTTCAAAGATGTCCTTTATGATTTGATAGAACCGTCAAGTATCATTACGAATTTACTGATTCCGGACCTTTCTACCTTTATGCAATTATTTTCCTTTGAAGTTTCACATTATTATCCGGTATAATCGATTTCTTTTCAATTTCTTAAATGTTTTCAGATTGAAGAGGACATCCGCAGGACATACTACCCATTACAAATCCATTGAATTCTGCAATCATGTAAATGAAATGTAATTGTATATATAAAGGTCAGGATGGTTTCCATTTTAAGTGGATTTCAAGCATCGATAGTTACATTAAATTCGAGAGTTTTTATCGATCGGCTGGAAACCTCCTGAACGGCATTGAATTGAGAAACTTTTGTAGTGACAAAATCACATGAGTATTTGGTTGAAGCCTTTTCTGTAGCTTGTTCTATTCTCCTTTTTTGTGTTCTTTCCTTGTAAATTTTCTAGGGAGATTTCAACACGTGAAATGCTCATAATTTTTGCGATTTTTATTTTCTTTCAAAGGATGCTGTAGAATAAATGGATAGTCAATGTTCGCGGAGAGCAACAAGGTGTTGTAACATTAACATAAGTTGGCTTACGTGAACGGCGAACTATTGTGCCAACATGCATATCTTGGTATGCAGGATGCATTATTGAGGATATGCATGGATAAGGTATGCGTTGACATTATCTTTTAGTGGGATTATAAAATTTGACATTAGTTGCATTTGTGTTGTGCAAAATGATACAGTACGGTGGACTGTCTTGAATTCTTAATACATTGAAGAAAGAGCAGTTGCAAAACTACGGTAGCGCTGAGTGGATTCTATTGATCCTGACACCAAATTACTGCTAAGATTTTCAAACTGGAGGACCCAGTCACTGAACCGAGAAGGATGGGGCGAGACTATACAGGAGGCCAAGAACCGATTTCAAATGTAAGGAATGTAGCGCCATCGTAAGTATTTAAGAGGAAGTTCGTAGTTCAATATAAAAACATAAAAGAATTATGATTGGGCATAAAGCCCAATCATATGATACTCTAGATGAAATGAGAAAGAGTTCAATGTACCGGAAAATATATCACCTCCAATTCTTTTAAATAATTAATAGTGACTTTTGTATGGGAGGTGGTAGAAGGAGAGGAGGAAGGTTTGTAATTTTTGGATATGACACCTAATGTGGTATGCAAAATATTTCGTGCTGAATTTAAGGATTGTAGCTTTCATTATTTTCAATTGGACATAGTTTTCCTGAAATTAAGGCATTTGTATGGGAGGTGGCAGAGGAAGTGGAGCGTTTAAGATGATTTTGAAACTGCTTATCAGCATCCTTATCACCACGCTTTGATTCAATTTCAAATTCGATAGTTCTAATACATTCGAAGGAGAAATGCTTTTCTTGAATTTATAATACAGATATTTGTATGGGAGGGGGTGGAAGGAGTGAAGAGGAGCTGATAATTTTTTTTAGCATTTATTGAAATTATTAAAAAACAAATTCTGGCAAAATTTTAAGCTTATACTTTGTCTAGTTTTAATGGAAATCGATATAATGCGCTTAACAAAAATTATACATTTGTATGGGAGGGGGTAGAAGGAGTGTACGGATCAAAACATATTTTTTTTTCGTTATTGATATTTCTATTTTTATACTTTGTGCAAAATATCAAGTTGATAGCTTTAACAGTTTCGAAGAAAAATAATTTAATTTAAATTTCAAAATTTCGTGAAATTTGCATGGGAGGGGGTAGAAGGAGTAAGGTGAAGTTGATAATTTTTTCAATTCTGATTCCAATTATAATAAAATTAATTTTAGCAAAAATTCGTTTTTATAACTTTGCTAGTTTCAATGAAAATCGAAAAATTGCATTTTTCAAAATTATGCATTTGTATGGGAGGGGGTAGAAGGAGTGACGGGATCCGATGAATATTCTGTCATATTAATGACATTTATATCATAATACTTCGTCCCAAATTTCAAATCGATAGCTTAAATAGTTTCAAAGAAAAATCAATTTCTGAAAATTTCGGAATTTCGTGAAATTTGTATGGGAGGGAGTAGAAGGAGTGGGGGGGATGTGGCCCATTCACAAACTTAAAGTTTCTTTTTTGCTAAAAATGACACACAACAAATTTCAGCACGATAGCTCAAAGCGTTCGAGAGTTATGCTGTAGACAGACGGACAGACAGCAACTTGGAATCGAAGTTTTTGAGCGACAACAAATATTTCTGTACCCTTGGCGGCTCTGTGCGAGCATTATTTCTTAGCGTTACAAACGGTAAGGCAAACACAATACACTCTCAGATTTCATCTAGAGTATAAATATCAAGAAACACATTTCCCAAAGATTACTTAAATTATTGGTTGCGAGCAAATTGGCAAAGTTCGGTATTGAATTTATCAGAACAGTGAAATTAAAGGCCAATCAAGAATCTTTTCTATACAAACTTATATAATTGCAGTGTGTGTTTGTTATTTGATTATTAATATCTATAAGTTGAGAGCTAGTTGTGACAGAACTACTGCGATGCTCAGATACAACTTAAAAAGGCTGTTAGACGCGACAAGAGAAATACCATGGAAGATCTGGCCAATAAGGCAGAATCTCCGGCTTACCTGGCTATCGCTATTTTAAATTATGGAGCCGTTGACGAACAAGAATTTCACCACCTAGTGAGAGATGTCGATGGAACTCTCTTTAACGAACACCAGTTGCGGCGATGGAAGGACAACTTCTCTGATATCTTAAACTTCTTGCCAGAGAAAGATATTCCAGGAACCGAAGTATTGCCAAACATCCAACCGCAACAATCTTCTAATAGGGACGATCCTCCAGAAAAGGAAGAGATAGATTGGCGGAAAGGACTACCAACTGAAATCTTCAAAGCAGACCGGCAAATAACAGCCGACATACTCCTCCCACTCTTTATTGAGGTGTGAAACAAAGAAAGATATCCGGCAGAATTGAAGGAGGGCGTTATCGTGAAGATCGCGAAGAAGGACGACTTTCGGGACTGTGGCAATTGGCTTGGTATATGTCTACTTGCTGTTATATCAAAAATCATGGCTAAGGTAATGCTCAATAAGATTAGTGATGCTGTTTATCAGGCTGGATTCCGCAAAGGATCGTCTTGTGCAGACCATAAAAATAAACTTCGGATAATATTGGAGCAGTTCACCGAAATGGGTTCGCAACTATATCCCATTTTTGTACTTCGAAAAATTTTTCGACAGCATCCAGTGGGATTACGTATGGAATGCTCTACGTAGAGAGAGGTATTCCAGATAAGTTTATAGTCATAATTAAAGAATCCTGTGAAGATACAAGGTATCGTGTTTTGCATAGAGGAGAGTTATCCAAAAGCTTTCCTGTGCAAACGAGTTTCAGACAAGGGTGCATATTATCACCAGCCCTGTTTCTGGCTGTAATAAATGAAATCTTGAAAGATGCACTGGAAGGTGGGGAAGGTAAAGGTCTTCAATGAAGACTATTTAACATCTTAAGTCACCTTGATTATGCTGAAACTGGAAATTGATTTGATCTTTAAGATAGTGTTTTGATTTATTTAGAAAATAACTAAGCATAAAAACACGTTTGCGAGATTTTTGTCTGCCTGTATGTCGGGATTTAACGATCGCACCGATTCCAATGAAACTTTTACACTTTGATAGGTATACTCGGAGCCATAATCTAAAAAGAAACCTTAAGTTTGTGTTTCATCAAATTTCGAAATTTAAAGAAATTGTTTTTTCTTTCCGAAACTATTTAAGCTATCAACTTGAGATTTAAGTCAAAGTATAACAATATATATCACTAAGATCACAAAATATTGATCCGATCCCTTCTCTCCTTCTACCACCTCCCAAACAAAGGCGCAATTTTCAAAAATGTATTTATTCGATTTTTATTGAAGCTAATGAAGCTAAATAAGCAAATTTTTGCCAGTATTAATTTGACTATAATCACAACTAGTTTTAAGAAACTTATCAACTTAACCTCACTTCTTCTACCCCCTCCCATACAAATTTCACGAATTTTTTAAACTTGAATTAAATTATTTTTCTGCGAAACTGTTAAAGCTATCGACTTGATGTTTTGTAGGAAGTATAATAATAGAAATATTATTGGCGACGAAAAATTTTATTTTATTCTTATATTCCTTCTACCACCTCCCACACAAGTGATTAATTTTGGTAAATGCATTATATCGAATTCCATTGAAACTAGAAAAGTAGGAAATTAAAATTACCCTTAATAATTGCAATAAATGCTAAAAAATTATCAGCTTCGCTTCACTCCTTCTACCCCTCCCATACAAATATATGTATTATAAATTCAAGAAAAGCATTCCTCCTTCGAACATATCGACTTGAAGCAAAACATGATGATAAAGACAACCAGTTCCAAAATAATATGAAACCCTCCACTTTCTCTACCACCTCCCATACAAATGGCCCCAATTTCAAGAAAACTATGTCCGATTTCTCTTAAAATAATAAAAACTACAAATTCACTTTATTGTTCTAATAATAAAGTATTGTGATCGACACAGAAAAAAAAATTGGCTATCTTGAAACTTTTTTTTTCGCGTTTCATGACTAAATTAGCCTGAAAATGCAAAAAAAATCCGTCCAGCAATACGCCGTACATATGAACTCATATCTCCGAGACCGTTAAAGGTAGAATGTTCCTTTTTGGGTGGATTGTTGATTGGGTAAGTGAACTCTATTTTCTAAATTTTGAGGGGTGCTAGGTGGAAGGGGAGGCGGGGAGAGGGGAAGGGTCAAAAACTACACTTGCTAATATCTCCACCACGAATGCAGATAGGACGTTGAAAATCAGTAAAGATATAGAGAGGGTTGTGGGACAAACTTTAAAAATAATTTAATTTTTTTATCCATTGGGGAGGCTAAATACAAATTGTCGGCCGAATTTGTTTTTCAAATGATTATATCTTTGAAATTACTTATTGTAAAAATTTATATTTTAGGACCATTAACGTGGCATATAGCTTCACCGGAATCAACTTAAAGAGTGACTAACTATTGTAAGGGGGAGGGTGCAAAGAAAAACGCTTAAGAATTAATATCTCAACTATCTCTTAAGCTATATAATTAACACTTGAAACATATATTAAGCTATACTAGGAAAATACGAAAAAAATATAACATGTTGAAATAATAGTAGTGGGAGGGAATGGGTAGCATTTCAAAAATGGCGCACTTTTCAAAATTACAAATCATTATATCTCAAAACAGAGTACAGATATCAAATCGAAAATTTGTCAGATTGTAGAACAACATAGTCGTTAATTTTGGTAATTTTTAAGTTGAGAGGTGTAAGGGGAGGGAGGTGATAAGCCAAAATTTCGAAAATTTGGAGTGATTTTTTTAGGGTTCTGGTGAAAGATACAAAGTTTAAATTTTGCATGTGGATACATCTATTTGATATACGTGGAAAAATAATAACAACTTGTTCCATAATTATTATAAACCGACACCCCCGGTCTAACGTGCACAGGGTGTTTCATGTGCATTGAAAAAAAACACATAAACTGAAAATTTTTGAGTTACATTTTAAGGTAGAAACTTGACAATTTGCGAAATGCATTTTGAAAAAAACCCTAAATATAATAAATATTAACTGGTCGAAAACCCTCAAAACTTCTACCCCCTGCCATACAAAATTATTTTTTCGACTATTTTCAAGAAATCAATTATCGCCTATAACTATTAAAAGCTATCAATTTAAAAATTTGCACAAAAACTTTCAAAAATAGTTGAAACAAAATTGCGTCAAACATTTTGAGATCGCGCCTGTCCTTCTACCTCCTCCCAAACAAAAGTATGATTTCGACCAATTTCATTAAATCAACTAATAACCAACAAATTAAAAGCTACGAACTTTAAATTTTGTATAAGCACCTTACAAGAGAAATGAAATAAAACTGCATCACAAATTTTATAATTGCCTTAGCCGCTCTACCCCCTCCCATAAAAATTTTCGGTTTCGTTAATGTAAAATACACCGAATTTTATGAAAATTCTATGCAACTTCGTCTATGAAACACATTCTATACAGAGAATATTGGACGTGATTCAAGCAATCAATTAAAAAGCTATTAACATCCACCCACCCTTACTATCACCCCTCCTTCTCCCCTGATAAAAACCCAAACTTGCAGAAACGAATGAAATATTATTAAATTGACTACAGCCCTGCCCAAGAACTCCCTTTCACTTAGTCTTCCCTAACCACTCAAACCTGCATATTGACTTTCCACTTATCCGCAACTTGCCCCAAGAATAATAAAGTTTCGCCCGACTTGTTGGCAGTTTATTTTTCTTTTATTTCGCTAGTATAGCTTAATATATGTTCTAAGTTTCAATTACATAGAGATTAAAAAAGAGATTAAAAGATGTCTGAGATGTTAGTTTTTTATTTTTTTTCTTTCACACCCCTGACCCTTCCGCTTACAATTATTGGCATTAATTTTTGTGGATTACAGTAAAACTGTATGCCACCTAATAGACCTTAAAATAAGAATTTTTTAGATCAAGTAGTTCCGAAGATATAATCATTTAAAAAACATAACAGGGCTGCGATTGCGCGTAAAGCGCAATCTTACGGTACTCTATATGAAATAGAATTTTTTGTGATCCCAAGAAATTTTGTGTGGGGAGTGTTAGAAGGGGTGATAGCATTGAACTAATTTTTCCCCATCATGCTAAAGTAGCTATAAAAATGTTTTATACAAAATGCTTACTCCAAAAATTGAATAGGAGCTGAGAAAATTAGTGTGATAGATTTGGTGAAAATGTACAGTTTGTAAAGGAGGTAGTAAAAAGAGTGGGGGTTTATAGTGATTCTTTCAGAGATAACTAAGAATATCATAAAATTGACATCTCTTAAATTTTAGACTAGTAACATTCATACTTTTCAAGAAAATAGATTTTTTGTGAAGTTGTGAAACTGTGTTATATTGTATGGGAGGGGGTAGAAGCAGTGAAGCTAATCAAATATTTTTTTCTGATCTCGAATGTGAGCTCGATAAATGTTATATGTTCTGAGAAAATCGGCTTAGAGCATTTCATGAAAAAGTGTAGTTTGGGGTGGAAGGAGAGGGAAGATGAAAATAGTTTTTATACTGTAGATTGAAATTATCATGGAAGTAATATATACCGAAATTCAGACTAATAGCTTTTATTCTTTTCGAGCAAATCCATTTATTGTCGAATTGCGAAATTGTGTCATTTTGTATGGGAGGGGGTAGAAGGAGTGAATCTAATCGTCTAATTTTTTTGGCCTTACTAACAATTTGAAATAAATATTTAGTGCATAATTTCAGCTCGCTAAATTTTATACGCACTGAGTAAATTGGCTTAGAGTAATTCATGATAAGTTCAGTTTGTATGGGAGGTGGTAGAAGGAGAAGGAGGACATGCATAATTTTCATACGGTAGATTGATATTATTATAAAAGTAATATATTCCAAATTTGAGGCCAATAGCTTTTATAGTTTTTGAGCAAATCCGTTTATTGTCGAATTGCGAAATTGCATCGTTTTGTATGGGAGGGGGTAGAAGGGGTGAAGCTAATTATCTAATTTTTGGTCTGATTAATAATTCTAAATAAATATTTATTGCACAATTTCAGGTTGCTAAACTTTATACGCACGGAGTAAATTGGTTTAGAGTATTTCTTTAAAAGTGCAGTTTGTATGGGAGGTGGTGGAAGGAGGGGGAGGACACACATAATTTTTATATGGTAGAATGATATTATCATAAAAGTAATATATACCAAATTTCAGATTAATAACTTTTATACTTTTCGAGCAAATCCGTTTATTGTCAAATAGCGCAATTGTGTCATTTATATGGGACGGGGTAGAAAGGGTGGAGCGATTTGGCCCATTCACGAAATTGACCTTACTTTTTTGTCAAAAACGACGTGTACGAAATTTGAGGTTTCTAGCTCAACGCGTTCTCAAGCTAGAGAGCGAACGGACGGACGGACGGACATCCGGTTTTGAGATTTTGAGTGATAATATTAACTCCTGTATCATTCATTTTTTTTCTCTGAGCCTTATTTCCTGGCGTTACAAACTTTAGAGCAAACTTATAATACTCTCAGATTTCATCTAGAGTATAAAAATCGGCCGACAATTTGTTCTTAGCCCCCTTTCGGACGTCAATGGATAAAACAATTAAATTATTTTTAGAGTTTGTCTCACAACCCATTCTATACCTTTGCTGATTTTTAGCTTCCTATCTGCATTCGTAGTGGAGATATTAGCAAGTATAGTTTTTGATTCTTTTCATCCCCCGCCTCCCCCTTCGACCAGATACTATCAAAATTTTGATAATGGAGCTCACTTACCCAATTAACATTCCCCCCAAAAATGAACATTCCACCTTTAACAGTCTCGGAGGTATAAGTCCATAGGTACTGCGTATGGCGTGACGGGTTTTTTTTCATTTTTAGGCTAATTGACTCTGACAAATTGCTGTCTATGAATAAATTCAACGTTCCATGTTGTCCCTTGCGAAATTATGAGCTTTGTAAAATTCCGCAGCATCGCACGAACTACGGGTTTTATGAACCAGTTTCATTCATGTTAAGAGATTTCAATAACGCCTTTTCGCAATTGGATTTTCACATGAGTGTTCCACAAGTAAAAAGTCAGCTTTCTTGAGGTTAATAATGTATGATTTTGTAAAAAGTTTAATTTTTTGTGTACCTTATTCTGATTAATTATTTTTATTCTTTTTTATTGTTTCCAACTGTGTATAACTGTGGATAAATGTAGTAATCAATTTTTTGATGAATAAATAATTATTATTATTATTATTATTAATTTTGTCATGAAACGCAAAAAAGCAAAATTTCACGGTAGCAAATTTTTTTTTCTGTGTCGATCACAATATTTTATTCTTAGAATAATAAATTACAAATTCCAAGAGACTGGCTTAGTGCCAGATGTGAAGACATCGAAACGACTTCGCCTCGTACGTTCGACCGAAAATATCGCCACAGTAAAGTTCAATGTTGAAAACGACCCAAACACCTTCTTCACTGTGCTCAAGAACTCGACTTCTTCACGTCCAAACTGCAGCTAAAATTGACGAAAGATTTGGCTCTGCATGCATACAAGTTCCAATTGACTCAAGAACTGCAGCCGGTAGACCACCAGCAGCACCGTCCGTTCTCTAATTGGGTCTTGAAAACAAATCCTACATCTCTTGTTTATACACCCCACAGCACAATTATCATGAACTGGGTGGTTAAATAACGTCTAAAAATCAGGATTATTCAGGATATTTTCTTTTAAAGAAAGCAATATATACTTTCGAATGAAATCTTTGTCATTTAATTATTTATGCATTTAAGTATTCAAACATAATTTTTTGTTCTAACTTTTTACGAATGTGCGTTGAGCAGCTACTGTGTATTGTATTGTCGCAATCCAATGTGTAAATGATGAAAATTTCTTTTTTTCAACTCTTGAAATATTTGTTAATACGCTTCATTAGCTATCACGTGAGCTAGGATCTTTTGGTAGGTCCACGATTTCGTCAAAATTTAAAAAAACATGTTTTGTCTGCTCCTGCCAATGGCTCTGTCTATAAATTAGATTCATGCTTAGTCGATTTAAATGACGAAGAAAATAAGCTCAGCAAGCAAACCCGATATCGAACAAATAGGCTGCGTGAAAAAAAATTCATTCACGGGTTTGATTGAATTCGATTTCATTAATGCGCATGGACGCACAAATAAGAATCATTATGAATTTCAAAAACTATTTTAAAAGTTAATTCTAAACAACTGGAGGATTCCAAAAATGCTAAGAACAATAATCGATTTTTTGAAAATCCTAAACTGAAAAGTCCCCTGCTGACATTATTCATTTATATGGAATTAACAATAAAGACTGATGAAATAATAATTTTGATTTTTCTCTACAAAATATTTGTTGTTTCGATTATGTTGCAGGGCAATGTTTTGGTCATGTCCTGACATTATGCTGTTATAACTTTTGTTGTTGCTATCCATTCGAAATATAATTACAACTTAATTAATCCGTGCGGCATACATAGCTAAACTCGTTAGACAATATGATTAGAAATTTGGGGATTGGAGTTTGCCGTTTTGCGTTTCTACCTGGCATAAATTAGTTTTCGTGCTCTCATATTAACCAGTAATCCCGAATGTTATTCTCGCATTATATAGCAAAATTAGTTAAGCTAAATGTAATCCATTAGGGTCTGTAACAGAACTATATTATGATTTCATTTTAAATATGCAAACATCTGGAGTAAAAATGTTTGCAACGATAGGAATTTTGTATGGCGATGTTATTTGATATTTGGTATTTTTGAATTAGGTAGGACTGCAATATGATATTTCATTACGAATTATGAAATTAGGATCATTATTTAACGTCATAGCTTTATTCGATATTATTCTTATTGTATTCTAAAAAAGAAGTTTGATTTGATTTGGAAAAAACTACATAGCTTGATCCTTAAAGTGATTATTTCGGTTAGGAAACAGATTATATCTGTGTTTGCAATGCAAAGGGTGTCAAGTCCAAATTTGTGAAAAATGGGTTATGTGCGCTCTCGGTTAAAGAATGTTTTCCTCTTCATGTGGGTGCAGAGGGCCAAGTCCTTCCTCTATTCTAGAATGAGTAATTTACGAGTGGCTCTAGAGCTATATTTTCAAAATCCAGGTGACTGTAGTGAAAAAGATGTTATGTTCATCTTAATCAAAATTAGCAATTACGGACTTGACACCTTTGCACTGCAAACACAGATATATTCGTAAATAAGACATAATATATTGTTATAGATCTGGCAACCACGCAATATTGATCTTTCCCGAATATGCCAGAAATTTCTAGGACAGTCCCCCAATATGTAAAAAGCCATAATCAAAGGCCTAGAACCTTCCAGTATAGTCGAGACACACACACCCGACGAATACACCACAGAAGGTTCGAGAATTGGGAAAATGGTATAAAAGTACGAAGCTTTCAGACGAGGAGGTCAGTCATTGAGCGACATCTGTGGAAGAACGCGAACCGGTGCAAGAACGCGATAGAACAATATCGGTGATGCCATGTAGTGCGAATTAAGTTAAAGTGCGAATTAAGTCAAAGTGCAAATAAATAAATTATCACTTATTTTTAAACGAATTGTGTTTTACTTGAAATCCCGGCGAACCCCTAGCTCGCAACAATATTCGGAAATGGGTTATTTTCAATCTAGGCTAACAATTCATAAGGCTAGGCGTTGCAAGAAAGTATTTCGTGTATTTTGTGAACAGTTAAAAACTGATGTTTTAAAGTTGTGACAACAGATATATTCTAGCAAATGGATTAATTCCCCTCATCGTATGATTCAATAAATTCAAAGAACATTAAATTGAATCCAAAAAAGTTAGGCAAAAACTAATTTAATATGGAAAATGAATCGTCTGCAGATATCACTCCCGAACAAAGCAACAACGTTCTATTAAAAAACCCATTTTCGTTGCTCCTTCAAAATCAGTAATTTTCAGCTGCAACTCGTAGCCTGCTTCGAAATATAAGAAACTCATTTCGAAATGTTTCCTGGTCATTTATCAAAGTTTTCTTGCGGAGAATGAGAGCGATTACTCTTGGTAAGCCTCGTAAGACAACACAATTGTTCGTGAGCATGCAATTTCTTCGGATCATATTAATATTTCTTTTCTTCGTTGTTTTACGTTTCCTGTTTTTGAAAAATTGCGAAAACCTCAAATGCCAGTAGCATTTTTATCATTCATTAAATTGTATTTTATATATCAGCGCCGATGTCGTAAGGATTTGGTAATGTAGTTTAATGTTTTTTCAGAAAACTTTTACTTGCTAATGATTATCCCTGATCAATTGCTCGGAAATATTCGCACTTAATCCGAATTATTCAATTAACAAACATATTTAAGTAATGTAAGTATACTGCAATATACATGCCTAATAATCGATGTGATAAACTTACTACATGTCCTTGGAGTATCTGTGTCTTGTTGGTAATAAAAAATGCGAAAAACGTTTGGACATTCTGATTTATCGAAATTGTACGTGTTAAATCGATTTTCCTCTATCACATTCGCTTCGATTTTCCTTTGTAGAAAAGTTTAGCAATAACAACTCCTTGAAATTGTTGGGACTTTTCGTTACTAATATTTCATGGTGGACACCTTTAGTTATTAAAAATGATACATTGTGACATGTTTCTTTTAAAGGAAAAGCGAGAATTTTCTCGGTTAGTTAGTTGATACTTAGAAAGATCATGAGACCCAAAAGTTTTTGGTAAGAAAGTCAATCTGCCATGTTTTAAGTTCGAAGAAAATGCTTTATACTGACAGTAAATTTTATGGTTAACATGTTTGTCACAAAAAAAAAAAAAACATAAAAGAAATGAGAAGTATAAATAGATAAAAATTCGTTTTATTGTTTCGACTGTAGACTTATTATACTTTAGATAAAATCTGAGAGTATTATAAATTTTCTCTAAGGCTTGTAACGCTAAGAAATAAGGGTCGAAGAAAAAAATGAATGATACAGAAGTTAATATTATCACTCAAAAATCTCAAAATCGAATATCCGTCTGTTTGTTAGATCTCTTGCTTGATAACACGTTGAGATAGAACGTTCAAATTTTGAACACGTTGTTTTTGACAAAAAAGTAAGGTCAATTTCGTGAACGGCCCCTTCTACCCCCTCCCAAAATGATTCATTTTCGAGATTTGACAGTAAACCGATTTTCTCGAAAAGTATAAAAGTTATTGATTTGAAATTTAGAATATACTATCTTATACCAATTTCAATCTACGGTATACCACCTCTCATATGAAATGCACTTTTTCATGAAATAATATAAACCAATTTACTCAGTACGTATAAAATTTATCGACCTGAATTTTTCAACAACATATTTATTTAGAATTATTAGTAAGACGAAAACAAAAATAAGATGATTTTCTTCACTCCTTCTACCCCCTCCCATACAATATGACACAATTCCCCAACTTCGAAAAGTCGATTTTCCTGAAAAGTTTAAATGATACTGATCTGCTATTGAAAACATGTCAAATGCATGATGTTTATAGTTATTTCTGAAAAACTCACGGCGAACTCTCCACTCCTT
This sequence comes from Chorisops tibialis, assembly GCA_963669355.1. Lineage (NCBI taxonomy): Eukaryota > Metazoa > Arthropoda > Insecta > Diptera > Stratiomyidae > Chorisops > Chorisops tibialis. The sequence continues at coordinate 275,375,258 of OY770262.1, forward strand.
CTACCACCTGCCATAAAAACTGCATAATTTCACTAAATCCAATACACTAATTTTTCAGTACTTATTCAATTTTTGAAGCTTAAATTTCCAATAAAACATTCTGATAGCAACTCTAGCATGATGTGAAAAAATTGGTTCAATATCGTTACTCCTTCTACCACTCCCCATACGAAATTTCTTAAAATCAAAAAATTTCTCTTCATGTAGAGTATCGCATGATTGGACCCCTTAAGCCCAATCGTAGTCCTGTTATGTTTATACTCTAGATGAAATCTGAGAGTATTATAAGTTTGCTCTAAGGTTTGTAACGCTAAGAAATAAGGCTTGGAGGAAAAAATGAATGATACAGAAGTTAATGTTATCATTCAAAAATCTCAAAACCGGATGTTTTTTTTTTTTTTTTTAAGGGACCGAATACAGCTTAGGGGGCTACCCTATAATGCAATGCACAGCTGTGTCAGTATAGGAGTTGGAGAAAAAGGAAAAAAAACCAAAAAACTGAAGTTGAGTCAATTAAATTCGGGTGGGGAAAGACGAAAGTGACGGTGTATATTGAATTTGAAGCACTGGAGGTTGTAATCATTGGGAAACACTTTGGCTGGCAATGCGTTCCACAGTCTTGATGTTCGGGAAATGAATGTCTGCCTCAATTTCACTGTACGAGAAGGCATGAGTTTAACGGTGTACTTGTGAGCGCGTTCAGCTTGACGAGTATCACGGGGGAAATTATAGATTGGAGGAATGAGTGCGCTTAATTCCGCACTGCATTTACCATGGAAGTAGCGATAGTAAATGCTGAGTACTCCGACATTTCTGCGATGCTCGAGAGAATCGATAGAAGACGTGATGGTCTCATCTCCAATCAGTCGGAACGCATGTTTTTGAATACGGTCGAGCAACGCGAGGTGTGATTTGGGTGCCCCAGCCCAAACATGCGAATTGTACTCTAAACGTGGTCTAATGTATGCCTTATAGATGGTTGCTAGGTCGTTCGGCGTGAAATACTTTTTGCACTTTCGGAGAACACCAAGACGTTTCGAGGCGTCGAGGGCAACATCAAAGATGTGCTGTGCCCAATTCAGGTGGTCATTAATTTTAACGCCAAGAAGTGTGAAGTTATCCGAGGTGCATATTAGTGCGCCACCAAAGGTCACATTTTGAGATGATACTGGAGCATCACGTTTGAGGGATAGATGACAGACCTGTGTTTTAGAGGCGTCTACTCTATTTTTCCTGCCCCATTCCAGGATTAAGTTGAGATCCGAGTTCAGCGAACGGAATAACTCCACGCGATTGGAAGCAATAGAATGCTTGTGAGATTCCGCAGCAGAGTTAAATTCATAGGTGTTATCTGAAGTACTGTCATCCGCAAAACTATGGATTGGATTGAGAGTGGACGACAGAAGGTCGTTGATAAAAACTAGGAATAGAGTCGGAGATAAAACAGAGCCTTGAGGGACGCCGGAATCTATTGGGAAAGAGGAAGAAGTAACGCCATCTAGTACTACTCGTATAGTCCGTTCAGAAAGAAAACTCTCAATCCATTGAACAAGGGTAGCATTAAGACCTACAGCCCTAAGCTTAACTATGAGACATTCATGCCAAACTCTGTCAAAAGCTTTTGCAATGTCAAGTGCAAGAACTTGACCTTCGCCGTGTTTATGTAAGCACGAGTTCCAATGTTCTGTCAAGTAGACCAAAAGATCTCCCGTCGACCTTCCAGAACGGAACCCATACTGACGATCATGGATTAGATGATTATCCTCGAGATATTCAACAATTTTGCGATTGACAGCAGTTTCCATTACTTTCGAGAGCACTGAAGTAATGGCTATTGGGCGGTAGTTTGCGGGGTTCGCTTTGTTTCCTTTCTTTGGGATTGGCTGAACATTCGCAACTTTCCACAAACGTGGAAAGCACCCAGAAGAGTAGGAAAGATAAAAAAGATTGCGAAGAGGTTTAGCTAAAGAAGAGGAACACATTTTAAGGGTAATGGGGGGAATACCATCCGGACCAGCGAATTTGTGAATATTGAGCTCTTGAAGGATCCTAGAAATAAGTCTCGTGCGAAAATGCAATTTACGTAGTGAGAAACCCGAATCACTTAGAGAGGGGGGCAATTGGTTTGAAGGTGGAAGGCGTGAGTTTCTAGCGAAAATTGCTGCTAGTAAGTTAGCTTTTTCGACAGGATCAATAACGGTACGGTCGCCATCAACAAGAGGTGGTATAGAAGAAGAAATGAAATTGTTATTGACCGTTTTGACGAATGACCAGTAAGATCTCGAGCCTTTAGGGCACTGAAGGATCTTCCGTCGAAGTTTTTGGTCATGCTCAAATTTAACACGATTGAGGATGGATTTGCAGGCATTTCTTGACGCATTGAAGAGTTCTCTGTTGGCATGTGTTTTGTTGCCTTTAAAAGTTTGAAATGCTTGTTTCTTGGCCTGAATTGCATCGAGACATTCTTTGTTGAACCAAGAGTCCTTCGACGGTCTAACTCTTTTATGTCTGGAAGGTATGTAGAGCTTCATACCTTTCAGGATAATCTCGGTGACAAGTCTACAAGCTTCATCGCTGTCATTGGAATCAAAGCACAATTTCCAATTAAAGGCATTGAAGAAGTCATTTAGCGCCCCCCAATTTGCTCTTTTGAAATGCCAAATATTTCTTCGGGGTGCCTTTATTGTCAGCGGTGTAAGTGCTGCAACTGGAAATTGTGCACGAATCAAAAAATGGTCCGTATTTCCAATTGGCGATGGTGATAGAACAGAGACAGAATATTTCTCTGGGTGGCTGGTGAGAAAAGGTCAAGAAGGTTGGAAAAATGTCCTGCAACATCTGGTAGACGAGTAGGTTCATCTACCAGCTGTGTTAAGCCGTTTAAAGAAGCAAAAAGCTCAGTATCACGCCCCTCCTGGTCCGTAGTAGAGGAATGTTTAAGCCAGGCAATGTTATGAACATTAAAATCGCCCGCGATAACGATTTCAGCGTCAGGGTTTGCAGTGTTTATTGACTGGATAGATTCAGTTAACCCATCCAGTTCAAATAAAGTGTTCGCTGCAGTCATTGCTGGGCTTCTATACACATAACAGAAGTACATGACATGTCTTTGGATCAGCAATTTTATCCAGATATAATTAAATTCTGGATTGGAGCAGGTCCCTAAATAGGGAACTAATTGGAAAGACACATCATCGCGGATGTAGATTGCGACACCCCGTTGGCGAAAAAATGCGGGAATAAGGTGATAACCGGGAACAGAATAAAACTGTTCACTTCCCGGTAACACCTTGCATTCGCCAAGTACTAGTATATCCGGTCTTTCGGTTTGGGTATGGATATACAGCGAGAGATAGGCAGAGTTCAGTCCACGAACATTAATTTGATCGATAGTGAAACTACCCATGATCAACAAGACTCTGGGACCGAAAAAAAAACAAAAGATAATTGCAAAATCGTGCAGCCAAGAAAAAGTAAACAAAAAAATGGGATAGAGGAGAAAACACAAAGCAGAGAAAAAGCAAAAAATAAAATACCTACGACAATGTACATAAAGATTTAACTATTAAATTTTGCTAGGACATTAAAAGTAAAATTGGCTAATACGGAAACAAAAATAAATCAGATTAAAAAGAAAAAAAAATAAATTTATGTAAAATTACCTAGGAAAATAAAAGAAAAAAAAAAAAATTGTGCTAAAAAAATTTGTCTAGGGCAACAACAACACAAAAAATTACATCTAATTCTACTATTATTAAACCATAAAATATATAAAAACATAACAGGGCTACGATTGCGCGTAAAACGCAATCTTAAGATACTCTAGATAAAATAGAATTTTTAGCGATTCCAAGAAATTTTGTATGGGGACTGTTAGAAGGGGTGATAGCATTGAGCTAATTTTTCCCAATCATGCTAAAGTAGCTATACAAATATTTTATACAAAATGCTTACTCCAAAAATTGAATAGGAGCTGAGAAAATTAGTGTGTTAGATTTAATGAAAATGTGCAGTTTGTATGGGAGGTGGTAGAAAGGGTGAGAGGATTTTAGTGGTTTTTTCAGAAATAACTAAGAATATCATAAAATTGACATCCCTTAAATTTCAGACTAGTGCCATTCATACTTTTCAAGAAAATAGATTTTTTGTGAAGTTGTGAAACTGTGTCATATTGTATGGGAGGGGGTAGAAGCAGTGAAGGTAATCAAATATTTTTTTCTGATCTTTGTGATAATGCTAAATAAGTATTTATTACAAAATGTGAGCTCGATAAATGTTATATGTTCTGAGAAAATCGGCTTTGAGCATTTCACGAAAAAGTGTAGTTTGTATGGGAGGGGGTGGAAGGAGAGGGAGGACGCAAATAATTTTTATGTTGTAGATTGAAATCATTATGACAGTAATATATCCCGAAATTCAGACTAATACATATTATACTTTTCGAGCAAATCCATTTATTGTCGAATTGCGAAATTGTGTCATTTTGTATGGGAGGGGGTAGAAGGAGTGAAGCTAATAGTCTAATTTTTTTTTGCCTTACTAACAATTTTAAATAAATATGCGACGAACAATTTCAGCCCGCTAAATTTTATACGCACTGAGTAAATTGGCTTAGAGTAATTCATGCCAAGTACAGTTTGTATGGGAGGTGGTAGAAGGAGTGGGAGGACACGCATAATTTTTATACGGTAGATGTATATTGCCATAAAAGTAATATATTCCTAATTTCAGGCCAATAGCTTTTATATTTTTCGAGCAAATCCGTTTATTGTCAAATTGCGCAATTGTGTCATTTTGTATGGGAGGGGGTAGAAGGGGTGGAGCGATTTGGCCCGTTCACGAACTTGACCTTACTTTTTTGTCAAAAACAACGTGTACAAAATTTGAGCTTTCTACCTCAACGCGTTCTCAAGCTAGAGAGCGAACAGACGGACGGACAGACGGACGGACGGACGGACGGACAGACGGACGGACGGACAGACGGACGGACGGACATCCGGTTTTGAGATTTTTGAGTGATAATATTAACTTCTGTATCATTCATTTTTTTCTCCGAGCCTTATTTCTTAGCGTTACAAACCTTAGAGCAAACTTATAATACTCTCAGATTCCATCTAGAGTATAAAAATCAAATAAAAAGAAACAATACTAAGGTAACACCAAAATGGAAACAAACACAAACAGAAATGACTACAAAAACAATTAAGCCAGTTCGCAATCAGCAGCGTTAAACTGTTACCCATGCAGTTCTATGCCTTAGCATGGGCAACAACAAAACACTGCAGACTCCGGACTAACTGATACTTAGCTTCGATTGTTACATGATGCCGACGCGCGCATGATGAGAATCATGAATTATATTTAGGTTTAATTTTTAGCACAGCACAAAATCACACTGCACCAGACTTTATATTAAAGCAAAGTAAGTTAAATAAAAACAACAACAAAACAAATTAAAATTGAGTTAAAAAAAAAAAAACAATAGCAAAACGAATTAAAACGGAAATTAAAAAAAAAAATAAATAAAAATTAAACCAAATGGCTCGGAGCGCGTCTGCACTCGATCACTGTGCAATGTCTACCGTCCGTCTGTCCGTCCGTCCGTCCGTCCGTCTGTCCGTCTGTCCGTCTGTCCGTCTGTCCATCTGTCCGTCTGTCCGTCCGTCTGTGCGCTCTCTAGCTTGAGAACGCGTTGAGCTAGATTGTTCAAATTGTTTACACGTCGTTTTTGACAAAAAAGTAAGGTCAAGTTCGTGAACGGGCCAAATCGCTCCACCCCTTCTACCCCCTCGCATACAAAATGACACAATTGCGCAATTTGACAATTAAAGGATTTGCTCAAAAAGTATAAAAGCAATTGGCCTGAAATTTGGACTATATTACTTTTATGATAATATCAATCTACCGTATAATAATTATGCGTGTCCTCCCCCTCCTTCTACCACCTCCCATACAAACTGTACTTGTCATGAATTATCAAATCAAATCAAATTCCTGTTAAGACTCCCTATAGGGGCATAGGACAGAAACAACTCTCTTCCACAAGGCGCGATCCTGCGCATCGGCTTTAAGCTGTTGCCAGGACTTGTTTATTCCTGTCATGAATTACTCTAAGCCAATTTACTCAGTGTGTATACAATTTAGCAGGCTGAAATTGTGCACCAAATATTTATTTAAAATTGTTAGTAAGGCGAAAAAAAATTAGACGATTAGCTTCACCCCTTCTACCCCCTCCCATACAAAATGACGCAAATTCGCAATTTAACAATAAATTAATTTACTCGAAAAGTGTAAAAGCTATTAGTCTGAGTTTTGGGATATATTACTTTCATAAGGCTTTAAATCTACAGTAGAAAACTTATTTGCGTCCTCCCTCTCCTTCCACCACCTCCCATACAAACTACACTTTTTCATGAAATGCTCTAAGACGATTTTCTCAGAACATATAACATTTATAGAGCTCACATTTTGTAATAAATACTTAATTAGTATTATCACTAAGATCAAAAAAAAAATATTTGATTAGCTTCACTGGTTCTACCTCCTCCCATACAATATGACACAGTTTCATAACTTCACAAAAAATCGATTTTCTTGAAAAGTATGAATGGTACTAATCTAAAATTTAAGGGTTGTCAATTTTATAATGTTCCTAGTTATTTCTGAAAAAATCACTAAAATCCCCCCACTCTTTCTACCACCTCCCATACAAACTGCACATTTTCACTAAATCTAACTCACTAATTTTCTCAGTCCCCATTCAATTTTTGGAGTAAGCATTTTGTCTAAAACATTCTTATAGCTATTTTAGCATGATGGGGAAAAAATTATTTCAATGCTATCACCCTTCCAAACACTCCCCATCCAAAATTTCTTGGAATGACATCTAGAGTATCGTAAGATTGCGCTTTACGCGCAATCCTAGCCCTGTTATGTTTTTAATTTTATTTCAATTCTTAAATTTTTTTCGTTTATATAAAAAAGTTATACTACTCGTACATACATATAATCAATCTCGTGGAGAGGTCAGTTGCGCTTGGATACGCGATTAACACGTAGGACACACGCATTGAGTTGAGAAAATCCTTTGCATTCGTGGACCAATGAGTTGTGACCACTGCGTTCTAGATTATACCAGCATGGCTGTAGAAAAACTGGCTGTGGTTTAATTCGACAAGTATAGCACTTATTCTTTTTATGCGAAATTTTCTTAATTAAGGACCCTGCTAAATATTTCCTTTCGACGGCATTATTGGTAATTCGTGCGAAAGAAAAGCATCTAACCCAAGTTTCAAGTCCAGTCAGTCGGTGTTCAAAACAGCCGTTTTTGTAAAAAAATTTAGCAAATATTTTCCTCAGCAGTTTATGTTTTTTCGGGGTTCTGAATCAGAATTTCAAGTTTGCTGTCCAGTCGACTTCACAACGAAAAACTGCAAAAAACCTCCAAACTTTCGCCCTGTTTTTCAGTTTTTTCCCTATTGATCATGATATCTGAAAAACGCTGCATAGCTACCAATAGATGTCTCTGCCAAGTTAAAAAATTGTGCAGTGCAGTAGAATATTTTGTGTTGTGAAATTTTAAATATCTGATGTTATTTTTGAGCAATTTATTTCAAAATCTGTTCTAAGATTCAGCGGGAATGTTTTGCCATTATTAAAATTTTCAACATATTTGTTTTTATTTTTTTTCCATGATCCGTTACACCTCACAGTTTTAATATTTTAGCAACATTTTGTGTTTGTTTTGACATGAAAAAATATAAAGCGCGCCAAAAATTTGTTTATGAACAATATTCATGGATTACTGACTTTCTGAGAGTTCTTATTTGATAGGCTGAAAAGTGCGCAGAAAAATTTATTCTATTCCAAAAATTTGTTTTCACTGTCACTGCCGTGCATTTGAGTGCCAGTTGAGTTTGTTCTTTTTATTTCAATTTAGCATATCAAATAAAAAGTGCGCAAAAAATTTATTCTGTACGCAATTTGCAGTCATTTGCATATAAGTCGCGGGTGGGGATATCCACCCAAGTATCGGTAGGAGGCGTGGCTGCGACTAGCGGCGAGGGTTTGGGGGTATCGAAATATCCAGTGCCGCCAGCGACATTGAAATTGAGGCAGGTCGTGAGAATGGTGGGACTACTATTAGTACAACCAAATCAGCAACTGAGTCAGGCTGCCCCGGCGGTAAAACTACTAACCAAAAATTCAAACAAAAAACTTCGGAAAGCGTTTTGGACACTTCAGACATGATTTTGGATCAGGAAAGTGCCAAAATCCTAACCAAAGTAGAAGATGAGTGGTTGCAGCGATCACCCAAGTTGGGAGAGGATACCAGGGTGCGTAAGACGCCAGGATCCGAAACGACGCGTGAGAACCGAAGGCTGCTCTACAATACAAAGCCGTGCTTAGGGACGAAACGGAAATTGGAAAGAAGAAAGAAATCACTCCAGAGAAGATAAAGGATCAATCCTGGGCTAAGGAAACAAAATCAGAGCGACGCCTAAAGGAAAACATAACAGGACTACGTGCGATACTCTAGATGAAGGAGAAATTTATATATTTTAAGAAATTTTGTAGGGGACGTGGTAGAGGGGGTGACAACATTGAACTATTTTTTTCAGATCACGATAAGGTTGCTATCAAAATGTTTTATGCAAAATTTAAGATTCAAAAATTTAATAGGTACTGAGAAACTTAGTGTATTGAATTAAGTGAAATTGTGCAGTTTGTGTGGGAGGTGGTAGAAGGAGGGTGGAGTTATTAATAAATTTCTTAGAAATAACTATAAACATCATTTATTTGGCATAGCAGATCAGTAGCATTCATACTTTTCAGGTAAATCGACTTTTCGTAAAGTTGTTGAATTGTGTCAAATTGTATGGGAGGGGGTAGAAGGAGTGAAGCTAATCGCCTAATTTTTTTTTGGTGCTAAGAATATTTCTAAATAAATGTTTAGTGCATAATTTCAGCTGCATCAATTTTGCACGTACTGAGTAAATTTGCTTAGAGTATTTCATGAAAAAGTGCAGTTTGTATGGGAGGTGGTAGAAGGAAGAGGAAGACTTAAATAATTCTTATACAGCAGATTAGCAGATATTATAAAAGTAATATATTACAAATTACAGATCAATAGCATTTAAACTTTTTGAGAAAAGCCGTTTATTGTCGAATTGCGAAATTGTTTCATTTTGTATGGGAGGAGGTAGAAGGGGTGAAGCTAATGGTCTAATTTTTTTTGGTCTTACTAATAATTCTAAATAAATATTTAGTGCTAAATTTGAGCTCGATAAAATTAATACGCACTGTATAAATTGGCTTGGAGTATTTCATGAAAAAGTGCAGTTTGTATGGGAGGTGGTAGAAGGAGAAAGAGGACATGTATAATTTTTTTATGATAGACTAATATCATCATAAAGGTAATATATTCAAAATTCCAGACTAATGACTTTTATAGTTTTCGAGCAAATCCGTTTATTGTCAAATTGCGTAATAGTGTCATTTTGTATGGGAGGGGGTAGAAGGGGTGGAGCGATTTGGTCCGTTCACGAGCTTGTCCTTACTTTTTTGTCAAAAACGACGTGTACAAAATTTGAACTTTCTAGATCAAAGCGTTTTCAAGCTAGAGAGGACACGAACGGACGGACATCCGGTTTTGAGATTTTTGAGTGATTATATGAACTTCTGTATCATGGATTTTTTTCTCCGAGCCTTATTTCTTAGCGTTACAAACTTTGTGGAAAACTTATAATACTCTCAGATTTCATCTAGAGTATAAAAAGGGCTTGAAAGCAAAAATCAGGGTTTTTCAAACAAAGCCGAAGAACATGTGTATAAAAGTGTAGAAACGAAGAGGTACAAGAGGCAGAGATCGGAAGAGCAGAATCGATCGCGATCGCAGCCTAAAAGCCAAGCCACACAACTCCAGAGATCATGGCAACTACATAAAGGACACAGCTCATAGTAGCTCTTGTGAAGGATGAATCTGAAAAATTTTGCAGAAAGGCAATGAGCACTCTCGAAAACACGTGGGAGGGAGCAAAACTGGAGATAGTGGACAGTGCGGAGAGCTTATCTTCAATACCTAAGCCCAAAGTTTTTCTGCCTAGGAAGATGTGTACAGAGACTGCTCTGGAGCTGCTCCAGCCGCAGACCCCCGATAATCCGATGGTCGATTGACGCTTTGTACGCTTTTAAAAGCGAAGCCCCGAGGATGCGAACAAAAGACTCTTTAGGCTAATTAAGTGGAAAGAGACCTAAAGATGGAAATTCTGACTTCCGCTACGGAAAAGATTTCCATGGACACGGACCACAAAGGAGACATTAGATCCAGACTATACTCTTACACCGTCTGTAATGCGACTCTGCCTCCTCTGGATGTTCAGAGTGATTCAAATCAACCTTAATTACAGTAGATTTGTTCGGCTGAACTACCGCTCCCTCTGGAGGAGCAAGACTTTGTTGTGGTACTAATACTAGAGCCATGGGTCTTCGGAAACGGAGGGATCAAGTACCTGACGTCACAGAAGCTACCAGCTTCTCAAGAGGAAGGTAAGAAACATATGGACATTATGGCCAAAAGAAACTTAAATATCTCCCTAAGATCTAAAAAAAAAAATCCGTCTGCGCTCAGCGCACATTAACTATCAAGATAGAAAGTTAATTTTTGGGTGGATTGTAGATGGTTGCGAATTTCAGGCGGACACCCATTTGGGGGAGGGGGGGGGGGATATACGGATTAAGAGGGAGGCGCTGGTAGCGCTGCCGAAAACTAAGAATTCAAACATCTCAACCATAGTTCTAGCTAGGAAGCTGAAAATTAACATATTTATTGAGCGGTTTGTGACACAAACTTTAAAAATAATTCAATTTTTGTATCCATTAGGGTCCGAAAAGGGGAGGCCAAAAACAAATTTTCGGCAAAATTTTCTTAAATGATTATATCTTCGAAATTACTTATCATAAAAATTTCATATTTTGGGACCATTAAGGTGGCATTCAAATCCACTGGAATCAGCTTCGAGGGAAGTTAATTATTGTAAGAGGAGGGTCAGGAGGGTACACAGAAAACACTTAAAATTCAATATCTCGACTACCTCTTCTAGCAATGTAATTGAAACTTGGAACATATATTAAGCTATACTAACGAAATATGAGAAAAATATAACATTTGTACAGTAGTGTGGGAAAATGGGGACCATTTCAAAAATGGTGGATTTTCCAAAATTTCAAACCGTACAAATATCAAATTGAAATTTTATCAGATTGTAGAACTATATAGTCTGTAATTTTGGTGGTAGAAATTGTAACACGTAAGGATAGGGAGGTGGTAAGCAAAAATGTTGGAAATTTTAAGCGATTTTTTAGGGCTCTGGTGAAATAAACAATGTTTATATTATGTACATACAGGAAAAATAACAATGATTCCATAATTGTTATGCACCGATCCCCTCGGTCTAACGTGCAAAGAAAAAAAACAAAAACTGAAAATTTTTGATGGAATTTTAAGGTTCAAACTTGAAAATTCACACAATGCATTTAAAAAATCCTTAAAAGTATAAAATATTAACTGGTCAAATACCTTCAAAACTTCACAGGGGGATACTATGCAAACCTGTTACAAAAATTGAAGGATGCCTTTAAAGAAAAAGAAGAGGAAATTGGATTCGAGGTGTGCTGCTTTTGCACGACAACGCACCTGATCACAAGAGCCACGTTGCAATGGCAGCCCTACAAAAATGCGGGTACAGAATATTGAACATCCCCCCCCTCATAGTCCAGATCTGGGTCCCTTCCGATTACTATTTGTTCCCAAAACTGAAGAAAGAACTTCGGCGAAGAAAATTTACCAAAGATGAAGAGGTAAATTCTACTATTTTGAAGGCCTTGATAAAACGTTTTTTTTAAAGAAATTAATAAAATTTACGAGAGATATGGTAAATGTATTCTGCTTAAGGAATAATACTTTGAAAAGGAATAATAATATCTTGTTTAATTTTGCTGCCCCCCTCTTCCCTGTCATTCTCCGAAATTTTTGACCGCCCCTCGCAAGGCCCTTATCACTTTCTTAATACCTCTAAGAACGATGTTAATGTCACTAATATTCACAGGGAATAAGGCACAGAGAATTGCAGAGACAAATGCCGCGCGTCAATTCGCGTTTAGATCTCGCAGCGGAATTTACAACTATTTACATTTCCTTAACGCTCCTTAATATATGCATGATCTCAAATCACTCCCGTAAGATCGGGCCTGTCCCATACAAATACGAGTATGATGGCTTCATTCTTAACCATTTATGGTTCTGATTCCAACAAAATACAAAATATTGTGTTAAAAGAGCCATTATACATTCCACATAACATACAACTAACTAAGGGGTGTCCCATTAATACCACCTATGCATGATGTTTTTATTTTAATAAAAAGTGTAGATATGGAGGTTACATATACGTGAAATAGAATATCTGACAAACACTGCACGACCGATACAAAAAAAAGGGGCTAAATTCAAAATAATTCAAAATAAGCGGTCTTATGCGACGCACCATACATTCTCAAAAATTGCTAATTATTGCGATTTTTACGCGGACAAAGTGTCGGGGGATCGCTAGCTCAAAATAAAATAATAAAAATTATCATAAAACGAAACTTTCGCATTCCGTCTATAACACTATATGTGGCGCAAGCTGACAAAAGGGACTTTATCTTGCCAGAGTTCAAATATTGAGTTTTTGATATCATTGGATAAAGAACATAATTCTGAAGAACATGCTGCAAGAATCCCTCCAAAATTTAAAAAATTGACGGAGGTATGGTGGTTTGAATTTTGAAGTACAAAAAGATATTTCGTCCGTTAAAGTATTTCAATGAATTTTTATGATATCTAGCGGTTAAAATCTTGTATCAAATAGAACCACTTTGTAGTTGATCTTAAGATATGTACCTATAGATAGTGTTTGTTGTAAAAATCCCAAGTCATGAAATTTTGACCTAACTCATGTTTTGGTCTGTACTGAAAATTTTACATTGGCAAGATAAGGTGCCTTTTGTCAGCTTGTGTCACTTAATCTGCAAATCTTTTACCTGTGAGGTTCAAATGCAGCTGTGCACTATTATGACATGTTTACAAAATTACCAATAGGCATCCATGAGGCATAACACTAGTATTTCACACTTTTTTAATTCACATACTTGAGTTAGTCGTTTGGCGTAATTCAGATCTTTACTCAAAATTAATATAAACTGCTCTGCTCTGAGTTTTACAAAAAAATATTTTTCACCAGTTAAGTTCCTTCTGTTAAAATCCTTGTTTATCAATTTAAATATCAATGTGTCAATGCATAATATTTATATTACTCAAAATATGTAGAAAGAAACAACTTTTTTTTTGTGAAAATAATTTTTAGGCGCGATGAAGTTAAATTTAATGGGAAATAAATTATATGTTCTGCACTATTGTAATAATTAAACCTTCACCAAAAATTGATATTTTTACATTTCCCACGTCTGGTTTGCGTGTGGTAATATGAAGAGATCTGCGTGTTGCCATGAATTGTCGTGTAATTAGATGACTACGAAGAAAATTCGTTTTTTCTTTTCTTAAGTTAAAGTCAAATTCAATGCTTGCTTATCATTCGAATAAATCTCGTGAATTTTTTATTTACAATGAAGTCTTATCTATAATCTATATAATCTAAACAACAATTTATCAATCGTTAATTGTAAGTTTTCCAAATTTCAGAAATGTTATATCATCACGAAATTAATTACGCAATGACAAATGTAAAGCTAGGGTGTAGCCTAGTGGGTAGCGTATTGGTCTTGTAATGCGAAGGTCATGAGTTCAAATCCCGGTCGGCGCAATATATGTATAATTCCAGCACATTGCCTGCTTGGATATAACTTGGTCACCTCAAATTAAGAAAATGAAAAAAATCGTAGAAAGAGGGTTGTGCGAAGGGCTAACAACCCTTTCACAATAAGTAATGAAAAATGTTAAGGAACCTGAATGTCAGGAGGCCAAAGCCTGATTTGGGCTGTAGCGCCATTGTAGAAGTAGAAGAAATGTAAAGATAGGGTTTTTCGAAAAAAAAAAATTGTTTTAATAATTCAAATCAATTTTAACAGACACAACGAAATCTAATGTTTTATATTAATGTTCCCTTTCCACTAAATTTGTTCACCGATTGGCTTAATCATCAATTCATGTATCTAGTTTTAAAAAAATTTATTAAGTATTTATTTGTTATTTTATCAGATTGTTTAGTTATACCTGAACATTGGGCGGTGTTCCAATCACGTAATGAATAGCATCGGCAATGTCTTCAGACTGCAACATGGGCATTTTCAATGCCCAATGAGCATCGGAGATTATTTCAGTGTCAACAAGGCCCGGACTAATACTCTACAATTGGTTTTGGAATTAGGCTACAGTAATTTCGATCAATGTTAAAGCTTACAGTTATTTTGACTTTGGTTCCATCGTTTGCGAACTCTTGTCTGTAGGTTTCGACCATAGCTGTCACCGCATATTTTGATGGACCGTACATGTTTGAAGATCCGATTGCCGACTGGCCTATAAAGTTCATCACCTTATGACCTAGAATACTGTTGACGATAATCACGTGGCCGTCAAAGTTTCGTTTCTTCATCGATTTGTAAGCTTCACGCACGCAATAAACAGCTCCCATCACATTGACATCGATTACTTCTTTTATTGCCGTTGCATTATCGGGACTGATAAGAGCGAGTCCCTGCCTAGCGATTCCGGCATTGTTCACCAGAATATCACTTCCTCCTAGATTCTGTGCAATCCAATCGAAGGCATCTTTCACATCTGCTTCCTTCGATACGTCGCACCGAATTGAATGTAATCGGGATTGAAGATTTGTCGGTAATCCATTTCGAATTTCGCGTATGCGCTCTTCGCGTCGTGCTAAGCCAACTACAATAAGTCCGGATTTTACTAGATCCTTAACAACAGCCGCTCCGATTCCTGAACTAGCACCGGTAACCACAGCCACTTTATTTTGCCACCTCTCCATTATTCCTTCAGTGTCTCGCAATAACTGAAATTGAAATACGTTCAGTAGTACTATTTATACTATCTGGCGTTACTTTCCAATAGGAAATTCAGACATGAGTGAAGATAGCAATGCACGGTCACATCAACGAACGTTTCCCAAATAGTAATTCATCACCAAAATCCTGAAAGTAATGCAGAAAGTAGTTAAATTGCGACTATACATTTGCAGGTACGATCTACAAATCGATTTAACATAACACTTCCTCAACTTAATTTTTATGTTCAACCAGGTTGTATATCCTGGAAAACCTCTGATGACCTGGGTAAGAAGATGAAGCCATTAGTTCTTACATCAATGCTAATGTAAATGTAATAAGTAATGCAGAAAATTGTCAGCACACACTTGCTCCTATGTTAAAGTTAAAGTCACCGAAGTTTTCCATTACTAGCCGGCATAAGAGTCAAGAAATGATTACTGAAACGATGTGGTAATGATAGCAATTGCTATTGGGTTTTATTGTGTTTTAAAATGTATGTATATGACAGAAGTCTATGTTACGATACGAAATAGCTTATTCATCAAATTGAGTAACTAGATAAATTACAGGCCCACAGCTAGTAGTAAAGCCAGTCATGTTCCAGCTGGTTTATACTGTCCCAGTGCGGAAAATTCCGTTTATAACCTAGATGAAATTTGATTATTTCTAGACTAGCAAACGCACGCGACTTCATCCGCGTAAAAATCGCAATAATAAGCAATTTTTGAAAATATAGTAAGTAATACATTATGTGGGATATATAATCTGCTTACTTTAATGGCTCTTTGAATACAATGCTTTCTATTTTGTTGGAATCAGAACCATAAATTATTAAGAATGAAACCATGATACTCGCATTTGAATGGGACAGGCTCGTGATCAAATCAATCCCGTGATTCGAGATCATATACGTCTTGAAGAGCATTAAGGATATGTGAATAATTATATCTTGTGTTAATTAAAAAAAAGCCCAAATAAAATAACATTAAGCTTGAAAACGTAACAGGATTACGATTGTGCGTAGAGCCCAATTATACGATACTAAGGGTGAAATCAAAATTGTTATGAAATTTTGTATGGGAAGTGGTAGAAGAGGTGACAGCACTGAACTAATTTGGTTCACATCATGCCAGAGCTATAAAACTGTTTTGTACCAAATTTAAGGTTCAAAAATTGAATAGGTACTGAGAAATTTAGTGCATTGAATTTAATGAAATTGTGCAATTCGTATGGGAGGCAGTAGAAGGAGTGGCAGGTTTTTGGTGATTTTTCAAAAAACACCTATAATCATCATGCAATTGATATATTTTAAATTTCAGATCTGTATCATTCATGCTTTTCAAGAAAATCGAATTTTTGTAAGGTCGTGGAATTGTGTCACATTGTATGGGAGGGAGTAGAAGGAGTAAAGCTACTCGGTTAATTTTTTCCCCGATATCAATAATAATGCTAATTAAGGATTGAGTACAAAATTTTAGCTCGATGAAAGTTATATGTACTGAGACGCACAAATTAGAATCATTATGAATTTCAAAATTTAATTAAGACAACTGGAGGATTCGGAACAAGCACTCGATTAAAGTTGTAAAGAAGTTTTGAAGGTATTTGAACAGTTAATATCTTACACTTTTAAGAATTTTCTTTAAATGCATTTCGCAAATTTTCAAGTTTCTTCTCTAAAATTTCATTCAAAAATTTTCAGTTTTTCTGATTTTTCATCACATAAAACAGTTTCTGCACGTTAGACTGGGGGGTCGGTGCATAACAATTGTGGAATTTTTATTATTTTTTCTGTATGTATATCAAATAGATGTATCCACATGGAGAGTTTAAACTTTGGATCTATCACCAGAGCCCTAAAAAATCACTCAAAATTTCCGATATTTTTGCTTACCACCTTCCTCCCCTTACAACCCGCTACGTGATATTTTTACTATGTAGTTCTAAAATCTGATAATTTCAATTTCTGCACTCAGTTTTGAGATATAACTGTTTGAAAATTTCAAAAGCGCACCATTTTTGAAATGTTCCCCATTTTCCCCACTACTATTATGCCCAAATGTTATATTTTTCTCATAATTCCCTAGCATAGCTTAATATATGTTCCAAGTTCCAATTACATAGCCTAAGAGATAGCCGTGATATTTATTTTGAAGTGTTTTCTTTGCATCCTCTGACCCTCCCCTTTACAATAATTAGCTTCCTTCTAAGTTGATTCTAGTGGATCTGTATGTGACCTTCTTCTTCAATGGCACTACAGCCTTGGCCTCCTGACCTTCAGGTTCCTTAACATTTTCATTATTTATTGCGGAAGGGTTGTTAGCCCTTCGCACAACCCTCTATCTATGAATTTTTCATTGTCGTAGATTGAGGTACCAAGGTATACCCAAGCAAGTAGTGTGCTGGAATTATGAGTCGACCGGGATTTGAACTCACAACCTTCGCATTATAAACCAACACGCTACCCACTAGGCTACACCCTAGCTATGTGACCTTAATGGTCCCAAATTATGATTTTCTTATGGTAAGTAATTTCGAATTCTTAGTTTTTGGTCTTAGTGTTTTTCCCACCTTCCCCTTAAACCGTACACCCCCAAAATGGGTGTTCTCTGAAATCCTTAACTATCCACATAATAATTAACTTTCTAACTTGATGGGTTTGGAAGTAAATGTGCGCTAAGCATACACGTACGGCGTACAGACAGACGGATTTATTTTGCATTTTTAGGCTATTTTAGTCGAAAAAACGAGGGTAGCGGATTTCTTCTTTTCCGGGTCGATCATAATACTGTATTACTAAAATAATGAAGTAAAATACTATATAAATGACAAATAAAATAAAAATTGAACATTGAGCGATCCCCTCAACTCTTCTACCCTATCCTACTCAAATGTATAGTTTCATGAATATAAACGTGATACAAGCAATCAATTAAACAATTTATTAATATCTACCCACCGTTTTCACTGTCACCCCATACCAATCTAAACTTGCAGAAATAAACGAATGAAATATTGATACTTTCTTCTGGAACATTTGATCTAGTCGCACTTTTTAAGAGATTAAAAAATTACGAAATATAAACAAAATTAGAAGAAAAAACTTATTTTTGGTTTGTGTCGCATTTTTTATAGTTCTACATACATTCTAAGATATTACTTACTATTTTTGATACACATTGTATTTTATTTAGAGTATCGCATGATTGGGGTTTGCGCACTGATGTAGTTTTTTATATTTATTTCTTTATTACTTATTCCACTTCTTCTTCAATAGCACTACAACCCAAATTGGGCTTTGGCCTCATGATCTTCATGTTCATTAATATTTAATTGTTATTGTGGAAGTGTTGTTAGCCCTTTGCACAATCCTCTATCTTCTAAGTTTTCATTGTTGCAGACGGAGTTGGCCCAGATATACCCACGCAAGCAGTGTGCTGCAATTGTACGCTGACCGGGATTTGAAATCACAATTTTTGCATTGTAGACCAACACGCTATCCACTAGGCTACACCTAGGCTATTCCACTTGCATTTCATTGTGGAAGATAATTTTTTCAGTAGGGTTACCCAAGTACAACTGTAACATTCTGCTGGCTCGCGGAGAGACGATTTTGTGTCGGGTCTTGCGAAAAGAGTGTGGGACATACATTTTTTTTTAATATTCTTACAATCTAATTTTTTAGCACAAATGCAAAACCATGTACTGTACTAACTTTATGTAGATTTTATTTTTGGGGTGGGGGGTCCAACAATTCTTAAATCACCATGAACATGTGTCTACTGTTCCACCGCATTGGTGAAAACCTCCAAAAAGTATAATTTGGCCAAAGTTTAGCGAAAGAGCAATTATCTTCACTTTATTATTGAACAGTTAATACACGCTCAATTTTCTAAGGACAGAAATACGTAGATGGACGGTTAAGAGCAAAGAGATACAGCCAGAACCATAGAACCTGAAGGTCAAGAAGCCAAGGCCCGACTTGTTTAGCTCTGTATCAAGCGAAAGTTCTGTTCTATAAAAATAGTTTCATATTTTTAAATAAAGTGACATGTTATGAGTCTGTGACCTACCTTTAACCATACGCCATATGCTAGTACATAGTTACATATTACATAGGTCATTTATTTTACTATGCTTTACAATGTGCACACTTTTACAGCTATCCAACGAAATTGCACAAAATACTACCTTAGATTTTATTAAAAGTTATTACCTTTATTTGCTTAGGATCCTTCTCAAGTTACGTACACAGCTAAGAATTTTTTATTATCTAACCAAAAAGGTATGGATATACGATTTCAAGTGAAATAAATTGTTAACAAACATTTCACGCTACATTACATTCCTGGTTCTTACATAGTGCTTGTTACTCCGCATTTGTACCAAATGATTTAAGGAAAAATTCAACTCATCGATCACTTTTATTATACTCTGGATGAACTCTGAGAATATATTGTATTTGACTCGCAAATGCTCGCATAGATTCGCCAAGAGTACAGAAATATTAGTTGACGCTTAGAAACCTCGATTTCGAGTGACCACCTGACTAAAACATATTTCTCGAACGCTTTGAGCTATCGTACTGAAATTTGTTTTATTCCATTTTTAGCAAAAAATAACTTTATATTTTGAATTGACTACATTCTTCCACTCTTTCTATCTCTTCCCATACAAATTTCACGAAATTTGAAATATTTAAGCTTGAAAATTAGGTCAAATTATTGATATCAATATCATTGACGCCAAAAGTATTGATCCGGTCTCTACTTCCTCCTATATAAATGTACAATTTTCAAAAATACATTTAGTCAATTTTGATTGCAATTAGCAAAGCTAAAAGAATAACTTTTTTTCATAATAAATTTTATTTTAATTGCAACCAAAAAAAACTGTCAACTTCACCTTCCGTCTACCCCCTTCTATTCAAATTTCAAGGGATTTCAATTAAATCATTTTTCTGCAAAACCAAAAGCTGTCGACTTGAAATTTCGTCCAATGAATAGTAATGTAAAAATCTTTAATGTTACAGAACTTTCTTTCGATCTGTAGACTCTTTCCAGCCCGTCCCATACAAATACATAATTTTGGTAATTGCTATATATCGACTTCCATTAAAACTAGAAAAAGTACAAGCTTAAAATTATCGTCAGAATTTATCCCTTAACAATTGCTATAAATGTTAAAAAAATATCAACTTAGCGTTACTTCTTGTACCCCCTCCCATAGAAATATCTATAATGAGAAATTCAAGAAAAGCATTTCTTCTTTGAACATATCAGAGCTATCGACCTTGAAATTGGAACAAAGTATTGTGATAAAGATGCCAATAAGGATATTGATATGAAATTTTAAAAAGATTGAAAACCTCCCTTTTCCTCCGCCACCTCCCATACCAATCTTCTAGTTTCAGAAAAACAATGTAAAATTTCCTTGAAAACTATGAAAGCTACAATAATTACATTCAGTGCACAACATTTTGCTTACTGTATTCGGAGTAAGAATTTGAGATGACAATATATCTTCCGGTACATTAAACTCTTTCACATTTCATCTAGAGTATCTCATGATTGGGCTTTACGCTTAGTTTTTATAAGACCCTTTCAGACTTTTATGCTGTATACAGGACTTTTCTTAAGCTCACTTTCATGAGCATAATGATATTATATAGAACATTATTGCATGCACCGTAGTGTATTTCTTGGGATCACTACTGCATAAGCAGAATTTTCGTTGAAACTTATGAAATTTGGTTACTTTTGTATGATCATGAAAAAAAAGTTCATTACAAAAAATTTTATACAGATACAATTTAAATTGAGAGTGTTCCACCGTACTGGTGTAAATAATTACTCCACTGGTTTTATAATTTGAATTTATCCCGATCAATTAAAACTTATACCTCATTTAAGTTAATTTGTCCTGAATACTAAACAATCTGCTGCGAGCAACCCAGAGCTTAATATTTTTAATTTCGTGCAAATTCAATTAGTGGTTCAGCACCACTTATTTTAGACTGAATGCTGAAGAATAGCTTCAAACAAACTATTTTAGATTTTTCGCCGACGTTCATAGCAGCAGCTGAATAGCTGTAAACTATCACATTCCTGTTAAGACCCTTTGTAGAGGCATAGGACAGAAACAATTCTCTTCCACAAGACACGATCCTGAGCATCGGCTTTTAGCTGTTGCCAGGACTTGTTTATTTCTCTGGTCTCTTCCTCAACTGCTCGCTTGCATGTGATACATGGTCGAACAACCCGCTATCTTCCTTGAGAATTATAATCCAGAGCCTGTTTGGCGATATTACACTTTGGTTTCCTCAAAGTATGACCAATCCTCTGCCACTTCCGCCATCTCAATATCAATTTTGGTCTGTCCAGTTGTACTCCAAAGTTCGTCGTTGGAGATAGCTTCTGGCTAGAATATTCCTAAAATACGTCATATAACAACACGGATTTGACGCATGCGTCAAATACTTGCAGCTTCGTTCGAAATGAATCTCTCTAAGCCTCTAAAAATGAGAAAGGATACCGAAGGCCTGACGAGCTTTATTTAGCTGAGTCTCAACATCCTTTTCGGCTCCGCCGTCCATGCTGACAATGCTTCCGAGATAGCAAAATTCTTGCACCTCTTCCACATCCTGTCCGTTAAGAACAATCGGTGTGCTTGCGTTCGAGCCCATGTGCATGTACTTGGTTTTACGCACATTTATTTTCAGTCCCGCCTGTTTGCATTTAGAATACAACGAGCGAACATTTGACTCTAAGTCCGAACAGTTATGTGCAAGCAAACACACGTCATCAGCATAATCAAGGTGACGTAAGATGTTAAATAGTCTCCGTTGAAGACCGTTATCTTTCCCACCTTCCAGTGCACCTTTCAAGATGTCATTTATTACCACTAGAAACAGGGCTGGTGATAATGTGCAGCCCTGCCTGACACCCATTCACACAGGAAAGCTCTCAGACATCTCTCCTTTATGCAAGACGCGACACCTTGCATCTTCGTAGGATTCCTTAATCATAGCTATGACCTTATCCGGAATACCTCTCCTACGCAATGTGTTCCATATATAATCTAGAATAGCTGTAGAAAAGCAAAATTCTTTTGGAATGATCCGAGTAAAAACAGCACTGCTCATCTGTTACAGCTAGTCGCTATAACATCCTTACTATTGTCAGTCTGACCACAGCTCATTGCCTACTTAAGGTACATGTATTCAGGCTGCGGACCGCAAGTGGCATCCATTGCAGAGGTTGCGAGGAAGATGAAAAATCTATCAAATACTATCTTTGTTACTGTCCGCAAATCTCCAACAGTCGTCACCTTTCTTTGGATTTTTCTCAGAACTGGACGACCTCGGAGACGATAATCATTCGAGCCTGCTTCGGTTCGCAAATTTTACCAAGTAGCTAGCACAAGAGAAGTAACATCTATATCATATTTTATATAGAGGAGAACAATGGACCCGACTAGACGGTCCTAGCGGAATGTGGTTCTCCTTCCGAGAACACCCACCTATAACCTAACCCTATAGCGAAGTATTGCCGAAAAATCATCTTCCAAAGTCCTTGAAACTTCCATTTCATCTAGAGTGTCAAGTGATAGAGGCTTGCCCGCAATCTCAATTCTGTTAAGTTTCCTAATGGTTGCAACTATTATTTATACTTATGATGCAAAACAATCCTTCAAATACATATAATTTGTCTTTTAACACTTTGAGACAAGCTTTTAAGCTTCTGTCGCGGACGATTCAATAATTGTTTTAATAAAACATGAGTTTATAAAAAATTCTTAAAGTTAAATTTTGTCATGCGAGAAAATGTCATATATTTGCCACAAAAATTGTGCTTTATGAAAAATTTTGAAAAATATTGAAAATTTTGCTTACAAAAATGTATCACTAAAATGCTGTGCTATTCTCAATGCAGACTGGCAGATGTCGAAGAACGTATCAACCTTGCTCGATTTTTTTGTTGACTGTCAACACTTAATATTAATAATTAGTAAATAATTAATATTTAGATATGAATGTATTTCTATCGAAACTTTACGAAATTCGGCTACATTCAGCACTTTGAAATTTAAAATTGTATTCTCTACGCCACACGCGTATACCGGTTTTCTCATCTGTAAAACACTTTTCTTCTGGAAATTGAAGTGTTTTGCCAAAAAAATATAAAAAGAAATAATTGGTTTTATTTCAGTGGACTAAATTTTACATTACAACGGACTAAAAACCGATAAGATACTTACAAGAAAACAGATGTTCCTGTGTTTTTTGTCCTTCAAGGAAATTTAATACTTTTGGAATTTTTGTTAATACTGCAGGCCTTCGTCAAATTGGTTGATGTTTGCTACTGAACTAGGTAGCTTAGAGAAGGTTAAAGCTTTCAGATTTTACCATTCGATTTACGGATATACTTTGAGAAATTAAAATATTTTGTTTCTTCCAACTTTCTTTCAAAATTTAATTTTTGAATTCGCTATTTTAGACTTGTAGCAACATACTACATATGTTGTATAAAACACCTATTTGTTTTAGAATACTTCTTTTATTGAACAAAAAAAACTTAAAAATAACAACATAAGAAATGATTAATTTTCTTAAGGTACAAAAGGAAATAATAATAACGATTACACTAGGGTTACACCTACTTATTACTAAGTATTTATTACTAGAACAACAGTTTTTTCAGCTTGAGTTAATGTGATTTCCAAAGAAATTTTTTATTGTGTTATTTGTTGAATTCTTCTATTTTAATAAATTGGTGTAAATTGATTTTAAAATGCAAAACTATCCAGCTGTAGTACATCACATGCATTCGCCCAATGGTTTAATAGTTAACTCGTGTATCTAAAAAGAAATTCATTAAATTCATAATAAAGAGTTCACTCAATAATATAAGCCAAGGCAGAAGAATTCAAGAATGGGAAATTTCGCTTTATTATTCTAATAATAATATTGTGAACAACTTGGAAAAAAGTGTTAATTTGCTGAAATTTGGTTTTTTAAAGCCTAACAATGCAAAAAAAATTGATCCTTCTCTACGTCGTACGTGTTTAAAGGTCGGCCAAAAAATGGACATTTTATATAAACGACTTCTAATAGCAAAAAAAGTTGTACTTTGGCATCCTTAATTTGGGAAAACATGACCTACAAAGTTAGAAAAAAAAGGTAAAAAATGTGAAGTTTCAAACATTTTTATTGAAATTCAAGTATTATTAATTTTTGTTCTAATACTTTTCTTGTGCTTCTTTTTAACACCCTTTCCATGTATCTTTAAAAAAAATATTATAAATTCCTTGAAATTTACCAAAATTAGGCTTTTTTAGCTTTCTTCTACATATTGCAGTCTTTCGTCTTTTATAGTCCAGTTGTACAGTTTTCGCAATAAATTTGCACTGTGCAGCTCTTCGCTTGTTATGAAATTATAAATTACTAGCAAACGCCCGCGACTTGGTCCGCGTAAAAATCGCATTAATAAGCAGAATGTAGTTAGTAATACATTATATGGGATACATAATCCGCTTACTTTAATGGCTCTTTGAACACAATGGTTTGTATTTTGTTGGAGTCAGGACCATAAATTATTAAGAATGAGACCATGATACTCGCATTTATATGGGACAGGCTCATGATCAAATCAAACCCGTGATTCGAGATAATATGTATACGTGTTGAAAAGCGTTAAGGACATGTGAATAGTTGTAGCTTGTGTTAATTAAAAAAAGCCCAAAGAAAATGACATTAAGCTTAAATACATAACAGGACTTCGATTGTGCGTAAAGCCCAATTATATGATACTACTGATGAAATCGAAATTTTTGTAATCTTAAAAATTTTTGTGTGGGGAGTGATAGAAGGGATGACAGTACTAAATTAATTTTTTTCACACCATGCTAGAGTAGCTATAAAAATATTTTGCACCAAATTTAAGCTTGAAAAACTGAATAGGTAACTTGAGAAACTTAGTGCATTGGATTTAGTGCCACATTGTATGGGAGGGGGTAGAAGTAGTAAAGCTAATCGGTTAATTTTTCCCGATAAAAATAATTATGCTACTTAAAGATTTAGTACAAAATTTTAGCTCGATTAAAGCTATACGTACTAAGAAAATTGGCTTAGAATATTTCATGAAAAAGTGCAGTTTGTATAGGAGGTGGTGCAAGGAGTGGAGGGTTTTTAGTTACTTTTTGAGAAGCAACTACAATTATCATTGAATTGATATATTTTACTTTTCAGAACAGTAACATTCACACTTTTCAAGAAAATGGAATTTTCGCAAAGTCATGGATTTGTGTCAGATTGTATGGGATGGGGTAGAAGGAGTAAACGTAATTGGTTAGTTTTTTCCTGACATTAATAACAATGCTAATTAAGGATTTAATACAAAATCTTAGCTCGATCAAAGTTATACGTACTGAGAAAACTGGAGTATAGTATTTCATGAAAAAGTTTAGTTTGTATGGGAGGTGGTGGAAGGAGTTGGGGGATTCAAATTATTTATATACTTGAAGATTGCATTTATAATAGAGATAATATATTTTAAATTTCAAATTAATAGCTTTAATAGTTTCCATGAAAATTTGATTATTATAAGTTTTTGAAAATGAGTCACTTTGTATGGGAGGGGGTAGAAGGCGTGAGGGGAGAAAAATAACACCTAAAGTAGATTACTCCCAGAGGCAGACCTAATAATCTGTGAAAGTTTTATTGCAATCGGTGCAGCCGTTTTTGCGTGAAAGCCGGAAAGACACACAGACAGACAGACAGACAGAGAAATTTTTTAAAAACGTTTGATTTTGCTTAGATATTGCTAAAATGAAGCAAAAAACTTATTTATAGCCATTTAGAAACAAATCACAGACAGACACTACAATTATATTTATATAGATTACATTAAGAACTCAGAACTCAAAACGTGGCTCTTTAGTTCCACCCTGCTCTTTCCATCAAACCAGCCATGAAGGACATCTATTTACAGTATATACATATTAACAATATATTTACATTAACAATAACTATATGACTTTAAAGGAGGGGGGCGCGGAGAGTAGGGTGCGATAGAAGGGGTGAGTACATGTCAATAATTCTTTAATTGATTACTCTAAACGCGCTCAAAACTCGCTGTATTGAATGTTAGTTTCATAGGCGGATTAAATTTCATGAAATTCTCCGTGTATTTTACATTCTTAAAACCATACATTTGTATGGGAGAGGATAGAGGAAGCAAAAGTTTATGAAGCACTTTTATTACTTTTTTTTGAAAGGAGTTCGTACAAAATCTCAATTTCGTAGCCTTCAATTTGTTGTTTATTAGGTGATTTAATGAAATTGGTCGAAATCGTACTTTTGCAAAGGAGGGGGTGGAAGAGCAGCGGGATTACAAAACTTTTGATGCATTTTTATTTGAAATAATTTTAAAAGTGTTTGTATAAAATTTCAAGTTGATAGCTTTTATTGGTTTGGTGATAACTGATTTCTTAAAAATTGTCGAAAAAATACTTTTGAGAGAGGGTAGAAATTTTAAAGGTATTCGACTAGTAATATGTTAAACTTTTAAACATTTTTATACTCTAGATGAAATCTGAGACTATATTGTGTTTGCCTTTACGTTTGTAACGCTAAGAAATAATGTTCGCAGGGAGTAGCTAAGGGAAATGATTGCTGTAGCTTAAAAACCTCGATTATGAGTGACCGCTTGTTCGTCTGTCTGTCCGTTTGTCTACAACTTAACTTTCGAACGTTTTGAACTATCATGCTGATTTTTTTATGTCACTTTTAACAAAAAAGTAACTTTAAGTTCGTGGATGGGCTACATTCCTCCTCCCCTTTTTCCCTGTCCTATACAAGTTTCATGAAATTTCGAGATTTTAAGATATTGAGTTTTCTCCAAAGATGTTCAAGCTATCGACTTGAAAATTAGGCAAAGATATATTGATATAAATACCATTAATGTCCTACAATACTAATCTGATTCCCTCACTCTTTCCACCCTTTCCCATACAAACGCACAATTTTGAAAAATGCATTTCTTCGATTTTCGTGGAACTAGCAAAGGTAAATAAACAAATTTTTGCCAGAACTATTTTTATTATAATTTTTTTACAATTTTTTTTACAATTAATTTAAAAAAAATTATCAACTTTGCATCACTTATTCTACCCCCTTCCATACAAATTCCTTCGAACATAAGAGAGCTATCGATTTTGAAATTAAAACAAAGCATGGTGATGAGGATGTTGATAAGCAGTTTCAAAATCCTATAAAACCTTTCACTTTCTCTACTAGCTCCCACACAAATGCCCAATTTCAGGAAAACTATGTCAAATTTCTTTGAGAATTATTAAAACTTCAAATTTTAAATTGAGCACGAAAAATATTGCATGCCGCTTTCGGTATCATATATAAATAGACTGCCAACAAGTTGGGCGAAACTTTATTATTCTTGGGACAAGTTGCGGATGAGTGGAAAGTCAATATGCAGGTTAGAGTGGTTAGGGAAGGCTAAGTGAAAGGGAGTTCTTGGGCAGGGCTGTTGTCAATTTAACAATATTTTATTCGTTTCTGTAAGTTTGGGTTTTTATGAGGGGAGGAGCAGGGGTAATAGTAAGGGTGGGTGGATGTTAATAGCTTTTTAATTAATTGCTTGAATCACGTCCAATATTCTCTAAATAGAATGTGTTTCATAGACAAAGTTGCATAGAATTTTCATAAAATTCGGTGTATTTTACATTTACGAAACCAAACATTTGTATGGGAGGGAGTAGAGGAAGTAGAGGAATCGTAAAATTTGTGACGCAATTTTATTTCCTTTCTCTTGTAGTGTGCTCGTACAAAATTTCAAGTTCGTAGCTTTTAATTTGTTGGTTAATAGTTGATTCAATAAAATAGGTCGAAATGATACTTTTGTATGGGAGGGGGTAGAAGGGTAAACGCGATTGCAAAACTTTTAAAGTAATATCATTTCAATTATTTTTATAATTTTATGTGCAAAATTTGAAATTGGTAGCTTTTAAGAATTAGCTGATAACTGATTTCCTAAAAATGGTCGAAAAAATAATTTTGTATGGGAGGGGGTAGAAGAGGTAGGGGAATCGCAAAATTTATGACGCAGTTTTCTTTTTTTTCCTTTTTAAGGTGCTCGTACAAAATTTCAAGTTCGTAGATTTTAATTTGTTGGTTAGCAGTTGTTTTATTGAAATTGGCCGAAATCGTACTTTTGTATGGGAAGGGGTAGAACGGCAAGTGTGATCTAAAAAATTTTGACGCAGTTCTATTTCAATTATTTTTAAATGATTTTGTGCAAAATTTCAAATTGACAGCTTTTACCAATTAGGTGATAATTAATTTCTTAAAAATGGTCGAAAAAATCATTTTGTATGGGAGGGAGTAGAAGCTTTCAAGGTATTCAACCAGTTAATATTTCATTCTTTTAAAGATTTTTTTTAAATGCATTTCGCAAGTTTTCAAGTTTCTACCTTCAAATTTCATTAAAAAATTTTCAGTTTATGTGGTTTTTTCATTGCACATGAAACACCTTGTGCACGGTAGACCAGGGGGGTCGGTGCATGACAATTGTGGAATTTTTATTATTTTTTCTGTATGTACAACAAATAGATGTATCCACATGGAAAATGTAAATTTTTTATCTTTCACCAGAGCCCTTAAAAAATTACTCAAAATTTTCGACATTTTTGGTTACCACCTCCCTCCCCTTACACCTCCCGACGTAAAATTTTTACCAAATTTAAAAACTACTTAGTTCTACAATTTGAAAAAATTTTAATTTGATGTCTATACTCAATTTTGAATTATAACGGTTTGAAATTTTGGAAAGTGCATCATTTTTAAAATGCTCCCCATTGCCCCCCACTACAATTTTTTTTAAATGTTATATTTTTTTCGTATTTCTTTAGTATAGTTTAATATAGGTTCTAAGATTCAATTACATAGCTTAATAAATAGCCGAGATATTAATTTTTAAGTGTTTTTCTTTGCACCCCCCCTGACCCTCCCCCTAACAATAATTAGCTTTTATCTAAACTGATTCTAGTGGACCTATATGCCAGCTTAATGGTCTCAAAATATCAATTTTTTATGGTAAGTATTTTCGAAGATATAATCATGTGAAAAAAAAATTCGGCCGAGAATTGGTTCTTAGCCCCCCCTTTTCGCACCCCAATGGATAAAAAAATTAAATTATTTTTAAAAGTTGTCCCACGAATCCTTCTATATGTATGTTGAATTTTAGCTTCCTAGCTGTTACCATGGTTGAGATATTTGAATTCGTATTTTTCAGTTTAAGCGCTCCCCCCGCCTCCCCCTGAACCCGTACACCCTCCAAACTGAGTATCCGCCTGAGATCCGAAACTATCTACAATCCTCCCAAAAATGAACTTTCTATCTTGAAGGGTTTGGGAGTTAATGTGCGCTGAGCGTACACACCGGCGTACAGCGGACGGCTTACGGTGTACGGCGTACAGACAGACAGATTTTTTGTTTTTGCATTTTTAGGCTAATTTAGTCATGAAACGCGAAAAAACAAAATTTCAGGATAGCAAATTTTTTTTTTCCCAGGTCGATCACAATACTTTATTATTAAAATAATAAAGTAAAATTACAAACCTTCTCCTCTCTCTACCACCTCGCACACAGAAGTCACAATAGATTATTCGAAAATATTTTAGATGACATATTTTCCGTTAAACTCTTTCCCATTTCATCTAGAGTATTATATGTTTGGGCTTTACGCCCAATCATAATTCTGTTATGGTTTTTAAATGAATTTCACAAATATTCAAGTTTTTAGCTTGAAATTTTAATCAAAAATTTTGAAGTTTTGTTTTATTTTTGTTTTTACTACAGATAAAACACCTAGTACAAGATAGAGCCTCCCTGTGGTGAATAACATTTCAAATTGTTATTTTTTCTCTGTTTATATTAAGTGGATGTATGTACCTACAAAATTTTAACTTTGTATCTTCTACTAGAGCTCTAAAAAAATCACTAGAACTTTCGATATTTTTTATAAATTTTTGAAAGCAAAGCTTCCCTTACGTTTTGCCCTTCATTCAGTTTAAAAAAGCTAAACTGAAATCAGCACGAACATGAAAATTTATTAAAAAATTTCTCTATAAGAAAGCGCGCATTATTTTCGTTTACCACTGTTTACAGCATTTACGTGCTCAGAACAGCTTTTTTTCTCACGCTTTTTGTGACCAACGAAAGTTGAAAGCCACAGGGAAAAAGATGCGATTTTAAAAATATAATGCAAGACCGCCGGCCAATACGAACAAAATTTTCTGGCGCGACGACCGCAAGTTCGATATCAATAGGAAGAGGAGATGCGTCGCATTAAAATGGTCCCACCATTCCTCTCATTGCTTGTAAGCGCATATATAAGAACGAGACCTCCGGCCAATACGAATAAAATTTTGGCTCTAAGGCTTCAATTAATTAATTATTCAACATTTTTAAAGCTTAGATTTAATAAGAAAAGGCTGAAGAGTCTATCAAAGCAAGACATCACTAAAATATTTCTTCGAATTTCGGTCTGTTACCACCCTAACAAATAAAATAGATGGCCTGTTGAAGGGATTGAACAATATGGATTGTCCGTTAATTTATTAATTCAGGCGTTTTCAGCTCCTGTGTGGTAGTAGAGGTGAATGTAAATCGTTTTTTTTCATATCACGTTCGTGATTCCTCGGTGCTCTTAACATTAATAATGTTTCAAGCAGCTGATGAGAGAGGTTTTTGTAATATTTATAGTATATTGATTAAGTGTAATAAACCCATATATTTAAAAAATAAATGCCTCTCCTAGCTTTTAAATCTCGCCAAGCCATTGGTATGCCACCTAATTGCTTTTAAAATAAGAATTTTTTTGGATCAAGTAGTTCCGAAGATATAACCATTTAAAAAAAATTTCGGCCGATAATCTGTTTTTTATTTTTTATTTTTAGAGTTTGTCCCACAACCCTCTCTCTCTCTATATTTATGCTAATTTTCAGCTTCCTATCTGCATTCGTAGTGGATATATTAGAAAGTGCAGTTTTTGACTCTTTCCTTTCCCCCGCCTCCCCTTCCACCTGACACTCCACAAAATTTAGATAATGGAGCTCATTTACCCAACCAATCCACTCTAAAACGAGTATATAGCCTTTAACGATTTCGGAGATATGAGTCCATATGTACGGTGTACGGGCGGACGGGCTTTTTTTTGCAATTTTTTTAGTCATGAAACGTGGAAAAAAAAATTTTCACGGCAGCAAATTTTTTTTCTATGTCAATACTTTATCAATAGAATAACAAAGTGAAATAGTTTCGTAGTAAATTCACTCGCGAATATGCCGCCATACTTATAAAGTTCACTCATAATTTTTAAGTAACGATTTTTTTTTTCGACTAAAACTCAAACAATAACCAAGTGATTAGTTGAGCTCATTCTTGGCACATGAGTAAGTTTTTGCTGAGCTTTGCTCAAGTTTTTCTCAGTTGTAGAAACTATATGTACCTCAAGTATATTTCGTTTCAGAACTACATTATGTTGAATTTAGCTAGAAAACTTATTAAAATCTATGATATTACCTGGACGTGAGGTGGTGTTCCAATACAGTATAAAATTGCATTAGAAACGTTGTGTACATTTAAACTCGGTATATCAAAATTTGAAACTATATTATTTCCTAATTCAGTGCATACGATTCCAGGACTGACACTCTGAAACAATTACGATGTTCCTGTTGTTAGCGCAATATAATAATTTTAAAGGTTTTAAATTTTTTGTCGTACCGTAATTTTGATTTTTGTTCCAGCATTGGCAAACTCCTGGCGATATGTTTCAGTCATTGCAGTAACAGCGAATTTCGAGGCTGCAAAAATATTAAAAGATGGAAAGTCTGAGCCAATAAACAATGGAACTTGGTGTCCATCGATGGCATTGATTATAACTATATGTCCATCGAAATTGCGACTCCTCATCGAACGAAACGCCTCACGCGTACAAAAAACCACACCCATTACTTGAGTATCTAACGTATCCTTTATGATTTGCATGCTATCCTCACTAGTCAGAGATCCAAAGTCGAAAACTCCTGCACAATTCACTAAAATGTCAGTTCCGCCGAGATTTTGATCGATCCAGTCGAACGCCTTTCTCACATCTTCTTCATCTCTCACATCGCACTTTAATGCGTGAACGCGACACCGAATTTCTTGTGGAAGTTTTTGTTGGACTTGAAGAACTCGTGAAGGTCGGCGGCTTAGTCCTACAACAGTCAACTCGGCATTGACTAGGTCCTTTAAGGTCGCTTCGCCTATTCCTGAACTAGCACCAGTAACAACCGCCACTCGATCACGCCACCGTTCCATTTGATTTTATAGCTAAAACTGACTTTTTAATACATGATAACCACTTATCAAATCTTACAATTATGTACTCGGCGAATTATAGATAAGATCTTGCACCCGCTCTCCAGAAACGTCGGAGTTTGTACTATGCGAATTATTTTATACAGACACCGGTCAGTCGATAATTGCGATATCTTTTAACTTTTGAGAGTAGGGATATAACAAGAGGCTATTAAGATACTATTAGTAGATAACCAGTTTTTGGATGTATGTATTTTTCGGTTGTTAAAGGTAATAAATAAATTATATTTCTGACTCGTTCAAGTAGTAACAATTTATAGAAATCGTTCAGCGAAGAATTGAACAATTTCATATTATGTTATACCATAATTGGTTTTCGTGTGTTTTTGAATTTTTCGCTTATAAATTTTCGGCATAATAATATTAACAAGCTACACATCAACGGATTAAGTATACGTTCATACTCTAGAAGTAATCTGAAAGTATATTGTGTTTGCTCTAACGTCTGTAACGCTAAGAAATAATGTTCGTACAGCCCAGCGTTCCAAAATAATAAAATTTGTTGTTGGATCAGGGATCTGTCCGCGGAGTGGGAAGTGGGGGATTGGCTTTACGCCCAATCATAATTCTGTTATGTTTTTTAAATGGATTTTGCAAATTTTCAAGTTTCTACCTTAAAATTTCATTCAAAAGTTTTCAGTTTTTGTGTTTTTTTTCATTGGACATGAAACACCTTGGACATGTTAGACCAGGGGGGGGGTCGGTCCATAACAATTGTGGAACAAATCATTATTTTTCTCTATATATATCAAATAGTTGTATCCACGTACAAAATTTGAACTTTGTATCTTTCACCAGAGACCTAAAAAAATTCAAAATCATCGGCATTTTTGCTTACCACCTCCCTCCCCTTAAACTCCACAACTTAAAATTTTTACTAAAACTATGTAGTTCTACAATCTGACAAATTTTGATGTGATATCTGTACTCAGTTTTGAGGTATAACGGTTTTGTTAATTTATAGTGCGCGAGGAGCGTTTTCCTCGACACGGTAGGTTATTAATTTTTGTTTATAGGCGCAATGACACCTTTGGAATTATACACCGCACAAAAAGAACACAACCCATAGAATAGAATTTTTGTTTATAGGCGCAATGACACCTTTGGAATTATACACCGCACAAAAAGAACACAACCCATAGAATAGAATTTTTGTTTATAGGCGCACTGACACCTTTGGAATTATACACCGCACAAAAAAGAACACAACACATAGAATAAAAATTATAATTTATTGAAAAATTGAATGGACGCCCGAAACGGCTGATGATCAACTGACAAGAACAATTTTAATTTTACTCAATGTGGCGATATCTTGCGCCTCGAGAAAATGCTAACTCCACCTGATCGTGGGAGTCAAGATTTTCCCGACGTCGCAAGACATCGAGGAAATAGGATACCAAGCATATCTCAATTGCAATTATGTGCATTGAGACATGCTTGGTTCCCATGCTTAGTGATAGTATCAAATGTCCGAAACAAAAAAAAGAACTTTTTTTTGCTCCATGCAGCTTGCAGCAAATTCGCTGATTAGCAGAACCGCGGCGGGTTGATTCGTGCAATTGTGGAGTGTTAAATTGCATTCGCCATTCGGGTGGAATGCGGTCAGCGATTCTACTGCAGGCCACATGGAGTCGTATACAAAATTGTAAATCTAGACATCCTCCCCCTCCTTGAACTGTCCGAGTTCAAAGGAAAACGCTTCTGGTGGGTTCGTTCCTTGTATCCTTCTTGGGGCAGGCGTTGGTTGAGTTGATGTGGCGTATCTTCTCGAGAGGAGGCGTGCCCTTACCCTTCGAATTAATATCCACACGAGGGATATTACCAGCACGCTCACCAACACATATCCTAAACTATAATGATGAACATGATGAGGATCGAGTTCGTCAGTTGGCAAGGATTTGTGCTGTAAAGTTTTTAGCTGGTTAGCTATTTCATCCCATTCCTTGTTTGATGACCTTAGGAGAATCTCTGGCGGTGACGTTTTGTGGTCCCTAACTTGGCTGATGCTGAGCGGTTGTCTCAATCCTGATCTTGGTGTGAATGAGCCGCTGATGTTAGTCTGATGATGGTCTCGTCCGCGTATGGTCATCGTAGCCTGCTTCAATTCACAGCCTGGCCTTATAGTAATGACTCCTTCCCCACTTAAGGTGACTGCATTGATGCTGGAGCCACATATAACATCGAAGGTGTTTTTCTTCCTTAACGCATAAATCCATTTATTGGGATGATGGAGCTGCACCCAGATCCTTGACGAGTTACTATTTAAGATTTGACAGGCTTCGGACGCTGGCCGGTGATCGAGTAGAGCGATTTCGCAGCTGCTGACATGCGAGTTTTTGTTGTACAGCGGGTGATTTTGGACACACAGGAGGAGCTCATCATTCACAGTGGTGCATTTGTCGAGCTCACGCTGCGTTAGAGGGTAGTATTCGGTTCTAGGTAGATTTGTGATCAACAATTCAGTGGATGGCTGAATTAGTGAGTAATGATCACCATCGATGAAGGGAACTGTTGTCAGATGGTATAGTTGAAAGTGATCGGCACGGATGAGTGGCAGGGTTATTCGAAATATTACACTTGATTTCATCATTCTAGCTCGGATCGTCATTATTTTGAACAGTGCGAGATCTTCTGTAGCTACCGTGGGGGGAACGATTATGGTTGACGGCAAAGATTCTTTGATCAGCGTCAGTTGCTTGTGTAACTGTCCTGGAGTGATTAGTAGTGGATTAATTGCTCCATGATGTAGATCGGTTAGGACATCCCACAGTGCCTTCTGAGTTTGTTCGTATTGCTGCAATGCCAACATGGTTTGTATGCAAAGTGTCAGGAATGCCTGCTGCTGGTCGGTGGAAGTCAGATCACGCTCCATTTCCTTTAATTGGTCCGATATTTGGCGGTATTGCCTTTGAATGTGGATCTCATCCTTTTTGAATATATTTACCGTAGCTTCGATTATGGAGGTTTGATTTTTGATCAACCTGTGCAACGCATGGTCGTTTCGCTTTAGGTTTCCTATTTCTGCTTCTATGAAGTTGGCGTAATCATTGTCCAGGACGCCAAAAAGTTTATTTGCGACCGTTCCGACAATGTCCAAAGGAGATCGCCTTTGTCTTACGAGATGGTCGGATCCTCCCGTTCGTTGGTGAATAATTGCGTTCATCTCCTCGATTTGCTCTAGCTGCCTTTGAAAGTGTAGTTGAATCTGAGTACACATTTGCTCCCGTGTACTCATCGTGTTGCAGAAGTGCTTCATTTCTGCTACTCCCTTTCTGATTCCACCGAGTTCCTGCCAGTAGTATTTCATGTCGTAGAATACAATGATATCCCACTCGCTGCTGACCAATCCTACTTGTCCCATGCCTTCGAAATATACTCCAGGATGGTGCTCGAATGGGTTAACATCTATTGGGTTACCTTGTCCAAATACCGGAATGATGAATAGTCCAATTATAGCCAGGACGAGTAGTGTAGTATGGCGAAATCGTTTGCTGGGACCGGCTTGAGTGTTTGAATTTTCTTGGCTAGATTGAGTCCAGATCGCGTTGCTTGAGGGAGACTTCCTCTTGTTGGGATGTTTCGACATTTTTGTGTCTCCCTTCTTCGTACTGTCGTTAGTTCTCGAGGCTGTTGATTCCCCCCGATCCATCCTTTCTTCCTCCATTGGTACCGGGCAGAGATTGTGTATTGCTCGACGCAGTAGGCCTCCTGGTGTCCTTACGTCCGCTACTCTTATCATGTTGTCCTTCCCAGGGATGACGTTATCGATTCTGCCTAGTTGCCATTTGAGTGGGGAGATGTTGTTATCCTTAATTAGCACCAACATGTCCGGCCTAATGTTTGTAGATCCGGTCCTCCATTTTGATCTCTGTTGTAGTTCATTGAGATACTCCAAGGACCAACGGCGCCAGAATTCGTTTCGAATATATTCCACGAGCTTCCATCTGGTCGCGAGGTTTGGATTAGTCGACGTTGGGGTTCGATCGTCGACTTCTGTGAGTGGTGCTCCGATTAGAAAATGGCCAGGCGTCAGTGCTGTGAGATCGTTTGGATCGTTGGACATGGGTGCTATTGGACGAGAATTAAGTACTGCCTCGGCCTCAGTTGTAACGGTACATAGCTCTTCGTAAGTTAGTGACGCTGCTGACATACTTCTGTGGAGGAGATGTTTAGCTGATTTGACAGCGGCCTCCCATAGCCCGCCAAAGTGTGGGCTACGGGGTGGAATAAAGTGGAATTGTATTCCCCTTCGGCTGCTGGCCTTGGTGATGGCATCTTGCGAGTGTTGCTGGTGAAACAGACGTTCGAGTTCTTCTAACTGGTTTCGTGCACCTACGAAGTTCGTGGCGTTGTCACAATAGATATTTTCGCAGCAGCCTCGTCTGGCCACGAAGCGTTTCAGGGCGCCTATGAACCCGTCCGTAGTTAAATCTGTTACAACCTCCAAGTGACATGCCTTCGTAGCGAAACAGCAGAACACACAGATATATGTTTTTGTCGGCCTTTTTCCTCGGATGCGATAATGTGTGTAGATCGGTCCGCAAAAATCGATTCCTACGTTGATGAACGGCCTAGATGGCTGGACTCGTGCGGAGGGTAGGTTTCCCATCATTTGTGTAAATAGCTGGGGTTTGAATCTAGCGCATCGCACACAATTGTGTACGGTTGATGTTGCCACTGCTTTGCCGCGCAGGATCCAAAATCTTTGACGAGCAAGTGCGTGGAGCGCCAAAGGACCTGCATGAAGATTCAGTTTATGGAGATCAGCCATGAGAAGCTTCGTAAATGGGTGCGAATTCGGCAGTAGCATGGGGTGCTTGGCGTCCTCTGCCAATGTTGATTCTTGTAATCTGCCGCCAACTCGTATAATGCCGCACGTGTCTAAATATGGGGCGAGGTTGTGTAACTTGCTTTGCCTGTCGACAGTCGCTCCTTTATATAAACTGGTGAGTTCCTTAGTAAACTCTTGGCGCTGCATCTGTCTGACGATTATGATGAGAGCGTTCTCCAGCTCTGCCATCGTAAGCAGGGCAGATAGAAATTTGTTCCGCTTGCCTTGAAATGCGTCAGCTGCTCTGATGACGTAAGCGATGATTCTCTTCAGCTGTTCGAAGGAGTTTCGATGGTTGATCCTCTCACTAAAGTGGTCATTACGTTCGACGCTCAGTAGTGCTGTCTTCATGATTTTGGTTTCAGGGAGGGTTGTTGGTTTTTCTGCGAGAACACGAGGCCACTCGATTTTTTCTTTCGATAGAAATGGTGGACCATTGAACCAGAGGGCGGATCTTATAAGTTCATCTGGGTGGCATCCTCGGGAAAGTAGATCTGCTGGATTTATTTTTGAATTAATGTGCCTCCATTCACTGGGATTGGTCAAATCCTGAATAGCAGCAATCCGGTTGGCTACAAACGTGTGATAGGTGGTTGATAGTGACCGAATCCAGCCGAGCACTATCTGCGAGTCTGTCCAATAGTGGGTTTCGGCTATGTCTAATTTCAGTCTTGATTTTACTTTGCTGACCAGATGCGCTATTAGATTGGCGGCGCACAGCTCCAATCTCGGCATGGTTGTGGCTCGAACCGGTGCCACTCTCGACTTGGAGCAAAGCAAGTTTGTCGTGGTCTCTCCCTCCTTGGTCGTGCTGCGTATATACACCACTGCCCCGTACGCTCGTTCACTTGCGTCTGAGAACGCGTGGAGGCTGATAATTGCGTCCTTCGTGTCCAAGTACCTTCGAACCCGAACGGTGTTTAGCTTGTTCAATTCTTGCCGGAATCTTGCCCAACGCGTGTGTAGCTCTGCCGGTATTGCTTCGTCCCAGTCTAGCTTTAGATACCATAGTTGCTGCATGAATATTTTCGCGGCGGTGATGACCGGGTTGACGAAGCCCAGTGGGTCAAATAAATGGGCGATATCGCCAAGAATCGTGCGTTTAGTGATTTGTCGTGGCTCCTTCCATGATGTAGTCACTGCAAAGACGTCGCACTTGGGATGCCAGGTGAGACCTAGTGTCTTAATCTGGCCTGTAGGTTCATCGGCAATGTCTAGTTGCAGCTCCACGTCTTCCTTAGGTATATCAGCTAGTAGCGCCGTATGATTCGCGCACCACTTACGTAGGTGAAGTTTGGCTGATTTGAGTAAGGCTATTGTCTGCCCTTGTATCTGCAAGGCCGTTCTCAGATCGTTGTCTCCGGTCATCACGTCATCGACATAGAAGTCATTTATTGCGCGAGCCCCTAATGGGTAGTCTGATTGACCGGCTTCTGCCAATAGTTGGAGGCATTTTGTAGAGAGGTAGGAAGCCGCAGTAGTGCCGTATGTTATGGTTCGCAATCGATAGTAGCGCAGCTGTTCATCAGGGTGATCTCTCCATACGATCAGTTGGAGATTTCTGGCGGGAGGTGTGACGTCAATCTGTCTGTACATCTTCGTTATGTCGGCGGTGAAAACGTACTTGTGTGTTCTGAATCGCAAGCACACAGAAAACAAGTCATCCTGAATCGTAGGTCCTGTATGCATGATGTCGTTCAGCGATTTGTTTGACGTCGTCTTCGCCGACGCGTCAAACACAACGCGAAGCTTTGTTGTGCTGCTAGTGGGCTTCAATACGCAATGATGCGGCAAGAAGTAGTGAATTTGAGGAATTTCTGATGCGCTTATTTCTTCCATGTGGTTCAGCATGAGGTATTCCCTTATGAACCTTGAGTACTCGTTCTTCAGCGCAGCGTCTTTAGCCAGTTTCCTTTCTAGTGCG
Organism: Chorisops tibialis; assembly: GCA_963669355.1. NCBI lineage: Eukaryota > Metazoa > Arthropoda > Insecta > Diptera > Stratiomyidae > Chorisops > Chorisops tibialis. Next base: position 275,414,522 of record OY770262.1, read on the forward strand.
AGAAATCGCTTGGTCGCCGTGTTCCGCGATTCTCCCAAAACGATGGGATCCTCACGTAGAGGGAGTTCGGCCATGAATCTCCCATTTGCTTGTCGAGTGATTGTTGTGACGAAGTTTGTTTCGGTTCTTGATGTACTCGAAACTGGTAGCCGTTCCTCCTGGGCCCAGAACTTCTCTAGCTGGTTGTTTAACTCTGCACTGCTGATTCCACAAAATGTTGTGTTCGCGGAAGTTATCGGTGCCTGACCTGATATTATCCAGCCAAGCAACGTATTCTGCATCGATGGCAATCCGCTGCCGATCTTGATCTGCCCGATTGACATAAGATCGTAGAAGAATTCCGCTCCAATCAGTAGGTCAATTTTTTGCGGCGTGTTGAAGCTGGGGTCCGCCAGTTTGATGTTTGAGGGAATTATCCAGTCGGAAGTGTCGATGAATGATGGTGGCTGCTGGCCGCAGATCTCCGGAATGGTTATGGCTTCCATTGTGGTTGTGAATCCCGTGTGTAGGGAGTTTACTCTGATGCTTGCCCTTCTCGATGTGGCCAGACTGGACTGACCAATGCCTGAGATGGTGGCTCGGTGGTTGCTGCTAGAAATCTTCAATTTCTTCAACAGACGATTTGTTATGAAGTTCAGCTGCGATGCGGAGTCCAGAATTGCTCTGCACTTATGCAGTTGCCCATCATGACCGACAACTGATACTAATGCGGTGCCAAGTAACACTTGGCGAGTTCCAAGTTTCTTGGCCGCTTGAGTGGTTAGTGATGTGCCTGGCTGGCACGACTGTTGTGGTGGTTCACAACACTGCGGTATATTTTCTTGAAGAGAGCATTGGAGGCTCCCTTGGCTTGGTCTTGAGTTGACACTTGACTGTCTCAAATGATCCTCGTTAATGATTGGGTCACGATGGAGCAGCGTGTTGTGTTTCTCAGAGCACTTTAGACAGCACCTGGTTGTACACTGCTGAGCGTGGTGGCCATCCTTCAAGCAATTGCGACAAAGCCTGAGAGTGTGTATTTGCTTGAATCTGTCCGCTGGAGAAAGTGCCAAGAACTGCGGGCAGCCAAATATTTGATGATTCTGCTTGCACATCTTGCACGTTTGGTTCACAGAATTGGTTATGAGTGAAGTCGTCTTCTTATATTTGCTGCCTGGTTGCTTGTCGCCTAGCACTTCTAAAGCTTGAAAGCGCGTCTCCAAAAATTTCAAGAAATCTTCTAACGAAGGAAGCTCCCTCGGGCTGCCCAAGGATTGTTCGTATAGACCGTGAGTGTGCCTATCGATCTTTTTGAGCAAAATGTGCAGAATAACTGGATCCCACGATTGCACGTTCAGTCCAAGATTTGCTAGACCTCGCATGCATTCTCTTGTTGTGTCATGCAGTCCCTTGATAAATTCTGATGATTCATTGCTGATGGTAGACTGCGTTATGAGCTTCTCCAGTAGCGTATTGACGAGGATGCGTTTGTTCTGGTATCGACTCCTTAGAGTATCCCAAGCTGTAGCATATGTTGCATCCGATACTGGAAGATGGCGAATGAGTCTCTCAGCGCTGCCAGTTAGGTTTGTCTTGAGGTAAAACATTTTTTGTGCATTCCCAATAGGTTGCCTGTGCACCGTCTGCTCGAAAAGATCGTGAAACTGCTGCCACTTGAGGTAATCTCCGTCGAACTGTGGGATGGTAATTTTCGGCAAGGAGATCGCCTTGTCTGTGATGCGGATGGGTTGGTTATCAGCTGCGTCGACTGCAAGTGCTATCAAGGTGTTTTGCACTCGATCCTCAAGAGCGTAATAACTGGCCTCGTCGAAGGCCATGTGCTCGTCGCTCTCCGGCATATCCCAGATCTCCTGAGTGATGAGCTGGATCTTAGACCAATACTCACTGATGGTTTTTGTTTTTACCATTGAGTACTGTCTCGTCAGAGCTCCACTATTTGCTGCGACACCATCCATCAATCTCCTTAATGCTTCGATGAGATGACGCTGCATCCGAACTCGTCTCTGCAGCTCTAATTGTTGAGGACGTTCTCCCCTCCATTGCTCAGGTGGTGTTGTGTGCAATGCTTGTAGATCATTCTTCATCGAGTGGGGTTTTGTCTGTTCGTTGTCATCCGGCTGTTGTCGTATAGCACCTGGTGGCTCGTCTTGTGACTGCTCTGCTTCATCACATCCGCTGAGAGTGGGTTGCAATGGGTTTGCGAAGCTCTCAAGCCGCCGAGTGATATCACCTATGACCTGCTGGTATTCCTCCTGTACGTTGAGAAAGTAATTCTTTTGAAAATAAGGATGATCTGGATGATCGTCCTCGAAGAGCTGCATTCCTTGATGATTGGTAAAAAACTGGGTCCATACTTCTTCGAGCCTAGCATTCCTTGTCTTTAAGTACTCCACGGTCTTCCGAGCTGAGCCATCCTTCTTGTAGTTGGATAGAAGCGACTCCAGATTCTTGCCGGTGGTCGCCTGCTCCTTGGCCAAGTCCGAAAATTTATCCATTCTTTAATGTTGGCACAACACAAATACAAAAAAAAACAAACAAAACCAAAAACTATCACGTCGGGGTCACCAAATGTTAATTTATAGTGCGCGAGGAGCGTTTTCCTCGACACGGTAGGTTATTAATTTTTGTTTATAGGCGCAATGACACCTTTGGAATTATACACCGCACAAAAAGAACACAACCCATAGAATAGAATTTTTGTTTATAGGCGCAATGACACCTTTGGAACTATACACCGCACAAAAAGAACACAACCCATAGAATAGAATTTTTGTTTATAGGCGCACTGACACCTTTGGAATTATACACCGCACAAAAAAGAACACAACACATAGAATAAAAATTATAATTTATTGAAAAATTGAATGGACGCCCGAAACGGCTGATGATCAACTGACAAGAACAATTTTAATTTTACTCAATGTGGCGATATCTTGCGCCTCGAGAAAATGCTAACTCCACCTGATCGTGGGAGTCAAGATTTTCCCGACGTCGCAAGACATCGAGGAAATAGGATACCAAGCATATCTCAATTGCAATTATGTGCATTGAGACATGCTTGGTTCCCATGCTTAGTGCTAGTATCAAATGTCCGAAACAAAAAAAAGAACTTTTTTTTGCTCCATGCAGCTTGCAGCAAATTCGCTGATTAGCAGAACCGCGGCGGGTTGATTCGTGCAATTGTGGAGTGTTAAATTGCATTCGCCATTCGGGTGGAATGCGGTCAGCGATTCTACTGCAGGCCACATGGAGTCATATACAAAATTGTAAATCTAGACAGGTTTGAAATTTTAAAAATTGCATCAGTTTTAAACTGCTTCCCTTTTCCCCCTACTACTATTATGACCGAATTTTTTTTTATATTTTGTTCAATAACTATGTTCCAAGTATCAATTAAAAAACTTACGAGATAGTCAAGATATTAATTTTTAAGTGTTTTTCTTTGCACCCTCCTTGGCCCTTCCCTTTAAAATAATTATCCTCTCTATACCTATGCTGATTTTCAGCTTCCCATCTGCATTCCTAGTGGAGATATTAGCAAGTGTAGTTTTTGACTCTTTCCCTCCCCTAACATTTTGCGCGCAATCGTAGTTCTGTTATGTTTTATTCTAATAATTATGATTGACTTGAGAAAACAAAAAATTAGCCACACTAAAATCTTGTTTTTTCCGCGCTTCATGACTAAAAATGCAAAAATCCCACTGTCCGTATACGCTCAGCCCACTGTAACTACCAAACTGTTGCAGATAGAAAGTTCATTTTTGGGTAAATTGATTATACATGGAAGCTGGAAGAAATGGTAGTATATAGACGAAGAAGCAAGATAAAGAAGAAAGAAGACCAAAGCTCACGAAGACGGATATGGAATCTCGACGGAAGCTTAGGACAAAAGCATTCAATTTTAATTTTAATTGATTCTCTAGCGGCCGAATAAATCTTAGCTTGGTATGAATTTTCGAGTCGCTCAATCGCAACGTAGTCTTGAAATATTACATCTTTCCTCTAAACATCCAACTTTATATATAAAACAATCATATTCTCTTCAAGTTATTTTCTTGGACTCATTATCTTACCTAATAGAGTTGTGGTAATCTTACAGCAATGATGGATTTTACGAATCCATTTTTTCTTTATTTCAAAATTTTTTTCTTCTAAACATTTTTGAAGAAAAACATTAAAGATATTTTTCCTTAATTTCTCGGCTCACCCCAACCTCTCCTATCTGTGGTCAGTCTCTCAATACGCGCCGAACTTTTAAGTATATTGAAATAACAAAAGCTGTAATTAGATAAGATTAGTAGGTATTTATTTCAGTACCTGTTGAAAGCAAGAAACTATAAAGTTAGCGGTGGAATATACAATTTGCTGTACGATTAAAAAATTGGCAATACACTTATTGCATTTTGTGTTTGAATCTGGCGTTTTTATTGGATGAGGAGCTGATGCCGGTAGTTCAAGGTTTATTAGCTCCTGATATATAACCCAATCCATTCTTGCTGGATTCCTGAAAAACTGGCTATTTTTGGTGATCTGGACATGTCAAATCTTATCTACATCTACAACTATCCATTTGCGGTCCACTAGTGATTAAGAATTAGTTGCAAGGGTCATGTCGAAAGCCTCGTTCTTACTCTTTTGATAAAGGTGGGACTATTACCGACATTACAAATATGTAGATTGTTCACACTAAGAAATTCAAGAATTAACTTACCGCTATTGTTGCAGTCTGTGCTAGACCAGTAGGTGTGATGGATATTGGCATCACAACTTATCACCACTTTTATTGAATTGGATAAGCTGGCATAGGTCTATTGTAGGATCATTTCTTATGTCGTATGGCTGGTATGATGAAATCAGCTTAACAAGCTTCGGTATCCCCTTAACAGACCGTCGTTGCTTGGTCTGGACTGCTAAATTGTGGAATTAATGTCACTTCTAGTGTTTATTTGCAACGATACATGTCCGTAGCTTACCTGTTTTGGGTCGACGAAGGACTGTAAAAGTCATATTACTCCGAGCGAGAATGTAGTTAGAGCCATTAAACGACGGCTCCTAGACAAATGCAACATCTGAGTGTTCTCTTAAGTAATGGTGTTTTTCTAGAGCGGCGGATGGCGCTCTGCTGTTATGTAGATTAGCTTAAATCACTCTGAGCATGCCGGTTACGAAGGTTGGCCGCAATTTTTGTCGGGAGTTTGAAGTGGATCAACTTTTCGCTAAATATAACGTTTCCATGGAGCTCTGGTCAATTACGAGAAGATGAAGTTTGGCCTTGTCTTTTTGTTTTTTATTAAAAAAATTTTATAGCACCGTGGAGAGATTATTTTCCAGCTAAATTTCCTGTAATAGAAGCTCAGGGTCTTCGATGATACCCAGAATCCATGCAAACACTTTCGTCAGTCTAGGAGCCTCGGCACCGTCCACCACCGGTAAATTGTTGTCCTTTAAGAGCTCGGAACTGCCTCCTGGAGGAAGAGCATTTTGGTCAGCACAAGTTTTCTTAAAATAACCTGGCTCGAAGATGTACTTCAGTTTAGATGGTCGATTGCCTAATAGGTGTTCCCTTAGAATGTTTCTTAATGAATAGCAGATCTGAGGCCTCACCGACTCTGGTGTGATGCCCACCAACGAATTGGTGCCTTGAAGATACTCCTAGTGACGTTGCTGTAGTTTGCCGATCTCGGCTTTTTCGTTTTTGCTGCAGGGGGCGGTGTACTGCTATCATCGGATACGCTTGTGTTTCTGCTTCAGTGCTTGTTAACGGCGACTGTGCAGACTATGAGAGTTCTTTGGCATTGCCAGAAGTGGTGCCTCAAAACGATCGTTCCGACGCAAGCGGGGTTTGAATGACTTCGGCATTTTCTACAGATGGCTGCGAGCTAGGAGTAGCAGCTGTTGAGGGACCCGGAGTCAAGTTATGAGCCTTTCTCCGTAGGGCAATTCTTTTGAGCATGGTCCGCTTTCTTAGTGCCAACTGTTTCAGAATCACAGCGCTACCTGAAGCAGTGTTTGACGCAAGGTGTGTTTGGGGCGCGCAGTGACTCCTTTGCAGGAGGCTGTACGGCGGTTATCATATTCGCTTTAGAAGTGCTAGCTTTTTTAGTCAGAAAAGTAGCTGAGGTACAGTTTGGTAGGACCTTGATATGAAAAAAGCCTTCGGGCCCCATTTCGCATACAAAATTTGATGAGGGTCCTCAAGGACGGAACAGCACTTTTACAGCACTTTGTCCCCAAACGATGAGTTCTCATCGTTGGGGGTGCTGTAGAGAAGAGCTGATCGTTTTGGCAGGGCTTCGTATATGGCCAACTAGGCGATACGAGGCTCTAGGATGGTACTTCAAGAGCAGAAGAGCTTAGATGGACGGAAGCAAGCATCTCAAGCCATGGTGACCGCCTAGGTCACAGTTGGGAGGCTGCACTTAATTTTATTAAGCATATTTTTATTTCAAGTTCGAGAACGGGCCAAATCGCTCCACCCCTTCTACCCCCTCCCATACAAAATGACACAATTTCGCAATCCGACAATAAACGGATTTACTCAAAAAGTATAAAGGCTAATGACCTGAAATTTGGAATATATTACTATTATGATAATATCAATCTACCCTATAAAAATTTTGCGTGTTCTCTTCGTCCTTCTACCACCTCCCATACATGAATTTTGGAATATATTACTTCCATAATAATTTCAATATACAGTATAAAAATTATATGCGTCCTCCCTCTCCTTCCAACCCCTCCCATACAAACTACACTTTTTCATGAAATGCTCTAAGCCGATTTTCTCAGAACATATAACATTTATTGAGCTCACATTTTGTGATAAATACTAATTTAGCATTATCACTAAGATCAGAAAAAACTATTTGATTAGCTTTACTGCTTCTACCCCCTCCCATACAATATGACACAGTTTCACAACTTCACAAAAAATCTATTTTCTTGAAAAGTATGAATGTTACTGGTCTAAAATTTAAAAAATGTCAATTTTATGATATTCTTAGTTATTTCTGAAAAAATCACTAAAATCCCCCCACTCTTTCTACCACCTCCCATACAAACTGCATATTTTCACTAAATCTAACACACTAATTTTCTCAGCTCCTATTCAATTTTTGGAGTAAGCATTTTGTATAAAACATTTTTATAGCTACTTTAGCATGATGGGGAAAAAATTTGTTCAATGCTATCACCCCTTCTAACACTCCTCATACAAAATTTCTTGGGATCACAAAAAATTCTATTTCATCTAGGGTATCGTAAGATTGCGCTTTACGCGCAATCGTAGCCCTGTTATGTTTTTAAATAGAGTTGTAAAAACTGTGCTGCCCGGATACTTTTTTGAGCCTCTTTAAGTCAAAAAAGATTCTCTGCAAAGACGCAGAGGACGACATCATCAGCGAAACACAAGAAATCAAAAGGGGATGGGCTTCCTTCTTCGAACGTCTTCTCAATCCCTTCCCATTAACAGCGATCACGACAGGCAACGCGAAAAGTCATCCACATTGGGGGAAAATGAAATGTGCACACAGGACGCCAATTGGGAGGCAACCAGAAACACTTTTCTAACTATTGCTGAAGAATCTGTGGGATATGTGCAAAGCGGTGAGAAACCCTGGATGTCGCAGGACACATGGGACAAGGTTGGCAATCGGAAAAAAGCCAAATTAGCAATCATCTCTCAACCCGATGTCAACCAACGAACGCCCGACTTGAGGCAGAACTACCGCGATGCTCATATACAGCTTAAAAAGGCTGTTAGACGCGACAAGAGAAAGGCCATTGAAGATCTGGCAAACAAGGCAGAATCTGCGGCTTACCTTGGGGATATGGATTCACTATTTAAAATCATGAAACAGTTGACGAACAGGAATTTCACCGCCAACCACCTGGTGAAAGATGTCAACGGAACTCTCCTTAATATGAGTGAACACTAGTTGCGACGATGGAAGGAACACTTCTCTGATATTTTAAACATCTTGTCAGAGGAAGATATTCCGGAAATAGAACAACTTTAGAACATCCAACCGCAACAATCCTCTATTAGGGACGATTCCCCAGATAAGGAAAAGATAGTTTCCGCCATTCGGTCAATGGCGGGAAGGAAAGCTCCAGGTATAGACGGACTACCAACCGAACTCCTCAAAGCAGACTCGAAAATAACAGCCGATATACTCCTCCCACTCTTCACTAAGGTGTGGAATGAAGGAAGATATCCGACTGAATGGAAGGAGGGCGTCATTGTGAAAAATTCCAAAGAAGGACGACCTTCGGGATTGTGGCAATTGGCGTGGTATATGTCTACTTACTGCCGTATCAAAAATTATGGCTAAGGTAATTCTCAATAGGATTAGTGATGTCGTCGAGAGCACTCGCGAAGTTTATCAGGCTGGATTCCGTAAAGGGTCGTCTTGTACCGACCACACAAATACTTTACGGATAATATTAGAGCAGTCAGCCGAAATGGGTTCGCCACTACATCTCATGTTTGTGGACTTCAAGAAGGCTTTCGACAGCGTTAAGCGAGATTACATATGGAATGCTTTGCGTAGGAGAGGTATTCCAGATAAGGTCATAGCTATGATTAAAGAATCCTATGAAGATGCAAGGTGTCGCGTCTTCCATAGAGGAGAGCTGTCCGAGAGCTTCCCTGTGGGAACGGGTGTCAGACAAGGCTGCATATTATCACCAGCCTTATTTCTGGTGGTAATAAATGACATCTTGAAAGCTGCACTGGAAGGTGGGGAAGGTAAAGGTCTTCAATGGAGACAATTTAACATCTTAAGTCACCTTGATTATGCTGATGACGTGTGTTTGCTTGCACATACCCGTTCGGACTTAGAGTCAAATGTTCGCTCGTTGCATTCTAAATGCAAACAGACGGGACTGAAAATAAATGTGCGTAAAACCAAGTACATGCACATGGGTTCGAACGCAAGCACACCGATTGTTCTTAATGGACAGGATGTGGAAGAGGTGCAAGATTTTTGCTATCTCGGAAGCATTGTCAGCATGGACGGCGGAGCCGAAAAGGATGTTGAGGCTCGGCTAAATAAAGCTCGTCATGCCTTCGGTATCCTTTCCCCTGTCTGGAGGTTAAGAGAGATCTCCCTTCGCACGAAGCTGCGAGTTTTTGACGCATGCGTCAAATCCGTGTTGTTATATGGTTGTACTACGTGGAAAGTGACCGTTCGACTTACCAAGAAACTACAGACTTTCGTAAACCAATGCCTCCGACGCATTTTAGGAATATTCTGGCCAGAAGTAATCTCCAACGACGAACTTTGGAGTACAACTCGTCAGACTAAAATAGGTATTGAGATTCAACGGAGAAAGTAGCAGTGGATCGGTCATACTTTGAGGAAACCAGAGCGAAACATCGCAAAACAGGCTCTGGATTATAACCCTCAAGGAAGGCGTCGAGTTGGACGACCATGTAACACATGGAAGCGAGCAGTTGAGCAGGAGGCCAGAGGAATAAACAAGTCCTGGCAATAGCTTAAGGCCGATGCTCAGGATCGCGCCTTGTGGAAGAGAGTTGTTTCTGTCCTATGCCCATATAGGGGGTCTTAACAGGAATTTGTTTGATTGACGACAGGCAACATCTCAATTGAGGTCTCAACTGACGAAGATGAACCATCATCGACACTACCAACGCATGCTGAAATCAAAGCAGCCCTATGTGACCAAAAACTAAACAATTCGCCGGGAATTGACGAATTACCAGTTGAACTTCTGAAAAACTACACAGTTTGATATGCAAAATTTGGACTGGGGAAAACATTCCCGACGATTAGCGAAAAAGCATCATATGTCCAATTTACAAGAAACGCAACAAACTCTGCTGTGAGAACTACAAAGGAATGTTATTGTTGTGTACGTACTATAAAATAATGACAAAAATAATTGAACGTCGTCTTAAGCCCTACTAATGAAATAATTGGCAAATACCAACGTGGATTCAGAACCGGACGATCTATAACAGACCAGATATTCTCGGTGAAACAGGTGCTTGAGAAATGCTGGGAATATAACACAGACGTGCACCAAATCTTCGTAGATTTTAAACAAGCAACTGACAGAAGGGTACTGAAGATAGAAAATTGCAGTTCAAAGAGTACAGAAAATAGTGATTTATATAAAAAATAAATATTTAAAAACTGTTTTAACTTGAAATCATACTTTCTTTATTAATACTCGTATTAATGCGATATTGAGTACCGGAATGGACATTATGGGCACCAGCACATACAGATACAAAGAGTTTCTGATAGACCATGCAATGAGCTGCTGTCAAAACCGTACTTGGCGCAATGATAGATCCTCCGCAGAAATGGATGCCAAGCATCTGGAGAGAGCCAATGTACGGCGCACTATTAGCAACGGCTTCCATGCCTCCAACTGCACGACCAGTAATTTCCGAATACTCGAAGGAAGGGAATCCCAAACGATGGACTGCACTACCGAAAACGGCGGCAATTGTTACCAAGAGAACTAAAGCTGTCTTCATCGTTGCGGACTTGACTGATTGATTCAATTCCTGATTCGCTATTTATAGCAACTCACTCGTGTTGATAACTGAATTTCAAGATTTAGATAAAGGTTGATTTAGTTCGATGTGACAAAGTGTAGATGAAATTCCGTAATGTTATTATTGCTGGCCATAAATTGTTATTCAAAAGAACTTAAGATACAGAACGACATTTTTATACTCTATATGGAATCTGAGAGTATTATAAGTTTGCTCTAAAGTTTGTAACGCCAAGAAATAAGGCTCGGAGAAAAAAATGAATGATACAGAAGTTAATATTATCACTCGGAAATCTCAAAACCGGATGTCCGTCTGTCCGTCCGTCCGTTCGCTCTCTAGCTTGAGAACGCGTTGAGCTGGAAAGCTGAAATTTCGTACACATCGTTTTTGACAAAAAAATAAGGTCAAGATCGTGAACGGGCCAAATCCCTCCACCCCTTCTACCCCCTCCCTACAAAATGACACAAATGCGCAATTTGACAATAAACGGATTTGCTCGAAAAGTATAAAAGCTATTGGCCTCAAATTTGGAATATATTACTTATGATAATATCAATCTTTCGTATAAAAATTATGCGTGTCCTCCATCTCCTTCTACCACCTCCCATACAAACTGTACTTGTCATGAATTACTCTAAGCCAATTTACTCAGTGCGTATCAAATTTAGCGAGCTGAAATTATGCACTAAATATTTATTTAAAATTGTTAGTAAGGCCAAAAAAATTAGACGATAAGCTTCACCCCTTCTACCCCCTCCCATACAAAATGACACAATTTCGCAATTCCACAATAAATGGATTTGCTCGAAAAATGTGAAAGCTATTAGTCTGAATTTCGGGATATATTACTTTAATAATGATTTCAATATACAGTATAAAAATTATTTGCGTCCTCCCTCCCCTTCCAACCCCTCCCATACAAACTACACTTTTTCTTGAAATGCTCTAAGCCAATTTTCTCAGGACATTTAACATTTACCGAGCTCACATTTTCTAATAAATACTTATTTAGCATTATCACTAAGATTAGAAAAAAATATTTGATTAGCTTTACAGCTTCTACCCCCTCCCATACAATATGACACAGTTTCCCAACTTCACAAACCATCTATTTTCTTGAAAAGTATGAATGGTACTGGTCTAAAATTTAAGAGATGTCAATTTTATGATATTCTTAGTTATTTCTGAAAAAATCACTAAAATCCCTCCTCTCTTTCTACCACCTCCCATACAAACTGCACATTTCCACTAAATCTAACACACTAATTTTCTCAGCTCCTATTCAATTATTGGAGTAAGCATTTTGTATAAAACATTTTTATAGCTTCTTTAGCATGATGGGGAAAAAATTAGTTCAATGCTATCACCCCTTCTAACACTCCCCATACAAAATTTCTTGGGATCACAAAAAAATCTATTTCATCTAGAGTATCGTAAGATTGCGCTTTACGCGCAATCGTAGCCCTGTTATGTTTTTTTAGTTCGGTCTTAGCTCGGCGAATAGTACGATTGCTAATACCAACTTGAGGTGTTAATATGGTGTCATTAACAAGGCCAGCAGATGCAAATATTGGCGACATTGAAGCGTGATTAACATCTGTTCACACATCTGCTTACTCGGTTCTGATGCTTCATTTTAGCACTCTCTTTTGCCGGGCACTGAGGGCCAATATGGGGAGACTCGATCTCATAGTTTTTTGGGGCTGGTTTGCGGCATGCTTTGTTCAGAAAGAATGCTTGCTGCACCTCAACTTGGCCAACAACTTAGGCTAACAGCGAGGCTGTCTCCATCGTCCGTTCGATAAGCATATTGAGGAAAGGAGAACTGTTAAGCTTAATTTTTTTTCTATTGCCACGCTAATCGCGTGTCTTGCGACACTCCCGCTACCTGAGGACGCACCTGATAGGTTGCCCCACCAACAGGATTGCATCCTTAACTTGTCCCAAGTATAATAAAGTTGCGCCCGACTTGTTAGCAGATATTTTGTTATTGTTATCATAAGAATGATTTAACATTTGTGTATTTTTCTTTTATGCAATTACTGGAATTATCATATATAGCTGGTAACATCGATTTTTACCGAACATTAAAATATTTATTAACTCTCTATGATCTGATCTTTGAATGACATAACAATATACTTATCAATCTGTAGCGTAAGTCTAACTATCGTATTCTAATTATTTTGTTGAAATTTAATTGCACCCAGCGGACCAAAATAGAAGCGATTCTTGTGAAATTGCTGTAAGAGCGCTTCATTTTAGCTGGATATCTTTAGCAGCACTTCATTTAGTTTTCACGTTTGAAGCAGTGCTTTTGCAATGCATTCTGCCATAGGACTCTGTTTTATATCACCATCGTTTAGAGTAATCGAAAAGTAAATGGGCAAAATTACCAGATATAAACAGAAAAAATAAAAATCTTTTTATCATCTAATCGAAAGTTCATTTATTTATTTTCGATGAAATTAATGTAAATATTTTCTAGATGAAGGCATTAACCTGTCTCGAATAAAGGGAGCTTTAATTTATTAGAATAGAAAGACAATCAAAAGTCACAGCTAATCTGACTACGCTAAGTTGTAATATATAATACGTACTATTACCGTAATATTTTGCTAACTTTTTAGATGAATTAACCACAGAAAAATAAAAAAATTTATCTAATTGCAATAGCCGAAAACAGAAAAGGTATACTCATGTATTTCACCTGCAATAAGTTGCAAAATTAAATACAATTATTTTGATATTTTTTAAAGAAACGTAGATGAATTAATTAATTTGAAATATGGGTTAGATAATTTGACTAATGCAAGTAGTACATTGAATCATTCATTATTTGCCAAAAATTTTCCTATTTATTTGGATACAATTTTCCAAAAATTTTTCAACTTTTTACGGGTTAAGGATTCATGATACTGCAATTTCGTGATTCAGTACTCAATTTCGCACACACAGAAGAAAATGGTAATTTTCTGACTATGGTGAAAAAAAATAAATTATGAAACCGATCGAAGCTTTTTATACTCTAGATGAAATTTGAGAGTATATTGTGTTTGCCTTACCGTTTGTAACGCTAAGAAATAACGCTCGCACAGAGCCGCCAAGGGTACAGAAATATTTGTTGTCGCTCAAAAACCTCGATTCCGAGTGACCGTCTGTCCGTCTGTCCGTCTGTCCGTCTGTCCGTCTGTCTGTCTGTGCGTCTGTCTACAGCATAACTCTCGAAAGCTTTGAGCTATAGTGCTAAAAATTTGTGTGTGTCATTTTTAGCAAAAAAACTTTAAGTTCGTGAACGGGCTAAATCGCTCCACCCCTTCTACCCCTTCCCATACAAAATGACACAAATGCGCAATTTGACAATAAACGGATTTGCTCGAAAAGTATAAAACCTATTGGCCTGAAATTTGGAATATTTTACTTTTATGATAATATCAATCTACGGTACAAAAATTATGCATGTCCTCCCCCTCCTTCTACCACCTCCCATACAAACTGTACTTGTCATCAATTACTCTAAGCCAATTTACTCAATGCGTATAACATTTAGCGAGCTGAAATTGTGGACTAAATATTTATTTAAAATTGTTAGTAAGCCTAAAAAAAATTAGACGATTAGCTTCACCCCTTCTACCCCCTCCCATACAAAATGGCACAATTTCGCAATTGGACTATAAATAGATTTGCTCGAAAAGTATAAAAGCTATTCGTCTGAATTTCGGGATATATTACTTTCATAATGATTTCAATATACAGTATAAAAATTATTTGCGTCCTCCCTCTCCTTCCACCCCCTCCCATACAAACTATACTTTTTCATGAAATGCTCTAAGCCGATTTTCTCAGAACATATAACATTTATCGCGCTCACATTTTGTGATAAATACTTATTTAGCATTGTCACTAAGATCAGGAAAAGATATTTGATTAGCTTTACTGCTTCTACTCCCTCTCATACAATATGACACAGTTTCACAACTTCACAAAAAATCTATTTTCTTGAAAAGTATGAATGTTACTGGTCTAAAATTTAAGAGATGTCAATTTTATGATATTCTTAGTTATTTTTGAAAAAATCACTAAAATCCCCCCACTATTTCTACCACCTCCCATACAAACTGCACATTTTCACTAAATCGAACACACTAATTTTCTCAGCTCCTATTCAATTTTTGGAGTAAGCATTTTGTATAAAACATTTTTATAGCTACTTTAGCACGATGGGGAAAAAATTAGTTCAATGCTATCATCCCTTCTAACACTTCCCATACAAAATTTCTTGGGATCACAAAAAATTCTATTTCATCTAGAGTATCGTAAGATTGCGGTTTACGCGCAATCGTAGCCCTGTTATGTTTTTATTTTGCGCTCAAGAAATGTGCTTTAAGAAGCGCAATTTTTTTCGCTGGGTCACTATCAAAGTATACTTAATCTATTGGATGAGTGTTATCTCCGTAGATTTCAAATGTGAGCCGGACTTAATTCGTAAAACGCTGCATTAGTGATTAAAAGTTAATATGGAACGGTGGCAAAATAAAATTGCAGTAGTTACAGGTGCAAGTTCGGGTATTGGTGCAGCAGTTGCCCTTGATTTAATAAAATCGGGTGTAATTGTAGTTGGCTTGGCACGGCGGGTACATCGCATGGATATGCTACGGATGCGACTACCAGGCGAATTACAAGGCCGACTGTATCCAATTAAGTGTGATGTGCGTAACGAGCAAGAAGTTAAAAATGCATTTAGTTGGATCGAAAAAAACCTCGGAGGTGTTGATATTCTAATAAATTGTGCTGGTGTTTTTCGATACACGAAGTTGATTGATTTGGAAAATACAAAAGATGTGAAAGAAACCCTAGATACTCAGATCATGGGAATAGTTTTCTGTACTCGTGAAGCATACCAATCTATGCAATCCAGAGATGTACCTGGTCAGATAGTTAATATAAATAGCACCATTGGTCATCACGTCCCAGTCTTATCTGATACCTTTCATTCATTCAACATTTGTGCGGCTTCTAAATATGCAGTAACCGCAATGTCGGAGACTTATAGACAGGAATTTGCTGGAAGTAAAATCAAAATATCGGTAAGAATTTTAACAAAAATCCAATTATACTTTTTTTTTAATAATAAATCTGTATATTTTTAGAGCATCAGTCCTGGCATTACACGTACAGAACTTTTATTAAACGAGGTGCTAAGTATTGACATTCCAATGCTGGAGCCTACGGATGTATCTAATGCTATTTTGTTTATTATTGGTACTCCTCCCCACGTGGAAGTATGTAATTAAATTAGCAGTAAATTTCTTAGTTGAATTTAATTCAAAAATTTTATACATTTTTTCAGGTGCAAGACCTTAAAATAAAACCAATTGGAGAAATACTATAATTACGTTTTTTAAGTGAATGAAACTTTTTTTTATTAATTATCGTGATAATGTTAAAATATAAGCTATGACTTTCTTCTCTTTTTCATAAATGTTTTGTACGGCTGCCATTTTTTTTTTTGGCAGGTACCCTTTAATATAAATAAGTCGACCTGGGAAAAGAAAAGGCGAGAGTTAAAGAAATTTGTTAGAGAAACGTATAGAAGGGACAGTCTTAAATGACGATGAACGTTGTTCTTGAGATTTAGGGAGTTGCTGTTCATTGGAAGGGGAAAAACTAACAATGCGTCCAGCATCACTAATTAAAATTGTGCTCGTGGACGTATACAGCTTTCTTGGAAATACCATAAATCAATCAATTTCCTGTTAAAATACCATAAAAGGCATAGGACAGAATCGGTTCTCTTTCACAAGTGACGATCCTGAGCATCGGCTTTTAGTTGTCTCCAGGAATTGTCTATTCCTTTAGCCTCCTGCTGAACTGCTTACTTCCATGTGCTGCTTGGTCGACCAACCTGATGGCAATGTTTCACTTTGAATACCTGTGACCGATCCACTGCCACTTCCGTCTTTGAATCTGAACGCCTATTTAGTCTATCTAGTTGTACTCCAAAGTTCATCGTTGGAGCTAATATCTTGCCGAAATATCCCTAAAGTGCATCGTAGGCACTGGCTCAAGAAATTTGGCCGTTTCTTCGTAAGCCAATTTCAGTAGTAATTTCCAAGTAGTACAACTATATACCAATACGGATTTGATGCTTGCGTCAAACACTCGCAGCATCGTACGAAGGGAGGGCTCTTTTAACCTCTAGTAAAGGATGCCGATGACCTGAAGAGCTTTATTTATACGAGCCTTAATATTATTTTCGGCTGTATGTGTATGTACTTGGTTTTACATACTTTTCTTTTGAGTCCTGCCTCTTTGCATTTAGAATCCAGCGAGCGAAACCACAATATTTGTCCGAACGATTATGTGCAAGCAAACACACGTCATCGGCATAATCAAATTGACTCAAGATGTTAAACAGTCCCCACTGAAGACCTTTATCTTCCCCGTCTTCTAGCGCATCTTTCAAGATGCGATTTGTTATCACCCGATACAGGACTGGTGATAATATGCAGCCTTGTCCGCACAAAAAGCTCGCGGACAGCTCTCATCAATGTAATACGCGACACCTTGCACTTTCGTTGGATTTTTTAATCATATTCGATGCTATGATGTTATCTGAAATGCCTACGCAAAGCATTCTATATGTAATCTTGCTTACCGCTGTTGAAAGCCTTCGCACCCCTTTTAGCGGACTGCTCCATTATTAACTGTAGCTTTGTACAAGACGATTCCTTATGGAATCCAGCCTGGTAAACTTCGATAGTGCTCTCCACGACATCACTAATCCTATTGAGAATTACCTTAGCCATGATTTTGTATACGGCATTAAATAGACATACACCATGCTAATTGCCACAACCCCGAAGTTCGCTCATCTTCTGGATTTGGATAATGGCGCCCTCCCTCCATTCAGCCGGAAATCTTCTTTCATTTCACACCTCAGTGGGAGGAGTATAGTGGCTACTTTTCCCGGATCTGCTTTGAGTAATACTTTCTTTCCCGCTATTGACCAAATGGTGGAAACTATTTCTTCCTTATCAGAGTGATCGTTCCTAATAGAGGATTTTTATGGTTGGATGTTTGGCAACTGTTCTGTCACTGAAATATCTTTCTCGGACAAAATGTTTCGAATATCAGAGAAGTGTTCTTTCTTTCGGTGGTTCTGTCCGTCAATTTTCATAATTTTAAATAGGGAACTCACATCCCCAAGGTAAGTCACAGATTTCGCCTTATTGGCAAGATCTTTAATGGTCCTCCTCTTGTCGGAGCTAACAGCCTCCTAACTTGCATATGAGCTTTGCGGTAGTTCTGTCTTAAGTCAGGAGTTCTTTGGTTGTCATCGGGTTGAGAGATGATTGGCAAATTTTGTCTTATTTTCCAATCGACAACCTTGTACCATATTTCTTGCGACATGTACGATTTTTTATCGCTTTGCACATATCCCACAGATTCTTCAACACTAGTTAGAAAGGTGTTTCTCTTTGCCTCCCATATGGCGTCCAGTATGCGCATTCCATATTCACTAAATGTGGATGACTTTTTGCTTAGAAATGTGGTATAAAGGCGTTGTAGGGGTCTCCAAGTTTATCGACATTAAGCTTGCGCTTCATTCAAAGAATTTTTGGCGTCGGGCAGCTGCAGTGCACAATCTCAAGCAAGCAACCATTAAGAGGTGATCGCTCCCCACTTTAGTTCCACGCTTCGCTAATGTTCTCCATTAGCGACTTATGGTCAAATGGTCGATTTGGTTCTGAGTATCACCATCAGGGGAAACTCAAAATGTTTTATGGTGACTCTTGTGTGGAAAAAGGGTTCCTCGGATGACCATTTGCCGAGTAAAGTAAAACTTCTCCTGTTTGCCGTTTCCGGTTATCATAATCCAAGGTTGTGACGCGTTAATTAAATGATCATCATGATTCCACATGACGTGCTCTAGTCTAGCATTGTTAGGTTAATCTTGGCCATTCATATCTCCTTGAATTATAATAATATCACTTCTTGGAACACGCTCGAAGGGGGTACTCATCATTATCAATGGCGCGACAACCCAAATCGGGCCCTTGCCTTCTGAAGTCGTCACCTCCAATCGTCTCGATCCACAGACCGCATCCTCCAGCTGCTAATTTTTAAAACGGCTTTGCTGTCTTCATCAACCGAGTCCTCTCATCGCTTGTGTGGTTTGCATACTGGCTGGTTACCACTCGCTTCGCTTTTAAGAGCGCGTTTGGGGATTCTTTTGCCTTTCTTTCCGCTCTACATGGTCAGCTCACTGCAGTTTACGTAGCTTGCTGGGTGTTGAAGCTTCTGGCTCGCCGTAGAGTTGTTACAACTCATGGTTGTATCTTATTCGCCAATCCGTTCTTTCCTTCACATGTCCCAAAATTCTTCGGAGGAACTTCGTTTGCGGAGTCGTTGCCGTTGAGTCCATCCTTTCCGAGGCTGTTCTTTAGGTTTCTGGACAGTATTTTTTTTCCGGTGATGCGTTGTCAGCGCCCAACCCCCGAGTTTTCAGCTAAATATTACATGCTGGAGTTCTCACAGCTATGCTGCGAGTCCAACTATGTCATACTTTTTGCCTACTTCCTGAGACGCACTGGTGTACTGGCCATTCAGGTTAACTCCATGCTCCCTGCTCCCTGCTCCTTTCTCAACCGGGCTTGGGACCATCAATGGTGGAAGTGGTACTCAGTTGGTCATAAAACTTCCCTTTGTCATTAGTTAGTGCGTAGTGCTGCAGAATTCTTACGTCGCTGACACTTGCCCTGAGCATGATGACGATAAACCTATTCGAGATTGCTTCCCAGCCGATGACACTGTGTCTCGCTCTCGGCCTTATAATGACCGCCATGCCATTTTTTGCTTCAGGACCAATGTAAGCAAAAGTGTTTCCTCTCGGAGTTTGTTCTTATTCTGATCCTGTTCACCAGATTTCGATCATGCCTGAGACTTGTATGTTATAATGCTCCATTTCATAGTCGATCACTGATTGGCAGTGTATAGACCGAGTGACCCAGGTCTTCCACAGTCATTCAATATTCCGAAGTCATTCATAGCCCTACTTCAAGAGCCATTACAGTAGAATCTCTCCGAATGCAAGGCGCTGTATCTGTTTCTTATATTGGTTAGATTTTAAGATCACGGGTGATAACCTCATGATGCAGTTAGTACCCATTTGCCATTTTGAGGGCAAACGGGAGTGGCTGTGGTTGTATTCTCAATCAATCAAATTCCTGTTAAGACCTCCTATACGGGCATAGGACAGAAACAACTCTCTTCCACAAGGCGCGATCCTGAGCATCGGCCTTAAGCTGTTGCTAGGACTACTTTATTCCTCTGGCCTCCTGTTCAACGGCTCGCTTGCATGTGCTACATGGTCGACTAACCCGCCGTCTTCCTTGAGGATTATAATCCACAGCCTATTTGGCGATGTTTCGCTTTGGTTTCCTCAAAGTGGTACCGATCCACTGCCACTTCCGCCTTTGAATCTCAATGCCTATTTCAGTCTGTCCAGTTGTACTCCAAAGTTCGTTGTTGGAGATCACTTCTGGCCAGAATATTCCTAATATGCGTCGGAGGCATTGGTTAATGAAGTTTTGCAGTTTCTTGGTAAGTCAAACGGTCACTTTCCACGTAATACAACCATATAAAAAAACGGATTTGACGCAAGCGTCAAAAACTCATAGTTTCGTGCGAAGGGGAAAGGATATCGAAGGCTAAGCGAGTCTTATTTAGACGAGCCTCATTATCCTCCATGCTGCCAATGCTTACGAGATAACAAAAATCATGCACCTCTTCCACATCTTGTTCGATAAGAACAATCGGTGTGTTTGCGTTCGGACCCATGTGCATGTAATTGGTCTTACGCACATTTGTTTTCAGTTCCGCCTCTTTGCATTTAGAATGCAACGACCGAACATTTGACTCTAAGTCCGAACGGTTATGCGTAAGAAAACACATGTCATCAGCATAATCAAGGTGACTTAAGATGTTAAATAGTCTCCATTGAAGACCTTTACCTTCCCCACCTTCCAGTGCAGCTTTCAAGATGTCGTTTATCACCAATAGAAACAGGGTTCGTGATAATATGCAGCCTTGTCTGACACCCGTTCGCACAGGAAAGCTCTCGGACAGCTCTCCTCTTTACAATACACCTTGCATTTTCGTTGGATTCCTTAATCTAGCTATGACCTTATCTGAAATACCTCTCCTACGCAAAGCATTCCACATGCAATCTTGCTTACCGCTGTCGAAAACCTTGTCAAGGTTTACAAATATGAGATGTAGTGGCGCACCGATTTTGGCGGACTGCTCCGATATTATCCTTCCGTTACTTATATGGTCTGTACAAGATCCTCTACGGAATCCGGAATTAAAGTGTCAGAGAAGTATTCCTTCCATCGCCGCAACTGGTGTTCACTCATATTAAGGAGGGTTCTGTTGACATCTCTCAGGAAGTTTCTTGGCGGTGAAATTCCTGCTTGTTATCTGTTTCATGATTTTAAATGAACCCATATCCCCAAGGTAAGCCGCAGATTCTGCCTTGTTGGCCAGATCTTCAATGGCCTTTCTCTTGTCGCGTCTAACAGCTTTTCTAAGCTGTATATAAGCATCGCGGTTGTTCTGCTTCAATTCGGATGTTCGTTGGTTGACATCGGGTTGAGAGATGTTTGCCAATTTGGATTTTTTCCGATCGCCAGCCTTATGCCATGTGTCTTGCGACATCCAGGGTTTCTCACCGCTTTACACATACCCCACAGACTCTTCAGCACTAGTTAGAAGCGTGTTTCTGGTTGCCTCCCAATTAGCATCGAGATACATATTTTTATGTGTTTTTCTTTGCACTCCCTTACAGGTACTATCCTTTTTCTAATCTAGTTATGGTAGATCTGTACGCTGCCATAATGGTCCCAAAATATAAACTTTTTGTATCGAGTAAGTCCGAACATATAATCATTTGAAAAAAAAAACAGTTTTTAGGTTCGCATTTTTGAATTTTTAAAGATTTTTTCAGCTTTCTAGCTAGAACGATGGTTAAGGTATTCGAATTCTTAATTTTCGGTTCTAGTGCTCACCCTAATTCCTCACTCAAACAAACCTCAAAAATGGTGTTCACTTAAGATCAGCACCCTTCTATAATCCACCAAAAATTAACTTTCTGTGTTCAAGGGTTTGGTAGTTAATGTGCGCTGAGTGTATACGTAAAGACAGATGGATTTTTTTTTGTATTTCTAGACTAGTCCTGAAACGCAAGAAACAAAATTTCAGGTAAGCAAATTTATTTTTCCAAGTCTATCGCAATATTTTATTATTGTATTTCAATAATAAATTTAAAATATCCTTTTTTGAACTAATTACGAATCTTTTGCTGGGTAACTATTTCCTTTTCTATAGCTACTGCATGGTGTGATTGTTTGCAGGGTATCAATTACGCCGCACAGAACATATTATTTAGTCCTAGCCATAACATGCGGGCAAAATACGATACTGCGTACAAAATCATGCAAAAGACATTTTTATATGGTGAGTACTTTGCAGCCTAGTCAACGCTTACTTAACAGAGGTGATCCTTTACCTAGATATCACAACCATTGCTATAAAAAGTTAAATATACAGACCACTCATCGGCTTTAAGCCTATAAATCTTTAACGCGTTTTTTTTTTGTAGAGGAACAGATTCGAGCACCCTACCGCGAATCATAGGATAAAAAAAAAAACCACTGAAAAATTTATGTAAAATTTTCTGGTATATTAAGCGCCATATTTTCCCGCTCGCCTTTCTTTCCATCTATTTAAAGTATAAAAAGTCAAAAAATCGGTCTGTTCGGTAGTCTCACCGAAGCAGTGGAATTTTATTTCGTTTAAAAAGGAACGGAAACATCCCCTAACTTGCAATGAAAACGTTGGTACTTCATTGCCCAGGAAAATCGCTTACCTGAAGAGTGTATGACGTGAAATAAAGTAAATGGGTTGTGGGCCGTTAGTTTTCTCTGGAGTGGAGAATACCGAACCTATATTTGTCTGAATATTGTACGTCGATATCCTTTTACGAGAGTTTCGCTTTCAACCGCAACCGTCGTAGGGACCTCACACTCGCCACTAAAGCTTTCATTTCTGAATAGCTGGAATCTGAAGATACAAAGTTGCGTACCCTAGTAGGCATTGTTTTCAAAGGGTGGTGGTGGTGATTGGCTTAGTAACGGGTTGGAAGATGAATTTACCTCACGGTCTAAAGGAGAGCAGCATTTAAATTTGAAGGGTTTTCTCCGATTATTTCCCAGGGGATTGTCAGTCAACAAGAGGATAACATCCGGAAAGCCGTAATGCTATGTTATGATTCTCGACAAGAGAATAGATGCGATGGTGCTGGAAGGATACTGTACTTACGATATACTCGTACGTACTTCCAGCCGATTTAAACTAACAATAAGTATAGTATTATGCGGGTTAGCGCGTATGTAGTCAGAGAAATGCTTAATCATGCAAAATAGAAACCTATTGTTGAATAGAATTCAATTTCATTAATCATTTTGCGTTATTACGAAGCTCGTGAAGTTCGATATATTTCAAAGAATTCCCATTCAAAACGCTTGCTCGTGTAATTCATCTTTGAATACAATAATGATCTCTAGTATTATTAAGTTTGAAGTTTTTTTCGTCTGTAATATAACAAAACATATAATATTTCCGGTTATTTCTATTAAACTTTGAGTCACGAAAGTGAAAAGAAAATATACTACTTTTTAAAGGTAATTTACAATCAGGACACGTCGAATAACGATTCCAAGAAGGAAACAATGTGCGAATAAGGGAAATTGGGGATACTGAAATGTGTTTTTTTTTTTTAGGAAGAATACCCTTCTTATTTTGGAGAAAGGTTAATAATGATTGTGTTTCCCTGTTTACTGACCGTAAAGCAACAAGGTACGGCAATTGGTATCTTTTTTTGATCATGCAAACTTTCGATGAAGCGAAATTCTCAGGAGTCGGTTGTAATATAACTTAATTAAACAATTTTTTGGTATACCTATGTATTTAGGAACGTGTTAGCGCAATGAAGATTAAACGCTTTGTTGTAGTAATAACTAAATGTCAGCAAAAAAAAAATAGAAAAATAAATTTTAATAACTTGGGCCTTGGTCTAGTTATACTAAGTAAAAGAAAACTGATTCGTCGCAGGCGATTTCAATGTTCACAACATATTTGTAACGAAATGGAATACTCCATTCCGCTAGCAGATAATGGGTTTCCATTGGACCTCATAGCATAGTTGTCGGCAAGTCAGATCGGGGGGTGGGGGAAGGATTTGGTCCGGGGAAGACACCATCCTTGTTGAGCTGTGTAGTAAAAAGTAAACGAATGAGGGAAGATGGAAGGTTCACTCTACCTACTGGTATGCCGTAACGCCGAATTAGGGTAGTTCATTGCAAGAAAATCCTGAGAAGCAGGGAAATATATATCGTGCGATAATTGTTAAAACCAAGCAGATCTTTTACTATTTTCGGAAACAAACACCTGTAAATTAAATACAATCCTTATACCTGAATATATCTTCGTTTATAGAACAGATGGTGAGTTTAGAAAATTAGCCCATGGGTTAATGTGTTTTGCAAGATCACATTTATCCATTCAAATATTAAGCCATATTAAAGAAACCGCTGAAAATAAATCCCATGTTGACATTGTTCGATTATTAATTAATCAAGTTGACATTATAACTGGATACAAATCTCCCTCATTTTCAAGTCAACCATTCTACAAACACTTAAATGAGATCTTAGCAAATATTCTTCCCGACTCGGAAGTCATTATCATTGGAGATTTTAATTTTGATACCTTTACTTCAGATTCAACATTTCAACAAATGGTTTTGGCAGAGGGCTTCCACTGAAATTGTCAACAACCAATTGCAGTACACAAATTGACACTGTATTCATTAAAAATATTTCATGCTATACTTCAGGTGCTTATAAAACATTTTTTTTCTGATCATAAACCAATTTATATAGGATTTTCTTCAGAAAAAACACAGGGAAATTGGATGAAGTCAGCATTCAAAATACCGTTTCGAAAAATATCACCAATGACATTGATCAAAATATCCTCAATGAGCTCAACACTAACATTGAAATTGAGGATCCAATAATAATCTCTTCTGAAAATCTTCCTTCTCATGCTGTTGATATTGCTAGAGAAAAATTCATCATCATCAATGGGGCGACAGCCCAAATCGGACCCTGGCCTCCTGAAGTCGTCGCCTCCAATCGTCTCGATCCAAAGACCGCGTCCTCCAGCTGCTAATTTTTAAAATGGCTTTGCTGTCTTCATCAACCGAGTGTTCCCATCGCTTGCGTGGTTTGCCTACTGGCCGGTTACCACTCGCTTTGCCTTTAAGAGCACGTTTCGGGATTCTTCTGTCTTCCATTCGCTCTACATGGCCAGCCCACTGCAGTTTACGTAGCTTGATGAATGTTGAAGCTTCTGGCTCGTCGTAGAGTTGATACAACTCATGGTTGTATCTTATTCGCCATTCCGTTCCTTCCATCACAGGTCCCAAAATTCTTCGAAGGACCTTTCTTTAGAATGCGTTAACTGCTTTTTCGGAAGTTCGCGTTAATGTCCACGTCTCGCTGCCATAACAGAGCACAGGTCGTATAATAGTTTTATAAATCTGCAGCTTATTGTTCCTGTGCACTTTCTTGGATTTCATTATTGGAAGTACCGAATAATACGTCTTATTTGCTAGTATTATTCGTCGTTTGATTTCGTCTGTTTCATTACCGTCCTTTGCTAGATTAGCCCCAAGATATATGAAGTTGTCCACACTCTCCAAATTATATTCCGCAATTGTTATGTTTTGTCTGATTGGCGTTCTCCTTCTTGTTTGCGTCATTACTTTTGTTTTGCTTTCATTAATGCGCAACCCGACTTCTTTTGCGGCGGAGTCAAGATTGACAAATACCTCCTTAGCACTAGGGAAGGATCTTGCTAGAATGTTAATGTCGTCAGCGTATGCTACTAGTTGGGTGGACTTGAATAGTAGTGTCCCGTTGGTGTCGACTGGGATTTTTCGGACGACATACTCTAGTGCCAAGTTGAAAAGCATAGGGGCTAGACCATCTCCCTGCTTTAAACCACATTCCGTTCGAAAGCTGGTTGTGGAATCGGTTTGTATTCTCACTTGGGATTCAGTGTTCGTCATTGTGAGTCTTGTTAGTCGGACTGGTTTTGGAGGAATTCCAAAGTCAAGCATGATTTGGTACAGTACGCTCCTGTCGATACTGTCGTATGCTTGTTTAAAATCTACGAACATTTGGTGCACGTCTGTGTTATATTCGCAGCATTTCTCAAGCACCTGTTTCACCGAGAATATTTGGTCTGTTGTAGATCGTCCGGTTCTGAATCCGCCTTGGTATTCGCCAATTATTTGATTAGTATAGCGCTTAAGACGACGTTCAATAATTTTTGTCAGTATTTTATAGGACGTACACAACAATGATATACCTCTGTAGTTCTCACAGCAGAGTTTGTCTCCTTTCTTGTAAATTGGACATATAATGCTTTTTCGCCAGTCGTCGGGTATGAGTTCCTCTGTCCAAATTTTGCATATCATGTTGTACAGTATTTCAGCAACACATTTTCCACCGTTTTTCAGAAGTTCAACTGGTATTTCGTCAATTCCCGGCGCTTTGTTTCGTTTTTGGTCATATAGGGCTGCTTTGATTTCAACAAGCGTGGGTGGTATCGATGATGGTTCATCTTTGTCAGTTGAGGCTTCAATTGAAATGTTGTCTGTCGTTATCGGTGCTACTGGGATGGGATTCAAAAGATGTTCAAAGTAGAAAGCCCATCTCCTTTTGATTTCTTGTGCGTCGCTGATGATGTTGCCTTCCACGTCTTTGCAGAGACTGGTTTTTGGCTTATATCCCTTTTTTAAGTCTTTTACTATTGCGTATGCGCCCCGCGTTTTATTTTTTCTCATGTCGTCGTCCATTTTTTGTATTTTGTCATTATGGTACTTCCTTTGTTTTCGTCTGCAGGTCTTTTTCACATATCGCCTAAGCTCGTCATATCTTTCTTTTTTGGCTCGTGTTGGTCGTTCAGTAAAAATTTTGTAAGCTTCGTTCTTTCTATCTATTGCGTCGCGACATTCTTGGTCGAACCAATCATTATTTTTTCGCCGTGCTTGATATCCTAATACCTCTTCCACGGAGGATTTGATGCCGTCTCGTATTTTCATCCACGCATCCTCCACTGGCATATCTTAGATATCTTCATATATTGGTGTCAGGTGTTTATTACATGCTAACATGTAAGCCTGCGCCACCGTTTCGTCGTTAAGCTTGTCGACGTTGAATTTGCGAGCTCTACTCGTTTTCGAATATCCACGACAAGCTATTTTGCATCGATACTTAGCTCTGACTAGATAGTGATCAGAGTCACAATTCGCACCGCGGAGAGTTCGTACATCAAGTATGCTGGAAGCAGCCCTTTTCTCAATTAGAACGTGGTCTATTTGGTTGAAGGTGTGACCATCTGGTGATGCCCACGTTCGTTTGTGAATATCGCGATGTGGGAAGCACGTAGAGCTTACTATGATATTTTTGCTGCTTGCGAAATCAATAAGACGTTGGCCATTGTCGTTGGTTATGTCATGGAGACTGTGCCCTCCTGTTGTTCCTCTATGAGCCTCCTCCTTTCCGACTTTTGCATTAAAATCCCCTAAGACAATTTTTAGGTCATTCGAGGGCAGTGAGTCATATGTTGTCTCTAGGGTGGCATAAAATTCGTCTTTAGTTACATCGTCCTTGTCTTCTGTTGGTGCGTGAACGTTGATCAACAAAGTGTTGAAAAATTTAGTCTTTATTCGGATTGCACACAATCTTTCACTTATTGGTTTGAAGCTCGTGACCTGCTGTTTAAATTTTTTGTCAACGACAAAAGCGACTCCAAACTCTCTGCTTCCCGACAATTTTCCACTTGGATAGATTGTGTGTGATCTCATGTCCATGATTTCGCTACCGAGCCATTTCGTTTCTTGGATGGCAGTTATGTTGATGTTGTGTTTTGCCACTTCTTCGAGAAACTCTTTCAGAGCTCCTGTCCTAAATAAGGATCGAACATTCCAAGATCCAATAGAGTAGTCCATTTTTCGTTTGCGGGGTCGTTGCCGTTGAGTCCATCCTTTCCGAGGCTGTTCTTCAGGTTTCTGGACAGTGTTCTTTTTCCGGTGATGCGTTGTCGGCGCCTCGCCCAACCCCCGACCTGGAGGACCGGTCCTACTTATTTATTACACCCTAGTAGAAAAAGGGTGGGAGTTTTGAGCTAAATATGACATGCTGGAGTTCTCACAGCTATGCTGCAAGTCCAACTATGTCATACTTTTTGCCTACTTCCTGAGACGCACTGGTGTTACTGGTTAACTCCATGTACCCTCCTCCTTTCTCAACTCGGGCTTGGGAACGTCTATGGCGGAGTTATTGTGATCGACACAGAAAAAAAAAAAAATTTGCTACCCTGAAATTTATTTTTCGCGTTTCATGACTAAATTAGCCTAAAAATGCAAAAAAAAAAATCCGTCCGCTGTACGCCGTCGGCCGTACGCCGTACATATGGACTCATATCTCCGAGACCGTTGAAGGTAGAATGTTCGCTTTTGGGTGGATTGTTGATTGCGAAGTGAGCTCCATTATCGAAATTTAGTTTTTTGCTTTATTTGGACAATAACTAAGCAGAAACACACGTTTTTAAACAATTTCTCTGTCTGTCTGTCTGTCTTTCCGGCTTTCATGTAAAAACGGCTGAACCGATTGTAAAAAAACTTTCACAGAATATTAGATGTGCATCGAGAAGTGATTTGCCTTAGGTTTTATTTTACTCCCCTCACGCCTTCTACCACCTCTCATACAAAGTGACACATTTTCAAAAAAATATAGTATTCAATTTTCTTTAGAAACTATAAAAGCTATTAATTTGATATTTAAAATATATTATTTCTATTATAAATGCGATCTTTGTGTATAAAAATTGTTTGAATCCATCGACTCCTTCCAACACCTCCCATACAATCTACACTTTTCATGAAATACTGTACACCAATTTTCTCAGTACGTATAGCTTCCATCGAGCTAAAATTTCTCAGTACCTATTCAATTGTCAAGCTTTAATTTGGTGCAAAACATTTTTATAGCCACTCTGGCATGATGCGAAATAAATAAGTTCAGTGCTGCCACCCTTACCATCACTCCCCACACAAAAATTCTTAAGATCACAAATATTTCGATTTCATCGGTAGTATCATATGATTGGGCTTTACGCACAATCGAAGTCCTGTTATGTTTTTAATCTTAACGTAATTTGATTTGGACTTTTTTTTAATTAACACAAGCTACAACTATTAACATGTTCTTAACGCTCTTCAACACGTATATGATCTCGAAACACGGGGATTATTTGATCACGAGCCTGTCCCATACAAATGTGGGTATCATGGTTTCATTCTTAATAATTTATGGTTCTGATTTTAACAAAATTCAAAGCAATGTGTTCAAAAAGCCAATAAACTAAGCCCATTATTTATCCGACATAATTTACTACTAACTATTATACATTCTCAAATTACGATTACGATTTTTACGCGGACAAAGTCGCGGGCAATCGCTAGTAATAAAATAAAAAATATTAAAATAAAATTTGAAAAGAGCTAAGACTTAATATTTTCCAAGGAACACGGGGAAAAGAAACGAGAGGGTCGGGAAAAAATTAAAAATGGAAAGTTTCTTGCAGTTAATATGCTTTTCCACTATAGTTTAATTTATCTGTACAAATAAATATAATTGTAGTGTACGTTTGTTATTTGTTTATAAATGGCTATATGTCGGTGTTTTGCTTTATTTGAACAATAACTAAGCATGAAAACACGTTTTTGAAATTTTTGTCGTTCTGTCTATCCATCTGGACATAACTCAAAAACGTCTTCAACCGATTGTAATGAAACTTGCCTGTGAGCACGGACCTAACCCATACAAATATCATAGTTTCATTCTTGATAATTTACGATTCTGATTCCTACAAAATGCTAAGCATTGTGTTCAAAAAGCAGATTACGTTACATGCCACATGATGTATTACTAACTGCAATCTCAAAAATTGCTTATTATTGCGATAATTACGCGGACGAAATCGAAGGCATCTAACCTTTAAAATTAGTTTTCATTTAAAAGAATTTTTTCAGGAACTGTGAAAAGGTTTCTTAAACTAATTCTCCATTGAACTCTCTTATTTATCGTCTAAGCATGACTCGTTAATGTTGTCTAAGAATGAAGGAAACTTTTTAATTACCTGCATAAATTAAAAAAAAGAGGCGTTATCTTTGTTTTCATAAATTTCAACCCTTAACATTTCTAGAATACCAAGGCAGTCATTTGTTTAGAATTTAGTGCGGCCAAATATCTGACTGCTACTACGAGCACCACGAAAGTTTGTGAGACGAAATCATAAGCTTCAGAGCAGGTAAAAGTTAATTACATAGTCTATGGTCATTCTACAAAAATAACAAGATTTATTCTCTTGGTTACAAAAACTCAACTCCCAGAGTGGTAATTTTAACAGTATCACCACAATTGTGGAATATGCCCGGACCCGAACAAATAAAGCTCTATTTACTTGAAAAAGGCAAACCAACTTCTGACACTTGAACAATTTTAATCTGCAACAGGATGTGGTTTGCCATGAAAATTTTATTACTCAATTCATATCACTCGGAACTACGTGATGATACGGCATTACAAAGAAAAAGTGACGCTATTACACACATTCGGTTACGAACGAGCGTATTAAGGATGGTGTACAATATATACCAATTTAATCACATCTGATAAGAGTAGTCTTGGTTCTTGAGAATTATTTATCACTTGTAATGCTTTAATTTGGGTTGTACGTGTACGTGTTTGGCAGACTACACAAGTCCTATAACATCGTCATCTGTTAAATCTTTTAGGCGATTTACTGACAGGAAGAAATATGTAAATGTCGGAATAGGCTTCCTCCTATCGAATTGCTTAATACCATTTGCCTAAAGACGAGCGCACTAATTCAAACCGTAAAATATACAAAGGCATTCAGACAGGTGAGCCCTTACCATGAAAATGAGAAATGAATTTATTTAACCTGTCGTAAGGTGATGGTGCAAGAAGTTCAGGGATTACAACCAACCTGCCACACATTTACCATTCTTGGTTTAACTTGTAGGCAATCCACAGACATCTTGAAGTTGAAGAAATGAAAGGAGTCAGCATAGCACAACGTGTTATGCGGTGATTTGAATTCAGCCAACGTAAAACATTTCAATTTATTTTAATCCGTCGAAATTAGTTGAATTTAGATTTAAACTGTACAAAGAAGTTATTTATTTATTTTTACAAATATAAACTAGTTTTCTGCTCGTCTGTCCATCCGTCCGTTGGTGTTGAGCTAAAATGTTCAAATTGTTTTTGTCGAAAAAATGAGTTCAAGTTTGAGAATCAGTTAAGCTTCGCATCTCTTCTATCTCCTTCTACCCAAAATGACATATTTCTTTAAGTTCATGAAAAGACGCTTTTCTTTGATAGTAAAGGAGATAATTATCGGAAATTTGGAATAAAATATTTAGATGACAATAGAAGTTTTCCGTATAAAACCTCTCGTTCCTTCCACCACTTTCCATACAAACTGGACTTTATTACGAAATACAAATAAAATCTTTCTCGTTATATTATTTACTCGTACTTACGATGACGCTTCACTCCAAATCACCTCTCAAATCATTGTACGTCGAAAAAATGAACCAAATATCCTTACTTCTTCTAGCCCTTCCCATACAAACTGTATAATTTCGTGAAATTTACCACACCAATTGTCTCCCAAGCCGACGGAGGTTTCTGGGCGTATCTATATTTAAATCTAGGCTGATGGATGTGGTAGTCTCACCATTCCTAATTCGTACAAACATTTGAGTACTAGTAAACTGGCTGTAATAACTTAACTTATTTAGATCTTCACCTAAAATTAATAAAGAAACATAATTAACTTAAATCTTGAATATTATTGGTCTACAATGCGAAGGCCGTGAGTTGAAACTCCTATCGACGTATAGTTCCAGCACGCTGCCTGCTTATACCTTGGTCACCTCAATCTGCGAAAATTAAAAAAATATATACATATAGGTAGAGGGTAATGGCAATGGCAATCCCAAAATGACTACTGAGAATGTTATGGGACCTGAACGCCAAGGATCGATTTGGGTTGTAGTTCCATTGTAGATTATATTAGGCTTGAATTCTATGTTATGCTCTTTGAAAGCTCCAGCTTGATAATCTAGTTTAAAATATGAAATCTAAATTTAGAGAGACGTAATTAAAATTCAATTCCTGTAGAATGCAATAAATGCTGAAAACGTATTTCAGGCTAAATCAAATACAAGACTCCTGGGAAACAAAGAATCTATTCTTGTATATTAAACTCAAAACATGCATATTATCTCTTTGAATTGTTCTCCCATAAATTCAAGAAATAGGACACAACCACTTGTGGTCTAGGATGTCTGATTTCAAATTTGTCGACAGATTAGAATTATTGTAGCATAATCAACATACACATACACATACAGTTATCAACACTTATATGCATATAACATTAACCGTATCATATGTAAAGATACTTTGACCTAGTCGCAAGATATTCGGATCGATTAAAAATATTTAGAAGTCACCAATAAATTAATTTTGCTGAAAGGAAATACATAACTTTTCTCTACTTTGTAATCGTCTCATCTGGTTGAGAGTACTTTTACTTAAGTGGAATAAATTTCCATTTATATCTGTCCTGATCTACTCAAGCGGTTCAAGTGTGCACCTTGAATTATTCTCAAAATGCATATAAGCACCATTATAAGTGATTGTTAATGACAATGAAAGCGTTTCGTCCTTAAAAATTCATTTCAAGCCAATGCTTATCCTTGACATTATTTTCTGGTTTCATCCGTAAGGCAACAAAGCATGAAAAATTGTGTCAAAAGATTTAACAATGGTTTCAAGCTGCAACAAAAGTATCTTGATTTTAATAGCTAGCTAATTGGATGAATTTCGTCGGTTTAAAAATTTACTAAAATGAATTAATTTCGTAAGGTAGTAACATTTAAAGGGTCGAGAGTACTAGATAATAATTTTCGTTGAAAATAATATAAAAAGATATTAAAATTCATATTCTTCATTTGAGGAGAGCTATTTTTTCTTGGATAAATGAAAATCTAATATCCGAACGTCCTTGAAAGACTTTTGGAAGAAGGCTTTCGAAATTTTCATCATAATTATCAATTATACTATTTTTTTTTAGACGCTAGTAAATTATATTATGCCACTTATTTCATTCTAACGTAGTGCTCAACGTTTGTAAGAATGACGCCGATGTATGCGGTCTGTAACTATCATGTTATATTTGACTGCACTGCAATGAAATAGAGCGTCATGGCTTATGGATCGAAGTAGAAAGAATCTACTTTAGAAACATAGCAGAGATAAAAATGCAAGTAAGCCCCAATCATGCAATACTCTAGGGGGAATGGACGTTTCAGTGAGTTCAGAAGGTGTGGGTTTCCTCCCATATCAATAACTTAATTAATATCTTATGCCTAATTAGAGTGCCATTATCTTGAAAATTGTTTAAATACTTTTGTGTGGGAGGTGTAGGAAAAATATGAGAACTGCTGCAATTTTTTAAGAGGTAGCTAAAATCAATATAGAAATGATACGATTTAAATTTCAGATCGCTATTCTTTATATCGGAAGTACAAATTGAAACCCGCCCAATTGATGGCACCAACAGTAGGTTTAGGTTTAGGTTGTAGGAGGGTGGTTTCATAGAACCACAATGCACTGGGGCTATTTGGTTGGGCCCATTGTACTCCCCCTATTTATTATAAGATGGAAGTAATTCCTATTATTCTAGCCACTTGGTTCGGTTTGAGAACCGTAGCAGGCTCGGATGTTGGATGCCTCTGAGGTCATCTAGTTCTGAGAAGAATCTAGAGTCTAAAGAAAGGAGGCGACTGTTGGACATTTGCAAACAGTGACAAAGATAAAATGTTCGATAGATTCTTCGTCTTCCTCGCAACCTCTGCAAAGGCTGTTGCTCGCAATCCGCATCCTAAATGCGTGAAGCTTAGCAAGCAATGACCTGTGGGCAGGCCAACAATAGTTCGGACGCTATAGCAACTACGCTGTGAGTTGTAATATTTTTATTTGATTCTTCCCAAAAGGATTTGGTAGTTCTGCAGCTGTTCAGCTGCTGCCACCCCGCCAAGAAAGAATCCAAAATAGTTTGCTTGAAGCTAGTCTTCAGCACTGTTGGTGTTACATCGACTGACTTCCTAGTGGAGTTAATGCTTGGAGGTCCTTGCCGTGCAAGCGCCTCGTTTTCTAACAGGTCGCTATGACTCGGTATCCATATTAGAAAAAATTCCATTATGGCCACTAGGCGATTCAAATTGTGTTTACAAATGGACACTAGTTTGGACGTAGTCCTGTAGGATTGGAGTGCCAGAAGCGCAGCTGTGCTGTCCGAGAAAATGTAACAATTTTTAAGACAGCTCTGCACATCTAAAATAATTTTTGTACACTCATTAATAGCTAATACTTCCGCTTGGAACACTGACGCGTGTTCTGAAAGATGAAATGGAGTGTGGATGTCGAGATCGTGGGCATAAATCCCTGCACCTATCCACTGGTTAGTTAACGATCTGTCCGTATAGAAATGAGGAACTGTGCAGGTGCTGAGTATCGTGTTTGTTGCCCATTCGATTCGTTCAGGAAACTTAATGTGAAACTTCCGTTTCTCAACCTGCGGTTGGTTCATGCAATCATACTCGCAGTCCAAAAGGGAGTTTGCCTCTCTAGTTACGTTTATAATTTTGCCATGACCAATTTGTGGTGCTTACCACGAATAAGTGGTTTTACTTTATTATTTTAATAATAAAGTATTGTGATCGACTTGGGAAAAAAAAAAAATTTGCTACCCTGAAATTTTTTTTTTTCGCGTTTCATGACTAAAATAGCCTAAAAATGCAAAAAAAAAAACATAACAGGGCTACGATTGCGCGTAAACAGCAATCTTACGATACTCTAGATGAAATAGAATTTTTTGTGATCCCAAGAAATTTTGTATGGGGACTGTTAGAAGGGGTGATAGCATTGAACTAATTTTTTCCCCATCATGCTAACGTAGCTATAAAAATGTTTTATACAAAATGCTTACTCCAAAAATTGAATAGGAGCTGAGAAAATTAGTGTGTTAGATTTAGTGAAAATGTGCAGTTTGTATGGGAGGTGGTAGAAAGAGTAAGGGGATTTTAGTGATTTTTTCAGAAATAACTAAGAATATCATAAAATTGATATTTCTTAAATTTTAGACCAGTAACATTCATACTTTTCAAGAAAATAGATTTTTCGTGAAGTTGTGAAACTGTGTCATATTGTATGGGCGGAGGTAGAAGCAGTAAAGCTAATCAAATATTTTTTCCTGATCTTAGTGATAATGCTAAATAAGTATTTATCCCAAAATATGAACTCGATAAATGTTATACGTTCTGAGAAAATCGGCTTAGAGCATTTCATGAAAAAGTGTAGTCTGTATGGGAGGGGTTGGAAGGAGAGGAAGGACGCAAATAATTTTTATACTGTATATTGAA
The DNA here is from genome assembly GCA_963669355.1 of Chorisops tibialis. Lineage (NCBI taxonomy): Eukaryota > Metazoa > Arthropoda > Insecta > Diptera > Stratiomyidae > Chorisops > Chorisops tibialis. The sequence goes on from OY770262.1 coordinate 275,449,771, forward strand.
ATCATTATGAAAGTAATATGTCCCGAAAGTCAGACTAATAGCTTTTATACTTTTCGAGCAAATCCATTTATAGTCGAATTGCGAAATTGTGCCATTTTGTATGGGAGGGGGTAGAAGGGGTGAAGCTAATCGTCTAATTATTTTTCGCCTTACTAACAATTTTAAATAAATATTTAGTGCACAATTTCAGCTCGCTAAATTTGATACGCACTGAGTAAATTGGCTTAGAGTAATTCATGACAAGTACAGTTTGTATGGGAGGTGGAAGAAGGAGGGGGAGGACACGCATAATTTTCATACCGTATATTGATATTATCATAAAAGTAATATATTCCAAATTTCAGGCCAATAGGTTTTATACTTTTTGAGCAAATCCGTTTATTGTCAAATTGCGCATTTGTGTCATTTTGTATGGGAGGGGGTAGAAGGGATGGAGCGATTTGGCCCGTTCGCGAACTTAAAGTTACTTTTTTGCTAAAAATGACACACACAAATTTTTAGCACTATAGCTCAAAGCTTTCGAGAGTTATGCTGTAGACAGACGCACGGACGGACAGACAGACAGACGGACAGACGGGCAGACGGTCACTCGGAATCGAGGTTTTTGAGCGACAACAAATATTTCTGAACCCTTGGCGGCTCTGTGCGAGCGTTATTTCTTAGCGTTACAAACGGTAAGGCAAACACAATATACTCTCAGATTTCATCTAGAGTATAAATAAACTGCCAACAAGTCGGGCGAAACTTTATTATTCTTGGGACAAGTTGCGGATGAGTGGAAAGTCAATATGCAGGCTAGAGTGGTTAGGGAAGACTAAGTGAAAGGGAGTTCTTGGGCAGAGCTGTTGTCTACTTAACAATATTTCGTTCGTTTCTGCAAGTTTGGGTTTTTATGAGGGGAGAAGGAGCGGTAATAGTAAGAGTGGGTGGATGTAAATAGCTTTTTAATTAATTGCTTGAATCACGTCCGAAGCGAAGTCAATGCAGTCAGTAGAGATTCCACACTTTGGCTGTGCAAGGCCTCAAGTATAGCATCAATGTTGACGTGGTTAAGAGCGCCTTCCACGTCTAGAAAGGCACCAAATGCGACCTTTTTATGATGGAAAGCTTTCTTTATGACGGCTACCGTCACATGCTAGGTGGTTTCAGTGGACCTACCTTTCAGATAGGCATGTTGGAGGGGGGTGGGCATCTAACTGATAGGTTCAGGCCCGTAGGTAGCTGTCCACTAGTCTTTCCAGGCCTTTAAGAAGGAAGGAATTTAGGCTGATGGGTCGAAAAGCCTTCGGGATGTTTTGGGAGGCTCTGTCTGGTCTAGGTATGAAAACCACCTTAACCTCTTGCCATAGCTTCGGTATGTGGCAAAGACTGATGCATGTTTTATATAGGTCAACCAGTCAACTGCAAATCATGCGCAAATTACGAGGAAGAATTATCAGAGTAATCAGCAAGACTACGTTGAACTACTTGCTGAAACATTCGACGGTTGCGGACCGAAACGACGTTTTAAGAATTCCTGGAGAACTGTATGATGAGGAGAAAGATTTCAAGGATACGACGACCTTAAGGGCTTCAATGATCGATAAAAAAGATAAAAGAATGCGGTAGCTAAGGACTTTTGTATTGAAAATAACCGGACATAGAGTTTTAGTTAAGATTTGAAAATAAGGAATCGTCATTAGAATTTTCTGAAGAAAATAAATGACTACTAATAACGTTGGCTTTGCATATCCTTTGGTAACATAAATATCTAACCATCCTTGAAGTTCTTTTTCATTTTGTTCTGCATACATGCATTCAAATATATTGTGCTTAAAGAGCCGATGTCGCGAGTCTTAGTTTTTTTTGTTATTTCTCTGTTGTATTATATCAATATCAAAACGATCTTGTATGGAAATTATCTCTCGTAATAGGTGATTTTTGCGATATTACGGTTGAAGACGACTTTGGAGTACAATTGGATAGACCAAGATAGACATTAAAATTCAAAGGCAGAAGAGGCAGTGAATCGGATTCACTTTCAATTAACATTTGGCGGAGATTGTACATAGATGGCTGTAGAAGATGTAAGGGTGTAAAGTAAGAAGGAGTACCTGTTAGATTTTGATGATTGACGAGATGAATTCGAAAATGGAGCAGGTTGAGATGAAGTAGTAAACAGCGCCTAAATAATTTCCAAGATATCGCTTTTGTCATTGAACATAATTTCCAACTGGGAATAGATAAAAATTGATTTCATAATTACCCATAATAAGTAATTGCCTAACCCACATCTTGAGATAAACTTCTGCTTTTCGTTACAATTAGAAACACCTGTTTACATTTTTATTTACGCTGTACTATTATAAAAGATTATGCCCATCCATAAAACATGTATTTCAGATTCTTAGAAGGCAATTTCGGTGAGGAGAGGTGTATGAAAAGTATCCTTTATCCCTAAACATCTACTCGGATTATCTACTTTGAATGATACCATGTTAAAGTTGCCAAAACACTTCCTAATATATGTAGGTACACATTAATATGTATTCTTGCATCTAGTTCATTGGAGTCTATTAGCTAGGCAAACATTCAGATACCACACAAAGTTAACCTTAAAGACTGATGAAAATTTGTTGCTTCTTCATTTGCGAATATTTTTTCTCCGAATAGCAATATAATTATGTAGTCGTTTGAAATTTCTCTCTTAAGTTCTTAATGACATAATTTCTGTATACATTGCACTAATAAATTTACGAAGGTCTTGGTTGAAAACTTAAAGAGGGCTTATGTCGAGAATTAATGACCATAAATTCATGCATCTCAGAGGTAGATGCAACCTGTAATCTACGTTCAAGTTTAGTAAAGTTCTAAACTCGAAAGTTTTTAATTTATCACTTGTTAGTTACTTGCAAATTTTATACTCTAGAAGAAATCTAATATTAAAGAATTTATAAAATTGAGAAAATAAGTTTGAAGGAAATTGAGTTCAAATGTAGATGGAACTTGAAAGTTATTAGTATTATATTTATAAATAATTCGTATCACATTACATTACTTGAACTAAATTCAGTAATTGGCTATAAGGATGACAGAATTTTCTATTTTAGAGCTTGTTCTGAGGGTTTTTACAGTCTGTTGGAATAAAATTGCAATTAAGATTTTGGAAATATCGATTTTAAATAAAATAAATTAAATGATAATAATTAGTTTGAAGCTATCGGAAAATAGTAGTTTTCATTTCAATTCGATTTAAGTAGTTAAGTTACTAATTAGCATAGAATGGATTAAAAGAATTAAGTCGACTAACGTTCACTTTAACCTTGATAATGTGATACCGAAACTAGAGGGGCTACTCTTTTGTATTGAAGCATAGCTCCGGTGAGGTTTTTTTTTTTTTTTTAATGCACCGAGTTTAATTTAGGGGGTCACCCTTTAATGCATTGCACAATTAATTCGGTAAAGGAATTGGATAAAATTTGAGTGTACTGAGGAATTTAGGTTGGAGAAAGACGGAAGTGACGGTGGAGATTATTCTTGAAGGACTGGAGGTTATACCTACTTGGGAAAACGTTAGCCGGCAATGTATTCCAAAGTCTGGACGTTCGGGAAATGAATGACTGTCTATATTTCACTGTACGAGTAGGAATAGGGTTGACGGTATACTCGTGTGCGCGTTTAGCTTGACGAGTATCACTGGCAAAGGTGGAAAGTACATTGGTATTTGGGAATGAAAGGGATAGATAAGGAAGTGGCTATGAATATTTTTCTTGAATTGTCGAATGTTGTAGCATTGCGACAATACTGAGATGGGCCGCGAGCTCCAAATTACGAATCACGAAATTTGACCGTGCGACTGAAGATAGGTTTGAGAGAATACTTATGAGCGCGTGATGCAGGTCGAATATGATGAGGTAAAGGCATCCATGGTAGTAAGAGATTAGAAATTTTGTCCGAACAATTTTCATTGCAGTAGCGAAACAAAAGGGCTAGGGAGCTTACAATTCGTTTATACTCGAGTGAATCGAGCGATGAAGAGATGTCAGAGGGTAATATTATCAGTAAATTTCCAACAACCATTAAGCTACTCAAGTTTGATACATGCATTAAGCACAATCAGCTTCGTGCAAAGGAAGATTTTTCTCTCTGAGAAAGCCTAGCAAGTTTTATTTAGCTATAAGTCTGTAGATCGTTGTCAACTCCGCCGTACATTTTTATTAGTTTCTAGTGCAGCTTTCAAGATGTTATTTAATACTATAAGAAATAGGCCTGGTGGTAATATGCAGCATTTTCTGACACAGTATTTCTCTCAGTAAATGAATTGTGCAAAAAATAGCGCAAGCTCCGCATTTCTTCTTTCACCTACAATACTTCTTTTTCTCCAATGGAGCTACAGCCCGAATCGGGTCTTAGCTTCATGACTTTCAGGTTTCTTAACATTTTATTTGTTATTGTTAAAGACCTGTTACCCCTTCGCACAACACAATCTCTACGAATTTTCTTTTTGGCACATTGAGATAGCCAAGATGCACCCTCGTAGGCAGAGTGCTAGAATTATATGTCGACCGAGATTTGAATTCACGACCTTCGCACTGTACACCAACACGCTACCCACCAACAGGTGGCACCCAGGCTACTACCTAATACCTAGTATGTAAATTCCAAAATTGTACAATAGAAATTGAGCCGATTTCTATAAGTGTATCAAATCCGCGAGCCTCTAATATTTTGTGTATCTTGTTGAGCAAATATTTACTATGAAAAAAATATAACAGAATTATGATTGGGCGTAAAGCCCAATCACATGATACTCTTGATGAAATGAGAAACAGTTTAATGTACCGGAAAATATGTCACCTCAAATTATTTCCAAGAGTTAATAGTGACTTTTGTATGGGAGGTGGTAGAAGCAGTGGGGGAGGTTTGAAATTTTTGGATATGACACGGAACGTGGTATACAAAATGTTTCGTGCTGAGTTTAAAGTTTGTAGCTTTCATTATTTCCAATGAAATTGGACATATTTTTCCTGAAATTGGGTGTATTTGTATGGGAGATGGCAGAGGAAGTGGAGGGTCTTAGAAGATTTTAAAACTGCTTATCAACATGCTTTGATTTAATTTCAAAGTTGATAGCTCTCATATGTTCGAAGAAGAAATGCTCTCCTTGAATTTATTATACAGATATTGGTATGGGAGGGGGTGGAAGGTGCGAAGGGAAGCTGATAATTTTTTCCATCATTTATTGCAATTATTTCTGGCAAAATTTTAAGTTTGTAGTTTTTCTAGTTTTAATGGAAATCGATATAATGCATTTACCAAAAGTATGCATTTGTATGGGATGGGGTAGAAGGAGTACACGGATTAAAATAAAATTTTCTGTAGTCAATGATATTTGTATTATTGTATTTTCCGCAAGACTTCAAGTCGATAGCTTTAGCAGTTTCAAAGCAAGAAAAATTTCGTTAAATTTGTATGGGAGGGGGTAAAAGGAGTGAGGAGAAGTTGATAATTTTTTTCAAAACTGATTGCAATTATAATAAAATTAAGTTTCGTTTAAATTCGTCTTTATAACTTTGCTAGTTTTAATGTCGAAAAAATGAATTTTTGAAAATTGCGCATTTGTATAGGAGGCGTAGAAAGAGTGGGGAATCGGCTATATTTTGTGACAGTAATGATACATACATCATTATACTTTGAATCAAATTTTAAATAGTTTCGAAGAAAACTCAATTTCTTAAAATTTCAGAATTTCGTGAAATTTGTGTTGAAGGGAGTAGAAGGAGTCGGGGGATGCGGCCTGTTCACGAAAACAAAGCTACTTTTTTTGTTGAAAATGATACACAACCAATTTCAGCACGATAGCTCAGCTCAAAGTGTTCGAGAGTTATGTTGTAGGCCGATGAACAGACGGACAGACGGTCACTCGTAATCTATGTTTTTGAGCGAAAACAAATATTTCTATTTCCATGGCGGCTCTGTGCGAACATTATTTCTAAGCGTGACAAACGGTAAGGCGAACACAATATACTCTCAAATTTCATCTAGAGTATAATTACTTTAATGTTGTTACCTTTTCTACCATAGCTCCTACAATACATAACAAATCCTTATGTCGCATTCACAATTCGCCATTCCAACCAACCAACAGACAAATAATTTTTCTACTCTGAAATTTTTTTTTTCGCGTTTCATGGCTAAATTAGTTATTAGCAACTTTTTTGCTGACCATTTCCATACTGCTTTCACTAGCTCAAATCGTATGATAACTCCTGAGGATTTCCATTACATATCGACATTTCCTTCTATCTCATTAGAGATGAAAGATCTTCATATTGAGGAAGCGACCATTTTAAAGTTCATTTCAAGCATTGCGGATAGTTTTTCTAGAGTTTCAGACGGTATCCTTGCTGCCGTATTAAAGCGTTGTAGTATCTCTCTGGTTCTACCTTTATGCCATATATTTAACGCTTTTCTCAGATCGGGGATATTTCCTAGTTTGTGGAAATACTTCACTATCAGACTATTGCTTAAGAAAGGTAAAAGAAGTGATGTGTGTAACTATCGTCCTATTGCTAATCTTTCTTGCATTATTAAGTTGTTCGAGGCTGTTGTTTGTGATGTAATGAATTTTCATTGTAAATCAATCATTAGTCCAGCCCAACATGGAATTAGGTCTATCACAACAAGTCTAATGGAATTTTCCAATTTCACTATTCCTGTGATTGAAGGCGGTAAGCAGGTTGACTGCATATATACCGACTTTACCAAAGCTTTTGATAAAGTTGACCATACTATTCTTGCTTACATAGATTGGATCAGATCTTACCTATCTAATCGTACCCAAAAGTGATTTTTCGAGGAGTTTATTCCTCTGCTATACCCAAAACATCTGGTGTGCCACAGGGAAGCCATCTACGATCACTGTTATTTATTTTATTTTTTAAAAACGTGAGTTCGGTTATTTCCCTCTCGAAAATTTTGCTCTATGCTGACAACGCGAAATTGTTTCGCAATATTTCGAATCAGAATGATTGCGCATTGCTTCAAAGTGATTTGCAACGTTTTTTTGACTGGTTTACATTAAACTGTATGCCTTTGAATATTAATAAATGTGCAAGCGTTTCATTCTTTAGGACCAAATCTCCCATACATTTCGATTATGTCCTAGATGGTAGCACACTACAACAGACAGATAAAGTACTGGGTCTCGGTGTATATTTTATTTCCGCATTTACGTTTGACGATCATATTGACTACATCATCAGCAAGGCCAACTCCGGTTGGGGTTTCGTTAAAAGATGGTGTAAGGACTTCAATGATCCTTATATAACTAAGACTTTATACTGTGCTTTTGTACGCTCTATTCTGGAGTATGCTTGTCAGGTATGGGCTCCGTATTACGAGGAACATTAGAGTAGGATTGAGTCTGTACAGCGCAGGTTCTTACGGTTCGCTCTAAGGGACCTTCCCTGGTCTGATACGTTGCGTCTTACTCCTTACGAACAGCATCTAAAACTCCTTTCTCTTGAACCGCTTGAGAATAGACGAATTCTCCTTAGGGCTGCTTTTGTATTTAAATTAATCTTAGGAGAAATTGATTTCTCGTATTTACTCGAAGCCACAACTTTTAGTATTCCGCGTCGATTCTTGAGAAACTATGTGCCACTCCACATTTCTCATCATCGCACCACTACGGACAAAACGAACCAATCGCATCTCTTTCGCGTATTTTCAACAATAATTACTACCGAATTGACTATAATTTATCTAGCATGCAGTTAAAGTCAGCTTTATGCGACAAATAATTTGTGATTGTTGATTGTTTTAAATTGGATACTCGTAACACGTATTTTTTACGTACTTTTTTTGTAATAATATTTTGTAAGTAACCATTGTTTCGATGAATTTTGAAATAAATAAATAAATAAATAAATTGGCCAACAAATGAAAACAAAAATTCGTCCATCCGCACGCCGTTTCCGCCGTACGCGAACGCTGCAACGACATTCAAAGTCCCATATCACCGAAAATCGTACAGGGAGAGCAGTCATTTTCGGATGGATTGTAGATTGGATAGGGAACTTTCAAATAACTAAATCTTCGAAATTACTTAACAGAATTAGTTCATACTTTACAACTCAATAGGTGCTTTTAGATCAACCATAATCAACTTAAACGGAGGCCAATACTTTTGAGTGCGAGGGTCAGGGGTGCAAAGAAAACACTTAAATATTAATATCTCGACTATCTCTGGGACATACATATATTAAGCTATACTATTAAAATATGAAAAACATAACAGGAGTACGAATGGGCATAAAGCCCAATCGTGCGATACTCTAGATGAAAGAGAAATTTTTGTATCTTAAGATATTTTGTAGGGGAAGTGGTAGAGGGGGTGACGACATTGAACTAATTTTTTCACATGATGCTAAGGTACCTGTACCTATCAAAATGTTTTATGCAAAATTTAGGATTTAAAAATTTAATAGGTACTGAGAAATTTAGTGTATTGGATGTAGTGAACTAGGGCAGTTTGTATGGGAGGTGATAGAAGAAGGGGCGAATTTTTAATGACTTTTCAGAAACAACTATAAATATCATGCTTTTGACATATTTTAAATTGCAGATGAGTAGCATTCATACTTTTCAGGAAAATCGATTTTTTATAAAGTTGTGAAATTGTGTCATTTTGTATGGGAGGGGGTAGAAGGGGTAAAGCTAATCGTTTAAATTTTTTTAGTCTTATTAATAATTATAAATAAATAGTTACTGCACAATTTCAGCTCAATCAATTTTATACGGACTGAGTAAATTGGTTTAAAGCATTTCATGAAAAAGTGCAGTTTGTATGGGAGGTGGTGAAAGGAGGGGGAGGACACATGTTTTTTTTATACAGTAGAATGATATCATTATAAAAGTATTATATTTCAAATTTCATATCAATAGCATGTATACTTTTCGAGAAAAACCGTTTATTGATAAATTGCGTAATTGTGTCATTTTGTATGGGAGGGGGTAGAAGGGGTGGAGCGATTTGGCCCGTTCATGAACTTGTCCTTACTTTTTTGACAAAAACGATGTGTACAACAATTTGAACTTTCTAGATCAACGCGTTCTCAAGCTAGAGAGGACACGGACGGACGGACGGACAGACGGACGGACGGACATCCGGTTTTGAGATTTTTGAGCGATAATATTACTTCTGTATCATTAATTTTTTTCTCCGAGCCTTATTTCTTGGCGTTACAAACTTTGTGGCAAACTTATAATACTCTCAGATTTCATCTAGAGTATAAAAACTCAAAATTTCTGATTGAAATCTCAAGCTATAAACTTCAAAATTTCGAAAACTCACTCAAAAAATGTGCTTAAGAGTTTAAAATATTCACTGGTCGAATACTTCTAAAACTTCTGCCCCCTACCATACAAAAGTATTTTTTCGACCAATTCTAAGAAATCTATTTATACCAAACAACTAGAAGCTATCAACTTGATATTTTGTAGAAACAATTTTAAAAATATTTAACAACTTAGTTACATTAAAAGTTTGCCCTTTCTTTCCCGTCCCATACAAAAGTCAATAAATCTGCTAATAACCAACAAATTAAAGCTACGAACTTGAAATTTTGTACGAATACCTTTCAAGAGAAAATCATTATTCTGTTATGATTTTACTTTGGATTATACTTCATCTTGCAGTTTTTAATTAGAAAGTTGCCAGTTTTTCAAACCCCATATTTTCAGTGAGGCGAAAAAAGCCGGTAAAAGATTATTATTTACAGAACTCGAAAGAGAACGAAGTAAATATTCATAGATCATACTATACGATATAACTTTCCAAACGTATTATTATTTTATTAAAAAAAATCTGAAGTAATTAAAATTACCATTAAGTACTTCATGTAGAAAATAATTTCATCAATTAGAAATATTTACAGCTTAAAATAAAAGAAAATGCGTAATATTCAAAATAGCAATTAACAAAGCGATAATTTCCTGAATTATGTTCGCATTTTATGTGATAGAAAATCTGCAGTAATTAAAATTATCATCAGTCAATTCAATTCAAAATATTTATATTGCTACAAATTATATTTCAGACACAAATTATAAATATATAATAATAAATTTATCCAATATTATTTATCAATGAAATATGTAATAAATAAAAAGAATAGAAATTTATTGTCTATTTTATTTCTCCTATAAGACTCCGCTATCCTAAATCTGGATTTAATTATCATATATTTTATATACTAATTTGGATTAGATTTGTTTTATAAATACAAGATAAAGCGCTTTTATTTGGTTTTAGATAAATAATAACAACGCTTAATATAAATTAAAATAAAACAGAATTACAATTAATTCTATCTAAAATATTATTATTTAATTTTATAACATAGCCGATACATTTGTGTATTGTTGTTATTAGTTTATGTTATACACAACTCCTTTATTAATTTTATATCAAATTGGTAAGGATTTATATGCATGTTAAAAATTACACCAACACTTTCAATCGTGAGAGGAAAAGATTAAATGTACCGTTTGGAAACTCTCTCCTGATTTGGTTGATTGGGATAGGAAATTGCGAATGTGAATATTGTTTTATAATTTTTTTCTAACCTTTTATGAATATTTGCATCAAATATTTTACAATTTAAGTACAAATCAGAAAGAAAACGTGTTAATAATTTCTCTTAAGTGTCTGTTTATACCGTTGAAGATGAGGTAATTTAAAATCGAAAAATTTTGCGAATAGCTGAAAATAGTTGAAGTACTGATAAATTGGCTGAAAAAGAGCCACCCGATTAGCTGGATGGCCAGGAGCTGATTGAAAAAAAATTGACAATGAAAATTCGATGTACTTTTAAATGGTAATTAAATCTAATTGGTTACGAAATTTTTAGTGATTTTGTTTTTTTTTTCGGCTCACTAATTGATCTTTAAACTAATAATGAAACAGTGTCGAAAAAATATCATTTGCATGCGAAGAATTTCAAACCAAAATCAAGCTTTTTCAGTAAAAAAACGAGCTATTTCAGAATGTAATAATATTAATAAAAAGTTTGACATTCGGGAAATGGTCTATCCATAGTCCCCTTCATGAAAAAGTTTATTGTTTTTTTTTGGATTTGGAGAAACAAATTAACACTTTTTAGCTAAATACAAAATGATATTTGTTTATAAAATTTTCATTTTTATATTTTTTAGAAACTTCTATCTCGTCTCATCGCAGCGCTACAGCCCCTTTCGGGCCTTGGCTTCCCATAGCCGAAGTCTCCAGCGATCTCGGTTCAGTGACCGCGTCCTCCAATTTCGAAATCCCAGCAGCGATGAACAGTCTTCGTCAACAGAGTCGGACCAGCGTTTCCTGGGTTTTCCCACCGGCCTCCGGCCCTCCGTTTTTTCCTCGAATACCTTTTTAGGTATTCGAGTTTCGTCCATCCTTTGTACATTTGTACATCCTTTGCAGCTTCCGCAGTCTGATGATAGTGGAAACCTCCGGTTCGTCAAATATATCATATAGCTCACTGTTGTATCTAGTTCGCCATCGGTCACCATCACGTTTCGCTCCAATTATTCGTCTCAGGACCCGTCTTTCGAAAGCGTTCAACATATTTGCGGATGCTTGTGTAAGGGTCCATGTTTCGCATCCGTAGCAAAGCACAAGTCTTACTATTGATTTGTAGACTTTGAGTTTGGTCTTCCTGTGTACGCAACTGGCCTTAAGAATAGCTAAGACTGAATAATACGTTTTATTTGCGAGCTGGATTCGTCTTTTTATTTCGTTCGTTTCATTTCCACTCTTTGTCAATTTTGTTCCTAAATATATGAATTCGTCCACATTTTCCAAATTATATTCGTCAATTGTAATGTTTTGTCTATTGGGGGTCCTTTTCCTTGTTTGTGTTATTATTTTCGTTTTTGTTTCATTGATTTTCAGGCCAACTTCTTTTGCTGCTTGATCGAGGCCTAGTAGAATTTCTTTTGCGGATGTGAAAGAGCGTGATAATATGTTGATATCGTCCGCATAACCCACTATCTGGCTGGATTTATAAAGCAGCGTACCTCTTGTGTCAACGGGTAACTTTCTGATGACGTATTCTAAAGCTAGGTTAAAAAGCAGAGGGGCCAGCCCATCACCCTGTTTTAGTCCGACATTTGTGTCAAAGGCATCAGTTAGTTGGTTGTTGACTCTGACTTGTGATATTGTTGATGTCATCGTCATTTTAGTCAGTCGGACTAGATTTGCTGGGATGCCAAAATGCAGCATTATTTTGTACAGTACGTTTCGATCAATACTGTCGTATGCTTGTTTAAAGTCCACAAAAACCTGGTGGACGTCGATGTTGAATTCCCAGCATTTTTCAAGCACTTGCTTGACCGTAAAAAGTTGATCAGTCGTTGATCGACCAGCTCTAAAACCGCCTTGGTACTCCCCAATCAGCGTAAATTTATATACCCACAAATCCTTAACTAATTTATTTACGGATTTTGTTCTTACCGTACCCACAAATCCTTAGCTAATTTAACTACCTGATACTAATTAATTAACCTTAATTAACTAATTTAACCTTAATTACCCTTCCTTCTAAATAATAATTGTATTTTGTAATTGTCGATCAGTTTGATAAAGGTCTCAGCAGAGACCGAAACGTCACGAATAATAAAGCGTAACAGTGTAGAATCCGGAAATCTTTTCTTTCATTTCAAAATGCACTGTGAAAACATTCACCAAACCATTGTCATCGATATTTCTAAATTGGTCGTCATAATATTTTCTTTTCTTACATCTAATGACCTTGTTTGCTACTCGTCGGAGATTTTCGTATTTTTCTCTCTTCTTTCTGGTATTCCTTTCGAGAAACTGTCTGTACGCCTGATTTTTCTTATCTAACGCATCTTAGCATTCGTCGTCGAACCAGTCATTTCTTTTGCGCCGAGCTTCATACCCAACCACTTGTCCCGCAACGGTCTTTATATCCATCCAAACTTGGTTCACAGGCTTCGGTATGTCATCCTGCAGAATCGGAGTGAGCTCTCTTTCAAGTGCTGCTGCGTAATTTTCCGCAACTGACGCCGTTTGGAGCTTTTCGATGTCGAACTTACGAAGAGGGCTGGTCTTTGTTTGATACGCCTTTGACATACGACATCGATATTTGGATTTGACCAAGTAGTGGTCCGAGTCACAATTTGCTCCTCTGAATGTTCGAACGTCAATGATGCTGGAGGCCCATCTCCGCTGTATAAGGACATGGTCTATTTGGTTGAAGGTATTGCCATCTGGTGATGCCCATGTTCTTTTATGGATGCGTCGATGTGGGAAGCATATCGGACTTATAACTATGTCTCTGCTGCATGCAAAGTCTATCAGGCGCTGGCCGTTGTCGTTACTTTCGTCGTGGAGGCTATGCCCTCCAGTTGTTCCACGATGAGTCTCTTCGTTCCCGACCTTAGCGTTGAGGTCGCCAAGTATCATTTTAACGTCGTTTGAGGGCAATGAGTCGAATAGCCTTTCAAGGCTCGTATAAAAGGGATCTTTCGTTTCCTCATCTTTTTCTCCCGTCGGGGCATGTACATTTATTAGCCATATTTTGAAGAATTTCGCTTTGATGCGGATCGCACACATCCGTTCGCTTGAAGTCGATGACGTGAGATTTGAATTCCCTATCCACAATAAAGGCGACTCTAAATTCACGGCTTCCTGAGGGCTTCCCACTTTTAAAAATTGTGTGCGATCTTATGTCCTGAATCTCGCTACTGGTCCATTTCGTTTCCTGGACTGCCAACACATTTAATTTGTACTGACTGGCCTATTGTAGTAATTCTTTAACAGCACCAGGTTTGTTTAATGATCTGATATTACAGGATCCAAAAACATAGTCCGTTGTACGTTTGCGCGGTCGTTTCCGTTGGTCCAATCCTATCCGAGGCTTCGTCTTGGGTTCCAAAACAATGAAGATTTTTTTACGGTGACAGGGGAGTTAACCCTTCGCCCAACCTACGCTCTGGAGGAGTGGTTATTATTGTTGTTTCCATTATCAGGCGCGGAAAACTCGTCTTCACCCTCCTACTTTAGCAACTCTCAAGTGAGAGTTCTTAGCGGCCACCACGAGGAGGTGTAGGTAGGATTCGGTAGCATAGCTGACGATGTTCTTACAGTAGGCTTTTCTCGGCTTTTAATACTTTATTGGAAACCAGTAAGCCAATGCAGACCCGAGACCTTTTACTACCATTTGACCACAAGAAACTTCTTTCACGAAAATATTAATAATTTCAATACTAATCGGCCAATCCCATTGGCATTAAACCAGTTTCATACCAAGGTTCCGTTTGAAGAATATTCAGAAAAAAAAATGTTAGGTTTCTAACAACGGCAAAATTGTTTGCTTATAGAACACTTCATTCTCACTTGTGCGATTTCGTCTATATGCCCCGAAAGCAATTCGAAGAAAAGTGTCGTAGCACGCCACTTGTACCCAATAGCTATTGGCAATGAAAATAGGCTAAAACCGCTGAAGCTAATCTGGGTTAAACCAAATAAACCATAAGTAGCAATAATGCAAAGCAAAGTAGATAAATTGCTATTTATTATCATATAATAAGTATGTATGTTAAACCAAAATAAGTTCATTGGTCGAAATCAGAGTACATCCTAATTTATCAAAACTTTTCGAGCGTAACTAATTACTACAAATGTGTACTCGGGCCAGATGCAACTAATGGAAATAAATTGCAATCCTCTCAATATTATTCAAATGACATGGCTGCTAATGTAAATATACTTGTAACGTATATATTGCGCTAAAGTTTGTTTGAAACATGTTGTAACGCCATTTGTGCAAATATAATTTCCAATCAAATATGAATAGTTAATTAGAGCATATAATACTCGAATACTATATTTTCGAGGAATCGTTCACTCTCCTCATCACACATATTTTTATATATACTACACTTTCCATTCACATTTCATTAAACTATTAATTGTGTGTCAATTCACTTAACTTAGTTTAAAGTTCAGCGACAGAGAAAATCCATCCTTAAAGCGACTAAATTGCATTGCATCCAATTTTGATTAAGATCCGCGGCAAATTCTTATTCAAACAAAATCAGCATCGATCACAGAAGCGTTGGAAAGTGCTGCGAGTAAACTGCATTATTCTGTTAGCATAAAGTTAATTAAATTTCCGTTGGATGCAGAGAAACTCCTTTGTTTAATTAATTTCCATCTACGATTGGAAATTCTCTTAGATATTCTTCAATACAGTTTGTTGCGAAAGCTTTCTTTGTCACTACCGATACTTTTTAGGTTGTAGGTTATGCTCGACTGGTTAATATGTTCGAGCAACTATGGGAAATAATTTCTTTTGGTATATGATAGGATTTTATGTTTATTTGTGCAAGTTTGGGTTTGTATGAAGGGGGTGTTGGGAGGAGCGACAGAAGGGGTTGGTGGATAATAACCTTTTTTAAGAAAAAAAAATACAAAATTCTCTTTATAGAATGTCAGTATTTTATATTTATGCAACAAATGTATTTGTATGGGTAGAGGTGCAGTTTTATTCAACACGAAAGGTATTCGTACAAAATTTCAAGTTTCATTTATTGTTTATTGATTGACGGGCTGAGAACAAGAGGGGTACAAGGGCAAATTCAAATTTTTCTTTGATAGTATTGGAATTTCATTTTTAAAAGTGCCTCTAAGCATGTACGAAACACAAACAACCAATTAACTGTACTACTAGCAGCAGTAGTATAAGGTCAATTGATACACTGAAATTGGTCGAAATCATTTCTTCGTATGAGATGGGATAGAAGGACAGGAGGGATTTCAAAACTTTTTATACGACTCCGTTTTGGATATTTTTTAAAGTTTTCGCTCAAAATTTCAATTCGATAGCTTCAAATGTGTTAATGTGTAATAAATGATTTCATAAAAATGGTCGAAAAAAATCCCTTTGTATGGGAGGGAGACTTGAAGGTATTCGACCTGTAAATATCTTGAACTTTTATAAGTTTTTTTCAAATGAATTCACCGACTTTTCAAGATTATAGTTAGTTCAATCAAAAATTCAGCGTTTACCATTTTTTCCAAAAGATTTCAAACATCTTTTGTACATTAGGATCCCTCTACAGTGCGTAACTGTTTTGGTTGAAATTATTTTTTTTTCTTTATATAAAACAGGTGCATGCTTCTGCAAAATTTAAACTTCTATCTCTTACCATAACCCTAATAGAAGTAGAGAAATTCTTCAACATTTTGGTTTACCATCGCCAAACACTTAAAAATCTCAAATTACCAATTATCATAAAGCTTTACAATCTGATAAAATTTCAATTCAACTTCTGTGTTGAATTTTGAGATATACATATCTATTTGAAATTTTGAAAGTGCACAATTTTGAAAACGCCCAATGTTTTCATTGCTACTATTATGACCAAATGTTTTAAATTTTTTTTTTCAATTAAATTGCTTAAGAGATTGTCGAGATATTAATTTTAAAGTGGTTTTTTTTGCACCTCCCTGACACTTTCCCCTACAATTATTGCGTCCCTTTAAGTAGATTATAGTGGATCTGTATGCCACCTAATTGTTCTTAAAATTAGATTTATTTGGATCAAGTAATTCCGACGAAGAAATAATCATTAAAAAAAAATATATGATAAATTAAAATAAAATTCGGTCGACAATTTGTTTTTAGTCCCCGAACGCCAATTGATAAAAAAAGTAAATAATTTTTAGGGTTTGCCCCACAACCCTCTCTATACCGAAGCTAATTTTCAGCTTCCTACATGCATTTGTAGTGGAGGTATTAGTAAGTGTAAGTTGTGATTCTTTCCCTCCTCCCGCCTGACACTCCCCAAAATTTAGATACTGAAGCTCACTCACCCAATTAACAATCCACATAAAAATGGACATTCTACCTTTAATGGTCTCGAAGATATGAGTTCATATGTACGGCGTACGGTGGAACGGATTTTTTTTATCATATTGTTATAAATCTGACAACCTCGACGTCCCCAGCAACACCGAGAAACGTCCATCAACATTTGAAACGCTATACACATGTTTCCAGACACTTCTACCGAGCTCCACAATGTAGCCAATCATTCTAGACACACACACACAACGACACCTGTCTGGGAGACTTAGTATAAATACCCGCCAACTTTCAGACAACGAGTTAGTTCGATTTTGGCGACACCTATCGGTGAATCAGAGACATCTAAAAGCGATAGAAAGCGAAATATCGGTAGTGCGTTTTAAGGCGAATTAAGTTAAAGTGAGAATTGTGTATAAAGTGCAATAAATAAATTATCTATTCATTATTTTTAAACGAATTGAGTTTTCTTTGGAATCTGGCGAACCCCTAGCTCGCAACAATTGGTGTCAGAGAAGTGGGATTCCAAGGATAAATTCGGGTTAAAAATCGCGAGTGAAATTAAAAATTCTCGGAACGGATAATTTTGTGAGAGCGGAAAAGTGAAACTAAAATTCTCGAACGGACAGTGAGAATTTGGTGAAACCGAATATTCTCGAGTGCTCTAGTGAACAGTGACTTTAATTAGCGAAGTAAAATCGCGGAACTAAAATTCTCGACAGTAAGAATTTTGTGAAATCGAATATTCTCGGGTAATTTAGTGAGCAGTGACGCGGAACTAAAATTCTCGAATGGACAGTGAGAATTTTGTGAAAACGAATATTCTCGAGTGAGCAGTGACTTTAATTAGTTTAATTCGATCGCGGAAAATAATCGGTAGTGAGAATGCCGCGTTATTTAAAAGACTTAAAATTAGCGGAGCTGAAGGAAGAGCTCAATAGACGCGAGTTACCTACGACAGGGAGCAAGTCTGAACTTGTCAGCCGTATGATCGAGACACTTGAGGCTGAGGGTGAAGATGCAGATAGTTTCGAATTCCAAATCAAAGAAGCTCGTGGAGATGAGTGTTCTGGTGCAACGGATGCTCTAACACAGTTAATGCAGCAAATGATGAACAAATTAGATCAACAATCAGCTGTGACAACGGACATGAATCGGAAATTAGAACAACAATCAGTAGACATTAAACAACAATCTGCGGACATTAAACAACAATCAACGGACATTAATCAGAAACTAGAGAAATTAGACCAGACTTCAAAGGACCTTAACCAAAAATTGGAGCTGCAAAATGATAAAATAGACACCATGGGTAAGGCCATAGAAGAAAACGTTGAGAAGAAACTTCGAATCTTCGAAGAACAAATTACGGAAAAGACATCCGGAATTGCAGAAGAAGTCGAACGCCTAAAAAGAGACTTCGATAACGTCAAAGCGACTGGAGTCATCAAGGCAGAACACGTTGCGCACAAGGGTCTCAAGGCTCCAATCTTCGATGGACAAACACCGTGGGCTATTTATAAGACCCAATTTGAGGCCGCCGCAAGAAACAACCATTGGAATGATCTAGAACGGGGAACAGCTCTTATATTGGCGCTAAGAGGTCCACCAGCAGAGGTTCTTCAAACGATTCCGCAGGAGCAACAACAAGACTTTTCAACCTTAGTCCAGACATTGGATCTTCATTATGGCAGTGACCACATGCGAGAGATCTACAAAACGCAACTGTACAACCGAACTCAAAAGAATGGTGAAACACTTCAAGAGCTGGCACGCGATATTGAACGACTCACACTATTATCGCTGCCTAATGCGCAAACAGAGCAACGAAACGATACAGCTGTTTTCGCATTTAACAATGCTGTACAGGACAGAGAGCTGCAACAGGCGTTAAAACTGGCAGGTAAGAAAACGATTGGCGAAGCCTTAGTATATGGGCTGACGTTCGAAGCTGCCAAGCAAAGCTCGCGGAGTAACTATCGAGTTCGAGAAATAGTAGAAGAATGTGTGTGCCAGAAAGCCGAGTACACCAAGCGGAGCGAAGGATCTGGTGCTCCTCGATGCTGGAATTGTGGACAGGCAGGACACTTACGACGCGACTGCCGCAAACCCAGAAAAGCGATCAACTACTGTTCCGGCTGCGCTGCTAAACAAAGAGGAGGAAGGGGCGAACCGTCACGAGAGCACGCTTCGCCTAATGACAGTCCGGGAAACGAGTAAAGGCCAACTTCATGGGGCAGAAGTTGGCTGGTAGAATCGACGCCCCCGGAACCATCATCGCAGTTTCTCGACTACATCGTTGTGAAAACGACTTATGTATGAGTGGTCGAGTCGGCAAATTAAACTGCATCATAACAGTCGACACAGGCGCAACACGGTCAGTGTTTAGATCTGACCTCGTAGATCGTACTTGGCTTCACAACACCAAGAAGTACGCACTTCGCACTGCTACAGGAGAAACTACAACGGTCCATGGAGAAATAGCTCGTGACATACAGCTTGGAGATTTGACCTTCTCGCATGTATTCGTGGTAGCTGACATTACCGATGAGTGTATCCTTGGAATGGATTTTCTGAAACCACACGGTATACAGCTGGACTTAGGACAACGAATAATGAAGTGGCGGAATATTGAAATCCCGATGGAAATAACATCCTCCAACACAACAAAGCTGCGAGTTGTATTATGCGAAGATGCGGACATACCAAAGTCATCTGAGAATGTTATTTGGGCAGAGCTCGATGGTGATCCCGGGAACCACCGATTCTACCTCATAGAACCGGAAACGACACCTGCATTACGAAGTCTAATACTAGGAAAAACGCTCGTAAAAAGGAATGAGAAGATGATGGTACCAATAAGAGTCCTGAACGTTGCGGACAGCACTACCAGCGTAAAGAAAGGAGATGTAATTGGCAGCTGTGAACCAATATCGGCGGTGACGAGTATCGACAAGGCAGAACCACATGACGTACCCTCTAAAAATAAGCCAAGAAGGAAGGACAATGTAACATCAACACTTCTTCAGTCAAGCAACCTTAGAGGAGAACAACACAAGCAAGCAGTAGATCTAATCGAAGGATTCAGCGACGTCTTTTCCACCGGTGATGACGACTATGGCAGAACAAACTTAGTGAAACATCGTATAGATACCGGAAGTGCTACACCGATACGTCAACCTCCAAGAAGAGTACCATTAGCGAAACAAGGAGAAGTCAATTCAATGGTCAAAACTATGGAGCATCAGGGAATCATCGAAGAATCAAAGAGCCCGTGGATATCGCCAGTAGTGCTGGTAAAGAAGAAAGACGGCAGTACCCGTTTTTGTGTGGACTACAGGCGACTAAATGATGTTACGAAAAAGGATAGCTACCCACTACCTAGAATCGACGATATCATGGACACCCTGACCGATGCTAAATGGTTCTCAACGTTAGACCTGAAGAGTGGTTACTGGCAAGTGGAGATAGATGAAAAAGATAGAGAGAAGACAGCATTCTCTGTCGGCAGTGGACTATGGCAGTTCATCGTAATGCCATTTGGCCTGTGCAATGCTCCAGCTACGTTCGAAAGACTGATGGAATTCGTTTTGCGTGGTCTGAGTTGGAAAACTTGTCTCGTTTACCTAGATGATGTGATCGTTATCGGAAAAACATTCAATGAACACCTAAAAAATCTGCAGGAAGTCTTCCAGCGACTGCGAGCGGCAAAATTAAAGCTGAGTCCGAAAAAGTGCACTTTGTTTAGTGCAGAAGTCAAGTACTTGGGTCACATCGTTTCAGCTGATGGCGTAAAGACAGATCCGGAGAAGATACTGGCGGTGAAAAATTGGCCTACTCCGAGTGATAAACACCAGTTGCGCAGCTTCCTAGGCTTAGCGACATATTACCGACGATTTGTAAAAGACTTTGCTAACACGGCGAAATGTCTGCATCAGTTAACAGAAAAAGGGAAGCCATTTACATGGAGTCAACAGTGCCAGGAAGCATTCGAGAGGATAAAAGACCAACTCTGCGACTCCCCAGTTCTGGCGTATCTAAAACCAGGTCATGGTTTCATCATAGACACTGACGCCAGCAATGTCGGTATCGGAGCAGTACTATCACAAGAGATCGATGGGCAGGAGAGAGTGCTATCTTACTACAGCCGAGTACTCTCAAAATCAGAAAGGAACTATTGCGTAACTCGCCGAGAGCTACTAGCCATAGTAGAAGCAACAAAACATTTTCACAAATATCTCTATGGTCAAAAGTTCCTTCTTCGAACGGATCACGCATCGCTTAAATGGCTACTTCAGTTTAAAAACCCCGAAGGCCAAGTAGCCAGATGGATCGAAAGGCTCGAATCCTACGATTTCGAGATTGTTCATCGAAGAGGAAGAATCCACGGAAATGCCGATGCGCTTTCACGTCGTCCTTGTCCACCGAACTGCAAGCATTGTCACCGTATAGAAGGAAAAGAGGCCGGAGAAACCATTCAGAGGATAACGACCGAACCAAAGACTGGATGGAATCAGCAAGAACTGGAAGACGCCCAACGTAAAGATCCAGATATTTCACCGATCATGGCATGGAAGGACGAAATGAAACGGCCTGAGTGGAAAGACATCTCACAATTCAGTGAAACCTTAAAGTGCTATTGGGCACAATGGAACTCCCTTCACCTAGACGGCGGATTATTAAAACGGAAATGGGAGAACGCTGATGGAAAGTCGTATCACATGCAAACCATCGTCCCGCATTGTAAAGTCGAGGAGGTTTTGAAGGAATATCATGGAGGTACCTCCGGTGGGCATTTGGGAGTAAACAGAACCTTGGCAAAGATACGAGAAAGGTTCTATTGGATCCATCTCCGAGATGATGTCGAAAACTGGTGCCGTAAATGTACTACGTGTGCATCAAGTCAGGGCCCACACCGCAGATCAAAGGGAGAAATGCAACAATACAACGTGGGAGTCCCATTCGAGAGAATTGCTGTGGATATTGCTGGACCATTCCCGGAATCAGAAAATGGTAATCGCTACATTTTAGTGGTCATTGATTATTTCAGCAAGTGGCCTGAAGCTTACGCAATTCCAAACCAAGAAGCAGTAACCGTCGCAGAACAAATTGTTACCAACTGGGTGAGCAGATTTGGAGCGCCACGCGAACTACACTCCGATCAAGGGCGCAATTTTGAATCTCAAATATTCAAACACGTGTGCCAAATGCTGGGAATAAACAAAACGAGGACAACTCCATTACACCCACAGTCTGATGGAATGGTGGAACGTTTCAATAGGACATTGAACTCAAACCTATCCAAACTCGTCAGCGAGAGGCAACAGGACTGGGACCAGCACATCCCCCTATTTTTAATGGCCTATAGAACATCGGTGCATTCAACAACAGGAGAAACTCCGTCCCGAGTCATTTTCGGAAGAAATATTCGAGTCCCTGCGGAGCTAATGTTTGGAGTGCCACCAGACCAACCAACCAATGCTAAAGATTATGTCTCGGATCTTCGATGTCGACTAAAGACAATTTATAACCTGGTCAGAGATAAAATTGATTTGGCGTCCGACCGCATGAAGACGAGGTATGATCAACGGGCGAACTCATCAGGATTCCAAGAGGGCGATTTGGTTTGGTTATACAATCCCAAACGACAGAAGGGCAGATCGCCGAAACTACAGCGCAACTGGGAAGGCCCTTACCAGATCATCAACCGGTTAAATGATGTCGTCTATCGGATTCAACTACATCATAAACCCCGCACTAAAATGAAAGTGGTACATCTCGACCGATTAACAAAGTACCATGGTGCCATTGCGGAAATGAACGACTCTGTTCGGGACGAACAGGGACTAAGGAGAGGGTAATGTTATAAATCTGACAACCTCGACGTCCCCAGCAACACCGAGAAACGTCCATCAACATTTGAAACGCTATACACATGTTTCCAGACACTTCTACCGAGCTCCACAATGTAGCCAATCATTCTAGACACACACACACAACGACACCTGTCTGGGAGACTTAGTATAAATACCCGCCAACTTTCAGACAACGAGTTAGTTCGATTTTGGCGACACCTATCGGTGAATCAGAGACATCTAAAAGCGATAGAAAGCGAAATATCGGTAGTGCGTTTTAAGGCGAATTAAGTTAAAGTGAGAATTGTGTATAAAGTGCAATAAATAAATTATCTATTCATTATTTTTAAACGAATTGAGTTTTCTTTGGAATCTGGCGAACCCCTAGCTCGCAACAATATTTTGGGATCATTAAGGTGATATACAGATCCACCAGAATCATCTTCTAAGGAGGCTAATTATTGTAAGGGGGAGGGTCAGAAGGGAGGGAGGTGCAAAGAAAAACACTTAAAAATAAATATCTCGGCTATCTCTTAAGCTATGCAATTGAAATTTGGAACATTTATTAAGCGATACTAGCGTGAAAATGAAAACAGTTGGACTAAAAGTAGTGGAGAAAAATGAGGAGCATTTCAAAAATGGTACATTTTTCAAAATTTCAAACCGTTCTATGTCAAAACAGTACAGATATCAAATTGAGATTTTGTCAGATTGTAGAACTACATAGTCTTTAATATTGGTAAAATATTCACATTGGGGGTTGTAAAGGAAGTGAGGTGGTGAGCAAAAATGTCAAAAACTTTGAGTGATTTTTTAAGGCTCTGGTGAAAGATACAAAGTTTCAATTTTGCATGTGGATACAACTATTTGAAATACGTAGAAAAAAAAAATAATAATTTGTTCCACAATTGTTATGCACCGAAGTGGGGGCCTAACGTGCACAAGGTGTTTGTGCAATGAAAAAAACACAAAAACTGAAAATTTTTGAATAAAATTTTAAGGTAGGAACTTAAAAATTTCCGAAATACATTTCAATTTTTTTTTTAAAGTATGAAATATTAACTGGTCAAATACCTTCAAAATTTCTACCCCCTCTACACAAAATTATTTTTTCGACCATTTTTAAGAAATCATGTATTACCTAACCATTAAACTTTTCAATTTGAAATTTTCCACATAGACTTTTAAAAATAATTGAAACGAAGCTAAGTTAAGAGTTTTGAAATTGCGCCTGCCCTTTTACCCCAACCCATATAAAAGTAAGATTTCGAACAATTTCAATAAATCAACTAATAACCAACAAATTAAAAGCTACGAACTTGAAATACCTTACAAGAGAAATGAAATAAAACTGCATCATTAATTTTACGTTTCCCTTACCTCCTCTAACCCATCCCATACAAATGTTTGGTTTCGTAAATCTAAAATACACCGAATTTAATGAAAATTCTACTTCGTCTATGAGAGAATATTGGACGTGATTCAAGCAATCAATTAAAAAATGGTTAAAATCCAGTCACTGTTACTATCACTTCTTCGACTTCCCCTCATAAAACCCAAACTTGCATACACGAATGAAATATTAATTACATGTACTGGAAGTACTGATTGTATTCGCAATTAAGTGTTAAATTGACAGCAGCCCTGCCCTAAAGAGGGTTCCACTTTTGAAAGGGGGCTCCACTTAGTTTTCATTAACCACTTTAACCTGCATATTGACTTTCCATACATCCTCAACTTGTCCCGAATATATTAAAGTTGCACCCGACTCGTTGGCAGTTTATTTAGGCTCATTTAGTCATGAAATGGGAAAAAAAAATTTCAAAGTAGGAAATTTTTTCTTTCTGTGTCGATCACAATGCTTTATTATTGGAATAATAAAGTAAAATTAGTTCAATGCCGTCACCCCTTTTATCACTTCTCATACAAAAATTCTTCTTTCATCTAGAGTATCGCATGATTAGGCTTTACGCCTAATCGTAGTCCTGTTATGTTTGTTCTTATCGTCACAAATTTTAAAGCAAGCATTTAATACTCCCAGATTTCATCTTAAGTATAATCTAAGTTTCTGCACTAGGACGGTATAAACCAGCTGGAACATGACTGGCTTGACTACTGCAATTTATCTATTTACTCAATTTGATGAATAAGCTATTTTGTATCGTAACATAGATTTCTATCATATACATACATACATTTTAAAACACAATAAAACCCAATAGCAATTGTTATCATTACCATATCGTTTCACCAATCATTTCTTAACTCTTATGCCGGCTAGTAATGGAAAACTTCGATGACTTTAACTTTAACATAGAAGCAAGTGTGGGATGACAACTTTTTGCATTACTTATTACATTACATTAGCATTGATGTAAGAACTAATGGAAGATTCATTTGTGACTTCAACAACTATTCGTAAATTATATTTTCAGCAATGCTTACAATGGATCAAAGGACTATAGACGAAAGTTGATTTCATGAATGATATTTTAAAGTGGACATCAATATTTTCATTGAAGCCAAATTTGTAATGCGTTCATCGATCGTATCTTCTAGTCCAGTTCACCAGAGGTTTCAAGGATGTACAACACGGTTTAACATAAAAATTAAGTTGAGTAAGTGTTATGTTAAATCGATTTGTAGATCTTTGAAAACCCGGATTAATAATGAAAGATTATCCGAAAATTAAAATTATTTAATGAAATTATGATGTAGTTAGTAAACGCTACACAAAAAAAATTACAGGTGGCTTTATTTTTAATAATAAAATAACGCGATGACAAACCAAACGGTTAATAATGAACAAAACATAAATTTTGTCACGTATTATCTTGTTCTCGTTCACATTCCATTCACATTTCTGTTTTATTCCGTACCTGCAAACGCAGTTTAACAACTTTCTGCATTACTTTCAGGATCAATGTTAAAGTAATGAATTAATATTTGGGTAAGTTCGTTGATGCGATCGTGTATTGCTATCATCAGTCATGCCCGGTTTTCCTATTGGGAAGTAACGCCAGATAGTATAAGTAGTACTACTGAACGTACTACAATTTCAGTTATTGCGAGACACTGAAGGAATAATGGAGAGGTGGCAAAATAAAGTGGCTGTGGTTACCGGTGCCAGTTCAGGAATCGGAGCGGCTGTTGTTAAGGATCTAGTAAAATCCGGACTTATTGTAGTTGGCTTAGCACGACGCGAAGAGCGCATACGCGAAATTCGAAATGGATTACCGACAGATCTTCAATTCCGATTACATTCAATTCGGTGTGACGTATCGAACGAAGAAGACGTGAAGGATGCCTTTGATTGGATTGCACAGAATCTAGGAGGAAGTGATATTCTGGTGAACAATGCCGGAATCGCTAGGCAGGAACTCGCTCTTATCAGTCCCGATAATGCAACGGCAATGAAAGAAGTAATCGATGTCAATGTCATGGGAGCTGTTTATTGCGTGCGTGAAGCTTACAAATCGATGAAGAAACGAAACTTTGACGGCCACGTGATTATCGTCAATAGTATTCTAGGTCATAAGGTGTTGAATTTTATGGGCCAGCCGGCATTTGTATCTTCAAACATGTACGGTCCATCAAAATATGCGGTGACAGCTATGGTCGAAACCTACAGACAAGAGTTCGCAAACGATGGAACCAAAGTCAAAATAACTGTAAACTTTAACATTGATCATAATTATTCTTGCCTAATTCCGAAACCGATTGTAGAGTATTAGTCCGGGCCTTGTTGACACTGAAATAATCTCCGATGCTCATAAGGCACTGAAAATGCCAATATTGCAGTCTGAAGACATTGCCGATGCTATTCATTACGTGATTGGAACACCGCCCAATGTTCAGGTATAACTAAACAATCTGATAAAATAACAAATAAATAGTTAATAATTTTTTTAAAACTAGATACATGAGTTGATGATTAAGCCTATCGGTGAACAAATTTAGTGCGAAGGGAACATTGAAAGCAAACAAAATATTAGATTTCGTTGTGTGTGTTAAAATCGATTTGAATTATTAAAACAATTTTTTCGAAAACCTTATCTTTATATTTGTCATTACGTAAGCAAGTCCGCAATGATATTACATTTTTGAAATTTGGAAAACTTAAAATTAATGATTGATAAATTGTTGTTTAAATTATATAGATTATAGGAAAGACTTCATTGTAGATAACAAATTCATGAGATTTATTTGAATGATAAGCAAGCATTGAATTTGACTCTAACTTAAGAAAAGAAAAAGCAATTTTTGGTTGTACTCATCTAATTACACGACAGTTCATGGCAACATGCAAATCAGGCGGGGGAAATGTTAAAATATAGATTTTTGGTAAAGGTCTAATAATTACAATAGTACATAGCTTATAATTTATTTTCCCTTATATTTAACTTCGTCGCGTCTGAAAATTATTTTCACAAAAAAAAGGTATTTCTATATATTTTGAGTAATACACCCTAATCTTTTTTTACATGATAGATACGTTCTAACGAAAATCGTGTAAAAAATCCGTGTAAAAAAGACCTGCAACTCAAAGTAGAATCGTAAATGTGTTCCTCAATTAAAAAAAACCGTGTAAGATGAAAAAGTAACTACATGCTGTTTAGAAAACCGTGCAAAAAAAACAAAATAGGCACGAATGAGCTATCTTTCTGAACGCACTATGCGATTAGTATTAGATGGCGTTACTTCTTCCTCCTACCCAATTGATTCCGGCGCCCCACAAGGTTCTATTTTATCTCCAACTCTTTTCTTAGTTTTCATAAACGACTTTCTGGCCTCCACTCTCAATCTAATCCATTGTTTTGCAGATGACAGTACTTTAGACAACATCTATGAATTTAACTCTGCTGCGGAACCAAACATTCATTCTATTGCTTCCAATCGCAGGGAGTTATACAATTCACTGAACTCGGATCTCAACTTAATCCTGGAATGGGGCAGGAAAAACAGAGTAGAGTTCAACGCATCCAAAACACAGGCCTGTCATCTATCCCTCAAACGGGATGCTTCAGTGTTGTCTCACAATGTAACTTTTGATGGTGTTAGACGTCAAAATTACTGACCACCTGAATTGGGCCCAGCATATCTTTGATATTGCCCTTGACGCCTCTAAACGTCTGGGTGTTCTTCGAAAATGCAAAAAATATTTCACACCCATCGACATAGAAACCATTTACAAGGCCTACATTAGACCACGTTTAGAGTATAACTCGCATGTTTGGGCTGGGGCACCCAAAACACACCTCGCGTTGCTCGATCGTATTCAAAAACATGCGTTCCGACTGATTGGAGACGAAACCATCACGTCTTCTATAGATTCTCTTGAGCATCGCAGAAATGTCGGAGTACTCAGCATTTACTATCGATATTTCCACGGTAAATGCAGTACGGAACTAAGCGCACTCATTCCTCCACTGCATACTTTTCCTCGGAATACTCGCCAAGCTGAACGCGCACACGAGTACACGGTCAAATCATTGCCTTCTCGTACAGTGAAATATAGGCAGTCATTCATTTCCTGAACGTCAAGACTTTGGAACGATTTGCCAGCTAGTTTGTTTCCCCACAAGTACAGCCTGCGGTGTTTCAAGAACAATGTCCACCGTCATTTTCGTCTCTCTCCACCTTAATACCTCCACTTCCACTTCCTATACCTACATACTTGTGCATTGCATTAAAGGGTGAACCCCTAAGTTATACTCAGATCTGTAAAAAAAATAAAATAAATGAAAATTCTGTAATAAAAATTCAAAATTTTAATGAAATATGAAGCCTATTTAGTAACTACCATTACTGCTTTAAAATACGCCAGCACATTTATTACTGACTGAAGCAACATTGCTTTAATCGCTTGAACCTATTGAAGACTCCTGTTCTGTAATAACGTCCTATGCATTTGGTTTTGTTTTCTTTTTGGGTTTTTAAGTTGTTTATCGTGTCATAAGTTCGGTCACAAGGAAAATTTTCAATGGAAAACGAAGACTTCAGGAAATATTTCAAACAGCATTACAAATTGTTAAAAAGCTAAATTATTCAAAATGACCTGCTTCTGTGTCAAAATAAGCCCGAAGCTTGCGTGAACAGTCGCCAATTGAATTGCGCACCTTTTCCAGCGGGAATTCGTCCCTTGCCTCTCCAATTCGGGAGTCGTTTCGGACAGGCCATTTCGTTAAGGACAGACCGTAAGGAGTAGTCCAACGGATTGAGATCTGGGCTTTCAGAGGGCCAATCTGAGGCCCCTATGAACTCAGGAATGTTTTCCTTAAGCTACAGCTGAGTTGATCTGGCCTTTGCTCGGATGCATCAAAATACACTTTAAAAATTTTTCTTTATAACTTTTGGCCCGAGTTTTGACACCCTTTTCACAAAAGTGGAGGTTTGTGGTGCCTTCATAGCTGACTTCTACCCAGACCATCACTGACGGGGTATGATGAGCCCTTTGTACTTGCTCAGCTGTGCTGGTAGCATAGACCCAGTCATTTTGACGGTTAAATTTCTCTGCCACCGTGCAGATTTTCTCGTCAGAAAACAAGATGGTGTGATGCTCCTCATCCACATAACGAGCAATCAACGCCTTTGATCCTTAAATCCATTCTATATATCTAGATAGCTTACGATCAAAAGTTGAATTCGGGGATTTTGTAAGCTTGACAAGGAAGGGGAAAGAAAAGGTCATTGGTTGTTGTTCAAAGAGAATTAGCAAAGCCCAAGCATGTAACAGAATTTAAAGCAGGACTAGGTACAGTTCTTGGTACCCAGCGGTACAAACCAGCAAATTAGATTGAAACTTTAATGCACGTTCTACGTCAATATCATGAGTGAAAAAATGATGCACTATACTTGTAGCAAATTTCAAAACCTCGCGAATTAAACCAGAACTATATATAAAAGGTAAAATGCAACTGATATAATAAAATTCGGAAACTCACCTTTGCTTATGAATTGTATCAAAGCTTTCTACATATCAAGCTAGGCAGAACTGACGTAGCGGCCATATTGAATGACTCCAGCGAGTGTGACGTCATGGATTTTTCCATTTTAAAAGACCACCTGTATTATTTTTGACGAACTTGTCGCAGAAACACGTTTTACCGAAAACAACACAAAAGCATAATTACATCAAATTAAACATGGAAATATTACGAGGGTGCATAATTTTTCGAAATAACTAACATTCTACAGTTTTTTGTGTGAAAATTAACCGGAGAACTCTGCACAATATGAGTGACAGATTTTCTTTGGTGTGTAAAACCGATATCGCACTTTTTTCAATTAAAAATTTATTGCACTGGTATCAACGCGTAATAATTACATGCTGAGCACTATTATTAAAGTACCTTAGAAAGCTTAGCTATCTTCAACACTGCATTTATAAATAAACGCGGTTCTTACGAAGCCCGCCGTGTCTGCTCCATACAAAAGCGAGCGAATTTGTATGGAACTGTCATTTTTTGTTATGACTCCAATTTTTTGTTGTTGGATTGACTTAAATGGCGTTCTATTTTAGAGGGCTTTGATTGTATGCATTTAATGTAAAACATTAAAGAGTTTAAATTATTTTAAATTTTTTTTGTTTTGCAAACGTGTAAGATTGAAAATTCGGTAAAAAAGTGGTATTTGTTCTTTTCCGTGGACCGTGTTATTTAAAAATCGTGTAAAAAACATAAAAGAATTATGATTGGGCGTAAAGCCCAATCATATGATACTCTAGATGAAATGAGAAAGAGTTCAATGTACCGGAAAATATATCACCTCCAATTCTTTTAAATAATTAATAGTGACTTTTGTATGGGAGGTGGTAGAAGCAGAGGAGGAAGGTTAGTAATTTTTGGATATGACACCTAATGTGGTATGTAAAATATATCGTGCTGAATTTAAAGTTTGTAGCTTTCATTATTTTCAATTGGACATAGTTTTCCTGAAATTGAGGCATTTGTATGGGAGGTGGCAGAGGAAGTGGAGCGTTTAAGATGATTTTGAAACTGCTTATCATCATTCTTATCACCACGCTTTGATTCGATAGCTTAAATAGTTTGAAAGAAAAATCAATTTCTGAAAATGTCGGAATTTCGTGAAATTTTTTTGTGTGAGGGGGTAGAAGGAGTTGGGGGATGTGGCCCGTTCACGAACTTAAAGTTAATTTTTTGCTAAAAATGACACACAATAAATTTCAGGACGATAGCTCAAAGCGTTCGAGAGGTGGTAGAAGCAGAGGAGGAAGGTTAGTAATTTTTGGATATGACACCTAATGTGGTATGTAAAATATATCGTGCTGAATTTAAAGTTTGTAGCTTTCATTATTTTCAATTGGACATAGTTTTCCTGAAATTGAGGCATTTGTATGGGAGGTGGCAGAGGAAGTGGAGCGTTTAAGATGATTTTGAAACTGCTTATCATCATTCTTATCACCACGCTTTGATTCGATAGCTTAAATAGTTTGAAAGAAAAATCAATTTCTGAAAATGTCGGAATTTCGTGAAATTTTTTTGTGTGAGGGGGTAGAAGGAGTTGGGGGATGTGGCCCGTTCACGAACTTAAAGTTAATTTTTTGCTAAAAATGACACACAATAAATTTCAGGACGATAGCTCAAAGCGTTCGAGAGTTATGCTGTAGACAGACGGACAGATAGCAACTCGGAATCGAAGTTTTTGAGCGACAACAAATATTTCTGTACCCTTAGCGGCTCTGTGCGAGCCTTATTTCTTAGCGTTACAAACGGTAAGGCAAACACAATATACTCTCAGATTCATCTAGAGTATAAAAAGATTTGGACATAGAATTATTATGCACTAGCGATCGCCCGCGACTTTGTCCGCGTAAGAATCGCAAAATAAGCAATTTTTGAGAATGTAGTAAGTAATAAATTATGCGAGATATGTAATCTAATTAGTTTAATGACCTTTTCACGACAATGCTTTGTATTTTGTTGGAATCAGAACCATAAATTATTATGAATGAAACCACGATACTCGCATTTGTATGGGACAGGCCCGTGATCAAATCAAACCCGTGATTCGAGATCATATACATATTGAAGAGCGTTAAGGACATGTGAATAGTTGTAGCTTGTGTTAGTTAAAAGAAAGCCGAAGTAAAATAACATTAAGATTAAACACATAATAGGACCACGATTGTGCGTAAAGCCCAACTAATTTGTTTCACATCATGCTAGAGTAGCTTTCAAAACGTTTTGTACCAAATTTAATCTTCAAAATTTGAATAGATACTGAGAAACTTAGTGCATTTAATGAAATTGTGCAATTCGTATGGGAGGTGGTAGAAGGAGTGGGGGTTTTTAGTGATTTTTCGAAAATCAACTATAATCACCATGCAATTGATATATTTCAAATTTGAGATCAGTAACATTCACGCTTTTCAAGAAAATCGAATTTACGTAAAGTTGGTTTGGTGAATGTTTTCACAGTGCATTTCGAAATGAAAGAAAAGATTTCCGGATTCTACACTGTTACACTTTATTATTCGTGACGTTTCGGTCTTTTCTTTCATTACGTAAAGTTGTGGAATGTGTCACATTGTATGGGAGGGAGTAGAAGAAGTGAAGCTAATCGGTTAATTTTTTTGCGAAATTAATAATAATGCTAATTAAAGATTTAGTACAAAATTTGAGCTCGATGGATGTTATACGTACTGATAAAATTGGCTTAGAGTATTTCATGGAAAAGTGCAGTTTGTATGGGAGGTGGTAGAAGGATTGGGGGTTTTTAGTGATCTTTCGAGAAACGACTGTAATCACCATGCAATTGATATATTTATACTCTAGATGAAATCTGAGAGTATATTGTGTTTGCCTTACTGTTTGTGACGCTAAGAAATTTAATAATTAATATCACGGAATATTGACGCGATCCCTTTACTCCTTCTACCCCTCCCATACAAATGGTCAATTTTGAAAAATACATATTTTCGATTTTCATTGAAACTAGTAAAGCTAAAAAAACGAAATTTTGTCAGAATTAATTCTACTATAAAAGCAATTCATTTTAAAAATAATTATCAACTTCACCTTACTCCTGCTACCCCCTCCCATACAAATTTCACGAAATTTTGAAATTTAAATTGAATTATTTGTCTTCGAAACTATTCAAGCTATCAACTTGATATTTTGTATAAAGTATACAAATAGAAATATTAATAATGCGAAAAAAAAATTTGTTTTGATCTGTACACTCCTTCTACCCCCTCCCATACAAATGCAGAATTTCTGTTAAATGCATTTTATCGATTTCCATTCAAACTAGAAAAAGTACAAACCTCAAATTTTGCCAGAATTCGTTTTTTAATAATTAAAATAAGTGTTAAAAAAATTATCAGCTCCGATTCACTTCTTCTACCACCTCCCACACAAATATTTCTATTATAAATTCAAGAAAAGCATTTCTCCTTCGAGTATATGAGAGCTATTGACTTTGAAATTGAATCAAAGCATGGTGATAAGGATGATGATATGCAGTTTCAAAATCATCTAAAACGCTCCACTTCCTCTGCCACCTCCCATACAAATGCCTCAATTTCAGGAAAACTATGACCAATTTCTTTAAGTATAATGAAAACTAAAAACTTTAAATTCAGCAAAAAACATTTTGCAAGCCATGTCCGGTGTCATATACGAAAAATATAAACCTCCTCCTCTGCTTTTACCATCTCCCATACAAAAGTCACAATTTACTATTCGAAAGAATTTGAGATGACATATTTTCCGGTATATTAAAGTCATTTCCATCTCATCTAGAGTATCATATGATTGGGCTTTAATCATAATTCTGTTATGTTTTAAATTTCAGATCAGTAACATTCACACTTTTCAAGAAAATCAATTTTTTGTAAAGTCGTGGTATTGTGTCACATTGTATGGGAGGGGGTAGAAGGAGTAAGGCTAATCGGTTAATTTGAGGGGAGGTGGTGTAAGGAGTGAGGGTATTTAAAAAGTTTGTATACCATATATCACATTTATGATAAAAATAATATGTTCTAAATTTCAAATGATTCGTTTCAATGGTTTTCAAAAAAATTTGATTATTATAGATTTTTGAAAATGAGTCACTCATTTGAGGTAGAGATAGAAGGCGTAGAGGTATTGAAATAAGACCACACTCAGATTATATCTCGGTGAATACCTATTATAATCAATTCAGCTGTTTTTGCGTAAAAGCCGGACAGACAGACAGACAGACGGAGAAAAATTTTTAAAACGTGTGTTTCTGCTTAGTTATTACTAAAATAAAGCATAAAACTATCTTATTGACATTTCTAAACAAATAACAGACAGCCACTACAATTATAGTATTGATTATAGTAAATATCTGAGATACGCAAAAAGACTAACTGGCTTCAGTTTGTCTAGGCATTACATTCGTATTTCATACTTTTCTAATTTGCATAATTATGCAAATAACTTGGATATTGATAAGCAGATTTAAATCATCCAAAACCTTCCACTTTCTCTGTAGCCTCCCATCCTAATGCCATAAATTCCGAAATTTTTTTTTCAATTTTCTCGAAAATTGTGAAAGCTACAAACTTTAAATTCAGCATGAAACATTTTGCATACTACGTTCGGTGTCATATACAAAACTGAGAAACCTCCCCTTGTGCATCTACCACCTCCCATACAAAAGTCTTTATTCGCTCTTCGAAGAGTTTAAGATCACACATTTTACGGTACATTAAATTCTTTCTATTTCATCAAGAGTATCGTATGATTGGGCTTTACGCCCAATCGTAATTCTGTTATATTTTTCTCATGCTCGTTAACTGGCCACATCCGTGCACTTTTCCTTAAAATTTCATAAAATTTCTAAGGATGATGAAATTTATAATGATGTAAACATTATTCGCGTTAAACAATTTTATTTCGATCCTTGCACTATTTCCACCTCGATTTAAAAAAAAGCATTTTATCGATTTTCATTTAAACTAGAAAAGGTAGAAACATGGCTTGTTCCCAGTATTTAAAGTTTAATAGCTCCAATACATGTTAAATAAATTATCCACGTCGCCTTATTCTTCCTAAATGCTTTCAAACAAATTTCTTTCAACATATACGACCCGGTTATAATCAAAATTGTCCAAGACCTTCCACTCTTTCTATCACCTGGGAGGCGAGTGCCATAATCATAAAAAGTCAATTTATCAATTTCCTTGAAAATTATTACAGCAACAAACATTAAATTCAGGTCGAAATATTTCCAAACCACGTTCAGTGTCTGCTAAAATTGCATGGTTGATCATCATCCTGCCATTCAATGTGACTGCAAATCGGTGTTGATTGAATTAATCGCTATAAAGCTGCGAATGATGCGATAAAATACAGATTATCACACATTGTTCCTACCCAAGCACAAAAGGAAAATCAATGCAATTAAAAGCACCAAACTTATTTTAACATATCAATTTTCGAATTCAGAGCACTCGCAAATAATCAATTTCGAAAGCCTTAAAGTCATGAACTCGAACAGTCACGAGTGCTATCAATAGCACACCGAATAGAATATTCTTACCGACGTCGACATGAAAAAATCATTATCACACAATATCTTATTAGTGAGTTCAACTAGAACAGCACCTTTGGAACCACCCCGATTGCACAGACAATTTTACTTCATTGATCTACTAGCGAGCTTATTCCTTGTCACTGGATCTTAAGCCATTTTTCAAGGATCTGGGTATTCCCAGCCTATTCAACTCCATAGAGAGACATAATTGAAAGAGTTTCCAACTCTTTGAAGAAGGTTGCCGAATGAAAGCTACCCATTGACTATTTATCCTTCTGGAGAGAGAGAGAGAGGGGGATCATCATTTTATTAAATAAAAAAAATAAAAAAAAATTGCTTGTCGTAAGCTTTCCAGGTAAAATCCTTAGGGCAAACAAGGAAATAGGTCAGATGCACAGAAAGTTGTAATTAAAAATAATGAATCCAGAAGGGTTGTAGATGATGCAAGAACAAGCAATAGATTCAGCTTGAAATGGGATTTAAGGCTCGTGAAGAGTAAGCGCTTTGTTGAAGTTCCCGCCAAGTACAGATTAAAAAGTGTGTATTTCAGTTCAATGGAAGAGTAAATCGAGGAAAATCTATTACTTTCAAGAAACCTGCAGACATGTACTGCAAGCTGTACAGCAATAAGGATAATGGCGGCGGTATGGCGTGAAGATTTCCTTGAAAATCCTTTCATCTTCCGAACCGAACAAAATGGTCCATGGAAGCGCAAACAATTCATGCTTGTACTTTTCGCATCCATTAAAACCTTTCTCTCCCTATCTGATACTTAAAACTTGAAAATCTTTTGTTTCATCGAAACCGTTCTTAATAGTTTACAGGTGAATTTTCTTTCAAGTGAATTCGGAGAATTCCAAGTTCTCCCCGTATTACCGGCAGTGTTATGAAGCAGAACATAGTCAATAGCATGTTACCCATATAAATAATGGCTTGCATGCTGCACAAAATGACTTAGAGGTGCAGCTTCGGTTGAATTTGAGCGAATAAGCTTAATCCAAAGATGGCAGGACTTGAAAATAAAGGTTGGAGTAAAACAAAAATACACCGAAATGTTCGTGTTTTAAAAAATACCTTACGTCAGTTTCTTGCATACATTTTGGTACAGTATCATTTCCTTTCTAATTACCTGTTACTACGTGCAATACAAAATTTTAATGATATGTTTTAAAGCCAGAGGTAATGCCTTCAATTGCAAGGCTTTCTGTGAATTCGGGATACCAAATTTTAAAAAAATCGCTCGTTAATTTATTATGTACCGAATCCTAAAATAACTTTCAAAATGAAAATATAATATGATTCATGGAATATCTTGTACAGGTTAGGGTCACCCTACGATGAATAACAGTTGTGGTTCAAATTATTATTTTTTCCTTTATGTACATGCAAAATTTGAATTTTGTATCTTTTATCAGAGTCCTAAAAATATGTTTGAACATTTCTGTAAATTTGGCCGACCACCTCCCTTCCCTTACACTCTTCAACGTAACAAAACTTAACGTCGTAGAGTTCTATTATCTGACAATGTAAAAAAATTTCGAACTTAATAGCTGTATTGGACTTTGTGATGAAACTGATTGAAATTTTGAAACGTGCAAAATTTTTGAAATGCTCCACATTTCCCTCCAATACTATTTTAACCATATGTTATATTTATACTCTAGATGAAATCTGAGACTATATTGTGTTTGCCTTACCGTTTATAACGCTAAGAAATAATGCTTGCACAGAGCCGCTAAGGGTACAGAAATATTTGTTGTCGCTCAAAAACTTCGATTCCGAGTTGCTGTCTGTCCGTCTGTCTACAGCATAATTCTCGAAAGCTTTGAGCTATTGTGCTAAAAATTTTTGTGTGTCATTTTTAGCAAAAAAGTAACTTTAAGTTCGTGAACGAGCTACATCCCCCCCTCCTTCTACCCCCTCCCATACAAATTTCACGAAATTCCGAAATTTTCAGAAATTGATTTTTCTTTGAAACTATTTAAGCTATCGACTTTAGATTTGGGTCAAAATATAATGATAAAGATGTTATTAATATGACAGAATATTGATCCGATCTCGCCACTCCTTCTACCCCCTCCCATACAAATGCATAATTTTGAAAAATACATTTTTTCGATTTTCATTGAAACTAGCAAAGTTATAAAAACGAATTTTTGCCAGAATTAATTTTATTATAGTTTCAATCAGTATCGAAAAAATTATCAACTTCACCTCACATCTTCTACCCCTCCCATACAAATTTCACGAAATTTTGAAATTTAAATTAAGTTATTTTTCTTCAAAATTTTTAAAGCTGTCAGCTTGAAATTTTGCATAAAGTATAAAAATAGAAATATCAATAACGAGGCAAAAATGTGTTTTGATCCGTACACTCCTTTTACCCCCTCCCATACAAATGCATAGTTTTTGTTAAGTGTATTATATCGATTTCCATTTAAACTAGAAAAAGTATAAACTTAAAATTTTGCCAGAATTTGTTTTTTAATAATTGCAATAAATGCTAAAAAAATTATCAGCTCCTCTTCACTGCTTCTACTCCCTCCCATATAAATATCTGTATTATAAATTCAAGGAAAGCATTTCTTCTTCGAACATATGAGAGCTATCGACTTTGAAATTGAAACAAAGCCTGGCGATAATGATGTCGATAAGCAGTTTCAAAATCTTTTAAGCCCCTCCACTTCCTCTGCCACCTCCTATACAAATGCCCCAATTTCAAGAAAACTATTTCCAATTGAAAATAATGAAAGTTACAAACCTTAAATTCAGCACGAAATATTTTGCATACCACATTAGATGTCATATCCAAAAATTACAAACCTTCCTTCTCTGCTTCTACCACCTCCCATACAAAAGTCTCTTTTAATTATTCAAAAGAATTAGAGGTGACATATTTTTCAGTACATTGAACTCTTTCTCATTTCATCAAGAGTATCATATGATTAGGCTTTACGCCCAATCATAATTCTGTTATGTTTTTCTTACACTTCGCTAAAATAGCTTAATAAGGTATATATCAAGTTTTAATTTCAATGCTTGAGAAATAGTCGTCGCAGACTATCCCCTTTCCGATTATTGGCCTCGGTCTAAGTTGTTTATAGAAAACCTGTTATTTTATTGGTCCTGAAATATGGATTTTTTTTCTGAAGATATAATCATTTGAAAAAAAAAACAACTTGGCCTACGATTTGTTTTTAGCCCCCGTATTTGGATCCCTTTGGATAAACAAATTAAATTATTTTTATAATTTGTCCCACAAAACCTTCTGTATGTGTATCGATTTCAGGTTTCTAGCTATTTATTTTGCGATTCTAACTCCTCCCCTGCCTCCCCTCAACATCGAAACCACCACAAAATTAGTGTACGCCTCAGATCAGCTTCCATCTACAATCCACCCAAAAATGAACTTTCTATCTTCAAGAGTTTGGGAGTTAATGTGTGCTGAGCGTAAATGTACGGTGGATGGCGTACAGACAGACGATAGTTTTTTGCCTTTTTAGGCTAATTTAGTTATGAAACGCAGAAAAACAAAATTTCATGGTAGCCAATTTTTTTTCCAATTAGATCACATTACTTTATTAATAGAATAATAAAGTAAAATCACTTCTTAGCGTCGAATAACTTAAAAAGTAAGCTAGATTATACGTTATATTAAGAACTAAACATTCTTTTCTTCTTCTACAATGGCACTACAGCTCGAATCAGGACTTGATGTCCTGACCTCGAAGTTCCTCAACATTTTTAATATTTCTTGTAGAAGAGTTGTTAGCCCTTCGCACAGCCCTCTATCTACGAATTTGTCATTTTCGTGGATTGAAAAATTGAAGCTACCAAGGCATACCCAACCAAGCAGGTAGTGTGCTGGAGTTATACGTCGGGATTTGAACTAACGGCCTTCGCATTGTAGACCAACATGCTACCCAATAACCAAGCCCTAGAATTAAACATTGTCTATATATATTTATTCAAGGTAATAAACTAAAACTTAAAATACAATGCCCTTAATTTCTTTTGCTTTCATAATGAAAACATAACAGGGCTACGATTGCGCGTAAAGCGCAATCTTACGATACTCTAGATGAAATAGAATTTTTTGTGATCCCAAGAAATTTTGTATGGGGAGTGTTAGAAGGGATGATAGCATTGTACTAATTTTTTCGACATCATGCTAAAGAAGCTATGAAAATGTTTTATACAAAATGCTTACTCCAAAAACTGAATGGGAACTGAGAAAATTAGTGAGTTTGATTTAGTGAAAATGTGCAGTTTGTATGGGAGGTGGTAGAAAGAGTGGGGGATTTTGATGATTTTTTCAGAAATAACTAGGAATATTATAAAATTGGCATCCCTTAAATTTCAGACTAGTGCCATTCATAATTTTCAAGAAAATCGATTTTTCGTGAAGTTGTGAAACTGTGTCATATTGTATGGGAGAGGATAGAAGTAGTGAAGCAAATCAAATATTTTTTTTTTCACCTTAGTAATAATATTAATTAAATATTTATTACAAAATATGAGCTCAACAAATGTTATATGTTCTGAGAAAATCGGCTTAGAGCATTTCAGGAAAAAGTGTAGTTTGTATGGGAGGGGGTGGAAGGAAAGGGAGGAAGCAAATAATTTTTGTACTGTAGATTTAAATCATTAAAAAAGTAATATATACCAAAATTGAGACCAATAGCTTTTATACTTTTTGAGTAAATCCATTTATTGTCAAATTGCAAAATTGTGTCATTTTGTATGGGAGGGGGTAGAAGGGGTGAAGTTAATCATCTCATTTTTCTTGACCTTACTAACAATTTAAAATAAGTATTTGGTGCACAATTTCAGCTCGCTGAATTTTATAAGCACTGAGGAAATTGGCTTAGAGTAATTCATGATAAGTACAGGTTGTATGGGAGGTGGTAGAAGGAGGGGGAGGACACGCACAATTTTTATATGATAGATTGACATTATCATAAAAGTAATATATTCTGAATTTCAGGCCAATAACTTTTATACTTTTTGAGCAAATCCGTTTATTGTCAAATTGCGTAATTGTGTCATTTTGTATGGGAGGGGGTAGAAAGGGTGGAGCGATTTGGCCCGTTCACGAACTTGACCTTACTTTTTTGTCAAAAACGACGTGTACAAAATTTGAACTTTCTAGCTCAACGCGTTCTCAAGCTAGAGAGCGCACGGACGGACGGACGGACGGACGGACGGACAGACGGACGGACAGACGGACGGACGGACGGACGGACATCCGGTTTTGAAATTTTTGAGTGATAATATTAACTTCTGTATTCATCATTTTTTTCTCCGAGCCTTATTTCTTGGCGTTACAAACCTTAGAGCGAACTTATAATACTCTCAGATTCCATCTAGAGTATAAACATGCAATCATATCAACGACAAAAAATTAATTAACACTAACAAGAAATTTTTCTATGTAAATTTACACTAATTTTTTCAGGTTTCTATTATAGAAACGAGATATATGGTGCGAATACAAAATGGAGACCTTTTGCTTTAAAAAAAAATGTTTAAGGTTTAGGGTTCGATAAATAAAAACAAACGATAAAATTTGCTTGCGTTTGAGCTCACTGCTGAAAAATTTACTGAGCCTTGAAAGTTTAAATAAAAATAAAACTGAGTGATTTTAAAGATATGCATACCTACTGGATCTTTGTCGTTGGGAAAATACTGATTTTCGGTATGGTAAACTCACCCTCGTCATCAATATTTACGTCTGTATTAATAGCGATTTTCAAAATGAAGTCCTTTTGTTGAACGCGGTCAGAAAATAAATTTTCAAAAGTCTGAAAAAAAACTTTTTTTATTATCTACTTTTTTTACTATCTATATGAATCTACTTGCAATGCACTTGAAAGTACAATTGTTTACTCACACCATTATATGGTCAACAAGATAACTTATAATTTATATGAGTTAATACAATATAATTCCTGTACCAGTGTAATTAACACAAATTCGGAAAGGAAAATTCATCCCTAATATAGCAAACTACCAAGAACTATTCGTCGTGACATTCTATTGCATGTTTTTTTTGTATGGTTTAATCTTGTATAATATAACCAAAAGCATCATAAGCATAAACACATTTTAACCATACACGTTTGTACCTGAAATCGATAATCAACCTGTCATAACGAAGCATAATTAAGGTTTGCAAAAAGCAACTCTTCAGCATTCGGTACAAACGAGCTACAAGCTTTGAATCTGCGAATATTAGAAAACCGACAGCATCATATAGGACGTCCAACTGGGAGTTATATGAGTACATAGCCACTCGTATGTACATACCTCATTTTACTCATAGTATAACTATGAATATAGCATTGGATATGCTCGTATCTAAGGGTATGTAATACACATTAGCACATTACATTTATGGCGATTTTCTAAGTGGTTCACGGATGGAAGGATTTAGCCAAATTACTTAAAGGATAAATGTTCATGTTATATGTTAGACACGACTAATAGAAGAAGAGAACAGTTCAATTTTGTTAATTTCTCAAATAGTGTGCAGTGTTTTAATTGTTCAAGTTTTAACCGCACAATGCTCGAAAAATGGAATTAAGAAAAATGTAAATTAATCACTGCACCGAACCCTATTTTATCAAATATCAATATCAAATTTTTAGAATTTGAATGGATAATGGAATAATTTTAATATTCGAAATTATTAATTGAAATGATTCCGCCTGAACGATTTTATTATTAGAATATGCATGATTCAATTGAAACAATAACTCATTTATCTCAACAGCTATATCACCTTATAGCATCATAGCATCACTAATTCTCAAATTTCTAAATTAAATCGAGAATTTATCGATTGAAATTCTCTAATTCATACGCAATTCTGTAAAGACCGATTTCAAAACCGATAAATAAATTGTAATTAAGTTTTAACCAAACTTTGAATATTTAAAATAGATTGGGTGTTATCCTTTAATGTACCCACAAATCGATCTGTCTACGTCCTTCTAAACTTTTCGATTAGTAATTTAGTTTGACTTTTGCAATATACCTAAAGCAAATTCTGATTGACAGACCTCTTCTAAAATTCTAAAAGCTTTGCAGCCAGTCGTTCACCTAAAAGGCATTCGATGTAATTAATTTGATCAAATTGAATAAAATTGAAATTGAATTTTGTATAAGACACCTGTTTGCTTTTATGGAGCTTTATCCAGCTCGTTATTTTTGTGCTGTTCGCAATATGACCAAGTCTATAATTCGAAGTAATTTATATTGTTTCTACAATGGAATGTTAGGATTTATGGAACAAATTGGGAAAAGTGCTCAATTCAACAGAGGAATGTTTTTATAGGAATTAGGCGGAATTGAACGTTAAGCGCCGCTACTAAATGTTGGTATTAAATTGTATAGCTCACACTTAGTTCAAGTACCAACGTATTATAATTCATATGATACTATCTTCTGTTATGATGTTGTGTATCTAAAAGAGTTAATCGTTATGGTTACATTGTATATACCAAAAAATAGTGTGGTACGTATCAACACTTTGTACTTAATGGAAAATAAATGCGTCAAACAGAGTTTGCATCTGGAACTATTTTCACATTAATTTATTATTCTAATAATAAAGTATTATGATCGACTTGGGAAGTAAAAGCCCATATACTGTCGTATCAAATTCTCTAGAATAGTGAAAAGTGAAATACAGTAGGCGGCAGACACTGAAGGAAGGTTTGTAATTTATGTACTCTAGATGAAATCTGAGAGTACTATAAGTTTGCTACAAAGTTTGTAACGCTAAGAAATAAGGCTCATAGATAAAAAGAATGATACAGAAATTCATATTATCACTTACAAAACTCAAAACCGATGTCCGTCCGTTTGTCAGTTCAAATTTTGACAACGTCGCTTTGACAAAAAAGTAATGTCAAGTTTGTGGACGGGCGTTAGAATCGAATATATCAACTACTTCTCTAAATAGAAAGCTAAAAATCCACACACATATAGAGGGGTTTATGGGACAAACTCTAAAAGTAATTTAATTTTTGTAACCATTGGTATGGGGGAAGCTAAAAAACAAATTGTCGGCCGATATAATGCACTTAATAAAATTATGCATTTGTATGGGAGTAAACAAATCAAAACAAAATTTCTCGACGTTCATAATATTTGCATTATTATATTTTGTAGAATGAAAAAGTAGCCTAATTATTAATAAAAACTCCGTTGTAAGATCAAATACGATGTACGATTTGACTATTCAAGTTTTCCAAAGGGCAATTTGGTGCATCTGTGCAACCTTTGATGTCAGAAGAGAAGACCAAAGAGTATCGGCAACCACCGGATTTTTACCATGGTGGGGGGCAAAATTTTCAAAATAGTAGCATTTTATGGTCTTAAATTTTAAGCTCACTTAATAAACAAATTAAACAAATGAAATAATCGATTTAACTCTGTTTTTTACGGGTATCGAAATAAACTTAGGTTGTCACCCTTTAATGCGCAATGCACAGTCAAGTCGACATGGGTAAGGGAAACAAGTGGATATAGGGAAATTGGCAGGGAAACGCAGGAGGGAGGAAATGGAAATGGCGGTGAACGTTGTTCTTAAACTGCTGGAGGTTGTATTTCGTTGGAAAGAGATTGCTTGGTAATGAATTCCACAGCACTGTCGTCCGAGGGATGCAGGACTGCCTAAACTTTACTGTTCTCAACAGAAAGAGCTTCACATTGTATTCGTGTGAGCGTGAGATGGTATTAGAGCTTTCAGTTCCTTGCTGCATTTACCATGGAAGTATCTATAGTAAATCCAGAGTACTCTAATATTTCGATGATGCTTGAGGGCGATATAGCCTCATCTCCAAATAATCGGAATGCCTGTTTCTGGATACGGTCAAGTAGAGCAAGATATATTTTTGGAGTCCCAGCCCAAACATGAGAGTTATACTCAAGACGTGATCGGATATAAACCTTATAGATGTTAGCTAGTTCGGAGGCAGACAAGTATTTCTTACACTTCCGTAGAATACCTAGACGTTAAGAAGCATCAAGAGCGACTTCGTAGATGTATTGGCTCCAATTAAGACGTTTGCTAAATTTTACACCTAGTAACGTGTAGTCTGCAGAAGGTGAAATATGTGCGCCGTTTAAAGACATATTAGTGGCTGACG
Source organism: Chorisops tibialis (assembly GCA_963669355.1). NCBI lineage: Eukaryota > Metazoa > Arthropoda > Insecta > Diptera > Stratiomyidae > Chorisops > Chorisops tibialis. Next base: position 275,494,186 of record OY770262.1, read on the forward strand.
TCGGAACGTTATGTTTAAGAGATGAGAGGACTGCGTTTTTAAGGCATTAAATTCTACTCTTTTTTTCCTGCCCCATTCCAGGATTAAACTGTGGACAGAGTTCATTGAATTTAATGGCTCATTATCGTATGAGGTCACCGATATTGGACGTGCCTCCGCAGGGGAGTCAAATTGGTAGGTGTTATCCAAAGTGCTGTCATCTACGAAACAGTGAATAGGATTGAGAGTAGATGACAGCAGACCGTTTATGAGGACTTAAAAGAGAGTGGGAGGTAAAACTGAGCCCTGAGAGACGCTGGAATAAATGCAAAAGGGTGTAGAACTTAATCCGTATAGCGCGACTCTAATGGATTGCTCTCAATCCATTTAAGAAAAGCTGTGTTAAGGCCATAGGCCTTCAGCGTGGTTTATGAGGACTTAAAAGAGAGTGGGAGATAATACTGAGCCCTGAGGGACGCCGGAATAAATGGAAAAGGCTGCAGAACTTACTCCGTATAGCGCGACTCTAATGGAGTGGTCGGAGAGAAAACTCTCAATCCATTTAAGAAAAGCTGTGTTAAAGCCATAGGCCTTCAGCGTGGCCACATTTGTGCCAATTTCCGTCTGAGCGAAATCCATATTGGCGATCATGTATGAGATTTTTATCTACAAGAAAGTTGACAAGCCTACGATTGACACCAGTTTCCATTACTTTTGAAAGCACTGAGGTAAAGGCAATAGGGTGATAATTAGCGGCGTTAATTTTGCTTCCTTTTTTAGGAATTGGCTGAACATTCGCGACCTTGCAAATCTGAAGAAAGCACCCTGAAGAGTATGAAAAATGATAGAGATTACGAAGTGGTTTAGCTAGAGATGAAGCGCAGTTTTTATGGATAATGAGGTGGATGACATCTGACCCAGTAGACTTTTGAGTATTCTGCAGGATCCTGGAAATAACTTTAGTTCGAAAACTAAGTGGTGGCAGCAAGAAACCCGAATCCGGTAAGTACGGAGGACGCTGTTTCGACGGTGGAAGCTTAGAGTTTCTTGCGGCGTTTGTTGCCGAAATGTTTGCTTTTTCAACTGGATCAGCTACGGTTCGGTCGCAAAAACATGAAAAAATTTGAAAATTTCATTGCTTATCAATACAATTTATTGATAAGCAATGAAATTTTGAATATTTTTGAAATTCCTCTGATTAGATTAAAATCGGCTTAGCCGTTTCCGAGAAAATGGTGCCGCAAATTCAATGGAAAACGGCCAAGTCAGTAACCCCTTTAAAGCATATTACAAACCATAACAACATAAAGTTTAATACTATCTTTTGGATGAATATCACCCACATCACATTTTTACTTCATAATATAACATAATTCTTAAGTTTGAGACGAGATAAATGCATACATATTTTTGTTTACCTACAATCGACTAATACCCCACTGTACGGCGTATAGACAGACAGATTTGGTTTTTGTATTCATGAAACGAAAAAAAAAAGAAACAAAAGTTCAGGGCAGCAAATTTTTGTAATCTAGATGAATGTCTGTCCGTCCATCTGCAACATAATATAACACACAGAGATTTGAGCTATCGCGCTGAAATTTTTTTGTATCATGTTGTATTATATTTTAGCAAAACAGAAACTTTAAGATCGTGAACTGGTCACATCTCCCCATCCCTCCTTCTATTCCATCTTATACAAATTTCATGAAATTTCAAAATTTCTACAAATTAATTTTTCTGCGAAACTGCTTAAGCTATCGACTTGAAAATTAGGTGAAAGTATCTATATTGATGTGAATATCATTAACGTCCAAGTATTGATCCGATACCTACAATCTTTCTTCTCCCTTCCATATAAATACATAATTTGGAAAAATGATTTTTTTCGATTTCCATTGAAACTAACAAAGCTGTACGGACCAATTTTTGCCAGAATTATTTCCATTATAATTGCAATCAATTTCGGAGAAAATGTCAACTTTACCCTCCCACACAAAAGTCAGTATTCACTATTTGAAAGAATTCGAGATGCCATATTATATTTTCCGATACATTAAACTTTGTCCCATTCCATCTAGAGTATCATATGGTTGGGCTTTATGCCCAATCATAATTCTGTTATGTCTTTTTTCTGTATTTTTCTTTACTATCATAATTTATACATTTAAATGTAATGGTAGTGTATGTTTGTTATTTGCTTATAAGTGAGTATAAATTAGTCTTATACTTCATTTGGATAAGAACTAAGTAGAAACACGCGTTTCTTAAATTCATCTTTGCCTATCTGTCCGGTTTTAATGCTGAAATATTCACAGTATGGTATGCTTCACGAAGTAATCAGCGTTTAGTCTTATTTCAATTACACCACGCCGTCTACCACCTCCTATGCAAAATGACTTATTATCAAAAATATAAGATAATCAAATTTTCATGAAAACCATAGGAGCGAATAACTTGAAATTAAGAATATATTATTTTTATCATAAATCTGATCCATCGTTTACAAAATATTTCAATCCCCCTACTCCTTCCACCACCTCCACCATAAACTGCACTTTTTCATGAATACTATAAACTAATTTGCTCAGTACGTATAATATTTATCGAGCTCATATTTTGTGGTAAATCCTTCACTAGTGTTATAACTAATATCGGCGAAAAGTAAACTAATTAGATTCTCTCCTTCAAACTCCTCACAATATCACATCTTTTAAACAATTCGATTTTCTTGCTAAGTTGAAAGTTATCTGCAATTTCAAATATATCAATTGCATGGTGATTACAGTTCTTTCCCAAAAAATCACTACGAACCCTCTACTCCTTCTACCACCTCCCACTCAAACTGCACAATTTCACTAAAACCACTAATTTTCTCAGTATCCTTTTAATTTTTGAAGGCGTTGGGAATCGCTAGTAATAAAGTAAAATGTGATATTACAAATTTCAGATGTACTTTATACTTTCCAAGAGAAGCTAATTTGTATCAAATACGGAAACTGAAGAGAGTGGGTTAAAGAAGAGAGATTTTCCTGTTCGCAACTTCGTGAAGTTGCTTTATCGGTAAATTACGTATAAATCATTTCTCAAGCCTAAGACACCAGGCTTTGAAGCGAAACGAAATGCTGTGAATGCCTTGAAATTTAGCCTTATTTTGATTAGCATTGAAAACTTATGACAAACTTATAATACTCTTCGATTTTATCTAGATTATTAATATAAGAATATGTCTACTAATCACACTTCTAAAAATATAACACAAGTATCACTTCAATCATAAAAAAAAACAGTTTCCACTAAATCATGAAAATGATTCAGAAATGTGTACCTAGCTTCCACTTATGATTGTGGGCACGTATTAATTTTCCTTATCACCGTCAAGTTTATAAATTTTCTCATTACAAACGTAATCCCCTCAAGACAACTTAAATATGGACTTAATCAAATCACCATCGCTCTCTTTTCCGTTGCGTCAGATGACGCGCCTCAATTCAAATTTGAACACCGCGATGATGATGAAGTGTATAAAACGTTGCCATTTAAAACAATCCCTCGGAGGCATCTTGTACGAATCCTTCTAATCTTTCGTGCGGCCCAATATATTTGGAAAGGACCCGGCAATAACATTAGTCTTAATACTTCATTGAGTTGGGTATTAAATTTTATGATTTCATATATGAAAGTCAGTTCTGTAGATTGCTTGCGGGCCCGTATTATGTGAAGGATTTCATTTACGGCCGCATAAAATCCTCCACAGCATGAGAAATTTTTCAGAGGGAAATCCGTTTAAAAAGCATATCCTTTGTGGCAATTTTATTTTTTTTAATGCCGCTTAATCACAATTTAGGAACAATGTAGAAATTTTTTATCAGGCGGAACTTGCGACCGTCGTATTTAAGAGCAGTGTGCGCCCTATATTTGCCGGGATGACTTTAATCATTGAAAGGATTCCTTGTCAGCGAAAGAAATTGATTCAATTACTTTTGTGCTATGGGACTGAATTTTACTTTATTTACCTTTTTATGGGTTGGCTTAGTCGTTAGTATGTTAAGCTTGAGCATTTATTTTTCTATACCTTTGGACAAAATTGGAAATTATGAGCCGAAATTTCGTTTAACTTCTATGATAAGCTTATTGGGGAGACTTATCTTTTCCACGAATACTGTAACATTTGTTCACATGGGAGCTGTTCTTAGTTCCACTAGAACGATGTACGAGTTCGAAATTACTATCTAATATCTGCCAGCTATACGGGCGCGATATTATTATTCTTGGGACAAGTTAAGGATGCGTGTGAAGTCAATATGCAGGTTAGGGTGGTAGCAGATTAAGAAGACTAAGGGAATGGGGATTCTGGGGCAGGGCTGTCAATTATTTAACACTTAACTGTGATTAGGGGAGGAGGAGGAGGAGGGGAGCCTAGTGGGAAGCGTGATGGTTTATTATGCGAAAGTCGTGAGAACAAATCCCTACAATTCTACAATGGCACTTCAGCCCGAATTGGACCTTGGCCTCCTGATCTTTAGGTTCCTTAACATTTTCCATTACTTATTATGGGAAAGTTGATAGGCCTTCGCATAACCCTCTATCTACAAATTTTAATTTTCGTAGATTGAGGTAACTAAGGTATATCCAAGCAAGCAGTGGGCTGGAATTATGCGTCGACGAGGAATTGAATTCACGACCTTTGCAATGTAGACCAACATTCTACCCACTAGGCTACACCCTAGCTCAAATCCCAGTTGATTTATAAATCTAGCATACTGCCCGCGTGGCTATATCTAGATGGATAGAGTTATTGTATAGGAACGTTCCCTCTCTTATTAGAGTTTGAACACCAAGTTCCAGCACATAGCGGGATTTTTTCAAGTCGAATATTTGTGGCCAAGTATTTTTCTTTATTTTCTGTGATCGATTTTCTTTTTTTTTATATTTTAGGCCGAGTATAAATTTAAACTCCCGACAGACTTGAAACATGTCTTTCTTAGTGAAATCGCAATCTTTTATTATCTTTTCAGTAAGAGCTGTCTCCCGCCGACTTTTGAATATCGACGAGTGACAGTACGATTAACGATTCCGAGGCCAAACTGGACACCAGCAGAAGAGGGTGCGTTCGTAAACAATAACTCTAATCTGGCCTAACTCAATCTGTGAAAATGAAAGACGGCCATGCGAAACGTCGCGAATAATAAAGCGGAGCATTGTAGAATCCGGGAATCTTTTCTTTCAATTGACTTAAATAGTTTACCATTAGAAGGCGCAGGAGTGCTTTGAGATGATATCGAGCCAGTTTTAATGAAGAGCCTATTGAGTTCATCAGTATCAAAATTACAGATATTATAATAAAATTAATAAACTTTTGTATGTGAGAGGCTAGAAAAAATAGAGAAATTGCAAAGCTTTTGATCCAGCTTTGTTTCAAATATTTTAAAAGTGTTTCAAGTTAAAAGATTTTAATAAGCTTGTGACAATTGATTTACTAATGTGGTCGAAATAACAGGGAAAAAGTAGAAATTTTGAGCCTATTAGTCCAAATTTTAATATTTATTTTTACGCATTTTACTTTATTATTCTAGGAATAAAGTATTGTGATCGACTTGGAAAAAAAATTTGCTATGCTCTAGTTTGTTTTTTTCGCGATTCATGGCTAAATTAGCTTAAAAGTGCGCCTAGGCTTAGCGTACGTTAACCCGCAAGACCCAAAATCGGTGCTAATCTAAGGCCAACTCCAATTTCGAGAGGTTTAAAGGTTAAGGGGGCCGAGGTTCGATATGGGCTGTAGTGCTATTACATGATCAAGGGTTAAGGGCGCGTAGGGGCGAGCTCTAGAACTACGAAAACTTCGAATTCGAATTTCTCAATCATCTTTTAAGCTGGGAAGCTGAAAATCAACACACGTATAGAGGGGGTTGTTCGACAAACCTCAAATATAATTAAATTTTTTGAGCCATTGAGGTTTAAAATCAGATTGTCGGCCGAAATTTTTTACAAATAATTATTTCTTCGGAATTACAAACTATAAAAAAATCATATTTAAGGATTAATAGGGTGATATACATATCCACAATAATCAACTAACCGGGAGGTCAATTATTTTAAGGGAGAGTGATTGCAAAGAAGTACCCTTAAAAATTAATATTTCGAATATTTCTTACGCTATGTAATTAAAACTTGGAATATATGTATCTTAAGCGATACTAGCTGGAAAAAAATTAATATTTGCCCAAAATAGTGGTGGAGGGGAATTTCACAAATGTTGCTCTATTAAAAATTTCAAACCGTTATATCTCGAAATCAAAAACAGATATAAGCTTTAGATTTTACCAGATTGTAAAGCTCTATGATTTATAATATTGGTAAAACTTTTAAGGTAAGGGGTGTGAGAGGACGGAGGTTGTGGACTGAAATGTCACAAATTTATTAGGGCTTTGATAAATGATTCAAATTAAAAGTTTTGCACGTGCATACATCCGTTTAATATGCATACAAATGAGAGGGGACTTAAAGTGCACAAGGTGTTACAAGTGAATTAAAATTGATCAAAAATTTAGAATTTTTGATTAAAATGTTATGCTTCAAAAATTGAAATTTGTGAAATTCATTTAAAAACCAAACGTAAAAGTTTAAGATATTAAAGGGCCGAATATCTTTAAAACTTCTACCCCTTCCTATACGATGTTTCTTCGACCATTTTTAAGAAATCAATTATCACTAAGCCATCGAAAGCTATTAACTTCAAATTCTGAACAAATTCTTACAAAAATATCGAAATCAAAGTAGCATCAAAAGATTCGAGGCCCCTCTTGGCTTTCTACAGCCTCCCATGCAAAAGTATGATTTCGACCAATTTAATTAAATTAACTTATTTTTCACCAGAGCCCTAAGAAAATCACTCAACATTTTCGACATTTTTGATTACCATCCACCTAACTTAAATAATCCCAAAATAATGACTATGTGTCTACACTTTGACAAAATTTCAATTTGATATCTGTACTCAGTTTTAAGATATAACGGTTTGAAATTTTGGAAAGTGCACCATTTTTGAAATGCTCCCCATTTCTCCCACTACTATTATAACCAAATGTTATGTTTTCTCCGTATTATGCTATAATAGCCTAATATATCTATTATACGAGTATGTTCAAAGTTTCGATTACATATGTAACTTAAGAGATAGTCGAGATATTCATTTTTAAGTGTTTTTCTTCGCACTCCCCTTGACCCCTTACAATAATTAGCCGAATTGTAGTCCGATTAAAGTGAAATTATGTACAGCCTGTTTTTTGTTGATTAGAACAAGATATGTTCGGTAGACGAACGGGGGCATTTGTTTTTGCATTTTACTTTATTATTTTAATAACAAAACAATTATGATCGACATGAAAAAAAAAACATTACTGTCGAAGATTTTGAGTAATTTTTAGGGCTCTGGTGAAAGATACAAAGTTCAAATTTTCCATATGGATACATTTATTTGATATATACGAGTATACAGAAAATAAGCTGCCAACAAGTTGGGCGCAACTTTATTATTTTTGGGATAAGTTGAGGATGCATGGAAAGTCAATATACAGGTTAGAGTGGTTATATAAGACTATATGGAACTCCCTTTCACAAGTGGAAACCCTTTATGGAAGGACTGCTGTTAATTTAACACTTAATTGCGAATTCGATCAATCGCTAGTACATGTAATCAATATTTCATTCGTTTATGTAAGTTTGGGTTTTTATTAGATGAGAGGAAGGGGGACAGTAAAGGTGGGTGGATATTAACAATTTTTTAATTGATAGCTTAAATCACGTTCAATATTCACTGAATAGAATATCAGTTTCATAGACGAAGTTGCATAGAATTTTCATAAAATTGGGTGTATTTTACATTCACGACACCAATCATTTGTATGGGAGGGGGTACAAGTGGTAGGAGAATCGTAAAATTTGTGATGCAGTCTTATTTCGATTTTATTATAAGCTGCTCGTACAAAATTTCAAGTTCGTAGGTTTTAATTTGTTGGTTAGTAGTTGATTTATTAAAATTTGTCGAATTTATACTTTTGTATGGTAGGGGTTAGCAGAGCAGGCGCGATCTCAAAACTTTAGAAGCAGTTTCGTTTGAATTATTTTTAAAGGTTTTTATCGAAAATTTAAGATTGATAGTTTTTAATAGTTAAGTGATAAATGATTTCTTAAAAATGGTTGAACAAATAATTTTGGATGAGAGGGGGTAGAAGTTTTTTCGACTAATTAATATTTCGTTTTTTTTTATGAATTTTTTTGAATGCATTTCGTAAATTTTCAAGTTTCTACCTTAAAAACTCATTCAAAAATTTTCAGTTTATGTTTTTTATCATTGCACATGAAACACCTTGTGCACGTTAGACCAGGGAGGTCGGTGCATAACAATTGTGGAATTTTTATTATTTTTTCTGTATGTTCAACAAATAGATGTATCCAAATGGAAAATTTAAACTGGCCCGATTCCAGGACTCCAAAAGCGTAAATCGGGGTCACCAATTGTTATGGTGAAAATATTTAGTTCGTTAATGTTGGGTCACCATTTGTTATGGTGAAAATATTTAGTTCGTTAACTTCGGGGTCACCATTTGTAGTGCAGCTGGATATTGTAGAATAACTGATTAATCAATAATTTGATTAATAAAAATAAAGCACTACATTTAAATTAACATTTATTAACATTTATATTATAAAAATTTATTTATTATTATTTGTTATTGTTTAGATTAAATTTTACGTTTTTTGTGAATGAAAATCTTTTTTACACTAAAAATAAAAAACAATTACATCTATATTTTTCATAATAATAGTTCACTCGATTATTATTAAAAATAAATATATAAAGTATATTTCTGTCAGTGTAATTATTTATTTTTAGTAGAGTATATTTTAAAGTGTAAAGTGTATTTGCATGTGGAATTAATTAAGTTTAACCAATTCCCCACAGTATCACTCACCAATTACTCAAAATTTTCGATATTTTTCCTTACCACCTCTCTCTCGTGTATACGTCCCAACGCAAAATTTTTACCAAAACTGAAAACTATGTAGTTCTGTTATTTGATATCTGCATTCAGTTTTGAGATATAATGGTGTGAAATTTTGAAGGTGCACCATTTTTGAAATGTTTCCCATTTCCCCCCAACTACTATTATGTCCAAATATTATATTTTTCTCGTATGTCGCTAGTATAGTTTAATTTTCTTTCCAACTTTCAAATACATAGCTTAAGGAATAGTTAAGACATCGATTCTTAGGTGTTTTTTGCACCTCTCTTGACCCTTTCCCTTACAGTAATTAGCCTCCCTCTAAGCTGATTCTAGTGGATCCATACGCCACCTTAATGGTCTCAAAATATAATTGTTGTTATGATAAAAAATTTCGAAGACGTAACAATTTGAAAAGAAAAAAAAATGGCCGACCAGTTGGTTTTAAATCCCCCCCTTCCCCTTTTGGACGCCAATGGATAAGAAAATTAAATTATTTTTAAAGTTTGTCCGACAAATTCGGATTTTTTTTTGCATTTTTTGGCTATTTTAGTTATGAAATGCGAAAAAACAGAATTTCAGGGTAGCAAATTTTTTTTTCCAAGTCGATCACAATACTTTATTTTTAAAATGATAAAGTAATAATCCCAAAAAAATAACATTAAGCTTAAAAACATAACAGGGCTACGATTGTGCGTAAAGCCCAACCATGCGATACTGTAAATGAAATTGTTGTGATCTTAAGTGATTTTTTATGGGGAGTGGTAGAAAGGGTGACAGTATTGCTTCAAAAATTGAATTGATATTGAGAAAATTAGTGCAATGATTATAGTGAAATTTCGTAGTTTGTATGGGAGGTGGTAGAAGGAGTAGAGAGTTTTATTGTGATTTTTTGTGAAACAACTATAATCATTATGCCATTGATATATTTTAAATTTCAGATCAGTAACTTGGATACTTTTCTGGAAAATCGAATTTTTGAAAATATGTGATATTGTGTCACATTGCATGGGAGGGGGTAGAAGGGGAGGAACTAATCGGCTTATTTGTTCCCCGATATTAATTATAATGCTAATTAAGGATTTAGTAAAAAATTTGAGCTCGATAAATTTTATACGTTCTGAGCAAATTGGTTTATAGTATTTTATGAAAAAGTGCAGTTTGTATGGGAGGTGATGGAAGGAGTAGGGGGAATACTACATTCTAAATTTCAAATTTTTCGTTTCTGTGGTTTTCAAGAAAATTTGATTAAGACAATTTTTCTGAAAATGAGTCATTTTGTGTGGGGGGGTAGAAGGTGTGGGATTATTAAAATAATATCAAATGTAGATTACATCTCAAAGCACACTTAATAAACTGTTAAAGTTTCATTACTATCGGTGCAGGCAATGTGCCGGAATTATATATTGCGCCGACCGGGATTTGAACTCAATATCAATTCAATTTTTGAAGCAATACTGTCAATACATTACCTACTAGGCTATACCCTAGCTTATAACTTAAGTTAGCAAGGTGATAATTCTTGTCTACGTAACATATAACATTAGAACTGAACTGCTTAGATACGACTTCAGAATGGTGGGGATGAAAAAATCCGTTAATTTCACTGTACACTGTACAAGGTAGGAAATGGATACATTTTTTGTCAAGAAAAAAAAATAAGAAAAATATAACTAGAAATATTGAAAATTTGTGCAATAATTGGATTACTAATTATTTAGAATAATTCCTTTATACTCGCATTCATATACATTATTACTATAGAACAGTGAATTGATCTTCATAATAATAAAACTTTGGTAAAATACACATACGCCAAATCCAATCTTTCCTCTCGACAATATTTATGGTTCGACGTAGAAATCGTGTGCAATTTGTAGATTGGTCTAATACGACCAATTGGTAATAAGGTGAATTTATTCGCCTGGAAATGCTATCAGCATCGACAGGCTTAGCCGCAGAATGAAATCAATTGCCAGAGATAAATGAAATTGCTTCGCATATACGGAAAGATGGCCACGACTAGGAAAAGTGCATCCCGTGGTTTTATGAGTTTGCCGGTTTTGAACATGCCGGTTATGTTCCTGGATCCAATAAATGTGAAACAGCAGCGATTGCTAAAATCCTCTTAGGATTATAGCTAATAGCTTTTAGCTCCGCTTGAGTTATCGTGTCCCATAGAGTTTTATATTGTAAAAGGCGAATTGCAAAACTGAGGAAAATATTATTGAAATAGTCGAAAGAATTTGTTTTGACGTATTAAAGCGATCCTTAGTGCAAAACTAGAGGAGGGGATTATTTACCAAAGCAACATTTTTGAGAGGATTTCACCTTTTATGGTTTATGCCGTAAAATCCTCTCAACAGAAGTTTAAACGATGATAAAATTTTTTTTCTTATTTTACGACATATTTGAGAAGCTATGTTAAATCGACTGTCAACTGGTAAATCTATTAACTTGTATACGAGTGTGCTCGCTCTCACGCAGTTAATTTTCGAGATTAATCGAAAGATATAGAGTTTCAGGATGATAAAGTTTTCGCTGTTCCTGTAGAGAAGATTAATTGGAAGATTTAACGTATAACAGGTACATAATACATTTTATGCGCTGAATGAATTTAATGATTAAAAAGTTCGTTCTACAGTTTATATAGCAAATAATGATACAAATGAAGCTTTTTTGTTCGGTACGGAGTATAATTTAGGCACAGTTAATTTGGTATAGGATGCAGATAAATCTTGGTTAATTTGGATGAGGTGATAGGTGAAAGTGAGTATACAATATTATTTCTGAAGCAATAAAAGTTGTACTTGTTAGAAAATAATCTGGCTAATTTTCCGTCTGGGAAATGAATACTTGCATGTAGAATATTTCACTGTACGGGTAGGTAATGGTTTGAAGTCGTATGCGTATTGGAAAAATGAGTTTACTAAGTTCCGTACTGTGTTTACCATGAAAAACTATAAATGCTGAGGATTCCGACAAAACCCTCTAAAAGCTGCACCATAAAAAAATTATTCATTTTCGCAAATCCTGTTTTCTCGAAATGTGAAGGGGCTATATATACCCCTGAAAGCCCAAATAAAATACAAACATTTGTTTAAGTCACAAGTTCATTTAATTCATCTAGAGAAGAATTACTGTACAGAAACGGATCCTCTCCAATAAGAGTTTGACACCAGGTTCCAGCACAAAGAGCGGGAAAATTTCAAATCATAGATTATTTTTGTCTTATTTTCTACGAACGAGTGAATTACGATCTGTTACTTGTTGATTTCTTAAATGTCGCCAAGTAACAGCACGGTTAACAAATCAGTGGACAAACTCGAGAGATTTGAAAAGGTTCTGTTTGCTATGGTTTTCTTAAAATTATAATAACTTGCGGCAAGATATTACAATAAGAAGCCCGTTTAACTTCAATACTTCAGGACTAGCTAATATTTTTTGAAAGCCTGTTCAATATCCAGGTGTGCAAGCTGTACATATGTGATAGAAGAAGATGCGGCGTTTTCTCTTACAAGAACGTCAACTAGACTTTTTCGTCTCGTCTAAAGGAAAAATCTATTGGAGGATTGCCAAGCAGCAAAAGGCACTCCAATGAGATCTCGTCTCATCTAAAATGGCGTTACAGCCCAAATCGGACCTTGGCCTCCTGATATTCCTTAACATTTTTCATTACTTATTGTTGAAGGGTTGTTAGCCCTTCGCACAACCCTCTTTCTACGAATTTTAATTTTCGTGACCAAGGTATATCCAAGTAGGCAATGTGCTGGAATTATAATTGCGTCGACCGGGATTTGAACTCCCGACCTTCGCATTAAAAGACCAACACGCTACCCACTAGGCTACACCCTAGCTCCAGTGAGATTCTATGATTAACTAATCAAATCAATTCTTCAATATAGAAAAGAGATTGAACCATTTTATTCTCTTAAACTATGTATGTACTGCAATTTTATCTGCGAACCATACATATTTGGTAGGACCATCGAAATTACTTAGCAGTCACCCTTTCATATGCGATGCCCAGTTCAGTTGAAACGGGTAAAAAAGTGGATATAGGGAAATTTATTAGGGAAACACAGCAGGCAAGAGTGACGGTAAACGATTTTTTTCTTGAGGAATCGAATACAACTTAGGGAGTTACCCTATAATGCTATCCATAGCTGTGTCGGCATTGGAATTGGAGAAAAAAAAAAACAAAAATAGGGTCAATTTAATTTGGGTGGAGAAAGATGAAAGTGACAGTGAACATTGCTTTTGAAGCACTGGATGTTGTACTCGTAGAGAAACATTTTGGCTGGTAATGTGTTCCGAAGTCTTGATGTTCGAAAAATGCATGGCTACCTCTATTCCACTGTACGAGATGGCTCTGTACTCGTGTGTGCGTTCAGCTTGACGAGTATCTTGGCGAAAATTATAGAGTGGACGAATGAGTGCGCTTAGTTCCACACTGCATTTAACATGGAAGTAGCGATAGTAAATGCTGAGTACTCCGAAATTTCTGGGATGCTCGAGAGAATCGATAAAAGATGTGATGGTATCCAATCAGTTGGGACGTATGCTTTTAAATACGATTGAGCAACCGTGATGTGATTTGGGTGCCAAAGCTCAAACTTGCGGAGTTTAATGTATGCCTTATAGAGGTCATTCGGCGTGAAATAGTTTTTGCACTTCCAGAGAACGCCTAGACGTTTAGAGGCGTCGAGGGCAACATCATGTGCTGGGCCCAATTCAGTTGGTCAATAATTTTAACGCGTAATGCTAGTCGTTTAGTGTTCTGACCTCAAGTGCTAGAGGTTGGCTGGTAAAATCGACGCCCCCAGAGTGATACAATCAACACCGGAGCTACGAGGTCCGTGCTGAGATCGGACACGATAAATCACAGCTTAACAATTCAATGTATTCAAACAGGTTGGGGGAATATACAAAGTTGCATGGAAAAATAGCCAGAAAAATTTAGCTCGGTGATTTGCACTTTTAACACGTTTTTCTGGTGTTTAACTTCACCGAAGAATGAATACTGGAAATGGATTTCATAAAGCCGCGGGGCTTCCAGCTGAACTTGGGACAACGAACACTAAAGTGGCGTAATATTGAAATACCAATGGAAATAACATCTTCCAGCATAGCCAAACTTAGAGTGATATTGTGTGGGGATGCATTGGCGATTCCGCAATGTTCGGAAAATGTTGTTTGGGCATGGTGATCCTGAAAACCACCAATTCCACCTAATCGAAGCGGCAACAACATCGGCGCTACGAAGTTTAATACTAGGAAAAACACTAGTGAACCTGAACAGCGGGACGATCGTTTACATACGAGTGCTGAACGTTTCCGAGAGTACTACCAGCGGTAAGAAAGGATATGCGATTGATAGCTGTGAGCCAATTCTGGTAGTAACTACAATCGCTGAAAGCGAGAAACAGGACGTGGCGCAGAACAGCAAACAGTAAAATTGAAGTAGAATAACATTAGCTCTTCTTCAGTCAAGCAACCTTAAAAGAGAGCTGTACTAGCAAGCAGAGCATCCCATCGATGAATACCAAGGCATCTCTTCCACTGACGATTACGGAAGAACAAATTTTGTGAGACACCGGATAGACACCGGAAGTGCTGTACCGATACGTCAACCCCCGAGACAAGTTCCCTTAGCAAAGAAAGAAGAGGTGAATTTAATGATCAACGCAGTGTAACAACAAAGAATAATTGAAGAGTCAAACAGCCCATAGAAGCTACCGGTAATTCAGAAGAAAGATGGCAGCACTAGATTCTGCGTTCAGTACAGATAGCTGAACGATGTCACCAAAAAGGAAAGCTATCCATTGCCAAGAACCGATGACATCATGGATACTCTAGCTGATGCACGATGGTTCTCAACGCTGAACCTGAAAAGCGGGTATCGGCAGTAGGAGATAGACAAAAAGGATAGAGAGAAAACAGCTTTCTCCATCGTCAGCGTATTATGGCAAATGTTGTAAGAGAGGCTAATGGAATACGTATTGCGTGGGCGTAGCTGAAAAACCTGTCTCGTCTATCCCGATGATGTGGTAGTTATTGGAAAGACTTTCGAGGAGCATTTAAAGCACACCATTCGATTGGAATCAGCTGTGTCAAAAGGCGTTCGAAGAACTGAAGAAGCAGTATTGCCAGCCACCTGTATTGGCATTTCCGACACCGAGAAAAGGTTTTATCATTGACACTGGTGCCAGCGATTCAGGAATTGGAGCAGTTCTCTCACTTCATCGCATTACAGTGTAATCATGCAAGCGTGGAGCTTGGCTTCGGGAGGCATTTGAAAGAGTGGGTATTAAGGCTTTTAGTTTCTTGCTGCATTTACCGTAGAAGCAGTGGCGAAGCTGCCTTGAGAGCTCTGAAGCACTTAGCTCCCAATTATTTCTTACCAAAAATTATGGTTAAAATTTATATGAACATGTTTTAATTTAACTATTAAGAATATTTTCCCAATAAAGCTAAAAACAAATCATATCTGGCGGCACCGCATCTTTGCCAAGCTTCGTTGTTCAGGAAGTGTACTTCCGAAAATGCTCGCTATATTTTTGCTCCAGTGCTCCAAAAGTTGGATTTGAAACCGAATCATTACCAATCATCTATTTCTCGCAATATCGTTTAGCTGTGAGCGAATACTATCGAGTAACATCACCGTGATGGGCGCGGAAGGCGTGAGGTATACACAGGGTATCCTATTTCATTATATCACCCCCAATATATTTCCAAACATGCAGTTTCATGAAAACTGATTATACAAAAGTTGAAAGGTTTGAAAGGGGTCATCCAGTTGTGACCTTGCTGTTGACCTTAAGACCAGTTTTCAAGGTCAATTCAAGGTCAAGTTGGATTGTTTAAATGGAAACTCATATTCTACTTAATTATTCTAATAATAAAGTATTGTGATCAACTCAGGAAAAAAAATTCCTTCCCTGAAATTTTATTTTTTCGCGTTTCATGACTAAATTAGCCTAAAAATGAAAAAAATAAAATCCGTTCCGCCGTACGCCGTATATCCGAGACCGTTAAAGGTAGAACATTAATTTTTGCGTGGATTGTTAATTGGATAATTGAGCTCCATAATCTAAATTTTGGGGAGTGCCATGTGGAAGGGGGAGGCGGGGGAGGGAAAAAGTTAAAAACTGCACTTGGTAATATCTCCACAACAAATGTAGACACGAAGCTGAAATCACAGGTGTGCACAATTTTGTGGAACAAACTCTACAAATAATTAATTTTGTTTTATCCATTGGCGTCCAAAAAGGAGGGGAGGGGGGCTAAAAAAAATTGTCGCCCGTATTTTTTTTGTTGTTTTCAAATGATTACATCTTCGGAACTACTTGATCTAAAAAATTCTTATTTTAACACCAATTGAGTGGCATACATGAAGCTACTACTAACGAAATACAAGAGAAATCTCAAATTTGGTCATAATAGTAGTGGGGGAAATGGGGAACATTTTAAAAATAGTGCACTTTTCAAAATTTCAAACCGTTATACCCCAAAATTCAAAACAGGTATTAAGCTTAAATTTTGTCAAATTTTAGAGCTATATGATCTATAATTGTCGTAAGAATTTTAAGCTGCAGGGGCATTGGTTCACGAAAGTTTTCAGTTTCTTGGTATGTCAAACGGTCACATTCCACGTAGTACCACCACATAACAACATGGATTTGACACATGTTGCAAACAGTCGCAGCTTCGAACGAAGGGAGATATCTCTTAACCTCCAGAAATTGGAAAGAATACCGAATGCCTGCCGAGCTTTATTTATACGAGCCTCAATATCATATCCAATATATATCCATGCCTCCGAGGTAACAGAAATCTTCCACATCTTGTCCATTATGAGCAATCGCTGTACTTGTGTTCGAACCCATGTGCATGCACTTGGTTTCACGCACATTTATTTTCAGTCCCGCATCTTTGCATTTAGAATGCAACGATATCCATAAAGAAAAAATATTTATTTGATCCAGAACTTTTATCCACTAAAGAGGAGCCCTAGCCTGCACTAAGTGTTTCACATATTGTGAAAAAAAAAACGCAATAACTCAAAATTGTTTAGTTAAATTTTAATCTTCGAGCTTTAAAATTTGTGAAATTCATTTGCTTAAAAGTTTTAGATGTTAACAGGTCGAATACTTTTAAAACTTCTACCCCGCCCATATAAAATTATTTTTTCAACCATTTTTAAGAAATTAATTATCACCTAACCATTAAGAGTTTTCATCTTGAAATTTTGAGCAAACACCTTTAAAAATATTTGAAACAAAAATGCAACAAAAGTTTTGAAATGAAAAGGCAACAAATTGAAAGCTACGAATTTAAAATTTCGTATAAACACTTTCCAAAACAAACAAAATAATACTACATTACAAATTTTACTATTCCCTCAACTCCTCCACCTCCTCCCACACAATAATATAAAATACTCCGAATATCATAGAATTTACTTCGTTCATGAAACTAACATTTTATACAGCGAATTTTGAACGTGATTAAAGCAATCAATGAAATCAATCTTAACGTTAAACCACCACTTATAACGCCCCCTCCCCCATACAAACCCAAATATACATAAATAATAGAATGAAATATTGATACTACGGTGCTATTGATCGCCATTGCAGTTTAGTGTTACTTAATTGACAACTTCCTGTCCTAGAATCCTCACTCACTTAGTCTTCCCTATCCACCCTAACTTGCATATTGACTTCCCAGGTATCTCCAACTTGTCCCAAGAATAATAAAGTTGCGCTCAACTTGTTGACACAGTTTTTATGGTAAATACGGTTTTGGTTTTACGGCGCCATAAACATATTAAATTTCCCTGGAAGATTTTCGTTGGATGATATCATATTTGTTGTATATGTATTTTGCTTACCCGAAGTCATCGTTGGAAATAAGGAAAAGCAATTCTAAATGCCGAATTATTCCACACCAAGAAAATGCAAATGCTCACACAGCTTCTCGTAATCCTTAATTCGTTTTCCAATGGCTTCTTCCCGTTCCCGACAATCGAGAAAAGGATGCGTTGAAGCACACATAGAGCATGTTTTGGCAGTAGCTTATTTAGAATGGAAATACGAGTAACATAATCCTTCGGGAATCGGTTTGTAAGCATGCAAAAGTGTATACATACATCTTAAAGGCAAATTCTTTGAAAATCAAAAAAGGCATTTACAGAACTTCACAAGTATTTTATCTTAATTTATTCAAAACCGAATGCAGCACTTCGCCTGGTTTTCTAAAAAAAGAAATAAACGTAAGGTACATTTGGTTGTTTTTCCCAAAGATTAGTGTCTGTTGGGATAAACTTGCTCTTAGCTACTCGTATCTGGAAGTTTCAAAACATAATTAATAATGTAGTTTCCTGTTAAGTAAGCCTCAAGTGTACTGTGCCAAATTTGGCGTAGATGACTTTTGTTTAGGGATGTAAATACGGTAGCTCTCTCAAAAGCCCAGATAAGCTTTTCAAGCATTTTGTTCACTTCAAAGCAACGTATATACGGGAACGAGTATAAGCCTTTTCATAATTGTAATGACAGCGAAATGATATTGAGTTGGATGTAAATCCAAAAAGTGAACACTTGCTTACCCATGCACTTGGGGTTTCATAATTCACTTTCGTCGTGTAATTAAATCCCATGAAATTAATTTTAATGAGAAGTAAACAGAACCGTCTATTTCATTTTGACGACACATTTCGCCGGTTTTGTTGTTGCCAGTGCTCTTGTATTTCGTTTGTGTTTCGGCACAATAAGGAGCATACGAATAAATGGAAAGTAAACTGAAAATGGACAGGGTTGTTCTTGCGGAGATTAAGTTTTTACGCTCCGACTGGCCATTAATTTTGGCAGATCATGACAAGCGTGACAGACTCTACAGGAAATTATTATTGTTGTTGGTTTTGTTGTGTAGTGTTGGTTTTTTTTCTGGAC
Organism: Chorisops tibialis; assembly: GCA_963669355.1. NCBI lineage: Eukaryota > Metazoa > Arthropoda > Insecta > Diptera > Stratiomyidae > Chorisops > Chorisops tibialis. The sequence goes on from OY770262.1 coordinate 275,513,123, forward strand.
CAGTGAAAATAGACACTCTAGATGAGAAGCTTGAAAAAGTTCTTACTTGATAGACAATTAAAATCGGATGACTCAACAAATTTCTTTAATTAAATGTTATTTTAGTTACTCTTTATATTTTTTGACCGCAATTAATCTTAAACAAAGCATTTCAAGCAATTGTGCTAGCTCACTGTGCAAAAAAAAAAGAAAAAAACGAGTCCTTTGAAACTCGTAATTGTTTATTTCAACGGGTTAAGTTGCCTTTTAGGAGCTATTTCTTTTCATAACATGAAGATAAAACTAAAAAAAAAAATATTGGAAGAATCTTGGCTAATTTTTATTTCGTCAGGGTGTAGATACGTGATGAGCCTAAGAAAAGTGTCGGCAAAGCCGTAGAGAAGTGAATAAGTTAATATTAGTTTCAAAAACAAGTGAATAGAAATAATTATTTGTAGGGAGGAAGTATATTGTGTGTGGGAGCAAACAAAATTTTAGGTATCGTGTAATGCTTCTATTTATTACTAAAATTCAATTGTAGTTGTCGAATTTCGATCAGGAAACCATAGTGAATTGATGAGATTCATTAATTATTCGACACATTCAGAATAAACGACACTCACACGCGCATTGATGTGACATGAACCGCAGATGCGTAATTTATGCGTCTATCTCTAGTTTTCAACTATCAAAAGGACTCACTCTAAAGCCTAGTTCGCACACTCTAGTAATTTAGTCAAGTGGCAAGTAATTTAATTACTAAACGTGTCTGAACAACGCAATTAGTAAGTGACTAAACTACTCTACTAGATACTCGATCCATTTCATTCTACATATTTTTCGGGCAAGTAGCGAACCGCACTGGCACACACATACATATCTACTAAACAAGTGCGAACTTGGCGTTTTAGTTAAGTTCATTAGTAAGTAGTTCCCGTGTCATAAACATGTCGCGTTGGAGCGAAAGCTTAAATTACTTAAGCCACGACTGTTTATGGAAAGTGGAATCTGATATTTATAAAAATAAACTGCCAACAAGTCGGACGAAACTTTATTATTCTTGGGACAAGTTGCGGATGAGTGGAAAGTCAATATGCAGGTTAGAGTGGTTAGGGAAGGCTAAGTGAAATGGAGTTCTTGGGCAAGGCTGTTGTCAATTTAGCAATATTTCATTCATTTCTGCAAGTCTGGGTTTTTATGAGGGGAGGAGGAGGGGTAATAGTAAGGGTTGTTACCAATTTTCCCCGGCTGGGAAAATTGTACAACCCCCTTACACCAAAGGGGGCGGAACAGACCTAGCTGGCCAACCCGAGGAGACGGGTCGTGAGCGCCAGTGATTCGTTCTCGTAGGTCCGTTCCTTCGCTCGTCCTCCGGGCCGAATCACTAGCCAGGAGGAAGATTTTTCAATAAGAAAGTGAACCGAAAATGATCCTATTTCGCGGCTGCTAAACAAGAAACGATCACATACACTTACACTTATCCGCAAAATAAAAAGAGCAATGAATTTTGAGATACTTATGACAGATTTATTAATTAATTTTTCTTTTAAATGACTTTACTGGTATCTCGAGTTCTAAGAATTACTTGGTTCGGTGATCGTTGCGCATTCGACTCGTTGGGGCCCTTGCTGCTGTCCTCGATGATATCAAGAAAATCTCCGGTCGTCGCGTCTGCCTCTTACTCCTTTTGCTCCAGCTTCCTCCGATAAAATTCTTCGTTCGTTGCACAACCTCTCACTTATTTCAAAATTCAAAACCACCGACTTGTGGGACTTCGTACTTTAATTACACTTGATATCGTTTTCACGTCCGTCCGCTTTAACTGACTCCTCTAGAAGACCCCGAGCCGGCTTCATTTTTCATTGCCAAGCTTTTTGCCGGAATCCTCAACGGCTTTTTCCTCCAACCTTTTAATGTGGTCGTTGAACTTTTCTTTGTCCAACGGCCCATATACATTCTGCATAATTGGTACGACTCAACGTAATATTCGTTCACGATCAGTTCCTAGTTGTTGTTTTTATTCGTGTTAGTTTGCATAATCGGTACGACTCAACGTAGTATTCGTTCACGATCAGTTCCTAGTTGTTGTTTTTATTCGTGTTAGTTTGCGCAGCGGCTTTTGCAAAATTTCCGGTCGGTACTAGATTATTTCCCCTTTTTCTCCATGGGTAAAAATAAGCGTGGCCGCCATCTCGATCGAGAATTCTGACAGTTCTCGGTTGTTTATATTCCAGCCGGTTTCGCGAGTCCGAGTTGTGTTTTAGTGCAATCATCGAAAAGATTGCTAGTCGCAAGGTTTTTGTAGTTTCGAGTCCTTCGCTCCCTTGTTACCCGACAACTGGGACGTCGTCGATATTCACGTAAGTCAAGTTATTTTTGTAATTCCACATTCGTTTCCTAGTCTTTGGTTGGGTGCTCTACTGGCGTCCTGTGTGCGGAATCCGGACGGGGAATTGGATGTGATATGTAGGTCCATTCCCTGGCTTGGTTCCGGATGGCGACGCCACCATACATCGGTGCTGTATGTGGTTCTATCCGAGGTCGACTCGCGATTCGACGATAATATATTTCAGGTAGTTCAAGTTACAAGTTACTTTAATTCTTACTCTACTGTTTCGTTTCGTTTAGCTAGTTTCATTTATGCTGCGGAGTAGTTGTTAGGTGTAATATTGGCCCAGAAGTGCGAAGGGTTACGCGACTTATTGGACGAATCGTGAGCAAGGTGAGTCATTAGAATCTCGATATTCTCCGACTTCTCTCATTCTTTCCCTTACTTACAGGTGATTCACGCCCTGTTACGGTGGAACAACTTCATTTGAATTATTTTTATAAGTTTTTATGCAAAATTTCAGATTGATAGCTTTTAATAGTTAGGTGATAATTGATTTCTTAAAAGTGGTCGAAAAAATAATTTGGTATGGAAGGGGGTAGAAGTTTTAAAGGGTTTCGACCAGTTAATATTTCGTATATTTAGGGATTGTTATACTCTAGATGAAATCTGAGAGTATATTGTGTTTGCCTTACCGTTTGTAACGCTAAGAAATAATGCTCGCACAGAGCCGCCAAGGGTACAGAAATATTTGTTGTCGCTCAAAAACTTCGATTCCGAGTTGCTGTCTGTCCGTCTGTTCGTCTGTCCGTCTGTCTTAAGCATAACTCTCGAACGCTTTGAGCTATCGTGCTGAAATTTGTTGTGTGTCATTTTTAGCAAAAAAGAAACTTTAAGTTCGTCAACGGGCCAGATCCCCCCACTCGTTCTACCCCCTCCCATACAAATTTCACGAAATTCTGCAAATTTCAGAAATTGATTTTTCTTTGAAACTATTTAAGCTATCGGTTTGAAATTTTGGTCAAACTATTATGGTATAAATGTTATTAATTTAACGGAATATTGATCCGATCCCGTCACTCCTTCTACCCCCTCCCATACAAATGCACAGTTTTGCAAAATGCAGTTTTTCGATTTTCATTGGAACTAGCAAAGTTATAAAAACGAATTTTTGTCACAATTAATTTTATTATAATTCCAATCAGAATTGAAAAAATTATCAACTTCGCCTCACTCCTTCTACCCCCTCCCATACAAATTTCACGAAATTTTGAAATTTAAAATAAATTATTTTTCTTCGAAACTATTAAAGCTATCTACTTAATATTTTGCATAAAGTATACAAATAGAAATATCAATAACGGGAAAAAAATGTGTTTTGATCCGTAGACTCCTGTTAAGTGCATTATATCGATTTTCATTAAAACTAGAAAAACTTCAAATTTTGCCAGAATTTGTTTTTCAATAGTTGCAATAAATGCTAAAAAAAATTATCAGCTCCTCTTCACTCCTTCTACCCCCTCCCATACAAATATCTGTATTATAAATTCAAGAAAAGCATTTCTCCATCGAATATATTAGAACTAGCGAATTTGAAATTGAATCAAAGCGTGGTGACAAGGATGATGATAAGCAGTTTCAAAATCATCTTAAACGCTCCACTTTCTTTGCCACCTCCCATACAAATGCCTCAATTTCAGGAAAACTATGTCCAATTGAAAATAATAAAAGCTACAAACCTTAAATTCAGCACGAAATATTTTGCATACCACATTAGGTGTCATATCCAAAAATTACAAACCTTCCCCCTCTTTTTCTACCACCTCCCATACAAAAGTCACTATTAATTATTTAAAAGAATTGGAGGTGACATATTTTCCGGTACATTGAACTCTTTCTCATTTCATCTAGAGTATCATATGATTGGGTTTTACGCCCAATCGTAATTCTTTTATGTTTTTTTAATCCATTTCGCAAAATTTTCAAGTTTCTACCTTAAAATTTCACTCAAAAATGTTCAGTCTATGTGTTGTTTTCAATGCACATGAAACACCTTGTGCACGTTAGACCGGGGGGGTCGGTTTATAACAATTATGAATCAAGTTATTATTATTTTTCTATGTACATTAAACAGACGTATCCACAATCAAAATTTTAACTTTGTATCTTTCATCAGAGCCATAAAACAATCACTCAAAATTTTCGACATTTTTGCTTATCACCTCCCTCCCCTTACACTTCCCAACTTAAAATTTACCAAAATTAACCATTATGTAGTTCTACAATCTGACAAATTTTCGATTTGATATCTGTACTCTTTTTTGAGATATAAAGATTTGTAATTTTGAAAAGTACGCTATTTTTGAAATGCTCCCCTTTTCCCCCCACCCTACTATTATTTCAACATGTTACATTTTTTTGTATTTTTCTAGTATAGTTTAATATATGTTTCAAGTTTGAATTACATAGCTTAAGAGATAATTGGGATATTCATTTTTAAGTGTTTTTCTTTGCACCCCCCTGAACCTCCCCCTTACAATAGTTAGCCACTCTCTAAGCTCATTCCGATGGAACTATATGCCACCTTGATGGTCCCAAAATATGAATTTTTTACGATAAGTAATTTCAAAGATATAATCATTTGAAAAAACAATTCGGTCGACAATTTGTTTTTAGCCCCCCATTTTCGAACGCCAATGAATAAAAAAATTAAATTATTTTTAAAGTTTGTCCCACAACCTTCTCTACATCTCTACTGATTTTCAATTTTCTACCTGCATTCGTGGTGGAGATATTAGCAAGTGTAGTTTTCGACTTTTTCCCTCCCCCCGCCTCCCCCTTCCATCTAACACCCCCGAAAATAGAGCTCACTTACCCAATCAACAATCCACCGAAAAACGAACGTTCCATCTTTAACGGTCTCGGAGATATGCACGGCGGACGGCGTACGGCGGGACGGATTTTTTATACTCTAGATGGAATCTGAGAGTATTATCAGTTTGCTCTAAAGTTTGTAACGCTAAGAAATAAGGCTCGGAGAAAAAAATGAATGATACAGAAGTTCATAAAATCACTCAAAAATCTCAAAACCGGATGTCCGTCCGTCCGTCTGTGCGCTCTCTAGCTTGAGAACGCGTTGAGTTAGATAGTTCAAATTTTGTACACGTCGTTTTTGACAAAAAAGTAAGGTCAAGTTCGTGAACGGGCCAAATGGATCCACCCCTTTTACCCCCTCCCATACAAAATGACACAATTGAGCAATTTGACAATCAAAATTTGCTCGAAAAGTATAAAAGTGATTGGTCTGAAATTTTAAAATATTTTAAATATTATGTTACTTTTATGATAATATCAATCTACCGTATGAAAATTATACGTGTCCTCCGCCTCCTTCTACCACCTCCCATACAAACTGAACTTGTCATGAATTACTCCAAGCCAATTTACTCAATGCGTATAAAATTTAGCGGGCTGAAATTGTGCACCAAATATTTATTTAAAATTGTTAGTAAGGCTAAAAAAAATCAGACGATTAGCTTCACCCCTTCCACCCCCTCCCATACAAAATGACACGATTTCGCAATTTGACAATAAATGGATTTACTCGAAAAGTATAAAAGTTATTAGTCTGAATTTTGGGATATATTACTTTCATAATGATTTCAATATACAGTAGAAAAATTATTTTCGTCCTCTTTCTCCTTCCACCCCCTCCCATACAAACTACACTTTTTCATGAAATGATCTAAGCCGATTTTCTCAGAACATATAACATTTATTGAGCTCATATTTTGTAATAAATACTTAATTAACATTATCACTAAGATCAAAAAAAAAATAATTGATTAGCTTCACTGCTTCTACCTCCTCCCATACAATATGATACAGTTTCAAAACTTCACAAAAAATCGATTTTCTTGAAAAGTATGAATGGCACTAGTCTGAAATTCAAGGGATGTCAATTTTATAATATTCCTAGTTATTTCTGAAAAAATCACCAAAATCCCTCCACTCTTTCTACCACCTCCCATACAAACTGCACATTTTCACTAAATCTTACTCACTAATTTTCTCAGTTTCCATTCAAACTTGGAGTAAGCATTTTGTATAAAACATTTTTATAGCTACTTAAGCATGATGGGGAAAAATTAGTTCAATGCTATCATCCCTTCTAACACTCCCCATACAAAATTTCTTGGGATCACAAAAAATTCTATTTCTATCTAGAGTATCGTAAGATTGCGCTTTACGCGAATTCGTAGCCCTGTTATGTTTTTTTTTGCATTTTTAGGCTAATTTAGTCTTGTGTCGATCACAATACTTTATTATTAGAATAATAAAGTAAAACTAATACCAATATATTTCGAAGTAAGAAATTTTTTAACCACAGATGCTATAAGATCTTTTTAATTCGCTATCATCCAATCAGTAATTCAATGCGGTATTATAGCCAGGGGTTCAGATTTACATTCAATAATAAGACCGTCCGTCTGCCCATCCGTCTGTCCGTCCGTCTGTGTTCTTCTAGCTTGAGAACGCGTTGAGCTAAAGAGATCAAATTTTCTAAACGTTGTTTTGGACAAAAAATTACGGTCAAGTTCGTGAACGGGCCAAATCGCTCTATTTCTTCTACCCTCTCCCACACAAAATGACACAATTTCGCAATTTGACAATAAACGAATTTGTTCAGAAAGTATAAATGCTATTGATTTAAGAATTGGAATATTTTACTTTTATGATGATTTCCATCTACTGTACAAACATTATTTGTGTCATCCCCCTGATTTCACCACCTCCCATACAAACTGCACTTTTTAATGAAATACTCTAAACAATTTTACTCAATATGTATCAAATTGTTCGAGCTGAAATTTTGCACTTAATATTTATTGAGATTAGTAGCACAAAAAAAAAAAAAAATTAGAAGATTAGTTTTACTCCTTTTACGCCCTCTCGTACAATCCGACACAATTTCACAACTTTACAAACGGTAGATTTTCCTGAAAAGTATGAATGCTACTAATCTAAATTTAAATAATGTCAAAAACTTGTTTTTTATAGTTATTTCTGAAAAAGTTATTAAGAACTGTTTCTTGATGGGATAGCGGTAGCTAGATAACTGCAGGACGACCAAATGCTTTGGAGAAGAACCGAATAAAAAATATCTGAACTCAGCTGTTAAGGCGTTTTTCGGCCTGACCACAGGTCTCTGGTTGCTAAAGCTGTACGCATTCAGACTGCGTATCGCGAGCGACAGTTTTTGCAGAGTTTCTGAAGTAGATGAAAAATCTATCGAACATTATCTTTGTCACTGTCCGCAAATCTCCAACAGTCATTTTCTTTGTTTAGGCTCTAGATCCTTCTCAGTACTAAATAGCTCCAGACGCGTCAAACATTCGAGCCCTCTTGAGTTCGTTATCTGTATCAAGTGGCTATCAATAGGGGGAGTACAATGGGCACAAATGGATGACCGTAGTGCAATGTAGTTCTTCGAAACCACCCTCTAACCGAAACCTAAACCCTATTCGAATCAAAATAGTTTAAAATATCTGCAAACAAGTCGGGGGCAACTCTATTACTTTTTTGATAAGTTAAGGATGTCCGGCAGTCGATATGCAGGTTAGGATTATAAAAAATTGCTCCCAGTATATAGATTTAATATTTCATTCGTTTATTTATCGATGTTTAAATTTCAATGGGAACAACGTTTAAAATTCTCTGTATAGAATCTGTGGTACAAAAATAACATTAGTTTCATAACAAAATAATTTTCGTTTTATTAAAAAACTTATTTTTTAAACGAAATTATTTCGTTTCGAAAATAACGTTATAATAAATATTTAATGCGCAATTTCAGCTCGACAGAATTTATACGTACTGAGTAAATTTATTTAGAGTATTTCATGAAAAAGTGCAGTTTGTGTGGGACGGGGTGGAAGAAGGGGAGGCTATGATTAATTTTTTTACAGTAGATTAAAATCATCATAAATGTAATTTATTCAAAATTTCAGATTAATAGATTTTATATTTTACGAGAAAATCCGTTTATTGTCAAATTGCGAAATTGTGTTATTTCGTATGGGAGGTGGTAGAAGGGGTGGGGCGATTTCGCCCCTTCATGAACTTGCAGCATAGCTGCAATTAAATTAGAACAATAAGTTATTGTTCATTTATAAATATTACTATCATCCAGAGGAAATTACGACCGCAACCTCCATTGAATTTCAATTGTACTGTTTCAAATGAAATTTGAACGACCATTTCATTATACCCGCAAATACGACCATTTCAGAGCATTGAATTGCGTTTGAATAGCACCAACTTGCCACTTTGAAGTACATATTTATCGTTGATGTTTAAGTTGCCGGAGTTATCTTGTTCAAGTGAAATGAATGACTTGCATGGGCATGTGTTGATAATAAATCGATCGAATTTCGAAAATCAACACAAGTGTACTAGCTCAAAGGATTACTGGCAAGTTTCTTGGCAAATTATGCCATTGATTGTTACCACTTGACAAACAAATGATAAGTGAATTGTTCTCAAAGGTTGGTTGGTTGGATGGTTTTCATCCCTCGGGCATACCAGGTGAATTGAAGACTATTAGACAATCTTAATAGCTCCTTCAGGCAGGCTTTGTGGTTCAGAAATTTAACTGAGAAACTGCTATCGAAACTTGAGCTCTCTCGTTTTGTCATCTCATCTATTATTCTTTGGCTGGGCGAGCAATTTACTGGGTACGCAGTTCCTTCTTTCGAGCATACAGGCACTTACTGGACGACTTGACAGATTTATATCGGTTCAAACACATTCTTTTTCGGGGTCTTTCTTTCCGTAATCTCAAATTGAATTTATTTCATACTGGTCTACAGACAGCGCTGCCTTAATCATTTCTGGTTGTATGTACCTACATGTTTCTGTTGGCCTTAAATTTTTCATTTGCTTTATTTCAGATGCCGCAATAAATCACAATTATTTACGAACTTTTGATGCCATTAAAGCAAAAGTCGCTTATTTCGTATTACAAGTAAAACTTTCCGTATAAGTCTTGACCTAAGCTCGTTGCCTTTAATGAGTACTTTGGGGAAAATCGTTATTATTAATTTAAAATATAATCTTTCAATTTTTTTTCTTGAAAATTAATTTGAGGAAACTTTTGATTTCGTAAGTGCATTTCTAATTTGAAATGAGAGTGTTTTAATTGAAAATTAAGCTCGTCAGGAGAATAACTACTTGTGCTGGCATAAAGATATCGGTTTTTCAATAAAATAGCAATATTGCAGTTAAATCGGGTTAAGGACGCTGATTGGGACTTTGGTTGCGTACCGAGAAATGGAAACACTGCCCTTACTGCAGAAAAAATTAATTATAGCAAAATTTAATTAGGAAATAACGATATTATTTCAAAACTTTTTTCAATTTATTGAAATGTATAGGCAATATTAAATAACAGAAAATTGCAATATCTGCTGTTTTAATCAAAAATGAAGTGGCAGAGATACTGAACTATGAGTAATTGCTTAATTAATTGGCGATTTTCTAAATTGAGGATGTTATTCTAAAGAATCTTAAAAAAGAGTTTTATTTCATTTCTCCATATTATTCAATAAAGATGATTACGAAAAATTTCGGTATTTTTTCTAGGGTCAGAGATCCAAAAAGTAGGTTTTATCGAGACGTGTCTCTATGTGTGTTCTGAGTGTGCATGTGTGTTTTTTTGTCTCGACGATAAATTAAGGAAATCAGAACAGGAAATAGGGGGAAATACTACGGTTCAAAAGTAACTCAAGTGATATTGCCTGAAAGAAGAAAAAGAAATGAGTCAAAACCCCGAATATAGTATTGAAATTTGAATGATCACTTACCTCAATTACGATCAGGCCGCACCTGCCGTGGCATCTTCCGTATTTCTGTTACTTTTCATTTAGCACCAAAAAATATATCAAACGCGAGTATTAATAGATCGTAACAGGGAAGCCAAGTGAACTAGGACTTTGGATGAGGATTCATTGTTCAAAAAAAAAAAAAAAATTATCACCTGAGTGCGCGTATTTGCGATTATAAAGACAGACAACGAACATATAAAATACCGCGAGTGCAAAATTCTGCATGGATTTTCGCCTTCCGAAAGAAATCCCGGCGATCACTGGACAATCACTAAAGGCAAATGACAAACACATGATAAACCGGAACGAGTGCAAAATTTACTCGAATTTTCACGATTTCACCGCACACACATAAAACACGAAGTAAAAGTCGGAGACACGACTTCGTGGTGAACGAGCTGCATCGTCCGGGCTGGCACGTCGATTGCCAAGCCGCGATAAATGTTGAACACGATAGTCAACAGAAACACTTTATGATGGGTTCTCATTCACGCGAAGAGAACTGAAAAATGATGACGCGAACACGACCCGTATTTTAGATCCGGGCATGATCGAACATATTAATTTATAGCCAACGAGATACAAGGTTCGTCATGACAGGCGGGCGAGTAGCGTGGTTCAGAGACGGACTAACAATACCCAATTAATAATAAAAGTTATGCCGATACTTAAATCATAGACTTTAAAGTGCGGGTGATGACCGTGCTATGGACTCGATCGATCTTTGATGAGGTGGCGACTGATTTAATTAAATCGGTTGAAAATCATCAGACAATTTTTTCCCGCAATGAACTTTCGCGGAAAGTGTTAAGAATAATAATGTTCTCTTTTTTGCTAAGTAATCGATCAGTGCCGATTGATTTGACGAACAACCTTTCGTTGATTTTATTTTTAAAATTTTGAATTTCGAGAGTGCCACAAGTAGGTGGCTTAGAGTAGAACTAGATTATTTTTCCGAGAAGTGAGATTTTGTGTATCGATGTCAAAATCTTTGTTGAATAGATTTTGACATCGCAGCAGTAGTATAATCACCGGATACTCATTCCCGGGACGACGTGGGACGTTTTCCACCTTCATCGAGACAACAAGGGCCCAACGTAGTGCTGACAGATAAGTAGTCAGGTAAAATATCTGATACAGTTGACCAAAATAAAATAAAATCAATTAATTATATTTTCGAGTTAATCTACCATTTTATATTTGAATGAAGACTCAAATTGCGTGTGATGTTGTAAAGTCTTCTTGCCTCCCACAGAGTTTTTTTATTGAAAATTTCTAGTGTCCGTTGGTTAAGTAATTTTTCTTCGGATTCGTGGCTCGGTCCAGAGAAAGAAGGAATGCGTCCTCAATAAAGAGCCACAGGCGCTCACGACCCTTCTTTGAGGGTTGACTGGATAGACTTCGTTCCGCTCCTTAGTGCAAGGATTTGAAGAATTACGTTTTCCAAGCTGCGGAAAGACAGTAATAGAAGGTTCGCGAAATATTGGGCATATTGCCGGATCTGCATAGTTTTTGGGAATGAACGCTAACTGGAACTATAGTTGTAAGCATTTTTCGCATAGTGCCTCCAGATTCTTGATTTAAAGTTTTAGAGTCACATGCTTATCTACTTCTACTTCTACAATGGCGCTACAGCCCAAATCGTACCTTGGCCTCCTGATATTCAGGTTCCTTAAAATTTTTCACTACTTATTGTGGAAGGGTTGTTAGCCCTTCGCACAACCCTCTTTCTACGATTTTTTTCATTTTCGTAGATTGAGGTGACCAAGGTATATACAAGCAGGCAATGTGCTGGAATTATGTATTGCGCCGACCGGGATTTGAGCTCATGACCTTTGCATTACAACACCAACACACTACCTACTAGGCTACACCCTAGCTTATACTCTAGATAAAATCTGAAAGTATTGGTAGTTTACTATCAAGTTTTTAATACTAAGAAATAAGGTTAGGCGAAAAAATTGAATGACACAGAAGTTAATATTATCATTCGAAAATGTCAAAACCGGATACAAGCCCATCCGCTCGTGAGCTCTCTAGCTTGAAAACGCGGTGACCTAGGAAGTTCAAAATTAGTATACATCTTTTTTGACAAAAAAATAAGATCAAGTTTGTAAACGAGCCCAATCGCTCTACCCGTTTTACCGCCTTCCTTACAAAATGACCCATTTTCAGTAATTTACAATAATAAAATTTTCTTGGAAACTAAAAGAGCTATTAATTTGGAGTTTACAATAATATAATTTTATCACAAATCCTTCTCCTCCTTCTACCACCTCCCATACAAATCGCACTTTTTCATGAGACACTATGAACCGATTTTCTCAATCTTCTTCTTCTTCTAAAATGGCACTACACCCCAAATCGCGCTTTGACCTACTGACCTTCAGGTTCCTTAACAATTTTCTTATTTATTGTGGAAGGATTGTTAGACCTTCGCACAGCCCACTATCTTCGAATTTTTCATTTTCGTAGATTGAGGTGACCAAGGTATACCCAAGCTGCCAGCGTATTGGAATTATGCGTCGACCGAAATTTGAACTCACGATCTTCGCATTGTAGACCAACATGCTACCCACTAGGCTACACCCTAGCTATTATAATTTTCTCAATACATATAACATTTCTCAAATTTCAGATTTTATACTAAATACTTAATTAGGATTTTTGTTAAGATCACAAAAAAAATAACTGCATGACACATTTTCACAACTACACAAAAGTTTGAATGTTACTGGTCTGCAATTTGATATAAGTCAATTGCATATTGTTCACTAGTATTACTGGAAAAACCACTAATAACCCCCCTTCCCCTTCTACCACCTCCCATACAAACTGGACAGTTTCACTAAATCTAATACATTAATTTTCTCAATACCTATTCAATTTTTGAAGATTAAATATATCTTAAAATATTTTTATAGCTACTCTATTATGATTTTTACATTTACCGCTTTCTACTCAAAGTTTTTTAAAATCACCAAAATTTATAATTCATCTAGTGTGTCGTAGTCCTTTTATATTTTTTCCATATTTCCTTTTTTTTAACTGTGTTATTAGCAACTACCCCATATTTTATAGTATAGAATTTTGATAAACCCTAAAAATAATTTGTTTTGAGATTAAGCAGGAATTTATTTGCAAAATGTCATGCTTCAAAGTCAAAACGAATTCAATGAACTGCCGACCAGTTCAAATTAATTAACCTCTTAGGATTCGAATTTCGAATGATCTTGAAATTTTTTTGTATCTTGGTCTCAATATGTACCCATTTGCTGAGTTTCGTGGTCTTAGGAGAAGGTATTGCGGATGTGATGTACCGAGGTAGTACTTAAAACGCTCGCAATGTTTAATAAAATACATCTGTCTTCGTGGGACGTTGAAGTGAGAGAGAACGAAAGATCTTGCGGGCTATGTTACACCGAGTCTAAGTATTGTTCAGTGTATTGTACTAAGCCAAATAGCTGCGGTACCTAAAGGAAGTTGAAAGCATGTTATACTCGAAGTTTAAGATTGCGGTTTCTCTTTATCAAGCTGAAACGACGAACTGCTGATGATTGATCGGAATAGTACCATTAAATGTATTATCCCGATCAATTTTCGCTGTTCAGCTCTTATCTTATCTCAAGTGCAGAGCCCTCTGGCCGTCAAAAAATGATCGACCAATAATTTCCAATCATGGGAAATTTTGAGTTCAGTGGTCGTGGAGCCGCTAATATACACTATGTGAAGGGGAAATGATGAAAACGCCCGTCTGGTTATACTCTAGATGAAATCTGAAAGTATAATAAGTTTTGCCACAAAGTGTGTAACGCTAAGAAATAAGGCTCGGAGAAAAAAATGAATGATACAGAAGTTCACATAATCACTCAAAAATCTCAAAACCGGATGTCCGTCCATCCGTCTGTCCGTCCGTGTCCTCTCTAGCTTGAGAACGCGTTGATGTTGATCTAGAAAGTTCAAATTTTGTACACGTCATTTTTGACAAAAAAGTAGGGACAAGTTCGTGAACGAGCCAAATCGCTCCACTCCTTCTACCCCTTCCCATACAAAATGACACAATTGCGTAATTTGACCATAAACGGATTTGCTCGAAAAGTATAAAAGCTATTAGTCTCAAATCTGGAACATATTACTATTATGATCATATCAATCTACCATATAAAAATTATGCGTGTCCTTTCCTTCCTTCTACCACCTCCCATACAAACTGTACTTTTTCATGAAATATTCTAAACCAATTTACTCAGTGCGAATAAAATTTAGCGAGCTGAAATTTAGCACTAAATATTTAATTAGAATTAATCGTAAAATCAAAAAAAAAATTATACGATTAACTTAACCCCTTCTACTCCCTCCCATACAAAACGACACAATTTCGCAATTCCACAACAAACGAATTTTTTCCAAAAGCATAGAGGCTATTGATCTGAAATTTGGAATGTATTACTTTTATTCTATTATTCCAATCTGCTGTATAAAAATTATTTAAGTGTTCTCCTTCCTTCTACCACCTCCCATACAAGCTGCACTTTTTTATGAAATACTCGAAACAAATTTACTCAGTACGTATAAAATTGATGAAGCTGAAATTGTGCACTAAACATTTATTTAGAATTGTTCGTAAGACCAAAAAAATAAGGCAATTAGCTTCACTTCTTCTACCTCCTCCCATACAATTTGACACAATTCAACAACTTTACAAAAAGTCGATTTGCCTGAAAAGTATGAATGCCACTGATCTACTGTGCCAAATAAATGATGTTTACAGTTATTTCTAAGAAAGTTATTAATAACTCCACCCTCCTTCTACCACCTCCAATACAAACTGCATAATTTCACTAAATTCAATACACAATACACAATACAGTTTTTTAGTACCTATTAAATTTTTGAATCCTAAATTTTATATAAAAAATTTTGATAGTAACCTTATCGTGATGTGAAAAAATTAGTTCAATGTCGTTACCCCCTCTACCACTTCCCCTACAAAATTTCTTAAAATAAAGAAATTTCTCCTTCATCTAGAGTATCGCACGATCCTGTTGTTTTTTTCTTTGTTCTCGACCCTTCGTCTGTGTTATATTTGGTACTTCGGGATTAGGTTAGGAGTAGGTAGCAAGAATATGCACACACCGTGACTGTTCATGATCAAGTGCCTTTATTATATTTTTTATTTAGTTGGTAACATTTTAGTACCCGACTGGGTACGTTCAATACTTAATATATTACATCTTCCCCTTTCAATAAAAGTATAAAAGTAAAATGAAATTTATGTTGTTCATAATTAATTTTCTATATATCTCAAAGTATGAAAATCAAATAAAAATTATATTATTCTATATTATTTTTCTTGACTATAATTATTATCTACATCTTCCCTTCTATTAATTTCAATAATTTTACATTTTTACTATTTATTTTAATTTGGTATGAATTATTTTAATATCTAGAAGTAAATTTAATTTATAAATTCAATGGGTACATTTTTTTTTTTTTAGAAAATATTCAAATTACATATATTTGATATAAGAATATTAGAAAATAAAGTACATCTTTTAACTTAGTATATTTACATGTCGTATGTTACAATTCATCCACAAGGACATGATTATTCAAAAGTTTTTATTTTATTTTTTAATTCTCTTTAAATAGTAAGAATTTCGTCTTATTGTTTTTCCGGTTTGAAGAATTTTAATCCAGTAAGATCTTGGTGCTAAATCTTTTTCAATTACTACTGCTTCGGTCCATGTACTTCCATTTCTATACATAACTCTTTCACCTCGCTCAAAGTCAGGTTTCTGAACTCTGCCTCTATTGTAGTATTTCTTATTTCTATTTCTTTTTATATTAAAATTGTTGGATAAATTAGGCATAACAGAAAATTTATAGTTCGAGGTTTTTGTTGGAAGTAATGTACGTGTAGTTCTAGCCATTAGAAGATTGTTTGGAGCCTGATCTAAACCCTTCAAAGGTGTATTCCTATATTCCATTAATGAAAGCCAAAGTTCCTCTTGTTCTGCTTTTTTCAACATATTCTTTGCTATTTGAACAGCTCGTTCTACTAGACCATTTGATCGTGGATAGATTGGACTTGAAGTAACTATTTTTATTCCAAACAACTTTCCAAATTCCCTAAATTCTAAACTATTAAAAGGAACGTTATCTGCTACTATCTCCATAGGTATCCCATGTACTGAGAAAATATTTTTCAATTTCATAATAATTTCAGACGCATTTTTCTTGTTTAATTTTAAAATATCGATATATTTGGAGTGATAATCTATAACAACTAAATAATTCTTGCTTTTAAATTCAAAAATATCCATTCCTATTTTCATGTAAGGATATTCAGGTATATTATGCGGCAAAAGAGGTTCACGTCTAGATGCACTGCGAAATTTTTGACAAGTTGTGCAACTTGCTACTAAATCCTCAATGTCTGTATTTATTCCAGGCCAGTATACGACTTCTCTTGCTCTACTTTTAGTTCTTTCTATACCTAAATGTGATCTATGTAATACTGTAAGTATGTACTTCCTCATTGTTGAAGGGACAAAAATTTTGTTATCTAAAAATATTATATTATCTTCTATTACTAAATCATTTTTGAATTTCCAAAAGGGTTTTACATTTTCGGACAAAGTGTCCTTAGCTTTGGGCCACCCATTTAAGATCACTTTTTTCAATTCTGATAAAATCATATCTTTGTCGGTTTCTTTTTTAAATTCTAGTAATTTTTCATCACTAACATTTACTGAATGAACTACTTCACTTACTCCATTCACTGTTTCTGTATTGTCACTCTTGTTATAGTACCTCGATAATAAATCAGCGATATACATTTTATTGCCAGGTACAAACTGAAGTTCTAAATTATATTTTAACAATTTAACTTTCATGCGTTGCAGCTTTGCTGACGCAATTTTATTGATATCTTTCTTCAGTATACCTAATAAAGGCTTATGATCCGTTTGAATAATAACTTTTTTCCCATAGATCCAGTTATGAAATTTTTGACATGCATAGCAGATAGCCAACATTTCCTTTTCGATCTGAGCATATCTCCGTTCAGCATCAGAAAGACTTTTAGATGCAAACGAAATGGGAGTATCATTCTGCATAATACAACATCCTACGCCGTTTTGACTACTATCAGTTTGGATTACTAAGGATGCTTTTGGATCATAATGCTTTAATACTGGAGCATTGATTATCATTTGTTTTATACGCTCCAGGCAATTAGTATGTGGCGTTTGCCAGTGAAAAATTACATTTTTCTTTAATAATTCTCTCAAAGGGTTTGAAATCTCTGCCAAACTTGGTATACTACTGCGCATATAATTGACCATACCTAATAATTTCTGAACATCTTTTTTAGATTCCGGAATGCCAATATCTAGAATTCCTTGAATTCTTTCCTTGTCAAACGAAATACCCTGATCGGATATTATATGTCCTAAGAATTTAACTTCTTTGACACAATATTGCAACTTATCTTTGTTAAATTTTATGTTAAGTTGTTTAGCTCTCTCTAAAACCTTCTTTAAAATTTCTTGATGTTTCTCAATTGTTTCTGTAGCAATTAGAACATCATCTATGTAAACAACAATATCTTCAATGTTTCTAAAATTTTCTTCATTAAGTTTTTGAAAAGTTTCCGGTGCTATTTTTAGCCCAAATGGAAGTCTTAGAAACTTGTAGTTACCAAATGGCGTGCTGAATGCACAAAGATTACTTGAATCATTGTTTAATTTTATTTGAAAAAATCCATCCTTTAAATCCAAAACACTGAAATATTTTTTATTAACTAGTGTTGGTAAAATTTCCTGAAATGTCGGAATTGGATGATTTTGATCCTTAAGATTTTTATTTAAATCTTGTGGATCTAGACAAAGTCTTAATTTCTTATTCAGTTTTTCAATAATAACCAAATTTGATACCCATTCATGTGAGCCATCACATTTCTCTATAATTCCCATGCCTATTAGCCTTTCCAGTTCTATTTTCAATGGTTTTTGTAAAGTTATTGGGATACGTCTGCTCGGCTTAACAACCGGAGAAGCACCTTCTTTCAACTTTATTTCAAAATTTTCTTTAAAACAGCCTACACCCTCAAATAGACCATTATATTCTTGTATAATTGATTCCTTGCCTGAACATTTCACGTTGTATAGCCTTTTCACTAATTGTAGGCTTATACATCCCATTAATCCTAATATCGGCGTTGACTCGCCGTCTACTATAAAAAATTTTTCATTGCTAACCTCATTTTTAATGCAGCATTCCAATGTAATTTCTCCTATCACGTTTATCCTCGTACCTCCATAAGCAATCAGTTTGGTATCAGTTGGTCTAATGCTCGCGTTAGTTACTTTTTTGCATAGATGAAATGGGAGTACATTGACCTCAGCTCCTGTGTCAAGCTTGAAATGAATAATTTTATTATTAATTTTAACCTCTTCAATCCAAAACTTATTATTTTGGTTCAAAATATCACCTGTAATTGCATCTATGTAAACCGAATCACAACACTGTTTTTGACAGTTTGACTCACTTACTGTATTAATATTTTTTGTTCGACAGACTACAGCAAAATGATTTTTTCGTCCACATTTTTTACATGTTTCGTTAAATGCGGGACAGTTACCGTACTTGTGAATTGAATTGCAATATTTACATTTTGTTTTTACAGTATTCGATGAATTTATCCTATCTTTATTTTTATTAAAATTTTTAAAAATGGCCTTCACCTCTTTATTATTATTCGTAACTTTATTTAGATTTTCTTTCTTATTGTAAAAATTTTTATTTATTGAATTTACCTCCGACATTGAATTTGATCGAGCTGACTTTTGTAAAGTTGACGACTGCGCTCGTGACACCTCATTTGCTCGAGCCATATCAACTGCTTTTCCCATTGTTAGGTTTTCTGCTTCTAATAGCCGCTTTTGGAGTTTTTCGTCGTAGACTCCAAGAACGATCCGATCCCGAATCATACGATCTTCTAAGTCGCCATAGCCACAAGACCGCACCAACTTCTTCACGTCCATAAAAAAAGAGTCAAAAGTTTCTCCCTCCTTTTGATTTCTGTTGCAAAAGATGAAGCTTTCATACACTTCATTTTTTTTGGGCAAGCAAAATTCATTAAATGCTTTTATGACTGCATCATAACTTTTGCGATCAATGTCAGACAGCTGGAAGGTATTGTATACCTCAATCGCTTGTGGTCCAACTGCATTGAGAAAAACCGCAATTCTAACGGCCTCCCCTTTTTCATGCAACTCAATTGCAGTGGCAAAAATTTTATAATTTTGATAAAAAATTCGCCAATTTTCTGCCAGGTTACCATTGAGGTTTAATTCCTCCACTTTCTTTACATAATCCATATTTATATGCAAAGTACCAACTTTTTTCGGTCTACCACGCGGTCTATTCTCCGCTTTTATTTTGTTTAAAGATAATTTGTCTTTATATTTACCCATACGTGTATGTCCATTTATTTTAATTACACTTAAACTTTTTATTTTTGTAATTGTTTTACACTTTCACTTTGTTAATTGTGCGTGATGGGATTTTTATTAAATTTCGAAATCACTTTCGGTTCTTTTTTTTTTTTTCTCTCAGCTGCGCCATGTTATATTTGGTACTTCGGGATTAGGTTAGGAGTAGGTAGCAAGAATATGCACACACCGTGACTGTTCATGATCAAGTGCCTTTATTATATTTTTTATTTAGTTGGTAACATTTTAGTACCCGACTGGGTACGTTCAATACTTAATATATTACAGTCTGGAAAAGACGTCCACTGAATTAGTGTCGCGTTACTGGGTTACTCAAATGTCCCATTCGTGGAAGTCAAAATTTCCCATCACTACAAGAAATATTTTTGTTCCACTTCACAGTTTATGTCCCATTTTTATTACAGTCATGCATTTGTATGGCTGCCGTACCAAGCCAATATTTGTACCACTCGCTAAACTGTTTTGAGAGAGTCGTGCGAATGAAGACTGAGGAGTTTTGTGAAAGCGAATAAGGCAATGACAGATAATGTGTCGTAATAGTGGCATACATACAATTGTCTCACCTCAAATGAGATATCAATTCAAATGAGATTTAAATTTTTTTTTTTTTTTTTTTATTAACGCGGGGAAAACTTTGAAAGTCTTGAAGTGCGGGACTTGAACCCGCTAAAAAACACTCGCCTAACCCACTACCACCGGGACAACCATTAAGTATTTCGTCAGGAGGAGCTCAAAGCTCAAACGTCAATTTACTGTCACATATAATGTCTTATGTATTTCACTTCCTATTTTATTCAACTACTAACTGTTTCAGCTGTTGTAGGCCCTTCTGTCTCAGATAGTTCCCTACGTAGTCTTTCGAGTCTCCTTAGCTGGGTGAGAACTTTCATGCACATCTGAGTCACCGCATTCCAGGTTTCGCTGCTGCTCAGCATATGTGGAACTATGTTGTCGGGGTTAATATTTTCTCCAACGATGTCCTCGACTCTCCTTCTGTCCATTTCGTAGACTGGGCAGTGAAAGAATACATGCTCTGCATTTTCTATTGCATCTGTACAACTTAGACATGACGCAGAGGAATCATGGTCATATTTGTGCAAATAGCTTCTATAACAGCCATGCCCTGACAGAAATTGGGTCAATCTACTTCACCATGTTTCCGTCCAACCCACTTATCTATGTCTCTTCGGCCTTTGTTTACGGTGTTCCATTGTAGTTGCCAGCATTGGTTACCCATTACTCTTCCTTTTTCTCTTCCACTATTAAGCATCGGTTTATCGTATTATTTTTGTGATATAATCGTTGTGCTTCACCAGCTAGTATATCTGGCGGCAGTAATCCATCTATGACATTCGCGGCGTCATATGAAATTGTGCCAAATCCAGTGCAGTACACAATAGCAAATGATATGATCAGGGACCTGAAGCTTGAGCTCTAGTGCCATTGAAGATCTTTATAAATTGCTTTATTCAATTTGAATATTCTTGGATTTTTTTTGGAGTGCAATACATTTTATCTATAAGGTACTATGGCTTGAGAGACGTAATATTTTATTATTTTTTTTGCGTCGTTTCTATAATTGCTGGCTCTCCAACTGTAAAGCAATGAATATCAAAATCAATTTAAATCCCTTCTTAAAGCTCTAAGCTTGTTCATTTAACAATTTTTCATGAAATTATAGCTTGTAGGTATTCATCAAAGGGAAACAAACCAATTTGTCGAACGATTTGCACAATTTCGGAAATCGCCTCATTTTACTTTATTATTTTAACAATAAAGAATTGTGATCGACACAGAAAAAAAAATTTGCTAACCTGAAATTTTTTTTTTTTTGCATTTCATGACTAAATTAGCCTAAAAATACAAAAATCCGTCCTGCCGTACGCCGTATAAATGGACTCATATCTCCGAGACCGATAAATGTAGAATATTTGTTTTTGGATGGATTGTTAATTGGGTAACTGAACTCCATATCTAAATTTTGGGAACTGTCGGTCAGATGGGGAAGGCGGGGGAGGGGAGGGAGAGAGTCAAAAACTACAATTGATAATATCTCCACTACGATTGCAGATAGGAAACTGGAAGCTGAAAATCAGCATAGGTATAGATGAATGTAGGACAAACTCTAAAAATAATTAAATTTTTTTTTCCATTGGCTTCTGAAAAGGGGGCTAAGAACAAAATATCGGTCGCATTTCTATTTTCAAATGATTATATCTTCGCAAGTAACATACTTACCATAAAAAAACATATTTTGGAACCATTAAGGCGGAAGACTGATTCACCAGAATAGGTTTAGAGAGTGGCTAATAATTGTCAGGGGAGGGTCAGGGAGGTGAGAATAAAACGCACTTAAAAATGAATATCTGAACTATCTCTTATGCTATGTAATTGAAATTTAAACATATATTAAGCTGTACTAGCGGAATACAAGAAAAATATAAAATTTGGTCATATTCGAAATCGGGGAAATGGGGAACATTTAAAAAGTGGTGCACTTTTCAAAATTTCAACCGTTAAATTTCAAAATTCGAAACAGGTATTAAGTTGAAATTTTATCAAATTGTAGAGCTATATAATCAATATTTTAAGATGGGGGGTGTAAGGTGAACGAGGTGGTGGGTCAAAATGTCGAAAATTTTCACAAATTTTTTTAGGGCTCTGATAAAAGATGCAAAGTTATAATTTCTGCATGCATTCATTTGAAATACATACAGAAAAAATATTAATTTGAACCAAATCTGTTATCCACCAAATGGAACCCTAACCTGCACTAGGTGTTTCGCATGTATTGAAAAAAAAACACAAAAACTGAAAATTTTGAAAGAAATCTTAACTTATGTACTTGAAAATTTTTATAATTTATTTAAAATGAATTCCTGCCCCTCCTTCTATATACATTAAATTTCATTCGTCATTTTTTTTTTATTGAAGTTTCAATTGCCAGTGATATTGAGAAGCTCTCGAAATACCTTCGGCAAATAGTATGCTTTAAACGTTGGTCTATGACTTGCAACAATATAATTGAGTTTGGTGGTAAGAAAATTACATTTACTTGCTGATTCACGTCGTTATAGTTTACTGGATGTCCTGGTGCGCTGTTCAAAAGTCAAAAGCATTTTACGGGATAAATTATTTTACAAACAGTACTCCTTAACAGCTGGATAGAGACATGTTTTGAATCAATCCAAAAACAAAGTGGAAATCATGCATGCTTTTTTATTTGAACAATAAACGGTCGGAAGTGAAGGCTTCGAAATCCCTTTCATCGCTCGTGGGCTCTCAAAGTGGTATATCATAAACGGTTTCAATTTGAAATGACCTGCAGCTAGTGGCGTGGCGCGACTTTATAGCTAGGGTAAGCAATTATTTTTCAAATTTATTGGGTTATTATGCTTAAGCGAGAATTTTACTCGTATTGGCCGACAGTGTCGTTCATTTGTATATGCGACTAAAAGCAATATGAAAAAAATGGAACCATTTTAATGCGACGCAACTCCCCTTCCTATTGAAGTCGAACTTGCGCTCGTCGCGCGAGAAAATTTTACTCGTACTGGCCGGTGGTCTTCTATATGTATTTTTAGAAGTGCATCTTTTTCCCTGTTGAAGGCTTTCAACTTTCGTTGGTTAGAAAAGGCGTAAGAAAAAAAGCTGTCCTGAACACGTAAATGCTGTAATCAGCGGTAGACGAAAATAATGCGAAATTTCTTTTAAAAAAAATTTTTAATAAATTTTCATTTTCGTACTGATTTCTGTTTAGCTTTACTAAACTGAATAAAGGACAAAATGTAAGGGAAGCATTGCTTCCTTTGCATAATGGACGCAACGCCTGGCTGCAGCATTGTCGAAAAGTAGCGTAATATGATACTTGGTTACTTTGAAACCGAGTTTATGGTTTTCTTTGACAGATATAATTGTTTTAGAAACCAATGCTGTTTCGTCTTTTTTCACTTTTATTAAATAAATCAGCATAACTTCTTCAAAAAACTAATCAGATATCATAATTTGATGGTTCTGCCGAGAAGAATAATCCGCCCATTGCAATTATTGTAGCTAAGGTCGCTGAATGCTCTGACCGAAGTGCCCTAAATAATAAAGCAGAACAGTGTGAAATCCTTTCAATTCGAAATGCACTGTGAACATATTCCACAAACCATGTCGTTATTATGTTGTTTAAAATTATCTCTGTAAAAACACTGAAATCTTCATACTCCTACTAACATCTCCCATACAAAATATTAAATATCCCATGATTTCGCTCCATCAATCTCGTACCCTAGAAATATACTTACCCATAAGCCTTTTGACTCATACTCATAAATAAAACAATCAATAATTTTATATTTCAGAAGTTCAAAGTTTATTCAGGGTTTTGATTTCTTGAAATTTTCAAAATATTGCTTGAAATGCCCGCATTATGTTTACGTGTTTAGTTTTGTTATTTAAATCCTTTTTGTTCAATAAAAATATTCCTAAGTTTTAAATACGCTCTAAACAGTTACGAAGGTTCATAAGATTTCTTAAATTGATATCGTTTCTCTAATACTTTCTCGCTCTATTAGTTCACTAATTTCTAAATTCTGTAGAAGGATAGGTACATCACATTGAATTAAAGTTAATTACTTTTACGTTAGATTTGTATCGTCAGTTAAAAGCTTTATTGCTTCCAGTTGTCTTTTAAATGATTGCCAATATTCAGCACTTAATTCGCTGTCACGATTGATTGCGCTGTTATGTCGGTGTTTCAGGCAGCACGTAAATTTGATCGCTGCAATTCTTGTTTCCACTTACATTGAACACGTTCGATTCCTCCAGGGAGAATGCTGATTTCGTGTTTGCCACTTCCATCGATTTCCAATTCGGCGAGCTGGATGCTTGCGAGATGCTGAAACGTCCTCCGGATGTGGAGGCCGACTCCTTTTCCTCTAGAGCACTTAGGCTGCATGTAGGCATGATGCGATGTGGAAATCGGGGTGAGCAGCGAACTCGCTCGCGGAGGGTGGGCTGAGCTACGATTGAGGGACGTCGATTTGCGGGCAGCTGGAAATTGACTTTGGTTTCAGGGACTTTTATGTATTTCGACTGACCCGATTCAATGGACGAGATGGAGGATTTCTTCTCTACGAGGAAGCTCGGATCGATAATGGTTTGATCGATGTCGTTTCCGCTTTTCGCCAGAGACATTTTCCGGAGCGGCCTAATTGCCGGCGTGTTATAGAGGGCATTACACGAAGCTGTTTCAGCCGAAGGAATTAGACGTGTAAACATGCCCATGTGACTCCTGATTACTGCCTTTATGCCACTTTGCCCGCTCAAGCTGTTCGATGAACTTTTGTGGCTTGTCGACCGTACGAATATTCCACGAATTCTGTTCATCAAGCCGACCTTGTTCTCGGTCGCTTGCTGATGTGCCAGCCTAAGGTTGAAGAGATCTGTTGCTGGCAAACAGACGTCATTCATTGAGCGCGCATCCTCCAGTTGGGGGTGGGAGGCGAACGTTACTGACCTACGCATTGGAATTTGCATGTACTCAGCCGATGGCCAACTGGCGCGGGGTATTACAGGTGGGAGAACCGAAAGCAGGAGATAAGGTAAGCCACCGCTAATACTTGGAGTCCTTGATTTCGGAGCCGAAGAGATTTCGGTAATAACTGATACTTCTGGCTGTGAAGAAAAAAAAATATACAAATTATATTAAGAGAATGAAATTTGAATATTAGTAAAATCAAAGAAAAGAAAGATGGCAGTATGTTGTTGAAAAAAATCTAGAGATATACTCTTTACAAGTATTGTTCGTTTTTAACTAATTATTTAACTAGTTTTCTTGTCACCGATAAAAAATAATTCTTCCTAGATTAAATAAACTGCCAACAAGTCGGGCGAAACTTTATTATTCTTGGGACAGATTGCGGATGTGTGGAAAGTCAATATGTAGGTTAGAGTGGTTTGGGAAGACTAAGTGAAAGGGGGTTCTTGGGTAGGGCTGTTGTCAATTTAACACTTTGCGGAAACGTTCAAAAGCTCCAGTATATATAATCAATATTTCATTCGTTTTTGAGTTTGAGTTTTAATGAGGGGAGGGGTGAGAGGTGATAGTAAGGGTGGGTGGATATTAATAGTTTTTTAATTGCTTGAATCACGTCCAGTATTCTCTGTATAGAATGTCAGTTTCATAGACGAAGTTGCATAGATTTTTCATAAGATTCGGTCAATTTTACATTCACGAAACCAAACATTTGTATGGGAGGGGGTAGAGGAGATAGGGGAATTGTAAAATTTGTGAAGCACTTTTAATTCATTTCTCTTGTAGTGTACTCGTACAAAATTTAAAGTTCGTAGCCTTAAATTTGTTGGTTATCAGTTAATTTAATGAAATTGGTCGAAATCATACTTTTGTATGGGAAGAGGTAGAAGGGCATGCGCGATTTCAAAACTTTTAACGCAATTTCATTTTAACTATTTTTGTAAGGTTTCATGCAAAATTTCAAATTGATAGCTTTTAGTTGTTAGGTGATAATTGATTTCTTAAAAATGGTCGATAAAATAATTTTGTAAGGGAGGGGGAAGAAGTTTTAAAAGTATTCGAACAGTTAATATTTCTTATGAATTTATTTTAAATGCATTTTGCGAAAATTTCAAGTTTCTAGTTTATTTCATTCAAAACTTTTCAGTTAATCTGTTTTTTTCATTGCATATGAAACACCTTGTGCACGTAAGACCAGAGGGGTCGGTGCATAAAAATTGTGGAATTTTTATTATTTTTTCTGTATGTACAAAAAATAGATGTATCCACGTGGAAAATTTAAACTTTATATCTTTTACCAGAGCCCTTAAGAAATTACTCAAAATTTTCGACATTTTGCGTTACCACCTCCCTCTCCTTACATCTCCTGACGTAACATTTTTATCAAAATTTAAAATTATGTAGTTCTACAATTTGACAAAATTTGAACTTGATATCTACAATCAGTTCTGAAATATTACGGTTTGAAATTTTGGAAAGTACACCATTTTTTAAATGCTCCTCATTTCCCCCACTATTATTTTGTTCAAATTTTATATTTTTCTAGTATAGCTTAATATAGATTCTAAGTTTCAATTACGTAGCTTAATAAATAGCCGATATATTTATTTTTAAGTTTTGTTCTTTGCACCCCCCCTTGACCCTCCCCCTTACAATAATTAGCTTTTATCTAAACTGATTCTAGTGGATGTCTATGCTACCTTAATTGTCTCAAAATATCAATATTTTTTGTGGTAAGTAATTTCGAAGATATAATTATTTGAAAAAAAAAATAAATTCGGCGGACAATTGGTTTTTAGCACCCCAATGGATAAAAAATTATTTTTAAAAGTTGTCCTACAAACCCCTCTAAATGTCTGTTGATTTTTATTAACTTAGCTGTAATCATGGTTGAGGTGTTTGAATTCGTATTTTTTGGTTTAAGCGCTCCACCACCTCCCCCTTACCCCGTACACCCCCAAAATGGGTATCTGCCTGAGATCCGCAACTATCTACAATCCCCCCAAAAATGAACTTTCTATCTTGAATGGTTTCGGAGTTAATGTGCGTACACGTCGACGTACGGCGTAGGGCGGACGGCGTACAGACAGACGGATTTTTTTTGTTTGCATTTTTAAGCTATTTTAGTCCTGAAACGCGAAAAAACAAAATTTCCGGGTAGCGAAATTTTTTTTTTCAAGTCGATTATAATGTTTTATTATTAAAATAATAAAGTAAAAGTTTTTTTATATGCATGGGTCTTAGAAGTGGTCCCTAAATTCCTCTAAGGAGTAAGTGAATAAAGAATGTATACATTATAGTATTATTTAAATTGTTCATAACTCTTCGTTAATTCCCAACACAAATGAGATATTTGTGTATATGTATCAGTCATATCATATCATTCAGAACATAAGAAAAATCATTTATTCCTGCATCACGAATTACTCTCTAACTGTCTGTAGCGAACTAATTGCATTAAAATCATATTCTGGAAAAGTCAAATTACCAGTTCCATGCGCTTCAGAAAAGATAAAACTTTTTTAACACAGTTTTCATAAGAATTTCAATTTTAATAAGATTTCCGCAAAATGAATTTCATATTTTTGAATATTATGACGAAGAGTGATGTTGATGACCATAATTTAATGACTTCTGTCTTGTTAGAGAATTAAAACTTAAAGATGACACAATAGTCTGTCCTGAATGCTCTTGTGTTTTGAATTATATTAAACTGCTTGTTATATTCTAGATGAAATTTAAGAGTATCACAAATTTGCTCTAAAGTTTGTAACGCTAAGAAATACGGCTCGGAGAAAACAAATTAATGGCACAGAAGTTAATATTATCATTCAAAACCAGATGTCCGCTAGTCCGTCTGTGAGCTCTCGAGCTTAAGACAGCGTTGTGTTAGAAATCTCAAATTTTGAGCACGTCATTGTTAACGAAAAGTAAGGTCAAGTTCGTGGACGCCCCAAATTGCTCCAATCCTTTTACAAATTAACTCATTTTCAAAAATTTACAATATTCAGTTTTTTTGGAAACTAATTTAAATTTACAATATAGTATTTTTACTACAGATGTTATACCTATATATGGTATACATATTATTCGAATCCCCCTCTATTTCCACAAACTGCACTTTGTAACACTTTGTAACAAAATAATTTACTCAGTACGTATAATATTTAACGTGCTTAAATTTTGTACTAAATACTTAATAAGCATGTCACTCGAAAACCTCGACACTGATTGATCGACTGTTTGTCTACAATATAAGTCTCAACCGCTTTGAGCTAGCGTGCTGAAATTTGCTTTTTGTCATTTTCAGCAAAAAAGAAACGATTAGCTCGTGAACGGTCTACATCCCCCAAATTTTTGCCAGAATTAATTTTATTATAATTACAATCAGTTTGGAAAAAATTATCAACTTCATTTCACTCCTTCTACCCCCTCCCATACAAATTTCACGTAATTTTGAAATTGTTCTTTGAAAGCTATCAATGTAAAATTTTGAACAAAGTATACTAACGTAATTATCACTAACGTCGGAAAAATGTGTTCCGATCCGCTCACTACTTTCACACCTTCCCTTACCAATGGACAATATTCAGTAAATGCATTGTATCTAATTTTATGTAAGGTAAAATAGATAGAATCTTCAAATTTGCGTTTTTGTAATTAAAATAAATACTAAATAAACTGCCAACAAGTCGGGCGAAACTTTATTATTTTTGGGACAAATTGGGGATGCGTGGAAAGTCAATATGCAGGTTAGAGTGGTTAGGGAAGACTAAGTGGGGCAGGGCAATTGTCAATTTAACACGTTCAAAAGCTCCAGTACATATAATCAATATTTTATTCGTTTATTTACGCAAGTATGAGTTTTTATGAGGGAACGGGTGAGTGGTGAGGTGTGATAGTAAGGGTGGGTGGATGTTAATAGTTTTATAATTGATTGCATGATTCACGTCCAATATTCTCTGTATAGAATGTCAGTTTCATAGACGAAGTTGCATACAATTTTCATAGGATTCGGTGTATTTTATATTCACGAAACCAAACATTTGTATGGGACGGGGTAGAGGAGGTAGGGGAATCGTAAAATTTGTGACGCAATTTTATTTCCTTTCTCTTGTAGTGTGCTCGTACAAAATTTCAAGTTAATAGCATTTAATTTGTTGGTTAGTAGTTGATTCAATGAAATAGGTCGAAATGATACTTTTGTATGGGAGTGGATAGAAGGGCAAGCGCGATTGCAAAACTTTTAAACGAATTTCATTTCAATTATTTTTATAAGTTTTTTTCCAAAATTTGAAATTGATAGCTTTTAAGAGTTAGCTGATAACTGATTTCTTGAAAATGCTCGAAAAATGATTTTGTTTGGGAGGGGGTAGAAGAGTAGAAGAGGTAGGGGAATCGCAAAATTTGTCACGCAATTTTCTTTGCTTTCTCTTGCAAGGTGCTCGTACAAAATTTCAAGTTCGTAGCTTTTAATTTGTTGGTTATTAGTTGATTTTATGAAATTGGTGGAAATCACACTTTTGTATGGGAGGGGGTAGAAGGGCAAGTGCGATTTCAAAATTTTTAAAGTAATTTCATTTCAACTATTTTTATAAGTTTTTGTGCAAAATTTCAAATTGATAGCTTTTAATAGTAAGGTGATTATTGATTTCTTAAAAATGGTCGAAAAAAGAATTTTGTATGGGAGGGGGTAGAAGGTATTCGACGAATCAATATTTCTTACTTTTAGGAATTTTTTTTAAATGTATTTCGCAAAGTTTCAAGTTTCATTCAAGAATTATTAGTTTGTGTTTTTCTCATTACACATGAAACACCTTGTGCACATTTGACCCCCACTTCGGTGCATAACAATTTTGGAACAAATTATTATTTTTTTTTCTATGTATGTCAAATAGATGTATCGACGTGCAAAATTTAAACTTTTTATCTTTTACCAGAGCCCTAAAAAACCACTCAAAATTTTTAACATTGTTGCTTTCCACCTCCCTCCCTTTACACCCCCGACTTAAATGTTTTGCCACAATTAAAGACTATATAGTTCTACAATCTGAAAAATTTTTGATTTGATATCTGTACTCAATTTTGAGATATTCCGATTTGTAATTTTGGAAAGTGCGCCATTTTTGAAATGCTCCCCATTTTCCCCCACTACTATTATGTCCAAAGGTTATATTTTTTGCTATTTCGCTAGTAAAGCTTAGTATACGTTCCAAGTTTCAATTACATAGCTTAAGAGAGAGCCCAGATATTCATTTCTCCTTCTGCCCCCGCTAATGGAATTGGACTATTTTGAAAAACGCATTATATCGTTTTCCAGTAAAACTGGAGAAAGTAGGCACTTGAAATTTTGCTAAGCTATGTCTTTTAATAATTACAATACTCGTTAGAAAAATAACTATCTTAGACAGGCTCTTTCTTCCCCCTTCCTGTACAAATTTTTATATTAGAAATTCTAAAAAAGCATTTTCTCTTACACCATATGAGAGTTATAGACTTTGAAATTCAAATAAAGCATGATGATTAGAATGCTGTTAAGCAATTTCAAAATTATTCAAAACCTTCATCCTCCTCTACCACCTCCCATATGAAATTCACCATTTCTGAAAGACAGTGTACAATCCTTGAAAATGATGAAAGCTGCAAACATTAAATTCAGGACGAGACATTTGCATACCACGTTCGGATGAATTTGAGATGGGGTACGATATTTGTCGGTATTTTAAATTCTTTCCAATTTCATCTAGAGCATCGCATGATTGGGCTTTATGCCCAATCATAATTCTGTTATGTTCATTATTATATATCTAAAATTGAAATTCAATTTGTAAAAATTTATTTAAAATTGAAATTCTCCCGAAAATTGTTTCGAAAAAAAAAAAATCTCAGCATCTGCGACGAGATGAGAGTAAATTGAGTTTTCCCATTAGAATACGACTGCCGTGTAAATTCCATGAATTCTCAAATATATTTCTATTAGGAAAATTTTCATTCCGCATCCGTTACGATAAACTTAATTATAAGGCAATTTCTCAATTCGTACGCTTACAAATATCTGAAAGATAAATTTTAATTTTCATAATGCTTACCTTTTGTGGTCCCACTAATGAAACATTCGATGACGACGTTGACGAATTTCCATCTAATAACTTCTCTAATCGTTTAATTTCAGCATCTAATGCCGCAATTTCCTTCTTATAGACGCGATTTTGAACCTCCACCCGATATTGTAATTCACGTCTTTCATCAATTACAAATCTACGAGTATTACATTCCATTTTTAGGCCCATACTATGAATGACTGGATCGACGATATCGCCTAAGAACATATAAGAAAGGAAGTCAAGCAAATTCATAATACTCTAGAAATCTGATAAATAAAGATGAGGGCTCAAACCACATTCAACCATAATCATGTAAATTACCCTCATATATTAATTTATAGGAGCGCTTTAAATAGATGTATACCCATAATACTCGCTCTTCTCTTATGCTTACATGAATATAAACAGATTTAATTGAATTAAACTGGGAAAATTTAAATAGATCGAATATTGACAGTGACTCTCATGAATTATTGAGCATGGTTCAATTTTGATTGTTTTGTAAAAAATCTGAGCTTTTTCTTCTTCTTCTTAAAATGAGTAACAATAATTTTTTTTATAAATAAAACTAATTTTAAAAATTAGTTACTAATATCATTAGTACCTATAATTTCTCATGATAAAGATTCAAGATTTATTTATTGCCAATTAAAAAAAGAAAAATCGATTTGCACATATTTGGTTTTACACATGATTCGCTTACATTCTACGGAGTTCCGTTATTACCTGATACTTCAGTATCCTTCTGGTATATAATTCTTATTGCATGCGTGTTCTAATTATACGCCTAAACTAACAATTTTCATCTATATCTATTATTAACTAATTCTAAAAGTACATTGGCAATTCTTAATGTACATTTTTCATTCATCATATTTTTTCAGGTACAATAGTGGAAAAAAAAGGACGGACAAAACAAAACAAATGTAATACAGATTTGCTTTATTGCGTGCTGAGCTTAAATTAAAGTTTTTTTTATACAATAGATTAAAAATTAAAGACCTTGTTATATGTACATACACTAAACGTTCCGATTACCCTCTGTGGTGAACAGAGTCCCTACCGTCGGTGAAACCAATTATTCTTTTCATATCTTGTACGGGGTCTGTTAAGTTACCGTTTAGAAGACTAATCGGTGATAGGTAGAACTGATCATTGAGATCTGCATCTATATTTTCGAGATATAATTGCCTTAGAAGTATGTTGCTATGAGACTCAAGCTTTCCCAGTGTCTTACCCCAAAGATTAATGAGATAAGTCATGAGAGGAGTGATTCCAGCACAGTTGTAAATTACCTCGTTAGAAAAATATTTATTCCTTTCGCGGAAACGCATTGCCAAGCATTGTCTTAAAATCTTTCTTTCGAGTATTTCTATCTTTTTCGCTATCGTTGTAGACAACGAAAACCAACAGGCGAAGCCGTATGTTAGTATTGGCTTTACTACTTGTTTGTATAGAAGAAGCTTTGTGTTCTTGTGTAGAGCACTCCTCCAGTGAAATAAGGACGAGAGCATGAGAAAAACCTTATTAGTTTTCACAAGCTGGATTTTAATATGTCTGTTGAATTTGAACAAGTTATTTAGGTTTACACCAAGGTATTTGATATTATCATCAATTGCAACGAAACGGATATTATATTAGCATGCAAGAGAAGGATCCTTAATCTGTCTTACAGATTGTAAACCCTCTTGCGGAACCTTGCTACATCGAAGAAAGCATGAGACAATAGATGGAACAACATAGAAGCTATTATTGGACTGCGCTTTCAAAACTTAGATAGGCCGTGCAATTTCTACCAAATGATCCTAACAACAAAATAAGGTACGAATTACATGAAGAATATTGATAGGACACTCACACTTGGAACCGAGATTTTGTCTAATGTCAATTTAAACCTTTATGCAGATTCGAGGTATCTGCAAGGCCATTCCAACGTTATAAGTACTTACCTCACGGAAATAAAACTGAACGAGAAACTCTAGAACTAATCTACAGGAAGTACTCTGTGGTATGACACGATAGGCCCATGGTTGCAGTTCTTGAGGGACTGAGCAATTCATTTTATGATAATATCCCATTCTATTCTTATGTTCGAAATTAAATTGGGAAATATTATTCTGGAATTAGAAAGTGATGTTATATGCTCCAATTATAAAAGTTGTTTTTGATTTTGAAATAGTTATTCTGAAATTTTAAAATGTCAATCAAATCATTTGATTCGCGAAAAGTTATTACTAGTGAGCAGTTGGTTTCGAAACTGTCTATACTAACGTAATATAATAAAATTTGAAAATTATTTCGAAAATTGTAAATGGTTGCTTTTCAATGGAAAATAATTGCTTTTGAATCGCAAATGGTTGCTCTGGAATGGCAGTTAGGACTATTCTTTTTTTTTTATCGCACCAAGTAGAACTTAGGGGTCACCCTTTAATACTGTAGCGTACAGTCCAGTCGGTTTAGGGAAGGATGAAACAAAATGAAAACTAACAAAATAAACAATTAATTGAATAAGGACGGACAGGATAAAAGAAATCGGTGAATGTTGCCTTTAAATTGCGAGATGTTATAATCATTAGGAATAGTGGTCGCGGGTAGTGCATTCCACATTTTGGATGTTCGGGGTATGAATGACTGCCTAAATTTCACCGTACGTGATTTGGGTGGCTCAACCGTATACTCATGAGCACGTTCAGCAGCACGAGTATTGCGCGTGAACTTATATAAGGAGGGGATAAGACGTCTAATTTCATGGCTACAGCGGCTATGGAAATATCTGTAGTAGATGATGGGTACTCCGACATTTCTACGATGTTCAAGGCAGTCTAAGAATGCCGTAATGGCATCATCTCCAATAAGCCGAAGCGCAAAACACTGAATTCGATCCAGCATCTTTAGATGAGTTTTGGGTGCTCCAGCCCAGATATGCGAATTGTACTCGAGTTGGGGCCTGATGTATGATTTGTAGATGGTTTCAAGATCGGATGGTGTAAAATATTTCTTGCACAAGCCTAAGCACCTGGAGGCGTCTAAGGCTACATTGTGGATGTGCTGGCTCCAGTCAAGTTTTTTATTAATGTGCATACCCTGCATGTAGAAATTCTCCGAATGGTCTAGTGTCACACCATCAAAGATGAGGTCGGGTACCGACATGTCACATTTAAGAGAAAGATGACAGGCTTGTGTTTTAGTGGTATTAAACTCTACTCGATTCGCTCTGCCTCATTGCAGGATTGTGTTGAGGTCAGTATTTAATGAATTAAATAACTCCCGGCGCTTAATAGGCATAGAAGACTGGTGCGCCTCAGCAATTGAGTCGAAGCTATAAGTGTTTTCAAGTGTACTGTCATCTGCGAAGCTGTGAATTGGGTTGAGAGTCGACGACAGAAGGTCGTTAATAAAGATTAGAAATAAAGTAGGTGATAAAACGGAGCCTTGAGGAACGCGGGATTCGATAGGGAAGGGAGATGAAGAGACGCCATCTACATAAAACAACTTGAATGGCGCGCTTAGATAGGAAACTCAATCTATAGCAAAAAAGAAGCATCAAAGCTAAATACTTTGAACTTAGAAAGTAGGGATTTGTGCCAAACTCTAAGAAACGCTTTCGCAATGTCTAAAGCAAGTACTTGGCCTTCGTCAAATTTACCAATAGACTACCTGTGGATCTTCCCGACCGGAAACCATATTGGCGATCATCTAAAAGTTGATTACTCTCCAAAAATTGCATGACCTTGCGGTTGACAGCAGTTTCAACAACTTTTGACAGCGCGGAAGTGATGGCTATTGGGCGATAATTTGCTGGGTCCAACTTGCTTCCCTTCTTGGGTATAGGCTGCACATTAGCTTGTTTCCAGCTATTTGGGAATTTTCCTGAAGAGTTGGATAGATGAAAAAGGTTGCGAAGAGGTTTAGCCAAAGATGAGAAGCATTTTTTAAGGGTTAAGGGGAGAATACCGTTTGCGTGTGTAGATACGAAACGTTTTTAAATAAGAAAAATATGAAAAAGTAGAAACATTAATTCTTGTTCTCAATACTACAGGCTGAGATACATTCTGTCAAAGTTTCTAATAAGATTATGAAAAGCTTAAAATCCTAAGACGTATGTTAAAATCGTGCAAGCTAGTACTGTATGAAAACACTCACCTCGATCCCAAATCTCGTTCAGTTTTGGTAAGAAAAGCAGACAAAGTGTCGCTGTCGTTGAAGCTAATATCAAGGCCGTAATTGTTATAAACGCCAATGTAACACGTTCCGAAATTAGATTAGCCAGCACGACAACAATGGCGCTGGTGATCACCACACTATACACCGATACGCCTATATACTGTGAATCATTTAAGGCCGGAATCTTTACATGCCGTGTTTCCCAAGCCATATAAACGCCGACTATCAAAAGAAGTCCTTTGTAAGCATAGAGAGCCCCAAGCCATGTCTGAGTATGCTGTGAACGGCATACTTCCACCTGTTGAATGACAGCCACAAAAAGGCAAAAGTAAATGAAAATGATAGCATAAAGTTAAGAAAAAAAAAATCGCTTCAAGTTAATTAGTCTATCAAAGTGCTAATTACCTGCGGTTGGTAGACTACGCTCCGATCTACTGAGCTTATTTCCAGTGTTAAATTATTCAGATGGCGTTCAATTGGATCCATTACTACCCAGAGGGTAACGACAAGGCCATCAAGGAGTAGCAGAGCGCACACTAGCGAGATTAACTGTGTGTCCTGAAGCATTTTATCCTTGCAGACACCACCGCCAGCTCGTGTAAAAATACGATGTACGCGATAAGTTTTGGCAAACATGGAACCGAATGCCAGAGAGAAACCAGCCGAGAGCAGATAAACTCGTGCCTGTAAAGAAAATTGGGCGTATGAATATGAAATGCAGTTCAAAAATGGAAATTTATTCAAACAAAAATACGAAACAGCTTACAAAAAAAAAATATCAACCAAAAAATGCTTGTTTGCCAACATTTCATTTCCATTCTGCAAATGTAATTGAATCCGGAATTCATCACTTCTCGAAAACTTACGAGTGGGATGATATTTTTTCTATTACATTTCCGTGTAGATAAAGAAAATCTTGGATTAAGTTGCAAATTTAGTTGAATTAATTTTGTTTGTATTACGTTTAGCTACAATTGCCGGTACAGAGAGTTAATGCTTAATATTTTTCATAACGAAATTCAAAATTTGGTTATCTGATTCAAATACTATTTTATTTTCGTTTGGTGAAAACAGTACATTTTGAATCGAAAGGAAAGATTTCTGGATTTTACACTGTCACGCTTTATCAAACTGCAGCTTCGGTCCCTGCTGAGACCTTTATCAAACTGCGGTTTAATAAACGTCTCAGCAGAGACCAAAACGTCACGAATAATACAGCGTAACAGCGTCGAATCCGGAAATCATTCCTTTCAACCATTTCATTTGTTAAAGAGAAAATACTTCTATTTCTATAATATATCTTTATTTCTGCAGATGAAGAGAAATTTTTTGATTTTAAGAAATTTTGTATGGGGAGCATTAGAAGGGGTAACGGCATTGAACCAAGTTTTTTACATCACGCAAGAGTTGCTAACAGAATGTTTTATTGAAAATTGAAGCTTCAATAGGTACCGAGAAAGTAAGTGTATTGGATTTAGTGAAATTGTGCAGTTTGTATATGAGGTGGTAGAAGGAGCCCGTAGTTCTTAGTGAATTTTTCAGAAATAACTATAAACATCATGCATTTGACACGTTTTCTATCGCAGATCAGTAGTATTCAAACTTTTCAAGAAAATCGACCTTTTGAAAAGTTGAAATTGAGTCGTATTATAAAGGGGGAGTGGAAGGAGTAAAGCTAATAAAAATAAATATTTAGTGCGAAATTTCAACTTGATCAATTTTATACGTACTATAGAGTGAAAAGACGGACGGACTGACAGACATCGGGTTTCGAGATTGTCGAGCGGCAGCAAATATTTCTGTACCTTTGGCGCATCTGTGCGTTGGCGCTACAAACTTTAGAGCAAACTTATAATACTCTCAGATTTCATCTAGAGTATAAACAGAAAAAGTTAAATTAAAGATATAAGACATTTTAATGAAGGCTTGACGAGCCCAAATTTTATTTTTCATCAGTTGATGATACTCTAGATGAAATTCAGAATTTGGCGAAACTTTGTATGGGAGGTGGTAGAAGGGATGACGGCATTGCAATGATTTTTCTTTTCATCAAAATGCAGTTGTCATACTCAAGGCTTTATATAATATTTGAGCTTAAAAAATATAACATGAACCGAGGAAATTGCTTTGATGTTCTATATCGTGAAATCAAGTCATTTCTATGGGAGATGATAGAAGGAGCTTTGAAATTTTAATTATTTTCACAGTATTCACTGCAACAAATATAGAAATTATATGTTTGGAATTTCAGGTCCGTAGCTTCTGTGATTTATGGGAAATCCGATATATTAGAGGTGGCCAGAAGAATAGCTGAATTGGATTCATTTTCTTATTTCCTATCATATACTTACTACTGAAACAAAAATACATCAGAATAATAAATTTAACAGATACTGAAAATATTGGTATATTAAATATCGAAAAACTGTCTATGGGAGGTAATAGAACTAGTTAACGGAATTGGGTGATTTCATCAGAAACAACTACAATTATCGTAAAAATCTTGTCAAATTTCAGATCAGAAACTTTTGCGCTTTTAAAGAAAACCGGCTTATTTTACATTTGCGAATTCTGTCAATTTGTATCAGAGAGGTTAGAAGAAGTGGAGCGATATTGCCCGTATTAACTCCGTTGAACATGTTTCTCGATGTGTTTTTGAGGTATAGAGCGCATGAAACGACGGACGGACGGACAGACGAATAGACATTCATTACGTTTGTGATTGTCTATAGTTCATTTATTTAACTAAGCCTCATTTCTTAGCGATACAAACTTCAGAACGAGCTTATAATACACCCAGATTTGACTGGAAGTATAAAATGCAATCCAATTAGTTGAAATCTAAATTATCATGTGAAGGGATACAGAAAAGCGAATTCAACCAACGAAGAGATAACCTAGTAAAATTTCGCTGAACACATTCAATTCGATTAATACATAAAGGATAGGCCGGATACCATATAGCACAACAGTATTTCAAAGGGATCTCACCAAAGATACGAGAAATGTTTTGAAATCAAAAGGGTGTTTGAAATCAACCGAGTTCCTTTTCATACACTGGAGTATTGAATTCGTTTAAGAGACTGTAAATTCAGAGTAGAATAGAACTCTTTTTGTTTATGACTATTTGGTTGTTCTGAATTTAATTAGCAACACGAAAATAGTACATTGACAAAAAAAAAAAATGTTTATAAAATGAAACTTCTAGAAGCGATCGCTTTGAAATTAAAATTAATTTAAATATCTTGGAATTCGTTTAGACTGGCAACTCGCCTGGGACCCTGATATTCAATTCATCAAAAGAAATTTCCTCTGATAATTGGTATCATCATAAGGATGAGCATGAACCTTCCTGGCACACATACTTCAGAGCACTATATTGGACTCACTATTTCCGAGCCACATTAAATATGGTATAGGAATTTGGGTCTCAGCATTTAAATCTAAATTTATCTCATTTCAACGTCGGTCCGTCCGTCTGTCCGTCCGTGCGTATCCTCTCTAACGTGAGAACGCGTTGAGCTAGAAAGTTAAAATTTTGTTCACGTCGTTTTGACAAAAAAGTAAGGACAAGCTCGTGAACGGGCTAAATCGCTCCGCCCCTTCTACCTCCTTCCATACAAAATGACACAACTTCGCAATTTGTCAATAAACGAATTTGCTCGCAGTGCATAAAAGCTATTAATCTGAAATTTGGAATATATTGCTTTTATAATAATTCAAATTTACCGTATAAGAATTAATTGAGTTCTCCCCTCCTTCCACCACCTCCCATACAAACTTCACTTTTTCATGAAATACTCTAAACCATTTTACTCAGTGCGTATAAAATTTATCGAGCTGAAATTGTGCACCAAATATTTATTTAAAATTATTAAGACATCAAAAAATAAACTGCCAACAAGTCGGGCGAAACTTTATTATTCTTGGGACAAGTTGCGGATGACTGGAAAGTCAATATGCAGGTTAGAGTGGTTAGGGAAGGCTAAGTGAAAGGGAGTTCTTGGGCAGGGCTGTTGTCAATTTAACAATATTTCATTCGTTTCTGCAAGTTTGGATTTTTATGAAGGGAGGAGGAGGGGTAATAGTAAGTGTGGGTGGATGTTAATAGCTTTTTAATAATTGCTTGAATCACGTCCAATATTCTCTGTATAGAATGTGTTTCATAGACGAAGTTGCATAGAATTTTCATAAAATTCGGTGTATTTTACATTCACGAAACCGAACATTTGTATGGGAGGGGGTAGAGAAGGTAGGGGAATCGTAAAATTTGATATGTAGTTTTATTTTACTTCTCTTGTAAGGTGCTTGTATAAAATTTCAAGTTCGTAACTTTTAGTTTGTTGGTTATTAGTTGATTTAATGAAATTGGTTCGAAATCATAGTTTTGTATGAGAGGGGGTAGAAGGGTAAGCGCGATTTCAAAACTTTTAAAGCAACTTCATTTGAATTATTTTTATAAGTTTTTCTGCAAAATTTGAAATTGATAGCTTTTAAGAGTTAGCTGACAACTTACTTCTTAAAAATGCTCGAAAAAATAATTTTATATGGGAGGGGGTAGAGGAGGGAGGGGAATCATAAGACTTGTGATGCAATTTTCTTTCTTTTCTGTTGTAAGATGCTCGTACAAAATTTCAAGTTCGTCGCTTTTAATTTGTTGATTATTAGTTGATTTCATGAAATTGGTCGAAATCATACTTTTGTATGGGAGGGGGTAGAACGGCAAGCGCGATTTCAAAACTTTTAACGCGATTTCATTTCAATTATTTTTGTAAGTTTTTATGCAGAATTGCAAATTAATAGCTTTCAATAGTTAGGTGATAATTGATTTCTTAAAAATGGTCGAAAAAATAATTTTGTATTGGAGGGGGTAGAAGTTTTAAAGGTTTTCGACCAGTTAATATTTCGTATATTTAGAGATTTTTTTAAATACCTTTCGCAAATTTTCAAGTTTCTACCTTAAAATTTCACTCAAAATTTTTCAGTTTATATGTTTTTTTTCAATGCACATGAAACACCTTGTGCACGTTAGACCGGCGGGGTCGGCTTATAACAATTATGGATCAAGTTATTATTATTTTTCTATGAACATCAAATAGACGTATCCACATGCAAAATTTAAACTTTGTATCTTTCACCAGAGCCCTAAAAAAATCACTCAAAATTTTCGACATTTTTGCTTATCACCCAACTCCCCTTACACCTCCCAACTTAAAATTTTTACCAAAATTAACCATTATGTAGTTCTACAATCTGACAAATTTTTGATTTGATATCTGTACTTTTTTTTGAGATATAAGGATTCGTAATTTTGAAAAGTGCGCCATTTTTGAAATGTTCCCCATTTCCCCCCACTACTATTATTTCAAGATGCTTTTTTTTTGTATTTTTCTAGTATAGCTTAATATAAGTTTCAAGTTTCAATTACATAGCTTAAGAGATAGTTGAGATATTCATTTTTAAGTGTTTTTCTTTGCACCCCTCCTGACCCTTCCTCTTACAATAATTAACCACTCTCTAAGTTGATTCCGATGGACCTATACGCCACCTTGACGGTCCCAAAATATGAATTTTTTACGATAAGTAATTTCGAAGATATAATCATTTGAAAAAATAATTCGGCCGACAATTTGATTTTAGCCCCCCTTTTCGGACGCCAATGGATAATAAAATTAAATTATTTTTAAAAGTTGTCCCACAAACCCCTCTATATGTGTGTTGAGTTTTAGCTTCCTAGCTGTTACCATGGTTGAGATATTTGAATTCGTATTTTTCGACCTTAGCGCTCCCCCGCCTCCCCCTGAACCCGTACACCCCTCAAAATGGGTATCTGCCTGAGATCCGCAACTATTTACAATCCCTTAAAAATGAACTTTCTATCTTGAAGGGTTTGGGAGTTAATGTGCGTTGAGCGTACACACCAGCGTACGGCGGACGGCGTACAGACAGACGGATTTTTTTTTTGCATTTTTAGGCTAATTTAGTCATGAAACGCGAAAAAACAAAATTTCAGGGTAGCAATTTTTTTTTTCAAGTCGATCACAATACTTTATTATTAAAATAATAAAGTAATTAGATGATAAGTTTTACCCCTTCCCATACAAAATGACTCATTTTCAATCATTTACATTAATTAAATTTGCTTGGAAACTATAAAAGCCAATAATTTATAATTTAGAAAATATTATTTTGATTATGAATGTGATGTATGATATAAAAAACTGCCAACAAGTCGGGCGAAACTTTATTATTCTTGGGACAAGTTGCGGATGAGTGGAAAGTCAATATGCAGGTTACAGTGGTTAGGGAAGGCTAAGTTAATGGAAGTTCTTGGGCAGGGCTGTTGTCAATTTAACAATATTTCATTCGTTTCTGCATGTTTGGGTTTTTAGGAGGAGGGGTAATAGTAAGGGTGGGTGGATGTTAAAAGCTTTATAATTAATTGCTTGAATCACGTCCAATATTCTCTGTATAGAATGTTTTTCATAGACGAAGCTGCATAGAATTTTCATAAAATGCGGTGTATTTTACATTCACGAAACCGAACATTTGTATGGGAGGGGGTAGAAAAGGTAGGGGAATCGTAAAATTTGATAAGAAGCTTTATTTTGCTTCTCTTGTAAGGAGCTAGTATAAAATTTCAAGTTCGTAACTTTTAGTTTGTTGGTTATTAGTTGATCTAACGAAAATGGTCGAAATCATAGTTTTGTATGGGAGGGGGTAGAAGGGCAAGCGTGATTTCAAAACTTTTAAAGTAACTTCATTTGAATTATTTTTATAAGTTTTTCTGCAAAATTTAAAATTGATAGCTTTTAAGAGTTAGCTAACAAGTTATGTTACCGCCCGGCTTAGGAGACCCAATTGTCCTTTTCCTCTTTAAAAAGAAAGGCGACTTCGATTCTTTTTCACACTTTTTATTGAGGGATTTCCGTCGCTCAAATCCAATTTAAAATCGAGTTTTTTTCTCGGTTGGGTTGCCTCCCTTCTTTGCCGCGTGAATCGCTAAATTCGTTTCCGTTCATTAGTTCAATATGTTATAATTCATTGCTATTGACTTACCTTAAAACGTTTGCGATCCCAGCTTGGCTTGGCGATGTGAGGATTGCAGATATTTTTCACGATTTTTTCTTTTCTCTGCGTCCTAACCTTCTCGGTCAAACTCCTTTTCTCTCTGCCGTGTTGCCAGGCTGGGATTTCGCTCATACCGGAATGGAAGGAAGGCAACCCAACTATTGAGCTTAGTAAAGCATTACAAATTCAAGTAGTTTCTTAAGTCTAAGTCGGAATCTTGAGGCTTGCGCTCGCTAACATTCTCCCCCCTGGTAAGTCGGTTCAACACGTTGTCTTTGATGAGTGTAACCTGGCTTACTATTATTCGCTTCTAGATCGAGAACGGCAACTTTCGTCGCAGCCCGAGTATATATTCCATCCGCCGTCCTGACGATGACTTGTCGTACTTGATCCGATCCTCTTCCTGTGATCACCTCTAAAACGATTCCTTTCGCCCACGAATTCCGCTTTTCCTCGCTTACGATTACAACTACGTCCCCAACGCGTATCGGCTTCGTCTTCTGGAACCATTTCGTTCGCCTAGTCAAAGTTGGAAGATATTCACGCAGCCATCTCTTCCAAAACTGCAACGCCATTTGTTGCGAAATTTTATAATTGCGTCTAATAGCAGCTACACTATCGTCGAACTCGCTGAAGGGTTTGCACGCTCCAGTCGATCCAAGCAAGAAGTGATTAGGTGTTAGCGCTTCAGGTTCCTCTGGTCGAACCGGCATATACGTCAGCGGTCTAGAGTTTATAATCATTTCTACCTCCATAAGATAGCATCGGAGGTTTTCATCGTCGGGTCGCCGAGTAGCCATCGCCTTTTCTAGGCACTTCTTTACTGAACGGATCTGTCTCTCCCAACATCCGCCCATATGCGGAGCGAGTGGAGGGTTAAGAATCCAGTTGATTTCATCGAACGAAGCTCGTATTTCGTTGAAAGGTATCTGATGTACAAGTTTTTTGAGCTCATTCCGAACTCCGATGA
Source organism: Chorisops tibialis (assembly GCA_963669355.1). NCBI lineage: Eukaryota > Metazoa > Arthropoda > Insecta > Diptera > Stratiomyidae > Chorisops > Chorisops tibialis. The sequence goes on from OY770262.1 coordinate 275,556,674, forward strand.
AGTTGATACCATTATCCGTTCGTATCTCGGTCGGCATTCCACGTCTCGCTATGAAACCGCGTATACACATCATACACGACTCCTTTGTCAACGAGTGGGCAATTTCAATGTGGATCGCTCTTATCGTGAGGCAAGTAAATAAACATCCCCATCGTTTTTCGACTCGGCGCCCGACCACCACTTCTAGTGGTCCGAAATAGTCCATGCCTACGTATGAGAATGGCCTCGTATATGCTGCCAGGCGAGCTTTCGGGTGGTCAGCCATCTCGGGCGGCCTTGGCACAGCGCGTGCGTTTTTGCACACTTGACAACCCTTACATATCTGCTTGAGGACAACTCGTAGGTGCGGTATTACGTAGAGCTGGCGCACCTCATTAACGACTGTCTCGTGGTTGGCGTGTAAATACTTCTCGTGATAGTGCGCAACAATTAATTGCGTTACGCAATTATACCTCGGGAGGATTACGGAATTGATCTTTGCGAACGGGAGTCCATTGGCTTTTCCCGTCCGCCCTCGAATTCGTAAGACGTTGTTTTCATCCAGAAACGGAGAATATCTGTACAGCGGGCTCAATTTATCCACAGACTGATTAGGATTTCGATCGAGAGCAGCAATGTCTTCACCGTAGACAGCTAATTGAGCCTGTCGATACAAAGCGCTTTTGGATCGTTCGATCTCTGTAGAGCTTAGTACGCCTGTCATCTTTAGAAGTTTTTTATTAGTGTTGTTAATGAATCGTAGTACCCACGCTGTTGTTCGAAAGGCTTTCCTCCATTTAGAACAGCCTTCAAGAAGTTTCTGCAGTTGATTGAGTGACACTGCATTATGTGTCATCTGTAGTTTGATTTCTTCATTTGTCTCTTGAATCGCGACTGCTAGAGGTTGTACGGGCCATTCCTCCGCTGGAAGGCGCAGAAACTCCGGTCCTGTGAACCACCTACTGTTCGCTGCAATTTGTGGCTGCTCCTTCCATTTCGTGGCCTCATCAGCAACGTTGGATCGGGTCGGCACCCATCGCCAGTTCGCCAGCTCGGTTGTCTCTAGTATCTCACCGACTCAAAACGCGACGAATTGCCTATATCTTTTGTGGTCAGATCGTAACCACGATAGGACTGTCATTGAATCAGACCACAGGACGATCTGGCCTGGTTTGATCGTATGTCCCGATTGAATCGAATTCGAAAGTCTTGCGCCCAGTACGGCCGCTTGCAATTCAAGTCTCGGTATCGACATCACTTTCAGAGGCGCTACTTTGGTCTTAGCTGCGACGAGTGCGCATCTTATTTCGGTCGAATTCCCGAATCTGAAGTACGCCACTGCGGCATACGCGGAGTCACTAGCGTCCACGAAGATGTGTAGTTGTAGACTGTCGAAGTGCTCTCCAAAATAGCACCTCGGTATAGCAATTTTCTGGATTCTTGGTAGCAGTCGGGTCCACTTTAACCACTTTTGATGTTGTCGGTCAGTAATTTTCTGGTCCCAATCGATTTCGGAGCGCCAGATGTCTTGTAGAAGGATCTTAGCATATAATAAGAACGATGAAATCAAACCTAGCGGATCGAAAATCATCATAAGTAATTTCAATACTTCACGCTTCGTCGGTCGATGCGATTCCTTTAAAATATTGCAGTTTACCGTAGTGAAGTCAAGTCCATAGAAGAAGGAATCCTGATTTGTTGACCACCACATTCCTAGTACCTTCGATGCGTCGCTCTCGCCGCTAATGTTCAGATTTTTTTTCTTTTGTTCAGCTTCACCCTTGATTTTCAATTGCGATAGTATGGTTGGAGTTCGACATCCAATTTCGAATAATGAAGCCGCCCGCACTGTGAATTTGAATGACTTTTTTCGCGATAACAATGGCCTCCTCTTCGGTCTGAAAGCTGTCAAGCCAGTCGTCGACGTAGTGGTTTTGACAAATCGCCAGTGCTGCCCGCGGACTCTCTATCGCATATTGACGTGCATTCAGGTTTTTTATGTAATGCGCAGTGCTTGGCGAGCACGTCGCTCCAAACGTCATTACTTTCATCGCGAACACACTCGGGTTCTTATTCGGTCGATCTCGCCACAGAAATCGCTGGCTTTGTTGGTCTTCCTCGCGCACAGCTACTTGATGGTACATCTCTTTTATGTCACCCGCTACCGCGATCGGTTTTTCTCTGAATCTGTATAGAATTTCAGGCAGTGAAGATAGAAGATCTGGCCCTTTTAACAGCATCAAGTTTAATGAGACGCCGTTTACGGTGGCCGCCGCGTCCCACACGATTCTTATCTTGTCGGACTTATTCGCATTTAACACCGGAAAAATAGGCAAATACCAAGTTCTTGGCGTTGTTTCCGCAGCTTCTTTTCTACTTAATAGACGAGCGTACCCTTTATCTACGTACTCTTGGATTTGTAATTTCATCTTCTGAGCGAGCTCCGGGTTTTTTGCCATTTTCCTCTCCAAGCATTCTAACCTCGACAGCGCCATACCGTAGCTGTCAGGTAGTTTGAATTCATCGTAGCGCCACAGCAGTCCGGTTTCAAATCTGTCAGCGAGCCGTCTTGTAGTTTTCTCCAAGATGGATCTTGCTCGGCGGTCGTCTCTCGATTCAAGGATGGTTTCTGGAACTTTGACTCCTAAGCTGTCAACCAGGAAAAACTCTTTGACTTTCGCGTGCAGATTCTCGTCCGATGTGCAGTCGCACACATGGTAATGATATGAGAGATGATCAGTCGTTTCACCATGGCCTCCTCCAATTAACGTCCATCCCAATCTGGTCTTAGTAGCCGTGGGCTCTCCCCGGCCGCCTTCAACAATTTTTAATGGCAGACCCAAATGCCAGTGTCCTACACCGATCAAAATACGAGGCTGAGCATTTCGATAGCTCATGATCGGCAGACCTCGCAAGTGGCGAAATCGTGTCCGCTTCGTATCAAAGTCCAACGTTCTCTTCACGGGATGCTCCGCCCGTCCACCTGAGATGAAGCGGCGCTAATGGGCCATCCAGCTGTAGTTCGGTCGCAATATCTTCATCTGGAAGGGTGCTTGAGGAGCCCTCGTCCAGGAACGCGAACGTTTGTATACTTTGAGACGGCCCATACAGAGTAACGGGCACGATTCGGAAGAGCAGTTGGTCCGGTGACGAACAATGCACGCTGACCGACTCAGATGATTGATTTCCTGCCCTCGTACGCGTCGCATCAATTCTTTGTGGCGTACTGTGAAGAAGCCTGTGGTGATTGAACGTGCATCCGTCTATACCACACGCTTCATTTACACTGCAGTCTCTCGCGTAATGCTTCTTCAGACATTTTCGGCACAGTCCAAAGCGCCTAGTTGCATCCCATCGCTCTTGCACTGACCTTTTAATAAATGTTCGGCACTCGAGAATGTCGTGGCTTGCGGTCGAGCAGATTACACATCCGCTTTGTTGCGCGGAATCTCGAATCTTAGGTTTTGGTCTCATCTGGTTCCTTGTATGTACGTTGATGTCTTCTGTGTGCGCGGCATGCAGGTACTCTCTTCGTTTTCCATATTTCTTATCTGACTTTCCTCCGGTTTACGCGATATTGTCGTGCTACATGGAAGGCTTGCGCCCACCATCTCGGCAAATTCACTAAGCCACTCGTTAAATGATGAGAGATCTGCAGAACGGCTGCCGTTTTTACGATAATCGCGGTCGAATTTAGTCCATTCTAATTTCACCAAACACGGTAATTTTTGAACAAGATCGTTGAGCAGCGTTGGATTATTCAAATAAGACGTCAGGTCGCTCGCTGTCATAGCACCGCACAAGTTTTGTACAGCCAGTGACAGATCAATGAGTGTTTCGAGTCTGTCTGGGTTCACTTTTGGTATTGCTTTTACCTTTTCTGTCAAGTCGTGAATGACTTGCTCTGGTCTCCCATATCGTAGCCGTAGAGCATTAATCGCTTTGGGTACTGTCTCAGCGTATACCAAGTAAGAGCTGACAACACTGAGAGCTTCTCCTTTGAGACATTTTTGAAGACGTATTAGGTTGTCCAGATTAGTCAAGTTCCACACCCTCGTCGTTTCCATATACGTAGATATGAACATTGGCCATCTGCTTGCGCCGTCCGGCCCTCCCGCGTATATAGGCAAATCGAACCCACGTTTAGCCATGATGTTACTAGCTGTCGGTGTGTGTGCGTTCGGATGTGAGGACACGACGTTTAGAAAGTCTCTTTGATTTCGAGCGCTCAACCACGGTCGCACAGCCGTTGGTAAAGCATTTGAGTGATAAACTCCGGCATTCTCGATATCACTTTCGGTTAGTTTTTTTGGTCCATTCACCCATTCAGCAATCGCGTCTAACTTCGATGTCTCATATTTCACTGCATTCGTATCGTTGTTATCGTCCGTTTCGCATTCGCTGTCCATCTCCTCCGCCAGCTTCATTTGCTGCTCGATGAACTTGCGATCTTCATCTTCTCGACGTTTTCTCTCGGCCAGAACCAGTTCACGTTGCTGTTGCAATATTTTTTCGCGACGTTGCATTTGGTGACGCTTTCCATTTATCGAAACCGACGTGTTTCCACTAATCTGGCTGCTTTCCGATGGCGGTGCTGCCTCTGATGATTTCTGCTTGGTAGTAGCCTCTTCTTTTTGCTTCTCCAGCTGCTGAACTTCGCTTTCTTCCGTAACTTCACCGCTTGTAGCCGGCACCTCACCGCTACGGTTTTCCGCTGTTTCACCGAGACCCACACGCCTAGTACGCTTCATGTTGTCGTCCAGGAGCTGATCCGCGTTTCTACACGCTTTGACACTTACACGTCGGAATTATAACCTCGAATTTAAAGGTTAATAAAATCGATTTTAAAGTTGTTACCGCCCGGCTTAGGAGACCCAATTGTCCTTTTCCTCTTTAAAAAGAAAGGCGACTTCGATTCTTTTTCACACTTTTTATTGAGGGATTTCCGTCGCTCAAATCCAATTTAAAATCGAGTTTTTTTCTCGGTTGGGTTGCCTCCCTTCTTTGCCGCGTGAATCGCTAAATTCGTTTCCGTTCATTAGTTCAATATGTTATAATTCATTGCTATTGACTTACCTTAAAACGTTTGCGATCCCAGCTTGGCTTGGCGATGTGAGGATTGCAGATATTTTTCACGATTTTTTCTTTTCTCTGCGTCCTAACCTTCTCGGTCAAACTCCTTTTCTCTCTGCCGTGTTGCCAGGCTGGGATTTCGCTCATACCGGAATGGAAGGAAGGCAACCCAACTATTGAGCTTAGTAAAGCATTACAAATTCAAGTAGTTTCTTAAGTCTAAGTCGGAATCTTGAGGCTTGCGCTCGCTAACAAGTTATTTCTTAAAAATGCTCGAAAAAATAATTTTGTATGGGAGGGGGTAGAGGAGGTATGGCAATCGTAAGACTTGTGATGCAATTTTCTTTCTTTTCTGTTGTAAGATGTTCGTAAAAAATTTCAAGTTCGTAGCTTTTAATTTGTTGATTATTAGTTGATTTAATGAAATTGGTCGAAATCATACTTTTGTAGGGGAGGGGGTAGAAGGGCAAACGCGATTTCAAAACTTTTAACGTAATTTCATTTCAATTATTTTTGTAAGTTTTTATGCAAAATTGCAAATTGAAAGCTTTTAATAGTTAGGTGATAATTGATTTCTTAAAAATGGTCGAAAAAATAATTTTTTATGGGAGGGGGTAGAAGTCTTAAAGGTTTTCGACCAGTTAATATTTCGTATATTTAGGGATTTTTTTAAAATGCATTTTGCAAATTTTCAAGTTTCTACCTTAAAATTTCACTCAAAAATTTTCAGTTTATGTGTTTTTTTCAATGCACATAAAACACCTTGTGCACGTTAGACCGGGGGGGTCGGCTTATAACAATTATGGATCAAGTTATTATTATTTTTCTATGAACATTAAATAGACGTATCCACATGCAAAATTTAAACTTTGTATCTTTTACCAGAGCCCTAAAAAAATCTCTCAAAGTTTTTGACATTTTTGCTTATCACCTCCCTCCCCTTACACCTCCCAACTTAAAATTTTTTTACGAAATTTAACCATTATGTAGTTCTACAATCTGACAAATTTTTGATTTGATATCTGTACTCTTTTTTGATTACGAATCCTTATCGTAATTTTGAAAAGTGCGCCATTTTTGAAATGCTCCCCATTTCCCCCCACTACAATTATACCAAGATCTTATATTTTTTTTGTATTTGCCTATTATAGCTTAATGTACGTTTTAAGTTTCAATTACATATCTTAAGAGATAGTTGAGATATTAATTTTTAAGTGTTTTTCTTTGCATCCCCCCTGGCCCTCCCCCTTACAATAATTAACCAATTTCTAAGCTGATTCCGATGGAACTATATGCCACCTTGACGGTCGTAAAATATGAATTTTTTACAGTAAGTAATTTCGAAGATATAATCATTTGAAAAAATAATTCGGCCGACAATTTGTTTTTAGCCCCCCCTTTTCGGCCGCCAATGGATAAAAAAATGAAATTATTTTTAAAAGTTGTCCCATAAACCCTTCTATATGTGTGTTGAGTTTTAGATTCGTAGCTGTTACCATGGTTGAGATATTTGAATTCGTATTTTTCGGCTTAAGCGCTCCCCCCGCCCCTCCCTGAATCCCCACACCCCCCAAAACGGGTATCCGCCTGAGATCTGCAACTATCTACAATCCCCCCAAAAATGAACTATCTATCTTGAAGGGTTTGGGAGTTAATGTGCGCTGAGCGTACACGTCGGCGTACGGCGGACGGCGGACGGCGTACAGACAGACGGATTTTTTTTTTTTGCATTTTTAGGCTAATTTAGTCATGAAACGCGAAAAAACGAAATTTCAGGGTAGCAAATTATTTTTTTTTCCCAAGTCGATCACAATACTTTATTATTAAAATAATAAAGTAAAATTATTCGAATCCTTCCACTATTGCGTTTTACGCTCAATCGTAGTCCTGTTATGTTTTTTATTAAATTGTCATTAATTAGCGCAACATTCTTTTGTGTATAATCGCATAATAATATATAATTATTAATAACACTGTGCAACAATTTGAGGGTCAATTTCTGCAATAAGAGTTCCACGTTATTTTTGGATTCTTTGGAATTTAGAAAAAAAATTTCACGAAGAAACATACCCATACCACATCCGGTTTATTTGCTGTCAAAGCTTCATAGGTGAGTTACGACGAATTCAGCTTTTTGTCTCGAAAGCGGTGCATATTTCCATCTTCAAGTGTAAGGATCGATTATAGAAAATAGTCTAAGCATTAATTTTGGCCTTCGAGTCAAGTTCCTATCTTGCCGTTTTACTATGAATGCAGCAATTTTATATGAATTCCTCTCTCCGAGAATCCCGAATATGGTGGAAAGCTTGTGAAAAGTATTATACAGTGGACAAAGATTTTCAACCTCAAAAAAGACTTTGGGTCTGCGAACAAGTGGAAGCGATCAGACCTTTCGTTTACGAAAAATTTTACAATTAAAATTTAAAATATAAAAAATTCCAAAGATTGCTAAAACGGTGCGAGTAATCAGTTTTTCTGAAGATCAATAAAATATAATATTTTAGCAAATGATTTTGACTTTAACGTCAAGTTTCTACCTTGTCGTAAAAAAAAATTCGTCCCGCCGTATGCCGTACATATGGACTTATATCTCCGAGAGCGTTAAAAGAAGAATTTTCGTTTTTAGATGGATTTTTAAATGGGTAAGTGAGCTGCTAAATTTTGTTGCGTGTCAAGTGGAGGGGAAGGTTGGGGGAGTGAGAGGGTCAACAATTACACTTGCTACTATTTCTACTACGAATGCAGATAGGAAGCTGAAAATCAGCACAGGTATAGAGAGGGTTGTAGGAAAAGCTCTAAAAATAATTATATATCTTATCCATTGGCATCCGAAAAGGGGGGGGGGGGGCTAAAAGCAAATTGTCGGCCGATTTTTTTGCTTCAAGTGATTATTATATCTTCGAAACTACTTGATCCAAAAAATTATTATCTTAAGACCAATTAGGTGTTATACAGTTCCACTATAATCTACTGAAAGGGAGACCAATAAATGTAAGGCGAAGGGTCAAGGGGTTGCTATTGATGTGTTTTAAATTGCAGATCAGTACTTTTCTCGAAAATCGACTTTATGTAAAATTGTGTCAGAATGTATGGGAGAGGTAAAAGGAGTGAAGCGAATCGTGTAATTCTCCTTAGTCTAACTAATAATTCTAAATTTTTATTTAGTGCAAAATTTCAGCTCAATAAATTTTATAAGTTCTCGGTAAATTTGCTAAGTGTATTTCATGAAGAAATGTAGTTTGTATGGGAGGTGGTGAAAGGAAGAGGAGGATTCAAATAATTTTTATACAGTAGATTGAAATCATCATAAAAGTAATATGATTAGATTTTAGATCAATAGCTTCAATACTTTTTGAGCAAATTACTTTATTGTGGTATGGCAGGGCGTAGAAGGGGTAAAGCTAATCGTCTATTTTTTTGTCTTACCAATAATTTCAAATAAATGCTTAGTGCACAATTTCAGTTCGATAAATTTTACACGCACTGATTAAATCGGTTTAGAGCATTACATGGGAAAGTGCAGTTTATTTGAGAGGTGGTAAAAGGAGTAACTGGATTCAAATAAATTTTATATCGTAAATTGAAATTGGCATAAAAATAATATGTTCCAAATTTCAGATCAATAGGTTTTATACTTTTCGAGAAAATCGGTTTACTCTCAAATCTCGAAAATGGATCATTTTGTATAGGAGGGTGGAGAGGGGGTGAAGCGGTTTCGCCCGTTCACGAACTTGATCTTACTTTTTTGTCAAAAACAACGTATACAAAATTTTAACGTTTTAAATCAATGTGTTCTAAAGCTAGAGAGCGAACGGGCGGACGGACAGGCGGACATCTGGTTTTGAGATTTTCGAGTGATATGAACTTCATTTTTTTTTCTCCGAGCCGTATTTCTTAGCGTAACAAACCTTAGAGCAAACTTAAAATACTCTCAGATTTCATCTAGAGTATAAACACAAAAACTTAAAATTTTTGAGTGAAACACCAAGCTATGAACTTGAAAATTTGCAAAATTCATTTGAAAAATGTTCATAAATTTAAAATAGTTGAATACCTTCAAAACTTCTATCCCATCCCATACAAAAGTATTTTTTCGACCATTTTTAAGAAATCAATCGCCAAACCAGTAAAAGCAATCAAGCAATCGAATGAATATTGATTCTATGTACTGGAGCTATTGATCGTAATCGCAGTTAAGTGTTAAACAATTGACAACAGCCCTGCCCGGGAACCTCCATTCACATAATCTTCCCTACCCTAAACTATGTATTAACTTCTCACGTATCCTCAATTTGCCCGCCATGTTGGCTATTATTTATTAATTACTGTTAAGATAATTTTAAATGTTTGAATTTGGTCTTCAGCCATGAACATGAAAATGTAAACCGTTTTATCAATCCATTGAATTTTTTTATGTAGGTATAAGTGAAAATTTTTAATTTTGAAGAATTTTTCGTAAACGAAAAATCTTATCGCTTCCATTTGATCGCAGACCAAAGTATTTTCTGGGGATAAATATTTTTGTATACTAAGGTCTAATACGTTTCTCACTCCTTCCACCATATTCGGGATTGTCGGAGCATGGAATCTATCTAAAATAGCTGAAATGGATAGAAAAATGACACGATAGATACTTCACCCAAAAGAAAAAATAAATGTCTAGAGTAACCTAGTTTGTGATGCGGCTGCTAAATATGTTAATTATTAGAATGTTCTGCATACAGTTACTTTATTATTCTAATAATAAAGTATTGTGATCGACACAAAAAAAAAATTTGCTACCCTGAAATTTTTTTTTTCGCGTTTCATGACTAAATTAACCTAAAAATGCAAAAAAAAAATCCGTCCCCCCGTACGCCGTACATATGGACTCATATCTCTGAGTCCGTTAAAGGTAGAATGTTAGTTTTCGGATGGATTGTTGACTGGGTAAGTGAGCTCTATTTTCTAAATTTTGTGGGGTGTTAGGTGGAAGGGGGAGGTGGGGGGAGGGGAAAAGTCGAAAACTACTTTTGTTAATATCTCCACCACGAATGCAGATAGAAAGTTGAAAATCAGTAGAGCTATAGAGAAGGAACCAACGACAATGGCCAACGTCTTATTGATTTCGCAAGCAGCAAAAATATCATAGTAAGCTCTACATGCTTCCCACATCTCGATATTCACAAACGAACGTGGGCATCACCAGACGGTCACACCTTCAACCAAATAGACCACGTTCTAATTGAGAAAAGGGCTGCTTCCAGTATACTTGATGTACGAACTCTCCGCGGTGCGAATTGTGACTCTGATCACTATCTAGTCAGAGCTAAGTATCGATGCAAAATAGCTTGTCGTGGGTATTCGAAAACGAGTAGAGCTCGCAAATTCAATGTCGACAAGCTTAACGACGAAACGGTGGCGCAGGCTTACATGTTAGCATGTAATAAACACCTGACACCAATATATGAAGATATCCAAAATATGCCAGTGGAGAATGCGTGGATGAAGATACGAGACGGCATCAAATCCTCCGCGGAAGAGGTATTAGGATATCAAGCACGGCGAAAAAATAATGATTGGTTCGACCAAGAATGTCGCGACGCAATAGATAGAAAGAACGAAGCTTACAAAATTTTTACTGAACGACCAACACGAGCCAAAAATGAAAGATATGACGAGCTTAGGCGATATGCGAAAGAGACCTGCAGACGAAAACAAAGGAAGTACCATAATCACAAAATACAAAAAATGGACGACAACATGAGAAAAAATAAAACGCGGGACGCATACGCAATAGTAAAAGATCTAAAAAAAGATATAAGCCAAAAACCAGTCTCTGCAAAGACGTGGAGGGCAACATCATCAGCGACGCACAAGAAATCAAAAGGAGATGGGCTTCCTACTTTGAACATCTTTTGAATCCCATCCCAGTAGCACCGATAACGAAAGACAACATTTCAATTGAAGCCTCAACTGACAATGATGAACCATCATCGATACCACCCACGCTTGCTGAAATCAAAGCAGCCCTATGTGACCAAAAACGAAACAAAGCGACGGGAATTGACGAGATACCAGTTGAACTTCTGAAAAACGGTGGAAACTGTGTCGCTGAAATACTGCACAACCATATATGCAAAATTTGGACAGAGGAAATCATACCCGACGACTGGCGAGAAAGCATTATATGTCCAATTTACAAAAAAGGAGACAAACTCTGCTGTGAGAACTACAGAGGTATATCATTGTTGTGGACGTCCTATAAACTACTGACAAAAATTATTGAACGTCGTCTTAAGCCCTATACTAATGAAATAATTGGCGAATACCAAGGCGGATTCAGAACCGGACGATCTACAACAGACCAGATATTCTCGGTGAAACAGGTGCTTGAGAAATGCTGGGAATATAACACAGACGTGCACCAAATATTCGTAGATTTTAAACAAGCATACGACAGTATCGACAGGAGCGTACTGTACCAAATCATGCTTGACTTTGGAATTCCTCCAAAACTAGTCCGACTAACAAGACTCACAATGAAGAACACTGAATCCCAAGTGAGAATACAAACCGATTCCACAACCAGCTTTCGAACGGAATGTGGTTTAAAGCAGGGAGATGGTCTAGCCCCTATGCTTTTCAACTTGGCACTAGAGTATGTCGTCCGAAAAATCCCAGTCGACACCAACGGGACACTACTATTCAAGCCCACCCAACTAGTAGCATACGCTGACGACATTAATATTCTAGCAAGATCCTTCCCTAGTGCTAAGGAGGTATTTGTCAATCTTGACTCCGCCGCAAAAGAAGTCGGGTTGCGCATTAATGAAAGCAAAACAAAAGTAATGACGCAAACAAGAAGGAGAACGCCAATCAGACAAAACATAACAATTGCGGAATATAATTTAGAGAGTGTGGACAACTTCATATATCTTGGGGCTAATCTAGCAAAGGACGGTAATGAAACAGACGAAATCAAACGACGGATAATACTTGCAAATAAGACGTATTATTCGGTACTTCCAATAATGAAATCCAAGAAAGTGCACAGGAACAATAAGCTGCGGATTCATAAAACTATTATACGACCTGTGCTCTGTTATGGCAGCGAGACGTGGACATTAACACGAACTTCAGAAAAAGCAGTTAACGCATTCGAAAGAAAGGTCCTCCGAAGAATTTTGGGACCTGTGAAGGAAGGAACGGAATGGCGAATAAGATACAACCATGAGTTGTATCAACTCTACGACGAGCCAGAAGCTTCAACGTTCATCAAGTTACGTAAACTGCAGTGGGCTGGCCATGTAGAGCGAATGGAAGACAGAAGAATCCCCAAACGTGCTCTTAAAGGCAAAGCGAGTGGTAACTGGCCAGTAGGCAAACCACGCAAGCGATGGGAAGACTCGGTTGATGAAGATAGCAAAGCCATTCTAAAAAACATAACAGGAGTACGATTGGGCATAAAGGCCAATCGTGCGGTACTTTAGATGAAAGAGAAATTTTTGTATCTTAAGAAATTTTGTAGGGGAAGTGGTAGAGGGGGTGGCGACATTGAACTAATTTTTTCACATGACGCTAAGGTTGCTATCAAAATGTTTTATGCAAAATTTATGATTTAAAAATTGAATAGGTACTGAGAAAATTAGTGTATTGGATGTAGTGAAGTAGGGCTGTTTGTATGGGAGGTGATAGAAGGATGGGCGAGTTTTTAATGACTTTTCAGAAACAACTATAAACATCATGCTTTTGAAATGTTTTAAATTGCAGATGAGTAGCATTCATACTTTTCAGGAAAATCGACTTTTTATAAAGTTGTGAAATTGTGTCATTTTGTATGGGAGCGGGTAGAAGGGGTAAAGCTAATCGTCTAAAATTTTTTTGGTCTTATTAATAATTATAAATAAATAGTTACTGCACAATTTTAGCTCAATCAATTTTATACGCACTGAGTAAATTGGTTTAAAGCATTTCATGAAAAAGTGCAGTTTGTATGAGAGGTGGTGGAAGGAGAGGGAGGACACATGTAATTTTTATACAGTAAAATGAAATCATTATATAAGTATTATATTCCAAATTTCATATCAATAGCGTTTATACTTTTTGAGAAAAACCGTTTATTGATAAATTGCGTAATTGTGTCATTTTGTATGGGAGGGGGTAGAAGGGGTGGAGCGATTTGGCTGGTTCACGAACTTGACCTTACTTTTTTGTTAAAAACGACGTATACAAAATTTGAACTTTCTAGCTCAACGCGTTCTCAAGCTAGAGAGGACACGGACGGACAGACAGACAGACGGACAGACGGACAGACGGACGGACGGATGGACGGACGGACATCCGGTTTTGAGATTTTTGAGTGATTACATGAACTTCTGTATCATTCATTTTTTTCTCCGAGCCTTATTTCTTGGCGTTACAAACTTTGTGGCAAACTTATAATACTCTCAGATTTCATCTAGAGTATAATTAGCAGCTGGAGGACGCGGTCTTTGGATCGAGGCGATTGGAGGCGACGACTTCAGGAGGCCAAGGCCCGATTTGGGCTGTCGCGCCATTGATGATGATGATGATAGAGAAGGTTATGTGACAAACACAACAAATTATTTAATTTTTTTATCCATTGGCGTTCGAAAAAGGGGGTGCTAAAAACAAATTGTCGGAGGAATTGTTTTTTAGATTATATCTTCGAAATTACTTATCGTGAAAAATTCATATTTTAGGACCGTTAAGATGGCATACAATTCCATCGGAATCAGCTTAGAGTGTGGCTAATTATTGTAAGGGGAGGGTCAGCGGGGGTGCAAAGAAAAACACTTAAAAATGAATATCTCGACTATCTCTTAAGCTTTGTAATTGAAACTTAAGACGTATATTAAGCTATACTAAAAAAATGCAAAAAAAATATAACATAGTGAAATAATAGTAGTGGGGGAAATGGGGAGCATTTAAAAAATGGCGCACTTTTCAAAATTATAAATCCTTATATCTCAAAAAGGGTACAGATATCAAATCGAAAATTTGTCAGATTGTAGAAATACATAGTGGTTAATTTCGGTAAAAATTTTAAGTTGGAAGGTGTAACGAAAATCCGGCTGCGAAGCCGCATTCTCGTCACAGATTTGTTATGGGGCTTCTTCGAGTTGTGCAGCACCTCCTGCCGGCTGCTCAGGAGCGTTGGGGGAGGGGTCAAATTTCCCGAAGAAGCACCCATCCTAGTTTCGTTCTGCAAATAAATTTACTAAAGGTAGAGGAAAGGTCGGGCCGATAGCCTTCCAAGTTGATGGGCAGCCTCAGGGGACCCATATGGCGGCCAGCTACTCCTCACTCATTATGCACTTTACGCGGAGCAATGGAAAAGAAGGATATTCGAATATATTCACGATAAAAATTAAAAAAAACTGCTGGCCTGATTCCTAAAAAAAACGGCACATGAATCTTCACACAGAGTATTTATAAATAGATATTATGTTCAATAGCATGCATTTAATAAATATATAATAATTAAAACAGAATTCAATACTACTTAATAATTAAAATTGATAAAAAAAACCTCGGTGGGGCCCTGGCTGCGTCCAGATTTTGATTCCTTCATCGCCTTCCGCCGCGTGGTTTCTCGTTCTTTTTTTTATATTTTTTTATTTATTTTTTTATTATTATCACTTCTTGTTTATTGGTCATTTTTATTTCCAGATGTATTTCTTCATTTTACGTTTTTATTTATTTTTATATGATTTATTACTTTTCTTTTTCTTCTTTTTGGTCAAAAAGCCAAAAAAAAAACACAATACAATAAAATTATTTTTTTTTTATATTATCGCGCACCGTCTGGCAGCAGTTCTCAACCTACAATCTCTCGCAAAAATTTTCTTCTGCCCTCGTTTTTGGCGGGCAAACCAGAAGCCGAAAAGGAAATCCGGTTTTCTTGCATTCTGGTCAGGGAATTTTTGGCGCCAAAAAGATTTATTGCAGTGCTGCCCTGCTTACATTTGTCCATGGTTTTATTATTATTATTTTTTTATATATAAATTTTTTTTTGGTTGTGTATATTTCATACATAATGAAGTGGCATAAATCCAAAAAATTTTGTGTTTTTTTTTCGTATTGAGGAACCAGCCAGCAAAAAGATAAAATTATCATAATAAGGGAAACGCGACTATGTGTACATTTGATGAGTTTGAGGAGCAACCATCGATATAAGAATAAAATTTTGGAACGAGAAAAATAAATGAGGCCGACGATGGAATAGTATGATTCGCAACAAAGGTGTAAGGGGAGGTAGGTGATAAGCAAAAATGTTGAAAATTTTTAGTTATTTTTTTAGGGCCCTGATGAAAGATACAAAGTTATATTTTGCATGTGGATACGTCTATTTAATGTATACATAAAAAAATAATAGTAACTTGAAACTTGATCCATATTTGTTATAAATCGACCCCCCGGTCTAACGTGCACAAAGTGTTTCATGTGCATTGAAAAACACATAACAGAATTATGATTGTGCTTAAAGCCCAATCATATGATACTCTAGATGAGATGGAAATAACTTTAATATACCGGAAAATATGTCATCTCAAAATCTTTCGAATAGTGAGTAGAGACTATGCATGGGAGGTGGTAGAAGTAGAGGGGGAGGTTTGTATTTTTTCTATGTGACACCAAAAATGGCATGTAAAATGTTTCGTGCTGAATTTAAAGTTTTTAGATTTCATTATTTTTAAAGAAATTGGACATAGTTTTCCTGAAATTGTGGCATTTGTATGGGAGGTGGTAGAGGCAGTGCAACGTTTTAGATGATTTTGAAACTGCTTATAATCACCCTTATCACTTTGATTCAATTTCAAAGTCGATAACTCCCATATATTCGAAGGAGAAATGCTTTTCTTGAATTTATAATACAGATATTTATATGGGAGGGGTTAGAAGGAGTGAAGCTGAGCTGATAATTTTTTTGCAGCATTTATTGCAACTATTAAAAAACAAATTCTGGCAAAATTTTAAGTTCGTAATTTTTCTAGTTTTAATGGAAATCGATATAAAGCATTTAACAAAAATTGTGCATTTGTATGGGAGAGGGTAGAAGGAGTGTACGGATCAAAACAGATTTTTTTCGCATTATTAGTATTTCTATTTGCATACAAAATAAATATCAAGTTGATAGATTTAACAGTTTCGAAGAAAAATAATTGAATTTAAATTTCAAAATTTCGTGAAATTTGTATGGGAGGTGGTAGAAGGAGTGAGGTGAAGTCGATAATTCTTTCTAAAACTAATTGCAATTATAGTAGAATTAATTTTGGGAAAATTTTGTATTTTGAGCTTTACTAGTTTTAATGAAAATCGAAAATATGTATTTTTCGAAATTGTCCATTTGTATGGGAGGGGGAAGAAGGAGTGAGGGGATCGGATCAATATTCCATAATATTAACGACATCTATATCGTTATACTGTGACCTAAATTTCAAGTCGATAGCTTAAATAGTTTCAACGAAAAATCAATTTCCTTATATTTCGAAATTTCATGAAATTTGTATGGAAGGAGGTAGAAGGAGTGGGGGAATGTAGCCCATTCACGAATTTAAAGTTACTTTTTTGCTAGAGTTGCTTGAGAGTTATGCTGTAGACAGAATTTTTGAGTGAAATTTTAAGGTAGAAACTTGAAAATTTGCGAAATGCTTTTAAAAAATCCATAAATATACGAAATATTAACTGATCGAAAAACTTTAAAACTTCTACCTCCTTCCATACAAAATTATTTTTTCGACCATTTTCAAGAAATCAATTATCACCTAACTATTAAAAGCTATCAATTTGAAATTTTGCACAAAAACTTTCAAAAATAGTTGAAATAAAATTGCGTCAAAAGTTTTGAGATCGCGCCTTTCCTTCTACCCCCTCCCATGCAAAACTATGATTTCGACCAATTTCATTAAATCAACTAATAACCAACAAACTAAAAGGTATGAACTTGAAATTTTGTACAAGCACCTTGCAAGAGAAGCGAAATAAAACTACATATCAAATTTTACGATTCCCCTACCTTATCTACCCCCTCCCTTACAAATGTTCGGTTTCGTGAATGTAAAATAATTTTATGAAAATTCTATGCAACTTCGTCTATGAAACACAGTCTATACAGAGAATATTGGACGTGATTCAAGCAATTAATTAAAAAGCTATTAACATCCACCCACACTTACTATTACCCCTCCTCCTCCCCTCATAAAAACTCAAACTTGCAGAAACGAAAATACTGTTAAATTGACAACAGCCCTGCCCAAGAACTCCCTTTCACTTAGCCTTCCCTAACCACTCTCCCAAGAATAATAAAGTTTCGCCCGACTTGTTGGCAGTTTATTTAATATTGCTTTTGAAATGAAACTCAATGACGAAGCAATAAAAGTTATTTTTTAAAACAAATCGGTATTTACTCCCACTTAGATTAGTAACGGACACATAGACCCAGCAAACACTTCCAGAGGATTGGCACAAGAATCTCATTTGTGCAATTTATAAAAAAGGTAACAAACTTTGCTGCAAAAATTACTGAGGAATATCTTTGTTGTGTATGTCTTATAAGATCTTGAGGAATATTCTTCAAAAGAGAATTAAGCCCTTGGCTGACAAATAAATTAGCGAATATCAAGGTGGATTTGGACGGTCGATCACGGACCAGATATTCTCAGTTAGACAGGTGCTGAAAAAGTTCTGGGAATGTAATATTGAAGTGCACGAGATGTTTGTTAACTTCAAACCAGCATACGACAGTATCGACAGGCTCGCAGTTTATTAAATCATTTTGGAGTTTGAAGTCCCACGGAAACTGTTTCGGCTTACAAGAATGACAATGACCGAGTCTTTATCACAAGTCAGAGTAGAAAACGAGCTGCCTTCTAGATTTAAGATAAATAACGGCCTTAAACAAGATGACGGCCTTGCACCAATGCTTTTCAACGTGATACTCGAATATGCTGTTCGGGAACTTCCCGTTGCCACCAATAGGACACTATGCTTGAAATCCACACAATTCGTAGCAAATGCCGACAAAATAGATATCCTTGCAAGATCTCTGGAAAGTGCAAAATAAGGATTTGTAAATTTTGACTCGGTAGCAAGGGAAGAGGTTTTAACGAAAACAAAACAAAAGTGATGACACAAACTAGGAAAAAGACGCCAATCGGACAAAATATTACAGTAGGAAACTTTAAGCTAGAAAACGTAGATAACTTTGATTACCTAGAGGTAAACCTATTGAAGGATAGAATCGAACCCATCAAGATTGAATGAAGAATAATGATTGCAAATTAGACGAATTATTCGATACTTTCGATAATCAGAAGCAAAAACGTGCACAGGAAAACCAATAGAACTGAAAAATGCTACAAGCTTATGTATTACTTTCAAAATACTTCGAGAAATAATAGCAATCCGTCAGAATGATTAGCAGATTGAAGGCTATCGACCCTAAACGGATTATTTCTATAGAAATACCAGTCGATCATTCGATCATTTTAATAGACACTTTTATTTCCTGATACTGAAATTGCTTTCGAAAGTTAAGCTATCGTGAAGATAAGCACGAAAAACTTTCCTCAAAAACTATTCGACTGCTAAAATCTTAGAATGAATCTTTAACAGATCTACAGAAAAAGGACGAAATATTTTCTGAATACGAGATTTTATCTACATTATTTTATAGGACGCAGTATTGTTATTCGCATTCGACCAACATATTGCATCAAGCGAGCATTGAAATTTACATTTCCCAAATGATAATAAAATGTTTATTACGCACTTTTTTCATGGAATAAAATAAAAAATTCAACAGTGCTAACCTAAGCTTAGAAAATTTATTACCAAATCAAGTTTTTCGCATTACCATCTTCCCATGTATGTTTGTACGTTCATCGGAGAAAAAAAATATCGCCTTTGAGATACCAATTCGTTTATATCCTACAGATTAAGAGCAGGAGGATTACTATACTCCGAGCACTGAGAATTGATTCTTGTAAATTGCTGACGATAACTTTAAATTACCGCTGGGATTGGCAGCCAACTTGAACGATTTTATCAACTTCAAATGAATTCGTTTTTAAGTTTAAACGATGCGAACCTGCTGGCTGGGTGCTTTTAATTAACTGACAGAAAATAAACAGACGAAAAGGCTGTTGTTTAAAGAGGTAAGTACCATAGACATTAAGGAGTTGCTCAATGCTCTGTAACTTTCCAGTCGTGTAGTGTTGTTACTTTTTAATTGTTACATAAACACTGACAGAGAATTTTACAACTGTTACCTTATATCCCTGATGGCGATTTGCAATAGAATCGATTATTTGCTTTGTATTAATGAGAATTAATTGCTTTTATGTTAGCCTTTTCTTATCAGAAAACAAGCTTCCCACATTGCTTAGTATAAGTTAGTGTGATGTCAATAATAAACATGACATGAGTTATTATTGGGCGTAAATCTCAATCATGCGATACTCGGGATAAAATTGAAAAAAAGTTTTACGTACCACAAAGTATATCATCTCAAATTTTTTCGAATAGTGAATAGCGATGCGAGGAAGTAGAAGCAGAGGGGGGAGGTTTGCAGTTTTTGTATTGGCTAGTTAGCAAATAATATTACAAAAGTTTCTATATGTTTATAACACAAAAAAAAAAGAACTATTGCATTTTACATATCCATTCTGTGTCTGAGTTCTATACGAAAGTACTTGGGAGCTGGAAACTTTTTATCCTCTACTCATCCTTAATTAATTCATCAACGAATACAAAAAATTTGCTTTTACAAACCATTCATGTTTATCTCTTTCGTTTTTATTTAGAATAAACTGGAAAAAACTTTATCTTTCTGGGTGAAGAGCAATTATTTTTGTTTTTTATTGTACTTATACAGATGAAATATCCTAGCAACAATTTATTTTGTAAGTTTGACATTAAATGGTTTTGTTTAATTTAAAAGCTAAGGAAAAACAGAAACTAATTTCCGTAATTTACTTCAGCCGAAGGTTCAGCAAGCGATTTGTATGTTTACTATACTGAAAGTTTTCAATATAATTAGTGTGGAGCGAATGAAGAAGTAACCATATACATATGTATTTCATTTTTCAGTACTTGGATTTAAGTCTATGATCTATTATATCTTGAAAAGTAGGTAAAATACGAAAAGTATCTTGTCTTCATTCGTTAGGTTGATATAAAGCCTGAAAGAGATGAAGATTTGCTAACTCATTCCCCTCATCACTCCGCTGTAAACTGACATAATCATGAAACTACAAGTCTTAATGAGTAAACCATAAAACCTACATCTTTCTGTACAGTGAATCTGCAATTTCTTGAAAAGAGATTGTGTAACTGACAGCAGTTCCAGTGCTCTTTCCACATTAACTTTTGCCTCTACCCATCAATATCAATTTTCATTTTGCATTAAATTTTTTTTTTGCATTAAGACCTGCAAAGGTTAAACTGATTTCCTAGATCGAATTTCAGCAATGCTTTGGGATCGAAAGGAAACTACACAATCAGAGACAGATAACGTTTCATTGATTATAGTGTTATGCGATGTTTTCAAGACATCGAGTTAAACTTAGGGGATCCCTACATAATGCATTGCACGGTTATGTCAGTATATGAAGAGCACTATGGTCCTTTAAAAGACCGTTGCACAGTCACATAAAATAAACTGCCAACAAGTCGGGCGCAACTTTATTATTTTTGGGACAAAATGAGGATGCATGGAAAGTCAATATGCAGGTTAGAGTGGTTAGGGGGTCCTAGGGCAGAGCTGTTGTCAATTTAACACTTAACAGCGAATATGATCAATAACTGCAGTACTTATAATCAATATTTCATGCTTGGATTTTTATGAGGGGAAGGTGGGGGGAGGTGGTAGTGGGTGGGTGGATGTTAATAATTTTTTTATTGATTGCTTGATATTCTATGTATAGAATGGCGTGAAGTTACATAGAATTTTCATAAAATTTGGTGTATTTTACATTCACGATTCATAATGTGCGCTGAGCGTACACGTACGGCGGGTGGGGGATGTTGAAATTTTTATTTTCATTTATTATATTCATAATAAAGTATTGTGATTGACTTGGAAAAAACAAAATTTGCTGCCTTGAAATTATGTTTTTTCGCGTTTCATGACTAAAACAGCCTAAAAATGCTAAAAAAAATTCGTATGTCTATACGCCTCTGGGATGGGGGCTGTAGAATTCACTCACAGCCAGTCCTGCTTGCCCTAAAAATGGCAAATGGACACTCACTGGATCATGGGCTTATCACCCGTGGCCCTAAGACCTAAATGATACGAGAAATGGATACATCGCCTCGGATACGGACTGATTCTACGGTAACGACTTTTGGCATTCGAAAACGGACTATGATTGGCTTCTGGAACGTTCGAACATTGAATGACGGGGGAAGAGCTGGGGTTACTCGGTCCTTGCACCGCCAATCAGTGATCGACCGTGAAATGAAGCACTATAACATCCAAATCTTGGGCTTGAGCGAGGTCAGGTGGACAGGATCAGGAGAAGAACGAACCCCTAGTGGAAACACTATTCTGTACATTGGCCCTGAAAGTGAAGCCAGAAATGGCGTGGCGTTCGTCCTTGCGCCGAGAGCGAGAAACAGTCTCATTAGCTGGGAACCAATCTCGGATAGGATTATCGTCGTCAGGCTCAGGACCAGTGTCAGAAACGTCACAATTCTGCAGTGCTACGCACCAACTAATACCGCAACATCTGGTGACAAAGAGGAGTTTTATAGCCAACTGAGTGCCACCTTCGAACGTGTTCCAAGAGGTGATATTATTATCATCTCGGGAGATATGAACGCCCAGGTTGGATCAGACAACACTGGACTAGAACACGTCATGGGGAGGCATGGTGACCCTTGGGTCGACCCTTCACGACTTTGGATTAAGAGACCCGAAAACGGCGAATTATTTGTGGAGTTCTGTAGTACTCGGCAAATGGTCATCGGAGGGACCCTTTTTCCACACAAGAGTCATCATAAAACATCTTGGGTTTCCCCTGATGGTGTTACTCAGAACCAGATCGACCATTTGGCTATAAGTCGCCGATGGAGAAGATGTCTCCTCGATGTGCGAGCGAAACGTGGAGCTGACGTGGGGAGCGATCACCACTTGATGGTTGCCTGCTTGAGATTGTGTACAGCAGCTATCCGACGACCACAAATTCTTCAAATGAAGCGCAAGCTTAATGTGGATAAACTCAGAGATCCCAACAAAAAACTCGAATACACCACCATTCTACGCGAAAAGTCATCCACATTGGGTGAACATGAAATGCGCACACTGGACGCCAATTGGGAGGCAACCAAAAACACTTTTCTAACTAGTGCTGAAGAATCTGTGGGATATGCGCAAAGCGGTGAGAAACCCTGGATGTCGCAAGACACATGGGACAAGGTTGGCAATCGGAAAAAATCCAAATTGGCAATCATCTCTCAACCCGATGTCAACCAACGAACGCCCGACTTGAGGCAGAACTACCGCGATGCTCATATACAGCTTAAAAAGGCTGTTAGACGCGACAAGAGAAAGGCCATTGAAGATCTGGCAAACAAGGCAGAATCTGCGGCTTACCTTGGGGATATGGGTTCACTATTTAAAATCATGAAACAGTTGACGAGCAGGAATTTCACCGCCAACCACCTAGTGAGAGATGTCAACGGAACTCTCCTTAATATGAGTGAACACCAGTTGCGACGATGGAAGGAATACTTCTCTGATATTTTAAACATCTTGTCAGATGAAGATATTCCGGAAACAGAACAACTTCCAAACATCCAACAGCAACAATCCTCTATAAGGGACGATCCCCCAGATAAAGAAGAGATAGTTTCCGCCATTCGGTCAATGGTGGGAAGGAAAGCTCTAGGTATAGATGGACTACCAATCGAACTCCTCAAAGCGGACCCGGAAATAACAGCCGATATACTCCTCCCACTCTTCACTAAGGTGTGGAATGATGGAAGATATCCGACTGAATGGAAGGAGCGCGTCATTGTGAAAATTTCGAAGAAGGGCGACATTCGGGATTGTGGCAATTGGCGTGGTATATGTCTACTTACTGCTAAGGTAATTCTCAATAGGTTCAGTGATGTCGTCGAGAGCACTCTCGAAGTTTATCAGGCTGGATTCCGTAAAGGGTCGTCTTGTACCGATCACACAAATACCCTACGGATAATATTAGAGCAGTCAGCCGAAATGGGTTCTCCACTACATCTCATGTTTGTGGACTTCGAGAAGGCTTTTGACAGCGTTAAGCGAGATTACATATGGAATGCTTTGCGTAGGAGAGGTATTCCAGATAAGGTCATAGCTATGATTAAAGAATCCTACGAAGATGCAAGGTGTCGCGTCTTGCATAGAGAAGAGCTGTCCGAGAGCTTTCCTGTGCAAACGGGTGTCAGACAAGGCTGCATATTATCACCAGCCCTGTTTCTGGTGGTAATAAATGACATCTTGAAAGCTGCACTGGAAGGTGGGGAAGGTAAAGGTCTTCAATGGAGACTATTTAACATCTCAAGTCACCTTGATTATGCTGATGACGTGTGTTTGCTTGCACATACCCGTTCGGACTTAGAGTCAAATGTTCGCTCGTTGCATTCTAAATGCAAAGAGGCGGGACTGAAAATAAATGTGCGTAAAACCAAGTACATGCTCGAACGCAAGCACACCGATTGTTCTTAATGGACAGGATGTGGAAGAGTTGCAAGATTTTTGCTTTCTCGGAAGCATTGTCAGCATGGACGGCGGAGCCGAAAAGGATGTTGAGGCTCGGCTAAATAAAGCTCGTCAGGCCTTCGGTATCCTTTCCCCTTTCTGGAGGTTAAGAGAGATCTCCCTTCGCACGAAGCTGCGAGTTTTTGACGCATGCGTTAAATCCGTGTTGTTATATGTTGTACTACGTTGAAAGTGACCGTTCGACTTAACAAGAAACTACAGACTTTCGTAAACCAATGCCTCCGACGCATTTTAGGAATATTCTGGCCAGAAGTAATCTCCAACGACGAACTTTGGAGTACAACTCGCCAGACTAAAATAGGTATTGAGATTCAACGGCGAAAGTGGCAGTGGATCGGTCATACTTTGAGGAAACCAGAGCGAAACATCGCAAAACAGGCTCTGGATTATAACCCTCAAGGAAGACGTCGGGTTGGTCGACCATGTAACACATGGAAGCGAGCAGTTGAGCAGGAGGCCAGAGGAATAAACAAGTCCTGGCAACAGCTTAAGGCCTATGCACAGGATCGCGCCTTGTGGAAGAGAGTTGTTTCTGTCCTATGCCCCTATAGGGGGTCTTAACAGGAATTCGATTGATTGATACGCCGTACTTGTACGCTCAGCGCACATTAACTCCCAAACCCTTCATTATAGAAAGTTCATTTTTGGGTGGATTGTAGATTGTTGCGTATTTCAGGCGTACACCCATTTTGAGGGGTGTAAGAGTTAAGGGTGAAGCGGGGGAGCACTGAAACCGAAAATGGGAAGCTGAAAATAAATATGTATATAGAGGGGTTTGTGGGACAAACTTCAAAAATAATTTACTTTTTTTTATCCTTTGGGGTTTAAAAAGTTTGTCGGCTTTGAAATAATTTACCATAAAAATAATTTACAATAAAAAATTAATATTTTGGGACCAATAAGATGGCACATAGATCCACCAGAAACAGTTTAGAAGAAAGTTAATTATTGTAAGGCGGTGGAAGGAAAAGTACATGAAAACGAATATCTTTTAAGCTATGTAATTGAAACTAGGAATATATATTAAACTATACTAGCAAAATACGAAAAAACATTTAGCATTTGGACATAATAGTAGTGGGGGACAATGGGGAGCATTTCAAAAGTGGTGAGCTTTCCGAAATTTCAAACTGTCATCTCAAAACTGAGTAGAGATATAAAATTGAAAATTTTTTTATTGAGCTACATAGTCTTTAATTTTAGTAAAAACTTTAATTTGTAAGGTGTAAGAGAAAGGAGTTGGTAAGCAAAAATGTCAAACATTTTTAGTGATTTTTTAGTGCTCTGGTGAAAGATATCAACTTTAAATTTTCCATGTGGATACATCTATTTGATACACACAGTGAAAAAATTATAGTTAGTTCCACAATTGACTGAAAACCTGCACGAGGTGTTTCATGTGCAATGAAAAAAACACAAAAACTGAAAATTTTTGAATAAAATTGTAATGTGGAATCTTAAAAAATTTACGGAATGCATTTAAAAACATAACAGAACTATGATTGGGCTTAAAGCCCAATCATATGATACTCTAGATGAGATGGAAATGACTTTAATACATATACCGGAAAATATGTCATCTCAAATTCTTTGGAATAGGGACTAGAGACTTTGCATGGGAGGTGGTAGAAGTAGAGGAGGAGGTTTGTATTTCTCCTATGTGACACCGAAAATGGCATGTAAAAGTTTCGTGCTGAATTTAAAATAAATTTCTTAATATTTCGAAATTTCATGAAATTCGTATGGGAAGGGGTAGATGGAGTGAGGGATGTGGCCCGTTCACGAACTTAAAGTTACTTTTTTGCTAAAAATGGCACACAACCAATTTCAGCACGATAGCTCAAAGCGTTCGAGAGTTATGCTGTAGACAGACGGACAGACGGACAGACAGCAACTGGGAATCGAAGTTTTTGAGCAACAACAAATATTTCTGTACCCTTAGCGGCTCTGTGCGAGCATTATTTCTTAGCGTTACAAACGGTAAGGCAAACACAATATACTCTCAAATTTCATCTAGAGTATAAAAATCCTAAAAGTATGAAATATGAACTGGTTCAGTACCGTCGAAACTTCCATACAAAATTATTTTTACGACCACTTTTTATAAACCAATTATCTCCTAATTATTGAAAGCTATCAATTTGAAATTTTGCACGAAAACTTAGAAAACCTCACACGATAATGGCAGATTGGCACGAACTTATAGAAACGGTAGAAAGGGTGACTCGAGATAAGACATATGAAATGTGCTTTCGATTGAAATAGGTGATAGATTGTGGTTGCCGAGTTGTGTGGACTTTGACTATTACTTAATTCATGACTGTAGACTGTAATTGTGGTCATGTGAAACTTTTGGTTTTAGCTTGGAACATACTTTTACGGGGGCTGTTATAAGAAAATCGTTAGAAAAACTGTCATCAAAATGCGTTATCGAAAATCTCGAAGCTAATTTGTATGTATAGTAGGAGTGAGGGCATATGGAAAAAAAAGAAAAGGAAAAAAAAAAGAAAAAGAAAAAAAAAGAAAAAGTAAAAAAAAATAAAAAGAAAAAAATAAGAAAAAGAAAAAGAAAAAGAAAAAAAAAAAGAAAAAGAAACAAAAAAGAAAAAGAAACAAAAAAGAAAAAGAAAAAAAAAGAAAAGAAAAAGAAAAAAGAAAACAAAAAAAAGAAATATAAAAAAAAAATTAAAAGAAAAAAAAAAGAAAAAGAAAAAAAAAGAAATATAAAAAAAAAATTAAAAGAAAAAAAAAAGAAAAAGAAAAAAAAAGAAAAAAAAAGAAAAAGAAAAAAAAAATAAAACAAAAAAAGAAAAACAAAAAAAAAAGAAAAAGAAACAAAAAAAAAAAAGAAAAAAAAAAGGAAAAGAAAAAGAAAAAAAAAAGAAAAAAAAAGAAAAAAAAAAAAAGAAAAAGAAAAAAAAATAAAACAAAAAAAGAAAAACAAAAAAAAAAAAAGAAACAAAAAAAAAAGAAAAAAAAAAGAAAAAGAAAAAAAAATAAAAAGAAAAAAAAAGAAAAATAAAAAAAAAATAAAAAGAAAAAGAAACAAAAAAGAAAAAATAAAAAGAAAAAAAAAAAAAAGAAACAAAAAAAAAAAAACAAAAACAGAAAAAGAAAAAAAAAAAAAAATAAAACAAAAACAAAAAAAAAAAAAGAAAAACAAAGAAAAATAAAAAAAAATAAAAAGAAAAAAAAAGAAAAAGAAACAAAAGAGATAAAGAAAAAAAAAAGAAAAAGAAAAAAAATAAAAAAGAAACAAAAAAGAAAAAGAAAAAAAAGAAAAAAACAAATAAAACAAAAAAAAAGAAAAAAAAAAGAAAAGAAAAGAAAAGGAAAAAAAAAATGGAAAAAAAAACAGAAAAGAAAAAAAACGTAGAAAAAAAAGAAAACAGAAAAGAAAAAAAAAAGAAAACAGAAAAGAAAAAAAAAAAGAAAGAAAAAAAAAAACAAAGGGGAAAAAAAAAGAAAAAAAAAGAGAAGAAAAAGAAAAAAATAAAGAAAAAAAAAAAAAAAAAAGAAAAAAAAGAAGAAAAAGAAAAAGAAAAAAATAAAGAGAAAAAAAAAGAAAAAAAAACAAAGAAAAGAAAAAAAAAGAAAAAAAAAAAAAAAAAAGACAAAAATTAAAAAAAAAATGAAAAGAAAGAGAAAAAAACAAAGAAAAGAAAAAAAAAAGAAAAGAAAAAAAAAGGAAGCGCAAGCGAAGCCCAGCCGGGTTTTTTGAATAAAACCTTTATTTTAACTTTCTAAATAATAAATTATCACTATCAGGATTCCTTAATGCAAGGAATTGCCATAAAATCGATTCCAAGTATAAAAATGGAAATCATTTTATCCTTTGGCTCATCATTTAGTGAAGGGACAAAACAAACGTCAATATCCCAAAACCAACACATTAATAAACAGAGCACAGTAAATAAACAAAAACTAACATAAATTAGTGTCAACTAGTGTTAAGTCTGCGTCTTAAACATACTTTATCTATAGAGAAGTCAAATACATCAATATTTTCGTTAACTTCTCTTGCAAGACGCGAGATTGGTTCATTCATACCATAGTTAGTCCGGTGAAAGGAAATCTTCAACAATCTAGGATGCCTCGGTAAAAATTGACCAGCAGCAAATTGCATCAAACCCAAAAGTTAGGAGGAATCCACCACCCCAGTGAGAAGTTGATGAGCAAAAACTACGTCAGCAACTTCACGTCGTCTCGAGAGTGATGACATATTTAGCAACTGAAGCCGGTCAATATAAGGAGGAAGACGAACTCTATCATCCCAATTAAGGTGACATAATGCAATTCTCACAAATTTGCGCTGAATAGATTCAATTCTGGCAATATGCACATCATAATAGGGAGACCAAACTTGAGAAGCATGCTCAAGATGAGATCTGACAAAGGTGTTATACAGACTCAACCTAACAAAAGAATTGTTAAATTCCTTGGATAAGCGAGTGGTGAAACCCAGCATTGAATTACCCTTTTGCACAATCTTATTTATATGCAAGCCAAAATCAATCTTCTGGTCAAATATAACGCCCAAGTCAACAACTGAATTAACACGATCTAAGATACAGTCATTGAGACTGTAAGTTACTACAAACGGTGAGAATTTACGAGTAAATGACATTACATGACATTTATCCAAATTCAATCGAAGGCCATTATTGCGACACCAGTTACTAAAATTTAACAAATCCTCCTGAAGAAGATTATCTGAGTTAGAACTAATAGACCTAAAGATTTTAATGTCATCAGCATAGATGAGTACTTCCGAATATTTAAAAACAGAGGCTACATCGTTAATGGCCAGGATAAATAGAAGTGGTCCCAAATGACTTCCTTGAGGGACCCCAGAAAGCGCAGTAAATGGCTTAGACGTACAATCACGAAAGATAACCTGGTAGGTTCTATCAAATAGATAAGACTTAATCCAATTTATAAACCATGTCGGAAAACCCAACAATCTTAGTTTTAACAAAATTATTGAATGGGGCAATTTATCAAAGGCCTTACTAAAATCAGTGTATACACAATCCACCTGCTTACCATCCTCAATAGCCAATATAGATTTATTCGTAAACTCCATCAGATTAGTAACAGTGGACCTATTCCTAACAAAACCATGTTGTTTACTCGAAATTATTGATTTACAGTGAAACGACATGTATTCATACACTATAGACTCAAATAGTTTAGGAATAGCCGATAGTTTAGCTATTGGCCGATAATTTTCAATAGCAGATTTTGCACCGCTTTTATGAGTAGGTATGATGAAGGATGACTTCCACACATTAGGAAAAATCCCCGTTATTAGGGATCTTTGAAAGAGGTGAGAGAGTGGTTCAGCAAGAGAGAGACAACAACGCTTAAGGACAACAGCAGGAACACCATCTGGGCCAGGAGAAGACACTTCTTTAAGGCGGGCGATGTGATTGACTATATCATTACAGAAAATTGGTAAATCAGACAAAGTAGTCAAAGTAGTTTGTCTAAAGTCATCAAAATACGCCATATCAGGGGAAAAGCTACTACTAGTAAAAGATCCACTGAAGAATGTGGCGAAAAAATTACAAATAGTAGCTTGATCGTTACTATCATTGCCCAGGAATTGAAAAGAAGCTGGATAACCATCTGATTTACGCTTACAATTAACGAATTTCCAAAACTTCAGGGGATCTCTAATAATATCCGACTGCATTTTAATTAAATACTCAGAATATAAGCGAGTAGATAAATCCTTAAAAAGGTCATAATATTCCTCATACAGACAAAAATCAGTATCATTCTTCGACCTAGTATACCTCTTCCAGGCAGCATTACGAGCATTGCGAATTACACGCAACTCGCTAGTATACCAAGGGTACGACGATGAGATGTTCCTGCGATAGGTAAAAGGAACTGTAGCAACAAAAAATTGATACAGAACATAATAAAACTCAACTACAGCACCTTCAAAATCAGGATTGTCAAGAATTTCATTAAAGTTAAAGTTAGATATAAGGTAGTTCAACTGAGAAAAATCTGCTTTATTAAAATCAAAAGAAAGCTCCTTCTCACTAGGGCTAACAATATGCTCCTCGTCAATAATAACAAAAATATTAATAGGAGGGTGCAAGACATCAATGGTAGTAATTGAAGTTAAGCTCTCATCCACGGAACATGCACAGTAGTCAGAATAAAAAATTAGGTCAAGCTGTCTTCCATAGGAATTCCGAACAAGGCTAAGTTGATGGAGACCAAGTGCAGTTATAGTATCTACAAAAAAACATTCAAGCGAGGACGAAGCATCAGAAACTAAGAGAGTAGAATCATCGTCAGAGAGAGACCAAGAAAGACTTGGAATATTAAAATCACCCAATAAAATGAGTTCGTCAGAGATATTCATACTGTTATGAACAAAAGTTATACAATCAACTGTTCTTTCGTATAAAATACAAGGACTCGACGGAGGAATATATGTCAAAAAGACATAAATATCCTTATTATTAAATACGAGTTTAACACATAAGAACTCCAGACCGTGAGGGTTCGGGACAGGAACAACTACACAATTAATGCAGCTACGGACTGCTAATAACACTCCACCACCCTTCAATCTCAGATCGGAAACAAATCGATCCCTACGAAAGACTTCAAAGTCTGAACTAAAAAGTTCACAGTCAGAGAAACTACAATTTAGCCCCGTTTCAGTAAGTGCAATAACATCATAGGAAGAATTCTGAGACGAGGCAAATAACGCCTGAGTTTTGGTGCACAGTCCATTTACGTTTTGATAGTAAAGGGACAGTTGTCTAAGTTTTTTGGACCAGAACCAGGAGCATTATTACGACGAGATATAAATTCTTTAAGAAATACTCCAGAAGGCCACGAATCAATATTTAACAACTGATTGAATAGATCAGTATTAGTCAAAACAATTTTAAAGGAGGCAATGGAACTAGTTTCTTTACTAATTTTATCACATTTAACCGCTGATCCTGTTGAAATAAATTTTTTTGAAACCAGATAGCTTATGACATCATCCGGGGAAGTTCGAGGATCAAGTCTAGAAACGAAAATGGCTTTTGGACGAGGAACAATAGTAAGCAGATGTGGCTGTGTTAGTATAGAAGAAGAAGAACCAGTGGAATTAGCATCAGTAAGAGGCATTTGAGAACTATTCGAGAAAACTTGGGTAGATTTCAAGGGTGCATAATTTTTATTAACGGATGCCTTCGAAGAGGGTTGACCAATATTAGGAGATGTAGACTTCGAGGGCGCAGAATTATTATTAGCGGATGCTTTAGCAGAAGCTTGGCTAATATTAGGAGATGTAGATTTATTCACTCGAGTCTTTTTGCGGGTAGGACGTGGATGAAATACAAGACTATCAATATTGCTATCCGCTCCCACCGAATTGCAGTTATCACTCGGAGAAGCAATTCCAGTAACACAATTCAGCACGTTATTATCGTTAGTGGTGTCAGTAGAAATGTGCTTATTGCAAGGCATAATCTCACAACAAGTCGAAGCATCAACCAAAGTTGGATTGTCTGTACTAGTCGAACAATCTACTAACGTGTTAGTCTTTCTAACTGAATTAAAAAAGTTGTTAACTGTTATAAACGCACCAGTTACACTATCAAGTTGCGCCTTAATTTTCGCCATTTCTTCACCAATGCTAGACATCTTAAATGATATAGAGGATAGTGAGAGGTTCCTACAATCAGTACAGTACCAATAAAGCCCTGGAGTAGAGTTAAGCCTCTCGGCAAAAATATTAGTAAGACCAACGCACTTCGCATGATAATTTCTCCCACAAACGCCAAAACACGTAAAAGATGGTGTTGAGGATTTCGACTCAATACATTTTTCTGCATTGCACAAAAAACCCATATTAATTTCTCAAAAGCCTAATAATAAACACAGTAGGTAAGGTTTAACGCCTATTAATATGCAAACTAATTGCAAAGAAAAATTATGGTTGCGTTTTAGATAACTTGGCAAGACGAACAACCAAAGACTTAAACCTTTATCGGCTTTAATGGATCGAACTTTGCAATGGATCGAACTTTGCAATGGATCGAACTTTGCAATGGATCGAGCTTTGCAATGGATCGAGCTTTGCAATGGGTCGAGCTTTGCAATGGGTCGAGCTTTGGAAATTGACATGTGCAAATCGAAAAATTAAATATTCTGTAAAATATTTAAAAAATAAAAGGCTATTTAAAAAAAACAATGAAGGAACGAAAAAAGAGCAAAAAAAACTGGTTAAAAAAATGTAATGAGAGCTAAATGCAAAAAAAATAGTGAACTGAAAAAAATCTTGTGGATAAATTTGTGACTTGTTCTTTTTGTAAAAACAAAAGAAGCGGAATTTGCATTGAAAAAAAAATCTAAACTTCTGCAAACATTGCTGTACGTACATCGCAAAAATTGTGTTATTTTACATAATATTTACATAAATAACTTTATAAAATTTATATATATAGTTTTTTTTTTCTGATTTTTGTTGTTGTGTTATTGTTATTTGTCAACGATTCAAACTGTGAAAGAGAGTTATTTCTAAGATTGAATCGATTTCAATTTAAGGTAAGTGATGTATAGATTATTATATTTAACAATCGTCTATCTCTTCATTTGCCTGAGACATCCTGTTTGTATATTGAACAGCAAAGGCTGTAGAAACATCTAATGAGTTTTATGTGCTTGTCGCTAGAAAAAAAATCCCAGAGTTTTTCTTGTACTACGTAATATTTAATATCCGAGATTTCTGAGTAAATTCACGTAATTTTTTTTTTGTATAACTTCTCAAAGGATCATATAAGCTAGGAAAGTCATATTTCGCCATGTAAATTATTCGCTTTTTGTGGATTATTTCTATTTCTTGTGTTTTGTTATTGGATGTCTGTCCATCTGTCTGTCTGTCTGTCCTCGGTAGCTTGAGAACGCGTTGAGCTAGATCGTTCAAATTTTGAACACGTCGTTTTTGAAAAAAAGGTAAGGTCAAGTTCGTGAACGGGCGAAATCGCTCCACGCCTTCTACCTCCTCCCATACAATGCGACACAGTTTCACAACATCACAAACACAATTTCACAACATCTCAAAAAATCAATTTCCTTGAAAAGTAAGAATGTTACTTGTGTAAAATTTAAGAGATGTCAAACAATTAAGACTTAAAAATTGTCTACTAAAATAAATGTAATGAAACTAAGTGCAAAAAACAATAATGAAATAAAAATTCTCAAATATATAAACTAATAATAATGAGTTAAAGTTTGTTTATAAAATAAAATATCAACACATGGTAACAAGGTATAGCTTCATGTAAGACTATAAAAATGAGACGAACAGCTTCACCCTTTCAACACACCTCCCATACATAGTGGCACAATGGTTTCACAGAACTTGATTTAAAATAAACCAATTATTAATTATCATTAGTATGCGATCACTTTCATCCAAAAGCAAAAAAAAATTCAAGTGGCATTCCGAAAAAAATTTTTTTTTTTTTATCCCCTGTTCTTCCCTACTCGATCCTAAATGAAAAAAAAAGATTAATAATGCGATTGTTACACACCTTTCCCATACAAAGTGGCACAATTTCCAAATTGGACCACAAACGGTTTTTGCCAAGAAGCATAAATCCAATTCACCTGGAATTTGGAATATATTTTTTTTTATCATCCAGTTATCTCGCAACTG
Source organism: Chorisops tibialis (assembly GCA_963669355.1). Taxonomy (NCBI): domain Eukaryota; kingdom Metazoa; phylum Arthropoda; class Insecta; order Diptera; family Stratiomyidae; genus Chorisops; species Chorisops tibialis. The sequence goes on from OY770262.1 coordinate 275,590,177, forward strand.
CCGCAAACTTGCTGTAAAGAGCCAAAAAATGATGGAAGCAGAAAGTCTATCAGAAAGCGATAATGATGTCATCATCATCGATGTCAGTGATGATGCAAAGGCCAAGAAAGCGAAGGTAATGTATTTCTCTTCTGCTGCTTACTAGCAATGTATGTGTCACCTGCAATTATCCATTTGCTCTATTATAGAAAGAGTTCATTGTCGCAGATATGGAGCCGATAGGTATGAGCGAACCGAGATCTGCAGGCATGATGTGGCTTCTAGATCAGAACGGAATCCCCCGCGAATTCAAATCTACGAAAGAAATCCTATGCGAATTCTTCGCAATTGCTAAAACGTCGTTGGAGCAGCGCACGAAGGCGTCGAAGAAGATGTACCTTAGACGCCTTAAGGATGTGGAGCAAGCGCTTGAGAAGCGCGATGGAAAATCTGAAGTGGTAACACAACGGAAAAATTTCGTCGAAAAAAAATTACAAATTTATTTTTAGATGACTGACTCCGGCGAGGAAGAGGAAATGGGAGAACAACGGTTTGAGACGCGAGTCACGACGCCACCACCGTCGCCGCCATCGTCGTCGCCGCCACCGCCACCGTCGTCGCCGTCACCGCCGCCACCGTCGTCGCTGCCACCGCCGCCGCATGTCGCTTCAACATCCCAATTTAACGAACAACAACAGGTAAACTTCGAAAAAATAAAATTTTTTTCCATAATTTTACTTTATTATTTTAATAATAAAGTATTGTGATCGACTTGGGAAAAAAAAAAATTTGCTACCCTGAAATTTTGTTTTTTCGCGTTTTGTGACTAAATTAGCCTAAAAATGCAAAAAAAAAAAATCCGTCTGTCTGTACGCCGTAACCGTAACTTGTGGAAACGAATGAAATATTGTTTAATAGACAACAGCCCTGCTCAAGAACTCCCTTTCACTTAGTCTTCCCTAACCACTCTTACCTGCATATTGACTTTCCACACATCCGCAACATGTCCCAAGAATAATAAAGTTTCGCCCGACTTGTTGGCAGTTTATTTTTTAATTAATTTTTTCCAGATGAATCTCAACATGACAAATATTTCGACGAGGAACATCAAAAATGTTCACGTCGTTTCATTGGGACATGTTTGCAGAACATGCGGAAGAACATTCCCCTTCGCATGCACACTAAAAAAGCACGAAAGGTCACATTCCAAAGAAAAGCCGTTTCAGTGCACTGTGCCAAATTGCGGGAAAAAGTATAAATCGCAATCACACCTAGGGGAGCATGTGAGGCACACCCATTCACGCCACCTACTTAAAATGTGAATCGGGAACTCGACACTCGATTAGGGGATTAGGGCTATTGGCGAAACCCCATTAAAAAAAACGAGTGGTGCAACTGCCACACTTCTGGCCACTTGGAAACGTTGCCTCCTAACGCAACCATTTTCTTATTTATTTTCAGTTCAAATTTAGGTACTTTTTGTTGTTTTGTTTATTTGTTTTATTTGTTTTTATTTGTTTTTATTTGTTTATTTGTTTATTTGTTTTGTTTATTTAATTCAATAGTACATTTAGAATTATATTCCATTTATATGTACAGTAACAACATATGAATTTAATGAAAATGTGAATAAGAAAATAAAGAAATGATAACAAATTAAAATGAACTAAACTGAGAATAATATATGAAAATTTAAATTAAAAGAATAAAAGGTATATTTAAAAAGAAAAGAAATGAAGAAATGAAATACACACCACGCTGTTAGGACCAAATTAAAGATTGAGAAAAAAAAAAGAGAATCAAATTTATGCTTTGAGAAAATCTGTCACTGCTCTACCAAATTCGCGACTAGAGAACATTATTCTTATGGAAGTAGGTAAGCTATTCCTATCAAAATGACAAAGAACAGCTGATTATAGGAAAAAAAAAGCGCAAAATAAAACTAACAAGAGCAACCTGTATTCAAGCAATAATCGCGAAAAATACACTCAGTACCCGGACAAACTATGAAGAACACCAATCGATAACAATAATAATAAAATAAGAAAAAAAAAAAATATCTTAGAAACACGATTAAAAATCAAACAAAAAAATAAATCACGGAAAGAACACTGACACTAGTTGACACTTCAACACTAAAACTGACAATTGAATTTTGATAACCCTTATATAATTTATAGATGATACTTTCACACGTGAAAGCATATCGCAAAGTCAGCGTCTACCTAGAAGGAAATCGGGGCGGAATATATAGGTCACTATAATCTGATCTCAGGGCAGTTCCACATTGGCAGTTCGACATTTGGCACTTCAGCATTGGCAGTTCAAAGACATAAGTTCGTAATTAGTAGTTTAAATAACCAGTTCCTTATAAATTTAACTTAGCCTTTTGTAATCAAAGCAAAAACAAAGTAGTGGCTTTAAATAAAATAGGAACAAAAGTATTATCCAATAAGAGGTGTTATTTTGAATAGCCCGCTATTTCAGTAGATGTCACTTTTGAAGCTGTAATTTTTTGACATTTGACAAGTATAAACTACGTCATTAATAAAAATGGAACGATACACGCTTCAACAACTCATTCAAATTATTAAAATTCACTATTCTTGACTGATGAGGCACATTTCCACCTCGGTGGCTACGTCAATAAGCAAAACTGTTGCATCTTGGGCTCGGAAATCCCAAGAGTTAATATTGAAAAGCTTCTCCATCCTCAAAGTGTGACTGTTTGGTGCGGTTTATGGTCCGGCGGGGTCATTGGACCTCACTTTTTCGAAAATGAGGCTGGAGCAACAGTTACGGTGAATGGATTACTATCGAGAGATGATTAATGATTTTTTATGGCCGGAATTGGATGATATTGATCTGGATAACGTTTACTTTCAACAAGACGGCGCTACGTGCCACACAAGCACCGATACCACGGGAAAAGTTTCAAAATAACACCTCTTATTGGATAACCCTATAGAATCAGTGCCTTTTAACCAACCTTAACATCGACCGAAGGACTCAGTATTCCTTTCAAACGTGACGACAACATCCCGTCGTAACAAAGGGGAGTGATCGTAACGAGTAAAAAAGCTGGTATATTTAGCATATTTAGGCAATGTCGCGAAATTTTGGTAGAATAGGTTTAGGGTGTAGGGGGGTGATTTCGTAGATCTACAATGCACTGGGCCACCTAGTTAAGCCCATTGTACTCCCCCTATTCATTAGGAGATGATTTTTTCTCCATCTGTGATAGCCACTTGGTTCGATTTGCGAATGGCTCGAATGTTTAACACCTCTGAGGTCGTCTAGTTCTGAGACGACTGTTGGAGATTTTTGGACAGTGACAAAGATAATGTTCGATAGATTCTTCGTCTTCGTCGTAATTTCTGCCAAGGCTGTTGCTCGCGATCCGCAGCCTGAATGCGTGCAGCTTTAGTTTGGACGTAATAACAACTACATTGTAACAGCTGAACTGTAATATTTTTATTCAGTTCTTCCTAAATTTGGCTCCAAAATAGATTGTTTGAAGCTAGTGCTCAGCACTATTGGTGCTACATCGACTGACTTCCTAGTTGAGTTAATGTTTAAAGATCCTGGCCGCGCGTCTGTTGCGTCGTTTCCTAACAGGTCGCTATGACCTGGTATCCAAATTAGAACCATTAGAATATCTTTATTGCAATGTATGAGAAACCCATTTCTTTATAACATCACCAATTCTTTGAAAATTGACAAAAAGGTCTTCTGAAACAGGATCTATCTCAGATGAAGATAAACCAAATTTAAAATGAAAGGTAAAAGTGACTGCAACCTCATTTTTAGTTTTTATACTCTAGATGAAATCTGAGAGTTTATTATGTTTGCCTTATCGTTTGTAACGCTAAGAAATAGCGATCGCACAGAGTCCCCAAGGGTACAGAAATATTCGTTATCGCTCGAAAGCGTCGATTCCGAGCGACCGTCTGTCTGTATGTCCGTCTGTCTGTCCGTCTGTCTACAACATAACTCTCGAAAGCTTTGACCTATCTTGCTGGAATTTTTATACTCTAGAAGAAATCTGAGAGTATATTGTGTTTGCCTTATCGTTTGTAACGCTAAGAAATAGCGATCGCACAGAGTCCCCAAGGGTACAGAAATATTCGTTATCGCTCGAAAACCTCGATTCCGAGTGACCGTCTGTCTGTATGTCCGTCTGTCTGTCCGTCTGTCTACAACATAACTCTCGAAAGCTTTGACCTATCTTGCTGGAATTTTTATACTCTAGAAGAAATCTGAGAGTATATTGTGTTTGCCTTACCGTTTGTAACGCTAAGAAATAACGCTCGCACAGAGCTGCCAAGGGGACAGAAATATTTGTTGCCGCTCAAAAACGTCGATTCTGAGTGACCGTTTGTCCGTCTGTCTGTCTGTCCGTCTGTCCGTCTGTCTACAGCATAAATCTCGAAAGCTTTGAGCTAAAGTGCTAAAAAATTTTCTGTGTCATTTTAAGCAAAAAAGTTACTTTAAGTTCGTGAATGGGCTACATCCTCCACTCCTTCTACCCCCTCCCATACAAATTTCATGAAATTTCGAAATATTAAGAAATTGATTTTTCCTTAAAACTATTTAAGCACTCGCCTTGAAATTTAGGTTAAAGTATTATGATATAGATGTCATTAATATCACGGAATATTGATCCGATCCCCTTACTCCTTCTACCCCCTCCCATATAAATTGGTAATTTTGAACATTACATATTTTCGATTTTCATTGAAACTAGTGAGGCTAAAAAGACGAAATTTTGTCAGAATTAATTCTGCACTTTATTTTAAAAATAATTATTAACTTCACCTCACTCCTTCTACCCCCTCCCATGCAAATTTCACGAAATTTTGAAATTTAAATTAAATCATTTTTCTTCGAAACTGTTAAAGCTATCAACTTGATATTTTGTATAAAGTATACAAATAGATATATTAATAATGCGAAGATTTGTTTTGATCTGTACACTTCTTCTACCCCCTTCCATACAAACGCATAATATTTGTTAAATGGATTTCATCGATTTCCATTAAAACTAGAAAAAGTATAAACTTCAAATTTAGCCAGAATTTGTTTCTTAATAATTGAAATAAGTGTTAGAAAAAATGATCAGCTCCGCTTCACTCCTTCTACCACCTCCCATACATATATCTGTATTATAAATTCAAGAAAAGCATTTCTCCTTCAAGCAAATGAGAGCTATCGACTTTAAAATTGAATCAAAGCATGGTGATAAGGATGATGATAAAAAGTTTCCAATTCATCTTAAATGCTCCACTTCCTCTACCACCTCCCATACAAACGCCTCAATTTCAGGAAAACTATGATCAATTTCTTTAAAAATAATGAAAACTAAAACTTTAAATTCAGCAAAAAACATTTTGCATGCCATGTTCGGTGTCATATATGAAAAATACAAACCTCCTCCTCTACTTTTACCACCTCCCATGCAAAAGTCTCTATTCACTATTCGAAAGAATTTGAGATGACATATTTTCCGGTATATTGAAGTCATTTCCATCTCATCTAGGCTATCATATGACTGGGCTTTAAGCCTAATCATAATTCTGTTATGTTTTTATTTTATTTCTTGACTTCTTACTTTTTTATAGATCATTTTTAGCAAAAAAGTAACTTTAAGTTCGTGAATGGTCAAACCCCCCTACTCCTTCTACCCTCTCCCATACAAATTTCATGAAATTTCGAAATTTAAAGAAATTGATTTTTCTCCGAAACTATTTCAGCTATTGACTTGAAAATTAGGTCATATTATAACGATTTCAAAATCATTGACGTCAAAAAATATTGATCTGATCCTTTTACTCATTCTACCACCTTCCATACAAATGCACAATTTTCAAAAATGCATTTATTCGGTTTTCTTGCAACTAGTAAAGCTAAAAGAACCAATCTTTGTCATAACTAATGTTATTAAAATTGCAATTTGTGAAAGCTATCAACTTCACCTTACTCTTTCTACCCCCTCCCGTACAAATTGCACGAAATTTCGAAATTTCAATTAAATTATTTTTCTTCAAAACCTTCAAGGCTATCAACTTTAAATTTTGAGTAAAGTATATTATTACAAATATCATTGATGACGAAAAATTTAGTACTGATTCCTCCTTCTATCCCCTCCCATACAAATGCACAATTTTGGTAAATGTATATAATCGATTTTCAGTGAAACTAGAAAAAGTGCAAACTTAAAATTTTGCCTCAATTTGTCCCTTAATAATTGCAATAAATGCTAAAAAAATATGAACTTCGCTTCACTCCTTCTACCACCTTCCATACACTTTTTTATATTGAAAGTTCAAAAAATGTATTCCTCCTTTGAACATATAAGTAACAAGGCAATGTGATTAGAATGCTGATAAGTAAATTCAAAATCGTCAAAAAGCTGCCACTTTCTCTGCCACCTCCCATACAAATGTCATAAATTCAGACAAATTTATTCAAAAATTATGAAAGCTACAAACTTTAAATTCACCATGCAACGTATTGTATACTACGTTCAGTGTTATATACGAAAATTACAAACCTCCTCCATCTGATTTTACCACCTCCCACACAAAAGTCGCTATGCACTATTCAAAAGAATTTGAGATGACATATTTTCCGGTAAAATAAGCTCTTTCCTATTTCATCTAGAGTATCATATGACTAGGCTTTACGCCCAATCATAATTCTATTATATTTTAAATTAGTTTAGTGGAACATCATACAGTCGGAACGAGATGTCCACAATATTGCGATTCGACCGACCAAATTTTTCGACCCGACAACTGTGCTATCTGAACAGAAAACTCAATTTAATCGACTAATTGAGTATGGAACACCTAACTTGCTTCAGCAAATATGTGTGACCATTAAAAATGAACCACTTACCTGGCTTTCGTTAATATCAAACAACGACTTCAAAGCGAATTCAATAAAATTCGGTTTGAAATTTCGGTTAGACGGGTCGCTCGCAATGTGTATACTTGAAGAGAATGCGCATGATCGATTGCTTTGACCATATTATCGCTGTTAGTGTCTCTACCGAGCGGAACGGTCATCTTTCAATTTTCTACAGCAGATGGCGAAAGAGTCAACTCACAACAATGGGCTGGGTACTGAAGAGCGCTTACGAAAAAAACCAAAGCCTCTTATTTAATATCTTTTATAAGAAAGCTAGGGTGTAGCCAAGTGGATAGCGTGTTGGTCTTACAATGCGAAGGTCGTTAGTTCAAATTCCGGTCGACGTAATATAATTCCTGTACACTACCTGATTGGATATTCCTTGGTTACCTCAATCTACTTCTACTTCTACAATGGTGCTACAGCCCAAATCGGACCTTGGCTTCCTGACATTCAGGTTCCTTAACATTTTTCATTACTTATTGTGGAAGGGTTGTTAGCCCTTTGTACAACCCTCAATCTACGAATTTTTCATTTTCATAGATTGAGGTGACCAAGGTATATCCAAGCAGGCAATGTGCTGGAATTATACATTTCGTCGACCGGGATTTAAGCCCACGACCTTCGCATTATAACACACTACCGACTAGGCAACACACTACCCACTAGGCTACACCCTAGCTTTACCTCAATCTACGAAGAATGAAAAATTCGGAGATAGAGGGTTGTGTTTTAAATAATTAAAAACATAACAGAGCTACGATTGCGCATAAAGCGCAATCTTACTATACTCTAGATGAAATAGAATTTTTTGTGATCTCAAGACATTTTGTATGGTGTATGAGTGTTAGAAGGGATGATAGCATTGAACTAATTTTTGCCCATCATGCTAAAGTAGCTATCAAATGTTTTGTACAAAATGCTTACTCCAAAAATTGAATGGGAACTGAGAAAATTAGTGAGTTAGATTTAGTGAAAATGTGCAGTTTGTATGGGGGGTGGTAGAAAGAGTGGGGGGATTTTATTGATTTTTTCAGAAATATCTAGAAATATTATAAAATTGATATTCCTTAAATTTCAGACTAGTGCCATTCATACTTTTCAAGAAAATAGATTTTTTGTGAAGTTGTGAAACTATGTCATATTGTATGGGAGGGGGTAGAAGTGGTGAAGCTAATCAAATACTTTTTTCTGATCTTAGTGATAATACTAATTAAGTATTTATTACAAAATATGAGCTCGATAAATGTTATATGTCCTGAGAAAATCGTCTTAGAGCATTTCATGAAAAAGTGTAGTTTGTATGGGAGGGGTTGGAAGGAGAGGGAGGACGCAAATAATTTTTACGCTGTATATTGTAATTATTATGAAAGTAATATATCCCAAAATTCAGACTAATAGCTTTTATACTTTTCGAGCAAATCCATTTATAGTCGAATTGCGAAATTGTGTCATTTTGTATGGGAGGGGGTAGAAGGAGTCTAATTTTTTTTAGCCTTACTAACAATTTTAAATAAATACTTAATGCACAATTTCAGCTTGCTAAATTTTATACGCACTGAGTAAATTGACTTAGAGTAACTCATGACAAGTGCAGTTTGTATGGGAGGTGGTAGAAGGAGAAAGAGGAAACGCATGATTTTTATACGGTAGACTGATATTATGATAAAAGTAATATATTCCATATTTCAGGCTAATAGCTTTTATACTTTTTGAGCAAATCCGTTTATTGTCAAATTGCGCATTTGTGTCATTTTGTATGGGAGGGGGTAGAAGGGGTGGAGCGATTTGGCCCGTTCACAAACTTGACCTTACTTTTTTGTCAAAAACGACGTGTACGAAATTTGAGCTTTCTAGCTCAACGCGTTCTCAAGCTAGAGAGCGAACGGACGGACGGACGGACGGACATCCGGTTTTGAGATTTTTGAGTGATAATATTAATATCTGTATTCATCATTTTTTCTCCGAGCCTTATTTCTTGGCGTTACACACTCCAGAGCAAACTTATAATACTCTCAGATTCCATCTAGAGTATAAAAATTGGTTATTTCTCAAGATCTGCACACATGAAAATGCGACAAGTTCAGGTTAAATATAGTCAAAATGTCATGTAATTCGGCAGTCGTACGTCGTAACAAAATCCGATAAAATAGGAGAGCAATTTTTTTACTGTTCTAAAGCTTTGTCATAGAACATTTTTTGATCAGATTGAAAACATAGCTTTTATGATTTTTTTTCTTTTTATATGATTATAGTTTTTGTTTCCGGTTAGCAGTAATGACAAAAAATTACAAGATTCTATTTGAATAAGAGACCGATTTTTCGCGACCACTTCTACTCAATTCTGTTGAGGTTTACTCAAGTTATCGTCGAGACATACAGACAGACATCATGGAGAAACTCGTGGGATCTTAAAATACGTAAATACATAAAAAAACGGATGTCAAAAATTTTCGCGATTACCAAAGTTCCATATTATTATTTCCTAACATCGAGAATAAAAACTTTTACTGATTATACTCGAACATAAAAGAGAAACAGACAAAACTTAATAATTAGTATCATAAGATAAGACAACGACACTTTACAGATAAATGAGAACTCAGATAAACAGTAAAAATTATCAGATAGTACAAACTAAATATAAATATTACTCGTAAGTTTAAATTGTAAAATAAAGCCCAGGATATAATGAATTTTGATTTAAAAGAAATGTTTCCGGATTTCACATTTCTACACTAAAGGGTACCTTGTAAATTGTAGATCCGTTTGCTAAAGATTTCACCAGAAAAAGTCACAATTAATAAAGCAGAACAGTATAAAATCCGCAAAATATTCAGGAAATGTTTTCTCTTCATTACCACTTTTCCAATTTAATGGTAGTGTTTCACTGATTTCATCAGCTAAGTAATGCACTCACATGTCAATTATTTATAAGCGTAATAACTCCTCCAGGTTTTACACGTAATAGATGGCCGGTATTTATGTAATGCACTGTATGAAACCTATTTTAATGTCTTCAACATATAACGAACACTATGTTTTTATGTCTCTGAACGGTTATAATAAGAGCTATACAATAGACAATCATTTTGCAGGTACAACGAAAGACTCGAAAATAGCATAAACTAAAAACTTCACTTACCGTGCAAACTGTTGAAAAGGACGTCGCTGATGATGAGAGCGTTGAATAGTCCAGTCCAAGTAGAACTACAGCCGTATACACTAAAATACATCCCACGGCTGTTATATTACTCAGTTTCGGACTCGACAGTTTAATCGTCCTGCACAAACATATGAAAAAGAAATAAAGTGCATTATTCAAACAGAGAATTTGTCGAGCCATGTAACCTACTTCCTTTTCCGAAAGTGTAAATTAAGCGCCAAGAATGCAATCGCAAGAGCAATTCCCACTGATGCTAAAGTGGCAATCGTGTAAAATGCCACAGGCGCAATGGTGGCCACTTTTAATTTAAAAACCCTTTTTGCTATCGGCACTTCTCCACTGTGCCATTTAATAACTTTACAGCCGGGACAATCAAAGTCGAGATTTCGTTCGGCCGGATAGTAGAGAGCTACGGGCTCCGGGTTGCCTTTTTGAATTTGGTAAAAAGCCGAAGTACCAATGCGGTCCGGACCACTAAAGGACACTGGTCCCTAAATGAAAAAAAAGACAGAAAACTCTTGCTCATCCAGGACATTAATTTTTCATTAAAAGAGCTTACAGAAACGCCGAGGAAACTTAAGCGTCCCAACTGGCTGAGGAACTCCAACGCCATATCGTATCTCGTGTAATCAAAGCGGTCCAATTTCGAGTGCAGAGCGTTACGTTGCCAATGGTCTTCGGCGCCTCGTAAAGCCAGGGCAATTGCCCATACCGCATCGTACGTCTGTGGAGCGTATCTGGACAGTGGTTCGGGAACTCGCAGATTGCTCAGTTGATTCGTAAACATATCGTTGCTCTAAGGATTACTACTTAATTTATATATACTTGTTAGGACGGTCTTATTACGGTCACAAATTACCAGCCCACTGTAGCTGCTTTTATTTCCCACAATGCTATTGTGACTCGACACTATAATCAAATTCTCCATCGTCCGTTCCAGCTGCGACCGTAAGCAACCCTTGGGTTCGTCCATCTGCCACCACGGTGGACCCATGCTCTCGTGAAGGATCCATGCATAATCAGCCCCAAACATACCCAACTTGAAGGCCTCGCAGAAAATTTTCGGAGCCAAATCCTGCGAGAAGCTGCCGATGATAATCCTGGTGTCCAACTCCTAAAAAAGGGATAAAAACTAAACGATGATTTATTTTTGATAAGGACACATGACTGCAAATCCGACCCTAAGCAAAAGTAGCTGATCCTTGAAATCGGTCTCTGCAAATGTTATCGTAGCCGCACAGGATATGTTAGCTGCTTCCAATTCAGTCACCAAATCATTTACAGCCAGTGAATGGACTTCTTCGTTTTGAGAAAATGTTGTCACCGTATCCCAACCAAATTTCCTTATAAATGCTATACGAGCCGGATTATGCGAAGAATCAGGTGCTACGGTTCGATAGAAAAATGGAAATTCGTGGCGGTCACTTAAGGCTGGCGATGTAGACCCAAATGACACCTAAAAAAGGAGACATCAAGGGAGGATGATGTTATGCCCGACATATGTGGATATTTTAGGGTACTTTTCGAGAATGGTATTCTTAGGGGATTCTAAGAAGGATTCGAGTAGTCAACGGTCTACTTCTGACCCTCTTCACTATGCAAACTTTTCAACTCAGATGAAAATAAACAGATGTTTGAAGTGTTGAGTATAAAAAAAAACCTTCCCATTCGGCACAAATTGGGTGCACGAAGTTTTTGAACATTTAAAAGGAAACAAAATCCCCTGAAATGACTGGATCAAGGTCCTTTCACTCACCTGAACAATATTCCAATAGGGCACAACTTTAGCCAGGCTTTCAGTTACTTCTGAGCAAGCGGACCCTAGAAGCATTACCATTCGTGTTGAGTGTTGGGTATAAAGAGCATGAAAGAAACGGTCGACACCTACACCTGGATCGCACTGAAATAAATTAAAGGAGAACAATTTTTCTTATTAGTGAACAATAAGTTAAAGAAATTATCACTACTACTACTACTACAATGGCACTACAGCCCAAATCGGACCTTGGCCTCCTGATATTCAGGTTCCTTAACATTTTTCATTACTTATTGTGGAAGGTTTGTTAGCCTTTCGAATTTTTCATTTTCTTAGATTGAGGTGACCAAGGTATATCCAAGAAGGCAATGTGCCGGAATGATATATTGCGCCGACCGGATTTTGAACTCACGACCTTCGCATTACAAGACACTACCTACTAGGCTATACCTTAGAAATTATCAGTATTTAGTTAATTATACTGTACGTACTAGAGAAACTTTTCAGCAAGCACTAAATTATTAGTAATCAAACAGCATATAAAATATCACATCTTTGAGTATAGCTTCTCAGAATATTATTCACCAACATGCAGCCACTTGCGAAAATTTTAACTGTTAACTGAATTCTCCTATTTTATTTCGAAGCGTAGAAAATAAAGAAGTTCTGTGGAGAGCAAATAAAAATGTCGATCCCTATAGAAATTGAAGACAACTTTAATGAGAATTTTCCTTTGAGTTTACTCAATGAAATTGCTATCCGGCAAACTCGATAGTTCTTCTTTATGGAATCTGTTGACGAAGAAGTCGAGTAAATTGGCGAAAGAAGTGCAATCATCTGAAATATTTTTTTCTTCTTGTCTATTGAGTTTACCAGAATCAATACAACAGTACGCCACAGAAAGAACGTGGCAACTTGTCGCAAACCGAGCTAGCAAATTGATCGGGGCTTAAAGTGAGATTTAACTAATGAGTTGATTAAAGGGTTGGAAAAACTCGTACTTCTGAAAAGGACTATTAGGGGGGGGGGGGGGGGGGGGGTAGCGACAGTTTTCGGTATCTTCATTTTTTGAGTATGATATATTCAAATAACATCTAATAATAAAATCATCGTTTTCCATTGCAATTGTATGACAGGGGGTTTCATGAGAGTTGCGAATCCCTCAAAAAACTAATAAAAAACATAAAAGAATTATGATCATCTGATACTCTAGATGAAATGAGAAAGAGTTCAATGTACCGAAAATATGTCACCTCCAATTCTTTTAAATAATTAATAGTGACTTTTGTATGGGAGGTGGTAGAAGCAGAGGAGGAAGGTTTGTAATTTTTGGATATGACACCTAATGTGGTATGCAAAATATTTCGTGCTAAATTTAAGGTTTGTAGCTTTCATTATTTTCAATTGGGCATAGTTTTCCGGAAATTGAGGCACTTGTATGGGAGGTTGCAGAGGAAGTGGAGCGTTTAAGATGATTTTGAAACTGCTTATCATCATCCTTATCACCACGCTTTGATTCAATTTCAAATTCGATAGTTCTAATATATTCGAAGAAGAAATGCTTTACAATACAGATATTTGTATGGGAGGGGGTAGAAGGAGTGAAGAGGAGCTGATAATTTTAGCATAAGCATTTATTGCAAATATTAAAAAACAAATTCTGGCAAAATTTTAAGTTTGTACTTTTTCTAGTTTTAATGAAAATCGATATAATGCACTTAACAAAAATTGTACATTTGTATGGGAGGGGGTAGAAGGAGTGTACGGATCAAAAAACATTTTTTTCTCGTTATTGATATTTCTATTTTTATACTTTATGCAAAATATGAAGTTGATAGCTTTAACAGTTTCGACGAAAAATAATTTAGTTTAAATTTCAAAATTTCGTGAAATCTGTATGGGAGGGGGTAGAAGGAGTGAGGTGAAGTTGATAATTTTTTGAAAGCTAATTGGAATAATAATAAAATTAATTCTGGCAAAAATTCGTTTTTCTAACTTTGCTAGTTTCAATGAAAATCGAAAAACCGCATTTTTCAAAATTATGCATTTGTATGGGAGGGGGTAGAAGAAGTGATGGGATCGGATCAATATTCGGTCATGTTAATGACATCTATATCATAATACTTTTATCCAAATTTCAAGTCGATAGCTTAAAAAGTTTCAAAGAAAAATCAATTTTTGAAAATTTCGGAATTTCGTGTAATTTGTATGGGAGGGGGTAGAAGGAATGGGGGGATGTGGCCCGTTCACGAACTTAAAGTTACTTTTTTGCTAAAAATGACACACAACAAATTTAAGCACGATAGCTCAAAGCGTTCGAGAGTTATGCTGTAGACAGACGGACAGACGGACAGACGGACAGACAGACGGACAGACGGACAGACAGCAACTCGGATTCGAAGTTTTTGAGCGACAACAAATATTTCTGTACCCTTAGCGGCTCTCTGCGAGCATTATTTCTTAGCGTTACAAACGGTAAGGCAAACACAATATACTCTCAGATTTCATCTAGAGTATAAAAATTCATTTTCGTTTGCATGAAACTTGCTAAACTTATAATTGGAACATAAAAAGTTTAAAAAATATCGTCTTCCATCTAAATTTCACAACAAGCTATGTCTTTCACCTACACAATGAAAAAACACATAACAGAATTATGATTGGGCTTTATGCCCAATTATATGATACTTTAGATGAAATGGGAATGACTTTAATATACCGAAGAATATGTCCAAATTCTTTCGAATAGTGAATAGAGACTTTTGCATGGGAGGTGGTAGAAGTAGAAGGGGAGGTTTATATTTTTCGCATTTTTCGGATATGACATCGAACATGGCACGCAAAATGTTTTTTGCTGAATTTAAAGTTTTAGTTTTCATTATTTTTAAAGAAATTAGGCATATTTTTCCAGAAATTGAGGCATTTGTATGGGAGGTGGAAGAGGAAGTGGAACGTTTTAGATGATTTTGAAACTGCTTATGATCAACCTTATCACCATGCTTTGATTCAATTTCAAAGTCGATAGCTCCTATATATTTGAAGGAGAAATGCTTTTCTTGAATTTATAATACAGGTATTTATATGGGAGGGGGTAGAAGGAGTGAAGCTGAGCTGTTAATTTTTTCTAGCATTTATTGAAAATAACTAAAAAACCAATTCTAGAAAAATTTTAAGTTTGTAATTTTTCTAGTTTTAATGGAAATCGATATAATGCATATAACAAAGATTATACATTTGTATGGGAGGGGGTAGAATGAGCGTAAGGATCAAAACAAATTTTTTTCCCGTTATTGATATTTTTATTGTTATACCTTATACAAAATATCAAGTTGATAACTTCAACAGTTTCGAAGGAAGTTAATTTTATTTAAATTTCAAAATTTCGTGAAATTTGTATGCGAGGGGTTAGAAGGAGTGAGGTGAAGCTGATAATTATTTTTAAAACTATTTGCAATTAGAGTAGAATTGATTTCGGCAAAATTTTGTCTTTTCAGCTTTACTAATTTCAATAAAAATCGAAAATAAGTATTTTTCAAAATTGTCCATTTGTATGAGAGGGGGTAGAAGAAGTGAGGGGATCGGATCAATATTCCGTAATATTAATGACATCTATATTGTAATACTTTGACCTAAATTTCAAGTCGATAGCTTAAATAGTTTCAAAGAAAAATCAATTATATTTCGAAATTTCATGAAATTTGTATGGAAGGGGGTTGAAGAAGTGGGGGGATGTAGCCCATTCACGAACTTTAAGTTAATTTTTTGCTAAAAATGGCACACAAAAGTCTGTAGCACTATAGCTCAAAGCGTTCGAGAGTTATGCTGTAGACAGACGGACAGATAGACAGACGGACAGACAGTCACTCGGAATCGACGTTTTTGAGCGGCAACAAATATTTCTGTCCCCTTGTGTGAGCCTTATTTCTTAGCGTTACAAACGTTAGTGCAAACACAATATACTCTCAGATTTCATCTAGAGTATAATCATAGCAGCTAAAGAGGAACTAACTGTGATGGTAATCTATACATAGTAATATAATTGTAGTGTCTGTCTGTTATTTGCTTATAAATGGCTATAAGTTAGTTTTTTGAGTTATTTTAGCATTAACTAAGCATAAAAACACATTTGTGAAATTTTTGTCTGTCTGACTGTCTGACTGTCTGTCTGTCTGTCCGACCGCACAAACGGCCAAACCGATTGTAATGAATCTTGCACAGTTTGTTAGGTATCCATCGGAATGAAATCTGCTTTTGGTTTCATTTCACTCCCCTCACGCCTTCTACCCTCCCATACAAAGTGCCTCATTTTCAAAATATATATTAATCAAATTTTCTTGGAAACCATAAAAGCTACTAATTTGAAATTTGGAATATATTATTTCTATTATAAACGCAGTCTTTTGGTCTACAAATTGTTTGACTTTCCTCACTAATTTCTCCACCTCCCATACAAACTACACTTTTTAATGAATTACTTTACACCCAATTTCTCAGTACGTGTATCTTCCATTGTGCTAAAATGTTGTACTAAATCCTTAATTAACATTATTATTAATATCGGGAAAAAATTTACCGATTAGCTTCACTCCTTCTACCCTCTCCCATACAATGTGACACAGTTCCACGACTTCACAAGAATTTGATTTTCTCGAAAAGTCTGAATGTTACTGATCTGAAATTTCAAATATATCAATTGCATGATGATTATAGTTGTTTTTCAAAAAATCACCAGAAACGCCCTTTTCCTTCCACCACCTCCCATATAAACCGCACTTTTTCATGAAATACTCTAAACGAATTTTCTCAGTACATTTAAATTTCATCGAGGTAAAAATTTGAACTTAATCCTTAATTAGCATTATTATTAATTATTACATGCTAGCATGTAAGCTTGCGCCACCGTTTCGTCGTTAAGCTTGTCGGCATTGAATTTGCGAGCTCTACTCGTTTTCGAATATCCACGACAAGCTATTTTGCATCGATACTTAGCTCTGACTAGATAGTGATCAGAGTCACAATTCGCACCGCGGAGAGTTCGTACTTCAAGTATGCTAGAAGCTGCCCTTTTCTCAATTTGAACGTGGTCTATTTCGTTGAAGGTGTGACCATCTGGTGATGCCCACGTTCGTTTGAGAATATCGCGATGTGGGAAGCACGTAGAGCTTACTATGATATTTTTGCTGCTTGCGAAATCAATAAGACGTTGGCCATTGTCGTTGGATATGTCATGGAGACTGTGCCCTCCTGTTGTTCCTCTATGAGACTCCTCCTTTCCGACTTTTGCATTAAAATCCCCTAAGACAATTTTTAGGTCATTCGAGGGCATTGAGTCATAGGTTGTCTCTAGGGTGGCATAAAATTCGTCTTTAATTATATCGTCCTTGTCTTCTGTTGGTGCATGAACGTTGATCAACCAAGTATTGAAAAACTTAGTCTGTATTCGGATTGCACACAATCTTTCACTTACTGGTCTGAAGCTCGTGACCTGCTGTTTAAATTTTTTGTCAACGACAAAAGCGACTCCAAACTATCTGCTTCCCGACAATTTTCCACTTGAATAGATTGTGTGTAATCTCATGCCCATGATTTCGCTACCGAGCCATTTCGTTTCTTGGATGGCAGTTATGTGTATGTTGTGTTTTGCCACCTCTTCGAGAAACTCTTTCAGAGCTCCTGTCCTAAATAAGGATCGAACATCCCAAGATCCAATAGAGTAGTCCATTTTTCGTTTGCGGGGTCGTTGCCGTTGAGACCATCCTTTCCGAGGCTGTTCTTCAGGTTTCTGGACAGTGTTCTTTTTCCGGTCATGCGTTGTTGGCGCCCCGCCCAACCCCCGACCTGGAGGACCGGTCCTACTTATTTATTGCACCCTAGTAGAAAAAGGGTGGGAGTTTTGAGCTAAATATGACACGCTGGAGTTCCCACAGCTATGCTGCAAGTCCAACTATGTCATACTTTTTGCCTACTTCCTGAGACGCACTGGTGTTGCTGGCCATTCAGGTTAACTCCATGTTCCCTCCTCCTTTGTCGGGCTTGGGACCGTCTACTAGCTCCCAAACAAACGCATATTTTCACTGAATCTAACACACTAATTTTCTCAGCTCCTATTCATAATGATGAAAAAATTAGTTCTTCTTTACAACACTCCTCATACAAAATTTCTTGGGATCACAAAAAATTCTATTTCATTTAGAGTATCTTAAGATTGCGCTTTACGCGCAACCGTAGCCCTGTTATTTTTTTTTTGTGTTTTCCTAGTATTGCTTAATATACGTTTTAAGTTTCAATTACATAGCTTAAGAGATAGTTGAGATATTCATTTGTAAGTGTTTTTCTTTGCACCCCCTGACCCTCCCCCTTACAATAATTAGCCATTCA
Organism: Chorisops tibialis; assembly: GCA_963669355.1. Taxonomy (NCBI): domain Eukaryota; kingdom Metazoa; phylum Arthropoda; class Insecta; order Diptera; family Stratiomyidae; genus Chorisops; species Chorisops tibialis. Next base: position 275,608,368 of record OY770262.1, read on the forward strand.
CAAAGCTGATTTCGATGGAACTATATGCCGTCTTAATGGCCACAAAATATGAATTTTTTACGATAAGTAATTTCGAAGATATAGCCATTTGAAAAAACAGTTCGGTCGACAATTTGTTCTTAGCCCCCCCCTTTCCGGACGCCAATGGATAAAAAATTGAATTATTTCTAAAGTTTGTTCCACAACCCTCTCCTATATCTCTACTGATTTTCAACTTTCTATCTGCATTCGTGGTTGGAATATTAGCAAGTCTATTTGTCGACTTTTTCCCTCTCCCGTTCCACCTAACACCCCGCAAAATTTGAAAAATAGAGGTCAGTTACGCAATCAAAAATCCACCCAAAAACAAACGTTCTATCTTTAACGGTCTGGGAGATATGAGTCCATATGTACGGCGGGAAGGATTTTTTTTTTTGCATTTTTAGACTAATTTGTTCATGAAACGTGAGAAAAAAAATTTCATGTAGCAATTTTACTTTATTATTTTAATAATAAAGTACTGTGATCGACTTGGGAAAAAAAAAAAATTTGCTACCCTGAAATTTTTTTTTTTCGCGTTTCATGACTAAAATAGCCTAAAAATGCAAAAAAAAAAATCCGTCTGTCTGTACGCCGTACGCCGTACGCCGACGTGTACGCTCAGCGCACATTAACTCCCAAACCCTTCAAGATAGAAAGCTCATTTTTGGAGAGATTGTAGGTAGTTGTGGATCTCAGGCGGATACCTATTTCGGGGGGTGTACGGGTTCAGGGGGAGGCAGGGGGAGCGCTTAAACCGAAAAATACGAATTCAAATATCTCAACCATGGTTACAGTTAGGAAGCTAAAAATCAACACACATATAGAGGAGTTTGTAGGACAACTTTTAAAAATAATTAAATTTTTTTATCCATTGGGGTGCGAAAAGGGGGGGCTAAGAACCAATTGGCGGCCGAATTTTTTTTTCAAATGATTATATCTTCGAAATTACTACCCATAAAAAATTGATATTTTGAGACCATTAAAGTGGCATCAAGATCTACTAGAATCAGTTTAGATAAAAGCTAATTTTTGTAAGGGGGAGGGTCAGGGGGGGTGCAAAGAAAAACACTTAAAAATTAATATCTCAACTGTCTCTTAAGCTATGTAATTCAAACTTGAAAAAAATACTAAGCTTTACTAGTGACATATGAAAAAAATATAATATATGGACATAATAGTAGTGGGGGGAAATGGGGAGCATTTAAAAAATGGTGCACTTTCCAAAACTACAAATCACCAAATCTCAAAATTGAGTACACATATCAAATTGAAAATTTGTCAGATTGTAGAACTATATAGTCTTTAATTTTGGTAAAAAATTTAAGTTGGGGGGTGTAAGGGGAGGGAGGTGGAAAGCGAAAATGTTGAAAATTTTGAGTGAGTTTTTTATGGCTCTGGTAAAAGGTACAAAGTTGGAATTTTGCACGTCAACACATCTATTTAATGTACATAGAAAAAAAATAACAATTTGTTCCAAAATTGTTATGCACCGAAGTGGGGGTCTAACGTGCACAAAGTGTTTCATGTGCAATGAAAAAAACACATAAATTGAAAATTTTTGAATGAAATTTTTAGGTACAAACTTGAAAATTTGCGAAATGCCTTTAAAAAAAATCCCCAAGAGTTTAAAATATTAACTGGTCGAATATCTTTAAAACTTCTACCCCCTCCCATACAAAAAATTTTTTTTGACCATATCTAAGAAATCAATTATCATTTAACTATTAAATGCTATCAATTTGAAATTTTGAACAAGAACTTACAAAAATAGTTGAAATAAAATTACGTTAAAAGTTTTGAGATAGCACTTGCCCTTTTACCCCCTCCCACACAAAAGTATGATTTCGACCAATTTCATTAAATCAACTAATAACTAACAAATTAAAAGCTACAAACTTGAAATTTTGTACAAACACCTCATAAGAAAAAAGAAATAAAACTGCATCACAAATTTTACGATTCCCCTACCTCCTCTACCCCCTCCCATACAAATGTTTGGTTTCGTGAATTTAAAATTCACCGAATCCAATGAAAATTCTATGCAATTTCGTCTATGAAACTGACATTCTATACAAAGAATATTGGATTTGGTTCAAGCAATCAATTAAGAAGCTATTAACATCCACCCACCCTTACTATCACCCTCCCCCTCCCTTCATGAAAACTCAAACTTGCATAAATAAATCAATGAAATATGGAGTTTTTGAACGTTTCCGGAAAGTGTTAAATTGAGAACTGCCCTGCCCAAGAAGCTCCTTTCACTTAGTCTTCCCTAACCCTTCTAACCTGCATATTAACTTTCTACGCATGCGCATTTTGTCCCAAAAATAATAAAGTTTCGCCCGACTTGTTGGCAGTTTATTTTTTTCTTGTGTCGATCATAATACTTTTGTTTAATTGGGTTCTTTTACCCAAATCGAGTCTCTGAATTGTTAGCTAGGGCTCTTGTTGCCGTAACTAGCTGCTTAACTGCTGAATTGGCACATAAACCAATCAACCTTATTTCGAATGAATTGAAACAACGTAACTTACGTATGCTCAACTTTTTATTAAAAATCTCAGTCTTATATACTAATTTTCTTACGGAACTACTAAATAACAAAAACAATAACAAAAATATCGAACAATAACAACTAGTGCAAGAAAAAATATAAATATTGACTAATAATAATTAATGCACGCAAAAGTGCAAACAGTGAATAATGTGCGATTGCAATACAACAAGAAATGTGTCATGTGCAATCAAATTCATGCCACTCTTATTAAGTAACTTTACTTTAAGGTCAATTATTCTTAACATTGCATATTTCGTTCTTATAACATAATTGTACTTATGCTAACTTATTGTTACGATTGAACATTCTCCCCCCTGTTGAACGCATAGTTCAACCCAATATTTCTTTATTAATTGACGACGACATCAAAGTCTTGGTTCCGATTTTGTCTTGGTTGCGGTGTTGGCTTGTTAATGGTACATTTGCCCTTCTTGGTTATCTGTTTCCATACTAGAACTGCAATGAGGATGACTATCAGCGCTAATCCTAGATAGGCAATTGTGAATTGGTGCAGGTCCTTGATGTTTACTATTTGCGGAAGTTCTTCGATACTTTGCGAATTGAGTTGTTTTTGAATTGCCTGCAACTGCCTTGAATGTGACTTATAAAGTGATGATTCCTGTATAAGAGGGTGCAGGTTATCTACTGTTGTTGAATTTGGAAGTTGACTTAATCGAGTGTAGGATGATCTTCTGATACTTGGATACGCATATTGTCCGTGAATCGTGATGACATCTTGTTTGAGGATGCAATTATGTTGCAATTTAAGTATGCCTGAACCAATCAAACTTAAAGACGACAGTTGATTGCTGCAAGCTATGTTAACTGTACTGTTTTCCTTGACACTATACATCCACTCGTTTGGTTGACTTAACGCAATCCATCTTGTATCTCCTTCTAGCCTTTTCAATTTACACACTGAAGTTATTGGTAATTGGTTTATTAAATTAACTTCGCATGCACTGTAGGGCGCACCTTTCCGATACACCGGATGAGATACTCTGCAGAAATACGTTGTATTGAAATGCTTACATGCCAATAGTTCTTGTTCATCCATCGGGTAATATTGGTCACGATGAGCGCTTATGGCTAAGATCGGTGTAGTTGGTTCTATAGCCACGAGAGTTTTGTTAATTATTGTTGGAACTGGTATCACTTTTAATAATTCGAATGGCTCTATTGAAACAAGAGGCAGAGTAACTTGGAATATGACGTAATTCTCTGCAATTTGCCCCTTCGTTTCCATTAACTTGTAAAGGTGTGGTATATCTCCTTGGGTCACTGGCAATCGGAGCTCCTGAGGAAGATGATTCTTGATATTGGTGATTTCTTCTCTTAACTGTTGTGGAGAGAGTACAAATAGTGGAAGCCTTCCTTGGTGTATATCAGCGATGACATCAATTATTGTCGACTGAATTCGTTTTAATCTCGATGCAATGAGTGTCAATTGTGTAGATTTCGATTGGAATAACTGCCACAGTTTTAGCTGCTGTGTTTCGTCACCTTCAAGATTGATTCTTTTAATTATATTGGTTACTTGAGCATCGATGGACCGATATTTCTTTTCGTTGTCAACTTCGTCTTGCCTTATGATGTTGATGGTGGAATCAATTAATGATGTTTGATTTCTTAATAGAGACAGCGCATGGTTTTCGTTTTCTCTGACGGATTGTATGGTTTTTGCCATCTTTTCAGCGTAATTGGAATCGAGTACTCCAAACAGAGAGTTCGCGACGTTTCCTACAATGTCGAGAGCGCTGCGTCTATTTCTTTTAGCTTGTCCTTGTAAGAATATATTGTCTTCATTGAGTTCTTCAATGATTTGCCGAAAGTCTGCAATTATTGGTTCACAAAGGGTAGGTCGAACAAGTTCTTTACAGATTCGATCTAGATCATTAGTGCTATTTACCAAGCTCGATGCTTCAAGCCAAAATGACTGTAAGTCATAATACACAATTAATTTCCAGTCTGTTGTTACTAGGTTCACAGTTCCCAAATTGTCAAAATGAAACCCTGCGTTTGCTTCAAGCTGTACCACTTGAGTTTCTTGAGAGTTGGCAGCTGGTGCTAAAATGAGTGCTAATAACAATGAAAATAATGCCGATCCATACGATATACGTCTTTTTTTATTGGAAGTTACATTTAAATTAGATTCTTGACGGTGTTCTGAGTTATGATCTGCATGTTTTCGACGTGTTAGGTTGCCATGCGATTGCCTAGATTGATCGATGCTCTCTTCTATATCATCTTGCGGGACAGGTGCTGTTGTATCGACAGGTGCATCCTCTTCACCGAATAGCGGTGCAAGTCTATGGATTGGTCGTCGTAATACTCCTGAACTTGTTCTAACATCGGCTACGCGTACGAGTCCATCTCTTCCTTTATGCACTTCCACAATACGCCCTAATGGCCACTTCAAGACTGGCACGTTATCTTCCTTAATAATAACCATCATTCCTGGCTTCACATTCTGCGACTGAGTTTTCCATTTGCGTCGATACTGGAGCTCATTTAAATATTCCTGGGTCCATCTTTGCCAGAATTCATGTTTGAGGTGAGTAACCAGCTGCCACCGTTGGAGTAGACTGACCTTTCTTTGTTCTGCGTGCAGGTCTATCGAGGCTGTAAGAGGCTCTCCAATGAGGAAATGACCCGGCGTTAGGGCGGTCAAATCATTCGGGTCAGCTGACATAGGCGTAATAGGACGAGAATTTAGAATTGCTTCAATCTCAACTATCACGGTTTCCAGCTCTTCGTACGTTAATGACGCTGATGCAAGGTTCCTCACAAGTAAATATTTTGCTGACTTAACTGCTGCCTCCCATAATCCTCCAAAATGTGGTGCGCGTGGAGGTATAAAGTTGAAGTTCACTCCTTTCGAACTGCTTACAGCTTTTATCGATTCTTGAGCCGCTTCGGAATGTATAACTGGAAGCAACTCGACTAGTTTATTCCTTGCGCCTACAAAATTAGTGGCGTTGTCGCAGTATAGCTCCTTGCATCGCCCTCTTCTGGCCATAAATCTTTTTAATGCTCCTAAGAAGGCTTCTGTCGTCAAGTCCGAGACTAATTCAAGGTGAACAGCCTTTGTAGCAAAACAGCAAAACACTGCTAGATAGCACTTTTGAGGTTTCTTTCCCCTGATTTTGTAGTGAATGCACAAGGGACCACAAAAGTCGACACCGGAATTGATGAATGGGCGTGCTGGTTCTACTCTTGTGGCTGGCAAATCGCCCATCAATTGATTTAGTAACTGAGGTTTGGCCTTAATACATCTTACGCAATGGTGTACTATGGATCTGGCTAATGTTTTCCCCTTAAGCGGCCAAAACCTCTGCATCTGGACCTTCATGCGAATTCTCCAGGTGAAGATTCAACATCAGGAGCCTTGTCACGTCATGAGCGTATGGCAGCAACATGGGGTGTTTGGCATCGTATGTTAAACTGGAGTTTTCTAGTCGCCCTCCTACTCTCAGAACCCCCTTTCTATCGAGAAAGGGAGCTAAGCAGCTTATTCGACTATTCTTGTCCACTTCCTTGCGCTGATCTAGCTGATGTATTTCATTTTTGAATTCTTCTTGCTGAATCGTTCTAATGATGACTTGAAGTGCGTTTTCTAGTTCTGATGAAGTCAAACATTTCTCCGCAATTAAACGCCTTCGTGGATTAATATTATTTGTAAACCGCAATGCATAAGCGATTATCCGTTGTAACTTCTTGAAAGAGTTTTTGTGATCGATTTTGTCCAAAAAACATCCTTTATCTTCAAATTTTGTAATGGGTAATGCTGTGCGTTTTCTTTCAACATTACCTGAACCTTCTGTCATACGGAATGGCTCTGGCCAAATGGATTCGGCTCCATGTAAAAATCGAGGTCCATAAAACCATATGAGGCACCCTTCTAACTTCTCAGGATTTATTCCACGGGATAATACGTCAGCCGGGTTATCCTTAGTTCCGACGTGCCGCCATTGCTCACGAATGGTGACTTCATGAATTGAAGATATCCTATTTGCAACGAATGTGTTGTAACAAGCTGCTCTTGAGTTAATCCAAGACAAGACTATTTCAGAGTCCGTCCATAACCATGCTGGCACATCTCTTAACTCTAAGTCGGTTCTTACTCGATCAAGGAGTTCAGCTGCTAATTTCGCTGCACATAACTCTAATCGTGGCACCGTTAATTTTTTGAAAAGTGCGACACGTGATTTGGCACATAAAAGACGAACTATAACTCGATGATTCTTGTCAGTTGATCTGATGTATGCCACTGCTCCATAAACGAGTTCTGATGCATCCGCAAAAATGTGTAGTTGTTTTGTTGCGGGAACTTCATGAGCGAACACATGTCTTGGAATTTGGTTTTTATTTAACAATTTCAACTTGTTTCGAAAATCCGACCATCGCGTAAAGGTTTCCATTGGGACAGCTGCATCCCAGTCTAGTTTCAACTCCCACAATGATTGCAGAAGGATTTTTGCTCTCACCACAACTGGAGCGACTAGTCCCAGCGGATCGAACAAATGAGCTATGTCTGACGCAATTGTTCGTTTAGTAATCTTTGTTTGATCAGTCCAATTGACCTTGATGCTAAACTGGTCTGTTTTTGGTATCCAACTCAAACCCAAGGTTTTGGTCACTTCCTCACTCTCCTTTGAAAAGTCAAGCTGAAGTTCCTGATCTTCTGGTGCAATATTCTGTAGAAGACGTGGATGATTTCCACACCATTTCCTCAGTTTAAATCCTGCTTCTTGTAGTAATGTGATGAGCTGATCTCGAGCTTCCATGGTGCTCGATAGACTGTCGCGACCAGTTATTACGTCATCGACGTAGAAATCTTCTTCCAAAACTTTAGATCCCATTGGGTATTTTTGCTGATTTTCGTTGGCTAATCGCTGAAGACATTTAATGGCCAAATAAGGTGCTGACGTTGTACCGTATGTTACGGTATTTAACTGATAACACTTGAGCGGCTGATTGGCATTATTCCTCCAATAAATCAATTGGAATTTACGATCTTCCGGTCGAATAAGAATTTGTCTGTACATTTTCTGTATATCAGCAGTGAATACAAAGCGGGGTAACCGGAACCGCAGCAAAATGGAAAAGAGTTCACGTTGAATGGTTGGTCCAGCGTGCAATATGTCGTTCAAGGATTTGTTTGAAGAACTTTTGGCAGACGCATCGAAAACTACTCGCAATTTAGTTGTACTGCTATCTGGCTTAAGGACACAATGATGGGGTAGAAAGTAATGTGGTAACTCGATGGTTTTGCTGTCTATTTCTTCCATGTGACCCATTTGAAGATATTCTCTCATGAATTCTACATATTGCGTCCTTAGATTCTCGTCTTTCGCTAGTCTTCTTTCTAATGAATAGAATCTTCTTAGGGCAATGTTACTGGATTCTCCGAGGCACTTGGGGTTATCAGCAAATGGTAGAGCAGTGATGAAGCGGTTGTCAGATGACCTTTTCGTCATTTCCTTGAAGTGGTTTTCACATTCCTTTTGTGATGATGATAATGTTGACGTTTCAGAGTTGACTTCTTCTATTTTCCAAAATTTCTCGATGTTCTGACTCAATTGATCATCTTCATTGCAAACGCCACACATTGCCGTCTCCATGATGCTATTGTTGACCTTGCCTGACACGATCCATCCGAATACCGTGTTTTGCATTGTCGGTAATCCTTCTGCCAATTTTATTTGACCAATTGTCAACAGTTGGCTGTAGAATTCTGCGCCGATGAGCAAATCGATGTTGTTAGCTTCGTTAAATTCTGGATCCGCTAGTTGGATGTTCTTTGGAATCGGCCAGTTCGAAATGTTCAACGATTCTGCTGGTAGTTGTGGTACTATATGCGGTAGCACATAGGCTTCGAGGCGTTCAGAAAATCCTGTTAGTCTTGATTGTAGTTGGAGATTTACTCTGCGTTGTGTTAATTGGCTTCCGTTCCCGATGCCATGAATGACCAATGTGGATGTCCTTGATGCCACTCCCAATTTTTTTACAATTTTCTCTGTAATCAAATTGACTTGAGATGCGGAGTCCAAAAGCGCTCGACATGTAATTGTCTTGCCGTTTGAAGCCGTAGTAAAATTTTGGCTGTGCTTAACAATGTATAAGCGCTCCTTGAATATTCAGTCTGTGTTGCTAATGACATAGTTTGATCAGACTTGGTATTGCCTGTGGATGCGGGCTGCTGACGTGCTGGTTGTCTTCCTTCAGTTCTGGTAATCCTTGCGGATGGGGTGTTTGGTTTGGAAACTTCGTCCATGTGCAACAAGGTATTATGTTTTTTCTCACATTTCCGACACTTTCCAGCCGTGCAGAATTTTGCGTAATGTCCTGGGCTGAGACAATTAATGCACAGACTGTGTTTCCGTGCGAAACTTAATCTGTTACTTGGAGTCAACTCGAGGAATATCTTGCAATTGTACACATGATGATTTTGCTTGCATTCCACGCATGTTGGAGTTGACGATATCGATGTAAGTGATCTGGCTGATCTATTCGTTGTCGTTTTATCATTTGACCGGTTACCCTTCAATCCAAGTGCTTCTAGTGATTGAAAGCGTATCTCCAAAAACTTCAAAAAATGGTCAATTGATTGTAATGCCTTGGGATTTTCCAGCGACTGTTCATATAAAGTATGAGTAACTTTATCTAATTTTTTAATCAGCACGTTTAGCAATAGTGGATCCCAATTGACTGTTGGAACTCCTAGATTCTCGAGTCCCAATAGGCATTCCTGAGTCGTATCATGTAGACTCTTTATTGAATTTGCCGCAGCCTCGAAATTGTGTGTTGGCTGAGACAAAAGTTTGTTCACCAAAGTGGAAACTAATAATCTTTGGTTCTCGTATCTATCGTGCAGCATTTTCCACGCTGTCAGATAATTTTCATTTGATAATGATAAATGGCGTACCAGTTTTTCTGCTTCTCCTGTTAGATTAGACTTTAGGTACCACATTTTTTGACAGTTTGCAATGTTCTGATGATGAACTAACTGTTCAAACAAGTCTGCAAATTGTCGCTATTTCGCATAATCTCCGTCGAAGCTTGGTACAGTAATCTTTGGCAAATGTAGAACTGTCTGATGACTTGACGGAGCGTCTATTGTTGCTGTTGCTGTTGCATATGTTGAATCTGGTGTTGTTGCGGCTGACAGCTGAATGATGCACTTCTGAACATTTTCTTCTAGTTTTAAATATTCGTCGACATCATAACCGTGATCGGTTGGTTCATCTGCGCCTTCCCAAATTCTATAATTGAGCTCTTCCACTTGAGCCCATTGATGCTGAATTGTCTTGATGGTGATCTCATAATATTGAGCCGGTTGTGGTCCAAGTGTCGACGAAACAGTTGATAAGAGTCGCGATAAGGAGCTAATGACTGCCTTTTGTCGCCGGAAGTTTCGTTGTAACTCTATGTCCTGACTAGTTACAACCTTTGACGGCAACTTCCTTACAGCTTCCTTCTCACTAGTATTCTGCTGCGAAGTGTCATCAAGCAGCGTTTCGATGTCCTCGAATTTTTTTACTTCATGTAGAAAGATATCTCGATATCTTTCATAGAGTTGAGCTATTTCTCCATAGTAATTTTGGAGAAAATAGGGATGATCCTTGTATGAGCCTTCTGATAGTTGAATACTGCAGTTCACGCACTCGAAATTGGACCATAAGGTTTCGAGTAGGTCCAGTCGTTCCTGGAAATATTTCTTGGATGTCTTCCTTCCTTCGGAATCCTTTTTGAAATTCGCGATGACACGTTGAATTTCCTTGCCCGTTGCGGTTTGTTTCAACGCCAAGTCCTCCATGTTGATTGGATGATGTTCGAATGCTGATTTCACGATTGATGTTCTCTGCCTGCGCTGTTCCACTTGATTAGGTCCAGTTTACCGACAGATCACGTCGGGGTCACCAAATGTTTAATTGGGTTCTTTTACCCAAATCGAGTCTCTGAATTGTTAGCTAGGGCTCTTGTTGCCGTAACTAGCTGCTTAACTGCTGAATTGGCACATAAACCAATCAACCTTATTTCGAATGAATTGAAACAACGTAACTTACGTATGCTCAACTTTTTATTAAAAATCTCAGTCTTATATACTAATTTTCTTACGGAACTACTAAATAACAAAAACAATAACAAAAATATCGAACAATAACAACTAGTGCAAGAAAAAATATAAATATTGACTAATAATAATTAATGCACGCAAAAGTGCAAACAGTGAATAATGTGCGTGTTGCAAATGCAACAGAATTAGGCTAGACGCAACACATTCCGTGTGTAACGAGATACCGCAGCATGCAATCATCATACCTCACACATTCCGTGTGCAACAAGACACCGCAACATGCACCTGATGTTGCACATACAACAGACTTACGATAGATACAACAAATCTCATGTGCAACGAGATACCGCAGCATGCACCTTATCAATATGAAAACGATTCCCAGAATACGTCTTGTTTTTGATCAGCAAATTTGATCATACGTATTGTGGGAATATGAAAATGTTAGAGTAAGCATAATTTTAGAATAAATAGACTAAGCTTTAGAATAAAGAATGATTCGTAAAATACGTTTCAGTAGGCCAAAAGCCTTGTTTGATTTATTATTCCTTTGGCCAAAAGCCATTGCGAACATTGGTCCGTCGAGCAAAAAATTAGTGAAGCAGAACAAGATAAGCAAATAAAATAAGATGACCAAGGAACTGGACAACTTAGCGGACTTGCCGCAGGATGTCTTCGAGAATATAGAGCGGATCCTAACGAACTACAGGAAGGACTCCGAATCAAGGAAGACCGCTGACTATCTTCAAGAACGCTTAGAGAAGCTGAGAAGTCTGTACGGGACCTTCACTACTCGGGATGGACTGATACGTAAATTTGAAGATCATCATCCCGATCATCCATACTTTACGAAGAGATTTTTCGACGAGGTGTCCAGGCTCTACAATCGAGTAGCGGAAACACTGGAAGAGAAGCTCCGGGAATTCAAGTCTGGCACTATAGCGATCAAACCCAACAACTCTGGAGGACAAGCCTCTGGAACCGGCGATGGTTCTAAAGGACAGGCCTCTGGAGCTAGAAACAACGCTGGAGGACAGTCTTCTGGAACCGGCGATGGTCCTGAAGGACAGGTCTTTGACCCCGAAAACAACGAGGGACTCACTTCTGTACAACCCAATACAACTGCAATGGAACAAATCGCTATAACACGTGACTGCGAAGAGCAGCAACACCGATACAAGAAGCAGCAGTACAAAATGGCGGCTCTGAGGGTGAAGATAGATAAAATCAGGTGCGAGCTAGCCGAGACCCGCTCCGAAATCTATCTCCAACAAAAACTAGAGGCGATTGCAAGGTACTGGGATGATGTGGTGCGAACCCACGACGACATCATTATGTACAGCAAGTGCCCAGATGAGCATCAATATCTGACAGGCACCGAGTTCTACGACCTAGAACTTTACTACGAAGATATAGTGATACAGATCAGAAAAAAATGCCTTACGTTAACAGCACAACAGCACGTTAGAAACGAAGGCAGATCTGAGAACATGAGGTTACCAGCTCTTAGCATCCCGCAATTCTCGGGGTGCCACAAAACATGGAAAACGTTCCATGACATATTCAAGAGCGCTATCCATAATAATGACGGTCTTAGTGCTGCTAGAAAAATGCAGTATCTAAAGACATATGTTATTGGAGAAGCCAGCAGTGCAATAAAACATCTGCAAATAAGCGAAAATAATTATTTGACAGCATGGGAATTACTGCTGCAGCGCTATGATAATGAAAGAGTAATTGTATCAGCACAATTACAAGCACTATTTTCTATACCGACCACTAACAATGAGTCTGCGTCGGCTATACGAAACCTTTGCGACACAACAATAGAATGTTTGCACTCCATAGACAACATGGGTATAGAAACCAAAAGCTGGGACCCCATTATAATACACGTGCTTAGCCAGAAACTGGATAAGGAAACCAGAAAATTATACGAACAAGCACTAACGTCGCCTAGAAAGGTCCAAAAACTTGCTGATTTTTTGGAATTTTTAAATTTGAGATATAATGCGTTGGAGGCGATTGAAGAGTCAAATGGCAGAAAATCAACCAAAGAGGAAAGGAGCGCAATTAAAGCCTTTTCAACATCAACGAACTTCAAATGTGTTCTATGCTCGTCAGAACACGAACTTGGAAAATGCACCAAATTCCATCAGATGACAACAGCACAGCGTCGGGGCCTTATTCGGAAGGAGCAATTATGCTATAATTGCTTACGAAGCGGACATGCAGTACGCAAATGCACGAGTAAGGGGCTATGTAAGACATGCAACAAGAGACAGCATTCACTGTTGCATGAGCCCAAGCTAGGGAATTCTGGTAGTCACGCAGAATCAGCGCAAAGACAGGCAGTAATAGCACATAGTCATTTTAACAACAATTTGGATACCGTTCTACTGGCTACGGTATTAGTAGATGTTCAAGGATCTGATGGCTCGTTTGTAACACTAAGAGCACTCCTAGATCAGGGATCTCAGTGCTCCTTCATAACGGAAAAGGCAGTCCAATTGTTAAAGCTCCGGAAGTCGAAAATTGAGGTGACTATCAATGGAATTGGAGTGATGAAGGAGACATGCCGTGGGTCTACCATATTAACCTTTAAGCCAAGGTTCCAGTCTAACATAGAGTTCACCACCAAGGCACTAATTCTACCAAAGTTAACGCAGCAGCTTCCGTCACAGCAAGGAAAAATAGTTGAATGGGATTATTTGAATGCAGTAAAGCTAGCCGATCCGAAATTTTATATCCCAGGAAAAATAGATTTAATTCTGGGAGCAGATGTATATTCCGACATCATTCAAGAAGGAGTTATAAGGGGACCCGAAGGATATCCTATCGCACAGCAAACTTGCTTAGGATGGGTTATCTCCGGAAGAACCAACAAGGCCGGAGGTCAAGTGAGTACTCTAACGTCATTGATCTCTCAAGTAGAAATAGAGAAACTACTGACAGAATTTTGGAAAGTCGAAGAGCTACAAGGGGACAACGATGACCAAACGAAGGATGAATATTGCGATCAAATATTCAGACAAACTCATAATCGAAACCCCGATGGAAGATACGTAGTACGCATCCCACTTAAGACAGAGGGAAAGCAACTAGGACTATCAAAAGGGACTGCTATTGCCAGACTTTTACAAATCGAGAAAAAATTTCGAACCGATAAGAAATTTGAACGAGACTACAAAGCATTCATGAGCGAATATCTGGAGCTGGAGCATATGGTTCCAGCGAACAAGAAATCATCAAGCGTTTATTACATTCCCCATCATGCGGTTTACAAACAAGACAGCGACTCTAAAGTAATAAGAGTAGTATTCGACGCATCTGCGAAAACGTCAACAGGAGTTAGCTTAAACGAGATGATGCATACGGGCCCAAAACTTCAAGAGGACTTGCTAGCAATCTTGCTCAGATGGCGAAAGCATAAGTTCGCCTTCTCGGCCGATATAGAAAAAATGTATCGGCAAATCCAAATACATGAAGACGATCAAGATTACCAACGCATATTTTGGAGATGGGATACAGAGGACCCAATGAGGGAATACAAGCTAACTACGGTCACCTATGGAACAACAGCAGCTCCATACCTAGCAGTTAAGACATTGCAGCAATTAGCAACTGATGAAGAGGAGTCTTATCCCCGAGCAGCCATAACAATGAAAAATGACTTCTACATGGACGACTTACTATCAGGAACAGACAACTTGGATGAGGCCGTGGAGACGCAGCGACAGTTAATCAACGCCTGCAAACGCGGGGGATTTAACTTACGTAAATGGGCAGCGAATCATCCTCAACTGCTGGAAGAAGTTCACTGTAACCCGAATCAAATACAAGAGATTGACCAGAGTAACGAAAAAAGTGTGAAGACGCTGGGCATATACTGGAATCCCTTTGCCGACGAATTTGGCTTAAGAATCAAGCTTCCACAAAACCAACCAACGATGACGAAAAGAATTTTCTTATCGGAGTCGCCCAGAATTTACGATCCATTGGGATGGGTTGCACCGGTAACCATTGCAATCAAGATCATTTTCCAGCAACTTTGGCTCCAGGAATTAAAGTGGGATGAAGAACTTCCGATGGACATCAAACGTCAATGGTACTCCATAAAAGAAGAACTACCCGAATTAGAAAAAGTAAGCGTACCCCGATGGCTTCACACTTCAAACACAATAAAATGCGAACTACATGGTTTCTGCGATGCTTCCATGAAGGGATACTCAGCAGTCGTCTACAGCAGGACCACCTCTGATACCGGCGAAATAGTTGTATCAATGATCGCAGCAAAGACAAGAGTGGTTCCAATTCGGCAACCCATATCACTTCCCCGTCTGGAGCTATGCGGAGCACTACTCCTTTCAAGACTTCTGAATACAATAGAGATGGCAGTTCAAATGACCGATATAGAAAGTTTTGGTTACACTGATTCTATGGTATCCTTGGCTTGGATACAGGGCGAACCATCGAAATGGAAAACGTTTGTCGCAAATCGAGTGACGGAAATACAGAAAAGAACCAAGATAAAAAACTGGTTTCATATTAAAATAGAGGAAAACCCTGCAGATTGCGCTTCAAGAGGAATGAAGCCTTCCCAGCTCATCAACCACCCTCTTTGGTGGACAGGACCACAATGGTTAGAACAAGGGCAACTATCCCGGGTACCAAAACAAATATCAGTAACAGATTTAGAAACCCGCGGTATAGTCTCAATGCCAGCTATGGCCTCCGGAATGCAGTTCCAACAAGAGTTATTGTTGAAGTTTTCCACACTAAGAAAACTAGTCCGAGTTGTTGCAGTCTGCTTGAGATGGCGAAGTCGACCAAAGATCAACGGTGGCATCTTAACCAAGTCAGATTTAAATAAGGCCACCACAGCATTGATAAAAAAAGCCCAGAATCTAGACTTCGTAGAAGAAAAACGAGCTATGGAACGGGAACAACCATTAGCAAGGGATAGTAAGCTTCTTCCGTTGAATCCCTTCATAGACGAGGATGGAATCCTGCGAGTCGGAGGAAGGCTTGAGAACTCTCGCCTAAAATTTGAAGAAAAACATCCTATAATTTTGCCACATAAGAACCCATTATCATCACTTATTGTAGACGCAGCTCACAAAAACACACTTCACGGAGGACTATCTCAAACGCTCGCCCATATCAGACGACAATACTGGATATTTAGAGCAAAAACGTTAGTGTCTAATCATATTCACAACTGCATCAAATGTTACCGATATACGGCGAAACCTAAGGAACAGCTTATGGGAAATTTACCTGCCGTAAGAGTTCAGCCAAGTCGCGCCTTTTCGAATGCAGGGGTGGATTATGCCGGACCGGTAGATATAAAAGCATGGAAGGGTAGATGTAGCAAAACATTCAAGGGTTACATCGCCGTTTTTATTTGTATGGCCACAAAGGCGATACACTTGGAGCTCGTCTCCGACCTAACAGCAAAAGCCTTTATAGCTGCTTATAAGCGTTTTGTTTCCAGAAGAGGATTTTGCAGAAACCTCTACAGCGATTGTGGTACGAATTTTATTGCTGCAAATAAGCTCCTTGCGAAAGAAGCCAGAGTAAGCCAGATGCAATGGAACAACGAAGTCGCTAATGAAATGGCTAACCAGGGCACTCAATGGCATTTCATTCCGCCGGCGTCTCCCCACTTCGGGGGATTATGGGAAGCCGGAGTCAAATCTGTGAAGTATCACCTAAAAAGGGTAACCTCCAGTGCACTACTAACGTTTGAGGAGTTTGCAACATTGCTAAACCAAATTGAGGCATGTCTAAACTCCCGTCCACTATGTCCCTTACAACATGGTGTGGAGGAATTAGCAGTTCTTACACCAGGACACTTTTTGATCGGGGAAGCAATCTTAACGCCCCCGGAATCCTGTAAGTTAAACGAGAATGTATCGCACCTCGACAGATGGCAATACGTACAGAAACTGAAGCAAGATTTCTGGAACAAATGGAGTATGGAATATTTATCACAACTACAACAACGACCAAAGTGGATGAATGCAACGAAAAATGTAAACATAAATGACATTGTATTGATCAAAGATGAACAACAACCACCAGCCAACTGGGCTTTGGGTAAAATAGTCGAAACGTACCCGGGAAAGGATGGTATTGTTCGAGTAGTCACGGTGAAAACAAAAAGGACTACGTTAAAAAGACCGATAAACAAGATTTGCCCCCTCCCACTAAATGAAAAACTCGAGAAACTAAGACAACAAACAGAAGAGGAGGCAACCACAAGTGGTACCACCGATAAAAGGAAAAGAAACTGCTCAGAAAGGGCTCCCGTAATAAGGAAAGCAGACTCAAACACAAATGAAAAAAGGAAGAAGCTAAGGATCAGGCCAATAACTTATATGGCGATGATTCTAACACTACTCTTAATTCCATTAGCAGTCTGCGAGAAACCTGTTGAAATCACACAGTTTTCAAACCACCCTGGAATATATTTTGAAGAAACAACAATTTTGGTACAAGCTGTGGGACAACGGTACAGCAGTTCAATAATAGGCTCGCAACAATTGCTCAAAATAATAAGCTCCTAATCAGTGACAGAAGAAGGACGGAAAGATCACCATTCGACTTTGTTGAAAGCTTTGGCCGATCACTATTTGGGATTCTGGATGAGGAGTTCGCACGAAAATACGAGAAGGATATCCAAGCGGTGAAAACCAATGAGAATCATGTGATTGAGTTACTAAAAAATCAAACATCAATAGCGGAAGCAACAATAAACGTGATGAAGAAAACAGAAGAAAAAATCAGTAACCAATTTGAGACGGTAAACAGTCGGCTAACGATTCTCTCGGCCCTTTCACTAAACCTGACCTTGAGGCAGGATTTTCTAGCGATATTCTTATCAACGTCCTTCGAAGCACTACTCCTTATATCAGAGTTCCAGCGAACACAAGAGGCAGTCATCGAATCGATAATGGATGTGCGACACGCAAGGTTTAACCCACTCATCATCACGCCTTCTCAACTAAAATCACTATTGAGAAAAATAAGAGAAAGATTACCGCACAATATGGTGATCCCTGAAGAGGGAAGCGTAGATTCTATGCTAAATTTATACAGACTGATAAAAATAACAACTAGAACCATGGACTTAGCGGTCATATTCCAAATTAAGATTCCTCTCTTAGCAACAGAAACCTTCCAGCTCTTCAAAATGGTACCACTGCCGACGAAACACAATGGAAAGTTTGTCTACATACAACCCTCCAGCGAAAATATAATGATAAACCTACATAGAGATCATTATTACCCAATTTCGAGTGTGGAGCTTAACACATGCAAAGTATTACCAGGAAAATACCGGATTTGTCAACAACGTCACCCCATCTACACAATGCGTTCCAACATAAGTAGCTGTGAAATCAAAATGCTTACGCATCAGGTAGATATATCACCCACGTGTGACATACGATCTAAGAGTCCGGGAAATTACTGGTGCCAGCTACAGGAGATCAACACTTGGCTATATTCATTCCAGAATGAAGAAACTCTAGATATTGTTTGCGGCGAAAAGGTATTTAGTCAACCAATTAAGGAAGAAGGAATGTTAAGATTGCAACCAGGATGTAGTATCAAACAGGAAGCTACTATCATCACGGCCTATAATTCACAAGAGGATTACGTGCAAAACACTTTCTTTCCCGCCCTCAACTTAAGTACTGAAATCGCCAAGGCAGCAAGGCACAACGTTCTTCTACTCACCGACAATTTCACTGTGTCAAACAACCAGGAGCTTGAAGACATCAGAGCCGTAATCAAAAACCACAAGAAAGCCTTAAGCCTTCCTTTGGAGCCGGTTACGCAACATGATGTCCACCAGTACGTAGTAGTTTATGTCACAGCCCTTATCGTATTGAGCATTCTAACATACGTGATCTACAATAAGATATACGACTCGAAGACTTCTAAACCAAAACCCAAGCCAAGACGAAAATTCGAGGTCGACGTCAATTTGGGGGCCGAGGATGTTGCAAATGCAACAGAATTAGGCTAGACGCAACACATTCCGTGTGTAACGAGATACCGCAGCATGCAATCATCATACCTCACACATTCCGTGTGCAACAAGACACCGCAACATGCACCTGATGTTGCACATACAACAGACTTACGATAGACACAACAAATCTCATGTGCAACGAGATACCGCAGCATGCACCTTATCAATATGAAAACGATTCCCAGAATACGTCTTGTTTTTGATCAGCAAATTTGATCATACGTATTGTGGGAATATGAAAATGTTAGAGTAAGCATAATTTTAGAATAAATAGACTAAGCTTTAGAATAAAGAATGATTCGTAAAATACGTTTCAGTAGGCCAAAAGCCTTGTTTGATTTATTATTCCTTTGGCCAAAAGCCATTGCGAACAGTGCGATTGCAATACAACAAGAAATGTGTCATGTGCAATCAAATTCATGCCACTCTTATTAAGTAACTTTACTTTAAGGTCAATTATTCTAAACATTGCATATTTCGTTCTTATAACATAATTGTACTTATGCTAACTTATTGTTACGATTGAACAACTTTATTATTAGAATAATAAAGTAATATAAAATGTTGAAATAATAGGAGTGAGGGGAAACGAGGAGCATTTCAAAAATGGCGCACTTTTCAAAATTACAAATCCCTATATCTCAAAACTGAGTACAGATATCAAGTCGAAAATTTATCAAATTGTAGAACTACTTAGTGGTTAATTTTGGTGAAAATTTTAGGTTGGGAGGTGTAAGGAGAGGGAGGTGATAAGCAAAAATGTCGAAAATTTTGAATGATTTTTTTAGGGCTCTGGTGAAATATACAAAGTTTAAATTTTGCATGTGGATACATCTATCTGATGTTAATAGAAAAATATTAATAACTTGTTCCACAATTGTTATAAGCTGACCCCCCTCCGTCTATTATTGTATTTGTGTATTACGCATAAATGCTAAATTTGCCTGAAAAAAGATTGAAAATGGGCGGGAACAAAACGCATTATTCCTTTTGAGTACTCCATTTACAAATACAGAGAAAGTACAGTGATCGACATCAAGAGTTGGACATTTAGAGTTGTTATTTCTTAGTATATATGTAATGTTTCCTTTTCAGTTGTGTGATCGTTATACGTACGCACAATGCATTACACATTCTATGGCCCCCATTCCTATAACGGCACGTCATTCGGCACAATATTTTGTTAAAAGTGTGTTTCGAATCTACCGGTAAGTATTTGTCCAGCATTTTGTACGTACTGTCTATATATTCTTCATGTTTTTTCTGCTATATATTTGTAGATATACATAGGTATGAGGCCATGAAGCAAAAATCTAATTGAAAATAAAGAGCTTCAAAATTATCATTGAAACACAGTTGTTGGTGCATTTATTGCTTTCTTTTGGATGATCGTTTTATTCATATATTCCATTTTTTTGCATTAGACGCCATTTTGAAATTGCATTATTTGCATTTTTCCAACTATTAAGAGTTTCTTGATTTTAAATTTCTTAGCGCACATAAGATTTTAAATAACGAAAATTTTTCCTGACATTCTTAATCTTCTAATTTTTCCCGGTGGATGGGATGCATATAGAATACAACACTAAACAAAGTATATGCAAGCGGGTCTTACTAAGTAAATATTTTTCGCTCTTCAACTATCCCAGCGGGGAAAAAAAGCGTTCGCAAAGTATTTTAAATGCGCTTAATTTATCGCGAAAAAGTACTTCGAATTTGCTAACATTTCATTTATACATTTTAACACTACGTGTCCGCAGAAGTAAGCGCTCCGCTTCAGTTTTAATAGAAGAGATTTTAAAGCATATTTTCGAAGCCATTTTAAAGCGTATTTTTTGAATTGATCAAAAAGTGCGATTTAGAGCTCATAAGTGGTGTAACGACTAAGCAAGAGATTTTTTTCGAGTCGATAAATCGATTTAAGCCTGAAATCCAAGATCGCAAAACAGACGACCACTGAGCCATCTTCAGGTCGGTCAAAAACGTGTGACTATAAATCGATATTAAGAAAATTAATTAATTAAATTTAAGCACATGCCGTCTATGCGGTAATTTCCCGCATAAGTTTTAATTGAGAGATTTTTGTGTTGTGCAGAGATTTCAATGACCGTTCAAGAAATAGAATGAACCAATACCAAAATGCAAATCGATCAAAATGTTCAACAATAATAACTACACGCTAGAACAAATTCCGATCATAACCGTTTTCGCACTGTATATGATTCGGCCGGCAAGAATGGTATAAAAGAAGAATGAGCGTTGGTGGAGGAGTCAGCCCGGTTTTAGAGCCGTCGACGAGTCTGTTGAAGTGCGATATGCAAGCAATAATTTTGGAGCAAAAAAATTTCAAATGTAAAGCGATCTTAGTTAAATAATAAGAAAATAAAATTTTGCGGTTAAATTAAAGTGAACTTATTCAAATGGTGGTTTTATTTTTACTTGAAATCGAGCGAACCTTTGCACACTTCCCTCAATATTACATATAAATGTTCGAAATTCGAGCAATTTTTTCTGTAAAAATAACAACATTCATAATATTAGGCATATTAATTATACACTTTTCCATTCCAACATTTACTGCCCAAAAGAGCTTTCGTAAAAGCTCAACGCAGTGCACTGAATTTACCGGTACTCGTCCAGTCGCCGAAGTCAAGCAACATTGGACACGTGTAGTACTGAAATGGGATCCCACTTGAATGTTATACAACACAGAAACGTGATTTTTAGTTTGCGCACATTTATGGCAGAGCACCTTTTTAATGATTAAAGTTTTATTCTCCTTCTTTTAAAATAAATAAAAAAGTCTCCGTTAATTTTCGAAGCTAGCGTATTAATATTTGCATAAGATTCCTATTTTTTATTGATAATATAAAATTTTGCCACCAACGCTGTTACGCGAAAACCTTTACTTTGTTGGTGGAACCCACGGTTCCGCGGAACTCACTTTGGGGACCACTGTTCATTCCCAACTTGTCGCAAGAATAGTAGAGATGCAGCCGATTCGTTTTCAGATATTTTATTATTATGTATCATTCTCACAAACAGTAAAGCATCTTCAAGATCATCTATACATATGTATGTCTGTCTGTTATTTGTTTAGAATTGGTTATATGTTAGTTTTTTGCTTTATTTTAGCAAATAACTAAGCAGAAACAGGTTTTTAAAATTCTCCTCTGTCTGTCTGCCTGTCTGTCTGTCTGTCCGGCTTTCACGCAAAAACGGATGAACTGATTGTAACGAAACTTTCACAGTTTATTAGGTACGCTCCGAGATGTAATCTGGTTTTATGTCACTTCCCTCAAGCCTTCTACCCCCTCCCATACAAAGTGACACATTTTCAAAAATGTTTAATAATCGATTTTTTTACGAAACTATAAGAGCTATTAAATTGAAGTTTTATTATAAATGAAATCTTTTAGTTTACAACATATTTGAATCCCCCCACTCCTTCCACCACCTTCCATACAAACTACAGTTTTTCATTAAATATATACTATACACCAATTTTCTCAGTACGTATAACTTCCATCGCGCTAAAATT
This sequence comes from Chorisops tibialis, assembly GCA_963669355.1. NCBI lineage: Eukaryota > Metazoa > Arthropoda > Insecta > Diptera > Stratiomyidae > Chorisops > Chorisops tibialis. The sequence goes on from OY770262.1 coordinate 275,630,609, forward strand.
TGGTACTAAATCCTTAATTGGCATTACTATAAATATCGGGAAAAAATTAATCGATAAGATTCACTCCTTCTACCGCCTCCAATACAATATGACACAATTCCACAACTTTTCAAAAATTCGATTTTCTTCAAAAGTGTGAACGTTACTGATCTTAAATTTAAAATATATTAATTTCATTATGATTATAGTTATAGAAAAATCACCAAAAACCACCCATTCCTTCTACCACCTCCCATACAAATTTTATTAAATCCAATGCACTAAGTTCCTCAGTACCTATTCAATTTTCCAAACTTAAATTTGGTACAAAACATTTTTATAGCTACTCTTGCATGATGTGAAATAAATTAGTTCAGTACTGTCACCCTTTTCTTCCACTCCCCATACAAAATTTCTTAACATCACAAAAATTTCGATATAATCTATAGTATTGTATGATTGGGCTTTGCGCACAATCATAGTCCTGTTATGATTTTAAGCTTAACGTTATTTTATATGATTTTTTTTTTAACTAACACAAGCTACAACGATGCACATGTCCTTAACGCTCTTCCATACATATATGATCTCAAATCACGGGATTGATTTGATCACGACCCTGTCCCATACAAATACGAGTATCGTGGTTTCATTCTTTATAATTTATGGTTTTGATTCCAACAAAATACAAACCATTGTACTTAAAGAGTCATTAAACTAAACATATCATATACCTAACATAATGTAAATACATATTACTAATTAATTTCTCAAAAATTGCTTATTTTGCGATTTTTCCGCAGACAAAGTCGCGGGCGATCGCTAGTTTTAAAATAAAATCCTTTTATCTTTTGTAAAACTAGGTAAACTACTTACGTACACAATAATAATATTTACCTCCGTGTCATTGGTTACTAACTCCAACGTATATCCTGGCAATAACTTTCTTTGATTGATATGTTGTACAGCCATTTGAGCAGCACCCAATTCACTTAATCCCTCCGGCCGTGTTCCCAATTTCGTACTCAACTCGAACAGTCCGAGAAGAACAATTTTACCATTTTCACTTCCGGCGACAGGTCCTTTTGACTTTCGCTCCTTCTCAAACACCTCGTTAACTTTAAACGGATTTACTAAAACCAATGAAAAACTCTTATTGCTTGCCGCAAGCTTCTTCGTCCGACTAATCCTAACAAGATCACTATAATTCGCACTATTAGCACCTTCAGCACTAGGCACCAGGACACTTTTCGTCTGTAATTTCTCGAGCAGATTTCTTTCGCCGCCTTGCACTTTATCACTAGTAGCTACAGTGTGGGTGAGAATCAGTGGACGGAGGGTATTGTTAACATTATTTTTTTTAAGACTGTTGTCCTGTGATGTGTTGTTGCAATCGCTACAGTTTTGGTCGATTATTGTTGGTCCAAGGTAAGTGGATGTGATGAAGGGAACTGTCGCGAAACAGAGTATGAAAACGTACTCCATTAGTGTAGTGTGATGGCAGGAGCGCCACATGATTCTCTGGGATTACGGTGTGATTGTAGCACGAAATTATCGTAATGGACGAATGATTTTCCCTTGCCGCGTTTTTAGGCAACTTCGTGCTGGGTTTGTTTGTAGATCATGACATTTTGGTCCTGCTGCTTCTTATTTTGATTTTATGGTCATTATTTGTTGGATGAATGAATTCTGTAGTTTTCTCCTATAAATTCTATTATATAGCTCTTGGGAATCATGAGATTTGATGATTATGGCGGATTCTATCAGAAATTATGGGAAGGTCGATTGGAGTGTGATTTATATTTGTAAATTTTTATCGAAAAGTATCGCTGTGATTATGTTTTATCCTGGAATGAAAAAGAATTACCTTAAAGTACTGCTGTCAATTTGTAAATAGAATATTGAATAAGGTTTTGTTTGGAATTATAATTCCGTAATAAATAGTGCTGGAAAAAAATCAACACAGAGGACCCGGAACTTAAAGGTAAATAATGCATGGGTAGAGTTTAGATTCCAGTGTTTGGATGGGTATTGATAGGGTAGGCATATCATCGGCGTCGTTAAGCTGTTTTTACTATCATATACACATGAATTATGCCCATCATACCTCTACGTGGTAGCCACCGGGTACCAGTCTTGTCCATCCTGACTTATGGAAAAATTCTAGCACTATAATATGGCCCTCCATGTTGGGGGCTTGGCAATATGCTAACAACTCATGTTCGAAAAAACCAGACTTGTTCCAAAACCAGAAGCACTGCCTCGGACTGGATTGATTCAACGGAAACTACCACGCAATTGAAAAATCGACTATTTCTTTAGATCTTGGAACGTACGATCCCTGTACAGAGCAGTAGCAGTGAGAGCGCTTCTGGAACAGGCAACCAAATACAATATGAACATCATGGCACTCCAAGAAACTAAGTTGTAACGTTGCGAGATTACTGACATTGGATCGCACACAATTTTCAAAAGTGGATTAAAATTAGGAAGCCGGAAGCTTGGAGTTGAGTTTCCGGTCAACAAGAAGTGTAAACTCTATGTTACCAACTTCGAATCCGTCAATGTACGATTGTTTGCAATCCGCATTAAAACAAAGTTCTTTAATGGTTGGCTTATTAATGTCCACGCTCCAATGGAAGGCAAAGACGACGAAGTTAAAGACGATTTCTCACCTTAGAATCAACATTCGACTCCCTTCCGTCGAACGACATTAAAATAGTATTAGGTGACTTTGACGCGAAAATGGGCAAAAAGACTTACACAGGGACAATTGGAAGCACAGTCTACATGCCATTGGTAACGATAACGGCCAGAGGTCGACTGTTTTCGCTAGCAGAAAAACCTCGAAATGCTTCCCGCATTCATAGGCAATACCCGATGGATAAATATTCAAATAGACCACGTTTTAATTGAGAAAAGTAAGGCCTCCTGCAATCGCGACGTGCGTACATATTGAGGGGCTAATTGCGATATAGATCACTATTTGGTACAGACTAAGTTCCGAACGCGATTCGCGACAATGCTAAACAACAACTCTTGCATACCAGTAGAAGAAATATGGCAAAACATCACAAATGGCATTACATCTGTCGCAGAGGAGGTGATAGGACAACAACCCCAGCGCTAAGATACCTTAGAAAGAAAAAATCAAGCTTACAAAATATTTCAACTCACGAAGCTTACAAAATAAAATTTTTGGCCTAAACTATATATTAAGTACCTCGAAGACACTGGTTCACGTAATAATTATTGTCGAAACATGGCTTAGCTCAACCTCTACTAAATATTTCGGTATTAAGAACTACTCGTGTTATTGTTCTTGCAGACCTAGTAGAATTGCAGGCGGCGTTGCAATATTTAGTATATGATGACGTACAGCATAAGCTTTTGTTTGAGTATAGCAAAGACCACGACAGTCGTATTACAGTAATCATCACACTTGTACAAAATCAACTTGATACTATCGGACTACTCAAAGACTGCAAAGAAATGCTATCATCACCTATTTCAACGATTGTTAATTGATCTTTAGTTGGAGGAGTAGTGCCAAGCTACTAGAAGATTAGTAAGTTGTTCGAGTACACAAATCGGGCTCCATGAGCGATATATCTAAATATAGATCAATTAGCTTACTGTCGAATGTCGGAAAAATCTTCGAAGTAATCGTGAAGAATCTACTCTAAGAACACTTAACGACTCACCAAATTATCTCTCAGACTCAGTATGGACTTAAACCCCAATCGAACACTCAATGAGCATTATTTGATGTCGCGACTAAACTCCAGTCTTCTTGCGATAAAAAATTTCACACGGCTGTAGTTTTCATTTATTTGTCTAAGGCGTTCGAAACACCAAATTCAACTCAGGAAACTTTTCGCGATTGGAGTTCGTGAGACTCCCTACAGCTAGTTTGAAAGCTATCTTACTTCCAGATATCAATACGTCTCAATGTTAGCAGTACTCCACTCTATTAATAGTGACATTCCACAAGGAAGTGTATTGGGTCCTGTTCTGTACAGCATTTACGAGTACACGAACTCAATCGCAAAATTTGATTTCAATGGTGCAATATCCCTCTACGCAGCCAACATAGCGTTAATATACACTTCAACTAGTATACCTGAGAGATAGTATAAACATGGACCTCGACAAAATCAATGTATGGATCAATGCGCATAAATTAAATGCTAATTTGGAGAAAACTAAGTACATTTTCTTCAATACGTCACCAGAAATTGAACTAAACATTGATTTCAATGGACAAACTGTTAGTATGGTTCTTAGCATCAAGTACATCGGAGTTCACCTCGACAAATAGCTTAGTGAGCAGATTTAAAATCATCAAATCAATTTCAGAAAACTATGTCCAATTTCTTCGAAAATAATGAAAACTACACACTTTAAATGAAGCACGAATAATTTGGGATGACATTCCCGTTTTTCGGTACATTAAAATCTTTTCCATTTCATCAAGAGAATCAGATTGGGACTCACACCTAGATGCTGTGAGAAGAAAATTGGCCCTGATTGTCGGTATATTTTGGAAAATACGAGATGATGTTCCCGAAAAATTAAAAAAGGCATATTTGTAACTCTATTTTTGATCCAATTAAACTATAGAATAACAATCTGGGATTCTACCTTCAATTCTATCCAAAAGTGCATCGATTTAACCAGTTGCTGCAAACAAACTGATTAACAGACCGCCCTGATTTTTGAGATAATAATTAAGGTCACATACCTGCTTACCAAAAAAAGAAATATCATTTCCCATATTTTAATTACAAATTCCCGATACCTTATGGTCACAATGTATGTCCAATTTATAAAAAAGGTGACAACCTCTTCTGCAAGAATTTCCGAGGAATATCTCTGTTATGTACATCTTATAAGATCTTGACAAAAAGTCTGGAAAAAAGAATTAAGCCCTATGCTGACAAAGTAATTCGTGAATACCAAGGCGGGTTTAGAGCTGGACGATCGACCACAGACTAGATATTCTCAGTTAAACAGGTGCTGGAAAAGTGCTGGGATATAATATTGATGTACACCAGATATTGTATTGGAGCTCAGAGCCCCATCGAAATTGGTTCGGCTTAAAGAATGATAATGACCGAGTCTTTGTCACAAGTCAGAGTCGAAAACGATCTGAACTCCAGCTTTAAAACAGACAACAGTCTTAAACAAGGGGACGGCCTCGCACCAATGCTTTTCAACTTGACACTCGAATATGTTGCTCGGAGACATCCCGTTGACATAAAGGGAGTACCATGGTTCAAATCGACACATTTCGAAGCATGTGCTGACGGCATAAATATCCTTGCAAGATCTCTGGAGAGTGCTAAATAAGTGTTTGTAAGCCTTGACTGGGTAGCAAAGGAAGTTGGTCTACGTTTAAATGAAAACAAAACAAAAGTGATCATGCAAACTAGGAAAAAGACGCCAATTAGACAAAATATTACAGTAGGAGACTATAACCTAGAAAACGTAGAAAACTTTGTATACCTAGGAGCAAACCTATCGAAGGATGGAAGCGAACCCATCGAAATTAAAAGAAGAATTGTGAAAGCAAATGAAACGTAATATTTGGTTCTTTAGATAATCAAAAACAAGGGCGTACGCAGGAACACTAAACTAAATATGTATACAACAATTATAAGACCCATGCGATGCTATAGCAGCGAAACCTGGACATTAACTCAGGCAAAAAATTATTTAACGTCTTTGAGGGAAAGGTCCTGAGAGTTGGTTTGGTGAATGTTTTCACAGTGCATTTCGAATTGAAATAAAAGATTTCCGGATTCTACACTGTTACGCTTTATTATTCGTGACGATTCGGTCTCTGCTGAGACCTTTATCAAACTCTTTTCTTTTTTTTCAATTCGTCCTGAGAGTTCTCACAATAGAGAATAGTATGTCATCTTCGACAGTCCAGATGTGTCAGCCTTCATAAAATTTAAGAAGTTACAATGGGCTGATCATGTGGAGCGGATGAATCGCGAAAGAATCCCCAAACGCACATTAAAAAGGAAAGTTATTGGAAAAATAACTGTCGGAAAACCACGGAAGCGCTGGGAGCACTCGCAAATCACTGTTAAGATTTTCAAACTGGAGGACGAGTTCACTAAGCCGAGATGGATGGAGGCCAAGATATGATTTGGGCTGTAGTGCCATCGTAAGTAAATAAGTAAGTGTTTAGATTCTACGGACAAAGCCAGGATAAAACATTGTATCTGTCTCAGAAAACCAACACCGGAGTGAATGAAATGCCGAAATTTTTATATCACTGCACATTTTGCTCCACCAGGAACTTCCTTCTCCTTCTACAATAGACCAACAGCCCAAATTGGGCCTTGGCCTCTTGACCTTCAGGTTCCTTAACATTTTCATTACTTATTTATTGTGGAAGGGTTATTAGCTCTTGTCAAAACCCTCTATGCATGAATTTTTCATTTTCGTAGATGCAGTGTGCTGAAATTATACGTCAGCCGTGATTTGAACTCACGACCTTCGCATTGTAGACCAGCACGCTAACAACTAGGCTACACCATAGCTCCGAGAAATTCACTCGTTAAAAAATAAGTGCCAAGGACCTTCTCCCATTTCCCATAAATTGTTACCCTTTGGAAATCGCGTTATTACTTTAAAATGTGTGCTATTGAAGTTAATGCGCCGTAGTACAAAGCGAAATTAAACCTTTTTTATTCCTAGTATATTATGACGGCTGAAAGTAGTCTCAATCTTCTTATAATTTCTCTTAAAGTTACAAAAATTGCTTTATTTTATAAAAACTAAATTAACGCCAAGCATTATTCAAGTTATTTTTGTTCATCATTAATTATTATTATTCTTACTGTCGAGTGAAACTCATCGTATCCCTAAAGTAGGACATTTTTTTTAAAGCAGAAATAGTTGAAATTGAAAACCAAATCGAAAACATAGAAAATTGCGAGAAACATCTAACTCGTTGCAGTGTATCAATACACATCTCCAATTTATAAACATTCACTATCACAAACTTAAGGAAATTGTTTTATGGACGCCACTGAAAAGGACTTTGATTAGGGTAGTAAAACTAACTTTCAAATAGCTAGCGTAACGAAAATACCTATAGACAAATATATTATCATCCTCAAAAGCAAATAAAGTTTAATGATCGACGAAGTAAGTTTGTACATAAAGTAATAAGAACGAACATTCAAAAGGATTGATTAAGTAAAAGATTCGGAACTTCATAGATTGTTTCGTTAGAATTCATAGAATTTTGCATAATGTAGTGCATCAAAGATTTCTTCATCATTCGTAACGAGTTCCTTAACTTAAACTTTCAACTTGATTGCTGAAAAAAAACTTACATAGCTTTTAGTCTTTCATATGAAACAAAGTCGTCTACATAAGTACACGTATGTACAGAAACTTCCTTGCACGGCATAGTATACCCTACACCGAAACTTTCAGTATCGAACGCATTTTTATCGTTTCGAGTTGTCTTGTCACACGAAAAAGTAAATCAAAGAGCCTCTGTGTCTGGTTATGGGACTTCCCTATCCGTTTCCATCAACTTCTTTCAAAGGGGAAATCGGAATTCGTGATAGGCAACATTGAAAAGGAAATACATCACCGAAAAACCCAAGGGTACAAAATCGAGGGTGGATGCTATTAGGACTGATTTTTTTTATGTATCTCGACAAAAATGGCTTCTTGATATGGGACTATATTTGTGATCGAAATCAACAAGTGCTTGATAAGGAAAGTTCCTCAGTTATATTTTATTGAACGAACACTTTTCGGTAAATTGCTTTGCCCTATGTCATCAGGTTTTGACTTGTTACAGCAATTTACTGGAGAGATCAATTTTTGAATTGCTACGATACATTGTCGATATGTCACTGAGGAATTCTAAAGTAAAATCGGTAAAATGTATCTAATGTTCAAATCATAAACAATAGATGATATTTTATTTCACGTAGAACAACTCCTTCGCAAAATAAGATGTAAGATAGAACATTTTCAAAAGAATAAAGGAAACGATTAAGAATAACAGATGTCAAATTTTATCAGTCGTAAAAAATGCTGCAGTACTAATTCAATACTAAATACGACGAATTTCGTCTCCTCTGCGTGAAGAATTGTGTCATTACTACTGATGCAATATTAAACAATTACTCATAATTTTTAATAAAACAGTACTGAAATCTCAAAGGTTATTAGTACCGCAAGAATCCCTCAGCAGTTCTTGGGAACGAATACTTGAATTTCAGTACTCAAGGGGGACTGACTGAATGAATACTAATTATAAATAAATATCGTATCAATAGGATCTGAGGTAGAGGTACTGATAGAGAATATATATATAGGCTTCCGTGGCGTAGTGGGCAGCGTGCTTGCTTCTCAGTCAATAGGTCGTGGGTTCGATTCCCACTCCAGACGGGATTTTTTAAGCGCAAATTTTTCAGTTGCTACTGGTGATAAAAAATTATTCGCATTAAAATGGGGAAACGGTGTAAAAGTGAAACAGTTCCACTTCAAGAAGGCCTAGATACTCAGTAGATGGTTTCTGTTCGCTTTCTATCATTCAGTCCCCCATAACATCTGCAAATATTTGTCAGTAAGCAGCCAGTACAACTGAGCAATATACTAGCTTCTCCACTCGCTACGGTCGTTCTCACTCCCCTTCCCCAACCTTCCCAATCCCATTCCTTCCCTCCATGACTGTGTTTGTGCATTGCACATAAAGGCCGAAATTGCCTATAACACAGGTCATTCTGTAAAAAAAAAAAAAAAAAATTTGCGCATACATTTTACATTTAGTATATTGATGCATTTTGAATATTTTTTATGATTGTTGGCGTATTTTCAAAAATTTATCTAAAATTTTGCATATTTCCGAGAGATGACTTCTTTCGTATGGTCTTGATGGTAATTTATATTCCGCATTAATGAGAGCTAACTTTGATGCAATAAAAACGCAAAAATGATGAACTAGCTACAGACTTGTGAACACCTGCAGTTCTGTTATTCTTATGAAAATAGTTAGATTTGAAGAAATTCTGAAATAGGGTGTAGGTTAGTAGGTGGCGTGTTGGTCTAAAATGAGAAGTTCGGGACTTCAAACCCCGATCTACGTACAGTTTCGGCACTACTTGCCACCATAATTGATGAAAATGGGTATTCGTAAATAAAGGGATGTGCAATGAACTAACAATCCTTCCACGATAACAAATAAAAAACATAACAGAATTATGATTGGGCGTAAAGTGGAAGGTGGCAGAGGAAGTGGAGGGTTTTAGATGATTTTGAATCTGCTTATTAATATCCTTATTACAGTGCTTTGTTTCAATTCCAAAGTCGATAACTCTCAAATATTCGAAGGAGAAATACTTTTCATGAATTTATAATATAGAAATTTGTATGGGAGGCGGTAGAAGGAGTGAAGCGAAGTTGATATTTCTTTCAGCACTTATTGCAATCATTGAGGCACAAGTCCAGGCAATCTTTTAAGTTTCAGCCTGTTCTAGTATTAATGAAAATATTAAATAATTTAACTGAAATTTCGAAATGTCGCGAAATTTGTATGGGAGGGGGTAGAATAAGTAGAGTAAAGTTGATAATTTTTTTTTTAACTAATTGCAAATAAAATAAAAATATTTTTAACTTTGCTAGTTTTAATGGAAATCAAAGAAATGCATTTTTCAAAACTGTGCATTTATATGGGAGAGGGCAGAAGGAGCGAAGGGATCAGATTAATATTTTTGGACGTTGATAATATTCTTATGAATGTATAATATTTTGACCTAATTTTCGAGTCGATAGCTTAAATAAATTTGGAGAAAATTCAATATCTCAAAATTTCGAGATTTCATGAAATTTGTGTTGAGGGGGGTGGGGCGGTAGAATTGGGGGGAGAATGTAGCCCGTTCACGAATCTAAAGTATATTTCTTGCTTGCCAGTAAGGCTTATATACGCAGGCCCTGCCTTAGACGCTAAGGGAATACCGTAAAGGTAGTGGAATTAGAACCTGGGGATTTCGAGTAACAAAGTGGCCGTGCTGACCATTGAGCTACCTAGACCCCATGGTTTAGTCGGTTAGTAGCGATGTAGTATAAGCCACCACAGACATATAAAAAATTTCAGCACAATAACTCAAAGCGTTCGAAAGTTATTTTGTAGACAAACAGACGGACAGACGGTTACTCGGAATCGAGGTTTTTGAGCGACAACAAATATTTTTGTATCCTTGGACGCACAGCGCGAGTGTTATTCTTAGCGTTACAAAAGGCTAGGCAGACACAATATACTCTCAAATTTCATCTTGAGTATAAAAATGCGTAGGAAGGAGCCATTGAAAAGAAAGGAATTCTGAATTAAGTGAGGATAGTAAGGTTCGCATTAACACTACACAAAACACTTTTGCATTACTGTCTCAGTACTGACTCGATTCTTAACAAATACTTATTCGACAATTGATAGAGTTGATAGTTAGCTATTTGATATTGCTGTTATCCCAGGAGATGTGAAGGCCCAGGTTGGTTTTGACAATATTGGAATATGCCTCGATGTATCATGACCTTGTATTAAGAGACCCAATAAGGGCGAATTATGCTTGACCGTTTTTAGCACTCGGCGATGATCATCGGAGGTACAATTTCTCCACACATCAATCACCAAAAAACATCTTGGGATTCCTTAGATGATGATACTCTGAACCAAATCGACCATTTGACTATAAGTTACCGATTGAGAAGATGTCTCTTCGATATTCCAGCGGGGCGTGAAGCAGACATGAGAATCGACCACCTCAGACTGGGTGCAGTCGATGTCACATGATAACCAATTTTTCAGATTAAATGCGAGCTCAATGGATATTCCTGAAGAAAATAATATATTTGAAGATAACAGCAAAAAACGTTAGTATTCGAGTAAAGCCATTATATGTGAGAGTCCTAGCAAGCGCTGAAAAAACTGTGGGATATGTGCAAAGCGGTGGGAAACCTGTATGTCATAAGACACGAACAATGATAACAATCTAAAACAAAGCCAAATTGGCAATTATCTCTCAAAATAATCTCACCAAAAGAACTTCGGAATAAAGACAAACTACCACAATGCTCATATACAGCTCAAGAAGACTGTTTAAAGCGACAAGAGAAGAGACATTGAAGAACTGGACGGAATCTGAGGTATACCTTGGAGACATGGGAACTCTATTTAAAATTGTCAAACAGTTGACGAACAGGTATTTTACTGCCAACTACACGATGAACGGAAAGTCCTTAATAAGAGTGAATAACAGTTTTGGCGATAAGATATACATATTCTTCACTGATATTTTAAATACTTTGCCAAAGAAAGATTCATAAACAGAAGAATTGCCAAGAACCCTGTCACAAGAATCCTCTATTAAGGACAATCTATCAGACAAGGCTTCGGCAGCGTAAAGTGAGATTACTAATAGAAACCTTTGCGTAAAAGATGTATTCCAAGTAAGGTCATAGCTATGAATAAAGAATCTAACTAAAATGCAAGATGTCGCAACTAACTTAAAAGAGAGTTTTTCTGTGCGACCGTTTGTAAGACAGGGTCGTATATTATCGGCAACCCTGTTTCTAGTAGTAATAAATGAGGTGTTAAATCTACAGTGGAAGGTTTAGAAGATAATGGTCTTTAGTAGAAACTGTCTTAAGTCACCATAATTAGGTTATTGACAAGTGTTTGCTTGCACATAACTATTCGGAGCCAAATTTTCGCTCGGTAAATTCTAAATGCAAAGAGGTAGAACTAAAATAGACAAGATTAAACCAAAGCACATCAATTGTAACGGACATAATGTGTGTACATTGCTTCGGAAGCATTGTCATTGGAGCCGAAAAGGATATTGACGTTAGTACAACTAAAGCTCATTAAGCTTTCGGTTGCGAGTGTTTGACTAATGCGTTAAATTCGTATTGTTATATGGTTGCAGTAAATGAAAACTGACCGATAAGCTTACCAAGAAATTGCAAACTTTAGTGCACCAACGCCTCCACGCATTTTAAACTCAGGTCTCATATTCACCGACGAATTTCGGAACGAAACTGAAACAAACGGAGATAGATATTGAGATTCGAAGGCGGATAAGGCAGTGGATTGGTAAAATTTTGAGGAAACTAGAGGAAAATTACTTCGGACAATCTTTGGGTTATAATCCTTAAGAGAGACGTAAAGCTGTAAAACAAGTCCTTGCGACAACTAAAGGCCGATTTTCAGGATCGCGACATGTGAAAAAGAACTGTTGTTAAATGTCTTTATAGGGGTTTTAACAGCCCAGCGGGAAAAGTAAGGTATAATAATGGATTGCAGAAGCATTCGTGAGAAGCAATGTAAGCATTACTTGTTTGTTACCAGTCTACATATTTTTCGCATGATGTCCTATGACGGGAAGATATATAGGACATTTACATACCTTACCTCTGCATTACCCGGAAGATCAAGAGGATCATTACGAGCAATGTCCAAGTAAGGTAGAAGAAAATATTTTAAATAATGCAATTGTAAGCATTACGAGAAATATCTGCGTAAGGTAGAAAGCAACTTTTCTAGTAACAAAAATATAAGCATTTCAAAGTAAGTAAGAACGGTTAGGATTTAATGGAATAATAAATGAATCAAAATATTTTACGATTATACTGTATATTTCTTATTTCAGTATTTTGTTGATTGGGTTTTTAATTGAAGTTGAACAGCACGGAGAATTGGACCCTGCCGTCGTTCTTGGTGATCTGCTCCTGGATGAACTTGTCGCTTGCAAAATTCGTATCATCAAAATAGTACTCGATCTATGATGTCGGCGTCGGGCTTGACCACTTCTTTGGTCATACATTGGACCGGCAAAGCATTGATCAGCGTCTTGAGCCTTTTTGCTGACTTCGGTCATTTCGGGAGTGATGTATGCTGCAAAATTAAATTATATTCAGCATGACTGATGCACAGCTTTGAGGTTAGGATCGGATTCCCATTCAAATTCGTGAAACTGAAGTCAAGATTCAATTACGATGCGGGCGCACTGACCAAAATTGATACTCAGAATCGCGGCTTATGGAAGAGAGTTGTTTCTGTCCTAGGGAGTCTTAACAGGAATTTGATTGATTACCTCTGCTTTCCGTAACACATTTCATAGAATGTTTATAAGAATTTCAACTTTTGTTCATTACCTCTATATTTCTTACGCATTCCGGTTAAACTTTATAAAATATCTTCCGCGTGCAATGCACTACCGAATTTCTCATTGGGAAGATTTCGTTTAATTGATAATCTTTCACAGCAAAATACATACACAAAATCATCTAAGATTTCATTTCTTGAAAGGCGCGACTTTTACTCATCTACCACCTCTCATACAATCTCAATCATTAAGAATTAAATTCTGGCAAAATTTTAAATTTATGCTCTATCTTGTTTTAATGGAAATTAATATAGTGCTTTTAGGGGGTAGAAGGACTATACGGATCAAAGCAACATTTTGACGTTAATGAATTTTTTTTATATAATTTGGGGAACACGTGTGAGCACTGCGAACTTATCAGCCTATTGTGCATTTATTGCCCCTTTACCCCACCATAACTCAATAGCTTTGGCTAATCTAAGTATTTTCAAGGGAGCAATGTTGGACAGTTTCTCAGTAGAAAAGAAACCTTTTCCGAGGAAATTGTGTCCTTTCCTAGCTTTTGCTTCACAGTGACACAGGATGTGTTCTGTTATTTCTGAGTCATCGTGACAGAACCGGCAGATGTCGGTTTCAGTTAAGTCCATATTTATAAGGTGGTGGATTACTCCACAGTGCCCCGACAATAGGCCCATTAAAGTACTAATATCACTCTTGCTGAATTTTAGAATATCCTCCACTTTGTTTTTTTTTATTTTTTGTGGTAGGATAAGTTTATTTTAGATTGATAAGCCTGGAAGTCTATTCCAATAAATTTTATGCTCTTATTCATCCCACTTTCTAAGTGTAGGGTTGCAGTGCCCTTTTAGTTTTTCGCAGAATTGTTCCGGACCAATAAAATTTGTTTCTGCGCCTTTTTTTTTGTAAGACGATCAGATTCTTCATTCCCACATGTGGTTTTGAAGGCAGTCTCAAACTATCTTCGATTCGTGTTTATTGGATGCTAGTGATTTGAGAACCACCTGAATATCCAATAGATATGTTGCGATAAGCTCTTCTTATATTCTCTTGGATACATAGCTCGATTGCAATTAGTTCAGCCTGGAAAATTGTGGCTTCTTTGTCGAGTGGTTTTGAAACCGAGAAGTTAGGACCCTTAACTCTGGCTGCAGTCTCCTCAGAGGTGCGTGAGCTATCTGTATACCAGATTGTTGATTCCACTTCCATTTCAGGTAGCATGGATTGCCAGTCCTTGCGTTCTCTGAATGTACCTTTAAAGACGGTTTTAAAATTGAATTTTGTCGGAATAGCTTTCGATAGCGTCTAGGTTAGAGCCTCTATTTTTGGATCTTTTAGGATTTTGAGGTAACCTCTAAAATCCCCTGATTAATACTTGTTTTTCCTCTGTATGCGTAACACTCCTTTGGTAGCATCCTTTTTTATTTGGAGATATATCGGAGGGATGTTTAGGCACATTTCCGTTGCTGCCGTAGGGCAGGTTTTCATTGCTTCTGTGATACCAAGACAAGCTAGTCTTTGGATTTTTTGTAGCGTAAGCTGTACTTTTTGTTGTAAAATTTTAGTCCACGATATCATTGATCCGTATGTGACGTTGGGAAAATGATTGTTCTGTAGTGCTAGTAGATCATCTTGGGCTGTAGTCCCAATTTTCTGCCAAATAAGCCATTCTATATGTTTGTTCCAGTTGAGTGTGCTATCCAATTTGACACCAAGATATTTTACCTTATCTGACAAGGATATTGGTCTTCCATTTATTGAAGGAGGTATGATGTGAATTTTCCTTCTATTTGTAAATGGTACTATCTCAGTCTTACTTGGGTTTATGTTCAAGTTCTTAGACTGATACCAGTTCACTATCACCTCTAAGGTTTATCGTATCCTTTCCGATATTATTAAGTCATATTTGCCTTTAATAACAATGACGGGGTCATCGACATATGCTATTCCCTCGTATTTGTTCTGTTAGACGGTCCAGGAGCTCATCTACTACAATTGGTCAAGTGGAGATAGTACCCCTTCTTGGGGGCAATGCTAACGTTAATGATAGTCATATTATTATATGGTGGTCAAAATTTGAAGTCAATAGCTTTGAGAGTTTCGAAGAAAAATAATTTAAAAGAAATTTTAATATTTCGTAAAATTTTTTAGCACCGCTTTAAATCACTGAAAAATGAATGATAGTAACACAGTATTTGTCATAAACTATCATAATCCCTTTTCATTCCAACACTACACCTTCCTGTTGTAGCATCACCAACTACATTTTGTAAATGTGAAGTACGATAACTTTGTATTTTGATCGAACTTTTATAAAAATGCTTAAATCAGGTGGTTGAAAAATTCAGAGCTAAATGGACATACATATACCTAAGCTAGTCCGATACAAAAGAAATACATGGTGGTTCATTCCTAAAATAATTGTATTGATGATTTAAATGTTAAATTAATTCACATTTTCTAAGTCAACTGTTCGTATTACCCGAATCTCGTCACTTAGGATGCTTTAGGTTGGATCGTAGACAAATAATCGGAAATTGTCTTGGTTCCTAACTTTACTTCCTATCAAGAATATATTTTCTATCCTCGCGTTGCATGCAGACATTTTTGTATTTCTAAATTAAAAATTTTGTCATAAAAATATTTGCGATCAATACAACGCTATCCATTTTAATTGTATTTGTGAAAATATGCTAAAAACTGCCATACAAGTAGTGGTCAAAAGTCTCTATCCGCCCCTTCTTTCAATGTATTAAACAATGTTTTGTTATTAATATAATTAAATCAAATGGAGTCATAATTACTCGTAATGTCTGCAAGAATCTATGGTACTCTACGTGATATCAACCAACAGTCAGCGAATACTACTTTCCGCCTTCACCCGACCGGAAACCATTTAGGACCTTTTCGACTTTAGGTTAAATAATTTTCAAAATACGATAAACCTAAGTGCCCCGCGGTCCTACCGCCAAATGGTGGGGCTACAGGTTGTGAAATATACAAAGCCCTTCAATTACTCTGTCTACGAGTACAATTGCAGATATTGAATTGAAATGACATTCTACTATTATTATTAACTATTTTTTTGGTTTTGTACAGTTCGCTTATAACTCCAATAAAAATATTAATTACAAATATCAGTCTTGGCCTCTTGACTTAGATTTTTCTTAACATTTATTTATTTTTGCGGAAGGATTATTAGCCACAGAACTCTGTACCTACGAATTTTCATTTTCGCAGATTGAGATAACCCAGATATTCACACTCTCCCGATCAATGAGTATTTCACGGCTGGCATACACCTACATCCATTAGCGAGCTCAGAGTGCTCTCAGGGTAAATGTAGTTTTAATAAAATTATATCATGTAATTGTGCTCCAATTTTGACCCTCCGAGGACTACAATGGCCAATTTTTAACTAAATTATTTTTTTTGGTTTTCGGTATACACAAAAAAAAATGTTTAAACAGATTATTGTATTGTACAAAATACTTTATGGTCGAAAAGTAGAATATTTACAAGGTGTGATTCTCTTCAGAACTGTCCTAGCACTGTAACTATAAAAAAAACTGTTTAGAAAAAATCTTTTACGATGTTGGAGAAAAACATGTAACACTCGGCGGTTTAATTATGTTATTTTTCTTTATCTTATCACACTTTTTAATAAAATAGTCTTGAAATTA
The DNA here is from genome assembly GCA_963669355.1 of Chorisops tibialis. NCBI lineage: Eukaryota > Metazoa > Arthropoda > Insecta > Diptera > Stratiomyidae > Chorisops > Chorisops tibialis. The sequence goes on from OY770262.1 coordinate 275,647,434, forward strand.
TATTTAGTCAACTTAAATTGTAAATTTTGTTATTTTAACAGTTTCCACACATACTAAAACCGTGTATTCAAAATTTTAATATACAAATTTGTTATTTTGAACTTAAGAAGAATGGAAAAATTCGATATTAAATTTTTGTGTGTGGAAATTATGTTTTCGGGGATTATCATTTTATATTATATTACACACACTTAAATTTCATTTTTCTAATAGAGTAATTTGTTCTATATATAAATTAGTATTTCTTGGCTTTAAACAAGAAACTATAAGCCTAATTTTATTCCATTTCTAAGCAATTGTTTTCATTTTTTTTTTAAATAATCAATTTACCACAATTTAAAAATAACGAACACTTCACACTAGCTTCAAATTTACATATACACACAATTTCTTAAGATTTATTTCTTTATCAAAAGCATCATTGCAATAAAAACGGTAAGAAAACACTAAACTCGTGGAAATATGAGCTCCACGATAAAAATAATTCCAAACAAGAACAATAGAAACTTCATACATCCACAATGTTAGAGTAATAAAATTGACAGCGAAAGAGAAGCAAACAGCAAGCAACCGAAAGAAGTGGATTCCTTAACCTTAAGTACTTGTGTAATGACTTCCCGCAAACAAAACTGTGTCAATACTACGACTTCTCGTTGTAAATGCTAAAAACAGCACAGGAAAGCAGGACACGAAACGGAGAATCAAGGATGCCGAGGTTACGGAGGAAATCCACTGGCTCGAACTCTGCATCCAAAGGACATCAGACAAAAGGAAGTGCACACTTCAGTTGGAAATTATTGTCGGAGGTAGAGGACGACGTCGAGTCAAGGACATGATTGCACAATGTGAACTTAGCTGGGCTCTTGTAACGTTAATCGGGACTTACTCTAAATTGCTAGAATCACTGAACCGAACCCGACGACGACACCAGCAGAAATTGATGCTAGTTCGCACGAGAGTTGCCTGGCGACTGAACCTCAGCATCCTTTTTCGCTAGCAAGTGGTCTTTTCGTATCTGGCGATAGGTTCCATTATCGTTGCGCAGGTTTTCTTTGGAGGCATCTGATTTCCTAAAAAGAGCAAACGTATCCTGTAAGGAAATCTCTTAAATTTCGTCACCGTATGACTCCATAAATTTAAGCCGGTTTCTTTTAAAGGTCAGTTAAGTGTATTTTGAGAAAACGGAAAAACAGTCTGGTAATTTCTTGATTAGATAAGATATTTCTTGTATCTATTTGAAATAGATTTCCAAAATATCTTGTGTATGAGCTGAATGATGTACAAGGATCAAAAACTAGCTTATTTTGAAATATGTAGATGCTATTAGTTACTGGGTCTTATTAGGTATGCACGAAATTACCAAATATCCAATATTTCGGGTATTTACCATGCGAATTAACTTGTGCAACTTAATTTCGCCAGTTCCTTTTTAGGTTATGTTACCTTCTATTATTTATGAGCTCAAGTAAAATTCACTTTGAACTTTAAACGAATATAGAATGTAAATGCGAGTATATGTTGATCCAGTGCCATTTCAGTCTTCCACATTTATAAACATCGTTAATTATTTGCATGTAGCCGTTAACAGTGTGAGTATTGCTTATTGGTAGCTCGACTTCGTTGAAAATTTTTTTCTTTGGAAGCTCTGTTGTCCATTCACCTGGTATACCCGAAGTTTTATTATTAACTAGCGATCGCCCGAGTAGTCCGCGTAAGAATTTCAATAATACAGTCGCGAGAAATGAAATGTTTTCAGTTAAAAAAAATGTCGTTTTGAGTGATCCTTTACAGATAATTTTACAAAAGGTGGTACGCAGTATCTTTTTTTGTTTTCGTTTAAAGGTGAAGCTAATGCGTAAAATTAAGTCAGTAAAAATTTGTCCGTCAAAGCTATCGGTCGGCAATAATTCTAAAATGGTGCAATGGTAGAAAAAAAAATGAAGGGATTGGTGAAAGGTTGAATAATGACACTCTACAATCGAAATCTAAGCACCTGCGTAATAGCAGGTAAGGTTGAATTTAGTCACACTGATGTAGGTAGATTTTTGTGAAGTTTCAAGAAAACTGGTTCTTTGAAGCGCAGAAAAGTAGTGGCAGGAAAAGAATTACCACTGTTGCAGAAGATCGAGCTATACAGCGCACCAGTCTTCGAAATCGTTTTAAAACTGCTGTGGACTTTCGAGCAGAGCAATAATATCGGCCGAAGAAATAATATCGGCGTCTATACAGTCTGGAATCGCCTGAGGGAGGCTGGTTTGAAGGCAAAATAAACATTCTTAACGCCAAAAATGCTCAAAAACTGACTGGAATGGACCAATCAAAATAAACACTGGACTAAAATCAATTTTAGAAAAGTCATTTCCTCTGACGAGAGCAAATTCAATTCGTTCGGATCAGATGTTATGATATACGAGAGACGAAGAACTGGAGAGCGATAGATCAATGAGTGTATTAGAACTGTGAAATATCCGTCTGGGAATATGGTGTGGGGATGCTTTTCATTTTTCGGAGTTGGAAAACTATCTCTTCTTAAAGGCACAGTGGATGTAGATTATAAAAATGTTTTAATAAACAAATGATTTCATTCGATCGAACATCATTTCAAGATGATCCTGCACCATGCCATCGCGTCAAATTGGTAAGCTTATATGTTTTACTAATATTGACAATGTTCTTAATGAGAAAACGTATAATATATTTTTCTCCTTCGTTTGCAAATTAAGGAGTTTGTTTCTAAAGTTGAATTTTTGACCCTTGGATGGCTCAGTAATAGTCCCGATATCAACCCCATTGAGATTTCAAAAGCGAAACTAACTTCAAAGTAAGACCTTGTGAATTTGTTCGGAAAAGTTAGGTATAAAGAGATCAAGATAAAAACATAAAAGAATTATGATTGGGCGTAAAGCCCAATCATATGATACTCTAGATGAAATGAGAAAGAGTTCAATGTACCGGAAAATATGTCACCTCCAATTCTTTTAAATAATTAATAGTGACTTTTGCATGGGAGGTGGTAGAAGGAGAGGAGGAAGGTTCGTAATTTTTGGATGTGACACCTAATGTGGTATGCAAAATATTTCGTGCTGAATTTAAGGTTTGTAGCTTTCATTATTTTCAATTGGACATATTACTTTATTATGTTAATAATAAAGTATTGTGGTCGACTTGGAAAAAAAAAAATTTGCTACCCTGAAATTTTGTTTTTTCGCGTTTCATGACTAAATAAGCTGAAAAATGCAAAAAAAAAAATCCGTCTGTCTGTACGCCGTCCGCCGTACGCCGACGTGTACGCTCAGCGCACATTAACTCCCAAACCCTTCAAGATAGAAGGATTGTAGATAATTGCGGATCTCAGGCGGATACCCATTTTGGGGGGTGTACGGATTCAGGGGGAGGCGGGGGGAGCGCTTAAGCCAAAAAATACGAACTCAAATATCTCAACCACGGTAACAGCTAGGAAACTAAAACTCAACACACATATAGAGAAGTTTGTGGGACAACTTTTAAAAATAATTTAATTTTTTATCCATTGGTGTCCGAAAAGGGGGGCTAAAAACAAATTGTCGGCCGAATTGTTTTTTCAAATGATTATATCTTCGAAATTACTTAACGTAAAAAATTCATATTTTGGGACCGTCAGTGTGGCATATAGTTCCTTTGGAATGAGCTTAGAGAGTGGTTAATTATTGTAAGGGGGAGGGTCAGGGGGTGTGCAAAGAAAAACACTTAAAATTGAATATTTCAACTATCTCTTAAGCTAAGTAATTGAAACTTAAAATTTATATTAAGCTATACTAGGAAAATACAAAAAATATAGCATGTTGAATTAATAGTAGTGGGGGGAAATGTGGAGCATTTCAAAAATGGCGCACTTTTCAAAATTACGAATCCTTATATCTCAAAAAAGGGTACAGATATCAAATCAAAAATTTGTCAGATTGTAGAGCTACATAATATTTAATTTTGATAAAAACTTTAAGTTGGGTGGTGAAAGGGGAGGGAGGTGATAAGCAAAAATGTCGAAAATTTTGAGTGATTTTTTTTGGACTCTGTTGAAAGATATAAAGTTTAAATTTTGCGTATGAATACGTCTATTTGGTGTACATAGAAAAATAATAATAACTTGATCCATAATTGTTATAAACCGACCCCCCCGGTCTAACGTGCACAAGGTGTTTCATGTGCATTGAAAAAAACACATAAACTGAAAATTTTTGAGTGAAATTTTAAGGTAGAAACTTGAAAATTTGCAAAATACATTTAAAAAAATCCCTAAATATACGAAATATTAGCTGGTCGAAAACCTGTAAAACTTCTACCCCCTCCCATACAAAATTATTTTATCGACCATTTTTAAAAAATCAATTATCACCTAACTTGTAAAAGCTATCAATTTACAATTTTGCATAAGAACTTACAAAAATAATTGAAATGAAATTACGCTAAAAGTTTTGAAATCGCGCTTGCCCTTCTACCCCCTCCCATACAAAAGTATGATTTCGACCAATTTCATTAAATCAACTAATAATCAAGAAATTAAAAGCTACGAACTTGAAATTTTGTACGAGCATCTTACAACAGAAAAAAAAGAAAATTGCATCACAAGTCTTACGATTCTTCTCCCTCTTCTACCCCCTCCCATACAAAATTAATTTTTCGATCATTTTTAAGAAATGAGTTGTCAGCTGACTCTTAAAAGCTATCAATTTCAAATTTTGCAAAAAAACTTATAAAAATAATTCAAATGAAGTTGCTTTAAACGTTTTGAAATCGCGCTTGCCCTTCTACCCCCTCTCATACAAAACCATGATTTCGACCAATTTCATTAAATCAACTAATAACCAACAAACTAGAAGTTACGAACTTGAAATTTTACACAAGCACATCACAAAAGAAGCAAAATAAAGCTACATATCAAATTTTACGATTCCCCTACCTTCTCTACCCCTTCCCATACAAGTGTTCGGTTTCGTGAATGTAAAATACACCGAATTGTATGAAAATTCTATACAACTTCGTCTATGATACACATTCTATACAGAAATTATTGGACGTGATTCAAGCAATTAATTAAAAAGCTATTAACATCCACCCACCCTTACTATTACCCCTCCTTCTCCCCTCATAAAAACCTAAACTTGCAGAAAAGAATGAAATATTGTTAAATTGACAACAGCCCTGCCCAAGAACTCCCTTTCACTTAGCCTTCCCTAACCACTCTAACCTGCATATTGACTTTCCACTCATCCACAACTTGTCCCAAGAATAATAAAGTTTCGCCCGACTTGTTGGCAGTTTATTTTTCCTGAAATTGAGGCATTTGTATGGGACGTGGCAGTGGAAGGGGAGCGTTTAAGATGATTTTGAAACTACGTATCACCATCCTTATCACCACGCTTTGATTCAATTTCAAATTCAATAGTTCTAATATATTCGAAGGAGAAATACTTTTCTTGAATTTATAATACAGATATTTGTATGGGAGCGGGTAGAAGGAGTGAAGAGGAGCTGATAATTTTTTTTAGTATTTATTGCAATTACTAAAAAACAAATTCTGGCAAAATTTTAAGTTTATACTTTTTCTAGTTTTAATGAAAATCGATATAATGCACTTAACAAAAATTATACATTTGTATGGGAGGGGGTAGAAGGAGTATACGGATGGAAACATATTTTTTCCGCGGTATTGATATATCTATTTTTATACTTTATACAAAATATCAAGTTGATAGCTTTAACAGTTTGGAAGAAAAATAATTTAATTTAAATTTCAAAATTTCGTGAAATTTGTATAGGAGGGGGTAGAAGGAGTGAGGTGAAATTTATAATTTTTTCAATTCTGATTGGAATTATAATAAAATTAATTTTGGAAAAAATTCGTTTTTATAACTTTGCTAGTTTCAATGAAAATCGAAAAACTGCATTTTTCAAAATTATGCATTTGTAAGGGAGGGGGTAGAAGGAGTGACGGGATCGGATCAATATTCCGTCATATTAATGACATCTATATCATTATACTTTGATTTAAATTTCAAATCGATAGCCTAAATAGTTTCAAAGAAAAATCAATTTCTGAAAATTTCGAAATTTCGTGAAATTTGTATGGGAGGGGGTAGAAGGAGTGGGGGTATGTGGCCCGTTCACGAACTTAAACTTTCTTTTTTGCTAAAAATGACACATAACAAATTTCAGCACGATAGCTCAAAGTGTTCGAGAGTTATGCTGTAGACAGCCGGACAGACGGACAGACGGACAGACTGACAGACAGCAACTCGGAATCGAAGTTTTTGAGCGACAACAAATATTTCTTTACCCTTGGCGGCTCTGTGCGAGCATTATTTCTTAGCGTTACAAACGGTAAGGCAAACACAATATACTCTCAAATTTTATCTAGAGTATAAACACTCCAAGATCTGGTGAATTCTATTCCTAGAAACATAAAACCGGTAATCAGAAGTTACGGAAGCACCACACAATATTTAAATTGATTTAATTTACATTACTATATTATATATGCTCTAATAAATAAAAAATATATAAAAAAAAAAAAATATTTAGAAGTTATTTTAAGTATTTGATGTTTCACGATTTCTATCAGATTTGAGTAGAAAGTGAACAATCCATCTATCTGACCAATTCTTCTATAAAGAAAACTCAAGCTACATATTTTATATAGCTAATATTATAATTTAAAAAAAAATTTTATCTTCTGATCAAAATTTTGAGTAAAATATTTTTTTTGTGTGGAAACATTTAATTTCTTGCCTCTGTGTATCAAAAAAATTTAGTAATGTTAATTATGAAGTCATGATGTTTGAATGGAACTGGCCCGGGCGCGTGAGTGATTGGAGTTCTGAGCTCCCTATTTTATTAGGTCAATGATTTTTACTGAAAAGGATTGGGATTTTTGAGATCATTTACAATATTTTGTTGCGCTCGGATCTGGTATGGATACATCATTACGCAATTTAAAAGCAACATTCAACGAATTCATTTATTTCGACCGACCCTATTCAATTAACTGTATGTTCTGTTCATTATGCGCTAGATGGAATCTGAGAGTATTATAAGTTTGCTCTAAAGTTTGCAACGCCAAGAAATAATGCTCGCACAGAGTCACCAAGAGTATAGAAATATTTGTTGTCGCTCAACAACTTCAAAACCGGAAGTCCATCCATCCTTCCGACTGGCCGTCCGTCCGTACGTCCGTGTGTCCATTCGTCTGGCTGTCGATTCGCTCTCTAGCTTGAAAACGCGTTGAGGTTGAAAGTTCAAATTTTGTACACATCGTTTTTGACGAAAAAGTAAGATCGCTCTACCCCTTCTATCCCTCACATACAAAATGACACATTTTTGGAATTTGACAAAAAAGAGCATTTTCTCAAAAATTAAGGAAGCAATTAATATAAATTTTTTATAATTTATTTTTATGACGATTTCAATCTTCGATAGAAAATTATTCGAATTCCCTCACACCTTCTACCACCTGCCATTCAAACTGCCCCTTTTCAGGAAATACTCTACACCAATTTTCTCAGCACCTATACAATTTACCAAGCTGAAATTGCACAGCAAATTTTTTTCTTGAGAATTATAAATAAGACTGAAAACAATTTGACGATTAGCTTCACTCCTTCTTATCCCTCCCATTCAAAATGACTCAATTTCACAACTTCACAAAAATCCGTTTTTCTTGAAAAGTATGAATGCTACTGATCTGAAATTTAAAACATCGAATGATGTTTTTAGTTATTTCTGCAAAAGTCATTAAGAATAACACACTCCTGCTACATTTTACTAAATTCAATACACGAATTTCATCAGTAACTATTTAATTTTTGAAGCTTAAATTTTCAATTAAACTTTTTGATAGCAAATTTAGCATGGTGTAAAAATATAAGTTCAATGCAAAAATATAAGTTCAATGCCGGCACCACTCCCTTTATAAAATATTTAAAAAAAAATCTCTTTCATCTAGAGTATCGCATGATTGGGATTTATTTGTAGTCCTGTTATGTTTTCCACTTCGTTTTATCACTCCCTAAGCCAACTGGACTAATGGTATTAAAGAAGGATCCCTAAATTCAGCTCGGAGCCTTAAGAACTTGGGAGATGCTGAAAGGGGTTGAAAGTTCTATTCATTTTACTTTATTATTCTAATAATAAAATATTGTGATCGACACAAAACAAAATAATTTTTCTACCAAAAAATTTTGTTTTTTCGCGTTTCATGACTAAAAATGCAAGAAAAATAATCCGTCCCGCCGTACGCCGTCCGCCGTACAATGGACTCATATCTCCGAAACCGTTAAAGATAGAATGCTCGTTCTTGGGTAGATTGTTGATTGGGTAAGTGAACTCTATTTCCTAGATTTTGAGGGGTGTTAGGTGGCAGGGGGAGGCGGGGGGAGGGAAAGAGTCAAAAACTACACTTGCTAATATCTCCACTACGAATGCAGATAGGAAGTTAAAAATCAGTAGAGATATAGACAGGGTTGTGGGACAAATTTTAAAAATAATTTAATTTTTTTATCCATTGGCGTCCAAAAAGGGGGGCTAAGAGCAAATTGTCGGCCGAATTGTTTTTCAAATGATTATATCTTCGAAATTACTTATCGAAAAAAAAATTATATTTTGGGACCATTTAGGTGACATATAGCTCCATTGGAATCAGCTTAGAGAGTGGCTAATTATTACAAGGGGGTGGGTCAGGAGGGGTGCAAGGAAAAACACTTAAAAATAAATATCTCAACTATCTCTTAAGCAATGTAATTGAAACTTAAAACATATATTAAGCTATACTAGGAAAATACGAAAAAAATATAACATGTTGAAATAAAAGTAGTGGGGGCAAATGGGGAGCATTTAAAAAATGGCGCACTTTTCAAAATTACACATCCTTATATCTCAAAACACAGTACAGATATCAAATCGAAAATTTGTCAAATTGTAGAACTACATAGTCCTTAATTTTGGTGATAAGCAAAAATGTCGAAAATTTTTAGTGATTTTTTAGGGCTCTGGTGAAAGATACAAAGTTTAAATTTTGCATGTGGATACATCTATTTGATGTAAATAGAAAAATAATAATAACTTGTTCCATAATTTTTATAAACCGACCCCCCGTTCTAACATTCACAAGGTGTTTCATGCGCATTGAAAAAAACACATAAACTGAAAATTTTTGAGTGAAATTTTAAGGTAGAGACTTGAAAATTTGCGAAATGCATTTAAAAAAAATCCTAAATAAACGAAATATTAACTGGTCGAAAACCTTTAAAACTTCTACCCTCTCCCATACAAAATTATTTTTTCGACCATTTTCAAGAAATCAATTATCGCCTAACTATTTAAAGCTATCAATTTAAAATTTTGTTTAAGAACTTTAAAAAATAATTGAAACAAAATTGCGTCAAAAGTTTTGAAATCACTCTTGCCCTTCTACCCCCTCCCATACAAAAGTATGATTTCGACCAATTTCATTAAAACCAACAAATTAAAAGCTATGAACTTTTAATTTTGTTCAAGCAACTTACAAAAGAAATAAAATAAAACTGCATCACAAATTTTACAATTCTCTTATCCGCTCTACCACGTCCCATACAAATGTTCGGTTTCGTGAATGAAGAATACACCGAATTTTATGAAAATTCTATGCAGCTTCGTTTATGAAACACATTATATACAGAGAGTATTTGTCATGATTCAAGCAATCAATTAAGAAGCTATTAACATCCACCCACCCTTACTATCACCCCTCCCGCTCCCCTCATAAGAACCCAAACTTGCATAAGCGAATGAAATATTGTTAAATTAATAACAGCCCTGCCCAAGAATTCTCTTTCACTTAGTCTCCCAAATCACTCTAGCCTGCATGTTGACTTTCTATGCATCCGCAACTTGTCCCAAAAATAATAAAGTTTCGACCGACTTGTTGGCAGTTTATTTAATGTAATAGCCCTAATTATTGCTAAGACGTTATATCTCAAATTTTAAGTGAATAACTTCGACATATTCCAAGAAAATAGTTTGTAAAACTCTTAAAATTCCACAATTTGTATGGGAGGTAAAAGGAGAGGCAGGGAAATTTAAATAATTTTGCTCCGTTTTACAGCACTCAAATCAAAATACATCAATTTCATTTAAAAAAAAAAAATTGTTTTCATGTGGTATATTTATACTTTAGATAAAATCTAAGAGTATATGGTGTTTGCCTTACCGTTTGTAACGCTAAGAAATAATGATCGCACAGAAAAATTGCTGAGCAGCTCATATCCGAAGCGCACACGAAAGACTCAGTTTTGCAAACGGAAGGTGCCATTTACACGGGCATGCTGTTTACAGTTTACGGACTAAAATTGCTTCAAGAGGTTTGGAAAAATAATTTTAGCTTGTGAAATATGAGTTGAGTTTGTAAAATTGACGATAATAATTATTATTGATACGTCAAATTGAATGTTTCTAACATTAGCATGAATTTTTCCCAAAATTTTTTGTGTGTCTCAACAGGGTGGAAAAACGGCAGGACGTGAAAGACCCAGGCTTACAGATGGAAGATGCCGAAAAAATGTTGACAGACGAAGTGTTAAAAATAGAAAAAAAAACAGAAACTTAAAATTTTGCTAGAATTTGTCACTTCATAATTGCTATAAGTGCTAGGCAAATTAACAACAACAATTTGCGATGATTTTATATTTTTCAGTACAATTAATTATACCCATATCACGCGAAGAAAACATAATGGGTACAAAACATTAAGAGGGAGCTGAGAAAAAGGTACTTGGATATTGACAGTTTTCTATGAGATTTGGCTATTGCCACCTCCCCTTAAGCTTACAGATCTTGATTATATCTTAGAATAGTCTTGCGATTATTATAGTGGCCTATATTGCAAAGGTTATGGCTCGATAGCGATCGGCTTATAATTCCAATACATTGCCCGTTAGGTCGATACTACGCGTATATCTGTGGAGATCAGAAATTTATATATACACTATATCACGTACAATATCTTCAAGCAAAATACTCGTATTTTCTCTTAAATATGTTTTTTTACAATTGAATGTATTATTCTATTGCTTAAGTGTATCAACTTTAATGCACCTACTTAGCTTAGAAAGGACTATCATCCTTTTCTTTTAACTATTCTAGCTTCAAAATAAAAAAAATGGCTTGGTTTGAGGTTTCGATATCAATACCATCTCAATTACTTACTAGTCAAGGATACAAGAAAATAAAAATTGGCAAACTGAATTTTAACCGCAATAATAAAAACTCGCTCTGAATTCTAGATAAGGTCTACCACAAAATTTGCTTTTGATAAATCTATTTTAACCGCAACAAACGATAACTTTTCAAACGATTCCAATTGAAATTCAGAAAGCCTTCAAGTAGATTTCTACTAGCATATCAAAGGGAAACGAAAAAAGGAAAATATTTCAGGTTCAGGTTTGATGTCGAATGCTAAAGTAAAGCAAAATACTCATTTGACCAACATACGTTTAACGAATTTCGGACCAAGAAGGGTGAAATAAGGACTCCTTTTCAACAGCATCATTCAATTCCATCGTCCATGAGTTGATTTGATCTGAAATTCGATAGGAATCGGAACCTTATGTAAAAGCACCTTTGAGTTTAAGTATCCGGTGCTGATGTAAGGAAACGCTTAGGAAGCATTGTCACAGCCAGCGTCACCACCACCATATTTATTGTAAAAGGAAAAGTTTTCAATGTTCAATTTGGATAAACTTTTAACATGGGATTTTCAGCGGGTTATATGAAAAGTATTTTCGTTATTCTTTCAACGTTCGATAATAAGGGACTCTTTAGTCACGTCCCGAGCTTAACTATCTGCATGTGGTGCACTAGTTTTATGATTCAACATTTTTTTAGTAATAAAATAAGAACTATGCTATATAAATTGATAGCGGTTCTGATATTAAACTATTATACCATTATAACCGTATAGTGAAATGTGAAGACCCAAATAAAAAGTCTAGATTCCAAATAAAATTAAAATGTTCAATTATAAAATAAATATTGATGCGAATTAGATACTTATTCGTAAGGATTTTTTTAGAAGAATACATTTGTATTACTTTATTATTCTAATAATAAAGTATTGTGATCGAATTTGCTATCCCGAAACTTTGTTTTTTTCGCGTTTCATGATTAAAATAGCCTAAAAATGCAAAAAAAAAAACGGTTGTCTGTACGTCGCACAGTAGAGTATTTGTCGATTCTAGCTGGCCAAAAGTAAATTTTTGAAAAATATGTACGATTAGAGGGATAATTGTTATTAGTAATGAACGATAATTGATAAATGAACCTTAGATTTCCGTTTATCATTATAAAAGCAGTGACGCGGAGTGTTGTCACTTGCGGAAAGCAATAAATTATGAACAGAAGAGCTCGAAAAATTACTAGTGTTCTACTTTAATTTTTGTGACTTTTACGAAAAAGTATAAGTACTCTTTCCTGCGATGGATGTTGAAGAAGCAGGTAATTAATATTATTTTTGTTGTTTTTGGTTTTCCAAGTATTTATAGTTTATTAGTAGTCTAGTATTAATAATAGGTAATAATTCAGAAGTATTTATCTTCTAATTTCCGAATTCAAAAGTGATTTTAAGAAGTTGGTGTCAATATGTTTCTTTCAATTTCGATAACTTATAAATAATGAAGTTTTGTCTCCCAGATCCAAGAAAAACTTTCTACCCTTAGCTGCCCTTTTAAAAGTTATTGCACTTTTACTGAACGGCGGAATTGCAAAATTTTTAGAAATGAAATATTAAGTGGCCAATATCAATTATTTTAGGATCATCTGGAGTAACATTGGTGACGTGATTGCATCTGTAAAATATTATGCAATGAAGCGAGAGCAAGAAATTTTTTCATAAAATTGGAATACATAGAAAAATACTTGCTCGAAGGAGAAAGTCTTAGGACAGAGAAGATAGCAGCGTTCATATTCAAAATACGCATCTTAAAGAAGGATTTCAGTCAGAACTGGGAAGTAGCAAGTAGGACAGAAATAAAATAAAAAAAATACGCAATTTTGCTCGAAGGTATCTTCAAAATTCACAAAAGTACCTTGCGATTTGGGCACCCAACTAAGTCCTTCAGAGAATCGAGCGTACGAACAAAACGAAGACGAATTAGTCAATGCCACCCACATGAAGCTACGATCATCCGGAAAGAGGAGTGCTTCGAAAGACCTACAGAATATAACAAACAGCCCTACTCGAGCATCGAGTAAGTTTATCTGAAAAGGATGAAAAATTGTCACCTCTACCGGCTCTTATTTTATTTGTAGAAGCTAATTTATCAAGAAGCCAGTATGATATTGTTAGATATGGAGCCGCAAAGGTCTATTCCTGCTACACTCTCACACAAAAGCAAAAAGAAACTCCTATCCGAGATCAGAGGTTACAGCTGCTAGCGCAAAATGCAAAAAGGTTAGATAGCAAAATCCTAATCCTTCTTCACCTCGATACTGCCGTCCGATCCCAATACTTTTTATTAGGGAGTCTAAGGGCATCATACATAAGGAAGTAGCGTACATTCAACAAAAAATTGATAATTTAAAGGAAATAGAAATTGACAGCAAGATTTCCATAAAGCAGCTTTAACGGCAAGGTGTGTAATGCTGCTACAAATATTACATTTTCAATGAAAAGTTATATTTAAACAAATTGACACAACAAAAAGAGGACACTAACATTTTACCTTTCCATATTACACGCCAGAATAAGGTTATTCGAAACTTTATTGCATCTATCTTACAAACTACCTTTAAAAAAGTGGATGTTAAAATCGGAGGATGAATAAGATTTGGTAAGGAACCGAATTTAGAAAATTCTTAGAGAAAGAATGGGTTTGATAGTGGTCGTACCCAGACAAGGATTTGGAAACACCAATGACGGCAGTACTAGCAGAAGATTTTTGAACGATTCGAAATTTTCATCGGAGATAACTGGTATCAATATTACTTTGATAAATCGGATTAAGATAATCTTAGAAGTCATATCCAGTGGGCATAAGATTGAGTGCCAGTGAAATTCAGAAGTTATGCCTTGGGCACAGCAAAGCTATATGTAAATTTATATGCTTGGTATTCGATGACCCATCCCATATATGTAATTTTAATACATGGAGCAATTGTGATTGAGAACGCTCTCTTGCCAATCAGACAATTGTCAGAGGAAGCATCTGAGGCACGAATTATACACTTCCACTTGTATCGCCTCAACAATGCAAGAAAGCTCAGCAGAGAATCCTGTAACAAGGATGTAATTCATATACTTCTACTTACTGCAGATCCTCTTATTACAAGTATGATACCAACTCCAAGTAAAAAAAAGTAATCCGTTCACAGCAGAAACCTTGAAAATGCTATTGCCTGGTGAAACTACATTATATTTTAGTGAAAATGAATTCGAGGAAATTGTGTCTTAAGGTAAGTTTACATCTGACACTTCTCTCCGGACATAAGTGTCAAGTATCCGACAGAAATTTGCTTTAACTGTTTACATCTAAGATAAATTACCAGACACTTATGTCGTGGATAAGTGTCCAACAGTTCTCGCAATGCAGAAATTCGGAAGAAATGTCAGACCCGTTTACATCATACATACGGACACATGCGTCGTACATATCTTCCATTCTGCGGTTCAGTTCATGTGGTCAAGATGAAAGTATCGAAGCGAAAAATCGCGGCGAGTGTAATTATAAGTGAGTGAATAAAAATAACAGAGCTTCGATTGCAGGTGACGGACGAATTTTTATTAACTAGGGTATATAAAAATGTGAATATTTCTGTTTATTACTTTATTATTTTAATACTAAGGTATTGTCATCGACTTGGAAAAAACATAACAGGACTACGATTGGGCGTAAAGCCCAATCGTGTGATACTCTAGATGAAAGAGAAATTTTTTCATTTTAAGAAATTTTGTAGAGGTGGTTCACGAACTTGACCTGATTGACGTGATTCAGTCAATTAATTAAAAAATCGTTATCATTACCATTACCCACCCTCACCCCTCTCCCCCCCCTTCCCCCTCATGTAAGCCCAAACTTGCATATATAAACGAATGAAATATTGATTCTATGTACGATCGTATTCGCAATTAAATGTTAAATTAACAACAACCCTGCCCAAGAACTTCTTTTCACTTAGTCTTCCCTAACAACTCCAGCCTCCATATTGACTTTTCACGCATCCTTAATTTGTCCCAAAAATAATAAAGTTGCGCCCGACTTTTTGGCAGTTTATTTTTTCATAGCCATTCCCGCACAAAACTTGAATTTACCAGACCCCTACAAAAATTTCTCAAAATTTTCGATATTTTTGGCCATCACCTCCCTCTCCTTATAGCCATCAAGATAAAAATTTTATCAAATCTATAAGTCATAGAGCTAGACAATCTCACAAAATTTCAACTTAATACTTGCATTGGATTTTTAGATATAACGGTTTGAAATTTTCAAAAATGCAGCAATTTTGAAATGCTCACCATTTCCCCCACTACTATTAAGCCCAAATATTATATTTTTCTTATATTCTGCTAGTATAGATTAATTTATGTTTCAAGTTTCAATTATATAGTTTAAGAGATAGTCGGGTTATTAATTTTTAAGTGCTTTTCTTTACGTTACAAAAGAACTGCATTGCATCCTACAGTTTTGCCGACACTTATTGCAAAAGTAGACGAGCAATCAACTTCTGCGATAAGTGTCGAGAGAGCTTGAATTTACAAATAATCAGCGTTTACATCTGTTTGGACAAAAGTGTCGACACTTATCTTCGATAGTAGAATATAAGTGTTGGACATAAATTCATCTCCGTTTAAACTAGTCACGATTTCTCTCGGACATAAATTCGGGCAATAAGTGTCAGATGTAAACGTATCTTAATATGGAAGAGTCATCGGAAGAAGAAACCTGGGCATCATCTTCGGATTAATTTTACTTTATTATTTTAATAATAAAGTATTGTGATCGACTTGGGAAAAAAAAAAAATTTGCTACCCTGAAATTTTTTTTTTTCGCGTTTCATGACTAAAATAGCCTAAAAATGCAAAAAAAAAAAATCCGTCTGTCTGTACGCCGTCCGCCGTCCGCCGTACGCCGTACGCCGTACGCCGTACGCCGACGTGTACGCTCAGCGCACATTAACTCCCAAACCCTTCAAGATAGAAAGTTCATTTTTGGAGGGATTGTAGGTAGTTGCGGATCTCAGGCGGATACCCATTTTGGGGGGTGTACGGGTTCAGGGGGAGGCAGGGGGAGCGCTTAAACCGAAAAATACGAATTCAAATATCTCAACCATGATTACAGCTAGGAAGCTAAAAATCAACACACATATAGAAGAGTTGGTGGGACAACTTTTAAAAATAATTTAATTTTTTTATCCATTGGGGTGCGAAAAGGGGGGGCTAAGAGCCAATTGGCGGCCGAATTTTTTTTTCAAATGATTATATCTTCGAAATTACTACCCATAAAAAATTGATATTTTGAGACAATTAAGATGGCATTAAGATCTACTAGAATCAGTTTAGATAGAAGCTAATTCTTGTAAGGGGGAGGGTCAGGGGGGGTGCAAGGAAAAACACTTAAAAATTAATATCTCGACTGTCTCTTAAGCTATGTAATTGAAACTTGAAACGCATACTAAGCTTTACTAGTGACATATGAAAAAAATATAATATATGGACATAATAGTAGTGGGGGGAAATGGGGAGCATTTAAAAAATGGCGCACTTTCCAAAACTACAAATCACCAAATCTCAAAATTGAGTACACATATCAAATTGAAAATTTGTCAGATTGTAGAGCTATATAGTCTTTAATTTTGGTAAAAAATTTAAGTTGGGGGGTGTAAGGGGAGGGAGGTGGGAAGCGAAAATGTTGAAAATTTTGAGTGATTTTTTTATGGCTCTGGTAAAAGATACAAAGTTTGAATTTTGCACGTCGACACATCTATTTAATGTACATGGAAAAAAAATAATAATTTGTTCCAAAATTGTTATGCACCGAAGTGGGGGTCTAACGTGCACAAAGTGTTTCATGTGCAATGAAAAAAAACACATAAACTCAAAATTTTTGAATGAAATTTTTAGGTAGAAACTTGAAAATTTGCGAAATGCATTTAAAAAAAATTCCCAAGAGTTTAAAATATTAACTGGTCGAATATCTTTAAAACTTCTACCCCCTCCCATACAAAAAATTTTTTTCGACCATTTCTAAGAAATCAATTATCACTTAACTATTAAATGCTATCAATTTGAAATTTTGCACAAGAACTTACAAAAATAGTTGAAATAAAATTACGTTAAAAGTTTTGAGATAGCACTTGCCGTTTTACCCCCTCCCACACAAAAGTATGATTTCGACCAATTTCATTAAATCAACTAATAACTAACAAATTAAAAGCTACAAACTTGAAATTTTGTACAAGCACCTCACAAAAAAAAAGAAATAAAACTGCATCACAAATTTTACAATTCCCCTACCTCCTCTACCCCCTCCCATACAAATGTTTGGTTTCGTGAATTTAAAATTCACCGAATCCAATGAAAATTCTATGCAATTTCGTCTATGAAACTGACATTCTATACAAAGAATATTGGATTTGGTTCAAGCAATCAATTAAGAAACTATTAACATCCACCCACCCTTACTATCACCCTCCCCCCTCCCTTCATGAAAACTCAAACTTGCATAAATAAACCAATGAAATATGGAGCTTTTGAACTTTTCCGGAAAGTGTTAAATTGAGAACTGCCCTGCCCAAGAAGCTCCTTCACTTAGTCTTCCCTAACCACTCTAACCTGCATATTGACTTTCTACGCATGCGCATTTTGTCCCAAAAATAATAAAGTTTCGCCCGACTTGTTGGCAGTTTATTTTAAATTATTGTTCTTATTGTATGGGAAAAAATATTTCTTTTTATTATACTCGTAATTGTACTTAATTTTGGGTTTTTCCATTCGCCAAACATAGCACCTCGTTTTTTATATTACAAAAATTGTTAAGATTTATCAACTAATTAGAATTATTCCCCAATTACAACAAATCTTATTTATAAAAATAAGTGGTCTACGTGTGTACACGTGTAACTCAGCAACTGTTCGTCCGATTTGGCTCAAATTTTTTTTGTTGTGTTCTTTAAAGCCCAACTTAGATACTAACGGAGCCAAAAATTGCAAATTTTCCGCGAAAATTGGAAAATTTGGAAAATTTCGTTTTCAGTACATTTTGTATTGAGAAATTTTTTTTTTTTTTTGGCGTAGTGGGCAGCGTGCTTGCTTTTCAGTCAATAGGTCATGGGTTCGATTCCCACTCCAGACGAGATTTTTTTAAGCACGAATTTTTATTTCTTATGTATAAAGATAACATATGGATGCATATGTATATGTATGACCATGTGGCCGTGTGTTTTGGTTTGCGTTCCTCCGGCATTTCTTTTTTATGTGTAGAGATTCGTAAGTAATCATGCGAACTATTTCTTATCTTCTTATATGTATATAAAAATAAGTGCTCTACGTGTGTATACGTGTAACTCAGCAACCGTTCGTCCGATTTGGCTCAAATTTTTTTTGTTGTGTTCGTTAAAGCCCAAATTAGATCCTAACGGAGCCAAAAATTGCAAATTTTCCCCGAAAATTGGAAAATTTGAAAAATTTCGTTTTCAGTACATTTTGTATGGAGAAATTTATTCGTTTGTTGTTCGCAACTATTCACCCGATTTGCATGAATTTTTTTCTTCGGAATAGTCTCCGCTATCTTGACACAGAAAAAAAAAAAAAAGAATTCCGGAACAACGCAAATCGGAGCACACGGCCGCATAGTCATACATATGCATACATATATACAAAAATTTGTATATGTATACAGGGCTTCCGTGGCGTAGTGGGCACCGTGCTAGGTTTTCAGTCAATAGGTCATGGGTTCGAGTCCCACTCCAGACGGGATTCTTTTCTTTCTCTAAGCACGATTTTTTTTTATGTATAAAGATAGCATATGGATGCATATGTATATGTATGACAATGTGGCCGTGTGTTTTGGTTTGTGTTCGTCTGGCATTTCTTTTTTATGTGTAGAGATTCGTAAGTAATCATGCGAACTATTTCCAATTCTATATTTCTTTAAAATACATTAAAGAATATGTACACTATCACAGTTCATAGTTCATAGTTATTTAGAAAAGTAGTAAAATAATTTTATAAGAGGAGAATAAGAAGTGATGGGATATCGATAAAATTTTCGTTCATAGACCAGCATCGTTATGCGAATGATATATTTGTAATATGATGATTTACAGATCCATAGTTTAAATATTTCTCAAGAAAATTCGCTAAAATTCGATTTTTTTGAGTTTTATTGGGGAGCGGGATGGAATGAATCTGACTGTATTATATGTTTTCTTTCAAGTTTGTAACGCTAAGAAATAACGTTCGAAGAAAAACAGAATGACACAGAAGTCAATATTTTTGCTCGAAAATCTCGAAACCGTCTGTTTGTTTGTCCGTCCGTGCGCTCTATAGTTCCACAGCGCGTTGAACTATAAAGTCCAAATTTTGTGCTCACTGATTTTGTTCAGAAGTGATGCCAAGTTCGTGAACGAACAGAGAGACGGTCACCCGGATTCGAGGTTTTTGATCGGAAACAAATAATTCTGTACCCTTAACGACTCTGTGTGAGCATTATTTCTTAGCGTAACAAACGGCAAGGCAAACACAATTTACTCTCAGATTTCATCTAGATTATAAAAATTATTTGAAAACATTCTGTTTGAAGTCATAACAATCGTTGTTGTTAATGTCAACATCTATTTAAAATAAAAATTGTTGTTCCAATGACAGGAAACAAACTGAGATCTGTTCAAATCGATGTCAGTGTAATTATGTCAACAGCAGTAAATCTCTTTAAATTGAAGTAAATCCTTAACATTCAATAATAATATATCAAATCGACTTATTTTCATTTGAAAAATACTTGCAATTGATTTAGAAAGAGGTTTAAAGTGAGCAGATTATATTTCGCCAGATATTGTATTACTAACAGCATTCTCAAAAATAGCTTATTAATGCGATTTTAGCGTGGACGAAGTCGCGGGGTCTGCTAGTTTTATATATTTTTCATTAACTCTAACAGCAAAATTTATTTATTGAACCCTATATGTATTAAAATTTAGCTAGGGTGTAGCCTAGTAGGTAGCATGTTGGTCTTGTAATGCGAACAGGGTTGTGCGAAGGGCTAACAACCCTTCCATAATAAGTATTGAAAAATGTTAAGGAACCTGAATATCAGGAGGCCAAGCTCCGATTTGGGGTGTAGCGTCGTTGTAGAAGTAGAAGATATTAAAATCCCACATAAGGCAAAATATATGTAAAAAACTTAACAGGACTACGGTTGGGCGTAAAGCCCAATCGTGCGATACTCTAGATGAAAGATAAATTTTTTGATTTCAAGAAAGTTTGTAAGGGACAAGGGTTGACGATATTGAACAATTTCTTTCTCATCACGCTAAAGTTTCTATCAAAATGTTTTACACAAAATTTAGGATTTAAAAATGTAATAGGTACTGAGAAAATTAGTGTATTAGATTTATTGAAATTGGGCAATTTGTATGGGAGGTGGTAGAAGGAGGAGCGAGTTCTCAAAGACTTTTTCAGAAATAACTATAAACATTATGTTTTTGACATGTTTGAAATTGCAAATCAGTTGAACTCATATTCAGGGAAATCGACTTTTTGTAAAGTTGTTAAATTGAGTCAGATTGTATGGAAGGGGGTAGAAGGGGTAAAACTGATCCTTTAATTTTTTTAGTCTTACTAATAATTCTTCTTTTATGCGCATTGAGTAAAATGGTTTTGAGTATTTCATGGGAAAGTGCAGTTTGTATGGGAGGTGGTGGCAGGAGGGGAGGATATATATAATTTTTATACGATAGATTGAAGTCATTATAAAAGTAATATATTCAAAATTTTTGACTAATAGTATTATACTTTTTGAGCAAATCCATTTATTGTTGAATTGCGAAATTGCATCGGTTTGTGTGGGAAGGGGTAAAAGGGGTGAAACTAATCATCTAATATTTTTGGTCTTACTAATAATTCTAAACAAATATTTTTTGCACAATTTCAGCTCGCCAAATTTTATACGCACTGAGTAAATTGGTTTAGAACATTTCATGAAAAAACGCAGTTTGTATGGGAGGTGGTGGAAGCAGGAAGAGGAGACGCATAATTTTTATACAGTAGATTGAAGTCATTATAAAAGTAATATGCTCCTAATTTGAGCTCAATAACTTTAATCCTTTTCGAGCAAGTCCGTTTATTATCAAATTGCGCAATAGTGTCATTTTGTATTGGAGGGGGTAGAAGGGGTGGAGCGATTTGGCCCGATCCCGACCTTGACCTTAATTTTTTGTCAAAAACAACGTGTGCAAAATTTGAACTACGGACATCCGGTTTTGAGATTTTTGAGTGATTATATGA
Organism: Chorisops tibialis; assembly: GCA_963669355.1. Taxonomy (NCBI): domain Eukaryota; kingdom Metazoa; phylum Arthropoda; class Insecta; order Diptera; family Stratiomyidae; genus Chorisops; species Chorisops tibialis. Next base: position 275,668,939 of record OY770262.1, read on the forward strand.
ACTTCTGTATCATTCATTTTTTTCTCCGAGCCTTATTTCTTAGCGTTACAAACTTTAGAGCAAACTTATAATACTCTCAGATTTTATTTAGAGTATAAGAACATTAGTAGTTTTAATTAAGAAAAAAAAATTATTACAGGCGTAGAAGATACAGGTATACCATTTATGCAATTAAAGGATATTAAAAACCATAAAAGCTTAAAGTTTAATACAATTTTTTGGATGAATATTACTCAAATCACCTATTTACTTCATAGCTTAACATAATTATTAGGAATTATGCTATGATGTTTGAGACGAGAGAAACGCATAAATAGTTTTGGCCAGCCGTTCATCGTCTGCCGTACGCTGTACGTGTATGTATGAGTAGGGGGGCTAAGAATTGTCGGCCATTTTTATACTCTAGATGAAATCTGAGAGTATATTGTGTTTGCCTTACCGTTTGTAACGCTAAGAAATAACGCTCGCACAGAGCCGCCAAGGGTACAGAAATATTTTTTGTCGCTCAAGAACCTCGATTCCGAGTGACCGTCTGTCCGTCTATCTGTCTGTCCGTCTGTCTACAGCATAACTCTCGAAAGCTTTGAGCTATAATGCTAAAAATTTTTGTGTATCATTTTTAGCAAAAAAATAACTTTAATTTCGTGAATGGGCTACATCCTCCCACTCCTTCTTCCCCCTCCCATACAAATTTCATGAAATTTCGAAATATTAGGAAATTGATTTTTCCTTGAAACTATTTAAGATATCGACTTGAAATTAAGGTCAAAGTATAACGATATAAATGTCATTAATATCACATATTATACATATATATATTGACCCGATCCCCTTACTCTTTCTACCACCTCCCATAAAAATGGACAATTTTGAAAAATACATATTTTCGATTTTCATTGAATCTAGTAAAGCCGAAAAAACGAAATTTCGTCAGAATTAATTCCACTATAATTGCAATTTATTTTAAAAATAATTATCAACTTTACCTCACTCCTTCTACCCCCCCTCATACAAATTTCATGAAATTTTGAAATTTAAATTAAATTATTTTTTTTCGAAACTGTTAAAGTTAGCAACTTGATATTTTGGACAAAGTATACAAATAGAAATATTACTAATGCAAAAAAAATTTATTTTGATCCTTACACTCCTTCCACCCCCTCCCATACAAATGGATAATTTTTGTTAAATGCATTTTATCGATTTCCATTCAAACTAGAAAAAGTACAAACTTCAAAATTTTCCAGAATTCGTTTCTTAATAATTCAAATAACTGTTAGAAAAAATTATCAGCTCCGCTTCACTCCTTCTACCATCTCCCATACAAATATCTGTATTATAAATTCAAGAAAAGCATTTCTCCTTCAAGTATACACATGAGAGCTATCGACTTTGAAATTGAATCAAAGCATGGTGATAAGGATGATGATAAGCACTTTCAGAATCATCTTAAACGCTCCACTTCCTCTGCCACCTCCCATACAAATGCCCCAATTTATGGAAAACTATGACTAATTTCTTTAAAAATAATGAAAACTAAAAACTTTAAATTCAGCAAAAAACATTTTGCATGCCATGTTCGGTGTCATATACGAAAAATACAAACCTACCCCTCTACTTTTACCACCTCCCATGCAAAAGTCTCTATCCAATATTCGAAAGAATTTGAGATGACATATTTTCCGGTATATTAAAGTCATTTCCATCTCATCTAGAGTATCATATGATTGGGCTTTAAGCCCAATTATAATTCTGTTATGTTTTTTTTAAATGATTATATCTTTGAAACTACCTACCATAAAAAATACATATTTTGAAACCTGAAAGGTGGCATACAGATCCACCAGAATCAGATTAGCGAGGCTAATTATTGCAAGAAGGAAGGTTAAGAGGGTGCAAGGAAAGACACTTAAAAATAAATATCTCGACTATCTCTTAAGCTATGTAATTGAAACATGAAGAATATATATTAAGCTATACTAGAGAAATGCAAGAAAAATATTTCACTTGAAAATAATAGTAGTAGGGGAAAATGGGGAGCATTTCAATATCTTAAAACTGAGAACAGATATAAAATTTAAACTTTGTCGGATTGTAAAACTACACAGTTTTTAATTTTGGTAAAAATGTTTTTTTTTTTTTAAAAAAAAGGTTGTTCTTTTTTGTCCTTACAATATTATTGTATTTTTGTGATTATTATATTATAATGTGCTTATAGAAAAAATTGCAGCTCCCTTAATTAACCTTTTTATGCTTTTAAAACATATTTTCAACTTAGTACCCCGTTCTTCACTGGGTTTCTCTACTGGAGCTATTGATCGTATTCGCAATTAAGTGTTAAATTGACAACATCCCTGCCCAATAACCCCTTTCACTTAGTCTTCCCTAACCACTCTAACCTGCATATTGACTTTCCACGCATCTTCAACTTATCGCAAGAATAATAAAGTTACGCCCGACTTGTTGGCAATTTACTTATATTACTATATTATTGTTATTTAACTACTTATGTGATAATTACTTATGTATTATAAAGCAGTTAATTACATATACTAAGGAACATATATAAAATAAAACTGATATAAAACTATGCTATAATACAGCAAGATTCAGTGGCAATCAATTCCTTTCAGTCCAATAAGTCACAAGGAATAGATGGAACATTTGCACTTCAACTGCGCTTTAGGCTACATTGCATACATACGAAAAAAGTCAAAAGTGATCTTTATGCGGAAGAAAGGCAAATACCTGGCTCGCATCTAAAATCCAATAGACTAATCCTGAATTAATATGACGTCAAATCAACTAAAACAGCACGACATAAGAATATTATTATTATTACTTGCATGAATTTATAACCATAATCTTCTTCTTCAATGGCACTACAGCCCAAATCGGGTTTTGACCTCGTGACCTTCAGCGTAATTAACATTTTTATTTGTTATTATGGATGGCTTATTAGCCCTTCGCACAAACCGCAGATATACCCACATAGTCAATGTAGTAAAATTATTCGTTGACCTAGAGCAACACGCTACTCACTAGACTCTCAGGGTACAACAACTCGATTTAAATTTCAATAAGATAAAAATAATTCACTAAAACATGCACAAAAAACAAATCAATTAAGAAAACGGCTAACCTCAAAACTATATGTAATTATTGCATTCGTAGAAATGTAATCCAAATATCGTTCTCAATTACCATTGATTCTAGTTTATATATCACACCGTCGGGGTTCAATTTAATGTAGATTTTGTGGTTTCAAATTAGTTATAATTAGCTATGCACATATTTGTATCATTTCGGCTTACAAAGCACACAATAATCATTGGACTCCAATTTTGTGAACCGTAATGGTATACGTATTTCACTACTAAAATTCGTTTAATATTAAATCGCGGAAAGCGTTCAGCTTCATATCGTGAACTGAATTCTATGGACAAAACAGATTTTCCTTAGCCTTCGTATCAAGATATTTCATTGCTAAATAAGAGAACGTAGTTCTCTTCGCTACAGCATTTTATCGTCGTAATAAGATTAAATTTGAATAATCTGGAAGGATTGCCTTCCAGATATAAGGTTCTCAGAATTATTCAGCTAGATATTCCTGCGGCTAGCAAAGTAAAAGCGCACAGCACCAGAGATAGAGAAGATAATGTTGGGGAACATATGAATTAGAATACTTGTCAATTGTGGACGGTATGTTAAACAGTTTGCAGAAGAATCGTACAAAAAATGTAATCAGTTTGGAACAACAGTTCGAGTTCCAACGAACACTGAAAACTCAATTTGTTAACGATTCATATCCTTGAACTTTCAGCATTTCAAAAGATTTTTTCTCGTTCAGCTCCGCGTACCAAATTCATCATTTATTGTTAGAATATTTAAAAAAATATTTGACTTAATATTTATTACAGATGGTTTGCGCAGTCCTCTCACATATTTTTGGTCATCAAACAGGAATCCTACCCAATGAAAGTCGAAAGTAAGTTTTATTATTACATAAATATATAAAAGTAAGAAATTCTTGAATATACAATTACTCTTTGGTGACGATTAAATACTTCAGTTATCTCGAATCAGATTTTTCATAAAGCACACTACCGTGCAATCTAATCTGTCATTGATTTGCTATCAGCACCAAAAATAACTCACAGTGAAACTTTCTTCATTCATGACTGTAAAACTAGTCCAATCGAAGGAACAGATAAAATGTGTAATTTCGGATTAATCCCTTTACGGCTTAAATCTTTATTGTATCATTCCCATGTGGGTCATATTCTTGTAGCTGTTTTCTTTCAACGAAGCCATATTTCAAGTAGCTATTTCGTCTCCAAGGCATCCTTCTATCTTTGCCCGATAGATGAACAACTGCCTCTTGGCGAATCTGTTCACGTTATTTCGGCTCAGTACCTTGGCGGTCACAACAAAGCGCACAAAGGCCCTTTCGTTAATTGTGCTTGGGATCCTGAAGATTAATGTGAAGCAGTCGATGGCCATACAAATGGTCCATTAGCACTAATGCGTCGGAAAGTCACTTCTTGGAAAACGTGATTTTCCTAAACGGAAGAAATTATCGTCTCAAACTTGAGAAATAGAGACAAGTGCTTCCGAAAGTTAAGTGCTACCGGGAAATTATGAAAGTGGACTATTTGATTGGTATATAGAGAATCTAATCGAATTTAATTGATGGAAGCCATCGAGCACGTCCTGTGTAGAGTTTCATCTCTGGGCTAATAAAGAAATTGCTGAGGGTTACTTATAGAATTAAGAAAGGTTTGGCTATTAATTACTAATAAAACAATAACCATTAAAAGTCTTGAGGAAGAAAAATAAGAAAATTATCATAATACGAGTAGGTATGTATTAGGGAAAATTAATAAAGTGTAATTATTAAATTTTAATAGAATAACAGCAAAGCGCTTCAACCGTTTTAAGGTTAGTGGGAATTTAAAAAGTTGTATTGGTTTTATCGAATAGATAAAAAGTTCGAACCTGTTGGTTTGAAAGCCCTATTTTATATTTTCTCCGGGGTGTTTGAAGTCGTAAAGCATCCATTTTGGATGACCATTTTGTGGTTGGTGATTTTCGAATTATTTAAGAATCTAGAAATGAAAGAAAAAATTTAATTTTAACATGGATATGTCTAGTGGCTCGACTCAACCAAAAAATTTGTATGTCATGAAATTTATTACCGTCAGTATATCTCTTTAAAAGGTGCACATAATCTAAACTGACCAAAAGGCACAAGAATGGCGATCAACTCAAAATGTTCGCTCAAAAAAAAAAATTCGGCTGTTGTGTTCTGGGTGCCTGGTATTTCAGGTCGGATTTGTATGAGAAATCGGGAAATTTTGCAATCCCTCAAAAAATTGGAAGAGTCTCAAATTAGCGACAGCCCACGACGGTGTCGGCGATATTTGATCTATCCAGGCGATAATAAAAGGAAAACGCGACCCATTCGTCTGCGTCTATATTTCGCCAAACACTTCGATTAAAAAAATACGCTCGCCTTGCAGAAGATAGGGAAAGTGGAAGGGCAGAGGGGGGGGTCTTAACTGAAAGTCTATCTCTTTCAAGCTACATATATGTATATGAAAGCGTCCTTGTTTGACTCGCTCCAATTAAGCTGAATTTTCTTAAAAAAAAGTACCGTGAACAGGTCAGGCATGCTTGATCGTGCGAATTCTCAACCCCCTTAAAAAACGGCCGGAATTGTGAAAGGAAAATTCATGGAATTTCCACGATGAAAAAGCGCCATCGCATTGAGCCTCAATTGTGACTGAATTTGAGGCAAAAAGCAACGAATTCCATCAATCAACCACCGTATTCACCAAATTTGGCTCCGTGAGAATTTCTCCTATCCTCGAAACTGGAATGACCGCTCCTTGGAACCCGTTTTCAGTCGATCGAGGACATAAAACGAAAATCGCCGTGGACTACTCAGGTGTACCCATTTAACCAACTGCTGCAAACTAATTAAATTTGAAATATCATTTCCCAGACTGATTTTAATTACAAAGTCCAGATACTTTATGGTCACAATGTACTTATATATATAAATATATTATATTATTTAAACTAAGGATCACCATCACAGTAAGTGTTACTCGACACGACATACTTTAACTGAGTGTCTAGCTGTAAGTCTATATCTCTCGTACTTGTGTGTATATTTATACATGTAAAACAGTTTCGTTTTTTTAATAGAAATCAATTCAATTAATTCGTTTCAAGTTCAATCAAAAAATAATTTATAATAAATTTAATGTGTTTTAGTTAGTTTTAAGATCAATGTAGAATAATTATTAATGTACTTCAAATAATTTTGAGATCAGTTTGAAATAAATACTTCCCGAAATACGTCCATGTTCCACGGCTGCTGCTTATAAAAAAACATAACAAGACTACGATTGGGCGTAAAGCCCAATCGTGCGATACTCTAGATGAAAGAGAAATTTTTTTATTCTAGGAAATTTTGTAGGGGAAATGATGGAGAGGGTGATCTACTTTTGCCACCAAACTGTTTTAAAGAAAATTTAGAATTAACAAATTCAATAGGAACTGAGAAAATTAGTGTATTGGATTCAGTGAAATTGTGCAGTTTATATGGGAGGTGGTAGAAGGAGGGGCGAGTTCTTAATGACTTTTAAGAAATTACTAAACACATAATTTTTTGACACATTTTAAATTGCAGATCAGCATTCATACTTTTCAGGAAAATCGAATTATGGTGAAGTTGTTAAATTGTGTCAGATTGTATGGGAGGGGGTAGCAGGAATGAAACTAATCGTAAAATTTTTTTTGGTCTTACTAATAATTCTTAAAAAAATATTTAGTGCATAATTTGAGCTGGATCAATTCCATACATACTGAGTAAATTTGTTTACAGTATTTCACGAAAAAGTACAGTTCGTATGGGAGGTGGTGGAAGGAAGAGGAGGACTCAAATAATTTTTAAACACTAGATTGGAATCACCATGAAAGTAATACACTCCAAATTTCAGATCAATAGAATTTATACTTTTCGAACAAATCCGTTTATTGTCAAATTACGAAATTTTGTCATTTTGTATCGGCGGGGGGGAGAAGGGGTAAAGCTAATCAACTAAATTTTTTGGTCTTACTAATAATTCTAAATAAATATTTGGTGCACAACAGGATAAGATTGCACAATTTCAGCTCGATACAATTTATACGCACTGAGTAAATTGGTCTAGAGCATTTCATGAAAAACTGTAGTTTGTACGGGAGGTGGTGGAAGGAGGAGGAGGACAAAAATAATTTTAATACAATAGATTCAAACTATCATAAAAGTATTACATTCCAAATTTCAGATCAATAGCGCTTATATGTACTTTTCGAGTAAATCCGTTTATTGTCAAATTACGAAATTGAGTAATTTTGTATGGGAGGGGGTAGAAGGGGTGGAGCGATTTGGCTCGTTTACGAACTTGACCTTAATTTTTTGGCAAAAACGAAGTGTACAAAATTTGAACTATCTAGCTTAACGCGTTCTCAAGCTAGAGAGAACACGGATGGACGGACGGACAGACAGACAGACAGACTGACGGACGGACGGACATCCGGTTTTGGGATTTTTGAGTGAACTTCTGTATCGTTCATTTTTTTCTCCAAGCCTTATTTCTTGGCGTTACAAACTTTGTGGCAAACTTATAATACTCCCAGATTTCATCTAGAGTATAAAAAGAGCTCGGTCCAAACTTGATGCTAGAATACTTGCATCTGGTATTCATTGGATATGAAGTTCATTGTGTTTGTTTTGATTGGCTACGTTCAATCCCCACATATATCCAGTATGTATAGTATATAGCCAAACATACTGAATGCAATCACGCAGAACTATAGTCACCGGGTTGCTCAGATTCTATTCCGTATGAAAATTGTGAAATTTCTAGCCGAATTTTTTTCCCGAGTTGGTTATTTCTTTTCCCTTCTGCTCGGTTGAGATTATGGGAGCCTGTTGTTCGGAGCTCGTTTTGTGGGATTTATTTTTATTGTATTGTGTTGTTGCTGTTGGATTCTGCGTCATCCGGATGTTTAACCGTGTAGCGAGAAGACGAACAGAACATAAGAGGGGTCGTGCGTCGCGTGCCTTCCAGAAGAGAGTGAGAGAGAGAAAGAGAGAGAGTGGTCTGAACTGTGAGTCTATCTCTTTCGTACTAGTATTTAATCAACATATTCCGAGTTCATTTGTAACTGCCATGGCTCTAAAATCGAAAGCCCACTTGAAGCGCAAGTCGCGAAAGCGTAAGCGAGAAAACGAATTACGTAGCAGCGACAAGCTTATGTAATTTCTTCGCGATACACTATTCAGTTCAAGTACTACAGAAATTGAAAAGTTTCAAAAAATTCTACGATTACGTACGCCGAAAAGTGCATCTGAGCGCAAGTGTGAACCTCTCAATCAAATATATATATTGTTGCAGGTTAGCCCTAGTCAGCTTTCTTTCAATGTGCTCTCTACTTGCTTACCATCAAATTAATGCGCGCGTACGAATACTACAAAAAACGCTATGCAACTTAATCGGAATGTCAGGGTTTTCAAACAAATATACTCGAAATTAAACACGAGCACGACCTTGAGTATTTATTCAACTAGCAAACTATACGAGATCCGATCAATAGGAAAAAGAACCGGACAAATACGAATTAATTCCGAATATCGATTGGGATGTTCAACAACAACAACAATAATAGGGAAAAGACTCGGAGACGACCGACGACGAACGGGCGCGATCGAGTGGACTCGGATAATAACAAAGTGCCTGATGGAGGGTAACAAAAACAATACAGGCAAGAAAGAGAAGCGGCCGACTGCGATCGGGTAAACTCGGGTGATGTTAAATGCTTTACGGAAAACAACAGACGTATGGGCTCGTATGAGCGAGAAAGGATTCGAGTAACGATGAAAAGCAATGAACAGCGATTTAGATTATATGCGGAATGAAGAAGGATGACTTTGGCCTACGGCGAACGAATAGAAAGCAATATTAATAGGCGAGCGTTTTTGGTGGAGGAGTTGTCGAGACTCAGAAGCGAAAGAGTCTGGTTAGACAGAGGAAATCGACGGTTCGTCAAGATAAGAGACTGGCGAAAAAATCTGCCAATAAATCGGGCGCTACATTATTATTCTTATAATAAGTTAAGGATACGAGGAAAGTCAATATGCAGGTTAGGGTGAATAGGGAAGACTATGTGAATACGCGTCTTAAGGCAGGGCTGTTGTCAATTATTTAGCACTTAAATGCAATCACGATCAATAGCTCCAGCACCTAAATGACACTGCAGGCCAAATCGGGTATTGGCCTCATGACCTTCAGGTTTCTTAATATTTTATTTATCATTGTGAAAGGGTTGTTAGCTATTCAAACAACCCTCTATCTATTTTTTTTCGTTTCCCAAGCAGACAATATGCTGGAATTATGAGTCAACCGGGATTTGAACTCATTGTAGACCAAAGCAACATAGCTCCAGTATACAAATTCAATACTTCATTCGTTTATGTATGGAAGTTTGGGTTTTCATAAAGGGATGCGATAGAGGGAATGGTTACATTTCATTTTTTTATTTGATTGCTCCAATTACGTTCAAAATTTGCTGCATAGAATTTTAGTTTAATAGACGAAGTAAATTCTAAGAAATTATCGGTGTATTTTATATTCTTGAAACCACACATTTGTATGGCAGGAGAGGAGGTGAGGGTATAGAAAAACTTATGATGCAGTTTTGTTAAGTTTCTTTTGAAATGTATTCGTATAAAATTTCAAGCTCGTAGTTTTTCATTTGTTGTTTCTTAGTTGATTTATTGAAACTGGTCGAAATCACACTTTTGCACGGGAGGAAGTAGAATAGCAAGAGGGATTTCAAAACTTTTGATGTAGCTTTGTTTTGAATATTTTTGAAAGTATTTGTACAAAATTTCAAGTTGATAGCTTTTAACGATTTGGTGATAATCGGTTTCTTAGAAATGATCGAAAAAATACTTTTGTTTGGGAAGGGGTAGAAGTTTTGAAGGTATTCAACCAGTTGATATCTTTAACTGAATTTTTTTCTCTAGATTGAATCTGAGAGCATTATAAGCTTACTTTAAAGTTTGTTACGCCAAGAAATAATGGTCGCATAGAGGCGCAAGGGTACAGAAATATTTGTTGTCACTCAAAAATTTCAAAACCGAATGTACGTCCGTCCGTCCATCTGTGCGCGCTCTAGCTTGAAAAACCTTTGATCTAGAAAGTTTTTACTTGACGAAAATGTAAGGTAAGGACGGACCAAATCGCTCCACCCCTTCTTCCTCATCTCATACAAAATGACTCAATAATTCACATTAATCAAATTTTCTTAGAAACTATAAAAGCTTACAATTCTAAATTTAGAAACTATAAATTTTATCATAAATATGATGTACGGCATACGAATTATTTGAGTCCTCTTACTCCCTCTACCACATCCCACACAAACTGCACTTTTTCATTAATACTGCAAACCAATTTTTTCAGTACATATAACATTTGTACTGAAAACTAAATTAGCATTAATATTAAGATTGGAAAAAAAAATAACTGATTAACATCACTGCTTCTACTCCCTCTCGTATTATATGACACAATTTCTTAATTTCACAAGAAATTGATTTTCCTGAAATGTGAGAATGTTTCTAGTTTGAAATTTGAGAAATGTCAATTTCATAATATTCATAGTTATTTCTGAAAAAAAAAAAAATATTACAAAAAACCCTCCACTCCTTTTGCCACTTTCTATACAAACTTCACAATCTCACTGAATCTAAGACACTAATATTCTCAGTACTTTTTCAATTTTTGAGGCTTAAGTTTTGTGTAGAAAATTTTATTTAATTATAGCTACTCCATAATGATGCGAAAAAATTAGTTCAATGCTGTCACCTCTTCTACCTCTCCCCATACAAATTTTTTTATAATCACAAAAATTTCTATTTCATCTACATTATCGTACAATTGCGCTTACTCGCAATCGTAGTCTTGTTATGTTTATAGTCTAGGTGAAACCTGAGAGTATTATAAGTTTGCTCTAAGGTTTGTAAAGCTAAGAAATAAGGCTCAGAGAAAAAAATTAATGAAGTTTGTATAATCACTCCAAAATTTCAAAACCGGATGTCCGTCCGCCCGTATGTGCACTCTCTAGTACACGTACACGTCATTTTTAACAAAAAAATAAGGTTAAGTTCGTCAACGGGCCAAATCGTTCCACCCCTTCTACCTCCTCCCATACAAAATTACACAATTTCGCAATTTGATAATAAATAGATTTGCTAAAAAAGTATACAAGCTATTAGTCTGAATTTTGGGATATATTACTCTTATGATGATTTCATTATACTTCATAAAAATAATTGAAGTCCCCCCCTTCCTTTCTCCCACACAAACTGTTCTTTTCCATTAAATACTCTACACCAATTTACTCAGTGCGTATAAAATTTATTGAGCTGAAATTGAGCACTTAATATCTATTGGAAATTATTAGTAAGGCAAAAATATTAGACTATAAGCTTTACCTATTCTACTCCCTCCCATATAATCTGACAAAATTTCACAAATTTACAAAAAAAAGATTTTCCTACAAAGTATGAATGCTACTGACCTACAATTTAAAATAAATCCAAAGCGGGATGTTTATAGTTATTCCTGGAAAAGTCTTTAAGAACTCGTCTCTCCTTCTACCACCTCTCATACCAACTGCACAATTAAAATTAAAATTTCAATCAAAAATTGCGATTTTTTTTTTCAATAAACATGAAACACCTCGTGCAGGTTAAGACTTCCTTTCAGTACATAGCAGTTCTGGCTGAAATTATTATTTTGTCTTTATGTATATCAAATATATATATATATATGTGCGAAACTATCGGGATTGCAAATTGAAACCCGGCGGTTCCCAATAAACGGAGCCATCAGTAAATGATGATCAATAAAGGCGGATCAGAATCACGTGGTAAGGTTAGGCATCTGTCAATAATTGCTCTTCATTAGATTTGTGAAGTTTTATCAGCGTCATATACTTTTTGTGCGTGAATATGCCGAAGTTTGAATTCTTGTCATTTGAGGAAAGTTTTGCGTTTTGTCTTCTATTCAAATAAATCTGCGGCTGAGGCGCATCGAATACTCTCAAGCACTTAAGTCAAGGCTGCTCTTAGTGAAAGAATATGTGGTGAGTGGTTTTGAAACTTCAAGAGAAGTGATTTTGACGTCAAGGACCGGCATGGTGGTGGAAGAGATAAAATTGTGGTGGTGCTATGAAACCGAGTGAAACCATCACGGGAGATCACTATCGACTATAATTGATGCGTTTGAGCTGAGCGTTAAGCAGAAATGACCACAGTACCAAAAGATGGAAAAAAGTTGTGGCTGGTGATGGGTATTTCTTTGAATAATAAATATTTAAACATTTTTGCACAACAAAAGCTCAAATTTTGAAAAAAAACAGCGATTTTGAATTTACACTTCTAATAATTGGCAACTTTGAAAAAACATGATTGGCAGTCTAAAAAGAATTTTGTTTTGTGTAAAACTAACATAATTATCAAACATTTTAAAATGTGGATGAAGAATATCGATATCTTGGCTCCGGATAAGTCAAATTAAAATTAAAGGGCCCCGCAAATTCATCAGGATGTCAGTAGTACAACTTGGATACTGAAGTCAGTCGGAGATTTGATTTAGAACTTTTTATTTTGAAAAAGCCATTACGAAAAAAAATAACTCAGAAAGATTCTTCATTAGATAGAATTTCTATGAAACCGGCTAAATATGGACTAGCATGCAATACGAACGTTAAGCAGTAACGATCACTTTTCCTAGTGTATAATTTGGTACTGACGCAACTAGAGTTACTCTATGAAGAAGAAATAACAAGGCACCTGAAAGAGTTCCCAGTAAACAAAATAATTTATTCAAGAATCGTTAATGAATTATATTAACGACCGATTTGATCGTTAACGAGCGTCGTTAACGAGTCATTAACAATTCACCAAGCGGACTAAATGGACATTCGTCAATGAGTTACTTTTAACGAAAACGAGTATATAAGAAAGTATACAATCATTAATGTGTCGTTAATGATTTTTATTTTAATTCATTAGTGGATATCGGTAACGATTCATAAACGATATTACTTATGAAATATTAACAATTTATTAAAGGACTTGACTTGAAAAGCTAAACAAGAGATCTTCGAAAATCATAATTGCTTCTTGTTCTGTTTTTGTTGTTAATGACTTTAATCTTTTCACGAACACACACACCCACATGCACACGCGAATTTCTCTGCAAATTTTACAGTTTTAACCATTTACGTTTGCAATATTTTGATATATCGACATGAAATAATTTTTGGTTCAGAAAATGCGCATGGTGGAATGAAAACTGCTTGTACATAACAAGATGGACGTTGTGCGACCCTTAAGATCATGACGCAGTTTATTTGTTTTGTATCATTTCATGCTCCTTTCAAGATCATCATTTGCGAGCGCTCGTTAAATTGCTGGGTTAGGTCACCTGTCAGATTAGGCGCTCTTTATTTTCATATGTATGTGTGGAATCTTCTTTTTCTACTTCTACAATGGCGCTACAGCCCAAATCGAACCTTGGCCTCCTGATATTCAGGTTCCTTAACATTTTTTATTACTTATTGTGGAAGGATTGTTAGCCCTTCGCACAACCCTCTTTCTACGAATTTTTCTTTTTCTTAGATTGAGGTGACCAAGGTATATCCAAGCAGGCAATGTGCCGGAATTATATATTGCGCCGACCGGGATATGAACTCACAACCTTCGCATTACAAGACCAACACACTACCTACTAGGCTATACCCTAGCTGTGTGGAATCACATTTGCTTATTTATCGCATGCTGGAAAATCGGTGGGCGCTTTTCAAATTCAACGGAAAAGCTGGTTATCACCTTGACCGAACTATATTACCAGGTGTATTGTTCTTTTTTCTCCATAGAGTAACTTTAGTCACACCTCTGCAATAATATCGAAATGCAGCTACATCTCACTATTTGAAAATCCTTAGAATTTTGTGTCCTCAAGTGTGCACATTTGATACTAATGGGTTAATGATTTTTTTACACCGCTGTATTATATCTCGATTTTTATTTCTAGAGTTCCATGACTGATGAATGTTTTGAATACGGTAGAAATCCAGTCCAACAACCAAAACTTAATTCAAGCTTTTTAATGAAATGAAAAAGCACAAGCTACTTTCAATACGCATGGTTGTATAAAAAGAAAGAGACGATGATGTTCTTAGAAAAGAGATGGGTCGTAAACAGAGATACATCTTCGTAAACAAATAACTTAGGCCAGGCCAAACTTAAAGCATGCGTTTTTGAGCATCCAAACATTTCTGCAGCTACCTACATATATACTCACTCTCTAGCATTCTGTATTCTCAGCTGTTTTTGTTACGTAAAGCATGCAATGGGATTCACAGCGGCATACAACCTTGTGTTATGGTAAGCATTGCAATAGTTATGCAGCGATTTATTTCTTAGTGCTAAAAACGTGTCATTCTTAGAAAATATTCTTTTTACTTGAACAGGTCAATAGTCAAAAATAATTCATCAGATTCTAATGGCTCTAAGAATTTTTATGCTCTAAATGAAATCTGAGAATATTATGATTTTATTCTCAAGTTTGTTACACAAAACAATTAAGGCTCGGATAAAAAAATTAATGGTACAGAAGTTCATATTATCACTGCAAAATTTAAGGACCTGCTGTCCGTCTATCCGTGCGTGTACTATAAATCAATTTTCTCAGTATGTATAACATTTATCGAGCTCAAATTTTGGACTAAATCCTTAGTTGGCATTATTGCTAATATCGGAAAAAAAACATAAACCGATTAACTTCCCTCCTTCTACCACCTCTCATACAATGTAACACAATTTCACAACTTTTCAAAAATTAGATTTTTTTAGAAAGCATGGAAGCTACTGATCTGAAATTTAAAATATATCAATCACATGATAATTATAGTCGTTTCTCAAAAAATCCCTAAAACCCCCACTCATTCTAACATACATACTGCATAATTTCACTAAATCCAATACACTAAATTTCTCAGTTCTTTTGAAGTTTAAATTTGGTACAAAACATTTTTATAACTACTCTAGCATGATGTGAAGCAAATTAGTTCAATGCACCCCTTCTACCACTCCCCATACAAAAATTCTTAAGATCACAAAAATTTCAATTTCATCCACTTGAATCGTAGTCCTGTTATGTTTTTAAGCTTAATGGTATTTTATATAGACTTTTTTTAGAATTAACACAAGCTACTACTATTTACATTACTCTTAAAGCTCTTCAATACGTATATGATCTCGAATCACAGAGGTGAATTGACCACGGGCCTGCCCCACTAGTTGCATGGTTTCATTCTTAATAATTTATGGTATTGATTCCAACAAACTGCAAAGCATTGCATTCAAAGGGCCATCATACTAAGCAGACTATTTTTACGCGGACGAGGTCGCAGGGGATCGCCAGTATAATAAATATAAATGTAACGAAAAACAATTTAATAAAATAAATACCGCATCGCGTTAACAATGACATCTAACGTGTCAAGCAATAACCTTTAATACCAATTAGTGCTGACCGAGCGACACTGATTATGACGCGAAAGTTACGCGAGAAGAAAACAACACCTTTGAGGGAATATATAAACGAGGTGCGGATAAAATTGGAGCCTTTCTGGTTTTTGAAAAGGTCGAGGAGTGCCCGTGAAGGTAGAGTCAATCGAGATATGCATAAAAAAAGAAATCAAGAATTTCATGAGAAGTGAACGGATAGTAACTAGTAGCCTCATTTAAGGCCCACATATTAAAGAAAAACCTAAATTAAAAAAATTTAACAAAAAGTGATCGCTGCCCAACTACCGAAAATACCACAATACACTGGGACATCCGGACTTCCTGCATCCTTATAAAATAGTCCACAGAATTCTGCTTCCCAACGTAATCAAAGGTACTCAACATTAAAATAAAATAGTTTAGGGCTTTAGTTAATAAATAATAATTTAAAGTTAACCAAAATTTTCTTTTCTTTTTAATTGTATTGCATTTCATTTCTCTCATTTCTTTATTTTTGCTAGCCAACATGCAGGTACGGATTTCAATTCAATTCAATTTATTTTATTCATTAAGAAAAATTATGCGCAAGATTTATAATCTTTTTTTACGCAAGTTTAAAGATAAGAAAAAAGTAAATAAAATTAATTACAAAATAATAATGATAAAAAAAAAATAAGATAATACTTATAACTATTGCAAGAAACAAGAAAACAGAAAAAAAAAAAAATAAGTGAAATAAGTGAAATAATAAAAATTCAATTCTATAACTATTGCAAAAACTACCAATAATGTTCAACATGAATAGATACTTATAAAACATGCAAGTGACTTCTGAAACTGAGAACTCCGGCTACACCCCGAACATGGCTAGGAAGTTCATTCCATAATTTACTTGAGTGGACAAAGTAGGAGCGCTGCCAAATCAGTGTCTGCCATCGCGGAATCAATAAATTAGCCTTACGCGTGGACTTTAGGAATATTAACCGATTAGTCAGATACGTTGGCTTCCCATATTTTATCAGTCGAAACAGAAGAATCAGAGCGCGTTGGTTTACATAGGTTTGCAGTGAGCAACCCAATAAGCAATCACGGACATGGGAGAAATGCGAAAATCTCCTCAACCCGTAAATAAAACGAACACAGTCTTTAAAGGCAACTTCGAACTTTCGTGTGCAAATAGAATCGAGAATGGAAAAAACCAGTCTGCCAAAAGTGAAAAGAGGTATTAAAAGTGTCTTAACCAGCATCAATCGCTTTTCAGTAGAAAGAATACTTGCGAACAGCCAGAGCCGGCGTAATCCTGCATAAATTTTACCAAGAACAGCTTTAGTATAGCTATATACAGCAGCTCATAGAAGAGTTAAGCATGATACCCAAGTTGCGTACCTGTGAAAGCAATTGTAAAGGGGATCCATTAAGCACGACAACTGGCAAATTTGACGAAGATAGTTTCTCCAAATGATTATAAAAGATGATGTATTGAGATTTGCCGATATTCAACGGTAGATTATTTTGGAGAGACCACTTGTAAATCCTATCAATGTCGCTATTGATGCGTGCTGCACAATCTTCGACCAAGCCTACAGCACTACTGGAGTACAGCTGTATGTCGTCGGCATAAAAATGATAATTGCTATCTTCAATTATTTCAGATAAATCATTAATAAATAAACTGAACAAGAGAGGGCCTAGAATGGAGCCCTGCGGAACGGCACTTGAAAGGTACGTAGAGGATGACATTTGTTCGCCAAATTTAACTCGTTGATGTCGGGAGAATAAAAAGTTCATCAAGAACTACGTTGCGTTGTGCGAAAATTTAAAATTAGATGAAAGTTTTTTGATAAGTAAGGAATGATCAACGCTGTCAAAAGCTTTTGAGAAATCCAACAAGGCTATGTATGTTACATTGTTGTTGTCCATAGCTTTCCTAATGTCTGTAGTAATATTTATCAGAGCTGTTTCGCAACTACGTCCAGGGCGGAAACCTAACTGCCACCTTGTGGGGAAGTTGTTTTTCTCTAAGAAATCTCGAATCTGAAGAGACATTATCCTTTCAAGTGCTTTTGACAAAAAGCACAGTATGCTGATAGGACGAAAATCGGAAACTTCAACCGGATTAGGTTTTTTCTGGAGAGGTAGTACAATAGCATGCTTCCAATTGTCAGGAAACGTACTCGTCATCAAGGATGAATTGAAGATATGCAAAATATAGCTGTGAATATACGGAAGAAGAATTTTTAAGAACTTCGGATTTATGTTATCAGGACCAATTGCGTTAGATTTGATGGAGTATACGGCCTCCAATAACTCATTGCCATTAATGCATCTAAAGGAGAATGTTCCATCGCCAACATTATAATTGCGATTGGGTTCAGCTACTGCAAGACCATTTGCGCTAAAAGATAAGAAATAGTTATTTATTTCCTCGGGATCAAAATCGCACTGGGAACTTGCCTTACCAACCACTCCCGCCTGTCTTAAATTTTTCCAAAGAACTCTGGAAGGCTGGCCAAGATCAAGCGTCTTATCATAATACCGTTTTTTTGCAGCATTAGCTAAGTTTCTGGCATTCTTATAATTTAGATGAGCTAAAACTGTTCGGTCGCGTCTATAAATTTTATAGAGATTTTCACGCAATGCAATAAGTCTTCTAACGTCACTGCAAAACCAAGGACAAAGAATGGTTTTATGCCTAATACTGCGTATAGGGACATGCTTGCGATGCAAGTATCCTATCAATTCCTCTATTATTTCTACTTGTTCATTTACAAAAGAAGAAGCGTAAATATTTTCCCAAGGAAGAGTAGCACATTCAGACATTAAAAATTCCATATTTATAGCGTTATAATCTGGGTAAAAAATAGAGAAAGGAATCTCAGTAGGAAGCACGATATCGTACGTCAGAAAAAGAAGGTCATGATCAAGCGAACTGGGAGGGCTAATTTGATTGTTGAACAATAAGCGACTAACGTCAGATAAAAGCATAAGGTCAAGTTGAGATGGAATATTCGAATGATAACGCGTGGGCTCACTGTTAAATATACTTAAATGAATGCTCTCTAAAAGCGACCGGAATTTGTTCGTCCTAATGTTCGTAATCTGCATATTTAAATTGAAATCACCACCCACGATGACATTCTGATAACTTTGCGTAAGCGCTGCAATCCTCTCCTCAAAGACCTTTGCTTCTTCGACCACAAACTCCTCCGGGCAATAAACTGCCGAAAGGACAAGTTTTTCCTGGCCTACAGCAACTTCAACACAAAGAAATTTCACTATACCGGAAGAAGAGGCATACCAAATTTTTGCATGAAAGCTATTCTTCACGTATATAGCTACACCGCCAGCACGACGATTAACACGATCTGCTCTGAAAAGTCTAAAGCCGGGAATATCGACTGAGGATCGTCTTTGGCTTGCCTGATATAGACTGTACCAGTCAATGTGAACACGGAGCACAGCTGACCTTCCCGTTTCAGTTTCATCGCCTCTTGTTGAATTTTTCGCATATCAGCTGACAGACATTCATTCAAGTATACAGGAACTGCATTTGCGGTATCCAGCCCGAGGTCGCAACTTGTGAGACGCTTGTTTACTTTGATGAACCGAAACAGAGACTTCATCAGCTGGGTTTTGTTGTCTGCTGATTTTAATTTGATTATTATCGCAGAGTTTTGAGATTGTCTTCGGTCAGCTGACGGTTTAGTTCGAAATATTCGAACCGGATAAATATGTGGGCATTGAAGTTTTCCGCAAACTGTAGAGAACAAAACGCCTATGCTTTCTTCCACTACAAATGGGACTCCAGAAAGTACGAGGTCTGTTGACAAACTTTCCCGCTCCAAACTGTTTACCTTCAGCTGTAGTTTTTTGTTGTCTTCCGTTACTTTTGCAAGATGCCGGTTAACTGTACGCAAAATATCCAAAATTTTGAGGTCAGTTTGCTGCTCTAAAGTAACGAACTTAGTTTCCATCTCCGACTTAATGAGGTTTTTTTTTTGCACAACGAATCAAGCCTGTCACCGAACTCTATCCGTAAATGATCGATTTTTAAAATAATTTCTGACAGCGTTGACTGCATTGAATAAGGTGAAGAGATGGCCGACGACGACACCAGTTTTTGGCAAGATGAATATTTCTGTGAACCGCGATTACGTAATTCACGCTCTGGCAGTGGCATTGAGTAAACTTGATAAAATTCTTTAATGTCGATGATTTATTTAATACTGCGCGATTAAATCAGTTGGAAATAGAAAATTTTCGCGGACCAAAAACTCACAACTACAGACTATACGCCATTTTCAAAATCGATTTCTCCAAGTAAGCTTTGTTTCCCTGATTTTAATTTGTTTTAAGCACTCATTCTTGAGATGCTCTTCTTCGTCCATCTTCACCTAGGCGAAAATGCTCAGTGATGGTTAGAGCACACCTGTGTTTCCTCCTCTTTATAGCACCTTCAAGAATGAGAGGTCTTTCAGCACAAAGTCCCCCACAAGTGCTGTGCCGTCCTTAAGGACTCCCTTTAATAACTGTGTGCGAGATGTTATCCCGAAGGGTCAACTCTATAACGCAGAAAACGTGGACAACTTCATATATCTAGGAGCAAATATATATAAATTAAAAGATGCATAATGGTAGCAAACAAGATATACTACTCGGTACTTCCAATAATAAAATGTAGATAGAAAAACGAAGCTGCGAATCTACAAAACCATAATAAGACCTGCACTCTGCTATTGCAGTAAAACGTGGATGTTAATATTGGCATCAGGTGGTTGATCTCTTCGTGAGGAAGGTATTACGACGAAACCTCGGACCGGTGCACAGTGTGACATTTTCACAATCACCGGGATTTAATTCCTGCATTGAAAATATCAATGGGTTTTGAATAGAATTACGTCTCTATGGAATTTTATTAAGATCTGTTTATGTTTTGAAACCAGCATTTGCGTCGACCTACCCCCTTCTGTCATTGATGAAAAATTTGAATAAAATATTTTAATTACTTTTGTAGTCATAATTTTTTTATTTAATATACTTTGGTAATGGTATCATTCATTTCAGTTCTTAACCTAACCTATGCTATAAATTTAATTATTTTACAAATATCATATAAATATCACATAAATTTTATTCTTTTGGACATAACTTATCCTATAAATGTAACTGTCATTCTGTATCTGACATTCCCTGGCTGGAGTCGCTGTCTTCATCCTCGATTATGGTCATACTTGGCTTTTGCAGCAACTGTAGAGCTTCATGGTAACATTTGCTCGTTTGGTCTTAGGATTACGTCGAAAACTACCAACGTATGGATCGGACGATATTAGCATTCGATGTTTTTCTGGTAAAACGTTCCCTGAATTTCCCGGTATCTTTATTTCTAGATTCTTGAGCTTCTTTAGATAGTTGACATATTCGAAGTATATAAGAAGCTATTACATCCCTGCCATGAAAAATATTTAATGCGCGCTTGTAGGCATTAGTACCAAAAATATTCTTATTCTATTCTTAAATCGTATTTATCAAATTCATCTAGATCAATTGAAAACCCACTACTTTCTAGATATTAACACTAGTAATTTCCGCATTCCGGAAAAATCTGCGAGCCTTAATGCCGTCATTAGCATTACCAGATTTTTGTTTAGGTATGTCCACGAAAAGTCCAAGTCATCACGAAACTTGACTTGGATATTTTTTTCCTCCCAGTTACTCGGTTATTATTGTCTGCAACTTTAACTTGCCAGACTTTTGAGTCGAGTCTGTTAGCAATGTGGAGTGCGCATTCTAAAAAACGTATCCAAGTATGAAGTGGTGATAATCCAACGCTCAATTTTTCTGGATTAATTTTCTTTGAGGCAATTATTTTCTGTTTATTTATCTCCTTAGGAGTTGCCCCACACAGAAAACAGGTCGCGGATGAAGAATATGATGATAACGTAATGCAGACCTTTGAGATAGAACGGTTTGAAATTTCGGAATGTGAACAATTTTTGAAATGCTCCCCATTTTCCCTCACTACTGCTATGACAACATTTTTTTTTATTTCGCTAGTATAGCTTAATAAATGTTTTAAGTTTCAATTACGTAGCTTAAGAGATAGTTGAGATATTAATTTTTAAGTCTTTTCATTGAACCCCCTGAACCTCCCCTTACAATAATTAGCCACCCTATAAGCTGATTTTGGTGGATCTGTATGCCGCCTTAATGGTCCCAAAATATGATTTTTTTTTAAACGTAATTTCGAAGATATAATCATTTGAACAAAAATTCGGCCGACAATTCGTTTTTTGAATTAAGTCCCGCTAGATTGCGAAAATGTCACACTGTGCGGTGAGAAAACACGGCGAAAGGAGAATTCTATGCAATCAGGAATTGCATACCATTTTTGAGGACCCAAAAGTCTCAACTCTCATCAAACTTCGAAAGCTACAGTGGAATGTTCACGTACAGAGAATGGAGGACAGAAGAATTGTGTACAAAAAGGAAAGGCGAAAGGAAAACAGCCATTCGGAAAACCAAAAAAAATCTGGAAGGATTCAATCGACAAAGACAGCAAATCGTTTCTTATATTTTCAACATAGAGAACGTGGTTATTGTACCTAAAAAACTGGAGACGAAGCACATAAGAGGACAAGGCCCGATCTCGGCTGTAGCTATATAAGATGAAATCAGCGCTTTAAATAAAATCGAACGAAATTAACTGATTAGCTTTACTCCTTCTAAAAGTTGATTTTCTTCAAAATAATGAATGTTACTGACCTGCAATTTGAAACGCAACAATTATATGATGATGAATTTCTTAAAGAATCCCTACACTCCACTCCCATGCACAATTTAACTAAATCTAATACACTAATTATCAGAGCACCTATAATATTTTTGAAGCTTACATTTACATTTTGATAGCAACTCTAGCATTATGTGAAAATTAGTTAAATGCCGTCACCCCTTCTACCACTCCTAATACAAAATTTCCTAAGCTTACGAAAATCTATCCATATAAATAAAATTGAAGTGTCTGTCTGTTTTTTGATTATAAATGTCTATTAGTCAGTGTTTTACTTTATTTAGACAAAAACTGTGCTTAAAAATGCGTTTTTGAGATTTTTCTCTGTCTGTCTATATGTCCGGATTTAGCTCAACAACTACTTAACCGATCCTCTTGAACTTTCACGGTTTGTTCAGTATGAAGCCATAATCTGCTTTTGCTCTTACTTCAATCATCCCACGCCTCTACTACCTCCCATACAATGATGCAATTTTACCATAAGCAAAATAATTCTTGTTTGTCTTAAAATGAAATTGTTGTATTTCTTTTTGATTGTAGTGAAACGGGGCAAGATTATTCAAATTCCCCTGCCAAAAAATGTTTAATTTTCAGGTTTTTTTCACAATTTTCTTGGGATATGTCCAACTTATTCCCCAAACACATATCACATTAAAAATGAGCTGAGTTCTCAACCCATATTAGCACCTCCCATATCAGACCAGGGCGCAGTATACACATTTATGATCTCAAAAATCTCAATTCTTTTAAGTTATAGTATGATAAAACGAGGGGGTTGGAAACCAAAACTTCCAGGCCTGTACCATTCAAATATCATGACTTATTAATTTACATTATCAAATTTTCTTGACATAACTACTACAATTTTACATTATTCGCTTAGAAACAGTATTTGTTGTATTATGCATGATGACAGTATCTCTGAAAAATCCTATCAATACATATATATAAAATTGTAGTGTTTCTCTTTTATTTGTTTATAAACGACTATAACTTACTGTTTTGCTTTATATGGACAATAGCTAAACCGGAAAACACGTTTTAAAAATTCTCTCTGAAATTGAAAGAAAATATTTCCGGATTCTACACTGTTACGCTTTATTATTCGTGACGTTTCAGTCTCTGCTGAGACCTTTGTCAAACTGATCAGCAATTACAGAAGAATATTATTTTATACAGAATGGGGTCAATTTGGTGTGGAAAGGGTAAAGGCCAAAACGGCTGATGTAATTTAGTCTTATTTCAATAACTATTCTACCCACTTCCATACAAAATAACACATTCTTAAAAATATACAATATTCAAATTTTTTGAAAACCATAGGAGCGAATAATCTGTAATTTAGAATACATTATTTTTATTATAAATGCTATCTATGGTATACAAATTATTTGAATCCCCCCACTCCTTCTTCCAACTGCCATAAAAACTGCACTTTTTCATTAAATACTATAAACCAATTTGCTTAGTACGTACAAGATGTATTAAATTTCGTACTAAATCCTTAATTAATTATTATATTAATATCCGGGAAAAATAAACCGATTTGCTTATCCCCTTTTACGCTTTTAAGCTTAATGTAATTTTATTTTGACTTATTTTTTAATTAAAAACATAACAGAGCTACGATTGCGCGTAAAGCGCAATCTTACGATACTCAAGATGAAATAGAATTTTTTGTAATCCCAAGACATTTTTTATGGGGAATGTTAGAAGGGATGATAGCATTGAACTAATTTTTTCCCCATCATGCTTAAGTAGCTATAAAAATGTATTGTACAAAATGCTTACTCCAAAAATTGAATGGGAACTGAGAAAATTAGTGAGTTAAATTTAGTGAAAATGTGCAGTTTGTATGAGAGGTGGTAGAAAGAGTGGGGGAATTCTAGTGATTTTTTCAGAAATAACTACGAATATTATAAAATTGACATTCCTTAGTGCCATTCATACTTTTCAAGAAAATCGACTTTTGGTGAAGCTGTAAAACTGTGTCATATTGTATGGGAGGGGGTAGAAGCAGTGAAGCTAATGAAATATTTTTTTCTGATCTTAGTGATATTACTAATTAAGTATTTATTACAAAATATGAGCTCGATAAATGTTATATGTTCTGAGAAAATCGTCTATGCTCTAAGACGAAAAAATTAAAAAATGTAGTTTGTATGGGAGAGGGAGGACGCAAATAATTTTTTACTGTAGATTGAAATCATTATGGAAGTAATATATCCCAAAATTCAGACTAATAGCTTTTATACTTTTCGAGCAAATCTATTTATTGTCAAATTGCGAAATTGTGTCATTTTGTATGGGAGGGGGTAGAAGGAGTGAAGCGAATCGTCTAATTTTTTTTGGTCTTACTAACAATTTGAAATAAATATTTGGTGCACAATTTCAGCCTGCTAAATTTTATACACACTGAGTAAATTGGCTTAGAGTAATTCATGACAAGTACAGTTTGTATGGGAGGTGGTAGAAGGAGAGGGAGGACACGCATAATTTTTATACGGTAGATTGATATTATCATAAAAGTAACATACTCCCAATTTCAGGCCAATAGCTTTTGTCCTTTTTGAGCACATCCGTTAAATGTGAAATTGCGCAATTGTGTCATTTTGTATGGGAGGGGGTAGAAGGAGTGGAACGATTTGGCCCGTTCACGAACTTGACCTTACTTTTTTGTCAAAAACGACGTGTACAAAATTTGAACTATCTAGCTCAACGCGTTCTCAAGCTAGAGAGCGAACAGACGGACGGACGGACGGACGGACAGACGGACATCCGGTTTTGAGATTTTTGAGTGATAATATTAACTTCTGTATCATTTTTTTTTCTCCAAGCCTTATTTCTTAGCGTTACAAACCTTAGAGCAAACTTATAATACTGTTATAGATCTGGCAATGATCTCTCTCAAATCTGCCAGAACTATTTAGAATATTCTTCCAACATGTAGAGGGCTTCTAGTAACTTCTCAAAGACACAGACAATGACACCCGACGCCATCTAGTAACTTCCAGAATAGTCCAGACGCAGCAGAAAAACATACACCAGAGAAGGTTCGAGACTCGGATAAATCCATTATAAATAGCCAGAGCTCACGACAAGAAATCCAGTTACCTGAGTGACAGTTTCATGGAAAACATCTATCGGTGTAAATAAGCGAAAGTGATAGATCGCCGGTGTTCCTGAGTTATACGAATTAAGTTTTTAGAGCGAATTTAGTGAAGTGATCGGGAAATTGTGTATAAAGTGCAATAAATAAATTATCGTTATATTTTAAAAACGAATTGAGTTTTCTTTGGAATCTGGCGAACCCCTAGCTCGCAACAATTGGTGTCAGAAGTGGGATTCCAAGGATAAATTCGGGTTAAAAATCGCGAGTGAAATTAAAAATTCTCGGAACGGATAATTTTGTGAGAGCGGAAAAGTGAAACTAAAATTCTCGAACGGACAGTGAGAATTTGGTGAAACCGAATATTCTCGAGTGCTCTAGTGAACAGTGACTTTAATTAGCGAAGTAAAATCGCGGAACTAAAATTCTCGAACGGACAGTGAGAATTTTGTGAAATCGAATATTCTCGGGTAATTTAGTGAGCAGTGACGTAAATTAGCGAAGTAAAATCGCGGAACTAAAATTCTCGAACGGACAGTGAGAATTTTGTGAAATCGAATATTCTCGGGTAATTTAGTGAGCAGTGACGTAAATTAGCGAAGTAAAATCGCGGAACTAAAATTCTCGAACGGACAGTGAGAATTTTGTGAAATCGAATATTCTCGGGTAATTTAGTGAGCAGTGACGTAAATTAGCGAAGTAAAATCGCGGAACTAAAATTCTCGAACGGACAGTGAGAATTTTGTGAAAACGAATATTCTCGAGTGAGCAGTGACTTTAATTAGTGACGTAAATTTAAGCGAATTCGATCGCGGAAAATAATCGGTAGTGAGAATGCCGCGTTATTTAAAAGACTTAAAATTAGCGGAGCTGAAAGAAGAGCTCGGTAGACGCGGGTTATCTACGACAGGGAGCAAGTCTGAACTTGTCAGCCGTATGATCGAGACACTTGAGGCTGAGGGTGAGAATGCAGATAGTTTTGAGTTCCAAATTGAAGAAACTCGTAAAGAGGAGTGTTCTGGTACATCGGATGCTCTAACACAATTAATGCAACAGATGATGCACAAATTAGAGCAACAATCAGTGGACATTAAACAACAATCAGCGGACATGCATCAGAAATTTGAACAACAATCGGTGGACATTAAACAACAATCTGCGGACATTAAACAACAATCAGCGGACATTAATCAGAAATTAGAGCAACAATCTGCGGACATTAACCAGAAACTAGAGCAACAATCTGCGGACATTAACCAGAAATTAGATGAGACCTCAAGGGACCTCAACCATAAATTGGAACTACAAAATAATAAAATAGACACCATGGGTAAAGCAATAGAAGAAAACGTAGAGAAGAAACTTCGAGTCTTCGAAGAAGAAGTCGAACGCCTAAAAAGAGACTTGGATAACGTGAAAGCGGTCGGAGTCATGAAAGCAGAGCACGTTACGCATAAGGGTTTCAAAGCTCCAATCTTCGATGGACAGACACCGTGGGCTATTTATAAGATCCAATTTGAGGCTGCCGCCAGAAACAACCATTGGAATGATCTCGAACGAGGAACGGCTCTTATATTGGCGTTAAGAGGTCCACCAGCGGAGGTCCTTCAAACGATTCCGCAAGAGCAACAACAAGATTTTTCAACGTTAGTCCAGACATTGGATCTTCATTACGGCAGTGACCGCATGAAAGAGATCTACAAAATAGAGCTGTACAACCGAACTCAAAAGAATGGCGAAACACTTCAAGAGCTGGCACGCGATATTGAACGACTCACATTATTATCGCTGCCCAATGCGCAAACAGAGCAACGCAACGATACAGCTGTTTTCGCATTTAACAATGCTGTACAGGACAGAGAGCTGCAACAGGCGTTGAAATTGGTAGGTAAGAAAACGATTGGCGAAGCCTTAGTATATGGGCTGACGTTCGAAGCTGCCAAGCAAAGCTCGCGGAGTAACTATCGAGTTCGAGAAATAGTAGAAGAGTGTGTGTGTCGGAAAGCAGAGCACACCAAGCGGAGCGAAAGGTTTGGTGCCCCCCGATGCTGGAATTGTGGACAGGCAGGACACTTGAGACTCGACTGCCGTAAACTCAGAAAAGCGACCAACCATTGTTCCGGCTGCGCGGCTAAACAACGCGAAGGTAGAGATCGTGAATGTAGATCTTGGTTAAGAACTAGTCGTCAGAGTTCAAATCTTACACACGGTTGTGACGAAAGACGCCAGAGTAGATCGAAAACCCCGAGTCGGCAACAAGAACAATACATCGGGAAAGATCATGGAAGCAGAGTTAGGCATTCGAATAGGGATCACGAGCGAACGGGTAGAAGTCGTGACGGCCAAGTACTTCATGCGAATAATTGTGACAAGACCAAACATGGGAAGCGATATGATCGAGAAGATTGCGAAAGGAAGAATGCGGAACGAGAAAAGGGAAGTAAACGTGCCGCTAAGGAGGGGAATGAGCGCGAAAAGGAAACGGAGAAAGAACGCGAACGTGAGAAGGAAAAAGAAGCCGGAAAAACCATTCGGAGGTTAACGATCGAACCAGAGGATGGATGGAATCAGCGAAAACCCCGCACTAAAATGAAAGTGGTACATCTCGACCGACTAACAAAGTACCACGGTGTCATTGCGGAAGTGAACGACTCTGTTCGGGACGAACAGGGACTAAGGAGAGGGTAATGTTATAGATCTGGCAATGATCTCTCTCAAATCTGCCAGAACTATTTAGAATATTCTTCCAACATGTAGAGGGCTTCTAGTAACTTCTCAAAGACACAGACAATGACACCCGACGCCATCTAGTAACTTCCAGAATAGTCCAGACGCAGCAGAAAAACATACACCAGAGAAGGTTCGAGACTCGGATAAATCCATTATAAATAGCCAGAGCTCACGACAAGAAATCCAGTTACCTGAGTGACAGTTTCATGGAAAACACCTATCGGTGTAAATAAGCGAAAGTGATAGATCGCCGGTGTTCCTGAGTTATACGAATTAAGTTTTTAGAGCGAATTTAGTGAAGTGATCGGGAAATTGTGTATAAAGTGCAATAAATAAATTATCGTTATATTTTAAAAACGAATTGAGTTTTCTTTGGAATCTGGCGAACCCCTAGCTCGCAACAATACTCTCAGATTACATCTAGAGTATAACAAGCTACAATTATTCGCATGTCTTTAACGCTCTTCAATACGTATATGATCTCAAATCACGCCATTGATTTGATCACGAGCCTGTCTCATACAATTGTGAGTATCATGGTTTCATTCTTAATAATTTATGGTTCTGATTCCAACATAATTCAAAGCATTGCGTTCAAAGAGCCATTAAATTAAGCAGATTATATATTTCACAATGTATTACTAGCTACATTCTCAAAAATTGCTTATTATTGCGATTCTTAAGCGGACAAACTCGCGGGGGATCGCTAGTTATATAATATAAGACATTTTTGATATGTCGTTATGGCAATGTGAATATCAGAATTTTCTGATTAGTTGGATTTTTGGGATCAGGACAACAATACCAACAAGGTTTTACGAATTCAAGTGCATGAAAATTCGAAATTCCTAGAACATTGACGCATTATTGGCTAGCTTAATTAAAATATCTTGTTCAACAGCTATGTACATGTATCATGTCCACGATTTTGTGATTCCATCAATTTAATAATTTATGCTTCTGATTGCAACAAAACACATAACATTGTGTGCAAAGAGGCATTATAAGCTAATCAGACTTTACATACCGTTATATTAATAAAAAATTGAATATTACTACAATACGTACGCGGACGAAGTCGCGGGCGGTCGTTAGTAACATAATAAGATACGTTATTACCTGAAATTTCAAGATAACATTAAGCTTAAGGTATGTACGGCCTTCGTTAAAAAATAAATAAATATAAAAATAAAACCTAACAGATATAATTACTTGCTGTCTCAATTTGTGGAGGCTTTTTGAAGTCTTTGTCAAACTAATACTAGATAATTTATTTTTTAAGTTAGTTAGCTCACTTTTTGAGTTCTTTATTATTAATTGTAAAAGTGATTATTTCGATGCGCCATTAGATTTGGACACTGAATGCCATTCATTGACTCCCGGAATCTGAAAGCATGCGTACTTTCAAAGTTTTAGCGATTCAGTTTATTTGAGATTCGTCATTTTGGAGTTTTTTCCATCAAATTAGCCGAATTGAATGAACGTGGCATCACGTTATGGCACCTGCCAAGAATTTGAATGATAAACCTTTTGTCATCGAGATTTTAAATGGTTTCGATAGCGCTGCTTATCGAACCAATATATCACATTGGCATAACTTAATACTCAAATCATATCCAGAAAGCCTTTTAATTTTGTACGTTAAGTTCTAGCCATGACCTTTTTGTGAATTGTTCTTGTGCGAAAAACTAACAACAAATGTTTTGAAACTTGAATTTTATATAAACTATGCCCAGTAGGGTTGCAATGCCATTGATGGAGATTAATCGATAAAGTACTCCCAACAAGAAAATATCACTTTGGTACTTGCCTTGAAAATGTTTACAGTATTAGTGTCATTAATTTAACAAGATTAAATTCTGTGTATTTATTTTTATGTTCCTTTTTGCCGATAACTAAACTGCAAATGAATCAACTAATTATTGTTACATGTCGTCAAAGCTGATTTAGTTTTTTTTGCAAGTTGTTTCGACAACAACAACAACAAATTACGATAGTGGCACGCCACTGATTCAAATCATAATTGGCAGAAGATTCCTTAAACTATTTTCTACTAAAATTTATGAAAGTGGCATCGAATCGTTCAGCTGTAACACACAAACACATTCGCTGTACCGAGCTAATCTGTCTCAATCATCATCTATTACCCGAAGTGTCTTCGGTACCCATACAAGCACTATCTAATGTACCTTAACCTGAAGTACCGAGTGGTCGCTAATTTTAAGATAGTCGAAGAAAATTCGCGCGACTTAATCTCCAACCAGGACGGTTCTTTTTTCGTTCCGCATTATTTTCAATTTAGTTTGTTCGGTGGCTATTCAAAAAATTTCGAAACTAACAGTTTTTAATTGCTTGGAACAATTGTGAAGTCAATTATTTTTGCGGAGAATGAAAGTTGTTGCAATTCATTTAATAACAATCATAAAAATTCTGTTAAAAGTATCAATGAGTTAATGTCACAGATTGTTTTAAAAATAGTAAGTTCAGTGTGCCAATTTTTTTAAAAATAAATGCAAGTGCAGTGTTGTTAGTGTAATGAACCATTGCGTCGCATTAGTATACAAAAGTCATACTAACCTAATCTAGAAGAGTTTACCTAGACATTGGATTATCTTATGTAAAAAAAAAATTGTATTATTAATTTTACTTTTCTGTTTTGAATAGTCCTTGATATTTGGAGTTTTATTCAAGGGTATCAGCATGAGATGTTTCAAATATTTTTGGCTAAAGTTGGCACAGAACATTCTTAACTGGATATGTGATAGCATTTGCGTGTTTTGTGTTATATTTTGACATTTTGTTTTATTCTTTTAAAACTTAAAAAGAGATGATTTTAAGTTTTAAAATATTTTTTTTTTAGTTTTTGGTGTGAGTTTCATGGTAAATTATCATCCCAGTGTTATGTCAGTCCAGAGATATGCTTCTATTTCAAATTAAATAATTCTAGTGGTATCGCATAGAAAAAAATAAATAAATTATGTAGTTAGCGCTTTCGACTTAAATGGGGCTTAACTATATTATAGTCTGTAACATTGCATTTAAACTCAAAATAGAGAAGAACCATTAGCAGTTGCTACTAACTTCCATTATTTGATTGACCAAAGTGCTGTCAAATTTCTAAAAAATTATTAGCTTCCTAAAAAAATAATATTTCCAAATTGTCACAATAGCACGTATGGGGCTTCTTACAAAGTGTATAGACATTAGTTCTTCTTCAGTGGCACTAGTCCAATTGGGACTTAGCCCTTTAGATTGAGCTCCCTACTGTATTTCATCCTTATTATGTGACATATTTCTATTCTCCAGATACTTGCTGGACTGAAGCAAGCTCATGTATGTACTGTATCCGCCCATTTCGAGCCATTTCATCCAGGCCGTTGCTCTATTAACGCCTTCGTCAGTATTTTATTCCTTTTTAGTGCTTGTTATCTAAAATTTTGTTCATTATCTATTGGAGGTGGTAGAAAAAGCCGTGAGTTTTTTTTAAATTTTTTTCGGAAATAAACTATGTATAAACATTATGCAATTGACATCATTCATATTAAAATGTTCATGATCACAAAAATTTATGTTTCATATTGAGTATCATATGATTGGGCCTTACTCGCAATCGTTGTCCTGTAATGTTTTTTGTTGTTAGTTACTCTTAATATAATTTCAAATGTAGATGCAATTCTTTTTGGGAATTATTAAGAATTTTTGAGTAATCTTTAAACTTCCGATCAGTGGAACCTATCTAAAACAGCCAAAGTTCATAGCAAAACGACTAGATAAATATAATACTTAACATAAAAGATAAAATCATTTGTTAGAAGATTCTTCTTAAATGGATATGAAAATGTGCACCGATTTAGTAATCCATGGAATTTTTTATGTTTAAATGAAAATTTTTGATTTTGTGTGAAGAATTTTTAGCAAACGAAAAGCCTGATCGCTTCCATTTGTTCGCATTTAAAGTATTTTCCGGGACTGAACACTTTTTCCCAACACGGTATAATACTTTTCTCACTCATATGCGGGATTCTTGGTATGTGGAATCTATCTAAAATAGCTGATATGGATAGAAGAATGACAAGACAGATACTTCACCCGAAATACAAAATTAATGTCTATAGTAATTTGTTTAATTCTTGTTGATTTTTGGCTGTTGCATTGTGGTATCAATCAATTGCCTGTTCTTTCCTCCTATAGGGGCGTAGAATAGAAACAGTTCTCATCCATAACGCGCGATTCTGAACATTGGCCTTCAGTTGACGCCAGGACTTGTGTATTCCTCTGGCATCCTGATTAAACGGTCGACGTTTTTCTCGAGAATTATAATTCATTACTTGTTTGGCGGTGTTTCGTTTTAGTTTTCTCAAAGTGCACCCAATCCACTAACAGTTATACATTTAGATCTCAATACTCAATGCCTATTTTAGTCTGTCCAGTAATACTTCGTAGTTCGTCGTTGGGCACCACATCTGGCCGGAACATCTCGGAAACACGCTGGAGGTCATGTTCGTGAAAGTTTGAAGTTTGCTTAATCAACTTTTGGCTTTGATGTCCATGCTGGCAGTGCTACCGAGGTAACAAAAATCGTGCAACCATTCCACATCCTGTTCATTAAGCACAATCGGTGCACGTGTGTTTGAACCCATGTGCATGTATTCGCTTTTACCCACACTTGTTTTCAGCACTCAATCTTTGCATTTAAAAAGCAAATAGCGAACATTTTAAATAAGTTCGAACGGTAATGTTTGAACATAAGCATAATCTCATAATCAATAAGATGCTAAACAGTCCCCACTGAAGACCTTTATCTTCCACACCTTCCAGTGCAGCTTCCAAGATGACATTTGATACCACCAGAAACAGGGCTGGTGATATTACCACATGCAGCCTTATCTAACACCCGTTCACAGGCAAAAGACGCGACTCCGAGCATATTCGTAGGATTCTTTAGTCATAGTTTGATCTCATCTGGAATACCTTTCGTATGCAAAGCATTCCATATGTAATAACACTTAACGTCTTTTCGAAGTCCACAGACATTTTTTTTTATGTGACACCGGAACTAGAGGGGTTGCTGAAGCATAGCTCCGGTGAGGGGGGAAGGATATTGGTTTTTGGGAATTAAGGGGATAGGGACGGAAGTGGCTATGACTATTTCCCTTGAATTGCTGAATGTTGGAGTCATGCGGGAACACCGAGATGGGCAGCGAGTTCTATATTCGAACAGTCCGGTTTAAAAACGAATCACGAAATTTGATAGTGCGACCGAAGGTGGGGTTGAGAGAATACTTATAAGCGCGCGAAGCAGCTCTAGTATTACGGGATAAGGGCATACATGGGGGCAAGAGATTAAAGATTTCGTCCGAACAATCTTCATTGTAGTAGCGATACAAAAGGAAGAGGGAGCTTACAGTTCGTCTATGCCCGAGTGAATGGAGCGGAGAGTGATGTCAGAATCTCCTATAATTTTAATAGTCCGAGACTGAATACTATCCAGATAGAAGAGAAAAGTTTTTGCAACTCCCGCCCATAGGAGGGAATTAAATTCAAGACGAGGTCTAATATAGGCCTTATAAATTGTTAATAGCCCAGAGGCGGTGAAGAAGTTTTTACATCGTTTTAGGTAGCCCAAACATTTAGATACTTCCTTGGCGATGTTAAATATATGATCGTTCCAAGATAAGTTATCTGTGATTTGGATACCTAACATCTTTAAACTTGAAGAAGTGGTAAGTGGCTGACCACCGAAGGTGATTGGGTCAAGGTTAGAGTCACGTTTGTAGGACACAAGTCAGCACTGGGTTTTCGAAGCATTAAGCTCAACTTGATTCTTATTGCCCCAACTAAGAACTTTAGCCAAGTCGACATTCAATGACTGAACTATGTAACTACGTTGTTCTACTAAGCTAGTACATCGGGCTAAGGACGCACTGTTGAAGTGATAGCAGAAGTCTAAGGTGCTGTCATCGGCGAAGCTATGTATAGGATTGAAAGTTAAAGATAGCAGGTCATTAATAAATATCAGAAAAAGAGTGGGAGAAAGAACCGACCCCTGAGAGACACCTGCGTTAATTTTATAAGAAGAGGAAACCACACCATCCAATACCACACGCATTGATCGATTGACTAAAAAACTTTCAATCCAGGAAATAAGAGAGTCACCCAAACCAATAGCTTTAAGTTTGATTAAACGGGCATGAGGACATGAGGTGAAGTAGCGACCCTATTTCGGCAGACTTCTCCAATATCATCTTCAGGATATTTGAATTATATCCCCAAGGTTGGCTGCAGATTCCTCATTATTGGACAGATCTTCATTGGCCTTATCTTGTCGGGCTTAATAGCCTCCTTAATCTGTATATGACCATCACGGTAGTTCCGTGTCAAGTCGTGAGAGAGAGATGATTTTTTTTTCTTTAACCCTAAGTGGCAAGCAACGGTCATTACTTATCCGCCTAATGTGAATGGCTTTTCACGTAAAATGGTGGTATACTCGCGTTTTTGTTGAGCCCTCCATGTTTATCCACACTTGCAACAAGTTCGAAGGTGCTACTCAGTTGTTTGTAATACTCTCCTTTATCACCAGGTGTTGCAGCATTAGTTGGTGAGAAGAACCGCAAAATTCTGCATTTTCTGATCCTGGTCGTATTGTAAAGGTGTAAAGACGACCGGTGTAAAGACGACCGGTACGCTACTACTTCACACTCAGGACCAACTTAGCGAATGATGCTTTCGCTAAAGGTTTTTTTTTCTCCTGATTCTGTTCACCAGGCCAAGCTTAAGCCCAAAATTAGGATGTTGTAGTGCTCCATTTTACGGTCTATAATTGATTGGCAGTGTATGGGCCGAATGACCTCCAGTACCATCCAATATTTGAAATTTCTAGAAGCCTATCATGGTCCGTTTTCGAATGTAAAAAGTCGCAACAGTAGAATCCGTTCATATTCGAGGTACTAAATCCGTTTCTCGTATCAGTTAAATTTTAAGATCACAAGTGCTAAGCCAAAGATTTGGTGATTATGAAATGCACAGAATTTCAGGGTATTTACTTAGTCTATAAAACTATCATTCTCTAGAGAAAATTTTTACCGTGATTCAAGGAATTTAAAAAATTATTAACATTCACCCACTTTTTCTATCACTCATACAAACCCAAAACTAGCATAAATGAGTGAATGAAATATTGATTCTATACACATGATAATAATCGCAGTTATGTGTTAAATAATTGACAACAGTCTTGTCCGAGAACACCAATTCACTTTTCCCTATCCACCCTAACCTGTATATTGACTTTCCAGCCATCCTCAACTTGTCCCAAGAATAATAAATTTGCGCCTGACTTGTTTGAACATATTTATACCCTTGATGAAATCTAAGAGTATTATAAGTATGCTACAAAGATCTCCAATTTAAAACAAGTCAATTAAATAAGGTTTATAGTTATTTGTGAAAAAGCCATTTATAATCTCCCACTCCTTTTACCAGCTCCCATACAAACTGTGAAATTTCACTATATTCAATGCGCTAATTTTCCTAGTAATTATTTAATTTTTGAGGATTTAAAAATTTATTAAAACATTTTGATAGCTACACTAGCATGATGTGAAAAAATTAATCCAATACCTTTTCTCCATACAAAATTCTTAAGATCGAAAAATTCTCTTTCATCTAGAGTATCGTATGATTGGGGTTTTGCGACCAATCATCTGAAATTTGGAAAAATATTACATAAATGATGATTTCAATCCACTGTTAAATAATTATTTGTATCCTTCCCTCTTTTCACCACCTCCCATACAAACTACACTTTTTCGTGAAATGCCCTAAGCCAATTTATTCCGTGCGTAAGAAATTTATCGAGCTGAAATTGTATACATAATATTTATTTAGAATTATTAGTAAGGCCAAAAAAATTGTACGATTCATTTTTCCAGAAAATCGATTTTTGTTAAGTTTTGAAATTGTGTCATTTTGTATGGCCGGGGTAGGAGGAATGAAGCTAATCGTACAATTTTTTCCGGCCTTAGTAATAATTCTAAATAAATAGTCAGTGCACAATTTCAGCTCGATATATTTTATGGGTGCTGAGTAAATCAGTTTGATGTTTTATATTTCATAGAAAAGTGCAGTTTGTTAGGGAGGTGGTGGAAGGAGTGGGGGATTAAAATAATTGTTATACCATAGGATGAAGTCCTATATAAATATAATTGTAGTTTCTGTCTGTTATTTGCTTATAAATGACTATAAATAAGTTTTTTGCTTCATTTTAGCAATAACTAAGCAAAATCAAACGTTTTTAAAAAATGTCTCTGTCTGTCTGTCTGTCTTTCCGGCTTTCACGCAAAAACGGTTACACCGATTGCAATGAAACTTTCACAGATTATTAGGTTTGCTTCGGGGAGTAATCTGCTTTAGGTTTTATTTTTCTCCCCTCACGCCTTCTACCCCCTCCCATACAAAGTGACTCATTTTCAAAAACTTATAATAATCAAATTTTCATGGAAACTATTAAAGCTATTAATTTGAAATTTAAAATATATTATATCTATTATAAATGTAATCGTCAAGTATATAAATAGTTTGAGTCCCCCAACTCCTTCCACCACCTCCCATACAAACTAAACTTTTTCATGAAATACTATACTCCATTTTTCTCAGTACGTATAACTTTGATCGAGCAAAGATTTTGCATTAAATCCTTAATAAGCATTGTTATTAATGTCAGGAAAAAACTAACCAATTAGGTTTACTCCTTCCACACCCTAACATACAATCTGACACAAATCCACTTTGCGAAAATTCGATTTTCTTGAAAAGTGGGAATGTTACTGTTCTGAAATGTAAAATATATCAATTCAATGATAATTGTAGCTGCTTCTAAAAAAATAACTAAAAACCCTATACTCCTTGCACCACCTCCTATACAAACTGCACTTTTTCATGAAATATTCTAAACCAATTTTCTCTGTACGTATAGCTTTGATCGAGCTAAAATTTTGTACTAAATCTTTAATTAGCATAATTATTATTATCGGGAAAAATTAACAAATTAGCTTTACTCCTTCTACCTCCTCCCATACAATGTGGCACAATTCCACGACTTTGCAAAAACTCGATTTTCTTGAAAAGCGTGAATCTAACTGATCTAAAATTTAAAACACATCAATTGCATGGTGATTATAGATGTTTCTAGAAAAATTACCAAAAACCCTCCACTCCTTCTACCACCTTGTCAAAGAACCATTTGACCCGTTCACGGACTTGACCTCACATTTGTGTGAAAAATGACGTGTAAAAGATTTGAATTTTCTAGCTCAACATTTTCTCGAGCTAGAGAGAACAAGGACGGACGGACAGACGGACGAACAGACGGACGGGAATATGGACTGACAGACGGACGGAAAGACGAACGGATAGACGAATCGATGAACGAACGGACGGACGAACAGTCAGACGGACATTCGGGTTTGAGATTTATGAGTGATAATATAAACTTCGGTATCACTCAATTTTTTCTTTGAGCCTTATATCTTAGCGTTAAAAACTTTGTTGCAAACCTATAATGCGCTCATATTTCATTGACATGGAAGCAAAATCACCCCTTCTAAAGGCACTGACACCGTGAAACGCAGTCTACGGCAGTTGAATTTAAAATGTATGAACTTGTATGAAGTAATTCGTAATGCGACATAGCTTACGTAGAAGTTCGCTAACTTTCAACTTTTACGTAGTAATTTTCAACGATTTTATTTTCAAATTTTAAGCTTTATTATGAATGAAAATGAGACATGTTAGCACGAGCACTTAGTATTCAATTTTCAACGAGTAAAGGTGAAGACCCAATGAATTTAAATATAGAGGGAAGAACCGAAGCTTGTTCCTGGTATAAGAAAACTTCAGATTTTCCTTCCCCAGTTTTAACCTTATCAATTGGAATAACACCATATGATAGAAATTCGCAAAATTGCACCAAACTGGTTGATATGGACCTAGTTAAGGTGTAAGAAAGTTGGAAAGATTAAGTTAAGAGAGCGTTTTAGTTTTGAAACGAAAGCGGGCAATACATTGTTTTTATCTGGTCTTAGTAGAGTCACCGTACACACAATTTTAAAATTTGTCAATTATTGAAATCTTACAGCCTTCGCATTACTGAATGCTTCTAACAATAATAATATTTTGTTATGTCTATCTTTGACACGTGTGCACCAAAATAAGCTACGAACTTCCCCGAGCCAACAATTTATAACAATGACAAAGACAAATTTTCTTTTTTCTTGTTCCTCCCTCCACCCACCAAATGAATTATCTTGTGACGCGTAAGCTTTCAACCAAAATCTTGAAAATGTCCAAATCAATTAGCTAGAAAAATTTGAATCTTACCTTCAACATCCATAAAGCAAACAAATTTATTAATAGTCAAGATCTGGATTGGTAGATGATCCTAAATTTTAGAACTGCATCCCCTATTAAAAATTCAAATTTATTTAGTTAACGTGCTAATCAGTTGGTTTTAATAATAGAACAAGAATTATTTATTTTGAAATGTCAAAAGCATTTATCATCGAAGCTAACACTTATTTCATATGGCTCATTGATTTTTTTTTATTCATTTTCTATTTTAAATCGTTAAATCCATAACGATTTTATGCAACACACTTATAAAGTATTTGTGGCGGTCTTATATTGCACACCTTTAATACTTTTTGTTTTTCTTTTTTAATATTTTTGTGCAAATATTTTATTCTCAGTGACTGTCATTGTTGTTTTTTTCAGGTTCAGTTCTTGTATTGAATGCCGAGTGGTCAGATCTATTGTTGATGATTGAAAATTTAAATAACGTAAATAATAATAATAACACATTTCGAATGAGTGAAGTGAATTAATATAATAAAATAATAAAAAATTATTAAAAACAAGTATTATTTATTTTTTCCCATAAATAAAAAATAATTGGATTAAATTTGAACAATTTGAAATCTTAAATTCGTCGTTTACGACGGATTCAGCAACGAGAATTCATCGTCGACTAATGCAACTGAATGATAAAATGCTAAAAAAGTTTTCGGATTCGCTTATATGGATTTTTATTTAGTGTCTAACATCTGAAACTGAAAAATTTGTAATATTATTAGGCTTTTCCTTTCAAACATCTATTTCTCCATCACACACTGCTGGATATCGTCAGAAGACATAAATTAATGTAAGCATAAATTTCAGATTTTTAAATTTCTTTGGCCGTAAAAAAAATCTAGATCATTTTAATAAACGATTTATTATGCATTCATATTCATACCTTCATATTTATCATGATGCAAGAACACAATATTAAACAATCACGTTAAGAATCGCGTGGAGCTCCAATTTACTATCAATCATCCAATTTATTAAGCAGAATAAATACGCAAGAAAAGATTCTTTTCATTGCTAACGGTAGAAATTTATGTTTAAAAAACAATTTAATTGAGTTTAATACATTCGAATTCGTTTTAATAATACTCGTATGTTACTAGAAATCTGAATAGTGGGTGATTTTAAGCAGCGTTTAAAGTTCATAGTATGATGTACATGTGCTTAGCTTTAGTAAGTAGTCCAAGTTTCAATTCTTACCTTTCCTTTCATTTTTTTTCAATGTCTTCTAATAAGATTAACCTTTTTCTTGCTATGCTAGAAACACTACTGGAAAAAACTAATGCGTTTTATTACGTAGATATCTACTTAATTCTCTTATATCAGAATTTAAGTCAAATTAAAATAACGCAATGCGAAAACAATCGAATAATATTAGGCAAAGCTTTAATGGCGGTTACATCTTGGCGGATTATTGTGTTGAACTATTGCTTGAATTATTTATATTGTTGTTGTAGTTGTTGATAATCTCTATTTACGAATGGAGTAGTTGTTTTTTGTTCAATCGATTGGTGTTCAGCGGGCTTGAAGTTCGCAGGTTTTCTGAAGAAGAGTAGGTCATTTATGATTTTTTCCCCTTGAAAGAGCGTAAAGCCCAATCATAGAATAGTATAGGAGAAATTGATAAGATTTAGATGCTCCAGAAAAAAATTACATCTCAAATTCTTGTATGAAATGTTTTTTTTACGTAATGTTATAGGCAATTTCGGACTTTATGTGCAATGCACAAACACTAGTCATGGAGGGAAGGAATGTGATTGAGAAGGTAGGGGAAGAGGAGTGAGTATGACTGTAAAGAGTGGTGAAGCTGGTATATTTTTGCAGTTATACTAGCTGCTAATGACAAATATTCGTAGATGTAATAGGGGACTGAATGATAGGAAGCGAACAAAAACTATCTACAGAGTATATAAACCTTTTTGGATACATCATGTGCCCATTTTATTTCGAATAATTTTTCATTACCAGTTGCAAATGAAAAATTGGTGCTTAAAAAAATTTACTGCCTGAAGTGGGAATTGAACCCATGAGCTATTGACTGAAGCAAGCACATTGCCCACTACGCCATTGTATATACACGGTACACGGAAAATCTTGGACTAAATTTCATTATATTTTGGGTTGTATATAAGTCCACACCAGAAAAATATTGAAAGGCAATATTTTTTTCCAATTAAAATCGTAATCAATAAAATCAAATTATTGAATTTAAATCCAGTTGTACTAAACGTACTCAATCCAGAACCGTTTTCCAGAAGTTCAACTGGTATTTCGTCAATCCCGGCGCTTTGTTTAGTTATTGGTCACATAGGGCTGTTTGGGTGAATATGAAATGCGCACCCTGGACGCCAATTAGAAGGCAACCTGAAACACTTTTCTAACTAGTGCTGAAGGATCTGTGGGATATGTGCAAAGCGGTGAGAAATCCTGGATGTCGCAAGACACATGGGACAAGGTTGGCGACCGGAAAAAATCAAAATTAATTGGCAATCATCTTTCAACCCGATGTCAACCAACGAACACCCGGCTTGAGGCAGTACTAACGCGATGGTCGTATACAGCTTAAAAAAGCCTGTTAGACGCGACAAGAAAAAGGCCATTGAAGATCTGGCCAACAAGGCAGAATCTGCGACTTACCTTGGGGTTCACTATTCAAAATCATGAAATAGTTGACAAACAGGAACTACACCGCCAACCACCTGGTGGGAAATGTTAACGAAACTCTTATAAATATGAGTGAGCATCAGTTGCGGCGATGGAAAGAATACTTTTCTGATATTTTAAACATCTTGTCAGAGCAAGTCATTCCAAAAGCAGAACAATTACCAAAAATCCAACCGAAACAATCCTCCATTACGTCAATGGCGGGAAGGAAGTCCTCAGGTATAGACGGATTACCAACCAAACTCCTTAAAGCGGACCTGGAACTAACAGCCAATATACTCCTCCCACTCTTTACTAAGGTGTATAATGAAGCAAGATATCCGACTGAATCAAAGGAGGGTGTCATTGTGAAAATTCCGAAGAAGGCCGACTTTCGGGATTGTGGCAACTGGCGTGGTATACGTCTACTTACTGCCGAAAATCATGGCTAAGGTAATACTCAATAGGATTAGTGATGTCGTCGAGAGCACTCTCGAAGCTTATCAGCTGAATTTCGTAAAGGATTGCAGCTAATTGTTTCAGTTTTTCTGGTCTTACTATTAATTGTAAAAAAATATTTTGTGCGCACTTTCAGCTCGATAAATTTTATACGTACTGAGTAAATTGGTTTGTAAAACTTCATAAAAAAGTCCAGTTTGTATGTAAGGTGGTGGAAGGTGTGGGGTGCTTCAAATAAATTTTATACAAAAGAGTGAAATTATTATAAAAATAATATGTTTCAAATTGCAGATCAAAAGCTTTCATACTTTTCGTGAAAATCTGTTTATTTTCAATTTCCAAATCGACTCTTTTTGTATGGAAGCTAGTAGAAAGGGTGGAGCGACTTGACCTAACTTTTTCAGCAAAAATAACGTGTACAACATTTGAGCTTACCAGCTCAACTCATTTTCAAGCTATAGAGCGAACAGAGGGACGGATGGACAGACGAAAATCTGGTTTCGAGATTTTTGAGCGACAACAAATATTTCTGTACCCTCGCGACTCTATGCGAGTAGTATTTCTTGGCGTTACAAACTTTTTGGCAAACTTATAATACTCTTAGATTTCATCTAGAGTATAAAAACAATTATCTCGAATAATTGCAATCATTTAGAAATTTCAAGAATGCAAATAACGTTTATATAATACTTGTTTATTATTTCATATTTTCTATTATAACTTCCCGAAAGATATAAATTTAGCTCAATAAGCTAATTGCATGTCACATTATGATTAATTTATTGTCGTCGTTAGTACTTTCTTCGATAATATAACGAATACTGCATCAAATAGATAGATAGCTGGTTGCCTTATAAAATATTGTTTTCAACTTTGACTTTAAACTTAATATCATTTTTGCATGTCGTCAATGACTTCATTGTACAATAATAATTTTCGAAATAGATTACTAACAAAACGAGAACAGAATGGAGTTTCATTGTCAAGGTTATCTAATACGTATATAAATAGGAATTATATAAGTTTGTCTTAGAGGTTGAAAAATGGAAATATATAGTAGTTGGATAAGAAGGATTTTATGAACGCTGGATGCACGAATAAATGGTGAAATAAGGTTGCTATATTTAATTTTCTGAGCTGAACTGAAGATGATATAAGCTCGAAATCGATTACTTCTTTCAATATTTATTAACAGAAGAAAATGAATTAAAGTTCATTCGTAGCATTTTCATCAAATGGATTTATTATACGATATGCTGGAGGATTTCATTGCAAATCATGTCTTATTCGAAGTTTATTTATTATCGATAACTCATTGAAGAAGATATTCAATCGATATATCGATATTCATAAATTAAAACCCCGTACTACAGAGACATGAGGTACCTGAGGCCAGTAGACAAAAATACGTTTTAATAATCGAGAATAGATTCAATATAATTTCAGCGCGATGTTTACATGAAATCGTTCATGTAAGTGAAAATTTAATGTTTATAAACAAACAGTTTTGCCGAAGCTCTTAACTTTTTCTTTTGAGTATCTTTAAATCAAAACCTTGGTGAGGGAATTGATTCGTTGGTTGGTTTTGAAGTAATGAACACTTTCGTGCAGAAAGTTTTTAGTTTTCACAATTCCACAACTTTTCAAAAATTCGATTTTCTTGGTAAGTGTGAATGTTATTGATCTGAAATTTAAAATATATCAATTTCATTATGATTGCAGTTGTTTTTCGAAAAATCACCAAAAATCCCCCACTCTTTCTACCACCTCCCATACAAAGTGCACAATTTCATTAAATCCATTGCACTAAGGTTCTCAGCATATATTCAATTTTTCAAGCTTAAATTTGGTACAAAACATTTTTATAGCTACTCTTGATGTGAAATAAATTAGTTCAGTACTATCACCCCTTTTACCACTCCCCATACAAAATTTCTTAACGCCACAAAAATTTCGGTTTCATCTATAGTATCGTATGATTGAGTTTTACGCACAATCGTTGTTCTGTTATGGATTTAAGCTTAACGTTATTTTATTTGGTTTTTTTTTAATTAACACAAGCTACAACTATTCACATGTCCTTAACGCTCTTCCATACTTCTATGATCTCAAATCACGGGATTGATTTGATCACGAGCCTGTCCCATACAAATGCGAGTATCGTGGTTTCATTCTTAATAATTTATGGTTCTGATTCCAGCAAAATACAAACCATTGTGTTTAAAGAGTCATTCAACTAATCAGATTATATATCTCACATAATGTACATATTACTAACTACATTCTCGAAAATTGCTTATTTTGCGATTCTTCCGCGGACAAAGTCGTGAGCGATCGCTAGTCTTAATTATAATGCTAATTAGGAATTTAGAGCAAAATTTGAGCTCGATAAATATTATAATTACTGAGAAAATTGGTTTAAAGTATTTCGTGAAAAAGTGCAATTTGTATGGGAGGTGGTTGAAGAAGTAGAGTGATTAGAATAATTTTTATACCATACATCAAATTTATGATAAAAACAATATTTTCTTTCGTGGAAAAA
This sequence comes from Chorisops tibialis, assembly GCA_963669355.1. Taxonomy (NCBI): domain Eukaryota; kingdom Metazoa; phylum Arthropoda; class Insecta; order Diptera; family Stratiomyidae; genus Chorisops; species Chorisops tibialis. The sequence goes on from OY770262.1 coordinate 275,713,259, forward strand.
TATAAAGTGGAGGAATAAGTGCGCTTAGTTATGAACAGCATCTATCATGGAAGTAGTGATAATAAATGCAGAGTACTCCGACACTTCTGCAATGCTATAAGGAGTCAATAGAAGCTGAAAAGTTTTCAAATGCAATAAGTCGTAACGCCTGATTCTGTATTCGATCGAACAACGCAAGGTGGGATTTTGGTGCCCAAGCCCACAGATGCAGAATTGTGCTCGGCCTTTTAGATAGTAACTAAGTCGAAAGGTGTAAAGTATTTTTTGCATTATCGAAGAATACTTAGACGTTTGGAAGCGTCAAGGGCAATCGAGATAGTTATTGAACTTAATGGCAAAAAGGATAAAATCTTCGAAAGAGCGAAGTTGTGCGTCATGAAAGGCCACACATTCATAAGTGCTATCAAAAGTACTGTCATCCGCAAAACTATGGATTGAATTGAGAGTAGAATATAAAAGGTCGTCAATAAATGGGCGATAATACAGAACCTTGAGTGACATCGGAAATGATTGGGAAGGAGTAAAAAGCATCGCCATCTAACACTACTCATGTAGTGCGTTTGGACATGAAACTCTCAATCACTATTACAACTATTTTGAGCTGTTTGCATACTTTTAATTCGAAGTAAACTTCTTAGTAATCCGACATACGGAGTTGACAAGACTATTTAGTTTGTAATCATTAAATTCTTGAACATTTTTTGCAATAAACTTTTTCAATAAATAACTATGTTATAAGTTACGCGTATGCTCCAAAAATGTGGTGTCTGAAAATTTAGAGTGTAGAGATGAAGATAAATACATCGAGGGTGCTTACATAAGTTTCATATACAATGCGGTGTAAGTAATACCATTAAATAGCAAGCTGGCAGGATGCCAAAGTTCTAGCAGTCCACCATGGACTTTCCTCAATACAAATTGAACATTATGTAGTCGCACTATCAAGTTCAATTCCACCAGATTGAAGACACCATTTAAATTCTAATGAACTTGTAGATAGGAGCAATGTCAACGTGAGAAGGTTCTATGGCTTGATGATTGCTAAGGGTTAAAAGATTTTCTTTAAGTATTAAGCAATATTTTATTCCGACTATTAATCAATATTTATGCATTTTTTGCGCCAAGAATCCTCTTTCTTACAAAAATTGTATGACTTCTGTACACTGTACTAGTTCCGCCTTAAGGAATTTTTCGATTTAATTTTTGACGACGATTCAGACTCTGTTACAGTTCAATTTCGAGTTATTAAAAATACATACGCACTGAATTTATTCTTTTCCTTCAATGGTGCTACAGTCCCAATCGGACCTTGGCCTTCTGTGCTTCAGGTTCCTTAACATTTTCATTATTTTATTGCGGAAGGGTTGTTAGCTCTTCGCATAAACCTCCGAAATAACCTCAAACTAGGAGATCTTGGACAAGTTGATACTAGATAACTCCCTTAGGACGACTCCGTATGCAGTTCGAAGTCTGTAGGACAAATATTTGCAGATTTTATGGGGGACTGAATGATAGAAAGCGAATAGAAACCATCTACTGAGTACATAGACCTTCTAGAAGTGGAAATGTTTTGCTTTTACATCATGAAAAATTTATGCTTAAAATGAAATAGGTCGAAATCATACTTTTGTATGGGAAGGGGTAGAGCAGCGCGATTTCAAAACTTTTAACGTAGTTTCAATTCAACTATTTTTATAAGTTTTTATGCAAAATTTCAAATTGATGGCTTTTAATAGTTAGGTGATAATTGATTTCTTATAAATGGTTGAAAAAATAATTTTGTATGGGAGGGGGTAGAAGTTTTAAAGATACTCGACGAGTTAATATTTCAAACTTTTAGAGATTTTTTTTAAATGCATTTCGCAAATTTTCAAGTTTCTATCATAAAATTTCATTTAAAAATTTTCAGTTTATATGTTTTTATCATAGCACATGAAACACCTTTTGCACGTTAGACCCCCACTTCGGTGCAGAACAATTTTGGAACAAATTTTTTTTTCTATGTATATCAAATAGATGTATCGACGTGCAAAATTTAAACTTTGTATCTTTTACCAGAGCCCTAAAATAATCACTTAAAATTTTCAACATTTTTGCTTTCCACATCCCTCTCCTTAACAACCCTTAACTTAAATTTTTTACCAAAACTAAAAACTATATAATTCTACAATCTGTTACATTTTTTTCATATTTCGCTAGTGTAGTATAAGTTTCAAGTTTCAATTACATAGCTTAAGAGAGAGTCGAGATATTCATTTTTAAGTGTTTTTCTTTGCACCCCCCTGACCCTCCCCTTATAATAATTAGCCTCTTTCTAAGCTGATTCTGGCGAATCTATATGCCACTTTAATGGTCCCAAAATATGAATTTTTTGTAATTAATAATTTCGAAGATATAATCATTTGAAAAAAAAAAATCGGTGGACAATTTGTTCTTAGCTCCCCCCTTTCCGACGCCAATGAATAAAACAATTAAATTATTTTTAAAGTTTGTCCCACAACCCTCTTAATTTTAAAAACAATCCACCGTACGTCTAGGGTCAGCGCACATTAAAAATCCATCCTTGAAAATATAAAGTTAATTTTGTGATGGATTATAGATGGATGCTGATCTCAGCTGGACACTAATCTTACAGGGTGTTGAATTTAAGGGGAGGCGGGGGAAGCGCTGGAACCGAAAAATACTAATTAAAAAATCTCAACTATAGTTCTACCTAGAAAGCTATAAACAACTTAGATGGAGGCCAATTATTATAACAGAAAGGGTGAGAGGGGTTCAAAAAAAAGATATTTAAAATTTCGACTATCTCTTACGCTATATAATTACTACTACTACGCTACTCCCTACACAAGGCTTTTTTCGACCATTTTTATGAAATCGATTATCACAGACTTGAAATTTTAACCAAATACTTCCAAAAATATTTAAATTATAGTTGCAGCCAAAATTCTGAAATCCATTTTGCCTTTCTACCCCCTAACATACAAACGAATGATTTCGACCAATTTCAATAATTCAACAAATAACCAACAAGTTAAAACTACGAACTTGAAATTTTGCTTAAAGACCTTTTAAGAGAAATGAAATAAAAGTTCATCACAAATATTGGGATTATTTCCTCGACCTCCTCTCATATAAATGTTTGGTTTAGTGCATAAAAAATACTCCATATTTCATAAGGAGTCTAAGGATTTTTGTTTACGAAACTAACATTCCACACAGAGAATTTTGAATGTGATTTAAGCAAACTAAAACTTATTATTATCCTCCCACCATTTCTTCAGCATTATTTTTTTGCTTTCCCGGAATTAGAAGTGACACTGTCCAGAGTCTTTGGTAACATCATCTGCATACGCCTTCCAGACACAAGCAAGAGATTCGTTGAGAAATAATAATTTCAACGTTTTCCTTTTTCATTTTCATAACCACACAACACCAGTTTAAACTTCCATTTTAAACACAAAATAAAGCTTGGTTGTGTTTTTATCAATTTATCAGCAGTTCAGTACACAATTTCATTAAATCAAATAGACTAATTTCTCATTACCTATTAAATTTCTGGAGCTTAAATTTAGGCGGACAGCCATTTCGGGGGGTGTAAGGGTTAAAGGGGAGATGGGAAGCACTAAAACCGATAACTAAGAATTCGCAAATTTCAACCATGGTTTTAGCTAGGAAGCTAAAAATCAAAATATGTAATAATTGTTGGCCGAACTCTTTTTTTTAAATGGTTAAAACTTCAAAATTACTTACCATAAAAAAATGCATATTTTGGGAATATTAAGATGGCATGTTGATCCACCAGAATCAGTTTAGAGGGAGACTAATTATTAAGGGGAGAGTCAGAGGGGCGTAAAAAAAATTCTTAATAAATAATATCTCGACTATCTCTTGAGTTATATAATTGAATCTTGGAACATATATTAAGGTATACTAGTGAAATACGAGAAAAATATGGCATTTGGTCGTAATAGTAGTGGGGGGAAATTGGAAGCTTTTCAAAAATTGTGCACTCTCCAAAATTTCAAACTGTTATGCAAACTGAATAGAGATACCAAATTGAAATTTTGTCAGATTGAACAACTGTATTGTCATTGACATTAATTTTGGTAAACATTTTAAGTTTGGGGTTGTAGGTTGGGGGAGGTAGTAAGGAAAATTTTGATGGATTTGGTGGTGATCTGGTGAAAGATACAAAGTTTCAATTTTCCGTGTTGATATATCTATTATTTGATATACAAAGAGAAAACTAATAATAATAAAGAGTGAAGCAAAGCTGATAATTTTCTTAGCATTTATTGCAATTATTAAGGGACAAATTGTGGCAAAATTTTAACTTTGCACTTTTCCTAGTTTTAATGGAAATCGATATACTGCATTTATAAAAATTATGCATTTGTATGGGAGGGGGTAAAAGGAGTATACGGATCAAAACAAAAATTTTCGTTGTCAATAATGATTCTATTATTATACTTTCCACAAAATTTTAAGTCAACAGCTTTGACAGTTTAGAAGAAAAATAATTTAAATAAAATTCCAAGGAAGGAATGGGATGAAGTTAATAATTTTTTCAAAACTGATTGTAATTATAATAAAATTAATTGTAGCAAACAAAATTTTTTTTCAGATTTGCTAGTTTCATTGAAAATCGAAAAAAAGAATTTTGCAAAATTCAGCATTTGTATGGGAGTAAGGGATCAATATTTTGTGATGTTAATGATCTATATATTACTATACTTTGAAATTTCAAGTCGATAGTTAAAAGAGTTTCGGATATAAAGCATTTTATTAAAATTCCTTGAAATTTGTATAGGAGGTGGTAGAAGGAGCTACATCCCCCCGTTCACAAACGTAAAGTTTCTTTTTTGCTAAAAATGAAATAAAACAAATTTTAGCTTGATAGCTCAAAGCGTTCGAGAGTTATGTTGTAGAAAGTCGGACAAACGATCACTCGGAAGGAATGGGGTTGAGATTTTGGAATGAATGAACTAATGAACTAATATTTCCGTACCCTTGTCGGCTCAGTGGGAGTACTATTTCTCAGCGTTACAAACGGTAACGCAAGTACTCTCAGATTTCATCTAGACTATAAAATAAACTGCCAACAAGTCGGGCACAACTTTATTATTTTTGGGACAAGTTAATGATGCATGGAAAGTCAATATGCAAGTTAAAGCGGTTAGGGAAGACTAAGTGGAACCCCCTTTCACAAGTGGAACCCCCTTTCACAAGTGAAACCCCCTTTAACAAGTGGAACCCCCTTTCACAAGTGAAATCCCTTTTCACAAGTGGAACCCCCTTTAGGGCAGGGATGATGTCAATTCAACACTTAGTTGCGAATACGATTAATAGCTCCAGTACATATAATCAATATTTCATTCGTTTATGCAAGTTTGGGTTCTTATGAGGGAGGGGGAGGGGTGATATTAAAGGTGGGTGAATGTCAATAATTTTTCAATTGATTGCTTCAATTATGTCCAATATTTTCTGCATAGAATGTCAGTTTCATAGACGAAGTTGCATAGAATTTTCATAAAATTTGGTGCATTTTACATTCACGAAACCAATCATTTGCTTGGAAGGGGGTAGACGAGGTAAGGGAAATGTAAAATTTGTGATACAGTCTTATTTCATTTCTTTTGTAAAGTGCTCGTACAAAATTTCAAGTTCGTAGCTTTTAGTTTGTTGGTTAGCAGTTGATTTATTGAAATTGGTCGAAATCATATTATTGTATGGGAGGGGGTAGAAAGGCAAATGTGATCTCAAAACTTTTGACGCAGTTCTGTTTCAATTATTTTCTAAAGTTTTTTTGCAAAATTTGAAATTGATAGCTTTTAATTTTTAGGTGATAATTGATTTTTTAAAAATTTTCGAAAAATAGTTAATAATTCATTCTTTTAGGGATTTTTTTCAAATGCATTTCGCAAAATTTACAGGTTTCTACCTTAAAATTTCATTCAAAAATTTTCAGTCTATGTGTTTTTCTGTTTTTCATTGCACACGAAACACCTTGTGCATGTGAGACCAGGGGGGTAGGTGCATAACAAATGCAGAATTTTTATTATTTTTTCTGTATGTACAATAAATAGATGTATCGACCTGCAAAATTTAAACTTTGAATCCTTTACCACAGCCCTGAAAAAATTACTGAAAATTTTAAACAGTTTTGCTTTCCACCTCCTTCCCCTTACACCCACCAACTTAAATTTCTTACCAAAATTAAAAATTATGTAGTTCTACAATCCGACAAATTTTCGATTTGATATCTGTACTCAGTTTTGAAATATATTGGTTTGAAATTTTGGAAAGTTCAATGCGCCCTATTTTCCGCGACTACTATTTTGTCCAAATGTTGTATTTTTTTTGTATTTCTCCAGTATAGCTTAATATAATTACCAAGTTTCAATTACATAGTTTAATAAATAGCCGAGATATTGATTTTTAAGTGTTTTTCTTTGCACCACCCCTGATCCTCCCCCTTACAATAATTGGCCTCTATGTAAGCTGATTCCAGTGAATCTGTATGTTACCTTGATGGTCTAAGAATATCAATTTTTGATGCCAAGTAATTTCTAAGATATAATCATTTGAAAAAAAAAATCGGCCGACAATTGGTTTTTAGCCTCCCCTTTTTGCACCCCAATGGATAAAAAAATTAAATTAATTTTAAAAGTTGCCTCACAAAGCCTTTCATATGTATGTCGATTTTTAGCTTCCTAGCTGTAACCATGTTTGAGATATTTGAATTCTTAATTTTCGGTTTAAGTTCTCTCCCGCCTTCCCCTGAACCCTTACACACCAAAATGGGTGTCCGCCTGAGATCCACAATTATTTACAATCCCTCCAAAAATGAAATTTCTATCTTGAAGGGTTCTGGGAGTTAATGTGGGCTGAACGTACACACCGGCGGACGGCGTACAGACAGACGGATTTTTTTTGCATATTTAGGCTATTTTAGTCATGAAACGCGAAAAAACAAAATTTCAGGGTTGCAATTTTTTTTTTCAAGTCGATCACAATACTTTATTATTAAAATAATAAAGTAAATCCGTAAAAGTATGAAATATTAACTGGTTGATTACATTCAAAACTTCTACCCCCTACTTGTTTTTTCGACCATATTTATGAAATTAATTATCACTAACCAACCAATTTGAAATTTTGCACTAAAAATTTTAAACACAATTGAAACGAAATTGATTGCATCAAAAGTATTGAGATTGTGCCTGTCCTCCTAACCCCCCCCCCCCCCACCTCATATACCCCAATACAAATATTTGGTTTCATGAACACCAAATTTTATGCAAATTCTAAGCAACTTCGTCTATGAAACTGACACTTTATACTGAGAATATTGAACGTGATTTAAGCAATCAATTAAAAAATTATTAACCTTCACCCACCTTTACTATCAGTCTCCCCCCCCCCCCCCCCCTCCCTCATAGAAACCTAAACTTGCAATAAACGAATGAAAGATTGATTATATATACAGCAGCTATTGATCGCAATTAAATGTTAAATTAACAACAGCCGTGCCCTGAAACCCCCTTTACTTAGCCTTTCCTAAGCACTCTAACTTAGATATTGACTTTCCACTCATCCTCAACTTGTCCCGAGAATAATATAGCTGCGCTTGACTTGTTGGCGGTTTATTTATAGCTACTCTAGCATGAAGTAATAATGCTGTCACCGCACCACTCCACATACAAAATTTCATAAAACCATGATTTGATTGGGCTTGACGCTTAATCTTAGTCCTGTTCTGCTTTGTCATTACATTGGTCATTCATACACAAAAAGTTCCTTGGTGGAGTGACTCGACTCACATCAGAATAACTGAACATTTCAAAAATAAAACGAAAATTCAGATGATCCGATTTTCACCGCATACCTGTGAGTGTGGTCAGCTAATGCAATTCGCATAGAACTTCTTTTTGAATGGCACTACAGCCCAAATCAGACATTGGCCTTCTGACTATCAGCTTCCTTAGCATGTATTTCCTTTTTTGGAACAGTTGTTAGATAAGCGAGACTCTCTATCTAGAATTTTTTTTTTATTTTCGTAGATTGAGGGGGCCCAGAATTCTCTTAATACGTTTTATATTAAAATCTAATCGACTTTAAGTTTCAAATTTAATATCTTTTGATGTAAAGTAAAATAAGCTATGTATTATATTGTAATAAATTTATGATTATGATATTTAATCTTTTATATATTTGTTATCCATAATGATCTCGACTAAAACGACCATTAAACTTTCAAAAGATTAAAATCTAATCAAATTTTAGTCTGAACCTATAAATAATCCAAAATTTTTACGGATTAGTCCGGAATTTCTAGCCGAGTACGCATTAAGTTTAGCTGAAGTTCAATAAAAACATAACAGGGCTACGATTGCGCGTAAAGCGCAATCTTACGATACTCTAGATGAAATAGAATTTTTTGTGATCCCAAGAAATTTCGCATGGGAAGTATAAGAAGGGATGACAGCATTGAACTAATTTTTCCCCATCATGCTAAAGTAGCTATAAAAATATTTTGTACAAAATGCTTACTCCAAAAATTGAATGGGAACTGAAAAAATTAGTGAGTTAGATTTAGTGAAAATGTGCAGTTTGTATGGGAGGTGGTAGAAAGAGTGGGGCGATTAGAGTGATTTTTTTCAGAAATAACTAGGAATATTGTAAAATTGACATCCCTGAAATTTCAGACTAGTGCCATTTATACTTTTCAAGAAAATCGATTTTTTGTGAAGTTGTGAAACTGTGTCATATTGTATGGGAGGGGGTAGAAGCAGTGAAGCTAATCAAATATTTTTTTCTGATCTTAGTGCTAATACTAATTAAGTATTTATTACAAAATATGAGCTCAATAAATGTTATATGTTCTGAGAAAATCGTCTTAGAGCATTTCATGAAAAAGTGTAGTTTGTATGGGAGGGGGTGGAAGGAGAGGGAGGAAGCAAATAATTTTTCTACTGTAGATTAAAATTACTATGAAAATAACATATCCGAAAATTCAGACTAATAGCTTTTATACTTTTCGAGTAAATCCGTTTATTGTCAAATTACGAAATTGTGTCATTTTGTATGGGAGGGGGTAGAAGGGGTGAAGCTAATAATCTAAATTTTTTTGGGCTTACTAACAATTTCAAATAAATATTTGGTGCACAATTTCAGCTCTCTAAGTTGTATACGCAATGAGTAAATTGGCTTAGAGTAATTCATGACAAGTACAGTTTGTATGGGAGGTGGTAGAAGGAGGGGGAGGATACGCATAATTTTCGTACGGTAGATTGATATTATTATAAAAGTAACATATTCCAAATTTCAGACCAATAGTTTTTATACTTTTCGTGCAAATCCGTTTATTGTCAAATTGCGCAATTGTGTCATTTTGTATGGGAGGGGGTAGAAGGGGTGGAGCGATTTGGCCCGTTCACGAACTTGACCTTACTTTTTTGTCAAAAACGACGTGTACAAAATTTGAACTATCTAGCTCAACGCGTTCTCAAGCTAGAGCGCGCACAGACGGACGGACGGACGGACGGACGGACGGACGGACGGACATCCGGTTTTGAGATTTTTGAGTGATAATATTAATTTCTGTATTCATCATTTTTTTCTCCGAGCCTTATTTCTTGGCGTTACAAACTTTAGAGCAAACTTATAATACTCTCAGATTCCATCTAGAGTATAAATATGTATGTTAGTTTTCTTCTTCTTCAATGACACTGCTGCCCAAATACGGCTTTGGCCTCCTGACTTTCAGTTTCCTTAACATTTTATTTGTTATTGTAGAACGGTTGTTAACCTTTCGCACAACCCTCTATCTATGAATTTTCATTTTCGCAGATTGAGGTTGCCAAGAACAACACGCTACCCATTTTTAGTAGGACAAAAGAAAAATAAATAATAATGCCGCCGATTCAAAATGACACAATTTCATAACTTATAATAAGTTGTTATCCTTTGAAAGTATATTGACCTGAAATTTTAAACTTTTCATTTCAGTGATTACTTCCGTAAAACTAACTTTATTCAACCACTTCTTTTACCATCTCCCATATAAACTGCACACACCCATTTTTCATCTCGAGTATCGCTTGCGGTTTACCTGCTATCGTAATTCTGTCATGTTTATTATATATTAATGGGAAAACATAATCACGGTAATCGATAAATATATATTGCAAAAGATTAACAAGATAATATCATGCTACTACATCATATTCTTCATACAGATTAAAGTTTGAAATCTCGCTTTAACTTTTCATCTAGCCAAGATAATCTTCTAAAATATTCTAATATACCTATACCATACATAATTTGATATTCGATTCTGCAGATAATTGTATTAGTCCCACAGCATTCTTTCGTTCTACAAGATCAATTAAATATTTCATTCATTATGATTTTTTCTTTTCACTTTCATGATAAATTCATCATGAATTAAATTGCTTGGTTCTTATCACAATTCTCACAGTTACCATTGATCGAGAGTCAGTTCAATTTAATCTATTGTTAATGTTTTAGTTAAACTCATGCGATCTTGAATTAGTCTAAAGAGAAAAGTTTCATTGAAATAAATTGTCGCTAAACGATTCCTTGATGAGAAAATTTTCATCGACTTTTTATATAACCGTTTTTTTTTTTTTATAATATCGACAGAGTAACGTTTTAATAGGAATTAAATCAACAAATTGAAGTACTTAATAAAATGTATATTGTCTTATCCAAAGTCTCGCATACCAGCTTGCTAAAACGTATACGTGTAGTGTGAACATTGTAGTGGTTTTACTTACTCAAACAGTATAACAAGCCATTGCAAAATTGTAATACTGCGAGCAGAATCGTACCCCTGAAAATCGATAATTCCGACGAGAATCGTTCGTTGGGGTGTTTGAAACGTCTTAGCATAGTACGAAATCATTTGGCAGGGTACTAGTCACGGTCTCTAGACCGATTTAGGATCTTCGCTTTAAACTCAATTTAAGTGTACTACCATTTGTTATCTTTGCAATACTTAGCCGTACTTAATCAGAGTTCAAGTGTAGACTAGTCGTGAATTTCAATAAAACCGAAAATATTATTGTGGTTTCTTTCCTTTTTTGGGTTGTGTTTCGGTTGCGTCGTGAAGGACCTGAAATTTAAAAAGGCTCAAACATAGATCGAAAGCTCTTAATTGCTGTAGTGATTTCAATGTGCTCGGAGAGAATATCCTAGTAAAGATACATAACTCAAGGAGTAAATTGTGATGTGCAGTTTGGAAATTATAACAAAGATTGCAAGCGCTGCGTTTCGCCATTGAGTGACATAGATACTGGCAGTATTGATTTTCCACTCCGAGATACATCTAAAAGTGCATTCAGAATATCTTTTGTCCCACCTTAAATACCTTTTGTGTTCGTTTTTATCCGAGACGATTTTTCATAAACTGATTTTTGATACCGATATAATAAGACAGATATTTAAAAAAAAAATAATAATAATCATTTAAAGTAGTTTACGTAATAAATTAAAATTAAATAAAAAATAAATTTAAAAAATTATTTAAAATTCCCGGTTTGAGAAATTATTAAGAAAACTACAACAACGGAGCCATCAATTGAAAAAACCTTTAAAGTAGACGTCCAAGACGAAACTACCAAATACGGAGGAAGAGTCCTTCTAAAAAAGACAATACCGCATCGGTAACCCGTAGTTAATAATTTAAATACTAGCTTTAAAAAAAAAACCGAACCGACTACCGAAAATTCAACAATATAAAATTTTGAAAATCATCATCAATCATCCCCATTATATCCATCATCTAATAAACGTATTATCAATTTTGATTTTAAAAAAAATATTTAAAACTGTCGAAACAAATCACAAAAACAGGCCATAAGTTAGATTTGCTAAGAGAAAATAACACAGATAAGAACGTTTTTTTATTTCGGTTTGTTGTAACAAACGATGGAAAAATCTGAAAAGTTTTCAGATTACTTATTTGCAAAAATGGGTCCACCAAATGGTACTACAGTAAACGGCACTGAGCTACCACCAAAAACCACCGAACGCTGCGAAGCACCGCTCGAACTCGTAGGATATCGAAAATGGCTAAGCGAGAATCTAATGTTGCTGGTAACATTATCTGGTGTAACACTTGGTGTAATACTAGGTAAGTAATTTATTAAGTTTTTTTTATCTCTAAATAAGCACACTAAAATGATTTATGTTTAAAATGATTGATTAATAAATAATTGTCATCGTTCCACTAGTTCTGATGTTGAAACAACAATTCATTTCCTCTTTGCATTTTCACTTAGGCAAATTAGATACTTAGTTGATGGAAATTCCCAGACCAAACCATAGAGTTACGGTTTATTTATTAAATTCTTTGAAATATGAAAATAATATAAAAAGTTTCATATTCAAAACTATTGCACCCTAAACCTACGAAAATGGTCTTAAGGGGTTCCTCACTTAAAAAGCAATTATGATTGGGCATAAAGTCTAGTCATGTGATGCTTTAGATAAATTGGGTAAGAGTCTAATGTACCGGCAAATCATCTGAAATTCTTTGAAATACTGAATATTGGTTGTATCGAAGGTGGAACAAGCAGAGGGGGGAGGTATGCAATTTATGGTTATGGCACCGAACTTGATGTGCAATGAATTTAAAGTTTGTAGCTTTCTTAATTTTCAAGGAAATTAGTGATTGTTTTTCTGGAGTTTTGGCATTTGTATAGGAGGTGGCAGATGAAGTAGAAGAGTTCGGATTAAACTATTTATCAACATCCTTATCATATGCTTTGTTCCCATTTTAAAGTCGAACATATGAGTGCAATGCTCGAAGGAGAAATGCTTTTCTTGAATTTCTAATACGAAAATTTGTATGGGAGGTGGTATAAGGAGTGAATCGAAGTTGATATTTTTCATAGCATTTATAACATTTAGAGACAAGTTCTGGCAAAGTTTGAAATTTCTGCTTTACCTAGTTTTAATGAAAATCGATATAATGCGTTTATCAAAATTATGCTAGGGTGTAGCCTAGTGAGTAGCGTGCTGGTCTACAATGCAGTTGATGTATAATTTCATCATACTTACAGCTTGGCTACCTCAATCTGCGAATATTAAAATTTGTAGATAGAGGGTTATGTAAAAGCCTAACAATCCTTTCGTAATAACTAGTAATAAATGTTAAGGAACCTGAAGGTCAGGAGGCCAAGGTCCGATTTGGGCTGTAGTGCCATTGAAGAAGAAGAGAAGAAAATTATGCATTTGTAAGGCAGGGTGTAGAAGGAGTATATGGATAAAACAATTTTTTTTGACATTAATGATATTTGCATTATTATACTTTGCTCAAAATTACCTTCCACAGTTTCGAAGAAAAGTAATTTAATTGAAATTTAGTTTCGTTTCATTTTTGCTTAGATTAACATAAAACTAATTTTAGCTCGGTAGCTCGATAGCTCAAAGGGTTCGAGAGGTATATTATAGATAGACGGTCACTTGGAATCGAGGTTTTTGTGCGACAACAAATATTTCTGTACCCTTGGTGACTCTGTATGAGCAATTTTTTGTTAGATTTATGAACAGTAAAGCAAACAAAATATATTCTCAGATATCATTTAGAGTATAAAAACGGTCAACAGTAAGTAGATAACTACATTTTGTACATGTTAGTTTATCAGCCCGGGTTTGGATTCCAGATATACATATGTATATAGTTTTTTCACAAATGTTTTTTTTGATTTTTTTTTTTTTGAGAGTAGACTTCAGTAAAAATAGCCTAGGGTGTAGCCTAGTGGGTAGCATGTTGGTGTACAATGCGAAGGTCGCAAGTTGAAATCCCGGTCGACGCATAATTGCCGCACACTGCTTGCTTGGCTATACCTTCTTTGAAAATGTAAAATTTATAGATAGAGGTTTGTGCGAAGTTCTAACAACTCCTCTAGAATAATAATGAAAAATGTTAAGGAACCTGAAGGTCAGGAGGCCAAGGCCCGATTTGGGCTCTAGTGCCATTGTAGAGTAGAAAAATATCATAATTAAGAAGATGTGCCCGTGCGATTCTAGGCAGACATCTTCTTCCCGATATTATTTTTTCTTTTGCTTAAATGTCTACATACTCGGTCGTAAGGCGTTGGCCCGATCAAATTTCACCGATTTCAAATGCTTTGCGTATTGTTATTCGAAATCAAATTACAGAAAATTTATATTTATTTGTTAGAATTAATATCCTTGGTTGCGTGATAAAAAAAAGAGATAGAAATTGAAAACAGAAAGAAAACGTTGAACCTATTTTTAGTGAAAGTCCAACGGCGACACATTATATGATCGCAACACGAACCAACACTGTGAAATTCACAGTGACCCGGGTTATAAATCGGTTCAAGAAGATTCGAGTCCCAAAAACTGGAAGAAAATCTCGGACAAGTGATAAGAAAATAGTGAAGAAAATAGTTCGAAAGGCAAATCTAATTCTTTCACATAGAGATTTGGCTAAAAGAGAGAGAGAAAGGAGTTCTGAGAAAAGAATATTGTCAGAGGCTGGCATTAATTCCTATCAAGCCATTATGATTCCCAAAGATAAAGAAAAACACTTAAAAAGTAATATCCCGACTAACTCTTAAGCTATGTAATCGAAAACTTGGAACACAAATTAAGCTATACCAGCGAAATGCGAGAAAAAAATAATATTTGGACATAATAGCAATGGGGGAAAATGGGGAGCATTTCGAATATGGTGCACTTTCCAAAATTTCAAACCATTATATCTCAAAACTGAGTACAGATATCAAATTGAAATTTTGTTAGATTGTAGAACTACATAGTTTTTAATTGGGCCTTACGTCCAATCGCAGTTCTGTTATGTTTTATTACATTTTTTGCTGCATTAAAATACGAGTAATATAAAAACTTTCAGATCCAAAAATGTAATACACCCTAAGCCCCCGAAAAGGTTTTTAAGGGGCTCTCCATATAAAAACTGTGCACATTACGAGTAAGTATATAAGAAAATTTCGGCAGAATAATTTAGCCAGCGTCGGTGGCTCACTAGTAGAATGCTCGCCTGTCATCTGATCGTCCTCAGTTCGATCCCAGATACATAGATTTTTTTTTAATATATTGTTTTAAGATTTGACTAGTGCAAACATATATAATTTCAGCTAAGCTCGGCAGCAGATGTTAGCCCGTGCGATTCAAGGCCAACAATAATTATTGGTAATTAAACACAGCCCCCATGAGTTCTATATATTCGCCAAGAAAAGGTAGGAAAGTTTGAGTGCGACTAGTAAAACGTATTTTATGCAACAGGCTGAAATTAATATTTATTAATTTATTGTATTTAATTACTTAGAAAGTCGTATTACCTTCACTTTTCTATAGTTTACAATTGCTCAGTCTGTTAGTTGAACACGGTTTTAGAATTTGTTTATTCAAATATAATGTAAAAAATTTAAATAATTTTTTACTTTTATCAATTTTGGACTGTGTAATTAATTTTTATGGAATATTTTAGTTATTCGAGAATCAAATAAATTTGGGATGCTGGATTTGTTTTAAGAGTTGATGTCAAATACTAATTTCATCAGCATCAGAAAGGACAACTGTGTGGTAGTCTATGTCACCTGGTTTCGATTTTTGTTAGATTGGTACATCTTTTATTGACATTCCCACCAAATGTAAATGTCATGACTTCACATTTGTAAAATTAACGCTGCATTTTGCTATGGCAATATTGACTCCTGGCCAGCAAAACGTGTTTCCCGGAGCAGTTTTTTGAGTCGCCCGAATAGGAAAAAGACACAGGCACCCAAATCAGGCACTTTCAGTGACTGTTGGATGGTATTCGTTCTGTTCTTGATCAAAAACTCCTTAATGAAACTTTTTGATCAAGGTGGCAATATGGTACACTACCTCCCAAACTCTTGAAGATAGAAAATCCTTTTTTTGGTTGATTGTTGATGGTTCCGAATTTTGGGGAGTGTTTGAGTTACGGAGAGTTGAAGTTGCGCTAGAACGGAAAACTATGAATTTGAAAATTTCAACCATGTTCTAGTTATGAAGCTGAAAATCATACTAACAGAGGGGTTTGTGGGACAAACTCTCAAGATAATATAATTTTACTTTATTATTTTAATAATAAAGTATTGTGGTCGACTTGGAAAAAAAAATTTCCTACCCTGAAATTTTTTTTCGCGTTTCATGACTAAAATAACCCAAAAATGCAAAAAAAAAATCCGTCTGTCTGTACGCCGTACGCCGGTGTGTACGCTCAGCGCACATTAACTCCCAAACCCTTGAAGATAGAAAGTTCATTTTTGGAGAGATTATAGATAGTTGCGGATCTCAGGTCGATCCCATTTTGGGGGGTGTAAGGATTCAGGGAGAGGCGGCGGGAGCGCTAAAGCCAAAAACTAAGAATTTGAATATCTAAACCAGCTAGGAAGCTAAAAATCAACATATATATAGAGAGGTTTGTGCAACAAACTTTAAAAATAATTTAATTGTCCATTGCATATTTGCACACAATAGTAGTGAGGGAAAATGGGAAGCATTTCAACAATGGTGCATGTTTCAAAATTTCAAACCGTTATATCTCAAAACTGGGTATAATTTTTTTTTAAGTGTATTTCTCGAATTTTCAAGTTGGGGGGTGTAATAGGAGGGAGGCGATAGGCAAAAATGTCGAAAATTTTGAGTGATTTTTTAGGGCTCTGGTGAGAGATATAAAGTTTAAATTTTGCATGTGGATACAACTATTTGATATACAAAGAAAAAAATAATAATTTGTTCCACAATTTTTATGCACCGAATCGCGGGTCTAACGTAAAAAACGTGTTTCATGTGCAACGTAAAAAATACATAAGCTGAAAATTTTTGAATGAAATTTTAACCTAGAAACTTGAAAATTAGAGAAATGCATTTAAAAAAAAACGTAAAAGTAAACTAGTTGAATGCCTTCAAAACTTCTACCTCCTCCCATACAAAATAATTTTTTCCACCATTTTTAAGAAATCAAATATCACCTAAATAATAATATGCCCTTCGTCCCTCTCCCATGCAAAAGTATATTTTAGATCAATTTCAATAAAACAACTAAACAACAAATAAAAAGCGAAGTACTTGAAATTGTGTACGAACACCTTACAAGAGAAATGAAATAAGACTGCATCACAAATTTTGCGATTCTCTAACCTCCTCTACCCCCTCCCATACAAATGATTGGTTTCTTGAATATAAAATAAACCGAATTTCATGAAAATTCTATACAACTTCGTCTATAAACGAATGAAATATTGATGACATGTACTGGAACTATTGATCGTATTCGCAATTAAGTGTTACATTGACAGCAGCCCTGCCCTAAGGGGTTTCCACTTGCGAAAGGGGGTTCCATGCATCCTCAACTTGTCCCAAAAATAATAAAGTTGCGCACGACTTGTTTGCAGTTTATTCATTGGGGGCTAAAAACAAATTGTCGGCCGATTTTCGTTTTATGAGAAAAATATAAGATTTGGAAAAATAGTAATGGGAAGCATTTTAAAAATATTACACTTTCCAAAATTTCAAACCACTATATCTCAAAATCTAATGCAATTATTAAGTTCAAATTAAAAAAAATAATTAGTTTGTATCTTTTACCAGCTCCCCAAAAAAATAGTTAACATTTTCGCCATTTTGAACAACTGCAACTACCTCCCCTTACACCACCCAATCTAAAAATTTTACCAAACTCATAAGTCATAAAGTTCTAAAATCTAAAATATTTTCCACTTAATAGCTTTTGAGATATAACGGTTTGAAAAGTGCATCATTTTTGAAATGATCGTCATTTCCCAAATTTTAATTACATAGTTTAAGAAATAGCCGAGATAATAAATTTTAAATTTTTTTCTTTGCACCCACTCTAACTCTTTCCTTTCCAATAATTATCCTCCTTCTAAGTTGATGGTGGATGTATGTATATGCCACTTTATTGGCCCTAAAATACACATTTTTTCTATTAAGTGATTCCAAAGAAAAAAATCTTCCTACAGTTAATTTTTAGACCCCGTCCCCCTTTTCGGAATCCAATGGATAAAAAAATTGAATTATTTTTCTTTATGTATGTTAATTTTCAGCGTCCTAACTAGAATCTTGGTTGAGATATTTTTATTCTTATTTTTCAATTCTGGTACAACCCATACCTCTCCATTAATCTCTACATCTTTAAAATTGGAGACCGCCTGAGATCAGCACTCATCTACAATCGACCAAAAAATTGACTTTGTATCTTGAAGGGTTTGGGAGTTAATGTGCTCTGAGCGTACTGCTTTAAAACTTTTACTGTTAAAAGTTATATTCAACCTTTTACATAAAACTTATCAGGTTTCTAAAAGTGACGAATAAAACATTTTTAAAAACAATCCCTTTGAAAACGTAAAATTAAAATTTAATATCACACACTACCATACTGCCATAGGAAATAAAATTTTGTATGAGTATTTACATTACGTTTTCATTAAATGAATACGCTTGTATGAAAGCTATTGTAAACTTTATGTGAATGTAATCCAGTATTTACGAGTAGGTGAAGGACAAGGTTCTGACTACAGAAAACTTTTATTGCGTTCTACTAGTTTTAAAAGTACGTAAGACTGATTTCTCTATTTATAAATTATGTATCGTCCGATGCTTTTAATTCTTACTAATTTGAGTGCACTATTTTAAGAAACTCGACAATCGATATTGAGATAGACGTATGCATCTTGAACTAGAACTTCAACGAACTGTATAAAACAAAGTTTCATAAAAGAATATTAATAAAAGCGATAAGATTCTTTGAGATGAATTTCTGGCAGCACATATCGATCATATTTGCCCCAGATAGCTATGTTGAACACGTTTTGAGGCTAGTAAATCAATGATATCGAGTTGAACTATGCTAAGATTGATGTTTTCTTACAGGAATTGTCTAACAATGGAGTACTGTATACAATTGTTTTCATACTCTTAAATACACTTATTAATCAAACTCCAAACTCAGTCCTTAGAAGTAAGAGCTCTTAGAATACCATATGAACAAAGATCATTTTTACTTGAGGGGTATGAATACTTGCATAATAAATAAAAGTTGCCTTATTAGTTAAGAAAGGATACTGAACTGTATAGTTTCTTACAAATGTACATGCCCTGAATGAGCTAGGCTAGGCTTGGGCCAGGTGTAACAATGAACAATTAATGATCTGAATTAAATAAAATGCAACATGTAATAAATATTGGGTAAGATCTTGCGATTTACCACCTTTGGGGTTGTAGTAAGAGTAGGGTCTACGCTAACAGTGCGCAAACAATTTCAACTATCAAAGCAAACATTGAAGCCGCCATCGCCGAAATAGAGCTCGAATTATGCTAAATAGTGTTCAAAAATTTTGAGAAAAGGATGAAGGTCTGCAAGCAAAGCCAGGACGGCCAATTGACAATTAATCTCCACGTGTTTACTTTATAACGCGATAAAAACTTCAGAGACATCCAAACTATTATTTGTTTTATTCAAAAAACAAACTCTACACCTGTTGATGAACCCTTTATTATATTTTTTTTTTTAATAGAAAACGAATACTATTGTTTGCTCAACACTTAACGAGTTTTCGAATTTGGAAAGTCTCTTATTTGATTCAAAAATCCCAAAGTATGTACGTTCAATTATGGGTTAGTATAAATTAAAGAGATCTCCCTTCGCACGCAGCTGCGACTAATTGAAAAAATTCGTTGAAAGAGGGTTGTGCAAAGAGCTAACAACCCTTCCACAATAAGTAATGAAAAATGTTAAGGAACCTGAATATCAGGAGGTCAAGGTCCGATTTGGGCTGTAGCGCCATTGTAGAAGTGTAGAAGATGAAATCTGAGAGTATTTTGTGTTTGCCTTACCGTTTGTAACGCTAAGAAATAATGCTCGCCCAGAGCCGCCAAGGATACAGAAATATTTGTTGTCGCTCATAAACCTCGATTCCGAGTTGCTGTCTGTCCGTCTGTCCGTGTGTGCGTCTGTTGTGATCATTTCTAGCAAAAAACTAACTTTAAGTTCGAGAACGGGCCACATCCCCCCACTCCATACAAATTTCACGAAATTCCGAAAATTTCAGATATTGATTTTTCTTCGAAACTATTTAAACTATTGGATTTAATTTTGGGTTAAAGTATAATGATGTATATATCATTTTCGTCACAAAATATTGAGCCGATTTCTTCACTCCTTCTACCTCCTCCCATACAAATGCATAATTTTCTAAAATGCATTTTTTTCGATTTTCATTGAAACTAGCAAAGTTATAAAAACAAATTTTGCCAGAATTAATTCTATTATAATTGCAATCAGTATTGAAAAAAATATCAACTTCACCTCACTCCTTCTATCCCCTCCCATTCAAATTTCACGAAATTTGAATTAAATTATTTTTCTTCGAAACTGTTAAAGCTAGCAGCTTGATATTTTGTACAAAGTATAAAAATAGAAATATCAGTAACGAGAAAAAAAAGTATTTTGATTCGTACACTCCTTCTACCCCCACCCATACAAATGCATAATTTTTGTTAAATGCATTATATCGATTTCCATTAAAACTAGAAAAAGTGTAAACTTAAAATTTTGCGAGAATTTGTTTTTTAATAATTGCAATAAATGATAAAAAAAATTATCCTCTTCACTCCTTCTACCACCTCCCATATAAATATCTGTATTATAAATTCAAGAAAAGCATTTCTCCTTCGAATATATTAGAACTATCGAATTTGAAATTGAAACAAAGCCTGGCGATAATGATGCAGATAAGCAGTTTCAAAATCTTCTAAGCCCCTCCACTTCCTCTGCCACCTCCCATACAAATGCCCCAATTTCAGGAAAACTATGCCCAATTTTCAATTGGGCATAGTGAAAGCTACAAACCTTAAATTCAGCACGAAATATTTTGCATACCACATTAGGTGTCATATCCAAACCGTCCTCCTCTGCTTCTTACAACTCCCATACAAAAGTCACTATTAATTATTCAAAAGAATTAGAGGTGACATATTTTCCGGTACATTGAACTCTTTCTCATTTCATCTAGAGTATCATATGATTGGGCTTTACGTCCAATCATTATTCTGTTATGTTTGATATTGCACTTGATGCCTTGATGTTTTTCGCTAATATCTAGACCTACATTTGTCCCCGTCTCGAATATAACTCACATATATGGGCTGGAGCAATCAAAACACAACTTGCGATACTCGATCGAATCCATCCTAGTCGGAGATAACACTATAACAGCTTCTATAGAATCACTCGAACATTGTAGAAACTTTGCGGTACAAGCCGTTTACTATCGATATTTCCACGGTAAATGCAGCGAAGAACTGTCCAACCTCATCCATCCTCTTTTCAACTATCCCAGGAATACTCGGCAAGCCACACGCGTCCATGAGTTCACTCAATCAAAAAAAATCAAATTCCTGTTAAGACCCCCTATATTTCCACAAGGCGCGATCCTGAGCATCGGGCTTTAGCTGTTGCCAGGACTTGTTCATTCCTCTCTACTGCTCGTTTTCATGTGCTACATGGTCGACCAACCCGACGTCTTTCTTGAGGATTATAGTCCAGAGCCTGCTTGGCGATGTTTCGCTCTAGTTTCCTCAAAATGTAAAAACTGCCACTTCCGCCTTTGAAGCTCAATGCCTATTTTAGTCTGTCCAGCTGTATTCCAAAGTTCGTCGCTGCAGATCACTTCTGACCAGAATATTCCTAAAATGCGTCGGAGGCATTGGTTCACGAAAGTTTACAGTTTCTTGGTAAGTCAAACTGTCACTTTCCACATAGTACAATCATACACAACAACAAGGAATTGACGATTGCGTCAAAAACTCGCAGCTTCGTACGAAGGGAGATCTCTTTTAGCCCTCAGAACGGGGAAAGATACCGAAGGTCAGGCGAGCTTTACTTATACGAGCCTCAATATCCTTTTCGGCTCTGCCGTCCATGCTCACGATGCTTCCGAGATAACATAAATCTTGCACCTCTTGCACCTCTTCCACATATTACCCGTTAAGAACAATCGGTGTGTTTGTGTTCTAACCCATGTATGTGTCCTTGGCACTACACACATTTATTTTCAGTTCCGCCTCTTTTCATTTAGAATGTAACGAGCGAACATTTGATTCTAAGTCCGAACGGTTATGTGCACACACCATCATCAGCATAATCGAGGTGACTTAAGATGTTAAATAGTCTCCGGTGAAGAACTTTATGTTCCCCACCTCCCAGTACAGCTTTTAAGATGTCTTTTATTACCACCAGAAACAGGGCTGGTGATAATATGCAGCCTTGTCTCACACCCGTTCGCACAGGAAAGCTCTAGGACAGCTCTCCTCTATGTAAAACGCGACACCGTACCTTCGTGACATTATCTGGAATATCTCTCCTATGCAAAGCATTCCATATGTAATATCGTTTAACGCTGTCGAAAGCCTTCTCCAAGTCCATAATCATCATACTTAATAGTATTGTTGCGAATTGTTGCGGTTGGATGTTCGGTAGTTGTTCTGTTTCTGGAATATTTTCCTCTGAAAAGATGTTTATAATATCACAGAAGTATTCCTTCCATCGCCGCAACTGGTATTTACTCGTATTAAGGAGAGTTCCGTTGATATCTCGCACCAGGTGGCTGGCGGTAAAATTCCTGTACGTCAACTTTTTAATAATTTTAAATAGTGAACCCATATCTCCAAGGTAAGCCGCAGATTCTTCCTTACTGACCAGATCTTCAAGGGCCTTTCTCTTGTCGCATCTAACAGGCTTTTTAAGTTGTATATGAGCATTGCGGTAGTTCTGTCTCAAGTCAGGCGTTCGTTGGTTGACATCGGGGGTTAGGATATGATTTGTAATTTGGCTTTTTTCCACTCAACCTTAACCCATGTGTCCTGCAACATCCAAGGTTTCTCCCCGCTTTGCATATATCCCACATATTCTTCAGCACTAAGGGTCTCTTAGTATTTCCACATTAAGCTTGCGCATCATTTGAAGAATTTATGGTCATCGGATAGCAGCTGTGCACAATCTCAAGCAGGCAACCATAAAGTGATGATCGCTCCTCACGTCAGCTTCACGCTTCACTCGCACATCGAGGAGACATCTTCTCCATTGGCGACTTTTAGCCGAATGGCCGATCTGGTTCTAAATAACACCATCAGGAGAAACCTAAGAAGTTTTATGGTGACTCCACAAATAATTTCCCGTTTTCGGGTCTTTTAATCCGCGTTGGTCCAGGGGTCACCATGCTTCCCCATGATATGATCTAGTCCAGTGTCGTCAGAGCTAATCTGGGCGTTCATAACGTCCCTACCATGTCAAACTATCGAATGTGAAAAAGTCGTTTTTTCATATTCAATACCCTACTTTTGCATTGGGGACGATTCGCCTTGTGGCATCTCGAATCTGTGGGAATGTCATTTCCAGCGAGAGATGTTTACTGGATCACGCTCGAAAGTGGCGCTCAGTTAGTTATAAAACTCCTTTTTGTCACCAGGTGTTGCGGTATTAGTTGGTACGTAGCACTATCAAATTGTGACGTTTCTGACATTGGTCCTGAGCGTGACGGCGATAATCCTATCCGGAATTGGTTCCCAGCTGATGAGACTGTTTCTCACTCTCGGTGTAAGGACAACCGCCACCTCATTTTTGGCTTCACTTTCAGGACCGACGTTCAGAATGATGTTTCCGCTCGGGGTTCGTTCATCTCTTGATCTTGTCCACCTCGCCTCGCTCAAGCCTAAGATTTGGATGTTATAGTGCTCCATTTCATGGTCGATCACTGGCTGGCGGTGCACTGACCGAGTGACTCCAGCCCTTCCTCCGTCATTCAATGTTCGAAAGTTCTAGAAGCCAATCATAGTCCGTTTTCGAATGCTAAAAGTCGGAAATGTAGAATCCGTCAGTATCCGAGGCGCTGTATCCATTTCTCGTATCAGTTCGGATTTAAGATCATGGATGATAAGTCCATAATCCAGCGAGTGTCCATTTGCCATTTTTAGGGAAAACAGGACTGGCTGTGGGTGAATTCTACTGCCCCATCCCACAGGGTAATGGTTAGCTCAGGTCCGTGTCGTTGCTAGTCTCCAAAGATAGTTGCAGAAATTGGTAAAATCGCATCCTACAACTACATAGTAGTCGCTCTTGACCTTTAGGTTCCTTAAATTTTTCTTAATTTGCCATTGTGAATGGGATGTTAACTCTTCGTACAATCCTCAACTAATTTGTATTTTCGCAGATTGAGCCCAGATACACCCAAGCAGGCAGTGTGCTGGAATTATACATCGATCGAGATTTGAACTCTCCACTTTCGCATTATCGACCAACACGCTACCCATTACGCTTCACCATGGCCTAAGCATTACCAATAATATATCTTTGGAATTATCCTTTTTTCAATACCATAGCAACCGTCATCCATCTAGGATTCCGATTTCGCTTGTTCTTGTTTTCTGCCATTCCTCCTTTTTTGCTCATTTTAAAGATAAATAAATGCTGATGTGGCATCAGCTTTTTCTACCATGAAAATATTGCATTCGCATATTTTAATGACAAACTTTTGAATCCAACAACCACACACAGAATAACCTAGTTCACAACAATGTGTAAACCAAACATTCTGCCAATTCTATGGCGTGTATACTTTCGCTGAGCCATCTAATTTTACCAATCGTTAAGGCATTTAACAACCTGGAAATCAGTTCGATATTATGCAAAGTGCTTTGAACGAAAATTGACCTTACCGCTATGAATTTATATTGAAGTAGCTTGGTATATGTTAAGTAGCTTCAAATAACGTCAATGTTTCTAAGAATAGATTAATAGGCTAAAGTTAAACTCCAACCCTCGACTCAGTCGTATTTGATGCTAATCCTGAAACATTTTTGTTTGCAGTTCAATTAAAATCAATTACTGGCCGTTCATTAATCGATATGTAGGTTTATATTTTATACGGTTTCTTTTCAATAGAGTTAATAAGATAGGAGTTGAAGACATGTGCAGTATTTTTTACTGCCGTTCGCTATCCAAGAAATTTTTTTTAGCGGAAAAAGATTATTTGTTCGTAATCTAATCCATTTTTAGTATAATAATTTTTAGAGAAGTGGTAGAAGGCTGTTTTATCTACTCTAGTTTAGAATATATTAGCGCCTGCGTGTAATACGTTTAAGAAAATACTGACTTACATCTCTGAATGGATAATCCAGTTGTTTTTTTCGGACCATCTTTCCTTGTCGTCCTGCACTGTCCCATTTTTATGAAAGCTTGAAAATATTCTGTATAGTAAAAAAAAGGATAAAACATTAATCCCGGTAATCATCACCCAATACTAATAAGCTCACTTCTGTCGAAGTTTATGAAAACAATTATCATCAAGAATATGTAGGATGTCTCGACACTAATGATAACATTGATGATAACCAGTGAGTTGAACTAAAAAACTTCCGCAAGGGATAAAATGGTAATCACCGAATGATGGAACATAAGCATTTACCATCTTGGTCAATTTTGCTTTGTTATTCTTGATATTTTGAAGCTTTTCGATAGAATTATTGCACAAGGTCCTTTTAGCCAAACTTAAAGTTATTGGTTTGGTTGGCTCCCTAATTTCATGGTTTGAAAGTTTTTTAACCAATTGTTCAAGACGTGTCGTACTGGATAGATTGGTCTCCTCTTCTTATAAAATTGACGATGGTGACCCTCAGGATTCGTTTTTTCTCCTACCCTTTTTCTTATATTTATTAATGTTTTACTATCTTTCACTTTTAATCCTATGCACACAGTCGCACACCTAGACAGAAAACGAGCTGCGACGATTATTAACTCCAACTACTAAAAAGTTTGGCCACCCACATTAATTAATACAAAGATGCACACCAATTAAAATTGTATAATGACCCGACCCGAATGAAGCCGGGCTAACATCCACCCAATTCTTCTATCGCCTTCCTCTCCTTCCATAGCAATTCTTGCATAAATAAACGAATGAATTATTGATTCAATGTACGAGAGCTTTTGTTCGTAATCGCAGTTAAGTGTTGAATAATTTGCAACAGCCCTGCCCTAGAACCCCCTTTCACTTGGTTTCCTCTGTTCACCCTAACCATCATATTGAATTCTCACGCATCCTCTACTTATCCCAAGAATAATAATTATTAAAATTCTTTATTATCTAGCAGATAATATCAAATATTTTTGTAATTTTTCTGAGAATGTTAGCTCATATTAATTACGGAACGTATATTTAATGACGAACTTGTCCTAGTGACAAATCGAATGTTAGTTACACTTGCTTTTCGGATTTGATAAAACCACTGTTTTCGAGGATAGAAACATCAAGAAACTGCCCGTATTTTTCAAAAAGGGAGAGAGCTAATTACCAACAGATGAAATAAAATTAAAGTCTAAGCACCTACCTATTATCTCGTTACAATTATGCTACAAGATCTAATTTGTAACTAATTTCTATGGTAATGCACATAGATGAGTATTTTATTCGCATTTTGCTTTCGAGAATTTGTTAATTGCGATATGATTATTTGCTAGAAACTTGACATTGGTTTTAATGCTGGTGGAAGAAAAAAGAAACGTAAAAATGGAGGTTTAATATTCCGCCCGTAATGAATGCTCTTGAATTTCGCTCTTCATCTGCCACCTCTTGACTACAAGTGGGATTTTCAATTCTGACTGATACGCAAAATTTCTCTTTTGTAATACTTGACGCTGGAAATTTTTCAGAACTCACAAGTCTTTCAATTCACTTTTAATTCTGAAAATATTCAAAGTTTTTAATACCGAAACTGAGCTTAGATCCATCATTTCAAAATAAACCAACTGAGAAGATGTGACGGTACTACGTCGCTCTTAAAGAGTAATTTTCACTATAAACTACACCAATTACGAGCAAAAGATATCAAATGAAGTATTTAGCTCAGGATTTCTTTGCAATCCAGTATTTATTTTTTTATTTTATAGAATGACCTGTGTAATAGGCAATTTCGGTCTTTATGTGCAATGCACAAACACAGTCATGGAGGGAAGGAATGGGATTAGGAAGGTAGGAGAAGGGGAGTGAGAAAGACCGTAACGAGTGGTGAAGCTGGCACGTTTTTTTCGATGTACTGACTGCTACTGACAAAAATTTGCAGATATTATGGTGAACTGAACGCGAATAGAACAGAAACTATTTACAGATGATACAGATCTTCTAGGAGTGGAACTGTTCCACTTTTACATCGTTTGCCTATTTTGTATTTCGAATAATTTTTCATTGCTAGTAGCAACTGAAAAATTGGTGATCTAGTTCTGTGTGAATTATTGAATACATTTAAATAGAAATTAATTCCGTATTTGTCGATATTGCTCAGCAAATGAGATCTACTGTAGGTCAAGCTGATAGGCGAATAATAGTAATTATTTAAAATTGAGTCACGAATATTATTATCATAGATACGTAGTAACATGGAGTTTAGTTGCGATCTGAGGCTATTTACATATGTTTTTGCAATGCTAAGCAAGTCTACTATCAGTGGAGTAATCTCAGAGTTCGCTTATAAATAAATGTGAAAGAAATAGTTTTTGCTTGGTCCACAGTATTTCATTCACAACGTCTTGAAATTTTTCGCTTAAAGATTTAAAGTTCATCGGGCAACATTAGTAGAAACGGAAGTCCATGCAATGAAATCATAAGCAACAACCCAATATTTCTTTGTCTTATTTGCGTTTTGTTATATTACTAATTTAGTGGAATAGTATAACTCCTATATAATTCGTCGAAAATTCCATTGCAGGCTTAACTTTGTATAGCGTTGTTAAAAATCGTATGCTTGGCGCTACAGCTAAAATCGGATCTTAGCCTCCTGAATACTTTGCCTCCATTTATCTCGGTTCAGTCCTCCAGTTTGAAAATTTTAGCAGTGATTTGCTACCTGCGTCAATCGAAACCTCCCAGTTCATCCGTGGCTTTCTGTTCGGCGTTTGTCCATTGCTTCTGCGTTTGGGAATTTTTCCGTCATCCATCCGCTCCACATGACCAGCCCATTGTAACTTCTTGAGGGTTAACAACTCTGGATTGTCGAAGATGGCATTCACATCTCTATTGTATCGTATTCACAAAATCTAGTCTTCCCTCACAGGTCCAAGGATTCTTTTGAGGACCTTTCCCTCAAAGGCGTTAAGTAGTTTTTCGGACGCCTGATCTAATGTCCGTGTTTCACTGCCATAGCATAGCGCAGGTCTTATGATCGTTTTATAAAGCTCAAGTTTTACTGTGTACGTTCTTATTTTTAATTATTGGAAGTACCGAATAATACGTCTTGCTTGCCATCATTATCCTTTTTTTTGGTTTCGATGGGTTCGCTTACATCCTTCGATAGGTTCGCCTCTAGGTATATAAAGTTGTCTTCGTTTTCTAGGTTATAGTCCCCTACTGTAATGTTTTGCCTGATAGCGTCTTTTTCGTAGTTTGTGTCATAATTTTTATACTCTAGATAGAATCTGAGAGTATTAAAAGTTTGCCACAGTTTCTAACGCTAAGAAATAAGGCTCGGAGAAAGAAACGAATGATACAGAAGTTCATATAATCACTCAAAAATCTCAAAACCGGATGTCCGTCTGTCCGTCCATGTCCTCTCTAGCTTGAGAACGCGTTGATCTAGAAAGTTCAAATTTTTTTCACGTCGTGTTTGACAAAAAAGTAAGGACAAGTTCGTGAACGGGCCAAATCGCACAATTACGCATTTTGTCAATAAACGGCTTTTCTCGAAAAGTATAAACGCTATTGATCTGAAATTCGGAATCTAATACTTTTATGATGATTCCATCTATTGTATAAGAATTATTTGTGTCCTCCCCCTCCTTTCACCACCTCCCATACAAACTGCACTTTTTCTTGAAATGCTCTAAGTCAATTTACTCATTGCGTATACAATTTATACGATTTGAAATTTTGCACTAAATATTTACTTGAAATTATTAAAAATTAAATTATTTCTAAAAAATTCATTAATAACTTCACACTCCTTTTACCACTTCCCATACAAACTGCACAATTTCACTACATCCAATACACTAATTTTCTCAGTATCTATTAAATTTTTGAATCCTAAATTTCATATAAAATAATTTGATAGCAACCTTAGCGTGATGGGAAAAATTAATTCAATGTCATCACCCCTCCACCACTTCCCCAACAACATTTCTTAAAATGAAAAATTTTCTTTTTCATCTAGAGTATCGCACGATTGGGCTTTACGCCCAGTCATAGACCTATTATGTTTTTTATTTTGTTTTCATTAATACGTAGTCCAACTCCACTTGCTACCGCGTCAATGCTTATAAATACCTCCTTAGCACTCTCCAGAGATCTTGCTATATCGTCGGCATATGATATGCGCTGTGTGGATTTGAAGCATAGTGTTCCTTTGATGTCAATGAGAAGTTTGCGAACAACATATTCAACTGTCAAGTTGAAATGCATTGATGGGAGACCGTCACCATGTTTAAGGCCGTTATCTGTTTTAAAATTGGAAATCAGAGCATTTTCTACTCTTACTTGTAACCAAGACTCGGCCATTGTCATTCTTGTAAGCCGAACCAGTTTCGGTGTGACTCCAAACTCCAAAATGATTTTGTACAGTACACGCCGTTCGATACTGTCGTATGCTTATTTGAAGTAAACAAATATCTGGTCCACATAAATATTAGACTCCCAGCACTTTGCCAACACCTATTTAACTGAGAACATCTGGTCCGAGATCGATCGTCCAGCTCTAAATCCGCCTTGGTATTCATCAATTACTTTGTCAGCATAGGGCTTAATTCTCTTTTCCAGAATTTTCATCAAGATCTTATAAGACGTACACAACAGAGATATTCCTCGGTAGTTTTCGCAGCAGAGTTTGCCACATATGGGGTTCTTTTAGCAAATGTTTCCTGCGACCATATGTCCGTGACTAATCTATGTAGGAGTTGCGCTGTGCAGGTGTAGCCGGCTTTCAGACGTTCAGCTCAAATTTGATCAAGACTTCATTGTTTGGGCGGTTCTTCAGGGTCGATTTTACTTCTACGAAAATCGGAGGACTTAAAGGGAGCACTACCAAGAGCATTTTTAGTGCAAATTGAGGTACACTTTTCTCAGGAATAACTTGGCCGATTTCGTTCAAATTTTTTCCTAACTTATAACTTGTCGATGAAGATTACTATTTTCTTATTTATTTTTATTATTTTCATTGTTTTTTTTTATTATCAATCGAAAAAATTTAATTTTCATTTTCATTTATGTGTCTAAAAGAGCACCATTGAGGCCTATGACCCTAAGCTTAACTAAGAGACATTCATGCCAAACTCTGTCAAAAGCTTTGTCAATGTCAATTACGAGAGCTTGACCTTCGCCATATTTACGTAAGTCTCAGTTCTCACGATCTGTAAAGTAGATCAAAAGATTTCCCGCCAAACGTCCAGAATGGATGGATCCCATACCGATGATCATTGATGAGCTGTTTATCCTCCAGATATTTGACGATTTTACGATTGAGAGCAGTTTCCATTACTTTCAAGAGCACTGCAGTAATGCCTGTTGGGCGGAAGTTGACGAGGTTTGCTTTGCTCGTTTAGCCCGTCCGTTCGTCCGTCTGTCCATCCGTGTCCTCTCTAGCTTGAGAACGCGTTGAGCTAGAAAGTTTAAATTTTGTACACCTTGTTTTTGACAAAAAAGTAAGGACAAATTCGTGAACGGACCAAATCGCTTCACCCCATCTACCCCTTCCATACAAAATGACACAATTGCGCAATTTGACATTAAACGGAGTTATTCAAAAAGTATAAAAGCTATTGGTCTCAAATTTGCAACACATTACTTTTAAAATAATTTCAATCTGCTGTATAAAAATTGGTTGAGTCCTCCTCTTCCTTCCACCACCTCCCATACAAACTGCACTTTTTACGAAATACTCTAAATTCACTCAGTACGTATGAAATTTATCGAGCTGAAATTACGCACTAAAAAATTATTTAGAATTATTAGTAAGACTAAACAGATTAGCTTCACTCCTTCTACCCCCTTCCATACAATTTGACACAATTCAACAACTTTACAAAAAGTCGATTTTCCTGGAAAGTATGAACGCTACTGATCTGCAATTTATAACATGTCAATTAAATGATGTTTACAGTTATTTCTAAAAACGTCGGTAATAAATTCACACTCCTTCTACCACCTCCCATACAAACTGCCCAATTTCACTGAAACCAATACACTAATTTTGTTAGTACCTATTAAATTTTTGAATCCTAAATTTTGTATAAAGCATTTTGATAGCAATCTTAGCGTTATGTAAAAAAATTAGGTCAAAGACGTCACCCCCTCTACCACTTCGCCTACGAAATTTCTTAAAATAAAAAAAATTTTCTTTGATCTAGATTATCACACGATTGGAGTTTATGCCCAATCGTAGTCCTGTTATGTTTATACTCTAGATGAAATCTGAGAGTATATTGTGTTTGCCTTAACGTTTGTAACGCTAAGAAATAATGCTTGCACAGAGCCGCTAAGGGTACAGAAATATTTGTTGTCGCTCAAAAACTTCGATTCCGAGTTGCTGTATGTCCGTCTGTCTATAGCATAACTCTCGAACGCTTTGAGCTATTGTGCTAGCTGAAAGTTGGATTAAAGTATTATGATATAAATGTCATTAATATGATTGAATATTGATTTGATCTCGTTACTCCTTCTACCCCCTCCCATACAAATGCATAATTTTGAAAAATGTAGTTTTTCGATTTTCATTGAAACTAGCAAAGTTATAAAACAAATTTTTGCCACAATTAATTTTATTATAATTCCAATCAGTATTGACAAAATTATTGACTTGACCTCACTCCTTCTACCTTCTCCCATACAAATTTCACGAAATTTTGAAATTTAAATTAAATTATTTTTCTTCGAAACTGTTAAAGCTATCAACTTCATATTTTGCATAAAGTATAAAAATAAAAATATCAATAACGAGAAAAAAATGTGTTTCGATCCGTACACTCCTTCTACCCCCTCCCATAAAAATGTATAATTTTTGTTAAGTGCATTATATCGATTTCCATTAAAACTAGAAAAAGTATAAGCTTTAAATTTTGCCAGAATTTGTTTTTTAATAATTGCAATAAATGCTAAAAAAATTATCAGCTCCTCTTCACTCCTTCTACCCCCTCTCATACAAATATCTGTATTATAAATTCAAGAAAAGAATTTCTCCTTCGAATATATTAGAACTATAGAATTTGAAATTGAATCAAAGCGTGGTGATAAGGATGTTGATAAGCAGTTTCAAAATCATCTTAAGCGCTACCCCTCCTCTACCACCTCCCATACAAATGCCTCAATTTTAGGAAAACTATGTCCCATTGAAAATAATGAATGCTACAAACCTTAAATTCATCACGAAATATTTTGCATACCACATTAGGTGTCATATCCAAAAATTACAAACCTTCCTCCTCTGCTTCTACCACCTCCCATACACAAAGTCACTATTAATTATTTAAAAGAATTGGAGGTGACATATTTTCCGGTACATTGAACTCTTTCTCATTTCATCTAGAGTATCATATGATTGTGCTTTACGCCCAATCATAATTCTTTTATGTTTTCTAATTAGCTTTAGATCTTTTCCCTTATAAATAAGTTCAAATCTTCTTCTGTTTGGACTTATGTTATAGTGACATAGAGTTGTCCATGCGAAAATAATAATAAACAATGTTAAAAAAACATTAAAAAAAAAATTCTCCGCCAAAAATCGAACCCGCGTGTCACCACCGATGCTGATGAACTTGTCTTGCCAAAACTTAGCTCCAATTTTTGAAACTAAAATACTTTACTTACATTCAAATGGATTCAGTCTTATACATCAAGTCTGTAGTTTCGAACTAAGAAAATTGATTTTATTTTGAACTCATACATGGAATAAAATTTATTTGAATGATATTTTTACAGTAGTTGAATCGTAAAAAATATTCGTAAAAAAAATATCGGCCGGGAATCGAACTCGGAGCCGCCCGCATGTCAGGCGAGTTTTTCCACTTAGCCAGCGATACCAACAAATTATCTCGGCAAAACGTAGTAATCTACTTAATGTGAGTCACGTGACTGCAAATATATGCACAGTTTTTCATTATTAGAAGATGTATAGATTACATTTTCAACGAAATTTTGATGAAATAGTTTCCTCCTAAGCAAATCTTTTCTGAGTGCTTATTTACTATAATTTTTTTTTATTATTAAATTTATTATATGCAGTTTTAAAAAAACTAACTTATTTTTTCGTTCGTTTCTATAGGTTTCAGCCTTCGACCGCTCAAACTTAGCTCTGACTCAATTATGCTGATTGCATATCCCGGCGAGCTTTTCATGCGAATCTTAAAATTAATGATTCTTCCGCTAGTCATCTCGAGTCTCATCGCAGGATCGGCCAGTTTGAATGCCCGCATGAATGGCAAAATAGCCTTGCGAACTTTAATTTACTTTGCTGCAACATCATTTTTCAATGCAATCCTCGGCATTTGCTTGGTTCTTTTAATCCATCCCGGTGATCCTAATTTACATAATGCATCAGATCGATCGGCGAACAATCGTGCTGCAAATTTATTGGATAGTTTGCTTGATTTAGGAAGGTAAGATTAATTTTTTTTCTATTAAATAAATTATTTTTTAAAGTAGTATAAAGTCATCCGATATAATCTTTTAAGTTATTACTAATATTGATTTTGAAAAATTGATATTGGCTTAGACTTAGACATATTTGGAGTGCTCTGGACTTATGCATTGCAATCAAAGTAGTGTGTTACTTACACTTCTGCGGTAAGTATTTTATTTTGTAGGACAAAATTTTATCTCAGGTTTCTTCTTCTGTAATGACACGTCAGGTTTTTTAACAGTTTTTTTGTTGCTAGTGTTGTTGTTAGCCCTTCGCACAACCCTTTATTTAGAAATTCTAATTTTCGCGGCTTTAGCTGGTCCCACACAGTCAATCAATCAAATTCCTGTTAAAAAACAACACTCTTCCACAAGGCGCGATCCTGAACATCGGCCTTCAGCTATAGTCAGGACTTGTAATGCATCTGGATATTGGCTCATTCTGTCCATAATTTGTTACATGCGGGTATTCACGAAATAGGATCCTTTGACGAAAAGGACGTTCAGGAGTATATATCGGAATGAAAGAAAGCAACTCCGGGCAGTTTATACGATAAGACATAATGTCTTTTATTAACATGATGCCGATCATTTTCCTCCTGTCAGATAAGGATTGTAAATCAATCAGCAAAATTCTAGCATCATAAGATGAAATATCATAATACCAGTTCAACTTACGAAGAGCAAATCTCGTAAATTTACGCTGGATGCGTTCAATTCGATTAATGTGTACTAAATAGATCGGATCCCATATAACACAACAGTACTCCAAAAGGGGTCGGACCAGAGATGTGAAAATAGCCTTCAAAGTATAAGGGTCTTTAAACTCCGCCGAGTTCCGTTTAATGAAACCAAGCATTGTATTAGCTTTAGCAACTATGTAATCGATATGAGGCACAAAAGTGAATTTAGTATCAATTAAAAGGCCAAGATCTTTGACCTCAGCAACTCTCGCTGCAGATCCTGAGCTGCAAATTTATAATTGAATAGAACAGGATTGAGACATCTATAAGCGGAGAAAATCAAGCACTTACTGATATTTAGTTTGAGATAGTTTACCTCACACCAAACTTCAAAATTATTCAGATCATACTGAATTTTAAAACAGTCTTCAAAGCATGTTATACGAGAGAAAATCTTAACATCATCCGCATATCATAAACACGAGCCGAAATCAAGTACAGATGAAATGTCATTTATAAAGAGAATAAATAGTAAAGGGCCCAGATGGCTGCCCTGAGGAACACCGGATTCCACAACAAATGTCTCTGAGCTGAAACCGTTAATTTTTACGAACTGCTTTCTGTTAGATAAATAGGAAGACAACCACTGAAGGAGGTTCGAATGGAAACCGAGAGCCCGTAGTTTAGCAATAAGAAGTCCATGGTGGACTCTGTCAAAAACCTTTTGAAAATCTGTGTAGGTAACGTCGACTTGGAAACCTTTCTCAATAGAATCCACGCATAATTTAGTGAATAGAGTTAATTGCGAAGTTGTAGATCGACCCTGGACAAAGCCATGTTGACAATAGCAAATAGATTCGTTAATTGAGAAATATATTTTATCCTTGACAATCGCTTCGAATAATTTCGGTACAGACGAAAGCATAGAGATAGGTCTATAATTTTCAACAAGGTGCTTCAGACCTGCCTTATAAATGGAGGTAATAAAAATATTTTCCAGATATCCAAAAACTCTCCAGACAACAGTGACTTATTGAAAATTACGGCTAAACAGTGACATAAAGAAGATGAGCAACTTTTTAAGAACATCGCAGGAATCAAATCGAAACCTGCGTTTTTTTGGCAGTCAAGATTGTTAAGAGCTGATCGAACATCTTCGTCGCACAGAGAGATATCCTCTAGGTCTGTAATAGCGTTCAAAGATTTATAATTGTCATATGACACCTCACTCCGATCTGAATTGTATACTGACCTAAAGTACGACGCAAAAAGATCACAAGTTTCTCCGATGTCATTGGATGAAATGCCTGAGTATTCCATCGATCTTCGGGAGCTGAGATGATTTGCGCTTAGAGTTTAAATATACCCAGAAGACTCTACTATTATTTTTAATATTTGATTCTGTCGAGGATAAGTACCGACTATAAAGAAAACGATCCAGAAAATCGAATTCCCTCCTAAGGCGCAGGAAAATAATGTGGTCATTTATGCTTTTTGCTATTTTAAACCTCTTATATGCCTTGTTTTTTCGATTTTTTAGATTACTGAGGCGTGAATTGCCCCATGGAACTTTTGGAGTAGCTTTCTTTCTATACACGGGGACGAATAAATCAAGAGCCATCTTCAATCTGGATTGAAAAATTGAAAATTTGTCAGTTAAATTTAAATTATGGAAAATACTGTCCCAATCAATCGATTGAAAGTAATCGTTCAATGCAACAAAATCGGCTTTAAAAAAGTTGAAGTAAGATGAAGAACTGCTCAAAGATAACTTGTTTTCTAGGTCGTAAAATTTAAAAATAATAGAAATAGCTTTATGATTAATTGGGTTGTTCAAAAGAGGAGCGCGCACCTCATGTAAATAATGTTCAATGTCGTTACTAATGAAAACTAAATCTAATAATCTATTAAGACTATTTTTTACAAAATTAATGTATACATATGTATAAATATAATTGTTTTGTTGTGTCTGTCTGTTATTTGCTTATAAATGGCTATAACTTAGTTTTTTGCTTTATTTGGACAATAACTAAGCAGAAACAGACGTTTTCAAAAATTTTCTCTGTCTGTCTGTCTTTCCAGCTTTCACGTAAGAACGGCTGAACCGATTGTAATGAAACTTTCATTATTATTATTAAGTCTACCTAGGGGAGTAATCTGCCTTAGATTTTATTTTACTTCCCTAACTCCTTCTACCACCTCCCATACAAAGTGACTCATTTTCAAAAATTTATAACAATCAAATTTTCATGGAAACTATAAAAGCCATTAATTTGAAATTTGAAATATATTATTATATTATTTCCATTATAAATTGGATCTTTAAGTATATAAATAATTTGAATACCCTTACTCCTTGCACCACCTCCCATACAAACTAAACTTTTTCGTGAAATTCTATACTCCTATTTTCTCAGTACGTGTAACTTTTATCAGGCCAAGGTTTTGTACTAAATCTTTAATTAGTATTGTTATTAATATTAGGAAAAAAGTAACTAATTAGCTTTACTATTTCTACCCCCTCCAATACAATCTGACACAAATCCACGACTTTGCGAAAATTAAATTTTCTTGAAAAGAATGAATGTTACTATTCTGAAATTTAAAATATATCAATGGAATGATAATTGTAGTTGCTCCTCAAAGAATAACTAAAAACTCTCCACTCCTTCCACCACCTCCTATACAAACTGCACTTTTTCATGAAATGTTCTAAACCAATTTTCTCAGTATGTATAACTTCGATCAAGCTAAAATTTTGCACACTTCCACGACTTTGCGAAAACTCGATTTTCTTGAAAAGTGTGAATCTAACTGATGACTTTGCGAAAACTCGATTTTCTTGAAAAGTGTGAATCTAACTGATCTGAAGTTTGTAAGATATCAATTGCATGGTGATTATAGTTGTTTCTAGAAAAACTACCAGAAATCCTTCACTCCTTCTACCACCTCCCATAAAAATTGCACAATTTCACTTAATCCAATGCACTAAGTTTCTCAAGTTACCTATTCAGTTTTTCAAGCTTAAATTTGATGCAAAGTATTTTTATAGCTACTCTAGCATGGTGTGAAAAAAATTAATTTAGTACTTCTATCACTCCCCACACAAAAATTCTTAAGATTACAAAAATTTCGATTTCATTGGTAGTATCATATAATGGGGCTTTACGCACAATCAAAGTCCTGTTATGTATTTAAGCTTAATGTCATTTTATTTGGGCTTTTTTTAATTAACACAACCTACAACTATTCACATGTCCTTAACGCTCTTCAACACGTTTACAAATGCGAGTATCATGGTCTCATTCTTAATAATTTATGGTTCTGATTCCAACAAAATACAAAACATTGTGTTCAAAGAGCCATCAAACTAAGCAGATTATTTATTCGATATAATGTACTACCAACTACATTCTCAAAAAATGTTATTATTGCGATTCTTACGCGGACAAAGTCGCGGGGGATCGCTAGTTTGAAATAAATGAAGAGAAAATAATGAATCGATGACTAAGAATTCCGTGGGCGTCTTCATATTGAAGGGAAAAAAAATTTTCCTCATCCGAGAATGTCCAGTTAATGTCGCCAATATTGAAGTCACCCATAACGCAAGGATATTGCGCCTCGCCTAGGTCCTTCACGATAAACTCGATGTTGAATATGTGCGCCGTGTATAAGTCAATATCGCTTAAAGGAGGAATGTAGCTTACGATGAAATAGACGATGTTAGCTGGAGACGCGTACACAGATTTGCTCGATCAATTTCGACTTATGATGCAGATCAATTTGCTTGCTACTAAACGAAGTAATAGAACACCGCCACTACGTAGCTTGCCGGTAGCGCGAGAAGAGCGATCGCATCGATATACGACATAGTTGGAGTCGAAAAGCTCGGCGGAAAGAAAATGCGGTTGCAGCCAAGTCTCTGTCAGGGCAATAACATCGTAATCAAGTGATGAAGATGATAAGAAAAGTTCCGTAGTTTTCGACCGTGTACCACCCGCATTCTGATAGTAGACTGAAACGTGGGAGGATACATCACGAGATACTGAGCTCTGAATTACGTTGCGGCCGGAACGACTTCGATTCTTGGAAAAAACATAAATTCCTTGATATTGACCGTGACTGACCAGATAGACGGATCCAGAGCACTGGCTAATAAGTGCTCAGGAACGCCAAGCTTGAAGTTGACGAAACGCATAGAAGACAGGTCCACGTCTCTCTTCGTGAGTTTAGCGTAAATTAGCTGGTCAGGCTCCACTTGCAGTTTAGAGGCAACGAAAGTTCTTATCGAGTCGACTGTTGTATCCACGTGAAATCGGGAAACATGTAACCATTTCAAAGAAGGCACAACCTTGAATGCACTGCAAAAAGTGGTGTCCGTGTCGGATATACGCTTGCGAATACGACGGGTTTTTCCAAGTTGCACATTAGTGCTTGCTTGAATGGAATCGACGTTAGGCAGTGATACTGGGCGAATCGTGTATGCATTTTCAGTGATCGACGGTGCATCAGAATATGAAGAGGTAGCAGTACGTCGGCTGGGTTTCGAACTCACATTGTAGACCACCACATTAGCAGGCTATACTTCAGTGTCTAGGAAATCGATCCATGCCGCATCGAGTAAGCTCTCTTCTATGAGCGACCTTGAGTGTCGATGTTTTTCCATTTTATTTCATATTCTGTTTTACGCCTTCGGCTCGAACAATCTATAGTCTTTATTGAAAATTGCATTCCAGAGCATTTGGCGATTTTGTTTCCTCAAAGCATAACCATTGAAGATATGGGTTAGCGATAGGGAAAAAGCAAACCGAAGAGAAATAAACAAGTCCTGACAACAACTAATGGCCGATGCACAGGATCGCGCCTTGTAGTAAAGAACTATTTCTGTCATATACCCTTATATGTCATATAAGGGGTCTGAACAGGAAATTTATTATTGAAACTGAAGGCCTGGCTGGCTTCATTGATGCTCCTCCATATCTTTTCAGCCCTACCAATCATACTGATGATGCTCTCAATATTACAGACTTCGGTAGCTACTTGCACATTTTACCCGTCAACTACAAATGACGTATTACTATCTTAAGCAATGGCATATCAACAGATTCTCTATTTTTAAGGGTAGGTGATCCAAATGCTTTCTAACTCCCTCTAGAAATGATACGCGTTAATTAATATTAATTTTACTTAGAGAACATTACTTTCAACTTTGTTTATCATAAACCAGGTGAATAGTTACAGATCCGGATCCGCTTGTAGTTCATTCGGTTTCACCTGGGGATTTTTTTCCGCTGTTTATGGAATGACGGTATTAATTTCTCCCTTATATCCAGAGGCTTGATCCTGACAAAAAATCGTTACAGTTGATGCTAATGTCTTCATCTAACTGAATGATATATCCCTTTCATTGCCACAACTATTTTTTAGTTATATTAAAAATAGTTACATTTGTGAAGAGACACTAAGTTTAGCCACTTTAGTCTGTAAAGTTGATAAATTTATAGGATTTATAGGACATAAACTTATCCACTCAACTTCAAAATCAGAAAGTCAAGTTCCCAGCTGACTGTAATTAGTTGAAAATGTGCAAGACCAGAGCTTCTTATAACTAGAAGTGAATCTTAAGTTTAGACGTGGAGAGCCGAACGGCTTACACAAGAATCGTTGGCAATGAAATAGCAATATTGGTCTTGTCACGATTTACGTGGAAATATTTCAAAAATCTAACAATTAATGACAACTAAAAGAAATATTATTTTGGCCTTAAGGTGCCATCAAGAAATTGCTGCAAGATTCATCACTGATTACGACTATAATTCTAATTCGAAATAGCTCTGTCAGTATGGTTAATCGATAAATAGAACTTTGGCATTTAGTAGTATTTCGCATTAAGATCGTAGAATTATTTGTTGGAATCCGCGTTTGAAATGCCACCGTAATTTCGTTTAAACGTCTTAATTTTTGATCACGCAGTGCAGCACATTCGTTATTAATTACAATCAAATACACCCAGAATCACGAGATTATTAATACCGCCGATTACATAGTTGTGCAGTAATGGAACTGTTGAACTTCAAATCTATTTTGGTTAAGCACGACAATCGTTCTTGGATCGTAGCCAGCGGCTGAGACAAGAAACAAATTGGATCGTGTATTTTTAGTAAAATTATTAATAGTTGATCAGTTGCCTGTCGATACAATTTATTAAATCAATTTTGTCTTATCGTTTCAGGAACGTCTTTCCGGATAATCTTTTTCAGGCGGCCTTCCAACAGGCGCACACCGAGTACATCGCAAAGCCGACGATCCTGAAGTCCTTCAATGAGACGCTGAACGACACGTTTCTGGGAGATGAGCTGGACGGCGATCAGCAGCCGGCCACGGAGCTAATTCGTGTCGTCCAATATCGACCCGGCACTAATACTCTCGGCATAGTGTTCTTTTGCCTCGTGTTCGGCACGCTCCTGGGCACGATAGGGTCCAAGGGACAGGTGGTCATCGATTTCTTCTCGGCGGTGTTTGAGGTGGTGATGAAGATGGTAACGTGTGTGATGTGGCTGACACCGATTGGCATCAGTTCTGTAATAGCTGGGAAAATTCTTGGTGTCAGCGATTTAAGGCTGGTTATGTCGCAGTTGATGTGGTTCATTATAACAGTGGCCATTGGTGTGTTTCTGTATCAACTCGTTATAATGCAACTCATCTACTTCGTATTCCTGCGACGTAATCCGTACAAATTTTACTGTGGACTTGTACAGGCAATGCTTACCGCATTTGCGACTGCATCAACGTAAGATTTTTCTTTTTTTGTTAATAATTTAACCGTTTAAAGCGAAACATATAAAACAAACACGCAGTGCTGCAGCATTACCAATTACATTCCGTTGTATGAATGAAAAACTGAAGATAGATCAGAGGATAACGCGTTTCGTGCTGCCCATTGGCTGCAATATTAACATGGATGGAACGGCATTGTTTATTGCAGTTGCATCTATTTTCATTGCACAAATGAGCGGCATGACTTTGGGATTCGGTGAACTCGTCACCGTGCTATTAACGTCAACCGCAGCCTCAATGAGCTCAGCAAGTGTGCCCAGTGCTGCCCTGGTCCTGCTGCTGGTGGTTTTATCTGCAATCGATGCGCCTGTGCAGGATGTCACATTATTGTTTGCCATAGACTGGTTCGTGTAAGTAAAACCAACGTAAATTTAATTTTTCATTCCTTTTTTAACTATCGCTGTTCGATTTCAGAGACCGCATCCGAACAACAAATAACATGTTAGGTGATTGCTACGCTGCAGCAATTGTTGAGCAACTGTCAAGGAAGGAATTGATGGCTCTAGATGCAGCCGCATCATATCCGGTATTGTATAATAGTTAACTTGCTTTGTTTTATTAGCGTTCTCGTTGTCATTTGCGAAATTATTTTTGCTTGATTTTCTTCAATACAAAACTCCTTTTTATTTGTCATTCTTAAATTGATGAATACTCATCATCATCATCAATGGCGCGGCAGCCCAAATCGAGCCTTACCCTCCTGAAGTCGTCGCCTCCAATCGTCTCGATCCAAAGACCGCGTCCTCCAGCTGCTAATTTTTAAGATGGCTTTGCTATCTTCATCAACCGAGTCTTCCCCATCGCTTGCGTGGCTTGCCTACTGGCCGGTTACCACTCCCTTTGCCTTTCAGAGCACGCGTGGGGATTCTTGGCTCTACATGGCCTGCCCACTGTAGTTTATTGATGAATAATACCTTCCATAATAGTAAAGAAGAATATCCTTCCTCTTCATTTGAACTCACGATTGTTGACCAACTCACTACATACTGGGCTAAAAAAGCGGTGATGAAAGTCCTTGAACCACTTCGACATTTCCATTGACGGTTGTAAATTGGAAGTAACAGCTGATTGAGGACCCGGAGTCAAGCTGTTAGTCTTACTCTGTTGGGCTGCATTTTCCTCTTTTTCGTTACCGATAGATTCGGAACCACTGCGCCATCCGTTGCAATGTTTGACACTACTTTCAGCGGAGTAGTCGGACCATGCAAAGACTCTTTCGCAGGCGGCCTTACTACTCTGTTCACATTCGATTCGGAAGTACTAGCTATTTTAATCAGAGAAGTTGCTGGGATACTGAAACATTTCGCCTCAACTCTGATCACTTCAACCGGCACTCTGGCTGAGCGTGAATCTTCTCCAGCTCGTGAATTGTCCGTCCCAGAGGACAGTCGTCTCAGAACTGTAGCCACTTTAGCTTCTAACGCGTCGTTAAACCTTGCTTTGGCAGGTTTTATTTTTAGGTTGGTATTAGCACGGCGACGGGCACGGTTGCTAATACTACCATGAAGGGTTTAGATAGTTGCGCAGGATGTTGTCGACTTCGAAGCATGAACAACATCTAGACTCACCTCCATCGGCTTATTCAGTTCTGAGGCTGCATCCCCTAATGTCATTGTGAATGCGAGATCACTGAGCACTGACATAGAAGACGCAGTGTGCTGGCTAATTGGCAGTAGCACAGCACTGGTTGCACCGTTCTAGTACCTCCCAAACCGCGTTCGGACCCGGGGATTTTAGCACTCTCTTTTACCGGGAACTGAGTGCCAATACGAGGGGACTCCATCTCATAGTTTTTTTTTTGGGCTTGTTCGCGGCATGGTTTTTACAGGAAAAATGTTTGCTGCTATATCAACCTCAACATGCTCATTCATTTAGGCTCATAACGAGGCGGTTGTCAACGTGTATACGATGATGCTATTACCATGCTTACCGCGGACAAGGGTCTTGCGACACACCACCTGAGGACGCGCTTGATAGGTTGCCCAACCCACAAAAAAAAACCATCAAATTACGTTTGTATGCGTAGCCACTCATCAAAGCCCTGTGCCCATGCGACTCTTCCAAATTGTGAGAGAAACAGTCATCACTGCATCGATCAAAAGTAGCAAATCGTATTATGGCATGAAAGGAATTTCGGCGACTCACTCGCACACAATGACGTTGTGGAAGCGCAATAACACACTTCGCATACTTCCGGTGTCACGGTGCGCATCATTATGTTGTGCTGCGAATCGTTTCTGACACAATTGATACGATCCAACTCTTTTGTAGTGAGTCGCATCAGTCGCCTCAGTGCATTGGCTGGCACATTTTGGTTGACTCACTTATGAGTTGCTCATCTTTAATACCTATTAAATTTTTGAAGCTTAAATTTGGTACGAAATATTTGTAAAGCTACTTTAGCATAATGT
The DNA here is from genome assembly GCA_963669355.1 of Chorisops tibialis. NCBI lineage: Eukaryota > Metazoa > Arthropoda > Insecta > Diptera > Stratiomyidae > Chorisops > Chorisops tibialis. The sequence continues at coordinate 275,756,912 of OY770262.1, forward strand.
GAAACAAATTATTTCAATGCTGTCACCCTTTCTACCACTCCCCATACAAAATTCTTATGATCACAATTTTTTCTGTTTCATCTATAGTATCGTATGATTGGGCTTTACGCACAATCGTAGTTCTGTTATGTTTTTGAGCTTAATGTTATTTTATTTGTACTTGTTTTTTAGAATTAACACATGCTACAACTATTTACATTTCCTTAACACTCGATTGGTTTGATCAAGAGCCTGTCCAATACAAATGCGAATATTACGGTTTCATTCTTACTCATTTATGGTTCTAATTCCAACAAAATATAAAATATTGTGTTCCATCAGACATTAAACTAAGCAGATTATACGGTCCACGGCTGGGAAGTTTCGAAAGAACCAGCCTTCTCAGACCACAAGTGGATAAGATTTGAAATAATGGGATCAACAAAAAAAAGCCGGTTTTACAGGAATCCAGCAAGAACGGATTGGGTTAAATATCAGGAGCTAATAAACCAAAGACTACCGGCAATAGTTCCTTACCCAATAAAAACAACAGATTCCTTAGATAATAGAGTGGGTATGTTAACAAATATACTAACAACTCATACAAGAGTTCCTGCCCTCAGAATTCTGCCAAAGATAGTAAGAACACTGTCTGGTGGAATAACGATCTCGATATCCTGAAAAAAAAACGAGCAAGGAAACTCTTTAATAAAGCTAACTCCTGCAAACTTGACACAGACTGGGACAAATACCAAGCAGCACTTACACTGTATAAAAAACAGCTAAGAGCCGTCAAACGGAATTCATGGAAGAGATTCTGCGAAGAAATCGATAACGTCAACGAAACTGCTAGGATAAATAGGACCCTATCCAAAGACCCATACATGCCTGAATTACTGGATAAGGGCAATGGTTCAGGGACGGGGTCTAGCGGCGAGTCACTTGAACTTTTAATGCAAACGCATTTCCCTGGTTACTTTGAGCCCCCACCACAAAGTTCATGTGCCGATCGTATTCTAGTTAACTCAGAACTAGTAGATACAGTAGTGACACCAGAAAACATAGGAATTGCGTTCATTTCCTTCAAACCTTACAAGTCACCAGGGCTGGATGAAGTCTATCCCGCAATGATCCAGAACGCAGATGAAACAATAATTCAGTACCTGGTAGACATATATAAAGCATGCATCAGTCTTTGTTACATACCGAAGTTAAGGTAGTTTTCATACCTAAACCAGGTAGAGCCTCCCACAACATCTCGAAGGCTTTTCGACCCATCAGCCTGATTTCGTTCCTTCTTAAAAGCCTAGAAAGACTGGTGGACAGCTACCAGCGTGCAAATCTGAACCTCTCGGTTAGATGCCCCTACCAACACGCTTATCTGAAAGGTAGATCCACTGACACCGCCTTGCATGTGACGATAGCCACCGTAGAGAAAGCTTTCTATCAAAAAGAGGTTGCACTTGGTGCCTTCCTAGACGTTGAAGGCGCATTTAACCACGTCAACATTGATGCCATACTTGAGGCCTTGCGCAGCCATAGTGTGGAACCTGTCCTGACTGCATGAATAGCAAAGCTTGTTCGTTCACGGAAAATCGTAGCACGAATGGGTGACGAGACAAGAAAAGGCTCTGTTCACAAAGGAACGCCACAGGGTGGTATAATATCGCCTCTCCTGTGGGTCTTAACAGTGAATGAACTCCTTTCCATCCTAAATCAGAACGGCTACCCCACAATAGCATATGCAAACGATCTTGTCATCATGCTAACTGGTAAGTTTGAACAAGTTCTAGGAGACCTCATGCAATCCACCTTACAACTGTAGACAGCTGGGCACTAGATAAAGGACTTACTATTAACCCATAAAAAACAGATCTGGTCCTCTTCTCCAGAAGAAGAAGACCATATGTTTTCAATCTACCAAACATTCGAGGAATCAATATGGTCCTCTCGAATCAAGTTAAATATTTAGGTCTGATTCTTGATAGCAAATTATCCTGGAAGGCCGATATTCAAGAACGAGCAAAAAAGGCTACGGTAGCCTTCTTCGCTTGAAAGAAGACATTCGGTTTGAGATGGGGCCTTAAGCCACACCTCATCCACTGGATGTATACCAGTATTGTAAGACCAATTATTTGCTATGGTGCGCTGGTGTGGTGACCGGCGGTGGTACTAAAAACCAACCTGGCACCCTTACAGCTGATCCTACGGATGGCATGTCTGTGTATAACAAGTGCCCTTAGAACCAAACCGACTGCAGCTCTGGAGGTGATTCTCTCAGTACCTCCACTTGATCTTTTTATAAAACAAGCAGCGGGTCTAGCAGCTATTATATAGATTAAAAACCACTAATTCGTGATCAGCGCCATAAATAGGTCATGAGAAAATTTTAAACGTCATTAGAGAAGCAAACTCTCTTTTAGACTGCGAGTATGATTGCATGAACCATCTGCAGGTTGAGAAACGGAAGTTTCACATTAAGTTTCCTGAACGAAACGAATGGGCAACGATACTCAGCACCTGTATAGGTTTGCATATCTATACGGACGGATCTAAAACTAGCCAGGGGACAGGTGCAGGGATTTATTCCCACGACCTCGATATCCAAGCTTCATTTCATCTTCCAGAACACGCGACAGTGTTCCAAGCAGAAGTATTAGCCATTAACGAGTGTACAAAAATTATTCTTGATATGCAGAACAGTCTCGGAAATTGTTACATTTTCTCGGACTGCAGGGCTGCGCTTCAGGCACTCCAATCCTACAGGACTACGTCAAAACTAGTATCCATTTGTAGACACAATTTAAATCGCCTAGCGGCCATAACGGACGTTTTTCTAATTTGGATACCGGGTCATAGTGACCTGCTAGGTAACGAGGAGGCAGATCCGCTTGCACGGCAAGGATCTGCAAACATCAATTCCACTAGGATGTCAATCGATGTATTACCAACAGTGCTGAAGACTAGCTTCAAACAGACTATTTTGGATTCTTTCTTGGAGGGGTGGCAGCAGCTGGAAAGCTGTAAAACGGCCAAATCCTTTTGGGAAGAACCGAACAAAAATACTACAGCTCAGCTGTTACAATGTAGTCGCTATAGTATCCGAACTATTGCCGGCCTGACCACAGGCCATTGCTTGCTAAGGCTGCACGCATTTAGGATGCGGATCGCGAGCGACAGCTTGTGCAGAGGTTGCGAGGAAGACGAAGAATCTATCGAACATTATCTTTGTCACTGTGCGCAAATCTCCAACAGTCGTCTCCATTGTTTAGGCTCAAGATTCTTCTCAGAACTAGACAACCTCAGAGGCGTCCAACATTCGAGCCTGCTAAGGTTCGCAAACCGAACCAAGTGGTTAGAGCAAGAGGAGTGACTTCCAACTTATAAAAATAGGTGGAGTACAATGGGCCCAACTAGATGGCCTCAGTGCTTGTGATTCCGTGCAACCACCCTCCTACAACCTAAACCTTAACCTAAGCAGATTATATATCCCACATAATGTATTACTAACTACATTCTCAAAAATGGTTTATTATTACAATTTTACGCGGACAAAGTTAATGAGAAAATAAAAATTTACTAAATCTTCAGACTTTGACTTAGGAAGAGACACATATCGTATCTCTCCATCTACTTGAACTATACTATTGTAAATAATTGATAAAAAATTAAGATTTATATTATAAATATTTTACAGGATTTGCCAGTAACTACACCTAACGGACACATTATGGTGGACGGCCAGACTGATTTAGATAGGAAAAGTTCGTTACCTGATTCAGTGATTGTTGAAATGAGCAATACTGGAGCTTCCTTGCAGAACGGATCTGCAAGAAAGTAAAACAATAATAAATTATTTATAAGCGAAATAATTAAAAAAAAAAACGGAGAAAGTGCGATGTGAAAAGAAAATATTATTTTTATCTTATTTGAAATGCAGCTAAATTTATATAATAAATAATAAAATTAATTTAAATAACGGAATCATATCTTCCGCTTAATATATTAACTATACATTGTGTTTAAAAATGTTAACGCATCAGTTATTAGTTATTTAGTAGCAAATTATTTTTATTAATTACCATTTAGGTTTATAGTTTAAATAATAATAAAAAAAGAAACAGAAAAATTAACAGAGTGTACTAAATCATTCACAGAAGGAGATGTAGATGAACTTGTAAAAGATTTACCTAAAAATATTCCAAAAATTCTTCATAACGATTAAAGTGCAATTAATTTGGACAAAAAGAATGGTATTTCATGCAGATCTAATTATATCGTAGAATCTGTCTAATTGATTTTAATTTATTAAAAACAAAAAAAGAAGTAATATAATTATTATGTGATAAATTGAAGAAAACAATTTTGAAGAATTTCATCTATTAAGTATGGTATTGTCTTTTTCAATGCACTACGAATGGAACTTTATACTAAATTTCAAATGTCAAAATGTAAGTGATGGTTAAAAATTGTGATTATCATATCATAGTTAGAAACTAAGATATTTTGAACACAGATAACTGAAAAGCAATTCATCCTAAGTATATTTTTAGCGATTTGTGATTTTAACAATATATTTATATAGTATACATTAAATTCCGTTTTCAATTTTCAATTGTAGCTATTAATTAGATTGACGGAAACCATGCATATGACTTAAACAAAAAAAAAAAAAAACAAACGTTCACAATAATTCACCTGGCCTCTCCAATTTCAATTAAAATATAGAATATTGTTGTTAGTTGATGTTAAAAATCTACTTTATTATCAATGTAAATAATAAAGTAAAATTAAATTTTCACTTACATAAAATATAATATCAACAATATCAACCCGTTTAATTTAAACTCAGTGTGGTTTTCACAGGTGACTAAGTCTAAAGTCTTATAGTCAGCTGAAGGCCATATGCAAGGAGGATATATAATAAGGAGAGACTATGAGCATGCTTTGTCTTGTAAGAAAATGGGAATGAAAGTATTTCTCTCCCTTACTGGCGAAATGCTCGAAATTTTTCGAAACAATCATTTCGCTATCTTTGTCTGGAACACTTAAGGCTATTGCAACTAACTTTGTACCGCGTTAAATTATCCAAAACAATTGTTAAATTTTCGAAAGAATTGTTTCGCTATCTTTGTTTGGCATACTTAAATCGAATGCAACTATCTGTGACCTGCGTTAAATTGTCCGTTGCTAAAGTTCTTAGCTTAGACATGACCCAAAAACTAATAAAAATTGAAAAAATAAAGATTTCTGATATAAAACAGTAAGTCCAGCGTACTCAAAATTATTTTATTGCTGACTGAATATTAGCAACCAAGAGAGAATATAAATTATATAATATTAAAGTATTTTTTTTTTTGCAAAAGTTTGAAGCCAAGCTAAGCTTGGACAAAATTTTCGAAAATTTCCGATTAAAAAATTATTCCCGCATGAAACAGCCTATCAGGCATTCCATTTTATATATCCTCCTTGATCCTATGTACAGATCAAATATATGGCGCCGTTAATATCTTTTTGACCATTATGGTCTTATATCATTTTATTTTAAGACAGATAAATAATAAATGAACGAAAGGTTTGACACTGATTATAGCTTATGTCACGCAACTGTTTTCTCACTATACCTACTACAGAAAGAATGTGATTTTGATAAGCTCTAGATTTAATGTTAAAAAAATAAAAGAATACTACTGCTTACCAAATTATACATATTATGCTTTAACAAATAAAGTATTATTAATTGTAAATTAGGATATGAAATAAATCAAAAATATCGATCAAGTCTTAATTGTTATCCTACAGATATCGTTTAGTTATCTTGAATTTACATACATATACGAGTATACAAATCAGAAGAGTCATTTGTGCATACCTTCCCTTACATAAACGGGTTGCGGGTCCAATTCAGTATTAAACAAGGCAATCTCGATCTTCAACGAGCTACCGGATGATCTTCAAGAATCTACAAACCAGTTTAAATCCAAATTAAAAAAATTTTTTTTATTACAATAATATTAAAATATTTACAATCGTTCACTTCGTTAAATAATTTTATTAATGTATCTTTAATCTCTTATTCTATAACGCTATTGAGTTTTATGTTTTCTTATTTTGCACATCACAATCATTGAATTTTTTTTTTTCACTTTTGTACTTACTTATCCCTTTTCTCCACTTTTGTCTCACTGAATTAAAATTATTTTTACTTATTTTATGAACTATTTTGTTAAAATTGTAATAAAAAAAAATGTATTTAATTACTATCGTCACTAGCTTAGCTCATGGATTAACTTAAATAAATTTTCTTTATTTTACTTTAAAATTCAGATGATCATTACTTCATAAACCTTATTACGTTTTATTAAGATAAATTTTCGGATATAACGCAATGCCTAGATAAATCCAAAAGCTTTGTGAAAATTTTAAAAAATAGGCTCTTCCGATAATTTGCCTAATTGCTGCATTTTACTAATGCTTGAATATTTTTAAAAGAAACATTTTTGAAAAGGACCAGTTTTGTTAATTAAAAAAAAAACCAAAAAACACTATTTAGTTTTTACACATTACAATCACAATGAAATTCTTGAAGTATGAATTGTTCTACAAGAAACTTCTATAAAATTGTTATTTTTAAAAATCAATCAATATTTATGAAAGTATGCACATATGACGAAACAACTAGCCAAAACTGAAACTAATCTACACCGTATTTTTTCCCCCCAGTCAATAGATATATAATATCAGGGTATTGTTACATTGATTAAATTATATACAGTATTTTATATTGTAACAGAGAAGAATTAAATGTTCTTCAAAGTTAATAAATTGTCAAGTGGACATCAATTTAGTAAAACAATAAATCGTAATAAACAACACTATTCATCAAATGCAAAAATAAATTAATAAAATTTTTAGAAATTTCATTTCTACACATTTGGATCATAACACGATATTGGAATTTTTCCAATGTTTTACTAAGAGAGCAAAAAAAAAAATTATAATTGAAAAAAAAGAGTTAATTTTAATGAAAAACTGTGAAACACAAGTTTTAACGAATTTTCATCTCACATGTAGACTGATAGCATAGTGACAAATTTGTAATAAATTTATTTCTTATTGAAAATATAAGGATATAAATACAACAAAAACAAAATTGGTATTTTATTTCATCAATATGGGGCTCGAAATTCAGGATTCTTTATATAATTATTTTATTTTTTTTGAAAATTAGAGTAGTGGCTACTTGGTCTAAGATCTAGCTTGAGCAAATGCGTTTCCATAAGGAATAGTACCTAGATCACGCTTTTAGTTGTCGCCACGACATGATTATCTTTCTAGATTTTGATCCGACTGATCGTTTAATATACGACTTGCATTTTACACGAGTTTGCGACCAAAATTTTAAATTGTTCCGGGATGGCGGATAAGGTGATGGCCCAATCATAGTTTGAGACTAATTCCGTGGTCTTGAAGCTTAAGATAAAATAAAAAAAGAGCAAAATTCTAAAGGCGCATCAGTCAAAAGAGGAATGTAGTCTCATATGCTGATTGTTTGGTTTTTGAAAAAAAGATTTCGAAATAGTTTTCACTCGACGGACCATATGCTTGGGTTTCAACTTAAACCAAAATAAGAAAAAGAAAAATCGTTGATATCGTTTTAAAATAAGTGTTTTGTTGCGACAACGATTCTAATTCAAATCACAACACAACAGGACTTCGAATGGGCGTAAGGCCCAGTCATGCGATACTCTAGATGGAAGAAAATTTTTTTGATTTCGAGACATTTTGCATGGGGAGTGGTAAAAGGGGTGACGGCAATTTTTTCACATCATGCTAGAGTTGCAATCAATATATTTAATTAGTGTATTGAATTTAGTGAAATTGTGCAGTTTGTATGGGTGGTGGTAGAAGGAGAGGGGAGTTCTTAGTGAGTTTTTCAGAAACCTCATGCATTTTACATGTTTCCAATCGCATATCACTAGCATTCCAACTTTTCAGGAAAATCGACTTTTTGAAAAGTTGTAAATTGTGTCATATTGTATGGGAGGGGGTAGAAGGAGTGAAGCTAATAATATGATTTTTTTGGTCTTACTAATAATTCGAAATAAATGTTTAGTGTACAATTTCTGCTATATAAATTTTATTCCATTGCGTAAATTGGTTTATAGCATTTCATGGAAAAAGTTCAGTTTATATTTAAGGTGGCAGAAGGAGTAGAGGGATTCGAATAATTTTTATACCGTAGATTAAAATTAGTATAAAAATAATATGTTTCAAATTTCAGATAAATAGCTTCATATTTTTTGATAAAATTGGTTCATTATCAAATTACGAAATTGTGTCATTGTGGGGGTAGAAGGGGTGGAGCGATTTGGCCGATTTACGAATTTGTCCAATGGTAGCAAATTTCTGGCTTTAATGTGGAGGAAATGATAGGACAGTGTTCCCATTTTCTTTGAACAAATCGAGGGCGTCAATGTACAAATCTGAGTCATGGAATTCGAGGAGAAGCAGCACAGATTGCGCTCGTGAATATCTAGTAAAGTGAATAAAATGTTGTGCAAACTTCACAAAATTATCTTCGAGCATACAACCTGACCTTTTGACATTGCCACTGGCGCCGTTTATTGCGGATCGCACGAAATCTTCTTTGAACTTGATTATTTTCAGCGAAGTTGCTCTAGCGTAGAATCATTTTAAGGTATTGCGTGCATTTTTTTTGTAAAAATAAAATAGACTGCCAATAAGTCGGCTGCAACTTTATTATTCTTGGGACAAGTTGAAGACGCGTGGAAAGTCAATATGCAGGTTAGACTTGTTGTCTTCCCTAACCACTCAAACTTGCATGAAGTGAAAATGGGCAGGGCTGTTGTCAATTTAAAAGCTAATTACGAATGCGGTCAATATCTCCAGAACATTGAATAAATATTACATTTATTTATTTATGCAAGTTTGGGTTTTTATGAGGTAAGGGGTGATAGTAAAGTGTGGATATAAATAATTTTTTTAATTGATTGCTTGAATCACGACCAATATTTTCTGAATAAAATGTCAGTTTCATAGACGAAGTTGCATAGAATTTTCATAAAATTATATTTTACATTCACGAAACCAAACATTTGTATGGGAGGGGAGAGGTAAGTGAATTGTAAAATTTGTGATACAGTCTTATTTCATTTCTCCTGTAAGGTGTGCATACAAAATATCAAGTTCGTAGCTTTTAATTTGTTGCTTACTAGTTGATTTATTATATTTGGTCGAAATCATACTTTTGTATAGGAGGGGGGAGAAGGGTAGGCACGATCTCAAAGCTTTTAACGCATTTTCGCTAACACTATTTTTAAAAATTTTTATACAAAATTTTAAATTGATAGCTTTAAATAGTTAGGTTATAATTCATTTCTTTAAAATGGTCGAAAAATAATTTAGTATGGAAGGGGGTAGAAGTTTTGAGGGTATTCGACCAGTTAATGTTTCATACAGCCAGGAATTTTTTTTAAAAAGCGTTTCGCAAATTTTCTTCCTTGACGTTTTATTCAAAAAATTTTAGTTTTTTTCATCGCACATAAAACACCTTGGGAACGTTAGAGCAGGAGGGTCGGTGATGACAATTGTGGAACAAATTGGTTTGGTGAATGTTTTCACAGTGCATTTCGAACTGAAAGAAAAGGTTTCCAGATTCTACACTGTTACGCTTTATTATTCGTGACGTTTCGGTCTCTGCTGAGACATTTATCAAACTGATCGAAAATTACATCAAGTCAAATTTCAAATCAAATTCTTGTTAAGACCCCCTATAGGGGCATAGGACAGAAACAACTCTCTTCCACAAGACGCGATCCTGAGCTTCGGCCTTAAGCTGTTGCCAGGACTTGTTTATTCCTCTGGCCTCCTGCTCAACTGCTCACTTCCATGTGCTACATGGTCGGCCATCCCGACGTCTTCCTTGAGGATTATAATCCAGAGCCTGTTTGGCGATGTTTCGCTCTGGTTTCCTCAAAGTATAAACGATCCACTGCCACTTGCGCTTTTGAATCTCAATACCTATTTTAATCTGGCCAGTTGTACTCCAAAGTTCGTCGTTGGAGATTACTTCTGGCCAGAATATTCCTAAAATGCATCGGAAGCATTGGTTCACGAAAGTCTGTAGTTTCTTGGTAAGTCGAACGGTCACTTTCCACGTAGTACAACCACATAACAACATGGATTTGACGCATGCGTCAAAAACTCGCAGCTTCGTGCGAAGGAACATCTCTCTTAACCTCAAGAAAGGGGAATTAATACCGAAGGCCTGACGAGCTTTATTTAGCCGAGCCTTAACATCCTTTTCGGCTCCGCCGTCCGTGCTGACAATGCTTCCGCGATAGCAAAAATCTTGAACCTCTTCCACATCCTGTCCGTTAAGAACAATCGGTGTGCTGCCGTTTGAACCCATGTGCACGTACTTGGTTTTACGCACATTTATTTTCAATCCCACCTCTTTGCATTTAGAATGCAATGAGCGAACATTTGACTCTAAGTCCGAGCGGTTATGTGCAAGCAAACACACATCATCAGCATAATCAAGATGACTTAAGATGTTAAATAGTCTCCATTGAAGACCTTTACCTTCCCCACCTTCCAGTGCAGCTTTCAAGATGTCATTTATTACCACCAGAAACAGGGCTGATGATAATATGCAGCCTTGTCTGACACCCGTTCGCACAGAGAAGCTCTCGGACAGCTCTCCTCTATGCAAGATGCGACACCTTGCATCTTCGTAGGATTCTTTAATCATAGCTATGACCTTATCTGGAATACCTCTCCTACGCATAGCATTCCATATGTAATCTCGCTTAACGCTGTCGAAAGCCTTCTCAAAGTCCACAAACACGAGTTGTAGTGGCGAACCCATTTCGGCTGACTGCTCTAATATTATCGGTAGGGTATTTGTGTGGTCGGTACAAGACGACCCTTTACGGAATCCAGCCTGATAAACTTCGAGAGTGCTCTCGACGACATCACTAATCCTATTGAGAATTACCTTAGCCGTAATTTTTGAGACGGCAGTAAGTAGACATATACCACGCCAATTGCCACAATCCCGAAGGTCGCCCTTCTTCGGAATTTTCACAATGACGCCCTACTTCCATTCAGTCGGATGTCTTCCTTCATTCCACACCTCGGTAAAGAGTGGAAGGAGTATATCGGCTATTATTTCCGGGTCCGCTTTGAGGAGTTCGGTTGGTAGTCCGTCTATACCTGGAGCTTTCCTTCCCGCCATTGACCGAACGGCGGAAACTATCTTTTCCTTATCTGGGGGATCGTCCCTAATAGAGGATTGTTGCGGTTGGATGTTTGGTAGTTGTTCTGTTTCCGGAATATCTTCCTCTGACAAGATGTTTAAAATATCAGAGAAGTATTCCTTCCATCGCCACAACTGGTGTTCACTCATATTAAGGAGAGTTCCGTTGATATCTCCCACCAGGTGGTTGGCGGTAAAATTCCTGTTCGTCAACTGTTTCATGATTTTGAATAGTGAACCCATATCCCCAAGGTAAGCCGCAGAATTTGCACATTGTCGAAATCGATTGTATGGTCCTCTGTCGTTGCATGTTCCGCGATTGCTGATGACTGTATCTGGTTTTTCCGTGTGCATCGTTGGTGCTCGTTGATCCTTGTTTGGACTGTGCGTCAATCCATCGTGCAGTACCAATGTTTTGGCTTTGTCGACATTTTAAATTACTAAGTTCATAGGTCTACTCAGGCAAAATATACGAATAGCGGTCTTGGAGGTATTATTATTAACTTTGAAGGAATTACGCCTTTTTCAGCACCCGACATCGAATGAATTAACATTTAACTTTGAACACCTAACACGAACTTTGATATGCTCACTACGAATGTTGTTTTTGTGAACTGGATGGTCAACCTAAAAATTTGCCTATGCCTAATACTTCTGCACATCGCTTCACCTTTTATCATGCATGAAGCTTATGCCTGCATCTCGCGATGGTATTGCTATAGCTTCCTCATCTAAGGTAACCTTTCCGGAGATTTTCTTCGCGTACGTTGTTTCATAAAGCTTTCGGCCTAAGTCCGCTATCGTCCTGAAGTTATTGGTAAGTAAACGGTTAACTCTTCCACGATTTCAACGCATTTCGCCCAGAAACCAACAGCCTCTGTCTCGATCTCGTATTGGATTGTAAGTGGACTTCTTACAGAGACTCAGGAGCTTTCACCATAACCACTTACGAAGAAGTTTACAACGCGATAGATACCCTCCATAGTATCCTTCAACCGACCGATGAGCTTCTGATTTTTGGTGACTTCAACTATCCTCTTATAGGCTGAATACGTTCCGATGACAACAACTTTTTATTGCCTTCCTATTCATCATGTTCGCAATTTTTGAATGACAAGCTGTCAACTGGACTTCTACAGATGTGACCCATTCCGAATGATTACGGCAGATATCTAGATCTGGTTTTTTGCGATCGAAGTAAACCTTAAGACTATCTTTCGCTGCGGTTTTCCCCATAATTATTTTACCCGTCCCCACTCATTTCCAATCCCCAACAACCATCATCGATGTGATCACGCATTGTTATAGTCACGTATTCATGGATATCCCATTGGGCGTACAAACAAAAAAAAACGACAACCGCGATGTCATCACGTTGAATGCTGTTTTGATACTTAGCAAGGACATGCCGCAACACAAACTATTCTACATGTCACCACACTTTAAGCTCCGCCCCAACTATTCAAAAGTTTTTGAAAACCTCTACACAATTATGGTGACAATGAAAACTGCACTATAGACCAGCTTACATGTATGGCGACATGGAAAGTATGTCACACATGTAGCGTCGTGTATTCGGCGCTTTAAAGTGTTCATCAGAACATAGCCGTACAAACGCATTCATGTTTATGCTGAAATTTACCCCAAAGTTTACCAATAGATGTCGCCTCCTAAAAGAAACACCGGAAGTAGGGAACTTATTGAAAAGGAGCAAATCTACGCTGAGCTTCGTAAAGTCCAGAGCTTTAGTGAATAAAGCTTATTCCTATTCACTAAATATGTGTGTCGATTTAAGCTAGAAAATTTTATTAGTAACTATTTGGTATGATGGGAAAACAGGAGGAAATGAAAAAATTTTGATTGCATTAGAAAATGGATAATTTTAAATTTTTTAGAATATTGAATATTAGCATTTTTATGTGAGGTGGTAGAAGGTGTGTAGAGATTCCGATGCAATTTAAATCACTTACAATCATTTTATTAGCAACTAGCGATCGCCCACGACTTTGTCTGCGTAGGAATAGCAATAATAAGCACTTTTTGATAATGTAGTTAGTAATATATTATGTGGCATGCAAAATCTGCGTAGTTTAATGGCTCTGTGAACACAATGTTTTGTATTTTGTTTTAATTAAAACTATAAATTATTAATAATGAAACCGTGATATTCGTATTTTGTGTGGGAAATGCCCGTGCTCACGGGAGTGATTTGAGATCATATAGATATTGAAGAGCGTTAAGGAAATATAAATAGTTGTAACTTGTGTTAATTATAAAAAAAAGTCCAAATCAAATAACGTTAAGCTCAAAAACATAACAGAACTACGATTGTGCACAGTCATGCTCTAGATGAAATAGAAATTTTTGTGATCGTAAGAAATATTGTATGGGGAGCGGTAGAAGGGGTGACAGACTTAAAGTAATTTTTTTCACATTATGCTAGAGTAGCTATAAAAATATATTGAACCAAATTTAAGCTTCAAAAATTGAATAGGTGCTGGGAACTTAGTGCATTGGATTTAGTGAAATTGTACAATTTGTGTGGGAGGTGGTAGAAGGAATGAGGTTTTTTGGTGATTTTTTAAGAAAGAACTTTAATCATCATAACATTGATATGTTTTAAATTTCAGATCAATAACTTTCACACTTTTCAAGAAAATCTAATTATTGAAAAGTTCTGGAATTGTGTCACTTTATATTGGAGGGGGTAGAAACAGTAAAGTTAATCGGTTGATTTTTCCGTGATGTTATTAATAATGTTAATTAAGAATTTAGTAAGAAATTTGAGTTGGATCAAAGTTAAACGTACTGAGAGTATTGGTGTATAGTATTTCATGGAAAGTGCAGTTTGTATGGGAGGTAGTGGAAGGAGTAGGAGGATTCAAACAATTTGTACTGCTTAAGATTGCACTTATGATAGAAATAATATTTTCTAAATTTCAAATTAATAGCTTTTATAGTTTTCAAGAAAATTCGATTATTACATATTTCTGAGAATGAGTCACTTTGTATGGGAGAGTGTAGAAGGCGTGAGGGGAGTGAAATAAAACCAATAGCAGATTATATCTCGGATCATATCTAACAAACTGTGCAAGTTTCATTACAATCGGTTCAGCCGTTTATGCGTGAATGACGGCCGGACAGGCAGACAGACAGACAACAATTTAAAAAACGTGTTTTCATATTTAGTTATTGTTAAAATAAAGCCAAAACCAACTTATAGCAAATTACAGACAGACACTAAAAGTTATACGTGCTGAGAAAATTGGAGCAAAGTATTTCATGAAAAAGTGCAGTTTGGGAGGTGGTGGAAGGAGTAGCCCAACCATTTGATACTCTAGATGAAATGGGAAGTAGTTTAATGTACTGGAAAAAACGTATGACATCTAAAATTCTTTCGAATAGTGAATAGTGTATTTTGTATGGGAGGTGACAGGTTTATAATTTTTGTACAGGACACCGAACGTGGCATGCAAAATGTTTCGTGTTGAACTTAAAGTTTGAAATTTTCATTATTGTCAAAGAAATTGGACATTGTTTTCCTGAAATTAGGGAATTTGTATGGGAGGTGGCAGAGGAAGTGGATGATTTTAGATTATTTTGAAACTCCACATTAACATCCTTATCACTGTGCTTTGTTTCAATTTCAAAGTCGATAGATCTCATATGTTCGAAAGGGTCATGCTTTTCTTGAATTTATAAAATAGATATTTGTATAGGAGTAAAGTGAAGCTGATAACTTTTTTTGTATTTATTATAATTATAAAGGGATAAATTATGCCAAAATTTTAATTTTGTACATTTCATAGATCTAATGGAAATCGGTATAATGAATTTATCAATATTATGCATTTGTATGAGAGGGGGTAGAAAGAGCATACGGATCAAATCAAAAATTTTCAACGTCAATGACATTTCTATTATTAGATTTTCAACAAAACGTTAAGTCGATAGCTTCGACAGTTTCGAAGAAAATTAGTTTAATTTCGTGAAATTTTTATGGGAGGTGGTAGAAGCATTGAGGTGCGGTTAACTATTTTTCCAAACAATTTGCAGTTATAATAAAATTAAATGTGACGAAGATTCGAAGATTTAAGAATTGCAATTTTGTGCGGAATATAGTTCTACTTATACAATGGCGCTATAGCCCAAACCGGACCTTGGCCTCCTGAAATTCAGGTTCCTTAGCATTTTTCATTACTTATTGTGGAAGGGTTGTTAGCCCTCCGCACAACTCTCTTTCTACGAATTTTACATTTTCGTAGATTGAAGTGAACAAGGTATATCCAAGCAAGCAATGTGCTGGAATTATACCTATATTGCACCGACCGGGGTTTGAACGCACGATCTTCGCATTACACGCTAGCTTTTTAGTTGTAGTAATTCCAATTCAAAACATATATTCACACGTGTGCCATGTATATTTATCATATATGTATTCCAATACAATGGTACCCAGTTTCTGAAAATTTTTTGGAATTTTCCCGGCTAAATCGAATAATACCAAAGCAAAAATGTAAGTGTAGACTAATTTCATTCATATTATTGCATTCTTTTTGAAATAAAAAATGCACCATAAAACTTAAAGGAAATTTTAAACCAACGAAATAATAAAGACAATACAAAACAGAAATCAATGATCCTTTCATAAAAGGGTTGTAATCAATTATCAATTTACACATTACTTGATTCACCTTCCGTAATTGACCATTTTTTAAATGTTTATTATGATCATTCTCGTAAACAAAATGAATCCTGAGAGAACGCAATGCACAACGAAATTGGTCCGTGGATAAAATTACTGCTCTGTCCCGGATCGAAGACCGATAAAGTTAAATCGTCCGGAAAACAGTCCGGCCAGTCAATGCCAGATGCTGCAATTTATTCGGCACAAGACATTAAAGGGGATTTAAGGATACAACCTGTCCGGTCTCGAATCGTTAAACAATTTTTCAGCTTTCGAATGCGCCATAAGCATATTCCATTATTTTTCTGCCGGCTCTAGTACTCTGGCTACGGTTTATGCTATGCAACAAGTTTCACTGCTACCCTTTCTGAAATTGAAGGTTCTAAAAGCAACTCCAAAGTAAAAATATAAAATAGTAGCGAGCATTGTGAATGCAACTTTAATGTTCTCGAGTCCTGGATAGGAATGCGAGAGCTGAATTTCATCCTTATGACATTTTAGCAAAGAAAAATTTGACCGAATTAAAAGTTTTCCTTCAGTTCCAGAGCTGTTAGATTTTGAATTACACAAAATGATGTTCTCTTGCAAATGTGCCTCGAAAGACGTGCAAATTTGCATCTTGTGTGTCAATTCGCAATAGGATTGGTGTATCATAAGTAGAAATGAAATCACTATTTTTAACATTTCATAAACAAAGTGGCTTAATTATTTTTGTAATAATAACTTGCACCTTCAAGGATTCGCCAAAACTGGTACCGCTCTACCGCATAACATCTCGACAAACCCTGCCGGTCGGCACCTGTAAGACATGGAGGTGTTTCGTTGATTATATTTTTGTAGGCATCACATGTTTTAGAGGTGCTGCTCCCCATAATTGGGGGGTGAAGTACGAAACTACGAATTATTAACGCTGGACATTAAGTACAATAAAATGATTATAACGAACATAAACACAAAAGAAAAACATAACAGAACTACGATTGGGCCTAAAATCCAATCGTATGATACTCTAGATGAAACAGTTTTTTTTAGGGATGATGACATTGAACTAAAAAAATTATACAAAATTTAGGATTCAAAAATTGAATAGGTACTGAGAATATTAGTGTATTGGATTTAGTAAAATTGCGTAGTTTGTACGGGAGGTGGTAGAAGGAGGGATGAGTTCTTAATAATTTTTACTGAAATAACTATAAACATCATGTTTTTGATATGTTTTAAATTGCAGATCAGTAGCATTCATACTTTTCAGGAAAATCGACTTTTTGTAAAGTTGTTGAATTGGGTCAAATTGTATGGGAGGGGGTAGAAGGAGTGAAGCTAATCGCCTAGTTTTTTTTTTGGTTTTGCTAATAATTTTAAATAAAATTATAGGGCGAAATTTCAGCTCGATAAATTTTGTATTGAGTAGAATATTTCATGAAAAAGTGTCATTTGTACGAGAGGTGGTGGAAGGAAGAGGAGGAGTCAAATAATTTTTATTCAGTAGATTGACATTATCATAAGAGTGATATATTCAAAATTTTAAATCAATAGCATTTATACTTTTCGAGAAAAGCAGATTATTGACAAATTGCGAAATTGTGTCATTTTGCATAGGAAGGGGGTAGAAGGAGTAGAGCGATTTGGCCCGTTTACGAACTTCTACTTACTTTTTTGTCAAAAACGACGTGTGCAAAATTCGAACTTTCTTGAACAACGTGTTCTGAAGCTAGAGAGGACACGGACGGATAGACGGACGAACGGACGGACGGATGAACGGACGGACATCCGGTTTTGAGATTTTTGAGTGATTATATATGAACTTCTGTGTCATTCATTTTTTTCTCCGAGCCTTATTTCTTGGCGTTACAAATTTTGTGGCAAACTTATAATACTCTCAGGCTTCATCTAGAGTATAAATAGCAACGAACAAAAATCACTTTCGTTTCATCAAAACAATGGCGACGAAAATTGGGGTCTAATTTGCAATGATATCTGTGTGACATCAGCATGTGAAACTCCGAATCTAATTTGAAAGATATTGATAAATATCATATCGAATTCCTATTTTATTCGATTTTATCATAAAGGAAATAAAAATATCCTAAAGGAATGATAAAGTCAGTGAAAATCCGATAAAATGGTTCATAGCGTTATGATGATGACATTATTGGGAGCTCAATTCTGAGATATTTTTTGTAATTTTATTTCCGCCTGCGGGATATGTGGCAAAGAAATTGAAAACTTGGCACTGAGACACCCATTTGCACAATACGAAAAGGAAGTATAGAACCCGATAAGCAGAAATTTTTTCCAATATCCTTTTTTTTCTATCAATCGATAAAACGATACTTGGTCATTTCATTTAAAGAGATAATTTATTAAATAATCGATAATGCGAGGAATATTAAGAAAAATGTTTCTTCTTGTAGTTAGTTTCTTAGCCAATTTCATTTAATCCCCATTGAATGAACATTCAATTCAAATATGATAGCGTACTACACGATGATAAATCATTCTTGTGAGGATTAAATTTGATGCAACAATAATCAAACAAAACACATTTAGAGAGTGATATATTCATGTCAAATACTTGAAAAACCAATTAACACTCCCGTTTATTTTTTTCATAATTTATTTCTTTGGAGAAAATTAATGCAGGGCGGTTTACTACAACTTCTTAGTCGATTCAACGATCTGGCTCTTCGGCTTTTCGCTTTGCAAACATTTGTAAACTACTCACTAGGTTACCCTCGGCCAATAAACTTGTTCCTTGTACGGCAACATTTTAACAAGGACATAAATTTTACTCATTTTACAAACGCATTTGCACATCGTCTAAGGAAACATTAATTTTTGTTGTCAGAAATTCTTTAATGTGTGAAATTATGTCGTGGCACGCAATTTTATTCGGAGTCTTGCGTGTTTACTTGCGTTTATTTCCTTAGGGATGGAATTATTAATTAAAATAAATGGCTAAGTGCCAAGATATAATTTAGCAAGTGCATTTTCACTACTGTGCCTAAAGAGGGCATTGCATATTTATATGGAGTTCGCATTTTATTTAATAACGCTTTAATTATTTTTAAGTGATGCTCTCGATTTTGTGGCGTTGAATTTTGTGAAATTAATTCTTTTCGAGCTTGCTGGTCTCAAGTTTGATGTATTTAGTTCAAAATGTTTTATTTAACATGGTTAATTCATTATGCTAAGTAAAACTGTTATTTTTGCCATTTTTTATTGACTATGCTTCAAACATTATTTAAAAAATATTTCGCTATCGGCAATAAAATAATTATTGCTATTCAAATACACACATTTCAGATGTTTAAAAAAATTACATTTTATGCCGCACAATCTAGATAATATCAAGGCTTACATACCTTCCCGTCTTGAAAACAATTAACACAAATGGGATGTGGCACCCAAAACAGAACTTTCAGTGCTCGATCGAATCCAAAAGCATGTGTTCCAACTAACTGGAAACGAGACTAAAACAGCCTCTATAGCCTTCTTCGAACATCGTAAAAACATCGGGGTACTTAGCGCTTATTATCGATAATTTCATGGTAAATGCTGTGAAGAGCTATTCTACCTCATCGTTCCTCCTTTCTCTATCTCTGGAATACTCAGCAATCAACATGCGAACAGGAGTTCACTATTAATCTTTTATACGTTCCATCGAGTATAGTCAAATATAGGCATCAGCACTCGAACATCAATGTTGTGGAATGCAACGCTGTCTCACGTTTTCGCAGCAACTTACAACATTCAGTGTTTCAAGTATAACATCCACCGATAGTTTAGACTATTCCCTTCTCTAACTCCCTTGTAACCCCAAAGTTCACCTTCCCTATACCGACTTGACTGTGCAAAAATGTTCGCACCAATCCTCGTCAGCAACCTCTCACATAATATAAATTGATAAAACAATGAGAAGGGGTGCTGCTCTACCGATGGCAACATCGTAACTACGACTCATAGGACGTCTTACTCTGCATCCTGTAATGCCTTCTCGCTACTACGAAAATCTTGGTGGTATGCGCACGAATATTCATTAATTTTTTATGGCTTCATCTCGTCTAATACGACGTCACAGTCTTAACAGCGATAACTTTCTTTCAACAGAGTTTTGTGTTCTCATTATATAGGTAAGGTATAAGGAAGTGGCGGGGGGAGGGGGGAGCGCTGAAATCGAAAACATAGAATTTGAATAATTCAACCATGGCTCTAGCTAGGAAGCTGTATGGAGGGGTTTGTGGGGCAAGTTTTAAAAATAATTTCACTTTTTTATCAATTGGAGTACGGACGGGGGGGCTAAAAACAAATTATCGGCCGAATGTCTTGTCTAATGATTATCTCTTCGGAATTACTTACTATTTTGGTTGCATTAAGATGGCATACAGCTCCCAAAATGAGATTTTTTTTATGGTAATTAAAAAAAAAGTCACATTTTGGGTGAGTGATATTAGTATCACTCTTGCTGAATTTTAAAATATCCTCCACTTTGTTTTTTTGTGGTAGGACTAGTTTTTTGAGATTGATAAGCCTGGAAGTATATTACAGTAGATTTTATGTTTTTGTTCAACCCACTTTCTAAGTGTAAGGTTGGAGTGCCCTTTTGGTTTTCCTCAGAATGGCTCTGGACCAATGAAATTTGTTTCTGCGCCGTTTTTCGCAAGGCGAGGCTGATCGTCATTTCCCTCAATTCCCATATGTCTTGCTACCCACATTAAAGTTACATTGTTCCTTTTCCCCAGGATGATTAGGTTTGGAAGCCGGTCCCAAACTATCCTCGATCCGTGTTTATTGAATGCTAGGACTTTGAGAACCGCCTGACTATCCGATAGTATACATATAGATTTGTTGTGGTGTCCTTATATTCTTTTGGATGCATAGCTCCATTGTAATTAGTTCAGCCTGGAAGATTGTGGCTTCTTTGCTGAGTGGTTTTGAAACCGAGAAGTTAGGACCTTTGACTCCGGCTCCTGTCCCTTAGAGGTGCGCGAGCCATCTCTATACCAGATGGTTGATTCCTCTTCCATTTTAAATAGCATGGATTTCCAGTCCATGCGTTCTCTGATTATAACTTCGAGAGGGGTTTCAAAGTTGAATTTTGTCAACATAGCGTCCGATAGTGTGGAGATTAAAACTCCTATTTTTGGGTCTATTTAAAAATAATGTTCACCCTGAGCCGCCAAGGGTACAGAAATATTTATTGTCGCTCAAAAACCTCGATTCCGAGTGACCGTTTGTCTGTCTGTCGGCCTGTCCGTCTATCCGTCTACAACATAATCTCGAAGGCTTTGAGCTATCCTGCTGAAATTTGTTGCATGTTATTTTTAGTTCGGAAATGGGCTACATCCTCCCACTCCTTCTACCCCTCCAATACAAATTTAATGCAATTTTGAAATTTTAAGAAATTGATTTTTCTTCGAAACAGTTTAAGTTATCATCTTGAACTTTGGGTCAAAGTAAAAAAATGTATATATCATTAATATCACAAAATATTGATTCGATCCACCCACAGCTTCTATCCCCTCCCATAAAAACGCACAATTTCCAAAAACGTATTTATTCGATTTTCATTGAAGCTAGCGAAGCTAATTGAAAACATAACAGGGCTACGATTGCGCGTAAAGCGGAATCTTACGATACTCTAGATGAAATAGAATTTTTTGTGATCCCAAGAAATTTTGTATGGGGAGTGTTAGAAGGGATGATAGCATTGTACTAATTTTTTCGACATCATGCTAAAGTAGCTATGAAAATGTTTTATACAAAATGCTTACTCCAAAAACTGAATGGGAGCTGAGAAAATTAGTGAGTTTGATTTAGTGAAAATGTGCAGTTTGTATGGGAGGTGGTAGAAAGAGTGGGGGGATTTTGATGAATTTTTCAGAAATAACTAGGAATATTATAAAATTGGTATCCCTTAAATTTCAGACTAGTGCCATTCATAATTTTCAAGAAAATCGATTTTTTGTGAAGTTGTGAAACTGTGTCATATTGTATGGGAGAGGATAGAAGTAGTGAAGCAAATCAAATATTTTTTTTTTCATCTTAGTAATAATATTAATTAAATATTTATTACAAAATATGAGCTCAACAAATGTTATATGTTCTGAGAAAATCGGCTTAGAGCATTTCAGGAAAAAGTGTAGTTTGTATCGGAGGGGGTGGAAGGAAAGGGAGGAAGCAAATAATTTTTGAACTGTAGATTTAAATCATTAAAAAAGTAATATATACCAAAATTGAGACCAATAGCTTTTATACTTTTTGAGTAAATCCATTTATTGTCAAATTGCAAAATTGTGTCATTTTGTATGGGAGGGGGTAGAAGGGGTGAAGTTAATCATCTCATTTTTTTTGACCTTACTAACAATTTTAAATAAGTATTTGGTGCACAATTTCAGCCCGCTGAATTTTATAAGCACTGAGGAAATTGGCTTAGAGTAATTCATGATAAGTACAGTTTGTATGGGAGGTGGTAGAAGGAGGGGGAGGACACGCACAATTTGTATATGATAGATTGACATTATCATAAAAGTAATATATTCTGAATTTCAGGCCAATAACTTTTATACTTTTTGAGCAAATCCGTTTATTGTCAAATTGCGTAATTGTGTCATTTTGTATGGGAGGGGGTAGAAGGGGTGGAGCGATTTGGCCCGTTCACGAACTTGAGCTTACTTTTTTGTCAAAAACGACGTGTACAAAATTTGAACTTTCTAGCTCAACGCGTTCTCAAGCTAGAGAGCGCACGGACGGACGGACAGACGGACGGACGGACGGACGGACATCCGGTTTTGAAATTTTTGAGTGATAATATTAACTTCTGTATTCATCATTTTTTTATCCGAGCCTTATTTCTTGGCGTTACAAACCTTAGAGCGAACTTATAATACTCTCAGATTCCATCTAGAGTATAAAAATTGTTGCCAATATTAATTTCATTATAATTCCAACCAGTTTTAAAAAAATCATCAACTTCCCCTGTATTTAATACAAATTTAACGAAATTTTGAAATTTGTATTAAATTATTTTTCTACGAAACTGTCTAAACTATCAACTTGTAGCTTTGTTGAATGCCTAATAATAGAAATATCATTGACGACTGCCACCTCTCATACAAATGCCCCAACTTCAGGAAAGCTACGTTAAATTTTTTTGAAAATAATAAAAACTACAAATTTTAAACTCAACACAAAAGATTTTGCATGCCTCGTTCGGTGTCATATACAAAAATTACAAACCTCCCCCCTCTGTTTTAACCACCTCTCATACAGAAGTCACTTTACACTATTCGAAAAAATTAGAGATGACATGTTTTCCGGTACATTAAACTCTTTAAGATTTCATCTAGAGTATCATTTGATTGGACTTTACACCCTATGATAATTTTGTTATGTTTTTTTATTATTTATAATACAAAAGGGGCGCCAAGTTCAAGTTGTGGCCTGACCGCTTTTTTCCACTACTTGACCCTGATCCGAAATATAATTATTATTTTTTTTTCCATTTCTATAAAGCTGATAAAACATTGTTATATGGTTTTCTCAATTTCAATTTGCCAAGTTTTGGCTAACGGATCATCGAACCTCATCCATGACGATAAGCTTCCTTTTCCGAACAGAAACTTTACAACTGTCAGATATTCTTCCATATCGTATGATATGGGAATAGATTTCTGCATATTATTTAAATTTTTGCCTTAAGCTTGTATTCGTATTTGTATTCAGATGCAACTATAACAAAAGTAACTTTCTTGAACGAATATTGAAATTGTTAACCAGAAAGTTATTTAGAGAAGCCTTTGGTGAAGTCGATACGATGGGGAACGCCTTGTGAATATATGATATACGTATATTTATGTAAATAACATGAAACTCGATGTAATGGTTTCCTTTAATGCCTGCAGGGAAATATATGTTTCTTCGTCAATGAATCAAGATTTATAACTATGCGTCGTAAATGTTTAAGAAGTTATAGGGTTTTTTTCCTTTCGAATCTTAACGATATTCCAACACTGAAGGTAAACAGCTATCATACAATTGTTATGCAATTGAAATATGCATACACAAGTTTCAACTCAGCTTAATATGGACAAAATAGGTTTCTTTCGAAAAGTATAGACCTGAAGCTTACGTTTTTGAACCCTTACCCTGATAGCCAAACATCGACGAGACCCTTCTGAAGAGTCGATGAGCGGTTTCTAAACATTTTTATGAAAACAGGTAATCAGTCTAGAAAAAATTTACCTATCTGCAAATGCTGAGATTTTTTTCTTTCCTTCTACAAAGAGCACTAATATTACTGTTGTCAATTTAACACTTAATTGCGGATACGATCAATAGCTCCAGTACATTGAATAATTATTTCAATTCGTTTATTTATGCAAGATGGGAATTTTATGAGGAGTGAGGTAATGGGTGATAGTAAGGGTAGGTGGGGTCATTTCAATTATTTCTAAAAGCTTTTGTGCAAAATTTCAAATTGATAGCCTTTAATAGTTAAGTGATAATTGATTCCTAAAAATTGTCGAAAAAATAATTTTGTATAGGAGCGGGTAGAAATTTTGAAAATATTCGACCAGTTAATATTTCGTACATTTAAGGATTTTTATACTCTAGATGAAATCTGATATATTGTATATTGAGTTTGCCTTGCCGTTTGTAACGCTATGAAAAATTGCTCACACAGAGTCGCCAAGGGTACAGAAATAGGTATTTGTTGTCGCTCAAAAACCTCGATTCCGAGTGACCGTCTGTCTACAGCACGACTCTCGAAAGCTTTAGCCTGTCGTGCTGAAATTTACCATATGTTATTTTTAACAAAAAAGTAACTTTAAGTTCGTGAACGAGCCACATCCTCCCACTCCTTCTACTCTCTCCCATACAAATTTCATGAAATTTTGAAATTTAAAGGAATTGATTTCTCTCCGAAACTTTTTCAGTTATTGACTTGAAAATTAGGTCATATTATAACGATGTGAATATCATTAATGTCAAAAAATATTGATCTGATTCCGTTACTCCTTCTACCCCCTCCCATGCAAATGCACAATTTTCTAAAATACATTTCTTCGGTTTGCACTGCAACTAGCAAAGCTAAAATAACCAATTTTTGTCATAAATAATTTTATTATAATTGCAAACATTGCAAGAACTATTAACTTCACCTCACTCTTTCTACCACCTCCCATAAAAATTTCACGAAATTTCGGGCTTTACACCCAATCATAATTCTGTTATTTTTTTTAAATGCATTTCGCAAAATTTTCAAGCCTATATCTGAAAATTTTATTCAAAAATTTTCAGTTTTTGTATTTTTGCACATAGAACACCTTGTGAACGTTAGACCGGGGGATTCAAAGCATAACTATTGTGGAACAATTATTATTTTTTCTCTATTGTACATATATCAAAGAGATGTATGTATAGACACAGAAAATTTGAACTTTGTATCTTTCACCAGAGCCTTAAAAAAATCACTCCAAATTTTCGACATTTTTGCTTATTTATTTATTTTATTTAGGGGAACACTTGAGAGCACCGGAACCAATCAGGTCTATTGTGCGTTTATTGCCCCTTTACCCTACCATAACTCAATAGGTCTGGCTTAGTATATTTAAGGAAGCCATGTTAGTGGTTCATCAGTTGTAAGGAAACCCTTTCCTAGACGATTTCACCTTTCCTTGGTACTGCCTCGCAGTGACATAGGACATGCTCTGTCGTTTCTGAATCTCTGCGACAGAGATGTTGATTTCAGCGAGGCCCATATTTTGGAGGTGGTAGTTCGCTGCACTATGCCCCGTCAATAGGCTGATTAGAGTCTCTCTTGCTGAATTTCAGAATATCCTTCACTTTGTTTTTTTGTGGTAGGATAAATTTCTTTAAAATTGATTAGCCTGAAAGTCTATTCCAGTAGATTATACGCTCTTGTTCAATCCACATTTTTGCTAACCACCTCCCTCCCCCTCATGCAAATGATTGATTGGCATAGTGAATGTATAATACACCGAATTTTATGAAAATTGTGTAACGTAAGCCTGTTGCGCCGGTGACTGCCAAGACCTAGGTGTTGGTATGTCGACCGTGCTTGAACAAGGCTTACTGATACAGTTCGCAAAGTATTGAATTGCCGAAATTCAACCTCTCAGCGAGTGTACCAATTGGGAAGACAATTTTGTGACGGTGCATCTATCTTTCAGCGCGTGCTAGCTCGTCGGCGGGGGGAGGGGGGTTATTCTTGTCACCACTGTCTCCACTGTACATTTTATTATGCACCATGGGGTTGGCCGAAGAGGTTTTGGGAGATAGGGCTTCCCGTGCCCTATCCTCTTCAAGGTTGCCATTTACGAAATAAATCAAGGAGAAAAGGAACTCATCACAATGCATGCGATGACCCTTAGTCATATGATATAGATGATCAAGATGGGGTGTCATAAAGGAATGAAATATACGAATGGATTCGGGATTCTCTGGAGTTCACTCTCATAGCCACTGCAAACCCCTTTATTCTGCAGCTTTTAGCAATTCATACTGGGTGTAGATTGCAACTCATGAATCTCTAACCCTGATTTCTCATACAAGATAGCTTCAAATCTGACTTCAATAAGACGTGAAGATAGATGAATTGTATCCTTTCTAAATAAATCTCTAATCCTGGTTTCTCATACAGGACAATATCAAATCCGACTCCAATAAGACGTGAAGTTAGATGAATTGTATCCTTAATCTAAATAATCTCTAATTCTGATTTCTCATACAAGACAGTTTCAAATCCGACTTCAATAAGACGTGAAGATAGATGAATTGTACCCTTTGCACGTGCTTAGCTTTCCGAACAGAAATCTCCCATCTCATGCGAATTTTCTCTATATCACTACTTTTATTTGAATTGCATTTTTCGTTTGCACGCACTTAACTTACTGAACATAAATCACTATTTTCATGCAAATTTTTCTAGATCACTACTTTTACTCAAAAAAAAATTTAATTTTTTTTTGCTCGACGCTAGCTGAAACACCACTTCCATCCTCGTCGATCAAAACTAGAAGGAGGCTCCATTCCCCGGTTCGCTTTCTACTCCTCTCCTCATCACGGACCGTGATCCGCTGAACTCCAATTTTTCTCTTTTTTTTTTTTTCAAAAGTTCCCAATATGGGGAATTTTGATTAGGCGAAGTACAGTGCGGGAGCAAAATATCAATCAGAATAATAATTACTCGTGTAATTATCATCCCGAACAATTTGCTTCGTCTCGCCGTTACAATTGTTTGGTCTATGAAACTAACTTTCTATACAGAGAATATGGGACTTGATTCAAGCAATCAATTAAAAAATTATTAATATCCACCCACCCTTGCTATCACCCTCCTCCTCCCCTCATAAAATTCCGAACTTGCTTAAATAAACGAAAGAAATATTGATTATATGTACTGGAGCTATTGATTGTATTTGTTACAAAAATGTTCTCTCTTCTATTGCCATGCCGGTCCTCTACTCGAAAATAAACGCCCTTGAAGCGTTGAAACCACTCACGATCCGTTCTTTCCCTAATAGCACCATAAGTTTCAACAACCACTCAACTCAACGCCTCAGCCGCACTTTTTTTTTGAATTGAAGGCAAAAAGCAAATCTTGCCGCAAATGACGCTTATTTGGCTCAAACTTTGACATATTCGCGCACAGTTCCTTTAATATTATTTTATGTGATACATTGCTCACAGTACGGAGTTGCCAGACAGTTGCCTTGAACAACACGGATTGATATTGTGACGACAATCATTAACGTCTACATCCACCAGGCTTAACGCTAGTCGTAAAGACGTCCAATGTACCCCAGCGAATGATAACAGTCTATGCTTCTTTGCGTGTTCTGCATTCACACTGGTAAGAGCAAGGCATATCTTAAACCTTTCCCAATATTCGGGTCATGGGACCCGGTTGATTTGCAACTACACGTCGACCACAAGGTTTGCACAAGGCATTCCAAGAAACCGCATACTGTACAAGTTGTATCTTACGATACAACCCACAGTAGTACGAATAACACTTTATTCGCGATGTAAGTAGTAAACCACAGCCTCTATGTGTATCCCGATGGAACCTCACCATGGCTGTATCGGTTTGCCCGCACCACGTCGCATCGAAAAGTCTTAATCCTTCCACACATCGTAAGATCACAGATGTTCAATCATACCATCATTATGCACAAATTTTGCTCCCATCGGGTTCTCAGTGACATCTATGGTGGGCGAATCCAAAGTGTCCCCTCGGACCTTCTAGTTGCTACTCTCTTGCGCGTATTGGCCATGCACTATTATTAGCTCATTCAGTCTTTTCACTTCAAATTGACTTCTTCCATGACTACTAAGCCATCCCGGCTATACCGAGCCCCTGCTTTTCGCACACTTCGGACAGCCTAATTATCAACAATTTTCAACAACTCAACCTTATCAACGTCAGTTACATCAACATTCCTCCGTCTCCTACTAGGCCGTCCCGGCTATACTGAGCCCCTGCTTTTCACATACTTTGTTCCGCATTTTTTTCATCAGTTGCCTCAATTTTATCATCAAATTTGCACACATTCATCCGTCACATCATCATTCAGGACATCGTTTTACATCATTTTCAACATTTTACGGCATTTTGCATCAATTTTCACATTTTTGCATCAGTTTTCAGCTTCAAATTTTCACTTACATCGTTTGCTACTAAGCCGTTTTGGCTATACCAGACCCCTGCTTTTCACATCGTGAGTTTGCTACTAGTTCTTGCTCATTAGTTTTGCATCCATTTCGCATCCCACAGTTCACTAATAGGCCGTCCCGGCTATACCGGACCCCTGCCTTTCGTTTTCTCATCTTTATAAGTCCCATGAGATCTAATCGATACAACTGGTACAGGGTTGCCAATATACCCTCCCGTAGTACGAAGTTTAAAGTCCTTGGTGAGGACCTCCGTGAAGCAGGCACTTCACTTCGGTCTACGTTCACGCATAACTTTGATACCGATCGAACAGCTCGGGTTCATGAAGTTGCCATGCTCCAAAAGAAGTTACTGGAATCGCTTTGCTTTCTGGACCAGCACTTACTTCCCTGCGATCGATAGGTTTCGAAGCTGACAGACTGTTTGACTTTATCCCCCCCCCCACCTTAACGGGCTACGGAGCCGACGGTCTGTTCAACTTGATCCCCCCTATCTTGATGAGTTACGGAGCCGAAAGTCTTCAAGTTTATCTCCCCATATATAGATCTCTTAGCGCTATCCAGTCTGCACCACGAGGAGGTGGATCTACTTCGCAGACCATATTCGCGCACAATAAAGTATAATATATACTACACAAAACTAATTATGAGGAGTTATTGACAAATGCCTAAGCTTACCATGTGACGTTTGTGGTCCGCCATTGTTGATTAACATTTACTGCTGGTGTCATCTATTGAGAAACGACGGAATTCAATTTTAACTCCCTATGCATTCTTAAAAATTGCTTTTTGTAGCGTTTTTTCGTTGACAAAGTCGCGGAGGATCGCTAGTATTAAATAAAAATTAAATAAATTATCAATGACGGCGCTTTGTTAATATCTCGCTAAGTATTATGGCCATATAGTATTCCAAATATCTACAAACTTTGCTCAAGATGCTTATTCACCCGATTGAAAATGCGGCTAATTCAGTTTAAATTTTGCCAAAATGCCCTATATCTCTGCAGTCTTACGTCACAGCGAAAAACCGTTAATGTAAATAAAACTTGTTTTTACCCGCTCTTCAACTTTGTCATACGCATTTTTCGAACTAATTAAAAATGGGGTTTTTGTGATTTTTTTAAAAGTTGAATGCTTATAACTTTCTTTTCCAGCTAGCAGTCATGTTCAATATCAATAGCATACTGTCTGAAGTGGTGCACGTTTTTTTGCTACCACGCCCAACCAATTCTGTTGAGATTTACTCGAGCTATCGTCGTGACACACAGACAGACATCACGGAGAAAATTCGATTTTAAACTCCTGGCATCTCAAAACCGTCGAAAAATGCGAGTCGAAAATTTTCACGATTACCAAAGTTATTATTTCATAACATGAGAAAATAAAAAGGTTAGGAACCTGAACGTCAGGAGGCCAAGGATTGAATTGGGCTGTTGTGCTATTGAAGAAAAACAATTTATCAAATTTGGGACAACTATTCTTTCATCATATATATCGCAAGGAGGTAGTTGTATTATGAGGTTTTACCAATTCCTGCAACTATCTTTGGAGTTAGCGACTCCACGGACCTGAGCTAACTATCCCCCTCTGGGATGGGGGCTGTAGAATTCACCCACGGCCAGTCCTGCTTGCCCTAAAAATGGCAAATGGACACTCACTGGATCATGGGCTTATCACCCGTGATCTTAAGACCTAAATGATGCGAGAAACGGGTACATTGCCTCGGATACGGACTGATTCTACGGTAACGACTTTTGGCATTCGAAAACGGACTATGATTGGCTTCTGGAACGTTCGAACATTGAATGACGGGGGAAGAGCTGGGGTTACTCGGTCCTTGTACCGCCAATCAGTGATCGACCGTGAAATGAAGCACTATAACATTGGCCCTGAAAGTGAAGCCAGAAATGGCGTGGCGTTCGTCCTTACGCCGAGAGCAAGAAACAGTCTCATTAGCTGGGAACCAATCTCGGATAGGATTATCGTCGTCAGACTCAGGACCAGTGTCAGAAACGTCACAATTCTGCAGTGCTACGCACCAACTAATACCGCAACATCTGGTGACAAAGAGGAGTTTTATAGCCAACTGAGTGCCACCTTCGAACGTGTTCCAAGAGGTGATATTATTATCATCTCGGGAGATATGAACGCCCAGGTTGGATCAGACAACACTGGACTAGAACACGTCATGGGGAAGCATGGTGACCCTTGGGTCGACCCTTCACGACCTTGGATTAAGAGACCCGAAAACGGCGAATTATTTGTGGAGTTCTGTAGTACTCGGCAAATGGTCATCGGAGGGACCCTTTTTCCACACAAGAGTCATCATAAAACATCTTGGGATTCCCCTGATGGTGTTACTCAGAACCAGATCGACCATTTGGCTATAAGTCGCCGATGGAGAAGATGTCTCCTCGATATGCGAGCGAAACGTGGAGCTGACGCGGGGAGCGATCACCACTTGATGGTTGCCTGCTTGAGATTGTGTACAGCAGCTATCCGACGACCACAAATTCTTCAAATGAAGCGCAAGCTTAATGTGGATAAACTCAGAGTTCCCAACAAAAAACTCGAATACACCACCATTCTAAGCGAAAAGTCATCCACATTGGGTGAACATGAAATGCGCACACTGGACGCCAATTGGGAGGCAACCAGAAACACTTTTCTAACTAGTGCTGAAGAATCTGTGGGATATGCGCAAAGCGGTGAAAAACCCTGGATTTCGCAAGACACATGGGACAAGGTTGGCAATCGGAAAAAATCCAAATTGGCAATCATCTCTTAACCCGATGTCAACCAACGAACGCCCGACTTGAGGCAGAACTACCGCGATGCTCATATACAGCTTAAAAAGGCTGATAGACGCGACAAGAGAAAGGCCATTGAAAATCTGGCAAACAAGGCAGAATCTGCGGCTTACCTTGGGGATATGGGTTCACTATTTAAAATCATGAAACAGTTGACGAACAGGAATTTCACCGCCAACCACCTGGTGAGAGATGTCAACGGAACTCTCCTTAATACGAGTGAACACCAGTTGCGACGATGGAAGGAATACTTCTCTGATATTTTAAACATCTTGTCAGATGAAGATATTCCGGAAACAGAACAACTTCCAAACATCCAACCGCAACAATCCTCTATTAGGGACGATCCCCCAGATAAGGAAGAGATAGTTTCCGCCATTCGGTCAATGGCGGGAAGGAAAGCTCCTGGTATAGACGGACTACCAACCGAACTCCTCAAAGCGGACCCGGAAATAACAGCCGATATACTCCTCCCACTCTTCACTAAGGTGTGAAATGATGGAAGATATCCGACTGAATGGAAGGAGGGCGTCATTGTGAAAATTCCGAAGAAAGGCGACCTTCGGGATTGTGGCAATTGGCGTGGTATATGTCTACTTACTGCCGTATCAAATATTATGGCTAAGGTAATTCTCAATAGGATTAGTGATGTCGTCGAGAGCACTCTCGAAGTTTATCAGGCTGGATTCCGTAAAGGGTCGTCTTGTACCGACCACACAAATACCCTATGGATAATATTAGAGCAGTCAGCCGAAATGGGTTCGCCACTACATCTCATGTTTGTAGACTTCGAGAAGGCTTTCGACAGCGTTAAGCGAGATTACATATGGAATGCTTTGCGTAGGAGAGGTATTCCAGATAAGGTCATAGCTATGATTAAAGAATCCTACGAAGATGCAAGGTGTCGAGTCTTGCATAGAGGAGAGCTGTCCGAGAGCTTTCCTGTGCGAACGGGTGTCAGACAAGGCTGCATATTATCACCAGCCCTGTTTCTGGTGGTAATAAATGACATCTTGAAAGCTGCACTGGAAGGTGGGGAAGGTAAAGGTCTTCAATGGAGACTATTTAACATCTTAAGTCACCTTGATTATGCTGATAACGTATGTTTGCTTGCACATACCCACTCGGACTTAGAGTCAAATGTTCGCTCATTGCATTCTAAATGCAAAGAGGCGGGACTGAAAATAAATGTGCGTAAAACCAAGTACATGCACATGGGTTCGAACGCAAGCACACCGATTGTTCTTAATGGACAGGATGTGGAAGAGGTGCAAGATTTTTGCTATCTCGGAAGCATTGTCAGCATGGACGGCGGAGCCGAAAAGGATGTTGAGGCTCGGCTAAATAAAGCTCGTCAGGCCTTCGGTATCCTTTCCCCTTTCTGGAGGTTAAGAGAGATATCCCTTCGCACGAAGCTGCGAGTTTTTGACGCATGCGTCAAATCCGTGTTGTTATATGGTTGTACTGACCGTTCGACTTACCAAGAAACTACAGACTTTCGTAAACCAATGCCTCCGGCGCATTTTAGGAATATTCTGGCCAGAAGTAATCTCCAACCACGAACTTTGGAGTACAACTCGCCTGACTAAAATAGGTATTGAGATTCAACGGCGAAAGTGGTAGTGGATCGGTCATATTTTGAGGAAACCAGAGCGAAACATCGCAAAACAGGCTCTGGATTATAACCCTCAAGGAAGACGTCGGGTTGGTCGACCATGTAACACATGGAAGCGAGCAGTTGAGCAGGAGGCCAGAGGAATAAACAAGTCCTGGCAACAGCTTAAAGCCGATGCTCAGGATCGCGCCTTGTGGAAGAGAGTTGTTTCTGTCCTATGCCCCTATAGGGGGTCTTAATAGGAATTTGATTGATTGATTGATTCTTTCATCATGAAATTAAACAGCAGTTACAAATTATCGCGGATTATCATATATTTGTTTTTAGCACTTCGGTTCAGAATAGGTTAGATCAACATAATTATTTTTCTTTTATGTATTTGAAATGGATTGAACTGTTCCAAGTTTTACCTACATTTCTTGAGAGATGGTTGATGTATTAATCTTTAAGAGGTTCTTTTTTGCAAGTATTTTCTTCCGACAAAGTTGATTATGATGGTTCTCAAATATGATTTTTTGAAGAAAAAAATCACCAAAAATTTGTTTTTAGTTCTCCCCTTTCCGGAACTAATGGATAAAAGAAATTAAATTACGATATTTTTAAAGTTTTTCCCACAAACCACTGTGTTTCTTTTTGTACAATGGCACTACGGCCCAAATCAGACCATGGCCTCCTGATATTCAGGTTCCTTAATATTTTTCATTGCTTATTCTGGAAGGGTTGTCAGCCCTTCGCACAACCCTCTTTTTACGAATTTTTTTGTTTTCGTAGATTGAGGTATCCAAGGTATATCCAAGTAGGCAAAGTGCTGGAATTACATATTGCGCCGACCGGGATTTGAACTCACTACCTTCGCATTACAAAACCAACACGCTACCCACTAGGCTACATCCTAGCTCACTAGGCTACACCCAAGCTCTAACCACTGTATTTGTGAATCTATTTTAAGCTTTCTAGCTAGAACCATAATTGAGATATATTCGAATTTGTAGTCCACTAAAATTCTAAGCAATGAAAAATTAGAGAGGCCTGAGCTAGCACCCCATTTATAATCCATCTAAAAATGAACTTTCTATCTTCAGGGGGTTGGGAGTTAGTATATCATGAACGTACGGCAGACTGACAGACGGATTTCATTTTAAATTTTTAAACTATCTTAATCATGAAACGTGAAAAAAATATTTTCAGGGAGGTAGGCATTTGACATTTTGTACTAACACATTTCAAATCAAATGAATTTAAAAGAACATCACAAATTTTACGATTTCCCGCACTTTTCAACCCTCTCCCATATAAATGTTTGGTTACATGAAAATAAACTATTCACTATTTATATGAATCTAATATTCTATACAGAGAATTTTGAACATGATTCAAGGTATCAATTAAACAATTATAAACACAGCCTCCCTCCTTTTTTACATACCCACATACAATTTCAATCTTGCAAAAATAAACGATTCTATTCGTTTATTTATTGAATCCCCGCACTGGTGTCATTGATAATAATCGAAGCAACCACAAAATTCACGAAAGCTTACAATTTTTTTTATTTTTACTTAAATGCTGCTGCAATGCTACCCTGATAACGAATTATGTTGTTTTCTATTGGACTGAATATACTCTCGAATTTCGTCGAAATACGATAAAATCTTCGTATGCAATCACTTTGTAATTTTTAAATATTTGAAAAAATCAAATCTCTAAAGTTAATCGGTGTAAATTAAGCGACACCCTTGGAAATTCATTAAAGTGTGAGAAGCGGTCTGATCTACTCAATTTGATACTATTTGAAAAGTTTTAGTCACGTTAAAATTCCCAATCTTGAGCTGCTCGATGCGAACCAACCTTCTTCTCGGGCTTAATTCGACGTATCTGATTATTCCGATCACGTTCTGTCGAACCTGAGAGGTCAGTTGAAAGATTTCATACCAGGAGTGTATGGTGAATCGTGACGATTTTATGAATGGACAATATTTTCTGTTGTAAATTCGTTTAAGAAACTCTTCGTTTCTGACCAAAGTTGGTAAAACTCGGCAGCTCAACTTCGCTAATACTTTGGAGAGAGTTCCATCAATGAAGTTTTCATCACTTCACAATGGAAGCTTATTATGTGATTTAAGTGTACGACCCAAAAGGACTCTTGATTAGGACCAAGAGAAGTTTACAATTAAAATAAATGTCATAGTATTCCTACTACCTCCAATCGATTTGTATTCTACTATCTCAGAGTTGTAATTTATCACTGCTAGCCGTAAACTGACTCGAGTTGAATTTTAATTTTCATCTTCTTAATGCCATGCACACGGATGGATTAAAACCAAATACGAAATCTCTATCTACGAAATGAATACTGAAATGCTAAAAGTTGAATGTACGCAATTTTGTAGCTACCTTCAAGATTATCCTCAAGAAATTAATTCCTCCGGATTTAGGACAACAACAAGAAGATTGGCTTGTAAAAATGGATACTAGTAAGTTGCTGCCTTTCAATGGATGGATGGCGGCTGCCAGATACTTTATTGTCTCTACTGGTACTCAGCGAAGAATTTCTCTTTTGGGCTTTATGCAAGGATTACATGTTGAATCTACAGAATCATCTTAAAATCTTCTTATCGAAAGAACAAAGCCAGTACTCGCTTAATATTTCAACGTTAATTGTATAGCTTGCCTCAAAATTCCTCTTCAGAAAGTTAGCTTCTTCTTATTGTCTTTGTTCAGTCAGCCATGCATACTTTTTTTTTTATTTTAGAAGAATAATCTGCTTCAAAATACAAATCCATCCTTTTTCTACTTATCACTGTTCTAAAATTGCAAGTAAAAAGCTTTAAGTACTTTTTGTTTCTAAAGTTTATTTTGTATACATATTTTTTTCGTTGTAAAATAATAATTACTTTTTATTATTCCCGAGACGGTAAAAAATTATTAACATAATACATAACATATTTTGAGCAGAGCCGGTATGAATTGGCTATATGTTCATAAAGTGATTAATTGTTTAAAAATAGTATTAACTTCATAGGATAACAGAACCGTGCCTTAATTCAAATTGTCTCATTTAAAAATGCCAAAATTTTCGGAAACAATGTCCAAATATTGCTCAATTTTTATACTCTAGATGAAATCTGAGAGTATTATAAGTTTGCCACAAAGTTTGTAACGCCAAGAAATAAGGCTCGGAGAAAAAAATGAATGATACAGAAGTTCATATAATCACTCAAAAATCTCAAAACCGGATGTCCGTCCGTCCGTCCGTCCGTCTGTCTGTCTGTCTGTCTGTCTGTCTGTCTGTCCGTCCGTCCGTGTCCTCTCTAGCTTGAGAACGCGTTGAGCTAGAAAGTTCAAATTTTGTATACGTCGTTTTTAACAAAAAAGTAAGGTCAAGTTCGTGAACGGGCCAAATCGCTCCACCCCTTCTACCCCCTCCCATACAAAATGACACAATTGCGCAATTTCACAATAAACGGGTTTGCTCGAAAAGTATAAAAGCTATTGGAATGAAATTTGGAATATATTACTTATATGATAATACCAATCTACCGTATGAAAATTATGCGTGTCCTCTCCCTCCTTCTACCACCTCCCATACAAACTGTACTTGTCTTGAATTACTCTAAGCCAATTTACTCAGTGCGTATAAAATTTAGCAGGCTGAAATTGTGTACCAAATATTTGTTTCAAATTTTTAGTAAGACCAAAAAAAATTATACGATTAGCTTCACCCCTTCTACCCCCTCCCATACAAAATGACACAATTTTGCAAATTGATAATAAATGGATTTAATCGAAAACTATAAAAAATATTAGCCTGAATTTTGGGATATATTACACTCATAATTATTTCAATCTACCGTAGAAAAATTATTTGCGTCGTCCCTCCCCTTCTACCCCCTCCCATACAAACTACACTTTTTCATGAAATGCTCTAAGTCGATTTTCTCAGAACATATAACATTTATCAAGCTCATATTTTGTAAGAAATACATAATTAGCATTTTCACTAAGATCAGAAAAAAATATTTGATTAGCTTCACTGCTTCTACCCCCTCCCATACAATATGACACAGTTTCACAACTTTACAAAAAAACGATTTTCTTAAAAAGTATGAATGGCACTAGTCTGAAATTTAAGGGACATATATTTTATAATATTCCTAGTTATTTTTGAAAAAATCACTAGAATCCCCCCACTCTTTCTACCACCTCCCATACAAACTGCACATTTTCACAAAATCTAACTCACTAATTTTCTCAGTTCCCATTCAGTTTTTGGAGTAAGCATTTTGTATAAATTTTTTCATAGTTACTTTAGCATGATGAGAAAAAAATTAGTTCAATGCTATCATCCCTTCTAATACTCCCCATACAAAATTTTTTGGGATCACTAAAAATTCTATCTCATCTAGAGTATTGTAAGATTGCGCTTTACGCGCAATCGTAGCCCTGTTATGTTTTTTATATATTTTGTGAATACGAGATTGAATTTCAGTTAGTAATTGCCCACAGTACATTCTTATTTATGTATCCAATAACTTCAATATATTGGAAATTTTGGTATTTGCAGATCTGAGTGGGCTGAGCCTTGAAAAAGCTGAATCTATTCGAAGCCATAGATTAGAAGCCAAGTTCGAGTTTGGTTCATTTTTAGTACTACTCGAATAGAGTAGCGAATTGTAGATAAACAAAAAGTGAATGGTGTTAGGGTTCATTGAATCAATGTGTATATTAAGTTCTATACGCAGTTATAGACTAAACGCAATATATGGTATATTGAGGATCGTATTAATAAAGCTGCTGATGAATTTGGTGTATCTAATTAAAATAAGTCACCCTTCACACAAAGCTGATCGGCACATGCGACAACTCTGTTCTGTGATATTATACAACGGATACTCTGTACTACGATAGTATCTTGGCCAAGGAGGATATATAAAATAGAGGGCCTGATAGGCTGTCTCATGTGGGACTACTTTTTGATTCGGAAATTTTCGAAAATTGTGCCCAAGCTAAGCTTGGCTTCAAACTTTTACTTTTTATGTAATCTCGCTAATATTCAATCAGCAATAATAATTAGTAAGTAATTTTCAGAGCAATGGAGTTTCGAGTATTTCGCCAGTAAGGGAGAGAAATACTTTCAGTTACGTTTTCTTACCAAGGTAAAACAGCCCATCATCATCATCATCAATGGCGCGACAGCCCAAATCGGGCCCTGGCCTCCTGAAGTCGTCGCCTCCAATCGTCTCGATCCAAAGACCGCGTCCTCCAGCTGCTAATTTTTAAAATGGCTTTGCTGTCTTCATCAACCGAGTCTTCCCATCGCTTGCGTGGTTTGCCTACTGGCCGGTTACCACTCGCTTTGCCTTTAAGAGCACGTTTGGGGATTCTTCTGTCTTCCATTCGCTCTACATGGCCAGCCCACTGCAGTTTACGTAGCTTGATGAACGTTGAAGCTTCTGGCTCGTCGTAGAGTTGATACAACTCATGGTTGTATCTTATTCGCCATTCCGTTCCTTCCTTCACAGGTCCCAAAATTCTTCGGAGGACCTTTCTTTCGAATGCGTTAACTGCTTTTTCGGAAGTTCGCGTTAATGTCCATGTCTCGCTGCCATAACAGAGCACAGGTCGTATAACAGTTTTATAAATCCGCAGCTTATTGTTCCTGTGCACTTTCTTGGATTTCATTATTGGAAGTACCGAATAATACGTCTTATTTGCAAGTATTATCCGTCGTTTGATTTCGTCTGTTTCATTACCGTCCTTTGCTAGATTAGCCCCAAGATATATGAAGTTGTCCACACTCTCCAAATTATATTCCGCAATTGTTATGTTTTGTCTGATTGGCGTTCTCCTTCTTGTTTGCGTCATTACTTTTGTTTT
The DNA here is from genome assembly GCA_963669355.1 of Chorisops tibialis. NCBI lineage: Eukaryota > Metazoa > Arthropoda > Insecta > Diptera > Stratiomyidae > Chorisops > Chorisops tibialis. Next base: position 275,795,863 of record OY770262.1, read on the forward strand.
GCTTTCATTAATGCGCAACCCGACTTCTTTTGCGGCGGAGTCAAGATTGACAAATACCTCCTTCGCACTAGGGAAGGATCTTGCTAGAATGTTAATGTCGTCAGCGTATGCTACTAGTTGGGTGGACTTGAATAGTAGTGTCCCGTTGGTGTCGACTAGGATTTTTCGGACGACATACTCTAGTGCCAAGTTGAAAAGCATAGGAGCTAGACCATCTCCCTGCTTTAAACCACATTCCGTTCGAAAGCTGGTTGTGGAATCGGTTTGTATTCTCACCTGGGATTCAGTGTTCGTCATTGTGAGTCTTGTTAGTCGGACTAGTTTTGGAGGAATTCCAAAGTCAAGCATGATTTGGTACAGTACGCTCCTGTCGATACTGTCGTATGCTTGTTTAAAATCTACGAATATTTGGTGCACGTCTGTGTTATATTCCCAGCATTTCTCAAGCACCTGTTTCACCGAGAATATCTGGTCTGTTGTAGATCGTCCGGTTCTGAATCCGCCTTGGTATTCGCCAATTATTTGGTTAGTATAGGGCTTAATACGACGTTCAATTATTTTTGTCAGTATTTTGTAGGACGTACACAACAATGATATACCTCTGTAGTTCTCACAGCAGAGTTTGTCTCCTTTCTTGTAAATTGGACATATAATGCTTTTTCGCCAGTCGTCGGGTATGATTTCCTCTGTCCAAATTTTGCATATCATGTTGTATAGTATTTCAGCGACACAGTTTCCACCGTTTTTCAGAAGTTCAACTGGTATTTCGTCAATTCCCGGCGCTTTCTTTCGTTTTTGGTCACATAGGGCTGCTTTGATTTCAGCAAGCGTGGGTGGTGTCGATGATGGTTCATGTTCGTCAGTTGAGGCTTCAATTGAAATGTTGTTTGTCGTTATCGGTGCTACTGGGATGGGATTCAAAAGATGTTCAAAGTATGAAGCCCATCTCCTTTTGATTTCTTCTGTGTCGCTGATGATATTGCCCTCTGCGTCTTTGCAGAGACTGGTTTTTGGTTTATATTAAAACAGCCCATAGTCTCTCCATATTATATATCCTCCGTTACCATTAGTTCTTTACTATTTTCCAAACTAAAACACATGTAATAGGACTGCTCTGGCTCAGAATGTTTTCCGTACTGCCAACAATTTAAGCGCAATAACATAAGAATGTCTGCCAACAAGGCGGGTGCAACTTTATTATTCTTGGTAAAACTTGATGATGTGTGGGAAGTTAATATGTAGATCAGAGTGGATTAGGAAGACTAAGTGACTAAGAGGCGAGTTATTGTCAATTAATTTTTTTTTTTTAAGGAGCCGAATACAACTTAGGGGGTCACCCTTTAATGCAATGCACAGCTGTGTCGGTGAAGGAATTGGAGAAAAAGATAAAAGTTGGATCAATTTAATTTAGGTGGAGAAAGACGGAAGTGACGGTGTACATTGCTCTTGAAGCTCTGGATGTTGTATTCATTGAGAAACACTTTGGCTGGTAACGAGTTCCAAAGTCTTGACGTTCGGGAAATGAATGACTGCCTATATTTAACTGTATGACAAGGCAAGGGTTTAACAGTGTGCTCGTGTGCGCGTTCAGCTTGACGAGTGTCTTGGGAAAAATTAACACTTATCTGCGATTTCGATCAATAGCCCCAGTATAAACAAGCAATGTTTCATTCATTTATTTATGCAAGTTTGTGTGGGAGTAGAGGGGGGCGAATAGAAAGGATTGAATGGATGTTAATAATTTTGTAATTGTTAGGTTGAATGGCTTTCAATATTCTTTGTAAGGAATGTTAGTTTCATAGGCTCTGTTTTATAACATTTTTATGAAATTCGGTGTATTTATATTCGTGAACCATACATTTGATTGGGGCGTAAAAGAATTTAGGGAATTGTGAAATTTGTGATTCAGTATTATTTCATACAAAATTTTAAGTTCGCAGCTTTTAATTTTTTGGTTATAAGTTGATTTATTGAAATTGGTCGAAATACTTTTGTATGGGAAGGAGTAGAAGAGCAAATTTGAGAGTACCATAAGTTTCTACAACTTCTACAATGGCACTTCAGCAGAAATCGGGCCTTGGCATCCTGACCTTCAGGTTCCTTAACATTTTTCATTATTTATTGTGCCCTTCGCACAACCCTCTATCTACGAATTTTTTATTTTCGTAGATTGAAGTAACTAAGGTATACCCAAGTAGGCAGTATGCTGGAATTATGCGTTGACCGGGATTTGAACTCACGACCTTCGCATTGTACACCAACACGCTACTCACTAGGCTACACCCTAGTACTATAAGTTTGCTATGCAGTTTTTATCGCTAATAAATAAGGTGCGGGGAAAAAAATTAATGACACTGAAGCTAATATTACCACTCGAAAATCTCAAAACCGGATATCCGTCTGTGCGCTCTATAGCATGAAAACGCGTTGACCTAAGAAGTTCAAATTTGTACATGACATTTTTGATGAAAAAGTAAGGTCAAGTTCGTAATACAATAAAATGATACAATTTCGCAATTTGAAAATAAGCGGATTTGATCGAAAAAGTAAATTTGGAATATATTACTTTTATGATTATTTCAATCTACTGAATAAAATTTATTTGAGTCCTCCCCTTCCTTCCACCACCTCCCATACAAACTGCACTTCTTCATGAAACAGTCTAAACAAATTTACTCAGTACTTATAAAACTGATCCAGCTGAAATTGTGCACTAAATATTTATTCAAAATTATTAGTAAGACCAAAAACAAAAGTTAAAGGATTAGATTTACTCCTTCTAAACCCTCCCATACAATCCGATACAATTACACAACTTTCCAAAAAGTCGATTTTTCTGACAAGTATGAATGCTACTGATCTGCAATTTAAAACATGACGTTTATAGTTATTTCTGAAAAAGTCATTAAGAAATCCCCCTCCTTCTACCACCTCCAATACAAACTGAACAATTTCACTTAATCCAATATACTAATTTTCTCAGTACCTACTAAATTTTTCAATCCTAAATTTTGTATAAAACATTTTGATAGCAACCTTACCGTCATGTGAAAAAATTAGTTCAATGTCGTCACCCCCTCTACCACTTCCCCTACAAAATTTCTAAAAATCAAAAAAAAAAATATCTTTCATCTAGAGTATCGCACGATTGGGACTTACGCCCAATCGTAGTCCTGTTATTCTAGGGTGTAGCCTAGTAGGCAGCATGTTGGTTTTGTAATGCGAAGGTCGTGAGTTCAAATCCCGGTCGGCGCAATATATAATTTCAGCACATTGCCTGCTTGGGTATACCTTGGTCACCTCAATCTACGAAAATTAAACACTCGTGGGGAGAGGGTTGTGCGTAGGGCTAACAACCCTTCCACGATAAGTAAAAAAAAATGTTAAAGAACCTGAATGTCTGGAGGCCAAGGCCCGATTTGGACTGTAGCGCCATTGTAGAAGTAGAAGTAGTCCTGTTATGTTTTTATTTTCAAGACCGACCAAGAGCTGTTCCTAGTGCAGTGCAAGAGCTTAGAATAACTGCTGTGGGCACCGGTCACGGTTTATATAATACAATTTGTATGTGGTCGTGTGGCTCTTTTATAATACAGTGGTGTCGTAAGGACTTTTTTTTTATAAGAGATAGGGTTTATTACAAAATGGTGAAATTATTGAAAGTTACAGTTTCCTTTAAAAGTATGAACGTTATTAGTCTGAAATTAGAGAGATGTTAATTACATAATGTTCGTAGTTATTTCTGGTAAAATTACTAAGAAACTCGAATTACTTTTATTACCTCCCAAACAAACTGCGCAATTTCATTAAATCTAATGCACTCATTTAGTCCTGTTATATTTCCACTGTAGTTGAAATCAGAGAGTATTATAAATTTTCCACGAAGTTCATTATCACTTAAAAATCTTGAAACCGGATGTCCGTCCGTCCGTCCATGCCCTCTCTAGCTTGAGAACACGTTGAGCTGGAAAGTTAAAATTTTGTGCATGTCGTGTTTTTAAAAAAAGGGTAAGGTCAAGATCATGAACGAGTCAAATCACTCCACCCCTTCTACCATCTCCCATACAGTATGACACAATTTTGTAAATTTACAAAAAGTCCATTTTCCTGCAATGTATGAATGCTACTTATCTGCAATTTTAATCATGTCGATTGAATGATGTTTTCAGTTATTTTTGGAAAAGTCATTAAAAACTCTTCTACCACCTCCCATACAAACTGCACAATTTCACAAAATCCAGTAAACTAATTTTTTCAGTACATATTATTATACTCTAGATGAAATCTGAGAGTATATTGTATTTGCCTTACCGTTTGTAACGCTAAGAAATAATGCTCGCACAGAGCCGCCAAGGGTACAGAAATATTTGTTGTCGCTCAAAAACTTCGATTCCGAGTTGCTGTCTGTCCGTCTGTCCGTCTGTCTGTCTGTCCGTCTGTCTACAGCATAACTCTCGAACGCTTTGAGCTATCATACTGAAATTTGTTGTGTGTCATTTTTAGCAAAAAAGAAACTTTAAGTTCGTGAACGGGCCACATCCCCCCACTCCTTCTACCCCCTCCCATACAAATTTCACGAAATTTCGAAATTTTCAGAAATTGATTTTTCTTAAAAACTATTTAAGCTATCAATTTGAAATTTGGGTTCAAGTATTATGATATAGATACCATTAATATGACTCAATATTGATCCGATCCCATCACTCCTTCTACCCCCTCCCATACAAATGCATAATTTTGAAAAATGCATTTTTTCGATTTTCATCGAAACTAGTAAAGTTATAAAAACAAATTTTTGCCAGAATTAATTTTATTATAATTCCAATCAGCACTAAAAAAATTAGCAACTTCCCCTCACTCCTTCTACCATCTCCCATACAAATTTCACGAAATTTTGAAATTTAAATTAAATTATTTTTCTTCGAAACTGTAAAAGTTATCAATTTGATATTTCGCACAAAATATAAAAATAGAAATATCAATAACAAGAAAAAAAATTGTTTTCATCCTTACACTCCTTCTACCCCCTCCCATACAAATGCATCATTTTTGTTAAATGCATTATATCGATTTCCATTAAAACTAGAAAAATTACAAACTTAAAATTTTGCCAGAATTTGTTTTTTAATAGTTGCAATAAATGCTGGAAAAAATTATCAGCTCAGCTTCCCTCCTTCTACCCCCTCCCATATAAATACCTGTATTATAAATTCAAGAAAAGCATTTCTCCTTCGAATATATGAGAGCTGTCGACTTTGAAATTGAATCAAAGCATAGTGATAAGGGTGATGATAAGCAGTTTCAAAATCATTTAAAACGTTCCACTTCCTCTGCCACCTCCCATACAAATGCCTCAATTTAAGGAAAACTATGACCAATTTCTTTAAAAATAATGAAAACTAAAAATTTGAAATTCAGCACGAAACATTTTACACGCCATTTTCGGTGTCACATAGGAGAAATACAAACCTACGCCTCTACTTCTACCACCTCCCATGCAAAGTCTCTTCTCACTATTCGAAAGAATTTGAGATGACATATTTGCCGGTATATTAAAGTCATTTCCATCTCATCTAGAGTATCATATGATTGGGCTTTAAGCCCAATCATAATTCTGTTATGTTTTTATTATATTATTATTTTTGAAGCTTAAATTGTGTATAAAATATTTTGAAAGCAACTCCAGCATGACGCGAAAAAATTAGTTCAATGCCGTCACTCCTTCAACCACTCCCCGTACAAATTTTCCTTAACAAAACAAAATTTCTCTTTCATCTAGTGTTTTCGCATGATTGGGTCTTAGGTCTTAGGATGAATCGTAGTCCTGTTATGTTTATACTCTAGATGAAATCTGAGAGTATACGATATTGTGTTTGCCTAACCCTTTAAGACGCTATGGTAAAATGTTCAACAAGAGTCGCCAAGGGCACAGAAATATTTGTTTTCACTCGAAACCCACGATCCCAAGTGAACGTCCGTCTGTGTGTCCGTCTGTCTTTTCGTCCATCTGTCTGTCTATTTGTCTGTCTGTCTGTCGTCCATCTGTCCTTCTGTCTACAACACAACTCTCAAACAAGCTAGAGTGCTGGAATTTGGTGAATGTTATTTTCAGCAACGTAAAACTTTAAGTTCGTTCCCTTTCTTCCCTCCCATACATAGTTCATGAAATTTCAAAATTTTAAGAAATTAATTTCTCACCGAAACTATACAAGCTGTCGACTTAACAATTAGGTCAAAGTATGATGTAAATCACTCCTTCTACTTCCTACCAAACAAATGCACAATTTTTAAAAATTAGTTTTTTCGATTTTTATTGCAACCAGCTATACTAAAATTACGGATTTAGGCCAGACTTAGTTTTATTATATTTTCATTAAACAAATTACCAACTACATCCTATTCCTTTTTCCACCTCCCATTCAAATTTCCCGAAATTATGAAATTTCAATTAAATTATTTTTCTTCGAAACTGTCGTAGCTATCAATTTGGAATTTTGAGCAAATTATAATAATTTTAATCTCAATAACTTCGAATGATTTTATGTTAATCCGTTTACGCTTTCTACACCCTTCCATGCAAATGCATAATTTTGGTAAATGCATTATCACTTTTCATTAAAACTAAAAAAGCATAAATTTAAAATTTTTTCCACAATTAGTCCCTTATTAATAGCAATAAATGCTAGAAAAATTATCAACTTCGCTTCACTATTTCTACCCATACAAATGTCTACATTGGAAATTCAAGGAAAGCATTACTCCTTCGAACATTTGAGAACTTTCGACTTGATAATCACTTACAAAATAATCCAAAATTATCCGCTCCAACTGCCACCTCCCATACAAATACCCCAATTTCAGAAAAACAATGAAAAATTTCCTTGAAAATTATGAAAGCTATAAACTTGAGATTTAGCACATTTTTGGGGACATATACAAAAATTACAAACCTCACCCTCTGCTCCTATACAAAAGAATTTCAGATGATATATTTTCCGCTATGTTAAACTCTTTCCTATTTCTTCTAGAGTATCTTATAAGTTGTGCCAGAGAAGACGAAGAATCCATCGAACATTATCTTTGTCACTGTCCGCAAATCTCGCGCACTCGTCTCCTCTGTTTATGCTCTAGATTCTTTTCAGAACTAGACGAACCAAGTCGCAAGTATAAGAGGAGTGACATCCATCTCATAATCAATAGGGTAGTAAAATGAGCCGAAATCGATAACCTTATTGTATTGTGGTTCTTCGAAACCACCCTCCTACAACCTAAACCTAAGCCATCACATCCTTAGGCTTTACGCCCAATCAAAATTTTGTTATATTTTCCAGTATTTTCATTGAATTTCCGCAAAAGTTTATTCATTCATGATGATGCAACCATTTTAAAATACATTGGGGACATTGCCGATATTTTCTCTTGCGGGCCAGATGGTATTCCTGCGTCTGTAATTAAGAGGTGTAATTTAACTCTTTTACCTATTCTCGGCTATCTATTTAATTTATTCCTTCGATCTGGTGTTTTTCCCTTATTTTGGAAATTTTCTACTATAACGCCTTTATATAAATCTGGCAAGCGCGATGTTATAAGCAATTACAGGCCAATTGCCATTTTTCCTTGTGTTGCTAAACTGTTTGAGTCAATTGTTTGCGATGTTTTGTACTTCCATTCTAAGTCGATATTGGTATCGTTTCAGCATGGCTTTGTGAAAGGCAGATCCACCGTTACTAATTTGGTGCAATTCTCTAACTTCTGTCTTTCTGCTCTAGAGAATAGGCAACAGGTTGACTGGATTTATACAGACTTCAGTAAGGCATTCGATTAAATTGATCACCTTATTCTTGTGTACAAGATTAACTGACTTGGTTTTCCTATGGGCTTTGTTTCGTGGCTTAAGTCATATCTTACTAATCGTGTTCAAAAAGTGCTATTTCGTTGTGCCTTATCTTCTTAGATTTACAACTTTTTCGGTGTTCCTTAAGGTAGTCATCTTGACGTGAGTGCATTTATTGTTGACTCGAACATTCTTCTCTATGCTGACGACGGAAAGATATATAAAACTATATCTAACTACAACGATTGCTTCTCTTTGCAGAGTGACCTTACGAGTTTTTATAACTGGTGTGTGCTTAACAACTTACCTCTTAATATTAGTAAGTACATTACTGTCTCGTATTTTAAAATAAAAACACTAATTCTATTTGACTATGTTGTAGATGGGACCGCTCTACTTCGTTCTGATAAAGTACGGGATTTGGAGGTAGTATTTAATAGAACTTTCACATTCGATGACCACGTTGACCATATTGCCAGTAAAGCTAGCGCTATACTTGGACTTGTCAAAAGAAGATCCAAGGAGTTCAGTGATCGATTCGTTACTAAAATTTTGTACTGTGCCTTTGTCCGCTCTATTCTGGAGTATGCGAGCCCTGTCTGGTCTCAATTTTATTCTGTTCACATAGCTAGAATCGAATCTGTGCAGCGTTATTTCTTAAGATTTGCACTTCGTGGCCTTGCGTGGTCTGATCTGCTTAGGCTTCCATCTTATGCTGATCGTCTGAATCTTCTTTCGTTGGATTTCTTGGAGAACAGACGTGTGCAAGAGTGGTTTATGCTTTCAAAGTTATAACTGGAGTTATCTACTCTGACCAATTTTTGTTTTCGATTAATTTCAATGTCCCGAATCGTGGTGCCCTGAGAAATAACGAATTTTGTAGAGTCCCACAGCATCGCACCAATTATGGACTTCATGAACCAATTTCGTCTAAGCTCAGACTTTTCAATCAAAACTTCTTACAGTTGGATTTTTACATGACCCCTACCCAGGTTAAAGTTGAATTAAATTTTATTGTCACTTTTTATTGTATAATTTTCCATTTGTTGTTTGTTATCTCATCTTGTTGCTCCTTTATTATTTTGGTTTTTTATTTTAGTTTTTACATTTTATTCATATTTTCGTTATTATTGATTGTTATCTATTGTATTTTGTTATTTTATTTTTGTTTTATTTATTGACTTCTTATTTGATATTTTGATTTTTATTGTTTTATAGTTAAGTTTTATTAATTTTTCCTTTTTTTTGTTGTATTATTTGTAGTAATCAGGCAGTTGATGAATAAACGAATAGTATTATTCTGTGGAATTCCAAAGTATGTTATCCATTCGCCGATTAATTTACTCGTTCTGAAACATATCAAAAAGATTTAGTTACGTGATCCTGCATTGTAAGTCTCAATATTTTCCCCATTTTCAGGTCCATTTGTAAATGAATCGACTATGGAGTGATAGCCGTAATTCAAGCTCTGAAGAACTCGCAATAAACATATTTCGCTATCGTTACCTACTCTTGTAAACGAATTAGAAAATGCAGTTTTTGAACTTTTTGATTACCTCTAGCAAAGTACCGTGGCAGTCGTTAAAAGCTAAATGAAAATCAGAGATATAACATTTAGAGGTATAAAATTTAATAGTACCCAAAATATTAATTTCTAAATGTCGGAAATTTGATAATTTCCTAACAGAAGGCAACTAGCTATACCATGAAAAGAAAATATTGTGCAATGAAATGAATAGAACCGCCATAGTCCAGCCCCATTATCCTTGTTCTAGCGATTAACTCCCCCGAAAGTATTGCACGAATCCGACACCATTCACTCTGACGTTAATAATACATAATTTCAAGAAAGAATATGCTTCTGTGTTTCGGGAATTGTTTCTTGCGAAATGAGTCCGGCACGCATTTCTGGGTCCAAAACGTAGCAATAAGAGTCAACCGTTTGACAATTTCAATTCTTTTAAGGACCGCAATTAATTAAACTTATCGAATTAAAGGGAACGTGGAACGACATCGTCATCAATGGGGGGATTTCCATTGCTAAAATATGTCTTTGGCTTCGCATTATTTGCGCTTTCCGTTCTGCCGCCTATAATCCAGCTTTAATTGAATTCCCCGATCCGATGTTGTTCGTAACTTGGCCATGCCCAGCTTAAGTTCGACAAGCAGAATCATCTCCAAGAATCCAAGAAACGGAATGAATAGCAGGATTGCTCTTATCCCCAGGGAATTAAGTGAATGGCTTAAGGTTTACGAAATACTTATGAATGACAGATAAGCGGCAATCGGCAACTCTGTTGGTATTTTAAAATTATCCTTCTTACACAGAGTGGCGAAATTTTGCGGAGTTTTTCATTTAATTCGGCTCTGGCTGTGTCTTACAAGCTGTAATTGCCCCTAATTTCTATGGTATTACATTTCATATACCAAGCCCTTAAGGGGCTATTTCAAAACGCCGTTTTAAATGGAAATGTAGTGTTTTCTGAACATAGAATTTTGCGGAAGCCGTTGCAAACTCGAACTTTATTGTTGAATATCCTTAAATAAGAGACCGTGTTAATGGCAATGTAATTCATTGATCAATTTTGATCTTATTAATATTTTCGTTCAGGAAGTTTGTAAAAAAGATTTAAAAGTGCAAATTTTATAAATATTTTTGTTAGATTTTTTGAAGAAGTGATAATTTTCCTTACACTTTTTCCACGGAGGAAACTGGTTAGAGAGTTTTCCAAATTTCAAAGTTTATTTTAATATTATTACATTCTGAATTATAGCTCTTTTTTTACTGAAAAAACTTGGTTTTGATTTCAATTTTATTGAATGTAAATGATATATTTTCGGCCTTGTATCTTTATTAGTGCAAAGATTGATTTGTTGTGAGCCAAAAAAAAAATAAAAATAATGCAAATTACGCAATCAATTAGATTTTATGACCATTCAGAGATATATCGAACTTTCAAAGTTAGTTTTATTCCAGTCAGCTCCTGGCCAGCTATTCGGAAGGCTCTTTTTCAATTTATCACTACAATACTTATTTTGAGCTATTCGCATAAATTTTCTATTAAAATTACCTCATCTTCAATGATTTTGCCTTTTTGGGACTCACGCCATCTTAAGCGTTCACCTATATTACAACCGACGCGAGACGAAAAGATATCACCGTCAATTTCGTTGACATTGGTCTTATCCAGAACCGTTCGAATTTTACTTCATATATGCTATATGTAGTTTATTAAAAAAAAAACAAAAAGACAACATTTTTTTCGAGCAATCATGTACCGACCATGGTTTAAAATGTCACCATCGTCATGATATCACGGGATTTATAGCGCCTAAATGAAAGCTATTCACTACGATTTATGGCATTGCAATACTTTTGCACATGATTTACGGCGTTCCGAGTTAAAAAAAAATATTTCATGATAAAATGTGGACATTTGGGAAATCACCATTTCATTCACATATAGACTTGTTTTATTTTGTTAGCATATTTAAAATATTTTATATAACAAAAAAATTTCCCGTCGCCGTTAGCTGATCAACGTTTTGTAAGTGCAGATTTATTAGGGTCACAGTCAATGCACCCCAATCACATCAACGTCAATTTTGCATACTAGTGCAATTTATAATCTTCAGTCAAAAATCCAATCCAAAACCATAACTATTCTCTAAAAAAGGCTCTTTACCATTGTTTGGCAAAGGTGAAGCCCGATATTTAGAGCGAAATTTAAAATAGTGTCGACTGCTTTTTTGGTACGTTCCAAGAACTGTGCGCAATTTTTAATACTTAACTAAATAAACTGCCAACAAGTCGGGCGAAACTTTATTATTCTTGGGACATGTTGCGGATGTGTGGAAAGTCAATATGCAGGTAAGAGTGGTTAGGGAAGACTAAGTGAAAGGGAGTTCTTGAGCAGGGCTGTTGTCTATTTAACAATATTTCATTCGTTTCTGTAAGTTTGGTTTTTATGAGGGGAGGAGTAGGGGTAATAGTAAGGGTGGGTGGATGTTAATAGCTTTTTAATTAATTGCTTGAATCACGTCCAATATTCTCTGTGTAGAATGTGTCTCATAGACGAAGTTCATAAAATTCGGTGTATTTTACATTCACGAAACCGAACATTTGTATGGGAGGGGGTAGAGTAGGTAGGGGAATCGTAAATTTTGATATGCAGTTTTATTTCGTTTCTCTTTTAAGGTGCTTTTATAAAATTTCAAGTTCATAGCTTTTAGTTTGTTGGTTATTAGTTGATTTATGAAATTGGTCGAAATCATAGTTTTGTATGGGAGGGGGTAGAAGGGCAAGCGTGATTTGAAAATTTTCAAAGCAATTTCATTTGAATTATTTTTATAAGTTTCAATGCAAAATTTGAATTTGATAACTTTTAAGAGTTAGCTGATAACTTATTTCATAAAAATGCTCGAAAAAATAATTTTGTATGGGGGGGGGTAGAGGAGGTAAGGGAATCGTAAGACTTGTGATGCAATTTTCTTTCTTTTTAGTTGTGAGGTGCTCGTACAAAACTTCAAGTTCGCAGCTTGCAAATTGTTTGTTATTAGTTGATTTAATGAAATTGGTCGAAATCATACTTTTGTATGGGAGGGGGTAGAAGGGTAAGCGCGATTTCAAAACTTTTAACGTAATTTCATTTCAATTATTTTTGTAAGTTCTTATGCAAAATTTCAAATTGATAGCTTTTAATAGTTAGGTGGTAATTGATTTCTTGAAAATGGTCGAAAAAATAATTTTGTATGGGAGGGGTAGAAGTTTTAAAGATTTTCGACCAGTTAATAATTTATTCTTTGAGGGATTTTTTTTAAATGCATTTCGCAAATTTTCAAGTTTCTGCCTTAAAATTTCATTCAAAAATTTTCAGCTTATGTGTTTTTTCATTTCACATGAAACACCTTGTGCACGTTAGACTAGGGGGGTCGGTGCATAACAATTGTAGAATTTATATAATTTTTTGTGTATGTACAATAATTTGATATATTTACCTGCAAAATTTAAACTCTGTATCTTTTACCAGAGCCCTAAAAAAATTACTCGAAATTTTCGACAATTTTGCTTACCACCTCCCTCCCCTTACACCCCCCCACTTTATTTTTTTACCAAAATTGAAAACTATATAGTTCTATGATCTGACAAATTTTTGATGTGATATCTGCCCTCAAATTTGAGATATAATGGTTTGAAATTTTGGAAAGTTCAATACTCCCCATTTTCCCCACTACTATTTAGTCCAAATATTATATTTTTTTCGTATTTCTCTAGTATAGCTTAATATAAGTACCAAGTTTCAATTGCAGAGCTCAACAAATAGTCGAGATATTGATTTTTAAGTGTTTTTCTTTGCACCCCCCCTGACTCTCCCCCTTACAATAATTAGCCTCTACGTAAGCTGATTCCAGTGAATCTGTATGCCACCTTGATGGTCTAAAATTATAAATTTTTTATGCTAAGTAATTTCGAAGATATAATCATTTGAAAAAAAAATTTGGCCGACAATTGGTTTTTAGCCCCCCCTTTTTGCACCCCAATGGATAAAAAAAATTAAATTAATTTTAAAAGTTGTCCCATAAACCCTTTTATATGTATATTGATTTTTAGCTTCCTAGCTGTAACCATGTTTGAGATATTTGAATTCTTAGTTTTCGGTTTAAGTGCTCCCCCCGCCTCCCCCTGAACCCTTACACCCCCAAAAATGAGTGTCCTCCTGAGATCCGCAACTACCTACAATCCCTCCAAAAATGAACTTTCTATCTCGAAGGGTTTGGGAGTTAATGTGCTCTGAGCGTACACACCGGCGTACGGCGGACGGCGGAGGGCGTACGGCGGACGGCGTACGGCGGACGGCGTACGGCGGACGGCGTACAGACAGACGGATTTTTTTTTTTTGCATTTTTAGGCTAATTTAGTCACGAAACGCGAAAAAACAAAATTTCAGGGTAGCAAATTTTTTTTTTTCCCAAGTCGATCACAATACTTTATTATTAAAATAATAAAGTAAAAGTCATAAACAAAAATTTTGAAGGAACAATTTATCTTAGGGTCGATGAAATTGTCAAAAGAAATCCACTAAGCTCACCAATCCACAAATGGTGAATTGGGGAAGGTAATTTCGCAAGTGTCGATTGTGAAATTTTTGCCAGACTCTAATACAGTGTGCCTTCTTCTTGCATGGAGTGACTCTAAGTATCACCTATCGCGATAATAACACTAATTAACTTTTGCTATCGCATTCACTGAATTATAAGAGAAATTAATTTGTTAATTTTCTTCCAAGTAAGAACTTGACGCTCAAATCATATTTAGCTAAATACGAGTATCGAAGTTTCTTCAATACGACGCACAGTGGTTCCGATGATTAATCTAACATTACAAAACTCCAATCTTTTTTTTTTGCGTCCGTCGAAAATAACTTAGGGGATCACCCTTTAATGCGCCATGCACAGTTAAGTCGACGCGGGTACGGGGAAACAAGTGGATAGAGGAAAATTAGTAGAGAAACACAGGAGGGGAGATTTTGAAGTGGCGGTGAACGTTGTTCTTAAATTGCTGGAGGTTGTATCCCATTGGAAAGAGATTGCCTGGTAATCAATTCCACAACACTGTCGTCCGAGGGATGAAGGACTGCCTAAACTCCACTGTTCTCCATGGCAAGGGCTTCACAGTGTACTCGTGTGAGCGTGCACCTTGGCGAGTATTTCGGTGGGCATTGAATGTAGGTGGTATAAAGGCTTTTAGTTCCTTGCTGCATTTACCATGGAAGTATCTATAGTAAATGCAGAGTGCACCGATATTTCGATGATGCTCGAGGGAGTCAATTGAGTCAATCTTGATCTCTATCTGTAACTTAGCTTACTAATTGATAAGTGCTACTCATTATTAAAAAGTACAACATTTTCTTGACTCTTTTCTTGGGGTATTTTTTATCTTTTTAATGGAGGTTTTAAGTTTTCTTTTTTCAAAAACAACAAATTGATATGATTTTTAAAAAAACACTGATTGCAATGGAATGAAACATATACTCGTATTTCAAATAATTACAGGCTTCATAGAGATGTACGTTAATTTAATTTTCAGCATAATAATCATCATTATCGCTGTTGACATCTTCATCATTTCCTGGATCTTAGAGTAGCCTCAATACATCAGAAGATATACTTTTGCTTTTCTTTTAATGTTTAACTCGAAGACTGCTTACAATCGAGTCCGAAGAAATAAATAACATGTCCATCAAGTCCGTCATTGTATCAGCTCTAGAAAATTTACAGCTATGATATTCTCTAAAATTTCTATAGTCCTTATTTCGGGCCTCTTGAGCTTCTGCGGACATCATTCCAATAGGAACTATGGCTTCTTTTATCAAACGTGTACCATGGATAAGTATCTTATGCCCAATTTGTGGCATATAATATGGTAAACGTCCCAGTGGTGGGCACCCCTTTTGTTTATCAGCCATAAAATTGTCAGAAATGACCGTAGATCAAAACCGATGGTACCGTTAAAAAGCTTATTGATTTGCGCATCGATCTATTAAGACGACAAATTTGATTCATTTTATGAGAGGTATATAAAATATTGTGGAAAAAGTCAAAATTGTGATTTGACGAAAAGTGTACCTAAGTCACTGGTCATTCCCCTAATTTTCAGAAATTCTACCAAATGAACTCAAAATCGATGGGAATTCGTAGAGTTGATTTTTTTTGATTTTTTATCGAATTAAATAATTAAAATCAAACGAATTTTAGTAAAAATGAATCAATGAAGAGCCAAAAAATCAAAAAATTAACAGATAAATGAAAAAAAGCCCCGAAAAATCATGCCTCTCTTCCTCCGAATATTCAGAATCGCAATGAATGCAAGTGAAGAAGCTGTTTTGAATGTTTGCACACTTCAAATGCACTTCCCGCTCGCACGCTCATTTATTGCAATTATTAAGGGATAAATGCTGGCAAAGTAACTTTCAAGTCAATAGCTGAAATGGTTTCGGAGAAAAATCAATTTCTTCAAATTTGGAAATTTCATGAAGTTTGTATGGAAGGGGGTAGAAGGAGTTGGGGGAAGTGGCCTATTCACAAACTTAAAGTTAAATTTTTTGCTAAAAATGATTTATAACAAATTTCAGCACGATAGATCAAAGTTTTTGAGAGTTACAGACAGACAGATGAACAAAGAGACAATAGACAGACAGACAGTCGGAATCGAGCTTTTTGAGCGACAACGAATATTTCTGTACCCTTGGTGACTCTCTGCGAGCATTATTTCTTAGCGTTACAAACGGTAAGGCAAACATAATACTCTCTCAGATTTCATCTAGAGCATAAAAATGCAAAATAGTTCAAAATATTAACTGGACGTTTTTCGACAATTTTTAAGAAAACTATTATCACTAAAAGCTATCACCTTGAAATTTTAGATTTAGTGAAAATGTACAATTTGTGTAGGAGGTGGTAGAAAGAGTGGGGGGATTTTAGTGATTTTTTCAGAAATAACTAAGAATATCGTAAAATTGACTTCTCTTAAATTTTAGACTAGTAATATTCATACTTTTCAAGAAAATATATTTTTTGTGAAGTTGTGAAACTGTGTCATATTGTATGGGAAAGGGTAGAAGCAGAGAAGCTAATCAATTATTTTTTTCTGATCTTAGTAATAATACTAATTAAGTATTTATTACAGAATGTAAGCTCGATAAATGTTATATGTTTTGAGAAAATCAGCTTAGAGCATTTCATGAAAAAGTTCAGTTTGTGTGGGAGGGGGTAGAAGGAGAGCGAGGACGTAAATAATTTTTATACTGTAGGTTGAAATCATTAGTAATATGTCCCGAAATTCAGACTAATAGCTTTTAAATTTTTCGAGCAAATCCATTTATTGTCAAATTACGAAATTATGTCATTTTGCATGGGAGGGGGTAGAAGGGGTGAAGCTAATCGTCTAATTGTTTTTCGCCTTACTAACAAATTTAAATAAATATTTGGTGCACAATTTCAGCCCGCTATATTTTATACACACTGAGTAAATTGTCTTAGAGTAATTCATGACAAGTACAGTTTGTATGGGAGGTGGTAGAAGGAGGGAAGGACATGCATAATTTTTGTACGGTAGATTGATATTACCATTAAAGTAACATATTCAAAATTTCAGGCCAATAGCTTTTATACTTTTCGAGCAAATCCATTTATTGTCAAATTGCGTATTTGTGTCATTTTGTATGGGAGGGGTTAGAAGGGGTGGAGCGATTTGGTCCGTTCACGATCTTGACCTTACTTTTTTATTTAAAACGACGTGTACGAAATTTGACCTTTCTAGCTCAACGCGTTCTCAAGCTAGAGAGCGAACGGACGGACATCCGGTTTTGAGATTTTTGAGTGATAATATTAACTTCTGTATCATTCATTTTTTTCTCCGAACCTTATTTCTTAGCGTTACAAACTTTAGAGCAAACTTATAATACTCTCAGATTTCGTCTAGAGTATAAACATAACGGGACTACGATTGGGGCGTAAAGCCCTTTTGTGCGGTACTCTAGATGAAAGAGGTTTTTATACTCTAGATGAAATCTGAGAGTATTTTGTGTTTGCCTTACTGTTTGTAACGCTAAGAAATAATGCTCGCACAGAGTCAAGCCAAGGGTACAGAAATATTTGTTGTCGCTCAAAAATCTCGATTCCGAGTGACAGTCTGTCCGTATGTCTGTCCGTCTGTATACAACATAACTCTCGAAAGCTTTAACCTATCGTGCTGATATTTTTCATATATCATTTTTTGCAAAAAAGTAACTTTAATTTCGTGAATGGGTCATATTCCCCACTTCTTCTACCCCCTCCCATACAAATTTCATGAAAATTCGAAATTTAAAAAATTGATTTTTCTCCGAAACCGTTCCAGCTATTGACTTGAAAATTAGGCAATAGTATTATAATATAAATATCATTACTACCAAAAAATATTAATCTGATCCCATTTTTCCTTCTACCCGCTCCCATACAAAGGTACAATTCTCAAAAATGCATTTATTCGGTTTGCATCGCAACTAGAAAAGCTAAAAGAATCAATTTTTGTCAAAATTAATTTTATTATAGTTGCAACCAATTTTGTAAAATTTGTCAACTTCACTTCACTCTTTTTACCCCCTCCCATACAAATTTCACGAAATTTCAGAATTTGAGCAAATATATTTTTCTCCAAAATCGTCAAGCCTACCAACTTTAAATGTTGAGAAAAGTGTACTGTTACAAGTATCATTGATGTCAAAAAATTTGGTTTTGATTCGAATACTCCTTCTAACCCCTGCCATACAAATGTACAATTTTGGTAAATGCATTTAATCGATTTTCATTGAAACTAGAAAAAGTACAAGCTTAAAATGTTGCCACAATTTGTTCCTTAATAATTGCAATAAATGCTAAAAAACTATGAGCTTCGCTTCACTCCTTCTACCACCTCCCGTACAAATTTTTGAAAAAATTTTTAAAATCGAAAAAATAAAGTATTTCTCCTCCGAACATATGAGAAACAAAGCAATGTGATTAAGATGTTTATAAGGAGATTCAAAATCATCCGAGACCTCCCACTTTCTCTGCCACCTCCCATACAAATGCATAAATTTAGGAAAAAATTGTTCAATTTAATCGAAAATTATGGAAGCTACAAACTTTAAATTCAGCATGAAACATTTTGTATAATAGGTTCGGTGTTATATACAAAAATTACAAACCTTCCCCGTCTGGTTTTACTATCTCCCATACAAGTCAAAATTTACTATTGGAAAGAATTTTAAATGACATATTTCCGGTACAATAAACTCTTTTCAATTTCATCAAGAGAATTATATGATTGGGCTTTACGCCCAATCATAATTCTGTTATATATTTTTTTGATTTTAAGAAATTTTGTAGAGGAAGTGGTGCAGGGGGTGACGATATTGAATTAATTTTTTCACATCAAAATGTTTTAGATAAAATTTTGGGTTCAAAAATTTAATAGGTACTGAGATAATTGGTGTACTAGACTTAGTGAAATTGTGCAATTTATATGGGAGGTAGTAAGGAGAATATACAAAATAACTTTTATTGAGTAGATTGAAATCATCATAGAAGTAATATATTCCAAATTTCAGATCAATAGCATTTATACTTTTTGAACAAATCCGCTTATAGTCAAATTGCGAAATAGTTTCATTTTGTATGGGAGGGGGTATAATGGGTGAAGCTAATCGTCTAATTTTTTTTTTTTTTGGTTTTACTAATAATTCTAAATAAATATTTGGTACGCAATTTCTCGATAAATTCTATACGCACTGAGTAAATTGGTTTAAAGAATTTCATGAAAAAGTGCAGTTTGTTTGGGAGGTGGTGCAAGGAGGGTGAGGCCACAAATAATTTGTATGCAGTAGATTGAAATCATTATAAAAGTATTACATTACAAATTTCAGATCAATAGCGTTCATAATTTTCGAGAAAATCCGTTTATTATCAAATTGCGGAATTGTGTAATTTTGTATGGAAGGAGGTAGAAGGGGTGGAGCGATTTCGCCCGTTCACGAGCTTGACCTTACATTTTTATCAAAAATGGCGTTTACAAAATTTGAGCTGTCTAGTACACGGATGGACATCCGGTTTTGAGATTTTCGAGTGATTATATGAACTTCAGCATCATTCATTTTTTTTCTCCAAGTCTTATTTCTTAGCGTTACAAACTTTGTGACAAACTTATAGTACTCTCGGATCTCATTTAGAGTATAAACATAACAGGACTACGATTGCGCGTTATGCGCACTGATACGATATTCTAGATGAAATAAATGAAAAAGAAATTTTTGTGATTTTTAGGGATTTTTTATTAAGAGTGGTAGCAGGAGGATACCATTGAACTACTTTCTTTTTGTAAATCAGTAAAAGCCCCACTCCTTGTTCAAATTTAAAGCTTCGAAAATTGAACAGGTACTGAGAATATTAGAGTAAATTTAGTGAAATTGTGCAGTTTGTATGGAAGGTCGTAGAAGGAGTGGGGCTTTGACTGATTTTTACAAAAAAAATCTATGAATATTATTTAATTTGCATTCCTCAAATTCATACTTTTCCAGAAAATCGATTTTTTGCAAAATTCTGAAAATGTGTCACTTTGTATGGGAGGGGGTAGAAGGAGTGAAGCTAATCAGTTATTTTTTACAATACTGCTAATTAAGTATTTGTTGCAAAAAAATAAGATCGATAGATGATACCAAAATCGATTTTCTCAGCACGAGAAGAAAAAGTGCAGTTTGTATGGGAGGTGATAGAAGAAGTAGAGGAATTCAAATAATTATACCGTAGATTATAATCATCATAAGAATGCTATATTCCTAAGTAGAAATCAAAGTGTTTCATGTGAGTTGAACAAAAAAAAACATAAAAGCTCAAAATTTTTGATAGAAACATTAAGCTAAGATCTTCAAAGTTTGCCAAATTCAATTTTCGCATAAAGATTTCGATGCCGACTCATCGTCCGACAGCCTGCGGTTCTGTCCGTCTATTGCGCTGAAAATTTTTTTATGTAATTTTTAGAAGAAAATAAAATTCAAGTTCATGAAAGGGTCACATGCCCTCCCTTCTGCTACCCCTCTTAAGCAAATTTTTCGAAAATTCAAAATTTAAAGAAATTTTTTTCTCTGAAATAACAAAACTATCAAATGAAACGAACGGAATGGCGATAAGAACTAGTGTTCTTTTGGCTTTTTATTCTTTCAATTCAGCAAATTTTTAAGTCTTCTTCTTCAATGGCGCTACAGCCCAAATTGGACCTTGGCCTCCTGACATGCAGGTTCCTTAACATTTTTCATTACTTATTGTGGAAGGGTTGTTAGCCCTTCGCACAACCCTCTTTCTACGAATTTTTCATTTTCGTAGATTGAGGTGACCAAGGTATATCCAAGCAGGCAATGTGTTGGAATTATATATTGCGCCGACCGGGATTTAAATTCACGACCTTCGCATTGCAAGACCAACACGCTTTCCACTAGGCTACACTCTAGCTAAAAATTTTTAAAAATTTTTTAAGTATAACTAACTAATTTTAGTAGCTAAGATTGTCTAAGCGTTTTCGAAACACATACCTATATCTTTTCTAAAAGACCGAGGGTACTCTTTAAAACAAAATAATCTTCAGTAATTCACATACTTGTACAAATATTCTTGCAAAAGGCTTATGTCTATGCAACCGAAATGATGTAAGAAGATTAAGGTAAAGAAAATAATGTCTTTGCCATTACCATTTTGCAATTTCAATGAGATTTTAAAAAGCATTCATCTGTGAAGAGTAGACAAAAATACGAAGGCATTAAGTTCTGTTGAAAAACATCATAGAAACAAATTTTTGGTAAAAGGAGTTCTTAATTTTTATTTGAATATAAAAATAAATGGAATATTTTTATTTTCAAAGTAAGCCCTCCTTACTGATTTAGAGTATTATACAAAAATACAAGAATAAGTCCAACTCATACATGTAGAAATCCAAAATAGATATAATTTAACTTTCGCCTTCAATGAACAAGTTCAGGTCACGCTGGAATATTACGAGTTAAACGATTTGTCAGCAAACATTCATTCTTTTATACGCATTGTACACGTAGATAATAAATATTTTATACTTCCTGGCAGGTACTTGGTAATACACATGAGACCTTTATTTAAACAAACATATTCAAAGACAAAATTTTAATTAAATGTTTACACTCAGTTATATGTATTTTAAATAATCAAGTCAACAAAATGAATAAAACGAAATTAAGCGGGAGGATTTGTTCATAGCATGCTAAATCCGCTCATAAATATAGCTCATCCTGGGGGGATTTTTACGTCACGTGAAAGGAAATATGCGCGTACATTTCTTATTTGTTTCGTTTATTTTCTTCCCACATATCTACAATGGGTTCAAGTGTATGCCGGGAAGAATATCTTTGAAATTCATTTACTTTGTTGATTGCGATATTTCTGTGTGTTCTTTGGTGGCAACTAAAATACAGCTAGTCGAAAAAAGTCGAAGCTGCAACTAACGAAGTCATGTGTAAGAGATTAGATTTATTAAGATAGTCGTATATACTGTTTTAGGTTATTCTCACATTAAATTGAAGCTCTGGTGGATCCTTTTTCGAAAAAGATTCAGCCATATTAAACAAAAGATAACTCAAAATTTAAGGCAGTGGTAGTTAGCTGGGAGTTGAAAAGAACTTTGAAATAGCAATAAGACATTTTGCAAGCTAAAGCTAAATACACTGTTCAAGTGAAAATAACTTTTTGTATGAAAAGTCATAGTTAGTGCGAAACTACGTGAACAATTTCATTTCAATTTTTTGCTGTACGGTACGCTGTTTCTCGTAAAAATGTGAGCTTTTCGTAAGCACGATATTCTCCAAACACTCAAAATATTTTTCACGGTCTTTTAAATGACCTTTGTATGAAAAGTGTAAGAAATTTCGAATTTGATATCTTTCACGGGTTTTATGATAAGTGACTTCTTCAAAATGGTCTAAAAAATACTTTTGTATGGGAGGGGGTAGAAGTTTTGAAGGTATTCGACCAGTTATTATTATAAACTTTTAAGCAGTTTCTTTTTTTATACTCTAGATGAAATCTGAGAGTATTATAAGTTTGCTCTAAAGTTTGTAACGCCAAGAAATAAGGCTCGGAGAAAAAAATGAATGATACAGAAGTTAATGTTATCACTCAAAAATCTCAAAACCGGATGTCCGTCCGTCCGTCTGTTCGCTCTCTAGCTTGAGAACGCATTGAGCTAGAAAGCTCAATTTCGTACACGTCGTTTTTGACAAAAAAGTAAGGTCAAGTCCGTGAAAGGGTCAAATCGCTCCACCCCTTCTACCCCCTCCCATACAAAATGACGCAAATGCGTAATTTGACAATAAACGGATTTGCTCAAAAAGTATAAAAGCTATTGGCTTGAAATTTGGAATATATTACTTTTATAATAATATCAATCTACCGTATAAAAATTATGCGTGTCCTTCCCCTCCTTCTACCACCTCCCATACAAACTGTACTTGTCATGAATTACTCTAAGCCAATTTACTCAGTACGTATTAAATTTAGCGAGCTGAAATTGTGCACTAAATATTTATTTAAAATTGTTAATAAGGCCAAAAAAAATTAGACGATTAGCTTCACCCCTTCTACCCCCTGCCATACAAAATGACAAAATTTCGCAATTCGACAATAAATGGATTTGCTCGAAAAGTATAAAAGCTGTTAGTCTAAATTTCGGGATATACTACTTTCATAAAGACTTCAATCCCTCACTCTCCTTCCACCCCCTCCCATACAAACTACACTTTTTCATGAAATGCTCTAAGCCGGTTTTCGCAGCACATATAACATTTATCGAGCTCACATTTTGTAATAAATACTTACTTACTTTAGCATTATCACTAAGGTCAGAAAAAAATATTTGATTAGCTTCACTGCTTCTACCCCCTCCCATACAATATGACACAGTTTCACAACTTCACAAAATATCTATTTTCTTGAAAATTATGAATGTTACTGGTCTAAAATTTAGGATATGTCAATTTTATGATAAAATTTTTGAGTTTTTATGTTTTTTCAATACCCATGAAACACCTCGTACAAGTTATGCACCCTTTGGACTATAACAGTTCTGGTTCAAATAATTAGTTTTTCTTTATGTACATATATCAAAATGAGGTAAGCACGTGCAAACTTTGAACTTTGTATCTTTTACCTAAAAAAAATAGGGAAATTTTCGACATTTTGGCCCCCCTTAAACCCCTGTCTTAAAAATTTCACGAAAATTATTGTTAAAATCCCTCTATAATCTCACATAATTTTCACTTAATACTAAATTGAATTATGAGATATAATGGTTTGAAATTTTGAAAAGTGCACCATTTTTTTAATGCTCAACATTTCTCCCCACTATTATTGTCAAAAAAATTTATATTTTTTTCGTACTTCGCTAATGCAGCTCAATACATGTAACTATCAATTTGAGACATTAATTCTTAACTGTTTATACTCTAGATGGAATCTGTATGTATTATAAGTTTGGTTTAAAGTTTGTAACGCCAAGAAATAATTCTCGCACAGAGTCGCCAAGGATACAGAAATATTTGCTGTGAGCCAAAAATTTCAAAATCGAATGTCCGTCCGTCCGTTTGCTCTCTAGCTTGAGAACGCTTAGAGCTAGAAAGTTCAAATTTTGTACACGTCATTTCAGACGAAAAAGTAAGATCAAGTTCGTGAACGGGCCAAATCGGTTCACCCCTTCTACCTCCTCCCAAACAAAATGACTCATTTGCAATCATTTACAATAATCAAATTTTCTAGGAAACTATAAAAGCTATTAATTTGATATTTATTATTTTTTTCATAAATATTATGTATAATATGAAAATTATTCAAATTCCCCTAATACTTCAACAACCTCCTACATATTGTCATGAAACACTCTAAACCGAATTTGTTAGTACCTGTAACATTTATCGCGCTCAAATGTTGAACTAAGCACTTAATTTGTATTATCATTATAATCGAAAAAACTAACTAATTAGCTTACTGCTTCCACCCCCTCCCATACAATATGACACAATTCAGAACGTTACAAAAATCGAATGTTACTACTCAGAAGTTTGAGAAATGTCAATTTCATAATATTCTTAGTTATTTCTGAAAAAATCACTAAAATTCCTCACTCCTTCTACCACCTCCTATACAAATCGCACAATTCCACTAAATATATACAGGGTGTAACAGAATAGATGCGACGAAAAAAACATGGTGATAGGGGACCTCGTGGTACACAAAAAAATATTCTACGGAAGACTTCTAGCTCCAACCCCTAGCGACTTAGGGGCGATTTTCTAGTTTTTGGTTCGTGGAGGAGGTTGTCGAACTAAAAGGCCAATATCTCCGAAACTACGTAAGACAGCTCGATGTGTAATAGCTTGTTAAAAAGCTTATTAACGTACCTTTCTAACAAGGGTCTACAAAAAAAATCAAATCAGCCACTGAGTTGCTAAAGTGGTTTGAACATGAAAAATTTTTGTTTTCCAAAAATGTCCTTCAACTTTGAAGCCTTTTTGCTCAAAATTTTCAGTAAGTTTTTTTTGAGTTTGTGATCTTAAAAACTACCGGACACATTTATCTTTCTTTAAAAATAAATTGTCCTAGCTCGTTTTTTTACTTTTTAAAGTAATAAATCTAAAGGATTAAATTATTAGAAAAAGTCATAAAATCCGGGTACCTGTTAATTAGTGTTTTTAAGTAATTAATCTAAAAGATGTGTGTCTGAATTAAATTATTAGAAAAAGCCACAAAATATGGATACCTGTCAATTTTTTTTCATAACTAATAAACCTAATGGGATGGGGGCTGTAGAATTGACCCACAGCCAGTCCTGCTTGCCCTAAAAATGGCAAATGGACTCTCACTGGATCATGGGCTTATAACCCGTGATCTTAAGATCTAACTGATACGTGAAACGGATACAGCACCTCGGATACGGACTGATTCTACGGTAACAACTTTTGGCATTCGAAAACGGACTATGATTGGCTTCTGGAACGTTCGAACATTGAATGACGAGGGATGAGCTGGAGTTACTCGGTCCTTGCACCGCCAATCAGTGATCGACCGTGAAATGGAGCATTATACATCCAAATCTTGGGCTTGAGCGAGGTCAGGTGGACAGGATCAGGAGAAGAACGAACTCCTAGTGGAAACACTATTCTGTGCATTGACCCTGAAAGTGAAGCCAAAAATGACGTGGCGTTCGTCCTTACACCGAGAGCGAGAAACTGTCTAATTAGCTGGGAACCAATTTCGGAAAGGAGTATCGTCGTCAGGCTCAGTGTCAGAAACGTCACAATTCTGCATTGCTACGCACCAACTAATACCACAACATCTGGTGATAAAGAGGAGTTTTATAGCCAACTGAGTGCTACCTTCGAACGTGTTTCAAGAGGTGATATTATTATCATCTCAGGAGCTATGGACGCCCAGGTTGGATCAGACAACATTGGACTAGAACACATCATGAGGCATGGTGACCCTTGGGTCGACGCGTCACGACCTTGGATTAAGAGACCCGAAAACAGCGAATTATTTGTGGAGTTTTGTAGTACTCGGCAAATGATCATCGGAGGGACCCTTTTTCCACACAAGAGTCATCATAAAACATCTTGGGTTTCCCCTGACGGTGTTACTCAGAACCAGATCGACCATTTGGCTATAATTCGCCGATGGAGAAGATGTCTCCTCGATGTGCGAGCGAAACGTGGAGCTGACGTGGGGAGCGATCACCACTTGATGGTTGCCTGCTTGAGATTGTGTACAGCAGCTATCCGATGACCACAAAATTTTCAAATGAAGCGCAAGCTTAATATGGATAAATGCAGAGATCCCAACAAAAAACGCGAATACACCACTAATCTACGCGAAAAGTCATCCACATTGGGTGAATATGAAATGCGCACACTGAACGCCAATTGGGTGGCAACCAGAAACACTTTTCTAACTAGTGCTGAAGAATCTGTGGGATATTTGCAAAGCGGTGAGAAACCCTGGATGTCGCAAGACACATGGGACAAGGTTGGCAATCGGAAAAAAGCCAAATTGGCAATCATCTCTCAACCCGATGTCAACCAACGAACGCCCGACCTAAGGAAGAACTACCGCGATGCTCATTTACAGCTTAAAAAGGTTGTTAGACGCGACAAGAGAAAGGCCATTGAAGATCTGGCAAACAAGGCAGAATCTGTGGCTTACCTTGGGGATATGGGTTCACTATTCAAATCATTAAACAGTTGACGAACCGGAATTTCACCGCCAACCACCTGGCGAGAGATGTCAACGGAATTCTCCTTAATATGAGTGCGGCGGTGGAAGCAATACTTTTCTGATATTTTAAATATCTTGTCAGAGGAAGATATCACAGAAACAGAACAACTACCAAACATCCAACCGCAACAATCCTCTATTAGGGACGATCCTTCAGATAAGGAAGAGATAGTTTCCGCCATTCGGTCAATGGCGGGAAGGAAAGCTCCAGGTATAGACGAACTACCAACCGAACTCCTCAAAGCGGACCCTGAAATAACAGCAGATATACTCCTCCCACTCTTTACTGAGGTGTTGAATGAAGGAAGATATCAGACTGAATAGAAGGAGGGCGTTATTGTGAAAATTCCGAAGACGGGCGACCTTCGGGATTGTGGCAATGGCGTGGTATATGTCTACTTACTGCCGTATCAAAATTATGGCTAAGGTTATTCTCAATTCGATTAGTGATGTTGTCGAGAGCACTCTCGAAGTTTATCCGGCTGGATTCCGTAAAGGATCGTCTTATACCGACCACACAAATACCCTACGGATAATATTAGAGCAGTCAGCCGAAATGGGTTCGCCACTACATCTCATGTTTGTGGACTTTGAGAAGGCTTTAGACAGCGTTAAGCGAGATTACATATGGAATGCGTAGGAGAGGTATTCCAGATAAGGTCATAGCTATGATTAAAGAATCCTACGAAAATGCAAGGTGTCGCGTCTTGCATAGAGGAGAGCTGTCCGAGAGCTTCCCTGTGCGAACGGGTGTCAGACAAGGCTGCATATTATCATCAGCCCTGTTTCTGGTGGTAATAAATGACATTTTGAAAGCTGCACTGGAAGGTGGGGAAGGTAAAGGTCTTCAATGGAGACTATTTAACATCTTAAGTCACCTTGATTATGCTGATGACGTGTGTTTGCATGCACATAACCGTTCGGACTTAGATTCAAATGTTCGCTCGTTGCATTCTAAATGCAAAGAGGAGGGATTGAAAATAAATGTGCGTAAAACCAAGTACATGCACATGGGTTCGAACGCAAGCACACCGATTTTCGTAACGGACAGGATGTGGAAAAGGTGCAAGATTTTTGCTATCTCGGAAGCATTGTCAGCATGAACGGCGGAACCAAAAAGGATGTTGAGGCTCGGCTTAATAAAGCTCGTCAGGCCTTCGGTATCCTTTCCCCTTTCTGGAGGTTAAGAGAGATCTCCCGTCGCACGAAGTTGCAAGTTTTTGACGCATGCGTCAAATCCGTGTTGTTATATGGTTGCACTACGTTGAAAGTGACCGTTCGACTTACCAAGAAACTACAGCTTTTCGTGAACCAATGCATGCGACGCAGTTTGGGAATATTCTGGCCAGAAGTGATCTCCAACGACGAACTTTGGAGTACAACTGGCCAGACTAAAATAGGTATTGAGATTCAAAGGTGGAAGTGGCAGTAGATCGGTCATACTTTGAGGAAACCAGAGCGAAATATCGCCAAACAGGCTCTGGATTATAACCCTCAAGGAAGGCGTCGGGTTGGACGACCATGTAACACATGGAAGCGAGCAGTTGAGCAGGAGGCCAGAGGAATAAACAAGTTTAAGCCCGATGCTCAGGATCGCGTCTTGTGGAAGAGAGTTGTTTCTGTCCTATGCCCCTATAGAGGGTCTTAACAGGAATTTGAAGTAGTTCCCAAAATATAATTATTTGAAAAAAAAAATTTATTTATTATTTATTTTCCCGGACAAAAGAATTAAATTACTTTTAGAGTTTGTTCCACAACCCCTCTCTACGTATATTGATTTTTATGTTTTAACTCTTTTTATCTCCCCGCCTTCACCTTCCACCTGATACTCCCCAAAATGTAGATAATGGCGCTCACCCAATATACAATCTGCCCAAAATTGAACATTCACAGCACATATAATAATAATAATAATAAGTTTATTGCCATTAAATTTCTTGTGTTTTATAATTATCTACAATATTTTGTTTATTTAGAATTTATATATACTAATGGAGTACGTTAAATTTTATGCAGTGACATTTTTGTTTTGTTTCATGAAAGATTAACTTGAATTTATATTTACTAGAAAATGTATGTTTGTTTGTTTTGTTGTGGTAATGCATATTGGCAATATGATATGCTTAGTCAGTGGTAGTATAGTTAGTGATTGCACGTCCCGAAACGCTATGCAACTTATATTGCATATAACATGAGATTAGGCTGCAAGGATCCATCTAGATCCTGCATAAACTTGGTATACACGAACCTGACCCGATACGAGCAGCCATGAGTATGCGGGAATTAAATACTCAACCTCTATGGTGTGTTGAGTCTCTACTCTTGTAGAATTTGATGATTGTCTTTTTGTTTCTTACGGGTCTTGTTGTGTTAGTATTTAATGAATTGAATAGTGAGAGATAATAAGTGGCACTATTTGTGCCGACGTTATTATCTCGAGAAGTTTTCGCCATGATCTTATTTGAATGGGTAAGCATTTTCGTTCTTCTCTTTATCCAAAGGTCAGTAATACATATATGTCATGAAAGGTTCTATTTTAGCGTCTTTGTAAATTTCGCTATTTGAAAAATATTTATTTTGGTATTTAAATTTTTTCGATAGGCAGTTACGAATAATTTTTCTTTCAAATGACTCTATATTTTTGGCAATTGTTGTTGAAATAGAAAACCAAGTTGGGTACCCATAGGCTAAGATAGGTCTTATTAGTTGCTTATATAGTAAGGTTTTGTTATTTTGTTAACTTTTTTTTATTGTGTAAAATGGGGCCTATTGGCCTTTTTAAGCATTATTTTTGCGTGTTTATTAAATCGGAATAAATTGTTAACGTGAATACCAAGATATTTTATCTCCGTTTGCAGTGGTACTTGCTTATCGTCCAATACAAGAGCAAGTGATTTGCTGTTTTTAACTGCTGTTCTTGGACCTTTCCCACTAGCATTGCGAAAGCATATGAAGGATGATTTGTCCGGATTGATACTTATACCCCAAGTTCTGTAATAATCCTCAATTGTATCCAGATGTTGTTTAACCATTTTAAGAGCATGCTTCGGGTTTCTTGACATTGAGTATACTACAGTGTCATCTGCATAAAGAATGGCTATAAAATTCTGAGTTTCACCCACTCTTAAGTGATGAGGAAGGTCATGAACATAAAAGTTATATAGCTTAGGTCCGTTAATTGAGCCCTGGGCTACGCCCGATTTAACATTTACAATCTCTGATTTTTCTTCATCTAAGAACACATATAACTTCCGGTTTGTAAGAAAGCACATATACATACATATATATATGTACGGTCTTGGTGATATGAGTCCATACGTGGGGCGTACGGTGGACGGCGTATTGACAGGCGGATTTTTTTGTGCATTCTTAGGCCAATTTAGCTATGAAACGCGAAAAAAACTAAATCTTAGGGTAGCAATTTTTTTGTTCTGTGTCGATCACAATACTTGATTATTAGAATAATAAAGTAAAATTTCAGAAACGGAGCAAATGTAACCATATTTTTTTTCGATTTTATTTAGTTTTTGAGACAAATGATTGAATTTATGATTTGTTGAAGTATATGCATCTGACTCAAATAATAATAATTATAGTTTATGAATTAAATCAATTAATTCGTTGTTCACTGCAACCTCGGATCAGACTATGCATGTTTCAATTTAATCAAGTCCGACTAAATATAGAATTAACGCAAAAGAACGACATTTTTATGGTAATACCCAAATTAACAGTTTTGGAGAAAAAATTCATTATTTTAAAATATTCTTAACGAAAAAGTGGCTGCACACATGTGAGTGGGAAGATATTACACAATGCTAGACATCGAGTTAATGTTAGGCTAAAACCAACCAATCTATAAAAAGTAATTAATTTTTTTCCTCAATATGTTTCGTGATAAACGTTCTTTCCAGTTTATTTGTTTTTTTCTGCCTTATAATGATAAGAACAAACGGACAAACGAAATTTGCAGACCTTTCCGAATTTTTTTTTTTCAATTCATTTGAATTTCAAATTAATTCTTAATATCAATGCAGATGGAATGCTAAATTAGATCATTTTTTGTTATAACATAAAATAGCTACGATCACGGGTAAAACCGAATCATGCAACGTTTTAGAATTAATAAATTTTTGTTAAGAAATTATTATATTGTACTTATGTTCATAATTTCCTGCGTATTAATAATTTTGTTTTTGGTAGTAATAATGTCACGAAAATATTAAATTTTGAAAATCAGATTAAATCGCTTAATGGATTTTGAGACTTAGCTCAGACATGTTGTGTCATTTAATACGGCAAGTGGTAAAAGTGATGGCAGAATTGATATGATTTTTCCATCTCATTGAAGTTTATAGCCGAATTTTCATACTCTAGATGAAATCTGAGAGTATATTGTGTTTGCCTTACCGTTTGTAACGCTAAGAAATAACGCTCGCACAGAGACGCCAAGGGTACAGAAATATTTGTTGTCGCTCAAAAACCTCGATTCCGTGTGACCGTCTGCCCGTCTGTCTGTCTGTCTGTCTATCCGTCTGTGCGTCTGTCAACAGCATAACTCTCGAAAGCTTTGAGCTATAGTGCTAAGAAATTTTGTGTGTCATTTTTAGCAAAAAAGTAAGGTCAAGTTCGTGAACGAGCCAAATCGCTCCACCCCTTCTATTCCCTCCCATACAAAATGACACAATTACGCAATTTGATAATAAACGGATTTGCTCGAAAAGTATATAAGTTAATGAACTCAAATTTGAAGCATATTCCTTTTATAATGATTTAAATCTGCCGTATAAAAATTATGTGTGTCCTTCCTCTCCTTCTACCACCTCCCGTACAAACTGCACTTTTTCATGAAATGCTCTAAAGCAATTTACTCAGTGCATATAAAATTTAGCGAGCTGAAATTGTGCAAAAAATATTTATTTAGAATTATTAGTAAGACCAATAAAAATTAGATGATTAGCTTCACCCCTTCGACCCCCTCCCATACAAAATGACATAAATACCCAATTCGACAATAAACGGATTTGCTCAAAAAGTATAAAAGCCATTAGTCTGAAAATTTGAATATATTACTTTCGTGGCGATTTCAATCTACCATATAAAAATTATGCGTGTCCTCCTGCTTCCACTACCTCCCATACAAACTGTATTTTTTCATGAAATACTCTAAACCAATTTACTCAGTGCGTAGAAAATTTATCGAGCTCAAATTTAGCACTAAATATTTATTTCGAATTATGAGCAAGACCAAAAAAATTAGATGATTACCTTCACTCCTTCTACCCCTCCCATACAAAATTACACAATTTCGCAACTCGACAATAAACAGGTTTGCTCGAAAAGTATAAAAGCTATTGATCTGATATTTGGGATATAATACTTTTATGATAATTTCAATCTACTGCATAAAATTTATTTGAGTCCTCCTCTTCTTTCCACCCCCTCATATACAAACTGCACTTTTTCATGCAATGGTCTAAACCAATTTATTCAGTCCGTATAAAACGTATCAAGCTGAAATTATGCATTAATAACTTATTTAGAATTATTATTCAGCCCAAAAAAAAGTGGTGAATAGTCTTTCCCCTTCTACCACCTTCCATACAAAATGACGCAATTTCGGAATTCGACAATAAACAAATTTGCTCGAAAAGCATGGATATGGAATATATTTCTTTTATGATGATTTATCATATAAAAATTATAATTAATTTTAATTTTTTTAATTATAATTTTAGTCCTCTCCTGTCTTCCACCACCTCCCATACAAACTCTACTTGTTCATGAAATACTCTAAAACAAAAACTCAGTGTGTATAAAATCTATCGAGCTGAAATTGTGCACTTAATATTTATTTAGAATTATTAGTAAACCCAAAAAAATTAAGCTATCATCTATACCCTGTACAATTTAAAACATGTCAAAAGCATGATGTTTATAGTTATTTGTGAAAAAGTCATTAAGGACTCGCCGCTCTTTGTACCACCTCCCATACAAACTACACAATTTGAATAAATCCAATAACCTAATTTTCTCAGCAACTATTAAATTTTTTAATCCTAAATTTTGTGTAAAACGTTTCGATAGCACCTTTAGCGTAATGGGAAAAAATTAATTCAATGTCGTCAACCCCTACAAAATTTCTTAAAATCAAAAAATTTCTCTTTCATCTAGAGTATCGCACGATTGGGCTTTATGCCCAATCGTCTTAATGTTATGTTTTACACTAAGTTTGAGTTCTATAAATGTTGATACGAGAGGTGGTAAAAAATTTCACGGAATGAAGGGAATGGACAAGGAAGGGGAAGTATTTTTACCTAGAGTAAAATATCTCAATACAGATACAAATTTAAAGTTTTTGTCAAATCGAATCACTAACATTTTAGTTATCGCCTAATCAACAAGTCAATCAGAACGGAAATCCCAACTGTGAACAAAATTGGGTTTCGCGCTATCATAAAGTTCCTTAGTTAGTTTTTGACTCTTTCCCTCCTTCGCCTCGTCCTTCCACCCGATACTCCCAAAAATTTAGATAATGGAGCTCACTTACCCAATTAACAGTTCGCCCAAAAACCAACAATCTACCTTTAACGGTCTCGGAGATATGAGTCCATATGTACGGCAGGACGGATGTTTTTTTTTGCATATTTAGGCTAATTTAGTTATGAAACGCGAATAAAACAACATATGAGGGTAGCAAATTTTCGTCTGTGTCGATCACAATACTTTATTATTGTAATAATAAAGTAAAATTCGGTAAATAATATTATCAATTGAAGGGTTAAGTGGATAAAAGAGTTATTGATCATTTTAAATGTTATGAGATAAACGCCTTCAAAGATTTTTGAATGTCTGTTTTACTGTGTATGAGTGATTCGAATCAAACTTTGTGGTGATGTTTATATCTATTTCTAGGCACTAGATCGCCCTGGTTGTCAGTTAAGTATATAGTTTATCAGTTCCACTGGTTTCAACTGGTTAAAACAGTAGAATTCAAAAAATGTCGAATAGCCCCTTTATCAACTTAACCCTTCAATAACAGAGTGAAGGATATAACGATTTTTGAATATAATAATCTGGGACAAGAGGCGTATGTTATGCCCGATCTACTATATTAATATTTATATCCTAAAAATTTAACCGTTTAAAGCAAATCGTTTTTATTTCATAAATTATTGCAGACTAGTTTAAAGTTTTAATGTAGGATATGGTTCCTAAGATAAATTCTTCGATTATTGAAACTGTGATTAATCGGTGATGAGACCATAAATTTGATCGGCCAAAATCTAACTATATTGGAAATATCTCAATAATATTATTAGTATGCACTTTACGTCAGTCTTTCAATATTGATAAATCTATTTTCTTCTTATCAAAATTCCAAGATGGATAACGTTAACACCCATAGCCATGACAACGTTTTCATTTCCTCTACATTTCTCGACAAACGACAGCACTCATATCGGTTGAAAACATTGAGAAATGCGATTTGAGCTTGTGCATTCGTAAAGGAGTCCATGGGAAAAATGTCCTTAAGGTTTTTTATTACATTTTCAGTCGTTTTACATAAGCTGCAACGGGTTGCAGTTACGAAATGAACCATAAGTGAAGTTGCGAGTCGAAATTCGATTTTCCGGTAATGCTTCCAATAAAGTTTGTGGGTTCGCTCTCTACAAGATATTTGAAAAACAGATGTAGGGTTCAGATTGGTAAGTACATAATATTATGATTATGCGATATTGTGAGAAACAAGCAAACGTGCGATGGTACAATACGATTTTGAATTATTTTATTCATAGTCTCAATCATTTATTATAGAATACATTTTTCATGGTAAATTTCATATCTAGTATTGCAAAATCTTTAAGGTGAATTATTCCATAATTCGTAATTTTAATAAGTTACATTAGCAATTAATACAACTAGCCGTACGTCAACACCTTCGGCCGGTGTTGATCGACAACTATTTTTGGACTGAAAGCTTTTATAGCACTTTCATGTTTCAAAGAATTTATTAATAGCAATGTTAAAAAATATATATATTTGGAATTGAACTCGAGGTGCCTGCATGGCTGAACCACCGATGCTGATAAAATTATCTCACCAAAACTTAGTTTTCTCC
Source organism: Chorisops tibialis (assembly GCA_963669355.1). NCBI lineage: Eukaryota > Metazoa > Arthropoda > Insecta > Diptera > Stratiomyidae > Chorisops > Chorisops tibialis. The sequence continues at coordinate 275,830,674 of OY770262.1, forward strand.
TTAATGTGCACAGTTTATCTATAAGATTGGTGTAGGGCCTTTTTAACCCTCTTTAGGTAGTTTGGGGTGTCATACCTTTCTTTGATTTTTTATAAGTACCTTAACGTTTCAAAGAATTTAATGAAAAACATAACAGGACTACGATTGCGCGTAAAGCCCAATCATACGATACTCCAAATGAAATAGAAATTTTTGTGATTCCAAGAAATATTGTATGTATGTGATGTGGTAGAAGGGTTTACAGCATAGAACCCTTTTTTTTAGTGTCATGCAAATATTTTATACAAAATTAAGGTACAAAAATTGAAAAGGTATTGGGAAAATTAGTGTATTAGATTTAGTGAAATTGTTTAGTTTGAGTGGAAGGGAGTAGCATCAGTGAAGAAAATCAGTTAATTTTTTCCGATCTTAATATTAATGTAATTAAGTATCCAGTACAAAATTTGAACTCGAAAAATGCTATACGTGCTGAGAAAAATGGCTTATAATATTTCACATAATCTGTTGATATTTAATTTATTTTTTAATTTATATAGATATTATACTGTATTTCTTAAAATTTTATATACTAATATTCATTTATATAAGTATTATATTAATAAATTAGATATATAATTAATACACAAATAATTTATGATATATTATATACATACTTAACAAGTCCAGTTTATACGGGAGGTGGTGAAAACAATGAGGGGACTCGAATAATTTTATATCACACATCACATTTATAATAAACTAGCAAACGCCCGCGACTTCGTCCGCGTAAAAATAGCAATAATAAGCAATTTTTGAGAGTGTAGTTAGTAATACATTATGTGGAATGTAAATATGCTTACTTTAATGGCTCATTGAACACAATGTTTTGTATTTTGTTGAAATCAGAGCCAGAAATTATTAAGAATGATAGCATGATACTCGCATTTGTATGGGACAGTATCGTGATCAAATCAAAACCATGATTCGAGATCATATACGTGGTGAAGAGCGTTAAGGACATGTGAACAATTCCAGCTGGTATGAATTAAAAAAAAAAAACAAATAAAATAACATTAAGCTTAAAAATATAACAGGACTACGATTGTGCGAAAAGCCCAATCATACGATACTATAGATGAAATCGAAATTTTTGTGATCTTAAGAAATGTTGTATGGAGAGTAGTAAAAGGGGTGACAGCATTGAACTAATTTGTTTCACATCATGCTAGAGCAGCTATAAAAATGTTTTGTACCAAATTTAAACTTCAAAAATTGAGTAAGTACTGAGAAACTTAGTGCATTGAATTTAATGAAATTGTGCAATTTGTATTGTAGGTGGTGAAAGGAGTGGGGTTTTTGGTTATTTTTCGAGAAACAACTATAATTCATATCATGCTATTGATATACTTTAAATTTCAGATCTGTATCATTCACACTTTTCAAGAAAATCAAATTGTTATATAGTCGTGGAATGTGTCTCATTGTATGGGAGGGGTAGAAGGAGTGAAGCCACTCGGTTAATTTTTTCGCGATATCAATAGTAATGCTAATTAAGGATTAAGTACAAAATTTTAGCTCGATGAAATTTAAATGTACTGAGAAAATTGGTTTAGAGTATTTCATGAAAAAGTGCGGTTTGTATGGGAGGTGGTGGAAGGAGAAGGGGGTTTTTGGTGTATTTTTGAGGAACAACTATAATCATCATGCAATTGATATATTTTAAATTTCAGATCAGTAACAGTCACACTTTTCAAGAAAATCGAGTTCTTGTAAAGTCGTGGAACTGTGTCACATTGTATGGGAGGGGGTAGAACGAGTGAAGCTAATCGGTCAATTTTTTCCCGATATTAATAATAATTTTAATTAAGGATTTAGTACAACATTTGAGCTCGATGGAGGTTACTCGTACTGAGAAAATTGGTATAAAGTGGTTCATGAAAGAGTGTAGTTTGTATGGGAGGTGGTAGAAGGAGTGACGAAACTTGAAAAATTTGTATACCAAAAGACTGCATTTATAATAGAAATAATGTATTCGAAATTTCAAATTAATAGCTTTTATAGTTTTCGTTTCGATGCAGTTTTCCTTTGTAGTCATCCAAAAGGACCTAAATTATCGTTTTCTTCGACTGCCAAAGCAATTAAAAAGTCGAAAAGTTTTGTTGCAAAGTGAGTCAAACGGTTTGAGTTACATAAAAACGTCGATGACTACAACGAAGGAGGCTCGAAACGATTAACCACAGAAAAGCAAGATAAAGCAATAGTCAATCTATTTCTTAGAAATCTCACTCTGCTATTGCGTCAAGCTCGCGTTCAATTGACTAAAAGAGGAATAAATGTGAGTATTAATGCAATTGAACGCCGTTTACAGGAGGCAAAAGTGGAATGCTGTCCCATGACCTTGAAACCACTACTTTTCGAGAAACAAAAAGAAAACCGTTACGCCTGGTCTGAGGAAAACAAAGATCGCGATTGGACCAAAGTTGTTTTTAGTGATGAAGCGAGTTTTTGGGCGCGGGTATCTCTGAAACGTGTTTGGACCACCAGCGATAAACGTTTCATCCAGAGTACCGTTAAACATCCTGTGAAGGTCAATGTTTGGGGGTGCTTTTCTCAACGCGGTTTCGGCTGCTTAGAGCTGTTCATTGAGAATTTGAACCCCAATTAAATGGTCAAAATTTATCAGCGTGGACTCTTAAAGTCGGTCAACAAAATGCTCAAAAAGAAAAATGAAAATTAGGTGTCCCAAGAAGATAACGACCCCAAACATAGAAGTCGTCTGTGCTAAGCTTCGAAAGAGGAAAATGGTATCACGACAATGAACTGGCTTTCATAATCTCCAGATGCCAACCCAATTGAAAATGTGTGGGCGACTATGAAGTCCCAACTCGCTGGCAAACCAGTGCACAATTTGGAGCAGCTAACACGATTTATTCAAAGAATTTGGTGCTCCCTGTCCATCGACTACGCAAAATAACTGGTCAAAAGTATGTTCAGAAGATGTAAGTCTATAATTGAGAACGATGGCGATTACTCTTGTTATTAAATTATTGAGGGGTGTGAATTGTAACGTACTTTCATGTAAAAAAGTTAAAAATAAATATTTTTTGTACTTCTGAAAAAAACGCGTACACCTTCTTCTGACACCGACTGTATTACATTGTTTAACGCAACTCCATGTCTAGAATCAAGGAACAAGTTCCAAGAGAATTCCTCTGTTCACAATTTGGACCACAACTACAACATGTAACCCAAAGAATCTTCAATCATGGTAATGCCTATTAGTTCTCCCCATGTCGCATCAGTCTTTTCCCTACCTTTGGAACCATTTGCTAATTGGATACTACGTATCTCAATCTCCTTATCAACTAAACTACTATTTGCATCAGAATTCGTTTTTGTCAGCTCATTTCTAAACCAAGCCTTTCACCCGATTCCGTCAGTTATTTTGATTCGCCTTGATGCAATGTATCCCTATCGTAAACTGTTCATATAACTTTCTTTTGCCATGGGCTTTGCACCCATCAATTCGTTACAAAAGCAATGGCGTAGCTAAGTGGATAGCGTGTTGGTCTACCTACAATGCGAAGGTCGTGAGTTCAAATCCTGGTCGACGCATAATTGGGAATATCTGGGCTACCTCGATTTGCGAAAATGAAAGTTCATAGATAGAGGGTTGCGCGAAAGGCAAACAGCCCTTCCGCCTGAAGGTCAAGAGGCCAATAACAAATGTGGGCTGTTGTGGCATTGAAAAGGAAGTTAATTACTGGACATTATTCTTTCGATTACATCCATTTGCTATACTCGTCCTTCAATTTCACTTCAATCCAGTCACTACTAGACCATGTTTTTCGTTCGCTTTTGTTCGCTACAGTGATCAAACTTTGATACTCCATATCATCACTACTATCTACCGATCAGCTATCCTTTTGCTTCATATTTCAGTACCGTGCGCTCTTTACTAGACACTAAATTTTTGATACCATGTCTTGTGCTCTGTATGTTACTTCTCTTCGCCTATGATACAACATATCGTCTCGTACCACTCAACCAACACACCTAACTTTCCGCCGCATACATATTTCGCCCCTGTCAGTTCGTTCATTATGTCTTTTGCTCGCTTATCTCAATTACTTTCTGAAGTGACAGTTCGACGTAACATTAACATTATTAATAGTACAAATAGCAATGACAAGTTGTAATCCAAAATAGGCCTTCATGGCGTAGTGGGCAGCATGCTTGCGTCACAGTCAATAGGTCGTGAATTCGATTCCCACACCAGGCAGTATAAAAATAAAATGGGCAAACGATGTAAAAGTGAATTCCTAAGCCCAGTCCTCTTCCTCAACCTTTACATCCACCTGGATCCGTTTAGCCAAATATAATAAGCATACTGGATAACTTCTGGTGAGGCTGCGCAAGTATTGAAACTCATAAAATTATAATTTGAGCGCTCGCCACCAGCTTCGGTCTAGCTCCTGCAAAGCATGATACCAATCGAAGAGTTTGCGTCCGGTGAGTTGCCAAGCCTCAAAAGCATTTAATGGAATTTTAGTACTTTTCAACCAACGGTTACTATCTTGCGAAAAGCAAAATGGAAAATCTAGTTACCAGCTAATAATTTCAAATTAATACAACGAGTAGAGGTATTTTTAAGACACTAGGCTTCAAAAATACTGCCATTCATGGTCACCACTAAACTGATGATAAACATCGTATGCTCTTCTCGTAGTTATTTGATGGCTGATTATAAAATATTCGATTCATCAACTAAAGTGATAACATAGACTTTACACTGGCACACTAGGCAATCATTCCCAGATCTGTGTACCAATTTAGTGTCTGTAACTGGAATTGTAGTAATATTTTCTGTATTTGTCGATAGCTAATGGTAATGTGTCAGAGTTAAAATTTTCTTTTAAAAAAAAAATATTAAAATAATACAATAAAGGCAAAATATTCTTTGATGTACACTTTTTTCGATAATTAATTTTAAAGCATCAGGGTCACTGTACCAACTCCTTTTTATTTCCAGATTCATTGTAATACGCAATCATACAGAAAGTAATTTCTTCTGTAGATTGTTAAAAACAATAAGTATCGTTGCATACTGTCCAATTTTCAAAAAATGAACATTTTCAAAAATTAATTTTTGTCAGATTTTGGGATAGTGCTACTTCTGCTTTCCGAGATAAAACATGTTGATTTCTGAAATTTACCGCGGTGACTTGTACGAGGGCGGTTCAAATATGATTGAGACAAACGCTCTGACACATTTATTTATTATTGAAAATATTTACAAAAATTTACAGTTTTTCTAGGTAATTCCCTTCACTAGATACACATTTTTGCCACCTCTCCGGAAGTTTATTGATGCCGATATCGAAGAATTCCTTGGGCAACTTGGACAGCCATGTGCGCACAAACTCCTCTACCTCGTCGTCGGTGTTGAATCTTTAACCTCCGAGGGTTTCTTCCAGTGGTCCAAACATTTGGTAGTCGCAGGGTGATAAATCCGGACTGTAGGGGAGATGTTCTAGTACCTCCCACCCCAATTCTGATGTTGTATCGAGCGTGAGACGCGCGGTATGAGGGCGCGCGTTATCCTGGAGAAGAATAGCACTTCGCGCTGGAATGCTCCTCTGTTTCGAGCGATAAGCGGGTTTCACGTGTGTTTTCAGAAGGTTAGAGTAGTATGCAGCATTGATAAAACGTTGTGAGCGCAGAAAGTCAACGTATAGCACTCCCCGCCGGTCCCAGAATACAGTATACATAACTTTACCCGCGGACCTGGTTGTCTTCGCTTTGACTGGCGCCGCTTCCTCCTTCTTCCTCCACTCTTTAGACGACACCTTGCTTTCGGGAGTGTAAAAGTGTACTCATGTCTCGTCTGTAGTGAAGATTCGCGTCAAGAAACCATCGCCCACCGCCTCGTATCGCGTCAGCAAGCGGCGACAAACTTCCAACCGCATGAATTTTTGCTCGAAGTTCAACAGTTTGGGAACCCATCGCGCCGTTATTTTGAGATATTAAAGGTGTTCGTGGATGATAGACTCTACACTACCAATACTAATGCCGACCTCAGCCGAAATGTTTCGAACATTCACCCTACGGTCCTCCAAAATGAGTTATTCTACGCGGCGAATGTTGTCTGGTGTGTTGTCGCGGTCGACGACGACCATCTTTGAACGCTTTGGCCCATTTAAACACAGCAGATCTACTCAAGCACTCACTTCCGAAATGATTTCGCAAACGCCGCAGAATTTCCGTGTTTTTAACGCCTTCCCACATCAAAAAACAAATGACAATACGTTGCGCAACGGCGATCAGCACTTGATATTCACGCGTTCGCGACGAAAACTATGCCACACTATTCGTAAGGGACCCAGCTATCACATACTCAAACCGCGACCTTCGAAACTTACAGGCGCGCCATCTACAGCGTTTGTCTCGATCATATTTGAACCGCCCTCGTATATGGTCTGATTTCATTAACATCCCTAACCTAAAAGGAAAGAGTAAGGAACACTTTTACTAATAGAATACGTGTGTGACGCACTTCTTATGGTTATCGTGCCTTGTAATAAGGCAGATCTCTTATGTTACTTGGGCGTTGTTTGTCTCTTTTTTTTTTTTGTGCGCGATTTTTGTTTATAATTATTTTTGCATTATTATAACTTAAACGTGAAAGTAATCAAAATATTGCCTCTAGTTTCTTAGAAGATTTGCAGCCAAGCAACAACACTTCTAATCAATTACTCGTTGATAGCTCCAGAAAAGTTCATATGTTGAGATTTTTGCTGATTACAGAAAATCCTTGCTAGAATATGTTACAGTCGTTAACAAAGTAAGAAAAAAAAAATTATCATCAGTATTATTAAATAATAAATGGATCTTTGAATTTCAGGATGGGCATTTGCAATCTAACTCAGATACCGATCTAAACAACCAGACTTTGCCAAAGCCCTTTTTTAATGATATTCTTAAGGCAACATCAGATGCAGCTACTACTAATGTTAGTCCAAACAGAAAGGTAACAAACGAAAATTAAAAATTTTATACATGGCTATTCATAAAAGGGATAAAAATACAAAAACTCTTCATCAGAACCTGCGCAAAAAATCCAAAAAAAAGCTAAATTAAATGAGATGGTTCATAATCTCAAATTAAAAAACTTAATGAAACTCACAAATTGCTCAATGGAATTGGAGACCGAAATAAAGAATTGTTCAGTCGGTATATTTCAAGAAGTAGAAATATGCCTGTTCAAAAATAATACGAGGAGCCATTACGAAACTTTTTTTTGAATTTAAATTTTATTCTTCTAAGGCATATTCATATGTGAGTGAAACACTCAACTTTTACCTACCGCATTCTTGAACCATTGCTGGTTGGTATCAGTGTATTTACTGTAAGCCAGGGTTTACAGAAGAATCGTTGAATGCGATCAGTAATGCAGTTGATGTCGCCAAGCAAAACGATGAACTACTACTACAATGGCGCTACAGGTCCCAAATCGGACCTTGGCCTCCTGACATGCAGGTTCCTTAAAATTTTCATTACTTATTATGGAAAGGTTGTTAGTCCTTCGCACAACCCTCTTTCTACGAATTTTTCATTTTCGTAGAATGAGGTGACCAAGGTATATCCAAGCAGGCAATGTGTTGGAATTATATATTGCGCCGACCGGGATTTGAACTCACGACCTTTGCATTACAATACCAACACGCTACCCACTAGACTACACCCTAGGAATCGGATCTTGGCCTCCTGATATTCAGGTTCCTTAACATTTTTCATTACTTAGTGTGGGAAGGGTTGTAAGCCCTTCGCACAACCTTCTTCCTACGAATTTTTTCATTTTCGTAGATTGCGGTGACCAAGATATATCCAAGCAGGCAATGTGCTGGAATTATATATTGCGCCGACCGGGATTTGAACTCACGACCTTCGCCAAGACCAACACGCTACCTACTAGGCTACACCCTTCTTAAATATTTCAGCTGACGAAATATCGATTCGTCAACGTATAGAATGGAGTGAAAAGTATGCCACATGATATGTAGAAACCGGTGATGGAGGAGAAAGTATAATCTTATTCCCGCTACTCAAATTTCGGTTTTCATGGCTGTATGCATGAGCAAATCGTGGAAAATACCTCTGGTATATTTCCCAATAGTTTCACTTGGATCTCTTAAGAAAAGAAAAAAACTTTAGCACTCATTGTTTGAAAACTGAAGCCCAAATTGTGGGCGTAACCGTAGCCAAGTTTTTAGATTTAAGCAAACTAGAAGAGCGACCAGTCTTTCAGTTAGAAAATCTTAATAACGAGGTTCGTAATGAAGAACTTCGTGTTGTTCCTGATCCATGCCAAATGATTTAGCTTATAAGAAATGCTTTAGAAGAGTTGGGACAGTTCGTTTACATCGATAGTAATATGATTTCTTGGAAGTATCTAACACGTCTAGTAGAGCTCCAAGAAAAAAAAAACAATTACATCTGGGGAATAAATTGCGAAAAGTCCATGTTTATTTTCATAAGCGCAAAACGAAAGTCCGTTTGGCTGTTGAAACAATGAGCAAATCTTTTGCTGACTCCTTAGATTTTTGTCGGATCACCCTGCATTTGCAAGAATTTGCAAATAGCGAAGTTACTGCTAAGTTTCTTCGTCATGTCAATGATATTTATTTTCGATACATTTAATACTAAAAAGTACACGGTTTCTTTTACCAAAAGGCATTATGCGAACAAAATCCTTTAGACATTAAGTTTTTTGCTCAAAATGCTAGCCAAGTTATTTAAAATTTTAAATTAATTAGTGTGGAACTTCAAGTTACATACAGAAGAAAAACAGAATTCACTGGTCGTATTGCTTGCCTCGACAGTATCGACATTTTGCACCAAAGATTTATTATCAGTGGCATTTTGAAAATTATGCCATATTTCTTACTGAACTATTTTTTTTCAATAAGATCAGAATTAGGCAACAATAATAATCCGAGTGTAAAGCAATTTAAAAGTACTTACAAAAGTTTGATTATCCGTTTTGTTTCATTTCAATATTCTTAAGAATTTCTTTATTAAAAACTCACTTTTGTATTAAATTTAATAAATCTGTACTTAATTACATATACTTTTTTTCTCAAAACACATTTCGATTTATTTCGATTGGTGCGATTCGGCAACTCCTACGAGTTGGCACTCCATTCATTACACTTCTTAGCTATGCTCAAATCGATGTTTAGACTAAGCCAGTCTCAAGAGAACCCCCTTAAAATAAGCATCTGAAAAATGTCAAACTTTACTGGCATGCATAGATAATGCACGTACTCCGCTTCTTGTTTGTAATTCAATAAGCATTTCCAGATGTTGTATTATATTCACTTAGATAGATCTCAGCTGCCGATAAGTCTACATTCTCGTATGTACGTGTTTGATTCCTTAGCATAAGAGGAAAGTCGCACAAATAAGAAAAGCGGATTGTTGCAGGAAACAAATAACATTCAACGCTGTTCAACGAATCGTCTTCCCTTACCATTACAGATCTATGGTTCTCTTTTCAACATTTCGTTCAAATGATTCTGTTGACAAAAGCCGTATCGCTAAAGTTAATTAGATTAAGCGTAAAAGAGGAACTCACGATAAAGTCAAACTCGACATAAGCCAAAAATATTCGTAAGTAGAATACATAGAATTGAATGTTTTGTTAAATGAAAAATGTTGGTATCTTACGTGAACCGTTTCACTTAAATTAATCCGTACACATATGAAAATTTCGTCCTTGTGCTCTGTATTAAATAGTGCAGAACGATACACATAAACGCATTTTACTTTACTATTCTTCTACTACAATGGCGCTACAGCCCAAATCGGACCTTGGCCTCCTGATATTTTAGGTTCCTTAACAATATTCATTACTTATTGTGGAGGGGTTGTTAACCCTTCGCACAACCCTATTCCCACGGATTTTTTTTTTCATTTTCGCAGATTGAGGTGACCAAGGTATATCCAAGCAGGCAATGTTGCAATATTGCGCCGCCGGGATTTAAACTCACGACCTTCGCATTACAAGACCAACACGCTACCTACTAGGCTATACCCTAACTTTACTATTCTAATAATAACAATCGACATAAAAAAAATATAAACTGTCAACAACTCGGGCGCAAATTTATTATTCTTGGAACAAGTTGAGGTTACGTGGAAAGTCAATTTGCCGGTTAGAGTCGCTAGCGAAAAGGGGTTCTAGGGTGGGGATGTTGTCAATTTAACACTTAAATACGAATACGATCAATAGCTCGAGAACATATAATCAATATTGCATTCGTTTAGGCATTATTGGGTTTTTATGAGGAAAGGGGGGAGGGGTGATAAAAAGGGTGGGTGAATGTTAATGATTTTTTAATTGAATGCTTGATTCACGTCCAATATTCTCTGTATAGAATGTCAGTTTTATAGACAAAGTTGCATTAAATTTTCATAAAATTTGGTGTATTTTATATTAATGAAACCGAACATTTGTATGGGAGGGGGTGTGATGCCATTTTATTTCGTTTCTCTTGTAAGGTGCTCGTAAAATCTTTCAAGTTCGTATATTTAATTTGTTGATTAGTAGTTGATTTATTGAAATTCGTCAAAATTATATTTTTGTATGGGAGGGGGTAGAAAAGCAGGCGCGGTCACAAAACTTTTGACCCAATTTCTTTTCAAGAAGAAGGTTTTGTACAAAATTTCAATTTGATTCCTTTCAATAGTTGGTTGATAATTGATTTCTTAAAAATGGTCGAAAAAATAATTTTGTATTGGAGGTGTAGAAGTTTTGCAGATATTCGACCAGTTTATAGTGCATACTTTTAGTGATTTTTATAATCTGGATGTAATTTGAGAGTATATTCTATTTGTTTTACCGTTTTTAACGCTAATAAATAATACTCGCTCAGAGTTGCCAAGAGTACAGAAACATTTGTTGCCGCTCAAAAACCACGATTACGAGTGACCATCTGTCCGTCAGTCTACAACATACTCTCGATAGCTTTGACATATCATACTGAAATTTTTCATATATATTTTTCATATGTCATTTTTAGTAAAAAAGTAACTCTTAACTCTAACTTAACGTCAAGAAAAGTTAGGCAGATCCCCTTACACCTTCTACGCACTCCCATACAAATGCACAATTTTCAAAAATGAATTTATTCGGTTTTCATTGCAACTAGCAAAGCTAAAAGAACCAATATTTGTTGTAAGTTATTTTATTACAATTCCAATCAATTTTGCAAAAGCTGTCAACTTTATCTCGCTCTTTTTACCCCCTCTCATACAAATAACACGAAATTTCCGAATTTCATTTTTCTTCAAAACCGACAAAGCTATCAGCTTTGAATTTTGAGAAAAGTGTACTATTACGAATATCATTGATGTTAAAAAATTTGGTTTTGATTCGAATACTCCTTCTACTCCCTCTCATACAAATGGACAAGTTTAGTAAATGCATATTATCGATTTTCATTGAAACTAGAAAAAGTGCAAAATTAAAATTTTGCCAGAATTCATCCCTAAATAATTGTAATAAATACTAAAAAAAATATTGAACTTCGCTTTACTCCTTCTGCCACCTCCCATACCAATTTTTATATGAAAAATTGAAGTAAAGTATTTCGCCTTCGAACATACATAGGAGAGCCTACGAATCTAAAATTGCAATCTGATAAGGATGTTGATAAGCAGATTCAAAATCATCCAAAACCTCCCACAAAATTTGCTACCCTGAAATTTTGTTTTTTCGCGTTTCATAACATAGCCTAAAAATGCAAAAAAAAATTCGTCTGTCTGTACGCCATCCGCCGTCCGCCGGTGTGTACACTCAGCGCAGATTAACTCCCAAACCCTTCAAGATATAAAACTCATTTTTGGAGGGATTGTAGATAGTTGCGGATCTCAGGCGGACACCCATTATGGGGGCGTAAGTGTTCAGAGGGAGGCAGGGGGAGCACTTAAGCCGAAAACTTAGAATTGAAATATCTCAAACATGGTTAGATCTAGGAAGCTAAAAATCGGTATACCTATAAAAGGGTTTGTGGGACAACTTTTAAAATTATATTAATTTTTTTATTCATTGAGGTGCAAAAAGATGGGGCTAAAATCCAATTGTCGGCTGAATTTTTTTTTCAAATAATTATATCTTCGAAATTACTTAGCATAAAAAATTTATATTTTTAGAGCATCAAGGTGGCATATAGATCCACTAGAATCAGCTTACATAGAGGCTAATTGTTGTAAGGGGGAGGGTCAGGGGGTGCCAAGAAAAACACTTAAAAATATATATCTTGGCTATTTGATGAGCTATGTAATTGAAACTTGGTACTTATTTTAAGCTATACTAAAGAAATACGAGAAAAATATAACATTTGGACATAATAGTAGTGGGGGAAATGGGGAGCATTGCACTTTCCAAAATTTCAAACCATTATATCTCAAAACTGAGTGCAGATATTAAATTCAAATTTTATCAAATTGTAGAACTACATAGTTTTGAATTTTGGTAAAGTTGGGAGGTGTAAGGGGAGGGAAGTCGTAAGCAAAAATATCGAAAATCTTAAGTGATTTTTTTAGGGCTCTGGTAAAAGAAACAAAGTATAAATTTTCCATGTGGACACATATATTTATTATACATACAGAATAAATAATAAAAATTCTGCAATTACTATGTACCGACCCTCCTGTTCTAACGTGAACAAGGTGTTTCATGTGCAATGAAAAAACACATAAACTGAAATTTTTTGAATAAAATTTAAAGGTAGAAAATTGAAAATTTGCAAAATGCATTTAAAAATATCCCTAAAAGAATGAAATATTAACTGGTTGAATACCTTTAAAACTTCTACCCCCTCCCATATAAAATTATTTTTTCGACCATTTTTAAAAAATCAATTATCACCTAAAAATTAAAAGCCATTAATTTGAAATTTTGCACAACTGCGTCAAAATGTTTGAGATCGCACTTGCCTTTCTCCCCCTCCTATACAAAAGTATGATTTCGACCAATTTTTATAAATTAACAGCTAACCAACAAATTAAAAGCTACGAACTTGAAATTTTGTACGAGCACCTTACAAATGAAATAAAATAAAACTGCATCACAAATTTTACATTTTCCTTACCTCCTCTACCCCCTCCCATACAAATGATTGGTTTCGTGAATATAAAATACACCAAATTCTATACAACTTCGTCTATGAAACTGACATTCTATGCAGAAAATATTGAACGTAATAAAAGCAATCAATTGAAAAATTATTGACTTTCACCCACCCTTAATATGACCCCTCCCCCTCTCTTATAAAAACCCAAACTAGCATAAACGAATGAAATATTGATTACATGTACTGGAGCTATTGATCGTATTCGCAACTAAGTGTTGAATTGGCATCATCCCTGTCCTAAAGGGGGTTCCACTTGTGAAAGGGGTTTCACTTGTGAAAGGGGGTTCCACTTGTGAAAGGGGGTTTCACTTGTGAAAGGGGGTTCCACTTGTGAAAGGGGGTTTCACTTGTGAAAGGGGGTTCTACTTGTGAAAGGGGGTTTCACTTGTGAAAGGGGGTTTCACTTGTGAAAGGGGGTTCCACTTGTGAAAGGGGGTTTCACTTGTGAAAGGGGGTTCTACTTGTGAAAGGGGGTTTCACTTGTGAAAGGGGGTTCCACTTGTGAAAGGGGGTTCCACTTGTGAAAGGAGGTTTCACTTGTGAAAGGAGGTTTCACTTGTGAAAGGGGATCCACTTAGTCTCCACTAACCACTTTAACTTGCATATTGACTTTCCATGCATCTTTAACTTGTCCCATATATAATAAAGTTGCGCCCGACTTGTTGGCAGTTTATTTTGTTATGCTTTTAAATCCATTTTGCAAATTTTCATGCTACCTTAAAATTTGATTCAAAAATTTTTAATTCTTGTGTTTTTTTCCCACCTTCTGCACGTTAGACCCCATTCGGTGCATAACAATTGAGGAATAAATAATAGAAAAAAAAACTCTATGTATATACATCAAATAGAAGTCTCCACGTGGGCAATTTAAACTTGGTATCTTTCACCAGTGCTCTAAAGATATCACTCAAAATTTTCAACATTTATGAAACCACCTTTCTGCCCTTACACCCCCAAACTTAAATTTTTTTACCAAAATTAAAAATTATGTATTTCTAAAATTTCTATTTGATATCTGTACTCAATTTTGAGATTTAACGGTTTGAAATTTTGAAAAGTACTATTATTTCTAAATGTTATATTTTTCTCGTATTTCCCTAGTAAAGCTTAATATATAGTTGAGATATTCATTTTTAAGTTTTTTCTTTGCACCTTTACAATAATTAGCCTCCTTCTAAGCTGATTCTGGTTTTTTTTTTACAGAATGACCTGTGTTATAGGCAATTTCGTCCTTTATGTGCTATGCACAAACACAGTCATGGAGGGAAGGAATGGGATTAGGAAGGTAAGGGAAGGGGAGCGAATTTGTATGCCACCCCTGTGGTCCCAAAAAATTTTTTTGGTAAGTAATTTCAAAGGTATAATCATATAAAAAATATAACAGAATTATGATTGGGTGTAAAGCTCAATCATATGAAACTCTAGATGAAATGGGAATGACTTCAATATACCGAAAAGTATGTCATCCCAAACTCTTTCAAATAGTGAATAAAGACTTTTGCATGGGAGGTGGTCGAAGTAGAGGGGAAGGTTTATATTTTTCGTATATGACACCGAACATGGCATGCAAAATGTTTTTTGCTGAACTTAAAGTTTTTATTTTCATTATTTTTAAAGAAATTTGACATAGTTTTCTGAATTTGGGACATTTGTATGAGAGGTGTGAGAGGAAATGGAGCGTTTAAGGTGATTTTGAAACTGCTTATCATCATCCTTATCACCATGCTTTGATTCAATTTCAAAGTCAATAGCTCTCATATATTCGAAGGAGAAATCAATCAATCAATCAAATTCGTGTTAAGACCCCCTATAGGGGCATAGGACAGAAACAACTCTCTTCCACAAAGCGCGATCCTGAGCATCGACTTTAAGCTGTTGCCAGGACTTGTTTATTCCTCTGGCCTCCTGCTCAACTGCTCGCTTCCATGTGTTACATGGTCGACCAACCCGACGTCTTCCTTGAGGGTTATAGTCCAGAGCCTGTTTTGCGATGTTTCGCTCTGGTTTCCTCAAAGTATGACCGATCCACTGCCATTTTCGCCGTTGGATCTCAATACCTATTTTAGTCTGGCGAGTTTTACTCCAAATTTCGTCGTTGGAGATTACTTCTGGCCAGAAGGAGAAATGCCTTTCTTGAATTTATAATACAGATATTTATATAGGAGGGGGTAGAAGGAGTAAAGCGGAGCTGATAATTTTTTCTAATATTTATTGCAATTATTAAAAAACAAATTCTGGCGAAATTTAAAGTTTGTACTTTTTCTAGTTTTAATGGATATCGATATAATGCATTTAATAAAAATTATGCTTTTGTATGAAAGGGGGTAGAAGGAATGTACGAATCAAAATAAATTTTTTTCGCAACTTTGATATTTCTATATTTATACTTTATACAAAATATCAAGTAAATAGTTTCAACTGTTTCAGAGAAAAATAATTTAATTCAAATTTCAAAATTTCGTGAAATTTGTATGGAAGGTGGTAAAAAGAGTGAGGTGTAGTTGATAATTCTTTTTAAAACTAATTGCAATTATAGTAGAATTAACTCTGACAAATTTCGTCTTTTCAGCTTTACTAGTTTCAATGAAAATCGGAAATGGGCTTTACGCCCAATCATAATTTTGTTATGTTTGCTTATTGTGTTTAGTTTTTTTTAGTCTATAAGTAGCTTTTAGTTTTAGATAGGAATGTAAATGAATTACACTTGAATTCCTGAATTACGAATATTGTTTATCCAATTAATAGAAAAGATTTCCGGATTCTACGCTGTTACACTTTATTATTCGTGACATTTCGGTCTCTGCTGAGACCGTTATCAAAGTGCTTGATAAAGGTCTCATCAGAGACCGAAACGTCACGAATCCGGAAATCTTTTCTTAGAATTCGAAATGCACTGTGAAACCACTCACCAAACCATTGTTTATCTATTTGAGTTGATTTAAATTTGATTTTTGTTCATTATTATTATTTTATGTTACTTTTTAAGTAGCATGTGGCATGTGAATAATTATACTTTGTAAATTCTTAAAATCAAAATATTTTAAAATAAGAAACAGCAAAAACTCCTCACTCTAATACAAGGAAATCTACCTTAAAAAGACGAGAATTGCATAAAGACTGTATATATTTAAGAGCTATAGTATATTGTATTGGATTAAATAAAAAAAATCAGCTAGGCGTTTCAAGTTGCGTCTGCAAATGGATACTAGTTTGGACGTGGTTCTATAGGGTTGGAGCGCCTGAAACCCTGCTGTCCAAGAATATGTTCCAATTTCTGATACTGCTCTGCATATCTTAAAGAATATTTGTGCACTCGTTGATGGCTAATACATTTGCTTCGAACGCAGTCGCGTATTCTAGAAGATGTTAAGAGTATGGATGTCGAGGTTATTAGTTTCAGATCCATCAATTTAGAGATGAGGACTCTCGCAGGCATTGCAGTTGGTGTGATTCTTAAAGCACCTGTTCTACGCAATAGAAGTATAGTAAGCTCTGCGCGAGTAATGTAGTAATAGTGGTTGCAAGTAATTTGACAGATGTTTTCTGGTATTATATAAATACCCTAAGGTAACTGAACATAATGCTGACGGCTTTCCAAGAAAAAGATTTCTGTTTAACATTTGGTCAATGGTACAACTTTATGTTATGAGAAAGGGAGGAAGGAAGGACACAGCAATGGAACTTAGCACAAGGCTCCAAACAAGCTTCATTTGGTACTGTAAGTAACACATCAATTGGAACATCCATCTAAAGTGCTCCAGGCACCAATAAAAAACTGTTACTAAAATTTTAACGAGAAATGTATTAAATATCAGGTGCAGTATTCTGGCCTAACTTTCAAAATAAATGCGTAGTCTAACTGCAATCGAGACGGCAAGAACATTTGGTGTTACAAGTTAATTGCATCGATTGGTTTTATCGAGTAGCCGTGACCAGTCGGTCTTAGTATAAATCAAGATTGTAGTAAGGACGTTTAGATAATTTCCCCCGAAATTACGATATTCTCTATAAGCTCATAACATTGGATAAACATAAAATACTTAAACTAATTTCTAGCCAATAAATTAACATTTCAAGAACAGTATAACAATCCGAATCAAAAACCGCAATCCACGTGAACTCGGTTACTGCATTTTCTTTGCTTGTCTTATTCAGACAGTTTTGATTTTCTGTTCATTGGGTAAAAAAAATGAAATTTATCTCTGCGACATCTACGCGACTACTCATAGGCGAGAAAAGCGAATTAATCAAAAATAATATTTATCCAACCATGGAGAATAAAGAAAAGAAACTCTCTATGCAAAATTATAGGGAATTACTTAAACGATTTTGATTTGACTTAAACGTCTTTATTAGTCACAACATTAGAATCACAGACATCAGCCAAATGAGTAACACAAAGTGGGGTAAGCTTGGCCTATAAAATTGAACCAAATGATTTCGAAACACCATAAATATAAAACTAGTGAACAAATTCAACACTGCATCAATGGTATTTTTGTTTTTGAACGCAAATAATGGCATGATTTGGAGAAGATCGATACATACAAAAAAATTAATTTATTGGCACTTAGCTATAAATACACAAATCAACAAGAAATTTTCTTTGATTTTAAATTTTTTATATTTTAATTGAATTTAAAAACTAATATCGTCGACTTCTATCATCAACGTAAGCCGGATGTGTGCGGATATACTCCAAGGCTCGAATAACACTTTGAGGAACAGCAGGAATGTGTGCACCATAGGGCTGGAAACCATTTTCATCGGCTACGTAAGTCAATTCAATTGGTTGACCCTCCGGGGAAATGTACTTATAATTTCCTTTAACTTGCACAGCACTTCCTACAGCTTGATGCTTAATTCCATTAGCAGTCTCGAAATCATAGTAATAAGAGCCGTCATGTCGCAAGTCCTGGTTATGCTTCACAATTGGAATAATTTCATAAGCAACTGCCGTTGCAATAATCAAAGCGAAAAAGAACTATTTCGAATACATTTTAATTATTGAATACAATTTATCTTTGCTAAAAAATAAATTTAAAACACTCACTATAAAATTCATTTTATTCAGTTGATAATGGAACTCGGTTCTATCTAATTCGTTCACTAAATGCAAACTTTCGAAATCAAGTTGCTTTTTATATAACATCTGGCGCTAAGCAAAAAAATCTCTGAATAAAGACCTAATCAAAAACGGCATGCCATTCCGCTTAGCTAAATCCATAAATGTTTCCAAAAACTGGAAATCTTCTTGGTTTCATTGCATTGTGCTAGTAGATTTCAAATTAGTAAATTCATAAATGATAGCATCTGAAAGTGAAGGTGCTCTGGAAATATTTTAAAATACGCAAAAATATTTTACAAAACCGTCAACTTAGATGCACATAAATATTGCATTCATTTAAATATATGTGGGTTCAATCCAAATAACCATGACTTCGAATTTAAAACGATTGATGTATTTGCGTAAATTATGAATAATTTAATTTGCATAAATTTACATTGAACATAATTAAGGTAAGCACTGACTGGTTGGCATAGAATAAGAGTATTGGGTTTACGGAAATCGAAAAAAAAAAATATCTTCGTTCTATAGAAAGTGATAAATTAATTAAAAAACTTGAAACTTGCAAGGGCAATTAAAATAGAGTAAAAAAATTAGCAAAAATTCATGTTTCTAATTTTGCTTGTTTCAATGGGAATCGATAAAATGCATTTTATAAATTCGTACATTTGTATAGAGTGAGTGGATTATAGCAATTACACATTTTCTGCACTATGACTTCTTAGACGGAAAATTTACGGTACAAGTCAAAAGCATTTAAAGTACATAAAAGATGAGAACACAAAATTATTTAAAAATATTTTGCGAATGACTATTATTTAGTGCAGGCAATACTTGAAAAACTAATTCCCAAAAAGCTTTTACAGCCGCAGAGTGCATAATTGAGATCGAACCTAACCATTTATTATTATTATTTTAATAATAAAGTATTGTAATCGAATTGGCAAAAAAAAAAAAAATTGCTACCCTGAAATTTTGTTTTTTCGCGTTTCATGACTAAAATAGCCTAAGAATACAAAACAAAAAATCCGTCTGCCTGTACGCCGTCCGCCGTACGTCAACGTGTGCGCTCAGCGCACATTAACTTCCAAAACGCTTCAAGATAGAAAGTTCATTTTTGTAGATAGTTGCGGATCTCAGGCGGATACTTATTTTGGGGGGTGTACGGGAGCGCTTAAGCCGAAAAATACGAATTCAAATATCTCAACCATGGTAACAGCTAGGAAGCTAAAAATCAACATTCATAAAGAAGGGTTTGTGGGACAACTTTTAAAAATAATTTAATTTTTTTATCCATTGGGGTGCAAGAAAGGGGGAGGGGGGACTAAGAACCAATTGTCGGCCGAATTTTTTTTTCAAATGATTATATCTTCGAAATTACTTAACATAAGAAATTAATATTTTAAAACCATTAAGACGGCATATAGGTCTACTAGAATCAGTTTAGATAGAAGCGAATTATTGTAAGGGGGATGGTCAGGGGGGAGGGTCAGGGGGGAGGGTGCAAAGAAAAACATTTAAAAATGAATATCTCGACTGTCTCTTAAGCTATGTAATTAAAACTTGAATCGTATACTAAGGTTTAATAGCGAAATATGAAAAAATATAACATGTGGATATAATAGTAGTGGGGGGAAATAGGGAGCCTTTCAAAAATGGCGCACTTTCCAAAATTACAAATGGGTATATCTCAAAATTGAGTACAGATATCAAATCAAAAATTTGTCAGATTGTAGAACTATGTAGTCTTTAATTTTGGTAAGACATTCAAGTTGGGGGGTGTAAGGGGAGGGAGGTGGTAAGTAAAAATGCTGAAAATTTTGAGTGATTTTTTATGGCTCTGTTAAAAGATACAAAGTTTAAATTTTTCACGTCGATACATCTATTTGATGTACACTGAAAAAATAATAATTTGTTCCAAAATTGTTATGCACCGAAGTGAGGGTCTAGCGTGCACAAGGTATTTCATGTGTAATGAAAAAACACATAAACTAAATTTTTTGAATGAAATTTTTAGGTAGAAACTTGAAAATTTCTTAAATGCATTTAAAAAAACTCTCAAAAAGATTGAAATATTAACTGGTCGAATATCTTTAAAACTTGTACCCCCTCCCATACAAAATTATTTTTTCGACCATTTTTAAGAAATCAGTTATCACCTATCAACTATTTAAAGCTATCAATTTAAAATTTTACTTAAGAGCTTTTAGAAAAATTGAAACAAAATTGCGTTAAAAGTTTCGAAATCGCACTCGTCCTTCTACCCCCTCCCACACAAAAGTATGACATCGACCAATTTTATTAAATCAACTAATAACCAACACATTAAAAGCTATAAACTTGAAGTTTTGTACAAATACCATACAAGAGGAAGGAAATAAAATTGCGTAACAAATTTTACGATTCCCCTACCTCCTCTACCCCCTCCCACACAAATGTTTGGTTTCGTGAATGTAAAATATACCAAATTTTATGAAAATTCTATGCAACTTCGTCTATGAAACTGACATTCTATACAGAGAATATTGGACTTGGTTCAAGCAATCAATTAAGAAACTATTAACATCCACCCACCTTTACTATTACCCCTCACTTCTCCCTTCATGGAAACCCAAACTTGCATAAATAAATAAATGAAATATGGAGTTTTTGAACGTTTCCGCAAAGCGTTAAAGTGAGAACTGCTCTGCCCAAGAAGCCTCTTGCACTTAGTCTTCCCTAACTACTCTAACCTGCATATTGACTTTCCATGCATGCGCATTTTATCCCAAAAATAATAAAGTTTCGCCCGACTTGTTGGCAGTTTATTTACTTTGCAAATTGCTTTTAGTAGAACACTGTAATATGACTTAAATTCATTGAATGAAATTACACTGTACGGCTATGAAATTACACTGTTCTAGCTTTGATACCACTCGTGCTGATTCTAATGTAAGTGACCTCCTGAATCCGATTATAGTCCCCCATCACCCGTCGTTTTCAGGGGAGGCTCTCCCTTCTATTTTTATCAATTTTCGATCATTTAGAGGAATGAAATGGATTATTTTAGCCTTAAAATTCCTTTAGAAGGATTAGGGAGGTAAAAATATCTGAAACATGAACATTTCCAGCAAGGAGGTAGATATGGGGGAGGGGGGACTTTCCCTGTTAAATTGTAAAAAAAAACATTAAAGCAGAAAGAATTTTTCCGGTTTTTTCACAACTTTTATACTCTAGATGAAATCTGAGTGTACAGCCTTGCCGTTTGTAACACTAAGAAAGAACGCTTGCAGAGAGCCGTGGTACAACAACATTTGTTGTCGCTCAAAAGCCTCGATTCCGAGTGACCGTCTATCTGTCCGTCTGTGTGCCTGTCTACAGCATAACTCTCGAAAGCTTTGAGCTATAGTGCTACACATTTTTGTGTGTCATTTTTAGCAAAAAAGTAACTTCAAGTTCGTGAATGGGCTACATCCACCCACTCCTTCTACCCCCTCCCATACAAATTTCTTGAAATTTCGAAATATTGATTGATTTTTCTTCGAAACCATTTAAGCTATCGACTTGAAATTTAGGTCAAAGTATTATGATATAGATGTTATTAATATCACGCAATATTGATCCGATCCCCTCACTCCTTCTACCTGCTCCCATACAAATTGACAATATTGAAAAACACATATTTTTGATTTTCATTGAAACTAGTAAAGCTGAAGAGATGAAATTTTGCCAGAATGAATTCTACTATAATTGCAATTAGTTTTAAAAAGAATTATCAACTTCACCTTACTCCTCCCATACAAATTTCAAGAAATTTTGAAATTTAAATTAAATTATTTTTCTTCGAAACTGTTAAGGCTATCAACTTGATATTCATATAATTTTCCCATACAAATGGATAATGTTTGTTGTTATGCATTTTATCGATTTCCATTCAAACTAGAAAAAGTACAAACTTCAAATTTTGCCAGAATTTGTTTCTTAATAATTGAAATAAGTGTTAGAGAAAATTATCAGTTCCGCTTCACTCCTTCTACCACCTCCCATACAAATATCTGTATTATAACAACAATAATAAAAAAATAGGTAAAAGTAATAAAAATTTCAATAGCTCCAATAATCATAGGAACACAATAGCGAATAAGAACAAAACTTCTCCCGTTCCGTTTCCCCATAAATCCAGTAACTCTATTACTAAAGAAACAACTAATAGTAGTAAGTCTAGTATCAGCCTACCTCATCCTATTAAACACACAAATATTCGTAGTAACTCTAGTATAACGTCTTTGCCTCAACCTATTAACCTTCCAACTTCGAAACCACTCCCTAAATCGTGCCCAGCCCCAATTCCTGCTTCGAAATCTGTCCTAGTTCCTGGTCCATACAAAAACTTCATACGAGGCGACACAATCAACCCATATCCCTCGTCATCTGTAGCATATACTGATGATAAAAACGAAAATGGGAAGCTACCTTGCCCAAATCTTGATGCTGCAGTTAATGATCGTAATAGCCCCCCTTTCCTTGACCCAATTTTTCCTCCGGTCGTAAAACTTTCTTTAAATTCCGCAATTTCCGAGGAGAACAGGTATTTATTATCAAGGTTGAGAGAGCATAGGTTGTTTGACAATGTGCGGCTGTATCTTGCTTACATGCACGATAAACCTGACTCAACCTGTATTAATGGAAAAACGAAGACCAGTCTTATGCTTTCAATTCAACAGGAATGGTTCCCAACTGATCTAAAAGGTTTACGGCAGATCTATACACGCTTCCACGAACAATTCAATCTTTCTTCTGAACAAGTTCATAAAGATCTCGCCACATACGGTTCCCATGTTTCCTCAAAGCATATATCTGATATGCAAAAAAGCCGTGAAGATCATAATCGGTTTTTTCGTTCCTAACTCCATAAATAACCTACGACTTTTCTACCACAACGCAGGTGGCATTAGAGGGAAGATAAATAATCTCTTTATTGACGCGAAATCATGCCACTTCAATATCATAGTTATTACGGAAACTGGGCTTAACGACTCTTTCAAAAATGAAGAGATACTAGACAACAACTGGACCATATACAGAAATGACAGGGATTATAGCGCAACAGGTCTGACAAAAGGAGGGGGTGTCCTAGTCGCGGTTCATAATTCTTTATCTAGTGAGATTGTCAACACAACACCGACAACATCTTTCGAACATAAATTTATCAAAATCAGGCTGATTAATAGATACATTTACATCGGCGTTGTTTATATTCAGCCTAGCTCTGAAATCTACAAATACCATGATATTCTGGATATTTTTAATAATGTCAATTGTACCTTAAAGGAAAATGATAATATTTTTCTTCTAGGCGATTTTAATCGCCCCAGCATTTCTTTTGTCACTGACTACTCTGACAATACAATTATTCCGGGCAACCTTACGTCTGATATTGACACCACTATCATTGACACGATGTATAATAATGATTTACATCAAGTAGTAAATTTCCCCAATAAAAATGGGAGGTGGCTTGACATGATCTTCACCGACGCCTATGATGATGTGATTATTAACCCTGCCTCTGACGCTGAGAATCTTTTCTCTAATACAAAACATCACTCTGCCATCATAGTAGATCTACCATATGAAGACACCAATTTTGTGCACTCATACAATAATAATGTTGTATTTGACTTTCGAAATGCTGATTTCATTAGCATTAATAATGAATTGTCATCGACAGACTGGTCTTCCCTTTTCTTATCTAATGATCTTGATACGGCCATAGCATCTTTCTATGAGGTGATCTTTGAAATTGTCGACAATCATGTCCCCTCAATCAAACTAAAAGATAAGGTATCAGAACCCTGGTTAGATAAAAACCTCAGGTCACTGCGGAATAGAAAGGATAAGCTTTTTAAAAAGCTTAAGAATGGGAGCGCCTACACTCTTAATCTTCAGAGTAGATATGACACGGTGGCATCCGAATTTTCTTTTAAGTCCCGGATTGCGTACGAAAATTACGTAAAAAAAATTGGGGAAGGCATTATAACAGACCCTAAAAAATTTTTCGACTTTGTTAATACAAAGCGTAAAAACTCGGGCTACCCTGTAAGCATGTCCAGTGGAATTAAGCAATCTTCCTGCCGGCGTAATATCTGCAATATGTTTGCTGACCGTTTTCGCGAAGTCTTTGGTAGCCAGACGGATTCAACCCAAAACGAACCCGACATTTCAATTCTTTCACTAATTGACAATATCTCATTGTCCACTGAGGAGGTGTTTGATGCTCTTACTACCATCGATATCAAAAAAGGTCCAGGTCCTGATCTTATTCCTCCTCTATTTCTATCGAAATGTGCACATCAACTTTCATCACCTCTTCACTTTCTCTTTAACAAGTCACTGTCATTGGGAATTTTCCCATCAGTCTGGAAATCGTCGCATCTCACACCCATCCATAAAAATGGAGACAAACGCAAGGTTGAGAACTACAGAGGTATAGCAATTCTATCAGCTATCCCCAAATTATTCGAAAAAATTATCTGCGATAAATTGACCACTATAATCGACCCTATTCTAAACGAACAGCAGCACGGCTTTAGAAAAGGGCGATCAACAGTGACTAACCTCATGAGTCTTGTATCTGATACACTATGTGCAATGGAAAAGGGACATCAAATTGATGCAATATACACAGACTTTAGTAAAGCTTTTGATCGAATTGATCACAATATCCTGACTTTAAAATTAAGAAAAATTGGTGTGACTGGATCCTTACTTGATTGGCTTAAATCCTATCTTAGCAACAGGACTCAATTTGTTAAGTTTCAGGGCTTTATTTCCAAGGAAATTGGCGTGTCGCCGGGTGTACCCCAAGGAAGTCACTTAGGACCTCTCTTATTTAATATTTTCATTGCAGATCTTTCGGAAGTATTAGAAGGTATTCCCCATTTGTTATACGCTGATGATCTAAAAATATATCATGTCATATCCTCCCACGCAGATGCTGTATTCCTGCAATCCAAGATTATTGCTCTAAATGAGTGGTGCAGCCAGAACAAGTTAGAGCTTAATGTCGGTAAATGTCACGTGATAAGTTTCTCACGCAAAAAAAACACATGCTACCATAACTACTTTCTAAATGGTACTGAACTTCATCGAGTAGGACAAATTGAGGACTTGGGCATTCTACTCGATACTGAACTCTGCTTTAAATCTCACTACAACAGTATAATCTCAAGAGCCAATAAACTTCTCGGGTTTATTAAGAGGAGAGCTAAGGAGTTCAAGAATGTTTGGGTCACCAAATCATTGTTCTGCTCTCTTGTTCGCCCTCTTTTGGAATATGCATGTCCCATTTGGGATCCTTTTTTCCAGATTTACAGCAACAGAATAGAATCAATCCAAAAGCAATTCCTTCTGTTTGCCCTTAGGGACTTGTATGATCCGAGAGACTTCGAGAACCTCCCACACTATGCAGTTAGGCTACATTTGTTAAATCTTTTACCTCTTAGTTCTAGAAGAACTATGCTCGCATCTTGTTTTACCTTAGACGTTTTGAATGGCGATATTAAGGTTGACCACCTTAAAAATAAAATCAGACTCAATGACGATGTCAGGCTGACGAGACATTCAAAACCTCTTAAGGAATACATACATCGTACTGACTACGGTCAAAACGAACCAATTAACAGGTGTTGTAGAACATTTAACAAATTCAGTGTGCACTACACACCTCCAATTAGTAAGCCAGTATACAAACTGAGGCTGCGTTATGCTTTATCAGACAATCCACTTCCTTTTTAATAATCCTTCCACCAGAGCCTATCATATTAATTGTATTATAATTTAAGTTTGATGTATTAAGTTATGTTAAACTAACTAAATTAAGCTAATCATTATTATTATGTATTAAATTGTCTTGTTTGATAAATAAATAAATAAATAAATTCAAGAAAATCATTTCTCCTTCAAGTATATGAGAGCTATCGACTTTGAAATTGAATCAAAGCATGGTGATAAGGATGATGATAAGCAGTTTCTAAATCATCTTAAACGCTCCACTTCCTCTGCCAAGTCCCATACAAATGCCCCTATTTCAGGGAAACTATGTCCAATTTCTTTAAAAGTAATAAAAGTAAAACTTTAAATTCAGCAAAAATCACTTTGCATGCCATGTTCGGTGTCATATACGAAAAATACAAACCTCTCGCTCTACTTCTATCACCCCCCATGCAAAACTCTCCATTCACTATTCGAAAGAATTTGAGATGACATACTTTCCGGTATATTAAAGTCATTCCCATTTCATCTAGTGTATCATATGATTGGGCTTTACGCCCAATCATAATTCTGTTATGTTTTTCATTTATTTTGTATATATTGCAGCTACCAGCTCCTTCATCCTCCCCAAACACCTCTAAATAACAAATATATGTAGCAACAATAATAAAAAATATATAGAACAGTTCGAATAAAAAATCAATTAGGTAAGGACCTTCATTAGGAGCTTGCTTTCCTTTTGAACCATGAAATAGAAGTTTCCCGTACCAAAAACCAGCAGTAATCTGCCAACATTCTCACGTTTCTACTTCCCTGATAATCTTCTCTAGAACTTGCTGATGTGTTAATGGATCCGTTCTCCGTATATATCCGAAACTGCATCTAAATTTTTAGGGAAGAAGTTTAGATGTAAGTGAAGGTAATGCACTTTCAGAGACATGTTACACCCCATGGCCTTGTACCCTGACATTAATTCCTCAACATGAGCGACATAGTCATCACGTTTTTTGTTACTCAAAAAGTTCTCACACACGTTTTGGAATGCAAGACAAGCTCGTTTTTTTTTCGATTCATTCGTTCGATAAACGTTGAATCTCGGAAAAGCTGTCTAACGAAAACTCCTTCCCCCCCCCCCCCCATTCGCCCACGAAGACTCCTTCCTTGATTTTAGTTTCGTTAAGATGATGAAATTTAGTTTTCAAAAATTAAAAATATATATCACCAATGGATTGCAGGCCCGTGATTAGCAACAACTTTTAAGACAGCGCATAGTTTCCAATTATAATCATAATAACTGATTTCATCAAGAAAACAGATGTTTTCGTACGTCTCCTTCCCATTCACAGAGTATGCAAACGGGACTGACGACAGCTCATTCCTATTGGTCAATAGGACAACTTTCAAGCTTGTTTTAGATGAGTCGATAAACAGTCTCCATTTTTCTGGCTCACATGTCATCTTCACTTCTAACATCAACGCATTTGAATTAGGGCAGAGCACTAAGCCTTCATCCTCCGAAAAAAGTAATTTCAGGGTTGACTGCCTGGTCCTGTAAGAAGACACTCTTACGTCGTTTTCCACTCCTAAAGTCCAGATGCAAGTTCAGATTTTCTCTTAGGTAACCCTAAGTCCCTAACAAGATCATTCAACTCCGACTGAGTAACGAGGTGAGGTTGTCGATGAACTGAATCTGCTCAACACTCTTTATCATCGATGAACGAATCATTTGATAGTACAGACTGTGGCTGAAAGTTTGTCAAATCCGTTTCCGGCTCTATAGTAAAGGTTTTTGAGGGCACTGGGATTGGCAAGGAAGTGCTGTGAGGAACTGGTCTTAAAGTTGAAGGGACATTGGAATACTGAATTGTATTCGTATTTACCAACGGTAGAAGTCATACAAAAGTAAAAATCTGTGAGATGACAGCGAGGTTCGCGCCTAACCATGGGCACAGCAAATGGCATTAATTTACGGGTACCTTTGAGCCATTTGGTCAAGCCACTGTAACAAGTAGTGGAGCAAACTCTTAGAGACCTATCCTTGTCATGATCGCCAACTTCGCAATCAAGTAAGATTTGTAGGCAGTTTCAAGAAGTGGAAAAAGGCGTTTTCGTTGCGCTTTAAGAGTTAATTCCTCGCAAACCTAGCAGAAGCTATCGGGATGAGTGATTTTTACATTCACGTGGTATAATTGTACAATAAGTCAATTTCAAAGAAAAATTTTCGAATTTCACACCGTTATGCTTTATTAAAAGTTTCGATCTCTGCTGAGACCTTTATCAAACTGACAACTACCGACGATTATGATTTTATATATGTAGAATGGGCTTAATGGCGTAAATTGGGTGCGGGAACTGTAATTATGATTAAATTGGTTAATTAAGATTAGTATCAGATAAATAAGTAAGAACAAAGCTGGAATATGTGGAAAAATCACCCATTTTTAATGATTTTCTTACGATTTAAGGAGGCTTCACAGACTTCGGCGCTGTATTAAAGCAAATGACGGTTATCTTGAATATTTTTTTTTTAGTTTTGTAGTTTAATATTGACACAATAAAAAACAGAATAAATTATTCAAATCTAACCTGTAGTTTAATTTTTGTAGTTGAAAAATCTATCAATATTTATTGCAGGACTAGGTATAATATGTTCGTATTCACGAAGTCCTCTTGTGAAAAAGTTTTCGGTTATTTAGCCATAGTTAGTTTTTTTTCCCAGTTCCACTTCTACAATATTTTTTTTCCTAGTATTTATTTAAGAAGGCTCAAACTCCACTACTAGTTTCTTCCTGCTATCATACTAAATAAGTAATGACACCACATCCAAAAGATACTATCTCTTCAAATAAGCCATTAAGTAGGTAACAAAACACCTAGATCTATATTATCCTGTCATTGACTAAACCTTAATGACATTCAATATTGCTCGAATAAAAATCATATAAGAATAAGGCGAACGGTCGTTTAAAAAACGAACACACAAATTCCACGATATAGTCTGATATCTCATCCTGTAGTCTGAATCTGCTTTTTGTGGATGATGATTTTATCACCTCATCCACAAAGCTCAGGTGGAATTATCTTTTCCCTGTTGGCGCCCATTCATCATCAAAATTTGAGCCAATAAAATAAATTTCCTCGTTGTGCTCCGAAAGAAGCCACAAGCCAGCTAGCTCTACAGGAATTTTGCTTTGTGGCTTTCGGTTCATTCTTATCTCCTGCTGTGAAGGTACAAGGTAGTGGGTACGAAATAACCGCCGTCACATAATTCGTCCTTCCCACTGTTTGATTGTGCGGCGATGTTGTACGAGGGGTCGTTTTTTCTTTAGTTGTCCAGAAATACTTCGCTGACAGAACAAATTTATTTCCAGTGTTTTGCGTTTTCGCTGAGCTTTTAAATCCAGGACAACTCAGACGCAGGCAAGTACGACGTCTGATAAATGGAGGTCGAAACTTCTTCCTTGCCTTGGATCTGGGAAAACAAAAGATTTCGTGTCGGAGGCAGTAAAAAAGGAGTTGAATTTTCATCTTACATAATAGTTCCTTCGGATAGCTGTAATTGGACAGGTTAAGGTCAGAGAAGTTGTTGCTCATGCTTCGACTTAAAATCTTTTACTTTCGAAAAGTTAAACTATTTTATGAAATTATTCGGAAACTTTTGCATTTCTGGCTACAATTACGGTCCTACTTTGAGTATAATGAACGATTTTTTCCTGTAAGACAACCGCGTTTTTCGTCGACAGAGAATTTTATTTTTGTAATATTTGAATGCAAGAAGCTGGATTCAGCTCAAAAGAATTGTATTATGGCGGCCCTAGTCGTTTGATAAATTCATTTAGAGTATTGTTTTTTGCTTAAGATAGCTGTTTTCTCAAAGATCGTGCTTAGCTCGCAATAAAAATGTCATCCTTTAAACGGAGAAATACAACACAACTAAACCAATTACTCTTGGTTTTCGATAATTTATCTGTAGCATGGTTCTAATAGAATCAAGAAAGTTATATTTTTAATAGATTGTTCTAAATTCCGGCTGTATATCACAAAATTTAAATTATTAACTGATGCAAACAGAACCTGTTCGACATGCATTTGTATGTGCTCGCTCTAAAGTACAGTCGCAGTGCCGACTACGGTTTGGGCTATGCCGAAGACCACTGCAACATATCGCCAGGCACTTATGCACAGGCCATTAAATTTACAACTCCAACCGAGTCGACAGCCAATAGTTTGGTTACACGCTCCACTTACTTCCAATTAGTTTGCTTTTGACAGCCAGCAAATTTATGGTCAACTTCTAATAAATGCACTCATACTCATACAACATGCCCATAAAATCGTTTATTTTCCTTAGGATTTTTTATTTCTTCCGGCAATCATTTACAATTTCCTTTGATTACTATAGCTTGCTCACAGAAATCAGGAGAGAAACGAAAACAATTAACATCTAGGAAACTATAGAATGAAATTGGACGATGTAGCACAATTTATTCTTCCTTTTTCGAATGATTCAACATATAAAAACTGTAGGTTAAGGTCGTTTATACTCTAAATGTAATGTGAGAGTATTAGAAGTATGCTCTAAAGTTTGTAATGCAAAGAAATAAGGCTCGGACAAAAAACGGATTCGACAGAAGTTTCTTTCATTGTTCAAAAACTTCAAAACCGATGTCCGACCCTCTGGGCGAAATCTCTCCACCCCTTCTACCCGTTCCCATACCAAAATGAAATTTCACGATTCGACAATAAACGGATTTTCACGAAAAGTAAAAAATCCATTGATCTAAAATTTGGAATATGGTAATATTATTTTTCTGGTGATTTCAATGTACGGTATAAAAACTATAGGAATCACCGACTCCTTCCACCACCTGCCATAAAAAGTTCACTTTCTCATGAAATATCAATCAATTAATCAAGCGAATTCCTGTTAAGACCACCTATTGGGGCATTGGACAGAAACAACTCTCTTCCACAAGGCGCGATCCTCAGCATAGGCCTTAAGCTGTTGTCAGGGCTTGGTTATACCTTTGGCATCTTACTCAATTGGCTTGTAGTTTCTTGGTAAGTCGAACGGTCACTTTCCACGTAGTACAACCATATAACAACACGGATTTGACGCATGCGTCAAAAACTCACTGCTTCGTGCGAAGGGAGATCTGTCTTAACCTCCAGAAAGGGGAACGGATACCGAAGGTCTCACGAGCTTTATTTAGCCGAGCCTTTTCGGCTCCGCCGTCCATGCCGACAATGCTTCCGAGATTGCAAAAGTCTTGCACCTCTTCCACATCCTGTCCATTAAGAACAATCGGTGTGCTTGTGTTCGAACCCATGTGCATGTACTTGGTCTTACGTACATTTATTTTCAGTCCCGCCTCTTTGCATTTAGAATACAACGAGCGAACATTTGACTCTAAGTCCGAACTGTTATGGGCAAGCAAACACACGTCTTCAGCATTATCAAGTTGGCTTAAGATGTAGTCTCCATTGAAGAACTTTACCTTCCCCACCTTCCAGTACAGCTTTCAAGATGTCATTTATTACCACCAGAAACAGGGCAGGTGATAATATGAAGCCTTGTCTGACACCCGTTCGCACAGGAGAGCTCTCGGATAGCTTTTCTCTATGCAAGACGCGACGCCTTGCATGTTCGTAAGGTTCTTTAATCATAGCTATAACTTTATCTGGAATACCTCTTCTACGCAAAGCATTCCATATGTAATCTCACTTAACGCTGTCAAAAGCTTTCTCGAAGTCCACAAACATGAGATGTAGTGGCGAACCCATTTCGCCTGACTGCTCTAATATTATCCGTAGGGTATTTGTGTGGTCGGTACAAGATGACTTTTTATGGAATCCAGCCTGATAAACATCGAGAGTGCTCTCGACGACATCACTAATCCTATTGAGAATTACCTTAGCCATAATTTTTGATACGGCAGTGAGTAGACATATACCACGCCAATTGACACAAGTCACCCTTCTTCAGAATTTTCACAATGACGCCCTCCTTCCTTTCAGTCGGATATCTTCCTTCATTCCACGCCTCAGTAAAGAGTGGGAGGAGTATATCGGCTGTTATATCTGGGTCCGCTTTGAGGAGTACGGTTGGTAGTCCGTCTATACCTGGGGCATTCCTTCCGGCCATTGACCGAATGGAGGAAGCTATCTCTTTCTAATCTAGGGGATTGTCCTTAATAGCGGATTGTTGCTGTTGGATGTTTGGTATTTGTCATGTTTCTGGAATATCTTCCTCTGATAAGATGTTTATAATATCAGAGAAGTATTCCTTTCATTGCCACAACTGGTGTTCACTAATATTAAGGAGAGTTCCGTTTTTGTTTTTTTTTTGTAGTACCGAACATAATTTAGGGGGTCATCCCATAATGCTTTGCACAGTTATATCAGTGTAGATATTGGGCCAAAAGAAGAAAAACAATTGAAAAGTTATTAAAAACAGGCTAACAAAAATGGAGAGACGAAAGTGATATTTATCACCAGGTGGTTGGCGGTGAAATTCCTGTTCGTCAACTGTTTCATGATTTGTGAATGAAATCGTTTGAAAATTTGCAGAGTACTGCACTTAGAACTTTCAAGTCATTAAATTTTACAAGGAAGGCGACAAAAGAAGAAAAACGATCCTTTGTATTGTTTTAGAATCGTTTGTGAGTCATCTTTCACAGCTAGGCGTTTAAATCGCGATTCCAAAATTTTGTATAATTCAGAGCTGTCAGAAAATGACTTTTCTTCTCTCTTGCAAGACGAAGCTTTTATGAAAGCTCCAACTCTAACTCTAACGTATCTCTGTATCTTCTACGAGTGCTGAGCAGCATTAATTATCACCATTTGCATTTATAACTTATGATCTGTGACATTTTCTTGAAATATACGCAACGGTTCGATACTCTCTATTACGCACGAATTTTCACTAATGGGATTTCAACGAAGATGAAGCTTTTATGAAAGCTCCAACTCTAGTACTACATTCTTTATCGTTATAGCCTAAATTATGAAAAAAATGAGATGATTTAATCAAATGAGATGAGATGAGATGAGATGGTATAATACCATTGACACATAGCGCAGCTAAATTATAATTAAGGCCTAAATTAACATTAAACGGCTGTGTGTCATACGCTAATTTAGCTAAATTACCAAAATAGTGATCATTTATCAGCTAATACCATTGACAAATAGCTGTCCTAATTATAATTTGGCTAATTCGTAATTTAGCTCGTCTTCATCGTTACTAGATTGGTGACACACAGCACTTTGCTAATTAAGAAGAGCCACTCACTCATCTGTCATATTTTCAAAAAGTTGAATTGCATAGCCAATAGGCAATAAAATTTTGCAAGGAAGGCGACAAAAGAAGGAAAACGATCCTTTGTCCTGTTTTAGAATCGTCTGCGAGTCATTTTTCATAGCTAGGCGTTTAAATCACGATTCCAAGATTTTTTATAATGCAGAGCTGTCAGAAAATGACTTTTCTTCTCTCTTTCATGACGAAGCTTTTATGAAAGCTCCAACTCTAGTACTACATTCTTCATCGTTATAGCCTAAATTATGAGAAAAATGAGAGGATTTAGCTAAATGATATGATTTAGCTGAGAGCATGATGAGGAGATTTAGCTGATAAATGATCACTATTTTGGTAATTTAGATAAATTAACGTATGCCGCTTAATGATAATTTAGGCCTTAATTATAATTTAGCTGCGCTATGTGTCAATGGTATAAATCATCTCATCATGCTCTCAACTAAATCATCTTATACCATTGACACATAGCACAGCTAAATTATAATTAAGGCCTAAATTAAGCGGCTATGTGTCATAGGCTAATTTAGCTAAATTACCAAAATAGTGATCATTTATCAGCTAAATCATCTCATCGTGCTCTCAGCTAAATCATCTCATTTACCTAAATCCTCTCATTTTTCTCATAATTTAGACTAAAACGATGAAAAATGCACTAGAGCTAGAGCTTTCATGAAAGCTTTTTCATGCAAGAGAGAAGAAGAAAAGTCACTTCTGACAGCTCTTAATTATAAAAATTTTTTGAAGCGTGATTTAGGCGCCCAGCTATCAAAGATGACTTGCAAACGATTCTAAAATAGGACTAAGGATCGTTGTTCTTCTTTTTCCGCCTTCCTTACAAAATTTTATTGCCTATTGGCTATGCAATTCAACTTCTTAAATATATGACAGAAGAGAGAGTGGTTCTTCTTAATTAGCAAAGTGCTGTGTGTCACCAATCTATTAGTGATGAAGGCGAGCTAAATTACGAATTAGCTAAATTATAATTAGGAAGAAAAATGAGAGGATTTAGCTAAATAAGATCATTTAGCTGAGAGCATTTAGTTGACAAATGATTGCTATTTAAGTAATGTATCTAAATGAGCATATAACACACAGCCGTTTAATGATAATTTACGCCTTAATTATAATTTAGCTACGCTGTGTGTCAATGGTATTATTTGCTATTTTAACCCTTCTTTAAATTTCTATGAGTTCACTTCAATCCTTCGATAGGTTGCCCATAGATATAAAGTTGTCTACGTATTCTCACTTATAGTCTGCTACTGTAATATTTTTTCTGATTGGCGTCCTTTTTCCCAGTTTGTGTCATAACTTTTGTTTTGTTTTCGTTAATACCAAGTCAAGATTTATAAATACCACTTTATGATTCTCCACAGATCTTGCAAGGATATCTATGTCGTCAGGATATGCAACGAGTTGTGTAGATTTGAAGCATAGTGTTCCCTTGGTTTGCTATCTTGGAAGCATTGTCAGCATGGAAACAGGCTCTGGATTATAATCCTCAAGGAAGACGTCGGGTTGGTCGACCATGGAACACATGGAAGCGAGCAGTTGAGCAGAAGGCCAGAGGAATAAACAAGCCCTGGCAACAGCTTAAGGCCGATGCTCAGGATCGCGCCTTGTGGAAGAGAGTTGTTTCTGTCTTATGCCCCTATAGGGGGTCTTAACAGGAATTTGATTGATTGATTGTTCCCTTGGTGTCAACGGGAAATTTCCGAACAACAAGTTGAAAAGCATAGGTGCGAGCATGTTCCCTTGTTTAAGGCCGTTGTCTAATTTACAGCTAAAAGTCAGATCGTTTTCTATTCTGACTTGTGACAAAGACTCGGTCATTGTCAGTCTTGTATACCGAACCAGTTTCGGTGGGACTCCAAAGTCTAACATGATTTTATACAACACGCGCCTGTCGATACTGTCGTATACTTGTTTGAAGTCAACAAATATTTTATGCACATCAATATTATATTCCCAACACTTTTCCAGCACCTGTTTAACTGAGAATATCTGGTCCATGGTCGAGCGACCAGCTCTAAATCCGCCTTGGTATTCACCAATTACTTTGTCAGGTTAGGACTTAATTCTCTTTTCTAGAATTTTCGTCAAGATCTTATAAGACGTACCGAACAAGAATATTCCTCGATAGTTTTCGCAGCAGAGTTTGTCACTCTTTTTATAAATTGAACATATGATGCTTTTGCCTTAATCTTCAGGAAGTGTTTCCTGTGTCCATATATCAGTGACTAATCTGTGTAGGAGATGCGCTATGCAGGTGTACCCGGCTTTTAGAAGCTCAGCTGGAATTCGATCAATGCCCGCGCTTTGTTATTCGGGTGGTTCTTCAGGGCCGTTTTTCTTCGCGTGTAGGAGGACGCGAAGAGGATCCTTCATCAGCTGTTATATTAGTTGTACCTAGTATGATGTCTGCTGCTGCTAATCATGCATATGGGCTCGGATTGAGCAGATATTTAAAGTATTGTACCCATCTTAGTTTAGTTTAGTTCTCTTCGGTTGGTATCCCTCTTTCAACCTTTTTACTAGGGAATACGCGGCTCTTGTGTTGTATGATTTCAAATTTTAGTCCATGTTTTTAATTTCGTCATTATTGTACTTCCGTTTTTTTCTGTCTGCAAAGTTTGTATGCAAATCGTCTAATATTATTACATTTGACCCGTTTGGCTCGTGTCAGCCGTTCCGTTAATATTTGGAAAGCTTGATGTTTTCGCCCAAAGGCATTTTGGAATTCGTTGTCGAACCAATCATTTCTTTTACACTGGGGTTCTTTTCCTATCACCACTTCTGCGGCAAATCAGTTATCGTTACTAATATCATGGAGACTGTGCCTTCCAATTGTATCTACATATGTAAGTTTCTTCATTGCCCACTTTCGCGTTAAAGTCTCCTTACACTATTTCAATATCGTTCGACGGAAGGGAGTCGAATGTTGATTCTAAGGTTCTGTAGAAATCGTCTTTAACTTTTTCGACTTTGTCTTCCGTTGAAACGTGGACACTAATAAGCCAAACACGCCTGGAAAAACAATGAAACAAACATAACGTTACGAACGTTATAGAAAACAATATGAAATATTATGTTATGCATATCAAAATGCATTTGCAAGGTTAGTCAATTTTTTTTCTATATGTGTATTTCAAAATTTCCAACTGCATATAAATATTTGTGAAAGTAATTTATTTCTGATGAATCGAGGTACAAATTATACGTGAGTTGCGGGTGTTTACGGAAAGAGGTCATAGTGCCGGCGTGAACTTTTGAAACAGTTGAAGGAAAACCTTCATCTTTTCATATCGCGGTTGCAGATCAGTGCACAAGAAAACGTCTTGAACTAAGCGGTAGCTAGAGAATTTTGTTCGCGCAACAACTGAAGGAGGAAATTTTCTTGTCTAAAACGGAGGATCCCACTTCTAACACCATTTCTACGATTCTCCAATGTTCCTTTGGGATATAACCAAAGAAACGGTCTGATTTTAAAACTTTTGATTAATTGAAGCGAATCACGACCAGCACAACTCATTAATTTTTTTCCGACTCTCTACTCACTGACATTTCTTCTACTATTGAACTGCCATTTAAGTCGCCGTAACAATACACTAAAGAACCTTGAAAAAACGTAAGATAAAATAGCTTCTGTTTTTCTTTGTATTTTTCATGAAAAATAATTTTTTAAATTCACTAACCTTGTTTTATATTCAATATCATGACTTTCAGTCAAGATGGCTTGACAAAGTAGATTCGGATTTTAAGCGGTAACATTAGCGAAAACTTGGTGTTTCATAAAAAAAAATGTTGCCGCAGCCGACAGAAGCTTGAACTTATTTTCAGAATACCTAAATCAAAACCAGAAGAAGAAGAAGAGAACTGGTCAATGGCACTATAGTTGTTTGATCTGCTTTAAAATTATTAGCAGTTTGATTTTGTGAACTTTCGCCATCTGCCCGACGGTAGAGTAATGCAAAATAGGAAGATTGTGAATTGTATTATAGATAAAAATCTGCGTGTCACGTTTAAGCGTTTTATTTCGTACTAATGCTCAGGTGTAGAATGGAGTGGAATGATTTTCATGTAAGAAAAAAACTAAAAAAAAAACTTATTGTAGTGTGATATTGTATGTTGAAAGTGAACTTGACAGTCTTTGCTTAATTAGAACAGTATATTGTTGGGTTGTTTTCCCTGAAGATCCTTACGTATGACTGGTTTTATGACGGTAGATTATAGAACAAAATGTAAATGAGGCGCGAAAGATTTGAAAATGTGTATGCTTTGTTTCGCATGATCCCAATCGTTGTATTCATCTGTTAAAATATTTTGCTGGCGTCATTTTAAAATTGTGCCACTTGCTTTTCTCCAACCAATAAGAGCGTCTTAATTTTAAATTTCTAAGCGCATATAAGATTTTAAATTTAGCAATACTGAAGCAGTTTTCCTCACTTTAATAATTTTTTCCCAGTGGATAGGAAGTAATTACAATACAACACTCTGTCACAGTAAATGAGGACGGGCCTTACTAAGTTTCACTCCTTAACTATCCCAGTGGGAAAAAACAAGCGCTTGTGAAGAATTCGAAATGCGCTTAATTTATCGTGAGGAAGTGCTTTGAACTTGATAACATTTCATGTACATTTTAATATTACATGTCCTCTGTATTGAGTTAAAAATAAGCAAGTGATTTTTTTTTCACGTTCAGAAGAGAATTTGAACGTGGAATCCTAGATCACGTTAACCGCTGAGCCATCTTCACTCAACATTTAAGTCAGTCCAAAGCGTGTGATTATAAGCCGCTATTAAAGTACTTTTTCCCTAACATCTTTAGACGCGATCGTAAAGCACATATCCTGCTATTTGTAAAAGAAAGTGGGTACAAACAATTTAGAAATACATCATAGTGGGGATATCGATATTTTGTTAATGTGTAATAGTTGAGTTTTTAATGTTCCAGACGGTTTCAGGAAATAATCATTTTATGGAAATGGCATTCGTTTAAAAAAAGGAAATTTTCTCCAAAAATGCCAGAATCGATTGCCAAAAGCACAGGTACTCCATAGCTTTTAATGTTCTAAATGTCATCCAAATATTCTGTGTCATTTGGGATGGTATATGTTGCTCTACGCCAGTTCATTTTGAGAAAAATGTATAGTGCTATCGTATAGCAGACAATGCATTTTGGAATTTCCTGTTTTGAAATAAATTGCTTCGAATTCACATAAGATGTTCAAATTTTCAAAATTTAAATTATTCTACTTCACTACACAATTTTTTTGCTTTCGCAGAAGAGAAGACTTAAAAATAAAGTTGTGGCAATACTTTGCAGAGAGATCTATTGGTAATAATGCGGCGTTTTTCAGATTACAGATTTTAAAATTTCAGATTACATTATTTATAGCTTCTGTGATTTCTAATAAAATTGGCAGGTAGAAATGATGATGGGATTTGGCCTATTTATGAACATGACCCTGCTATTTTGACGAACGAATCAAGAATGAAGTTTGAACTTGAAAGCTTGAGGCGTTTTGAAGTTAGAGGGATAGGTAAATAGACTGTTTGGACAATTTTGATTGTTGGGAGTGACGATATGAACTTCTGGCGCTACAAAATCGGTGGACAAAAATATTCTCAAATTTCATTTCCGAAAATCGCCATATTTCTAAATAAATACTCATTTTATTAAAGTGTGTTTCGTGATTAATGCTCAATTAAAATTTTTTTCCCGAAATTCACTCAGTATTTCGACTTCGTTATGAATGAATAATAAAGTAAATTAGCTTGAAATATGCTTCGTTCAGTTTCATATGCTGACGTGTACTTGAATAATTAATGGCAAATATGAAGCAACAAGTCCTTAGGTACGAGTAGTATACACTTCCAGATAATGAAATGAAATTACACTAAAAGTTAAACTGATTAGAATCCATTAAACTTCGGCACGGCACTCGAATAGAACGTGTTCAGAAAATACTTGTTGCATGTCTGGAGAAAAAATCTATGAATAGAGAGAGATTTCATTATTCAGATTTAATAATTTTTCAGCACTGTGTTTTTATACTCATAAATTAATGAGTTATCGTAAAAAACTTTCTATTTGTAAAAACAGTGGGGTTCAAAAGATCTTTTAATTACACTCCTGCTATATTGAAGAAATATTCAAGATTAGTTACGACAGTATGATAATGGTTAAATTATTTTAGATATTATATTTTATTAATTTTGCATTTTTTTTATAATTGTAACGCAAGGTGTACCTGACAAAAGGCTTAGCCTTTCTGATACAGATCGCTGAGCATTACGAGACCGAGTCGCATCCTTTCAATGTATACCGGTTGTGGAAATCAATTTTTGGGACGATTGGTGCATCTAGCATAATGCGCGTCCTAGCTCGTAGGCGGGGGTGGTTCTTCTAGTTCTACAATGGCAATACAGCCCAAATCAACCCTTGGCTTTCTGACCTTCAGGATCCTTAACATTTTAATTGTCATTGTGAAAGGCCTGCCTCCACGTGGTGCAGGCTGGGTAACGCTAAGAGGTCTACAGATAGGGGACAAAGTTGCATACTAGCTTCAGTTCTCACCTAGATGGGCAGAATGTATTGAGGCATTGTGTCGGCTTTGAAACCCATCATAGACGGAAGGGAATCCATCGGTGTAGTTCCCTTAAGTTCAAACTTGAACTTGAACTTATTGCAATATATTGCTCCGGCTCCGCAACCCATTGATTGCTGAAACTGATGCCAATAAGTAGCTGGACTGGCTCTGCGAGGTGTCGCTGAAGTTCAAAGGAAGCAAAATCCAAGCATACCGAGTGTGTATGTATTGATATGATGCAAAGCAAATGGGCTGTGATGAAGGATGTATGAATGAAGAATAAATGGGAATAAATGCGCGGGAATGTGCAAAATCATGGAGCTAAAATACGTGTTAGAAGTGTGCATGAAAAATGCGAGGAAAGTAGCAACCGGAAGGACCGAAGTGACGCCCTGTCAGGGCCGGGCTACGACGTTGACTGACGTGCTTTAATACTGGTTGTTAAAAACCGAGGCAGAAACTGATAAAACTTGAAGGAAACTAGTGTGCGAATCGCGGAATGCAAAGTAGCGACGATGTTGACAAACGTTTATAAAGTTGAGATCTACAAGGTCGATACTAGCGTGAGCCTGCACGCATTGTATCTTCCTTGAAACCTATCATAGATATATGGGGGGAGTCCATCGATGGTAGGTGCATTGAATTCAATTTATTGGATTTATTGCACTATATTGCCATCGGCTCCGCAACCCATCCGTGTGCATAAAATGAGCTAAGAATGATGATATTAAATCGATGAATTGAAGAACTAGTGTGCGAAGAGTAGATGGCTAAGTAGCCACGACGTTACTGACGTTCAAAGGTCGAAATAATATAGCTCCACAAATGGTTGTAAACGGAAGCAATCGAAGATAACTAGTTGCGAAACGCTGATGCAAAGTAGCAAGGTTTACGGATGATTGACAAACTTGAAATTGGAAGAAGACTGAACAACAGATGAAAATAACTGATGTTGATATATCCGGCACACTGATGCTATTGAAGTGCAATGGATAGGGGGGAGCAAGTCGGCAGCTTGCTGTCGGCTCCGAAACCTTCCAACTGGAGGGGGGGAGCAAGTCAGCGTCTGGTGTATTGAGTCATCTTTTTAAAGAAGGCTTATTACACTATTTTCACTGGCTCCGAAACCCGACAAACTGTGGGTCGGATTAAGCCGATGTCTTGTATATTGAACCTAGTTCAATCATACTATTGGCATCGGCTCCGATCCTACAATGATAGGGGGATAAGTTGATGGACCGTCAGCTCCGTAACCCATTTAGGTGGGCGGGATAAAGTTGAACGTTCCGTCAACTCCGCCTATCATACCCTAGTAGGGGGACTAAGTCGATGCTGTATATTAAATTGATTTATCAATTTAATCATACTAATACCATCGGCTCCGAAACCTACAAGATAGGGGGATAAAGTTGAACAGACCGTATGGTCCGTCAGCTCCGTAACCTATCTCGCAGGGAAGAAAGTGCTGGTCCAGAAAGCTTCGGCGATTCCAGTAACTCCTTTTGGGGTCTACCGTCCCTACGTACCCGAGGGGTGCGACTGATCATAGCGCAAGGTAACTATGCTTCAGTTGTGGAGCCTCACCAGAGGTTCTCTGGTGCCTCGGGAGCTGGGGAAGGTTACTTCCACCCCCAGTGCTGGTTGAGGATGTCTTCGACATACACGAGGTGGCTGTGGTGTCCATATCGCGGGCAGGGCATTAATTGCTCGGCGTAAGGTTGCGTTGATCCACAACTTGTTGCCATGAACGAAAGATTGGCAGAAATTTAGATAGGTCTCGCATCCAGCAGTATGAATGCCGAACTTGCAGAAGGTATAAACTTCCACCGTCGGGGGCGTTTATGATTGTCGTCAGAAACAATCCGGTTGCTTAATAGAACTGTGTGGCAATTCCGTTCTATGAGTAATGCACCACATAAAACAAGATTAAGGATCCTGTCATTGTGAAAGGGTTGTTAACCCTTCGCACAACCCTCTATCTAAAAATTTTCTACGC
This sequence comes from Chorisops tibialis, assembly GCA_963669355.1. Classification (NCBI taxonomy): domain Eukaryota; kingdom Metazoa; phylum Arthropoda; class Insecta; order Diptera; family Stratiomyidae; genus Chorisops; species Chorisops tibialis. The sequence continues at coordinate 275,872,579 of OY770262.1, forward strand.
ACCAAATGGTTGATCGAAGATGCTTGGGAGATAGGGCTTTCCGCACCCTATCCTCTTCGAGGAAGCCAAGAGATAAAAAAAATTACGGAAGACCTCTTTTTGGGAGAGGCAAATGTGACCATAAGGCACACCTCATTGATGGGCGGGCAAAACTAATTTATCATTACGAGGGTTATGACGAATGTGGCAGTACTACATAGCCATCTTCATGGCTCAAACAAACCCCCTATCGCTGAACTCTTCGCCTAGTCATAATATTCAAGTAGCTGAGATATGCAGTTCACCCCAGCATTCACGATCTTGAGCAATCTAGAATTATAAATTTACCTTCCAGTCAAAGATTGGATATATTATTCTCAAAATCAAAAATATGCACCAAAACAATTTAAAAGCGTTACGCCCCAAAAAAAAAAATGGGATGCTATCTAAATCTCTTATAATATTTTTTACATTGATTTCTCTACAGTTGGAAGGTGTTCAATTTGCCTTCTCCAGCAGCCAGCACGAACTTGGAATTTTTTGCTACTATTACGCTCAGACCTTATAAATATATATCATGAGTTATGTAGGTCAAGGGAAATTCCGTCAGCACCACGAAACGTAGGAATTCCAGTAATGCTCGGGCACAAATAAGTCGTTAGTGCAACTAAATTCTATATAATTGTCATAAGGGTCAATTATAGTTAAAGCTTAGTCAAAAATTGGCCACAAGTAGGCATTCAGTTCAACACAATACTCAAGCGGGCGTATAACAATTAGGTCAACTTCGTTAAATATTATCAATAGAATGCGGCAATATTGCATTGAGGCGTTCAAAGTTTCACCATCAAATCACTCAATCAAATTCCTGTTAAGACCTCAGGACAGAAACAGCTCTCTTCCACAATGCGCGATCCTGAGCATCGGCCTTTGGCACGAATTTGACGCATGCGTCAACAACTCGCAGCTCGTGCGAAGGCAAATCTCTTTTAACCTCCAAAAAGGAGAAAGGATACCGAAGGCCTGACGAGTTTTATTTAGACGAGCCTCAATATTCTTTTCGGCTTCGCCGTCCATGCTGACAATGCTTTCGAGATAATAACATTCTTTAACCTCTTTCACATCTAGTCTGTTAAGAAAAATCTAAGTTCGAGCTGTTATGTGACAGCAAATATACGCCACCAGCATAATCAAGGTAACTTAAGATGTTAAATAGTCTTCACTGGAAACCTTTACCTTCCCCACCTTCCAGTACAGCTTTCAAGATATCATTTATTACATTATTGTCTGACACCCGTTCGCACAGAAAAGCTATGGAACAGCTCTCCTCTATGTAAGACGCGACACCTTGCATCTTCGTAGGATTCTTTAATCATAGCTATGATCTTATCTGGAATACCTCTCTTACGAAAAGCATTCCATATGCAATCTCGCTTAATGCTGTCGAAAGCCTCCTCGAAGTCCACAAACATGAGATGTAGTGGCGCATCAATTTCGGCAGACTGCTCTAATATTATCAACGACCCTTTACGGAATCCAGCCTGATAAACTTCAACAGTGCTCTCCATGACATCACTAATCCAATTGAGAATTACCTTAGCCGGTATTTTCGATACGGCAGTAAGTAGATATATACCACGCCAATTGCTAAGATTTCGAAGGTCGTCCTTGTTCGGAATTCTCACAATGACGCGCTCCTTCCTTTCAGACGGATATCTTCCTTCATTCCACACCTCAATAAAGAGTGGGAGGAGTGTATCGGCTGTTATTTCCGGATCCGCGTTGAGGAGTTCAGTTGGTAGTCCGTCTATACCTGGGGATTTCCTTTCCGACATTGACCGAATGTCGGAAACTTCGCTCTTCCTCATCTGGGGGATCGACACTAATAGAGGATTGTTGTGGTTGGATGTTTGGTAGTTGTGTTGTCTCTGGAATATCTTCCTCTGACTTAGAATATCAGAGAAGTATTCCTTCCATCGCCGCAGCTGGTCTTCACTTATATTAAGGAAAGTTCCGTTGACATCTCTCATCTGGTAGTTGGCGGTAAAATTCCTGTTCGTCAACTGTTTCATAATTTTGAATAGTGAACCCATATCCCCAAGGTAAGTCGCAGATCCTGCCTTGTTGGCCAGATCTTCAATGGTAATTTCTTTTGTCGCGTCTAAGAGCCTTTTTAAGCTGTATATGAGCATCGCGGTAGTTCTGCCTCAAGTCAAGTGTTCGTTGCATGACTTCGGGTTGAGAGATGGTTGCTAGTTTGGTTTTTTTTCCGATCGCCAACCTAGTCCCATGTGTCTTGCGACATCCAGGGTTTCTCACCGCTTTGCACATATCCAACAGATTCATCAGCACTAGTTACAAAAGTATTTCTGGTTGCCTCCCAATTAGCGTCTAGTGTGCGCATTTCATACCTGCCCAATGCGGATGACTTTTCGCGTAGAGTAGTGGTGTACTCGCTCTTTTTGGTCGTCGGATAGCTGCTGTGCACAATCTCAAGCAGGTAACCATCATGTGGTGATCGGTTCCCACGTCAGCTCCACGCTTCGCTCGGACATTGAAGAGATATCTTCTCCATCGGCAACTTATTGCCAAATGGTCGACCTGGTGGTGAGTAACACCATCAGAGGAAACCCAAGATGTTTTGTTGTGACTCTGTGTACTTCCGAAAACCATTTGCCGAGTACTACAAAACTCAACAAGAAATTCGCCGTTTTCAGGTCTCTTATTCCAAGATCGTGACCCGTCGAACCAAGGGTCACCATGCTTCCCCATGACGTGTTCTAGTCCATTGTTGTCAGAGCTAACGTGGGCGTTCACATCTACAGAGATGATAATAATGTCACCTCTTGGAACACGCTCGATAGTGGCACACAGTTGGTTAAAAAATTTCTCTTATCATCAGGTGTTGCGGTATTAGTTGGTGCATAGCACTGTAGAATTTTGACGCTTCTGACACTGGTCCTGAGCCTGATGACGATAATCCTATCCGAGATTGGTTCCCAGCTGATGAGGCTGTTTCTCGCTTCACTCTCATGACCAACATACGGAATGGTGTTTCCACTCTTCTTCTGCTCCTGTCAAGCCCAAGATTTGGATATTATGGTACTCGATTTTATGGTCGATCATTGATTGGCGGTGCAAGGACTGAGTGACCCCAGCTTTGCCGCCGTTATTCAATATTCGAACGTTCCAGAAGCCAGTCATTGTTCGTTTTCGAATGCCAAAAGTTGTTACCGGAAAATCAGTCCATATTCGAGACGCTGTATCCCTTTCTCGTTTCAGTTAGGTTTTGAGAAAACGGGTAAACGGGTGAATTCTACTGCCCCCATCACACAGGGTGATTGTTAGGTCAGGTCCGTGGAGTTGCTATTCTCCAAAGATTGTTACATGAACTGGTAAAACCTCAAAATATTTATTTATTATTGCTTTTCTTGTCCATAAACCAGTATATGCGAATGTCAAGTTTCAGCTTTCTATCTGCATTCACACAAAACATCTAATCATACGATATTAGTTCAATGGCGCTGCAGCTCAAAACGAGCACAGAACAAGCTAGACAGCTTGTTATCTATACATTTTGCAGACAGTGATGGTTCAGATATGTAAGGGATTAGAAAAATTCATTTTTTAGAAAGGTGCTAATTCGAAAGTTCTATCTTTTGAGTGTCCACGAAAATTTTATAAAGAGATTTGAAGTAATGACGAAGTTATAGCGTTATATAACCGACAGGGTGAGCAACGACTATGAGGTGACTTAAAATTTTAAATGTTTTTTTCTCAAAAAATAAAATCGGTACCAAAAATATCTCCGCCAACTCTGGACCAATTGGAATCTAGTTTTGCACAGTTAAGTTTCACACAATAATCTAGTACTAATCCAGCCGTTTTTTCAATAACTGGCATAGTTATTCTTTTAATATAAGTATTGAACAATTTTGAGGCGAAAAATCGCCTCTTTATTCCAGAGCCTGCCATGATCCGAAAAAAAATTAATTTCTTAATTCTGGTCCGAAAAGAACTAGTTTTATCTATCTACTTTAAGAAACATTTGGGTTTTTTGTTTTTGGACAAAAAATGGCGGAGGCACGTCTGATATCACAAACAGTGTTAATAAAAACGTCCTATAAAACGACAGTAACGTTTTAACCGTTTGAAATTTTTCAATCAAATTTTCACACAATATAGATAAAATGTTATATTTAAAAAAAAATATATAATGATTCTTCAATAAAATTCAGTTTTATGTACAAAAAAAAAACTTAAATATAGCCGCACTTTTAACCGTCGCACGTGTAAATAACCTCTTAAACAATAAACAAGAAACATACATACATCGACGGGAATTTGAACTCCCGATGTTCGCTTTGAAGACGAACATTTCTTTCAAACAATGAAGTTTCCACATATACTGCAAATTTGTCGAAATTAAACTACTTGCTTATTTAGCCAGACCCTCATCTGTAACTATGGCTAAGTATTGAAAAAAAAATCCTTCGGGGAAAAAGTGAAAACTTTGCTCTCTAATAGGAGCTATCGAACGTTTGGAATTTTAATAAATAAAAAATCTTCTCCACTCGTACATGTATCAAGCTTTACAGTAAACGGAATGATGAAATTTATAGAGCGATATAAGTATTCAATTCAGTTTATTTTTGCCAATAAATCGAAGTATCTGAGCTCGTTTCCTTCCTGAATGAACTGAAAATGTCTCAATTCCTGCAGGGCTCTCGTTCTTAAATCTGAGGAAACGCACAACCAAAAATCATCAATTTACGTCTGCGATCCTAACAAGTTTACTTGCCAATAACTCAGTTAGTCACTGTAGTTGAGCACTTCATAACCCACAAAAACACTTTTATTGACGGAAACTCAATTTTCAATTTTCCACCAGGAGAAGTATGTAAGGCCAGCTATAACGCAATCAACTAAATGGAAGTCGGGAATTTCCGAAGGAGCCTGAAACCGTTCGAATGGCAATTTGTAGAGGAAATAAACGAAGTAAATTAGATATATGGTGCCTTGTACGTGACAGGAAAACGTCCATGGAAGAATTACGTTCATGTGTGAATTGATGACATAGAATCCCAGTTTACTGAATGTTTTGATTTAACCCGCCGATACAAGTTATTCATGGGTCCATGAATTAGATCGAAATTGCTTATGCGAAGGTTTCGAATATCTTAGCTTCAAAAGAAGGCTTATAAGTTCGGGGACATCGTTGAGATAATGCTTGGTACGAATTTACACAAATAGGGCGAAAACTACACAAACAGGGTCGCTGCTAGTAAATCTTTGACGCAGAAAAATCATTGCCTTGACAAAGGAATAAAATAAAGTCCGTCTGTTAATCCACAGTATTTGTTAAAATACCTCAAGAATAATGGGTCTTGCAAGTCGTGACTAATTGCCTGGCAGGCAAGAGTTTAGTTCAGGCAGGAGTTTAGTTCGCTGAACCAAAAGAGTCTCTCCGTAAGCTTCCAATATGTTTCAAGTGCTCTAATGTTATTTACGCGATTACTGAACGTTGAGAGTTTTCGTATCTGGCGTTTGACAAATCTTGAGCAATTAAACTCAATCCCATGATAAATCCTTTCATCCTCCAAATTTTACTGAACCAATGCGATTGCGATGGAATCGCAACTATCAGAACAAAACTTAATTAAATCTGCGGATTAATTGTGGGATAAAATTCGCTCAATTACACTTTACTAAACTTATAGATGTGTTCTCGAAAATGATTCGCAAGAAGACTTTTCGAAATTCATGGTCTCTTTTGCCTACTTATGGCTTTTCGAAAGGCTTTACTATGATTTTGGTTACTCACTGAATAATTAGAACTAATGCTAATCGCAATGAATTTCCTTCATCAATCCTTTCATTTCTGGTTATCGCTGAAGTAAATCACACGCATTTTATAAATGCGTAGTCGGAATCTTTAATCCTGAGGTTCCTAGTAGGCTGTATTGGAATTGGTTCGTAATGGTATAATCTTCAGGCGAAAATAAAAATTTAATATTGATGCAATTGGAGAAAAGTGTTGTGGTTAAAACTTACGCGGCCGAAATATACTTTGGAAATTGTTTCAGTTTTTGTTTAATGTGGTTAAAGGATTAATTGTTTTATTCCGGTGATACTTTTATTCAGGTTAGTACAATCATAATTTTTTTTCAAAAGGATATTTGAAACTCTCGTTTGAATCGTTAATTGTACTTATTCGTTAATAAATCCTTCACAGATGAAACATTTTAGTACTTCATTTTTAAGCAATCAACTCTGAATAAAGTCGTAAGATTCTACTTGTGAAATTTAAGAAAATTTTAAGTAATAAGGTTGCAATTTTTTCTTTTTAATTTTAGGGAGTAATAGTTCTGTAATCATATTTTCAACAATCCTCAAAAAATTACTTAAGTAAAGTTGAAAGAAAGAACTAAAAAAAGTAAAAGTATGACACTGAAGATGTTAATTTAAGAGATGGAAACTCAATAAGATGCAAAGGAATTTGACTTTATGTGTGCATATTTGCTCAGCGTGAAGACATTCATGCAAAAAACTACACAGTCATCCACTGTTATTAAGTTCCTACTCCGGAAACAAGGGTCTCCAATTTTTCCTTATTACTTACTGTCACGAACATTTTGCAAAATAATACCCATACTTTGGAGCAATATGTCATGGAAGTAATTTGTTGGACTTTGATTTCGCTCGAAGATTCCTCACCTTGATTCGAACCTTTCACATACAAATATATGTTAATAAAAAATAAATATAAAGACGTTTTTCGAATCGATCCACACACTCCCAATGACTTAAAGTGTGTGCGAAAGACGTGTAGAGTGAAAAGAACACATAAGAAGACTAGGATTGGGCGTAAAGCCCAATCATGCCATAATCTAGATGAAATAGATTTTTTTTTTTTAATTTTAAGAAATTTTGTATAGAGAGTGGTAAGAGGGGTAACGGCATTGAACCAATTTTTTCACATCATGCTAGAGTTGCTATCAAAATGTCTTGCACAAACTTTAGGGTTTAAAAAATCAGTAGGTACTGCCAGTATATTAGATTTAGTGAAATTGTGTAGTTTGTATGGGAGGTGGTAGAAGGAGTGGAGTGTTCTTAATGATTTTTTCAGACATAGCTATAAAATTTATTCAATTGAAACGTTTTAAACTACAGATCAGTAGCGTTCATACTTTTTAGAAAAATCTACTTTTTGTAAAGTTTTTAAATTGTGACTTAGGTTTTAAGAGGGGGTAGAAGCAGTTAAGCGAATCGTCTAGTTTTTTCCGTCGTACTAATAACTCTAAATAAATATTTAGTACATAGTTTCAGCTAGGAAAATTTTATATGTACTGAGCAAAATGGTTTATAGTATTTCCTGAAAAAGTGCGGTTTGTATGGGAGGAGTTGGATGCAGTTCGAGTATTCAAATAATTTTTATACCGCGCATTGAAATTATTATAAGAAACATAACAGGACTACGACTGGGCGTTAACCCCAATCGTGCGATACTCTAGATGAAAGAGCTTTTTTTTTATTTTAAGAAATTTTGTAGGGGAAGTGGTAGAGGGGGTGACGACATTAAACTAATTTTTTCACATCACGCTAAGATTGCCATCAAAATGTTTTATACAAAATTGAGGATTCAAAACTTTAATAGGTACTGAGAAAATTAGTGTATTGATTTAGTGAAATTGTGCAGTTTGTATGGGAAATGGTAGAAGAAGTGTGAATTTATTACTGACTTTTCAGATATAACTGTAAACATCATTTAATTGACTTATTTTAAATTGCAGATCAGTGGCATTCGTACTTTCCAGGAAAATTTTTGTAAAATTGTTGAATTGTGTCAAATTGTATGGAAGGGGCTAGAAGGAGTAAAGTTAACCGACTAATTTTTTTTAGTCTTACTAATAATTCTAAATAATTATTTAGTGCATAATTTCAGCTCGATAAATATCATGCGTACTGAGTAAATTTATTTAGAGTATTTCGTAAAAAGTGCAGTTTGTATGAGAGGTGGTGGAAGGAAGGGGAGGACTAATTTTTATACAGCAGATTGGAATTATTACAAAAGTAGTATATCACAAATTTCAGATCAATACCTCTCACGCGTTTGGAAAAAATCCATTTATTGTCAAATTGCGAAATTGTGTCATTTTGTATGGGAGGGGGTAGAAGGGGTGAAACTAAATGTCAAATTTTTTTTGGTCTTACTAATAATTCCAAATAAATATTTAGCGCGCAATTTCAACTCACTATATTTTATAAGCACTGAGTAAATTGGTTTAGAGTATTTCATGAAAAAGTACAGTTTGTATGGGAGGTGGTGGAAGGAGGGAGAGGACACGCATATTTTTTATCCGATTGATTGATATCATCAAAAAAGTGATATGTTCCAAATTTGCGACCTATAGCTTTTCTACTTTTTGAGGAAATCCGTTTAGTGTCGAATTGCGCAATTGTGTCATTTTGTATGGGAGGGGGTGAAAGGGGTAGAGCGATTTGTCCCGTTCACGAACTTGTCCTTACTTTTTCGTCAAAAACGACGTGTACAAAATTTGAACTTTCTAGATCAACGCGTTCTCAAGCTAGAGAGGACACGGACGGACAGACGGATGGACAGACAGACAGACAGACGGATGGACGGATATCCGGTTTTGAGTTTTTTGAGTGAATATATGAACTTCTGTATTATTCCTTTTTTTTCCGAGCCTTATTTCTTAGCGTTACAAACTTTGTGGCAAACTTATAATACTCTCAGATTTCATCTAGAGTATAAAAATTCCCAAATCTTCAGTAAAACTGCATATGTCAAGGATGTATAGTTGGTGGGCAACTAACCACTAATATGCAAACTCTGGATATCAGAAACCCTCCAGTTTCAATTAGGCTTCCCCTGGTAATGTGGAGCTGTACCAGGAGTGACTTTACTTTCTTGCTCTACTTATGGGAATGAAAAATCTAAGTGTAACGAAAAGGGCACATGCGACTCCTAAAGCATTACAAACAGTGGATAATGCCGTAAACGAAAAGGGAAACAGAATAACAAACCCTCCAGAAAAAGTTTGAGAACTGACTGGAGAAGCCAATCCTCCAGTCACGACTAAGTACAACTGACCGCCACACTAAGCAGATAAAAAAACCCCTAATAAGCCTCTAGTGAAGGAACAACAGTTATCAACTCTCAAAGAAAACAAAAAGAGGTTAAGCGGGGCGGCTAGGAGATGGTATGCTTTCCACCGTAACCAAGGCAAAACAGGAAACAAAGCGTACTACCTTGCTTGCCAGCAAATGCAAATAACGTTTTCGTCAGCAGAAAATAAGGCAATGAAAAGAGGCAGAACCTCATCTACAACACTGCCATTTGTAAGAAGCGATAACAAAAGGCCCAAGACCTTAAGTAAGAGCGTCATGCAAAGACCTGCAGAAGAGACTCAGCCCTCCACATTGGGTACTAGCTACAGAGATTCGGTTAAAGGGATCAGGATCGGTATTATACATACCGAACATCTTCACAAGATGCTTACGTCAGAGCAGCTAGCTGCAATACAAAAATCGATCTTGGTTGAAATAAAAAGCGGCCAAAGAAAGTTATCCCCAATTTGGTGGACTCAGGCTGAAGCCGGGATGCTGATCGTTTACCTTGATAAGCGAACCGCAGCATGTCTGGAAAAAACAGCAGCGATCATCAAGCCGTATGAGTCACACAAACATCAGGGCATTCTCGGAGGAAAGCATTCAGCGGTTAGAAATAATCACGGGATGATGCCCAAAATGCTAGTTTGTGTGCCTCAATTTCGAAAGTCATTAGTAGGAGGATAGAAGGCACAAACATAATCATAACCTTCTCCTTTGACGGCCAATCGATGGAGGAGCATAAATAAAAGGGGCACAGAGTCTGCTACAAATGTGTGACTCTCCGCACAAAGGTCAAACAGGCTAAAAGCGGTAAGCCGCAGCTCACTGAATATGACCTTAACTCTGATTAAACTTATATCAGGCGAATCTCCATCGTAAGGCAGCGGCCATGAACACAATAACATGGAGATTTACAGAAAGAGGAATTCCATGTAGTCCTTAAATAGGAACCAAGAGCCGCGAAGGGAAAAATTATTGGTATTCCTAAAAAAAATAGTTACGCTAATTTTCGATAAAAGAAGCGACAGGTCAAGAGCTGCAATTTTAATATCACCCGAAATTAATTATCTGAATATGCCTATTTTAATCCAAACAGATTTCGTAGGCAAGAGGGATTCAGGAAGTGATAATTGCCTCGGCCTATTTTCCAGGTGAAAAGCTAGATGCTTCACTTCAAGGCGTCATGGAGATTGTGAAAAATACCAGTCATCCTGGGATGCAACGCTAACGGGCGCTACTCTATTTGTGGAAGTAGTGGTATCAATAAAAGAAGTGAGTCACTCTTAGAGTACCTTACCACTAACAACCTAGTTATAATAAATTAAGGCAACACACGGACCTTCATAAACTCAGCTAGGCAGGAAGTAATTGACTTAACCATAACAAGACGCTGATCGATTTGTAAGTGCGAAAATTGGCACGTATCAAAAAAAGCTTCACTGTCAGATCATAGGCATATCTGTTTTGATATTACGACTTCATTTGGCTATACAGAAATCCTAAACGCACCAACTGCAATCTTTACCAGTCAATTCTAGAGTACGAACTAGGGTATAGCCTAGTAGGTAGTGTATTGGTCTTGTAATGCGAAGGTGGTGAGTTCAAATCCCTTCTACTTCTACAATGGCGCTACAGCCCAAATCGGACCTTGGCCTCCTGATATTCAGGTTCCTTAACATTTTTTATTACTTATTGTGGAAGAGTTGTTAGCTTTTCGCACAACCCTCTTTCTACGAATTTTTCATTTTCGTAGATTGAGGTGACTAAGGTATATCCAAGCAGGCAATGTGCTGGAATTATATATTGCTTCGACCGTGATTTGAACTCACGACCTTCGCATTACAAGACCAACACGCTACCTACTAGGCTACACCCTAGCTCAAATCGCAGTCGGCGCAATGTATAATTCCGGCACATTGCCTGCTTGGATATACCTTGGTCACCTCAATCTAAGAAAATGAAAAATTCGTAGAAAGAGGGTTGTGCGAAGGGCTAACAACCCTTCCACAATAAGTAATGAAAAATTTTAAGGAACCTGAGTATCAGGAGTAGAGATGGTATGCTATTTCACATACCTGCGATTTTTTCACTGCTACTTGAAAAGAGCAATCGCATATTGCGATTCAAAATTTAAAAGAGCTGCGATTAGAAGAGCAGAGCAAATGCATACTGCTTACGTTCTATCACCAATAAAATTGCCGCAATGATCATCGCTACAAATTCCAGAGTTTTTGTTCGCACTCGCATATTAGTCCCGCAACTCACGCATTCCACATCGATCGCTAAGCAAATTGTAATTTTCCTACATCTATCAATCAGGCAAGACTCAATCTCATAGCTCAGCATAGTGAACACTTTCCCCATTTCCCCCTGGGAATGAAAAGATTTTCTTTTACTATCCAATGTACGAAAAAACGATCGAGCGCAATCGAGTCAGGATGGCAAAAAAGTCAATAGCATTTCATATACACAAGCCAGACAAAAAAAACATCACCCAGTCATCGATCGCATGGCATATATACAACCGCATCGCATATATACAAATACAAGCCAAAGAACAAAAAAAAAAACAAAAGACCCTTTTGTTTTGGTTTTTTTTACACGACACTACCTCACACACAAACAATGAACAACGTAAAGCTCTTATCAGATCCCGAAACGAAACCCATGGAAGTCGATTTTTACCCAAACGTCGTTATTCCGATTGCTCTCGATTGCTCTTTCGTTGCTGTTATATCGCTTGAACGTTATTATTCCGATTGCTCTCGATTGCTCTATTGCTCTCGATTGCTCTATTGCTCTCGATTGCTCTATTGCTCTCGATTGCTCTTTCGTTGCTGTTATATCGCTTGAACGTTGTTATTCCGATTGCTCTCGATTGCTCTTTCGTTGCTGTTATATCGCTTGCGATCAGCGATACATCAGCTCTGTGATATTAAACGAGCAGTGTCTGCTCTCAGTGATGTTGCTTTAGACTAATGAATGAATGAATGTAGATGAAACGATTGCGATTTGATGAAGAATTTGCTTAGCGATATTTTGATCGGTGGGTGGGATCTGATCTGATAGGTGAGGTGTGGAACGTCCGATGATAAGGGATTTGTTTAGCGATATTTTGATCGGTGAGATCTGATCTGATAGGTTAGGTGTGGAACGTCCGATGATAAGGAATTTGTTTAGCGATATTTTGATCGGTGAGATCTGATCTGATAGGTTAGGTGTGGAACGTCCGATGATAAGGGATTTGTTTAGCGATATTTTGATCGGTGAGATCTGATCTGATAGGTGAGGTGTGGAATGTCCGATGATAAGGGATTTGTTTAGCGATATTTTGATCGGTGGGATCTGATCTGATAGGTGAGGTGTGGAACGTCCGGTGATAAGGGATTTGTTTAGCGATATTTTGATCGGTGAGATCTGATCTGATAGGTGAGGTGTGGAACGTCCGATGATAAGGGATTTGTTTAGCGATATTTTGGTCGGTGGGATCTGATCTGATAGGTGAGGTGTGGAACGTCCGAAGTGGTCAATGATGCGCTTTGCTAGAGTTTTTTTGGCGGTTTTTGTTCTGAGTTTCGATCTGGTCGGTTGGTAGGACATGTTGCGGCTATCGCAAGTTTCGCCGATTTATGTTGCAGTCCACCATGTCGATAAGAGCTTTACGTTCTTCATGATGAAATTGCTTGTGTGAGGTAATGTGTGAAAAAAGTAAACAGTAGACCCTTTTGGTTTGGTTTTCTATGACCGGGTGTTTTTTTTTTATTCGACTTGTATATATGCGATGCGATCGACGACCGGGTGTTTTTTTTATTTGGCTTGTGTATATGAAATGCGATTGACATTTTTGCCATCCTGACTCCATTGCGCTCGATCGTTTTTTCGTACATTGGATGGTAAAAGAAAACCTTTTCATTCCCAGGAGGAAATGGGGGAAGTGTTCACTATGCGCACTGAGCTGGTGGTACTGAGAGATTGGGTCTGCCTGATTGTTAGATGCAGGATTTCGCAGAAAATTACTATTTTGTCTCTTTTTTTTTAATTGCGCACTACCATGGATAATAGAGGTGGAAAAATCACTGCTATTGGAAGAGCTGCTCTTTTTCACAGATATTGAAAAAGAGCAATCGCAGTGGATCACTGCGATTGGAAAAGAGCAGATTTTGCCATCCCTAATCAGGAGGCCAAGGTCCGATTTGGGCTGTAGCGCCATTGTAGTAGTAGTTGAACTAGGAATCGAACAAGAATCAATAAGTAGCCCAGATAGCTTTGATCAAATAACTAACAAACTCGTAAACAATGTTATAAATGCTTACTAACAAAGTTGTCTTGTTCTACACAAGAAAAGAGCTAAACAAACACCTTGTTGGAACGCGGAACTAGCGGCGTACGCAAAGAAACTAGGAAATTGTTCAACAGAGCAGCTTTGGTAACTGGGACCAATACAGAGAGTCCCTTACTGAATATAATAAACTTCTAAAAAAACTTAAAAAAAAAGAGTCTTGGAGAAGATTTTTCGAAGAGATAGATGCTCTCCCAAAGGCCTCAAGACTCCAAAAGATGGTATCAAAAACACCCCGATAGATATCGGACTATTAAAGAGACCAGATGGGTCCTCAACTAAAAGCAGCATGGAAACTCTTGAAATGTTATTGGCAACACATTTCCCAAGTTGCAAGATAATTATCACCAATGAAGATTTAGAGGCAGTGTAAAGGACAAATAGCATTGCTGGTAAAATCTTCATTCTGGAAAAGATCAGATGGGCGATTAGCACTCTTAAGCACTAAAAATCAGCCGGAGTAGAAAAAATATTCCCTGTATTACTGCAGAAGGGATTAGAGATCTTAGTGCCAGTAATGATAAAGATCTTTAAAACCAATTTTTTATGAGGATACATCCCAAAAATCTGGTATTTATATCGAAGAAATGGAGTCGTCCCATTGATCACCCTAAAAGCCTTACTTCTTGGAGAAGTTAGTGGACATTCACATAAGAACAGGACCTAAGAAGGTCTGTCTTAATAAAAATCAACAAGTCACCCATTCATAGTCTGGTAAGACAAACCGAAAAGGCAAAAGACTATAAAGAAATTTTATAGAAGGAGCATTTGACAACAATCTCCATGAAGACATAACTGCGGCAGCTAGGAAAAAGGGCTTAGAAACGGCCACGATGTTATGGATACACGCCATATTAAAGAGCCGAATGACAACCACGCATCTAGGTGACAGCAAATTGACTGCACAGACTTAAAGGGACTATCTCCAAGGAGGGATACTATCTCCACTTCTTTAGTGAATAGTAGTAGATGGGCTCCTGGACCGTCTAACAGCACAAGGATACGAGGCAATAAGATATGCCGATAACCTCGCCACTGTCATTAGAGGCAAATATGATTTAAATTATTTAATATCTGAAAGGATACAATCTGCCCTAGAGATGAAAATGAACTGATGTCAGTCTAAAAAATTGAACATCAAACCAAGTAAGACCAAGATAGTACCATTTATGAATCGAAATAAAATCCACATCATACCTCCTACAATAAATGGGACACCAATACCCTTTTCAGATGAGGTAAAATATCTAGGTTATACTGGATAGCAGGTTATACTGGATAGCAGGTTATACTGGATAGCAAAGTCAACCGGAACAAACTTATAGAATGGACTCTTGACAAAGCATTACAAGCATTTTAGGCCTGGAAAAGCTTATTTGGCAGAAAATTGGTATTACAGCCCAAGATGATCTACTTGTGTTACAGAACAGTCATCCTCCCAAAGGTCACATACGGATCAATGACGTGGTGGACTAAAATATTACAACAAAGAGCACAAAAAATGCAAAAGCTAGCCTGTCTTAGTGTCACAGGAGTAATGAAAATCTGTGCAGCTGCGGCAATGAAAATGGTACTAAACATCCCTCCGATACATCTTCAATTAAAAAAGGAGGCTATCAAAGGGGTGTAACGTACAGAGGAAAATCAAATACAAATCAGGGGATTTTATAGGTCACCTCAAAATTCTAAAAAACTCAAAAATAGAAGTTGTAACCTCCACATTACATTACAACAAAATTCAACTTTGAAACCCCCTTCAAAGTTATAATCAGAGAACGCAAGGACTGGTAATCTATGCTATCTGATATGGAGGAGTAATCACCCAGAGAGCTCGCGCACCACTGAGGGGACAGTAGCCGGAGTTAAAGGTCCTTACTTCTCGGTTTCAAAACCACTCGGCAAAGAAGCCACAATCTTCCATGACTAAATAATTGCAATGATGCTATGCATCCAAGAGAATATAAGGAGGGCTCATCGCAATAATTTTAATTAATTTATATCCTATCGGATAGTCAGGCGGTTTCCTAAGCCCTAACGTCCAATAAACACGAATCGTGGATAGTTTGGAACTGCCTTCAAAGCCTAATTATCCTGGGAAAAAGGAACAGCGTAATCTTAATGTGGGTGTTAGAGAAATATGGGAATCGAGGGAAATGGAGAGGCTGATTGCCTTGCAAAAAACGGTGCGGAAACAAATTTTGTTGGGCCAGAGCCATTGTCTGGAAAACCAAAAGGGCACTCCAACCCTATGCTTAAAAAGTGGGCTGAACAAGATCATAAAATCTACTGGAATAGACTTCCAAGCTTATCAATATCAAAAAAAAAAAATAATCCTACCACAAAAAAATTAAGCGGAGGACATTCTAAAATTCAGCAAGAATGATATTAGTACTCTAATCCGCCTGATGACAGGGCACAGTGGAGTAAGCCACCACCTCGAAAATATGGGTCTAGCTGAAACCGATATCTGCCGCTTCTGTCTCAAAGACTCAGAAACGACAGGGCATGTTCTATGTCACTGCGATTCAGTAGCAAGGAAAATATTTAATCTTCTGGGAAAATATTAAATTTTCTGGTCGCAGTGCGTGTTCCCCAAATAATAATTTGAAATTATAAAAATTATGAGAAAAACACTTCGGTAATTATTGTTTAGATAAAAGACCTCAAAAAAGGAACATTAAGAGAGCAAGATACAAAAAGTTCATAAATTTAAAATTTTATCGCCACGAATATTTGAATTTCAACGCATAAATCATACATTAAAATATTGCAATAACATAAATCGTGTTGAATGTACGTTTCATTTAGGAGTCATAAATTTGCAGTTATCACATAACGTGTTGGTGACGCCTTTGGAAGCTGCTTCTCCCTTATCATGACTTTCCGAGGTACATACGTTATTAGCACAGTCATTCACATTCCTCGTAGGCTTTTGTCCAACTTGAGAGCTTCATATTCGCTAGTCTGCACGTGACTTACATATTAGGATGCCTACATTGAATAGACAACTTTTCATAAACGATTTTCATATTGGAAATCGGTCATTTCGATTTATTCCGACTACTGGAACTGTGAAATGAATGACAATTCAATTTGAGTGATTCGAGCTAGTTAAATAAGGGTATGGCAACCAAAATTAATTAAGCTGCTTCGCTACGGTTTCGAGTTTATAAAATCGTATCAAATATTGAGCTTGCCAGAAGGCACTTAGTACATTGACAAAGTTACAACATCTCAAAAAATTAAGAGCAAAGTTACGATCTGAAAGAAAAGCTTTCCAGATTTTACACTGTTTGCGACGTTTCTGTATTTGCTGAGATCTTTATCAAACAGTGACCGAAACGTCATATATAATAAAGCAGTGTATTATCCAGAAATCTTTCCGTTTGATTCGAAATGCACTGTGAAAACATTCAACAAACCAATTTACGATTTATTAGCAGAAACGTGTTTCATGAGAGAAAGGATCTGCAGTGAAAATATTCAATATGAGTTCCCAAATAAAGTTCGTGAAGGATAAATTTACACTGATATGAACCAAACTTTAAAACAAAAATATAACAGGACTACGATTGGGCGTAAGGCCCAATCATGCAATATTCTAAATGAAAGAGAAATTTTTTGATTTCTAGAAATTTTGTATCAGGAATGGTAGAAGGGATGACGTCATTGAACAAATTTTTTCACATCATGCATATAGTTACTATCAGGATGTTTTGAACAAAACACTAAGCTTCAAAAATGTAATAGGTACTGAGAAAATTAGCATGTTGGACTTAGTGAAATTGTGCAGTTTGTATGGGAAGTGGTGGAAGAAGTAGGAAGCTTTCAGTGGTTTTTTTTTAGAAATTACTATGAACATCATGCATTTGAGATATTTTGAATTGCAGATTAGTAGCATTCATGCTTTTTAGGAAAATCGATTTTTTGTAAAGTTGTGAAATTGTGTCATATTGCATGGGAGGGGTAGAAGGAGTGAAGCTTATTTGTTTCGGTCTTACTGAGAATTCTAAATAAATATTTAGTGCATAATTACAGCTCTAAATATTTATTTAGAATTATTAGTAACACCGAAAAAAAATTAGACGATTAACTTTACCCCTTTCCATACAAAATGGCACAATTTCACAACTTTATAAAAAGTAGATTTTCCTGAAAAGTATGAATGCTACCGATCTGCAATTTAAAACATGTCAAAAGCATGATATTTATAGTTATTTCTGAAAAGTCATTAAAAACTCGCCCCTCCTTCTTTCACCTCCCATACAAACTGCACTACTTCACTACATCCAATACACTAATTTTCTCAGTATCTATTAAATTTTTAAATCCTAAATTTTGCATAAAACATTTTGATAGCAACCTTAGCGTCATGTGAAAAAATTAGCTCATTGTCGTCACCCCCTCTACCACTTCCCCTACAAAATTTTTTAAGATACAAAAATTTCTCTTCATCTAGATTATCGCACGATTGGGCTTTATGCCCAATCGTACTCCTGTTGTGTTTATACTCTAGATGAAATCTGAGAGTATAATAAGTTTGCTCTAAAATTTGTAACGCCAAGAAATAAGGCTCGGAGAAAAAATGATGAATACAGAAATTAATATTATCACTCAAAAATCTCAAAACCGGATGTCCGTCCGTCCGTCTGTCCGTCCGTCCGTTCGCTCTCTAGCTTGAGAACGCGTTGAGCTAGAAAGCTCAAATTTCGTACACATCGTTTTTGACAAAAAAGTAAGGTCAAGTTCGTTAACGGGCCAAATCGCTCCACCCCTTCTACCCCCTCCCATACAAAATGACACAAATGCGCAATTTGACAATAAACGAATTTGCTCGAAAAGTAGAAAAGTTATTGGCCTGAAATTTGGAATATATTACTTTTATGATAATATAAATCTACCGTATAAAAATTATGTGTGTCCTCCCCCTCTTTCCACTACCTCTCATACAAACTGCACTTTTTGAAGAAATACTCTAAGCCAATTTACTCAGTGCGTATAAAATTTAGCGGGATGAAATTCTACACTTAATATTTATTTAAAATTGTTAGTAAGGGTAAAAAAAATTAGACGATTAGCTCCACCCCTTCTACCCCCTCCCATACAAAATGACACAATTTCCCAATTCGGCTATAAATGGATTTGCTCGAAAGTATGAAAGCTATTAGTCTGAATTCAAAATTTCAATTCAAAATCATAATAATAAGCAAAAACTTCATAATAATAAAAAAAACTGTACATATATCTGAAGTCACGTGAATTAGGTGAGTAAGTTTTGGCGAGATAATTTCGTCGGTATCGGCAGTTTAGTGGAAAAGCTCGTCTACAATACGGGCTGCCCGGGTTCGATTCCCGGCCGGGATTTCTTTCACGATTTGACTAAAGTAAGAGTATCATAATTTCAAATAACGCTTTAGTTGAAAAAATTGCTTTTTCAACGGGCTGTATGCTCTTGTCAATAATATTAGAAAACAATTTGTGGTAGCAGAGCCTGTTCCCTGTTCGTAATAAAATATTCGATGTTGCATAGCGTAAAATTTAACATAGTATTCACAAGACATCCATACAGGGTCACTACAGATTGGTCAGCAAGGCTTGCTTAAGCAGGCGCTGCCTTGGACAAGGTAATTGAAATGATACCAGTGGATCTAGATTTGTGAAGCGCTCGGGTTGATCATCTATCTAAACTCCACGTATTTTCGAATTAAGGCTTTGGTCCTACACCTCTATTTTTCATTCCATTGTGCTCTATTTTGTTAAGCTTAAAATTTTATATTCTTGATTAATGCTCGGCGGAGGGCGAATAGAGCGTTGATCAAAGTTTCTTCCTTTATAAGCCGAATTTTTAAAAACATGAAGCTAATTTTACTTAGACCCTGCAAAACTGCATGTCTCTTAGAGATTGCAGATTTCAAGTTTCTTGACTTTGTAGAGATGATAGTATATCATCCAACATATAAATTTAAAAAACTTTCTTAACATACTTTTCAGGGTGCTTTTCTCAGATCTGGATCTCAGGTCGTGAACGTTCAGCCAATTTCCAAGAAAGGAAGCACCGCGAATTCCGCTAACTATCGCCCCATAGCCATTACCACTAGGGTATAGCCTAGTGTGCAGCGTCTTACAATGCGAAGGTCGTGAGTTCAAATTCCAGTCGACTTAATATAATTTCTGCACACTACCTTCTTGGATATACCTTGGCTACCTCAATCTACGAAAATTAATATTTAGTAGATAGAGTGTTATGCGAAGGGCTAACAACACATTCACAATAAATAATGAAGAAAAATGTGAAGGAATATGAAGGTCAGAATGCCAAGGCCCGATTTGGGCTGTAGTGCCATTGTAGAAAAGAGCCATTACCTCAGTGCTTTCAAAAGTAATGGAAACTGCAGTCAATCGCAGGCTCAACTTTCTTGTGGGTAAATATCTCATACATTTTTTTTTATAGAATGACTTGTGCTATGGGCAATTCGCTGTGAAGCAAGCACGCTGCCCATTACACCGCGGAAGTCTCAAAATGATCGCCAATGTAAATTTCGGTTGGACGTTCCATAGGCAATCTCCTTATCTATCTTACCGAACGTTGGAACTCCCGCATCCACAAATTAAGACAGGGTTATGTACGTGCTTTTGACTCAATCCATTTAAAAAAAGCTTTTTTTTTAAATGGATTGAGAGTTTCTTTTCGAGCATCTATTGATATTGTGTTAGACGGAATAGTTTCTGCACACTTTCCCATTGATTTTGGCGTCGCTCAGGGCTTATTTTTATCTCATATCCTCTTTTTAGTCTTCATGAATGACCTTCTATCGTACACTCTAAATCCCATTCATTGTTTCGCTGATGACAGCACTTTTGATTATATCTATCAAATTGACGCCCCTGCGGAGCCATTTCCAACATCGGTGGCCTCATGCCATAATGAATCAATACAGTCATTAAGCTCTGTCCTTCGACTAAAATTAGAATGGGACAGGAAAAACAGAGTAGGTTCTAATGCCTTAAAAACGCAGTCCTGTCATCTATCTCATAAACATAACGTTACGCCATCGGCTTGTATCCTTATTCACCTTCTGCAGACTTTACGTTACTAGGTGCAACATTTAACAATTGCCATGATTGGAGCCAACACATCCACAAAGTCGGTTTTGATGCTTCGAAACGTCTAGGTATTTTGCGGAAGTGTAAGAAATACTTTTCTGCCTTCGAACGTCTTGAGAATAACTCACATGTTTGGGCTGAGACCCTAAAATCGCAACTGGATCTACTCGACCTTATCCAGAAATATGCATTCCAATTAGTTGGAGATGAGGCTATATCGGCCTTAATTGACTACCTCGAACATCGTTAAAATATCGGAATACTCAGCATTTACTATAGACAAGTCTATGGTAAATGCAGCGAGAAACTGAAAGCCCTAATACCAACTCTGTTCATCATCATCAATGGCGTGGCAGCCCCAATCGTACCCTGGATCATCGCCTCCAATCATATTGATCCAAAGATCTCGTTCTCCAGCTGCTAATTAAACTCTAGATAAATTCTGAGAGTATATTGTGTTTGCCTTACCGTTTGTAACGCTAAGAAATAAAGCTCGCACGGAATTGCCAAGGGTACAGAAATATTTATTGTCGCTCAAAAACCTCGATTCCGAGTGACCGCCTGACTGTCCGTCAGTCAAGAACATAAATCTTGAAAGCTTCGTGCTAAAATTGTCATGAGTCATTATAAGCAAAAAAAGTAACTTTAAGCTCTTGAGCGAGCCACTTGCTCCACTTCTTCTACCTCCTCTCATACAAATTTTATGAAATTTCAATTTTTAAAGAAATTGATGTTTCTCCGAAACTATTTCAGCTATTGGCATGAAAGCTAGGTCATAGTATTATGATATAAATATCATTCACGCCAAAAAATATTGATCTGATCCCCTTGCTGCTTCTACTTCCTCCCATACAAACGCAAAAATTTTCAAAAATGCATTTCTTCGGTTTTCATTGCAACTAGAAAAGCTAAAAGAACCAATTTTTGTTATGTTTAATTTTATTATAATTGCAACCAATTTTGAAAAAACTATCAACTTCATTTTACTCTTTCTATCCCCTCCCATACAAATTTCACAAAATTTCGGAATTTCAATTAAATTATTTTTCTCCAAAGCCTTCAAGGCTATCAACTTTAAATTTTGAGGAAAGTACATTATTACAAATATCATTGATGTCGAAAAATTTAGTTTTGATTCCTCTTTCTACACCCTCCCATACAAATGCACAATTTTGGTAAATGCATTTAATCGATTTTCATTGAAACTAGAAAAAGTAGAAACTTAAAGTTTTTCCGTAATTTGCCCCTTAATAATTGCAATAAATGCTAAAAAAAATATGAACTTTGCTTCACACCTCCTATCACCTCCCATACAAATTTTTGTATTGAAAATTCAAGAAAAGTGTTTCTCCTTCGAACATAGGAGAGCTACAGACTTTAAAATTGCAACAAAGCAATATGATTAGGATGTTGAAAAGCAGATTCAAAATCATCCCAAACCCCCCACTTTCTCTGCCACCTCCCATACAAATGCCATAAATTCTGAGAAAAATTGTTCAATTTCTCGAAAATTATGAAAGTTGCAAACTTTAAATTCAGTACGAAACATTTTGTATAATACGTTCGGGGTTATATACTAAAATTACAAACCGCCCCCCTCTACTTTAACCACGCCCCAGACAAAAGTCACTATTCACTATTCGAATGAACTTGAGATGTTACATTTTCCGGTAACATACAATAAAGTCTTTCCGATTTCATATGGAGTATCATATGATTGGACATTACGCCCAATCATAATCCTGTTTTGTTTTTCAGTTGTACTGACTGCTACTGACAAATATTTGCAGACGTTATGGGATATATGAGAGAAA
This sequence comes from Chorisops tibialis, assembly GCA_963669355.1. NCBI lineage: Eukaryota > Metazoa > Arthropoda > Insecta > Diptera > Stratiomyidae > Chorisops > Chorisops tibialis. Next base: position 275,894,953 of record OY770262.1, read on the forward strand.
CCGAATAGAAACCATCTATTGAGTCTGTAGACCTTCAAGAAGTAGAAAAGTTTGCCCATTTTATTTCGAATAATTATCATTGCCAGTAACAACTGAAAATTTCGTGCTTAAGAATCCTGCTGCCTAAAATGAGAATCAAACCCATGATTTATTGGCTGTGAAGCAAACACGCTCCCCACTATGCTACGGAAGCCTCAACATGATCACCAATATGGATTTCACTCGGGACGTTCAACAGGCGATCTCCTTATCTATCTTACTGAGCGTTGGAACTCTCCTATCCACAAATTCAGGGAAAGTCATGTACTTCCTCTTGACATTGCTAAAGCGTTCGACTAAGTTTGGCACAAATGTCTCTAAGCCGAGCTCAAGGCCTATGGTTTTAACATAGGTTTTTTTTTCATATAGATTGAGAGTCTCTCTCCGAGCGCTCTATTAGAGTTGTGCTAGACGGAATAACTTCTGCACTCTTTTCCATTGATCTTACTCTCAATCCCATTCACTGTTTCGCCCTGAAGCCCCTGCGAAGGTCCGACATCGGTAGTCTCATACCGTAATGAGTCAATGCAGTCATTGAACTTTTTCTTCGGCCTAATCCTGGAATGGAGCAGGAAAAACAGAGTAAAGTCTAATGCCCTTAAAACGCAGTCCTGTCATCTATCTCTTAAACATAACATTCCGACGTCGTCCACAAATATGTCCTTAAATGGCGTACACGCTACTAGGTATAAAATTTAACAATCACCTTCATTGGAGCCAATACACCTACGAAGTCCTCTTGATGCTTCGAAACGTCTAAGTACTTTGCGGAAGTGTAAGAAATACTTTTCTGTCGTCGAAGTAGCTACCATCTATAAGGCTTATATCCGACTATGTCTTGAGAATAACTCGCATATTTAGGCTGGAACTCTAAAATCGCATCTGGCTCTACTCGACCGTATTTAGAAACATGCATTCCGATTAATTGGAGATGAGGCTTTATTGGTCTCATCGTCGAATATTGGAGTACTCAGCATTTACTATAGATACTTCCATGGAACATGCAGCAAGGACCTAAACGCCCTAATACCACCATTGAATAGCCCCCAAAATACTCGCCAAGCTACACGCTCACAGAAGTACGCTGAGAAGCCCTTGCCGTGGGAAACTGTGAAGTTTAGACAGTCCATCATTACTCGGATGACAGTGTTGTGAAATTCATTACCAATCTCTTTTCCACTGAATACAACCTCCAGTAGTTTAAGAACAACGTTCACCGCCACTTCAAACTCTTCTCTAATGTGTTTCCCTGCTAATTTCCTTATAACCGCTTATTTCGCTTACCCATATCGGCTTAACTGTGCACCATGTTAAAGGGTGACCGCATAAGTTTAAAAAAAAAAACTTATTATAAAATTTATCTTCTTCGATGAATATAGATTTAATATAGGTAGAAACCTGCATTTAAGCTAAGAGATGAGCCAATGGTTATTTTACCATGAGATTTTGGATTGATAAATATTATCGTTCAAACATAATTTCTATCAATCAATAAACATAAAGAAATATAAACCATTGCCACGCAATAATTTTTTATTTATTATTCACACGGTGGAACTTTAATTGCCCACCTTTTATTAATTTAATAAATTGAAAAACAAAAGTTTTTTAGTTAGGTCTTGTTGCTAACTTCCCTAAATCAAATGTTTGCAAGGTCTAATAAAAATGTTTGAGAAAATTTTAAGATTTGCTTCCGGAAATACAGATATTGACCGAAAAGGAGTTTCCCCCCTATTATATTGCAATCTACATACTCTGCTACTACGAAACTTATATTCAGTGCAGACTGTACAGTACGAACCATATGACCATTTTGAACAAATGCAGCACCTTTTCCTAGCCAATCCAATGTTACAACTCAGCACCAAAGAATATTAAAGATGCAGCCAGCCAATAGGCGGTTTGATATCTGATCTTTGGTCCTTATAGATATAAATTTTACTTTACGTTTTCCACTTAAATTAAAACTATGCTCTTTGCGATGGTGTCTGTAAGTCGAATACCCGTGGCTGCACATTCATTCATATTTCATAATTCTGAAATAAATTCCTGTACGTGGGCGCAGTGACAGTGCTATATACTTTCCTTTCTTGATATTTTTCTGCTAAAGCAGAAGACTTATGTTTTTATAAGAGGAAAATCTTGTTGAATCATGAAACCAAAAAGCATGAAAATTGATGGTTTTATCAAAGGCAGAAAACTCGTATCAAAAGAAATTGTGCACTCAAGTGCATTTCCAGTGGCTGAGCAAAGAGTATAAATGTAATTTCGAATGTAAAAGGCGTATCGCAAAAATGGAATTCACATAGTTTTTAAAAGCTCTCATCAGACAAACAATGCCACACTCTATGCTATGCGATAATGGAGAGTTGTGAAATTTTAACGGCTTTCATCTTCTTTTCGAACAATTATCTGATATCAGGTGCTTGCGGTTTTCACTAGCGAAACTACGTACAACATTTAGCTTTACGGACAATTTGCAATTTATTTCTAGCCACAGTAGAGACTGATATGCATCTTTGTCTGTATACCAATACCTCCATCAGCATACCCTTTGAATTTCAAGCTTGATGATTTTCGAAATAACTTTTCGTTGTTTATAACAAAACGTTCCATCCATAAATTGTTCTTTTGTCGTGTTATGTAAAATATCTAAAATGCTTATTCACTATTTTTAGAAACCAAAAATGTACCGAACTTAGGCAAAAATGCAAATACCTGGAAGCCATAAGCAGCATTTTCGACTATAAACATCCCAAACATCGTAGTAGAGGCAATTTCGGAGATAATTTCTGACGAAATATTTAAACAATTCCAAGCAACCTAACAAGGAATTCAGCTCTCAACCTCTAAAACAAATATTTGAGCTGCTTTCTGCATGTCAAATCCCAGCAGGAATGCTTTTGAATTGGAGTAGTTTCCATAAACCGGGTCAAGTTTCATATCACAAATCGCATAACGTACGAGCACTGTTACTAGGAGCCGAGACTATGTCAGTGTCGTTGCGACTCAAAGAAATACCAGAAATAACAATTACATTAGGAAGCAAATGAATTTGTGCCCTGCAGTCGTTAGAGTTAAACTTTGTACTTATGAAATATGATTCATCTTAATCTTGAGGCTCTCTTAGCTAATACTGCTCGTATCGTTACATTTCAGTTAGTCCTTGCCGTATCGTTAGTTCTTTCGAACGATCTGTCAAGGACTATGCATGTTTGTGTTCTCGAGTAAGGAAATATTTTTCTATTACAGCGTTTTTTCAACGAAGACTTTGAATAAGATTGGCTCAAATAGATTAGTCGAAAAAATAACAATAGCTAAATCTCTAATGTTTGGAGTATTTGAAAGAAATGCATTGAAGCTTATTCGATTCCTTTTCAATCTCTGTACTAAATAGAAACTAGAAAAGAATTTGTTCGATAGAAATAGTTCCTAGTTGATTTTTCAGAGCTGGTTACATGTATTTGGGATAACATTTCGAACAAATCTAAAATAAAGTTGCCCAGAAATATTGGATTTCTGGTCGTAACTCCGAAAATTAAGTCAATCCAATTCTTGTAGGTGCCCTTTCGTATGGAAGAAAAGCTTTAAAAGTTATTGGATTTTCAACACTGACTGCTAGCTTTTAATGTGTGTTTTTTTTCACAATCTGTAGAGGGTATTTTAAGTAAATTGAAATTCTTTGAGTTTATTCTTTTCAATCTCAAGCTTTTGAATTCTTTATTGAAGCGTAATTATTTTACATTTTTGAAAGAAAAACGGGAAACGAAAATTCTGAAAGTATAAAACGCTAATGTATCTATTTACAGCAAAAATGTATGAATTAACTACATGTATTTGTATTTTTGGGTAGTATTTTCAAAGTAATCCAATTTGCTAAATATTAATAACGAAAATTGTGAAATCTCATCATCTTGAATCTGCATATCAACATCCTAATCACATTCTTTTGTTATAACTTTAAAGTCGATAGCTATCATATGTTCGAAGGAGAAATACTTTTCTTGAATTTCCAAAAAATTGTATGGGAGGGGGTAGAAGGACTGAAGCGAAGTTGATACTTTTTTTTAGCATTTATTGTAATTATTAAGGGATAAATTCTGGCAAATTTTTAAATTTCTAATTTTACTAGTTTCAATGAAAATTGATTAAATGCATTTACCAATACTATCCATTTGTATTGGAGGTGGGTAGAAGGAGTATTCAAATCAACCCCAGATTTTTTGCAACAATGATATTTGTAATAGTATACTTTTTTCGAATTTTAAAGTTGATAGCCTTGACGGTTTTGAAGAAAAATAATTTAATTTAAATTTCGAAATTTCGTAAAATTTGTATGGAAAGAGTGAGGTGTAAATGATAGTTTTTTAAAAAAAAAAATTGGTTGTAATTGTAATAAAGTTAATCCTGTCAAAAATTGGTTCTTTTAACTTTGCTAGTTGCAATGAAAACCGAGTAAATGCATTTTTGAAGATTGTGCATTTGTATGGAAATGGGTAGAAGGAGTAAGGGGATCAGATCAATACTTTTTGACGTTAGTGATATTAACATCGTTATACTATGATCTAATTTGCAAGTTGATAGCTGAAATAGTTTCGGAAAAAAATCAAATTCTTTAAATTTCGAAATTTGTATGGGAGGGGTCTGTTGGTCTGTTACGTAGATCGCCTCCTCGCGGTGCAGACTGGGTAATGCTAAAAGATCTACAGATAGGGGGAACAAGTCGAACAGCTTGCTGTCGGCTCCGTATCCTATCTATGGTCTTTGGCGGATGTGGTAGGGGGGATCAAATCGTTCAGCTTGCTGTCGGTTCCGTATCCTATCGCAGCATTGATATTCTCGTAATCTGGACTGGTCATGTTTTAGGCAGATTTCAAGATATTGATGGTTACAAGGAGATTTATCTCTAAAGTGATTCGCAAGTGTACGTACTACCTAGATGGTGACCTTCATAAAGTACGACGGTAGAGGAGTAAACCTCGCATACAAAAATTCCCAAATCTACGGTGGAACAGCATTTGCTAATGGATGAATGGTTAGTGGGTAACTAACCATTAATATGTGAACTCTGGATACCAGGCGCCCTCCAGTTTAAATTAGCCTTCCCTTGGTAATGCGGAGCTCTGCCAGGGGTGACTCTACTTTCTCGCGCTACTCGTGGGAATCACATGGATAATACAAAAGTAATTAAAAGGGCAGATGCATCCCCTAAAGCATCACAATTAACGGCTGATGTCGTAAATGAAGAGTAAAAAATAACAACAAATCCTCCACCAAAAGTGCGTGAAGCAGTGGCTAGTCCTCCGAGCACAATGAAGAAAAACAGACCGCCACTCAAAGCGGATACCCCTAGTAAGCCTCTAGTGGATGAGAAACTGTTATCAGCAGAGCTGAAACAGTTAACGCAACAGTTAACAGAAAAGAAAAAAAGGCTAAGCGGAGCTGCCCGGAAACGGTACTCTTACCATCGTAATCAAGGGAAAACCGCAAATGAAGCGTATGATCTTGCTTGCCAGCCGATTGAAAAGACGTTATCGCCAACACAGAAAAAGGCAATGAAAAGAGGCAGAACCTCTTCTACAACACCGCCATCTGTGGGAAGTGGCAACAAAAGGCCCAAAATAATAAGCAAAAATGTAGTGCGTAGACCTACAGATGAGGCTCAGCCCTCCACGTCGGGCACAAGCTACAGGGACGCAGTAAAGGGGATCAGGATCGGAATAATACATACCGATCATCCTCATAAGATCCTTAAAGCGGAGCAGCTAGCTGCGATAAAAGAGAATATACTGGAAGAGATTCCCAACGCGGAAAAAGAGGAGATAATTCCACAGTTTGGTGGACTCAGCCTTAAGCCAGGTTGGATGCTGATCATTTGCCTAGATGAGCAAACCGCAACATGGTTGGAAAAAACAGCAGAAGGCATCAAGCCGGACGAGTCCACAAACATCAGGGCAGTCCGGGAGGAGAATATCCCGCGATTAGAAATAATCACGGGATATTTTCCTCAAGAGGCAAAAACATCAAAGGAAATTACCACCCTCATCGATGCGCAAAATGCTGGTTTGTGCGCCTCTAACTGAAAGGTTCTTAGCAAAAGAGTAGAGGGCACAAACACCATCATAACCTTCTCCATCGACGGCCAATCGATGGAAACGCTTAAGCAAAAGGGGCATAGAGTGTGCTTAAAATTCTCTAGCGTGACTTTTCGCCCTAAGGTCAAGGAGTTTAAGAGCGGCGAGCCGCAGTTGAACGAAGATGGACATAACTCTAAACAAAATTAGAGTTATTCAAGCGAATTTCCATCGTACAGCAGCGGCCATGGACACAATAACATGGAGATTCGCTAAAGAGGAATTCCACATAGCCCTAACTCAAGAACCGAGAGCCGCTACGGGCAAAATTATTGGAATTCTTAAAAAAATGGGTAAGACGATCTTTGATAAAAGAAGTGACAGACCAAGAGCTGCAATTCTAATATCATCTGAAATTAATTACCTAAATATGCCTATTTTCATCCGTACAGATTTAGTAGCGATACTGGTGAGAATACCTAAGGCAGGAGGAAGCCAAGAGGTAATAATTGCCTCGGCCTACTTTCCGGGGGAGCAAGAGGTGCCACCTCAAGGCGTCTGGTGGAATACAGTAGAATCCACAAAATACCAGTCATTCTGGGCTGTGACGCTAACGCACATCACACAATCTGGGGAAGTAGTGATATCAACAAAAGAGGTGAGTCACTTTTGGAGTATCTTACTACTAACAACCTAGACGTAATCAATAAAGGTGACACACCAACTTTCGTAAGCTCAGTTAGGCAGGAAGTACTTGACCTAACAATAACAAGCCCTGCCTGGCTGACAAGTGCGAAAATTGGCACGTATCAAAGGAAGCCTCATTATCAGATCATAGGCATATCTGTTTTGATATTGAGACTTCATTTGAATATATCGGACAATACAGAAATCCTAAACGCACCAAATGGAACCTATACCAGCCAGTCCTAGAATTTGAACTAGGTATCGAAGAAGAATCAATAAGCAGCCCAGACTGCATTGATAAAATCACGAACAAACTCGTAAACAATATAATTAATGCTTACGAACAAAGTTGTCCTGTTCTACAGAAAAAAAGGGCCAAACAAGCACCTTGGTGGAACGAGGAACTAGCGACAAAACGCAAGCAAACTAGGAAATTGTTCAACAGAGCAAAGACCTTTGGGAACTGGGATGAATACAGAGAGTTTCTAACAGAATATAACAATCTTCTTAGAAAGTTGAAAAAAAGAGTCTTGGAGAAGATTCTGTGAAGAGATAGATGATCTCCCAACAGCCTCAAGACTTCAAAAGTTGTTATCAAAAGACACCCCGATAAATATCGGACTTTTGGAGAGACCGGATAGGTCCTCTACTAAGATCAGCAAGGAAAACCTTGAGGTGTTATTGGCAACACATTTCCCAGGCTGCAAAATAATAAACAACAATGAGGATTTAGAGGCGGAGGAAAGGACATATCGTCAAACTCCGCTGGTAAAATCTTCACTCCGGAAAAGATCAGATGGGCGATCAACACCTTTAAGCCTTACAAATCAGCCGAAGTAGATAAAATATTCCCCGCATTACTGCAGAAGGGGTGAGAGATCTTAATGCCAATAATGATAAAGATCTTTAAAGCCAGCTTTATTTGAGGATACATCCCAAAAATTTGGAGGAGAGCGAGGGTGGTATTTGTACCGAAGGCAGGGAATCGTCCCATGCATCAGCCTAAGTCATATTGTCCTATAAGCCTTACCTCCTTCTTCGTCAAAACGATGGAGAAGTTAGTGGATATACACGTAAGAACAGGACCCAACAACGTTCGTCTTAATACTAATCAACATGCCTACCAAAAGGGCAAATCAACAGAGTCAGCCCTTCACGGTCTGGTAAGACAAATCGAAAAGGCAATAGACTATAAAGAAATTGCACTTTGTGCATTCCTAGTAATAGAAGGAGCATTTGACAATACTCCCCATGAAGCCATAATAGCGGCGGCTAGGAAAAAGGGTTTGGAAACGGCCACGACTAGATGGATACATGCCATGCTAAGGAGCCGAATGACAACCATGGATCTAGGTGATAGCACATTGACTGCACAGACCTATAGAGGCTGTCCCCAAGGTGGGGAACTATCTCCACTTCTTTGGTCAGTTGTAGTAGATGAGCTCCTAGATCGTCTAACAGAACAAGGATACGAGGCAATAGGATATGCCGATGACCTCGTCATTATCAGTAGGGGCAAACATGATTTAATTATATCAGAAAGGATACAATCAGCCTTAGAAGTGATAATGAACTGGTGTCAGTCTAAAAACTTGAACATCAACCCAGGTAAGACTGAGCTAGTACCATTTACAAATAGAAGAAAAATGTACATCATACCTCCTTCAATAAATGGTACAATAATACCCTTTTCAGATGAGGTAAAATATCTGGGTGTTATACTAGATAGCAAACTCAACTGGAATAAACATATAGAATGGACTCATGCCAAAGCACTAAAGGCATTTTGGGCCTGTAAAAGCTTATTTGGCAGAAAATGGGGATTAAAGCCTAAAATGATTTACTGGTGCTACAGAACAATCATTCTTCCAATAGTCACATACGGATCAACGATATGGTGGACTAAAACTTTACAAAGAAAAGCACAGCTTACGCTACAAAAAATCCAAAGACTAGCTTGTCTTGGTATCACAGGAGCTATGAAAACCTGTCCCACAGCGGCAATGGAAATGTTCCTTAACATCCCTCCGATACATCTACAAATAAAAAAGGAAGCTATCAAAGGGGTGTTGCACATACAGAGGGAAAACAAGTACAAACCAGGGGATTTTAGAGGCCACCTCAGAATCCTAAGAAACCCAAAATTGGAGGTTCTAACCTCCACACTATCGGATGCTATGCCGACAAAATATAACTTTGAAATCCTCTTCAAAGTTGTAATCAGAGAACGCAAGGACTGGCAACCCTCGCTACCGGAAATGGAAGAGGGATCAACCATCTGGTATACAGATGGTTCGCGCACCTCTGAGGGGACAGGAGCTGGAGCCAAAGGCCCTAACTTCTCAGTTTCAAAATCACTCGGCAAAGAAGTCACAATCTTCCAGGCTGAACTAATTGTAATGGAGCTATGTATCCAAGAGAATATAAGGAGAGCTTATCGCAACAAACCAATTTATATCCTATCGGATAGTCAGGCGGTTCTCAAAGCCCTAACATCCAATAAACACGGATCGAGGTTAGTTTGGAACTTCTTCAAGACCTAATCATCCTGGGGAAAAGGAACAACGTAACCTTAATGTGGGTACCAGGATATATGGGAATTGAGGGAAACGAAGAGGCTGATCGCCTTGCAAAAAGTTGTGCGGAAAAAAACTTTATTGGTCCAGAGCCATTCTGCGGAAAACCAAAAGGGCATCAAAGCTCGACACTTAAGAAGTGGGTTGAACAAGAATACAAAATCTACTGGAATAGACTTCTAGGCTTATCAACCTCAAAAAAACTAATCATACCACAAAAAAACAAAGTGGAAGATATCCTAAAATTCAGAAAGAGCGATATTAGTACTCTAATTGGCCTAATGACGGGGCACAGTGGAGTGAACCACCACCTCAATAATATGGGCTTAGCTGAAACCGACATCTGCCGTTTCTGTCTCGAAGACTCAGAAACGACAATACATATCCTATGCCACTGTAAAGCAGTGGCAAGGAAAAGGCATAATCTTCTGGGGAAAGGTTTCATTTCCACCGAGGAACTAGCCAACATGGCTCCCTTACAAATACTCAAATTAGCTAAAGCTATTGACTTATGGTAGGGTATAAGGGCAATAATCGCACAATAGGCCAAAAAAAGCCGCAGTGCTCTCACGTGTTCCCCTAATATAAAAAAATAAAATAATAAAATGGGAGGGGGTAGAAGGGGTGTGGCCCATTCACGAACGTAAAGTTCCTTTTTTGCTGAACATTTTCATTAAATTTCAGTATGATAGCTGAAAGCGTTCGAAATTTGTAGACAGATGGACAGACGGTCACTCGGAATCGAGGTTTTTGATCGACAGCAAATATTTCTGTACCCTGGGCGACTCTGAGCGAGCATTATTTCTTAGCGTTACAAACGGTAAGGCAAACACAATACACTCTCGGATTTCATCTCAAGTATAAAAAACAACCAAAAAACCGCAATTTTTTTATTAAAGTAATTAGCTCGGATCTTAAAAGCTTGATGAATTTATTCGAAAAGAATGCACGAAAGTTCCAGAAATTAACTAGTCGAGTACCATAAAAACTTCTACCCTCTCCTCTATAAAAGTTATTATTTCGACAATTTTTAGTATATCAATTATCACAAACATATTTGAAACTATTATCTTGCAAATTTGCACAAACACTTTTACAAATATTTAAAACAAAGTTGAATCAAAAGTTTTGCAATCGCTTCAATTCTTCTACCCTCTCCCACACAAAAGTGTAATTTCAACCGGTTTCAATAAATCAACAAATAACCAGCAAATCAAGAGTTACGGACTTTAAATTTTGAACGAACAACTTTCAAACTGCATCACAATTTTACAATGGCTCCAACACTTCTACTTCCTCGCATACAAATGTATGGCTTCATTAAAATAAAATGCGCCAATTTCATTTACTTCGTCTGTGAAATACTCTTAGCAGCGAATTTTGAATGTGATTCAAGCAATCAATCAAACAATTATTAACGTCAATCCAATTCTGGTATCCCCCATTCAAATTCCCACGCAGCCACAACTTGTCCCAAGAATAATAAAGTTGCGCCCGACTTTTGCAAATAATTTTTGTTTCTAAGCAAATTCAAGTTGCTGTCCCTTTTAGCGAATTCGTAACTTTAAATCATATTTTAGGACGTCTAGATTCGAATTCGAAGTATGTAGTCAATCTAATTATCGAAAAAACTCGTTCCGACTCAGGTAATAATATTTCGCATTCTTCAAATAATCCGCTTTTTTCTCAAGAGGACTTACATGAATCTTTTGCCTTTCTTTTCCGTTTTCCGTTCAAGACACATAAATATTCCCTACTGACTGATACTTTACACACACGGCTTGGAAAAGTTCCCTTCTTCTGATGAGCTACAAAACAAAGAAAGCGGATTTAATGCGTCCTTGAGAGAAACCTTTCAGCCTACTTTTATATCTTCAGCATGCCCATGTTTACGATACGTACACGCATATGCACACAAGATATCCCCGTGGATACACAAGAATGTATGTGTATGACCCACTGGAGGGTGTCAGGCATCGATATGAAGGTTATTAAGCCCTGCCCCTCTTCCGCCCATCCAAAAATATAACAGAGGTCAATGCCTATTGGCAAATTATTCGAATTGATAAAAAAATCGTAAATAAAATTTTAAGATCTTTCATTTCGAATTTATTGTAAGCTCCTCGGTAGTAAATAACGCAACGGTCTACGTAAGGCACTTTAACTCGTATAAAGTGAATAAAAGTAGTAATCCTGATCCATCGGGGATCAAAATCGGATGCTGGCGCCCACACTTGCACATGTTTTTATGTTTCGCTCCCTTAATCCCCAGCAACGAAAATCTTCATGCGATGAAAATAATGTCATTACGAAGAAGTGGCGCACTTAGTAGCACGTAATCCGCTTACTTCCTTACACTTGAGCGGTCTTCTCTTCCAGCCTTTCGTAAATGATATTTGGATGTATCTTTCAATGAATGAATTAGGACTTATTTTAGCTGTTAACAGTGCCGGTAATAACTCTGAACTCTAAATGAGCTCACGCCATGATGGGCATAAATCGAGAGCCTTTTGCCGAAAGAAGCGCACAAAGGAAGAAATTGTGCCGTCAAACGAGTAAACTATGATATTATGTATGTCCCTGTGGATTCGATACAAATAATCGTTTTTACCAGTTGAGCCCGATTTAGCTTTATCTTAAAGGACAGTTCTTCGCAATTATCTTCTGTACATTGCTCGAAAATTCACTTTCAAAAGGACAACTAACTGGGGACTAAGTTTTAGTTGAGTGAATGCACTCGTACAATCTTTATTAATGGCTCCTTGATGGCGTTTAGAAATTAATCAGCTTACCTTACGGTTACAGTAGCATAGATATGTTTTGCTGAGAATGCTAAACACTTAGTGCTGTTTGTTGCTTTTGTTGTTTAGTTTTAGAGATTTTCAAGGAGAATTCTTAAAAGGAATGGAAATAGTTCATTTTCTGGTAGCCTGATTTTATCCAACTAATTGGTAAATATGAAACCTTACTTATCTATATAAATAAAAATTAAATGCATTTCGTTGGTAAGCGCATCACTTGGGAACGGTTGGACCAATTTGGATATTTTCTTTTAAATATTAACAAGGTTTTTTGATAAAGAAAAATTTGAAAAGTTGCCCGAAAAATTCGGGAAAAAAATTCGAACGGTGGATATGCGTAATTCATTTTTTGTTTTGTTCGTTATGGTCCTGGAAAGTTCTCAGGAAAAAACAGAAAAAAAACATTGGGACAATTACAGGAAAGTTGGAAAATTGCATAAGTCATAGTTTTAGTATGCACTCTCGATCATATCTGACGATAGAAATAACATATTTGGTTGATTCTTTAACTGTTTTGCTCGGTATGCTCCAGGGATGGAATTGGAATTGAAAGGGCAGTTATTGAGTGTCAGTGAGTACGACATGAAACTTGTAAATCACCTATTCCCGTGTCGAAAAAACTCATCAGCTTTGTATGTTTTCGCGCCAGACAACAAAACAAAATAAACTGCCAACAAGTCGGGCGAAAATTTATTATTCTTCGGACAAGTTGCGGATGAGTGGAAAGTCAATATGCAGGTTAGAGTGGTTAGGGAAGACTAAGTGAAATGGAGTTCTTGGGCAGGGCTGTTGTCAATTTATCAATATTTCATTCGTTTGTGCAAGTTTGGGTTTTTATGAGGGGAGGAGGAGGGGTAATAGTAAGGGTGGGTGGATGTTAATAGCTTTTTAATTGATTGCTTGAATCACGTCCAATATTCTCTGTATAGAATGTGTTTCATAGACGAAGTTGCATAGAATTTTCATAGAATTTTCATAAAATTTGGTGTATTTTACATTCACGAAACCGAACATTTATATAAAAGCGGGTAGAGTGGGTAAGGGATTCATAAAATTTGTGATGCAATTTTATTTTATTTCTCTTGTAAAGTGATTGTACAACATTCCAAGTTCGTAGCTTTTATTTTGTTGGTTATTAGTTGATTTAATGAAATTGGTCGAAATCATACTTTTGTATGGGAGTAGGTAGAAGGGCAAGAGCGATTTCAAGACCTTTGGCGCAATTTTGTTTCAACTATTTTTAAAAGTTCTTAAGCAAAATTTTAAATTGATAGCTTTAAACAGTTAGGTGATAATTGATTTCTTAATAATGGTCGAAATCATACTTTTTTATGGGAGGGGATAGAAGAACAAACGTGATCTCAAAACTTTTGACGTAATTTTATTTCAACTATTTTAAAAAGTTTTCGTGCGAAATTTCAAATTGATAGCTTTTAATAGTTAGTTGATAATGGATTTCTTGAAAATGGACGAAAAAATAATTTTGTATGGGAGGGGGTAGAAGTCTTAAAGGACCACTTAATATTTTGTATATTTAGGGATTTTTTTTTAAATGCATTTCGCAAATTTTCAAGTTTCTACCTTAAAATTTTACCTATTCAATGCACATGAAACACCTTGTGCACGTTAACCCGGGGGGGGGGGGGTCGGTTTATAACAATTATGGAACAAGTTATTATTATTTATCTATGTATATAAAATAGATGTATCCACATGCAAAATTTAAACTTTGCATCTTTCACTCAAAATTTTCGACATTTTTGCTTATCACCTTCCTCCCCTTACACCTCCCAAATTAAAATTTTTACCAAAATTAACGACTATTTAGTTCTGCAATCTGACAAATTTTCGATTTGATATCTGTACTCTTTTATGAGATATAAGGATTTGTAATTTTGAAAAGTGCGCCATTTTTGAAATGATCCCCATTTCCCCCACTACTATTATTTCAACATGTTATTATACTCTAGCTGAAATCTGAGAGTATATTGTATTTGCCTTACCGCTTGTAACGCTTAGAAATTATGATCGCACAGAGTCGCCAAAGGTACAGAAATGTTTGTTGTCGCTCAAAAACCTCGATTCCGAGTGACCGTCTGTCTGTCTGTTCGTCTGTCTACAACATTACTCTCGAAAGCTTTGACCTATCTTGCTAAAATTTTATATATATCATTTTTAGCACAAAAGTAGGCTTCCGTGGAGTAATGGGCAGCGTGCTTGCTTCTCAATCAATAGGTCGTGGGTTCGATTCCCACTCTAGACGGGATTTTTTTAAGCGCAAATTTTTCAGTTGCTACTGGTGATAAAAAATTATTCGCAATAAAATGGGGAAAAGGTGTAAAAGTGAAACAGTTCCACTTCAAGAAGGCCTAGATACTCAGTAGATGGTTTCTGTTCGCTTTCTATCATTCAGTCCCCCATAACATCTGCAAATATTTGTCAGTAAGCAGCCAGTACAACTGAGCAATATACCAGCTTCTCCACTCGCTACGGTCGTTCTCACTCCCCTTCCCCAACCTTCCCAATCCCATTCCTTCCCTCCATGACTGTGTTTGTGCATTGCACATAAAGGCCGAAATTGCCTATAACACAGGTCATTCTGTAAAAAAAAAAAATATTTTTAGCACAAAAGTAGCTTTAGGTTCGTGAAGGTGCCAAATCCCTACACTTCTTCTACCCCCTCCCATACGAATTTCGTGAAATTTCGAAATTTAAAGAAATTGACTTTTTTCCGAAACCTTTTCAGCTATTGGCTTGAAAATTAGGTCATAGTATCACGATGTGAATATCATTGACGTCAAAAAATATTGATCTGATCCTTTCACTCCTTCTATCACCTCCCATACAAATTCTCAATTTTCAAAAATACATTTATTCGGTTTTCATTGCAACTAGTAAAGCTAAAAGAACCAATTTTTGTCATAATTAATGATATTACAATTGCAACCGATTTTGTGAATGCTATTGACTTCACCTCACTTTTTCTATCCCGTCCCATACAAATTTCACGAAATTTTGGAATTTGAACTAAATTATTTTTCTCCAAAACCGTCAAAGCTATCAACTTTAGTTAGAGTTCAACAGTCAACACGACTGGTCATAAATTCTAAATTCTAAGACTAGTAAAATCAATTTAAAAAAAAAAATATTTTTTATACTTCTTTTAAAAAAGTGACAGAAAAGGAAAAATGACGGACAAATGTTTTAATTGTGCCGAGGTTTTTGTAGACCCGCGGGATGTTGTCATGTGCACGAGCTGCGGCAATTATTATCACCTTAAGTGCGTCAACATAAAAAACCCGCGAAAGCCTCCGCAATGCAAAGTACTGGAAGTGCGATATCTGCAAGACATCGAAATATCAACAGTCGGAATCATCCAACGACATAAGAGCCGAGTTTTCGACATTATCGACAAGGCTCAGTGAAGAAATGAGATCACAATTCGAGACAGCACGAACCGACGCGAGAAGAGAAAGGAACGAATTGTCTAAGCAGATTGAAGATTTCTTGGCAAAGTTTGGTAACCTTGAGCAGGCCATGCAATTTATGTCGGATAAATTCGATGAACTTATCACCCAGCTTAAGATTGTGATAGATGAGGTCAGCACCGTAAAAACTGAGAATGCGAGACTGAACACCGAAATTGTCAACCTGAAAACCCAAATTAACTATTTGCAATAACAACGTCATCGTGAAAAACGTTCCCGAAACACCGAACGAAAATTTAGTCCAAGTAGTACAGTATGTAGCTACAGCTATCGGAACTAATGTCGACGAGCTCGACATCAGTAACGTATACCGTCAGCGACATAGTCCAAATGCTGCTAGTGTCTTCAAGGTACAGTTCACATGGCGAATTAAGCGGGACAACATGTTAAATGCCTACAGAATGACAGTCAACGCGAAAAAAATGGTCCAGGAATCGATGCTAAAACCGTCAACAAAGAGGGGAAAATCTTCGTCATGGAGCATCTAACCCCAGGTACTGCAGCATTATTGAGAGAAGCAAAAGCTAAGTTATCGCCTAGTTTCAAATACATTTGAGTTAAAAACGCCCAAGTGCATGCAAGAAAAAACGAAAACGAAGCATCATCATCATCATCAATGGCGCGACAGCCCAAATCGGGCCCTGGCCTCCTGAAGTCGTCGCCTCCAATCGTCTCGATCCAAAGACCGCGTCCTCCAGCTGCTAATTTTTAGAATGGCTTTGCTGTCTTCATCAACCGAGTCTTCCCATCGCTTGCGTGGTTTGCCTACTGGCCGGTTACCACTCGCTTTGCCTTTAAGAGCACGTTTGGGGATTCTTCTGTCTTCCATTCGCTCTACATGGCCAGCCCACTACAGTTTACGTAACTTGATGAACGTTGAAGCTTCTGGCTCGTCGTAGAGTTGATACAACTCATGGTTGTATCTTATTCGCCATTCCGTTCCTTCCTTCACAGGTCCCAAAATTCTTCGGAGGACCTTTCTTTCGAATGCGTTAACTACTTTTTCGGAAGTTTGCGTTAATGTCCACGTCTCGCTGCCATAACAGAGCACAGGTCGTATAATAGTTTTATAAATCCGCAGCTTATTGTTCCTGTGCACTTTCTTCGATTTCATTATTGGAAGTACCGAATAATACGTCTTATTTGCTAGTATTATCCGTCGTTTGATTTCGTCTGTTTCATTACCGTCCTTTGCTAGATTAGCCCCAAGATATATGAAGTTGTCCACACTCTCCAAATTATATTCCGCAATTGTTATGTTGTGTCTGATTGGCGTTCTCCTTCTTGTTTGCGTCATTACTTTTGTTTTGTTTTCGTTAATGCGCAACCCGACTTCTTTTGCGGCGGAGTCAAGATTGACAAATACCTCCTTAGCACTAGGGAAGGATCTTGCTAGGATGTTAATGTCGTCAGCGTATGCTACTAGTTGGGTAGACTTGAATAGTAGTGTCCCGTTGGTGTCGACTGGGATTTTTCGGACGACATACTCTAGTGCCAAGTTGAAAAGCATAGGAGCTAGACCATCTCCCTGCTTTAAACCACATTCCGTTCGAAAGCTGGTTGTGGAATCGGTTTGTATTCTCACCTGGGATTCAGTGTTCGTCATTGTGAGTCTTGTTAGTCGGACTAGTTTTGGAGGAATTCCAAAGTCAAGCATGATTTGGTACAGTACGCTCCTGTCGATACTGTCGTATGCTTGTTTAAAATCTACGAATATTTGGTGCACGTCTGTGTTATACTCCCAGCATTTCTCAAGCACCTGTTTCACCAAGAATATCTGGTCTGTTGTAGATCGTCCGGTTCTGAATCCGCCTTGGTATTCGCCAATTATTTGATTAGTATAGGGCTTAAGACGACGTTCAATTATTTTTGTCAGTATTTTATAGGACGTACACAACAATGATATACCTCTGTAGTTCTCACAGCAGAGTTTGTCTCCTTTCTTGTAAATTGGGTTCAGGTTAACTCCATGTACCCTCCTCCTTTCTCAACTCGGGCTTGGGACCGTCTATGGCGGAGAAAACGAAGCAGCTATCCACATATCGAATGAAGCAATCTTGAGGAACTTGATCCGGGAATAGTATGTAAGTTAGTTTTTTTTTCCTTTTGTTAGTATTTTTTTTTTTACGTCGTCATCATTTGAATTACTCGACAAATTAGAATATTATAAGAAAGTTAAAACAAATATCTTTAATCACATCATAGATTGTAAAAACTTTTTGATTGGAAAGCAAAATTCTCTAAAAATATTTCACATGAACGACAGAAGCGTAGCAAAAAACTTTGATGAACTTTTATTGCTATTGGATCAATTGGATTATGTATCTGATGTCGTCGTTCTAACGGAAACCTGGTTAAACCCAACAAACTCTTTTAACATTAGAGGATATAAGTTTATTACTGCATGGAACAAATTAAACAAATGTGACGGTGTTGCTATTTACGTTAAAGATACTTTTACAGTTTCCGTTATGACTTACGATCTTACAGGGGCAAACTCGTTAGACTTACAATTAAAATTAAATAATCTAGTGATTAACATTACTGGAATATATAGATCGCATAGCGCGGATCCGGCAGATTTTACTAACTCACTAGAAAAATTCCTGGAATGCAGAAAAAGACTGTCTAATCATATAATTATTGGCGATATAATTATCGACATATTCAAGCAATCTCCATCAGTAATAGCAAATGATTACTTAAACACTCTTCAAGGCTATGGGTTTAATGAATATCTCGAAGGTAAAACTAGACTTGTCAACAATAAAGGAACTTGCATTTACCATATTTTTTCCAAGTGCAAATCTGAACTAATGCCCGCAATTCTAGAAACCCATATCACAGACCATTTTAGTACAATAGCAATATTACGTTTCAATAAGAGACGAAACGCAATATCAACAGATTTCTCTATATGTAAGCCTAAAATTAACTATGTTAAACTTACACATGCAACAAAAATTGATACCTAGAGAGATGTATATAGATCGAAAAATGCAGAGAAATGTACTAACGCTTTCTTTAATACATTAAACATACTTATAACAAAATCCACTTACACGATACCTCTCGAACTAAACTCTAAACTTAGACCAATAAAGAACTGGGCAACAAAAGGCATAATCACCTCAATTCATTATAGGAATAAACTCGCAAAACGTTTATCCACATCGAATAATACAAATGACATCTTGGTACAGAATTATAAAATATATAGTAGAAACAAATTAAGCTCGGTAATTAAAGCCGCGAAACAATTATATTATCAACTATCGGCGAAAAAATTGCCTTAGAACTCTTATCTCAACCTACAACATCTCCCAGCTTTGAACCAAACACTCGTAATAGTCTGTCCATATTTCATTTACATCCTATAACGCAATCTGAGCTCATGCAACATATTAGCGATCTAAATCCAAATAAACCACTTGGTATCGATGGTCTTACTTCTCAAACTCTAAAGACTCTCTCCAACTTCATAATTCAGCCTCTATTCCATACCTTTAACATGTGCATAGTACAAGGAAAATTCCCCTCAAAATTGAAGAGTGCTGTAGTAATAGCTTTACATAAAAATGGAGATAAAAGTGATCCAGGTAATTTCAGGCCTATATCATTGCTTTCTGCTTTAGCAAAAGTGTTTGAGAAATGCATCAAGAGCCGTTTGGGAAAATTTCTCGAAGAAAATGATATTCTGTCAAAGAATCAGTATGGTTTTAGAAAGAATACTAGCACAACCGATGCTGTTTATGATATGACCAAATATACCTACAATGCACTGGATAATAATGAAAAAGTATTGGCAATATTTCTTGATCTCAAGAAGGCGTTCGACACGGTCGATCACAGCATACTATTAAAAAAACTGGAACTGAGAGGTATAGTTGGGAATGCTTACTCATTGCTAAGATCTTATCTTTCAGGTCGCACGCAAATAGTTAGAATATGAGAAATTTATAGTGAGCCTTTAACCGTTAAGTGTGGAATACCACAAGGAACGGTTTTAGGTCCGATACTGTTTCTTATATATTTAAATGATCTTTGCAGAATAGATGGGGCTAATATAAATGGGCATTTAATATGTTTTACAGATGACACTTCTCTGATATTTAAAGGCACAAATTGGATCAAAACTTTTGCAAAAGCAAACGTTGGCTTAAGATCTGTTGTAGATTGGCTCACTAAGCATAAAATGGCAATTAATTTAAATAAAACAAATTATATATGCTTCGGAGAGACTCTCAATAATAATGCTTCGCATTAATCTATTCTTTCACGAAATTGTGTATTAAAATGTGTAAATGAAGTAAAATATCTTGGTATCACTATAGATAAGAAACTAAAATGGGACAGGCATAAAACTTATATATGCAAAAGAATGCGGAAGACAATCAACTCATATTTATTACTCCGCAATGTCTTAAATTCAAATCTTTTGCGAATGGTATATTTTTGTCTTGCACAAAGCATAATCCAATATGGTCTACTAATTTGGGGTTCAACGCATACCGCTACCTTGACACCGTTAATAAATTTGCAGAGCAGAATAGTAAAAATATGCTTAAGAAAATCGAAGTTTTTTTCTACGACACAATCATTCTTTGAATTAAATGTAATGAACATCAGACAATTGTTTGCTTGCGGTTTGCTTACATCCATGTATATTAACCAATCAAAATTTTTATTATTCACTACCATTTATAATACAAGAAGCCAAGTAAGATCTGTTTTGGATATAAGTAAATGTAAGAAAGAACTCACTAAAAGACTGCCGTACTAGGACCTGTATCCTATAATAACTTGCCAATCTCAATTAAATGTAAATTAAATTTATTTAACTACAAAATTATTATTAAAAAATTTATCATCGATAATCGGCAATTTGTAAATAATCTTAATAATTATATGTTATCATAATATCTCTTTTCATAAGTTATCACAATCAGATTTTACATTGTAGTACTCGCTTTTTGTTTGATCTCTTTTAAATTTGAAAATATTATTATTATTTTTTATTATTTTATTTTATTTTTTTTTTTGTCTCTTTATGAATTAATGCTTTAAAATTCCTAGCTTATTTTATTATTTTTAATTTAAGAAATAATGTTTTTCTCATACAAATGAATTGAAATCTCACGCACAAGCCCTTGGCTCATGTGAGTTTGCGCCATATTTTATATTTTTTTTAAGATTGTATTCAAAATATTTTATTTATTTGTACTACATTTATACACCAATATTTCCACAAATATATTACTACTACTACTTTAAATTTTGAGAAAAGTATACTATTATAAATATCATTGATTTCGAAAAATTTGGTTTTATTCAAATACTCCTTTAACCCCCCACATACAAATACACAATTTTTTGCAAATGAATTTAATCAAATTTCATTTAAACTAGGAAAATTATAAAATTCAAACTTTGCCAGAATTTGTGCCTAAATAATTGCAAGAAATGCTACAAAAAAAATATAAACTTCGCTTCACTCCTTCTACCACCTCCCATACAATTTTTCGTATTGAAAATCCAAAAAATGTATTTCTCCTTCGAACATATGAGTAAGAACGCAATGTGATTAGGATGTTGATAAGCAGATTTAAAATCATCCAAAACCTCCCACTTTCTCTGCCACCTCCCATACAAATGCCATAAATTCAGATAACTTTGTTCAAAAATTATGAAAGCTACAAACTTTGAATTCAGCATGAAACATTTTATATACTACGTTCAGTGTTATATACAAATATTACAAGCCTCCTCCATCTGCTTTTAACAAATCCCATACAAAAATCGCTATTGACTATTTGAAAGAATTTGAGATGATATATTTTCCGGTACAATAAACACTTTCCTATTTCATCTAGAGTATCATATGAATGGGCTTTACGCCCAATCATAATTCTATTATATTATATTTTTTTTTTGTGTTTTCCTAGCATAGCTTAATATATGTTTTAAGTTTCAATTACATATCTTAACAGATAGTGGAGATATTCATTTTTAAGTACTTTTCCTTGCACTCCCCTGACCCTCCCCCTTACAATAATTAGTCACTCTCTAAGCTGATTCCAATGGAACTATATGCCACCTTAATAGTCCCAAAATATGAATTTTTTGCGATAAGTAATTTCGAAGATATAATCATTTGAAAAAAATAATTCGGCCGACAATTTGTTTTTAGCCCCCCCCCTCCTTTTCGGACGCCAATGGATAAGAAAATCAAATTACTTTTAAAGTTTGTCACACAACCCTCTCTATATCTCTACTGATTTTCAACTTCCTATCTGCATTCGTGGTGACGATATTAGCAAGTGTAGTTTTTGACTCTTTCCCTCCCCCGCCTCCCCCTTCCATTTAACACCCCCCAAAATTTAGAAAATGGAGCTCACGTACCCAATCAACAATTCACCCAAAAACGAACATTCTACCTTTAAAGGTTTCGGAGATATGAGTCCATATGTACGGCGGGACGAATTTTTTTTTTTTGCATTTTTAGGCTAATTTAGTCATGAAACGCGAAAAAACAAAATTTCAGGGTAGCAAATTTTTTTTTTCCAAGTCGATCACAATACTTTGTTATTAAAATAATAAAGTAAAATTCCGCAATTGTTATGCACCACCCCGCATCCTCGCATCTTCAACTTGTCCAAAGAATAATAAAATTGCGCTCGACTGATTGGCAGTTTATTTATTTCGTTTATATCCAATAGCTTTTTATAAATTCACGAAATGAAAAAAATTTATTGAAATTTGGACAGGATAACATCTGTCTGGTTAGCTAGTTTATAATAGAACTGAATTGAATGATTTCCATAAGATCATGCTGATGCATTAGGGGATTCATGTTGATGCATTAGGGGATTTTTTATAAATTGATTTAAACTTATTTTGTAATGCCGGTTACTACAAACTAAAACTGTTTGATTAACCCTATGGCAAATAGATTATAGAGAATTGGATTTACAAAAAGTCCACACTAAATTTTTCAAATACAATTTTTTTTTATCAAAAGACAACTAAAATAAAAATCTTGGTATCGAGAAGCCTTAAAGCGATAGTTTCAACTTCATAATTGACCAAATATTGCAATCTAAGAAGTTAAATAAAAGTCACGAGAAATTCCAGAGATCTACTTATGTCGTTATAATAGATGCGAAATGTCCTTTCCAAGTTAAGCTCCATACTTTTTTTTGCGCTTCCTTATGCTGCGAAAACTAGAAAATTGGTTATTGTGTTTCACTGCTATCATTTCCTCGCCATTCTTTTTCGTACATATAACACGTAAATGTATATTATAAAACATGTGCATATACCGCCAACACACACGCACACTAAGATCAGAAGAAAAGTCCTTTGTGAGTAAGCGAGTGAGTTAAATAAACGTTTAAAAAGTTTCCAAGAATTTTTCCATTACGTTTCAAGTCTCTCCGCATAAATTGTAGAAGAAAACACTGAAACACAGTAAAACGGAATTCAAAGAATGGGACTTGATTTCCTGACATATATTGGGATTAAGGTTCTTTTACTGTCACACTTGATCCAGTCTAAGAATTTTTGAGTAATTTCTTGAGGTTTCTTTTTGTCTGAAAAAATAAAAATAAATAAATAAATAATTGAATATATTTTATTAAATTGAATGGACTTCTGAAAATTCGGTCTGCAAATTTCCACTTAATTTTTCGAACATGGATACAACTATCGTTTTAGATCCAATACAAAAATTTCAAATTTTAGTTTGTTATTTGCATACAACCTAAAAAATCTGCCAACAAGTCGAACACAACTTTATTATTCTTGGGACAAGTTAAGGGAAGACTATGTGAATGGGGAATCTAAGGCAGGGCTGTTGTCAATTATTTAACACTGCGGTTACGATCAATAGCTTCAGTACATAGAATTAATATTTCATTCGTTTATATATGCTAGTTTGGGTTTGTATGAGAGGGGAGCGGGGAAGGGGGAGAGATGATTGCTCGAATCGCGTTCAAAATTTGCTGTATGGAATGTTAGTTTCATAGATGCAATTTTGTTAATTTTGTGTTTCTTTTGAAAAGTGTTCGTACCAAATTTCAAGTTCTTAGCTTTTAATTTGTTATTCATTAGTTGATTTATTGAAATCGGTCGAAATTATATTTGTATGGGAGGTGGTGGAAGGGCAGGAGGGATTCCAAAACTTTTGATACATTTTTATTTGAAACTAGCGATCCTCGCAACTTTGTCCGCGTAAGAATGGCAATAATGAGCATTTATTGAGAACGCATTTAGTAATACATTATGTGGAATATATGATCTGCCTAGTTTAATTATTCTTTGGACACAATGCTTTTTATTTTGTTATTAAAAATGAAACCATGATACTCGCTTTTGTATGGGGCAAGCTCGAGATCCAATCAATCCCGTGATTCGAGATCATATATGTATTGAAGATCCTTAAGGACATTAGAATAGTTGTAGCTTGTGTTTATTAAAAACATAGCCCAAATAAAATAAAATTAAGCTTAAAAACATAACAGGACTATGATTGTGCGTAAAGCCCAATCATTCGATACTACAGATGAAATCGAAATTTGGGGAGTGGCTGCACTGAACTATTTTGTTTCACATCATGCTAGAGTAGGTAAAAAAATGTGTTGTACCAAATTTAAGCTTCAAAAATTGAAAAGGTACTAAGAAACTTAATTTAATGAAATTGTGGAGTTCGTATGGGAGGTGGAGGTGGGGGATTTTTGGTAATATTTCGAGAAACAACTATAATCATCATCCAATCGATATATTTTGAATTTCATATCAGTAATATTCACACATTTCAAGAAAATCGAATTTTCGTAAAGTCGTGGGACTGTGTCACATTGTATGGGAGGAGGTAGAAGGAGTGAAGTTAATCGGTTAATTTTTACCCGACATTAATTACAATGCTAATTACGGATTTAGTACAAAATTATAGTTCGATGAAAGTTATACGTACTGAGAAAATTGGTTTTGGAAGGATTGGGGGGTTTTGGTATTTTTTAGAGAAACAACTATAACTATCAAGCAACTGATATATTTGAAATTTCAGATCAGTAACTCTCATTCTTTCCAAGAAATTCGAATTTTTGAAAAGATATAATATTATGTTACATTGTATGAGAGGGGGTAGAAGGGGAGAATCTAATTGCCTTACTAATCCCCGATATTAATAATAATGCTAATTAAGGATTTAGTTCAAAATTTGAACTTGATGAATTTTATACGAACTGAGTAAATGAGTTTATAGTATTTCATGAAAAAGTACAGTTTGTATGGGAGGTGGTGGAAGGAAGGAATTTGTATACCATCGATCAAATTTATGATAAAAATTATATATTGTTACGGTCTAGCCGTAACGTGACTGTTGATGCCTGAAATAAGGAAAATAATTGAGTTAAAACCCCGCGAATAGGGTTTAAATTTGAATGACCACTTACCTCGATTACGATCAGGCCACACCTTCCGTAGCAGTCTTCAGCACTACTAACATTGGCTAAGTTGCACCTAAAAATAGAATGGAAAAGACGGCACAAGAAAGGCAACAGAACTAAAACTCTAGAGTAGAATCATTGAAACAGAAATAACAACAACCCCTGAGTGCGCGTAATTTCCCATAATAAAAAAAACAACACAAAAATCGCGATTGCAAAAGGGTACACGGACTTTCGCATTGCGGACGAAAGCCCGGAGGGACATCACTAACTCAACATCACAAAATCCGCGATTGTAAAATGGTACACGGACTTTCGCATTGCGGACAAAAGCTCGGAGGGACATCACCAACCAAAACAACACATCACGATAACGCCGAGCACGGAGTCGAGGATTTGGGTTCGTGAAGCGCGACCTGCAGCACTCCGGCTATCACGTCGTTTGCCAACTTCGATGGTCAGTAAAATCATACTTACCGGAGTATAAATTGAAGCTGCAGGAGTACCTGTGACGCACCACTTCCACGAAAACACAAACTTAATATCCAAACGAAAACACGAAAATACAAACTTAATATGTAAACGAAAAGACACTGCACGTTTCGCGACTACATGTAAACAGTAATGAAAAAAGAAGAAGAAGTCAGGTGACATGGGAAGCACCAACTAGTACAATTTCACCACGAAAGGCGCT
Organism: Chorisops tibialis; assembly: GCA_963669355.1. Taxonomy (NCBI): domain Eukaryota; kingdom Metazoa; phylum Arthropoda; class Insecta; order Diptera; family Stratiomyidae; genus Chorisops; species Chorisops tibialis. The sequence continues at coordinate 275,920,761 of OY770262.1, forward strand.
AATCGCGGTTCAGAGATAAACCAGCATTACCCAATCGACGAGAAAAGTTAGGTTGATCATTGAAAGAATATAAAATTTTATAAGAGCGGCAGATGATCGGGAAGAAAATAAACTTTATAAGAGCGGCGGATGATTGGAATATGAACTTGATCGAACTTCGATAGGGGGTGATGACCAAGTTAATGAAAACGGTTGGAAATCCCCGGAGGATTTTCGCGCAAGGAGTTTTGGCGGAAAGTGGACAGAGTGATAACGTTCTCTTTTATTACAGGATTCGAATCAAAGTGGTTGGGACTGACGTCCAAATAAAGTTGATTTTGGAAAAATTGGAAGTGCTACAAGTAGGTGGCAAGCAAAGTAAACTAGAATTCAGTGAAAGCGTGAAAGCCGGAAAGACAGACAGACAGAGAAAAATTTTAAAAACGTGTGTTTCTGCTTAGTTGTTGTCCAAATAAAGCAAAAAACTTATGAACAAATAACAGACAGACACTACAATTAAATTTATATGTCTAGACATACTTAGAAGTGTTTGTACAAAATTACTGGTTTGGTAATATTTGATTTCTTAAAAATGGTCGAAAAAATACTTTTACATGGGAGGGGGTACAAGTTTTGGAGGTAATCAACTAATAAATAATTTAAACTCTTAAGCATTTTTTTAAATGAATTCTACAAATTTTAGAAATTTTATCTTGAAATTTCACGCAAAAACTTTCAGTTTTTGTAAAAAAAAACATTTCTATTGGAGGTGGTAGAAGGAGTGACAACAAAGTTCATATTTTTTCGCATTTATTGGTATTATTAAGGGACAAATTGTGGCAAATTTTAAGTTTGTACCTTTTCTAGTTTCAATGAAAATCGATTAAATGCATTTTTGAAAATTGTGCATTTGTATGGGAGAGGGTAGAAGGAGTATTCGAATCAAAAACTAAATTTTTCCACATCAATGATATTTGTAATAGTATATTTTTTACAAAATTTAAAGTTGATAGCTTTGACGGTTTTGAAGAAAAATGATTTAATTAAAATTGTAAAATTTCGTGAAATTTGTATGAGGTGAAGTTGATAGTTTTTTTTAGAATTAATTGCAATTGAAATAAAATTTATTATGGCAAAAATGGATTATTTTAGCTTTGCTAGTTTCAATGAAAATCTATTGAATGAGTTTTTGAAAATTGTGCATTTGTATAGGAGGTGGTAGGAGGAGTAAGAGGCTTAAATCAATATTTTTTGAAGTTGATGATATTCACATTTTTATACTATGGCATAATTATTAATTCAATAGCTTAAATGGTTCCGGAAAAAATCAAAATCAAATCATTAAATTTCGAAATTTCATGAAATTTGTTTGCGAGGGGCTGGAAGGAGTGGGGGCTGTGGCCCGTTCACGAACTTAAAGCTGCTTTTTGCCTAAAAATGGGATATGACAAATTTCGATAGATCAAAGCGTTCGAAAGTTATGTTGTAGACAGACAGACGGTCACTCGGAATCGAGGTTTTTGACCGACATAAAATAGCGACTCTGTGCGAGCATTATTTCTTAGCGTTACAAATGGTAAAGCCAACGCAGTATACTCTCAGATTTCATCTAGAGTATAAACACCTAAAATGAAAATTGAGTGAAATTTTAAGGTAAAAAATTGAAAATTTGTTAAATGCATTTTGAAAAAAATCCATAAAAGTATGGAATATTAAATAGTTATACCTTCAAAACTTCTAAGCCCCTCCCATACAAAATTATTTTTTTTACCATTTTTAAGAAATCAATTATCATCTAACTGGTAACAGCCATCAATTTGAAATTTTGAACTAAAACTTTTAAAAATAGTTGAAATGAAACTGCATCAAAAGTTTTGAGATCGCGCATGCCCTTCTACCCCCTCTCATACAAAAATATGATTTCGACCAATTTCAATAAATCAACTACTAACCTACAAATTAAAAGCTAAGAACTTGAAATTTGTACGAGCACCTTACAAGAGAAATGAAATAAAACTGCATCACAAATTTTACGATTCCCATAACCCCTTTACCCGGTCCCATACATATATTTGGTTTCGTGAATGTAAAATACACCAAAATTTATGAAAATTCTACGCAACTTCGTCTATGAAACTCTATACAGAGAATATTGGGTGTGATTCAATCAATCAATTAAAAAATTATTAACATCACCCCTCCACTCATAAAAACCCAAACTTCCATTTATAAACGAATGAAATATTTATTCAATATACTGGAGCTATTGATCGTATCCGCAATTAAGCGTTAAATTGATAAAATAAATCTTCTCTAACCATTCTAACCTGCATATTGACTTTCCACGGATCTTCAACTTCTCCCAAGAATAATAAAGTTGCGCCCAACTTTTTGGCAGTTTATTTATAAAACTTGTCGAATACTATTTTTGTAATCAACATTATTGATAGGTTAGCCAGTTAGCGAAAGAAGCATTATGTTTATTGTGTAACCATGGATGCTATGTATTATTCTGAGCGATGGTAGTAGTTGATGGATTGCCAGTGTTGTAAGAATTTCTTTGGGATGATTTTTATATCAATAGATTTGGCGTGTCATATTCTATGAGGCACATTTACATCATGTCCTAAGTTTGCATGAAATACTCAGCTGCATGTCACTTACTACTATTACGAACATTCCTCGTCGTTTTTGCTGATCAAGTTCCACGAGAGACATCTCCATGTAGTTTCATTCCTGTCGGCTTCTTTACACGACTTTCTCCTATATCCTTCGAGTCGCGCATGCCAGCTATGCATATTAAGGGGAGCCGTGACTGCAACTGTTTCTCCTCGCCATTTCCTTATTCAGCAACTGATAACTTTCTCCGGTTCGCACAACGCCGAGGTTTCACGATGCTATTGCATTGCCTATCGCTCCTCAACAATTCAGTTCCCAGCTGGACACCAAGTAGCTCATTCCGCAATTGTTTGGATTTCAAAGGACTCCGATGACAGCCAGGTTCGTGCTTCGGATACATCTTAGTTCTCAATGTCATCACGCTGCGAACGAGAGGCATTTCCTTAAGTGCCACCCCATTTATCATGCTTGCACGGAATTACATTTGAAAGTCCTTTGCCGCGGTTGTGTGGTGAACTGAAGAATACTTTAGTGTGTCAGACGCACAAATTCATTCCGGAGACTTCTGAGGCGTGAAGCGTAAGCCCGTACGAGCTTACGGCTCGATACCGAAACGAAAGACAAAGTTATTTCTGCGAGACCATTTATCAAATTCAAGCAAAAGTCATTCGTTTTTGACTTTCTACCGTAATAATTTCCATTGTTTTTAAATAAATTGCAAGATTTATGACATCTTGAATGAAATTGGATTTAATTGTCATTCCTAATTTAAATACAATTAAATGGAAAATCATCATGATCGAACGGAAAATAAATACACTTAAATCGGTTTTGAGCATAGTTTTAAATTTTGAGAAAAACATAACTTAAGCGTGATTCCTAATCATCCTATACCTACTCCAGATGAGTGAGAAATTTTTTTGATCTTAAGATATTTTGTACGGGAAGTGGTTGAAGGGATGACGGAATTGAACTAATTTTTTCATATTATGCTAGAGTTGCTATCAAAATATATTATTTAGAATTTAAGCTTCAAAAATTAAAAAGTTACTAATTAGTATATTAGCGTATTGTAATATATATTAATGAAGTTGTGCAGTTTGTGCGAGAGATGGTAGAAGGAGTGGGGAGTTCTTAATGATTTTTTATACCAGACTTTACTGAATCAAAAAGTGAAATCCGCTGCAGGGTTAGTTGGGATACCTACAGTTGTGTAAAAACGATGTGCTGCCACAATTACCCCGAATATAACAAATCTAATGAAAAGGTCATTTCTAGCGGAACAGCTTCTAGGAAATTGGAAGACTGCTGGTGTAACACACATTTTTAAGAAAGGCGACAAAATTTTAACTTCAAATTATAGGCCAATATCACTAAATTCTTTAGTATGTAGAACTATCGAAAGAATTCTTACCACGACAACGAGAGAATTCATCGCAGAGTAACATGTTCTGTAGTTTCTAATATGCTAGTTTCATTGAACTATAGGATCCGGAATTTCGATGAAAAGCAGCCTACTGACGTTGTATATAAGAAGGCTTTTGATCGAGTTACATTTAAACGGTTTTTCGATAAATTAGGACATTTGGGATTTCGAGGATTATTACTCACTTGGATCAAGTCATTTATTACCTGCAGACAATTTCGTGTTAGAATAATGGAATTATTTTCGAAAACTGGAGTCTGAAATGGAATGCCGCAAGGTTCGGTGTTGGGCCCGCTTTGGTATATTCTATATATTGCAGATCTACATTTGTGTTGCAAATCGTGTTTGATAACATTTGGAGATGATACAAACATTTTTGGCAATACTATGTTGACTTGTGCGAATTTACAAGCTTACTTGAACAAATTAATTCAATGGTCTTCTAAATGGTGTATTAAGTTGAACATTTCCAAGTGCTCAGTCCTCCATATTGGCTTAAATAATCCACTAACTAAACAACGCTGAACTAATATCGATCGGTTGTGATCTAGGTATAACAGTTAGTAGCGATTTAAAGTGGGAAGCACAACAAAAAAGACCAACTCTTTAATATATCTAATCCAAAAATCTTTCAAATTTATAACCGCGGAACTCTTCGTTAAAATTTATAAAACATACGTGTGACCCATACTTGAATTCGGTTTTAAAATTTGGAACCCATATTTTCAAAAGGACATTGTCTTGTCAGAAAAAGTTCAAGGCGAGCTGCTAGTTTAAGTTATAAAGAAAGGTTGCAGTATCGTTGTCTTTCAGCTCTAGAACAAAGGAGACTAGGAGGTGATCTCATTGAGACGTTCAAAATGCTTAATGTCCATTATGATTTTGAAAATATAACCAACTTATACACGAGGAATACCAATCATCAATTAACAGGTCACAAGGATAAAATCAACAAAACGCTTCTTAAAAACTCGAGTAAAAATCCTTTCTGCTACTTTTTACTAAATCGAGTTATGGACACGTGGAACTCTTTAGCAAGTGAGGTCATCAGCGCAACATCAATCAACTCCTTTAAGAACAGATTGGATAATTACTTTATCTCATCCACTTCTACTTAATGTTATTTTTTATTTATATCATCTTTTATGTTTCATTAATTTGTTATGATATATTTATGCTCTCGACACACGACAGAGATAAAATTGTATTAACTCACTTTTCGATATTAACTCGCATTAATATATATTAACTTCAATATTAAGTCTCGAGTTAATATCGTTATGTAATCTATATTAACTTGGTTAGCAAATGGTGATGATGATGATGCAATGGCGCTACAGCCTTGGCCTCCCGGATGCACCTCCTCCAGTTGTCTCGGTTCAACGACCACGTCCTCCAGTTTGAAAAATCAAGAAACGATCTGCAATCTGCGTCAACTTTGTCCTCCCATCGCTTTCGTGGCTTCCCTTGCGGTCGGTACTTTTTCTTAACTTTTAAATTCTTATTATAAAATTAATGTTAACGCTCTCCTGGACATTAGGCATATCAGCTCGCTGCCTGCCTAATTATTTGATAATAGTAATAATAATAACAATGAAATAACTATCAACATCATTCAATTGACACATTTTAAATTGCATATCTATCTTATGCAGCTATCAACTACGGCACCCACAAAATCAGGATTGTCAAAAAAATATGTATATTTATAGAGAGTACAAATTGAAAACCGCCGTTTTTCTCAAAACTCGAGCCTTTATTGTGCAAAAATGGTAAAATATTTATTATTTGAAGAAATGCCCATCGCTAGCCACAACTTTTTCCCATCTTTTTGGCAGCATGCAGATTCCGCAACAAGAAAAAAGCTTTTCTTTTGAGCCGATCTACGAATCAACCGAATTTTTGGCGGAAGTGCTGCTCAACCAGGCCATGCGTCATCGATCGGACAAAAATTTTCTCTCTTCCACAGCCAAGCCGGTTCTCGAATTCAAAACCACCGCTCTTGAAGCTTTGAAATCACTCATAAAACCGTAAGTTTCAAAAATCATTCGACGCACCTCAGACGTAGATTTTTTAAATTGAAGGCAAAAATCAAAACTTCCCGCAAATGACTTTTATTTGGCTTAAACTATATATTCGGGCACAAAACGTTTCTGACGCCGATAAAACTTCTCAAATCTAATGATGAGGAGTTGTTGAAAGATACCTCAGATTACCATGTCACGTTTCTGATTCGCCATTGTTGATCAGCATTTACTGCTGACGCCATCTATTGGAAAATGGCGGGTTTCAATTTGTACGATCGATAAAGTTGTATATAATGCATATACTAAAATAGTGCATTTTGATAGGAGGGGCAGGAGGAGTATACGGATCAAAAAAAATAAATTGTTTTCGATGGTAGCGATATTTCCATTTATTTTACTTTGCTAAAAATTTCAACTCGATAGCGTTGATAGTTTCGAAGAAAAATAATTTTATTTTGATTTCGAAATTTCATGAAATTTGTATGGTATATAGAAGTAATTTTGGCAAAAATTCGTCCTTTTAACTTTGAACGTGTCAATGAAAATCGAAGAAATGCATTTTTCAATTATATTTCATTTGTATGGGAGAGGGTAGAAGAAGGGGATTGTTTACTTTTGATGTTAATGGTTTTCACATCACTATACATTTACCAAATTTTCAAGACGATACCTTAAATATTTTTGGAGAAAAATCAAGTTCTTAATATTTCGAAATTTCGCCAAATTTGTATGGGAGGTGGTAGAAGGAGTAGAGATGTAGCCCGCTCACGAACTTAAAGTTTCTTTTTTGCTTAAAATGACATAAAAAATTTTAGCATGATAACTTAAAGTGTTCGAAAGTTATGTTGTAGACTAATGGACAGACAGACAGGCAGACGGACAGACAGGCAGACAGATGGTCACTCGGAATCGGGGTTTTCGAGCGACAACAAATATTTCTGAACCATTGGCGACTCTGAGCGAGCATTATTTCTTAGTGTTACAAACGATAAGACAAACACAATATACTCGCAGATTTCATCTAGAGTATAATAATGTAACAAAATCGTAAAATTTAACTTATCCCACTCAAAAGGTAGCCCAAATTTTGCTCTCTCACAACTAAGTTAACTTCCATGGAACGTACTCTAAATCTAATCTTATTCATAAAGGAGTATCCAAATATAAATTCACTCGTTGATGTTTACTTTGCAAACTTTTCGTCATCATTCAGTGCCCCTTTTCACGCTTTCGTGTGGAGATAATGTAAATCACTAAAGTTATGCATTACAAAACTTGATAATAATAATTTCCTACGATCTTAATGTTCATTTCCTGGAAGCTGCCAATTTCATTTCGACAGACGTTAATTAAACCCGACAGAATTAATTTTCCGTTCGGCATGTTATTGCTCCAGTAGCGTTTCTGGTGTGATAATTCATCTACCGTCTATAATATTATACTTACTTGGTTGATACTGCTGTAGAATACAGTTATTGTATGGTGCATTTGATGTGAAATGTACGTTCTAATACAATAATTTTATTGATATTGGGTTTTTACTAAATTGTTAAAACGAAAGCAGTTTTCATCTATCGTCGCTACGTAACATGTCAAATTAGCGAATCTGAAATTGACTACTTTTCAAGCCAGTAAAACCACAAATAATTGTGAATTATAAATCAACGCCTGTTGAAATTAACGTAATTTGATATTTTGGGTCCTTTGCCGTATCCTATTGATTATAAATAGAAAAGAGTAATGGGGCCTTTTTTAAAATTTGACAGTTGACGACCGTCGTAATAGTTGAAGAATATTCCTGATGTGATTTCAATTCCAGGTGTTCCTTGAAAATCCTATTGTAAATAATTTCAAAATGCGCCAATTTCAAGGGAATACAATAGCAGAAAAATTCTCATGAACGTAGATTTTCTATCATTATCTTAAATTGGAAATCGTATATGACTGACTGGAGCTCCATATCGGGAATATTTATATAGTAGATGTGCGAACGCTATTCATCCTGTACCTTCATTGCCGTCGCGTCGGCAATTTATTTTCTAGATTTATGTGGAAACAACAAATTTCTTGCTCATTCAGGTGTGGAAATAATACGACAAAAACTACCTAGATACTAGATATCCTGCTTCGGTTTAAAGCCAGAATACATCTACATTCTCGTAGAATACTTTTTAGTATTCAGTTGTTGGTTTCGATTCTTTTCTAGTTTGCTTATGTCGATGACATGAAGTGGAAAAACGTAAAGTTTAGCTCGTAGGTACAATAAGATTTAGAATGAGATTTGAGTGACCGATTTCTTCATTTACAATTCGCAAAACGAAATGAAGATTTATAAAAATGGAGGAAATAAGGTAATACGTACCTATAAGTTTTCGCAAAAAATAATGGCAAGTGTTGTACCAAGTATCAATAAATGGCTTCCTATTTCTTGCTATTATTGATTTTTAGTTATCGATATTATAAAATAAAAAGGACGTATTGAGATTCCAAAAAAATTACGTCTGTTTATGAGCTTTGACAACGCGAATAAATTTCACAGAAAAGAGAGACTTGAAAATCGAACTTTTCACCAGATGAATCTGCAGCGATTTTATAAAAAGCCATCATCAAAAATGTCAAAGGGAAGTGCTTAAGGGTTATGATATATTTGGAATATTGAATTTTCCTTATTACAACACTTTTTACGATTACCAACAAAATTCAACTGTGTAGATTTGTTTTAATGCTCTTAAATACATTTATTCCTAAAAAAAACCAAATCCTTAGAATCCTTGTGATATGAACAAAGTTCACATATGCCAATAAAGCAGGCGAGATAGTACTTTGCTTTTCTCTTATATGTATCTATATTGATTAGAATGACGGGGCATCTCAAAACTGAGTGCCGCCCAATGATCTGGCTCGAAATCTTAATATCGTGTTGAGTTACAATTTAATGATTTTTGTTCACAAGTAGTGATGTCGAAAAAGTAACTATTCGTTACCGATCTAAATCTCAAGTAACGAGTACCGACGCAGATATTTATTCGTTGCATAAGTAACGAAATGAGCTTCCGAAAAAATTTGTTACTGTTTTGTTATTCGGGTGTTCATTCTACATACAAAAAAGTACATATACCAAAAGTAACATTCAGTTGCTTTTTTCGTTACATAACAGGAGGGAAGCCTGTGCATAACGAGAAGGAATACTCTTACCATTTAGCAAATTCGACCGAAAAAATTATATGTTTATACTCTAGATGAAATCTGAGAGTATTATAAGTTTGCTTTAAAGTTTGTAACGCCAAGAAATAAGGGCTCGGAGAAAAAAATGAATGATACAGAAGTTAAACTTATCACTCAAAAATCTCAAAACCGGATGTTCTTCCGTCCGTACGCTCTCTAGCTTGAGAACGCGTTGACCTAGATAGTTCAAATTTTATACACGTCGTTTTTGACAAAAAAGTAAGGTCAAGTTCGTGAGCGGGCCAAATCGCTTAACCCCTTCTACCACCTCCCATACAAAGTGACACAATTGCGCAATTTGACAATTAACGGAATTGCTCAAAAATTATAAAAACTATTGGCCTGAAATTTGGAATGTGTTACTTTTATGATAATATCAATCTACCGTATAAAAATTATGCGTGTCCTCCCCCTCCTTCTACCACCTCCCATACAAACTGTACTTGTCATGAATTACTCTAAGCCAATTTACTCAGTGCGTATACAATTCATCGGACTAAAATTGTGCACCAAACATTTATTTAAAATTATAAATAAGGTCAAAAAAAATTAAACGACTAGCTTCACCCCTTCTACTCCCTCCCATACAAAATGACACAATTGCGCAATTTGACAATAAACGGATTTGCTCAAAAAGTATAAAAGCTATTGGCCTAAAATTTGGAATATCTTACTTTTATGATAATATCAATCTACCGTATAAAAATTATGCGTGTGCTCTCCCTCCTTCTACCCCCTCCCATACAAACTGTACTTGTCATGAACTACTCTAAGCCAATTTACTCAGTGCGTATAAAATTTAGCGGGCTGAAATTATGCACCAAATGTTTATTTAAAATTGCTAGTAAGATAAAAAAAATAGACGATTAGCTTCACCCCTTCTACCCCCTCCCATAAAAAATGACACAATTTCGCAATTTGACAATAAATGGATTTACTCGAAAAGTATAAAAGCTATTAGTCTAAATTTTGGGATATATTACTTTCATAATGATTGAAGTCTACAGAAGAAAAATTATTTACAAACTACACTTTTTCATGAAATGCTCTAAGACGATTTTCTCAGAACGTATAACATTTATTGAGCTCATATTTTGTAATAAATACTTAATTAGTATTATCACTAAGATCAGAAAAAAATATTTGATAATCTTCACTGCTTCTACCCCTCCCATACAATATGACACAGTTTCACAACTTCACAAAAAATCGATTTGCTTAAAAAGTATGAATGGCACTAGTCTGAAATTTAGGGGATGTCAATTTTATAATATTCCTAGTTATTTCTGAAAAAATCACTAAAATTCCCCCACTCTTTCTACCACCTCCCATACAAACTGCACATTTTTACTAAATCTAACTCACTAATTTTCTCAATAAGCATTTTGTATAAAACATTTTTATAGCTGCTTTAGCATGATGGGGAAGAAATTAATTCAATGCTATCATCCCTTCTAACACTTCCCATACGAAATTTCTTGGGATCACAAAAAATTCTATTTCATCTACAGTATCGTAAGATTGCGCTTTACGCGCAATCGTAGCCCTGTTATGTTTTTTATCTCGATTCGTTTCTTTCAACACCAAAAATATTGTCAAGTAGAGTTGTGGCGCTCGGCTCGAACGGCAGGGCAGACAATCGTTACTAGTGTTAGGGTTGTGGGACTAGTGATACCAGATTGAAGAATTTTTCAATGTTTCGGGTGAACGATTCCAAAACAGAACTATGGGTCGTTTTTCTTCTTTTGTAGCGTTCCTTGCAAAATGTAATTCAACTTCTCAAAAATGTGTCAGATGACTGAGTGGCTCTTCTTAATTAGCAAAGTGCTATGTGTCACCATTCTACTAACGATGAAGACGAGCTAAATTACGAATTAGCTAAATTATAATTAGGACCGCCATGTTTTAATGGTATTACCTATCTCTGCAATATGATATGGCAGTCATTTTAAATAAACGAGTACCTAGCAACGAATAAAATGTAACGATTACTTTCCTGAAAGTAACGAATAGTTCCTGATACCGAAAAGTAACGAAACTTTACATCACTATTCACAAGTCTAGTGAAAATTTCCGCTAACAAGTTGGACTCAATTTTATTTTTCTCCGGGCAAGTTAAGGATGCATGAGATGTCAATGTGTAGATTAAGGTAGTAGTAGATAGAAAAGACACACGAAATTGAGGCTCCAGGGCAGAGCGGTTAACAATTGATCAAAACTTAGTTGAGTTACCATCAATAGCTCCAGCACAAAGAATCAATATTTCATTCGTTTATTTATGTAATCTTTGATTTGGATGGAAGGGGGAAGGGAAGGGGGAAAAGAGAGTGGTTAATGTTAATAATTGTTCAATTGATTGCTTCAAACACGTTCAAAATGCTCTGTATATCATACACGAAGAAAATTCAATGGAACTCAATTTATGGGAGCGGGTAGCAGTCTTAAAGTTATTCGACCTGTTAATTTCTTGTAGTCCTATCCTTTTTTTTAATCTATCAACCAACTTTTTTTTTTTTGTTTTTTTTTTCAATATACATGAAACACCTTTTGCTCCGCTTCGGTTCATAACAGTTTTCGTTCAAATTAATTATTTTTCTTTATGCACTCCAAATGGTTATTTGCACTTGCAAAATTTTAACTTTGCAACATTTATTAGAGGCTTAAAAAAATACTCAGAATTTTCGATATTTTATCTCACCACCTTGTTTCCCTTAGACCAAATTACACGGTGGGGTGGGTTTGGCTTCTTCTGTTATAGCCAACAGTGATTGGCTTATTCTAATGTCTCCCAGTATATGGTTTTAGAGTTTCTCATCGATGCCAGTAATATTGATAAAGTCCAGGATGTCACGTAGAGGAATGATCTAAAATTCACTTGGATTCGCGAATCGTTGACCGAAATGAAGGAGTTTTTTCTCCACGAGTAGCTCATGTTAACAAAGAATATGCTCTGGCATTTTCTCTTCGTTATTGCAGGCTTCCGTGGCGTAGTGGGCAGCGTGCTTGCTTCTCAGTCAATAGGTCGTGGGTTTGATTCTCACTCCAGACGGGATTTTTTAAGCGCAAATTTTTCAGTTGGTACTGGTGATAAAAATTATTCGCAATAAAAATGGGGAAACGGTGTAAAAGTGAAACAGTTCCACTTCAAGAAGGCCTAGATACTCAGTAGTCAGTAGATGGTTTCTGTTTGCTTTCTATCATTTAGTCCCCCATAACATCTGCAAATATTTGTCAGTAAGCAGCCGGTACAACTGAGCAATATACCAGCTTCTCCACTCGCTACGGTCGTTCTCACTCCCCTTCCCCAACCTTCCCAGTCCCATTCCTTCCCTCCATGACTGTGTTTGTGCATTGCACATAAAGGCCGAAATTGCCTATAACACAGGTCATTCTGTAAAAAAACATTCTGCAAAGGTTATCCTTTGAGAGTCCAATTATATGAAGATGATTTTTTTTTGCGAGAGTATCCACTTAGAATACCCATTAATAGCCCAGTCTAATTTCCGCTTCATTGCAAATATTTAAAAGTTCTTTTGGCTAAATTTTTTGGCATAAAAAGCTTAGCATATTTCTTAGCTGGTAGCGAGTTCCAGTCAAAGATACACTGCGGGTTCAACGACATTTGGATATTCATTTTTGCGGCACTGAGTAGTGTCGAGCTAGGGTATAGCCTAGTTGTTAGTGTGTTGGTCTTGTAATACGAAGGTCGTGAGTTCAAATCCCGGTCGGCGCAACATATAATTCCGGCGAATTGCCTGCTTGGGTATACCTTGGTCACCTTAATCTAAGAAAATGAAAAAATTCGTAGAAAGAGGGTTGTGCGAAGGGCTAACAATCCTTCCACAATAAGTAAAGAAAAATGTTAAGGAACCTGAATATAAGGAGGCCAATGTCCGATTTGGGCTGTAGCGCTATTGTATAAAAGAAGTAGAGTAGTGTCCCGCAAAATGGAAAAGCAGTTACGAATTCGGATTCGAATCCTTTGCTGGACAATGAATCAGTTTATTCATTGCCCTCAAATCCACTGCATCCTGGGATACAAGTGAGAGGTACTCTGTAAAAATCGCTCTACATCTTCTAGACCCTGCAAACAAAATGAAAAAATTTTGAAATTTGACAATAAACTGATTTTGTGTAAAATTAATTGATTTGAAATTTGGAACGTATTGAAGCGCGCTAGGGATCGCTGGATTTCAAGAAAAAACAAAACTGGTTCTCCGCTGTTTCGGCCACTGTTGGCCTTCTCCGCTGTTTCATTAGATATGTGTGTGTGCAGAATTGTAAACAGCTGAATATTGCGAATACTCGATTAACGGCTGGGGGCAGACATGTAACAATATTATTTTAATACTATGGTATAAATATTATTGTAATCCCATCACCACTTCAACCACGTTCGAATAAACCAGTTCAATGCCGTCATCAGTTCAACTACTCCCCATATTTCTCTAAATCACAAAAATTTCTCTTTTATCTGGAGTATTGCATGATCGGGCCTTACACCCAATCGTTTTTATGTTTATACTCTAGATAATATCTGGGAGTATATTGCGTTTGCCTTACCGTTAGTAACGCTAAGAAATAATGCGCGTACAGAGTCGCCAGGCGACGACTTCAGGAGGCCAGGGCCCGATTTAGGCTGTCGCGCCATTGACGATGACGAATTTTCATTTCTAATTTGCTTGAGCTCTTACCACCTCTTACTCGTACCAAAGGGTACCAATATTATGCGAACGTATGTATATTGCTCTCTACTTTTAAGGACATTTAAAATGCGATACGAGACTTGAAGTACTCGTATATGGTATATGTGATCTTTTTAGTTTTCTTGTAAATTTCAAGATCGTCATGTGTTTGCTTTTCCTTACTTGTACGTTCATGTGATTGTTTGTGTATTTGAACGAGTTTCTATTGCTTTTCGGAAATACAAGCACTCAGTATCCATTCTGAACATATTAAGTATGCATACTTAAAGTACAAGTACATTCAGCATGCGTACTGAATGCTCGTATATCAAAACGATGACAAATCATTACCTGGACATACTGGACATTGCTCTTGCAAATGAATACATTCCAGATGCATTCTAGAACTCATAGATCCAGAATACTTTCGGAATGTGAATCTGGCTAAATTGGTGTAGATAATATAATATAAATATCAAATTTCTGCGTTGTTATCAATTAATGCAGCCAATCAACATTTATCCCAATCTGTAATAGAAATAAAATTAATTGCCTGAAATATATACGATATATCTTACCTTAATTCCAAACCGTAATGATTCTATAATTTTTTCTACTATGTTCTGTAAAAGTAATACGAAATCTACGTACGAATACTGATATGATTCCAACTTAGCCATTTCCATCCATAAACCTTCCGTTGAAGGAATCGACCGTCATTTAGGCGGAATCCTAAACAAACAAATTCATTGGACCCGATGACCTCCTCAATCTTAAGCGGTTTGTTATTTTAGTTAAAGTGAAGTAATATATCCTAGGGGATTAGGTGTTAGGGTTAGTGCACGAATAGGCGTAACCGAAAATCAGCACCCAGTTCATGTATAACGTGTTCAGTCGTTTTGTCCCATTTGTGCTGACTTTACAGCTGTTTCGGATCCATTGGATAAACCCGAATCAGTCCCGAGGGTATGCCATTAGGGCACAAGGCGTAACAGCATACAAGCATCTCTCGTCTCTCTGGGATATTTATATATAAATTTGTTAGTTGTTTAATGAAGTGTCTGAAATTAAGTTCTTATGAGGGTTAAGCGGAGAGATAAACGACTACCTGTAGTAATCTTAGATTCCTTGCCGGTAATTAATATTCTGATCAAGAGAAGGTGATTAAGTTTGTCTGCCTGTGTGATTTATATGCTCCATTTAATGGACCGAAACCATTTCGAAAAAAAAATATCTGGTAGTAGTGTATATTTATAAAGTAAATGGAAAAAAATTAATGATACTCAAAATCATGTTATCACTTATACATATCGTTTTTCATAAAAAAGTAAGGTCAAGTCCGGTCTACCCCATATATGTACATTCTCCTATACAAAATTACAAATTTTCAAAAAGATTTCAATAATTAGAATTTCTTGAAAATCAAAAGAGATATTGATTTAAAATTTAACATAAATTATTTTTGTGATAATTAATATAATTAATTGTGAAAAAAAATCTTCTCCTCATGCCACCTCTCACACAAACTGCACTATTTCTTAAAATGCCAGAAACCAATTTACTCAGCGCGTAAGAAATTTATCGGGCTGTAATTGTGCACTAAGCATTTAGTGAGCATAATTATTAAGATAGAAAACACTTCACTTAGCTTAATTGCTTGTAACCCCCCCCCCCAAACAATAAGACACAATTTCACAACTTTAATAAAAGCCGATTTTCTTGAAAAGTATAAACGCTACAGATCTGCAATTTAAAACATTTCAATTACATGATGTGTATAATTATTTCTGAAAAACTCACTCCACCCCCTTTAACACCTTCCATACAAACTGCACAATTTCACTAAATCCATCACACTAATTTTCTCAGTATCTATTCAATTTTTGAAGCTTATATTTTGTATAGCAACTTTAGCAGTATGTGAAAAAATTAGAACCATGCCGTCAACCATTCCACTACTCCCCGTACAAAGTTTCCCAAAGTAACTAAAATTTATATTTTATCTAGAGTATTGGATGGTTGGGCTTTACACGCAATCGTAGTCCTGCTATGTTTTTCTTGGGTTGAGCAAAGCAAAATTTTGCTTAATGCTAATTTGTCAGGTGAATCTTCAGAGGTTATGGTAGTGAATTAACATGGAACGAAGTTAAGTTTCAACCAAATGTTCAATAGCGAGGTGACTTGTGAAAATGTATAAATTTTTCTAATTTTTTACTGTATTAAATAGGAACCTTTTCTATGTCAAAATCGGTCTTGATAAAAATGATACAATTGAAAATAATTGAGTGAAACTGCTGAAGAGCATAGCTTTAAAAATGCTCTCCTTTTAGTAGCAAATGTGAATACCATGTTATAGCTTAATATGATTAGCAACATGAACTGTAAAATTCGAATTTGAGGATAAGAAGTATTTTCACTTAATTTGATATTATGAGTTCACACGATAAATTCTAAATTGATTAAATGAACAATATTATATAAAATCGAAACTCGATTGGTATTATAAATTATAAATATTTTAAATTAATCATAGTTTCCGTTTTTGAATAACTCCCATTTACCACGTGCCCTAATTCAAATCTAATTCGTTCCAATACGGAACGGATTGAACTTCCTTAGCACCGTTTTCACCGCATCTTTAGTTATTACGGCATCTGAGATGTTAAAAAATCGTTGGAAGTTTCCAAGGGTAACAAAATTGAACATGGAAAATCCATAGCACTCTGAAAATATAATTTATCGCATGGCTGATATCACTTTTATCGGATGTGAAATGCGCGATTTTTCACGTACGACTCCACAGTTGTACGTGAGATGAAATCAAAATCGAAATGAAAGCTTTTGTTTTGTTGAGGGTGGTCGTACGACAGCAGTGGGTGTTGTAGACTTAAACAATTCGTTTGGTTATGTGTGGGTTTGAATTAATTGAAATATTAAATAGCTTTACAGCCGACTTTATTTAGACTTTAAAGTTCCTACTTATATAGTAATTTTGTTTTGATATAGGATTTGTTTACAGTTAAGTTATTTCTGAATAGTTTGGCGCCAATTAAATTTTTAAGGTACTTTAAAGTTTTCCTCGATTGATTTCTCTGTTTCCGAAAACTTTAAACCAGGAAGGGAAAATATTTAGCATTACATTATACATATACATTGTGACCATAAAGTACATATCATCATACATACATCATATCCTCTATGCTCGATCACTCCTTGATAGTAACCTACAAAAATGTATAAATTACTATACTACTATTTAATTACAGATGGATTAAAGTTATTTTTACTTCAAATTGTTCGAGAAAAAGCTATAATCACCATGCAATTAATTTATTTTAATTTACAGATCAGTAACATTCACACTTTTCAAGAAAATCGAATTTTCGTAAAGTTGTGGATTTGCTCCACATTGTATGGGAGGAGGTAGAAGGGGTGAAGCTAATCGGTTAATTTTTTCCCGATATTAATAATAATGCTAATTAAGGATTTAGTATAATATTTGAGCTCGATAGAAGTTATACGTACTGAGAAAATTGGTGTATAGTATTTCATGAAAAAGTGTAGTTTGTATGGGAGGTGAGAAAGGAGTGGGGGGTTCAAATAATTTGTATACCATAAATCACATTTATGATAAAAATAATATGTTCTACATTTCAAATGATTCGTTCCAATGGTTTTCAAGAAAATTTGGCTATTATGTATTTTTGAAAATGAGTCACTTTGTATGGGAGAGGTATATAGAGGGCGTGGGGGTATTGAAGACCACACGCAGATTTTATTTTATGACATATAGCCATATGTATCCTTAATTGGAACGACAGAGTTCGTTTGCATCCTTATACGGATCGACTTCAGCTATTAAATATGTTATCACTTTCGAAACGACGTGAAGTAGCTGATGTAATTTTTGCTCATAACCTTACAGGGTTAATTGATTCCTCCACCCTTTTGGCTTTGATGTGCTTTGATGCTGGTAAATTTTTACCAAGGTATCCTAGATTGCTGCGAATTGGTTTTCACCGGACAAACTATGGTATGAATGAACCGATCTCGCATCTCGCGAGACAAGTTAATAAGAATGCTGATGTATTCGACTTCTCTATTGATAAGCAGTTCTTAAGACGTAGACGTAGACACCGATGTATGTGGTTTTTTTGTCAATTTCTTGTTTTTATTATCTGTACTTGGTGTTGGGATGTTAATGTTGGTTGCGTCCCTTCACTAAATGATGAGCCAGAGGTTAAATCGACTTTCAAATTTTTAAATTTGGAATCGACTTATGGCAATTCCTTGCGTTAAGGAATGATGATAGTGATATGATATAGATTACATCTCGGTGCATACCTAATAAGCTGTGGAAGTTTCATTACAATCAATTCAGCAGTTTTTGCGTGAAAGCCGGACAGAAAGAGAAAAAAAACGTGTGTTTCTGCTTAGTTACTGCAGTTTATTATAAAGCAAAAAACTAACTTATTGACATTTCTAAGCAAATAACAGACAGACACTATAATTATATTTATATGTATACATTGTGGAAGGGTCATTTGGCCTTCGCACAGCTTACTGTTTAACAATTTTCCAATTCGCAAGAAAAACTCATAGTGTTTGAAAAATTCACTTTTCTGATGAGGAGCATTTTCATCGTGGCGAAACTGCAGCACTTGGATTATTTTTTGTAAGGTGCCGTGGAAAATCGATGTTATGCGGATGATCCACAAACTATTAAGATCTAAACTTGAATATTGAACAAGCCGTTCTCAGCATTGAGTCCGAAATCATCAACAAGATCTCAAAGAATTGGGCTGACAAGATGTGCTGCTGCAAAGCCAGCCGAGGCATCCATCCGAATGAAGTTGTATTCTATAAATAATGAAAATGCTTGCTCTCTTCAATAAAAAAAGAATTTTGAAAAATATTAATCAGCGCTCATTATACGCTAGATGAAAGCTGAGAGTATTATAACTTTGCTCAAATGTTTGTAACGGCAAGAAATACTGATCGCCCAGAGTCGCCAAGGGTACAGAAATATTTGTAGTTGCTCAAAAATTTCGAAACCGGATGTCGGTCTGTCTGTTCGTTCGCTCTCTAGCTTGACAACGCGTTACGCTTGAAAGTTCAAATTTCGTACACGTTATATTTGGTGAAAATGAAAGGTGACGTTCGTGAACTGGCCAAATCGCGCGACCCCTTCCACCACTTCCCATCCAAAATAACAAAGTTTCAAAATTTGACAATATACGAATTTTCTCGAAAACTATGAAATTTCAACGTATTATTTCTATGATGATAATAAACTACTTTATAAGAATTATTTGAATTACTGCACTCCTTCTACCACCTCCCATACAAGCAGCACTTTTTTATGAATTACAATAAACCAAATTAAGCAGTAAATATAACAATAATCGAGCTGAAATTGTGCAGCAAATATTTGCAAAGAATTATTGGTAAGACCGGAAAAAATTAAACAATTGGCTGCATCCATGCAATGTGACACAATTTCACAACCTTACAAAAAGTCAATTTTCTTGAACAGTATCTATCTCCATCTACAATAGCGCTTCAGCCCAAATCGGACCTTGGCCTCCTGGCATTCAGGTTCTTTAACATTTTTCTTTACTTATTGTGGAAGGGTTGTTAGGTATATACAAGAAGGCAATGTGCTGGAATTATATATTGCATCGACTAGGATTTAATTAATCGCATTACAAGAACAACTCGCTACCCACTAGGCTACACTCTAGCTCTTGAAAAGTATAATGATCTGCAATTTACGATATATCAATCGAATTATGCTTAGAGCTATTTCTGAAAAATTATTTAGGAACTCCTCACTCCTTCAACCACCTCCCATACAAACTGCATAATTCCACTAAATCCAAAATATTAATTTTATCAGTAGGGGAGAAGGCTGGGTTGTGAACCGGGTTTTGTTTGGTCAAATCCTGATAAAATTGGAAAAATCAAAGTGAAACACTCATAATTGTATGGAAAACGATAAATGCTTTTATTTACAACGCTTTAAAACAAGTAAAGTAAAGTTGTGAAAGTAATAAAGCAATGACTATACTTTGGATTAACCATCAGAATGAATGGAATTTTTTTATCACCATTTCATTCATCATCAGTATCACAATGGCTGCACGTGAAATACGAACGCGTCATTTTGGCGCACTTCAAGTGGACAGGCCGGCCACATGAGTTGCATATGATGGAGTTGTTAGGAGTCAGCTCTTTTGGCAGAAACCGCAAACAAATGGTGCAAAAATCGATGTCTTTATCTGGTGATGGTTCTGAAGGTGTTGATGATTTTTTTGTCTTGAGACGCTTGGCTGGTGGTGGTCGTGCCTTCCTTTTCGCTGCCTTTCCTGGTGACTTTGTTGGTTGTTTCTTTTGCTTCAAAAGATGAATGTTGTCTGGAGAAGTCAATTCGCAGCTTTCCATTGCCTTTCGGCCACGTTTTGTTTTTTTTGCGGGGTGTGGCTCCTTGTAATGGCCCAATTTCGTCCAGAAGCGACGAAACACTGGTGCTGAGTAGCGAGACTGTTACAGAGCGAGAAGTAGGTAAATCACGAGAAGTAGATGGAGTGCTGTCAACGGTTTCTTCACACCCGACGTTCAATGGATCGGAAATTATTCGTCGTTGTTCGTCTTCACCGAGATCAGCATCGACTTCAACTTCACGAGCATTCACTTCTACAGCCTGGACAAAATCAGCATCGCTAAAAATGTCAGGGTTGAATGGTTGAATACCAGTGTCCGAAAATCCTAATTTTATTGTTTTGGGCGTCAAAGCCAAGTTCAATGTCTTACAAACAATACCAGCAACGTGCCGGATTTCCAAGCATTTATTGACATTGTTTTTTTGCCAAGCGGAACATTGGGTCTTGTAGTAACTCTTTATTGGCCCAAACACGGAAACGTCGAGTGGCTGCAATTTGTGACTACAGTGGGGGGGAAACGAGAGTATGTGAATCCCATTTTCAGCCGCCAAATCCAAGGCATGAACCGATAGATGAGACGTGTGGTTGTCCAACAGCAACAAAACTGGCGAAGCGACTGTCGCCTTGACGAACTTGATGAAGTGCTCGATAAAACGCACAAACTCTTCTTGGCACATCCATCCAGATGAATTGGCGTATCCTCAAGGCAATGACTTTGCCGATTTTTGTTGGCACCGTTGAGAATCCACTTTCATCCATGTTGTAAATGGAAGTGCTGTCAAAGCAGTGTTCGTCAAGCAACCGACCCAAATGTAAAAAAAACTTATCTACGTTTGTCTTGCAAAAAGCTTTGACTCGGTTTATTGACGTCTGCTCGGGTGTCCTCAACGTTAGCTTGTTATTGCGCTTCATGAAGCCTCGGTACCACATACGGCTAGCCTTCGAGTTCTCATTCCAACATTCAGGATAATCGACTTTGAGTTTGACTGCAAACTGATACGCCAATTCCTTTAATTCATTAATGCTGAGGCCATAATAATGATTGACGCACTTCAGGATATACTCAACGAGGGCTCCTTCTTACGAGGGAGAGAAAACCATACTCGACGGAATGTGCGTATTGGAAGTGCGGATGAATTCAAACAAATCAACATCACATCACTAGAAATATCCGTGAAATGGTCAGAAACTTTTTTCACGTGACGGGTCAGCGTGATCCTATCGACTCCATATTCACGGGCAGCCGCTCGTATGGCTTTTTCCTTCAACAAATTGTCTTTAATGGCATCCAACAGCGCATTAAAGTTCATTTCTTTGGATACGGCAGCGTTCTTTGGTGTTGCGGAGGTTGTTTTTAAGGTTGACATGCCTGAAAATAAAAATAAATAAACATGAACGTAACACAAATAGAGTAAATTTACATAAATACACTTTGTTTCAATGTATCTAATGATATTTGACAGTTATGATATAACTCTAGCATGAAATACAGGTGGTTCATAACCCAGCCACCGAGATGGTTTACAACCCAGCCATAACGCAGTTTTGGAAACGTCAAACACAAAATACTCACAATCTCAATACGACATAAACCAATATTGGATCGAAAAATAGAATCAAAACACTCAACAAATATGCATAACACTTACCTTTTCGATGAAAATTCAGCCACTTGAATACCACTTTACAAACAATCAGAAAACTTTTCGCGATCAATCGTCAATACCACGTCTGCAGCTGTCACAAGCAATCTGACCATATGCTTTTGTTTTAGCACAAAAACTGGCTCATGATAAAATACAAGCTTACGGAGACAGATGGCGATATCGGTCAATTAGGGGAAAAAAAAGTGCTGATGGTTCACTACTCAGCCCGGTTCACAACCCAGCCTTCTCCCCTAACAATTTACTGATAAAATTAATATAATAATATAATATATAAATATAAAATATATAATTTTTGAAGCTTAAATTTTTAATAAAACATTTTTGTAGCAACTCAAGCATGATGTGCAAAAATTAATTCAATGCCGTCACCCCTTCTACCTTCCTATACAAAATTTCTGAAATTATAGTCCTGTTATGTTTTTATTACTTTAAAAAAAAAGAAACTTGTATTTGGTCCACCCTTTATTATACGTCAACTTCTCACTTTTGCGCTGCAAACCAACTTGCTTCCCACTAGTCTACACCCTGTCTAACGTCGGCCTCTTAACGCCTTAGTATAAATAACAAATGATTTAAGGTACAACTATATGAATATTTCCTTTTATCTGAAAGATTTTGTAGAAGCTCAATAGATACTGAGTAATTGAACCAATTTGACTACATGCACTTCAGACGAAAATACAACCATTACATTATTCTTTCGAGTTTTAAATTGAACTGAAGAAAGAAAAAAGCTTCTTAGTCGAGGACGAAAGGATTTTAACGATATAGAGGAACAGCTTCAGATTTTGAGAACTCTCAGGAGTTTGGAGTGTGGAACAGTCATAAAATGTTTCTTGGCCTCCTACGTAATGGATGTGATTGGAAATACGTGGGCACAAAATGAACTTTCGTTTCAATCATCTGAATCTACCCGATATTCTCTAAATCCTTGTGTATGTATAGAAAATTATAAAATAAAAAAAAATACATATATATATGTATATCGCTTCTTCGAGGTCATATTGAACACATAGCATTGCTAGAAAAGTTGAGAAGACCCAAGAACCAAATCTTTCAGGAGTGGTTAAGAAAAACTATTTTTGAACAACACACAAATTTCCAATTCAATACAATGGCGAATTAAAAATTTTAAAATGCAAAATCTGTCCCGAAAAGAATTCTTTGGAATATGTTTCGAGTATATTACAACATTGATGGTGGGATGGGTATAGATGAACTTGACGTAGCTATCTTTTGAAAAACAAACACACGTCATGAGCATAATCAAGGTGATGATGTTAAACAGTCTCCATTGAAGACCTTTACCTTCTCCACCTTCCAGTCCAGCTTCCAAGACGTTATTTATTACCACCAGAAACAGAGCTGGTGATAATATGCAGCCTTGTCTGGCACCCGTTCGCACAGGAAAGCTCCCCTTTATGTAAGACGCGACACCTTGCATCTTCGTAGAATTCTTTAATCATAGCTATGATCTTATCTAGAATATCTCTCCTACGCAAAGCATTCCATATGTAATCTCGCTTATCGCTGTCGAAAGCCTTCTCGAAGCCCAAAAACATGAGATGTATTGGCGAACTCATTTCGTTGGACTGCTCCAATATTTTCCGTAGGGTATTTTTGTGGTCGGTACAAGACGACCCTTTACGGAATCCAGCCTGGAAAACTTCAAGAGTGCTATCCACGACATATTGAAAATTACTTTAGCCATGATTTTCGATAAGTAGACATTTACCACGCCAATTACCACAATCCCGAGAGTCGCCCTGTTTCGGAATTTTTACAATAACGCCCTCTTTCCACACCTCAGTAAAGAGTGGGAGGAGTATATCGGCTGCTATTTTTAGATCCGCTTTGAGGAGTTCGGTTGGTAGTCCATCTATGCCTGAAACTATCTCTTCCTTGTCTGGGGGATTGTCCCTAATAGACGATTATTGCTGTTGTGATGATTTTTGGTAATTGTTGGATGTAGATTATGGGTTATTTATTCTAATATTCTAATATAACTTACCATCGTCAATGCAGGATCATTTTCATTATTTTTAATGGCAAATCCTGGGACTAAGGAGTTTTTTTGAGAGATCGTGAAACAATATCTAAGAAAATTATGTTGCATCAGAAATATGAAAATCGATTATAAGATACTATAGCTAGTATTAATATTAGCGTAATGCTTCGAAAAACAGCTTTAACATTTTAAATATTATTGAAAATGAAATTTAAACGTCTCAAATTACAAGCTATCGTGATTTGTGCAATCAATCTGAAGTGTCGTAAAATGATTTCGACGACTTACTCAACAGATCATAGAGATGAGATAAGTTTATTACGAAACGTACTAAAAAGGCATTTATCTTCGTGAGATAGCCCCGAAGAAAAATGGCTCTGAATGCTTTGCAGCTATTGCCAAATGCTTCCGTCTCTGAGGCCAAGTCGAATGACATCAGACTGATCAGTTCTTTTCCTATTTCGATATCCACGTGATTGATAGGCAATCGGCTCTATTTCATTAAAACATCAATTTCATTCGATTTGCTGACTTTCGAAAAGGTTTCGCTCCTTTCGGTCGACGTACCGGGGTGGCACCGTGCCCGAAGCTAAGGGAGTTTATTTTAAAACTGAATCGCTAACGGTATCGACACGACTCCTATCGAAATGGGGAGAAAAAGATTTAAGAACCTGCAGCGATTTGGCTAGGATTGAAAATGCTCCGTGAAGTAGAAGAGTCCTTCCATATGAAGGGTGCTGATGCTCGTAACGATAATGCAGGAAGACAAACTGTATCGTCGCGGATTGTGTAGCATACCTTCGTTCCTTCGAGTTTCTCAAGGAACATTT
The DNA here is from genome assembly GCA_963669355.1 of Chorisops tibialis. Taxonomy (NCBI): domain Eukaryota; kingdom Metazoa; phylum Arthropoda; class Insecta; order Diptera; family Stratiomyidae; genus Chorisops; species Chorisops tibialis. Next base: position 275,945,670 of record OY770262.1, read on the forward strand.
CATTAGAGGAAGCCCTAACCCGGAGGCATGCTGGAATGAAATGGTTTCCGAGTAAGTCAAAGGATTTTTTACACATTGCACCATTCTCTTATTATCAATATTCATTCTCGATGTTTCTGCACGAATACAATGTAATCTCGTCATGTTGTAATTTCACTTTCGGAGGGGGTGAAAAAATGCATGTTAATTTTGATAAGAGATAAAAATTGAAAAAGGGAAGCAAAATCCAGATAAATAATTAAAAACGGTTATAGAGAGAAGTGATGAAAATTCCATTCAAAAACTTATTTGCGAAATATTTATTATATTAAAACCTCAACTACGAATTATCTTGCAAAACTAAAATTCCATACCTGCATAAGTTCGGAATATTCTGACAAAGTAAGATTATGGAATTCTAGCTGAAAAGCTGGCAGTAAACACAAATTTACTACCAAAAGCTTTTTGGTTTTCGAGTTGTGGTATTTTTCCAGTTCTTAGATGCAGATAAAGACGTGCTTGCTATTTATTCGTAAGGAATGGGTTTGATTTAAATTGTTTGATAAAGTTATATAGTGGCTCTCAATGCTAATGGAAACATTTAGAAAAGTATCTATAAAATATTTTTACCATGAAATACACATCTAAACGAGGAGTATTACGCCTTAGAAATGTTTAGAAACTTCACTAAAGGGTTGACGACAGAAAATCATTTAGATTTCTTAATTAAATGTACAACAAAGCCGCTTATTGGTCAAAAAAGGAAAATTGTAAATTTATTTTATTATATATGTAGTACGTTCCGCGCACAGTCGTGTCGACGTCGGCTTAAGTTTATCTGTCATATTCGGGTGTGAGTGTGTGTGGGTGTTTTTTTCCTTCTGATTATGCCAAGGAAATGGGAAATCTTCATTAGATAACAATAGCCCCTGCCATTAGCATGCACGATTCACATACCTGATTCTGAAAGGGAACTATCAGCCGATATGCGCCTACTAAGCCGCACTCCCCGCACACTGACTTGAACTGCTCACCCCGAGGGACTGCCGTTAGGTGCTACTTCGTGGGCTGGTGAACATTTTATTCTGCGCGCCTTAAATTGCTTCTGCTGTCGATTCTCCGAAGATCCTTTTGCACATTCGTTACAAGTGCGCAAATTTCCATCCAATTTTTTTCTGATAGTCCATGATGAATGGAGACTGCAGTTGAAAACTGCGTGCTTTGTGTCTTCTCTTTACCTGCACAAAGTGTTTTCTCGTGTCCAAATCTGATAGGAACTGCGTGAGGTGATAGTTCCAGTTCCCATGCTATATCCTGCTAATAACTCCATTACTCCATGGTACACTAGAGGCACTTTAACATAGTTTGGCTAAGGTAAAGCCTGATATTTGAAACGAAATTTAAAAAAAGTGTCGACTTTTTCTTTGGTACGTTCCTAACTGCAAAAACTGTCCGTTTTTAATGCTTAATACTTAACTAAAAAGTCACAAACAAAAATTATGAAGGAACAAATTATCTTAGAGTGAATGAAATTGATAAAAGAAAAACACTAAACTCACCACTCCACGAATGGTGGATTGGGGATGGTGAAATCGCCGGTGTCGATTGTAATACAGTGTCTCCTTCTTGCATGGAATGACTGTAGCCCAGACCTCAATGACGGGGACTAGGTTATAGGTCCATCTGCCTTAGTAGTGTCGTCTCACTTGGCTTACCACAGATCTATTGATGTAGCCATTTCCTCTACTTTTATTTTTCTGATAACAGCTGCCTTTTGTTGGATCGAGGCTCTTCTTCGTAGATCCTTAGCATCGCATTCGCATGAATGGCGAACGGGGTCTCTCCAGCCATGAGACAGGCTTCTTCGTCCACTATTCATTCAAATATGTATATGTGTGTGTGGTATTTTTATTTATATTTTTAGCGTCGGTTGCATAAGTATTTCCGTGAGGACGACGGAAATATCGCAATATCGTCATTATGTATGTGCTCCTGAAGTTAATCATAGCTCGGATAGAAATTTCACCTGTTGTTCTATTCTATTCTGTATCGAGTAATTCCGGCATGTGTCAAGCCTCGTCCTAGATATTTCCGCCCGGTCTCTAATTTTGGGTAGCGCAAGCTATTGAGCTGTTGCTTCTATCATAAAAGAATTTCGTAAACCCTGATCTACAAGACTCGTACGTAGGTAAAACTGTCGTTCGCTGCTTTTGCCATAACTAGAGCAGAGGCTAACAACACTCCACAATTTCGTTCACTAAGATGCAAGTTGATTTTCATCGTATAAGGTGACTTATCTATATTCGGATGTTTTTCGTTGGGGAAGTGGATCATCGTGTGGTGGGGCTTTTGGCAAACATTGAATTTATATTTGCTACGGCATTTCTCGCTTACCCGGTGGCTCAGGCAATTGAAGTATATGTCTTGCTGCTTCACAAATTTTCATCTTTTGCAAATATTGAGGCTTCCGTGGCGTAGTGGGCAGCGTGCTTGCTTTTCATTCAATAGGTCGTGGGTTCGATTCCCACTCCAGACGGGATTTTCATAAGCACAAATTTTTCAGTTGCTACTGGCGATGAATAATTATTCGAAATAAAATAGGGTGTAAAAGTGAAACAGTTCCACTTCAAGAAGGCCTAGATACTTAGTAATTGGATTCTATTTGCTTTCTATCATTCAATCCCCCATAACATCTGCAAATATTTGTCACTAGCAACCAGTACAACTGAAAAAAAAAATTATATTTCCGCTTCTCCACTCGTTACGGTCGTTCTCACTCCTCTTCCCCTACCTTCCTAATCCCATTCCTTCCCTCCATGACCGTGCAAACTGTGCATTGCACATAAAGGCCGAAATTGCCTATAACACAGGTCATTCTGTAAAAAAAAAAAAAATATTTAGCGATTGAAACTCTGACCAGTTGAAGAATTTATGATTTATTTTTTTTGCAAAGGAAACATTCTATATCTTTGGTTAATGTGTGATGAACGCGAAGCTGTCCTCCATCGTTTGGTTTGTTGATTTTCGACGTACTGGTGGTTGACTTCTTAGCATCTCCAAGTAATTCCAATGACTGAAACCTTGTATTAAGAAAATGATATAATTGTTCGATTGTGGGAGGTTCCCGTGGTTTCTTCAAATTTTGTTCGTAGATCTTATGACTACCGAAGCTCAGCTTTTGGATAATTATGTGAGTAATTATTGGTATTCACTTTGTTGTAGAAACTTCCAAATTTTCCAGAGCATGAAGACATTCTTTTGTTGTATCGTAGAGTTTTCAAATTCCTAATGCTAACTCGTGCTCTATTTTTGTATCTGGATTTGAGTTGATATAAGCTTGCTCTTATTGTATCGGTCACTAAGAATCTGCTACGCTGCATCGTAGTTGACTTCGGAGATGTAAAAATGTTAGAGTAAGCTGGCTGCTTCCTTACGTACATGTGTTTTAAGGTAGTGCATTTTTTCCGTGTTTCCTAAGTTCATGTTTGAATGGATTTTGGCGAGAAAAAATGTCGTAAAATGATGACCAGTTTCAGTATTCCCTTTAAATTAAATCGTTAATTAAAAACGGCATCACCCATTACATAAATTGGACACGAATTTAGGATTAACGACTGACCATACAGTAATTGGAAATCGGCTCAATGAACACTTCGTCCCAATAACAGAAACCCTTGCGAAATATTTAAAAAACTCTAATGGAGAGTATTACCCGAAATACGTCTATCCTGTAACTACCAACACCACGTTTCTATATCCAACCTGTAAAAAAGAAATAAGTAAAATAATAGCAGAGCTTAAGAACAACATAGCTTCAGGTATAGACGGGATAACAACAAACGACTTAAAAATTTTGACATCATGCAAAATCTTTCGTGCTGAATTAAAGGTTTGTAGCTTTCATTATTTTCAATTGGACATATTTTCCTGAAATTGAGGCATTTGTATGGGAGGTGGCAGAGGAAGTGGAGCGTTTAAGATGATTTTGAAACTGCTTATCATCATCCTTATCATCATCCTTATCACCACGCTTTGATTCAGTTTCAAATTCGATAGTTCTAATATAATCGAAGGAGAAATGCTTTTCTTGAATTTATAATACAGATATTTGTATGAGAGCGGGTAGAAGGAGTGGAGAGGAGCTGATATTTTTTTTAGCATTTATTGCAATTATTAAAAAACAAATTCTGGCAAAATTTTAAGTTTAAACTTTTTCTAGTTTTAATGGAAATCGATATAATGCACTTAAGATAAATTATACATTTGTATGGGAGGGGGAAGAAGGAGTGTACGGATCAAAACACATTTATTTTGGTTATTTCTATTTCTATTTTTATACTTTGTGCAAAATATCAAGCTGATAGCTTTAACAGTTTCGAAGAAAAATAATCTAATTTAAATTTCAAAATTTCGTGAAATTTGTATGGGAGGAGATAGAAGGAGTGAGGTGAAGTTGATAATTTTCTTAATGCTGATTGGAATTATAATAAAATTAATTCTGACAAAAATTCGCTTTTATGACTTTGCTAGTTTCAATGAAAATCGAAAAACTGCATTTTTCAAAATTATGCATTTGGATGGGAGGGGGTAGAAGGAGTAACGGGATCGGATCAATATTCAGTGATATTAATTACATCTATTTCATTATACTTTGACCCAAATTTCAAGTCGATAGCTTAAATAGTTTCAATGAAAAATCCATTTCTGAAAATTTCGGAATTTCGTGAATTTTGTATGGGAGGGGGTAGAAGGAGTGGGGGGATGTGGCCCATTCACGAACTTAAAGTTTCTTTTTTGCTAAAAATGACACACAACAAATTTCAGCACGATAGCTCAGCTCGAGAGTTATGCTGTAGACAGACGGACAGACGGACAGACAGCAACTCGGAATCGAAGTTTTTGAGCGACAACAAATATTTCTGTACCCTTAGCGGCTCTGTGCGAGCATTATTTCTTAGCGTTACAAACGGTAAGGCAAACACAATATACTCTCAGATTTCAACTAGAGTATAAAAATTATCTCCTAGGACGTACTTACATAACAAAAAACGTGGACAAATTCAGTGATTCTAATCCCTTTAACATTGGAATTCCACAGGGTTCCATTCTTGGCCCTACTCTTTACCTACTTTATATATATAACATCCAGCTCATATGCCTAAGAGCAAAATATATAGTTTATACAGAGACACACTATTGCTATACGAAGCAAAAAATCAGCCAAAATCGGAATATGTTATCAACACTGACCCCAAGCTCTTTAAGAAATTACTGTTGGGCAATAGGTTAACCTAGGGTATAGCCTAGTAGGTAGTGTGTTGGTCTTGTAATGCAAAGGTCGTGAGCTCAAATCCCGGTCGGCGCAATGTATAATTCCGGCATATTGCCTGTTTGGATATACCTTGGTCACCTCAGTCTAAGAAAATGAAAAATTCGTAGAAAGAGGGTTGTGCGAAGGGCTAACAACCCTTCCACAATAAGTAATAAAAAAAATGTTAAGGAACCTGAATATCAGGAGGCCAAGGTCCGATTTGGGCTATAGCGCCATTGTAGAAGAAGAATAGGTTAACCTTAAATATATCGAAGACCAATTTCATGATATTTAAACAAATGAACAAAGCTGATATTGATCTAAAACTCAACATAGATGGAATTGAATATTTAGAACAAAACAAACCAAGTATTTAGGATTAATGATCGATGAAAAACTAATATTGACTCCGCACATTAATAACATGCGCAAGAAAATAGCACACATCACTGGAGTCCAACGGCGTAACCATTTTCTGCCAATACCAATAAAAAAATTTTGTATAATGCAAACATTGCATCTTTCACAAGAGCCCTAAAAAAATCACTCAAAATTTTCGACATTTTTGATTACCACCCCCCTCCCCTAACACCACTCAACTTAAAATTTTCATCAAAATTAACAACAATGTAGTTCTACAATCTGACGAATTTTCAATTTGATATCTGTACTCAGTTTTGAGATATAAGAATTTGTAATTTTGAAAAGTGCGCCATTTTTGAAATGCTCCCCATTTCCCCCCACTATTATCATTTCCACTTGTTATATTTTCCCGTATTTCCCTAGTATAGTTTAATATATGCCTTAAATTTCAATTACATAGCTTAAGAGTTAGTTGAGATATTCATTTTTAAGTATTGTTCTTTGCACCCCACCTGACCTTCCCACTTACAATAATTAGCCACTCTCTAAGGTGGAGCTATATAGGGGGAGCTATGGGGGGGGGGTTTGATGCAGTTTGCTGTTGGTCAATTTTTACCGAGGCATCCTAGATTGTTGCAGATTTGCTTTCGCCGGACTAACTATGGTATTAGTGAACCGATTTCGGGTCTTGCAAGACAATTTAACGAGAATATTGATATATTCGATTTCTCTATAGATAAAGTATACTTAAGACGCAGACTTAACGCTAGTTAATACCAATTTATGTCAATTATTGTCTATTTATTGTGCTCTGTTTATTAATGTATTGGTATAGGGATATTGATGTTTGTTTTGTCCCTTCACTAAATGATGAGCCAAAGGATAAAATGATTTGAATCTTTTATACTTGGAATCGATTTTATGGCAATTCCTTGCATTAAGGAATCCTGATAGTGATATATTTCACCTTAATATTCCCAAAATATGAATTTTTTCCCTACCTTCCTAATCCCATTCCTTCTCTCCATGATTGTGTTTGTGCATTGCACTTAAAGGCCGAAATTGCCTATAACACAGGTCATTCTGTAAAAAAAAAAACAAACAAAAAAGTAATTTCGAAGATATTATCATTTGAAAAAAGAATTCGGTCGACAATTTGTTTACAATTTGTTTTTAGCCTTCCCCCTTTTCAGACGCCAGTGGATAAAAAAATTAAATTATTTTTAAATTTTGCCCCACAACTATCTCAATATCTCTGCTGATTTTCAGCCTCCTATCTGCATTCCTGTTGGAGAGATTAGCAAGTGTAGTTTTTGACTCTTTCCCTCCACCCGCCTTCCCCTTCCGCCTAACATTCCACAAAATTTAGAAAATGGAGCTCACTTACCCAATCAACAATCCACCCGAAAACGAACATTCTACCTTTAATAGTCTCGGAGATATGAGTCTATATGTACGGCGGGACGGATTTTTTTTTGCATTTTTAGGCTAATTTTGTCATGAAACGCGAAAAAACAAAATTTCAGGATGGCATATTTTTTTTTCAGTGTTAATCACAATACTTTATTATTAGAATAATAAAGTAAAATTGGCAACGAGAGGTAAAATTTGGATAAATAAAACTTAAGGATATATTAAATCAAAGTGAACTTAATTTTATTTGAAATCCAGCGACCTCTTGCGTACTTAAATATTGTTACGATTCTTTCGATTGCAAGTAAATAAATAAAAGCATTTTGAAAACTTTCGCAATGCTGATAAGAACAACAATAGCAGTTTTACATTTTTAAAACTTCCAGCTAGTATCTACTACCTTGCATAGAAATTTAAATTTAATTTCAATTTAGATCTTTCATTTTGGGTGGCATATGAGATCGGCACTCTGTAAAATAAATGTTAGATTCTCGATGAGTGACGTCTTAATCCCTTTAACGTCTTTTTACCCAAACAGTGTTATAATAAGGAACTTAATAATTATTTATTTATTTTTTGAAGGAAAGATTTCGGAATTTCACACTGTTATGCATTTTATCAAACTCACTATTATTTCAACTAAAAATACAAAATGAAACTTTAACTAAGCCAGTTTTTATTAATATTAAACATGAATTCTGGACTTTTTTTAAAAACTTACTCACACAAAAATTTACAAAAATTTACTTACATAAAATTCAAAAGATAAAATGAAAAAAAAAGATGAAATTAAAGTCGCCCAATTATGAAAACTTTTACCATTTTTATCAACAAATTTAAATCAATCGAAAATTTCAAAACGTATAGAATGGCTAAAGGTTAGTTATTCTAAGGAGAGTTTATTTGTGTTAGTAAACTATGCATACCACATTTTTGGAATTTTCAAGAATATTACAACTTTATTAAATTAAGAAAGAAAATTCCTTGAATATTTGAATGCAAACAGCATTCTTTTTTTTGTGCTTAAGTTGGGAAAAGGGAATGTTTAAATTGGCTTTCGTTTATATGATAGGGTTAAAATAAGAAGCCAATATAAACATAAGTTCTGCTCTTGCAAAAAGAAAACACTTCTCAAGCGTAAGAAGATTTGTAGCGACTTATCTTCAAGCAACATGTGCATATCCACCAGGAAAGGATTCATAGAGTTGGAAGGTATACGGCAAATGGCAAAGAGAATATTTGGTTATTACAGTTAAAGGCAAGACATTTAATTTTAAGTTTCGTGATCGTTGAAATTGTGCTTTTCTGTTTGTTTAGATATTTTAGAAAATTATTATTATTATTTTTTTATGTACGTTGTGATCAAAAAGTACCGAGAATTTGTCAATATAAAAAATATTTAATTAATTATCAATATTTATTTTGTCCCCTTTAAAGTAATCCCCATTAGATGTCACTCACATATGTCAGCGTTTTTCCTAGTCCTCGAAACACATCTCATAAGCTTTTTCTGGTATGACCATCGCGCCTACCCTTCTACCCCGTCCGATACAAAAGTGTGATTTCGACCAATTTCAATAAATCAACTGCTAACCAACAAATTAAAAGCTACGAAATTGAAATTGTGTACGAGCACCTTACTAGAGAAAAGAAATAAAACTATACCACAAATTTTACGATTCCCTTACTTTCTCTACCCCCTCCCATACAAATGTTTGGTTTCGTGCTTGCAGCTATTAACTGCTATTGTTGATTGGGTGAGTGAGCTCCATTATCTAAATTTTAGGGAGTGTCAGGTCGAAAGCGGAGGCGGGGGAGGGAAAAAGTCAAAAATTTCACTTGCTAATATCTCCACCATGAATGCAGATAGGAGGCTGAAAATTAGCAGAAGTATGAAGAGGATTATGGGACAAACTCTAAAAATAATTTAATTTTTTTATCCATTGGCGTCCGAAAAGAAGGGGGGCGGGGGCTAAAAACAAATTGTCAGCCAAATTTTTTTTGAAAATACTTTTTTTTATTTTTTTTTTTCAAATGATTATATCTTCGAAATTACTAATCACCAAAAAATCACATTTTGGGACCCCTAAGGTGGCATACAAACCTAGCAGAATCAGCTAAGAAAAAGGCTAATTATTGTAAGGGGAGGGTCAAGGAGGGTGCAAAGTAAAACACTTAAAAATGAATATCTCGCCTGTCTCTTAAGCTATGTAATTGAAACTTGAAACGTATACTAAGCTTTATTAGTGAAATATGAAAAAAATATAAAATGTGGACACAATAGTAGTGTGGGGAAATGAGGAGCATTTAAAAACTGCGCACTTTCCAAAAGTACAAATAATTATATCTCAAAATTGAGTACAGATATCAAATCATAAATTTGTAAGATTATAGAACTGTATAGTTTTTAATTTTAGTAAAAAATTTAAGTTGGGAGGTGTAAGGGGAGGGAGGTGGAAGGCAAAAATGTTGAAAATTTTGAATAATTTTATTAGGACTCTGGTAAAAGATAGAAAGTGTAAATTTTGCACGTCGATACATCTATTTAATATACATAGGAAAAAAATAATAATTTGTTCCAAAATTGTCATGCATCGAAGTGTGGGTCTAACGTGCACAAGGCGTTTCATGTGTAATGAGAAAAACACAGAAACTGAAAATTTTTGAATGAAATAAAACCTATCAATTTGAAATTTTGTTTAAAAACTTAATATTAATATTATTAATAATTGAAATGAAATTACGTTAAAAGTTTTGAAATTGTGCTTGCCCCTCTACCCTCTCCCATACAAAAGTATGATTTCGACCAATTTCATTAAATCAACTAATAACCAACAAATTAAAAGCTACGAGCTTGAAATTTTGTACGAGCACACTACAAGAGAAAGGAAATAAAATTGCTTCACAAATTCCGCAAAGTGTTAAATTGACAATTGCTCTGCCCAAGAACCCCCTTTCACTTAGTCTTCCCTAACCACTCTAACATGCATATTGACTTTCCACGCATCCGCAACTTGTCCCAAGAATAATAATGTTTCGCCCGACTTGTTGGGAGTTTATTTTCATTGCAAGCAATTTATTCGAGCTTATGTCATTTTTACGCTAATCAAAACGTGGAAACAATTAATATCGGCGGGAGTGGGGAGTTGAAATGGTCCGCCCGCGTGCAGGCGTTGAACGACCGGTCTTGATGAACTTATTTTGCCAAAATTTAGTCATCTACTTAATTTGAGTTACGTGACTTCAAATATAAACACAGTCTTTACTTATTATTATGGAAAATATCAAAGTAATTATTTTTTACTTATTTTCTCGGTCCCTTCAACTGCACCTGCATTGCCAATCTCTGTCCAGATCTTAAGATCTGTGTAACGAAATGAAAGAAGTCGATGTGTTTACATGAAGGCTTCCTTATATACGACATTCTTTGTGATGAATTTCCCATTTATTCATAAATAGCTCCAAATCTTCTTCTTTATAGATAACTTCAAATCTTCTAGTGTTTGTACTCATGACATGGCGACATAGAGTTGTCCATGTGAAAATACTAATTTGCAGTAAACTAAGAAAAAATATTAAAAAAAAGTTGCATCGGCCGAAAATTAAACCCGAGCGCTCACGTGGGAGGCGATCATACCACCACTAAACCACCGATACTAATGAACTTGTTTCGCCAAAATTTATTTATTTGAATTCATGCATGGACAGAAAGTTTTTTGAAATTTTAACACTTTTACTTTGTTCAAATTGTAAAAAAAAGCCGTCCGAACAGTGACAGGCGAGTTTTTCCACTGTAATATTGATACCGACGAAATCATCTAGGCAAAACTTAGTAAACTACATAATGTGAGTCACGTGACTTCAAATATATGCACAGTTTTTGCTTATTATATTTATATTCGTAATATGTACTGGAGCTATTGATCGTTTAATAATATAATAATAATAACGCATAACTTTTTGGCAGTTATTAGAAACGCTATAACAAACAAAATTTCATGCTAGCAATTTTTATACTCTAGATGAAATGAAATAAGGCTCGGAGAAAAAAATGAATGATATACAAGTTAATATTATCACTCAAAAATCTCAAAACCGGATGTCCGTCCGTCTGTCCGTCCGTTCGCTCTCTAGCTTGAGAACGCGTTGAGCTAGAAAGCTCAAATTTCGTACACGTCATTTTTCACAAAAAAGTAAGGTTAAGTTCGTGAACGGGCCAAATCGCTTCCCCCTTCTACCCCCTCCCATACAAAATGACACAATTGCGCAATTTGACAATAAAAAAGTATAAAAGCTATTGGCCTAAAATTTGGAATATATTACTTTTCTGATAATATCAATCTATCGTATAAAAATTATGCGTGTCCTCTCCCTCCTTCTACCACCTCCCATACAAACTGTACTTGTCATGAATTACTCTATGCCTATTTACTCAGTGCGTATAAAATTTGGCGAGCTGAAATTGTGCACTAAATATTTATTTGAAATTATTAGTAAGGCCGAGAAAATTAGACGATTAGCTTCACCCCTTCTACCCCCTCCCATACAAAATGACACAATTTCGCAATTCGACAATAAATGAATTTACTCGAAAAATATAAAAGCTTTTAGGCTGAATTTCGGGATATGTTACTTCCATAATAATTTCAATCTAAACTATAAAAATTATTTGCATCCTTCCTCTCCTTCCACCCCCTCCCATACAAACTGCACTTTTTCATGAAATGCTTTAAGACGATTTTCTCAGAACATATAATATTTACCGAGCTCACATTTTGTAATAAATATTTATTTAGCATTATCACTAAGATCAGAAAAGAATATTTGATTAGCTTCACTGCTTCTACCCCCTGCTATACAATATGACACAGTTTCACAACTTCACAAAAAATCTATTTTCTTGAAAAGTATGAATGTTACTTGTCTAAAATTTAAGAGATATCAATTTTATGATATTCTTGGGTATTTCTGAAAAAATCACTAAAATCCCTCCACTCTTTCTACCACCTCCCATACAAACTGCATATTTTCACTAAATTTAACACACTAATTTTCTCAGCTCCTATTCAATTTTCGGAGTAAGCATTTTGTATAATATATTTTTATAGCTACTTTGATGATGGGGAAAAAATTAATTCAATGCTATCACTCCTTCTAACACTCCCCATACAAAATTTCTTGGGATCACAAAAACTTCTATGTCATCTAGAGTATCGTAAGATTGCCCTTTACGCGCAATCGTAGCCCTGTTATGTTTTTTTCTGGTTCTTTATTATTAGAATAATAAAGTAAAACTATTTTATTTTTATTATTTTTTTAAAATTTAAAATTTCGTGGATGTATACATTGTTAATTACCATATATACTATGTGTTATTGGTCAGTAATTTAGTTAAATATCCCGAAATTTAAGAAGTATCGTACAATGGCACTATAGAACAAATCGGGCCTTGGCCTCCTGACATTCAGGTTCCTTAGCATTATTCATTATTTATTGTGAATATATACGTAAGAGAGAGATGAAGAACCAAACTGCTGTGTACCGAAAGAAAAATTTCAATTTAATTTTGCAAAAGCTCAATCTATTTACGGGTAAACTATCTAATATCGCTACCGGTTGCATTATCAGAATAAATACTAGCATAATAGATGAGGCTCGTGCAAATTCAAACGAAGATTTCGAATCGGTTCACACATCTTTTATCTTTTTCCGTATTACATGAGAAACTAATCTAGCAAATATCCTTATTTTTTTATATCATAGTATTGGTACTTTCCGTAGCGCCCCGCTTGCTGAACATTCGATATTTTATAAATGCTGTACCTTATTTCAAACTGTTAAATCTTTCCTGCAAACTTTAAAATAATTTCTAGTCCGCTGTGTTATTAACTCTGTCTATAAATTGTCTTAAATTTAATGCTAGTGTGTTATTCGAGCAGTTAGTTTGCTGTACGGTAGCAAGTACAGTCACTACACATATAGCACACATCCATTTCGGACGTCAGGATCAACCCGTATCGTCCAGACTATGAACATTCATCGTACTCGACGTCAAATGCACTGCAACGCTCCGGCATTGAGAAGTGAAGGAAAATAACGCAAGGAGTGCATTACAAAAGAAATCCAGGATCCATAAATAATTTTCCATAATAGTGGAAGCACTTCAGATGATTTAACACTAACAAAATTTAATAACATGCTTTTAAGTTGCCATCCAGGTTTTTCTTTCGCTGTTCCTTGTTATACAAAATTATTATAATGGAAGAACGATGATATAAAACTTATCGCATTTTTAAAAAATTTAGCTGATGTTGTGTTCTTTTTGTATCGAAAATAATTCATGATCACAAAGGATAACCCTATTTTTTCATTTCTTGCACGAAATTTAAAGGGAATTTCTGCTGTAAAATAGAAAACAAGGTTTCGTTAATAATGATTAATAAAATCAGATACACGATACACACCAACACCGCGGTGTTCATTAATCAGCGTTTAACACAAGAGAAGATTTTTTTTTTTTTTTGGTTATGTTCAATACTTTTGTTGGTACTTATTTAAATATTTGGCTTACGTATTTTTACGTATTATGGAACACTAAGTGAACTTCCTTCCTACGTTAATCGAGTTGAATGTCTCGCCAAAATGTCTTGTACAGTAAATTCAAAGGACTATTCAAAATAATTTCTATATTTTCCTATGTGCATAGTCTGCTTAACCCCTTGCTCGCGGATACTTAAGATGCTTGTCAAGCTACAACTAGCAAACAAAATTTATTGAAATCGAGTTTACGAGCGGTTTCAGGATCAGTAAGTTGCCTTTGAATTGGATAACGCTCCTTTTAACATTGAGTGAGTCCCGCAAACTATCTGAGGCAAACATACTTGCCTGGAGCTAAACTGATAGTAACTAATCTTGCGAGGCTTTGTTTCCAAACGAACAATGTGTATGAAGACAATAACGCTTGCCTCGAAGCTCTAGCATGGAAAGTCAGAGTAGCGGAATGAGATCATTTCAATGGTGGAATTCAATATACGTTTTAATGTAATTTTCAGAAATATCCACTAATCACGATGATTCCTTGTAACTATAATCTGATTCTCTATGACTTTTCGTAATAAGCAAATCCTAAAAGCTGCTAAAATTGAAGTCGATAATTTGAGAGAAATTCATACATAAGGCTAAGGATAAAGTAATTGTTAATTTTCATTTATATCATACATTTTGTAGTGAGTTTCTTTCAGAGATTGGATGGAATTATGTCGAGGTTAAAAGTCCTTCCTATTTGTTAATGTTTTACCTTGGTCTTTGCTGAATTATGAAGAGCAGCAAACAATGCGTTATTTGAATGCAGAGTATTATGAGGAGGATTCATGCACGCTCTTTACTAACAACTATGTTAAATGTACTAAAAACTAATTGTTTAATAAAATTAATGTAGCAGAGAACGGGGTTAAAAGTAACATTTAATATTAGTTCGTTTTGCTTAATATTACAGATAAGGTGGGAGAATCGGGCTTTAGACAGAGGAAGCCAATTGTTTTACTTTAGTTATTGCAGAAGATAAGAAATGCGTCACATTCCAAAATGCCATCCGTTAAATGATTTTGGCTCTTTTTAATTTGAAATGGTTTTCTGCCATAACATCCAATTTTACGAAACTACATAGATCTGATATAGCAAGAGAGCCTATTACGAATTTCCGACGCATTCCAGATGGGAAACAAGCACGTGGGATGAAAAATAGCCACTAGCACGAACTCTACCCGGCTAACCCGTGAAAACGGTTTGTGGGCACTAGTAGCACACATTTTGGTTCTCGCTTCTCAATATATTTCTGCAGACCAAACAACAGGTCCGGAGTAATTTTTTCCGCGCGGAAAGTCTACTTAAGTAAATCTGTGCATCATCCACATACAAATCTAGGCAGCTATCGTACAATATATCCGGTAGGTCATTAATATAAATGCTAAGAAGCAGTGGAATTAAAACTGACCCTTGGGGGACTCCGAAACCCAGATTGAAAAATGGTTAGTTAGTTTTGTTGCTCAATATATATCCCTGTATTTACATAGACATAATTTTTATACACTAGATGTCCGTCTGTCCGTCTGTCTGTCTGTCCGTCTATCCGTCTGTCCGTGTGTCCGTCTGTGCGTCTGCCTACAGCATAACTCTCGAAAGCCTTGAGATATAGTGCTAAAAAATGTTGTGAGCCATTCAAAAAAGTAACTTTAAGTTCGTGAATGGGCTACATCCCCCACTCGTTCTACCCCTCCCAAATTTCATGAAATTTCGAAATATTAAGAAATTGATTTTTCTTTGAAACTAAGCTATTGACTTGAAATTTTGGTCAAAGAATTATGATATAGATGCCATTAATATCATAGAATATTGACCCGATCCCCTCACTCCTTTTACCCCCTCCCATACAAATGGACAATTTTCAAAAATACATATTTTCGATTTTCATTGAAACGAGTAGACCTGAAAAGATTAAATTTTGCCAAAATTAATTCTTCTATAATTGCAATGAGTTTTAAAAAGAATTATCACCTCAGTCCTTCTACCCCCTCCCATACAAATTTCACGAAATTTTAAAATTTAAATTAAATTATAATATTTTTCTTCGAAACTGTTAAAGCTATCAACTTGATATTTTGTATAAAGCATAAAAATATAAATATCAATAACGCAAAAATTGTTTTGATCTGTTCACTCCTTCTACCCCCTCCCATACAAATGTATAATTTTTGTTAAATGCATTATTTCCATTAAAACTAGACAAATTACAAACTTAAAATTTTGCCAGAATTTGTTTTTATTAATTGCAATAAGGCTAGAAAAAATTATCAGCTCCTCTTCGCTCCTTCTACCCCCTCCCATATACAGATAAGTTTAAAAATCATCTTAAATGCTCCACTTCCTCTGCCACCTTCCTTACAAATGCCCTAATTTCAGGAAAACTATGTCCAATTTCTTTAAAAATAGTGAAAACTAAAAACTTTAAATTCAGCAAAAAACATTTTGCATGCCATGTTCGGTGTCATATACGAAAAATACAAACCTCCCCCTCTACTTCTACCACCTCCCATGTAAAAGTCTCTATTCACTATTCGAAAGAATTTGAGATGACATATTTTCCGGTATGTTAAAGTCATTCCCATTCCATCTAGAGTATTATATGATTGGGCTTTACACCCAATCATAATTCTGCTATGTTCTCTAATACTAATAATTCTGATTGGAGTAATAATAATGATTTAAGACTAGTAGGGTTTTTATATTTTTGGAATGGCAAAACGACGGCAAACTTACAAGCGAGCGGAAAAGAACTCATTGTTAAGGAAGAGTTCATAGTATGAAAAATATATTACTATAACTATGGGAAAGTGTTCGTAAAAAAGCAGGATACATTTTATCAGCTCCAACGAAGAGAAATTTAGTACTCTTATAAATATGTATCTTTTGTATGGTTAGCACCGAGTCCCCCTACATATTCATGGATTCTCTTTTCATAGACATACATTGATGGCTGTAAGTACCATACTACAATGAACATTTAAATCGATTTATCGAGTTCAGTAAAAGGTAATTTAATTAATTAACATCTAACACAATCTCAATACTGCAACAGATCTCTTGATGAATTCACTCGAAGCGCATATTTCAAAATAGCTATGAGTAAAGTATTAATAATGTAGATACACAAGTGTAATACGTACAGTTTTATAAAATATTAATATTACGTAAGCCGATTCAATATGCATTCTCATATTTTAATTAAATTCAATGCACCAATAATTAAAGATCCAGGCAAATATTTATTAGTTTAATCGGGTATATTGTTGTGTAGTGATTATTTTACATGGAAATCCGGCTTACAGACAAAGAGAGAGAGAGAGAATAATCAATGTAATAAAATAATACTTGAATCGTAGATATTTAATAAATATATTTCAGATAGGATTAGATATTTCATTTCAAACATTACAGAGACATGATGTCTTTGCAACTCAGGCCAGTTTTAGGACATTACAAATGGAAACATTTAGTTTTATTATAGACAATGTTTATTTCACATGATGGAAAAAATTATCAACACCCTTTGATATGAGCATGGGGAAAACTTTGGCGGTTTATAGTGCAACGTTCCGAACCAACTGAGTCGTATATAGATTGTTTGACGGTCAGTAAGGCCAGTCTGCGACTCTAGATTCCTGAACTCTAATCCACTCCCTTGTAGTCTCTAATAGAGTCACAAGACAGAATATCAACATAAATGCCAACTAAGAAACGAAATGGCTCGTTAATGAAATCATTGACATGAGTTCACACACAATCTATCCAACTGGAAAATTTTCGGGAAGCATTGATTTCGGAGTTTCTCGTTGACAAAAAATTTAAACAGCAATTCACGAGTTTCAAATCAATAAGTGAAGAATTGTGTGCAATCCGAATAAAGGCTAAATTTTTCAACACATGGTTGATCAACGTTCACGCACCATCAGAAGACAAAGACGATATAACTAAAGACGAATTTTATGCCACCCTAGAGACAACCTATGATTCACTGCCCTCGAATGACTTAAAAATTGTCTTAGGGGATTTTAATGCAAACCTTGGAAAGAAGGAGGTTCATAGAGGAATAACTGGAGGGCACAGTCTCCATGACATAACCAATAGTTTTTGTGCAAAATTTTAAATTGATAGCTTTTAAGAGCTAGTTGATAACTGATTTCTTAAAAATGCTCGAAAAAACAATTTTGTATGGGAAGGAGTAGAAGAGGTAAGGGAATCACAAAATTTGAGACACAATTTTCTTTCCTTCTCTCTTGTATGGTGCTCGTACAAAATTTCAAGCTCGTAGCTTATAATTTGTTGGTTATTAGTTGATTCAAGGAAATAGGTCGAAATGATACTTTTGTATTGGAGGTGGTAGAAGGGCAAATGCGATTTTAAAACTTTTTTAGTAATTTCATTTCAATTATTTTTAAGTTTTTATGCAAAATTTTAAATTGATAGCTTTTATGAGTTAGCTGATAACTGATTTCTTAAAAATGCTCAAAAAAAAAATTTTGTATGGGAGGGGTAGAATAGATAAGGGAATCGCAAAATTTGTGACGCAATTTTCTTTCTTTTCTCTAGTAAGGTGCTCGTACAAAATTTCAATTTCATAGCTTTTAATTTGTTGGTTATTAGTTGATTCAATGAAATAGCTCGAAATGATACTTTTGTATGGGAGGGGGTAGAAGGGTAAGCGCGATTTCAAAACTTTTAGAGTAATTTCATTTCAACTAGTTTAGTAAGTTCTTATGCAAAATTTGAAATTGATAGCTTTTAATTGGTAGGTGATAATTGATTTCTTAAAAATGGATGAATAAATAATTTTGTATGGGAGGTGGTTGAAGTTTTGAATGTATTCAACGAGTCAATATTTCAAACTTTTAGGGACTTTTTTTAAATGCATTTCCCAAATTTTTAAGTTTCTACCTTAAAATTTCATTCAAAAATTATTAGTTTATGTTTTTTTTTTTCATTACACATGAAACACCTTGTGTACGTTATACCCCCACTTCGGTGCATAACAATTTCGGAACAAATTATTATTTTTTTGTCTATGTACATATATCAAATAGATGTATCGACGTGCAAAATTTAAACTTTGTAACTTTTACTACAGCCCTAAAAAAAATCACTCAAAATTTTCAACATTTTTGCTTTGCACCTCGCTCCCCTTATACCCCCCCAACTTAAATTTTTTACCAGAAATAAAGACTATATAGTTCTACAATCTGACAAATTCTTGATTTGATATCTGTACTCAATTTTGAGATATACTGATTTGTAATTTTGGAAAGTGCGCCATTTTTGGAATGCTCCCCATTTCTCCCACTACTATTATGTCCACATGATATATTCTTTTCATATTTCGCTAGTAAAGCTTAGTATACGTTTCAAGTTTCAATTACATAGCTTAAAAGCCATTCGAGATATTCATTTTTAAGTGTTTTACTTTGCACCCCCCCCCCCCCCCCCCCTTCTAACCCTCTCCCTTACAATAATTAGCATCTATCTAACTGATTCTAGTAGATCTATATGCCATATTAGTGGTCTCAAAATATCAATTTTATATGGTAAGTAATTTCGAAGATATAATCCTTTGAAAAAAAAATTCGGCCCCCCGATTTAATTTTTTTATCCATTGGGACCAAAAAGGGGTGGGGCCTAAAACCATAAAATAGAAAGTTCGTATCTTAGGACCAATAAAGAGGCTCCTAGATGAACTTAGAGGGAGGGCAAAATTTTAAGGGAAGAAGGGGGGGAGCGTTCAAGGGGTGCAAAGAAAAACATTTAAAAAAATATCTCGACTACATCTTAAGATAAATAATTGAAACTTGGAGCATATATCAAGCTATACTAGCGGAATATGAGAAAAATATAATATTTGGACATAATAAATGGGGAGTATTTTAAAAATGGTGCACTTTTCAAAACTTTAAAGCGTTATATATCAAAATCAAATATTGTCAGATTGTAGGTGTACTACACATCAGTTTCGTAAATTTTTAAGGGTAGGGAGCTACCCTGTAGAATATATCCTAGCTACTTTCTTATCAATTGTTTAACATTTAACTGGAATTGCGATCAGTACCTCCCGCACATATAACCAATATTTCATTCATTTATTTATTGAATTTCGTGTTTGTATGGAGGCGGGATAGAAAGTGCTGGTAGATGATAATGTTTTCTTAATTGATTTCTTGAATTTCGTTTTAAATTCTCTCTTGTAGAATGCTAGTTTAATGAACGAAGTTCGGTGTATTTTATATTCACGAAACCAAATATTTGGATGAGAGGAGGTAGAGGAGGTGAATGAATCGTAAAATTTGTGAAGCAGTTTTATTTTGCTATATATGGGTATATCCTATTGGGTAGCGTGCCGGTCCACAATGCACATTCGGGAGTTCAAATCCCGGTCGACGTATAATTTTCAGTACACTACTTGCGTCATTATATCTTGGCAACCTCAATCAGCGAAAATGAAAATTCGTAGATTGAGGGTTGTGCGAAGGGCTAGCAACCCTTTCACAATAACAAATGAAATGCAGAAGAACCTAAGGATCAAGAGGTCCGATTTGGCCTATAGTGCCATTGAAGAGGAAGAACAAATAATTTTAACGTTTGCAAATGTTGATAAACGTCACAAATGCCGAAAGTCTAATTCATAGAGTGCCGATTTTGATATTTTGGCCAAACTCTACTACAGTGGTTTCTGTTTGAGTCGTCAATCATAGCTTAGCGCACCAGTAGATTTAATTCCATTTCGGTCATGTAATTTTGTTAATGAGTAAACCGAACCAAAAGTAATATCCCGAATATCTTTATCTTATTCGAATTTCAATTTTTTTTTCTCGAAAATCGAGCAGCATTGTCATAGGTCTTAATATGGTGAACCGTAAATCTCACAATCTCATGATTGCTCTTTCCCTTGAACATGAAAACAACAAATTCGAAATTCGTTTCCAAACTAAATAAAACAGAGGAATCATTTCTCATTACAGTCTACAGACTACTACAATGGTCCCAGTGACAGCTTTCACATCAAATCTATTTATTCTTGAGACGCCACAATAAATACAAGAGTAGATTTTCATCTTGACGGATTCTCCATAACAAGACGGTACAATTTTTTACAATAAAATTTATAAGACCAAAGCTAAGCCCTTCATAAATAACTTAACATAGAAAATCTCACTAACACGTTTTAGTTTGCAATCCGCTGTCCCCAATAATCCCTTTTTAGAGGGTCTAAGAAAATATAAAGAAAATTCCAATGCCCTAAGTACAAGAGGCTGCACATTTTATGCCTTCCAATACATTCCCATTGACCCTTTTCGTTCATTGTGTCCGATTTTGTGTGTCTGGTTAGAGGTTTCCTGGGACATGAAGACATAGGGAAGGATTTTATCACAACATAGAGCTCTTTAAATAAATTCTCAAAGTAATGGAACGAACATTTCGGATCATCGTGGACACTGAGATTTTCTTCTTTTCTCACAATGAAAATCGATATCGAATTTCAAAAATTCCGATGAAAAATGAAGTTTAGTTTACTACTACTTTAAAAAGACGCAATTTTAGGAGGTCGAATTGAATTGGAATGTTGAGCAGCTGCCTATTAGAATAGAAATTTCGAAATTCAGTTTGAAACCTTCCAAAAGAGGATTTAAGATCAAGTGGTTGTTGAAAAGGTTTCACATCTCAGAGTAAAGAATATGAGCCGGAATTGCATATTCTCTTGAAAACATGTTGCAAGTACATGCCTAAATTAAACACAAAATTAGGAATTGAGATTTCACTCAATGTTTCTGAAATGAAACGGTAATTGTTGAGCTGTCACTTAATTATTGGAATTGCTTAATTTGATCCTTAAAGACACAAATTTTTACATGTCAGCAATCAAATTTCTGTATGATAGGGCATAAAATTCCAATCATGCGATACTCTGAGTAATGAATCTCGTCATCATCTCGCATTTTGAATAATATACTATTTAGTGACATTTCTATTGGAGGTGGTAGATGTGATGACCTGCGGAAGGTGGAACTCCAGGAACCAAAGAACAACACGTCCGAGTAGTTTGCGATACGAATTCATACTGCTTTATTCACGGTTCCTCTTTACAGTGTTGTCTGGTAGTATTGCCAGACGGTATGTGACAGTAGAAGGAGTTTATAAAGCAATAAAAACTTTTCTGGTTGAATTGCATCATGTTTGTAACATGAAAATTAATAAAAAAAAACTTTTCTGAAATTATGGCATTTGTATGGGAGGTGGTAAAATAACTCCTAGAATTGGGATGTTTTTTTCAACATTCTCTCAATAATTTTGAAAAGCTCCCATATTTTTGAAACAAAAATCTTTTTCGTGGAATTGTGAAAAATATTAAATTCGTAGGGATGATACGTAAACGTCCGCGGAATTGAATAAGTTTTTGTCAACATTTATCGTACTTATCATAAAAGAAATTTCATATCTCTACCATTTCTATTTTCAAAGAAAACCGAAATATTGTACATATTTTGTAAAATTTGGCTGTTTTTATGGATCGGAACGAAATTTTGACAATTGTATTGCAAGGGTTACAAAAGGTGAGAATTTTTTAACCTAAGGTCACTTAGATTTGAGGTTTTTGGAGGAATACTATTCTTATTTCTTAGTCATTTTAAAACATAGCAAAATAACAAAAAATTATTTTAACTAACGTTTTCCAGTTCTTTCTGCAGAGGGGTAGTTGTAGGATGAGGTTTTACCAATTCACGTAACTGTCTTTGTAGAATAGCGACTCCACGGACCTGAACTAACCATCCCCCTGAGGGGTAGGGGCAGTATAATTCACCCACAGCCAGTCCTGCTTGCCCTAAATGAGCTCACACTGGATTATGGGCTTATCCCCCGTGATCTTAAGACGTAACTGATATGAGAAACGGATACAGCGCCTCGGATATGGACGAATTCAATGGTTATGACTTTAAGCATTTGCAAACGGACTATGATTGGTTTCTGGAACATTGGGACATCGTATGACGGGGGAAGAGTTGGGGTAACTCGGTCCAT
This sequence comes from Chorisops tibialis, assembly GCA_963669355.1. Lineage (NCBI taxonomy): Eukaryota > Metazoa > Arthropoda > Insecta > Diptera > Stratiomyidae > Chorisops > Chorisops tibialis. Next base: position 275,968,354 of record OY770262.1, read on the forward strand.
GCACCGCCAATTAGTGATCGACCGTGAAATGGAGCACTATAACATCCAAATCTTGTGCCTAAGCGAGGTCAGGTGGACAAGATCAGGAGAAAAACGAACCACGAGCGGAAACGCCATTCTGTACATTGGTCCTGAGAGTAAAGCCAAAAAGGGCGTAGTGGTCGTCCTTACACTGAGAGCGAGAAACAGTCTCATCAGCTGGGAACCAATCTCGGATAGGATTATTGCCTTCAGGCTCAGGACCAGTGTCAGAAACGTCACAATTCCGCAGTGCTATGCACCAAATACCACAACACCTGGTGACAAAGAGGAGTTTCATAACCAACTGAGTGCCACCTACGACCGTGTTCTAAGAGGTGATATTATAAACATCTCATGAGATGTGAACGCCCAGGTTGGCTCTGACAACACTGAAATAGTACACATCATGGGGAGGCATGGTGATCCTTGGGCTGATGGGTCACGATCTTGGCTTAAGAGACCCGAAAACGGCGAATTATTTGTGGTGTTTTGTGGTACTCGACAAATGGACATGGGAGGGACCCTTTTCCACACAAGAGAACAATAAAATATCTTGGGTTTGTTGTTGGTGTTACTCAGAACCAGGCTGAAAGATGTCTTCTTGATGTGCGAGCGAAGCGTGAGGCTGACTTGAGAAGCGATCACCACTTGATGGTTGAGTGCTTGAGATTGTACATAGCAGCTATCCGACGATCATAAATTCTTCAAATGCAGCGCAAGCTTAATGTGGATATACTTAGAAACCCAAAAAAAAAGTCCGATTACACCAAAGTCATCCACATTGAGGGGAAATGAAATGCGCATATAGGATGCTAATTAGGAAGCAGCTAGAAACACGTTGAAAAATCTGTGGGGTAATTGCAAAGCGGTGAGAGACCCTGGATACAGCAAGACACGTAGGACAAGTTCGGCGATCGAGAAAAAGTCGAATCGGCAATAATCTCTCAACCCGATTTCAGCCAAAGAGCTCCCGACTTGAGACGGAACTACCGCGATGCTCATATACATGTTAAAAAGTCTGTTAGACGCGGCAAGTGAAGGGCTATTGAGGGCCAACAAGGAAAAATCTGCGGCTTTCCTTGGGGAACAGGAATCTCACCACCCACCAACTGGTGAGAGATGTCCACGGAAGTCTCTTAAATGTAAGTGAACACCAGTTGCGGCGATGGAAGGAATACATCCCTGATATTTTAAACATCTTATTAGAGGAAGATATTCCCGAAACAGAACAACTACCAAGCATCCAATCGCAACAATCCTCTATTAGGGACTCTTCCCCAGAAATGGAAAAGATAGTTTCCGCCATTCGGTCAATGGTGGGAAGGAAAGCTCCAGATATAGACGGACTACGAACCGCAATGCAGACACGGAAATAACAGACGATATGCTACTCCCACTCTGTACTAAGGTGTGAAATAAAGGAAGGCATCCGACTGAATGGAAGGAAAGTATCATTTTGAAAGTTCCGAAGAAGGGCGACCTTCGAGATTGTGGCAATTGGCGTAGCATGTGACTAATTACTGCCGTATCGAAAATCATGGCTAAGGTAATTCTCAATAGAATGAGTGATATCGTTGAAGTTTATCAGGCTGGATTCCGTAAAGGGTCGTCTTATAGCAACCACACAAATACCCTACGGATAATATAGGAGTCCGTCGAAATGGGTTCGTCACTACATCTCATGTTTTTGAACTTCGAAATGGTCTTCGACAGCGTTTCCTACGAAAAACATTCCATATGTAACCTCGTTACATATGGAATGTTTTTCGTAGGAAAGGTATTCCAGATAAGATCATAGCTATGATTAAAGAATCCTTCGAAACTACAATGTGCCACATCTTACATAGAGGAGAGCTGTCCGAAAGCTTTCCTGGGTGAACGGGTTCGAGACAAGGCTGCATATTATCACCAGCCCAGATTCTGGTGGTAATAAATGGCATCCTGAAAGCTGCACTGGAAGGTCTTATCGACCTTCCAGGAGTCTTCAATTGAGACTATTTAACATTTTAAGTCACCTTGATTATGCTGATAACGTGTCTTTGATTGCACATAATCGTTCGGACTTAGAGTCGAATGTTCGCTCGTTGTATTCTAAATGCAAAGAGACGGAACTGAAAATAAATGTGCGTAAAAACAAGTGCATATACATGGGTTCGATCACAAGCACACCGATTGTATTTAACAGACAAGATGTGGAAGAGGTGCAAGATTTTTGTTATCTCGATAGCATTGTGAGCATGAACGGAGCCGAAAAGGAAATTGGGGCTCGTTTAAATAAAGCTCGTCAGGCTTTCGGTATCCTATCCCCTTTCTGGAGGTTAAGAGTTATATCTTTTCGCACAAAGCTTGGAGTATTTGACGCATGCGTCAAATCCGTTGTGCTTCATGCAAAGTGATCGACTCACCAAGAAACTGTGAACTTTCGTGAGCCAATGCCTCCGACGCAGTTTAGGGCCAGAAGTGATCTCCGAAAATGAACTTTAAAGTGCAACTGGGCAAAATTAAATAGGCATTGAGATTCAGAAGCGGAAGTGGCAGTAGATTGGTCACACTTTGAGTGAATTAGTGCAAAACATCGCCAAACAGGCGTCGAGCTAGTCGATCATGTAACAGAAAGCGAGCAGTTGATCAGGAGGCCAAAGGAATAATCGCGGCAACAGCTAAGGGCCGATGCTTGGGTTTGTAGAAGAGAGCTGTTTCTCTCCTATGCCCCTATAGGTGGTTTAACAGGAATTTGATTTCACTTAGATGGCATTAGTAGTATCGCTAGCATATTTCCTAATCTTTCGATACTTGGATTTGAAAGGTGTGTATATGAGCTATCAAACGCAATATAAGACTTTTGTTTGGAGTGTAAACAACAAGCAGGCATATTGCACGGAAAATGTTGGATTTTGTTCCAAAATAGCTTCATTTGCGAGAAGTTCTTCTCCACTTTTATCTTTTGAAGAAAAGTGCTGCGGAGACATGCAGTTTGCTTTGGGATGTTTACGGCGCCATGTTTCATCGGACACAGCTTGCAAAAATTGGTTCCAACGCTTCAAAAGTGGTGATATCGACGCAACGACGAAAATGTACAACAACCCCTCACACCAAAGTGACGGTACAGACCTGGAAGGACAACCCTTGAAGACGGGTCGTTGGCGCCGATCATTTCTGTAGGTTTCGTTCCTTTGTTCGACCTCCGGGCCGAACTGCTAGCCAAGACGGAGATTATAAAAGGAAAAACTCGCGATAGCTAAAGCAAAATGAAAAAGTGATTTTGAGAGCACTAACATACCATTTTTATTAAAAAATCTTCTTCTTCTTCTTCAATGGCGCTACAGCCCAAATCGGGCCTTGGCCTCCTGAACTTCAGGTTCCTTAACATTTTCATTATTTATTGCGGACGAGTTGTTAGCTCTTCGCACAACCCTCTATCTACGAATTTTTCATTTTAGTAGATTGAGGTAACCAAGGTATATTCAAGCAGGTAATGTGCTTGGAATTATGCGTCGATCGGAATTTGAACTCACGACCTTCGCATTGTAAACCAAACACGCTACCCACTAGACTACACCCTAGCTAAAAAATCACTTATGCCTAAATTACTTGCTTCTCTTGTTTGCTTGCTGGTGCTATCCTGCCATCGAAATCGATTCCACGAGCGTTGCGTCTCGTCGTTCGCCTTTTTCAATGCATTTCCAGTCTCGACTTTTCTGGATAGACGTTCCTCCAAGAAAATCCCTCGTTCCATCGTAACACTGATGTTATCTCACTTTCAAATCAAACCACCAACTTGTGGAACTTTCTCTACGTTAAAACTTTATCACAAGGACTCATTAGGACGTCCGTACTTTTTGGCTATCACTTCTAGAAGAGACCGTTCCAAGCTCGATTTTCTCCTGCGAAGCTTCGCGGCGAGATTCGCAACGAATCTCTTTTTGGCCTCGAAGCCTTGGTCATTTAAATCCGGACTTTCGCCTTTCTTTGTTTGGCCTTTAGCCTTGCATTTTTCCCGCCTCATCTATGGGTACTCGTTATGTATTATTTATAACATTTTTTCCCAGCTCCTGGTTAATTCTTGCAGTAGCTGTGCCCCAAGACTGACGAAAATCCCATCTTCCCCTCTCTTAGGGTGTCAGTAATGTAGGTCGCGATCGAGAATCTCACAGTTCTCCGCGTCTGTCGATTCTTGCTTGTGGCTTAAATATTTCGTGTTGTCCTTGTGATGTGATTGTGTATTATTGTGGTGTGTTCGGTCCTTCGCTGGCTCGTGTGTCTTCCGCGCGTTATTGTGATATTTCGTTAAAGCGATTTTGTGCTTAGTTTTGTAGGTTATGTGTTGGGTGCTCCTTTGGCGTCGCGTGTGTGGTGTAAAAGCCGGGAATTGGACCTGATAATGTTAGTCCATTCCCTGGCTTGGTGCTGGAAGACGATGCCGCAATTCATCAAGGAAGTGTGGCTTGGTTTTCATTTCAGAGGTTGACTCGTGGTTCGACGTCAACATTCTACAGGTAATTAAATTTACAATTTTAACTAACTACTCAAATAGTATTTCGTTTCTTTTTGCCAATTTTATTGCTGCGGAATAATCGCTAGGTATAGTTTTTGTCTAGAAATGCGAAAGGAGCTACGCGACGTATTGACCTGATCATGATCAAGGTAAGCCATTAGAATTTCGACACTTACAACATTCATTCATTTCTTATTTTATTTATTATTTACAGGTGACTTATGCCATTTTTCGGTGAAATTGTAATAAACGCGATGGTACCCCAAAAAAGTTCCAAAATGCAGAACTTGAGGAATTGCTTGATATTGATTCATGTTACATACTTGAAGAATTATCTATAGCATTGAATGTTGTTTGATCCACCGTTGCAAAATGCCTACTTGTACTGAGAGTAGTTCAGAAGCCAGGAAATTGGATGCCACACGAGTAGAAAGAAAGGCACACTGAAAGGCGTCTGAAATGTTGCTTGAAAGATAAGAAAGAAATGGTTTTTGAATCGGGTCATTACTAGCGATGAAAAATAGATTCAATATAAGAACCGTTAAGGCAATCTTTTAGGGATGAAGCCACGTGTTCAAGTCTATCAAAGCCTAAGCGTAATATTAACGGATCAAAGGTCATATACAGTATCTGCTGGAACGTTAGGAGTGTAGTCTACTATGAACTACTGAAACCATCGGAAACTATCAATTCGCGTCGTTACATACTTCAACTAATTCCATAGATAAAATAAGCCGATTTCGAATCACGACAGCGCAAAGTCACATGTTGGTCAACTCGTTGGCCAACTCGCCGTTCTTGGAGGGAGTAAAATGGGAGATCCTCGTCTGGCGCTGTATTCACTGGACATTGTCACTTCTAACTTTCATTTGTTCCGGAAAGAATTAAAATTCTTTTCTCGAGGAACCCTTGCCCGAAATTAATTGATTTAGATGGAAAATATTTTCAATAGAACCATTTAATATTTCATATTCAAACCATAATTTTATTTATTTATCTATTTATTTATTTATAAACGGACAAACTGCCCATAATCTTAAATATTATTACATGTGATTGTTACAATTTAATATAAAAATAATATAATTAATTACAAAATTTGAATTAAATTGGATTTTCATATTACCTAATTAATAATTATTATTATTTTACTAAGATGAATCCACAATTTAAGTAATTAAGTCCCTTTTATGAATCGTTTTGATTATTTGAAATACATGGCGGTATATGTAAACCTTTTTTTTAGAAACAGCAGTATTCTGGTAGAATACGTATCACTAGAAAATAATTTCACCAATTCTCACTTATAATAAATTATTTTCGAAATTTCAAAACTCTAGTTCACGTGTCAGAGTGGATACTAAAACCTTTTTTTCCACAGAAGAGTTATTTAAAAGTGATTCGCTCCGACCAGAAAAAGCATACAGAAGCAGAATTTCGTGCAGCATAATTTCCGGTTTTTGATTCATTCATTCATCAGTCTGCATTTAAAGGTTGAAGTACACCGAAATAATGAAATTTAATAATAACGAAATATTATTCTACCAATTGTACTTACATTTGTGAACAAATTGCATGAACAAAACTTTTACTGCACGATTTCATATCGGAAATTAACATGAGAGAGCACGATCTCGTTTTAATGAAAACAACACCCAACAACTTTTATATTGTTCAAAGAAAAAAAAATAAATTAACTACGAACACAAACATGTTGATAGCATCAAATTCACTATTTTGCGCGATTGCTTGTTGAAGACACGATTAGGGACATGGCTGTAATGCAGGCAAACTGCAGCAAGGAGGATGGAGATCGTCCCGGCCAAACAATTCTGCCTGTGTGTACTTCGAAAGCGTTTAAGCCTTTGCTATTGTTGTATTCCGCACTTGTAATTGCACAATGTGATTACTTATCTTAAGAGGTTTGCATGCACATACAACTCGGGCAAATATTTCGCTGTGGAAGGTAATTTGGCAAAGTCTAAAGTATACCACCGAACTAAGAGAGACATTCTAAGACTTTTTCGTGTTTGTGGATAAATATACCTGAATCTAAAGACCTCATGTCACAATGCAGGGAAAAGTTTCAATTTTAAATAATTAGATAAATAAATAAAGTCTTAGCTATTAATTTTGCACCGATTTATGTGTTATGGAAAATCATGTATGACATACCACTGCCGATTTCACGTTAGATTCATTTGGTCAGTACAGTTTGATCTTTCGTGAAGATAACAATTTAAGAAATATGTGCTCTTTATAAAAAACGTTTGAAATTATTTTCTGGTTACCCATTCTAAAGGACCCAGAATGAGGTTGAAGCAGGCCGCAAAATATACCAAAACCAGTGCTTTATATGTAATGAAATGGAGTACGAGGTATGAAAAGCGTGGTGATGTCGATGATGATTCAGGTAGAGGCTTTAAAAGAGAAACATTAAAAAGGACGATAAATTGATCGCTCAGCTATTCAGGAAAAGCTCGACATTAACTCTCCGACAGGCGGAGGAAAAACTAATTGAAAAAGGAGTTCGGGTGTCCATAAATACAATTAGAAGCAGGCTTGAAGAATATGTCAAGAAAAACAGCAGCACAAACCTCAAACCGCTGCCAATACAAATAAGCTGCCAACAAGTCTGGCGAAACTTTATTATTTTTGGGACAAAATGCGCATGCGTGGAAAGTCAATATGCAGGTTAGAGTGGTTAGGGAAGACTAAGTAAAAGGAGCTTCTTGAGCAGGACAGTTCTCAATTTAACACTTTGCGGAAGCGTTTAAAAGCTCCATATTTCATTCGTTTATTTATGCAAGTTTGAGTTTTCATGAAGGAAGGGGGAGGATTTTTTAATTGATTGCTTGAACTAAATCCAATATTCTTTGCATAGAATGTCAGTATCGTAGACGAAGTTGCATAGAATTTTCCATGGATTCGGTGTATTTTAAATTCACGAAACCAAACATTTGTATGGGAGGGGGTAAAGGAGGTAGGGGAATCGTAAAATTTGTGATGCAGTTTGATTTCTTTTCTCTTGTAAGGTGCTTGTACAAAATTTCAAGTTTGTAGCTTTTAATTTGTTAGTTATTGTACTTTAATTGATTTAATGAAATTTGTCGAAATCATACTTTTGTGTGGAAGGGAGTAGAAGGGCAAGTGCAATCTAAAAACTTTTAACGTAATTTTATTTCAACTATTTTTGTAAGTTTTTGTGCAAAATTTCAAATAGATAGCTTTTAATAGTTAGGTGATAATTGATTTCTTCAAAATGGTCGAAAAAATAATTTTGTATGGGAGGGTGTAGAAGTTTTCAAGATATTCGACCAGTTAATATTTCAAACTTTTAGAGATTTTTTTAAATCCATTTCGCTCTGGTAAAAGATACAAAGTTTAAATTTTGCATATCGACACATCTATTTAATGTACACAGAAAAAAATAATAATTTGTTCCAAAATTGTTATGCACCGAAGTGGGGGTCTAACGTGCACAAGGTGTTTCATGTGCATTGAAAAGAACACATAAACTAAAAATTTTTGAATGAAATTTTTAGGTAGAAACTTGAAAATTTGCCATAAAAAAATTACTCAAAATTTTCAACGTTTTCGCTTTCCACCTCCCTTCCATTACACTCCCCAAATTAAATTGTTTACCAAAATTAAAGACTATATAGCTCTACAATCTGACAATTTTGACATTTTTGATTTGATATCTGTACTTAATTTTGAGATTTAGTGATTTGTAGTTTTGAAAAGTACGCCATTTTTTAAATGCTCCCCATTTTTCCTCCACTACTTATATGTCCACATGTTATATTTATCTCATATTTCGCTGGCAGAGCTTAGTATACGTTTTAAGTTTCAATTACATAGGTTAAGAGACAGTCGAGATATTAATTGTTAAGTGTTTTTCATTCCCCCCCCCCCCCTGACCCTCCCCACTTATAATAATTAGCTTCTATCTAAACTGGTTCTAGTAGATCTATATGTCATCTTAATGATCTCAAAATATCAATTTTTTATGGTAAGTAATTTCCAAGATATAATCATTTAAAAAAAGAAATTCGGCTAACAATTGGTTCTTAGCCCCCCCCTTTTTGCACCCCAATGGATAAAAAAATTAAAGTATTTGTAAAAGTTGTCCCACAAACTCCTCTATATGTACGTTTTTAACTTCCTAGTTGTAACCATGGTTGAGATATTTGAATTCGTATTTTTCGGTGTAAGCGCTCCTCTCGCCTCCCTCAGAACCCGTACACCCCCCAAAATGGGTATCCGCCTGAGATCCTCAACTATCTACAATCCTCCCAAAAATGAACTTTCTATCTCGAAGGGTTTGGTAGTTAATGTGCGCTGAGCGTACACGTCGGCGTACGGCGGACGGCGTACAGACAGACGGATTTATTTTTTTGAATTTTTAGGCTATTTAGTCATGAAACGCGAAAAAAAAATTTCAGGATTGCAATTTTTTTTTCCCAAGTCGATTACAATAATTTATTATTAAAATAATAAAGTAAAAGTCCAAAAAAGATTGAGTTGGGCACGGGAGAATTTGGAATGCGATTGGAGCAACGTAGTATTTACCGATGAGTGATTTTTTTTAAACACGTTCTTCTTGAACACACTGTATAGTAATATCAACAGAATATTGTTCAGCAGTTTTAAATCAAATTGACAGAATACGCGTATCAGAGCGTGACACCATTAAAAAACATGACGGAGCTACGATTGCGAGTAAGCCCCAATTATGCGATTCTCTGTTCTTCTTCCTGCCATATCATTAACCCACTTATAAATAGTTTATGGAGCAGGATTGTCTTAAAAATTGTTTTAACGCGCATCGCTAAAATTTACTTTTATATGGCAGGTGGCAGAAGGGGTTTTGAGATTTCAACGATTTCTGTAGTGATAGCTAAGATCGCTATGTAAATAGTACGATTTAAATTTCAGATCAGTAACATTAATTGTGCCGTTTTGTATGAGAGGTGATTGAAGGAGTGGCGTGATGAAACTCATTCTTTCACACCTCACTACAGTTACATCCAGAATGCTTTGTATTACATTTGAGCTGGAAAGCTTTGGTAGAAACTGAATAAATTGGTTCATTGTATATCGTGAAATGGTGCAGTTTGTATGGGAGGGGCGAAGAAGTAGTAGGACGATTTCGAATATTAAAAAAAACAAATAATGTCACTGAAAATTATAACATCAACATAAATAACATTCAAATTTCAAAGCAGTAGTTTTGATATTTTCTAAGAAAATCGACATAATAAGAAGTTGTAATCTTGTGTGGTTTTGTTCGGGAAGTGATAGAAGGGGTGAGAGATATCAATTTAATTTCTTCTTATATCATTGCAATTGCTACCGAATATAGTGACTGACGCAATATCTGAGCTCCATAAATTTTGTTGATACAGAAAAAATGGTTTCCAATTGCGCACAAAATTCGCTAAACAAAGTAAATTCTATCAAATTTTCGGTATATTTTATATTTTTGAAAGCATACATTAGTATGGAAGGGGACAGCATAGGTCAGAGAATAGCAAAATTTATGATGCAGTTTTGTTAAGTTTCTTTTGAAAGGTGCTCGTACAAAATTTCAAGTTCGTAACTTTTAATTTGTTGCCTATCAGCTAATTTATTTAAATTGATCGAAATCATACTTTTGAATTGGAGGGGGGTGGAAGGGAAGGGGGAATTCCAATAATTCTGATACATTTTTTTTTTAAATGTTTTTAGAAGTGTTTGTAGAAAATGTCAAGTTGATAGCTTTTAATGGTTTGGTAATAATTGAATTCTTAAAAATTATCGAATAAAACTTTTGTATGGGAGGTAGTAAAAGCTTTGGATATATGCGACTAGTTCATATATTTAACTTTTAAGCATTCTTTTTAAATTAATTTTAAAAATTTTCAAGTTTGTAGCTGAAAATTTCACTAAATTTGTTTGAGTTTTTTTGTTTTTTTTTTTGTTTTTTTTTTTGCAATACACATGAAGAGCCTTAAAAAAATTAGTAAAGTTTTTCGAATTTACGGCCCACCAAATCATTCCCCTCAAAAATTGTCACAAAAATTATTGGCCGTATAGCTCTACAATTTGACAAAATTTCAACTTAATATCTATTTTGAGATTTGAGATGTAACGGTTAGAAATTTTGAAAAGTGCACCATTTTTGAAATGCTCCTCCACTACTATTATGACCAAATTTTATATTTTTCTTTTATTCCGCTAGTATAGCTTAATATATGTTTTAAGTTGCAATCACATAACTTAAGAGATATTAGTTTTTAAGTGTTTTCCTTTGCACCCCCTCCCACCTGCACATAGCATTCCTGAAATTGGGACATTTGCATGGAAGGTGGTAGAGAAAGTGGAGGGCCTTATATGATTTTGAAACTGCTTATCAACATCCTTATCACCATGCTTTATTTCAATTTCAAAGTCGATAGCTCTTCTATCTTCTTAATTTTATAATATAGATATTTGCATGGGAGGAGGTAGAAGGAGTACAGCGAAGATGATAATTTTTTAGTATTTATTGCAATTATTAAGAGACAAAATATTAATTTTCCATTTTTTCTAGGCTTAGCGGAAATCGCATTTGTATGTTGTGAAATTGTTTGTAGACAGTGCGGATAAATGCCTTTCTGTCATATCTTCCCAGATGAAAGAATCGAGCAATGTTCGTTCGATTCTTAACACTTAGAGTCAGATGGATGGTCCTACGGATAGGACTATCAATTCACCAACACAAGGAAACAGTATCGGTAAGAAGCTGACAAGTAAATATGATACTCTAGATTAGATGGAAATGACTTTAATATACCGGAAAATATGTCATCTCAAATTCTTTTGTAGTGAATAGAGACTTTTGTATGGGAGGTGGAAGTAGGGGGGAGGTTTGTATTTTTCATATATGACACCGAACATGGCATGCACAATGTTTTTTGCTGAATTTAAAGTTTTTAGTTTTCATTATTTTTAAAGAAATTGGTCATAGTTTTCCTGAAATAGGGGCTTTTGTATGGGAGGTAGCAGAGGAAGTGGAGCGTTTAAGATGATTTTGCAACTGCCTATCATCATCCTTATCACCATGCTTTGATTCAATTTCGAAGTCGATAGCTCTCATATACTTGAAGGAGAAATGCTTTTCTTGAATTTATAATACAGATATTTGTATGGGAGGTGGTAGAAGGAGTGAAGTGGAGCTGATAATTTTCTCTAACACTTATTTCAATTATTAAGAAACAAATTCTGGCAAAATTTGAAGTTTGTACTTTTTCTAGTTTGAATGGAAATCGATAAAATACATTTAACAAAAATTATACATTTGTATGGGTAGGGGGTAGAAGGAGTGTGCAGATCAAAACAAATTTTTTTCGCATTATTAATATTTCTATTTGTATATTTTGTACAAAATATCAAGTTCATAGCTTTAACAGTTTCGAGGAAAAATAATTTAATTTAAATTTTAAAATTTCGTGAAATTTGTATGGGAGGGGGTAGAAGGAGTGAGGTGAAGTTGATAATTATTTTTAAGATAAATTGCAATTATAGTAGAATTAATTCTGACAAAATTTCGTCTTTTCAGCTTTCCTAGTTTCAATGAAAATCGAAAATATGTATTTTTCAAAATTGTCCATTTGTATGGGAGGGGGTAGAAGGAGTATGGGGATCGGGTCAATATTACGTGTTATTAATGAAATCTATATCATAATGCCTTGACCTAAATTTCAAGTCGATAGCTTAAATAGCTTCAAAGAAAAATCAATTTCTTAATATTTCTAAATTTCATTAAATTTGTATGGGAGGAGGTAGAAGGAGTGGGGGATGTAGCCCATTCACGAACTTAAAGTTACTTTTTTGCTAAAAATGACACACAAAATGTTTAGCATTATAGCTCAAAGCTTTCGAGAGTTATGCTGTAGACAGACGCACAGACGGACAGACAGACCACCCAGGACCACCCACTTTAATAGCTGCGCAGTTTACAGATGTCGTCGATGAGCAGATTACCATTTCTTCAGTTTCTACCGTCCTACCAAATCCTCGTAGATCTCGTGATAGACTTTGCACATTAAATGCGGTAGAAAAGCCTAAAGTACTTTTTGTGCCACGGCTAAACCCTGAAACTTCTGAATTTGATGTTCTTGAATCATGAAAATATAAGTATATCTCAAAATGCTTTTTCATGTAAACAATTAACTTCAGCTAATCATCGTGGTTCACCTCTGGTGTCTTCATTTAGAGTCGTTTTGCCGACATCCTGTTTTACTGTTTTCACATCCAACTGTTGGCCGACTTCAGCAATCGTAAGGAAATTCATTCCAAAGAGTCGACACAATTCAACACTGCATCGTTTTGACACTAAGTCAAAAAACGGGATAGCTCCATCTCAATATACTGCGCCAACGTAAGCGGTATGCGAACCAAAACCCTTCAGCTTTAAATCGCTGCTTCTGGTTCCTGTTTTGAAGTAATTTGTCTAACCGGCTCTATGGAAGTTTCCATGGCGCTCAACTACTTGACTCTGATTATCAAATTTTTCGCCGTGATCGTCATCTTGAACTTTTGGATGGGTGGGATTTGGGATTTTCGACTGAAGTTGTCGTCATCACTGAAGTAACTGATATTGAGATATTATGCGTCGTTCTCTCACTTCTGGACAAATATATATATATCGTTACTTTATAAATACCACCGTTATCACCCTATGTGGTCTACGAGGCTCTTTCTTCCTGCTCACGGCAAGATGCAAAATTTTTGGATAGTACGTTTTCAACGGGCTTACTTCAATCCAATCCAATACCTAACTCATTCGGAACATTTCTTGACATAGTGTTCTGCTCGGATATGAGATACTTAAGGATCAATAGATGCAACTCACCTTTGCTTCCATAATCAGTACGCCATCCTGCGTTTCATGCTATTTCTTCAAATGCTGATACTGATAATGTGAAGAATTTTGATACTGCTATTTCTCATCGTTTTAGCTTTAATATAGCTGACTTTGTTGCCTTGAATGAAGATATTTCAAAATCCAATTGGTCGTGCGTACTTAACGAAATAGACTTTGAAACTGCTGTTAACAATTTTGTTATGTTTTGGTTGTTTCACTCGGTGCGTGCCGGTTACGAGTCATAGTCCAAGTAAAGGATTTCCATGGTTTGACGACAATTGAATAAATCTAAATAATTTGAAAACTGAAGCATGGAAGATGTATTGTCTCTCAAGGATTGAATCTTACTATAAACGCTACTCTGAGTTACGTGATTTATCTCTTAACAAGTCAAAATCGGCCTATCAATATTATCTGATTGATATCAAAAAGACAAATAAAGACAGGCCTAAGCAGTTCTGGAATTTCATCGATTCTAAAAGACGAACAGATGGGTTCCCTGCGACTCCGTCTTTTGACGGGGAAGTTAGCAACGACTACAAAATAATTAGCAACTTTTTTGGGGATAATTTTCGTGCTGCATTTGATGCTGTTAATTTTAAGAATTTTCAATACTTGATAAATTTTCCCTCTACTATACTAGAGATGAAGGATCTTTATTGATGAGCCCACTACATCGAAATTCATCACGAACATCGCTGAGAGTGTTAATAGTGGCCCAAATGTTACATCGTCCGTTGTACTTTAAAGGTGTTCCTCTGCACTTTTATCTCCACTAAGCTCCTTATTTAATCTCTTCGTTGTGAGGTGTTCCCTAGTTTATGGAAATACTTGACAATAACTCCCTAGTTCAAGAAAGACAAAAGGAACGACTTATGTAATAACCGGCCTATAGCTAGGCTGTCTCAATCAATCAAATTCCTGTTAAGACCCCCTATAGGGGCATAGGACAGAAACAACTCTCTTCCACAAGGCGCGGTCCTGAGCATCGGCTTTAAGCTGTTGCCAGGACTTGTTTATTCCTCTGGCCTCCTGCTCAACTGCTCGCTTCCATGTGTTACATGGTCGACCAACCCGACGTCTTCCTTGAGGGTTATAATCCAGAGCCTGTTTTGCGATGTTTTGCTCTGGTTTCCTCAAAGTATGACCGATCCACTGCCACTTTCGCCGTTGAATCTCAATACCTATTTTAGTCTGGCGAGTTGTACTCCAAAGTTCGTCGTTGGAGATTACTTCTGGCCAGAATATTCCTAAAATGCGCCGGAGGCATTGGTTTACGAAAGTCTGTAGTTTCTTGGTAAGTCGAACGGTCACTTTCCACGTAGTACAACCATATAACAACACGGATTTGACGCATGCGTCAAAAACTCGCAGCTTCGTGCGAAGGGAGATCTCTCTTAACCTCCAGAAAGGGGAAAGGATACCGAAGGCCTGACGGGCTTTATTTAGCCGAGCCTCAACATCCTTTTCGGCTCCGCCGTCCATGCTGACAATGCTTCCGAGATAGCAAAAATCTTGCACCTCTTCCACATCCTGTCCATTAAGAACAATCGGTGTGCTTGCGTTCGAACCCATGTGCATGTACTTGGTTTTACGCACATTTATTTTCAGTCCCGCCTCTTTGCATTTAGAATGCAACGAGCAAACATTTGACTCTAAGTCCGAACGGGTATGTGCAAGCAAACACACGTCATCAGCATAATCAAGGTGACTTAAGATGTTAAATAGTCTCCATTGAAGACCTTTACCTTCCCCACCCTCCAGTGCAGCTTTCAAGATGTCATTTATTACCACCAGAAACAGGGCTGGTGATAATATGCAGCCTTGTCTGACACCCGTTCGCACAGGAAAGCTCTCGGACAGCTCTCCTCTATGCAAGACACGACACCTTGCATCTTCGTAGGATTCTTTAATCATAGCTATGACCTTATCTGGAATACCTCTCCTACGCAAAGCATTCCATATGTAATCTCGCTTAACGCTGTCGAAAGCCTTCTCGAAGTCCACAAACATGAGATGTAGTGGCGAACCCATTTCGGCTGACTGCTCTAATATTATCCGTAGGGTATTTGTGTGGTCGGTACAAGACGACCCTTTACGGAATCCAGCCTGATAAACTTCGAGAGTGCTCTCGACGACATCACTAATCCTATTGAGAATTACCTTAGCCATAATTTTTGATACGGCAGTAAGTAGACATATACCACGCCAATTGCCACAATCCCGAAGGTCGCCCTTCTTCGGAATTTTCACAATGACGCCCTCCTTCCATTCAGTCGGATATCTTCCCTCATTCCACACCTTAGTGAAGAGTGGGAGGAGTATATCGGCTGTTATTTCTGGGTCCGCTTTGAGGAGTTCGGTTGGTAGTCCGTCTATACCTGGAGCTTTCCTTCCCGCCATTGACCGAATGGCGGAAACTATCTCTTCCTTATCTGGGGGATCGTCCCTAATAGAGGATTGTTGCGGTTGGATGTTTGTAAGTTGTTCTGTTTCCGGAATATCTTCATCTGACAAGATGTTTAAAATATCAGAGAAGTATTCCTTCCATCGTCGCAACTGGTGTTCACTCATATTAAGGAGAGTTCCGTTGACATCTCTCACCAGGTGGTTGGCGGTGAAATTCCTGTTCGTCAACTGTTTCATGATTTTGAAAAGTGAACCCATATCCCCAAGGTAAGCCGCAGATTCTGCCTTGTTTGCCAGATCTTCAATGGCCTTTCTCTTGTCGCGTCTAACAGCCTTTTTAAGCTGTATATGAGCATCGCGGTAGTTCTGCCTCAAGTCGGGCGTTCGTTGGTTGACATCGGGTTGAGAGATGATTGCCAATTTGGCTTTTTTCCGATTGCCAACCTTGTCCCATGTGTCTTGTGACATCCAGGGTTTCTCACCGCTTTGCACATATCCCACAGATTCTTCAGCACTAGTTAGAAAAGTGTTTCTGGTTGCCTCCCAATTGGCGTCCAGTGTGCGCATTTCATGTTCACCCAATGTGGATGACTTTTCGCGTAGAATGGTGGTGTATTCGCGTTTTTTGTTGGGATCTCTGAGTTTATCCACATTAAGCTTGCGCTTCATTTGAAGAATTTGTGGTCGTCGGATAGCTGCTGTACACAATCTCAAGCAGGCAACCATCAAGTGGTGATCGCTCCCCACGTCAGCTCCACGTTTCGCTCGCACATCGAGGAGACATCTTCTCCATCGGCGACTTATAGCCAAATGGTCGATCTGGTTCTGAGTAACACCATCAGGGGAAACTCAAGATGTTTTATGATGACTCTTGTGTGGAAAAAGGGTCCCTCCGATGACCATTTGCCGAGTACTACAGAACTCCACAAATAATTCGCCGTTTTCGGGTCTCTTAATCCAAGGTCGTGAAGCGTCGACCCAAGGGTCACCATGCCTCCCCATGACGTGTTCTAGTCCAGTGTTGTCTGATCCAACCTGGGCGTTCATATCTCCCGAGATGATAATAATATCACCTCTTGGAACACGTTCGAAGGTGGCACTCAGTTGGCTATAAAACTCCTCTTTGTCACCAGATGTTGCGGTATTAGTTGGTGCGTAGCACTGCAGAATTGTGACGTTTCTGACACTGGTCCTGAGCCTGACGACGATAATCCTATCCGAGATTGGTTCCCAGCTAATGAGACTGTTTCTCGCTCTCGGCGTAAGGACGAACGCCACGCCATTTCTGGCTTCACTTTCAGGGCCAATGTACAGAATAGTGTTTCCGCTAGGGGTTCGTTCTTCTCCTGATCCTGTCCACCTGACCTCGCTCAAGCCCAAGATTTGGATGTTATAGTGCTCCATTTCACGGTCGATCACTGATTGGCGGTGCAAGGACCGAGTAACCCCAGCTCTTCCCCCGTCATTCAATGTTCGAACATTCCAGAAGC
The DNA here is from genome assembly GCA_963669355.1 of Chorisops tibialis. Lineage (NCBI taxonomy): Eukaryota > Metazoa > Arthropoda > Insecta > Diptera > Stratiomyidae > Chorisops > Chorisops tibialis. The sequence continues at coordinate 275,985,662 of OY770262.1, forward strand.
CAATCATAGTCCGTTTTCGAATGCCAAAAGTCGTTACCGTAGGATCAGTCCGTATCCGAGGCGATGTATCCGTTTCTCGTATCATTTAGGTCTTAAGATCACGGGTGATAAGCCCATGATCCAGTGAGTGTCCATTTGCCATTTTTAGGGCAAGCAGGACTGGCTGTGGGTGAATTCTACAGCCCCCATCCCAGAGGGGGATAGTTAGCTCAGGTCCGTGGAGTCGCTAACTCCAAAGATAGTTGCAGGAATTGGTAAAACCTCATACTACAACTACCCCCTTGCGGGGTAGTATAACAAAATTATTTGAGGCAATTATCTGTGACGTAATGTACTTTCATTGCAAATCAATAATTAGCCCAAAATAATACTGGTTCACCAAAGATAGATCCACAACAACAGACCTGCTGGAATTTTAAAATTTTGTGATTCCAGCGATTGAAGCAAGCAAACAAGATGACTATATATATACAGATTTTAGTAAGGCATTTGACAAAACTAATCACGATTTATTAATTTACAAGCTTTCCTCACTCAGATTTCTTACTATTTTTACTACGTGGATCAAATCCTATCTTTCTAATCGCACCCAATAAGTACAATTTCGAGATGCTGTCTCATCGATTATTCCAAACACTTCTGGTGTACCTCAGGGCAGTTGTCTTGGACCACTTCTGTTTATTTTATTTATTAATGTCGTGAGTTCAGTCATCTCCAACTCAAATATTTTCTTGTATACCGACAGTTCGAAAATATTTCGTACTAGCACCGGTACGAATGATTATCTATTTTTGCAAAATGACATACAGCTATTTTGTACCTGGTGTACCATAAACTGTATGCCTTTGAATGTTGGAAAGTGCACCATGGCATCTTTCTCCAGGAAAAATAATCCATTCGAATTTATCTATGTTTTAGAGTTTTACAGAAATTAAGCAAAGTACGCGATTTAGGTGTACTATTCAATGATAAATTTACCTTCGACGACTTTGTTGATTATATTGTTATTAATGCTAACTCCATTTGGGCTTTTGTAAAATTAAGGTGTAAGGACTTTAATGACCCTCATATTACAAAAATACTTTAATGTGCTTTTGTTCGTTCAATTTTTAGATATGCCTACTCTGTTTGGACTCTGTATTATGATATTCATAACAATAGGATAGAGTCTGAACAACGAAGAATTTTAAGATTTGTTCTCAAAGGTCTTGTGGCGATACGACGTCGTCGACACATTCCAGCGTTAATGACATCGGATCTAGGTGTGCTTATCGCGCACATGTAAACAGTCCTCTTTTGCATATCGACAGATATGCTGACGATACACTGTACGCATCTCGCGGACGTATACGGTTTATCGCGCACAAGCGAACCGTCCCTTTCTGCATATCGCCAGATATGCAACGAAAAGATATCAAGTGGCATGCCCGACGACGCGCGCGATCAGCAATTACTTTGTGCTTATCGCGCACACGTGGAGCCAAAGTACGCAGCCAGACATGCCGCAGCGTCAGCAGAAAGACGGGGATTAAAAGGCAGTCGTGCTGGCCTTTCGATCCCAGTCCCAGTTTTCAGTTCCAGTTTCGGTTTTATTGAGTTCAGTCACTTCATAGTTTATTAATAAAATATTACTTATACTTTATCGACCCTTAATAGACTACGTACCTCTCGACATTCTATTCCATCCAACTAATTACGGCCAACACGAACCGATAACTTCCTCTTCACGGGCTTTTAATATTAATTATAGCAATAATTTCAATCTTAAGATCAGATAAAATCAGCTTTGCTAAAAAAAAAATATGATGTTTCACGGTAATCTTTGTAATATAATACAATTTATAAGTAATCGTATATTGATGAGTTCTTAAATAAATAAATAATTCTAAATGAATAAAATTAAACCAACATTGAAATCAAATGCATTGGTTCCGCCGCGTAGCAGAGCACTCGCCATTTGACTCAATAGTTGGAGGCTAAGATTTGAATCAAAGGTTCACCGCATCGTGCAATGCCGGCCTTAGTTCTACAAACTTTAGAACAAACGATTCCTTTTTCCCAGAATGCACTCATACTAGTGTTGGATGCATTTACGTTATAATTTCGCATTCCGAGGTGGATGCAGGTCTATTGATTGAAAATGTTTGTGATTGAAATGTATGTATTCGTACACATGCCTCCATTATTAATTTTGAGTCATACCTTACTTCCGATATTTAATAGAGGAATGCTTCTCAATATATGACATTTGGTATGTTCAGTCCATTGATTGGAGCTATTCATTACAGCTGCACAATGGAGACCATGACTTACCATCTATGTCCATTCATTTGACATTTCTATCAATCAGAAGGGTAAACCATATTTATAATACAGATCTTAATTAGCTAAGCAAATTTCTCACACAAATTGATAACGTAAAGGTGCTCATATTTTTGCGTTGTTCTATTTTCTTATTAAATCACATTTCGCATATTTAATTTTCATTTATATGAGTGTTATTCCTGACACGTAACATTGTATGTTTAAGAACATAAATTTTCTCTATTTAAATTAAGTATTCACTTTATACTTTTGGTTATTACTAAGTGCGAGGGTTTTAATGCTACGCCCATCTTAGTAAGGATGACGCCGGTGCGACCAGACTTGTTTAATAGGAAATAGTAGCTTTATCATCACTTACTCCCATATACTTATACACTCTCGCCATAATATTTTTATGAGTTTGCCTTTTGCCTTTAACAACGTAATTCACTCGGAAAGGCAGCTCTGAGTAATCAGCTTACGGACACTTCTTTATAGCTTTCATAAGTTTACAGCATTACATACGTTTAATAACAACTTTCGGATTTTATCAAAAAAAAAATGAAATAATCCTGACGTCTTGAGACAGAGTGTCATCAGGCAGCAGCTTAAGATCACACCAGGCCAAAGAAGACTAAGCGGATTAGTCGTTATAAAAAGTGCCAATCCTTATGGAGATAACATTCGCATTTTATTCACTTTTTTTTTGTGTTTACTGCTCGAAACCATGCACGGAATTAGGATACGGCAGAAAGTGTACACATACACAAGAAGATATTCGGAAAAAGGATTTTCTTGTAACTGCAAACATATTTGACAACCTAAGGATACTTGAAATGTTTCAGAATTCAAAGATAATGCTGTTTGACATTTCGATTCATGCATGATAAAAAAAAATAAGGAATATAAAACTTTAATGGAAAATTTTCGAAAAAAAGAACTTCCAAAACATCGGTGTTGTTCTCAAATGAAATCCAGCTATAGCCGTCTGCAAGATTTTTAGCCCAGCAAACAACGTAATCCTAGCAAATCAATTCGTATCCGGCCGTTTATATCCATTAAACGCACACACAATTTCCGCAATTAATTATTTCATTAAGGAAAAGGGTAGACCGAGAAAAGCCTCGAAAAATTGAAACTGATAAAAGTATTGCTAAGGACCTAATAAAAGTTTATCGTTCGGAAACTATCTGTGGAATCAATTCGGACTGCTACCATTTATCTCCGAGGCAATAAAAAGGATTTGAGCGTATGACATATCTCGATCTAAATAGTTGAAGAAACTCCCGCTGGGACCGAAGAGATAAATTTTGTTTGCACTGTATAAATAAAATATCGATTTTATGACCAGCATTCGTCAAAAAAAAAATTACTTATGGTTTCTGTTATTTTGCAGTTATTTCCAAGTTCATTAGCTGATTTCAAATACATTTTGTTATGCATTCCGGGAAATTGAGAGATAGCTAATTGCAATGGAAAATTTTATTTGAAAAACGCAGCATAACTTCCAATAGATGTCTCTGGAAAGTGCTGCAACAACATTGTTTTTTTTTTCTTTCCAACAAAAGTAAAAAATTGTGCAGTGTAGTAGAATAATTTAAATTTTAAAAATTTAAACATCTTGTAGGATTTTCAATCAATTTAGACCGAAAAAAAAACTGGTTGCTGAATTTATTTCAAGAGGATAGTATGGACCTAGGTGTGAGAGGAAGTTTACTAGAAAGTGGAACAGCTTTGTTAAGATGGAAACTTGAAACCACTGGGTTTATCTCATGGGAATGATCATGAAAATCGAGATTCGTTGCCAAACCGAACCAGGAACAATGAAGGAACTGTTTCATATTGGAGTGATATCTATAAAAGAACATTGCAGCTTTCGGAGTGCTGACATTACAATCTTCGCACAAGAAGGCACACAGCGCAATATAACTTTAATACAACCAGTAGAACGCCGTTTAACAATAAAACCAAGCCATTTTCTAAATTTTAGCAAATACAGGGTGATTTCTTTTTTTTAAATTGAAATGAAATACAGAAAAATATTTCTAATATCCATAAAGCTCACTTTATTTGAAAGATAATTTTATAACATTAATGTTTAAATTTGATTTTGGGCATGCGGGCGCCGTGGCTGGCATGTCCATGGCGTAAACCTGAAGTCTAGTTTTAATACACACATTTTGTTCAGTGATGAAGCACACTTTTAGCTAAATAGCTATGTCAATAAGCAGAATTGCCGCATTTAGAGCAATGATAATATTAAAGCCATTTTTGAAACACCATTTTATCGAGAAAAAGTCACCATTCGGTGCGCTTTATGGGCCAGTGGAATCATATGTCTTCAAAAATGATGATGATCAGAACGTTACAGTCAACAATAAGTGGTACAGAGACATGATTACATGATTGCGCCTCAATTGGAAGGCAATAATATACCAGATATGTGGTTCCAACTGAACGGCACCACATGCCACTCAGCGCACAATGCAATTAATTTACTGAAAGAAACATTTGATGATCGATTAATTTCACGAAACGGACCTGTTTACTGGCCACTTCGTTCGTGCGATTTAACGCCATTAGATTTTTTTCTCTAAGGATATGTTAAGCTCCATGTCTACGGCGATAAACCAGAAACTATGGAGCAGGTCTTCAATGGTGACTATTTGCCATCTTAAGTCACCTTAATTACACTGATGACGTGAGTTTACTTGAACATAACTTTTCGGACTTAGAGTCGAATGTTCGCTCGTTGCATTCTAAATGCAAATATGCATATGGGTTCGAACACAAGTACACCGATTGTTCTTAACGGACAAGATGTGGAAGAGGTGCAGAATTTTGTTATCTCGGAAGCATTGTCAGCATGGACGGCGGAGCCGAAAAGGATATTGGGACTCGTCTAAATAAAGCTCGTCAGGCCTTCGGCACCCTTGCTCCTTTCTGGCCATTAACAGAGATCTCCCTTCACACAAAGCTGCGAGTATATCTACTTCTACTTCTACAATGGCGCTAGAGCCCATATCGAACCTTGGCCTCCTGACATGCAGGTTCCTTAACATTTTCATTACTTATTGTGGAAAGATTGTTAGCCCTTCGCACAAACCTCTTTCTACGAATTTTTCATTGTCGTAGAATGAGGTGACCAAGGTATATCCAAGCAGGCAAAGTGTTGGAATTATATATTGCGCCGACCGGGATTTGAACTCACGACCTTCGCATTACAAGATAAACACGCTACCCACTAGGCTACACCCAAGCTGATAGTATAAACATGCGTCAAATCCGTGTTGTTTTATGGTTGAACTATGTGGAAAGTGACGGATCCATACATCAAGAAACTGCAAACTTTCGTGAACCAATGCCTGCGACGCATTTTAGAGATATTTTGACTAGAAGTGAAGGAAGAGGGGGGGGGGGGAGGGGGTTGAAGGGTACAGCTAATAGTCTAATTTTTATACTCTAGATGAAATCTGAGAGTATTATAAATTTGCTCTAAAGTTTCTAACGCCAAGAAATAAGGCTCGGAGAAAAAAATTAATGGTACAGAAGTTAATATTATCACTCAAAAATCTCAAAACCGGATGTCCGTCCGTCTGTCCATCCGTTCGCCTTCTAGTTTGAAAACGCGCTGAGCTAGAAAGCTCAAATTTCGTACACGTCGTTTTTCACAAAAAAGTAAGGTCAAGTTCGTGTACGAGCCAAATCGCCCCCTTCTACCCCCTCCCATATAAAATGACACAAATGCGCAATTTGACAATAAACAATTTCGCAATTCGACTATAAATGGATTTGCTCGAAAAGTATAAAAGCTACTAATCTGAATTTCGGGATATATTACTTTCATAATGATTTCAATATCAATTAAATTCCTGTTAAGACCCCCTATAGGGGCATAGGATAGAAACAACTCTCTTCCACAAGGCGCGATCCTGAGCATCGGCCTTAAACTGTTGCCAGGACTTGTTTAGTTTATTCCTCTGGCCTCCTGCTCAACTGCTCTCTTCCATGTGTTACATGGTCGACCAACCCGACGTCTTCCTTGAAGATTATAGTCCAGAGCTTGTTTTGCGATATTTTGCTCTGGTTTCCTCAAAGTATGACCGATCCACTGCCACTTCCGCCGTTGAATCTCAATACCTATGTTAGTCTGGCCAGTTGTACTCCAATGTTCGTCGTTGGAGATTACTTCTGGCCAGAATATTCCTAAAATGCGCCGGAGGCATTGGTTTACGAAAGTCTGTAGTTTCTTGGTAAGTCGAACAGTCACTTTCCACGTAGTAAAACCATACAACAACACAGATTTGATGCATGCGTCAAAAACTCGCAGCTTCATGCGAAGGGAGATCTCTCTTAACCTCCAGAAAGGGGAAAGGATACCGAAGGCCTGACGAGCTTTATTTCAATATACAGTATAAAAATTATTTGCGGCCTCCCTCTCCTTCCAGCCCCTCCCATACAAACTACACTTTTTCATGAAATTCTCTAAGCCGATTTTCTCAGAACATATAACATTTATCGAGCTCACATTTTGTGATAAATACTTATTTAACATTATCACTAAGATCAGAAAAAAATATTTGATTAGCTTTACTGCTTCTACCCCCTCCCATAAAATATGACACAGTTTCACAACTTCACAAAAAATCTATTTTCTTGAAAAGTATGAATGTTACTGGTCTGAAATATGAGGGATGTCAATTTTATGAAATTCTTAGTTATCACTAAATCACTAAAATCCCCCACTCTTTCTACCACCTCCCATACAAACTGCACATTTTCACTAAATCTAACACACTAATTTTCTCAGCTCCTATTCAATTTTTGGAGTAAGCATTTTGTATAAAACATTTTTATAGCTACTTTAGCATGATGGGGAAAAAAGTAGTTCAATGCTATCACCCCTTCTAACAATCCCCATACAAAATTTCTTTGGATCACAAAAAATTCTATTTCATCTAGAGTATCGTTAGATTGCGCTTTACGCGCAATCATAGCCCTGTTATGTTTTTTCCATACTAATAATTCTAAATAAATATTAAGTGCTCAATTTCAGCTCGATAAATTTTATACGCACTGAGTTAATTAGTTTAGAGTGTTTCAGGAAAAGTACAGTTTGTATAGGAGGTGGTGGAAGGAAGCGGAGGACTTAAATAATTGTTGTATAGTAGATTGGAATCATTATAAAAGTAATATATACCAAATTTCAGATCAAAAGTATCTTTGCTTTTTGAGCAAATCCATTTATTGTCGAATTGCAAAATTGCGTCTTTTTCTATGGGACGGAGTAGAAGGGGTTAAGATAATCGTCAAATTTTTTTTGGTCTTACTAATAATTCTTTATTAGTTATTAATGCACAATTTGAGTTCGATAAATTTTATACGTACTGAAGGGGAAGAAGGAGTGGGAGTACGCAAATAATTTTTATTATGTATGTTCCAAGTTTCAATTACATTTTGTCCCACAAACTTTTCTATATATACGTTGATTTTCAGCTTCCTAGCTGAAACCATAGTTGAGATATTCGAATTCTTAGTTTTCGGATTTGCTCTCCTCCGCATGCCCCTTAGCCCTTACACCCCCCGAAATGAGTCTCCGCATGAGATCCGTAACCGTCTACGATTCACCTGAAAATTAATCTTGAAGGGCTTGGGAGTTAATGTGCGCTGGGCGTTCAGACAGACGGATTTTTTTTGCATTTTTAGTCACGAAAATCGAAAAAACAAAATTTCAGAACAGAAAATTTTTTTTCCAAGTCGATCAAAATACTTTATTAATAAAATAATAAAGTAATATTACCAGTTGCGATAACTTGGTGAATGACTAAAAGGGAAGAAATTACAAAGAGCGAAAAAAGTTAACAAAAACTAATAAATTTACTAGAGAACAAGTTAATCTAATATATGTAGGCTAAGTATGACGAATTTGATGTTAAAGGACCAAGCTGAAAAAGATCAGGCGTCCTTTGAAATTTATGAACGGGCGAATAAAAATAAGGCTAGGGTGTAGCCTAGTGGGTAGCGTGTTGGTCTTGTAATGCAAAGGTCGTGAGTTCAAATCCCGGTCGGCACAATATATAATTCCAACACATTGCCTGCTTGGATATACCTTGGTCACCTCATTCTACGAAAATGAAAAATTCGTAGAAAGAGGGTTGTGTGAAGGGCTAACAACCTTTCCACAATAAGTAATGAAAATGTTAAGGAACCTGCATGTCAGGAGGCCAAAGCCCGATTTGGGCTGTAGCGCTATTGTAGAAGAAGGAGAAGAATGAAAATAAATATTATGTTCCGAACAAGGGAGAAAATTTCACGATTTCTGGTAGCATTAACTGAAAAAATGTCCTGGTATAAATCGAAGCGATGCGCTGCTAGGTTTTTCTTTTTGAAGACTGCTTATCTGATCTGATCAGTTAGTTACAATTGGTATCTTGTCGGGTGACCATAAAGTCTTGTCCATACAACGTTCTTCAAGTATTTTGGAAAATCGGCATTCTCACATAGTTACTCTTACCCTGGCTGTGTTGATGGAAATCCTTAGGAAAACCATTCCCAGTATTCATTAGTCAGTGATATCAATAGCCAGAAAAATGCGTGAGAATTGCAAAATTTCAGTCTGTTTCTCACTTTTGATACCTCCAAAGATTAGTGGGGGCCGCCGGAGTCTTGAATATGGTCCAAAGTGTTTGACCATCGGACTTTATAAAGAAAATTTCAAATTTGATAACGCCATATGTTTTCACCGCCACTGGAGATGACCACGATCTTTCCAGTATTGCTCTGGGTAATATTTGTTTTTGAACGGTTTGTTGCTCTCTAAGCATCGCACTCAATTGTTCCTCGTAGCTGTTTTTAATTTTTTTGGTCCTGTTTTTGATTGAGGACTTTGTTCAGCTGTTGATTTTTCTGGACAAGCTTTTTGGCCTGTTAACTTTGCTGGGCGATCAACTGTTTTATCAGTTGCATAACTTGTGTATCTAAAGTTCCAGAGCTTTCAACTACACTTTGTTGTATGATTGATTGCTCAACCGTCGACTCGGTTTGGTATTATGCTTCCAATGCTTTCGTTATCTAGTTTAAAAGTTCTGCTTTATTTCCAGCATTAGGCAACTCTCGTTTAGTGTGTTATTCTTTTAATTCCGCCATTTTTAAACGATCTCCGTAATAATAATAGGAAAATTATTAAATTAATTTATAATTTAAATTTTTTAATTTTAACCTTACAAAATTATTGTAGTTGCTGACGAAAATTTTTCACACGATTTATCGTTTGACTATTCGAAAAAAATGGAGTCGCGGGATTTGAAATAAAATTTAAATAATTTTTAATTTTCAAAGTACAAACTTCGTTAATTCGCTTTTAATAATCACTCGAATACTCTTCGATTACTCAATGTCGTTCTAGTATTCGTACTGTTATCGCTGTCGCTCACACGACTTAATCGCTTTCGAATTATAAATCTGTTTGAAGGTTACGCTTTTATAAACCAGTGCGTATATTCCAGAAGGTTCTGCGCTGTTTTACGTGAATACGAATACGCGCCAGAGCGAGCGTGAATCAAATAAAAATGTGTGAGAGTGTGCCTGCATGCATTTATGTGTGCGGAAGTGAGCTTTTTAAGGTCGTTAACAATTGAAGATTGTAAAAAAAACAATGAAATTTTGTGTTATTTGAACATACCTGTTACATTAATCAATCAATCAATTTCCTGTTAAGACCCCCTATAGGGGCATAGGGTAGAAACAGTACTCTTCCACAATGCGCAATCCTGAGCATGGCCTTTAGTTGCCACCAGTACTTGTTTATTCCTCTAGCCGACAAACTCGACGTCTTCGTTGAGGATTATAATCTAGAGCTTGTTTGGCGATGTTTCGCTCTGGTTTCCTCAAAGTGTGACCGATCCAATACCAATTCTGCCTTTGAATCTGAACTCCCATTCTAGTCTGTCCATTTGTACGCCAAAGTTCATCGTTGGATATAACCTCTAGCGAAAAAATTCACGGAATTGTGCAGTTTCTTGGTAAGTCGAACGATCACTTTTCACGTAGTAGAATCACATAATCTCTCTCAACCTCTAGGAAGGGGAAAGGATACCGAAGGTCTGACGAGATTTATTTATACTAGCTTCCACCGTCCATGCTGACAATGCTTCTGAGATAACAAAAATCTTGCACCTCTTCAATATCTTGTCCGGTAAAAACAATCGGCGTATTTGGGTTCGAACCCATGTGCATGCACTTAGTTTTACGCACATTTATTTTCAGACCTGCATTTAGAATGACATATGGGTATTATATAATTATTACTCTCTGCAATGGCGCTACAGCCCAAATCGGACCTTGGCCTCCTGACATTCAAGTTCCTTAACATTTTTCATTACTGATTGTGGAAGGTTGTTAGCCCTTCGCCCTCTTTCTACGAATTTTTCATTTTCGTAGATTGAGGTGACCAAGGTATATACAAGCAGGAAATGTGCTGAAATTATGTATTGCGCCGACCGGGATTTGAACTCACGCTTTACAAGACCAACACACTACTCACTACGCTATACCCTAGCTATATAATTAATACACATACATATAATTGAAATGAATGCTTTATATTACGAGGATATTTACTACAATATTACAAATTCACTTGACACCATTACTAATTCGAACAAATTTATAATGACCGATTGTTTTGTATAAAGTTTCGCCGGTATCATTTGTAGCGAATGATTTATTACTTATTTTCGGGAGCACTTCATAAATCTGTCGTATTTAAGTCAAACTCAGAGAGATAAGCACGAAAATCATTAATCATATTTTATTTGTCAATAAAACTTATCGATTTTCAATGAGAACCACAACTACATTAACTATGGCATTTTTTTCACGTTGTAAATTGTTTTGGGAATTATTATTATAGAAGTTCACATCTAGCAATTGTATGGTTTTGTTCAAATTTCGAAAACATTTGAAAAACTACCCGTAGTTCAAATATTATACAAAGATTTGACTTGTAAAAGTGTTTGAAGAAAATCTGCAATTAGTGATTGCCTTTCATAATACTAAATGAATAAATATCTTGCTGTTAGGAGTACACGCAAGTAGATGAAGTTTTAAAGATAGAAATATCTTTCCATCTCTTATTCATATAAAATATTACAAATGTGATCAGTTTCACAAATCCACGCGCTATAAGTAATTTTACAAAATATCTGCATTTCACAATTATCTTAAAATATTATTTTCCGGATGTCATATGAATCTGATAAAAATAACGAATTTCTATACCATGGTAATGCAGGGTTAGAAGCTGCAAAACATAGATAAATTCATTTTGTGTGACATCTGAGCGCTCTGCAATGAACGACATCAATCGAATAAAGCTTGTTAAGGTTATTTTTAATATTGGATTATCAAATTTGTTACGTCTAAACATAATTACAAAACTACTCAACACTGAAACTAGTATAAAACGTTATTCACCATACAAGCTACTTCTGTTGCACATTTAAAACCAATTTTCCTCTACCAATAGGATAAATAATGTCCTTTGGATCTCTATTTCAACCGAAGTGCTTCGTGTTGAGTAAACCGTAACTAAGTATGGCTAACGTCGAGACATGTTTCCAGGGGAGTTCAATTAAATTCGGATTAGATGAAGAGACGAAAAGCGCAAATAATCTGAATCTAAAGATACATTCCAGCTCTGTATAGCCAATCCTTTAACAGTATTAGAGTCCGAACAGATCTGCCAAGTCGATAAGTTTAATTAATCGCACTTCATTTACAGAGTAGAGGACTTAAAGTGAATACTTCAGAGCTAGCGTCCGTCTTTGTGCATCATTCCCTTTTTCAGTTGAGTGGTTTCGCTTTACAAGCATTTTTTTGTTCACTATTAAAATTTCTTCAATACCATAATATTGAAATCTTGAGTTAGTTTATTCTCTGTGAACATTATTTTCAAGATGTAATTTAAAACTGATTTAATTAAATTTCAATTTTAAATTAGATTTTATTCCTTATTTTGTGATTAATAGAGTATTGCGATCGAGTTGAAAAAATAAATCATTTACTAATATTCGAAATCCTCAAACATAGAAAGTTAAGTTTTTGATAGTAGTTTGGGTGGGGGAGTACCAGTACCGAAATTTCGTGGATTATGGAGAGACAAAAGGCAGTTGTACTAGAGCCGTAAGCAATATTTGCTTTCAACTATGGATGTAGATAGAGAGCTACACTACATTAGAATATGCGGAGAAAAGTGGATTTTGCACATGAACAAATGATTACTCCACTTGCAGCCAATTTCTAATAATTAAGGAAAGCATTTATTATTTGAACTTTTGGCAGCTGCCGGATACAAAAATCATACCGAATACAATGAAAACAATGTTGATTAGCGGATTTAAATTGTTCTAATTATCCGATGCAAATACTACAATTCAAAAAACAAAAAAAGATTGCAATTGCCCCTGAAAATAATAAAAGCTTTGAATATGCCTTACAACCAATCATAACTTTATAATATTAATTGCTGCATCTTTAGTGTACTCGTTAGCTTAATAATTATAACGAATAAATGAAAATTAAAAGCATAGAAGTATTTATTATTATCCTTATAGTACTTAATATATGCATTATGAGAACGCATTCTGATGATGACTTTTACTTTGTTCATGTAGAACAGGATCTAAACGAATGATATGAATGCGAAACTCCGTTTCCATTCAGTGAGCATTGTCTTTGCTAAAAGCACTTGAAATCATTTTCTCTTATTCTCCATATATGAATTGCCAACTACACAAATTTATAATGAGCTTGCGTATCTTCAATGTTCACTTTTAGAGATAAATTACTTTTAGATTATGTTATATTTGAGATATAATAAAAGTAAAATTCTAACGATATCTGAAGGAGTTTCCATGTACAGCATCAACATAAGAATTAACTAGGCGATAAGCCTTCTTTACTTAATGCTAGCTGTTTATTAATTTTTAACGTGTGTGAACTTAGCCACCATAGTCTGATTTTCATAATTTTTTTTTCTTCATTCGTTTGGTGGTGATTGGTAGTCACGTTTTGTCGTTTGGTAGTAATCCGTATTCTTAGAAATCACGATTACTTTATTTAGCGTGAACTTAATCTCCAAAACACATTTTCTTAAATATCTGGAGATAGAGTTATCTTAGAGTGAAAGAAATTATGCGATTCGTTTGGTGGTCGTTTGGAGATGTTTGGCAGTGACCTCCCATATACAGTCGTATAACTGTTTGAAGTCAACAAATATCTAGTTGACATCAACGTTATGTTCCCAGCATTTATTCAGCACTTGTTTCACTCAGAATTTCTGGTCAGTGGTCCATCGTCCAGCTCTAAATCCGCCTTGCTATTCATTGAGTCAACATATGATTTAACTAGCTTTTACAGGATTTTTGTTAGAATCTTATAAGAGGTTGTAAACAAAGACAGCTTTCACAGCAGAGTTCTTATCTTTTTCTTCATGAAGTGTTTCTTGAGTCCATACGTCTGTGACTAATCTGTTTACTTTAGCAAAGCGTTCGACCGAGTTGATCACAATGTAATGATTGTAAAGATAAAAAAATTGGTGTTACAGAATTCTTACTTGACTGGCTTAAATTCTATCTTAATAATAGAACTAAATTCGTTAAGTTTCAAGGTTTTATTTCTAAGGAAATAATGGAGTCCTTTGGGATTCCCCAAAGAAGTCACTTGGGATCTGCTTTGTTTAATGTTTTCATCCCAAATCTTTCAGAAGTATTCGAAAATGTTTCACATCTAATGTACGCTGATGATCTGAAAAGATATTGTTGCGAGCTAGGGGTTCGCCGGGATTTCAAGTAAAAACACAATTCGTTTAAAAATAAGTGATAATTTATTTATTCGCACTTTAATTCGTTTCCCGCTTAATTCGCACTATATGGCAATACCGTCGCGTACTTTTCTATCGCTTTCACTGGTTCGCGTCTAAAAAATGACTGGTTCTCTTGCTGAAAGCTTTCGTGCTTTTATACATCTCTCCACATGATCATGACTATTCTCGAAGCTTCCTTCGGTGTGTATGTGTGAACTATACTAGAAAGCTCCAGATCTTTAATTGTGGCTCTCTACATAGTTGAGTATACTGTTCTACATAATTCTTGTCTATTCGAGAGAGATCGAGTTGCGGGGCTGCCAGGTCTGCATGTAACAATATCATGCCATAACCTCGCCCGCAGATGCCGAATTCCTGCAATCCAAGCTTATTGCGCTAGATCCTTTGTGCAGTCAGAACAAATTAGAGCTTAAAGTCAGTAAATGCCACGTGATAAGCTTCTCACGTAAATTATCCTCATATCACCATGACTATATCCTAAGTGGAACTCAACTACATCGTGTTAATCAAATTGAGGGCCTCGATTTACTACTGAACAATAAACTGTGTTCAAAATCTCACTACAATCGAATAATTTCAAAAGCCAATAAACTTCTAGGGTTCATTAATTTTGTATAATAGTATTAGTATAATATTACTAGTATTAGTATTGTATAATAGTATTAGTATTAAGTTTAGTCTTAAGGCTCAGTTCAATAAATACTGTCATAGAGTGGAGGCCTCTTTTCTTATTAACTACCATAGTCAGTCCTAACCTAACAATTAAGAGAAGAGCCAAAGAGTAGAAGAATATATGGGTAACTAAATCTTTATTCTGTTCTCCTGTCGCCCTCTTCTAATATATGTATGTCCCATTTGGAACCCCTTTTTCCAGTTATACAGCAACAGAATAGAGTCAATCCAGATGCGATTCCTTCTTTTTGCTCTTCGGAACTTGTATGATCCTAGAGACTTTGAGAACCTTCCACTTTACACAGTTAGGCTTCAATTATCAAATCTTTTGCCTCTTGGTTCTAGTAGAACTATGCTCACTTCCTGTTTTACCTTAGATATTTTAAATGGTGATATTAGGTTTGACCACAATTTAAATAAATTTAGACTCAATGACAATGTCAGGCTGACGAGATATTCAAAACCACTTAAGGAATATCCACATCGTACAGATTACGAACAAAATGAACCTATTAAAAGATGCTGTAGAGTATTTAACAAATTCAGCGCACACTATACACCTCCAAAAAGTAAGCTGACATACAAACTGAGACTACGCTCCGATTTATAGGGTCCCCACTCCCCGTTTGACCCTTTCACCAGTGCCTATCATACTTATATCAAACTGTGTTTAATTAATTAAGGTAA
Organism: Chorisops tibialis; assembly: GCA_963669355.1. Lineage (NCBI taxonomy): Eukaryota > Metazoa > Arthropoda > Insecta > Diptera > Stratiomyidae > Chorisops > Chorisops tibialis. Next base: position 276,001,209 of record OY770262.1, read on the forward strand.
ATTTAACTATATTAGGTTATATTAAATTAAATTAAGCAATTTATTATGTAACTAATTACCTTATTGTGTTGTGCGAAGGGCTAACAACCCTTCCGCATTAAGTGATGAAAAACGTTAAGGAACCTGTATTGCTTCATTCAAATTTCGATAAATAACAATTTCTTGAAGATGTTGTTCTTAAACTTGAAATTTGTGTGCATTTAATAGGGTAACATATCTCAAACTCACAATCTTACATTAAATATGTAACGAAGGAATTATTTTGAAGCACACAAGTGGAGACGGTATCTGCACCTATTCATCGAAATTATACTGCGATCGGAGAAACACTCCTGATAACCGTAGAGGTCAGTATTTGATTTTTTTACTGCAGAATATGGAAATCACTTGCTAAATATGTAGGTAATAAAGGATCATTTAGAAGCAAATAATTGCGTACATTTATTACGTGACGAAAGAGGGAATGGAACGCTCAGCGATACCGGAAGAAGATTGCTCATAAGAAAATTAGAACGTTTCTTACGTTTAAAATTCGGAGTCAATTTTGAAAAATCCAAAAAAGCAGCTGTAGCTCATGCTGCTATAAATTTTTTTCCGTAAAAAAAAATTCGTGAAAGTAATACTGAAGGCTTAGATTTGATTAATAATCCACAAATTGGCCAGGAATACATAGTATCGCAAATAAAAAACGCGAACCTTAAACATAAAAAGTTTGCAGGTAACGCAACACTTACGCAAACATCATTCAATTGCTTTTGCGATAATTACAACCTAAATGATGCGATCTTATTTTTGAAAAACGCGGTTTTTCCTCACCAGATTAACTTTGAAAAAAAAAAACTGTTACTTCTCGACGTTACACTATCCAAAAAAACGAAACTCAGACTTTAAGTTTTCCTTTTAATTTTTTGGATCCTTCTTTAGTAAGACTTTTGAGTTTGTTTATACTCTAAATGAAATAATGCTCGCATAAAGCCACCAATATTACAGAAATAGTTGTTGTCGCTAAAAAACCTCGATTGCGAGTGACCGTTTATCCGCCTGTGTGTCTGTCTACAACATTACTCTCGAACGCTTTGAGCTATCGTGCAAAAATGTCTTGTGTGTCATTCTTAGCTAAAAAGTAACCTTAAGTTTGCAAACGGGCCACATCCCCCCACTTCTTCTACCCTCTTCCATAAAAATTTCACGAAATTCTGAAATTTTATGAAATTGAGTTTCGAACTATTTTAGCAATCGACTTAAAATTTGGGTTATAGTATAATGGTGTATGTATCAACCGTCACAAAATATTGAGCCGATCTCCTCACTCCTTCTACTCCTCCCATATAAATCTACAATTTTGAATAATTAATTTTATCGATTTTCACTGAAAGTAGGAAAGTTATAAGGACGGAAAAAATTATCAACTTCACATCACTCTTTCTACCCCCCCCCCTCCTCCACCCCCCATACATATTTCACAAAATTTTGAAATTGGAATTAAATTAGTTTTCTTTGAAATTGTAAAAGCTGTCGACTTGAAGTTTTATGGAAAGTATAAAAATAAGAAATATCATTGATGACGGAAAATTTTGTTGTGATCCGTATACTCCTTCGACCCCCTCCCATACAAATGCTTAATCTTAGTAAATGCATTATATCGATTTCCATTAAAGCTAGAAAAAGAGCAAACTTAAAATGTTGTAAGAATTTGTTTCTTAATAATTGATAAACAGTTTTAAAATCTTCTAAGACCCTCGACTTCCACTGCCACCTCCCATACAATTTCTGTTATGTGTTACTCTGTAGTTTGCCAACGTTGTCAGCACTGACAGAATGCGCCCGGAATATTACATACAAAAAGGAAAAAATAAAAATTTAGACCAGAATTGTAATGTACCACAGCTGGTCTAACCTGCACAAAGTGTTTCATGTGTATTACAAAAAATAAAAATAGAAAAAAAATTTTTTTTTCATTGAAATTTTAAGTTACGAGCTAGAAAATTTGTGAAATTCATTAAAAATAAGCTTAAAATTTGAGATATAAACAGGTCGAATCCCTTAAAATCTTCTTTTGCATCCCATTCAAAAGTATGACTTTGACAAATTTCAATAATGCCACTAATAAACCAACAAATTAAAAGCTACGAACTTGAAATTTTGTACGAAACCACTTAAGGACAAACGCAAAAATGCTGCATCACAAATTTTACGATTCCTTCAAATCTGCTACTTCTTCCATAGAAATTTATGGTTTCAAAAATATAAAATACACCGAAGAATTTACTTTGTCTATGAAACTACCATCTTATACAGCGAATTTTGAACGTGATTTAAGCAATAAATTAAAAAATTATTAACATCCATACATCCCTTCTATCGCATTCTTCCGCCTCCTCCATACAAACTCAAACTTGCATATATTTATAAACGAATGAAATGTTGATTCAATGTACTGGAGCTATTGATCATAATCACAGCCCTGTAACCCTCTCTCACTTAGTCTTCCCTCTCCACCCTAACCTGCATATTGACTTACTACGCAACCTCAACTTGTCGCAAGAAAAATAAAATTTCCCCTGAAATATGGCAGATATTTTTTTATTAGAGGCTACGAGTAAGCGCATAATAAGATTTTTTTTTTCTTTTCCAAAAATAAAAAAATAAAAAATTTCTCAATATAACAGAAAGTATTTATGAGTAGTCCAAGTTGAGACTATTACTCTATACTCAAGAAAATATCGCTCCGGTTCTTGTTGCACAAATAATTTAGACTAGTGTAATTATGACAGACATTCATGTAAACATATGTCCAGGACATTTCAGAGCTAATATTTACCCCGAGCTTATTCTTTATTTAAATAAAATTTGTATGAATCCAGCAATCCAAGAAGGACGATTCAAACTGAGTTTACCAGTTAATTGGCTTTCGTCCAAAATGGGAACAAGGTCCATTCTGTGACTTTAACGACGATTCTATTTAGTAGCATACATCCAAGGTAGGTTATGCCATGCTGAATTTTTCAGAACTAGCAAATAATGTCGAATCCTTTTGCTCATTATAAAGCCACTACTGTCGTCTGCCTTAAAACTTTTGCAACTATTGGATAAACTTCAATAATAATGCAAACAGATTTCAAGTATATTCAGGTAGCTAGCTAGAACCGTTATACATGTTAAACCACATTTATAAAACTCTTCGTTTAGCCATCTAGCTAAATGAAAAAAAAAAAAAAAACAGAAAATTTATTTAAGCAAATTTTCATAAGTAAAAATATTGTTGTTTCGTAAAATCGTCACGATTCAACTAGAGTGTTGTAGAGTCTTTTTGACCTCTTGGAGTCGAAAAAACGTGACCGGAATGCACTAAATCTCAGTCTTAACTTAAGATAAAATTTATCGAAATCCAAGCTAAAACGACTATCAGCTTTGCAAGTTTACTATAATACAAAGTTTATGAAATTTCCCTTAAATTTGGCACAGGCAGCCCGATAGTAATTGGTAAAGTTTGTGAAACTTTGCTTTTATATAGCAAATTGGTTGCATCTGTTCATTGAGCCGAATCTTACTGATTAACTTCGTAATGACAAACCAAGCACATTAAAATCTCTAAGTAACTTTCTACTATACATATAAACGTTATTGTTTTGAAATAAATTGTTTTTAACCAATTTCATTCATTCTACATACTAACTAAATATAAAAAAATCCGAAGAAACTACTAATTGCATTTTACTATGCCTTGGGTGAGATTTGGACGCGCAACCATTGTAGACCATAATAGTTAAAGCTTTCGAATATAACAAATAAGGGATCGCCGATCCAGTTCACATCTTTAAGAATTTGGAATAAAAATACACAACTCATTGCTATTCGTTTTAAGCATTCAGTAATACAACACTTTTTTTATGAAAACGTTAAGTATTTAGACTCCCATAACCACAATAAAAGTTGCCGATATTGGAAAGAAACCGCTACTACTTGTAATTCGAATGATGCCCTAGATGTCATTTATCATTAGAAATAACCCATTTGTGAAATTGTGGTCAGCGCTAGCAACCTCATATCCGAGAAGGATAGAATTTTTTATTGCTATCACCTGCCGAATACCTTTCTAGAGATTGAACAAATAACAACGTGGATATGTGATGTAACCGAATTGATCTACCGGGTACCATTCACTTGCCTGATTCTCTCGACTTTATACTGAGAATTTTACCCAGGAGAGCGATGAAAACTGGATGATAAGTAATTCATAGTGGTCCTGTTTAAAGTGAAGAATTTCCAGTGGCACTTATATACTTATCTATAGACGGTACTAGCTTATGGCTGGCTTATAATTTAAATCGGTATAGCTAGCATATATCGGAATAAAATTTTAGTGAAATATGTAGTTCCTCTATTATTAATAGCATATATGTATAATCGTCGTGTATATCTGTTGTTTGTTTATAAATGTCTATAAATTAGTGTTTTGCTTTATTTGGGCAATTACTAAGCAGAAATATATGTTTTGAAAATTCTTCTTTGTCTGCCTGTCTGTCCGGCTGATTTCACAGTTTATTAGCTATGCTTCTATGTATATGTAATCTGCTTTTAGTCTTATTTCTATAACCGTACGCCTTCTACCACCTCCCAAACAAAATTACTCATTTTCAAAAATATATAATAACCATAATTCATAATTAATTTTTCTTACAGTTAGTGATCAGATTGTGTTTAAAATCTTTACAGCTTAGAAAAACAATAAAGAACTTATGACCATTTTTCAATTTAAAAACCTTAAGTTACTTGTAACTGAATTACTAAAAAAAAAAAAAAAACTAGGTGGTAATTTCTATTTAATTTAACTAAGGGGTTGTTTGTGTATTCACATCTACTTAAAAATGTTTAACTCAGATTATTGCTATGTGTTTGGACTAAATCTATAAAGGCCAGTTTGTGAAAACGCCTTGTTGAAAAATACCAGGGTTTGTTAAGTATTAATTTTAGGCATTTGTTTTGTGCTGATTGTAATTTTTATACTCTAGATGAAATCTGAGAGTATGTTGTGCTTGCCTTACCGTTTGTAACGTTAAGAAATAATGCTGGTGCCGAGTCGCCAAGGGTAAAAAATATTTGTTGTCGCTCAAAAATCTCGAATCCGAATGACCGTCTGTTAAAACGTCTGTCTGTCCGTCCGTCTGCAACGTAACTCTCGAAATTTTTGATTTTTCGTGTTGAAATTCGTTATTTTTAGCAAAAAGTAACTTTAAGTTCGTGCGCTGCCCCCCCCACTTCTTCTACCCTCCCCATCCTCCCATATTAATTTCATGAAATTTAAAGACATTGATTTTTCTCCGAAACTGTTTCTGCTATTGACTTGAAAACTTGGTAATAATATAATAGTGTGAATGTCATTAACGTCAACAAATATTGATCCGATCCCCTTACTCCTTCTACCCCCTCCCATACAATTGCACAATCTCCTCAAATGCATTTATTTGCTTTTCATTGCAACTTGCAAAGCTAAAAAAAAAACAAATTTTGTCGTAATTAATTACTTTATTATTCTAATAATAAAGTATTGTGATCGACACAGGAAAAAAAAAAATTTGCTACCATGAAATTTTTTTTTCGCGTTTCATGACTAAATTAGCTTAAAAATGCAAAAATAAATCCGTCTCGCCGTACGCCGTACATATGGACTTATCTCTCCGAGACCGTTAAAGGTAGAATGTTCGTTTTTGGGTGGATTGTTGATTGGGTAAGTGAGTTCTATTTTCTAAATTTTGGGTGCGTTAGGTGGAAGGGGGAGGCGGGGGAGGGAAAAAGTCGAAAACTACACTTGATAATATTTTAAGAAAATTCCTAAATATTCGAAATATTAACTGGTCGAAAACCTTTAAAACTTCTACCCCCTCCCATACAAAATTATTTTTTCGACCATTTTTAAGAAATCAATTATGACCTAACTATTAAAAGCTATCAATTTGAAATTTTGCACAAAAACTTTTAAAATTAGTTGAAATAAAATTACGTCACAAGTTTTGGAATCGCGCATGTCCTTCCACCCCCTCCCATACAAAACTATGATTTCGACCATTATTAAGAAATCAATTATCACCTAACTATTTAAAGCTATCAATTTGAAAATTCGCTTAAAAACTTACAAAAATAGTTAAAATGAAATTACGTTAAAAGTTTTGAACTCGCGCTTGCCCTTCTACCCCCTCTCATACAAAAGTATGATTTCGACCAATTTAATTAATTCAACTAATAACCAACAAATTAAAAGCAACGAACTTGAAATTTTGTACAAGCACCTTACAAGAGAAACGAAATAAAACTACATATCAAATTTTACGATTCCCCTACCTTCTCTACCCTATCCCATACAAATGTTCGATTTCGTGAATGTAAAATACATCGAATTTTATGAAAATTTTATGCAACTTCGTCTATAAAACTGACATTCTATCCAGCGAATATTGGATGTGATTCAAGCAATCAATTAAAAACTATTAATATCCACCCACCCTTACTATCACCCCTCACAACTCACCTCATAAGAACTCAAACTTGCATAAATAAAAGAACGACTACTGCCCTGCCAAAGAACCCCCTTTCACTTAGTCTTCCCTAACCACTCTAATCAGCATATTGACTTTCCACGCATCTGCAACTTGTCCCAAGAATAATAAAGTTTCGCCCGACTTGTTGGCAGTTTATTTTATTGTAATTGCAACCAGTTTAGGTAAAAAAACTATCAGCTTCACCTCACTTTTTCTATTCTCCGCACCCCCCCCCATACAAATTTTACGAAGTTTCGGAATTTCAATTAAACTATTTTTCTTCAAAAGCGTCAAAGCTATCAACTTTGAATTTTGCGAGAAGTATACTTTTATAAATATCATTGATGTTGAAAAACTTGGTTTTGATTCGAATACTCTTTTTTTTTCCTCCCATACAAATGCACAATTTTGGTAAATGCATTTAATCGATTTTCATTGAAACTAGAAATAAACTGCCAACAAGTCGTTTATTATTCTTGGGACAAATTGCGTATGTGTGGAAAGTCAATATGCAGGTTAGAGTAGTTAGGGAAGACTAAGTGAAAGGGGATTCTTGGGCAGGGCAATTGTTAATTTAACACTTTGCGGAAACGTTCAAAAGCTCCAGTACAAATAATCAATCGTTCGTTTATTTATGCAAGTTTGAGTTTTTATGTGGAGAGGGGTGAGGGGTGATATTAAGAGTGGGTGGATGTTAATAGTTTTTTAATTGATTGCTTAATTCACGTCCAATATTCTCTGTATAGAATGTCAGTTTCATAGACGAAGTTGCATAGAATTTTCATAGGGTTCGGTGTATTTTACATTCACGAAACAAAACATTTGTATGGGAAGGCGTAGAGGAGGTAAAGGATTCGTAAAATTTGTGATGCAATTTTATTTCCTTTCTCTTGTAGTGTGCTTGTACAAGATTTCAAGTTCGTAGCTTTTAATTTGTTCGTTATTAGTTGATTCAATGAAATATGTCGAAATGATACTTTTGTATGGGAGGGAGTAGAAGTGCAAGCGCGATTGCAAAACGTTTAAAGTAATATCATTTAAATTATTTTTATAAGTTTTTGTGCAAAATTTGAAATTGATAGCTTTTAAGAGTTAGCTGATAACTGATATCTTTAAATGCTCGAAAAAATAATTTTATATGGGAGGGGGTAAAAGAGGTAGAGGAATCGCAAAATTTGTGACTCAATTTTCTTTTCTTTCTCCTTTAAAGTTCTCGTACAAAATTTCAAGTTCGTAGCTTTTAATTTGTTGGTTAGCAGTTGTTTTATTGAAATTAGTCGAAACTATACTTTTCTATGGGAGGGGGTTGAACGGCAAGTGTGATCTCAAAAATTTTGACGCAGTTCTATTTCATCTGTTTTCAAAAGATTTTGTGCAAAATTTCAAATTGATCGTTTTTACTAATTAGGTGATAATTAATTTCTTAAAAATGGTCGAAAAAATAGTTTTGTATGGAAGGGAGTAGAAGCTTTCAAGATATTCGACCAGTTAATATTTCATTCTCTTAGAGATTTTTTTAAATGCATTTCGCAAATTTTCAAGTTTCTACCTTCAAATTTCATTTTCAGTTTATCTGGTTTTTTCATTGCACATTCATTTTTCATTGTGCATGGTAGACCAGGGGGGTCGGTGCATAACAATTGTGGAATTTTTATTTTGTTTCTGTATGTACAACAAATAGATGTATCCAAATGGAAAATCTAAATTTTGTATCTTTCACCAGAGCTCTTAAAAAATTACTCAAAATTTTCGACATTGTTGGTTACCACCTCCCTCCCCTTACACCTCCCGACGTAAAATTTCTACCAAATTTAAAAACTACCTAGTTCTACAATTTGACAAAATTTTAATTTGATATCTGCTCTCAATTTTGTATTATAACGGTTTGAAATTTTGGAAAGTGCATCATTTTTGAAATGCTCCCCATTTCCCCCACTACTATTTTGTTCAAATGTTATATTTTTCTCGTATTTCTCTAGCATAGCTTAATATAGGTTCTCAAATTCAATTACATAGCTTAATAAATAACCGAGATATTGATTTTTAAGTGTTTTTCTTTGCACCCCCTCCCCTTCCTGACCCGCCCCCTCCTGACCCTCTCCCTTACAATAATTAGCTTTTATCTAAGCTGATTCTAGTGGCTCTTGATGCCACCTTAATGGTCTCGAAATATCAATTTTGTATGGTAAGTAATTTCGAAGATGTAATCATTTGAGAAAAAAATTCGGCTGACAATTGGTTCTTAGCCCCCCCTTTTCGCACCCCGATGGATAAAAAAATTAAATTATTTTTAAAAGTTGTCCCACAAACTCCTCTAAACGTGTGTTGAGTTTTAGCTTCCTAGCTGTTAACATGGCTGAGATATTTGAATTCGTATTTTTCGGTTTAAGCGCTCTCCCCGCCTCCTCCCTCCGTAACCCGAAAATGGGAAAATGGGTATCCGCCTGAGATCCGCAACTATCTACCATCCCCCCAAAAATGAACTTTCTATCTTGAAGGGTTTGGGAGTTAATGTGCGCTGAGCGTACACGTCGGCGGACGGCGTACAGACAGACGGATTTTTTTTTTGCATTTTTAGGCTAATTTAGTCATCAAATAGGAAAGAACAAAATTTCAGGGTAGCAAATTTTTTTTTTCCAAGTCGATCAAAGTACAAACTTAAAATTTTGCTAAAATTTGTTCCTTAATAATTGCAATAAATGCTAAAACAAATATGAACTTCGCCTCACTCCGTCTGCCACCTCCCAAACAAATTTTTGTATTGGAAATTCAAGAAAAGTATTTCTCCTTCGAACATATGAGAGCTACTGACTTTAAAATTAGAACAAATGTGATTAGGATGTTGATAAGCAGATTCAAAATCATCCAAAACTTCCCACTTTCTCTGCCTACTCCCAATGCCATAAATTAAGACAAAAATTGTCCAATTTCCTCGAAAATTATGAAAGCTACAAACTTTAATTTCAGCATGAAACATTTTGTATACTACGTTCGGTGTTATATACAAAAATTACAAACGCTTCACCTCTGCTTTTACCACCTCCCATACAAAAGTCACTATTCACTATTCGAAAGAATTTGAGATGACAATAAACTCTTTCCTATTTCATCTAGAGATTGAGCTTTACGCCCAATCATAATTGTGTAATGTTTTTTTTTTGTGGACTTGAGCGCATTCATTCCAAACAGGACTCATCACAACTTTGTACGGGAGTAGTTTTTTTCCGTCGATAATTTTGACTTTCGATTTATCAAGTGGTAAAATATCCTAATAAGTATCAGAGCTTTGGAAACAGCATTTGAGACATGATGATGGTAAGTTAGCATTTTGTCTAAGCGCATCCAAATGTATTTTATGTTGTTGGACCATGCTATATTTTCTCCGAAAACGTGGACTTTAGGGAAGGGTAGGTACTGGGAGGCTCTTCTTATCTTGAAAAAAAAAATTGCTGCAGTCTTGGCTGTATTAATTTTTATTTTCCAGGTCTTAAAGTAAGAAGCTATTTTACAAAACTAATTCTGTAGAATGTTGATGATTATAGCAGGGTCTTTTGATGTTGTAAAAACTGCACTGTAATCTGCAAACGTAGCTAATTCACGAATAGAGTCTTTGGGGAAATCGGAAGTGCATAATTTGAAAAGTAGGGGACTTAGGCAAGATCCTTAGGGTACACCAGCAGGAATAGGACGTCTTTTCGATTTAGTGGATTTTAGTTTAACCTGAAAAGATTGCTGCGAGGGAAAGGAACCGATCTGCCGTGTTAAATATTCGGGAAAAGAGTAGTTCATTAACTTGAATAGGAGTCCGTTATGCCACACTATATCAAACGCTTTTTGAATGTCTAATATCTAATATTTTGTTCTACAATGCCTTTTTGATGAAGTTCTAACTCTACAATGGCGCTACAGTCCAAATCGAATCTTGGCCTTATGTTTTTTAATATTTCTCATTATTTAATGTGTTAGACCTTCACACAACCATCTATCTACAAATTTTTCATTTTTCATAGATTGAAGTGACCAAGGTATACCCAAGCAGTCAGTGTGCTGGAGCTATGCCGACCGGGATTTGAACTTACGACCTTCGCATTGTAGACCAACACGCTACCCACTAGGGTTCATCATTTTGATTGTCTGGATGACTCTGTAAAGTTGATGACACGTGTAGTGCTTTGCTCGAAAACCAAACTGATACTCAGGGAGAATATCTTCTTTTTTCGGTATAAAGTATAAGTTTATTTACTCAAAATTTTTGAAATTGAGGAGAGAAAACTAATTGGTAGTGGCTAGCGTGTAGCCTAGTAGGTATATGGTTGGTCTTGTAATGCGAAGGTCGTGAGTTCAAACCCTGGTCGACGCAATATATAATTCTAGCACATTGCCTGCTTGGATATATCTTGGTCACCTCAATCAACGAAAATGAAAAATTCGTAGAAAGAGGGTTGTGCGAAGGGCTAACAACCCTTCCAAAATAAGTAATGAAAAATGTTAAGGAACTTGCATGTCAGTAGGCCAAGATCCGATTTGGGTTGTAGTGCCATTGTAGAAACTAATTGTGTAAAAAGCAAACTTCTCCGGGCTTACGAATAACTATAATAATTGCTTCTTTCCAGCATTTAGGAAAGTATCCTAATTTTAGGCAACTGTTAAAGATAAAGCACAAGAACACAATAATCAAATTTTCTTGAAAACCATGGCAGCGATTAATTTGAAATTTAGAATGTTTAATTTTTATCATAGATGTAATTTATGGTATACAAATTATTTGAATCCTCCACTCCTTCCGCCACCTCCCATACAAACTGCACTTTTTCATGAAATACTATACACCAATTTGTTCAGTATGCATAACATTTATCGAGCTCAACTTACTGAATCCTTAATTAGTATTATAACTTATTTCGGTGAAAAAAAAGCCGATTAGCTTCTCTCCTTCTACCCCCTCTCATTCAATGTGACGCAATATCACATCTTTGCCAAAATTCGATTTTCTTGAAAAGTATGAAAGTTACTGATCTAGAATTTAAAACATATCAATTACATGACGATTGTAGTTGTTTCTCAAAAAATCACTAAAACCCCTCACTCCTTCTACCGCCTCCCATACGAACTGTACAATTTCACTAAATCGAATGCACTAATTTTCTCAGTACCTATTCAATTCTTGAAACTTAAATTTGGTTCAAAGCATTTTTGAAGCTTTTCTAGCATCATGTGAAACAAATTAATTCAATGCTGTCATCCCTTATACGACACCCCATACAAAGTTTTTCAAGATCACAAAAATTTCGATTGCATCTATAGTATCGTATGATTGGGCTTTACACACAATTTATGTTATGTTTTTAAGCTTAAAATTATTTTATTTGAGCTTTTTTTTTAATTAACACAAATTGGAACTATTTACTTGTCTTTAACACTTTTCATGTCCTTAATGATCTCAAATCCCGGGATTGATTTGATCAGGAGCCTGTACGATACAAATGCGGTTTCATTCTTAATAATTTGTGGTTCTGATTTCAACAAAATAGAAAGCATTGTATTCAAAGAGCCATTAAAGTAAACAGATAATATATCCCACATAATGTATTAGTAACTACTTTCTCAAAAAATGCTTATTATTGCGATTCTTACGCGGACAAAGTCGCGGAGGATCGCTAGCTTATTAATAAAACATAAAGATGTAATCAAAGATTAGTATGTAGTTGAGAAGAAAATTTAAAGCGATTTTATCTATTTCTACAATGCCAATACAGTGTTGTCTAATATCTTCCAAGTTATTTTGATGGTTTCATGCACGAGGGCTATTGACTAATTTTGAATAAACGGTTAGGGTTGTGCAAAAAACGGCGGAGTAAAGCCGTAATAAAGGGAGGGGGGGGCAATAATTGTACCCGCACAACGGCTAAAAGATGGACACGCTATCTTATCGCCAAACAATAAAAGTTAAGGAACTCTAAGTTTGTATTTTATTTACATTAGCAGAATATCTATTGGTGTTCCACACTCCGAACTCTGTGGCTACACAAAAATTCATGAAAATAATTACTGGTCTTGTCATCTTAAAAAGCAATATAACTCGAATCAAAGATATCAAACAGCTGTTACAAACTGGAAAACTTAACCATGAGTCATACCGCAGCTTCCTTCAATATCTCGATGATGTTAACTTTAGCAATTTAAGGAAGTAAATTGCTGTCCCAATTTGGCACTTAGTTGTCAATTTCGAAATCTCATGGTAAATTATTATTCCACTAGAGATGAAAGTTGCTCATCGAAAGATAATGAAAGTTAATCCTTTGCAGGACTTATACTCACTGAGTGTTTACAAATCCCGGCAGTCTCATGGACAAAATCAGTATCTCATCCTTTTAGCTCTAAGTTTCAATATAGAGACACGCACATTCGAGTAAAAACGTATAACTGCTGTACAATATAATATATGGTTTTTTTTTCTATGTAGAGTAACATATACTTGTTAAGAAATTTATACATGAGTTCAGTCTTACCGAATAAGGAGTCAGTTTTAATCGTGGAGTATCCCGAAGCAATGTGTAGTCATACGCCTGAGAACATACATATAAGAAGGATGGGAATCCGCAATTCAAAAAGAAGAGAGCATTCAATTAAATAGGGATTTAGAAGGAAGACAGAAGACGATATCAAATGCTGAAACGCTCAAGATAAATTTTACTCGGGCTCAATTTTTCTCTCCATCAAGGGTTGGAGATTATCGTGTCGAATGGCAGCTACTAATTCCCAAATGGGACTCCAGGACACATTTATAGCTTAATGTTAACAGCAAATAATCTGCTTTTATAGATAATAACCGCGTGTAATGGAACGCTTGACATTGTTTAAAATTTTCTTCCGTTTTATGAAAGAGGCTTGTTCGATTAAGATCCTTTCTGTATTGAGTTGGAGCAACGTAGGCGTAGATGAAGGAGGTAGCAAATACAAATTGTTATCTTCAATCTAAACAATTTTCGATACATATTTGCTCACATTGTTTTTTACTCTAGATGAAATCTGGGAGCATTTTTTTTGCTCGAACACTCGTTAGAAATAAGGATCAAACAGAGCCTCTAAAAAAAACCTCAAATCCAAAACATAGATACATATTCCTCGAGCGCTTCAGTATGAAACAACAATATTTTTAGCAACAGAGTCATTTAATTTTGTGAATTCGCCACATCCCATAACTCCTTATGTGCCCGCAACATTCTTTTTTTTTTTTAATTTCGAATTCTCAAAAAATGAACATTTCTTCAAAATTTTCAAAATTATCGATAAGAAAGTTTTTGTCCAAAGGATACTGATGTAAATGCCAAAAAATTAAAAATGTGCACAATTTTAATTCGTGAAAATCCTCTCACCTTCAACCACCTCTCATACAAATTGCATAATTTTTGAAAAATGAATTTATCAATTTTTTGGAAACCGTAAGAGCAACCACCATGTAACTTGGAAATATGCAATATTACTATTGAGGAATCTTCGAGTTTAATAATAATCAATTAATCAATCGAATTCCTGTTAAAAACATGTATAAAACCGATTCATAAAACCCGTAGTTCATGCGTAATTCTACAATAAACTGCCAACAAGTCGGGCGAAACTTTATTATTTTTGAGACAAAATGCGCATGCGTAGAAGGTCAATATGCAGGTTAGAGTGGTTAGGGAAGACTAAGTGAAAGGAGCTTCTTGAGCAGGGCAGTTCTCAATTTAACACTTTCCGGAAACGCTCCATATTTCATTCCTTTATTTATACAAGTTTGTGTTTTCATGACGGGAGGGGGGAGGGTGATAGTAAGGGTAGGTGGATGTAAATAGTTTTTTAAGTGATTGCTTGAACCAAATCCAATATTTTTTGTATAGAATGTCAGTTTCATAGACGAAGTTGCATAGAATTTTCATTGGATTCGGTGTATTTTAAATTCACGAAACCCAACATTTGTATGGGAGGGGGTAGAGGAGGTAGAGGAATCGTAAAATTTGTGATGCAGTTTTATTTCGTTTCTTTTGTAAGGTGCTTGTACAAAATTTCAAGTTTGTAGCTTTTAATTTGTTAGTTAATAGTTGATTTAATGAAATTGGTCGAAATCATACTTTTGTGTGGGAGGGGGTAGAAGGGCAAGTGCGATCTCAAAACTTTTAACGTAATTTTATTTCAACTATTTTTGTAAGTTCTTGTGCAAAATTTCAAATTGATAGCATGTAATAGTTCGGTGATAATTGATTTCTTAAAAATGGTCGAAAAAATAATTTTGTATGGGAGGGGGTAGGAGTTTTAAAGATACTCAACCAATTAATATTTCAAACTCTTACAGATTTTTTTAAATGCATTTCGCAAATTTTCAAGTTTCTAACTAAAAATTTCATTCAAAAATTTTCAGCTTATGTGTTTTTTTCATTGCACACGAAACACTTTGTGCACGTTAGACCTCCACTTCGGTGCATAACAATTTTGGAACAAATTATTATTATTTTTCTATGTACATTAAATAGATATGTCGATGTGCAAAATTTAAACTTTGTATCTTTTACGAGAGCCATAAAAAAATCACTCAAAATTTTCAACATTTTCGCTTTCCACCTCCCTCCCCTTACACCCCCCAGCTTAAATTTTTTACCAAAATTAAAAACTATATAGCTCTACAATCTGACAAATTTTTGATTTGATATCTGTATTCAATTTTGAGTGTTGGTGATTTGTAGTTTTGGAAAGTGCGTCATTTTTTAAATGCCCCCCATTTCCCCCACTACTATTATGTCCACATGTTGTATTTTTTTATATTATGCTAATAAAGCTTAGTATATCTTTCAAGTTTCAATTACATAGCTTAAGAGATAGCCGAGATATTAATTTTTAAGTGTTTTCCTTTGCAGCCCCCCTGACCCTTCCCCTTACAATAATTAGTTTTTATCTAAACTGATTCTAGCACATCCGTATGCTATCTTAATGGTATCAAAATATCAATTTTTTATAGGAAGTACTTTCGAAGATATAATCATTTGAAAAAAAAATTCGGCCGACAATTGGTTCTTAGCCCCCCCTTTTCGCACCCCAATGGATAAAAAAATTAAATTATTTTTAAAAGTTGTCCTACAAACTCCTCTATATGTATGTTGATTTTTAGTTTCCTAGCTATAACCATGGCTGAGATATTTGAATTCGTATTTTTCGGTTTAAGCGCTCCCCCTGCCTCCCCCTGAACTTGTACACCCCCCAAAATGTGTATCCGCCTGAGATCCGCAACTACCTATAATCCCTCCAAAAATGAACTTTCTATCTTGAAGGGTTTGGGAGTTAATGTGCGCTGAGCGTACACGTCGGCGTACGGCGGACGGCGTACAGACAGACGGATTTTTTTTGCATTTTTAGGCTAATATAGTCATGAAACGCGAAAAAAAAAATTTCAGGGTAGCAAAGTTTTTTTTTTTCTTGTGTCGATCACAATACTTTATTATTAGAATAATAAAGTAAAACTCATATTTTCGCAAAGGACGATATGGAACCTTGAATTTAATCATAGTCAGTAATTTGTCAGAGTCCAAAAACAACTCTGGCACGTATGCGCCTTTTCTCAATCCATTGGCAGCAGATTTAAACGATCAACATATGGCCGTAACCAAAGTGGATCGAACCAAGAAGGTCCTGAGGGACAGACCTTAAAAAACGAGGCTGAACTGCTTCGATTCTATCTATTTGAATGGAAAAAAATTGCAACCAGAGAGGACTAGCAAACTTCGCTTTACCAGCAATGTGATTCACATGATCATCAAAGGTAAAATTACAGTTGAATATTACGCCCAAATCACGTACTTTGTCAGAACGAAGTAAAGGCCATCCATCTACAACATCGTCAAAATTCAGTGATATTCTCTTCTTAGAATACGAAACAGTAGTGCACTTATTAATGTAAATTGTTAAGTAAGCACCAGTCATAAAAACACGATATATCACTTAGAAATAATGAACAATCATTGCTGCTGGAGATAATTTTAAAGATTTTCGCGCCATAAGCATAGAGACGAATGTTCGAGTTTGAGATAAACGAACTCACGTCATTAATAAAGAGAAGGAATAGAAGTGGACCCAGACTGCTACCTTGCGGAACGCGAACCTGCAGTTCGTTTTTGATAGTAGAAAGACAAAAGTTCGAGAATTCCATAAGATTAGTTACAGTGAATCTGCATTTGACAAAGCCATGCTGCAATGATCCAATAATCGACTTGGAATGAAAAAAAATACATCACATACAATGGATTCAAATAGTTTAGCAACACATGGAAGATTCTCTATATGTCTATAAATACTTACATTATCTCTTTTACCAGAAGAAAAAGGAGGACCATCTGGTCCACTGGAGAAATTATAAGCAAGTTTATCAATGTGTTTCGAAATAGTGGTGTCGTCAATAAAATGATCTTTTGGAACCAAGAACAAAAAGGAAACTCTGAGAGCTATTGAAAGTTGCCAACGTATATTAGCGGCGTACTGTAATTGAAGGCGGTACGGAGATGGTTAGAATACGTTGCTAATTGCAGTAGGATCAGCACCGACTATATCATTACATACTGGAAGGATAGCCATCAGAGTTTTTCTTAGAGTTGACAAAACTCCAAAATTGTTTCGATTTATCTTTAAAAGATTTTGTAACAGTATTGGTTGTATGCAGCTAGAGACTGACTTATAAAACAATTACATCTATCTACATTCGTAAGGCTGGCATCAGATGAGAAAATCAGACCCAAAAATCTGCCATGATAGTTCGAAATCGGACACACTTGGAAAAGTGCAGTATCAAACACGTTGTCCACAAATTGTATTTCATGTCGCGCACAGGAGGAATACGAAGGCGACAAACAAACATCATTATCATCAGAGCGTAGCCACTGTATTTGTAGTAAATTAAAGTCGCTCAAAATTAAAATATCTTCTGATGGATGTAGAAGACCAAGCAAGATCTCAAACGCACTATAAACCGCCTCATAAGCTGATGAAGGTGAAGCCAATGTGATATATACAGTCACGTTCAACTTTAAGGTGAAAATAGTACGAGTACTTTCCATTTTTTACAAATGCTATACTGATGACATCATTTAATGTAAGACAACACATTTAAAAAAAAAATATTTGGTAATTTCATTGTAATATCGTCATATCTATTATTAATATCTTAACATTTTCCCAATTTCATTGCTAAGAGATATTAACGTCTCAAAGGTAGTATTCTAGCACAACGGTCGATGATTCAACAGGGAACTATCTTGCTGAAATGTCTCTTACAGGACACCGCCATTAGCTCGGTCAATATTAGAGCCCATAATCAGAATGACCATTAGCCGAGAGTGTCGGCTTTTAGAAAAATATCCATCAAAAATATTGCTTACCGATAAAATTGCACAAATTTTGTGCGATGACGTGACGCGTAAATATTTAGATAAATCTCAACTTTAGAGCGAATCTAAAGGAGAACCCGCATTAAATGAAAGTTGAAAAAGAAAAAAACGAAATCTGAAACGTTAAAACTGTCTCGAAAGTTTAATAAGTAAATATACACGAGGAAAAATGTTGGCCATAAAGTAAACAATTTTAGTAGCGTTTAATGGACGGTGTCGGTTGTCATCGGGAATCGGTATTGCTACTTAGTATTACGATCTGTGTCCAGCTCGAAAGTAACAATCTAAATTAAATATATAAAAATACAAGTATCAAAAATCGTTGACTCCTCGAAACGTTTTTATGTCCGGGCGACATGACAGAGAGCTCAGGAAATCGAATTACATCCTGCATTACACCCCAACCAGCCATGTTAAGGTTCCCTTCTTGCTGTCGGCCATAGCATGTTGATATTTTAAAAGCTTGAGGAAATGATATTTTGATTCAGGAACTCGAGACCGTGCTGACTTTGCCGTACTTATAAAACGATGATGATATACGTTGAGACAGTTGTCATTCTCTTGTAAACGTACATTTTCGACATGAAGTCATATCGTGATGTATCGATACGAGGTTTGTTATCAAAAATTTCGGTAGCTACGAATAACATTGTCAGGTGGTAATCGATTTTAATATCGATTCAATTGAATATAATAAAGAAGGGAAAAAAATCTGATAACATAGTTCAAGCGGAACTTTGTTATTCTTAAGGAAGGAAGATGGAAGAAATTCACTAACAACAACAATAAATGAATTAATATTTTTAATTGTATTCTCATTGTAGAAAACTAAATTATCAAAACAATACTACTTTTGTTTAGGTATTAAATATTCATATTTATCAAAATCTACATTTCTAGAAGAATATGTTTTATGTAAAAGCGCCCTTAAAAATAAATTAATTAGTTCTACAAAGGTATTTTTTTAAAAGCGTTATGAGATTGAGCTCCAGTTATGGGCACGAACCCGGCAACGAGTCCTACTTCAGAATATTATACAAAAAGAATAACTTTAACTCATACTCCAATAGAATTACTAGGTCAGACAAAAATACACAACACCTTGAAATCAGAAAGAGATAAATAATAAGTTTTATTCGGAGTTGCATTTAGATATGTGATATACATATACTAGCCAATCATCCCAATTATGTGTTGGACATTCCAGGTTTCTGAACGCACGGATATTTTCAACTGTTCCACCGAACAACTTTTTGAGAGTAAAAGGAGAATCACAAAGACTTGATGGTAATTTCATGAGCGACATGAGGTGTCCATATATTATACTATTACTCGCTTCTTATGATATCTACACGTCCCAAGCATCTTGAAAGTTGTTCCCTATTAAAGCGATATTTGTATCAAAGCCTCTGCCTCCCCGTGAACACTCGTTCTTAAATAGTTTAATTTTTGAAGTTTAATAAGTGAGGTGAAGATTTCTTTAATTGATACCCACTCCGTATATTCATCACTGAAACTGGGTAAATTAATGATTGGCAGTCTCGAAATATGGCTATTAGGAGTATCTCCTGACGAGTTATACGACTTTGAACTTGATGTAGAAGCTTTCACTCTTAAAAAGCTTACAAATATGCTGCTTGAAAACAAAATCACAATCACCAACTAGCCAGACTGGAATGTTCCATTAACTGATCCTGAGTTTTATGAACCGGTTATGAAAGGTGGATATTATTCTCGGTGCTGATGTGTATAGTCAGATTGTGCTAAGAGATGTACTAAGAATCGCAGAAAATTTACCTACAGCTCAAAACACAGAATTGGGACGAATTTTGTTTGGCAATATAAATGCACCACAATAGGAACACGCTTGAAATATTATCACCTTTCATGTTACTTCGAATATGGATGATAGTCTTCGTGCATTCTGAGAAATAGAAGAAGTCCTACCACAATCAGAAATACTCAACGAAAATGATCGAACCCGTGAATATCTGTATAAAGATATCTTCATATGAGAACCCGATGGTAGCAACACGCTGAAATTATCTTTAAAAAATAGTGATAACGTGAAACGGCTAGCATATTCACGAAAAGCGGCTGTATCCTCATTGCTGCAGATGGAAAAACAGTTTAACACCTTTGTACAACTATGCAGCATGAAGAAAGATTTTATGAAACAATACGAAGAGCTCGGTCATATGACACCTACAGAAGAATTATCGACAAGTGAGCCTTCAATCAATTACTACCTACCTCATCATGCCGTACTTAAAGAGTAAAGTTCTACTAACAAGCTACGTGTAGTTTTCAATGCTTCCAGAAAAACTGAATCTGGCGTAGCACGTAATGATTGCTTACATAGAGGACCTAAGTTACAAAATGAGCTTGCAGGTATCATGGCGAATGTATCCAGTTGTTTTCTTCGCTGACGTGGAAAAAATGTACCGTCAAATATGGATCAATCAAGAGGATAGAAACTTGCAAAGAATTGTCCGGCAAAGTTCGTGTTATAAGGCTATAGAATCTTGTCAGCTTTCAACGGTGACTGATGGAACAAACTACGCTCCATACTTAGCGCTGAGGACACTACATCAGCTGGCCAAAGACGAAGCGAAAAGACTTCCTAAAGTATCCCAAATACATCTTAGGGACTTCTACGTTGACGATGTACTTTCAGGAGGAGAAGAAATCGACTCTGCTATCCAAACTCAACGAAAATTGTCTGCACCACTATGAAGTGGTGGCTTTGTGCTACGGAAATGATCGTCAATCCATCAAGAATTGCTTGATATAATACCTGAAGAAGAAAGCGAAATTAAAGGAATTGTGCAGGTTACTAAAAGCAATTTACTATCTGATATTGCTCAACTCCGCCATAGACGGTCTCAAGCTCGATTTGAGAAAGGAGGAGGGAATATGGAGTTAACCTGAATGGCCAGTAACACCAGTGCGTCTCAGGAAGTAGTCAAAAAGTATGACATAGTTGGACTTGCAGCATAGCTGTGAGAACTCCAGCATGTCATATTTAGCTCAAAACTCCCACCCTTTTTCTACTAGGGTGTAATAAATAAGTAGGACCGGTCCTCCAGGTCGGGGGTTGGGCGAGGCGCCGACAACGCATCACCGGAAAAAGAACACTGTCCAGAAACCTGAAGAACAGCCTCGGAAAGGATGGACTCAACGGCAACGACCCCGCAAACGAAAAATGGACTACTCTATTGGATCTTGGAATGTTCGATCCTTATTTAGGACAGGAGCTCTGAAAGAGTTTCTCGAAGAAGTGGCAAAACACAACATCAACATAACTGCCATCCAAGAAACGAAATGGCTCGGTAGCGAAATCATGGACGTGAGATCACACACAATCTATCCAAGTGGAAAATTGTCGAGAAGCAGAGAGTTTGGAGTCGCTTTTGTCATTGACAAAAAATTTAAACAGCAGGTCACGAGCTTCAGACCAGTGAATGAAGGATTGTGTGCAATCCGAATAAAGACTAAATTTTTCAACACTTGGTTGATCAACGTTCACGCACCAATCGAAGACAAGGACGATATAACTAAAGACGAAAGACGAAAGAAAATAACAACAAAAAGGCACAGTCTTTATGACATAACCAACGACAATGGCCAACGTCTTATTGATTTCGCGAGCAGAAAAAAAATTTCACAGTAAGCTCTACGTGCTTCCCACATCGCGATATTTACAAACGAACGTGGGCATCACCAGACGGTCACACCTTCAACCAAATAGACAACGTTCTAATTGAGAAAAGGGCTGCTTCCAGCATACTTGATGTACGAACTCTCCGCGGTGCGAATTGTGACTCTGATCACTATCTAGTCAGAGCTAAGTATCGATGCAAAATAGCTTGTCGTGGATATTCGAAAACGAGTAGAGCTCGCAAATTCAATGTCGACAAGCTTAACGAGGAAACGGTGGCGCAGGCTTACATGTTAACATGTAATAAACACCTGACACCAATATATGAAAATATCCACAATATGCCAATGGAGAATGCGTGGATGAAAATATGAGACGGCTTCAAATCCTCCGCGGAAGAGGTATTAGGATATCAAGCACGGCGAAAAAATAATGATTGGTTCGACCAAGAATGTCGCGACGCAATAGATAGAAAGAACGAAGCTTACAAAATTTTTACTGAACGACCAACATGAGCCAAAAAAGAAAGATATGACGAGCTTAGGCGATATGCGAAAAAGACCTGCAGACGAAAACAAAGGAAGTACCATAATGACAAAATACAAAAAATGGACGACGACATGAGAAAAATAAAACGCGGGACGCATGCGCAATGGTAAAAGACTTAAAAAAAGGATTTAAGCCAAAAACCAGTCTCTGGAAAGACGCAGAGGGCAATATCATCAGCGACACAGAAGAAATCAAAAGGAGATGGGCTTTATACTTTGAACATCTTTTAAATCCCACCCCATTAGCACCGATCACAACAGACAATATTTCAATTGAAGCCTCAACTGACGAAGATGAACCATCATCGACACTACCCACGCTTGCTGAAATCAAAGCAGTCCTATGTGACCAAAAACTAAACAAAGCGCCGGGAATTGACGAAATATCAGTTGAACTTCTGAAAAACGGCGGAAATTGTGTCGCTGAAATACTGCACAACATGATATGCAAAATTTGGACAGAGGAAATCATACCCGACGATTGGCGAAAAAGCATTATATGTCCAATTTACAAGAAAGGAGACAAACTCTGCTGTGAGAATTACAGAGGAATATCATTGTTGTGTACGTCCTATAAAATACTGACAAAAAAAATTGAACGTCGTCTTAAGCCCTATACTAATCAAATAATTGGCGAATACCAAGGCGGATTCAGAACCCGACGATCTACAACAGACCAGATATTCTCGGTGAAACAGGTGCTTGAAAAATGCTGGGAATATAACACAGACGTGCACCAAATATTTGTAGATTTTAAACAAGCATACGACAGTATCGACAGGAGCGTACTGTACCAAATCATGCTTGACTTTGGAATTCCTCCAAAACTAGTCCGACTAACAAGACTCACAATGTCGAACACTGAATCCCAAGTGAGAATACAAACCGACTCCACAACCAGCTTTCGAACGGAATGTGGTTTAAAGCAGGGAGATGTTCTAGCCCCCATGCTTTTCAACTTGGCGCTAGAGTATGTTGTCCGAAAAATTCCAGTCGACACCAACGGGACACTACTATTCAAGTCTACCCAACTAGTAGCATACGCTGACGACATTAACATCCTAGCAAGATCCTTCCCTAGTGCTAAGGAGGTATTTGTCAATCTTGACTCCGCCGCAAAAGAAGTCGGGTTGCGCATTAACGAAAACAAAACAAAAGTAATGACGCAAACAAGAAGGAGAGCGCCTATCAGACAAAACATAACAATTGCGGAATATAATTTGGAGAATGTGGACAATTTCATAAATCTTGGGGCTAATCTAACAAAGGACGGTAATGAAACAGACGAAATCAAACGTCGGATAATATTAGCAAATAAGACGTATGTATTATTCGGTACTTTCAATAATGAAGTCCAAGAAAGTGCACAGGAACAATAAGCTGCGGATATGTAAAACTATTGTACGACCTGTGCTCTGTTTGGCAGCGAGACATGGACACTAACACGAACTTCCGAAAAAGCAGTTAACGCATTTGAAAGAAAGGTCCTCCGAAGAATTTTAGAACCTGTGAAAGAAGGAACGGAATGGCGAATAAGATACAAAAATGAGTTGTATCAACTCTACGACGAGCCAGAAGCTTCAACGTTCATCAAGCTACGTAAACTGCAGTGGACTGGCCATGTAGAGCAAATGGAAGACAGAAGGATCCCCAAACATGCTCTGAAAGGTAAAGCGAGTGGTAACCGGCCAGTAGGCAAGCCACGCAAGCAATGGGAACACTCGGTTGATGAAGATAGCAAAGCCATCATAAGAACTAGCAGCTGGAGGACGCGGTCTTTGGATCGAGACGATTGGAAGCGACGACTTCAGGAGGCCAAGGCCCGATTTGGGCTGTCGCGCCATTGATGATGATGATGATCTGATATTGCTCGAAACTTTGGCTCCTTGTCGCTCTTTGCTTAGCATTATAACTGCAAAAACACTTGTCCAACAACTATGGATAGATAGAACAGCTTTTTCCGGTGTTGTACTTGCCAGATTATTGGGTAACTGGTCATCCAAATCCAGGCCGAGTAAGATTAGGATGTTCTATCTAAAAGATATAAAAGTACCTCTCTGGACTGAAACTAACCAAAATCAGATCTCACGTCAAATAAATGGATCTTTGATACCTCATGCAGTTGCTTTATATCTACGCATCAAGAACGATGAAGGAATTCAAGTTACTTTACTTACAGCAAAAACGAAGGTTGCTCCTCTAGAAAGAGTAACGCTACCACGACTTGAACTGTGTGGCGCTGTACTACGTTCGAAACTTTTTCTCAATGTGCAACAGACTAAGAAATTAGATAAAGCGCTGATTCCTCGGTACGCTTGCACCGATTCAACTACACAGTTGGATGGCTTCGATCTAATCCCATTCGATGGAAATCTTTTGTGGCGAATAGGGTTGCACAAATTCATGAATTCACCGAAATAAACCTGTGGCATTATGTGCCAACTAAAGATAATCCAACTGATTGCGGTTCGCTCCATTAAAACGAAAAGACCATGGACTTTGGTGGTCTGGACCAAGATGTCTACATCGAGAAAGAAATGAATGACCCATCCACATGAAACATGATTGCGATCCTGCGAAAGAAGAAGAACGTCAAGCGACATCAGTATTTAACATTTCATGCAACTCTCCAACTTGGGAACTACTCGAACGCTACTCACAATTACAAAGGCTTCAATTACAAAGGCTTCTTCGCATCACCGTTTTATGTCAAAGGTTCATCAACAACTTGAAAGTTGCTCGGGATAAACGTTTTACGCACTGCATAAGTAACGATGAATTACGAAGAGACAGTTTTGGATTTCGCTTGTACAACGCCATTGCTTTGATATGGAATATCATATGTTATCGAATATCAATCATGTGCTCGAAGAGTAAATTTCTTGAACTTAATCCGAAGCTGGATGAATTCAGCATTCTTCGCTTTAATGGACGGCTCCAGAACTGCTTGCTAACATATACTGAGAAGATTCCAATAATTTTACCAAAAACCTGCCATCTTATCATAGCCGAAGCGCACGCCGCGACACTACACGGTGGCTTCTAGTTAACGATGTCGTACTTGCGGGTAACCTATTGGATTATCGATGGCACAAATCAGGTCAAACCGTATTTCGTCCAAAAAGCTAAAGGACAAGACCAGCTTATGGGAATACTTTCCGTATCGAGACTAACTCCAGCTAGACCGTTCCTTGACACTTGTGTGGACTACGCTGACCCAATCAGCATACGAATATCGAAAGGAAGATGTCATCGACCATACAAGGGATTCATCGCCGTTTTTATGTGTATTTTATGAAAGCAGCTCACATCGAGCTTGCAAGTGATCTTACAACTCAATCATTCATCGCTGCCTTCAAAAGATTCACTTTACATCGAGAAATTTGTTCCGATCTTTATATCGACTGCGGCACCACCTTTGTGAGAGCAAATGCTGAATTATAGCATCGACTAGGACCTACTAACAAGCAGTTGGATGACATCGCTGATATATTGGCAATTACAGACCCAGCATGGCACTTCATACCTCCTGGTTCTCCTCACTACGGCGGATTGTGGGAAGCAGGAGTAAAATCGGCCAAATATCATTTAAAACGTGTTATAGACATTACGACTTTAACCTTCGAAGAGATGACAACGTTGCATCGAAGGTTGTTTAAACTCGAGACCTTTGACACCTATAACAAATGACATCGAAAGCTTGGCTGTGCTTACCCCAGGACACTTCTCGGCGGGCGGCGCCTTAACTACGGTACCATAACCGATTGTTTTGGAAATCAAGGTTCATTGCCTTATCCGCTGGCAACAGGTGCAGCAAATGCTATAACACTTTTGGAAGCACTGGTCAAGCGAATATCTGCAGCAAATACAAACGCGACACAAATAGAACGTTTCCAAACCAAATCTGCATGTTGGCAACCTTGTGCTCATTAAAGATGAGCGAATCCTTCCAGTTCAATGGTTGATGGGCCGTATAATCGAGGTACACTCTGAAACCGAAGGTGCTACGGTCCGAACATCAAAGTCAACGCTTAAACGATCAATCATAGCCGACATTTTCTGCAAGAACATTGCTATGTTCACCCGGTTTTACATTAAATAATAACATAACAGAATTATATATATGATACTCTAGATGAAATGGAAATGACTTTCATATACCAGAAAATATGTCATCTCAAATTCTTTCGAATAGTGAATAGAGATTTTTGCATGGGAGGTGGTAAAAGCAGAGGGGGAGGTTTGTACTTTTCGTATATGATACCGAACATGGCATGCAAAATGTTTTTTGCTGAATTTAAAGTTTTTAGTTTTCATTATTTTTAAAGAAATTGGTCATAGTTTTCCTGTGACAGAGGAAGTGAAGCGTTTAAGATGATTTTGAAACTGCTTATCCTTATCATCATTCTTTGATTCAATTTCAAAGTCGATAGCTCTCATATACTTGAAGGAGAAATGCTTTTCTTGAATTTATAATACAGATATTTGTATAAGAGGTGGTAGAAGGAGTGAAGCGGAGCTGATAATTTTTTCTAACACTTATTTCAATTATTAAGAAACAAATTGTCGCAAAATTTGAAGTTTGTACTTTTTCTAGTTTGAATGGAAATCGATAAAATGCATTTAACAAAAATTATCGATTTGTATGGGAGGGGGTAGAAGGAGTGTACGGATCAAAGCACATTTTTTTCGTATTATTATTATTTCTATTTTGATACTTTATACAACTTATCAAGTTGATAGCTTTAACAGTTTCGAAGAAAAATAATTTAATTTAAATTTCAAAATTTCGTGAAATTTGT
Organism: Chorisops tibialis; assembly: GCA_963669355.1. Taxonomy (NCBI): domain Eukaryota; kingdom Metazoa; phylum Arthropoda; class Insecta; order Diptera; family Stratiomyidae; genus Chorisops; species Chorisops tibialis. The sequence continues at coordinate 276,028,164 of OY770262.1, forward strand.
ATGGGAGGGGGTAGAAAGAGTGAAGTGAAGTTGATAATTATTTTTAAAATAAATTGCAATTATAGTAAAATTAATTCTGACAAAATTTCGTCTTTTCACCTTCACTAGTTTCAATGAAAATCGAAAATATGTATTTTTCAAAATTGTCCATTTGTATGGGAGGGGGTAGTAGGAGTAGAGGGATCGGGTCAATATTCCGCGATATTAATAAGATCTATATCTAAATATTTTAAAGTACATTTCAAGTCGATAACTTAAATAGTTTCAAAGAAAAATCAATTTCTTATTATTTCGAAATTTCATGAAATTTGTATGGGAGGGGGTAGAAGGAGTGGTGGGATGTAGCCCATTCACGAATTCAAGCTACTTTTTTGCTAAAAATGATACACCAAACTTTTTAGCACTATCGCTCAAAGCTTTCGAGAGTTATGCTGTAGACAGACGGACAGACGGAAAGACAGCAAACCGAAATCTAAGTTTTTGAGCGACAACAAATATTTCTGTACCCTTGGCGGCTCCGTGCGAGCGTTATTTCTTAGCGTTACAAACGGTAAGGCAAACACAATATACTCTCAAATTTCATCTAGAGTATAAAGATGCGGTATCCGAATAGACGGACCAATGTTCTTACAGAAAATATCGGGGCATAGATATCGGGTTTAGAAAATACTCACGATTTGAATAATTGTAATATCTTTGTTGTTGGTCGATTTTGGTCGGTATGCTATCGAAGCTCTTAGTTATCATCATCAATGACGCGACAGTCCAAATTGGGGCCTGGCCTCCTGAATTCGTTGCCTCCAATCATCTTGATCCAAGACCGCGTCCGCCAGCAGCTAATTTTTAAAATGGTTTTGCTGTTTTCATCAATCGAGTCTTCCCATCGCTTGCGTGGTTTGCTTACTGGCCGGTTACCGCTCGCTTGTCTTTAAGAGCACGTTTGAAGATTCTTCTGTCTTTCATTCGCTCTACATGGCCAGCTCTTAGTGGACTGTATATAATTCTTTAGAGCTAGTGTATAAAGTATTGAAATTTAAAGTCATTAAGAGAGAGTTTGCAAGATTGAATATTGAAATTATTGTTAAGAAAATAATTTGTTTTACATGATTGAACATTGCTCAAAACTCAAGTAGTACACGTACTATTTCTCATTGTAAGTTCAATTCGGAGTCAGCGCCAGAGTTCAAAAGATATATTAAAGATACGAAATTGCTGAAAATGACACATTTTTGAAATAAAACTTCTAGTACGAGCATATTCGCTTTTGTGTTATTCCTTATTATGTTACGTGTTTCTGTCATGGTGAAGAGCCCATGAGATCGAGAGACGGTTGCCAATATTCCTTCCACCACTTCCCATACAAACTGCACTTTTACATGAAATGCTCTAAGTCAATTTAGTCAGTACGTACAAAATTTAACGAGCTGAAATTGTGCAGAAAATATTTATTTAGAATTGTTAATAAGACCAAAAAAAATTAGACGATTAGATGTATCACTTCTACCCCCTCCCATACAAAATGATATATTTTCGCAATTTGACAACAAACGGATTTGCTCAAAAAGCATTAAAGCTATTGTTCTGAAATTATGAATATATTACTTTCATGATAAATCCAACCTACTGTATAAAAATTATTTATTTTCCTTCCACCACCTCCCATACAAACTGTATTTTTTCATGAAATACTCTAAACCAATTTACCCAGTGCGTGTAAAATTCATCAAGCTGATTTTGTGCACTAATATTTATTTAGAATTATTAATAAGGTCAAGAAAAATTAGACTATTATCTTTATCCCTTCTACCCCTCCCATACTATCTGACAAAATTTGACAACTTTACAAAAATTCGATTTTCCTGAAAAGTATGAATGCCACTGATAAGCAATTTAAAACATGTCAAAAACATGATGTTTACAGTTAGTTCTAAAAAAGTCGCTAAGAACTCGCCCCTGCTTCTACCACCTCCCAAGCAAACTGCATAATTTCACTAAATTCAATACACCAAGTCCTAAATTTGATGGCAACTTTAGCGTGATGAGAAAAAAATAGTTCAATGTCGTCAACCCCTGTACCACTTCCCCTACGAAATTTCATGAACTCAAAAATATTTTAACTTCCGAATAGTAAGCCATGAAACGTAAACGAAATCAAATTGTCAGTGTACCATTTTTTTTTGTGTCGATCACAATATTGTATTGCTAAAATAACAAAGAGAAATGTCTAACAATTATTAACTAAATTGTGATGACTTTTTTGGTCCGATCCTTAAAAGTATCGCTGCTAGTGGTTCAAATTATATTCCCTGAACTCCCCAGTAAGCACATAATTTTTTCCAAAAATATACTCAAAATTAGTACTTCTAGTATCCTAAATTTCTTATAGAAATCGCCTGGTATAAAAGCTCTCACAATATGCTTCCATATTTAAAGTCATATGCTCGTTAGTATCATTTTCGAATCCAACAGGAAATATTATACATACATGAATAAAAAATATTCACATAACATTGTAGAGATTAATATTTTCTGTTTCCTAAAATATAGAAGCATCTGTTATCTGCCACCATAAAACTTTTATCTCTTCAATTTTTCTCATTGCTGTATAAGTTCATTCATAACTCTTCACAATTCGATTTCATTTGCCAAAAAAAAAAACTCCAACTCAAAGGATTCTCATACCGAGTCGTTTGACCCGCGCCGACCAAACTGCATCTCCTCCAGGCGTTCGCCTTAAGTGTCGGAAAAGAAGTGCAAGAACTCGATTCAATTACCGCTAGAGATCTTATTCGCTTCTCTGGTCGCAAATCTTAATCTTAAGGAAAGATTCGCCACTATGGACAAACATTTGCAAAACTTTCTTTCACAACTTTCTTCGTCCTTTTTCGAAACTTTTTGTTCTACCAACGTTGCAGCCTGCTGTCCGTTACAAAAGCTTCGTTCGTTTAGCGCATGCCCGCCTTAGTGGTGTGCCGCCCGGAACGGAATGAGTTAGGCAGATACGACTCCCCTCTTTCAGCGTGCCCCAATTCAGCGCATTGCTCCACCGACCTGAGCTCTCATTCCCCGAATATTTTGTTGGTATCACATGGACCGTGGATTAGAATTTATCCTTTCGTCCTTCGAATCTTCTTCCTGTTGTCACTTTTCTTGTCCTTTCCACTGCTGTTGCTCCTTCGACGTTGTCGCTTTTCAGTATTTTTGCAAATTTTCCTCTCCTATTGTCGATGTCCTTTTATCATAGCCGCTTTTCAGCGTATTTTCAGTTACAAACAGTTTGCCGATCGGTTCGGGTCGCTGCTTATTTCTACGAAACGCGTGCGGCAATTTATCCCTTTTGATATTAAACCGCAAGGTAGCATCGTGTGTTTATATCCGTTACATATTCCTATGAAATTTAAATTGTGTGAATTTCGATAAATTTATTGTTTATACGGTGCGTGTAGTTTTGATAGTAAGGTTAGTGTATACATTTGAATTTGTGTTTAACACGATTGCTTTGAAAACTAGTGTTGTTGAATAAATTTATGATAAAATTGTGAGTGGTTGCAGCTAATATTGGATTTTACTTAAAATATAAAAGGTTTGTTTACTAGGAACTATTCTAAGTTTACACGTGTTGTTGTTTAGTGTTGTATACATTGAAAAATAGAATGAACTGCAATTCGATTAAAACATATCATTTGGAAAATTTTTGCAAACATTTAGCTGGCTCCAAAAAATGAATGACTATTTTATCACTAGTTTTAATTACGATACTATTTTTGTTAGTATACAAGTATGTATTGTATATGAAATCACTGACTTAGATTGTTATAATTAGGCAACGTGGCGAGGTTACCCCAAGCTGTTCTGAACTAATTCAGTTATTACTGCAATTTATATAATTTTTTTTTCAATTGATGATATGCTCAATCTAAGCCACGGCTGCCAGCCCCTTAATATTCGATATATTTCTCAACGCTCAATTCATAGTATGCATGCATAATAATTATCAGATAGACCAATAAATATCGCTGATTGATTACAACAACATTTGAGATTTCATACTCCAAATTAAGTCTCTGAGTAAATTTTGTTTGAGCTAAGTAATCTGTCTGACCATACGATAGCTGTCGAATATTATGCGCTATAGAAATAAGTTTTGTTCTATTTTTTTAGCAAATTAGCTAAGGAGTAGGTAAAAGTTTTTAATCGCAACACTTCACCTCTCCCTGCTCAACCTTACCAACACCAAGCGATTTTCATGAAATTTCAAATTTGATATTAATTAATTTTTATTCGAAACTATCAAAGGTTTCCAAAATTTGGCCAAAATAAAATGATGTGAATACCATTAATGTCAAATATGGTGAGTCCTAGTGGAAACTATGTTGGATTACAATATGAAGGAGTTCAATTTAACCTGAGAAAACAAAAATTTCTAGATGAAAAGTTATTCAAATTGATAACAAATTTTCCGAAATCTAATAAATATGCTTGGATGGAAGTGACTGATGGAAATTCCCAGACCAAACGGTAGTACCTACAGATTTCCATTTTTTTTTTCAAATTCTTTCAAACTTGAAAGCACTATAAAAACGTACAGATCCAAAAAATAGTACTCCCTAAACTTCCGAAAAAGGGTTTCCAGGGCTTCCCATACAAAATAAACTGCAAGTCGGGCGCAACTTTATTATTCTTGGGAAAAGTTGAAGATGCGTGAAAAGTCAATATGCAGGTTAGAACGGTTAGGAACGGTTAGGGAAGAATAAGTGAAAGGAGTTCTAGGGCAAGGCTGTTGTCAATTTAACACTTAATTGAGAATACGATCAATAGGTCCAGTACATATAATCAATAATTCAATCGTTTATTTATGAAAGTTTGAGTTTTTACAAGGATAGGGGTGATAGTAAGGGTGGGTGGATATTAATAATTTTTTAATTGCTTGCTTGAATCACGTCCAATATTCTCAGTATAGAACGTTAGTCAGCATATAATTTTCATAAAATTCGGTGTTTTCCATATTCACGAAATCAAGCATTTGTATGGGAGGGGGTTGAGGAGGTAAGGGAATCGTAAAATTTGTGATGCAGTTTTATTTCGTTTCTCATCTAAGGTGCTCGGACAAAACTTCAAGTTCGTAGTTTTTAATTTGTTTGTTATTAGTTGATTTATTGAAATTTGTCGAAATCATACTTTTGTATGTGTAGAAGGACAGGCACGATCTCAAAATTTTTGACATAATTTCATTTAAACTATTTTTAAAAGTTTTTTGTGCAAAACGTCAAATTGATTGCTTTTTACAGTTAGGTGATAATTTATTTCTTAAAAATGGTCTGAAAAAATAATATTGCATGGAAGGGGGTTGAAGTTTTGAATGTATTCGACCAGTTAATATTTAATACTTTTAGAGATTTTTATACTCTAGATGAAATCTGAGAGTATTATAAATTTGCTCTAAGGTTTGTAACGCCAAGAAATAATGCTCGCACAGAGCCGTCAAGGGTACAGAAATATTCGTTGTCCTTCGAAAATCTCAAAACTGGATGTTAGTCCGTCTGTCTATCTGTCCGTCCTTTCGCTATCTAGCTTGAGAAGGAGTCGAGCTAGAAATTTTGTACACGTCATTTTCGGCGATAAAGTAAGTTCGTGAACTGGCGAAATCGCTCCACCTCTTCTACACCTTCCCAGTCAAAATTATTCATTTCCAATAATTTATATTAACAAAGTTTTCTTGGAAACTATGAGAGCCAATGATTTCAAATTTTGAATATATTATATATGTCATATAAAAATTATTTTAATCCCCCACTCCTTCCACCACCTCCCACCCAAACTGCAATTTTTCATGAAACACTCTAAGCCGATTTTCTCGGGACATATAACATTTATCGAGCTGACATTGTATAGTAAATACTTAATTAACAATATCATAAAGATCAGAAAAAATCGATTGACTAACTTTACTGGTTCGACCCCCCCCCCCCCCCCCCTCCCTCCCCCCATTCAATATGACACAGTTTCACAATTTCAAAAAATCTATTTTCTTGAAAAGTATGAATGTCACTAGTCTGAAATTTAAGAAATGTCAATTTTATAATATTCGCAATAGTTTCTGAAAAAATCACTAAAATCTTCCCACTCCTTCTACCATCTTCCATACAAACTGCACTAATTTGCTCAGTTCCTATTCAATTTTTGGAGGTTGCATTTTGTATAAGAAAATCTTATAGCTACTTTAGCATTATGGGAATATAATTAGTTCAATGCTATCAGCCCTTCTACCACTCCCGGTACAATATTTCCTGGGGTCACAAAAATTTCTATTTAATCTAGATTATCGTAAGATTGCGCTTTACACGCAATCGTAGCCCTGTTCTGTTTTTAAATGCATTTTTCAAATTTTCAAATTTCTCCCTTAAAATCTTATTCAAAATTTTTCAGTTTATGTGTTTTTTTCATAGCACATGAAACACCTTGAGCACGTTAAACCATGGGTGTCGGTTTATAGCAATTGTGCAACAAATTATTATTTTTCTTTTATGTATATCAAATTGATGTATCCACATGGAAAATTTAAACTTTGTATCTTTTACCAGAGCCCTAACAAATCACTTAAAATATTCAACATTTTTGCTTATCACCTCCCTTCCCTTACACCTAAAAATTTTTCCAAAATTAATGATTATGCAGTTCAATCTTTCGATATAACGGTTTGAAACTTTGGAAAATGGCCCATTTTTCCCCACTACTATTATGTCCAAATGTTATATTTTCACGCATTTCGCTACTATATCTTAATATATATTCCCAATTATTCTCCTCTCTTTTAGTAGATTATAGTGAAACTACATTTTTGGATCAACTAGTCCCGAAGATCATTTGAAATAAAAATTTCGCGGACAATTTGTTTTTAGTACCCTCTTTTCGAAAGACGCCAATTGATAACAAATTAAATTATTCTTAGAGTCTGCCCCATAACCCTGCCTCCACCTATGCTGATTCTCAGCTTCCTATCTGCATTCGTAGTGGAGATATTAGCAAGTATAATTTTTGACTCTTTGCCTCCTTCCGCCTCTCCCTTTCACCTGGTACTCCCTAAAATTTAGGTAATGGGGCTCACTTATCCAATCATTAATCCATCCAAAATACGAACATTCTACCTTTAACGGTCTCGGAGATATGAGTCCATATGTACGGCGTACGGCGGGATGGATTTTTTTTTTGCATTTTTACATCTTTCCAGTCCAACAGAAATATTATAATCAAAATTGCAATTCTCTTACCAGTACATGTGGTATTTTACTCACTACCTGTAACTAAAAACGGATCGCAATTCATTTATGTGCTCGAAACAGAATATTTGGCCGCAAACAGATTGAGAAATCAGTATATAGAATTGACTACTGAGCAATTCGGTAAGTGTGTTTCTTATACACTTGTAGGTGGAAAAACTTCCCTGCAATACCCATTAAGTGTTCCAATAGTAAACGGCACAAGGAGGAGTTATTTTTCAATATAAATTATCAATTACTGGACTGCAAAATCAGTATTGGAACTTACCCCAAAAATATTCTGACTAAAATACATAGTCCCAATATGTGGTTGTACTCATTTTTTTAAACAAAAAATGGATATGACACATGAAATCAAGAAAAAACTAAAATCACTGATGGCGAGTTATTGAGACTTACGGGTGGGAGTGACTTTCTTTTGGAAGACATAAGTCTATTCCCTGAGAACTCAATGGTCAAAACCGAAAACATTTCGTTAGCAAGCAGTAATTTCACTCTACCTCATTTGTTTGCTCAGGAACCTTCCACATACAAGCAACGTTTAGTACCCACTATCCATAGTTTAAAGCCCATTAAGATTAGTGACTTGAGAAACCATCACATAAATTTGTATTCAAACAGTCTTAAAAGTCTAACGCAACACGTTGCTGACGAACAAGACCGCAGACGTAAAGAAGCTTAAGAAAAAATATAACAGAATTATGATTGGGCTTAAAGCCCAATCATATGATACTCTAGATGAGATGGAAATGACTTTAATATATCGGAAAATATGTCATCTCAAATTCTCTCGAATACGAAATAGAGACTTTTGCATGGGAAGTGGTGAAAGTAGAGGGGGAGTTTTGTATTTTTCGTATATGATACCGAACATGGCATGCAAAATGTTTTTTGCTGAATTTAAAGTTTTTAGTTTTCATTATTTTTAAAGAAATTATTCATAGTTTTCCTGAAATTGGGGCATTTGTATGGGAGGTGGCAGAGGAAGTGGAGCGTTTAAGATGATTTTGAAACTGCTTATCATCATCCTTATCACCATGGTTTGATTCAATTTCAAAGTCGATAGCTCTCATATGTATACTTGAAGGAGAAATGCTTTTCTTGAATTTATAATACAGATATTTGCATGGGAGGTGGTAGAAGGAGTGAATCGGAGCTGATAAGTTTTTCTACACTTATTTCAATTATTAAGAAACAAACTCTGGCAAAATTTGAAGTTTGTACTTTTTCTAGTTTGAATGAAAATCGATAAAATGCATTTACCAAAAATTTTGCATTTGTATGGGAGGGGGTAGAAGGAGTGTACCGATCATAATAATTTTTTTTTGCACTATTATTATTTCTATTTGTATACTTTATACAAAATATGAAGTTGCTACCCTTAACAGTTTCGATGAAAAATAATTTAATTTAAATTTCAAAATTTCGTGAAATTTATATGGGAGGGGGTAGAAGGAGTGAGGTGAAGTTGATAATTATTTTTAAAATAAATTGCAATTATAGTGGAATTAATTCTGCCAAAGTTTCGTCTTTCCACCTTTACTAGTTTCAACGAAAATCGAAAATATGTATTTTTCAAAATTGTCCATTTGTACGGGAGGTGGTAGAAGGAGTAGGGGATCGGGTCAATATTCCGTGATATTAATGACATCTAGATCGTAATACTTTGACCTAAATTTCAAGTCGATAGCTTAAATAGTTTCAAAGAAAAATCAATTTCTTAATATTTCGAAATTTCATGAAATTTGTATGGGAGGGGGTAGAATGAGTGGGGGGATGTAGCCCATTCACGAACTTGAAGTTACTTTTTTGCTAAAAATGACACACAAAAATTTTTAGCTCTTTAGCTCAAAGCTTTCGAGAGTTATGCTGTAGACAGACAGACAGACGGACAGACGGACAGACGGACAGACGGACAGACAGACAGCCAGACAGACGGACAGACGGTCACTCGGAATCGAGGTTTTTGAGCGACAACAAATATTTCTGTACCCTTGGCGGCTCTGTGCGAGCGTTATTTCTTAGCGTTGCAAACGGTAAGGCAAACACAATATACTCTCAGATTTCATCTAGAGTATAAAAACAGACTTTTATACAGACGAGCGCAATAGTGGTACTAGCTTTAATATTAGTAGTCGTGTCAATAATAACGATCATTTAATTAAAATAAATTGCCAACAAGTCGGGCGAAACTTTATTATTCTTGGGACGAGTTGCGGATGAGTGGAAAGTCAATATGCAGGTTAGAGTGGTTAGGGAAGACTAAGTGAAACGGACTTTTTGAGCAGAGCTGTTGTCAACATAAAAATATTTCATTCGTTTGTGCAAGTTTGGGTTTTTAAGAGGGGAGAAGGAGTGGTGATAGTAAGAGTGGGTGGATGTTAATATAATATAATAACTAATTGATTGCATGAATCACGTCAAATATTCTCTGTATAGAATTTGTTTCATAGACGAAGTTGCATAGAATTTTCGTAAAATTCGCTATATTTTACATTCACGACACCGAACATTTGTATGGAAGGGGGTAAAGTGAGTAAGGGAATCATAAAACTTGTGATGCAGTTTTATTTCATTTCTTTCAATTTTTCAATTTAATATCTGTACTCAATTTTGAGATATAACGATTTGTGATTTTGAAAAGTGCGCCATTTTTGAAATACTCCCCATTTCCCCCCACTACTATTATTTCAACATGTTATATTTTTTTCGTATTTTCCTAGTATTGCTTAATATACGCTTTAAGTTTCAATTACATAGCTTACCAGATAGGTGAGATATTAAATTTTAAGTATTTTTCTTTGCACACACCTTGACCCTCCCCCTTACAATAATTAGACATTCTCTCTGATTCCAGTGGAGCTATGTGCCACCTTAATGTTCCCAAAATATAACTTTTTTACAGTAATTTCGAAGATATAAAAATTTGGAAAAACAATTCGGCCGAAAATTTGTTTTTAGGCCCCCCTTTTCGGACTACAATAAAAATATTAAATTATTTTTAAAGTATGCCCCACAACCCTCTCTATATCTCTACTGATTTTCAACTTCCTATCTGCATTCGTGGTGGGGATATTAGCAAGTGTAATTTTTGACTTTTTCCCTCCCCCTTCCACCTAACACCCCCCCAAGATTTAGAAAATAGAGCTCACTAACCCAATCAACAATCCACCCAAAAACGAACATTCCAACTTCAACGGTCTCGGAGATATGAGTCCATATGTACGGCGTACGGCGGTACGGATTTTTTTTTAGCATTTTTAGGCTAATTTAGTCATGGAATGCGAAAAAACAATATTTCAGGGTAGCAAATTTTTTTTTTTTTTCTGTGTCGATCCCAATATTTTATTATTAGAATAATAAAGTAATTGAAAATACAGAATTATATAAGACCTTAAGTCGGAATGAATAGCAAAATAGAGTAACGAGTGTCGGGACTCAACGAATCTTTTAAAAACACAATAGGACTACGACTGGGCGTAAGGCCCAATCGTGCGATACTCTAGATGAAAGAGATGTTTTTCTATTTTAAGAAATTTTTGTAAGGGAAGTGGTAGAGGGGGTCACGACGTTGAACTAATTTTTTCACATCACGTTGAATTCAAAAATTTAATAGATACTGAGAAAATTAGTGTTTGGATTTAGTGAAATTATGCAGTTTGTATGGGAGGTGGTAGAAGGAGTGTGAATTTATTAATGACGTTTTTACAAATAGCTGTAAACATCATGTTATTGACATATTTTAAATTGGAAATCAGCAGGGTTCACACTTTTCAGGAAAATCGACTTATTTTAAAGTTGTTGAATTTTGTCAAATTGTATGGAAGGTGGTAGAAGGTGTGAAGCTAATCGCCTAATTATACTCTAGATGAAATCTGAGAGTATTATAAGTTTGCTCTAAAGTTTGTAACGCCAAGAAATAAGGCTCGGAAAAAAAATTAATGATACAGAAGATAATATTATCACTCAAAAATCTCAAAACCGGATGTCCGTCCGACCGTCCGTCCGTCCGTCCGTCTGCCCGTCCGTCAGTCCGTCCGTTCGCTCTCTAGCTTGAGAACGTGTTGAGCTAGAAAGCTCAAATTTTGTACACGTCGTTTTTGACAAAAAAGTAACGTCAAGTTCGTGAACGGGCCAAATCGCTCTACCCGTTCTACCCCCTCCCATACAAAATGACTCAATTGCGCAATTTGACAATAAACAGATTTGCTCGAAAAGTATAAGAGCTATTAGTCTGAATTTCGGGATATATTACTTTCATAATGGTTTCAATATACAGTATAAAAATTATTTGCATCCTCCCTCACCTTCCACCCCCTCCCATACAAACTACACTTTTTCATGAAATGCTCTAAGCCGATTTTCTCAGAACATATAACATTTATCGAGCTCACATTTTGTGATAAGTACTTATTTAGCATTATCACTAAGATCAGAAAAAAATATTTGATTAGCTTTACTGCTTCTACCCCCTCCCATACAATATAACACAGTTTCACAGCTTCACAAAAAATCTATTTTCTTGAAAAGTATGAATGTTACTAGTCTAAAATTTAAGAGATGTCAATTCTATGATACTCTTAGTTATTTCTGAAAAAATCACTAAGATCCCCCCTCTCCTTCTACCACCTCCCATACAAACTGCACATTTTCACGTGGTGCCAAGCAATGCAACAAGCATTGCTTGGCACCTCATCAATATTCCACAATCGATAATGGGGTCCAAATATATGGCGCACGCGGATGAGCGAACTGTTGTCAAGAACCGCGCGCACACAAAAATCGCGTCGCTCTTCCGTGTACGACTTAATAGGAACTAAAAACTCTCGAACTAAGGCCTCGCTCCTCACCCCCTCTCGGCGTATCACACCATGTCGTTTGCGCTTGAAATAGTTGGGTTTTTATGAGACACCCTGTATTTTCCCTCCAAATATCGACTTGCAATAAAAAAACATAAAATAATTATGATTGGGCGTTAAGCCCAATCATATGATATATAAAATGAGAAAGAGTTCAATGTACCGAAAAATATGTCACCTCCAATTCTTTTAAATAATTAATAGTGAATTTTGTATGGGAGGTGGTAGAAGCAGAGGTGGAAGGTTTGTAATTTTTGGGTATGACACCTAATGTGGTACGCAAAATATTTCGTGCTGAATTTAAGGTTTGTAGCTTTCATTATTTTCAATTGGACATAGTTTTCCTAAAATTGAAGCACTTGTATGGGAGGTCACAGAGGAAGTGGAGCGTTTTAGATGATTTTGAAACTGCTTATCATCATCCTTATCACCACGCTATGGTTCAATTTCAAATTCGATAGTTCTAATGTATTCGAAGGAGAAATGCTTTTCTTGAATTTGTAATACAGATATTTGTATGGGAGAGGGTAGAAGGAGTGAAGAGGAGCTGATCATTTTTTTAGCATTTATTGCAATTATTAAAAAACAAATTCTGGCAAAATTTTAAGTTTATACTTTTCCTAGTTTTAATGGAAATCGATATAATGCACTTAACAAAAATTATACATTTGTATGGGAGGGGGTAGAAGGAGTGTACGAATCAAAACACATTTTTTTCTCATTATTGATATTTCTATTCTTATACTTTTTGCAAAATTTCAAGTTAATAGCCTTAACAGTTTCGATGAAAAATAATTTAATTTAAATTTAAAAATTTCGTGAAATATGTATGGGAGGGGGTAGAAGGAGTGAGGCGAAGTTGATAATTTTTTTAATGCTCATTGAAATTATAATGAAATTATTTCTGGCAATAATTCGTTTTTATAACTTTACTAGTTTCAATGAAAATCGAAAAATTGCATTTTTCAAAATTATGCATTTGTATGGGAGGGGGTAGAAGGAGTGACGGGATCAAATCAATATTCAGTCATATTAATGATATCTATATCATAATACTTTAACCCAAATTTCAAATTGATAGCTTAAATAGTTTCAAAGAAAAATTAATTTCTGAAAATTTCGGAATTTCGTGAAATTTCTATGGGAGGGGGTAGAAGGAGTAGAGGGATGTGGCCTGTTCACGAACTTAAAGTTACTTTTTTGCTAAAAATGACACACAACAAATTTAAGCACGATAGTTCAAAGCGTTCGAGAGTTATGCTGTAGACAGACGGGCAGACGGACAGACAGCAACTCGGAATCGAAGTTTTTGAGTGACAACGAATATATCTGCACCCTTAGCGGCTCTGTGCGAGCATTATTTCGTAGCGTTACAAACGGTAAGCCAAGCACAATATACTCTCAGATTTCATCTAGAGTATAAAAACTTGGGAAGTATCAAAATCGTTAAACTTATTCCATTCTTTCAACCGCCTTTCTCAAAACTTTCAGATAAGACAATTTAATAATCTCTTTGAAAATTACCAAAGCTACAAATATGAAATTTACCAAAAAAATCCATCACAAGTTATTACGCGTACCAGTGCTAATAAACATATGTATATCCAATATATACAGGAACATGAATATGCTCGTAGATAATTCTCGATAAACTAGTTCTGCACTAAATAAATTAAAATTCTGAACCGTATTGTATTTCAGTTAATTTAATTTTAATCTCTGTGTTACAATTGACAGCGACGTGATGCTTTGGATTGATAGGTCTTTTATCTCTCTGTTAAAATCGTAAAATACTCGTAGATAAATTGTGCGTTCGATATCTGTCGAAGGCACGGAACAATAACGCTACAAACCTACCCAACTCAGCGGTTACACGAACCCTATTCACACAAATTTTACTTTTTTTGTTGTTTATATTCCACTAAAAATAAAATTATTCTTTCTTCAGGGCAAGGATTTCGGGTTAAGTGCCGCTGGTTCAGCTGGTGGCATTTGTAAAGTATTGACATCTTGACGCTGGAACTTTCCATGGTTTGATTAAATTTCGCTCAAGAAAAGAATCATGAATTTTTGCAAACAGATTAACGTGCTGTAAAAATTTGTAGTTTTACTAAAATTGATACATAAATAATGCGCTTGAGTCTTAAAACAAGGAACAATGGTGAGGGAATTAACGACCATCTAACAAATTTCTTTTTACAAAAACAATTTTTTTTTTGTTATTTTATTTAATAGGTATAAGTAAAGTGCAGCGTAGTGGGTAGCCTATTGGTCTCGAATGCAAAAGTCGTGATCTCAAATCTCAATTGACGTATGTATATTTCCAGCGCGCTGCCTGCTTGGGTATAAACTGGTCACCTCAATCTATGAAAATGCTAAGTTCGTTGATAGAGAGTTTTGCGAAGAGCTTACAACCCGTCTACAATAAATAATGAAAAAACATAACAGCGTAAAGCCCAATCAAATGATACTCTTTATGAAATAGGAAAGAGTTTATTGTACCGGAAAATATGTCATCTGAAATTCTTTCGAAAAGTAAATAGTGACTTTTGTATGGGAGGTGGTAAAAGCAGAGTGTGGAAGTTTTTAATTTTACTTTATTATTTTAATAATAAAGTATTGTGATCGACTTGGGAAAAAAAAAAAATTTGCTACCCTGAAATTTTTTTTTTTCGCGTTTCATGACTAAATTAGCCTAAAAAAGCAAAAAAAAAAAATCCGTCTGTCTGTACGCCGTCCGCCGTACGCCGTACGCCGTACGCCGACGTGTACGCTCAGCGCACATTAACTCCCAAACCCTTCAAGATAGAAAGTTCATTTTTGGAGAGATTGTAGGTAGTTGCGGATCTCAGGCGGATACCCATTTTGGGGGGTGTACGGGTTCAGGGGGAGGCAGGGGGAGCGCTTAAACCGAAAAATACGAATTCAAATATCTCAACCATGGTTACAGCTAGAAAGCTAAAAATCAACACACATATAGAGGAGTTTGTGGGACAACTTTTAAAAATAATTTAATTTTTTTATCCATTGGGGTGCGAAAAGGGGGGCTAAGAACCAATTGGCGGCCGAATTTTTTTTTCAAATGCTTATATCTTCGAAATTACTACTCATAAAAAATTGATATTTTGAGACCATTAAGATGGCATCAAGATCTACTAGAATCAGTTTAGATAGAAGCTAATTCTTGTAAGGGGGAGGGTCAGGGGGGGTGCAAGGAAAAACACTTAAAAATTAATATCTCGACTGTCTCTTAAGCTATGTAATTGAAACTTGAAAGATGTACTAAGCTTTACTAGTGGCATATGAAAAAAATATAACATATGGACATAATAGTAGTGGGGGGGAAATGGGGAGCATTTAAAAAATGGCGCACTTTCCAAAACTACAAATCACCAAATCTCAAAATTGAGTACACATATCAAATTGAAAATTTGTCAGATTGTAGAGCTATATAGTCTTTAATTTTGGTAAAAAATTTAAGTTGGGGGGTGTAAGGGGAGGGAGGTGGAAAGCGAAAATGTTGAAAATTTTGAGTGATTTTTTTATGGCTCTGGTAAAAGATACAAAGTTGGAATTTTGCACGTCGATACATCTATTTAATGTACATAGAAAAAAAATAATAATTTGTTCCAAAATTGTTATGCACCGAAGTGGGGGTCTAACGTGCACAAAGTGTTTCATGTGCAATGAAAAAAACACATAAACTGAAAATTTTTGAATGAAATTTTTAGGTACAAGCTTGAAAATTTGCGAAATGCATTTAAAAAAAATCCCCAAGAGTTTAAAATATTAACTGGTCGAATATCTTTAAAACTTCTACCCCCTCCCATACAAAAATTTTTTTCGACCATTTCTAAGAAATCAATTATCACTTAACTATTAAATGCTATCAATTTGAAATTTTGCACAAGAACTTACAAAAATAATTGAAATAAAATTACGTTAAAAGTTTTGAGATAGCACTTGCCCTTTTACCCCCTCCCACACAAAAGTATGATTTCGACCAATTTCATTAAATCAACTAATAACTAACAAATTAAAAGCTACAAACTTGAAATTTTGTACAAGCACCTCACAAAAAAAAAGAAATAAAACTGCATCACAAATTTTACGATTCCCTTACCTCCTCTATCCCCTCCCATACAAATGTTTGGTTTCGTGAATTTAAAATTCACCGAATCCAATGAAAATTCTATGCAATTTCGTCTATGAAACTGACATTCTATACACAGAATATTGGATTTGGTTCAAGCAATCAATTAAGAAACTATTAACATCCACCCACCCTTACTATCACCCTCCCTTCATGAAAACTCAAACTTGCATAAATAAACCAATGAAATATGGAGCTTTTGAACGTTTCCGGAAAGTGTTAAATTGAGAACTGCCCTGCCCAAGAAGCTCCTTTCACTTAGTCTTCCCTAACCCTTCTAACCTGCATATTGACTTTCTACGCATGCGCATTTTGTCCCAAAAATAATAAAGTTTCGCCCGACTTGTTGGCAGTTTATTTGTATTTAACACCGAACGTAGTATACAAAATGTTTCATACTGAATTTAAAGCTTGTTGCTTTCATAATTTTCGAGGAAAATTTTTGTCTGAATTTATGGCATTTGTATGGGAGGTGGCAGAGAAAATGGGAGATTTTGGATGATTTCGAATCTGCTTACCAACATCCTAATCACATTGCTTCGTTACAATTTCATAGTCGATAGGTCTCATATGTTCGAAGGAAAAATACTTCTCTTGAATTTCCAAAACAAAAATTTGTATGGGAGGTGGTAAAAGGAGTGAAGTGAATTCGATATTTTTTTAGAATTTACTGCAATTATTAAGGGACAAATTTTGGCGAAATTTCAAGTTTCTACTTCTTCTAGTTTCTATGAAAATCGATTAAATGCATTAACCAAAATTCTGCATTTGTATGGGAGGGAGTATTCGAATCGAAAACAAATTCGACATCACTCATATTTATAATACTATACTTTTTTTTAAATTTTAAAGTTGATAGTTTTGACGATTTTGGAGAAAAATAATTTAATTAAAATTCCGAAATTTCTTGAATTTCATATGAGAGGTAGTAGAAGGAGTGAGGTAAAGCTCATAGTTTTCCCAAATTATTTGCAATGGTAATAAAATTAATTATGATAAAAATTGGTTCTTTTAGCTTTGCTAGTTGCAATGCGAACCGAATAAATGCATTTTTGAAAATTATACATTTGTGTGAGAGGTGGTAGAAGGAGTAAGGGGATCAGATCAATATTTTTTGTGGCTAATGATATTTGTGCGAGCATTATTTCTTAGTGTTACAAACGGTAAGACAAACACAAAATACTCCCACATTTCATCTAGAGTATAAAAACACATAAACTGAAAATTTTTGCATGTAATTTTAAGGTAGAAACTTGAAAACGTGCGAAATGCATTAAAAAAAATCCCTAAAAGTATGAAATATTAAATAGTTCAATACCTTCTAAACTTCTAAGCCCCTCCCATACAAAATTATTTTTCGACAATTTTTAAGAAATCAATTATCATCTAACTGTTAAAAACTATCAATTTGAAATTTTGCACAAAAACTTTTAAAAATAGTTGATACGAAACTGCGTGAAAAGTTTTGAGATCGCGTATACTTTTCTATCCCCTCCGAATGTCAATAAATCAACTACTAACCGATAAATTAAAAGCTCAGAACTAGAAATTTTGTGCGAGCACCTTACAAGAGAAATGAGTTAAAACTGCATCACAAATCCCCCCTCCCCCCCCCGCCTCTCATACAAATATTTGATTTCGTGATTGTAACAAACACCGAATTTTACGAATTACAAAATTATTAACATCCACCCACCCTTAATATCACCCCATCCATCACCTCATAAAAACCCAAACTTGCATAAACGAATGAAATATTGATTACATGTACTGGAGCTATTGACCGTATTCTCAATTATGTGTTAAATTGACTGCAGCCCTGCCCTAAGGGGGTTCCACTTAGTCTTCCTTAACCACTCTAACCTGTATATTGACTTTACATGCATTCTCAACTTGTACCAAAAATAATAAAGTTGCGCCCTTATTTGGCAGTTTATTTATTACACGATGCGTTCTACTGGGCCCATAACCTGTTGGGATATTTTATTCACAGAAAAATTGTATAAGTGCAAGTAGTGTGTGTAATACATGAAGTTGGTTGTGATCGTAGGTAGACCGGGAATTGCCATTCCTATGGTCATATTGCATAAATAGTTATTATATCTTGGAAAATGGTTTATTAATTATCGACGAAATCATTCAGAATTATTACTAAGAATAGGATATATCTATGTAGACATACATATATTCTTTCTTCTCAGTATCTTAAGTACTTGGTGGGAACAATAAAGTTCTTTGATGTATGAAATTGTAACCACTTCCTATACAAAAATCGAAATTTCATAAATCCACATTCAATAGATTTTCTTGGAAAAAATAATGGCTAATTTATAAAATTAGATACGTTGGTTTTCACCAAAACATCTTTACTCAACGAATAAGTCATCCTACCACCTAAGAGCATGCAAAGCATAGAAAAAGCATTTTATATTACTTTCTTTTAATTTAGTTCACTTGTTAACTACTTGTCCAGTTTGACTAATTAAAAAAAAATTATCTTCAATAAGATTTATAATTAAATGGGAAATATTTGTGTTGAGCAACGTGAAATACCAAGCACGATGATCTTGAAATATTTTTCATAAATTGTAATTAAATCTCAAAAATCAAAATGAAATTCAATTAATTCTGCGAGTAATTAATTGGTTTCGCACACAGTAACTCGATATTTGAACTATCATTAAGGTAATTATCGCATACATTTTACACGAAAATAAAGGATATCGAAAACATTAATGGCATTGATGAAATGGATAAATAATGAAATCGCCAGCAAAGCAAAATTGTAGATTGATTTTCGTTCACTCTATACACAATCCTTTGCTATTGAACCCTTTAATAAAAATAATAATAATCATTGCCAATTTCTAAACTTTCTACGATGCCTGACGTAAATAGAAAATAATGGCCACATCTAGTTAACTTAGTTGAGATATTACGAGGACAACGTCAACCCTCAGTGTTCGTCAAAAGAACGGGCGACTCTTTTGTTCGTCCCTTGCTTGTGTCCCGGTGAAAACTTTATCTGAAAGTCTCATCAACTTCATCATTATGAGTCAGCAGCCTCAACTCATTACGGTCCTCGAAAATCAGCTGAACTTAATTTCCTTGCAAAATTTCATTATGCACCGTCATTTCGGAACTCTAGTTAACAACGTCGTTCGCAAGCTGAGGTAATTATTAACACAGTGTTGTCCTGGAAGAGCCTGTCAGCCAAGCACGTATATGTATGTTTGTGTGATTGAGTTGATCAAAAGCAGGTTTCGCGAAATATTGTATAAATCTATCTAGCTAAATAAATTTTAAAATTGTTAATCTCATTTAACGTCCACGCGCACAGTTCGTTAGCCATGCAAATCACTATAAAGTTATTACGAAAGTAGCACCTATTTGGTACGCTCTTGAATGCAAAATTAATGCTGGCAAAATAATTACATTAAAACAACTCATTCAAATGACAGCGCGAACATTAATTATGCATATCAGAAACAGGAGTCAATACTAGTAGTTGTCAACAACATCACGAAGCATATTTTCCAATGAAATCCGATTTCGGGAAAATTCTTTATTTAACGAACAGGCGACAACAAGTGCCACTCGAAACTCATGTTTTTGAGAAATAGCTCATTAAAATCTCGTTGTGGAGAAAAAGTTATCAAAGATAATGAATGCGGCGAAAAGTTTGCGTGTCAAAATATTTAATTTATGAAAACAAAAACCGTTTGCAAGGATCAAGTTTTAAGTAGATGTTAAACAGAACAATTAAAAGAATACGAAATAACGATGAAGCGATTAAAATCATCACAATATTTTTTTGTTACTTAAATGCTTGCGAATTTATTATTCCTTATTTAATTTAATTTGGGGAACTTGAAAGCAAACTTTCATCTACAGTGACTGCTCGTTGTTTCAAAATAAATCTATTAGTGAATGAATTGAAACAGTAATAGTAAAAATGCTTCCCTTGTTCTATTTAATTACTTTATGAACACTTTTTACAGAATAAGCTAAGTTAATATTGTATTAAAGTTAAGTTAAGATAGTTTTAGATCAAACAATCTTATGCGTTTTATTAATTCTTTTTGGTGAGTTATATTTGATGAAATCTTTGCTACAAGAAATCATGGTTAGCTTTGAGGGTTATGTACAGATGATTTGTCTTTTTAATAATATTGTTAGATTTGATTTTAATATCGAGATAAAATAATTAATTCGTGTAGTTTCAACTACAGTAGATAAGGAAAAATAAAACAATTTGTAGACCTTGTGGTATATTATAGACCTTATTTCAAAAAATGAAACATGCCACAAAAAAAATTATTGAAATTTATGTAGTACTTCTAATGTCTAAATTGAGATCTCAATGTTTTTTGAGAAAACAATTTAAATAGTTGTTGCTAAAAAATTTTGATAAAGCGTTCAAAGTGCACTGTTTGAAAAAATAATATATTTTTGACAAACTAAATTAAATAAATAAAAAAGGCTAACGGAAAATTTAAGTTTAAACCTTAGATTAGAAAAACAAATAGCTGCCAAAAAGTCGGGCTCAATTTTAGTATTCTTGTGACAAGCTGAAGTTGTGTGAGAAGTCAATATGCAGGTTATGGTGGTAGCAGATACGGAATACGAATGGACAGGGGGTTCTAGTGCAGGGCTACTGCAAATAATTATTTACAATAACCCTGCACTATAACTAGAAAATATAATTTGACACTTAACTACGATTACGATCGAAAGTTCCAGTGCATGGAATCAATATTCCATTCCTTTATTTATGTAAGTGCGAATTCGTATAGAAGGGGCTTGGTGGTAGAAAAGGTGGGTAGATAATATTGTTTTAATTTATTGTATCAATCACGTGTGGAATTTTAGATTCATAGTAAATTCCATAAAATTCAGTGTACTTTATATTCATGAATCCAAACATATATTTTCAAAGAAATTGGACATAGTTTTCTTGAAATTGGGGCATTTCTATGGGAGGTTGTAGAGGAAAAGGAAAGTTTTAGATGATTTTGATTTGATTTTACTTATAAACATCCTTATCACCATGCTTTGTTTCAATTTTAAAGTCGAAAGCTCTCATATGTTATACGAGTATGTATGAAGTAGAAATGCTTTTGTTGATTTTAAAATGTAAATATTTATATAGGAAGCGAAGCATTTATTGTAATTATTAAGGGACAAATTCTGGCAATATTTTAAGTTTGGACTTTTTCTAGTTTTAATGGAAACTGATATAATACATTTACAAAAATTATTATTATCTGTGAAGGGGTGAAATGAGTATACGGATCAAAACCAAATCTCATGCCGCCAATGATACTTCAATTATCTGTTATACTTTTCACACAACTTCAAGTCGATAGTTAAGACAGTTTCGAAGAAAAATTATTTAATTAAATTTAAAAATTTCATGAAATTTTTATAGGAATAGGTAGAAGGAGTGAGGTGAGGTTGATAATTTTTTCAAAACTGATTGCAATTTCTATAGAATTAATTCTGAGAAAAAATTGTCTTTTCAGATTTGCTAGTTTCAATGAAAATCGAAAAAATGGATTTTTCAAAATTGTGCTTATGTATGGGAGGGGTAGAAGTAATGAGGGATTGGATCAATATTTTGTGATATTAATTATGTCATCATCATCATCATCTACAGCTTGTTCAACCATATATACATGTGTATTATGGTGTAGCCTCCCTTACATATCGATTCCTCATTGCTTTCCAGTCTTCTCTATTTTGAGCTATCCTTGTCCAGGTGACGCCTGCTAGTTTTCCGATGTCATGATCCCATCGTAATTTTGGGCGTCTTCTTGGTCATTTTATCCCTCTTGGGTACCATTGTGTTATCTTAGCAGTCCATCTGTTATCAATTAACCTTGCTATGTGTCCGGCCCATTGCCATTTTAAGGATTTAATTCTATGGATTACATCTGTCACTTTTGTTCTTTCTCTTATCCAAGTCAGTCTCTTACGATCTCTTCTAGTGATGCCTAGCATGCATCTTTCCATAACTCTTTGCGCCACCTGAAGTTTCCGTGTGACTCCTGTTGTTAACGTCCATGTCTCACAGCCGTATGTCATGACGGGTAGGATACACTGATCAAACGTTTTCTTTTTCAAATGAAGTTTCATTCTGGATTTGAATATGATGGAGTTTCTCCCGAATGCGCTCCACGCTTGTTTGATTCGCCTATTAATTTCAGGTTTTAAACCTCCTGATTGATGTATTAGCTGGCCAAGGTAGACATATTCCTCTACTATTTCTAGCCTGGTGTTATTCAATGTTATTTCAACTTGACTTCCTAGATGTTCATTGGGCATAATCTTAGTTTTACTCAGGTTCATTGTTAGGCCCACTTTTTCGCTGGCTTCGCTAAGTTCATTTAATAGTAGTTGCAATTCTTCTTGGCTGTGAGCAATTATGACTATATCGTCGGCAAATCTCAAGTGACTGATGCGTTCCCCGTCAACTTGCAGACCCTTCTCTTCCCAACGTAGTTCTCGAAAGATATTAATTATATATTTATATATATATATATATATATATATCATTTTTTCTTGGCCCAGATTTCAAGTCGATATCTTAAATAGTTTCAAAGAAAAATCAAATTCTTATAATTTAGAAATTTCATGAGATTTTGTATGGGAGGGGGATAGAAGAAGTGGGAGTATGTAGCCCGTTCACGAATTCAAAGTATCTTATGTGCTAAAAATGACACGCAACAAATATCAGTATGATAGCTCAAAGCGTTCCAGAGTTATGCTGTACACAAACGGACAGACGGTCACTCGGAGTCGAGGTTTTTGAACGACAACAAATATTTCTGTACTCTTGGCGGCTGTGTGCGAGCATTATTTCTTTGCATTACAAATGGTAAGACAATCAAAATACCATATACTCTCAAATTTCATCTAGAGTATAAGAATGTTTGAGAGTTTAAGATATAAACTTCAAAATTTCTACCACCTCCCATACAAAAATATGATTTCGACCAATTTCAATAAATCAAATAATAACCAACAAATTAAGAGCTACGAATTTCAAATTTCGTACAAACACCTCTCATAAGAAACTAAATAAAACTGCATAAATTTTGCATTTCTCTATCTCCTCTACTCCTCCCATACTCATGTATAATTTCAAGAATATTAAATACACCGAATTTCATAAAATTTACTTCGTCTACGAAACTTACATTCTGTACAGAGAATTTGAACGCGATTCAAGCAAGATGGTTTCTGTTCGCATTGAGTCATATCATCTGTAAATATTTGCCAATTTGCAGGCAGTACAACTAAAATACTATACCAGTTTCATCGCTCGTTATATTCGTTCTCTCACCTCATCGCCCACCTTCCCATTCACATTAATCCTTCCTTCCATTACTGTGTTTGTGTATTGCATATAAAAGCCTAAATTGTTTAAAACACATGTCATTCTTGTAAAAAACTTAACAGGACTACAAGCGATACTCTAGATGAAAGAGATTTTTTTTTTGATTATAATAAATTTTGTGGGGGAAGTGGTAGAGGGGGTGACAATATTGAACACGCTGGAGTTGCTATCAAAATGTTGTATACAAAATTTAGGATTCAAAAATTTAATAGGTACTGGATTTAGTGAAATTGCGCAGTTTGTATGGGAGGTGGTAGAAAAAGATGCGAGTTTTTAATGACTTTTTCAGAAATAACTATAAACATCATGCTTTTGATGTATCTTAAATTGCAGATCAGTAGCATACATACTTTTCAGGAAAATCGACTTTTTGCGAAGTTTGGAAATTCTGTCAGATTGTATGGGAGAGGGTAGAAGGAGTAAAGCTAATCGTCTAATTTTTTTTAGTCATACTAATAATTTTAAACAAATATTTATTTCAAATTTCATCTCCATTAATTTGATACGTACTGAGTAAATTTGTTTAGAGCATTTCATGGACAAGTGCAGTTTATATGGGAGGTGGTGGAAGGAGGAGGAGGAGGACGCGAATAATTTGGAAAATCCTTGAAGCAATATATTCTAAATTTCAGATCAATAAACTTAATACTTTTCGAGTAAATCCGCTTATAGTCGAATTACGAAATTGTGCCATTTTGTATGAGAGGGGGTAAAAGGCGCATAGCGATACGGCCCTTTCACGAACTAGACCTTACTTTTCGGCAAAAACGACGTGTAAGAAATTTAAAATGTCTAAATGTCAGACGGACGGACGGACATTCGGATTTGAGATTTTTGAGTGATTATGCATACATATGAAATTTTGTGTCATTCATTTTATTCTCCGAGCCTTATTTCTTGGCGTTACAAGCTTTAGAGCAAACTTATAATACTCTTAAATTTCATCTAGAAAATAAAAACGTTGGTAGGCTGCTAGATTCTGCAACGAGATGATGCAAATTCTATACTTTGTCTATGAAACTGAAATTCTGTGCAGAGAATATTGGACGTGATTTAAGCAATCAACTAAAAAATTATTTACAACCTCCCATCCTTACTATCACCCCTCCCGCCCTCCCCTCATAAAACCCCTAACTTGCATAAACAAATGAAATATTGATTACATGTACTGGAGCTATTGACCGTATTCTCAATTATGTGTTAAATTGACTGCAGCCCTGCCCTAAGGGGGTTCCACTTGTGAAAGGTGGTTCCACGTAGTCTTCCATAACCACTCTAACCTGCATATTGACTTTCCACGCATCTTCAACTTGTCCCAAAAATAATAAAGTTGCGCCCGACTTGTTAGCAGTTTATTTTTTTTGTATGGGGAAATTTAAACCCTTTTTCGAGAGTTTAACATTTAATAATAATTAATACATTCATGTTTCAATGAATTTACAAAAAAACCTAACAGTACTACGATAGGACGTAAGGCCCAATCAAACGATACTCTCGATGTAGAGAATTTTTTTGATTTTATAAAATTTTTTATGGGGAGTGGTAGAAGCGAAAAAGCATCATATGTTCAATTTAAAAAAAGAAGACAAACTCTTCTGTCAGAATTACAGAGAAATGTCATTACTATGTAAGTCCTATAAAATAATGACAAAAATAATTGAATGTCGTCTTAAGCCCTGCACTAATGACATAATTGGCAAAAACCACGGTGGATTCTGAGCAGGACGATCTAGAATAGACCAGATATTCTCGGTAAAGGACATACTTGAGAAATCCTGGGAATATAACACAGACGTGCTCCAAATTTTCGTAAATTTTAAACAAGCATACGACAGTATCGACAGGAGCATACTGTACCAAATCATGCTTGACTTTGGAACTCCTCCAAAATTAATCCAACTAACAAGACTCACAATGACGAACACTGAATCTCAAGTGAGAATACAAACCGTTTCCACAACTAGCTTTCGAACGGAATGTGGTTTAAAGCAGGGATATCGTCTAGCCGCAATGCTTTTCAACTTGGCTCTAGATTAGGTCGTCCGAAAAATCCTAGTCGACACCAACGGGACAGGACTATTCAAGTCCACCCAACTAGTAGAAAACGTTGACAACATTAATATCCCAGGAAGATCCTTCCCTAGTGCCAAAGAGGTATTTGTTAATCTTGACTCCGCCGCAAAAGAAGTCGGGTCGCGTATTGATGATAATGATGATAATGAGTGGTAGATGGGGCGACGGCGTTGAACCAATTTTTTCATCCTGGAGACATTCTCCAGGATGAAAAAATTGTTGAAATTTTAAGCTTCAAAAATTTAGTAGGTACTGAGAAAATTAGTGTAATGGATTTATTGAAATTTTACAATCTGTATGGGAGGTGGCAGAAGGAGTGGGGAGTTTTTAGTAAGTTTCTCAGAAATAACTATAAACATCAACACCATCAACACCATCAACAAGTTTTCAATCGCAGATTAGTAGCATTCAAACTTTTCAGGAAAATCGACTTTTCGAAAAGTTGTGAATTTGTGTCAGATTTTATGGGAGAGGGTAGAAAGAGTGAAACTAATCATCTATTTTTTTTGTCTTATTAATAATTTTAAATAAATATTAAGTGCACAATTTCAGCTCGATAAATTCTATACGTACTGACTAAATTGATGTAAAGTATTTCATGAAAAGGTGCAGTTTAGATATGAGGTAGTGGAAGGAGCAGAGGGATTCGAATAATTTTTATACTTTAGATGAAATCTGAGAGTATATTGTGTTTGCCGTACCATTTGTAACCCTAAGAAATAATGCTCGCACAGAGCCGCCAAGGATACAGAAATATTTGCTGTCTCTCAAAAACCTCGATGCCGAGTTGCTGTCTGTCCGTCTGTGCGTCTGTCTACAACATATTTCTCGAACGCTTTGAGCTATCGCACTGAACTTTATTGTGTGTCATTTTTAGCAAAAAAGTAACTTTAAGTTCGTGAACGGGCCACATCCCCACACTCCTTCTATCCCATCCCATACAAATTTCATGAAATTTCGAAATTTAAAGAAATTGATTTTTCTCCGAAACCATTTCAGCTATTGACTGACTTGAAAATTAGATCATAGTATAATGATATATGTAAATATCATTAACCTCAAGAAATATTGATCTGATCTTCTTACTCCTTCTACCACCTCCCATACAAATGCACAATTTTCAAAAAGCATTTATTCGGTTTGCAGCAAAGCCAATTGAACCAATTTTTGTCATAATTAATGTTATTATAATTGCAGCTAATTTTGGAAAAACTATCGACTTTACCTCAGTCCTTCTACCCCCTCCCATACAAATTTTACGAAATTTCGGAATTTCAATTAAATTAGTTTTCTTCAAAACCGTCAAAGCTATCAACTGACGGTTATCCAGCTTCTTTCCAATTCCTTGGCAACAATAGTAATGATCAATTTTCTATCTGTAATTTTTTTGCCACATTCTTCAGTGGATCTTTTTCTGGTAGTAACTTTATCCCTGACATGTCTTACTTTGATAGCTTTAGAGGTACTGCTTCAACTACTTTCTCTAGTATACCGATTAGTTATAATGATATAGTTAATCATATTTCTCGCCTGAAGGATGTTTCTTCTCCTAGCCCAGATGATGTTCCTGCTATAGTCCTCAAACGCTGCTGTCTCTCTATTGCTGAGCCACTCTTCCTCCTCTTTTAAAGGTCGCTAAAAATTGGAATTTTCCCGAACGTATGAAAGGCCTCCTTTATCATTCCGACTCACAAAAGTGGAGCAAAATCTGCTGTTGTCAACTATCGACCAATAGCTAAGCTGTCAGCTATTCCAAAGCTTTTTGAGTCTGTAGTGTATGAGTGCCTCTCGTTTCACTGTAAATCCCTGATTTCAAGTAAACAACATGGATTTGTCAAAAACAGGTCAACAGTCACCAATCTGATGGAGTTTACGAATAAATCCATTGTTAGTATTGAGGAGGGTAAGCAGGTGGATTGCATTTATACTGATTTTAGTAAGGCTTTCGATAATTACCCCATTCCATTATTTTGTTGAAATTAGACATGTTGGGTTTTCCTACATGGTTTATTAATTGGATTAAGTCGTATCTACTTAATAGAACTTATCAAGTTCTCTTTCGTGGTTTTACTTCTAAGCCATTTACTGCGCATTCTGGTGTTCCGCAAGGAAGTCATTTGGGACCACTTTTGTGTGTCCTGGCCATTAATGATGTTGCATCTGTTTTTAAATTTTCTGAAGTACTTATTTATACAGACGACATTAAGATCTTTAGGTCCCTTAGTTCCAACTCTGACAATTTTCTTCAAGAAGATTTGATTAATTTTAGTAATTGGTGTCGCCACAATGATCTTCGTTTGAATATGGATAAATGTCGTGTTATGTCATATACTAGGAAAGTCTCACCGTTTGTAATTATTTATAGTCTTAATGACTGTATGTTGGATCGTGTAAACTCTATTATTGACTTAGGTGTTACGTTTGACCATAAACTTGATTTTAGCTTGCATATAAATAAGATTGTGCAAAAAGGTAATTTTATGTTGGGATTCACCACACGCTTATCCAAGGAATTTAACAATCCCTTTGTTAAATTGATTCTTTATAACACCTTCGTTAGATCTCATCTTGAATATGCTTCTCAAGTTTGGTCTCCTTTTTATGCTGATCACATTGGTAGAATTGAATCTATTCAACGTAAATTTGTGAGAATAGCCTTATGCCACCTTAATTGGAGTGACAGAGTGCGTCTTCCTCCTTTCATCGATCGACTTAAGCTTTTAAATATGTCGTAACTCTCAAAACGACGTGAGGTAGCTGATGTAGTTTTTGCTCATCAACTTCTTACAGGGATGGTTGATTCTCCTAAACTTTTGAGTTTGATGCAGTTTGCTGTTGGTCAATTTTTACCAAGGCAGCCTAGATTGCTACAGATTTGTTTCACCGGACAAACTATGGTATGAATGAGCCGATTTCGCGTCTCGCGAGAGAAGTTAATGAGAATGCTGATGTATTCGACTTCTCTATTGATAAGTTTTGTTTAAAGCGTAGACTTAATACTAGTTGATGCCAATGTTTTGTCAATTTTTATTCTGTGTTATTTATATTTATGTTTTTTGTGTAGGGATGTTATTTTTTGTTTCGTCCCTTCACTAAATGATGAGCCAGAGGATAATTCGATTTCCACATCTTAATTTGGAACCGTTTTATGGCGATTCCTTGCATTAAGGAATTCTGATAGTGATAACTTTAAAATTTGAGAAAAGTATACTATTTTAAATATAATTGATGTCAAAAAATTTGGTTTTGATTCGGATATTCCTTCTACCCCCTCCCATACAAATGCTGAATTTTGGTAAATGCATTTAACCGATTTTCATAGAAACTAGAAGAAGCATAAGCTTGAAATGTTGCCAGACTTTGTCCCTTAATAATTGTAATAAATAATAAAAAAAATAGCGCCTTCACCTCACTCTTTCTACCACCTCCCATACAAATTTTTGAATTGGAAGTTCAAGAAAAGTTTTCTCCTTCGAACATATGAGAGCTATCGACTTTAAAATTGTAACAAACCAATATGATTAGGATGTTGATAAGCAGATTCAAAATCATCCAAGATCTCCCACTTTCTCTGCCACCTCCCATACAAATACCATAAATTGAGACAAAAATTGTTCAATTTCCTCGAAAATTATGAAAGCAAGACACTTTAAATTCAGCATAAAATATTTTATATACTACGTTCAGTGTTACATACAAAAATTACAAACTTCCCCCTCTGCTTTTACCACCTCCCAAAAACATAAGGTAAGTAAGTATTTCATCTAGAGTATCATATGAAAATCATAATTCTGTTATGTTTATACCGTAAATTGGGATTGGTATTTAAATAATATATCTTAAATTTCAGATCAATATAAAAGCTATTGATCTGAAATTTTCGAGAAAATTGGTTTATTGTTAAGCTCTGAAATTGTGTCATTTTGTTTGGGAAGGGGTAAAAGGGTGGAAATATGGCCTGTTTGCGAACTCGTCCTTACTTTTTCGATAAAAACGACGTGTACAATATTTGAACTTCCTAGCTTAACGCGTTCTCGAGCCATAGTGGACACGGACGGACGGATATTCGGTTTTGAGATTTTTGAGTTATAATATGAACTTCTTTAGCATTCATTTTTTACTGCGAACCTTATTTATGGCGAACTTGTAATACTCTCAGATTTTATCTAAGGTATAAAAACGCAAGTCTGTAGGTGCTACCGTTTCGTCGGTGACTTTCCATCAGTCACTTACATCCGAGCAAATATATTAGATACTCTAGAAGAATCTGAGGCTATTATTACTTTAAGTTCATTGCCTTGAATAAATGGACATACCTATGACAATGTTTTATTCTTAATATAACTTATAGTCTATCTTTCCTTTCAAGTAGTTCGACTACTACTACTATATTATTTTGAATGTGAAAATATAATAAGATTACTGTACATAATATTGCAAGTATTTTTTTTTAAACAAAAAATAACCTCAATTATGTATAACAAAAATAATGTTCTCAACTTTCATTAATATTTAATAAGTCACATTCCAAATCCTTCAGTATAATCATTTTATTATTTAAACTTTTCAAAATTCTCTTAATAAATATTTTGCCGCACCTTGCACTTCCGATTATGCAATTTTTATGCAAAAACGAAAGAATGACAGAAACTACGATAATTATACTGCATAGCTAATTTGTGCATTACCAAAAAAAAAAATAAGAAGAAATAGCGCCGGGAAATTTTGCACATTGCACTAATTAAAAATGATATTTCCATGAAACTTTTTCACTTGCCATTGCAATTATGACGCTGCTGTATTTGCAATAACCGCCGATTCTAACTTAAAATATTATACTTGAGTCATTAAGAAATCTTGATGGCTTAATCTGTTCCCTCGCCGCCAACTAGCATTTCAACTTTCATCCCTTGCGAGGACGTGACAGTGGTGCGCCATTGCTTTGCTATTAGTCCGGATGCATTTTGAATACATAATGTTCATCCATCAGACAGCTTTCCACCAAGTGGCAATTCTTTCAGATGATGACCAACTTTCAAGCAGTTCTATTCGTTCTATGCGGATAGAAGCGAAAACTTCAAAGTTCCCATTCCGGAGGAACATCTCGCTGGTAAATGTATTGCAAGAAATTAATGGTAGCCGCTGCGAAATGGGTGAAAACCGACAGTTAAACCGACCACAGGAAGGGCGAAACACAAACCAAGCGAGCTCTCTTCTTGTCCAAGAAAAACGTTCTCGCCTTGATCTGGGTCACTTTTAATGAGATTTCCTGAAATTCCTTCTGCTCAAATGATTTTTCAACTCGTTTTCAAAATCCAGTTGAGTCAGGACTTTAAGGCCAAAGGTACAAATGGGCTAAAAGGCACCAAATAAATTTCATTTATCACTCTCGCTACACTAAATGGGAAAACGTTCGACCATTTTCATAGTATACATATAATACAACTTCCGAAATTTGATTAATATATTTTGATTTCACATTTTCGTAATGCTCGGAATGGAACATAATATTATATCTTTCAGTATGGATTTACTAGCGATAAAGTTATTATTTATCATAAGTGCAATACATGAATCAAAGAAAAACCCATTACATTTTTAGCGCTACCGTATTAGTGTCGTCAACCGTTTTATGAAAATTATTCTCCATACTATTCCATTGAGTGATTGTATTGCACTCTAAGATAAATTTAAGAAAATTACGTGTTTACTAAAACGATCTTTAACTTTAAAAATAATGCGCGGCGAGAATTTCGAGATTTCTCGAAGCCTGATTTGCGTTCCATGTTTGCTGGAACACTGCTTACATAGATATACCTTGGTTAGATAGAGGGTTGTACGAAGAGCAAACAACTCTTTCGAATAAATAATGTAAAAATTTTAAGGAACCGGTAGGTCAGGAGGCCAAGGCCCGATTTGGGCTGTAGCGCCATTTTTAGAAGAAGAAACATATCTGCCAAAAGTACGAATAGTTAGAACATCTAAGAACGAAGCTTAAGAATTGTTTGGAAATTTTTGAAATTTTATGACGAAAGTTGAAGTAGTCGGTGGCATTATATATTTTAAATTCTTCCTCTTGTTCCTCGCTCGAAGCTTTAATAAGATTCAGACTATCATTGATGGGATTTGATATAGGTAAACCATATTGGATATTAATTTTCGAAATTACAAAGAAGAGCTTAGAGTATCTGACAAATGAATATGTTCGTCATACACCCACAAGGATGGCTACCACCAACTAGTATTGCAAAATTCCTATCTAAAGTAGCTCATCAATCATTGAGAGAATTAATTTTACCTTCAATATATATGTATACAAATATTTGCTAATATCCCAAGTCCAGTTCAGCCACAACTATCCCAAAATTAAGTTTTAGATTTGTCCATAACTCCGAATCGGAAACAATTTTCTCTCATATTTGCATCAATATTGCAGGACATTCTTCCGATTCGAGATCTACGTACTGCATTCCAAGTAATTTCATCATCAATGTATTTTAGAAAGATCAAACAGTAAAATTGATTTGAATCCCTGTATTTCAGTATGTGGAAACAGGCAGTATTGGAAATGTTGTGATTTTAGGTTGATATTAGAAGCATCGCTCTATTATGCGATGTTCCTTGTAATTTGAACGATAAATTACTGTATTTTATATTCGTAATATAACATTTTTACTTTCTATGGAATCTGAGAGTATGTAGAGTTAGCTCTAACGTTTTTTCCTATAAATACGAAATTTCGAAAATATTGAAGAACGCTAGGGGTCACTGGATTTCAAGTAAAAATAAGAGCAGTTCATTTTAAATTAAGTAAACACATAAATCGCGTTTTAATAATCAATTTAACTCTTTACCTTCACAATTTTTCACTTTACTATTCGCACAATTCGTGTTGTTAATCACACGACTTTATCACTTTCAAAATTTCGACTTTGTCCCTTTCTCAAATGCTGGCGTACATACATATGCGTGTGGGCTTAAAGTCAATTGAAGATCGTAGTGCAAATTGTAAGCGTGAATGAGTTGAGAATAGTCGACAGTTAAAGATCGCGAACATTCAATGAAATGCATAGTGTGGACATGTGACAATATATTGAATCTTTTTCTTTTGAAATCAGTGGAGGAGAAACATGAAATTTCGGCCAAAACTTCTTTTATAATCCATTTTTCTACCCCACTCTTTCTACAAAGATTCATCTTCTTCAATGGCACTAAAGCGCAAATCGGACCTTGGCCTACTGACTTTCAGGTTTCTCAACATTTTTTTATTACATGCTTTTGTTTTTTTTTTATATTATTATTATTATTTGGGGAGCACTACGACCTTCCCGGCCTATTATGTTTTAATTGCCTCTTTACCCTACCATAACTTAATGGCGTTGGTTAATCTTTAATTAATCTTTAAAGGAAGCCATGATGGCTAGTTCCTCGGAAGAAATGAAACCTTTTCCGAGAAGATTGTGTTTCTTCCTTGCTAATACTTC
The DNA here is from genome assembly GCA_963669355.1 of Chorisops tibialis. Lineage (NCBI taxonomy): Eukaryota > Metazoa > Arthropoda > Insecta > Diptera > Stratiomyidae > Chorisops > Chorisops tibialis. The sequence continues at coordinate 276,061,412 of OY770262.1, forward strand.
ACAGTGACATAGGATGTGTCCTGTCGTTTCTGAGTCTTCGAGACATAAACAGCAGATGTCGGTTTCATCTAAACCCATATTTTTGAGGTGGTGGTTTACTCCACTATGCTCCGACATTAGGCCGATTTTATTTTTCATTTTCGTGGATGGAGGTGACCAAGGTATATCCAAGCAGGCAATGTACTGGAATTACATATTGCGTCGACCGGGATTTGAACTCACGACCTTCGCATTACAAGACCAACACGCTACGCACTAGGCTACACCCTAGCTCTCTATCACTCTTGCTGAATTTTAAAATATCCTCCACTTTGATTCTTTGTGGTAGCATTAATTTTTTTGAGATTGATAAACCTGGAAGTCTATTCCAGTAGACTTTATGCTCTTGTTCAACCCAATTTTTGCAAAGCGATCAGCCTCTACATTTCCCTCAAGACCCATATGTCCTGGTGCCCCCATTAACGTTACGTTGTTCCTTTTTTCCAGGATGATTAGGTACTGAAGGCAGTCCCAAACTATCCTCGATCCGTGTTTATTGGATGCTAGGGCTTTGAGAACCGCCTGACTATCCAATAGAATATAAATAGATTTGTTGCGATGAGAATTCCTATATTCTCTTGGATGCATAACTTGATTGAAATTAGTTCGGTCTGGAAGACTATAGCTTCTTTGTTGATTGGCTTTGAAACCGAGAATTTAAGACCCTGAACTCCGGCTCTAGTCTCCTCAGAGATGCGCGAGTCATTTGTGTAGCAGATGGTTGATTCCTCTTCCATTTCAGATAGCATGGATTGCCAGTCATTGCGTTCTTTGATTACAACTTTTAAGGGGGTTTTAAAGTTAAATTTTGTTGGCATAGTGTCCGATAATGTGGAGGTTAGAGCCTCTATTTTTGGGTTTTTCAGGTTTGGTAATCTCTAAAATTCCCTGATTTGTATTTGTTTTCCCTCTGTATGCGTAACCCCTCTTTGATAGCCTGCTTTTTTATTTGAAGATGTATCGGAGGGATGTTTAGGAACATTTCCATTGCCGCCGTAGGGCAGGTTTTCATAACTCCTGTGATACCAAGACGAGCAAGCCTTTGGAATTAATTATATCTCATTGTGGAAAAGTTGCTAGCCCTTCGCACAACCCTTAATCTAAGAATTTTAAAGTTCGCAGATTACCGAGATATACCCATGGAAGATCTATACGTCGACCGGAATTTGAACTCACGACCTCCACATTATAAGCCGACACACTACCCACTACAATGATTCATGCAAGTGCCTAATTTGCCAACCAGTCTGGGGCAATTATTATTCTTGTTTCAAGTTGGAAATGATAATAAGAACAGAACTGGAGAAATAACTAAAAAAAAATAAAATTCATTGAAAATGCAAGTAATCAATCAAAAATCTGAAAAATTTTTGTGGGGAACGTCCTCTGCCCCATTCCGCTGGACGCAACACTGTATATGTATTGCAATTTTTAGCTTTCTATCTCTAGCCATATATATCTATATTGGAACTTATAGTTTTCAGTTCTGCTCCCACCCCCGCCACCTCTTATTCCTACATTTTGTAATTTTCGAGTTGATTTAGTTCTGAAAAAAGAAACAAGTTGGAGATGCTTGCAAAGTCAACATGCAGATTAGGGAGATAGTAGATAAGAAAAACTAAAATAATGGGGGTTCCATGGAATGACTGTTATCGAAAAGTTAGCAATTAACTGGGATTGGGATGAATAGCTCCTCCATATAAAATCAATATATCATTCGTTTGCAAGGATTAGTGTGGGACGGGACGGGGTACGCCTAAAAAATCTGCAAAAAAGTTAGATGCAACTTTATTATTCTTGGGACAAGTTGAGGATAGGGTGTAGCCTAGTGGGTAGGGTGTTGGTCCACAATACGAAGGTCGTGATATCAAACCCCGATTGACGCAAAATTCCAGCACACTGCCTGTTTTGGTATATGGTGATCACCTCAATCTACGAAAATGAAAAATTCGAAGATAGAGGGTTGTGCGAAGGTCTAACAAACCTTCCACAATAAATAATGAAAAATGTTAAGATATCTGAAGGTCTGGAGGCCAAGGCCCGATTTGGGCTTTAGTGCCATTGTAGAAAGAAGTTGAGAATACATAAGAAGTCAATATGCAGGTTAGGGTGGATACGGAAGACTATGTGAATATGTGTTGTAGGGTAGAGCTGTTGTTAATAATTTAACACTTAACTGCGATTACGATCAATAACTCCAGTACATATAATCAATATTTAAATCTTTTATATGTGCAAGTTTGGGTTTGTATATGGGATGGTAACATGTCAGTTTTTTAATTGATTGCTCGAATCGCGCTCAAAATTCGCTGTATAGAATGTTAGTTTCATTGACAAAGTAAATTCTATGAAATTCTAGGTGTACTTTATTTTCATAAAACCATACATTTGTACATATGGGAGGAATTAGATGAGATGTAGGAATAGCAAAACTTGTAATGCATTTTTGTTAATTTTCTTTTGAAAAGTTTTTTTTTACAAAATTTCAAATTCGTGGCTTTTAATTTGTTGAAATTGGTCGAAATCACTTAAAACACCTTATGCACGTTAGACCAGGGGCGCCCGTTTATAACAATTTTGGAACAAATTATTATTTTCTTTCTGTGTTTATCAAATGAGATGTATCCACATGGAAAATTTTAGATTTGTATCATTCAGCAGTGCCCTAAAAAACACTTAAAATTTTTGACATTTTTGCTTATCACTTCCATCCCCTTACACCCTCCAATTTAAAACTTTTACCAAAATTAAAAATTATGCTATTCTACAATCTTTCAATTTTATATATGTACTCAATTTTGAGATATAACGGTTTGAAATTTTGAAAAGTGCTCCATTTTTAAAATACTCCCGACGATATAATCATTTGAAAGAAAAACTCGGCCGACCATTTGTTTTTAGCCCTCCCCCTTTTCGGACGCCAATAGATAAAAAAATTTAATTATTTTTAGAGTCTGTCTAGCAGCCATCCCTACACCTATGCTGATTTTCAGCTTGCTATCTGCAGGGTTGTAAGATGAGGTTTTGCCAATTAATGCAACTATCTTTGGAAAATAGCAACTCTAAGTACCTGAGCTAACCATCTCCCTGTGGTATGGGGGTAGTAGAATTAACCCACAGTCAGTCCTGCTTGCCCTAAAAATGGCAATTGGACAGTCACTAAATTATTTGTGGAGTTTTGTAGTAGTCGGCAAATGGTCATCGGAGGAATCCTTTTCCACACAAGAGTCACCATTAAACATCTTGAGTTTCACCTGAAGGTATTTCTCAGAACCAGATTGATCATTTGGCTATAAGTCGCCGATGAAGATGATGTCTCCTCAAAGTGCAAGCAAAGCATGGAGCTGACGTGAGGAGCGATCACCACTTGACGGTTGCCTGCTTGAGATTGTGGACAGCAGCTACCCGACGACCGCAAGTTCTTCAAATGAATCGCAAGATTAATGCGGATAGACTTAGAGAACCCAACAAAAAGTGCGAGTATACTACCATTCTACGCGAAAAGTCATCCACATTGGGCGGATATGAAATGCGCACGCTGGCAACCAGAAACACGTCTCTAACTAGTAATGAAGAATCTGTGGAATATATGCAAAGCAGTGAGAAACCCTGGAAGTCGCAAGACACATGGGACAAGGTTGGCGATCGAAAAAAAGCCAAATTGGCAATCAACTCTTAACCCGAAGGGAACCAACGAATGTACGACTTGAGACAGAACTAATGCGATGGTCATATACAGCTTATAAAGACTGTTAAGCGCGACAAGAGAAAGGCAATTGAAGTTCTGGCCAGTGAGATAGAATCTGCGGCTTATCTTGGAGATATGGGTTCACTATTTAAAATTATGAAACAACTGACGAACAGGTATTCCACCGCCAACTACCTGGTGAGAGATGTCGAACGAACTCTCCTTAATATGAGTGATTACCAGTTGTGGCGATGGAAGGAATATTTCTCTGATATTTTAAACATCTTGTCAGAGGAAGATATTCCACAAACAGAACAACTACTAAACATCCAACCGCAACAATTACTTTATTATTATAATAATAAAGTATTGTGATCGACACAAAAAAAAAAAAGTTTGCTACCCTGAAATTTTTTTTTTTTGCGTTTCATGACTAAATTAGCCTAAAAATGCAAAAAAAAAAAATTCGTCTGTCTGTACGCCGTCCGCCGAACGCCGTACGCCGACGTGTACGCTCAGCGCACATTAACTCCCAAACTCTTCAAGATAGAAAGTTCATTTTTGGGGAGATTGTAGATAGTTGCGGATCTCAGACGGATACCCATTTTGGGGGGTATACGGGTTCAGGGGGAGGCGGGGGGAGCGCTTAAACCGAAAAATACGAATTCAAATATCTCAACCATGGTAACAGCTAAGAAGCTAAAACTCAACACACATATAGAGGAGTTTGTGGGACAACTTTTAAAAATAATTTAATTTTTTTATCCATTGGGGTGCAGAAAGGGGAAGCTTAGAACAAATTGTCGGCCGAATTTTTTTTTCAAATGATTATATCTTCGAAATTACTTATCGTAACAAAATCATATTTAGAGACCGTCAAGGTGGCATATAGTTTCATCCGAACCAGCTCAGAAAGCGGCTAATTATTGTAAGGGGGAGGGTCAGAGGGGGTGCAAAGAAAAACACTCAAAAATTAATATCTCAACTATCTCTTAAGCTATGTAATTGAAACTTAAAACGTATATTAAGCTATACTAGGCAAATACAAAAAAAATATAACATGTTGAATTAATAGTAGTGGGGGGAAATGGGGAGCATTTCAAAAATGGCGCACTTTTCAAAATTACAAATCCTTATATCTCAAAAAATAGTACAGATATCAAATCAATCATGTCAGATTGTAGAACTACATAATGGTTAATTTTGGTAAAAATTTTAAGCTGGGAGGTGTAAGGGGAGGGAGGTAATAAGCAAAAATATCGAAAACTTTGAGTGATTTTTTTAGGGCTCTGGTAAAAGATACAAAGTTAAAATTTTGCATGTGAATACCTATATTTAATGTACATAGAAAAATAATAATAACTTGATCCATATTTGTTATAAACCGACCCCCCCGGTCTAACGTGCACAAGGTGTTTCATGTGCATTGAAAAAAACACATAAACTGAAAATTTTTGAGTGAAATTTTAAGGTCAAAACTTGAAAATTTGCGAAATGCATTTAAAAAAAATTCCTAAATATACGAAATATTAACTGGTCGAAAACCTTTGACAGTTCTACCCCCTCCCATACAAAATTATTTTTTCGACCATTTTCAAGAAATCAATTATCACCTAACTATTAAAAGCTATCAATTTGAAATTTTGCATAACAACTAACAAGAATAATTAAATTGAAATTGCGTTAAAAGTTTTAAAATCGCGCTTGACCTTCTACCCCCTCCCATACAAAAGTATGATTTCGACTAATTTCATTAAATCAACTAATAACCAACAAATTAAAAGCTACGAACTTGAAATTTCGTACGAGCACCTTACAATAAAAATGAAAGAAAATTGCATCACAAGTTTTACGATTCCCCTACTTCCTCTACCCCCTCCCATACAAAATTATATTTTCGAGCATTTTTAAGAAATCAGTTATCAGCTAACTCTTAAAAGCTATCAATTTCAAATTTGGCATAAAAACTTATAAAAATAATTCAAATGAAGTTGCTTTAAAAGTTTTGAAATCGCGCTTGCGCTTCTACCCCCTCCCATACAAAACTATGATTTCGACCAATTTCATTAAATCAACTAATAACCAACAAACTAAAAGCTACGAACTTGAAATTCTATACAAGCACCTTGCAAGAGACGCGAAATGAAACTGCGTATCAAATTTTACGATTCCCCTATATTCTCTACCCCCTCCCATACAAATGTTCGGTTTCATGAATGTAAAATACACCGAATTTTATGAAAATTCTATGCAACTTCGTCTATGAAACACATTCTATACAGAGAATATTGGACGTGATTCAAGCAATTAATTAAAAAGCTATTAACATCCACCCACCCTTACTATTACCCCTACTCCTCCCCTCATAAAAACCAAACTTACAGAAACGAATGAAATATTATTAACAGTCCTGCCCAAGAACTCCCTTTCACTTAGCCTTCCCTAACCACTCTAACCTGCATATTGACTTTCCACTCATCCGCAACTTGTCCCAAGAATAATAAAGTTTCGCCCGACTTGTTGGCAGTTTATTCTCAATTAGGGACGATTCCCCAGATAAGGAAGAGATAGTTTCCGCCATTGGGGCAATTAAGGGAAGATAAGTCCCAGGTATAGACGGACTACCAACCGAACTCCACATAGCGGACCCGGAATAACATTCGATATACTCCTCCCACCCTTTACTGAGGTGTGGAATGAAGGAAGATATCCGACTGAATGGAAGGAGGGCGTCATTGTAAAAATTCCGAAGAAGGGCGATCTTCGGGATTGTGGCAATTGGCGTGGTATATGTCTACTTACTGCCGTATCAAAAATTATGGCTAAAGGGTCGTCTTGTACCGACCACACAAATATCCTACGGATAATATTGGAGCAATCCGATGAAATGAGTTCACCACTACATCTCATGTTTGTGGACTTCGAGAAGGCTTTCGACAGCGTTAAGCGAGATTTCATATGGAATGCTTTGCGTAGGAGAGGTATTCCAGTTGAGGTCATAGCTTTGATTAAAGAATCCTACGAAGATGCAAAGTGTCGCGTGTTGCATAAAGGAGAGCTGTATGGTGCTTCCTTGTGGATAAACTGTGCAAAAAGACATATGAATAAACTCCAGATAGCTCACAACAAAATCATAAAGTTAATGCATAATCTTCCAAAATATTTTTCTACTAAAAGGTTACACTATTTAGCCGACACTGAATTTATTAAAGCTAAGCTAGGCACTTACCCTAATAAATAAAATCAGAATTAGAATTGAACTAGCTGGTAATAGACTGATCAATAAATTGTTTTAACTTGTATTTGTTTATAATTAGGTTAAGTTTTAGTTAGAGTTGAAATTCATTAATTAGGATTTTTCCTTGCCTTTTTCCTGTAAACACTTTTCGTCTGATTCAAAAATATATGTATTAATATAACTGAAAAAAAAACACATTGTATTTTCAAAAGTTGTGTAGTTAGTAAAAACTGAACTCTTAAGCAAAACCCGACATGTAAAAATAATAAATATTAATGACAATAAATCTCTCTGTCTATCTATCTACTATCTAAAGTTTAAAAATGTAAACATGAAATTAGCCCCGATATGCCTATTATTTCAGTATTAAAAGTATGTACTTATTCTCAGTCCCTCTGCCACTTCCCATACAAATATAATTATTGCGTATTCTAAAGAAATATGGATGACATAATTTCCTAGATCAGAAAATTCCACACATGCCGATATGTGAAGAAAAAACTATAAGCTCCAGTTATGTTCTTTACTGTCGTCATATCAAAGTTTTAAATCTATATCTTTAAGATGACACCCTTTATAACTTCGCTGCCACAAACACTAGGTCCATTAGTGTCATTAAAATGCCACAAAGCCAAGCCTTGAGTAGTCAGTCCCAGGAGCTCGGTCTCCTCCTACGCCCACCAGGGATTAAAGGAATGATGGATGGACGAATAGATTGAATGTACAAAATACTGAATTGCAATATCCATTGATATTTTTATTCTCTTGAAGAAGTGACGAACGAATACGTTGAAATTGGATGGATATAAAGAAATTAATCGTATTCTATTGACTAGAGATTGTAAGTACAATATATCCTATAATTGCCTTCATTATGCTTCGCTTCAGGCTGATCCTGAATTGTCCATTAACCAATTAGATGCTGAGAAAAGACCATATAATCCACTTTGAACGGCTCACCAGTTTTTCGATTTATCCAACCACGTAAATATCCCATTACAATACCATACATAACGTAAGTTCATTTTTTGAATGCCTCTACATAAATTTTTGAGATTAGAATTCGCCCCGACCATTTTTTTGCGTCATTAATGTAATGTACGGGCATAATGAAAACTCCATGAATCGTACTTACATTATGGGGATGTTTTCGGCTTTATAGTGCATGCACAGCTATAATTAATGCTATTATAATAAAATAGCGTGTATTAAAAAGAGATGGCATAAAACTTAATGGCAGAATTCTTGCACCCGTAAGAGGTGGTAATAAAATTTTATGAAAAGTATAGCATGTTGAAGTGAACCTAAAAACTGTTAATTCTACAAAATAAAGTGTGGCTGAGGAACCGAAAACGTACATACGTTACTCAGTGAGATAAGTGGGTAGACATTTGGATGACATAAACGTCTGTTTTTCTCTGTCGCCGGTGATTTATATGTTTTACATACAAATATCTTTCTTTATACATAGTTTATGTCCATGCTCTATAGGTACAAGATGTTTTTTTTCAACAATGTGCATTTCAATTCCGGATAGATTCCTAGTTGGCTACAGAGCACGGACTTTAGACGTGATTTTAATACCACGAGTACGTGCCTTCTAATGTAATTGCTTCAGTTCGTGTGATTGAAAATAGCTTTGACTTGTAGAGGTTTATTTTTCAATTTTGTGTGATCCTTTTATTTTCCTTATTTTATTACACTGCACTTACGCTAGATGTAATCTGTAAGGTAACACTTATATTATACCAGAATATCATCGCGCTATCTTTCTTTTGCATTCGACCAGCACCTGGATACCACTTCGATCTATTAAATATTGCAAAATAATTATTATTAATATATATTATATATGTTCGGTGTTAAAGATAACGAATAAAGCTCAGAGGGATAACAAAATGTCGGGAAAGCTCATATTTTAATTTAAAAATCTTTAAGTCATTTATCTGTGAGTATGTCCGTTCGTGCGCTCTCTAGCATGAAAGCGCTTCGCGCTGGAACATTACATTTTCGTACGCGTTGTTTATACTCTAGGTGAAATCTGATAGTCTTATAAGTTTGCTTTAAAGTTTGTAACACTAAGAAATAAGGGTCGGAGAAAAAAACACCACTGTACAACTTCCCTATAAAATTTCTCTTTCATCTAGAGTATCGCACGATTGGGCTTTACACCCAATCGTAGTCGTGTTATGTTTTTGTAAAATATTTAAGTCAAGTTCGTGAATGGCTTAAATTCGGCCACCCATCCTTCTTCTCGCACCAATATGGCACATTTTCGCAACATTGCAAAACATGAGTTATCCACAAAGAGTAAATGTTTTGATGATAATTGAAGTGTTTAAGATAAAATTTTGAAATTCTCCTTTTATTCCCAACTGCAAAATTATACGAAATACTATAACCCAGTTTTCTCAGTATAGGGGAACCTGGGGCACAACGGGGAACCGGGCGGAATAAAGTTCGACTTTTTTCGGTGTCAAGGAGATGCTGCCAGCAAGCGGCAATAAATAGAACTAGTCCAACCTGTTACTACTAAACTACAGCAGCCATTTTAATTTAGTATTCTGGAGCGTTGGCGCGTGAACTATTGAAACTTTTGTAACCACGGTAAGGTACACATACTTGAGTACATTACAACTACAATTTTTACATACTTGAAGTATGTTTAATTGTATTTAGTTTTGGGTAATTAGTTAAACGTTAGATCTTTCTTGAGTCGCCTTACCTATCTAACCAGAATCGTGCCCCTGGGTCGAAATGGGTAGGGTAGAATAGGGAAGTACACCATTCTGACTGAGAATGCTTTTACTCAAAATCAATTGAAAGTTGAATCGCTTGTTCCATATGCGAAAAATGGACAAATATTTCCTGTGCGGGAGTCGATAGCGAAAATGATTAGCCTGTCCTAGTGTGTGAATTTTGTGAATAGAGTTAAGAAAAGGACACAAACAATGAAAAGTGTACTTAAACTTTTATAGTCACTTAAAACTAAATAAGGAGAGAGAAAACTTATTGTTCCTGTATTTCCACAAAAATTACATGCCTTTGTAATTAGCTGTCCTTATACCGGGCATAACGGCGCAAAAATAACAATAATAAAAATACTGTTTTTTTTTGTTTTCATACAATATTATTGTATTTTTGTGATTATTAAAAAAATTTTCAGTTCCCTTAATTAACTCTTTTGTGTTTATACTCTATATGAAATCTTAGAGTATTATAAGTTTGCTCTAAAGTTTGTAACGCTAAGAAGTGAAGCTCGGAGAAAAAAATGAATGATGCAGAAGTTCACTCTAAAATCTCGAAACCGGATATCCGTGAGTCCGTCCGTCCGTTCGTCTGGGCGCTCTCTAGCTTGATATCGCGTTGAGCTAGACAGGTCAAATTTTATGCACGTCATTTTTGTCAAAAAAGTCAAGTCAGTTACGTGAACGGGCCAAATCGCTCCACCCCTTCTACCCCTCAATTTCGCAATTTGTCAATAAACGGGTTTGCTTCAAAAGTAGAAAAGCTATTGATCCGAAACTTAGAATATATCACTTTTATGACGATTCCAATCTACCATAAAATTATATGTGTCCTTCTCCTCCTTCCATCACCTATCATACAATCTGCACTTTTTCAAGAAATGCTCTAAACCAATTTACTCAGTGCATATAGAATTTATCGAGCTGAAATTGTGCACTAAAAAATTTATTTACAATTAATAGTAGGGCCAAAAAAAATTAGACTATTAGTTTTACCCCCTCCCTTACAATCTGACACAATTTCACAACTTTAAAAAGATTGGATTTTCCTGAAAACTTTGAATGCTTCTGATCTACAATTTGAAACATTTCAAAAGAATGATGTTCACAGTTATTTCTGAAAAAGGCTTTAAGAATTCGCCAGTCCTTCTACCACCTCCGATACAAACTGCACAATTTCAGTAAATTCAATACACTATTTTTGTCAGTACTTATTCAACTTTTGAATCCTAAAATTTGTATATAACATTTTGATAGCAACTTTAGCGTGATGAAAAAAAACTCGTTCAATATCGTCAACCCCTGCACCAATTCCTCTACAAAATTTCTTGAAATCAACAAATTTCTATTTCATCTAAAGTTTATTTATTTATTTATTCATCTATAGAGGATATCTCAACAGATTAAAGAATTACAATTAAAAATCTGTACACATTAAAAATTAAGAAAAACCAAACAATAAGAAACATTAAAAAAAAAAAAATTATAAATTTGCTACAATATAGGCTTTGAACTGCGGTCGACTGTCAGTAAAATCGATTTTGTCGCATATCATGAGATGCATCTAGAAATAGGTTCATTAAGTCCATAATTTGTACGGTGCGCGGTGGGATGAAAAATCGTTCTCTGCCTCAATGGCCTTTCTAGAGCATAAATTGGTAGATAACTAAGCAATTCAGGGCTTTTAATGCGATAGGAGATATCATCCTTTATAAACATCACACATAATAACTTCCTTCGATGAGCCAAAGATTGCAAGCCAATTAATTGGCATCTGGTTTCATACGTGAGAATGTCAGCGCTCCAGTTAAACTTACGAAGAGCATATCTAAAGAAATTACATTGAATTCGTTCAATCCGCAACACATGAATCTGATATACAGGATCCCAAACCACACAGCAATATTCCAAAATAGGTCTCACAAGAGAAACAAAGAGTGCTTTGACAGTGTATGGGTAATGAAATCTTTAGCATTACGTTTTACAAAACACAGATTTGAATTAGCTTTGCAGATTATGTAGTCGATATGAGAATTAAAGTTAAAATTAGAATCGATCAACACGCCAAGATCCATTACCTCCGGGGATCTATGAAGAGATCTGTTATTTAAGTTGTAGTCAAATAAAATGGGAAAAGATTTTCTGTAGGCAGAAAATATTTTGCATCTATCATAATTCTAACAGTTAATGTCACACCAATTATAGAGCTCAGAAATATCAGCCTGAAGTTCAAGACAATCACCCAAGCTTGAAATCTTAGAAAAGAGTTTAACATCATCAGCGTACAAAAGAGAGCTAGAAAATTTAAATATTGACGGAATGTCGTTTACAAATAAAACAAAAAGTAGAGGCCCTAAATGGCTTGCTTGGGGAACGCCAGATTTAACATCAAAACACGATGAAGAAATTCGATTTATTCGCACAACTTGTCTTCTATTCGTCACGTAAGATGAAAACCAGTTCAACAGATTAGAATGAAACCCTAGTGCCTTCAATTTTTCAATCAAAACACCATGATAAACCCGATCAAATGCCTTTTTGAAATCTGAATAGAAGACGTCAACTTGAAAGCCTTGTTCCATTGCATCTATACAATATTTAGTAAAAGTCGTTAAATTTGTAGACGTAGAACGACCGCAAACAAAAACATAACAGAATTATGATTGGGCTTAAAGCCCAATCATATGATACTCTAGATGAGATGGAAATGACTTTAATATACCGGAAAATATGTCATCTCAAATTCTTTCGAATAGTGAGTAGAGACTTTGCATGGGAGGTGGTAGAAGTAGAGAGGGAGGTTTGTATTTCTCCTATGTGACACCGAAAATGGCATGTAAAATGTTTCGTGCTGAATTTAGAATTTTTAGTTTTCATTATTTTTAAAGAAATTGGACATAGTTTTCCTGAAATTGGGGCATTTGTATGGGAGGTGGCAGAGGAAGGCGAGCGTTTCAGATGATTTTGAAGCTGCTTATCATCATCCTTGTCCCCATGCTTTGATTCAATTTCAAAGTAAATATAGCTCTCCTATATTCGAAGGAGAAATGCTTTTCTTGAATTTATAATACAGATATTTATATGGGAGGGGGTAGAAGCAGGGAACCTGAGCTGATAATTTTTTCCAGCATTTATTGCAACTATTAAAAAACAAATTCTGGCAAAATTTGAAGTTTGTAATTTTTCTAGTTTTAATGGAAATCGATATAATGCCTTTAACAAAAATTATGCATATGTATGGGAGGGGGTAGAAGGAGTGTAAAGATGAAAACAAATTTTTTTCCCGTTATTGATATTTCTATTTTTATACTTTATGCGAAATATCAAGTTGATAGCTTTAACAGTTTCGAAGAAAAATAATTTAATTTAAATTTCAAAATTTCGTGAAATTTGTATGGGAGGGGGTAGAAGGAGTGAGGTGAAGTTGATAATTTTTTCAATGCTGATTGCAATTATAATAAAATTAATTCTCGCAAAAATTCGTTTTTATAACTTTACTAGTTTCGATGAAAATCGAAAAACTGCATTTTTCAAAATTATGCATTTGTATGGGAGGGGGTAGAAGGGGTGATGGGATCGGATCAATATTCAGTCATATTATTGGCATCTATATCATAATACTTTAACCCAAATTTCAAATCCATAGGTTAAACAGTTTCAAAGAAAAATCAATTTCTGAAAATTTCGAAATTTCGTGAAATTTGTATGGGAGGGGGTAGAAGGAGTGGGGGGATGTGGCCCGTTCACGAACTTAAAGTTTCTTTTTTGCTAAAAATGACACACAACAAATTTCAGCACGATAGCTCAAAGCGTTCGAGAGTTATGTTGTAGACAGACGGACAGACGGACAGACGGACAGACGGACAGACAGCAACTCGGAATCGAAGTTTTTGAGCGACAACAAATATTTCTGTACCCTTGGCGGCTCTGTGCGAGCATTATTTCTTAGCGTTACAAACGGTAAGGCAAACACAATATACTCTCAGATTTCATCTAGAGTATAAACATGCTGACAGTTTGAAATAGCCTCTTTAATATGAAAAAATAGCTTTTCCTTAACTATGCTTTCAAATAACTTAGGGATGGAGGATAGTTTGGATATAGGTCTATAATTTTCAACCATATGTCTGCGACCAGACTTAAATATTGGAGTTATGAAAGATAGTTTCCAAGTATCCAAAAATGAACCGGACTCCAGCGACTTGTTGAAAATAATAGTTAACACTTGATAAAGCGATGAAGCGCAACCTTTTAAGAACAGAGCTGGAATTTGATCGCAACCAGATCCTTTTTTAATGTCTATATTGCATAGAGCAACTAATACATCATCTTCAGTAAGAGTTAAACTGCCAAGATCAACAATGGGGACCAACCATCGAACCTTCCTGAAAAATTTGAGATTTAAGAGCAAAAAAATCAGCTTTAGAGAAGTCATAGCGCGTATTGTCTAAACTATTACAAGATATAGTCTCAAAATTATAGAATTTTATTAAAAAACCAAAAGCAGTATGATGAATAGAGTTATTTAAGAGCGGAAAATTCACTAAAAAGGTATTATACTTAAACTCATTATTTACGAAGATTAGATCCAAAATTCGTCCAAGACTATTTTTAAAATGATTAATCTGAAACAATCCAAAAGAGTACAGCAGAACGATTACTGCATACTCGACTTCCTTTCGAACGTTGAAAGTGATGAGTGACTTCTCTTCTTCAGAAAACGTCCATGTTACATCGTCTAGGTTGAAATCTGCCATCACTATTGGGATCTCGTACTGATGCAGGTTATTAACGATGTCCTCTATGTTGATCAGATGCTGACGATAATGTTCCAAAGGGCTCTAGAGTATCGTAGTCCTGTTATGTTTTTTAATTATTGCATAAGTATTGTGATCGACTTGGAAAAAAAAATTGTCACCCTGAAATTTTGCTATTTCACGTTTGATGACTAAAATAGCCTAAAAATACAAAAAAAAAAATATATAAACAAACGAAAACAAAAAGAATCCATCTGCCTTTATGCTGTACCCCGTCCGCCGTACGTGTACGCTCAGCGCACATTAACTCACAAACCCTTCAAGATAGAAAATTAATTTTTGGGTGAATTTTAGATAGTTGCAGATCTCAGACGGACACCCATTTTGGAGGGTGTAAGGCTTAAGGAAGAGGCGGGGAGAGCGCTAAAAGTGAAACTTAGAAATTGAATATCTCAACCATGCTGCTAGTTAGGAAGCTGAAAATTAACATATAAATAAGGGTTTGTGGGACAAACTTTAAAAATAATTTAATTTTTTTATCCATTGGGGTGCGATTTTTTTTTTTTTTTCTAATGATTATATCTTTGAAATTACTTCAAATAAAAAATTCATATTTTGGGACCATTAAGATCCACCAGAATTAGCTTAGAGTGAGGCTAATTATTGTAAGGGGGAGGGTCAGGTGGGCTAAAACGAAACACTTAAAAATGAATAACTATCTCTTAAGCTACGTAATAGAAACTTGGAACATATATTAAGCTATTCTAGCGAAATACGAGAAAAATATAACATCTGGACGCAATAATGGCGAGTGAAAATGGGGAGGATTTAAAAAACGGTGCACTTTCCAAAATTTCAAACCGGTATAATCCAAAACTGAGTACAGACATCAAATTGAAACTTGGTCAAATTGTATAATAGAACTACATAGTCTTTAATTTTCGTAACAATTTTAAGTTTCGAGGTGGGGGAGGAAAGTGGTAGGCACAAATTTTGATTAATTTCTTTAGGGCTCTGGTGAACGATACAAAGTTAATTGAATGAATCTGTCGACTTATCATCGATCGAAACTAAAGGCCCCATTAAGGTCGCCTATTTCGAAATTTAAGAAAAACACGGTGTGTATTTGAAAAGCTCTGACCTTTTTTGTTTTCGTAAAGAGTGTATTCATGGAGGCCACTATGGCCACTACATGACTGATGGCACTCATTGATCCTTTTGACGAAATTTTCGATGATATCTTGGCATAGTACCGGCTCAATTTCATCACTGGTCCAACAAATATTGAATTCAATTCAGGAATCATTCTTGAGTTATTGGCATACACCTTTGATTTCAAAAAACACCAAAGAAAGAGATCCAATGGCGTCAAATAGCATGATCTTGGAGGCTTATTCACATCATCACGGAGCGAGATAACACTTCCATCAAATTTCGTCTTCAACAATTCCATCGTTTCGTTCACTGTGTGGCAGGTAGGGCCAGCGATAACTGTGAACAAAACTCCGCACCTAGTATCTTTCCTGGCTAATAAAACATAGGATCGACATGAAGCTGATTACTAAATTGCTGAAACAGCGATGTTGAAACGCATTTCGAAAGCAGTAATTGCCTTAAAGACGGCAACAGCAACGCAGTCGAATCCTACGAAAAAAATTCTATTCTTGACTTGATCCTCAAATTCGCGCCCTGATTTGGTGTCACCATGAACGATGATAACGACATCAGTCCGTTGTCGTGTGAGAACCAATTTGGTGGGTACCAGCGTTTGCATTTGAGGCGAATAAGGATGGTGATTGATTCCCTCCGCTTGCCTATGTGAGGTGGAATGCATGGACACTGTTGTGGGCATACCCCAATGAGTTGCTGGCAACGATGGATGCACCAATGTTTTGCGGGACCGACAGCCTCCAAAGTCCGAAAACGAAATTCCAGAATCTTTCTACGCCGATAGATTCGTCGTTTCGCTGGTCGGCTGCTCCCCCAGCTGATGCTTCTCGTTTGGTAATCTGCAAACTAGGAATAGAATCAACATTGCATTCAAGCGTTTAGTAGGAATTTAAAGATTGTTCAGGGAGGACCGACACTCGGAAGTCATGTCCAAAAGCAACTTAAGTGGCTTGGTAGATTCAAGGTTTATCATGGACTAATTTATCAAGTTAGTTAGCTGCGTACTGAGTAACAGTCGCTTATTTTGGTAGTGAAGACAAATCAACTCCGTAGCAGATTCATAGTTCTTGTGAGTTAGGGGTAAATGGCAGCTTTCAGATATAAGGCTTCAGTAGATAACCTAAAAAAAAACTGAAATTTAGCACTTAAAAGCTATTGTTCCGCGTCCTTTTGACAATCTGAGCAGAATTGAGCCAGCATATCGATTCCAATATGGCCGAAAGCTCTGTTTGGTGTTCTTCTTGGGGCGGGTAGGTCACCAATCATTTAATGTGATGTGGAAATGCGGCAACAGCTAGCGCAATATCATATAACCCACTCAATAGTATTTGTTGATTATCCAAGACTATCCTTTCGTATATGCTAAGGCAGACTACATTGTGCCATGTAGGGTTATCCTGATGATATAATGCGCATGAGGTACCACCACTGAATGTTCCCAATTACACAGCATTTTGGATTGTTCCAGTTTCCTCGTAATCGCAGTATTCGATCATTTTCAATAAATAGAGATAATGCCAAAAATGTGCTGAAATTCGGAAAACAGAAAAAACCATCCTTTTGATTGCATGTTGATTTCTTCGGAAAAGTATTCTTGCAGTATTAATCGTCTTAGTTGTGGTAATTTGATGGAGTTCAGCTGTGGTAAGATATTTACTGCTTCGTTTGGTGTGGTTGTGATTCAAAAACAAGGATCGTCTTAATTATCGTTGAATATTTTAGCAGTTTGATATTGTTCTGTTTGTTAACAGTATGCACTGAAATCTGTTTCCGTTGTTCCAAATCAATTTTAGATGTTCGGTTTTCGTGGTTGTTGGTCAGTTCGTGTTCTCGTTCATCATCCATAACGGACTGATTATTTGTAAAGCATTCATTTATTTATTTAGCTTACATAATTAATTAAATGTTTTAATTATTTTAATTAATTTAAATAAAATCTTCAAATTGTGGGATAAGCCGAAGACTAGAAGAATAGTAAAATAGAGAAAACTTCATTGAACAATATGACCAAAAGTTACCCTAAGTAGCTACCTTGAGGAATACCCGAGTAGAAAAAAATATTTTTAGGTAAACAAGAATAAATCTTGTCGAATTCTATTGTATAGATAAGAGGTAGCCCAATTTGGCATTTTTGGAATGAAAGCCAAGAGCATATAACTTTATACAAAAGGAGATTGACATGTACTCGATCAAAGCCCTCTAAAGTAGAAAGCCATGTTCAACAACAACAAGTTGGAGTCATAACAAAAATGATAGTTCCATACCAATTCGCTCGCTTTTATATGGAATAGACATGGTGGGCTTCGTAAGATCCGCGTTTATTCTTAAATGCTGTGTTAAAGATAGTTCAGCTTTCCAAGGTACTTTATTAATAGTGCCCGGCAAGTAATTATTACATATTGATATCAGTGCAATTGATTTTTAATTGAAAAAAGTGCGATCAAAGTTAAATCTCGGTTTCTCACACCGAAGAGAATCTGTCACTCATATTGTGCAGAGTTCCCCGGTTAATTTTCACACAGAAAACTGTAGAATTTTATTTAATACGGAAAAGTATGCACTCGCGTAATATTTCCGTGCTTAATTTAATTTAATTATGCTTTTGTGTTGTTTTCGGTAAATCGTGTTTTTACGACAAGATTTTACAAAAATAATACAGGTGGTCTTTTGAAATGGAAAAATCCATGACGTCACATCCACTGGAGTCATTCAAGATGGCTGCTACGTCAGTTCTGCCTTACTTGGGATGTAGAAAGCTTTGACTCTATGAAATGCCGTGTACATAACATCGACTTGGTACCCTGTTGCAAGTGAATTAATGGAAAAATTACTAAATAGAGTAAGGTTAGTCAAAATCGACCAAAAAATAAAGCTTGTCTTTCACTGTAGTTTCAATAAAATTTGGAATCGCAGATACTTTTAAGATAACTCTATATTCAGTTGAATTGATCAAAATCTGCCTAGTTGTGTTCTCTTTGCTTTTGCTTTATTTAAGAAACTCTTTTTCTTTTTCAGTGGCACTACAATCCAAATCGTGCCTTGTTCTCCTGACCTTCAGGTAGCTTAAAATTTTATTTTTTGTTTTAAAAGTCTTATAAGCCCATCTTACAACCCTCTATCTAAGAATTTTCCTTTTCCCAGGTTGAGGTAGTCAAGATATACCTGCGCAAGTAATATACTGAAATTATACTTCGACCGGGATTTTAATTCTCGACCTTCACGTTGTAGACCAACACGTTTCCCAATAGGCTACACCCTAGCTGAAAGTAACAATGTTCCAATTTCCGCTGTCTAGATGAAATGTAAGAGTATTATAAGTTTGCCATAAAGTTTGTAATGCTAAGAAATAAGGCTCAGAGAAAAAAATGAATGATACAGAAGTTCTTAAAATCATTCAAAAATCTCACAAAAATCTCTCTCCGACCGTCTGTCCGTGTCCTCTTTAACTTGAGAATGCGTTGACCTAGAAAGTTAAAATTTTGTACACGTTTTTGACAAAAAAGTAAGGTCAAGTTCGTGAACGAGCCAAATCGCTCCACTCCTTCTACCCTCTCCCATACAAAATGGCACAATTTCGCAATTCCACAATTTACATATTTGCTCGAAAATCATAAGAGCTATTGATCTCAAATTTGAAATATATTACTTTATTAATGATTTCATTCTACTGTATAACATTTTTTTGTGTCCTCCAAATGCTTCCATCACCTCACACAAAAACTGCACTTTTTTATGAAAAACTTTATACAAATTTACTCAGTAAGTATAAAATTTATCGAGCTGAAATTTTGCACTAAATATTTGTTTAGAGTTATTAGTAAGACGAAAAAAATTAGACGATGAAGGTATTCACTCCTTCAACCCCCTCCCATATAATCTGACAAAATTTCGGAACTTTCAAAAAGTAGGTTTTCCTGGAAAGTATGTATGCTACTGATCTGCAATTTAAAACATATTAAAAGCATGATGTGCATAGTTATGTCTGAAAATTTTCAGCCCCTCTACCACTTCCCCTACAAAATTTCTTAAAATCAAAATAATTCTCTTTCATCTAGAGTATCGCACGATTGAGCTTTTAGCCCAATCGTAGTCCTGTTATGTTTTTAGTATCGTTTTTATCCAAGCTTAAACGATTGTGGAATCCGACCATGTGGAGCGGCAGATGGTAGGCTCAGACTTCCTTTAAACTTCAACAACAGTTGCAGCGAAAATACGGCAGCACATTATTCGAGTCTTAGTATTGTCGTTTTTTTCGTAAGGGAACTCTTTTTTTTTAGAGGATATTCCGTTTTTACGTAATATTAAACTTGTACTAATCCTTTTTTGAATCTTTTCAAAATTATTGATATTAATTTTTCTTCTTTTGTTTTCATAAATACTTTAAATCATTACATCTTTCTGCGATAAAAGATCAATAAGTTATAAATAAACCTATCAGTCACACTATCGGACTTACTCTATATTGACGTGCGCAAGGGGTCGCTAGATTTCAAGTAGAAATAAAACAACCAGTTTAATAAATTTACTTGAATTCAACCACTAAACTTTATTTAATTATCTTTCCACTTGAGGCTTTTTCGCTTATAACGTATCGCTTGCCAATCTTGACTCCTTTTGCTTTCGAAATATCGACAGACTCGTCGATCGCTCCAAACTGGACTGACTGTTCATCAAAATTCTCCTTGTCGAGTGAATCTTTTTCTTATCGGTCGAACGCTGTTCATTGCTTTTATAAAGCATTGCCAGGTCGTCCCAGTCTTTTCTCTATCAACCGAGTCTGATAATTGCTTCTATAAAGCATTCACTCGTCGACCGAGTATTTTCCCTATCATATGTGTAATTGTTGCAGATTCCTTTAAAGTATTTCCTCGTTGTCCAAGTCTTTTTCCTGTCGGTCGAGTCTGTTAATTTTTTCTTTAAAGCATTGCCTCGTCGATCGATTATTTTCCCTGTCGTACTAGTATCTACGTCTAGTTGTTGCTGCTTTCTAGAAATTATTTCCACATCGTCCGAATCTTTTCACTTTCGTACGATCCTATACATGTTGTTATTACATTGCCCACGTAATTGGTTGTTAGTTGGTTGAATGTTCAACATCTTTAACATACGATGATCGCGCGTTTTATTTGCTTACCGTATGCACGTAATCTTCATAACTGAATGTTGAAAACAACATTCTGATCGCGTTCATGCATGTGTCCCTTATAGTATTCGAACGCGAGCATTCATTTTCTTCAATGTTGAGAGGTATATGATAAGCAAGTAGAGCTGACATGTAACAATACGACATCATTTTCAACTTACGTACAATAAATTGATTGAGTGTACAGCATCCGTAAATTCCATTAAATTTTTATTTAACACAACTGGGTGTAAGAAGAAGCCATTAAAGACCGAACTCTTGATAGTACTATGATGAAACCTTTTCGTCATAAAATGCGATTGAAATTACGATCAATAAAGTCAAGAGTTAATATTTATAGCTTTGAGTGATTTTTCAATCCATTAAATCCGAAATCGTACGATTCCTTAAAAATTGAAAAGCATAGGCAGCCAATCATTCAATTTCAATTTCGTTGCTGCCTCGTTTCATTCTAACAATAATAATAACAACAACAAGAACAGCATGCACAACTTCTCAAGCATTTCTTTAAGCAGACAACGCATTAAAAGAAATTTTCAATTTAAATTACAACAAAGAGAGTCCGGGGAAGAAGTAGGTAAAAGTAAGGAATTCCTCAAATCCCATCTGACGGTAATTGAATTTAACCGACGACAATAAAAAAAGAAAATTGTCTTCATTAACGAGCACGAAGAAGAGGTCTGTTCCCTCGACAAGGACCTACTCGTACGCTGCAAACCTACAAAAACTGTCCCTTGAATTTTTCGCGAAGTTGATCCTTATTTAAGGCAAAGAAATTCCTGCTTCATTCCAAGCGGAAAACCCATTACAGCAACAACCTGTTGTACTCCTTCCCTTCGATCTCGTTTCGTTGCGCCTTGTGCCGTTTCCGGGAGTCCGGCATAGCAATTGAAGTTCTCTTCGAGCCCCATAATCGTAGTCGCGACCGAGCTTAGCTTTCCATTCGAGGTGTCGGGGTTAGGGATTCGTCAGACGAGTAAGACGTGACAGTAGTGCGATGCCTATGAAATTTATAATGTCGTGGGGCTCAGGATCATAACGTACATTGCCGAACTGACTTGAGGCATTTTTCGCGATATCTCCGCTTGGAATCCGACTGAAACAATGGTGGAAGCAAAACGAGTGGAACAGAATGCGAAAGCGTGGAGTTCGGAAGACGGGTTTTCTCCCGAAGGTAAAAATCTAAAGTAACCCCGATTCCATAGTTCTTATCTTGCATGTTCCTCCCCAATTCCTTCTTCGCTTGAATGCATATGAAATTTGTTTTATTGGTACTAATTTTCGAAATGAATTCAGCAGGAGCACTGGAGTGTGGGAATTTCTCTGGTGTTTTATGGGTTTATCGCAAAACTTTCAGCCAATCATTTATTATCCGTGCAAGGTGATAAAATTTCGCTAAGATAAAGACCAGCGCACGCTTCGAAGGAGTCATTTATCACATGATATTCAAATAAAATTTATTTGACTTGTTTAGCTAATCGTTTTTCTTTACGAGTTGGGCAATTTCAAAAGTTTTATCATTGAAAATCGAAGTCATAATTTCGATGGTAGATAACAAGCAATTAAATATTTTCTGTAAAGAAGAGTGAAAACATTTTGAAGTATTTTAAATCGTTATTCATGAGATTTCTATTGTATCAACAACATCTTCACTTCTTTATCTAGTTACGCTAAATTTAAAACTTTTATTTTCCTTATTTTTACCCACTTAATTGAAATTCTCGAGAATTGTCTAAAATGAAATTCAATTCATTTGGTTTATTACTTGCGACAACATAAACAAAAGGGTATATAAATATTAATTGAGTTAATGAAAAGTGAATTTTTTTACATCAATATAAAGTATCGTATAAAGCAATTACGAGCGAACTCCATCCAACTTTTCTACTATTTTTCCCATACGAAAATCCACTCCAACTTCATTTTTTCCAATCTATACGAAAATAATTATTGCATATCGCGTATGGAATATTGTACGGTTTTTAATTACAAAGGAGCGTTGTTTCGTGAAATTATAATGACTTCGGGATATATGTGTTGCTAGGAGCTGTGGATATTGTGAAGGCAAAGAGTTATTACTTAAATCGAAATGAGTCTTTCCTGCGCAAGCATGAACAAAAGAATCATTCTTCGTGAAAATTTACTGAACAGTCATTAAATTGTGCAATTATGGACGCTTTAGTATTGAGCTATTATGAGTCCTTTTCGGTGATTGTATTTTTTGTTCGTAGTTTTTTTCGCCTTTTTTTATAGCACCAAGCTGAATTTAGGGATCACCCTTTAATAATATAGCGTAAAAGCCAGTCAATTTAAAAAGGGATAAAACAAAATGAAATTAAACAAAACATGCAGTTAGTTAAGTAAGGACGGACAGAATAATAGAAGTCGGTGAATATTGCTTTTAAATTGAAGAATGCCATCATCTCTAGGAAAAGCGGTCACGGATATTGTATGCGGGTAGTGCATTCCACATTTTGCTTGTTCAAGGTAGAAACGACTGCCTATATTTCACTGTGCGTGATTTGGGTGGCGCCACCGTATACTGGTTAGCACGTTCAGCAGCATGAGTTTTACGGGCGAATTTATATAAAGAAGAGATAAGACAACTAATTTCACGACTAAAGCGGCCATAGGAAAATCTTTTGTAGATGGTGAGTAGACATTAGATGAGTTTTGGGTGCCTCATCCTAGACATGCGAATTGTAATTGAGTCGCGGCCTGATGTGTGACTTGTACAGGGTATTTTTTTTAGAGCCGGAGAACTTTAAATTGAAATAAAATGCAGAAAAATCTTATTAATATCCATAAAACTAGCTTTATTTGAAATATAATTTTAAGTATTAATTCTTAAATATGATTTTGTACATGCGGCCACCGCTGCTGGTGCGTACATGGCGTAATCTGGAAGTTCAATTTTCACAAACTCTTCGCAGTAAAGCAGGCTGAATTTCGGCCCTCGACAAGGACGTACTCGTACGCTGCAAACCTACAAAAACTGTCCCTTGAATTTTTCGCGAAGTTGATCCTTATTTAAGGCAAGGAAATTCCTGCTTCATTCCAAGCTGAAAACCCATTACAGTAACAACCTGTTGTACTCCTTCCCCTTCGATCTCGTTTCGTTGCGCCTTGTGCCGTTTCCGGGAGTCCGGCATAGCTGAAGTGCTGAATATTTTCTGGTTTATCGGCGTAGACATGGGACTTTACATATCCCCAGAGAAAAAAATCGAATGGTGTCAAATCGCACGAACGAGGTGTCCAGTTAACAGGTCCATCTCTTGAAATTAATCGATCATCAAATGGAAAGAAAAGATTTCCGGATTCTACCCTGTTACGCTTTATTATTCGTAACATTTCGGTCTCTGCTGAGACCTTTATCTCAGCAGAAACCGAAACGTCACTAATAATAAAGCGTAACAGTGTAGAATCCGGAAATCTTTTTTTTCAATTCGAAATGCACTGTGAAAACATTCACCAAACGATCATCAAATGTTTCTTTCAGTAAATTAATTGTATCGCGCGCTGTGTGGCATGTGGCGCCATCCTGTTAAAACCACATGTAAAAAGTTAGTAATTATTTCTCTGTACAGCTTACCGTTGACTGTAAAGTTCCGACCATCATCACTTTTGAAATGGACCAATGACTCCACCAGACCATAAAGCGCATAAAACGATGACTTTTTCTGGATGTAATAGTGTTTTAACACCATAGTTATGCTCCGGGTAAATTTATGTAAAGTTAAGCTAAGTTAAGCTAACGGTAATTAAAGCGATCAATTGTTGCTAATTGTTTTTGTTTGCTACTCTTTCTTTCTAATCTCACATAAACTATTTTTTTTTTTTACAGAATGACCTGTGTTATAGGCAATTTCGGCCTTTATGTGCAATGCACAAACACAGTCATGGAGGAAAGGAATGGGATTGGGAAGGTTGGGGAAGGGGAGTGAGAACGACCGTAGCGAGTGGTATTTCACTAAATAAATTGTAAAAATGAGCATATTTTGACTGCGTTTATAGTTATGCTTATATGTCACTGTCCGGGTAGGAATAGGGTTGACGGTAAACTCGTGCGCGCGTTTGTAATTTTTTTCTTACCAAAACTATGCATTTGTATGAGAGGTGGTAGAAAGAAGAAACGGATCAAAACAAAATTTTTCGTTATCAATCATGTTTCTATTGTTATATTTTCAACAAAACTTCAAGTCAATAGCTTTGATAGCTTCGAAGAAAATTAATTTAAAGAAAATTTCAAAATTTCGTGAGATTTCTATGGGAGGTGGTAGAAGGAGTGAGATGAAGTTGATGATTTTTTTTTAAACTGGCTGCAATTACAATAAAATTAACACTGGTAAAAATGTGGGCATTTAACTTCGCAAGCTTTAATGAAAATCAAGTTAAAACATTTTTGAAAAATGTGCATTTGTATTGGAAGGAGTAGAAAGAGTGAGGGGATCGCATCAATATTTTGTGCTGTTAACGTTATAACAATTTATTTTATTTTGACCCAAATTTCTAGCCGTTTCGAAGAAAATCAAATTCTTAAAATTTCCAAATTTAATGAAAATTTTATGGGAGGGTTAGAAGGAGTGTGGGCATGTAGCCCGTTCACGGACTTGAAGTTACTTTTTCGCTAAAAGTGACAAAAAAAAACAAATTTCAGCACGATAGCTCAAAGCGCTCAAGAGTTATATTATAGACAGGCGGACAATCAGACGGACAGACAGATGGACACACGATCACTCTGAATCGAGGTTTTTGAGCGACAACAAATATTTGTGTACCCTTGGCGGCTCTGTGCGAGCATTATTTCTTAGCGTTATAAATGTAATAAATCGCCTCACGATCTATTATCACTTACCTTATCCACCTCTTATTTAATCCCTAACCGCCTAAAACTACTCTTTTCTACCCGTCGAATACTACAACCACGTGCTCCGTATTACTAAATATCGCAACTACCCGGTCTTGTGCTCCTGAAACCCGCCACACACGATGTGACCATGCTAAGACACTTGATCCTGAGTTATTATGACACCCGGTCTAATAACATCTCGGACAACAAACAACGGAGTAGGCGCAGGAAAAAGACAGGATCAGGTTGCGAGAGATAAGACCTACGTGATTGGCTTGTGGTCGGACACGTGACCGTTGCGACACTAGACGAATCATATGTTTGCAATAAATAATTTAACACCAATATTGAAGTATATTATTTATTGCACTTTGAACATTCGACATTTATATACACAGGCAGTTCGTCGACATAATTATAAGCAGTTAGTCGTTAACAATATGACTACATTGTACTATAACGCAGCTCAATTCACTTATATCATTCTTCAGCAGCTATTAAGAGTATTCATTTAGACTTGTTTGTAATAAAATTTTAAGTAGTGGACAAAGTGAAAAAAATCATACTAAAATTAGAATCAGTGTTTTTACTGGAGGCTCTATAACCTTCCAAGCATGACGACACCACCCCCTCGTAACAAAAACGGCAAAGGCAAACACACTATACTCTCAGATTTCATATAGAGTATAAAATTCCGGAGGTTAATTATTACAAGGAGGAGGGTCAGGGGCTGCAAAGAAAAACACTTAAAAATGAATATCTCGACTGTCTCTTAAGCTATGTAATTGAAACTTGGAACACATATTGACTAATATTAGCAAAATACGAAAAAAATATAACATTTGGATATTATAGTAGTGGGAGAAAATGGGGAGCATTTCACAAATGATGCTCTTTCCAAAATTGAAGTTTTGTCAAAATGTAGAACTACACAGTTTTTAATTTTGGTAAGACTTAGAGATAGGAGGTGTAAGGGGAACAAGGTAAGCAAAAATGTCGAAAATTTTGAGTGATTGTTTTAGGGCTCTGGTCAAAGATACAAAGTTTTAATTACCCATGTGGGTACATCTTTTAGATACACATAACGTTCACAGTACAATGAAAAAACATAACAGAATTATGATTGGGCGAAAAATAGAGGGGGAGGTTTCTAATTTTTGCATATAACACTGAACATAGTATACAAAATGTTGCTGAAATTAAAGTTAATAGCGTTCATAATTTTCGTGGAAATTGAAAAAAAATTTCCTGAATTTATGGCATTTTTATGGGAGGTGGCAGAGAAAGTGGGATGATTTGGATGATTTTCAATCTGCTTATCAACATTCGAAGAAGAAATACTTTTCTTGAATTTTCAATGCAAAAATTTGTATGGAAGATGGTAGAAGGAGTGAAGCGAAGTTCATATTTTTTCATTCTTTCTTTCTACCTTTTCTAGTTTCAATAAAAATCGATTAAGTGTGGTTATATGGGAGGGGGCAGAAGGAGTATTCGGAAAAAAGTAGCGAATGCACAACCTTTTTTATAATTCAAAAAAATTTTCTTACTCATTTACAAGGGGTAAAACCTATAGATTCAGTAATTTTAGAGCGCGATCGAGGGAAAATGTTTCTTTGGGAAATTATGGTTCAATTTAATAATATAATTTTTTAATAATTTTCTGGAAAATTTAAATCTAAATCTAATATTATTATTTGCAAAAATAATTTGCCGCATAGAACTACGTTTTAAACAGCCCTGCGGGGCTTTTATCATCAAACCCTCTTTTTTGTATCCAACTATGGCTACGCACAGAACTACGTTTTGAGTAGCCCCTGCGGGCTTTTATCATTAAACCCTGTTTTTCGGGGCCAACTACGGCTACGCATAGAACTACGTTTTGAGTAGCCCTGAGGGGCTTTTATCATTAAACCCTGTTTTTCGTGTCCAACTACGGCTACGTATTTAAATTTTCCAGAAAATTATTAAAAAATTATATTATTAAGTTGAACCATAATTTCCCAAAGAAACATTTTCCCTCGGCAGGAAATTATATAATCCCAATTGATTTTCGATGTTCGCAATACTAAATAATAAAACTGTCAGTCGTTCATGGAAACTTTTAATTCATCCGGGCTTATTCAAACGCGATAAATAATTTTAATTGTTTGCCATCCGGAAAGCTCGAATTGATAAACTGGTCATATTTTTCTAATATTTATATTCTTGTAGTTTAAGTAATGTTATTTGTAATGGAATCGAAGCCGAGGAAATAGCCATTTCAGAACCTCAAAAATGAGATTTTAAAATGTGATTTTCCTCATTTTCCAAGTGGAAAATAGTTAATAATAATATCAATCGCGCTCTAAAATCACTTAATCTATGGGTTTTTACACCTAATAAATTAGTAAAATTCATTTTTGTGCATTTTCAAAGAGGTCCTGCTTTCGCTACTTGTACTGGAGTGTTCGAATCAAATCCAAATTTTTTAATGATATTTGTAATAGTATACTTTTCACAAAATTAAAAGTTCATAGATTGGACGGTTTTGGAGAAAACTAATTCAGTGAAAATTCCGGAATTTCGTCAAATTTGTATGGGAGCGGGTAGAAAGAGTAAGGTGAAGTTGATAGTTTTTTTTCAAAATTAGCTGCAATTATAATAAAATTAATTATGACAAAAATTTGTTCTCTTAGCCTTGCTAGTTGCAATGCAAACCGAATAAATGCATTTTTGAAAATTGGCCAATTGTGTGGGAGAGGGAAGAAGCAGTAAAAGGATCAAATCAATATTTTTTGACGTTAATGATATTTACAGCATTATACTATGACATAACTTTCAAGTCAATAGCTGAAATGGTTTCGGAGAAAAATCAACTTCTTCAAAGTTCGAAATCTCATGAAATTTGTATGGGAGGGGGTAGAAAGAGTAGTGGTATGTGGCCCGTTCACCAACTTAAAATTACTTTTTTGCTAAAAATGATATATAAAAATTTTCCGCACGATAGGTTAAAGCTTTCGAAAGTTATATTGTAAACAGGCAGACGGACAGACGATCACTCGGAATCGAGGTTTTTAAGCGACAACAAATATTTCTGTACCCTTGACAACACTGTACGAGCATTATTTCTTAGCGTTACAAACCGTAAGGCAAACACAATATACTCTCAGATTTCATCTAGAGTATAAACATAACAGAAATTTTATGACATAGTGGCCAATCATGCGATAATGTGAACTGGGAAAGAGTTTGATACTCCGGAAAGTATGCGGGGAGGTCAAAAATTTCGCGGAATGAATGGGATGGAAAAGAGATGGGGAAATATTTTTACCTGGAGGTATTGTAGCACAATATAGGTATAAATACAAAGTTTCTGTCAAATCGAATCACTAACATTTTAGTTATCGCCAAATCAACAACTCAATCGAAGAAGAAACGCTAACTATGGATAGAATTGAGTTTCGCGCTGTCATTAAGTTCTTTATCAAGTAAGAGAAAACGCCACAAATCATTTTGGAAGAAATGTCATCTATTTACGGGGACTCTTGCCCTGGAAGAACCATAATTTATAAGTGGCATAGTTTATTCAAACAAGGCAGAGAGTCAATTGAAGATGATATACACTCACTCCATTTTCTCAAAAAATCGTCGAAAAAGTAGAGGAACTTGTTCACGAAGATATTCGTTTAGAGAACAAACAAATCGCAAAAATGGAATATCGTGGAGATATTCAAAATGGTCGTATATTTTGAATATCCTCCACGATCATTTCGACATGTGTAAGGTCAGCGCAGGATGGGTACCGAGAATGCTCTCAGAAAAAGCAGCGCGTCGAGTTTTCACGTGAGTTTTGGATCTCTGTAGCGAGAACAGGGATGAAATGTTGACCCGGATTAATACTGGAAACAAAACTTGGATTCATCATTATGAGCTTGAATTAAGGCAGGAGTCAATGCAGTAGCTGGTAAAGGCGCTTCACGTCCAAGAAGTTCAAGGTCTCACAATCTGTCGAAATATCATTGCCACTATTTTTTGAGATTCAGAGAGGGTTTTGATGATCGACTATAAAGAAAACGGACAGCATATCAAAGGTGAAAACTATACCAAACTGCTACAAATATTAGAAGATGCCATTAAATGAACTAGCAGAAGAAAGTGGACTCGAGGTATGCTGCTTTTCCATGGCAAAAAACCAGTTCCCAAAAGCCATGTTGCAATGGCTGCCCTACAGAAATGCGGCTACGGATTATTGACCGCCCTTCCCCCCCCCCCCTTGTAGTCCAGATCTGACCCCTTCCGATTACTATTTGGTCCCAAATCTGCAGAAAGAATTTCGGGAAAGAAAATTTACCAAAGATGAAGAGGTGAAGTTGGCAATTTCAGCCTATTTTGAAGGCCTTGCTAAAAAAATTTTTTATAAGGAACTAAAAAACTTGGGAGATGTGATAAATGTATTAGACTTAAAAAAGAATATATTGAAAAGGAAAAATAATAACATCTTCAATTTCCCCCCCCTCCCTGTCATTCCGCGAAATTTTTAACCTCCCCTCGTATATCATCTCAAATTTCTTAGAATTGTGAGACTTAAAAAAGGGGAAATAAATTTGAATTTTTAAATGTGACATTGAAGTTATATTGAAGTTGTTTCATTTGTAGGAGAAGTGGTAAGGCGAGTGAAAATTTGGGATAATTTTGAAAACAATTATCATTATTCTTGTCACACTGCTCACCAATCTCAAAATCGACATTTGTCATATATTCAAAGGGAAAATACTTTTTCTTAAATTTCTAAGATCTGGGAAATTTTAATTAGAGGAAGTAGAAGGAGTGGAAAATTATAATTTGTTTTGAAAATATTGCAAAAATTAAAAGGCAATTTCCGACACAATTTCATGTTTATAATTTTTCTAAATATAATGTATTTTTTAAAATAGTGCATTTGTATGGGTACAGGCAGGAGGATTCAGGTTATCGCAACTGAATTTGCTGACATTAATGGTGTTAATATTGCTAAATTTTAATAGTTTAAAAGTAACAGATTTCATAAAATTTCTAAATTTCATAAAATTTGTACGGGAGGTAGTAGATGGTGGGCTGTTTATAAACTAAAAGAAAAGAATTATGATTGGGCTTTAAGTATGTAATACTCTAGATGAAATGAGAAAATATGAGAACTCAGATTATTTGGCCATAAGTTGCCGATGGAGAAGATATCTCTTCGGAGCTGACTTGAATCACCGCTCACGCCTGCATCCGGTTTCCAGCTCTCTAATTATATGAGCTTCTCATCAATTATTTTTTTCTCTGCGAGCTTTATTTCTTAGCGTTACAATTTCATTCTATCGGGTTGTTCGGAAAGTAATTTCGTTTTTTCCTGACAGAGGATTTAATTGTATTTTTTTGCACCCAACTTCACATTTAAGCCGTATAACTTTTATATGTTTTGAGAGCTCATATAGCAACGCTTGTGTGTGAAAAATTCTAATTAATTCTACGCAGTAGTTTTTGGTTGGTGCCCTTTTAAATATGGAGAGCCATAAGCAGCATTTTCGACATATTTTACTGTTTTACTACAGAAAGGGTAAAAATGCTGTTCAAGCCAGAAAGAAATTGACCGATGTGTATGGAGAAGGTGTGTTGACAGTACGCCAGTGCCAGAACTGGTTCGCTAAATTTCGTTCCGGCGATTTTGATGTCGAAGATGCACCATGTTCGGGAAGGCCGGTTGAAGCTGAGTGTTTGGGTTCAACTTAGAAAAAAAAATAAATAAAAAGAATCCTTGATGTCGATTTCAGAGGTCTTTAATTTATAACGATACGATTTCAATTACAACTTGATTTCAAAGTAAATAGTAAAAGTTTACAAAAAAAAGGTTCCAAAATAAGTTCAAACGATTTTTAAGAATAGTTCGGTGATCGACGATATGATTTCAAGTGTCATAGGACTTTACCTAGACCGATAACAATAGCTCGGTCGAGATTTTTAATTTAGCAAAATTTAAAATTACAGTAAACGATTAGCGGTTAGAAATATTATACTACAATGGAAAAATCTCGCCGAAACTAATTAAACTCAGCCTGTATTGTTGTTGTTGTATGCTTTTCGGTTGTACAGCAGTGCGGGGCTCGATGGGACATCTTCGAGTCTGAACATTCTCCCCCCGTTGAAAGCGTTGCTTGCAATGGTTTCAAACATGATGTGATTGCATCTCGAGTCACATGCAGCATCATGATTCAATGTTTTATTCTTCGGATGGCGACGTTGGCTGTCTAATAAAATACAGGAGGATAACATGGGAATAGGAAAGGATAAAATCGAGAAAGGAAAACAATGGGGGATTTTAATTATTTAGGTTGCGGGTATTTATGGGAAGAATACCAAGTTTGGATATTGGTCGTTTTAGTGTGTGATCTTTCGTTTGGATGGTTGCAACACGTACAAGTCCATCCGGTCCGGGATGAGTGTCAACGACTCGTGCCATTGGCCAGCGAGACGGCAACAATCGATCTTCCTTCAAAATTACAAGATCTCCGATTTCTAAGTTTGGTTCGGTTTTGTTCCATTTCGGACGTTGTTGAAGTCGAGAAAGATATTCGTTGCTCCATCTTTTCCAAAATGATTGATGGATCTGTTGCACGACATGCCATCGTGTAAGACAATGAGTTTGTGTGTCCGGCAATGATGGTTCTGGAAGTGTTATTAAACTTTCTCCAATAAGAAAATGTCCTGGTGTTAAAGGCGTTAAGTCGCTTGGATCGTGTGTGATTCGCAGAGCGGTCTTGAATTTAGGCAAGCCTCTATCTGTGCCATAAGCGTGCTAAATTCTTCGAAGGTCAAAATAGTCGATCCAATGGTCCTTTTTAAGTGGTATTTGGTAGACTAGACCTCTGCTTCCCACAGGCCTCCAAAATTGGGCGATGCCGGAGGATTGAAGTGCCATTTTACACCTTCATTTTCTAAAGTTGCTGCAATATTTTTGTCTATCGGACTGGTCATAATTTTATGTTGCCTCATTAGTATGGCGTTAGCCCCTACGAAGTTTGTACCGCAGTCGCTATACATGTTTGTGCATAATCCCCTTCTGGACGTGAATCGCCTAAACGCTGCCAGAAATCCATCGGTAGTAAGATCACTTACAACTTCTAAATGTACCGCTTTGGTTGAAAGGCATATAAAGATCACCACATATCCTTTGTAGGTTTTCGCTCCTCTTCCCTTGGACATACGGATGTCAAAGGGTCCACAGTAATCCACTCCAGTGTGTTGGAAGGTCTTGGAGATGTTTACTCTCGGTGCAGGAAGGTCACCCATTAATTGTTGGCGAATCGTAAGTTTATATCTGCTGCATGTTATACATTTATGATTTGATAAACGGACTGTGCTTCGACACTTTACAATCCAATATTTTTTCTTAAGCACTGACATCATGAGTTGTATACCGCCATGAAGTGTTTTGTGGTGTACATCTCGAATGATCAACTCTGTCAGGTAATTGTTATGGGGCAATATAATGCCATGCTTCTCATCGAAGGTTATATCCGCGTGACGCAGTCTGCCTCCAACTCGTAAGGTGTCATCAGTATGCAAGAATGGATCCAGCTTTAAGAGTGCACTGGATCGCTGAATGGATTTTCCGGATTTCAATTGAAGAATTTCTTTCTGATAGTGATGAAGTTGAATTCTTTTGATCCAAAATGATAACGCATGTTGGATTTCTTCCATCTTCAAATATGATGATTCCCTTTCTTCACCCTTCTGTCTGGCGTTACTGATGAAACGATGACAATAAGCCGTAACTCGACATAATTTTGACAATGACGAGTATTTGAATAAAAGTTCCCATTCTTCACAGAGATCGACGTGAAGCGAAGAGATTTTTCTAATTTCTAATTCTGTGGAAGGATACTTGGAGGACTTTGGCCACATTTGCGTAGGTAATTGAAGCCATTGGGGTCCGACCCACCATAAAGTGCAATTTTTCAACTCTACTGGTGACATCCCTCGAGATGCGACGTCGGCAGGATTCTCCTTTGATGGTACATGCCTCCAGGTATTTGCACCTAACAATTCGTGGATTTTAGTTGTTCGGTTTGCAACAAAGCTCTTCCATTTTGATGGATGGCCTTTTAGCCAGTCGATCACAATTTCCGAATCTGTCCAAGTGTGAAGATCAATATTTATAATTTTTATTGCCTTTGTAACGTAATTGACTAGCTTTGCAAGCAATAATGCGCCACAGAGTTCTAATCTGGGTAACGAGATAGTTTTTATGGGGGCCACTTTCGTTTTTGCGGCCATTAACGATACCTTTATACCGTTCGTATTCTTGACGCAGATATACACCACCGCTGTATAGGCTTTCATTGAAGCATCGCAAAAGCCATGAACTTCGACGTGATGATTGGAATCCGAATAATGAATCCATCTCGGAATTTGAATTGATCGAATTTCATGCAAAGAATTGTAAAATTCTAGCCATTTTCTGCTGATTTCGTCTGATAATGTTTCATCCCATCCAATACCGATGAGCCATAAATCTTGTAGAAATATTTTTGCTTGGATATTTGTAGGAGCTCTCCAGCCTAGAGGATCAAATAACTTAGCGATTTCAGAGAGGATTTTTCGTTTCGTTAGAGGTTTGATAAGCGGCTCCATGTGAAAGGTATATGAAAAACAATCGTTTACTGGATTCCATTGTGTACCCAGAGCCTTTATGTTGCTACTCGCGTCGATGCATACTGGTACGCTATTCTTCGTGTTTTCCGCTGCAATGTTTCGTAACACTTCTGGTGAGTTCGATGACCATTTTCGCATTTGGAATCCACCAGATTTCATGATGGCATTGACTTGATTCATTTTTTCAATTGCGTTTGATATCGTGAAGTCGCCGGTAATCAAATCGTCTACGTACATATCGCTGGATATGGTTTCAGATGCGATTGGATACGTTCTTTTTTCATCGGAAGCTAACTGTTGCAAAGTTCTGATTGCTAAGAACGGCGCACTCTTAGTTCCAAAGGTAACAGTTGAGAGCGCAAAGTCTTTTATCGGAGAAGTGGGTGATTCACGCCAAACAATGCGTTGAAAGTTTGAATCATTTGAATCGATTTTGATTTGGCGATACATTTTCTCAGCGTCTGCCATTAGAACAATGGCATATTTTCTCCATCGAAGTAATAAAGCTGCCAAATCATCCTGGATTGTAGGTCCTTTCATGATAACATCATTCAATGATCTTCCACTTGATGTCTTTTGGGAAGCATCGAAAACAACGCGAAGCTTTGTAGTACTGCTACTCTCCTTAACGACCGCATGATGTGGGAGATAACAAGAAGCGTATGATCGATGACCATCCCGTCCGAAAATAATATGATCTTCTTCAGTGGTTTTCACTCGTTTCATGTGTCCCAGTGTTAAATATTCATTTAAACAAGAAGAGTATTGTTGCTGCAGCTCAGGATATCTCTTGAAACGCATCTCCATTTGATGAAGCCTATTGATTGCTATTTCTCGTGACTTCCCCAAGTTAATATTCCTCTTTTCTTCCACGAATAGTAAGCCGATTACGTATCAACCGTCTGAACTCCGTTTGATATTTTCTTTATAGAAGCTTTCACACTTTTCTTCTTCTTCAGTGAAAATCTTGCCGGTTGGCACTTCCTCCAATTCCCAGAAAAGTTTTAATTGATTATCAAGTTCGCATTTAATATGGAAATTCTGAACATTGATTCGAGCACAATCAGTTCGGGAGGTGTCGCCCGAGAGAATCCATCCAAAAATAGTTTCCTGTGCGATTGGTGTCCCTAACGGACTTTTTACGAAACCCGGTTCCATAATTTTTCCGTACACATCGGCTCCAAGAAGTATGTCGATCTTCCTTGGCTGATGAAATAAAGGATCTGCCAATGTCAAGTTCTGAATATGATCCCATTGATGGCTGGCGATCATTTGGTTGGGAAGGAGATTGGTCAGTGTCTTTAGGATAAAGCAACTTATGCTGACTTCAGTGTTCTTGCCACAGGGTTTGAGCTGCAGATGCACTCTACTTGTGATTCTTCCTGCCTTAGCGTGGCCTAGGCCTGTAACATCCGCGCTTATCGATTCTCTTTTTAACAGAAGGGTTTGAGCTGCAGACTCCGTAATAAACGAGGCTTGCGAACCCGGGTCTATTAAGGCTCTCAATGTTTGTTCTCTTCCCGCGGGAGTTATTACTTTAACCATGGCAGTGGCTAGTAATATTTCTCTATTTTTGTAAGAGCTGTTTGCAATGTACGAGTTGATGTTAGATTCAGATGAGGATGACGGTACATTAGATGGCATAAACGACGGTGCTTGAGGAGACAGTCGTTGGTTCTGATTCCACTTTTGATTTCCAGGTGCGTTTGTATTAGCGCTTATAGTTGCAATGTTTTTTGCTGAATCTGATGTATTTCGATGGAGAAGAGTATGGTGTCGCTGTTGACAGCACCTACAACTATGTTTGCTTGGGCAACTTGATGATAAATGTCCTTGCCCTAAACAGTTAAGACATAAGCCTTTATTTTTGACTATATCAAATTTGGAAGAGTGATTCATCGCAAGAAATTCTGGACATTGTCGAAGATTGTGTGATTGAGAGCATACGGAACAAATTGATATGGTGGTAGTGTGAAATGCTCTGGTTTGCAAGAATCCCTTTTCTGGTTTTACATCCTTCGAACTTTTAACAAATGATGGCCTGAGGAGTTTCGGTGGAAACGCTTCCAGTGCTCTAAAGCGGCCTTCCAAAAAGTTTCGAACTTCTTTCCATGTTAATAAATCAGTCCGTCCACTTAGACTTTGCTCCCAGAGTAGCCTCGTAGTTGGTGGAAACTTTTCGACAGTAATGTATACAATCAAGATATCCCAAGTTTCCACGGGAATGCTTAAATTTTTTAAGATTTGTAGGCATTCTTCAGTGATATCAAGTATTCGACGAATACTTTCGCAGTTCTCGTTAATCACCATATTTTGCGAAAGAAGATGCTTCAATTGAGTATTTACCAAAGCACGTTTGTTATTATACCGTTCTATAAGAAGATGCCAAGCGGTATCATAATTGGCATCAGTTACTTGAATGTGTCTTAGAAGCTGCTGAGCATCTCCAGTGATATGAAGCTTGAGATATTGCAACTTTTGAGCAGGGGATAGATTTCGATTCTCATGAACAAGATGTTTAAATAAATCATGAAACGAAAGCCAATTTTCGTAATCACCAGAGAATCTGGGTAGTTCTATTCTTGGTAACCTTATTCCGTTATCTTTATTTTGATAGCTCGTCCCGGTAAATTTGGACGATTCTTGGTTACTCTTTGCTACCTGTAATGGCTCTGGCGGCCAATCGGTGATAAAGGCTTCTTTAATCATGGCGTACGAGTGAACGTAGAGTTCTTCGAAATCAGAATACACGTTATTTTCAAAATAATTTTTGCCGATAGTCGATAGAGTGCTGCTATCGGCCGGCTTTAACGATATAATTTGCATATCGCGAGATTGAAAAGCGTCCCAATGATCCTTCAACGTTTGGAGCCTGGTCGCATAATAAGATTTAGTTTTTCTTTCCTTCCCATCTTTTTTATAGTTCCTGACAAATCTCTCGGTGTTGTCCTTTTGTCTGAACTGCTGTTCAATTAGCTCGTCCATTGTGGTTTTAATTTAATTAATTTAATAGAATGGCCAAATAATAAATAGATAAATAAATTTACCAGTTTCCAGTTGTTGGTTTTCGAGTTCAAACTATAATTTTAATAAGCCACGTTCAAATTATGGTGTTTTTACAAATAGGTTCACGATTCAAGTTCACTTTAGAGTTCAGCAGGATAGCTCTACGAAGTCACTTCACAGTTCAAGTTCACTTTAGAGTTCAGCGGGATAACTCTACGAAGTCACTTCACAGTTCAAGGTCACTTTAGAGTTCAGCGGGATAACTCTACGAAGTCACTTCACAGTTCAAGTTCACTTTATAGTTCAAAAAGAGTCGCTTCAAGGATTTAAATTCACAGAGTTCAACAAGATGTCACTTCAAGTTTTCACAGTCACTTGAGAAAGAGTTCTCAGAATTCAACAAATGGATTTCGAATACTTGTTGATAAAAATATCCGGCTCGACGGACCATATGTTTGGGTTCAACTTAGAAAAAAAAATAAATAAAAAGAATCCTTGATGTCGATTTCAGAGGTCTTTAATTTATAACGATACGATTTCAATTACAACTTGATTTCAAAGTAAATAGTAAAAGTTTACAATAAAAAGGTTCCAAAATAAGTTCAAACGATTTTTAAGAATAGTTCGGTGATCGACGATATGATTTCAAGTGTCATAGGACTTTACCTAGACCGATAACAATAGCTCGGTCGAGATTTTTAATTTAGCAAAATTTAAAATTACAGTAAACGATTAGCGGTTAGAAATATTATACTACAATGGAAAAATCTCGCCGAAACTAATTAAACTCAGCCTGTATTGTTGTTGTTGTATGCTTTTCGGTTGTACAGCAGTGCGGGGCTCGATGGGACATCTTCGAGTCTGAACACTGAGAAAGACGCGATAAAGGCATTAGTTGATGCGAACCGGCGAAGAACAACACGTGAGATCGGATTGAAGTTAAATTTATCAAATTCAACAGTTTATGACCACTTGAAAGGCCTGGGATTATCCTCGAAGCTCGATGTATGGGTTCCCCATGTTCTCACAGAGAAAAATCTGTGTCGCCGCATTGATGTCTGCGATTCGCTTCTCAAACGTCACGAAAATGATCCGTTTTTGAAGCGCATCATCACTGATGACGAAAAATGGGTTGTATACAACAACGTCAAACGCAAGAGGTCATGGAGCAAAAAAGATGAACCGGCTCAAACCATTCCCAAGGCCGATATTCACCAAAAAAAGGTGATGCTGTCTGTTTGGTGGGATTTTAAAGGAATCGTTTTTTTGAGCTTTTACCGGATAACACAACGATTAATTCGGAAGTCTACTGTCATCAGCTGGACAAACTGAATGATGCACTTCAACAGAAAAGGCCAGAACTAATCAACAGGAAAGGTGTAGTGTTTCACCAACGCGAGACCTTACACAAGTTTGGTCACTCGCCAAAAGCTTTTACAGCTTGAATGGGATACAATGCCACACCCACCATATTCTCCAGACCTGGCACCATCGGATTAATATTTGTTCCGGTTACTCCAAAAATTTTTAGACGGTAAAACCTTCACCTCAAATGAGGTGGTCAAAAACCACCTCGATCAGTTTTTTGCCTGCAAAGACCAACAATTTTATGAGCGTGGAATTATGCTACTACCAGAAAGATGGCAAAAGGTGTTGGACCAGAACGGCCAATATATAATTTAATA
The DNA here is from genome assembly GCA_963669355.1 of Chorisops tibialis. Taxonomy (NCBI): domain Eukaryota; kingdom Metazoa; phylum Arthropoda; class Insecta; order Diptera; family Stratiomyidae; genus Chorisops; species Chorisops tibialis. The sequence goes on from OY770262.1 coordinate 276,100,389, forward strand.
ATTTAAAATTTTATTTTATTAAAATTTATTATACGAAAACTGTCTTTCATTTCCACAAAAAAAAACGAAATTACTTTCCGAACAACCCAATAATTCTAATTTTAATGTTACTAAAGCCCAGGTTCCATAGGTTTAGTTTTAGGTTATAGGAGGGTGGTTTCATAAAACCACAATGCACGGGGCCATCTAAATGAGTCTATTGTACTCCTCCTATTGATTATGAAATGGATGTCACTCCTCTTGGTTTAGCCGCTTGCTTCGATTTTCAACCATACCAGGCTCAAATATTTGACGCCTATGAGGTCGTTAATACTTCCGCTCGAAACACTATCGCGTGCTCTGAGAGATGAAATAAAGTGTGGATGTTGAGGTGGTGGGAATAAATCCGTGTACCTGTCCCCTGGTTAGTTTTAGATACATCTGTATAGAGATGAGTTCCTGTACAGTTGCTGAACACCGTGTTTATTGCCCATTCGTTTCATTCAGGAAACTTAATGTGAAACTTCCGTTTCTTAACCTACGGTTGAGTAACGGTAATCATACTCGCAGTAATGAGAGAATTAGCTCCAGGGCTGCAGTTGATGCAAAGGCGCTAGGTTGGTTTTTGGTACCACCGCTGGCCACCACATCTACTGCGGCTTAGGGCATCATCTCAAACCGAATGTCTTTTTGTAAGTGGAAAAGGCTAAGGTATCCTTTTCTGCTCGTTCTGGGATGTTGGCCTTCCAGGACAATTTGCTATCAATCATAAGACCTAAATATTTAACTCGGTTCGAGAGTACCATAGTGATACCCCGAATATTTTGTGGATTGAAAACATATGGTTTTCTTCTTCTGGAGATCTGTTTTTTGATGGTTGATTGCAAGTCCCTTAGCTAGGGTGTAACCTAGTGGGTAGCGTGTTGGTCAAAAATGCGAAGGTCGTGAGTTCAAATCCCACTCGACGCACAATTCCAGCACACTACTTACTTGGGTATAACTTGGTCGCCTCAATCTACGAAAATGAAAAATTCGAAGATAGAGGGTTTTGCGGAGGTCTATCAACAACCCTTCTACAATTAGTAATGAGAAATTTTAAGGAACCTGAAGGTCAGGTTGGGGCCCACAAGAGAGGCGATACAATGCCGCCCTGTAGCTTAACTTTGTGGATAGAGCCTTTTTTGGTCTCTTAACCCATCCGTGCTACAATTCTTCGTGAGTGAAGGAGTTTTGCTATCCATGTAGTCAGGAGAGGTTCCACACTATGGCTGCGCAAGGCATCAAGTTTGGCATCAATATGACGTGGTTAAAAGCGCCGTTCACATCTAAAAACGCACCGAGTGCAACCTCTTTATGATGGAAAGCTTTCTCTACGGCTATCGTCACATGCAAGACGGTGTCAGTGAACCTACCTTTCAGATAAGCGTGTTGGTTGGGGCATCTGGCCGAGAGGTTTAGATTCGCACGTAGGTAGCTGTCCACCAGCATTTCCAAATCTTTAAGAAGAAACCAAGTTAGGCTGGTGGGTCGGAAAGCGTTCGGGATGTTATGACAAGCTCTGTCTGGCTTAGGTATGAAAACTACCCTAACCTGTTTCCATAGCTTCGGTATGTGGCAAAGACTGATGCATGCTTTATATATGTCAACGAGATACTAAATTATTGTTTCTTCCGCATTCAAGTTCGATAACATTTTTCATTACTTATACTGAAAAGGTTGTTAGCCCTTCGCACCACCCTCCACCTTTGAATTTTCGTGCTTACAGGTTGAGGTGACCCAGATGTTCCCACATTAACCCGGATTTGAATTAACGACCCTTACATTGTAGACGAACGCGCTACCCACAAGGCTACACCCAGACTTTTTTTTTATGCTAAACACTTTACTCTCATATCTCATCTATAAAATAAAAAGCAGAGTTTCTTCCCCGTATATGCATCTTGATATCTACTGAAGAAATCAATAAGAATTTAAGAATGTTCTATTCGCCAAGTAGTGCTTTTCTACCCTCTTATGCAATCCAGGTGGTCTTGACTGCTTCACTCTAACCAGTAAATTTTAACTTCAACAAGGAGTACAATACTGTACAGAAAATTGATTTTCTGAATCAAAGGGTTGTTCGTCGCCGTCTCTATTCAATTTCGATGTTTACACATAGGTATGAAACTAGAGAAATATTGAGCTTAAATATCGCACCGATGAAAGGATTTCAAATGAATAGGCGCGATGTGTGAGCCCTAATTAAAAGCACAGGAAATAATTTCTGAATAATGACAAAAAAAGAAACACATTACTTTGCAATGAACATGTTCCTTTGTAGGAAAACGGACATTTCAGCAACACCATCGAATTATGAAACAAACACAAACCTTTCACCGCAGTGACTGCACAAGCTCTCTAATGACGCCTGTACACGAGGCACTACAAACTCTCCAGTCTTTTGGTAGTTATTTTCTGTTTTTCCCGGCATTAATTTTTCTTTTTCTTCTTCCGGGCTAGCTAATTTTCCCGTAATGGCTTTTAATTAGATCTGTCAAGGGAAAAACAAATGGCATTTTTTAAAGAGGCTACAGAAAATAGTTCTAGCGTGGAATAGGTTCAGCAAGCGATAGGGAAGATTTTCTCACTGTAAGGGTCGTCCTTGTGTGCGCCAAACATTGTAAGGCAACGAGCTATTTAATGAGACAGCCAGGGAATTAATATTACGAAGGATTAAATAGGCAGCTTCTACTGTAAAAATTCCCTGCGATTGGCAGTTAGGTAAAGGAAATACTTCCGACATGTATGTCACCAGTCTCGGCGTTAATAACCCGTAAATAATGAGTTCCATCCGCTTTCCGCGATGAAAAAAATAAAATCGCCGAGCTACCGGGTGTGGAAATTCTACGTATGCGATAAAGCTCCACGGGTAGAGTGCCTTGAATTTAAACGGATTTCTGACATAATATCATTGCTATAAGGAAGAAAGAGTCCTTCGAGCCACCCTCCGTAACTTATCCCTTTAGCGATAGTACTCCTGCTGGATGAGTATAATAGCGTTTTGCGGGAAATATGTTCCCACGGTTGCGACATTTCTCATTACTTATCTCAACACAAATGCATGAATTTTAACATTAGGTGAGAAATACTCGTGTTTTCCGCGAGAAAAAAATCATTTTGTTAATCAAGTCACGTTTAATATAATCAGCCATTATACGTACAAGGCGTGGGAGTATTCAGTGCATGACAATCGATAGTGGAACCACCTGCGGCGCTACAGCCATACGAAAGCTTTGCTACGCATTTTAAATCATTTCGCATCCTATTTTACTCGACGTCACGTCCTTACATACATTTAAATTACATATGCAGTATCATTCGTATAGCGAAGCAGCTGAGTACAAATTCGTATGTAATTTTAACCAGCGTCCTTGCGAATCCCCAGATCCTGAACAGAATTTAAATTCTTTTTAAATTACCTGGACGTTTTCATTTCCCGAAGAAAATCTCCGAAATTATATACAGAAAAGATCCCCTGTCAAATTAAATATAAAACATGTACGATTGCGGAATATTTGTGGTCAAATTGGTGTCGAAAATTATTATATTTCTGCTCGGTGCTGATTTGTAACATCGGTCAGAAAGTTAAACGTATTGGTATTCGATGGAGTCACTGACAACACTCTTATCCATTTTATTCAAATCAGGGAGCTATCTTAAGGGAGGAAAAATTGGCATTGAGTAGTATGGTACGGGCGATGAGTAGTATATATATTGCCTGCCACTGGGGAGAAATTAACATCAACATGAAGAATGGAATTTACGATGATTTCGCATTACGATTTCGTCTACCATAATTTAATAAGGGTGAAAAATCTTCTAAATAAAATCAATATGTACAAAAGGTTATAAGGGACATCGTACAGTATAAGGGTTTTATGATTTGTGCATGTGTTGTTGGAATCCGCATGAATGCGGGTATGAAATTTTTATGAAGAACAAAATAGGAACTGTGAAGTGAATTCTGATTCTGATTTATTAAATTTAAAGAATTTTATGGAGAATTAGAGTTTAAATATTATAAGAAGATCTGTAATGAAATTTATTAAAAGTATAATCAAAAAATCTACAAACATACAAGTAAATGCAGAACACATTGAGTTCCCATGACTGTTTGCTCTTTCAATTAGGAGTGTAATCTGTTTTATTGGAAGTAGTTTTTGTAAAAAGCGTATTCTCTATCGAGTTATTGAACTAAAATTAAGTAGATGACTTTCTGTCAGATCTATTATTACAGAAAAATGCTTACAATCGATCTATTTAAGGCAAGCACTTTTTTATTACCTAGGTTTTGGTTTACAATGTAAAAATCGTGGATTCAAACACCGGTCGCCGCATAATTCCAGCAAACTGCCTATGTTGGTGCTGTAATAGTAAGTGAAGCATGGCGGCTGTCACGGCTTAGCTCGTTGGCAACCGGGAGGTATCTTTGCCATCTCCTCCATCACTTAAGATGTGCTTACAATAAATCGAGAGTACAAATTGAAACCCGCTTTTTCCCAATAGATGCCGCCATCAGTAATTGCTGATCAACAATGGCGGATCAGAAACGTCACATGATATCATTATCATTAGATTTGTGAAAATTTATCGGCGTCATACATATACATTTTTGTACGCGAATATGTCGAAATTTGAGACAAATAAACCTCATTTGCGTGAACTTTTGCTTTCTGTCTTCCATGCCAAAAAGTCTGCAGCTAAGGCGCGTCGAATGATTGTTCAAACTTATGAGGAGAATGCTATTAGTGAAAGAACGTATCGTGAATGGTTTCAACGCTTTAAAATGGATGATTTCGGCGTGGAAGATAAGGAGCGTCCCGGAGCGGTTAAAAAGTTTCAAGATGCTGAATTGGAGGCATTACTGGAAGAAGATTCATGCCAAACGCAACAAAAACTTGCAAATTTATTGGTCCTGACTCAACAAGCTATTTTTCATCGCTTAAAAAGCTTGGGAATGATGCAAAAGCAAGTAAATTGGGTGTTATACGAGCTGAAGTCAAGAAAAATCGGTTTTTCCACATGTAAACAGCTGCTCCTGCAAAAAAGGAAGATTTTTTCGCATCGCGTCGTCACTGGCAATGGAAAGTGGTTCCACTACAATAATCAAGTGTGAAAAAAATCGTGGGAATACCGCGGTAATGCATCAACATCAACGGCCAAGCACAACATCTATGGCTCGAAAATCATCCTGTGTATTTGTGTATTTGGTGGGACAATCTAAACCATAGCCAGTCCCAAGCCCGGTTGAGAAAGATGGAGGGAGTATGGAGTTAACCTGAATGGCCATTAACACCAGTGCGTCTCAGCATGCAGGCAAAAAGTGTGATATATTTGGACTCGCAGCATAGCTGTGAGATCTCCAACATGCCATATTTATCTAGAAACTCTCACCAGGATATAATAATTAAGTAGGACTGGTCTACCAGGTCGGGGATTCGGCGAGGCGCTAGCAACGCATCATCGAAAAAAAACACTGTACAGAAACCTGAAGAACAGCCTCCGAAATATTGGACTCAACGGCAACGACCCCGCAAACGAAAAATGGACTACTCTTTCGGATCTTGGAATGTTCGATCCTTATTTAAGACAGGAACTCTGAAAGAGTTTCTCGAAGAAGTGACAAATTATAACATCAATACAACTGCCATCCAAGAAACAAGAATGGTTCGGTAACGAAATCATGGACATGAGATTACACACAATCCATCCAAGTGGAAAATTGTCGGGAAGCTGAGTTTGGAGCCGCTTTTGTCAACAGCAGGTCACGAGTTTCGAAGCAGTAAGTCAAAGATTGTGTGCAATCCGAATAAAGTCTAAATTTTTTAAAACTTGATGGATCAACGTCCACGCACCACCAGAAGACAAGGACGATATAACTAAAGACCAATTTAATGCCACTCTAGAGACAGCCTATGATTCACTGCCCTCGAATGAACTAAAAATTGTCTTAGGGGATTTTAATGCAAAAGTCGGAAAAGAGGAAGCTCATAGAGGAACAACAGGAGAGCACAGTCTCCATGACATAACCAACAACAATGGCCAACGTCTTATTGATTTCGCAAGCAGCAAAAATATCAAAGTAAGCTCTACGTGCTTCCCACATCGCGATATTCACAAACGAACGTGGATATCACCAAATGTTCGCAACTTTAACCACCCTCAATTGATAAAAGGGCTGCTTCCAGCATACTTGATGTACGAACCCTCCGCGGTGCGAATTGTGGCTCTGATCACTATCTAGTCAGAGCTAAGTATCGATGTTGAATAGCTTGTCCTGGATATTCGAAAACGAGTAGAGCTCGCTAATTCATTGTCGACAAGCTTAAAGACGAAACTGTGGAGCAGGCTTACATGTATGGACTGGACCAACGCTTAACAACAACGTATGAAAATATCCAAAATATGCTAGTGGAAAATATGTGGATGAAATACGAGACGCCATCAAATCCTCCGCAGAAGAGATATTAGGATATCAAGCACGGCGAACAAATATTGATTGGTGTGGCGATACGACGTCGTCGACAAATTCCAGCGTTAATGACATCAGCCCTAGGTGTGCTTATCGCGCACAAGCAAACCGTCCCTTTTTTCATATCGCCAGATATGCAACGAAAAAGATATCAAGTGGCATGCCCGACGACGCGCGCGATCAGCAATTGCTTTGTGCTTATCGCGCACAAGTGGAGCCAAAGTACGCAGCCAGACACGCCGCACCGTCAGCAGAAAGACGGGGATTAAAAAGCAGTCGCGCTGGCCTTTCGATCCCAGTTCCAGTTCCAGTTTCGATTTTTATACTCTAAATGAAATCTGAGAGTATTATAAGTTTGCTCTAAAGTTTGTAACGCCAAAAAATAAGGCTCGGAGAAAAAAATGAATAATGATATTATCACTCAAAAATCTCAAAACCGGATGTCCGTCCGTCCGTCCGTTCGCTCTCTAGCTTGAGAACGCGTTGAGCTAGAAAGCTCAAACTTCGTACACGTCGTTTGTGGCAAAAAAGTAAGGTCAAGTTTGTGAACGGGCCAAATCGCTCCACCCCTTCTACCCCCTCCCATACAAAATGACACAAATGCGAAATTTGACAATAAACGGATTTGCTCAAAAAGTACAATAGCTATTAGCCTGAAATTTGGAATATATTACTTTTTTAATAATATCAATCTACTGTAAAAAAATTATGCGTGTCCTCCCCCTCCTTCTATCACCTCCCATACAAACTGTACTTGTCATGAATTACTCTAAGCCAATTTACTCAGTGCGTATAAAATTTAGCAAGCTGAAATTATGCACCAAATATTTATTCAAAATTTTAAGTAAGGCCAAAAAAAATTAGACGATTAGCTTCACCCCTTCTACCCCCTCCCATACAAAATGACACAATTTCGCAATTTGATAATAAATTGATTTACTCGAAAAATATAAAAGCTATTAAACTGAATTTTGGGATATATTACTTTCATAATAATTTAAATCTACAGTAGAAAACTTTTTTGCGTCCTCTCTCTCCTTCCACCCCCTCCCGTACAAACTACACTTTTTCATGAAATGCTCTAAGCCGATTTTCTCAGAACATATAACATTTATCGAGATCACATTTTGTAATAAATACTTATTTAGCATTATCACTAAGATCAGAAAAAAATAATTGGTTAGCTTTACTGCTTCTACCCCCCATACAATATGACACAGTTTCACAACTTCACAAAAAATCTATTTCCTTGAAAAGTATGAATGTTACTAGTCTAAAACTTAAGAGATGTCAATTTTATGATATTCTTAGCTATTTTTGAAAAAATCACTAAAATCCCCCCTTCTTTCTACTCCCTCCCATACAAACTGCACATTTTCACTAAATCTAACACACTAATTTTCTCAGCTCCTATTCAATTTTTGGAGTAAGCATTTTGTATAAAATATTTTTATAGCTACTTTAGCATGATGGGAAAAAATTAGTTCAATGCTATCACTCCCCATACAAAATTTCTTGGGATCACAAAAAATTCTATATCATCTAGAGTATCGTAAGATTGCGCTTTACGCGCAATCGTAGCCCTGCTATGTTTTTAGTTCAGTTCACTTCGTAGTTTTTCAATAAAATATTATTTATTTCAAAACGTGTTTTTACTCAATACCTCGTCCGCGCTCCCAGGCCTAAAATTGATTCGACTAAGAATGTCGCGATACAATAGATAAAAAGAACGTGGCTTATAAAATTTTTACTAAACGATCAATACGAGTAAAAAAACATAACAGAATTATGATTGGGCTTAAAGCCCATGGTGATAAATGCATTGATTTCAAAGTCGATAGCTCTCATATACTTGAAGGAGAAATGCTTTTCTTGAATTTATAATACAGATATTTGTATGGGAGGTGGTAGAAGGAGTGAAGCGGAGCAGATAATTTTTTCTAACACTTATTTTAATTACTAAGAAACAAATTCTGGCAAAATTTGAAGTTTGTACTTTTTCTAGTTTGAATGGAAATCGATAAAATGCATTTAACAAAAATTATGCATTTGTATGGGAGGGGGTAGAAGGAGTTTACGGATCAAAACAATTTTTTTTCGCATTAATAATATTTCTATTTGTATACTTTATACAAAATATCAAGGTGATAGCTTAACCAGTTTCGAAGTAAAATAATTTAATTTAAATTTCAAAATTTCGTGAAATTTGTATGGGAGGGAGTAGAAGGAGTGAGGTGAAGATAATAACTATTTTTATAATAAATTGTAATTATAGAAGAATTAATTCTAACATTTCGTCTTTTCAGCTTTACTAGTTTCAATGAAAATCGAAACTATGTATTTTTCAAAATTGTCCATTTGTATGGGAGGGGGTAGAAGGGGTACGGGGATCGAGTCAATATTTCGTAATATTAATGACATCTATATCAAAATACTTTGACCTAAATATCAAGTCGACAGCTTAAATAGTTTCAAAGAAAAATCAATTTCTTAATATTTCGAAATTTCATGCAATTTGTATGGGAGGGGGTAGAAGGAGTGGGGGGATTCACGAACTTAAAGTTACTTTTTTGCTAAAAATGACACAAAAAGATTTTTAGCAGTATAGCTCAAAGCTTTCGAGAGTTATGCTGTAGACAGACAGACAGACAGACAGACAGACAGACGGACAGACGGTCACTCGGAATCGAGGTTTTTGAGCGACAACAAATATTTCTGTACCCTGGGCGGCTCTGTGCGAGCATTATTTCTTAGCGTTACAAACGGTAAGGCAAACACAATATACTCTCAGATTTCATCTAGAGTATAAAGATAGATATGACGAGCTAAAGCGATATGCGAAAAAGACCTACAGGCGAAAACAAAGGAAGTACCATAACGACAAGATACAAAAAATGAACAAAGATATGAAACAAAATAAAACGCGGGACACATACCCAATAGTAAAGTACCTGAAAAAGAGATATAAGCCAAAAACCAGTCTCTGCAAAGACGCAGAGGGCAACATCATCAGCGACACGCAACAAATCAAAAGGAGATAGACTTCCTACTTTGAACATCTTCTCAATTTCAACTGACGAAGAAGAACCATCATCGTCACTACCCACGCTTACCGAAATCAAAGCGTGACCAAAAACTAAACAAAGCGCCGGAAATTAACGAAATACCAGTTGAACTTCTGAAAAACGGTGGAAAATGTGTCGCTGAAATACTACACAACATGATATGCAAAATTTGGACAGAGGAAAACATACCCGATGGTTGACGCAAGAGTATCATATATCCAATTTACAAGAAAGAAAACAAACTCTACTGTGAAAATAACAGAGGAATATCTTTGTTGTGTAAAATAATGACAAAAATAATTGAACGTCGTCTTAAGCCCGACTCTATTGAAATAATTGGCTAATACTAAGGTGGATTCAGAACCGGACGATCTACAACAGACCAGATTTTCTCGGTGAAACAAGTGCTTGAAAAATGCAGGGAATATAACACAAACTTGCACCAAACCTTCGTAGATTTTAAACAAGCATACGACAGTATTTACAGGAAGGTACTGTACCAAATCATGATTTAATTTGGAATTTCTCCAAACTAGTCTAACTAACGAGACTCAAAATGACAAACACTGAACCCCAAGTGAGAATACAAACCGATTCTACAGCCAGCTTTCGAACGGAATGTGACTTAAGGTAGGGAAATGGTCTAACCCTCATTCTTTTCATCTAGAGAATGTCATCCGAAAAATCCCAGTTAATATTCAACAATATCCTTCCCTAGTGCTTAAGAGGTTTTTGTAAATCTTGAATCTCTTTTGCGAAGGAGGAAGTAAAAGTAATGAAGCAAACAAGAAGAAGAACTCCAATCAGACAAACATAACAACTGCAGAATATAATTTGGAGGGTGTAGGCCACTTCATATATCTTGGGGCCAATCTAGCAAAGGACGGCAATGAAATGGACGAAATCAATCGACGGATGGTACTAGCAAATAAAACGTATTATTCGGTACTTCCAATAATGAAATCCAAGAAAGTGCACAGGAACAATAAGCTGCGGATATATAAAACTATTTTACGACCTGTGCTCTGTTACGGCAGAGGGGCGTGGACATTAACGCGAACTTCCGGAAAAGCAGTTAACGCATTTGAAAGAAAGGTCCTCCGAAGAATTTTGGGACCTGTGAAGGAAGGAACGGAATGGCGAATAAGATACAACCATGAATTGTATCAACTCTCCGACGAGCCAGAAGCTTCAACGTTCAACAAGCTACGTAAACTGCAGTGGGCTGGCCATGTAAAGCGAATGGAAGACAGAAGAATTCCCAAATGCGCTCTTAAAGGCAAAGCGAGTGGTAACCGGCCAGTAGGCAAATCACGCAGGCGATGGGAGCACTCGGTTGAAGAAGACAGCAAAGCCATTTTAAAAATTAGCAGTTGTATCGAGACTATTGGAGGCGACGACTTCATGAGACCAGGGCCCAAATTGCGCTGTCGCGCCATTGATGCTGATTTGGTGGGACCACCTCAACGTGGTGTGTTATGAGCTGCTGCAACCGGAAGAAACTAGCACAGTTGCCAGGTACCGAGGCTAACTAATGCGTTTGAGTCAAGCGTTGAAGGAGAAATGGCCGCAATATGAGCAGAGACACGACAATGTGATTTTGCTGAACGATAACGATTGGCCACAAGTTGCTTACGTTGTGAAAATCTACGTGGAAGTACTGAAATTGGACGTCCAACCTCATTTCTCCCTTTTGACTGCCACCAATTTTGATCGATGACGCATGGCCTGGCTGAGCAACACTTCCATTCTAACGAAGAAGCAAAAAATGGGTCGATTCGTGGATCGGCTCAAAAAAAGAAAGTGAAAAAAATAAACGGCAGATTTCAATTTGTGCTCCCGATAACAAAAAACAAATAGCAACTAGAAATAGATTTGTAGTGATAAATAATTGAAAGTAATTAATTATTTGGGCGAAGCGACTGTTGCGTTAAAATACTTTGAAACATTTTCGTTTCATTCATGAAAAACCATTTCATGAATATGAAAGTTACCGAAAAGTTTTCCAATGTAAAAGGCTAACTGAACTCCACAAATTGAATTTCTTTTGAAGTGAATAAAGCTATTTGATGCTTTTGCTATTCACGTACAAGGATGCAGAATTTTCCAATACTTTGGTCTCGGTCGATCGAAAATATACTATTACTGCAAGTACGAGTAGAGGACTCCTTGCTCACGATGATAGCAACTTTTCAAGCAACCAAATCAGCTTACAACCCTATTGCTTTTTAAAGCTTCCATGACTACCTTCCCTCTAAAGTTGTTTTAATCTAAGAGATCCATGAATAGGAATAGGTTCCTTTGTATTGCAGCAAAAAAGAGAAAAAAATCTTGAAATTCTCCTCAAAGAACACTACTTGAATAGCTCGCAGAAAAATTGTGTTTTTCCTTTGACAAGAAACACCAATTGCACAGCTTTAAAACGAGGATTGGTATAGAATCGCCCTTGGCTCTCCGTAACTGTTGGCGATCAACAAGTCGCCTCTTAATTGAATCGCAGGAGCGGCCTATGAAAATTCAAGGGACTCTGGCCAATTACATTTGCATATTTTATGGGTAAGCGTTAACGCTCCCGGCTGTCTGCCAGCATTCGTCGTACTTTGCAGCTACCAACATCTGTCTGCAAATTACATATTCATATTTGATCGGGCTTGTCCTTTTCCTTTGGGAAGAAAAAAAAACTTATCCGTACTTTACGGACCACATCGAGTTGTTACGGTTTAGCATCACCGGTGAAAAGAATTTGCGTTTGAAATGGGCGATTTAATGATTGCCACATATTGCTTCTATTTAAACGACAAGGAGCTCGTTATTGAATGTCGAATGAAAAACCAAACTTGAAATTTTTCATGTTGTTCCAGAAATGGAATGAAGAGAAGCCATCGAAAGGAAAGAAAAGAACTCTAGAACTAATAAATGTGTGCTGAAACTTTTCATGCGAAATTTTCTTTACTAGCACCAATACCGATTAAACTACTAAGCTAACCTCTGTCATTGCTATGGTTCAAACCAGAAGCATTCAAAAGAAACTTTCACTTGGCCACTAATTTTGATTGGTCTTTGTTCAACATTAAAACATTGTATTTTACATGTATCACGTCAATTGCATGAGCGTTGGTCACAATAATCCCAGCAAACAAAATAATTCATTAAAGACTCGTTAATGAATTATATTAGCGAGTGTTTTGATCATTAACGAGCGTCGTTAACGATACATTAACGAGTCATCAAGCGAACTAAATGGACATTCATTACTGAATTACTTTTAACTATTTATTAATGAATTATAAAACGCTTACAAGAAACGAGTATATAAGAAAGTACATATATAACCGAAGATCGCAATTGCTTCTCTGTTTCTATTGTTTATGCTTTGAACATTTCACGCACAAACGAAATGTGCAATATGCCTATAGACATAGCTATGTCGACATAATTTTCGGACTCGCATATCCTACGTGTGATGTGAACTCTGCAAAGTTTGGTTTACATATGGTTTACATAATGTTATTTTAACCTCCTGCTCGGTTTTCGAACATTTAGATTACGCATCATGTTCTTTATTTTTTAAGCATATTGCAGCTCGGGCATGCAAAACGATCGTTTTTCGATCATAAATTTATGAGCGCTCGTTAAAATGTTTATATATGGGATGGATTTGGAAAACATATCGTGGTGCGTAAGGATGCGCAGAGAACTACATGCCAGCAAACTCCTTAACGTTCAAAAAATATCTTTGCTACGGCACTAACTAGAGAAATCGCACCGATGGTCCTTGCAATCGAAGTAAGAAGAAATTTCACGGAATAATTTATAATCGTTGGAAACTAAGAGAGGGTTTAATGATAAAAAAACATTACTGGACTACGATTGCCCGTGAAGCCCAGTTATTCGATACTCTAGATGGAATCGCAATTTTTGTGACTTGCGAGTTTTTGTATGGAAAGTGCTAGAAAAGGTGACGGCATTGAACTAATTTGTACTAATTCGACAATTTGATAAGAGTTATGTTTATTTTTCGGAGATCGATTAAATGATCGCCATGGTCAAAACTAGGGTTATTTTATTTTGTTATTATTTTCTAATAGGTGCACCAATTTCTTAAACTTTTATTTTACTTTGACTTTTTAATAACTTTTATCTTTTTACAAATCATATCTCATTACTTGACTGTCGCTCCTTAGCTTCTGAGTCTCAACTAACTACTTTCACGAACGCTTGCTCTATTTATACCAAGCACAGCGGTCGTTCGCAAATTGCCATCAAAAAGATTTTCGGCGGTCATTAGCAAATTTCCGTCAACTTTGAGCGGTCGTTCGCAAATTGCCATCAAAAAGATTTTCGGCGGTCGTTCGCAAATTTCCGTCAACTTTGAGCGGTCGTTCGCAAATTGCCATCAAAAAGATTTTCGGCGGTCGTTCGCAAATTTCCGTCAACTTGGAGCGGTCGTTCGCAAATTGCCATCAAAAAGATTTTCGGCGGTCGTTCGCAAATTTCCGTCAACTTTGAGCGGTCGTTCGCAAATTGCCATCTAAAAGATTTTCGGCGGTCGTTCGCAAATTTCCGTCAACTTTGAGCGGTCGTTCGCAAATTGCCATCAAATAGATTTTCGGCGGTCGTTCGCAAATTTCCGTCAACTTTAAGCGGTCGTTCGCAAATTGCCATCAAAAAGATTTTCGGCGGTCGTTCGCAAATTTCCGTCAACTTGGAGCGGTCGTTCGCAAATTGCCATCAAAAAGATTTTCGGCGGTCGTTCGCAAATTTCCGTCAACTTTGAGCGGTCGTTCGCAAATTGCCATCAAAAAGATTTTCGGCGGTCGTTCGCAAATTTCCGTCAACTTTGAGCGGTCGTTCGCAAATTGCCATCAAATAGATTTTCGGCGGTCGTTCGCAAATTTCCGTCAACTTTAAGCGGTCGTTCGCAAATTGCCATCAAAAAGATTTTCGGCGGTCGTTCGCAAATTTCCGTCAACTTGGAGCGGTCGTTCGCAAATTGCCATCAAAAAGATTTTCGGCGGTCGTTCGCAAATTTCCGTCAACTTTGAGCGGTCGTTCGCAAATTGCCATCAAAAAGATTTTCGGCGGTCGTTCGCAAATTTCCGTCAACTTGGAGCGGTCGTTCGCAAATTGCCATCAAAAAGATTTTCGGCGGTCGTTCGCAAATTTCCGTCAACTTTGAGCGGTCGTTCGCAAATTGCCATCAAAAAGATTTTCGGCGGTCGTTCGCAAATTTCCGTCAACTTTGAGCGGTCGTTCGCAAATTGCCATCAAATAGATTTTCGGCGGTCGTTCGCAAATTTCCGTCAACTTTGAGCGGTCGTTCGCAAATTGCCATCAAAAAGATTTTCGGCGGTCGTTCGCAAATTTCCGTCAACTTTGAGCGGTCGTTCGCAAATTGCCATCAAAAAGATTTTCGGCGGTCGTTCGCAAATTTCCGTCAACTTTGAGCGGTCGTTCGCAAATTGCCATCAAAAAGATTTTCGGCGGTCGTTCGCAAATTTCCGTCAACTTGGAGCGGTCGTTCGCAAATTGCCATCAAAAAGATTTTCGGCGGTCGTTCGCAAATTTCCGTCAACTTTGAGCGGTCGTTCGCAAATTGCCATCAAAAAGATTTTCGGCGGTCGTTCGCAAATTTCCGTCAACTTGGAGCGGTCGTTCGCAAATTGCCATCAAAAAGATTTTCGGCGGCCGTTCGCAAATTTCCGTCAACTTTGAGCGGTCGTTCGCAAATTGCCATCAAAAAGATTTTCGGCGGTCGTTCGCAAATTTCCGTCAACTTTGAGCGGTCGTTCGCAAATTGCCATCAAATAGATTTTCGGCGGTCGTTCGCAAATTTCCGTCAACTTTGAGCGGTCGTTCGCAAATTGCCATCAAAAAGATTTTCGGCGGTCGTTCGCAAATTTCCGTCAACTTTGAGCGGTCGTTCGCAAATTGCCATCAAAAAGATTTTCGGCGGTCGTTCGCAAATTTCCGTCAACTTTGAGCGGTCGTTCGCAAATTGCCATCAAAAAGATTTTCGGCGGTCGTTCGCAAATTTCCGTCAACTTGGAGCGGTCGTTCGCAAATTGCCATCAAAAAGATTTTCGGCGGTCGTTCGCAAATTTCCGTCAACTTTGAGCGGTCGTTCGCAAATTGCCATCAAATAGATTTTCGGCGGTCGTTCCGCAAATTTCCGTCATCCAGCTTCCTAGCTGTAACTTACTTCCAAGCAACTGATGCATGAAACATATACTGTAAGAAAAGGGGTAGAAGGAGTGAGACTAATTGCTTAATTTTTTTGATCTTACTAATAATGCTAAATAAAATATTAGGTACACAATTTCAGCTCGATAAATTTTATACGCAGTACGTGCAGTTTGTATGGGATATGGTGGAAGGATTGGCGGGATTTATCTAATTTTTTACCATAGAGCACAATTACAATAAAAACAATATATTCTAAATTGCAAATCATGAGCATTTATAGTTTTAAGAAAATCTAACTCTGGCGAATTCTTAGAAATGTGAGGGGGTCGTGTTCTTGAGTTAAAGAGCAAGAACGGGCATCCGGTCTTGAGACTTTTTAGTGATATCACAATATGAACTTTTTGTGTCATTCAGTTTTTTTCTCCGAGCATTATTTCTTAGCGTTACAAACTTTGTGGCAAACTTACAATACTGTTGATGAAGAATGCAAATACGAAGTAGACGACTCGAATCTTGTGCGAATTTGGAACTAACTAGAAACTTAGTCGTTGATTGAAAAGAATTCGGGGATGAAAGTTCATGAGAAAAGAATTGAACAAATCTGGAGATAGCTCGAGAAAACGTGACACTATGTTATTAATAGCTTTGGCAAAATCGTCGATAGATATGAACAGTGTTATTACATTCTAAAGATTTTGCGACAATGTTAGTGAAAGTGGACTTTTCCATGTCGGTACGGGTGGAATTAAATGATTAAGTTTCTCCAAGACGACGGAAAGTAGTCTGTGGAAAAGTTTATCGAAACAGCATATCGTAGAGTTTATTTGTTGTCACCATAATAGTTGCTCTTATCCGCAAGAAAATTTACTGAAATTTTGCGATTTAACGCGAGGACTGCAACTTTCTCGATATCAAGTGGTCTACGTCTAATAATGAGATATCGCTAATTTATTTTCCAAACTGCAAAGCCGCTTATGTTGAAAACCTAAATCTTAGAATCAATTTAATATCTATTTGTCTTGCATTTCTAGTTTTTAAATGAGTGTTCATTTGCATTTTTAGAACAAAAGGGGCTGGCTGTAGGTAAACTAACTCTTCAGTAGCTTCGAAAGATTTTTTGGGGTCAAAAATTTGAGGGGATAGTTAAGTATTTCATAGCCGCATTTCTGTAGCGCAGCCATTGCAACGTGACTCTTGCCAACAGGTGCGTTGTCATACAAATACAGCACACCTCGAGTCCACTTTCCACTTCTTTTTTCTTTGACGGAATCCTTAAATTTTTGTAGCAGGTTGGCATAATATCCCCCTGTGATATTTTGTCCTTTTTTCTTTATAGTCGATCACCAAAACCCCCTCTTAATCCCAAAAAACAGAACCCAAGTTTCGTATCCAGTAACAATTGAGATCAAAATTTCATCCCTCTTCTCGCTACAGAGATCCAAAAACTCGCATTAACGTTCGACGCGCTGATTTTTCTGAACCGATGAAAGCATTCTCGGTGCCGATTTTGCGCTGACTTTAGACATGCCGAGATGATTGTGAAGGACATTCAAAATGGTTGTATCTGATACTCCAACCATTTTTGAGCATCTTCGAGAACAAGTTTCTCTACTTATTTGACGAGGCAGTGCCGGCCGGCCCGAGTGTTTATCATCTTCAATTGATTCTCTGCCTTGCCTGAACAAACTATACTACTTACAAATCATCGTTTTTCTAGAGCAAGAGTCCCCGTAAACAGATGACATTTCTTCCAAAATGATTTGTGACGTTTTCCCTTACTTGGTAAGGAACTTAATGACAGCACGAAACTCAATTTTATCCATAATTAGCATTTTTTTTTTCAATTGACTCGTTGATTTGGCGATAACTAAAATGTTAGTAATTCGATTTGACAGAAACTTTGTATTAATACCTGCACTGAGTGTTAGAATACCTACAGATAAAAATATTTTCCCCTCCCTTGTCCATCCCCTTCATTCCGCGAAATGTTTGACCTCCTCGCGTATGTTGAGATTCGACAATTTCTTGACTACTAAAGGCGCGATCACAATACGCCATAAAAACTAGCCAAACCATGCTCCATAAATCGCGATATAGTTAGACACATTTCACCAAAAATATGCATGGCTACCCTAGTTAATTTGCTAAAATAGCTCATAATGTCCAAAAGCTAAGGACAAAATGTTAGGTACTTTTCCAGAAGTCTGGAAACTGGCTAATGTTATCCCTATTTTCAAGAAAGGTGACCCCGAAGACATCTTGAATTATCGCCCTGTTTCCATTCTTACTAGCTTTAGCAAAATTTTTGAACGTCTCGTTCACAATGTAATGTGTGACAAACTTGGCCAATTAATTTCGCCCTGTCAACATGGTTTCGTTAGAGGAAAATCTACAACTACCAATTTGTGCGAGTTTACAAACTTTATAGCCAAATCTTTCGAACTCCATCATTTTTGCAAAGGCATTCGACACAGTTAATCCCAAGATTCTAATTGGGAAACTTAAAATATATGGCGTCTCTGGAAATTTACTTGACTGGATTTCTTCCTATTTATCTACTCGTAGTATGCGTGTAACTTTTAAGGGACATGAGTCTTCTGTATTTCCTGCGTGGTCTGGTGTTCCACAGGGGTCTATTCTTGGTCCACTATTATTCTTATTTTTTATAAATGACCTACCCCAGTTTTTATCTTCTTCTTGTCTCCTGTATGCGGATGACCTCAAAATCTTTCGAGTGATTAATTCTCCCTGTGTTCGTGATATTTTAAAATTGGACCTTGATCGACTATATCAGTGGTGTTTGTCGAATGACCTAGACTTAAACATTAAAAAATGCTTCTCAATGTCATATTCACTGAAAATTGATCTCCCGAGTTACTTTATTTAATCGATGGCACTAGACTTTCGGAAATAACGATTATGAAAGATCTCGGTGTGACTTTTGATGTGAAGTTGAGTTTCACTACACATTTTGAAAATATTATCAATCATGCCTATAGACTATAGACTCCGTATTTCTTCTACTTTCGCTTGTTCTAGTACTGCTGTCCTGCTTTTTATCTCTCTAGTACGTAGTATTCTTGAATACTGCTCTGTTGTTTGGAGCCCTCACTATAAGTGTTACTCAGCTACTATTGAATCAGTTCAACGTAAGTTTACGCGTTCTCTGTTCTTCCGTTCTAAAATACCGTATGCTAACTACTCTACGAGGCTTATGGTACTTCATCTCCATCCTTTAGACATACGCAGAAGTTACTTTGATGAGTACTTTCTTTACAAGGTTGTAAATGGTATTATAAGGACTTATCTTGTTGACGAACTTAATTCTAGAATGGAAGTTGTTAGTACTAGAAATGCCGATATTTTTTATCCTTCACGCGCTTTACAAGACGTTTATTTTCATTATCCTGTAGTTAGACTTCAGCGAAATCATGACAAACTACAACTTGGATCTTTGTCTATTTCTTTTAATGCTTTTAAAACTAAACTTAAGAAATTCTTGTGATATTTTTTATCGCTTGCTATTGTGTAATTGAAATGTAAATTTTGTTCAACGGCTAAGTAAATAAATATGTATCTAAAGCTTGTAAAGAAGTATATAAAAGCTAAAATTATAATTAAGTAATAAGTACAAAATTTGATCACGGATTTATACGTTCTGAGAAAATTGATTTACAACATTTCATGAAAAAGTGCGATTTGTATGAAAGGTGGTGGAAAGAGTATGATAATTCGAATTATTTTTATACCGTTAATTACATTCACGATAAAAGTAATGAGTTCCAAATTCCAAACTATTATATATTTAATTATAGTAAATTTTTGAAAATAAATAATTTTGTGAGGAAGGGAGTAGAAGAGGTGGAGCGATTTATCCTGTTCTCGAACTTCACCTTACTTTTTAGTCAAAAATGATTTGTACAAAATTTTCATTTTCTAACTCAACGCGTTCTCAAGTTAGAGAGCCTCTATGCGCTCTGACTGACGGACGGACAGACTGACATTCGGTTCTGAGTGATTAAACAAACTTCTGTCAAATCCATTTTTTCCGCAAGCCTTATTTCTAAGCGTTACGAACTTTAGAGCAAACTTATAATACTTTCTTTCATCTAGAGTATAAATAAACTGCCAACAAGTCGGGCGCAACTTTAATATTCTTGGGATAAGTTGAGAATGCGTGGGAACTCAATATGCAGGTTAGAGTGGTTAGGGAAAACTAAGTGAAAGGGGGTTCTTGGGCAGGACTGGATTTAACACTAAATTGCGGATACGATCAATAGCTCTAGTACATATAATCAATGTTTCATTCGTTTATTTATGCAAGTTTTGGTTTTTATGAGGGAGGGGTGATAGTAAGGTTGGGATGTTAATAGCTTTACTTCTTTATTTTAATAATAAAGAATTGTGATCGACGCAGAAAAAAAATTTACTACCCTAAAATTTTTTTTTTCGCGACAGGTGGAAGGGGGAGGCAGGGGGAGGGAAAGAGCCAAAAACTACACTTCCTAATATCTCCACCACGAATGCAGATAGGAAGTTGAACATCAGTAGAGATATAGAGGTGGTTGTGGGGCAAACTTTAAAAATAAATGAATTTTTTTATCCACTGGCGTCCGAAAAGGGAGGGAAGGGGGGGCTAAGAACTGAATTTTATTTTCAAATGATTAAATCTTCAAAATAACTTATCATAAAAAATTCATATTTTGAGACAATTAAGGTGACATACAGGTCCATCAAAATCAGCTTAGAAGATGCCTAATTATTTTAAGGGGGAGGGTCAAAGAGTGCAAAGAAAAAAAATCAAAATGAGTATCCCAACTAGCTCTTAAGCTATATAATTGAAACTAAAAATATATATAAAGCTATAATAGGAAATACAAAAAAAAATAAAATTTTGTCGTAGCGGTAGTGGGGGGAAATGGGGAGCATTTCAAAAATGGAGCACTTTCCAAAATTTGAAATCGTTATAACTCTAAACTTAGCACAGATATTACATCGAAATCGTCAGATTATAGCACTACTCTTAATTTTGATAAAAAATTTAAGATAGGAGGAGTGAGAGGTGGGAAAGAAAAATGTTCAAAATTTTGACTGAATTTTTTAGTAATCTGGTGAAAGATACAAGTTTTAAATTTTGCATGTCGATACATCTATTTTATACACATAGAAAAAAATATAATAATTTGTTCCAGAATTATTATAAACCGACCAACCCGGTTTAACGTGCACAAGGTGTTTCAAGTGCATGGAAAAAAACACAAAAACTAAAAATTTTTGAATGGAATTTTCAGATAGAAACTTGAAAATTTGCAAAATCCATTTGAAAAAGATTTCTAAAATAATGAAATATTAACTGGTCGAATACCTTCAAAACTCCTACCCCCTACCATACAAAATTGTTTTTTCGACCATTTTTAAGAAATTAATTATCACCTAACTATTTAAAGTTATCTAATTGAAATTTTGCAAAAAAAATTTTTAAAAATAATTGAAATGAAATAACGTCAAAAGTTTTGAGATCGCAGTTACTCTTCTACCCCCTCCCATACAAAAGTTCAAAGCTGTGAACTTGAAATTTTGTACGTGCACCTTCCAAGTGAAACGAAATAAGACTGCATCACAAATTTTACGATTCCCTTACCTTCTCTAGCCCCTCCCATACAAAGGTTTGGTTTCGTGAAAGTAAAATATGCCGAATCTTTTAATTTCCAATATTCTCTGTATAGAATGTCAGTTTCATAGACGAAGTTCCATAGAATTCTCATAATTCTATGCAACTTCGTCTGTGAAACTGATATTCTATACAGAGAATATTTAACGTAATTCAAGCAATCAATTAAAGAACTATTAATATCCACCCAACCTTACTATCACTCCTCACGCCGCCCCTCATAAAAACCCAAACTTGCATAAATAAACGAATGAAATATTGATTATATGTATTGGAGCTATTGGAGCTATTAATTTAGTGTTAAATCGATAATAGCCCTGTCCAAGAACCCCCTTTCACTTAGTCTTCCCTAACCACTCTGCATTTTGTATTTTCACGCATTCTCAACTTGTCCCAAGAATAATAAAGTTCCGCTCGACTTGTTGACAGTTTATTTCCAGTTTCAATGAAAATCGATTGAATTTAAAGTTGATAGCTCTTATGGTTTTAGAGAAACATCATTTAATTGAAATTCCGAAATTTCATGAAATTTGTATGGGAGGGGTAAAAAGAGTGAGTACTGATAGTTTTTCGAAAATTAGTTGTAATTGTAATATCATTAATTATGACAAAAATGGGGTCTTTTAGCTTTGCTAGTTGTAATGCAAACTGAATAAATGCATTTTTTATAATTGTGCATTTGTATGGGAGGGGGTAGATCAATATTTTTTGTCGTTAATGATATTCACATTATTATACTATGACCTAATTTTCAAGTTTCGGAAAAATCAATTTCTTTTATGGGAAGGGGTAGAAGGAGTAGGAGGATGTGGCTCGTTCACGAAGTTAAAGTTAGTTTTTTGCTAAAAATTAAATATGACAAATTTCAGCTCGATAGGTCAAAGATTGTGAGAATTATGTTGTAGATAGACTGACAGTCGAACAGACGGATAGACAGACGGACAGACGGTCACTCGAAATCGAGGTTTTTGAACAACAACAAATATTTCTGTACCCTTGACGACTCTGTGCAAACATTATTTCTTAGCGTTATAAACGATAAGGCAAACACAATATACTCGCAGATTTCATTTAAAGTATAATAACGGCTGTATTTAGAAAACAAAAATGAATTACCATTTTTAGAGAAAGCGAAATATTAACCCATATGTCAATAATCCACTGTTTTATTCATTGGAACATTGCAAAACCATAAAATATCGCGAAAAACCAGTTCTCAATTTGACTTGCTATGAACCAAACTTTGGGAATATTTTTGAATACTGTATCTGTCTCAGAAATCTGTCGTTATAGTAAAAAAGGCTAACAAATTTTCTATTGTTGTATAGATTAACACTTCTTTGAGCAACGGAGTCCCCTGTTTATTAAACAATTTCCGTGATTTATGTCGAATAAACGACATACTTCCAACTTCTTATAAAAAATTTTGGGTAGGAATCTGCTGGTAGAATATACAGGTTGTTGGACTCCCATTTATCTGAAAAATAAATTTTTCGAAATAAGCATCTCCCAATGGATAGTGTTTTGAAAAGTCGCTCAAGTTTCATCTCAATGGACGCATTTGCGCAACTCTTAATGGATTGCATTAAATTTTAAATGTAAGTAATCCGTTTTCGCAGAGAAATATTTTTTAGAAAATTTACGCTTTGCAGTTTGTTAAGGTAAATTATGTACTTTCAAAATTTTCTATGAACTTAAGATTAAAAGAAATTGCTTGTGCAGCACTACATCTCTGAACAGCATTTTTAGTTAATGGACTTCAAAATGTTGTGCCGTCAAAAACAGAAATAAATCAGATCAGAAACTTTTAGAAGAAGCAAAAAATCATTGACACCCATTTACAAACAACACTTGGATGTATTGATTTTCGTCTAGAAGACTACAATACACGTGGGATACAAACGATTAGGATGACACAGTATTTTCCTATGGTGAAAATCAAATAGACCTGTCTACTGTATAGAAATACAACTTTTGTGGTTAGCTTAGGTGGTTACATAAAATAGCACTGTATACGCCATATTGCAAATATAATTCGCTAACTTGCAATACTGTTAAAAGCACTTGTCAACGTGATTCTCGGCATGTGGTTTGCTATGTACGGGCATATTTTGAGCAATTACAGTCCCAATTAGGACTGTCGTAAAAAAATCAATATACTATGCAACGTAGTTTTATACCAAACGTCAGGTGTGAACAAATAAATTATATCTATAGTTAAAAGTTATTTCCGTTTAATGGTTTTATATCAAACAATAAAGAAGCTTAACGTTTCTAATAAATTTAGGAACAATATTGAATAATTCTCCCTGTGGAATGAGTGCGGCATAATACATCCTGAGTCAATTCTGCATGCCCTTAGAACGGCAAATTGACATTCAGTCGATCATGGACTTTTCACCCTAGATGTTAAAATACTAACGTTTTCTTTTTTTATGTGCAAGGCACAAACACTGTGACGAAGGGAAAGAATGGGGTTGGGAAGGTAGTGGAAGGGGAGTCAGAACAACCGTAATGAGTGGTGAAGCTGTTATATCTTTCAGTAGTACTGGGCGCTAGGAAAAAATAATGCAGATGTTATGGGGGACTGAATGATAGAAAGTGAACAGAAACCATCTACTGAGTATACAGACCTTCCTGAAGTAGAACTGTTTCCCTTTTACATCGTTTGCCCATTTTATTTCGAATAATTTTTCAAACGAAAAATTCGTGCTTGAAAAACTCGTAGTGCCTGGAATCGGAATCGAACCCTCGACCTGTGTGGTAAATACGCTACCCACTACACCACGGAGATATGGATAAAGCGCCTCGAATACGGATGGATTCTACGGTAATGAACTATTTATTCGAAAACGGACTACAATTGGCTTCTGCAATGTTCGAACATTGAATGGCGGTGAAAGGAGTGGAGTCACTCGGTTCATACACAGCCAGTCAATGATCGACCATGCAGCAGAGCACTATAACTTCAAAATCTTAAGCTCGAGTGAAACCAGGTGAACAGGATCAGAAGAAGAATAAACCCCAAGCATCAGTCTGCACATTGATACTGAGAGTGAAGCCAAAAATGGCGCAGCTGTCGTTCTTCCAACCAAGTGATAAACAGTCTTATTTGGAGAGAACCAAGCATTGAAAGAACTATCGTCGTCGGCCACAGGGCGAAGGTCAGAGAATGTAGTTTTATGGCTAACTGAGTGCTATATTCGATCGGGTGATATTATTTTCATCTTATATCATATCTCATATTATTATCATCCAGGTTGGTTTCGACAAAATTGGACTAGAATACGTCATGGAGAAGCATAGTAACCCACGATGTGCTCGAAAACGAAGAACTATTTTCCGAGTTAGTACTCTGCAAATGGTCTTCGGAGGTCCCCTTTTCTACACTGTAGTAACCATGAAATATCTTGGATTTCATGTGGTGTTACTCAGAACCAAATCAATCATTTGGCCATAAGTCGCCAATGGAGAAGATGTTTCCTTGATGTGCAAGCAAAGTGTGGAATTGTCGTGGAGAACGATTACCACGCGATGATTGCTTACATGAAATTTTGCACAGCAGTTGCCTACGGTCACAAATTCTTCAGATAAAGCTTAAGCGCAAGATCCCAACAAAACTCGCGAATAGTATAAATAAAACTTCCGCAATGCTTATATGCAACTTGAGAAGGCTCTTGGATGCAATTACAGAATAGCTATTGAAGAGCTGGTCAGGAGGGCGGATGGTGCGCCCACAAATTGGGGATAGGGGTTCTCTATTTTAATATAGAAATATTAATGGAACCCTCCTTTATATGAGATTTATTTAGATTACATGGAGGAGTAGGTTTGTTTTATTCTATTACTTAGGCCATTGATGGGCCAATTGTGATGCCTCGTCCTACTGATAAAGTAAAGAATATCACGTCAAGGAATCGTCGAAAATTCACTTGGATTCATGAATCGTTGAACGAAATGAAGAAGCCTTTTCTGCGCCCGTCGTTCACATTCACAGTGACCACGAACTGGTATTTACCATACTCATTGAAAATTCTGCAGGAATCGTCCTCTGACAATCGCATTCTATGGAGATGTTTTTTTATGTGACAGTGAATAATTTCGGCTAAATTTGCAGTTCTCAAAAGTATGAATATTAGGATTCTAGCTCAGTTTCCTATCCAAAATAAAATTCTGCGAAAACAAGACAATAAGAAAAAACATAACAGGACTAGAATTTGGCGTAAGCCCTAATCGTGCGATAATCTAGATGAAAGAGATTTTTTTATTTTAAAAAATTTTATAGGGTAGTCGGTAGAGGGTAGACATTGAACTAATTTTTTCACATTACGCTAAAGTTGCTATCAAAATGTTTTACACACAATTTAGGATTCAAAAATTTAATAGATACTGAGAAAATTAGTGTATTGGATTTAGTGAAATTGCGTAGTTTGTATGGGAGGTGGTAGAAGGAGGGGCGAGTTCTTAATGACTTTTATAGAAATAACTGTAAACATCATTTAATTGACACATTTTAAACTGCAGATCATACTTTTTAGGAAAATCGACTTTTAGTAAAGTTGTTGAATTGTGTCAAATTGAGTAGAGCTGTTCGCCCAATTTTTATTTGGTCTTACTAATAATTCTAAATAAATATTTTGTGCATAGTTTCTGCTCGATAAATTTCATACGTATTGAGTAAATTTATTTAATGCATTTCATAAAAAAATGCAGTTTGTATGGGAAGTGGTGGAAGGAAAGGAAGGACTCGAATAATTTTATACAGCAGATATTATAAAAGTAATTCACTCCAAATTTCAGATAAATAGCATTTATGCTTTTTGAAAAAATCCGTTTATTGTCGAATTGCGAAATTGTGTCATTTTGTATGGGAGGGGGTAGAAGGGGTAAAACTAATGTTCTAGTTTTTTTTTGGTCTTCCTAATAATTTTAAATAAATACTTAGTGCACAATTTCAAATCGATATATTGTATACGCACTGAGTACATTGGCTTAGAGTATTTCAGTTTGTATGGGAGGTGGTGGAAGGAGGACACAAATAATTCTTATACAGTAGAATGGAATCACCATAAAAGTATTATATTCCAAATTTCAGATCAATAGCATTTATACTTTTCGAGAAAAGCCGTTTATTGAAAAATTGCGTAATTGTGTCATTTTGTATAGGAGCGGGTAGAAGGGGTGGAGGGATTTGGCCCGTTCATGAACTTGACCTTAATATTTTGTCAAAAACCACGTGTTCAAAATTTGAACTTTCTAGCTCAACGCGTTCTCAAGCTAGAGAGGACACGGACAGACAGACGGACATACAGACGGACGGACAGATGGACGGACAGACGGACGGACGGACATCCGGTTTTGAGATTTTTGAGTGATATGAACTTCTGTATCATTCATTTTTTTCTTCGAGCCTTATTTCTTGGCGTTACAAACTTTGTGGAAAACTTATAATACTCTCAGATTTCATATAACGAGATCCAGGGTAGGATGTCAACACGGGAAAATTTGTGTTTCTTTGTGAATATAACTAGGGATTTGGTCTCAGCCCACATGTACGTGTTTATTTGTATTAGTGATGGTATCATTCGAATGAAAGAATTGATTATTTTCATAATCGAGATATCTCTGATCATTCGAATGATTTTTAATTCATTTCATTTCTGAGAATCGAGACGAGAACTTTCAAAAAATCAAATGATCATTCAAAATTTCGATTACATACTTTATTGTTTTATAACATATCTCTGTTACTCATCTTGTTCTCGTTTATTATATTTCATTCGAATGATCATTAAGAATCTCGATTATCAGTCAACTTGCATCCATACATCTCGTTCTCGTTTATAGCATTTCATTTGCCCCGCATGTGTCGATCCTCTCTCATCACTACCACTTGCTTCCTGCCCCTTGTAACAAAATCGTTGGGGTATCTCTTGTTCTTACTCTCCAAAACACAAAATTAGCGAAGTTCGAAATAACCATCCGCATATCGTAACGCAAAAGGCCAAATGTCATAAATCCCCATGTCGTAATATCACTAGGGTTACGACTGTTGCAACAGTACCGAGGCAAGTTCTCTGCTGAGCAGTATTGCGACAGTATTGTGACGGCATTTTGCACAAGCTCGCCTAGAATACTTGGGTGCTTACCAGATAGCTATAACAATAACGTCGTCCGCACAAGCAATCACTTTATAGCATCACCTCTCCCAGCAGTAGTCCGCCACTTTAAAAAAAAAAGTGAAGAGGACCCCTCCTTGTGGAACCCCTCTACTAAGAAACCATCTAGCAGATGTGACGACCAGTTTTATACTGACAATCCTAGATATCAACCTCAAATTAATCAGCACATCAAGCAAAGCATGCACCTTCAGATGAAAGTTCGTCCGTAATTGCTTCTGATCTTACATTGTTGAAAGCCTCTCGATGTCGATAAACGCTACCATAGTGCACTCTTCAGTACTCAGAGATGTTTCGATCTTCCATACGCGATACTTTGATACTTCGAGCCCATCATCCGCTCGAATAGCAGCAGCAGACATCATAGCTGGCACCCCTGATGTACCAGCAGATGAAGTATCCTCTTTGAATTCTCCCACACTTGAAGAAGTAGGTTTAAGATTAGGTTCAAGAGGATGGTTTCATAGAACCACAATGCACTATGGCCATCTAGTTGGACTCACTGCATTCCTCCTATTGATTATAAGGTGGGTGTCACTCCTTATTCTAGCCACTTGGTTCGGTTTGCGAAGCTCCACCATGGTGGCTTCTGTTTATCTTTTAGCTTCCTAGTGGGATGAGAGCGTTACATTGTGCCTATTTAAATCCCTTGTGAGATCCGACACGTTCCCATTTATAAACAGTTGTGGTACACGAAAGGCTTGGAACTTCAAAGGGAAGCAGTTTCCTGATAGTATCCCTATACTTGGATCAGTTTATCTTCCAGTGGTTTCTGAAGACTGGTTTGTAGGGAAGATGGACATCTCAACCAAATTGGAAGCTATCTGAGAGGAAATCTTCATTGGACAGCCTGCAGTTCCCAACCAAATACTCGATATTCACTGAGACTAGGGTATTGGCTAGGACTGTCTGTCTAATTCTAGTAGCAGAAATGGGTTCCTCATTTATTGCAGAGCAGTGTTTTAGTCCTATTCAAGTAATGCATCGCCTATTTCATTGATATCGGAACTACTTCTGACCGTATGATACGCGTTGGCCTCACTTCCAATAATGAGGCCTACTTTAATACTCCATGCTTCGACTCTTAGACCTCCCAGACTATCTAAAGGGAGTGGCTCAGAAAGATCATGATCCAAATAAGCCGAAATCAGCTTGTAGTTTTTTCCAACCCTTTCGAAGCTTGCTGCGATATCATTATTCTTACTGAAGAAGATCACTTACTTCGCAAGGATAGAAGATCTGTGGCTACGTTGATTTCTTGTGTGGGTGAGAGTATAATTAGGAATCTTGAGTACATCGGTTAGGTTTCAAATAACCCAAGGTTCGTGTATTAAGACTATGTCTTCACATTGCTGATTGAGCTGGAAAAATAAGTCTTGAAATAAATCAGATTCAATATTGAGTAGAATTAATGATTCTTTCATATAAAAACTGCATTGCGTTCCGTTCGCCGTGGTCCATGCCAAATCGAGGACATTCATTCTTAACTCATTTAAAAACTGATTATATTTGTTTGCAAATTAAGTCGAAATGCTATGAGTCGACTTTGTCACTATTTTATTATTGCAGTTTTGCAAACTGCTTAATTATAAAACTCGCACAAGTTGAAATAAAAAGTGTCATAATAAATGTCGCAATTTCTTTTTATTCATATTTTTTTATCACAATAAAAATTGTCTGGTGAAATAATACGAGGAGCATTAAACTAGGATTTTGTATTATCATCATCTCAGCAAAATGATTTGTGGATGAGTCAGTCGGTCGGCGTTTTCATTCTAATTCGATTGCGACATGTTGATTCAAATGGAAATTCAAATTCATAACTGAATATTCCGAATGAACAAGCATGTTCGAGATGTTTTTTCAAACTCTTGCGATTGACATAAAGCAGTTCGAAATGCCTGGCACAATAGAAAATCATATTGCAAAGCAGAAGGATAACAGCTTCCCACAGGCACAGCCATTCACACTTATAGGACCTACTTCTATTGTCCTCGCAGTTCCAACTTTTGATGTTCAGTTGGCGCTCCTTTTCGTCTTATCGCCCGTTCGTATCAGTTGGAAACTTTCCAATGAATTGATTTGTCGTCTCGCAACTTCCACCGGAAACCACAAAGCGGAATACCTACGGGGTATGAAAACTGCAAACTGCTAGGACTTGAATAGTGAAAACGACCCTAACCAAAGTGCCTGAATAAAGCAGCCTCTAAAAGACTTACTTTTAATATAAAAAGGCGATCAATTGATGAATTTCGGGAAATTCGGTAAGCGCTTGACTGACGTAAAGCGATTTAAGGATATTAAAAAGGCGAAAAGCCTAGATAAATATAATTGTGTGGTCTGGAAACGCTAAATTCTAATCACATTATCGTTTCTATACATAGGCTTTGTCGTTCGAAAATAACATTTGCTTCGTGTACAAAAAAATTGCAATTGTGGTATTTATAATCGGGCACGAGTCGTGGAGCAAACAAAAACAATGAAGGATTACAAGGACATGAAGTAGGTACATGCAATGATAATGTAAAGTGTAACTAAGATGAAAATCGGGAAAACTAATTTTCAAAACCACTACATATGGAAACGTGTTCGCTTATTATGCCAAGGTCGTGAAATTAAGTTTCGATCGATAAACACAAAAATTAAATGCACTCGCTTAGGCCAACTCAATTTGTGGAAAGCAGAAATTTCTAGATCCAAAGTTGCCAAACGTCCTTGCATAAAATAATATTTAAGAGAGAAGACTTGAAGCATGTCGTCATCAATGAAAAATATGGTTTCATTAAAGGCCATTTTATTTATTCCAGTCTGTTTCGTTCAGAGATTTCAAATGAGACGTTTTTAATGCCCTAAAACAGGTTTGCCTATGCCAACTGGTGCGTCAAATCATGTCTAACAACCACTTGATTCCAGAGCTAAAGCTTTTTCTGCTATCCCACAGGACTCTAGAATTGGGCCATATATCTTCCTACTTCCAGGGCCTTCTAATGGCAAACTTTCTAAATCAAATAACTTTTTTTCTTTCCGGTATATCAACTGACCTGAGCTGTTCTCAGCTATTAACTCCATAAAATCGAATGTCACTGGCCCTGACACTCTGTTTTCAAAATTTAAAAAAAGGTCTGCTCTCGCATGTTTGACACCATATGCCAAATAAAGGGTTTCCCAATAAGGACTTGACAACTTTTTTTCAAAATAAAATGCAAACCATTTGAGACGTTGTTCCTTCATGTACTTTACCATGATAAAAATGTTAAGCTTACTGAATAAATTGACAGTGACAGTTCGATGATTAGTGAAAGGGTGCGTTCACAAATTGAATTCAAAGTTGTCAAGTCCCTATTGGAACCGTTTCAGTCAGTTTTATGCCCACAGAGACTCTGATCATAAGGGTTTTCCAATAAGGACTTGACAACTTTTTTTCAAAATAAAATGCAAACCATTTGAGACGTTGTTCCTTCGTGTACTTTATTATGATAAAAATGTTAAGTTTACTGAATAAATTGACAGTGACAGTTCGATGATTAGTGAAAGGGTGCGTTCACAAATTGAATTTAAAGTTGTCAAGTCGCTATTGGAAAACCCGATATTTATAATCTAGAATCTGAGAGTATTATAAGTTTGCTTTAAAGTTTTTAACGTTAAGAAATAAAGCTCGAAGGAAAAATGAATGTTACAGATTTTAATATTATCACTCAAAACCTGATGTCCGTATGTCCTTCTGTGCGCTCTCTAACTCGACAATGCTTAAAGCTAGAAAATTCAAATTTTGTAGACGTCGTTTTCAACAAAAAACAAAAAAACCTACCAGGACTACGATTGGGCTTAAGGCCCAATCGTGCGATACTCGAGATGAAAGAGAAATGTTCTGATTTTAAGAAATATTGAAGGGGAAGTGGTGGAGGGGTGACGATAATGAACTAATTTTTTCACAGCACGCTAGAGTTACCATCAAAACATTTTATGAAAAATTTATTAGGTACTGAGAAAATTAATGTATTATATTTAGTGAAATTTTACAGTTTGTATGGGAGGTGGTAGAAGGAGGGGCGAGTTCTTAATGACTTTTTCAGAAATAGTTGTAAGCATCATGCTTTTCGCATATTTTAAATTGTAGATTAGTAACATACATACTTGTCGGGAAAATCGACTTTCTGTTAAGTTGTAAAATTGTATAATATTGTAAGAGAGGGGGTCGAAGGAGTGAAACTAATCGTCCGTTTTTTGGTCTTACTAATATCAATCCTTTTGCCCCTCCTATGCAATATGACAAAATTTCATAACTTTTCAAAAATCGATTTCATGACAAGTATGAATGTTACTATTCTAAAACTTTAGAGGTACCGATTGATAATGTTCGTAGTTATTTCAGAAAATATCAAACAAAACAAGTTACTCCTTCTACCATCTCCCATACAAACTGCACAATGTCACTAAGCTAATACACTAATTATTTCAGAACCTATTCAATTTTTGAATCTTAATTTTTGTAGAAAATATTTTGATAGTCCGGCATGAGGTGAAAAATTAGTTCATTGCAATAACCCCTTCTACCACTCCCCATACAAGATTTCTTAAGACCACAACAATTTCAATTTCATCATGAATATCCTACGGTTAGGCTTTACGCGCAATTTTAGTCATTCTATGTTGTAAATACGTATTTTGCCAAGGGTCGCTTTCCTATGTCATGAAAAGTAGCCTCAGTATTGGCGATCGCAAAAACTAATTCTTGTAATGCAGTCACTAACATCCGACCCTATAGCATTTTATGCTTTTTATCTAAGGTTCTCCAGAAAATTATATCCATTTAAATGCAGAACTTTTTAGAGTATGATTATTTATTGACTCGCTGTAAATCTGGTTTCCGGCCACAAAAACAGTAGTAAGTCGGCGCTTTTTAAAATAACTTACGACATAAAAGCCGCGATGGACTCGAATTTGGTAACAAACCCAGTTCTACTGGAATTTTCTATAGCTTTTGACCTTGTAACCTATAATATATTCTTGGCAATTTATTATCAAATTTCAATTTTACCCCTAGTGCCATAAAACTTTTGCACAATTTCTTACGTGACCGCAGGCAGAAAATACGGGTCGGTAACGAAGTTTCTTCTTCTCAACCTCTTTTACGGGGCCTATCACAAGGCTCTGTACTGGGTCCATTATTGTTCAGCCTCAACATCAATGACTAACCCATAGACTTCAAGATTGCAGTATTTGTACATATATAAGCTGACGATGTTCAACTTTACTTAAATAGACTGGCAGATCTTTTTGATGACTGTGTTGCACGTGTTAATGACGATATGGAGAATTTGGGATTGGTCAACTGAAAATAGGTTAATTCTTGATGAGAAAAAGTCTCATTGTATCGTCTTTTGTCCAGGAATTAATAATCTTGAACCATTAAATTTGCCTAGTGTTATGATGAAATGAAATTTAAAAATTACACCAAACTCCACTATGACCTGCTGCAACCATGTATCTACCTTTTAAAAAAAAAGTGAATGGTGGCTTTCGTCGGCTAGGGCTTTTCGCTACCATAGTTTTCGACTCAGACTTGTGAGAACCTTAATAATACTTTTCTTCACGTATGGTGTATAGTTTATTATTTCCTTAGCTCGACTCTATGCACCAACGTAAATTAGATATTTATTTTACGGCCATCGAAAATAACTTAGGGGGCCACTATGAAATGAGCAATGCACAGTGAAGTCGACGTGAAACAAGTAGATGTAGGAAAATTTAGGTGACATTGCTCTTAAATTACTGGAGGTTGTATTCCGTTGGAAAAAGATTGCCTGATAACGAATTCCATCGCACTGTCATCCAAGGTATGAAGGACTGCCCAAATTTCGCTGTTCTCCAAAGCAAGAGCCTTGCTGTGTGCTCGTGTGAGCGTAAAGCTTGACGAGTATTTCTGTGACATTTAATAGAGCGGATATTAGGGATTTTAGTTCCTTACTGCGTTTACCATGAAAATATCTATAGTAAATGCAGAGTGCTCCGATATTTCGACGATAATCGTGGGAGTCTATTGAGGCTAATATAGCCTCATCTCCAACTAATAGGAATACATCTTTCTGGATACAGTCCAGGAGAGCCAGGTGCGATATTGGGCCCCAAGCCAAACATGGAAGTTATACTCAAGACGTTGCCGGATATAAGCCTTACAGATGATAGCTAGTTTGGAGACAAAAATATTTCTTATAATTGCGCAGAACACCAAGGCGTTTCGAAGCATCAAGAGCGACTTTGTAGATGTGATGGCTCCAATCAAGTCGATAGTTAAATTTCACACCAAGTAACGTGGATTCTGCAGAAGGTGAAATCTTTACTCCATTTAAAGACATGTTAACGATTGACGTCGAAACGTTATGTTTAAGAGATAGATGACAGGACTTTAAGGCATTAAATTCTACTCTGTTCTTTCTACCCAATTCCGAAATTAAACCGAAGTTAGAGTTGAGTCATTGAGCTCTGACCAATCATTTTATGAATTTATCACGGCATGAATCCACCGATGTTGAACGCGCCTCCGAAAAAGAGCCAAACTGAGAGATGTTATCTAGAATACTGTCTTCTGCGAAAGAGTGAATAGGATTGTGAGTAGACGAGAAAAGGTCATTTATGACGATTGAAAAGAGAGTAGGTGATAAAACTGAGCCCTTAGGGATGCCGGAATCAATTGAAAAGAGTGTATAAGTTACTCAATCTAGTAGGACACGAATAGAGCGCTCGGAGAGTAAACTCTCAATCCATTTGAAAATTCAAGTGTTTAGCTTGACTAAAAAACCATTTGTGCGACACTCTGCCAAACGCTTTAGCGATGTGCAGAGAAAGAACTTGACTTCCACCAAATTTTTGGATGCAGAAATCCCAACACTCGGTAAGATAGACCAGGAGATCACCTGTAGAACGACCCAAGCGAAATCCTTATTGGCGATCATGAATGAGATTTTTATCCATGTAAGACTGCTGTACAGTTAATTGGTTGTTTGTGTTTCGTACATACTTGGAGGGTCTTTTACAAAATGAATTTCAGGAAAGAAATTTGAATTTGCACTTGTATCCCTCTGGTTCTCAGCCCGTGTCCCTGCAACCACCTCGTTTTCGAGCTTGGAAAACGAAGTAGTGGCATAGAGAAGCCAGAGCCTGGAAAGTGCGGAGGACTCTGTTTCTTAAGTTGACGTCTCCGATTATCTTCGAATTGTGCACAGATGTTCTTGCCACTTTTAATGAGTCTCGGTTTTCTACCGTCGAATTGTCGTGAAAGATCGGACTTGCCTGCTTTTTGGCTCTAATTGCTTCGCACTCATTTGTGAACCTTGAATTTTTTGTAGGTTTTATCCTTTTGAGATTGCATGGAATAATAAGCCTAATACCTTTTATGATTGTTTCCGTCACACTTTCCGGCCTCAAAGCACAGCCTCCAACCAAAGGCGCCGTAGAATTAATTAAGGCCCCTTCCGATTGTGGTTGTTATTATGTGACACTGGGAATAGAGGGGTTTTCCTTTTGTACTGAAGCACAGCTCCGGTGAGGAGGAAGGATATTGGTTTTTGAGAATTAAGGTGATGGAGACGGTAGTGGCTGCGAATATTTCTTTTGATTTGTTGAATGTTGTAGCCATGCGGGAATACTGAGATGAGCAGGGAGTTCCATATTCGAACAACCCGGTTCAAAAACGAATCACGAAATTTAACAGTGCGATCGACGATGGGGTTGAGAAAATACTTATGAGTGCGTGTAGCAGCTCTATTATTACGGGGTAAGGGCATACATAGCAAGAGGTTAAATATTTCGTCCTAACAATCTTCATTGTAGTAGCGAAAGAAAAGGGTTAGGGAGCTTAGAATTCATCTATGCTCTAGTGAATCGAGCAATGATGTGATGTCAGAATATCCTACAATTTTAATGATCCGAGACTGGATACTATCCAGATTGGGAAGAGAAGTTTCTGCAGCTCTCACCCATAGGTGAGAATTAAATTCAAGACGTGGTCTAATATAGGCCTTATAAATTGTAAGAACCCAGAAGCGGCGAAGGAATTTTTAGAACGTTTAAGGTAGCCCAAACATAGAGATACTTCCTAGACGATGTTAAATATATGATCGTTTCAAGATGAGTTATCTGCAATTTGAAAACCTAAGATCTTAACACTTGAAAAGTTGGTTAATGGCTGGCCTCCAAAAATGATTGCATCAAGGTTAGAGACGCGTTTGTGGGACACAAGGGGGTAGTTGTAGGATGAGGTTTTACCAATTCCTATAAGTATCTTTGGAGACTAGCGACTCCACAGACCTGAGCTAGCTATCCCCCTCTGGGATGGGGGCTGTAGAATTCACCCACAGCCAGTCCTGCTTGCCCTAAAAATGGCAAATGGACACTCACTGGATCATGGGCTTATCACCCGTGATCTTAAGACCTAATTGATACATCGCCTCGGATACGGACTGATTCTACGGTAACGACTTTTGGCATTCATGGCAACAGCTTAAGGCCGATGTTCAGGATCGCGCCTTGTGGAAGAGAGTTGTTTCCGTCCTATGCCCCTATAGGGGGTCTTAACAGGAATTTGATTGTGGGACACAAGATAACACTGCGTTTTCGAAGCATTAAATTCGACCTAATTATTATTACTCTAACTAATAATTTTAGCCAAGT
Organism: Chorisops tibialis; assembly: GCA_963669355.1. Lineage (NCBI taxonomy): Eukaryota > Metazoa > Arthropoda > Insecta > Diptera > Stratiomyidae > Chorisops > Chorisops tibialis. The sequence goes on from OY770262.1 coordinate 276,136,650, forward strand.
TGTCATTCTATGATTGAACCATGTACTTACGTTGCTTTACTAAGGTAGTACATCGGGCTAAGGACGTAGTGTTAAAGTGATAGGAGAACTCTAACGTGCTGTTATGAACCTATGTATAAGATTGAAAGTTGAAGATAGCGAGTCATTAATAAATCTTAGAAAACGGGTGGGAGAAAGAACCGAGCCCTGTGGGACACCTGCGTTAATTTTATAGCAAGGGGAAACCACACCATCCAATACGACACGTATTGAAGGATTGGCTAAGAAACTTTCAACCCAAGAAATAAAGGAGTCACCCAAACCAATAGCTTTAAGTTTGATTTAAATTGCGCTATGGAATAACCTGTCAAGCTTTAGAAATATTGAGAACGATAGTACAAGATTCGCCAAGTGTTATAGTTCCATACCCCTCTACATGGTGTTTTGAATTCGGTGGATTTGCTGCTATGATGGGAAGTTGTTCACGATTCATGAAATGTTCAGATGTATTAACTGGAGCCAATAACGAGACCTCCTACTTTAGTGGGTGGTTAAAAAGAGATGAAGCAAATTTGAAGACAGACCTACCAGGACAGGTAGGCGATTGGGGCTCTCTACCAGCTGTTCAAAACCGTTGCCTTTAATGATTGCACACTTTGTATTTCTGCTGCGACGCTATATACATATCTCCCTACAAACACGTCTTATTCGGCTGTACGCATTCGGTATACTTGAAACCTAAAATTCTCATATTTATACATTAGACGAAATCTGAGAGTATTATAAGTTTGCTACAAAGTTTGTAACGCTAAGACATAAGGCTCGAAGATAAAAATGAATGATACAGAAGTTCATATAATCAATCGAAAATCTCAAAACCGGATGTCCGTCCGTCCGTGTCCCCTCTAGCTTGAGAACGCATTGAGCTAAATAGTTAAAATTTTGTACACATAGTTTTTTACAAAAAAAATTAAGGTCAGGTTCGTGGACGGGGCAAATCGCTCCTCCCATTTGTACCTCCTTTGAAATATATTACTCTCATGACAATTTGTATCTGTCGTATAAAAATTATCTCCCTCTCCTTCCACCACCTCCCATACAAACTGCACTTTTTCATGAAATGCTCTAAGCTAATTTACTCAGTGCGCATAAAATTTATAGAGCTGAATTTGGCTACTAAATATTTATTTAGAATTATTAGTAAGACCGAAAAAATAGATGATTAGCTTCCCTTCTTCTAACCCCTCCTATACAATGTGACACAATTTCACAACTTTTCAAGAAATCGAATTTCCTGAAAAGTAAGAAAAGTATACTGATCTGCAATTGGAAAGATGTCAAATGTGTGACGGTTATAGCTATTTCTGAAAAACTCACTAATTTCACTAAATCCAATACACTAACTTTCTTAGTACATATTAAATCTTTGAAGCTAAAATTTTCAATTAAAAATTTTGATAGCAACTCCACCATGATATTAAAAAATTGGTTCAATGCCGTCACCCCTTCTACCACTCCCCATACAAATTTTCTTAAAATCAAAAAATTTATCTTCATCTGGAGTGGGCCTTACGCCCAAATGTAGTACTGTTATGTTTTTTTTTACAAAATTTAAGCTTCAAAAATTGAATAGGCACTGAGATAATTGAATTGTATCGAAAGTTTTGAAATCTCCTTTGCGTAGGAGAGCATGGAAAAGTGTCATTTCGACCGATTTCAATAATTCCAATAATAACCTATAATTTAAAAGCTACAAACTTGTAATTTTGTACGAACATATTTCAAGAGAAACAGAAAAACAGCGTCACAACTTTCACGATTCCCTCTCCTCTACTCCCTCCCATATAAATTTATGTTTTTATGAATATAAAATGCATCCAGTTTCGTAGAATTTACTTCGGGTGGGAAACTAACATTTCATACAATGAATTTTGAGCGTGATTCAAGCAATCGATTATAAAATTACTATCATCCTCTCACTCCTTCTATTTTCCCCACGCTCTGCGTATACAAACCCAGTGTAATCGCGGTTAAGTATTAGATAATTGAATACAGCTCTGCCCTAGAATCCTCATTCACATAGTCTATTTGCCCTAATCTGCAAATTGACTTTCCATTCTCAACTTGACCCAAGAAAAATAAAAGTTGCACCCGATTTGTTGGCAGATCTTTTTCTAAATCTCTCATTCTCTTCTTTTGTTTGTCTCTTGTATCTAGGCATGTTGATTCTTTTTTCTCTTCTCCTTGTTACTTAAGAACAATTCTCCTGAATTTATCATTCTCCTGTTTCCATTTTTCAGTTTTAGTTTTTTCTATTGTTTATTTTTATTAATGTTCTTCTTCGCGCTACAGCCCAAATCGGGTCATGGTTTCCAAAACTTCAGGTTCTGTAACATTTTCATTATTTATTGCGGACGGAAGGGTTGATAGCTCGTCACACAACTTTCTATCTACGAATTTTTCATTTTCGTAGGTTGAGGAAGCTAGAGTGTAACCTAGTGGGTAGAGTGTTGGTCTACAATGCGAAGGTCGTGAGTTCAAATCCCGGTCGACGCATAATACCAGCACGCTACCTGCTTGGGTATACCTTGGTCACACCAATTTACAAAAATGAAAAATTCAAAAATAGATGGTTGTGCGAAAGTCTAACAAATCTTACACATTAAATAATCAAAAAGGTAACCAAGGCTTATCATTACAAGCAGTGTGCTTGAATTATGCGTCGACCGGGAGTTGAACTCACGACTTTCGCACTGTAGACCAACATGCTACCCACTAGGCTACACTCCATTATTGTTACTGTAAAATGATTTTAATTTTTTCTTTTTGTTTTTATCTCTTCTCATTTAACTTAATCCTGTAATATACTCTAGTTTTAATTAAAAACTTATAATCTTGTAGTACCACTGAAAAAATATGTACATATATTTCTATTTTCGTTTCAATCCCAGAATTCCGTTTCATGCTACTATTCTTAAATTTTTCAGAGATACCTCGTCTCCCAGTGACTGTCTTCTTTTTCCTCATGATATAAGTAATCTGAAAAATTATAATCTGAGCTTTGCTTAGACTTCACTGGTACTACTGCCATTTCTTTGCGATCTTCCTTTGTCGAAAATTTAATAAAGATTTAAAATAAACTGGCAACAAGTCGGGCGAAACTTTATTATTCTTGGGACAAGTTGCAGATGAGTGGAAAGTCAATATGCAGGTTAGAGTGGTTAGGGAAGACTAAGTGAAAGGGAGTTCTTGGGCAGGACTGTTAACAATATTTCATTCGTGTCTGTAAGTTTGAGTTTTTATGAGGGGACGAGTAGGGGTAATAGTAAGGGTGGGTGGATGTTAATAGCTTTTTAATTAATTACTTGAATCACGTCCAATATTCTCTGTATAGAATGTGTTTCATAGACGAAGTTGCATAGAATTTTCATAAAATTCGGTGTATTTTACATTCATGAAACCGAACATTTGTATGGGAGGGGGTAGAGAATATAGGGGAATCATAAAATTTGATACGCAGTTTTATTTCGCGTCTCTTGTAAGGTGCTTGTATAGAATTTCAAGTTCGTAACTTTTAGTTTGTTGGTTATTAGTTGATTTAATAAAATTGGTCGAAATCGTAGTTTTGTATGGGAGGGGGTAGAAGCGCAAGCGCGATTTCAAAACTTTTAAAGCAACTTCATTTGAATTATTTTTATAAGTTTTTATGCCTAATTTGAAATTGACAGCTTTTAAAAGTTAGCTGATAACTGATTTCTTAAAAAAGCTCGAAAAAATAATTTTGTATGGGAGGGGGTAGAGGAGGTAGGGGAATCGTCAAACTTGTGATGCAATTTTCTTTCATTTTTGTTGTTAGATGCTCGTACGAAATTTCAAGTTCATAGCTTTTAATTTGTTGGTTATTAGTTGATTTAATGAAATTAGTCGAAATCATACTTTTGTATGGGAAGGGGTAGAAGGGCAAGCGCGATTTTAAAACTTTGAACGCGATTTCATTTTAATTATTTTTGTAAGTTGTTTTGCAAAATTTGAATTTGATAGCTCTTAATGGTTAGGTGATAATTGATTTCTTGAAAATGGTCGAAAAAATAATTTTGTATGGGAGGGGGTAGAAGTTTTAAAGGTTTTCGACCAGTTAATATTTTGTATATTTAGGGATTTTTTATAATGCATTTCGCAAATTTTCAAGTTTCTACCTTAAAATATCACTCAAAAATTTTCAGTTTATGTGTTTTTTTCAATGCACATGAAACACCTTGTGCACATTAGACCGGGGGAGTCGGTTTATAATAAATATGGATCAAGTTAATATTATTTTTCTATGTACATTAAATATAGGTATTCACATGCAAAATTTTAACTTTTTATCTTTCACTAGAGCCCTAAAAAAATCACTCAAAATTTTCGACATTTTTGCTTATCACCTCCCTCCCCTTACACCTCCCAGCTTAAAATTTTTACCAAAATTAACTATTATGTAGTTCTACAATCTGACAAATTTTTGATTTAATATCTGTACTATTTTGAGATATAAGGATTTGTAATTTTGGAAAGTGCGCCATTTTTGAAATGTTCCCCATTTCCCCCCACAACTATTATTTCGACATGTTATATTTTTTTTGTATTTCCCTAGTATAGCTTAATATAAGTTTTAAGTTTCAATTACAGAGCTTAAAAGATAGTTGAGATATTAATTTTTAAGTGTTTTTCCTTGCACCCCCCCTGACCCTCCCCCTTACAATAATTAGCCGCTTTCTGAGCTGGTTCCGATGGAACTATATGCCACCTTAATGGTCTCTAAATATGATTTTTTTACGATAAGTAATTTCGAAGATATAATCATTTGAAAAAAAAATTCGGCCGACAATTGGTTCTTAGCCCCCCCTTTTCGCACCCCAATGGATAAAAAAATTAAATTATTTTTAAAAGTTGTCCCAGAAACCTCTCTATATGTATGTTGAGTTTTAGCTTCCTATCTGTTACCATGGTTGAGATATTTGAATTCGTATTTTTCGGTTTAAGCACTCCCCCCGCCTCCCCCTGAACACGTACACCCCCCAAAATGGGTATCCGCCTGAGATCCGCAACTATCTACAATCCCTCCAAAAATGAACTTTCTATCTTGAAGGGTTTGGGAGTTAATGTGCGCTGAGCGTACACGTCGGCGTACGGCGTACGGCGTACGGCGTACGGCGGACGGCGGACGGCGGACGGCGTACAGACAGACGGATTTTTTTTTTTTGCATTTTTAGGCTAATTTAGTCATGAAACGCGAAAAAACAAAATTTCAGGGTAGCAAACTTTTTTTTTTTTTGTGTCGATCACAATACTTTATTATTATAATAATAAAGTAAAATTCAATTATTTGAATATCTAAGCTATCGTTTTTCATTTGAGATGATTTGAACACAGTAGTAACACAATATTGTGTTTGTTGTTAATTCGAAAATAATTTCAGTCCAATCTGAATCAGGTAAACGATTCTTTTTCGTAGTATTTACAGCATAATATTTTGAGAAAATCGCATAAGGAACAAATACCCTGCTAGTGCAATATTTCATTTCATTTTTATCGCATACGTTTAATATAGTTAAACAAACGAAATATATTTTCTTAACTTGTATGCACTTATTGATGTGAAATACAATGCATCTTTAATAATTCACTATTTTACGTACGTACTTATAGATTTAAGGATTTAACTAAAATGTGTGTGTGCATGACGTAACTTTAACACTCTTTGCCTTCCTCGCATCGATTCATTCGATAATTAAACATGATTTTATCGGAAAATCTCACATAATTCATAATTTTCTGAGATTAGTCAGCAGCAGTACGATGTATTGTTGCGAAGCTATTTCAATTATTCCGATATTAAAATAATTTTGGCAACGGATGAATGTTGCTGATTTCCGTTTTAACATGGCAAACTAGAATTAATTTCGTAGATAAAAGGACGAGAAGGACGTCAAAGAGGAGTAGCTGTATTGCGGTCCAGGGGATATTCATTGAAGGTCCTGACCAGTGAATGTTTCCGATGGAAACTCCTCTACTGTAGCTTCTGAATTAGGAAGTATGTAAAACATTCAAATTATTTTGTTTGAGTTACTCGAAACTCATATCATTGGATTCGTTATTTAGTTTCGCTAGTATTTTGTTAAAGTAAGAGACTCTTAAATTGTATATGTAAGTATGATTGTTTGGGATGCATTGAACTATCTTAGCGAAGGAATTTAAGAAAACTTGAGAGTTTGTTTCATACTGAAATAAACGTTTGCAAGTGAATTCTGTGATTGAGGACAAACATATATTTTTCCTTTAGACGAAGTCTGCGATTATAATGTGTTTGCTGAAACTTTTGTGGAAATAAAATGTTTTTTGTTGCTCGAAAGCCTCGAACCGGAATAAGTGTTTTCTGTCCGGCGTACTGATTTTTGATACACGAAATACTTATAATTTAACATCAAGTACTTGCAGTGCTTTTAGGCGTGAAACTAAGAACCTGGTAATAAGTCGAACTTCTCTTCAACGCCTTTGAAAAACAGAACAGGACTACGATTGGGCATAAAGCCCAATCGTGCAATACTCTAAATGAAAGACAAATTTTTTTATTTCAAGAAATTTTGTGGGGGGAGTGGTACAGGGGTTGACGACATTGAATTAATTTTTTCTTATTACGCTAAAGTTGCTATCAAAATGTTTTACACAAAATTTAGGATTAAAAAATGTAATAGTTGCTGAGAAAATTAGTTTATTGGATTTATCCAAATTGTGTAGTTTGTATGGGAGGTGGTACAAGGAGGGGCGAGTCCTTAATGACTTTTTCACAAATAACTATAAACATCATGCTTTTGACATGTTTTAAATTGTAGATCAATAGCATTCATACTTTACAGGTAAAGCCGCTTTTTGTAAAGTTGTGAAATTGTGTCAGATTGTATGGGAGGGGGGAGAACGGTTACAGATAATAGCTTCATTTTTTTTGGCTTACTAATAACTCTAAATAAATGTTAAGTGCACAATTTCAGCTCGATAGATTTTATACACACTGAGTTATTGATTTAGAGTATTTTATGAAAAAGTAGAGTTTGTATGGGAGGTAGTGGAAGATAGGGGAGGACTTAAATAATTTATATATGATAGATTGAAATCATCATAAAAGTAATATATTCCAAATTTCAGATAAATTGCAACCATGCTTTTCGAGCAAATCCGTTTATTGTCGAATTCTAATATTGCGCCATTTTGTATGGGAGGTGGTAGAAGGGGTAGGACTAATCATCTAATTTTCTTTGGGCTGAATAACAATTCTAAATAAGTTTTTAATGCACAATTTCAGCTCGATACGTTTTATACGTATTGAGTAAATTGGTTTAGAGCATTGCATGAAAAAGTGCAGTTTGTATGGGAGGGGGTGGAAAGAAGAGGAGGACTCAAATAAATTTTATGCAGTAGATTGAAATTATCATAAAAGTATTATATTTCAAATTTCAGATCAATAGCTTTTATACTTTTCGAGCAAATCTATTTATTGTCGAGCCGCGAAATTGTGTCATTTTGTATGGGAGGGGGTAGAAGAGGTGAAACTAATCATCTAATTTGGTCTTGCTAATAATTCTAAATAAATATTTAGTGCTAAATTTGAGCTCGATATATTTTATACGCACAAAGTAAATTGGTTTAGAGTATTTCATGAAAAAGTACAGTTTTTATGGGGGGTGGTGGAAGGAGAAAGACGTCATGGTAGTTTGAAATTGCCACGAAAGTAATACATTCAAAATTTCAGACTAGTGGCTTTTATACTTTTTGAGCAAATCCGTTAATTGTCGAATTGCGTACTTGTGTGGATTTGTATGGGAGGTAGTAGAAGGGGTAATGCTAATACTCTAACTTTTTGGTCCTTACTAATAATTCTAAAAACATATTAAGAGCACAATTTCAACTCGAGAAATTTTATACACACTGAGTAAATTCGTTTGGAACATTTCATGAAAAAGTGCAGTTTGTATGGGAGGCGGTAGAAAGCGGGAGAAGACACGAATAATTATTATACGGTAGATTGGAATTTTGATAAAAGTAATATATTTCAAATTCCAGACGAATAGCTTTTATACATTTCGAGCAAATCTGATTATTGTCAAATTGTGTCATTTTGTGTGGGAAGAGATGGAGCGATTTGACCCGTTCACGAACGTGACATTACTTTTTTGTCAGAAGTGACGGGTACAAAATTTGAACCTACCTACCTTAACGCATTCTCAACCTAGATACCACACAGATGGAGAGACAGACGGAAGAATGGACATCCGGTTTTGAGATTTCTTAGTAATTATATGAACTTCTGTATCATTAATTTTTTTTCCGAGCCTTATTTCGTACCATTGCAAACTTTAGAGCAAACTAGAGTATTAAAATGCTTAAAAGTTTAAGATATTAACTAGTCAAATCTCTCCGAAACTCCTACCACGTCCCATACAAAAGTAATTTTTCGACCATTTTTAAGAAATCAATTATCACCAAAGCAGTAAAAGCTATCAACTTCTACTTTTATACAAATACTTCTAAAAATATTTCAAATAAAATTGCGTCAAAAGTTTGGAATCTCCTCTGCTCTTCTACCCCATCCCAAGCAAAATACCATCCCTTCTATCGCAATAGATCGGAATAGATGGTAGTCAGAACGGGCAATGATTTTTTTAAATTGAAACACGACATATTCGCGCACAAAAAAGTATATGACGCCGATAAAACTTTACAAATCCAATGATGAGGAGTTGTTGATAGATGCCTAAGTTGACCATGTGTCGTTCCTGATCCGCCACTGTTGATCAGCATTTACTGCTGGCGCCTTCTATTGGGAAACGGTGGGTTTCAATTTGTACGCCCAATACTTAACGGATTTTTCAATATTAAATGGCATTACAGCCCCCTAAGTTTTTAATTTTCAAAGCAATTGGATCGAAAAAATTTGTAAGGGCTAGTTGTGACTTAAATGTTTTTCGCTATGACTAATAATTGTTGAGGTAAATGTCTTTTCGTTTTCGTCCGTTCGTTTGCTTTCCTCTAACTTGAGGACAGCTAGAAACATACAATTTTGGACAACTTATTTTCGCCTAAAATTTAAGGTTCAATTCGTGACTAGGCTTAATTCCCTCAACCACTCTACTCCATCTCTTACGAAATGTTAGAAACTACATATGTAAGTTATTGTTGGATCATGGGCTTATCACCCGTGATCTGAAGACCTAAATGATACGAGAAACAGATACATCGCTTCGGATACGGACTGATTCTACGGTAACGACTTTTGGCATTCGAAAACGGACTATGATTGGCTTCTGGAACGTTCGAACATTGAATGACGAGGGAAGAGCTGGGGTTACTCGGTCCTTGCACCACCAATCAGTGATCGACCGTGAAATGGAGCACTATAACATCCAAATCTTGGGCTTGAGCGAGGTCAGGTGGACAGGATCAGGAGAAGAACGAACCCCTAGCGGAAACACTATTCTGTACATTGGCCCTGAAAGTGAAGCCAGAAATGGCGTGGCGTTCGTCCTTACACCGAGTGCGAGAAACAGTCTCATTAGCTGGGAACCAATCTCGGATAGGATTATCGTCGTCAGGCTCAGGACCAGTGTCAGAAACGTCACAATTCTGCAGTGCTACGCACCAACTAATACCGCAACATCAGGTGACAAAGAGGAGTTTTATAGCCAACTGAGTGCCACCTTCGAACGTGTTCCAAGAGGTGATATTATTATCATCTCAGGAGATATGAACGCCCAGGTTGGATCAGACAACACTGGACTAGAACACGTCATGGGGAGGCATGGTGACCCTTGGGTCGACGCAGCACGACCTTGGATTAAGAGACCCGAAAACGGCGAATTATTTGTGGAGTTTTGTAGTACTCGGCAAATGGTCATCGGAAGGACCTTTTTTTCCACACAAGAGTCATCATAAAACATCTTGGGTCTCCCCTGATGGGGTTACTCAGAACCAGATCGACCATTTGGCTATAAGTCGCCGATGGAGAAGATGTCTCCTCGATGTGCGAGTGAAACGTGGAGCTGACGTGGGGAGCGATCACCACTTGATGGTTGCCTGCTTGAGATTGTGTGCAGCAGCTATCCGACGACGACAAATTCTTCAAATGAAGCGCAAGCTTATTGTGGATAAATTTAGAGATCCCAACAAAAAACGCGAATACACCACTATTCTACGCGAAAAGTCATCCAAATTGGATGAATATGAAATGCGCACACTGGACGCCAATTGAGAGGCAACCAGAAACACTTTTCTAACTAGTGCTGAAGAATCTGTGGGATATGTGCAAAGCGGTGAGAAACCCTGAATGTCGCAAGACACATGGGTCAAGGTTGGCAATCGGAAAAAAGCCAAATTGGCAATCATCTCTCAACTCGATGTCAACCAACGAACGCCCGACTTGAGGCAGAACTACCGCGATGCTCATATACAGCTTAAGAGGGCTGTTAGACGCGACAAGAGAAAGGCCATTGAAGATCTGGCAAACAAGGCAGAATCTGCGGCTTACCTTGGGGATATGGGTTCACTTTTCAAAATCATGAAACAGTTGACGAACAGGAATTTCACCGCAAACCACCTGGTGAGAGATGTCAACGGAACTCTCCTTAATATGAGTGAACACCAGTTGCGGCGATGGAAGGAATACTTCTCTGATATTTTAAACATCTTGTCAGAGGAAGATATCCCGGAAACAGAACAACTTCCAAACATCGAACCGCAACAATCCTCTATTAGGGACGATCCCCCAGATAAGGAAGAGATAGTTTCCGCCATTCGATCAATGGCGGGAAGGAAAGCTCCAGGTATAGACGGACTACCAACCGAACTCCTCAAAGCGGACTCGGAAATAACAGCCGATATGAGTATATCGGGAGGAGTCTCCCACTCTTCACTAAGGTGTGGAGTGAAGGAAGATATCCAACTGAATGGAAGGAGGGCGTCATTGTGAAAATTCCAAAGAAGGGCGACCTTCGGGATTGTGGCAATTGGCGTGGTATATGTCTACTTACTGCCGTATCAAAAATTATGGCTAAGGTAATTCTCAATAGGATTAGTGATGTCGTCGAGGGCACTCTCGAAGTTTATCAAGCTGGACTCCGTAAAGGGTCGTCTTGTACCGACCACACAAATACCCTACGAATAATATTAGAGCAGTCAGCCGAAATGGGTTCGCCACTACATCTCATGTTTGTAGACTTCGAGAAGGCTTTCGACAGCGTTAAGCGAGATTACATATGGAATGCTTTGCGTAGGAGAGGTATTCCAGATAAGGTCATAGCTATGATTAAAGAATCCTACGAAGATGCAAGGTGTCGCGTCTTGCATAGAGGAAAGCTGTCCGAAAGTTTCCCTGTGCGAATGGGTGTCAGACAAGGCTGCATATTATCACCAGCCCTGTTTCTGGTGGTAATAAATGACATCTTGAAAGCTGCACTGGAAGGTGAGGAAGGTAAGGGTCTTCAATGGAGACTATTTAACATCTTAAGTCACCTTGATTATTCTGATGACGTGTGTTTGCTTTCACATAACCGTTCGGACTTAGAGTCAAATGTTCGCTCGTTGCATTCTAAATGCAAAGAGGCGGGACTGAAAATAAATATGCGTAAAACCAAGTACATGCACATGGGTTCGAACGCAAGCACACCGATTGTTCTTAACGGACAGGATGTGGAAGAGGTGCAAGATTTTTGCTATCTTGGAAGCATTGTCAGCATGGACGGTGGACCCGAAAAGGATGTTGAGGCTCGGCTAAATAAAGCTCGTCAGGCCTTCGGTATCCTTTCCCCTTTCTGGAGGTTAAGAGAGATCTCCCTTCGCACGAAGCTGCGAGTTTTTGACGCATGCGTCAAATCTGTGTTGTTGTATGGTTGTACTACGTGGAAAGTGACCGTTCGACTTACCAAGAAACTACAGACTTTCGTAAACCAATGCCTCCGGTGCATTTTAGGAGTATTCTGGCCGGATTGATCTCCAACGACGAACTTTGGAGTACAACTGGCCAGACTAAAATAGGTATTGAGATTCAACGGCGGAAGTGGCAGTGGATCGGTCATACTTTGAGGAAACTAGAGCAAAATATCGCAAAACAGGCTCTGGATTATAATCCTCAAGGAAGACGTCGGGTTGGTCGACCATGTAACACATGGAAGCGAGCAGTTGAGCAGGAGGCCAGAGGAATAAACAAGTCCTGGCAACAGCTTAAGGCCAATGCTCAGGATCGCGCCTTGTGGAAGAGAGTTGTTTCTGTCCTATGCCCCTATAGGGGGTCTTAACATGAATTTGATTGAAGTTATTGACTTAAAATTTCGAACGAACTGCTTTATTGCTATTTGGAGTCTACCGAATAAAAATTATTAGAGTGCGTGCACGCCCCCATTCAATTAGAGCACGTTTGCTTTGAAAATTGACTTAATGCGTATGGTCAAACTGTAAATAGTATGAGATTTGTTAAAAGGGGTAAACTGGTTTTTTCATCTCCCACTGCACACAAATAAGGGCTGAGAAAATGAATCGTATTTCGTGAAATTCTGCAGTTTGTATTGGAGGTGGTAGAAATACTTTATTATTAGAATAACAAAGTAACATTGGTGGTTTCGTTTTCATATTAAATTTTTGCTTTGAATCAAATATCAATCAATCAAACTCCCGTTCAGACTCCTAAAGGACAGAAAAAGTTCTCTTCCACGAGGCGCGATCCTGAACATCGGCTTTTAGCTGTTGCCCGGACTTGTTTATTATTCTGGCCTGCTGTTTAATCGCTCCCTTCCAAGTGCTACATGGTCGATCAACTCGACGTCTTCCTTGAGGGTTATAATCCAGAGCCTGTTTGGCAATGTTTTGCTCTGGTTTCCTCAAAGTGTAACCGATCCACTGCCACTTCCGCCTTTGAATCTCAATGCATATTTTAGTTTGTCGAGTTGTAGTCCAATGTTCGTCGTTGGAGATCACTTCTGCCCAGAATATCCCTAAAATGCGTCGGAGGCATTGGTTCACGAAAGTTTGCCGTTTCTTGGTAAACATAAAAACACGGATTTGACGCATGCGTCAAATACTCACAGCTTCTCTTAACCTGCCGAAAGGGAAAAATACAAAAGGCCTGACGAGCTTTATTTAGACGAACCTCAATATCCTTGCTGACAACGCTTTCCAGATAAAAAAATCTTGCACCTCTTCCACATCTTGTCTGTTAAGAATAATCGATGTGCTTGTGTTTGAACCAATGTGTATGTACTTGGTTTTACGCACATTTATTTTCAGTCCTGCCTCTTGGCATTTAGAATGCAACGAGCGAACATTTGACTATAAGTCCGAACGGTTATGTGCAAGTAAACAAATCAAATATAGAAGGTACTAATAACATAAAATTTAATTTTACTCCTTTGATAAATATCCTTCTTTTCCTTATAAAACATCGTGCCAAGTACAGGTGCATATGCCATTATATGATATAATCCACATTACTAGTAACCATATCATCTTGTCTAACATTTCAAAAATTACTTCGTTGCAGATTTCTTCGAACCCTACGAAACTAACTCAAGGAAATTTTATATGGACTGAAGAAATTATGTTATGAGAAAAAAAATCGCCACAAATTGTTGGACCAGAAAAAGTTTGCAATCTCATAATGGGACAGAGTAGATACCTTCTCAACACCGGACTTGGCACTTTCGTAAAACTTTTTTTCAACATATTCATCGCTGCGGTACTTGTTCGAGGCGGTAAGTGTCTAGTGCATACAACTTTTGCTGAACTTTTTAAAAAATTCGTATTTTCTAATTGAGGTAAATATTTGCACTTTCAGGTCATAATCAAGGTGACGAAGTCGAGCCCGAATTTCTGGCCCAGCTGAATAATTTTAGCGTGACGCAAGGACGAGATGTCTCCTTTACGTGTGTTGTTAACAACTTGGGTCAATATCGAGTAAGTTAACATAGGTCCATCTTTGATTGTCAATTACGTCAAATCATTTCGTTCTATCATCTACTAAGACATTTTTTTATATTTTGCCATTATAGTTTCTATCTATTACGTCAATGATTGGATAGAATGTAATGTGGTCACATTCTACTAAATTGGAATTACATGTCTGCATTTTTTTATATTTTTGTAAATAAGTCCAGGCACTTTGAATGTAGTAAATGTCAGAAGAATTTTTTCAAGGATTCAAAACCCTAGTTGTAAAAGTCGTAAAATTTTATCTAAAAACATTGTCGATTCCACATACTAACGAAAAGCTTTCCATTCCAACTGGCAACTCTGTCTGTTAGAGCGAATTTTCTGAATAAAAGGCAATTCGACATTTAAATAAAAATCTGTTTGATGTTGGCTTAATGAATTTGAGTAATCCGTTTTTTGCATCGAAAGTCCACCCTATTCTGATAAAATCAAACCCCGAGAATACCACAAAGCAAAAGCCATGTCACATCTACGTCATATTTTTTATTTTTTTTGTTGTTGTGATTATTAATCAGCTTTTGGTAGATGGTGAAAAGAACCTTCCATTTGCATAAATTTATTATTTCTGTAAATAACACTAACCTTTAGCATAAAAGGTTTTCGTTGTTGAACAAAAAACATCTACACACGGAAATATACTGTGCACAAAAATCGGCAGTAAAATGTGTGGGGAAATTTATTCAAATAAATGCCATATCTTAACCTAAACGTTTTCTCTTATAAAGTCATTGATATTTATCGGTTTTTATGAAGCTGATTTTAAAGAGCTTCAATTACGATTTTAGACCGACATACTGAACCTGTGTGAGTTATTATGACAACGAACCTTTTGCTTGTGAAGTGCATAAATAAAATAAATACTGGTAAACAGCACAAAATTTGCAAAGCTAAGATTTATTTGTAAATCGCAAACTAATCAGTTACCTTGATTGCCAATATGGAGATCTCCTAGTTTATCTAACCGAACGTTGAAACTCGTGCATTCACAAATATGGTGGAGGTCAAGTACTGGATATGGACGTTGCGAAGGCTTTCGACAGAGTTTGGCACAAAGGTCTATTAGCAAAAGTCATAGCCATAGGTGTTAATACTACCTTTATCAAATTGATTGAGAGTTTCCTTTTTGAACGATCAACACGAGTTGAGGATGGATGGGGTCACATCCAAACTATCTCAGACCGATTCCGGCATCCCTCACGGCTCTGTCCTATCCTTCAATGTCTTTTTATTTTTTATTAATGACCTTCTGCTAACAACACTCAATCTAATTCATAGCTTTGCTGATTACAATACCCTGCTCCATCATAAACATAACCTTTGTCAATTCGACTCCGTTACTGAAGCTCATCGTACTTCGGTGAATTGTAATCGTATCGAATTGTACGATTTATTGAACTCAGATCTGAACTTAATCATGGGATAGGGCAGGCAAAATAGAGTAGAATTCAGTGCCTCAAAAACTCAGGCCTGTCATCTATCCCATAAGAAGGATGTTCGAACGAGTTTCTCGAATATCTTTCAGTAACGTACAGTTACACTCTTCAGAAGAATCTAAATTACTCGGCATAAAACTTACCAAACATTTCAACTGGAGCAAACATATTTTCGATATTGCACTTGATTTCTACAAGCGCATTGGTGCTCTTCGAAGATGTAAAACATGTTTTACGTCTCACGATCTAGCTAATATCTACAAGGCCTACATTCATCCTCGTCTCGAGTACAACTTGTGGTAGTCGATCGAATCCAAAAGCATACGCTCCGTCTAGTTGGAGATGAGACTATAACAGCTTCTAACATCATAGAATTATCACGGTACTCAACGGTTACTATCGATATTTTCACGGTGAATGCAGTAAAGAACTGTCCAACCTTATCTCTCCTCTTTTCAACTATCTAAGAGTTCACTGTTAATCCTTTATCGTCGAGTACAGTGAAGACTAATGAGTCTTTCATCACCGGAACATCAATACTTTGGAATTCATTGCTGTCCACGTATTCCCACAAACTTACAACATTCAGTGTTTCAAGATTAACATCCACCAAGAGTTTAAACTCTCCCCTTCAGAAACTCCCTTGCAACCCCATCGCTCACCTACTCTATACCGACTTGACTGTTCATCTAATGCATTAAAGGGTTAACCCCTAAGTTATGTTCGGTGCTATAAAAGAAATATATTTATAAAGCTTGGAGAAAAATATTAATTATAACAATTATGCGTTATGGTTGATCAAAAGCTTTTAATTTTTAAACCGAAAACTACACTTGCTAATACCTAGACTAAGGATGCAGATAGAATAATAGTTTATGGCTCGAAAGGAAAAAATTCAATAATTTTTGCATCCAGTGGGGTGATCGGTAAACATGGAGGGCGTAAAGAAAAACGCTTAACAATAATATCTGGACCTTTAACAATATACCAAGTTGAAACTTGAAATATTTATTAAGCTATACGAACGGAATGTGACAAAGTTAGATATAACAGTTGCGGGTGGAAATGAGGTATCTCAAAATTCTACCACTTTCTAAAATTTCAACTTGGCACAGATATTTGTTTAAACAAATTTTTGATTAATATTGTTCTATCCCCGCAAGGGGGTAATTGTAGGGTGAGGTTTTTAGCAATTCCTGCAACTATCTTAGGAGACTAGCGACTCCACGGACCCGAGCTAACTATCCCCCTGTGGGATGGGGGCAGTAGAATTCACCCACAACTAGTCCTGCTCGCCCTAAAAATGCCAAATGGACACTCACTGGATCATAGGCTTTTCACCTGTGATCTTAAATCCTAATTGATACGAGAAACGTATACAGCGCATCGGCTATAGACGAATTCTAAGGTATTGTCATTCGAAAACGGACTATGATTTGCTTCTGGAACGTTCGAACATTCAACGACGGGGGAATGGCTGGGGTCACTCAGTCCTTACACCGCCAATCAGTCATCGACCGTTAAATGCAGCACTATAACATCCAAATCTTGGGCTTGACCGTGGTCAGGCGGACAGGATCAGGAGAAGAATGAACCCCTAGCGGAAACACCAATCTGTGCATTGGTCCTGAAGGTGAAGCCAAAAATGGCGTGGCGGTCGTCCTTAAACCGAGAGCGAGAAACAGTCTCATCAGCTCGGAATAAATCTGGGATAGGATTATCGCCGTCAGGCTCAGGACCAGTGTCAGAAACGGCACCAACTAATACCGCAACACCTGGTAACAAAGAGGAGTTTTATAGCCAACTGAGCGCCACCTGCAAACGTGTTCCAAGAGGCGATATTATTATCATCTCAGGAGATATGAATGCCCAGGTTGGCTCTGACAACACTGGACTAGAACACGTCATTGGGAGGCATGGTGACCCTTGGGTCGCCGTGTTACGACCTTGGATTAAGAAACTCGAAAACGGTGAACTATCTGTGGAGTTTTGTAGTACTTGGCAAATGGTCATCGGAGGGACCCTTTTTCTACACGAGAGCCACCATAAAACATCGTGGATTTCTCCCGACGGTGTTACTCCGAACCAGATCGATCATTTGGCTATAAGTTGCTGATGGAGAAAATGTCTGCTCGAAGTGCGAGCGAAGCGTGGAGCTGACGTGTAGAGCGATCACCAGTTGATGGTTGCCTGCTTGGGGTTGTGCACAGCAGCTATCCAACGACCACAAATTCTTCAAATGAAGCCAAAGCTCAATGTGGATATACTAAGAGACCTCAACCAAAAGCACGAGTATACCACGATTCCAACCGAAAAGTCATCCACATCGGACGAATATGAAATTCGCACACTGGACGCCAATTGGGAGGCAGCCAGAAACACTAGTGCTGAAGAATCTGTGGGATATGCGCAAAGCAGAAACCCTGGATGTCGTAAGACACTTGGGACAACGTTAGCGATCGGAAAAAAAGCGAAATAGGCAATCATCAATGTCAACCAACAAACACCCGATTTGGGGCAGAACTAGCACGATGCTCATATATAGCTTAAAAAGGCTATTCGACACAAAAAGAGAAAGGCCATTGAAAATCGGGCCAACAAGGCAAAATCTGTGGCTTACCTTGGGGATATGGGTTATTATTCAAAATCATTACACAATTAACGAACAGGAATTTCACCGCCAACCAGCCGGTGAGAGATGTCAAAGGAACTCTCCTTAATATGAGTGAACACCAGTTGCGGCGATGGAAGGAATACTTCTCTGATATTTTAAACATCTTGTCAGAGGAAGATATTCCAGAAACAGAAGAACTACTAAACGTCCAACCGCAACAATTCTCTATTAGGGACGATTCCCCAGATAAGGAATACTTCTCTGATATTCTAAACATGTAAGCAGAGGCAGATATTCCAGAAACAGAACAACTACCAAAATTCATTGCCGCCCACGTATTCCCAGGTATAGACGAATTAGCAACCGAACTTCTCAAAGCGGACCCGGAAATAACAGCCAATCTACTACGTATCGAAAATCATGGCTAAGATTATTCTAAATAGGATTGTTGATCTCGTGGAGAGCACTCTCGAAGTTTATCAGGCTGGATTCCGTAAAGGGTCGTCTTGTACCGACCACACAAATACCCTACGGATAATATTGGAGCAGTCGGCCGAAATGGTTTCGCCACCACATCTCATGTTTGTGGGCTTCGAGAAGGCTTTCGACAGTGTTAAGCGTGATTACATGTGGAATGCTTTGTGTAGGAGAGGTATTCCGAATAAGGTCATAGCTATGATTAAAGAAGCCTACGAAAATGCAAGGTGGCGCGGCTTGCCTAGAGGAGGTCCGAAGGCATTCCTGTGCCGGGTGTTAGACAGGGCTGCATATTATCACCAGTCCGGTTTCTCTTAATGATAAATGATTCATTGTAAGCAGCACTGAAAGAAGGGGAAGGTCATGGTCTTCAACGGAGACTATTTCACATCTTAAGTCACCTTGATTATGGTGATAACGTGTGTTCTCTTGCACGTTCGAACTTAAAGTCAAATGTTCGCTCGTTGTATTTAAAATGCTAAGAGGCGGAACTGAAAATAAATGTGCGTAATACCAAGTATATGCACGTGGGTTTGAATGCAAGGACACTAATTTTTCTTAACGGACAATATGTGAAAAACGTGCAAGATTTCTCTTATCTCGGAAGCATTGGACGGCGGAGCCGAAAAGTATATTTAGGCTCGTCTAAACAAAGCTCGTTAGGCCTTCGGTATCCTTTCTCCTTTGAAGGAGGTTAAGAGAGATCTCCCTTTGCAGGAAGCTGCTCATTTTTGACGCATGCGCCAAATCTGTTTTGTTATATGGTTGTACTACGTGGAAAGTGACTGTTCGACTTACCAAGGAACTACAAACTTTCATCAACCAATGCCTCCGAAGTATTTTAGGAATATTCTGGCCAGAAAGAATCCAACAACGAACTTTGGAGTACAACTGGACAAACTAAGATAGGCATTGAGATGCCAAGGTGGAAGTGACAGTGGATCGGTCACACTTTGAGGAAACCGAAGCAAAACATCGCCAAACGGGCTCTGGATTATAACCCTCAAGGAAGACGTCGGGTTGGTCGACCATGAAGCATGGAAGCGAGCAATTGAGGAGAAGGCGAGAGGAATAAGCAAGTCCTGGCAACAGCTTAAAGCCTATGCTCGGGATCGCGCCCTATGAAGAGAGTTGTTTCTGTTCTATAGAGGGTCTTAACAGGAATTTGATTGATTAATTGAATGGTATTTATATCAGTATACTTTTGCCTAATTTTCAAGTCGATAACTTAAGTAACTTCGGAGAAAAATCAATATCTTAAAACTTCATGAAATTTGTATGGGAGGGGTTAGAAGGATTGGATGGATGTAGCCCATTAACGAACTTGAAATTGCTTTTTTCTACAAGTGACATAAAAAAATTTCAGCATGATAGCTTAAGGCGTTCAAGACTTATGTTGTAGACAGACGGACAGACGGACAGACAAACAGACGGACAGACGGACAGACGGACAGACGGACAGACGGACAGACGGACAGACGGACAGACGGACAGACGGACAGACGGACAGACAGACAGACAGACAGACAGATAGACAGACAGATAGACGATCACTCGGAAACGAGGTTTTTGTGCTACAACAATCATTTCTGTACCCTTGGCAACTCTGTGCGAGTATTTTTTTTAGGCTTGCAAACGGTAAGCCAAACGCAATATACTCTCAGATTTCATCTAGAGTATAAACACAACACGCTTATTTTTAACAGTCGTCTAAAACGAACTATTTGTCTGATCAAATCCATATTTGGCATTAACTATTGCAACAAGTATACCAATATAACAAATTAGTAAATTTATTTATAGCAGTGCCATTCAGAACCTGAGCCGAGAACTTTTCACCTTGCCCTTGTACTTACTATCTTTTCTATTTAATCTTCACTCAAATGCTCTAACTACAAAGCGTAATAAAACAGTTTTCACTTACACAAATCCATCCATTCATTACGATTAATAAGCAAGGATTAATTGAACACAAACTTGTTCCTCAATGCATCAAATCCTGTAATAATTCAAAGACCTTCAGAATCATAGATTTTACTAATCATCATATTTCAGAAAGCCCCTTAGCGTAACCAAATATTAATAACTACAATATTAGCTTGAAATAGATTCGAATGCATGCTCAACTTAATCTTAAACTAAAACCATTCCAAGTTTAGGGCTCTAATAATCACGTTATTGAACAAACAAACTATTTGCCATATGTGTATTTTCAGGTTGCCTGGATTAAATCCGATTCGAAAGCAATATTAGCCATTCACACCCACATGGTGGCTCTAAACCCCAGATTATCAGTGACACATAATGGTCACAACACCTGGAAACTTCACATATCTCATGTACAGCTAAACGATTCGGGAAGTTACATGTGCCAAGTAAACACGGATCCAATGAAATTTCAGGTACGTAACGAATATAATTGAATTCAACAATTACCTTATGCAGTTTTAATTCTCGGCAGCCCACCATCGGTTGCAATGTTTTACAAATTGCCGATACGGAAAAAAACCAACACCCAAAACAATTTTAACAGCGCTTAACGCACTTAACTGGTACATGGCCAATGCTATTTAAATATGTTGCGTAAATAATATTTTAATAATTTATATGTTATTGAAAATTGCTCATCTGTGATTCTCGTCATGACTGAAAGGCCATATCCAGAGATGCAGGACCTAACTCATGAAATTCATCAGGATATATCATCAAATTTTACAATAGTCACGTTTACATTGCACATGCTAATACGAATTGAATTGTTCTCGGTATTAATTTAATAAAATCCCAGTTCATATTGCGAAACAAATCCGTTTTATAAAATTTTATGTAACGAATCCAATTTTCAATGCAGAATGATATCATAATAAATGTACTTGTATCTGCTTATTTTTTCGACTAAAAAACACGAAATAGAAAATTTCAACTTTACGTGAATTTGTTCTGCATATTATATATCGTATTAAGCGCTATACAAATTAAGTTAATACCGATGTAAACGTGGCCAATGCAGCTTTATCTATACACTTAACTACTACTTAACTTTCTCAATGCAAAGTTTAAGTTTCATTGTTATTTTATGCTCTGCCCTCATCAATATTGCTTATTCTTCTTTCGATTAGCAGAGAGGAAACTTTACCATTCCAGTTATTTCGAATTAACATTAAATTCATAAAATAAACAAAACAGAATTATAAGTTTCCATACAATTATGCAATACTGCAATATAGTTTGACAATCACAATAATTACTCCGTAAATTAGTATGTATAACAAAAGCGATATAATTCAGATAAATATCAGATATAAATATCGATTTCCATTACTCAGCGATATCGAGAGCCTGAAATCATATTAGTGCTCACAGTATCTTACTTTGCTTCTTGATCCTTTTGAAATTAACCGCCATTAGACCTGATTACCAATGTCACAGATCGCAATCACCTTCAATATGAATTATGCAATTAATTATTATTCAAAACTTACATTAATTTAGATCAAATTGGGTTAATCCAATTTAGCTAATTGTCATCTGCCGCCATAGCGCAATTATCTTGACTGAATTTAATAACCCGTCGGCTAGAATGCCAATAATTAGATTGTAAATTTCAAAAGATTTCTGAAATTTGAATAATTTATCTATCTTGAAGTTGCCATCATACCAACATCTTACCAAAAAATTAAAATCTCACTATTTAACCAAACTAATTGACCTTATATATAATTTCCGTTTCACCCCAAAGAAAAAGCCCCAAACTAATTCAACTAACTCAATTTCATATTTAGTCGGGCTACCTAGATGTCGTTGTTCCACCTGATATTCTGGATGAAGAGGACATTTATAGCGATTCACCACCACGTGGAGCAAATAATGAAGGAGGCACAATACAGTTATTTTGCAGAGCCATTGGCGTTCCGGAGCCAACCGTACAATGGCGACGGGAAGACGGCAAGGACATTATCCTGAGAAATGAATCTAGAGAAAAGCGAGGTTAGTAACTTGCATTCTAAGGTAAATTGTGTGAAATTGTACGAATTTGTAGTCTTACTGTATGCACGGTAAGCATAGCCTGAATGAAATAAATGCGGTTATGAGCTCATTGAGAACAAGAAATCAAGGAAGGTGGTGGAAAGTGGTCTTAGCTTTAATGTCACGTTTCTTGGTTTTGCAGTTGTTAAGTTTGTGGAGGGTGAACGACTTATACTAAGTCTGGTCCATAGAACGGACATGGGAGGATATCTTTGTATAGCGTCGAATGGAGTTCCGCCTTCGTGCAGTAAACGTTTTGATGTACATGTAAATTGTGAGTATTTGTAGTTTATGTTTATTAATATTTTAAAGCAATTTTTCAGAGTAATGAGGAAACCAACAACAGTATCGTCTCAAGATTTGGGTACTACCTTTCTCTGAATTAAGTTTATTATGACTTATAATGACTTCTATTCTTTCTAATGTTGCCACGTTTTTGGCCTAATATTTTTTTAAGATCGTTATATTTTGAAAAATTTCTGTCCTGCTGGGAAACGGTTTGCGCACTGGGTAAAACTTTACCTGGAAAATTAACATTTCCAGAATTTGTTGGCGGTGCAACTAAGCTTATCTGTAATGTGTTGGATGCAAGTTTTAATTATTCACTTCGTGTTGTACTAAACGATTAAGTAGTAGTAGATCAGAATTGTAATGTGCGTTCTTATTATTTTTTCAGTTATCTTAAAATTCTCTCTCTCTCTCTCTCTCTATCTATCTATCTATCTATCTCTCTCTTTCTATCTCTATTAAATATAATTATTAAAATATATATCTAAAAATAAGACGGAACTTTCAAAAGGTTATGGGCCCAAATGCTGGCAGAGAATAATAGTGAAGAAATCAGTTGAAAGCGCAAATTCAGCCAAATCTGCCAATCGAACCACTTTATAATCGATCCGCTTTCAAATTGAACCACCCTACTCCATATTTTTTAAGTTTTCCGCAGAACAAATCTTTTTAAACGAACCACTCTCTGATTGGACCATGGATCATGAATGTAGGGTTGTAACATTGTTTTCGTAGGCTTACCCAATGTAAACCCATAACTTATTTTACCTTATTATTCTAATAATAAAGTATTTTGATCGGCACAGAAAAAAAATTTGCTGCCCTGAAATTTTGTTTTTTCGCGTTTCATGTCTAAATTAGCCTGAAAATGCAAAAAACCATGACAGAATTTTGTGATAATTTATATGAAATGGGAAAGAGTTTATTGTGCTGGAAAATGTGTCATCTCAAATTCATGCGAATAGTGAATAGTGGCTTTTGTATGGGAGTTAGTAGAAGCAAAGGGGGGAGGTTTGTAATTTTTGTTAATGACACTGAACGTGTCATGCAAAATGTTTTGTGTTGAATTTAAAATTTGTATCTTTTATTATATTCAAAGAAATTGGACAGAGTTTTCGTGCATTTGAGAGATTTACATGGGATGTGGTAGAGAAAGTGGAGGGTCTTATATGATTTTGAAACCGTTCATCAACATCCGTATAACCATGCTTTGGTTCGATTTCAAAGTCAAAGCTCTCATGTGTTCGAAGGAGAAATTCTTTTCTTGAATTTATAACAGAATTATTTGTATGTGATGGGGAGAAGGAGTGAAGCGAAGATGATAATTTTTTTAGTAATTATTGCTATTATTAAGGTGCAAATTTTTGGCAAACTTTTAAGTTTGAAATTTTTCTAGTTTTAATGAAAATCGAAATAATGCATTTACCAAAATTATGCATTTGTATGAGAGGTGGTAGACGGAACTTATCTGATCAAAACAAAATTTTCCGTCACCAATCATGTTTCTATTACTATACTTTCAACAAAACCTCAAATCGATAACTTTGACAGTTTCGACGAAAAATAATTTAATTGAAATTTCAAAATTTCGTGAAGTTTGTATGGGAGGGGGTAGAAGGAGTAAGGTGAAGTTGATAAATTTCTCAAAACTAGTTGCAATTATAACGGTATTACTACTGATAAAAATTTGTTCATTTAGCTTTGCCAGCTTCAATGAAAATCGAATAAAAACATTTTGGAAAATTGTGCATTTGTATGGGATGGAGTAGAACAAGTAAGGAGATCAGATCAATATTTTGTGATCATAATGATATTTACATTGTTATGTTTCGATCCAAATTTCAAGTTGATATCTGAAGTTTCGAAGAGAAAGCAATTTCTTATCATTTGGAAATTTCATGAAATTTGTATGGAACGGGGTAGAAGGAGTGGACGGATGTAGTCAGTTCACTAACTTAATGTTACTTTTTTGCTAAAAATTACACATAACAAATATCAGCACGATAGCTTAAAGCGGTTGAAAGCTATGTTGTAGTTAGACGGACAGACGGTCACTCGGAATCGAGCAACAAATATTTCTGTACCCTTGGCGACTCTAGCCGAGTATTATTTCTTAGCGTTACAAACGATAAGGCAAACACAACATACTCTCAGATTTCATCCAGAGCATAAAAATCGGTTCCGCAGGAAGCCATCCGTCGTACGCCGTACGCATGGACTCAGAACTCCAAGACTTTTAAAGGTAGAGTGCTCGTTTCTAGATGGATTGTCGATTGGGTAAGTGAGCTCCATTATCTAAATTTTGAAGAGTGTCAAGTGGAAGGGGAACGCGGAGGAGGCAAAAATTACACTTGCTAATATCTCCACTAAGAAAGCAGATAGGAAGCTTAAAATCAGTATAGATATATGTAGGTATTGGGAGGGTTGTGGGGCAACTCATAAAACAGTTTACTTTTTTTATCCATTGTCGTCCGAAAAGAGGGGATTGGGGTTGGGGCAAATGATTATATCTTCGGAACTACTTGATCCAAAAAAATATTATCTTAAGACGAATTAGTTGGCATATACCTATTTAGTTCCACTACAATATACTAAAAAGGACCGAAGAATTGTAAAACGGGTGGTCAAGGAAGTGAGGAATGCAAAGTAAATCACTTCAAAATGAGTATCTCGACTATCTCTTAAGCTATGTAATTCCAACTTGGAACATATATTAATCTACCTAGTCAAGTCATAAATATTGGTACACAGAAAAATCGACGCCAAATGAAAACGAGTTAATATTTTCCAAAACTTTCTTTTTCTTTTTATTGGGTTATTCAATGGCTACAAATCTTAGAACAACTTATTCGAAATGACTTCCATTTGCCTTCCAGCACGACTTGAGACGATCTGGCCACTCATCGATCGCGAGACGCACCTCAAGCATGGGAAAATTGTCCACTGCACGGACAAGGGCTCACTTCAACGACTCAATATTTGGGTGTTGAGTAGATCAAGCTATGCCCTCTAATACGGACCATAACTTGTAATCCAACGGGTTGAGGTCTGGACTACCAAATGCCCAATCTTGCCTTGATATGAAGTCCGGAACGTTGTTTTTGAGCCACAGTTGAGTCGTTTTTGCCTTGTGAGCTGGAGCAGAGTCTTGCTGGTAAGTCCACGAATTGTTGACGAATATTGATTGGTTGAGATGCTTCACATTGGGTTCCAAGACGGTCAATTGATATACTTTGGCCGATGTTTTCACTCCTTTCTCGCAAAAATGGAGCTTGGTAACGCCATCGTAGCTCACTCCTCACCATACCATTACAGGCGCGGAATGGTGGCCTCTTTGGACCCTCGGGATGAGTTGGGATGCTTCTCTGGATGACCGAGCATACACACGGTCGTTCTGTTTATTAAATGATTTTTCTACGGTGAAGATTTTCTCGTCAGTAAACAGAATTTGTCTGTGAGCGTTCTTCGCGTACCGGCTGCGTAACGCTTTCGATTTTCGCTTGCGTTTTTCCTTCAATGCGGCCGTGAGCAGGTGTCCAGTGTGTCTGAGTCTCAAATCTTCTTTGATAATGCGAGACATGGATTTTTACTAAATTTGCATTTCCCGCGACATGATTTTCTGTTTTCGCAGCGGTTTTCGGTCGATTCGTTTCTTCACGGCTTTGATCGCTTTCGGAGTTCTCACAGTGCGCGGACGACCGGATCTTTGACGGTCTCGTCCTGCACCAGTATCCTCGGACAACTTCACAGCACGATACACAAAATTGCGAGTGATTCCAAGCGGTTGCAACGTCCGAAAGATATCGCCTTTTTCCATGTTGCATTTTAGTAGGCCAACTACAACAATACGATTTCCGATGTCGCCCCATTCCATGATTGTAAATAATTGATGCCAAAATCTTTTTACGTGGCAATGAAGCAGGAATGCGTTTAGTTGTGTACCAATATTTATGACTTGACTAGGTATACTAGCGGGAAAAAATATAAGATTTGGTCCTAATAGCAATGGGGGAGAATGGGGCTCATTTCAAAAATGGGGCTCTTTCCAAAACTTCAAACCGTTATATCTTAAAATTGAGTACAGATATCAAATTAAAATTTCGTCAGATTGTAGAACTGCATAGTCCTTAATTTTGGTACAGTTTTAAGTTGGAAGGTGGTTATGGAGAGAGGTTAGGCAGGTATTAAACAAAAATGGCGAAAATTTGAAGTGAGTTTTTAAGGCTCTGGTGAAAGAAACAAAGTTTAAATTTGCCATGTGCATATATCTATTTGATGTACATAGAGAGAAAAACAAAACAGGACTACGATTGGGCGTAAAGCCTCCAAGGCGTAGTGGGCAGCGTGCTTGCTCCACAGTCAATAGGTCATGGGTTCGATTTCTATTCCAGACAGTGGGATTTTTTTAAGAACGAATTTTCAGTTGATAATGGCAATGGAAAATGATTCGAAATAAAATGGGCACACGGTGTAAACGTGAAACAGTTCCACTTCAAGAAGGTCTATATGCTCAGTAGATGGTTTGTGTTCGCTTTCTATCATTCAGTCCTCTATAAAATCTTCAAATATTTGTCAGTAGCAGCCAGTACAATTGAAAAATATACCAGCTTCTCCACTCGTTACGGTCGTTCTCACTCCCTTTCCCTTACCTTCCAAATCACATTCCTTCCCTCCATGAGAGTGTTTGTGCATTGTACATAGAGGCCGAAATTGCCTACAAAACAGGTTTTTCTGTAAAAAAAAAGATTTTTGGGTGATAATATTAATTTCTGTATCATTCACTTATTTCTCCGAGCCTGTTTTTTTAGCATTACAAACTTTAGAGGAAACTTATAAACTCTCAGATTTCATCTAGAGTATAATTATAATTTGTTCCTGAATTATTGTAAATCGACCCCACTGGTCTAACGTGCACAAGGTGTTTCATGTGCAATGAAAAGAATTATGATTGGGCGTAAAGCGCAATCATATGATACTCTAGATGAAATGAGAAAGAGTTCAATGTACCGGAAAATATGTCACCTACAATTCTTTTAATTAATTAATAGTGACTTTTGTATGAAAGGTGGTAGAAGCAGAGGAGGAAGGTTTGTAATTTTTGGATATGACACCTAATGTGGTATGCAAAATATTTCGTGCTGAATTTAAGGTTTGTAGCTTTCATTATTTTCAATTGGACATTGTTTTCCTGAAATTGAGGCACTTGTATGGGAGGTGGCAGAGGAAGTGGAGCGTTTAAGATGATTTTGAAACTGCTTATCATCATCCTTATCACCACGCTTTGATTCAATTTCAAATTCGATAGTTCTAATATATTCGAAGAAGAAATGCTTTATAATACAGATATTTATATGGGAGGGTGCAGAAGGAATGAAGAGAAGCTGATAATTTTTTTTTGGCATTTATTGCAATTATTAAAAAACAAATTCTGGCAAAATTTTAAGTTTGTACTTTTTATAGTTTTAATGGAAATCGATATAACGCACTTAACAAAAATTGTACATTTGTATGGGAGGGGGTAGAAGGAGTGTACGGATCAAAACACATTTTTTCTCGTTATTGACATTTCTATTTTTATACTTTATGCAAAATATAAAGTTGATAGCTTTTACAGTTTCGAAGAAAAATAATTTAGTTTAAATTTCAAAATTTCGTGAAATTTGTATGGGTGGGGGTAGAAGGAGTGAGGTGAAGTTGATAATTTTTTCAAAGCTGATTGGAATTATAAAAAAAATTAATTCTGGCAAAAATTCGTTTTTCTAACTTTGCTAGTTTCAATGAAAATCGAAAAACTGCATTTTTCAAAATTATGCATTTGTATGGGAGGAGGTAGAGGGAGTGAAAAGATCGACTCAATATTTTGTGACGGAAATGATATATAGGTACATCATTATACTTTAACCTAAATTCAAAGTCAACAGCGTAAATAGTTTCAAAGAAAAATCATTTTTTGAAAATTTTGGAATTTCGTGAAATTTGTATGGGAGGGCGTAGAAGGAGTGGGGGCATGTGGCCCGTTCACGAATTTAAAGTTACTTTTTTGCTAAAAATGACACACAACAAATTTCAGCACGATATCTCAAAGCGTTCGCGAGTTATGCTGTAGACAGACGGACAGACAGACGGACAGACAGCAACTCGGATTCAAAGTTTTTGAGCGACAACAAATATTTCTGTACCCTTAGCAGCTCTGTGCGAGCATTATTTCTTAGCGTTACAAACGGCAAGGCAAACACAATATACTCTCAGATTTCATCTAGAGTATAAACACATAAGCTGAAAATTATTGAATGAAATTTTAAGGTAGAAACTTGAAAATTTGCTAAATGCATTTAAAAAAAGAATTTGAAATTTGAACTGGTCGAATACTTCCTCCCATACAAAATTATTTTTTCAACAATTTTGAACAATTCAATTATCACCTAACTATTAAAAATAATCAAATTGAAATTTTGAAGAAAAACTTTTAAAATAGTTGGAATAAAATTGCGTCAAAGGTTTAAAGAACGCACCTGCTCTACTACCCCCTCCCATACAAAAGTACGATTTCGACCAATTTCAGAAAATCAACTAATATCCGACAAATTAAAAGCTACGAACTTGAAATTTTGTACGCGCACCTTACAAGTGAAATGAAATAAAACTGCATCATAAATTTTACCTTTACCTCATCTTCTCCCTCTCATACAAATGTTTGGTTTCATGAATGTAAAATACACCGAATTTTATGAAAATCGTAAGCAACTTCGTTTATGAAACTGACATTCTATACAGAGAATATTGGACGTAATTCAAGCAATCAATTAAAAAATTATTAACTTCCACCTACCCTTACCTTCTGGTGGTAATAAATGACATCTTAAAAGCTGCACTGGAAGGTGGGGAAGGTAAAGGTCTTCAATGGAGACTATTTAACATCTTAAGTCACCTTGATTATGCTGATGACGTGTGTTTGCTTGCACATACCCGTTCGGACTTAGAGTCAAATGTTCGCTCGTTGCATTCTAAATGCAAAGAGGCGGGACTGAAAATAAATGTGCGTAAAACCAAGTACATGCACATGGGTTCGAACGCAAGCACACCGATTGTTCTTAATGGACAGGATGTGGAAGAGGTGCAAGATTTTTGCTATCTCGGAAGCATTGTCAGCATGGACGGCGGAGCCGAAAAGGATGTTGAGGCTCGGCTAAATAAAGCCCGTCAGGCCTTCGGTATCCTTTCCCCTTTCTGGAGGTTAAGAGAGATCTCCCTTCGCACGAAGCTGCGAGTTTTTGATGCATGCGTCAAATCCGTGTTGTTATATGGTTGTACTACGTGGAAAGTGACCGTTCGACTTACCAAGAAACTACAGACTTTCGTAAATCAATGCCTCCGGCGCATTTTAGGAATATTCTGGCCAGAAGTAATCTCCAACGACGAACTTTGGAGTACAACTCGCCAGACTAAAATAGGTATTGAGATTCAACGGCGAAAGTGGCAGAGGATCGGTCATACTTTGAGGAAACCAGAGCGAAACATCGCAAAACAGGCTCTGGATTATAACCCTCAAGGAAGACGTCGGGTTGGTCGACCATGTAACACATGGAAGCGAGCAGTTGAGCAGGAGGCCAGAGGAATATACAAGTCCTGGCAACAGCTTAAAGCCGATGCTCAGGATCGCGCCTTGTGGAAGAGAGTTGTTTCTGTCCTATGCCCCTATAGGGGGTCTTAACAGGAATTTGATTGATTGACCCTTACCATAACCCCTCCCACCTCCTCAAACCTAAACGTTAATATAAAACATAACAGGGCTACGATTGCGCGTAAAGCGCAATCTTACGGTACTCTAGATGAAATAGAATTTTTTATGATCCCAGGAAATTTTGTATGAGGAGTGTTAGAAGGGGTGATAGCATTGAACTATTTTTTTCCCCATCATGCTAAAGTAGCTATAAAAATGTTTTATACAAAATGCTTACACCAAAAATTGAATAGGAACTGAGAAAATTAGTGTGTTAGATTTAGTGAAAATGTGCAGTTTGTATGGGAGGTGGTAGAAAGAGTGAGGGGATTTTAGTGATATTTTCAGAAATAACTAAGAATATCATAAAATTGACATTTCTTAAATTTGAGACTCGTAGCATTCATACTTTTCAAGAAAATAGATTTTTTGTGAAGTTGTGAAACTGCGTCATATTGTATGAGAGGGGGTAGAAGCAGTAAAGCTAATCAAACATTTTTTTTCTGATCTTAGTGATAATGCTAAATAAGTATTTATTACGAAATATGAGCTCGATAAATGTTATATGTTCTGAGAAAATCGGCTTAGAACATTTCATGAAAAAGTGCAGTTTGTATGGGAGGGGTTGGAAGGAGAGGGAGGACGTAAATAATTTTTACACAGTATATTGAAATTATTATAAAAGTAATATATCCCGAAATTCAGACTAAAAACTTTTATACTTATACGAGCAAATCTATTTATAGTCGAATTGCGAAATAGTGTCATTTTGTATGGGAGGGGGTAGAAGGGGTGAAGCTAATCGTCTAATTTTTTTTAACCTTACTAACAATTTTAAATAAATATATAGTGCACAATTTCAGCTCGCTAAATTTTATACGCACTGAGTAAATTGGCTTAGAGTAATTCATGATAAGTACAGTTTGTATGGGAAGTGGTAGAAGGAGGGGGCGGACACGCATAATTTTTATACGGTAGATTGATATTATCATAAAAGTAATATATTCCAAATTTGAGGCCAATAGCTTTTATACTTTTCGAGCAGATCCGTTTATTGTCAAATTGCGCATTTGTGTCATTTTGTATGGGAGGGGGTAGAAGGGGTGGAGTGATTTGGCCCATTGACGAACTTGACCTTACTTTTTTGTCAAAAACAACGTGTACGAAATTTGAGCTTTCTAGCTCAACGCGTTCTCAAGCTAGAGCGCGCACAGACGGACGGACGGACGGACGGACGGACGGACGGACGGACGGACTTCCGGTTTTGAGATTTTTGAGTGATAATATTAATTTCTGTATTCATCATTTTTTTCTCCGAGCCTTATTTCTTGGCGTTACAAACTTTAGAGCAAACTTATAATACTCTCAGATTTCATCTAGAGTATAAAAACGAATGAAATATTGATTATATGTGCTGAAGCTATAACAGCCCTGCCCAAGAAGCCCCTATCACTTAGTCTCCTCTAACCACTCTAACCTATATATTGACTTTCCATGCATTTTCAACTTGTCCCAAGAATAATAAAGCTGTGCCCGACTTGTTGGCAATTTATTTTTAATAATTCTATATAAATATTAAGTGCAGGATTTCAGCTCGATAAATTTTATACGCCCTGATTAAATTGGCTTAGAGCATTTCATGGAAGAGTGCAGTTGGTATGGGAGGTGGTGGAAGGAGAGGAAGGACACGAGGCCAGATTTGGATTATCGCGCCATGGATGGATGATGGAAACCAAAATTGCTTTAAATTAAATAATCGCAAACTTTTTTTATCGCCTCTCTCCATCTCTCATAATCACTTTTTCCGTTTATCTAACTGTCACGACTGTCCAGGCGATCACTCTTTTGCTACAAAAGCTCACATTTTTACACAGTTCTTTTCGTCCGCCTTTCGCCGGTTTTTCGTCTGTCTATCTTTTGTTTGCATTTCACCTGCCGGTCGCTTGCTTTTCATCTGTCTGGTTTTTCGTCTGCATTTCAATATATACGAGCAGTTCGAGGTCGCAAATAATTGATGATCGCGGATTGTCAATGATGTGTGTATGAGCGAAACGAGAAAAATGGATAGCAGATGTTCTTTATGGTAATTCGTTGATCGCGCGTATTAATTTGATGATAATTTAGTAGAGCTGATATTTCCCATTACTTTCGAGTACAGTGGAAGTCCATGGAAATTTGATAAAAGACTGATGCTAATATGCAACAATATCAACGATTCAAAAACAATAAAGTGCACTAAATTTTCATGTTCATCCCAATAACGAATCGTCAAGTAAAGCGCATGAGGCGACACCTCACCTGCCACAGCGTTTTCGATCAATTGAATCTAAAATTCATAATACGATAAAATTTTGCATATTCAATTATAATTCTAGATCATTCTCATTTCAGCAATACGCGCCTCTGTCGTTTTGCCTTCCCTATAACAGCAAGGGAATGGGCTTGAAGAAAAAAAATTAAAGCGCTTCGACAAAAAGTTGCATGGCTTCATCCAATGTCGACGTCATAAAAAGCGAAAGATCACAAAGCTAGTCGTCTAATGGCCAACTTCGACAGCTTTTATTTATGTTTGAACAGTGGGATCTGAGCGCCTATCGGAGCATCAACAGCTTTTCTTGCTGATTAACCCTTGTATTGTTGATGTTGTTGTTTGTCATTTTCAGTTGTAGAGTAGTGCGGGATTTGATGGGACATCTTCGAGTCATTTCGGACGTAGAGTAGTATGGAGCTCACTGAGACAAAGCTGAACAGTGGCCGTTTTTAATTTTGAGAGCTTGCTAAACTGAGCTTCTTGCTCTCAAAATTAAGAAGAGTGATAAAAAGTTTATATTTTAACAAATTTTGACTTCACTTTTTAATTTTTAAAGGCTGGTATCCGGTTTTGAGATTTTAGGCTGATTATTTGATTTTCTGTATCATTCATTTTTTTCTCCGAGCCTTATTTCTTCTTATGATACTCTCAGATTTCATTTAGAGCATAAAAATGCTTAAAAGCTTAAGATATTAACTAATCGGATAAATCCAAAACTTCTACCCCCTCCCAATCAAAAGTTTTGGCAGGGTGATACCCTTCTCATCCCTCCCATGCAAAATTCAATTTCGACCAATTCCAATAAATCAACTAATAAACAATCAATTAAAAGCTACGAGCTTAAAATTTTGTACGAAAACCTTTCAAAAGAAAGTTAACAAAACTGCATCACAAAGCAAATGTATGATTTTAAGGACATAAAATACACCGAAAATTTCGTAGAATTTACTTAGCCTATGAAAATAACATTCTATGCAGCAAATTTTGAGCGCGATTCAAGCAATCAATCAAAAAATTATAGACATGTAACCTTCTCTTGTATCGCACCCTTCCCTCCTCCTCCTGCTCTTCCATATAAACCCAAACTTGCATACATAAACGTATAAAATATTGATTCTATGTACTGGAGCTTTTGATCGTAATCGCAATGAAGTGTTAAATAATTGACAACAACCCTGCCATAGAACTCCCATTCCCATAGTCTTCCATGTCCACATATTGACTTCCCACGTATCCTCAACTTGTCCCACGAATAATAATGTGGCGCCCGACTTGTTGGCAGATTTTTTTCTTGTAAGTAATTCCGAAGATATAGTAATTTAAAAAGACAATTCAGTCGACCCCCTCCCCCCCGCCCTTTTCTTTAAATTATTTTTAGATTTTGTCATACAACCCGGTCTATACGTATGTAGGTTTCTCAGTTTCCTAGCTAGAACCATGGTCAAGTTATTTGAATTCTTAGTCTTCGGTTCTAGGACTACCACCGCCTCTGCCTTAACTCCTTCACCTACCAGAATTAGAGTCTGAGAACGTTCTATCTTGCTTGGTATTTTCCATTTTTAGGCTAATTTAGTCATTAAGTGCGAAAAAAAACAAAATTTCAGGGAAGCAATTTTTTCCAAGTCGATATTGTTAGAATAATAAAGTAAAATGATATTCTTAGAACTCGGACCTAGGTATTTTAATTTCTACATAAGTAGTGGTCTAATTCATCTTGTCGTAATACGAGTATCGCTGGGTTGCTCCTGCACATGCTTCCGGTTTCGCTTTAACACTCTACTTTAAATTTGAGGAAGAATTCAGTATAAACATCATACTACCTAAAATTCATTGAAAAAAATTGAATTTCTTTGAGTTCAAATTTAGCATTTTTCAAAAAATTAAAACGTTTTGTACTCTTTTCGATGTATTCCTTTCCAAAAACACTGGTTCCGGTGCCAGCTCATGAGAATTTCGTCTAAACCTTCATCTCAGGCGAGCAGCTCAATACAATCCCGTACTGCACATGGTTCACTACCAAGGTGGAAATTGTACCTTTTCTTAGGGATAACTTTTTGCAATTTTCATCGTAATAGTTTTGGTCCCCACTATTGAAATATTTTGTTGAGTCATCCAGTCATTAATTTATAATAGACTGATCCGAGAAATCCTCCATTCCGAATTCTTCACACGTCTCATTCCGATATTTGAAATGACTTCAATTTCACCATATCATCAAGTTCCGGAACTCATTCAGAAACTGTTTGATGCATAAAAGAATAACACAGTCATCGGAAATGCTTCGAACTGAATACAACATCGAAAAACTCCCCTCGCCTCTCTTACCATACCAAAGTTGTGCTTCCATAATAATATCTAATATGAGTTCAGTAATACCTCTGGTACCGATGTTACCAAAAAAACTACATATTCGTATCAGTCATAGTTCTTCATACTTATTTTCACCTTTTTCGAAAACCTTTTCATCTTGTGCCTAAGGGACTTTTTTCATGCGTTGCCCATTTCTTTTAGACTCGTTTTATTTTATATTCCCAGTTTCCGTGCTGCCATAAACCGAAAGAATAATAAAGTTACTTCTCAAATATTTCAAATTGAAGTAAAAGTTTTGAGATGTTTTTTAAAAGTTATTTTTTCACATTTCTATTAGTTTCGATACTTCATAATATTTCTTTGCGAAATATTACTCGGTTATGTTAATACCGGTAGACGTTACTAACTCATTTTATCTTATTTGCTAGAACTATGCTCTTATCGATCTTGAACTAAACTCAAAGTACACAACTTCCTCTTCATACTTGTATATTCTAAGTTAACTCACATATTTTATGGCACAGAATTTAACCCCATTTAAGCGAAGCCATTCTTCCAGTGCATCCTGTGGCATTAAAGTTACTGAACGCTTAATATATGAGTAGGTATCTCGATTCCCCTGTTTACTAACGTCGCAAGATTAATCTCGAAGCAAAGAAAATAGGACACACATTACGGGTGGGATCATTGTGCTTTAATCCACTTTATTTATGGGTTTACATTATCCTTTGGCGCTTACCCCTAAGCCCACTGGGAAAACTCGGTGAAACCCTCTTTGAGTGTTCACACGACTAGAACCTGTGAGTGCTACTAAATATACATACATTTGTATTTTATCTAAAAAAAAAGAACGAGAAAAAAATCCCTTCGTAAAATTGAGGTAAGAAATTTTACAAGAGGACACCTTTTAGCATAATTTCATTTTAAGTAATAGATATGACTTGCGAAATTCTCTAACTTGGAGTAATTTAATAATTTTCTTTGCAGTCCCACCCACTATTAAAGAAGTTGTAGACGTAATGGTTTCCCCAGTTGAAAGCCATGTCACTCTTCAATGCATTACAGAAGTTTTCCCGAAACCGCTCAATGGCTGGCACAGAAACGAAAGTAATTTGTTTAAGAATTCAATTAATTTACTTAAATTGCATGACCCATAATAAAATTTTCAGCAAAGGTAAAATTACACGATGGCTCGAAATACAGCATCTCCGAAGGACTAATACGAAACTCGTACACATGGCAGTTGAATCTAACCATAAGGAACGTTCAGAAAAGTGACTTTGGAGGTTATGTGTGCTCCAGTGTAAATGCTCTTGGGAAAAGAGAAGCGCAAGTTAGATTAAAAGGTAATTTGCATAATGAATATTTGGTTTTTATTTTTGTTATTCAAGTAAGTAGGTTAATTTTTAAAGATTTACAATCATTGCAAAGCATCAGAGCGTTTAGTGGTTATGTTAAATATATATACGCTTTGAAACTTTCGCTGATTTCATCCACGCAGTGAAATAGGCAAACAAATTAATTAGCTGAAGATTTATGCGAATTGATAAATCATGCAGGGTGTGTCCAAACCAATTTTCAATGGAAGACAATAGTTCCTCCGGTTTTTTTTCCAATTTCAGTTCCAAGGTTGTTTAACTAGCTAAAATAACCGAACCATTTTTGGTTACCTGTGGTACAATCTACGAGTAGTAAATGCTGGAAAAGAGTCCTAGGGCTTATCACATGCAAAGAAGTTACCCTTTGTGCATTCCTAGATATTGAAGGAGCTTTCGACAATACTCCATGGTAGCTAGCAAAAAAGGACTTGAGTCGGTCGCGATAAAATGGATACATGCCATGCCAAAGAGCCGATTGATGGCTCTAGGTGGTAGCACACTGACTGCACAGACCTATAGGGGCTGTCCCCAGGGAGGAGTATTATCTCCACTTCTTTGGTCAATCGTAGTAGATGAGCTCCTAGGCCGTCTAATAGAAAAATGTTACGAGGTAATAGGATATCCTGATGATCTTGTTATTACCATTAGGGGCAAATATGATGTAACTTTGTCTGAAAGGCTGCAATCTGCCTTGGAAGTGATAATGAACTGGTGTCAGTCTAAGAACTTGGACATCAACTCGAGTAAGACTGAGATAGTACCATTTACAAATAGAAGGAAAATTTGCATAACACCTCCTTCTATAAATAGAACGTCAATACCCTTCTCAGATGAGGTAAAATATTTAGGTGTGATACTTGATAACAAACTCAATTGGAACAAACATATACAACAGAATGGACTCACCCCAAAGCAATAAAGTCGTTTCGGCCCTCGTCGCAGCGCTACAGCCCCTTTCGGGCCTTGGCTTCCCGTAGCCGAAGTCTCCATCGATCTCGGTCCAGTGACCGCGTCCTCCAATTTTGAAATCCGAGCAACGATAAACAGTCTTCGTCAACAGAGTCGGACCAGCGTTTCCTGGGTTTTCCCACTGGCCTCCGGCCGTCCGTTTTTCCCTCGAATACCTTTTTAGGTATTCAAGTTTCGTCCATCCTTTGTACATGGCCAGCCCATTGCAGCTTCCGCAGTCTGATGATAGTGGAAACCTCCGGTTCGTCAAATATATCATAGAGCTCACTGTTGTATCTAGTTCGCCATCGGTCACCATCACGTTTCGCTCCAATTATTCGTCTCAGGACGTTTCGGCCCTGCAAAAGCCTATTTGGCAAAAGATGGGGCTTACAGTCAAGATGATCTACTGGTGCTATAGAACAGTCATCCTCCCAATAGTCACATACGGATCAACAGTCTGGTGGACTAAAATGTTACAACAAAAAGCACAGCTTATATTACAATAAATTCAAAGACTAGCGTGTCTTAGTATCGCACGTGGAATGAAAACCTGTCCTACTGCGGCAATGGAAATATTCCTAAACATCCCGCCGATACATCTCCAAATAAAAAAGGAGGTAAATAAAGGAGTGTTACGCATACAGAGGGATAAAAATTACATCGGGAAATTTTAAAGGTCCACCCAAATTCTGAAAAATCCGAGAATTGAGGTTCTAACCTCAACACTGTCAGACACTATGCCGGCAAAATTCAACTTTGAACGCAAGGAATGACAATCCATGCTACCTGATAGGTGTCAACCACCTGGTACACAGATGGCTCGAACACCTCGAAGGAGACTGGAGCCGGAGTCACAGGTCTTAACTTCTCGGTCTCAATACCTCTTGGTAAGGAAGCCACAATCTCCAAGCCGAACTTATTGCAATGGAGCTATGTATCCAAGAGAATATTAAGAGAGCCCATCGCAACAAACATATTTATATCTTATCGGTTAGTCAGGCAGTTCTCAAAGCTCTTGTATCCAAATAACACGAGTCTAGGCTTGTTTGGGACTGCCTTCAAAACCTAATCATCCTGGGAAGGAAATAAATTTTATTGGACCAGAGCCATTCTCCGGAAAAATAAAAGGACACTTCAATCTCACAATTAGAGAGTGGATTGAACAAGAGCATAGAATCTACTAGAATAGACTTTCAGGCTCGTCAATCTCAAAGAAATGAAATGATAAACTAGCCAATATGGGTCCCTTATTTAGAAAGCTATTGAGTAATGGGAGGGTAAAGGGGCAATAAACGCACAATAGACCAAAAGGTCACAGTGCTCTCAAGGGTTCCCCTAAATAAAAAAAAAAAAAGAATTTAACGAGCGCTCGCAAATAACGATCCTAAAACGTGCATGAAATGGTGCGAAACAAATAACCTGCGTCAAGATCTTATGCAAACCAAACATTAGCGTAAACAAGAAGGGTCACACGTCTTCGATCTTGTTACATAAAAGCAGTTTCATCTTACCATGCGCATTGACAATGCCAAAAATTATTTCGTATCGATATCTCCAGACATTACGAACATTGGAAACGGTGGAAAACGTTCAGATTTAGTTTGCAGAGGATAGTACTTAAATACGTACGTGCTTCAGTTCAAGCGCATCCATGATAAGTTCAACGGCATATGCAATGGAATAGAAAAAGCATCTGCGATCCTCTCTTTCTTGTCATTAAAATTTCAGCTCTTCAAAATATCATTACTGTTTCATAAATATTATCATTTATGAACCTAAATCAATATTCGTTAGTGAATTTATTAATGAGACATTAATGATTCATTGATAACGAGTATGTACTGGCTTATGTTCTCGTTTCTTGTAAGAATTTTACAATTCATTAATGAATTGTGAAAAGCAATTCATTAACGAATGTCCATTTAAACCACTTGATGAATCATTAGTGTATCAACAACGACGCTCGTCAATGATCAAATTACTCGTTAATATAATTCATTGCCGATTCTTTAACGAATTACTTTGTTTGCTGGGAAGCATTTAAAATCTTTAAAATCAATATAATACCTGCCAATCCATACTTAATTGTGATAAATTTAAGCATTGCCAAAAACTTTGTTGGAAGATCCTTCAGTGCCCTAAAGGCTCGAGATATTACCGTGATTGATCCATCGGAAAAAGCAGCAAGTTTTGCAAGAAACTTATGCCTTCAACCTTCATACCAACCGCCTCGCGCTATAAATGATTCCGGACTCTCACTGCCCACACTACATTTTAATACGAAACTTATTTCAAGGATCCTTCAAGAGCTCAATATCCACAAATCTGATGGTCCGGACGTTATTCCTCCCCAATACCCCACATCTTTAGCTAACCCTGAATGCAATCTTATCTATCTTGCGTACTCTTCTAACTGCTTTCCATGTAAATGGAAAGTGGCGAATTTTCCGCCAATTCCCAAGAAAGAAGGCAAAGTGAACCCAGCCAACTACCGCCATTACTTCAATGCACTCAAATAAATATCTCGAGGATAACCAGCTAATCCATGATTGACAATATGGGCTCGGTTCTGAAAGGTTGACTGGTGATCTTTTGATCTACTACTACTACAGGGCATTGGAACTCAGGTTTAAATAAATATGATCAAGGTCAAGTTCTTGAACTTGACATTGCGAAAGCTTTTGGCAGAGTTTGGCTTGAATATCTCATAGGTAAGCTAAGGGTGATTCTTCAAAGGGTTGAGAGTTTTCTGTCGGAACACTCTGTACGAGTGGTACTAGATGGCGTTATTT
Organism: Chorisops tibialis; assembly: GCA_963669355.1. Classification (NCBI taxonomy): domain Eukaryota; kingdom Metazoa; phylum Arthropoda; class Insecta; order Diptera; family Stratiomyidae; genus Chorisops; species Chorisops tibialis. Next base: position 276,176,940 of record OY770262.1, read on the forward strand.
TTTCATCCTTTCTAATTGATTCCGACATCTTTCAAGACTCTGTTTTATCGCCAACTCTTTTCTTAGTTTTCATCAAAGATCTTCCATCATTTACTCTCAATCCAATTCATAATTTGGTGGATGACAGTACTTTAGATAACGCCTACGAATTAAACTCTGTTAAGTCGGATGAGTTCGTCTCACCGGAGGCTAAAAAAGATAAAAAAAATTCGAACTTTGGTTTTTTTGCAATGAACTCCGCGCCACTGGTGACCCCAGCCAGAATCAGAAAAAAACGCACTAAACGTCAGGGGGAACTGTGAGAGAAGAAAAGGAAAGAAAAACAGGTCCGCGATGAAAAAACGCGAGTTGAAAAATATATAAATTAATTTTATTTAGTTTTAATTAATTTAATTGAACAAAATAAAATACGAACATAAATTATAGCGTAAATAGAATGATAATGATGATAAAGACTGGAGTTATCATTTAAAGGGCCTCTACATGTAACCATCACTTTTCGTCCCCCTATTTTTATGGGGCCATACAAAGAAGACTTTTTTTTGGAGACTGTATGGCTTAGGCAGTCGTCATCATTGACGCATCTGATCGGATCAACAACGCGATCAGAGAAAATCCTGCTTTTCTGGTTGAATTCTTGTTCTGGGGTAAGTCGACGTGACAAACTCTAAAGCTCATTTGTTGTTACAGGCCATGATTTGTACAATCAGCATCGGAGCAATGAACCCCCTCCCTTCCCCACAAATCTCGTAGCTAAACCCGGCAACACACTAGCACGTCTCTCCAGCCCGATACTGCCACCGAGATGGGCATTGGCCAATCCAATTCCCAAACCTGATTTTCCTTTCGGTTATTTCGATATTTTGGTATTGAAATAACAATCCTAGGCCTTCAGCAATCAACAACTCTGCTACGTAATCAAATATGCTTTCAATTACTTTCAATCGCATGGAGTTAGCCCGTTTGCTGAACTCAGGTCCGAAGGAAAACAGAGTATAGATCAACGCCTCCAAGATACAGGTATGTAATCTAACTCTCAACGTGATGTTCTATTCTTAACTAACAATGGGACCTTCGCAGGCACACAACTTTGCAATCAATGACCACCTGAGTAGGGCCCAGCACATCTTTGATGTTTTGCTGTCGACGCCTCCAGAGCATCTAGGTGTTCTCCGAAAGTGCAAAAACATTTCACAATGACCGACCCAGCAACCATCTATAAGGCTTACATTAGATAACGTTTAGAGTAAAACTTGGATGCTTGGACTGGGGCACCCAAGACACACCCCGCGTGGCTATATATTCTATAAAACATACCAGTTGTTAATGAAAACAATTTTTACTAGTGGACGGTAGAGATTTATTTGTGGCTGTTTTGCCGATCCTTTCTGTTCCTATATACGTAAGGGGCCATCGCTGCTTCGATTTCCCTCTTAAATTTCAAACTCTGTACAAGAATTTGACGAATTGTATGACTTTTTCTGCAAATTTTTGTTCAAGAGCTATAGCTTATTTCAGTTGTTTCAAAAAGAAATTTTCACCTACTAAAAATTTTTTGTTAAAAATAGGAAACTGGAAATTTCCTAACACAACCATCAATTTCATCGCGCCCCATATCTTCAAATCCTTCGCCCCTAATTTGGTGTCAAGATCCACGATTTCGTCTTTTTACTGGGTTATCGGCGAACAATGATTTTCTTTATCCACAACTTCGGGCCAAATATATCACCAACGAGTATTGTTTCAATTCCAGTATCAAGGCATAAATATCCAAGATGCATTCTTTTCAACTGGAAGTCACTGATACTTTCGGTTTAAGTTTGATTGAATCTAAAATTCATTTCAAATATGTGTAATAAGCTTTTTCACTGAGGTTGGATTAGTGACATATTTTGGGATAAAAATGTCACTACAACATTAAAATGGAATGAAGGAACTAAAGTTGAGGGGTATTCTGGTGAATTATCGATGATTAAAAGCACTTTAAATTTAAGGTTTCAAGAAACCAGACATTTTTTAATTCTGCAATAAAACAGTCATTATAGCACTTCTGAAATAAACCCACTCACCCCACAATTTCTTAAAAGCCCGCCAAAAACGTTACTCGGTTTTTGGCGTAACTCAGTGCTCGGGGATTTTAATCAAATCAAATTCCTATTCAGACCCCCTATAGGGGCATCGAACCAAAACAGCAGTCTTCTACAAGGCGCGATCCTGAGCGTTGGCCTTAAGCCAGGACTTGTTTATTCTTCTGGCCTCCTGCTTAACTGCTCGCTTCCATGTGCTACACGGTCGACCAACCTGACGACTTCCTTAAGGATTATAATCCAGAGCCTGTTTCGCGATGTTTCGCTCTGGTTTCCTCAAAGTGTGACCGATCCACTGCCACTTCTGCCTATGAATTTCAATACCTATTTTAGTCCGTCCGGTTGTACTCCAAAGTTGGAGATCACTTCTGGCCAGACTATTTCCAAAATACATCGAAGGCATTGTTTCACGAAAGTTCTTAGTTTCTTGGTAAGTAAAATGGTCACTTTCCACGTAGTGCAACTATATAAAAACACGAATTTGACGCATTGATACGTAAGGAGCCTCTGGAGGCCCATTCCGCATACAGAATTTAATAATGATGCTCCTCCAGGTCTGGACAGCACTTTTGCCGGCCGCTCAGGAGCTTGGGGTGGGAAATTGACCTGGAGTGCGATCATCCTAGAGGGTGCTGTCGGGTGCTTTCCTTCACGCACTAGGGAACTACATCGCGAAGGGTATCCCTGCACACGATGGGTTGAGAGGTCTCACGAGATTTTTCTTTAGCACTTCATACTATGTGTATATATACTTACTGCGAATTTATAAAGCCCTCGCACCAGCAATGATGCTGTACAGGATTTTTTTTTTCTACTTTCCGGGTACGTTGCAGCACACTTCGCCCACACTTTTTGTATTCTTTGTATTTATTAAGGAAAAATTGAACTAATTATTATTATCACTTTTTATTTTTATTTTTAGTTTTTTTTTTTTTTTTAATTATTATCTTTGAAATTAGTGGCGATTGTTTCGTTCGCGAACTTATCACTCCCCAAAAAAAAAATAACGTCTGCCTCCTTCAGCAACGACTTATTCAATCTTCACCGTCTTTTTTTTTCCCGACCTTTATTTTTTTGCCCGCCAAAATCCGCCGCAAATTTTTAATTCCATATCTCCCCGACGGCGCGATAGACGTTAGAGGTTAGCAATTTTTTATTAGTATTAGGGCTGTGTGACGATTTCATATTCTTTTTTTTTTTTTTTACAATATTTTTAAAGGACAGATAAAGAACACTATTGCCAGCGCGAGTGCCACATAGTGCAAGCAATATATGCAAAAACGAGAAAAAAAAATGGAAAATACAAAACAAAATAGAAAAAAAAAATATATAACCTAGTAAGAAGTGAAAAAAACAAAAGAGAAAAAAAAATTAAAACTTACTCTTTTCCTTTTAATTAAAAAGAAATTATTATAAGAAAATATAGAAAACTATTTCGTAACAATCGTGGGGAAAACTCACACCCAGGAGAGATGTCTCATGAGCCGGGTAAAATTTAAAATTCATTGTTGTTTTTTTTTCATTATTATTCAACGATACACTTCGACTCAAAAGATAATATACACTTCCTACTTTATGTTTTGATATCTTTGCAATGGAATGTTCCTAATAAAATTCCTTGCTCGTTTTCCAGTTCATAGGTAACTTGCCCTATTCGCTTTCCTACTATTGCTTTGTTAAACTTCGGAGCCAGTTTGGCTGAAAATTTCTTTACAGCGTTGCTTTGGATGAAATTGCGAACGAACACTATTTGACCGACTTGGAATTCTCTCACACGACTTCGTAAATTATAATTGTGCGCACTTCTTCGGTACGCCTCATCTAGATGCCTTTCAATATCGCTCTGGACGACTCGTAACCGGTCTATATGGGATATAGTATGTATGTCACGGTTATTTAAGGAGTTTAAGGTTCGTAAGAGCTCGTATTCAGAACCATGTAGAATTAGGTGATTTCCAAACATGAGAAAATGGGGTGAACATTTAGTTGACTCATGGGTAACATTCCGCAAGGCCGCTAGAATTTCGGTTAAATGCTCATCCCAAGTTCGGTGATCCCTTACTATGTAGGACCTGATGGCCGATAATATTGAACGATTAGCTCGTTCTGAAACATTGGCTTGTGGACTATATAGGGCTGAAAATGTGTGCTTAACGCCGTATTTATTGATTAGGTTCGCAAATGATTTTGGGGTAAACTGAACCCCATTATCTGAGTGGACCATTTCTGGAACACCGTAGTTAAGAAAAATTTCTGACTCTAGGAATCGAACGACACGATCCGCGGTAGCTTCCGGCAAAGATTTCAACCACAAAAATTTGGTATAGTTGTCGAGCACGACAAATATATACTTATTCCCTAAACGAGAACGTGGATAGGGTCCAAGGAAGTCAATGTACAGCCTTTGAATAGGTCTTTCTACTTCAACTTGTTTGCCCATTGGAGCTCGCATACAATAATTAGCCGCTTTACTACTTTTACACACTTCGCAAGTTGAAATGTAATGTGCAACATCTTCCTGTAATTTTGGCCAATAATAGTATCGCCTCAGAAGTTCCGACGTTTTGGCTATCCGACTGTGAGATGTGAGAGGGTTAGCATGCATTTCGGAGATAAGGGAAGGAATTAGTGGTTTCGGAATCCATAACTTCCATTCGGGAATGTCGGTGGCGGTAGTGGATGCTGAATGCACTAAGTGTATAAAGATTTTGTCATCCTTAACACACAAATTCTTGTAGCTCTCGGGGGACTTAAGGATTTGATCTCGTTGATTGAGATACTCTGGATCTCTGAACGCTTCTGCATTCAAATCCAAATGGGGAAAAGCATCAACAGACGGCAGAGCATCACTGAGCTGAGCAACTTCAGTGGAAAATACTCGAGATAGAGCGTCTGGAACCACATTTTGCGTACCCTTCCTATACTCTATATGGAAATTAAATCCCTGGAGCTTTAGACTCCATCGTGCCAAGCGACCCGCCAAATCCTTCTGTTCCATTAGCCATTTAAGACTTACATGATCTGTTATTACGGTGAATTCGTGCCCCTCGACATAGGCTCGGAATCGTTTCACGCTTTGTACTGCCGCCAGACACTCCAATTCAGTGACGCTATAGTTGCGTTGCGCTGCGTTAAGTTTTGCGGACATGAAAGCAATAGGATTCTCTTCGCCTGTCGCTGATTTTTGAAAAATTACGCTTCCGATACCTGTTGCGCTGGCATCACACTGTATAAAGAATGGTTTGGTGAAGTCCGGATTTACCAAGACTGGTGATGAAGTCAACAGTCTCTTTGTTTTTTCAAAGGCTTCGTTTTCTGTATCACTCCATACGAAGTTACGTTTCTTCTTTAATAAGTCGGTCAATGGACCAGTGACTGTTGCAAAGTTAGGTATAAATCTTCTATACCACCCTGCCATGCCCATGAATCTGCGCACTTCACGTACAGTTTTCGGAATCGGATATGCGGTAATGCCCGAAACTTTTTCTGGGTCGGGTTTAAGTACACTGTCACCCACCACATATCCCAAATACTTGATTTCCTGCATAAGAAAATGACTTTTCTCCACGTTAATCGTCAAGTTTGCGAGTTTGAGAAGTCGTGCGACCTCACGAAGAAGTTGAATATGTTCATCAAAGGTACTCGACGTGATGAGCAGATCATCCAGGTAAACGAATATTTTGTCATGAAGTTGGTGGGGAATGACTTTGTGCATAAGTCGACACATCGTTTGTGGAGCGTTGCACAGACCAAAAGGCATGACGGTAAACCGGTAGAGGGGACGACCTGGCACCGTGAATGCTGTCATATCACGCGAAGCTGGATCCAAAGGTATTTGCCAAAAGGCATCCTTTAAGTCTAGACTTGAAATATATTTAGTATTTTGCACCCTTGAAAGAAGACCATCAATTAGTGGGAGTGCATAAGCGTCCTTTTTCGTGACCACGTTCACACGCCTAGCATCAAGACATAAACGCACTTTTCCATTGGATTTTCGTACTAATGTAACAGGTGAGCTCCACGAGCTCGAACATTCCTCAATTACTCCTAGGTTTAACATGCGGTCTAATTCCTCATATAACTGCTTTTGCACGGCTGGTGAAACAGCATAATGCCGCTGTTTGATCGGAGTTGCGGAGCCAACATCAATATGATGAGAAACTAGACTAGTTTTCCCTAAGCCCTGTTGAGTGAAAGACGGAAATTCACTCATTACCAAGTCGAGCTCCTGCTGTTCATCAGGATTTAATTTGTGGTGTTTTGACTTTTGGGATGACAACTCCATGAGTTTTTGAAATGACGACGAACAATCTACTTCGTTAACTTGCACAGGCGCAATTCCAAAAGTATCCCAGAAGTCAATTCCGAGATACAGAGTATATTTCAAAGAAGGGGCTACCAAGAATCGCATCATTCTCGTTTTTCCATTAAAGGTGACTAAAGTTCGAACGTACCCGTCCACATTACATTTTTGACCACAAGCGGTAGATACTTGCGATTGCAACGCATGTAAGGGGAGAGAAAGAGCTTTAATAACTGTGTATGCGTCCATTCCAAGTACACTCGAACTTGCTCCACTATCAAGCAATCCTTGGTAAATTCGTCCTTTGATAGATATCTGTGCATATGGACGGTTGTCACCGTTTATCTGGAAAATGGATGCTAAGTCAGCTTGCTTCAAATGTTGACGGATTTTCCAATAACGAGTGGCACGGGATAGGCGGTAGGAAATATATGGCTGTTTTAATTTGGGTTTAGATGTTTCATATGGACACAGGTAAGAGAAGTTATCGGAAAACGAATCGATATTTATTGATTGCGACTTTGTCCGCGGTCTCCATTCATATGTGGATTGCCACGTATTGGGGTGGGAACTCTCACATTGGGAGTACGGCTCGTCCCAGGCTGCACCGCACTCCTCATATCGTTTCCCGACGAACGTTTTTGGCATTTGGGACAGTTTCTCTTAAGAATATTTTTAGCACCACATCCATAACAAAAGGTGTTTCGGAAAGTCTTTGGACAACTGTTGAAAGTGTGTCCTATGTCAGAGCAATTCCAGCATATTGCTAACTGATTGTTTTGAGACTGCGGATTGACAGCGTTTCTGTTATGATTCAACTCTGCAACTTCCTGACGAAATTCTCGGAGGTCCTCTTCTAGCTCGCTCACCTGGCGTCGCATTGAACAATTCATCTCCGAATCAGAGCCAATTCTTTTCCAGGTATTCTCTACCGAGACGCACATCTTTTTAAGATCCTGGACAGAGCTAAACTCGGATCCCGCTAAATGTGCTTGCAGCCCAGGTCTCATATTTCGCAGGAGAATTTGTTGGAGATTCTGATCAGTTAATGGGACTTGTAACTGCAATGCTAATTTGTCGATTGCATCTGAGAAGTCGCAGTATGGCTCTCTTTGTTTTTGCAGGCGCGAATCAATCTGCCTACGAACATCTAGATCGGTGGTTTGATTTTCGAAACGTTCCTTCAACCACACACAAAACTGTGGCCAGGTAATATTGGGTGATGTTTCGCGAATAGTCCAATACCACTCGGCTGCCGAGCCCCGTAATATGAGATAGATCTCGGATACTAAATCAGAATACAAGATTCCATTAGCTTTCGCTAAAGTTTCAACCCTGAAAATAAACCGATTCACATGAAGGCTCGAGTTTGAACCATCAAAAGATATACCCCACTTTGATACTGGGACAAATTTCCTTCGCTCGGTAGCGGTCGTGTTTACTGGATAAGTAATGTTTCCGGGTTCGAGACGGGTACTAGTTGGTACCCAATGTGTAGATGGCGGAACTATATCTTCACCTAAATTTAACGACGTGTCTGGTTGTTCAGCAATTGGTTCGGGATTAGCTGCTGGGGCTTGCAAAACAGAAGTCGTACTAAAGTCAATAGCCGACAATTTACGATAAAAAGTATCCCTTTCTTCTTCATCAGTTCTCTTATCTGTAATATCAACAATTATTGTTTTTAGCTCAGAAGTCTTGTGCAAATATTCTTGTCCCAAAGACTTGATGGTTCCTGAGCTGTTTTTAATGAAACGATTTAGACGGTCTGAATAATGCTGTAGGCGTGTAGAACAGCGAGCTAACAAATTGTCATCTTCTAAGACGCCTTCTTTCAAAGCTAAAGAGATATTTTCTAGCCCCGAATGGCAACTTTCCAATTCTCCATGAAGGTCAGTTCGTACGCAAGTAGGCAGGGCTGAACTGGGTTTTAGTACTGGACGTGTTAATTCTATCTTGAGTCGTGTCTCTAAAAGTTCTAACCGGGCTAAAGCATCTCCACTAATCTGCCGAATGCTACATTCCATGTCGAACTCATCTGGTTCGAGATGGTCAACGTTCAATGCCATAATCAAAGCCAAAAGTGAAAATAATCAAAAAAAACAATAACTAAGAAATATGTTGAATACAATATATAACTATAGTAATAACCGAAACCTTAAATATATCAAAAAAAAATTACGATATATATATAAAAAAGAATTCACCACAGCAAGTTGAAATAAAAATTCAATAATAGAAAAAAAAATATATACTTTGATGCAATAATAACTTCAATATGAGCACAAGTAATAAAAAAAAATGAAGTAGGTGAACGCTTTCAATCCAAAAATACCGAATTTAAATCCGCGACACTATACTGATGCGAATAATAGAAAATAATCAAAAGGAAAAGAATAATGATAAAAACCAATACAAAAAAAAATTGATATAAATAAATATGATAATCACAAGATAGAACAAGAGACCTCGACACCCATCATGCCCAGGCAAAACCCCATCACTCTCCCTTAGAGATAATAAAAAAAAATGCAAGAAAAAAAAATGAACTAATAATTTGAGACAATGATATTTGTACCTATATAAAATTATAGCATCACCGCAAAGGAAATGGGAAAGGTTGTCAATAAACTAACTATTCTAATCTGGGTATTTCATCAATTCAAAATTTTTAACGAAGCCGGTTCGATGTGGTCCCTATAACTAACAAAATAATTCGATGGGTCCAGACTCCAGCTGCGACCGACGGAATGCATCCGGATAATATTTCGCGAGAGACCAAATCGACGGCTAAAACGCGAAGGTGAACGATGATGTCTACGAACAGCGATATTCGAAAGATGTTGAGAAAAAAAAACATCGACGCACATTGCGGATAAATCGCTACGAACAGTCATCGATCACCTGAGCTACTGTAAGATCAAAAGCATAACTCGGTTTATTGGATTCGAAGTGAATTCGCATGTAAGATGCACCGGCATGATCATTAAAAGAACAACAAAAAAAAACGCGCGACACGGATTAGAATATTCAGTTTATCGATTAAGAAAAGTTAATTAAATTAAAACCGAAAAGCAAAATTGAGTAAGAAGAACTAAATGAGGATTAAGAATTGAAATCAAAAAAAAATAATTGCTGGTCATTTGCAAATGAAAGGAAGAAAAAAAAATGAATGAAAAGAATATAAATACAACAACAATATGGAACGAAAGTTTCATGTATAGAGAAAAAAAAATAACGAGTTGCTGAACCTAAAAATAACTTATCAAGTTATCATAAAAAAGATGGTTTGCATATTTGGAAAATGCAGTTGCTAAAACAATAGCAAATGCACTTCCAAAAGAAATTTACGCTGTATGCAATTACTGCTGGTTTGGAAATTTGCTATACTTTACTAAGCATTGTGCAATGGAATCCGCACAATGCATAATCGCGATAGCTTAGTGTTAGCTGTCTCCGATCACGACACCAGAAGCCGAAGATCGATTCCCCCGTCAGTCAACGATTTTTTTAAAGAAAATGAATATTTTTAATATAAGTCGAAGACGTTACCAATGATGGGAGGCGATCGTAGCACAATATAAAACAAAAGTGTAGCCTTGGACGGGCGGTCCAAAGCCAAAATCAAAAATTCCGGAAAAGAAAAAAAAATCATTGTTGAGAGATAAATTATCAACTATCAAACGAATCAGCTGTACCGAATTAAAATTTGCAGTGCGTTCACCTCGAAGACCGTACGATGGCGCTCGGACGTTCCCATACGCAGGAAAACACGGATCTGTTCCACGAACAGTTTTCCGTCCCGCAATCTGATGAACAGGTCCGGCCAATCAAAGTTCAACGTACTTGATTCGCAAAAACCGTGCGAAATTTCCGCCGTACTTGAACGCACAAAAAAAAATAAATCTAAATATCATATATTAATTACGCACTGCCCAGAAATTCCGTCAGGGACTCGTCGGAACCGAGATATCAGCAACTCGAAATTCAAATGACCAACAGATGAAAGAAGAAGAAGAAAAGAAGTTAATTTAAATTAATAAAATGCCGGAACATTGGCTTGGGCGCCACTGATACGTAAGGAGCCTCTGGAGGCCCATTCCGCATACAGAATTTAATAATAATGCTCCTCCAGGTCTGGACAGCACTTTTGCCGGCCGCTCAGGAGCTTGGGGTGGGAAATTGACCTGGAGTGCGATCATCCTAGAGGGTGCTGTCGGGTGCTTTCCTTCACGCACTAGGGAACTACATCGCGAAGGGTATCCCTGCACACGATGGGTTGAGAGGTCTCACGAGATTTTTCTTTAGCACTTCATACTATGTGTATATATACTTACTGCGAATTTATAAAGCCCTCGCACCAGCAATGATGCTGTACAGGATTTTTTTTTTCTACTTTCCGGGTACGTTGCAGCACACTTCGCCCACACTTTTTGTATTCTTTGTATTTATTAAGGAAAAATTGAACTAATTATTATTATCACTTTTTATTTTTATTTTTAGTTTTTTTTTTTTTTTTAATTATTATCTTTGAAATTAGTGGCGATTGTTTCGTTCGCGAACTTATCACTCCCCAAAAAAAAAATAACGTCTGCTGCCTTCAGCCCCGACTTATTCAATCTTCACCGTCTTTTTTTTTCCCGACCTTTATTTTTTTGCCCGCCAAAATCCGCCGCAAATTTTTAATTCCATATCTCCCCGACGGCGCGATAGACGTTAGAGGTTAGCAATTTTTTATTAGTATTAGGGCTGTGTGACGATTTCATATTCTTTTTTTTTTTTTTTTGTTTTACAATATTTTTAAAGGACAGATAAAGAACACTATTGCCAGCGCGAGTGCCACATAGTGCAAGCAATATATGCAAAAACGAGAAAAAAAAATGGAAAATACAAAACAGAATAGAAAAAAAAAATATATAACCTAGTAAGAAGTGAAAAAAACAAAAGAGAAAAAAAATAAAAACTTACTCTTTTCCTTTTAATTAAAAATAAATTATTATAAGAAAATATAGAAAATCTAGAAAACTATTTCGTAACAGCATGCGTCAAAAACTCGCAGCTTCGTGCGAAGGGAGATCTCTCTTAACCTCCAGAAAGTGGACGAGCTTTATTTAGTCGAGCTTCAATATCGTTTTCGGCTCCGCCGTCCATGCTGACAATGCTTCCGAGATAACAAAAATCGTCCACCTCTTCCACATCTTGTCCGTTAAGAACAATCGGTGTGCTTGCGTTCCAACTCATGTGCATGTACTTGGTTTTGCGCACATTTATTTTCAGTCCCGCCTCTTTGCATTCTAAATGCAACGAGCGAACATTTGATTTTAAGTCCGAAAGGTAATGTGCATGCAAACAAACGTCATCAGTATAGAAAGAAAAGATTTCCGGATTCTACCTATACACTGTTACGCTTTATTATTAGTGAGACCGAAACGTCACTAATAATAAAGCGTAACAGTGTAGAATCCGGAAATCTTTTCTTTCAATTCGAAATGCACTGTGAAAACATTCACAAAACCATAAGTCATCAGTATAATCAAGGTGACTTAAGATGCTAAATAGTCTAAATTGAAGACCTTTACCTTCCCCACCTTCCAGTTCAGCTTTCAAGATGTCATTTATTACCATCAGCAACAGGGCTGATAATATAATATTGTCTGACACCTGTTGGCACAGGAAAGCGCTCGGCTAGCTCTCCTCTAAAATACAACTAGACAGATTAAAATAGGCATTTAGATTCAAAAGCAGAACTTCCAGTAATTCGGTCACACTTTGGGGAAACCGGAGCGAACATCGCCAAACAGGTTCTGGATTATAATCCAAAAGGAAGACGTTGAGTTGGTCGACCATGTAGCGAGCATTTGAGCAGGAGGCCAGAGGAATAAACAAGTCCTGGCAACAGCTGAAGGCCGATGCTCAGGATCGCGCCTTGTGAAAGAGAGCTGTTTCTGTCCTATGCTCCTACAGAAGGTCTTAACAGGATATTGATTGATTTGCCTGTATCTTTTCTTTCTAAAAACAGTAATTCTTTGAAAATTTTCTAAAATGTCTTCAAAAATAGTCTATATCTCATGTTTAGATAAACCAAATTAAACTATGTATGTACCACTCAAATGAAAGACTTAAATGTCTGCAATCGAGCCTCATTTTAAGTTTGTCAATTTAGGTTAGTGAAATGCCATAAATTTAAAAAAGAAAAAACCTCTACAACAGTCGAAAATTTGCAGATTTTGCTTTTTTTCGAGTCCTTTCCCCACTCCCCAATTGTCCGCAATATTTTTATGGTAACCTACGCAAAAAAACATTTCCCCAAACAAACCTTTTTTAATCTAGTCCGACTGAACTATTGAGCATATTCAACAATTTATTACTTTTTACGTTTAAAACTTTAAACAGCTTCGTAAATATACTACTATGGTCTAAGAAAATACTGACCACTTAATTTAATTGAAATTGCAATAGCATACTTTGAAATGCACTTACCCACTCCATCCTTGATAAAATCCCGAAGAGAACTTCCTTCCAGTTTTGGTTGATGCGTATAAACTACAGTCATAAATTTCCTAATTCTTTGCATCATTTGTTGCAGAGTTCGTTCCAGAAAAAACTACCCCGACACCGTACGTACACACCACCCCCAAGCCACGAAGGAAACCCACAACGCACCACAATAAGAGCCTCAACGAAGTCGTACGACCCAAGGAGCCAGTAATAACGAATCACATTCCGAGCAGTGAAGTTATTGTCGCATTGCCTGAAGGTAAGTTTTCGAGAATTGCCATGATAAAATCGAAATCTGAACACAAAATTTCACTCTAATAAAATTGAGTTCGATGCCAAGGAACTGATTTGATTGCAAGATATAATTTTAATTCATTTTAATTTGGTTCTTTCCCTCTCTCTCTCTTTGTTTCTTCAAAAATAGTCCACACTCAGCTTCCGGCTAGGAACACTTTCGAGATAATTCGAAATACCCAGATGCCGGCTGTCGGAACATCAAGTCCAGCGTGGGTTTACCATAGCGGCTCCCAGATACCAGCTGGCGACAATTTACGAACCACTTCTGTGGCATCTTTGTTCTTACCAATCCTGATGAAGTGCATTTTAAACAGCATGCGACTGACGTAGAGGGTAGAGACGAAAATGCATCCCTCAAGTTGGCAAATTCAATTTTTTTCCCAAATAAATGCAGTCACACATCCGCAGCATAGATGTACCCACATGAATGCAATTTACATATAAATGTGAATTGTTCGTTTGTATATAATTATATATAGTGGATAAGAGGTTTGTAAATAATACACATATGCAAAAAACATATACGAATCGAGAGTATAGAACATGTCACATGCATCTAATTGATAATATGAAGTAAAATTACACATGTGGAGTAGCCAACAAGGAGACCAGTTATGGCAACAAATTTACAGATTTTACCCTCCAGTTGGGAAATTGTTTCGCATTATCGAGCTGACGTTGAGGTATACGCCACCATTAACGTTCTAAATCACAAAATTAAACAGGTATCTACATATCATTGAACTAAGAGCGATTTATCAACTCGATTTCAGTTTTACTTTATTGTTACCCTTACTATTATTAATGATTGTTATCGCACTAATTCCATGTTAGTGCTTGTTGAATCCATTATTTTAAATTTTCATTTAATGATTACAAATAAGTATTTTGTTTCACACTGTTTTCACAGAAATTAATATAATACCAACGTAAATATTCGGCATAAAACGCAGACTGGCCTCCTTGTTCTCAGTAATCAAATAATAAAAAATTGCGAAAAAAGCACATTTTAAAGAGTTCTCGAAATTGTATCATATATAATTACACTAAATTTAGAGGAGCTAAAAAAACAAAGCAACTTATTTACTATAAGTATAGATGTCTTCCTCAAAAGAAAAAAAATAGAATAATTATCAAATAAATTAAAAAATAGTAAAATTTTTGCTTGACCATTTACAGAATTATTACAGGTTTTAAAGCATATATGTGCAAATGTATATATTTGAAAGAGCCAAAAATATAAATACAAAGAAATGGAACAATTCCGGTGAGTACAATTAACTGCGGCCATTGTGGATTATTTTCTTTTTAATTGTGAACTTAGTATTATCTGGATAATTTATTCTTTTTTTTTTTCAAGTATCAAGTTTGTGGCTTGTGATTCAATCAATATTCTAATTTGTACTATAATGATGCTCGGATAAAAAATCTGATATGTTTTGGATTGAACTACTGAACAGTGAAACTAGTTCGATGCATTATTAGGCCAATATTAACTTTATTCATTACGAACGAACCCCGCCACTTTGTCCGCGTAAGAATCGGAATAATAAACAATTTTTAAAAATATAGTTAGTAATACATTATGTGGGATATTGTTATCATTTATTTAAAGGAACACGTGAGAGCTCCGCGACTTTTTTGGCCTATTGTGCGTTCACTGCCACTTTGGCTAATCCAAGTATGTCTAAGGGAGTCATATTGGCTAGTTCATCAGTTGTATGGAAACCTTTTCCTAGAAGATTTGATATTTTCCTAGCTATTGCTTAACAGTGATATAGGACATGTTCTGTCGTTTCTGAATCTTTGAGACAAAAGCGGCAGATGTCGGTTTCAGCTAGACCCATATTTTCGAGGTGGTGGTTTACTCCACTGTGCCCTGTCATTAGGCCGTTTAGAGTACTAATATCACTCTTACTGAATTTTAGAATATCCTACTTTGTTTTTTTTATACTTTAGATGAAATCTGAGAGTATATTGTGTTTGCCTTATCGGTTGTAACGCTAAGAAATAATGCTCGCACAGAGCCGCCAAGGGTACAGAAATATTTGTTGTCTCTCAAAAACCTCGATTCCGAGTTGCTGTCTGTCTAGAAGAAGTAGAAACTTGAAATTTTACCAGAATTTTTCCCTTTGTAATTATAGTAAATGTTTAAAAAAAATATCGCTTTCACCTCACTCCTTCTACCACCTCCCATACACTTCCCATGTATTGGAAATTCAGGAAAAGTTTCTCTCCTTCGAACATATGAGAGCTTTCGACTTTAAAATAGTAACAAAGCAATGTGATTCGGATGTGGATAAGCAGATTCAAAATCTCCCACTTTCTCTGCCACCTCCCATACAAATACCATAACTTCAAACAAAAATTGTTCAATTTCCTCGAAAATTATGAAAGCAAGAAACTTTAAATTCAGCATGAAATATTTTATATACTACGTTCAGTGTTACATACAAAAATTACAAACCTCAACCTCTGCTTTTACCACCTCCCAAGCAAAAAGCAAGTAAGTATTTCATCTAGAGTATCATGTGATTGGGCTTTACGCCCAATCATAATTCTATTATGTTTTTATTTTGTGGTAGGATAAATTTCTTAGAAATTTATAAAAGTCTATTTCAGTAGATTCTATGCTCTTGTTCAATTCACTCTCTAAGTATAAGGTTGAAGTCTCCTTTAAGTTTTCCACAAAATGGATCTGGTCCAATAAAATTTGTTTCTGCGCCATTTTTTGTGAGGCGGTCTGCCTCTTCACTTCCCTCAATCCCAATATGTCGTGGAACCCATATTAATGTTACTTTGTTCCTTTTTCTCAGGATAATTAGGTTTTGAAGGCAGTCCCAAACAAGCCTCCATCCGTGTTTGTTGAACGCAAGACCTTTGAGAACTGCCTCATTTGTCCATTGTTGATGCGATGATGAGGAATGTGAAGTGGCACATAGTTTTTCAAGGCTCAACGCGGAATCCTAAAAGTTGTAGCTTCGACTAAATATGGGGAATCAATTTCTAATAAAATTAATTTAAATGCAAGAGCAGCCCTAAGTACAATCCGTCTATTCTCAAGCGACTCTAGATAAAGGAGTTTAAGGCGCTGTTCGTAAGGAGAAAGACGCAACGTATCAGACCAGGGAAGGTCCCTTACCCTTAAGAACCTTCGCTGTACAGACTCGATCCTACTCTTATGTTCCTCGTAATACAAAGCCCACACCTAAAAGACATACTCAGAGCGTACAAAATCACAGTATAAAGTCTTAGTTAAATAAGGATCACTTCAACATCTTTTAACGAAACGCCAAACGCAAAACGTCTTGCTAATTATGTAGTCGATATGATCGTCAAACGTAAATGCGGTTATAAAATTTACACCGAGATTTAGTACCTTGTCTGTCTGCTGTAATGTGCTATCGTCTAGGACATAATCGAAATATAGGGGAAATTTGTTCCTTACTAATATTCAAAGGCATACAGTTTACTGTACACCTGTCAGAAAAGCGTTGCAAATCACTTTGAAGCAGCGCGCAATCATTCTGATTCGAAATGTCACGAAACCATTTCATCAGCGTAGAGCTAAAGTTTCGAGTCGAAAATAACCGAACTCACATCATTAATAAATAAATAAAATGACAGTGGTCCAATATGGCTTCCCTGTGGCACACTAGACGTGTTCGGTATAGCAGAGTAATGAATTCCACGAAAAATCACTTTTTGAGTATGATTAGACAGGTTAGCTCTGATCCAATCTATGAAAGTAAGGAAATTCAAGTTCGTAGCTTGTAAGCACGAATACTATGGTCCACTTTACCAAAAGTTTTGCTAAAGTCACTATATATGCAATTAACCTGCTCACCGCATTCAATCACTGGAATAGTGAAATTAAACAATTCCATTCGATTTTTTGTGGTCGACCTAGCTTTGGTAAACCCATGTTGGACTGGACTAATTATTTGTTGATTTACAATTAAAATTCATTGTACCACAAACAACTTAGGAATGCAAGAAATATTAGCAATAGGCCGATAGCTTCTTCTTCTTCAATGGTATGACAGCCCAAGTCGGGCCTTGGCCTCCTGATTTTCAGGGTCCTTAACATTTTCGTTGCTTATTGTGGAAGGGTTGTTAGCTTTTCGCACAACCCTCAATCTGCGAACTTTTCATTTTCGTAGATTCAGGTAACCAAAGTATATCCAAGCAGACAGTGTGCTGGAATTATGCGTTGACCGGGATTTGAACTCACAACCTTCGCATTGTAAACCAACACGCAACCCACTAGGCTACACCCTAGCTAGGTCAATAGCTACACACATTGACTCTTTCTCCTTTCTTGAGCAATGGTCTGATAGTGGAGTATTTCGACAAACTAGGAAATATCCTTGATATGAGAGAAGTGTTAAATGTATGACATAAAGGCAAACTAGAGACATGCTACGACTCTTTAATATGACAGCAGGGATGCCATCTGGAGAAAAACTATCTGCGATGCGTGAAATAAACTTCAAACGGTCACTTCCTCAATATGAAGATCTTTCATATCTAATGATGTAGAAGGGAACTTTGACAAGTAATGGCGATCCTTAGGACTAATAATACAATTTGAGGTAGTGTAGCACTACGGAAATGGTCGGCAAAAAATGTTGCTTATAACTAAGGGGTCACCCCTAACTACACCGTCAAGGGACATAGAAGCGGGATAACCATCGGTACGCCTTTTGGAATCCACAAAATGCCAAACTGTTTAGGCTTATCCTTGATTTATCGCTTGATTTAACTGAAATAATTATTATACGCCGCAGTAGACTGGCTAACGAACAACTCACGTAAATCAGAGTATAAAACGTAGTCTGCATCGGTTCTCGAGAAAAAATATAACTTCCATGCTTTAATTTTTAAATTAATCAAACCGTCATCGAACCATGGAAACCGCTTGTCGTGGGAGACAGGTACAGGCCATGGAAAGCGTTTTGTAAAAATTTGAAGTGGCTATCTCGCCATCTTGTTCATTAAGAATGCGCGACCAATCGCATTGTAATAAGTCCTGGTTTAAAGCAGTAAAATAAGTTTTATTAAAATTAAATAAGCTACGTTACTTTTTGCAGATGAATCTAAATGAAAAATTGCATGAAGCGACATAGTGCATGATTGGACGTAAAGCCCAATCATATGATACTTTAGATGAAATGAGAAAGAGTTCAATGTACCGGAAAATATGTCACCTCTAATTCTTTCGAATAATAAATAGTGACTGTTGTATGGGAGGTGGTAGAAGCGGAGGAGGAGGGTTTGTAATTTTTGGATATGATACCTAAAGTGGTATGCAAAATATTTCGTGCTGAGTTTAAGGTTTGCAGCTTTCATTATTTTCAATTGGACATAGTTTTCCTGAAATTGAAGCATTTGTATGGGAGGTGGCAGAGGAAGTGGAGGGGCTTAGAAGATTTTGAAACTGCTTTTCAACATCATTATTGCCAGGCTTTGTTTCAATTTCTAAGTCGATAGCTCTCATATGTTCGAAGAAGAAATGCTCTCCTTGAACTTATAATACAGATATTTATATGGTAGGTGCTAGAAGGAGTGAAGAGGAGCTTATATTTTTTTTAGCATTTATTGCAATTATTAAAAAACAAATTCTGGCAAAATTTTTAGTTTATACTTTTTCTAGTTTTAATGGAAATCGATATAATGCATTAAACAAAAATTATGCATTTGTATGAGAGGAAGTAGTGTACGGATCAAAACATATTTTTTTCTCATTACTGATATTTCTATTTTTATACTTTATACAAAACATCAAGCTGATAGCTTTAACAGTTTCGAAGAAAAATAATTTAATTTAAATTTCAAAATTTCGTGAAATTTGTATGGTAGAAGGAGTGAGGTGAAGTTAATAATTTGTTCAATACTGATTATTATAGAATTAATTCTGGCAAAAATTCGTTTTTATAACTTTGCTAGTTTCAATGAAAATCGAAAAAATGCATTTTTCAAAATTTGTATGGGAGGAGGTAGAATGAGTGAAGAGATCGGCTTAATATTTCGTGATGGAAATGATATATACATATCATTATACTTTAACCCAAATTTAAAGTCAACAGCTTAAATAGTTTCGAAGAAAAATCAATTTCTGAAAATTTCTGAAAATTTCGGAATTTCGTGGAATTTGTATGGGAGTGGGGCGATGTGGGGCGTTCACGAACTTAAAGTTACTTTTTTGCTAAAAATGACACACAACAAATTTCAGCACGATAGCTCAAAGCGTTCGAGAGTTATGTTGTAGACAGATGCACAGACGGACAGACAGCAACTCGGAATCGCGGTTTTTGAGCGACAACAAATATTTCTGTACCCTTGGCGGCTCTGTGCGATTATTTCTTAGCGTTACAAACGGTAAGGCAAACACAATATATGGTACTCTCAGATTTCATCTAGAGTATAAAAATGTTGGTCGTGCCGAAAAGCCTTTACAGTAAAAGATGACATCAGGCAATCGTCATCTTCGGAGCAACACCATGTCACATAAGGACACTTAAGATGACAGATTCTCCCAGCATCATTATAGACGGACTCGTACACGTTAGAATCGTTTGATGTTGAGATGTTGATGATGTAAAGCATCTTATCTCCAATTATAAGAGCCACGTAGATAAACTCAATTCCACTGGATTCAGAAACCTTGATAGACGTAGCGGAGAATTTCTGATTAACAACACAGAGCACTCTGCCACCAACTGGTGCGTCAAGGTGATCGAGTTGACGACACATTTGGGCCGGCAGTTGAAGCCTCTGGGGTCCTTCCCAACACAAAGCACATTTTTTCAAATCTGCTGCTGAGAGCCTTCGAGACGCAACGCCAATAGGCTTGGTGGTACATGCCCCCAAGTATTACCACCTAAGTAGCATATCTGAAAAAAAGGACTTCTACTCGGAGAACCACCCGGAGCTCTCTATGAAGCGTTGAAGGCTCAAGTCTTCTACATGTACTAGATTCCGTGGCTGTCAAAAAAGTGTGCGCTTAGGTGGCGTTTCCTTTTCCTAGAAAGAGCACGATAAGTGCATAATTGATTAAGATCGTTTCGTTTCTTCCTCTTCCCCATCTATTTAACTCTTGCAAAGATCATTAAACGGAAGGCTAAGCCTCTGAGCATGACTTTCTCCTAATATGGATAGATTTGACTACGGAATTGATTATCTGCCTGCTTAACTAGATCAGTATATCAGAACGTTTTATGTCCAGATCTGGCCACATTTGCCTGGTGGTATTATACGTAATAACATTTTCCCATCTTTCGTTGAGTTTACTAATCGCATTCAACTTCCTCAGATTGAATCTCCTCGCCTTGCGATTCCCGGAATGGTCCTATGCCCTGGTACCCAACTCAGGCGAATGTATAATTGTTCAGCCAACTCTCTCAAAGATGCCTTATAACCAAGAACAGTCTTGGATGTAGATATAACTAATTCCAGGGATTTGATAGCGGCCTAGCTATTCTTAGTAGATACTACATTACACTTCAGTCAGACCAGGGCTTCTTTTATCGCCATCACTTTTGCTTAAACTACTCTGCAATGGTTCGGAAGACCATATGCTTTAGTTATGTCATGTCGGACATAAATTCTTCACCGTTTACATTAGTTACGATCTCTGTCCGACATAAATATCGGGCAATAAGTGTCAGATGTACACGTACCTTTTATACTCTAGATGAAATCTGAGAGTATTATAAGTTTGCTCTAAGGTTTGTAACGCCAAGAAATAAGGCTCGGAGAAAAAAATGAATGATACAGAAGTTAATGTTATCACTCAAAAATCTCAAAACCGGATGTCCGTCTGTCCGTCTGTCCGTCTGTCCGTCTGTCCGTCTGTCCGTCTGTCCGTCTGTCCGTCTGTCCGTCCGTCCGTCTGTCCGTCTGTCCGTCTGTTCGCTCTCTAGCTTGAGAACGCGTTGAGCTAGATTGTTCAAATTTTGTACACGTCGTTTTTCACAAAAAAGTAAGGTCAAGTTCGTGAACGGGCCAAATCACTCCACCCCTTCTACCCCCTCCCATACAAAATGACACAATTGCGCAATTTGACAATTAAAAGATTTGCTCGAAAAGTATATAAGCTATTGTCCTGAAATTTGGAATATATTATTTTTATGATAATACCAATCTACCGTATAAAAATGATGCGTGTCCTCCCCCTCCTTCTACCACCTCTCATACAAAATGCACTTTTTCATGAATTACTCTAAGCCAAATTACTCAGTGCGTATAAAATTTGGCGGGCTGAAATTATGCACCAAATATTTATTTAAAATTGTTAGTAAGGCAAAAAAAAAGTTAGACGATTAGCTTCACCCCTTCTACCCCCTCCCATACAAAATGACGCAAATTCGCAATTTAACAATAAATTAATTTACTCGAAAAGTATAAAAGCTATTAGTCCGAGTTTTGGGATATATTACTTTCATAATGATTTAAATCTACAGTAGAAAAATTATTTGCGTCCTCCGTCTCCTTTCACCCCCTCCCATACAAACTACCCTTTTTCATGAAATGCTCTAAGACGATTTTCTCAGAACATATAACATTTATAGAGCTCACATTTTGTAATAAATACTTAATTAGTATTATCACTAAGATCAGAAAAAAATATTTGACTAGCTTCACTGCTTCTACCCCCTCCCATACAATATAACACAGTTTCACAACTTCACAAAAAATCGATTTTCTTGAAAAGTATGAATGGTACTGATCTGAAATGTAAGGGTTGTCAATTTTATAATATTCCTAGTTATTTCTGAAAAAATCACGAAAATCCCCCAACTCTTTCTACCACCTCCCATACAAACTGCACATTTTCAGTAAATCTAACTCACTAATTTTCTCAGTCCCCATTCAATTTTTGGAGTAAGCATTTTGTATAAAACATTTTTATAGCTACTTTAGCATGATGGGGAAAAATTAGTTCAATGCTATCACCCCTTCTAACACTCCCTATCCAAAATTTCTTGAGATGACAAAAAATTCTATTTCATCTAGAGTATCGTAAGATTGCGTTTTATGCGCAATCGTAGCCCTGTTATGTTTTTAACTTGTTTTAGTACATTAGAAGCTTCGTCATTTCATATCACATGAGGGGGTTTTGGTCGCAATTGTAAATCTTTTTCTAAATTGTAAACTGGCATTAGTTACATAATTAACCAATCAATCAATAAATTTCCAGTTTAGAGGAGAAAAACAGTTCTTTTAGTTGTTACCAGTGTACTGGGTTATTCGTCTGGCCTCCTTTTCAATAGATCACTTCCATGTGCTAAGCTGAAGACCAACCTGACGTCTTTCTTGGCAGTAATAACCCAGAACTTGTTTAAAGATATTTCGCTCTGGTTTTCTTAAAGGGTGACCGGTCCGCTGCTTATTTCGCCTTTTAATTTGCCTATCTCAGTCGTTCAACTTGGTCTCCAAAGTTTGTCATTAGCATTACCAAAATATATCCGTGTTCACAAAAGTTTTCAATTTCTTGCTAAGCTAAGAGGTCAAATTTAAATTTCGTGTATTGCAGCCCAATGAACTGTTCGATTCGCTCTTCATGTCTATTGATCAAAATTGGAATTACTAAGATCCACGCAAAATATCAAAGCACAAATTCACACTAAGCCGATTTTCTGTAAATTTGTTAAGGGTTTTGATGAGAAACTGAAATGATAAATCATCGTTTTTCGATTGAGCTTTGACAATAATTAATTTCTTACCCATTCCAACGTTTGTTATCAAGCACAATTCCAAAAATTTTACCAGTATCGTTGAACCTAAATTTAGCCTTCTTAAGATACAAATTAACAACAAACTAATTTTCTTGGAATGAATCATAAATAATTATGAATATTATTCTGTTTCATTTGAGTATCAGTCTCTTGAATAATTCACAGAAATTTAATTTGTTACAGATAACTCAATTACGTACCTATTCAATATGTTTAATAATTTAGGCTCAGCCTAGATGCTTTATGGGTACACTTGATATTCATTTTCCTAAATACTGTGAATAATGGGCATCAATCACTGTTCTTACCTCCAGTTCATTTATTAGAATAATCAAGTAAACTAAACTGAAAATCGTGATAATTTTAATTGATTATTTCGATAAAAAATTTAATGCGATTACAAATTAATAATTTAATTGTGACTACCTATACGTGAATTTAACGTGAAAAACCAATAATGAAAACTATTCGTTTTATTTTTCATGATTTGTATCACCTCGGGACGACAGTAAGGATAACGACTAACAGAATTAATGCGATACACGATTTTTGTATTAGTGGTAATCTGAACATGAACATCGGCTAGCGATTAATGGAACAAGAGATATATTACGGCTGCACTGTGTTCCTCTCTCGGTTGTTGCATTAAAATAATTTATTCGAAACATTAAAGCCGGACTAGGGCCTCTTTTATATAGAATACACTTTCAATTGCAGTATAATTCGGAAACATGCAACTTTGGAAGCTTGGGTCGATGCCGCAGTTATTTACAGGCCTATAATATACACAAAACAGGAAATCTATGATCAACTCGAATGGGGTTGACGGCTTAATCCGGTCACTTCGGTATTCATATTTCATAAATTTTCGGGAGAGTACATTGAAGAGGCGTTTTCTGGTTAAACTAGAGAATTTCAGTGGTTTCGATATATGTACGAGTAATATGTGTGACCGTAAAATATATACCGTCTGTTTGTGGTCCCGATTTTAGTGATGAATTCGAATTTTGCTAACACATCACGACGTCATTGTTTCGTTTCATGTTCTACGAGTACGAGTATAACATAGATAATTCAGTCACAGATGTTATTCAAAATTAGAGTAAATTATAATTCTGACAAACTTAATATAGACGGAATTTAACTCGAAAATATTACACTGAATGGCAAATCACTAGCTAAATGAATTTTCAAGCTTACTAAACACAAAGTGGACTATAATTTTTTTCCTAGAGATAAGCTCGCTAAAATACGAATATTTATTGTTATATCAAAGGCGGTTCGACTTATTTTATACTCCAGATGAAATCCGAGAGCATTATAAGCTTGCTAGGGTGTAGCCTAGTGGGTAGCGTGTTGGTCTTGTAATGCAAAGGTCGTGGGATCACATTCCGGCCGACGCAATATATAGTTCCAGCATATTGCCTGCTTGGATACCTTGAACATCTCAATCTAAGAAAATAATAAAAAATATCGTAGATAGAGGGTTGTGCGAAGGGCTAACAACCCTTCCACAACAAGTAATGAAAAAATTTTAAGGAACCTGAAAGTCAGGAGGCCAAGGTCTGATTTGGGCTGTAGCGCCATTGTAGAAGTTGAAGAAGATTATAAATTTTCTACAAAGTTTATAACACTAAGAAATAAACCTCGGATAAAAAAATGAATGATACAGAAGTTCATAAAGTCACTCAAAAATCTCATAACCGGATGTTCGTTCGTTCGTCCACGTCCTCTCTAGCTTGAGAACGCGTTCAGCTAGAAACCTCAAATTTTATAAACGTCGTTCTTGACAAAAAAAACAAGGTCAAGTTTGTAAACATATCACTCCACCCCGTCTACCCCCTCTCATACAAAATAACGCAATTTTGCAATTTGACAATAAATGGATTTGCTCGCAAAGTATAAAAGCTATTAATCAGAAATTTGGAATATATAGGTACATATTAGTTTTATGGTGACTTAAATTTACCGCATAAAAATGATTTGAGCCCTCCCTTCCTTTCACCACCTCCCATACAAATTGCACTTTTTCATGAAACCAGTTTACTCAGTACATACAAAATTTATCGAGCTGCAATTGTGCACTAAATGTTTCTTTAAAATTATTAGTAAGATAACAAAAGATTAGATGAATAGCTTCACCCCTGCTCCCACTACCATACAAAATGAAACTATTTTGCAATTTAACAATAAACGGAATTTCTGGAAAAGTATAAAAGCTATTGATCTGAAATTTGGAATACATCATTTTTATGATGATTTCAATATACCCTATAGAAATTTTACGAGTTCCACTCCTACTTTCAAAACCCCCCATACAAACTGCTCTTAGTAAAACGAAAAAAAAATTAAGCGATTGGCTTCGCTCTTTCTTCCCAGAAGAGGCCAAATAAATGGGGATTTTCAATGCGATTTTTATATCGTACGTTTTCGTGTCGAGAATGGCTCCAAAGCAGAAATATGATAGCGATTACATTAAAATTACAGCGATTGTGGTAAATAAGTAGATGAGACTCCAGTACTTGATTTGTGGTGATATCCTCAGTAATGAAGCCCTACAACCTACAAAACTAAAACGCCATTAAATAACAATTCATCCTACCTTGAGTGTCCAGCCACCTGAATTCTTCGCTGGAAAATTAGAAAACTTAAAGAAAATGAATTTAGGGAAAAAAGGAACAGCATATAAATTGTCTAGCTAGAGTGTAGCTCTATAATTGGGCGTGTTGGTCTGCAATGCGAAGGGCGGTAGTTCAAATCGCGATCGGCGTGAAATTTCAACACACTATGTTGGACACCTCAATATGCGAAAATGAAAATTCGTTGATAGAAGGTTGTGCGAAGGGCTAACAACTCTTTCACAGTAACAAATAAAAAATGTTAAGAAACTTGAAGCCAAGCCCCGACTTGGGATGTATTACCATTGAAGAAAAAGAAATGAATCGTCTGAAAAACCCATCTCAGCTTCATTTGAAGTTTAATCGCCATGGCAAAGAAAACGCATGCAATTGGTCAAACCTTAGTGAAGCCTTATTTGTTTGAATCAGTCAAAAAAGTTTTAAAAGCTGAAGCTTCTAAGAAAATTTAAAGAATTCCCGTATCGAACAATACTGTGAAGGCATGGATCGATAAGAAGTTCAGTGATATTGAAGATCAGCTATTTTGTGAAATTAAGAAGTATCCATATTTCAGTTTACAGAGTGACGGCAGAACTGACGTTGCTCAATGCTGCCAGTTGCTAGTTTTTGTTCGGCATTTAGAAGACAAAAACACAATTAAGCTAGGGGATAGCCTTGTGGGTAGCGTGTTGGTCTACAATGCGAAGGTCATGAGTTCAAATCCCGGTCGACGTATAATTCCAGCACACTGCCTACTTGGGTATACCTTGGTCATCTCAATCTACGAAAATGAAAAATTCGAAGATAGGGGGTTGTGCGAAGATCTAACAATCCTTCCAAAATAAATAATGAAAAATGTTAAGGAACCAGAAGGAGGCCAAGGCCCAATTTGGGCTGTAGTGCTATTGTAGAAGAAGAACACAATCAAAGAAGAACTGTTAATATCTCAAGAGTTAGAAACAACATCGAAATGAAATGATGTCGTGAAAATCATTTATGCATGCAGGCATGTCATTGAGTGGAAGAGACTGACTGAATTGCGTACACCGACGGGGCCCCTGCTAGGATCACGTTCAGGCTTAGCAACGTTAGTGAAAGAAAAGAACCCCTCCACTGATGCAATACACTGTATTAATAATCGACAAGGGTTAGCATCAAAAGCATTGCCCGAAGACTTATCGAATACAATAAAAATTGGCCATAAAGATGGTGAACGCTGCTAGTAGCATTGATTTAAATACTTGTATTATCCAAAAGCTTTCAAGTATGTACAGCAATAGACTCTGAGAAAAAGCCAAATACTTTTTCAGGTTCGTTGGATATCAAAAAGTAGTATATTGGCGCACTTATATGAGTTGAGAAAAGGGCTAAAAAAGTTTTTATTCGAATGAAAATGCAGCATTTATTGGAACAATCGACTAAACCTACTTTTGCAGCGCAAGTCGCATATCTGGTATAAACCTATGTATGTATGGCCATTTGAAGGAACTGGAAAGGACATTTTGAAAGTATGTACCATATTATCAATAAAACATATTTGTATTCGAAGGCAAACTTGGTGTGTTTTTATTTAAAATTGATCTCTGAATAGCCAAAGTAGAATAGAAAAACTTTCTATCTTTCCCGACTTGAAAACCTTTGCTAACAATGGGGACTACGCAACTGGAACAGATCAGGACAACATTTCGCACTCTATAGCTTAAGTACTCTCAAGTGCTAGCTTGCTCATTATTTCCTTGATTATGGTAGCAGTGGAACTCAAGCTATAAAAAAACTGATTCGAAATCCTTTGATCGTCAAGCCCAATGATCTCCAAGATAATATTTAATCAGAGGTTATTAAATTTCAAAATGACAGCAGCTTCAAGGACACTTTTAAATCTGGTGAAAATCCTCGAAGAGCTATGGTCTAGAAAAACCATATCCTACCTAAACATTCGGCAAGAAGCTTCTGCAATATCTTTTTGTGTTTTCAACAACTTTTTTGGGTGAGTAGGGATTCCCGAATTAAATGTTGATTAAAAAAAAGAAAATAAATTAGCTAGGAGTGTGACTTGAGGGTGGCTCAAAGCAAAAGACTAACTCCTGCAATTATTCAGCTTAGAGATACACAGTCGCACTTAGAAAAACTTTGAACCAAAATTTTTTCCAACGTCCTTTTCAAACGAAATTGTTATTTTAAAATAAATTTGTAATTAAGACTTTTGCATTATAGGCTATTGCCCAAATCGGAGCCTGGCCTCCTGATGTCAATGACTCCAATCGTCTTAACCCAAAAGACCACGTCCTCCAGCTTCTAACTATACTCTAGATGCAATCTGAGAGTGTTATAAGTTTGCTCTAAGGTTTGCAACGCCAAGAGATAATGCTCGCACAGAGACGCCATGGGTACAAAAATATTTGTTGTCGCTTAGAAAACTCAAAACCGGATGTCTGTCCGTCCATCCATCTCTTCCTCCGTCCGTAGACTTTATTTTTGGTAAAAAAGTAAGGTCAAGTTCGTCAACGAGCCAAATCACTTCACCCCTTCTACCACCTCCCATACAAAATTACTTATATTTGGAATTTGACAATAAACGGTTTTACTCGGAAAATATGAAAGCTATTGATCTGAAAGTTGGGACAAATTATTTTCGTAATGATTTTCATACCGTATAAAAATTATTTAAAACTCCCGACTGCTTTCACCAACTCATATAAAAACTGCTTTATTATACAGGGTGTAACAGAATAGATGCGAGAAAAAAACATGGTGATAGGGGACCTCGTGGTGCACAAAAAAATTGTCTACTGAAGACTTCTAGCTCCAACTCCTAGTGACTTAGGGGCGATTTTCTAGTTTTTGGTTCGTGGAGGAGATTGTCGAACTAAAAGGCCAATATCTCCGAAACTACTTGCGATAGCTCGATGTGTAATAGCTTGTTGGAGAGCTTATTAATGTACCTTTCGAACAAGGGTCTGCAATAAAAATCAACCACTGAGTTGCTAAAGTGGTTTGAACATGAAAAATTTTTGTTTTCCAAAAATGTCCTTCAACTTCGAAGGCCTTTTGCTAAAAATAATAATAATGTATAAAATACTATAAATCAATTAGCCCAGTGCATATAAATTTAATTGATCTGAAATCATGCACGAAATAATTATTTAAAATAATTAGTGAGATAAAAAAAACATAACAAGGCTACGATTGCGCGTACAGCCCAATCTTACTATACTCTAGATGAAATAGAAATTTTTGTGCCCTAAGCAATTTTGTACGGGGAGTGTTAGAAGGGGTGATAGTATTGAATTAGTTTTATTCCCATCATGCTAGAGTAGCTATAAAAATATTTTGTACAAAATGTAAGCCCCAAAAATTGAATAGGTACTGAGAAAATTAGTGTGTTAGATTTAGTGAAATTATGCAGTTTGTATGGGAGGTGGTAGAAGGAGTGAGGAGATTTAAATGGTTTTTACAGAAATAACTATGAATATCATGAAATTGGCATTTCTTGAATTTCAGGGAAATTGATTTTTTGTTAAGTTGGGAAATTGAATCATATTATATGGGAGGGGTTAAAAGCAGTAAAGTCAATTAGTTCATTTTTTCTTATCTTAATGATACTACTAATTAAGTATTTAGTACAAAATTTGAGCTCGATATATGTTATACGTACTGTGAAAATCGGTTTAGAGTGTTTTATGAAAAAGTGCAGTTTGTATGAGAGGTAGTGGAACGAGTGGAGGGATTCAAATACTTTTTATACTGTATATCAGATTTATGATAAAAATAATATATTCCAAATTTCAAATCATTAGCTTTGATAGTTTCAAAGGAAACTTGATTATTGTAAATTATTGAAAAGGAGTCATTTTGTATGGGAGGGGGTAGAAGGAGTAGAGCAAATTTCAGCTTTTCAGCACAACGCGTTCCCGAGCGGGAGACTAAACGGAAGGACGGACAGACGAACATCCGGTTTTAAGATTTTTGAGTGATAATATTAATTAATTAATTATTATGAATGATGCAGAAATCATTCATTTTTTTCCGAGCCTTATTTCTCAGCGTTACAAACTTTAGAGCAAACTTATAATAATCTCAGATTTTATCTAGAGTATAAAAATAGACGACTAGCTGCACTTCTTCTACCACTTTACAACTAATCGATTTACTTGAACAGTATGAATGTTACAGGTTTAAAATTTTAGGGATATTAACTGCATAATGTTTCTAGCTATTTCTAAGAAAGCCTCTAAGAACTCCCGACTCCTTCTGCCACCTCCCATACAAGTTGTATAATTTGACTAAATCCAATACACTCATTTTCGCAGTACCTAAACAATTTTTGAAGCATAAATTTTGTGTAAAACATTTTAATAGCACGCTATGAAAAAAAAATAGTTCAATGCCATCACCCCTTCTACCACTGCCCGTTCAAAATTTCTTGAATTAACCAAGATCTTTTTCAGTATCGCATAACTAGGCTTTACGCTCATTGCATTCTAAATGCAAAGAGGCGAGACTGAAAATAAATGTGCGTAGAACCAATGCACATGGGTTCGAACACAAGCACACCGATTTTTCTTCACGGATAAGATGTGGAAGAGGTGCCAGAGTTTGTTTATCTTGGAAACAGTGTCAGCATGGATGGAAAAATATTGACGCTCGTCTAAAATAAGCTCGCCAGGTCTTCGGTATCTTTTCCTTTTCTGGAGGTTAAGAGAGATCTGCCTTTGCACGAAGTTTCGATCTTTTGACGCATGTGTCAAATGCGTCTATTATAGGGTTGTACTACGTGGAAAGTGATCGTTCGTCTTACCAAGAAACTACAAACTTTCGTGAACCAATGCCTCCGACGCATTTTAGGAATATTCTGGCCAGAAGTGATCTCCAACGACGAATTTTGGAGTGCAACTGGACAGACTAAAATAGGCATTGAGATTCAAAGGCGGAAGTAGCAGTGGATCGGTCACATTTTGAGGAAACTAGAGCGAACATTACCGAACAGGCTTTGGATTATAATCCTCAAGGAAGACGTCGAGTTAGTCGACCATGTTGCACACGGAAGCGAGCAGTTGGGAAGGAGACCAGAGGAATAAACAAGTCCTGGCAATAACTTGAGGTCGATGCTCAGGATCTCGCCTTGTGGAAGAGAGTTATTTCTGTCCTATGCCTATCTTAACATTGATTGACGTCCAATTATAGACATGTTATGTTTTTAAGATGGTTTTGCTGTCTCCATCAAACGAAGCTTCCAATAACTTGCGGGGTTTGCCTACTGGCATGTCACCACTTGCTTTTCCTTTCCTCACTTTATATCGAAACAAATGGCAAATCATCCGGCAAAATGCGCCGCAAAGTGGTTCCACTGACGCCAAAATGCTGACCATGCGACACTTTTGGATTCTGGGCAACGCTCTCTCTGACCGCTTCAACCAGTTCATTGGTCGTTGATGAACGGCATGTTGATGATCTCTCACTGTCTCATGCTCAACAAAATTTGGCACCAAGCGACGAATAGTGTTGTCAGACGGTGCCTGTTGGCCGCGATATTTTCGGCGACATGCATGTTGAGTTAACACAACTGAACGACTATTTTCAATGTACAGCGTCACCATTTCGGTGTGTTCTTTCGGTGTGAGGCAATTCATTGTTAAAACTGTAGTCAATTAAAATTTCGAAAACATGTCTAATCAAGTCAATCCCCATAAAACAATATCTAAATGTTGAGTTTCAGCGCTTTATCTTTATCTCGTAATGGAGATATTACCAAGTGGAACTTCTACTTGGCACCCTCAAAAGTTTAAGTAATAAAACTTACTTACACAATCGATAATCCATCCAAAAATGATCATTCTGTCTCTAAGGATCTAGGAGATAAAAGTCAATCTGTGCGGTGTACGACGTGCATTTTAGGCTAATTTAGTCCTGAGACCCGAAAAAACAAAATTTTATGGCAATTCTTTTTCCAAGTCGATCACAATACTTTCTTATTATATAATATTATATTTTATTATATTATATTATATAAGCACATGCACCCGTGCTTCACACACATATTTTGTATGAAAAGGAAGGACACTTTATAAGGACCACCTTATTGTTATTGCTGAATAAGTCAAAAAATAGATTCTCTTTTTAGAAATATTTGTTAATGTAATAAAATATACAATATATAACTAATTTTTATTATTTTCGGTCCCATCAAACACTCCTGATTTACCAAACTCAGTTCAGAACTCAAAATGTGTCTAATGTAATGAAAGTAGTCGATGTTTTATATTATAGCTTCCTTATACATAACAATCTTTGTGACGAATTTCCCAATGGCTTTTTTTCTTGAATAACTTCAGATCTTCTTGCTTAACTTAAACTTAGCTTCAAATCTTCTTGTATTTAGACTCATGTCATAGCGATATAGAGTTGTCCATGTGAAAATAAATTTGTGCTACAAAATTATTAAAAAAACATAATAGGACTACGATTGCGCGTAAAGCGCAATCTTACGTTACTCTAGATGAAATAAGATTTTTTTCTGATCCCAAGAAATTTTGTATGGGAAGTGTTAGAAGGGGTGATAGCATTGAACTAATTTTTTCCCCATCATGGTAAAGTAGCTATAAAAAATGTTTTATACAAATTGCTTACTCCAAAAATTGAATAGGAGCTGAGAAAATTAGTGTGTTAGATTTAGTTGAAATGTGCAGTTTGTATGGGAGATGGTAGAAAGAGTGGGGGGATTTTATTGATTTTTTCAGAAATAACTAAGAATATTATAAAATTGACATCTCTTAAATTTAAGACTAGTAAAATTCATACTTTTGAAGAAAATAGATTTTTTTGTGAAGTTGTGAAACTGTGTCATATTGTATGGGAGGGGGTAGAAGCAGTAAAGCTAATCAAATAATTTTCTCTGATCTTAGTGATAATGCTAAATAAGTATTTATTACAAAATGTGAGCTCGATAAATATTATATGCTCTGAGAAAATCGGATTAGAGCATTTCATGAAAAAGTGTAGTTTGTATGGGAGGGTTTGGAAGGAGAGGAAGGACGCAAATAATTTTTATACTGTATATTAAAATCATTATGAAAGTAATATATCCCGAAATTCAGACTAATAGCTTTTATACTTTTCGAGCAAATCCATTTATAGCCGAATTGGGAAATTGTGTCATTTTGTATGGGAGGGGGTAGAAGGGGTGGAGCTAATCGTCTAATTTTTGTTACCCTTACTAACAATTTTAAATAAATATTAAGTGCAGAAATTCAGCTTGCTAAATTTTATACGCACTGAGTAAATTGGCTTAGAGTAATTCATGACAAGTACAGTTTGTATGGGAGGTGGTAGAAGGAGGGAGAGGACACGCATAATTTTTATACGGTAGATTGATATTATCATAAAAGTAATATATTCCAAATTTCAGGCCAATAGCTTTTATACTTTTCGAGCAAATCCGTTTATTGTCAAATTGCGCATTTGTGTCATTTTGTATGGGAGGAGGTAGAAGGGGTAGAGCGATTTGGCCCGTTAACGAACTTGACCTTACTTTTTTGTCAAAAACGATGTGTACGAAATTTGAGCTTTCTAGCTCAACGCGTTCTCAAGCTAGAGAGCGAACGGACGGACGGACAGACGGACATCCGGTTTTGAGATTTTTGAGTGATAATATTAATTTCTGTATTCATCATTTTTTTCTCCGAGCCTTATTTCTTGGCGTTACAAACCTTAGAGCAAACTTATAATACTCTCAGATTCCATCTAGAGTATAAAAATTTCTCGGATGAAAATCGGACCCGCGTGGCGGGCGAGCATTCCACCACACAACCACTGATGCTGATAACTTATCTCGCCAAAGTTAAGCCACAATTTTTTAATTCACTTTAGTTAGATTCAAATGAATCCAATTTTAGACATCAAGTCATTTCAAATTGTGATATTTTTACTGTAGTCGAATCGTAAAAAAAATATCGGCCGGGAATCGAACCCGGGGCCGCCCGCTTGGCAGGCGAGTTTTTATACTAAGCCACTGATACCGACAAAATGATATCGACAAAACTTAGTAATCTACTTTATATGAGTCACGCAAATATATGCACAGTTTTTCATTATCATATAGATAATAAAGTAAAATTGGTTCATTCAAACAACTTTTCCAGAAAATGGTTTACTAATTGACGTCAGCACAAGACAGTATTATAATCATGTCTTTACTACGAATAATCCTTAATACGAGTATTCAACCGAACTCAATTAATTGCATAGCCGAAATATGAGCCGAATGAATTATTGTGTGCCTATTTGATTTATTATCCCTTTGATTTCGACATAAGCTTATTATTGCTGTGATGCGTTGTATTGCAGCAGAGCTCAACTATTGATGCACCAATAGAGTACATGTGAAAAAAATATTGATATCCACTGGAATTATATATATACATACATTTGTATAAATTTCTGCTCATGTATAATTTGCTAAATCTAGTTAATTACGTCATAATATGACCTGAAAAAATAATCACAGTTAAGCTTTATATTGGCACTGTAATCGGACGTGAAGTAATGCGATTATCCTCCGATAATATTTATTTTTCGATATTAAATAAATGTGTAATTCTATTTTTGTTCGGAATTTTAGGGTCATATGAAAACAAACTCTTTGCAGTTCGGTAGCCACAATCCTTCAATTTTAGTCACAGAAATTATTAGTTTATTATATTATTCTGTTTAATCGTCAATTTGCACAGAATTTACGTCAAAGGGAAAATAATACATATACTAGGCTTAAAAAGCAGGCAATGAAGGTTCTAGGGAACTGAAAATAATATTTTAAGCTTTATTTTGTTCAAACAATCTTAGGTACAACTGTTGAGATTTTGTAATAGATTCCAATTAATACCACAAGCTAGTAGAAGCATGGCACACATTAAAAACAAATATTAACTCTCAATTTGGCTAACAAACTTAATTTCACAAATTTTGTGATATATAAATATACTAGCGATTCAACAATTTTTGAATAAAAGCTACAGCGAAAATTATGCACCTGAAAGTCAAGCTTTGTCAAATTCGTTTTCATAGATTATTGTAAATAGTAGGTCTTCCTCTACGTTTACAGTGGCACTACAGCCCGAATCGGGCCTTGTCCTCCTGACCTTCAGGTCCCTTAACATTTTTCAATATTTATTGTAGAAGGGTTGTTCGCACAACCCTCTATCGATGAATTTTTCATTTTCGTAGATTGAGTTGACCAAGGTATACCCAAAAAGGAAGTGTGCTGGAATTATCCGTCGACCGGGATTTGAACTCACGACCTTCGCATTTTAGATCAACACGCCACACCCTATGTGTAGCTCTTTGCCAGTACTCTATTTATAAGTTTAACTTTATTTTTCTAATAATGAAAAGAAAATTCACAAATAGTTATTTCCATTTCCGGCAATATTTGCACTATTTCAAAAAAAATTATAATAGTTTGTTGCTGTAACATTTGCGTTATGGTTAAAAAAAAATTCCTTCACGAATTATATTTTTGGCAGCTTTCAAATTTTAATTAAGATTGATACAAAAAACTGAAATGCGACAATACAACAATATTATTCTTGCTTGTTATTTAAACAGTTTCCTTTTATTCTTAGAGTTTCTTATTACTGACATGGAAAATCTCCAAATAGTACATAGCTCCTATGTTATAATCTAATTAATGTCTTTCAACACCATTGTAATAAATAAATAACATATATTTTTTTTATGTGTAATAAAATAATACACATTTCCACGACAATATTAGACTTATTCTTGGCAAATTTTTTAGGAATCGTGAATTTTATTGAATTTATTCACAGTAAAACATTTTCGAAATGACCGTTCAACAAGAAGTAAAATAATAATAATTTGTTTTAAAAGATAAACAAGCAATTATAGCAATTTATTAATGAAATTTCATGTTGTAAATAATAATTATACCAATATTATATTCTAATTGTGACATATAATCTAAAAGAAAATTATATCCAGCTATAGAGTTATAAAAAAAAATTAATAATTACATTCGATTGAATTAAATTGAATAATTGTGTATATCAGATGAAAACTCGAATTTATATCACATGTAAATTGAATTTAAAATGACATACATGATAAAAAAAAACAGAAATAATTTTAATTGTATAGTTATAAGATTTAATTATATGCTTGAAAAAATGATTTTATAATATTAATTTAGCACCCATTATAAATGAGAAAATTCTAAATCTAAAGCGTAATTAAATATTTGTAAATAATATAATTTGCATTGAAAAAAAAGATATTTTTTTTTATTTTCATTTTAATTATAATACCAAACGAATTACTTGTAATTAAAAATTATTCTAAGTTAAATACTGTAATTTAAAAAAAAAAAAAAACATTATACGAGACGTTAACTTTTTTGTGAAGTTTCAAACTACATACATTTAAAAATAAAAGAATACAGGACAATAAAACAAATAAAAATACGACAACTTAAATAAAATAATTTAATTGTGTTATTATTCAACTGTCAGATCTATGAGGAAGATGAATTTATGTAAGTACAGTGTTCACACCCTGAGGATTGCCGAGACCAGGTAAACACGTAGAGTTTAATGCTGTAGTGCACAAGGGGTCGCTGCATTTCAAATAAAAATGAAACTAATTTGCTTTTGATTTAAAATCAGCACGAAGAGGTTCACTGTACAGCTTTATTTTTTCCGTCTCTTTAGTCTCCGAAGTTCCACTCTTTCACTTTCCAAAACTTCGACTGCTCAGTCTCGACTGACTTTATCGCGTTCTAATCTACAACTTGTTCCGTCTACTGCTCCATCCCGACTCACTCTATTGGGTTCTAGTCTCCAACTGCTTCCGTCGACGGCTCAATCTCGGCCGACTCTTTCACGGACGCTTGCTTCTTCTTTTATCGATTTTATCGGTCCTTCATGTCGATGAGTAATCCAATGTTTGTTGATATCAGAATGCGTCTTATTGTTGTTGATTTCCCATTTCGAATGTCGACGAGTAAGCCATTGTGTTTTTTTTTCTGGTCACGCCAGGGAGGTATGGAATTTTCATTAGATGCCAATAGCCCATGCTATTTATATGCACGATTCACATTTCCTGATCCTAACAGAGTCGCTTTTTATCTTAATGCATAGTGGAGATCTTTGCAAGTGTGGTTTTTGACTTTACCTCTCCTCCGCCTACCCTTCCACATGTTACGCCACAAAATTTAGATAGTTGAGCTCACTTATACAGTCAACAATCCAACCAAAAGCGAACTTCATATCTTCTACATAGGTATTATAGCCCAAATCGGGCCTTGGTCTCCTGCTTTTTCCGGTTCCTTAACATTTTTTATTATTTTATTCTGGAAGGGTTGTTAGACCTTCGCACAACCCTCTATCTATGAAGTTTTCATTTTCGTAGATTGAGATGATCAAGGTATACCCCAGCAGGCAGTGTGCTGAAATTATACGTCGACCGGGATTTGATCTCACGACCTTCGCATTGTAGGGTATAGCCTAGTGGGTAGCGTATTGGTACCCACTAAGCTATACCCTAGCTTGAACTTCTTATCTTAAACGAGTAAAACTGGAACATGAAAACTTTCATTACATGCTCCAAAAGTTATAAACTTAACCCACTCCTTTCACAAACTCGCAAACAAATGTTACTAAGATTTTTAGAAGACATATTAATTCTCTTGATGAAATTGCTAAGGATAAGGTCATGCAGAGTCGCCAAGAGCAAAGCAATGTTTTTTTTTTCATCGCTAATAAACCTCAAATCTGAGTGACCGTCTGTCGGCCTAACAAACTATTCCCGAATGTTTTGAGCTGTCCAGCTGAAATTTTTCCAAATTTTTTTTTACCAGAAAAGAGAAATTAAGTTCGACAATGAACCATATCCCACCACTTTTTCCCTTTCAATTTGCACGAAATTTCGTGTTAAAAAAAAATAAACTGCCAACAAGTCGTGCGAAACTTTATTATTCTTGGGACAAGTTGCGGATACGTGGAAAGTGAATATGCAGGTTAGAGTGGTTAGGGAAGACTAAGTGAAAGAGGGTTCTTGGGCAGGGCAGTTATCAATTTAACACTTTGTGGAAACGTTCAAAAGCTCCAGTATATATAATCAATATTTCGTTCGTTTATTTATGCAAGTTTGAGTTTTGTGAGGGGAGGGTTGAAGGGTGATAGTACGGGCCAGTGGATGTTAATAGTTTTTAAATTGATTGCTTGAATCACGTCCAATATTCTTTGTACATAATGTCAGTTTCATAGACGAAGTTGCATAGAATTTTCATAAGATTCTATGTATTTTACATTCACGAAACCAAACATTTGTATGGGAGGGGGTAGAGGAGGTAGGGGAGTCGTAAAAATTATGACGCAATTCTATTTCCTTTCTCATGTAGTGTGCTCGTACAAAATTTCAAATTTGTAGCTTTTAATTTGTTGGTTATTAGTTGATTTAATGAAATTGGTCAAAATGATACTCTTGTATGGGAGGGAGTAGAAGGGCAAGCGCGATTGCAAAACTTTTAAAGGAATTTCATTTCAATTATTTTTGTAAGTTTTCATGCAAAATTTGAAATGGATAGCTCTTAAGAATTAGCTGATAACTGATTTCTTAAAAATGCTAATAATAATTTTGTATGGGAGGGGGTAGAAGAGTTGAGAGAATGGCAAAATTTGTGAAACAATTTTTTTTTCTTCTCTTCTAAGGTACTCGTAAAAAATTTCAAGTTCGTAGCTGTTAATTTGTTGGTTATTAGTTGACTTAATGAAATTTGTCGAAATCATACTTTTGTATGGGAGGGGGTAGAAGGGCAAGTGCGATTTCAAAACTTTTACAGTAATTTCATTTCAAATATTTTTAAAAGTTCTTATACAGAATTTCAAATTGATAGCTTTTAATAGTTAGGTGATAATTAATTTCTTAAAAATGGTCGAAAAAATAATTTTGTATGGGAGGGGGTAGAATTTTTGACAGTATTCGACCAGTTAATATTTCATACTTTTAGGGATTTTTATACTCTAGATGAAATCTGAGAGTATTATAAGTTTGCTCTAAGGTTTGTAACGCTAAGAAATATGGCTTGGAGAAAAAAATGAATGATACAGAAGTTAATAATATCACTCAAAAATCTCAAAACCGGATGTCCGTCTGTCCGTCTGTCCGTCCGTCCGTCCGTCCGTCCGTTCGTCCGTCCGTCCGTCTGTCCGTCCGTCTGTTCGCTCTCTAGCTTGAGAACACGTTGAGCTAGATAGTTCAAATTTTGTACACGGCGTTTTTGATAAAAAAGTAAGGTCAAGTTCGTGAACGGGCCAAATCGCTCCACCCCTTCTACCCCCTCCCATACAAAATGACAGAATTGCGCATTTTGACAATTAACGGATTTGCTCGAAAAGTATAAAAGTTATTGACCTGAAATTTGGAATATATTACTTTTATGATAATATCAATCTACCGTATAAAAATTATGCGTGTCCTCTCCCTCCTTCTACCACGTCCCATACAAACTGTACTTGTCATGAATTACTCTAAGCCAATTTACTCAGTGCTTATAAAATTTAGAGGGCTGAAATTGTGCACCAAATATTTATTTAAAATTATTAGTAAGGCAAAAAAAAATTAGACGATAGCTTCACCCCTTCTACCCCCTCCCATACAAAATGACATGATTTCGCAATTTGACATTAAGTGGGTTTGCTCGAAAAGTATAAAACCTATTAGTCTGAATTTTGGGATATACTACTTCCATAATAATTTCAATCTACAGTATAAAAACTATGCATGTCCTCCCTCTCCTTCTACCCCCTCCCATACAAACTACACTTTTTCATGAAATGCTCTAAGACGATTTTCTCAGAATATATAACATTTATCGAGCTCACATTTTGTAATAAATACTTAATTAGTGTTATCACAAAGATCAGAAAAAAATATTTGATTAGCTTCACTGCTTCTACCCCCTCCCATACAATATGACACAGTTTCACAACTTCGATTTTCTTGAAAAGCATGAAAGGCACTAGTCTGAAATTTAAGGGTTTTCAATTTTATAATATTTTTAGTTATTTCCAAAAAAAATCATTAAAATCCTCCCACTCTTTCTACCAGCTCCCATACAAACTGCACATTTTTACTAAGTTTAACTCACTAATTTTCTCAGTTCCCATTCAATTTTTGGAATAAGCATTTTGTATAAAACATTTGTATAGCTACTTTAGCATGATTGGGAAAAAATTAGTTCAATGCTATCATCCCTTCTAACACTCCCCATACAAAATTTCTTGGGATCACAAAAAGTTCTATTTCATCTAGAGTATCGTAGTCCTGTTATGTTTTTTAAATGTATTTCTCAAATTTTCAAGTTTCTACCTTGAAATTACATCCAAAAATTTTCAGTTTTCGTGTTTTTTTCGCTGCACATGAAACACCTTGTGCCCATTAGACCGGGGTGGTCGGTTCGTAACAATGGTGGATCAAATTATTATTTTTTTTCTATGTGTATCAAATAGATGTATCCACATGCCAAATTTAAAGTTTCTCTTTTTGACCAGAGTTCTAAAAAAATCACTCAAAATTTTCGACATTTTTGGTTACCACCTCCCTCCCTTTACACCCCCTAACTTAAAATTTGTATCAAAATTAACTATTGTGTAGTTCTACAACCTGACAAATTTTTGATTTGATATCTGTACTATTTTTTGAGATATAAGGATTTGTAATTTTGAAAAATGCGCCATTTTTGAAATGCTCTCCATTTCCCCCCATTACTATTATTTCAACAAATTATATTTTTTTTGTGTTTTGCTAGTATAGTCTAATATACTTTTTAAGTTTCAATTACATAGATTAAAAGATAGTTGAGATATTCATTTTTAAGTGTTTTTATTTGCACCC
This sequence comes from Chorisops tibialis, assembly GCA_963669355.1. Taxonomy (NCBI): domain Eukaryota; kingdom Metazoa; phylum Arthropoda; class Insecta; order Diptera; family Stratiomyidae; genus Chorisops; species Chorisops tibialis. The sequence continues at coordinate 276,217,390 of OY770262.1, forward strand.
CCGTGACCCTCCCCCTTACAATAATTAGCTATTTTCTAAGCTGATTCCAATGGAACTATATGCCACCTTGATGGTCTCAAAATATCAATTTTTTACAATAAGTAATTTCCAAGATATAATCATTTGAAAAAACAATTCGGCCGACAATTAGATTTAGCCCCCCTTTTCGGACGCCAATGGATAAAAAAAAAAAATTAAATTATTTTTGGAGTTTGTCCCACAACCCTCTCTATATGTCTACTAATTTTCAACTTTCTATCTGCATTCGTGAGGGAGATACTAGCAAGTGTAGTTTTCGACTTTTTCCCTCCCCCCGTCTCCCCATTCCACATAACACACCCCAAAATTTAGAAAATAGAGTTCACTTACCTAACCAACAATCCACCCAAAAACGAACACTCTACCTTTAACGGTCTCGGAGATATGAGTCCATATGTACGGCGGACGGCGTACGGCGGGACGGATTTTTTTTTTTTTGCATTTTTAGGCTAATTTGATCATGAAACGCGAAAAAAAAATTTCAGGGTAGCAAACGTTTTTTTTTCTTGTATCGATCACAATACTTTATTATTAGAATAATAAAGTAAAATTAGTGATGTGAATGCAATTAGCGTCAAAAACTTTCATTTAGATCAGCTCACTCCTTTCAACCTTTTCGATATAATTAAACAATTTTGAAAGTCCATTATACTACATATTTCATAAGCTAGCCAAGCTAGAAACATAATATTTTACTAGAATCTCTACTAAAATAAGAGTCTAGTTAACAGAAATGTTAAAAAGCAAAACAGGGCTACGATTGTGCATAAAGCCGAATCATCATATACTCTAAATGAATAAGAAATTTGTATGATCCCAAGAAATTTTATATAAGGAGTGGTAAAAGGGATGACAGCATTGAATTAATTACTTTATTATTTTAATAATAATAAAAAGACACAAAAAAATTGCTACCCTGATAATTCGCTTTTTCACGTTTCATGACTAAATTAGCCTAAAAGTGCAAAAAAAGTTCAGTCCGCCGTACGCAGCACATATGTGCAGCTAGGAAAATTAGCATAGGTAAGGACAGAATTGTGGGACAAACTCTAAAAATAATTTATTTTTTTTATCCATTGGCGTCCGAACAAGGGGGGAGGGGGCGCTGAAAACGAATTGTCAACCGAATATTTGTTTTTCTCTTCAAATGATTATATTTGCGAAATTACTTGATCCAAAAAAAATCTTATCTTAAGACCAATACAGTTAACAATAATCTACTAAAAGGGATTGGCCTCCCTCGTAAAGGGGAGGGTCACGACGGGGTTGCAAAGAAAAACACTTAGATACTAATATCTCAACTATCTCTTAAGCTATGTAATAGAAGTTTGATAAAGGTCTCAGCAGAGACCGAAACGTCACGAATAATAAAACATAACAGTGCAGAATCCGGAAATCTTTTCTTTCAATATGTAATAGAAACTTAAAACATATATTAAGCTGTACTAGCGAAACACAAAAAAAAACATAACAGGGCTACAAATGCGCGAAAAGCGCAATCTTATGATACCCAGATAAAATTGAAATTTTATGATCCCAAGAAATTTTGTATGGGGAGTAGTACAAGGGATGATAGCATTGAACTAATTTTTTTCACATCATGCTAGAGTATCTATAAAAATATTTTATACAAAATGCAACCTCCCAAAATTGAATAGGAAATAAGAAAATTAGTGTATTGTATTTAGTGAAATTGTGCAGTTTATATGGGATATGGTAGAAGGAGTGATGAGATATTAGTGTTTTATTTTTTTTAGAAATAACTATGAATATTATAAAATTGACATCTCTTAATTCTTAGACCAGTAACATTCATACTTTCAAAGAACATCGATTTGTTGTGAAGCTCTGAAACTTTGTCGTATTGTATGGGGTGAGGGGGGAGGGGGGCGGGTAGCAGGAGTCTTAATGATAATGCCAATTAGTTAGTACAAAAGTTGAGCTCGATAAATGGTTTATGTTATAAAAATTGATCATAATAGTAGAGGGGAGCATTTCATTTTCAAAATTTCAAACCATTACATCTTAAAATTAAAAACAGGTATTAATTTCAAATTTTGTCAAATTGTAGAGCTATGTACCCTATAATTTTCGTGAAGGTTTTAAGATGGGAGTGTAAGGAGAACGAGGCGTTGGGCCAAAGTATCAAACATTTTCACTAATTTTTTTAGGGCACTGTTAAAAGATACAAATTTAAAATTTGCATGCTTTCATCCATTTGAAATACATAAAGAAAATATATTAATTTGAACCAAAACTTGTATCCATCAAAGGGGACCCTAAACTGAACTAGGTGTTTCACATTTATTGAAAAAAAAAATTTAGTGAAATTTTAAGCTAACTTGAATTTTAAAATTCATTTAAAAAAAATTCTGAAATGTTTGAGATAGTAACTAGTCGAATACCTCTAACACTACTACTTCCTCCCAAACATAAGCATTTTTTAAGAAATCAACTATCACCGAACCGTTAAAATCTATCAAGTTGAAATTTTCTACAAGCACTTCTAAAAATATTTCAAATAAAATGCATGAAAAGTTCTGGAATCTCCTTTGCCAATCCACATGCAAAAGTTTGATTTTGACCGACTTCAATAAATCAACTTATGAATAACAAACTAAAAGCTACGAACTTGAAATTTTGTACGGAAACCTTTCAATAGAAACTTAATACAACTGAATCACAAGTTTTACTATTCCCTGACCTCGTCTAACCCTCTCATGCAAAGGTATGATTTCAATAATACAACGAAAATTTCATGAAATTTATTTCGTCAATGAAATTAATATTCTTTACAGCGAATTTTGGGCAATCATTTAAAAAAATATTGACATATAACCATCCCTTGTAACGCAACCCCTCAGACCACCACCACCTCCCCCCCCCTCACCCCTACAAAGCCAAACTTGTATATATGTATAAACGAAAGAAATATTAAATCAATGTACTGGAGCTATTGATCGTAATCGCAGTTAAGTGTTAAATAGTTGAAAACAGTCCTGGCCTGGAATCTCCTTTCACATAGTCTTCACTACCCGCCCTAAATTGCATATTGACTTCCTTTGCTAATCAAGTATTTAGTGCAAAATTTAAGCTCGACGAATATTGAACGTACTGAGAAAATTGGTTTATAGTATTTCATGAAAAAGTGAAGTTTGTATGGGAGATGGAGGAAGGAGTGAGGGACTCGAATAATTTTTATACCATATATCACATTTATGATAAAAATAATGTACTTCAAATTTCAAATTATTAGCTTTTATAGCATCGAAAAAATTTGACTAATGTAAATGATTGAAAACGAGTCAATTTGGTTGTGCAGGGGTAGAAGGGGTGGAGCGATTTGACCCGTACACGAACTTGACCTTGCTTTTTCTTCAAAAACGACGTTTACAAAATTTGTACTTTCTAGCTCAACGCGTTCTCAAGGTAGAGAGGGAACGGACGTACAGACGAACGGACGAACAGATAGACAGACAGACGGACGGACATCCGGTTTTGAGATTTTTGAGTGTCAACAAATATTTCTATACCCTTGGTGGTTCCGTCTGAGCATTATTTCTTTACGTTACAAACTGCTTTTTCAAATTTGAATATTTCGTTTTTAACAGATATGAAAAAATTTCAATCCTCTTCTGGCTCATTCGCAATATAAAGCATCGCAATCAGCCTTACTTTCACTCATAATACAACACTATACATTGAAGGACTCTTAAAATAGCATTACGTAGATTTGTTTAAAACATTTTCAAGGCTTAAAATACATCCAGTGCCTTAAATTATTTCCATTTTGTCCGCTATTGTCACTCACAACACTTTCTCTATGAATATTCTGCTATTACGTGTATATCCGTCTAACTACACACCAACAAAAAATGAAAATTAAAGAAAATTTAAGAACAAAAGAATAAATTTCGTGATATTTTCACTCGAAGCTTTCAAACGACTCATTATACGAAATAAAAATAATTGGTTTCATTTCAAGGGTAAGAGTTCCTCTTTTATATTTGCATTAGCTTTATGGTTCTTTGTTTGAAGATACATATTTATAAAATTTCAAATAAGCGGTGTCCCATTAAGACTGCATATTTTGAATTATTGTGAATTCAGTATCATTTTTTTTTTTGTTTCAGTCGTGCAGCGTTTGTTAGATATTTTATGTCATACAATACCTCCATATCTAGACTCTTTGCTGAAATAAAAATATAAGAGCTTTTCAAATAAACACGACGTTTTTTTTATATTTTTAAAATAGGCGGTCTTAATCGGACACCTTACTTTGCTATTAAGTAGAATAGTAACAAGACAAGATACGTGAGGATACGGGTGTTTATTTTAAGCTCGAAAATCGTTCGAACGAGTTTCCAAGTTCACTGGATCATCTTTTAAGCGAATTGCGATTTTAACATCCCTCATGAGTTAGAATTATCTATCGGTCGTATATATATTAGCGTAACTTTTTCTTCAGATCCTGCCTATAGAGAATGTTAATCTTCAATGCTGAAGTCATAAATTGAAATTTATGCCGGCATTTATTTTTTCTTTACAGAATGACCTATGTTATAGGCAATTTCGGCCTTTATGTGCAATGTATAAAAACAGTAATGGTGAGAGGGAATGAGATTGGAAAGGGGGTGAGAACCGCATTAACGATTGATGAAGCTGGTATATTTTTCAGTTGTAACTAATTCAACTACACTTTCCGAAAATAAAAATTCGTACGTAGAAGGTCGTACGAAGGGCCAACAACTCTATCACAGTAACGAATAAAAATGCTAAGCAGTCTAAAATTCAGGATGCCTTGGAACAATTCGGTAGAGAAAGAAGATACTCACTTCATCCAAAGGAGACTTTGAATCAGAGTCCATCATCTGCCAATCTGAGATATTATTAAACTAAATATAAACTTGAATCATTAAGGATATCCTGGAGAATCCTAATTTACCTGTATTCCAATGTATAATCTTTTTAACTTCAATCGCGAGCCACACAGTAAAATAATAAATTAAAAACTCTTCTACTTTGCATATACGAAAAAAAATAATATTCAATAATAAATTTCTCACAGAGATAAATAACACCTCTAGGACATAACTAATGGAACACCCTTACTCTGCTTGTTTTGTAAATTACACAAATAAACGTGTAACTACATAGTTATTAACTTAGAAGCCGAGTGTCTACTCTCGAGTCGCTATTTATTTGATGTCCTCTTTTTTTTTTCGAAGGACGCAAAAAAAAAAGTTTTTCGGCAAATGCAGTTTTCCATATTTTTAACATTTATACAAGCCATATGCGGAAAATGAAAAATACTTGGCAGTGAGATATGACTTACATTATTTGGGGTGTTACTTGTGGCACATGCTACACGATATATTCGTGGTCATAAATTATCTGCCGTAGCGTAGTATCTGAATGGCCCTCTGCTTACCATACTGCCGTACACGTTACGCTGCTCGCCACCGCTCAAGTACTCAAATAAATAGACAAAAATATTTCGCGTAGAAACCACACATCGAAACCGAGCATAAAAGCTAACAACTAATTTGTCTTCCTGTGCTTATACCATTAGGACGCGTTTCGTAAAGAGGAGCGCCACACAGGGTTGGTAAAAGTGGAAAACAATTTTCTAGTGGTTACTCTCGACTTTGTGAGTAGGGAGTCCTTTGGTCAGAGAGTGTGTTAAAAATTATAGTTCCTTGGCTCTAAATGCCTTGTTAATAGAGATTTATACATAGTTGAACAGCTATAACACAATTAGTTTTGTAAAGTTCACATCCGCTTATTTATATTGTTTTGCCACATGAAAAATAAGTTTTAGACGTCTAATGCTATCATCTGCATGTGAATCTTTATAACAAAATCATATTTCCAAAATAAAAGAAGCTACTAGTAAGTAATGTAGTATTCGGAAACTCTAAATTTGTTATACCTTTTTAGGGGGCTGCAGGACTATTTTCTTCAGGTTGCGCTGGAATAAGAGATATTATTCTTTTGTCAAGAATCACAGTACGGATGGTTGAAACAACTGAAGAGTAGTTAGGATTAAGACAGAACTGTCGATTGTAACTTTTCAAACCGGAAACTTTTGCTTTAATGTTCGTACACAATCAAGATGGAGTTTTGGAAAATTCTTGAAAAAATGAAAAAAAAAAATCTTAATTAGTTTGCCACTCTATTTCTACTGCATCGAATTGAGATAATCCCTAGCGACGGTTTTCAATATGGTCGCCTGTCTAAGGCATTTTAACAATGACGCCGTACTTGCGCTTTTTCTTGCTATATTTTCGAATGTGAAGGGAATGTCACATTTAATATCGGATTCAACTTTAAGGAGTTCGATTTGTAGTCCATCTGGGTTTTCCGTAAGCGCAGAAACTATTTCTTCCTTATATAAAGAACTGATCCTTGTAGAGGACTGTTACGATTGGGTGTTCACCAGTGGGTTGGAAGGTAAGCAATTTTTTTAATTTTTAAGACTACCAAATATACCCGGACCTTGTAACGTCCGTGGAGCACGGTAGATGCTAGTCAGCTTGGCGTGGCTTGTCAACCGTGCTTATTAGATGTAACCTTACTGGAACAGATCCATGGGGGTCATGATGCCTAGTCATGGAGTATACCAGGTATGGAAGATCTTGATAGTGACTGGTGCATCTACCTAAGGTGTAGCCTAGTGGGTAGTAGCGTGTTGGTCTACAATGTGAAGGTCGTGAGTTCAAATCCCGGTCGACGCAAAATTCCAGCAAACTGCCTGTTTAGGTATACCTTGGTCACCTCAATCTACGAAAATGAAAAATTCGAAGATAGAGGGTTGTGTGAAGGTCTAAAAATCCTTCCAAAATAAATAATGTAAAATTTTAAAGAATCTGAAGATCAGGGGGCAAGGTCCGATTTGAGATGTAATGCCATTGTAAAAATTAGCATCTAACATTCAGCGCGTACTAGGTCATCGGCGCGGGTTCGTTGTCACTGAGACCTCCACCATTCACTCGCATGCACAGGAGTGTTGGCCGAAAAGGTTTTGGGAGATAGGGCTTCCTGCACCCTATCCTCTCCGAAGTAGCCAAGGACGTAAAAACAACATTTCTAGGATCAATCTCTATTGACGGAAGAGACGTCAATGAGGTGCATCTCATAAGTGGGTATATACAAGTTTCTTCTCAACATATGGCTGATCAGAGCATGGCATCTTTTAACGCAAGGCCTTTCCCATTATAAAAACTTATCCATTGCCTTCACTGAAGGATACAATATAATAAAATAACAAGAGAAAAGAAAAGTTTCCGACGTTCAGAAAAGTTCAAGGATACATATGTATATGATAGATATCAACGAAACTCTCCTTAATATGAGTGAACGTCGGTAGTGGCAATGAAACGAATGCTTCTCTGATATTTTGAATATCTCATCAGAGGAAAATATTCCAGAAACAGAACAACTACCAAACATCCAACCGTAACAATCCCTTATTAGGGACGATCCCGACAAGGAAGATATAGTTTCCGCCATTCGGTCAATGGCGGGAAGAAAAGCTCCAGGTATAGACGGACTACCAACCTAACTCCTCAAAGCGGATCCGGAAATAAAAGCCGATATACTCCTTCCACTCTTTACTGAGGTGTGGAATGAAGGAAGATGTCCAACTGAATGCAAGGAGGGCGTTATTGTGAAAATTTTGAAAGGGCGACCTTCGGTATTGTGACAATTGGCGTGGTACATGACTTACTATCATATCAAAAGTCATGGCTAAGTAAATTCTTAATAGGATTAGTGATGTCGTGAAGAGCACTCTCGAAATTTATCAGACTGAGTTCCGTAAGCACAAATTCCCTACGGATAAAATTGGAGCAGTCCGCTGAAATGGATTTGCCACTACATCTCATGTTTGTGAACTTCGAGAAGGCTTTCGACAGAGTTGAGCGAGATTAAATGTGGAATGCCTTGCGTAGGAGAGCTATTCCAGATAAAATCGTAGCTACGATTAAAGAATCCTACGATGATGCAAAGTGTCGCGTCTTACATACAGGAAAGCTATCCGAGAGCTTTCCTGTGCAATCGGGTATCAGACAAGGCTGCATGCTATCAGCAGCCCTGTTTCTGGTGGTAATAAATGATATCATGAAAGTTACACTGGAAGATGAGAAAATAAAGGTCTTCAATTGAGGCTATTTAACATCTTAAGTTACCTTGATTATGGTGATGACGTGTATTTGCTTGCACATAACCATTCGGACTTGGAATCAAATCTTCGCCCTTCGTATTTTAAATGCAAATTAAACTATTTTTCTTCAAAATTATTAAAGCTATCGACTTGAAGTTTTAGACAAAGAATATCAATGGAAATATCATTAAAGTCTTAAAATTTGGTTTTGATTCATGTACTCCTTCTAGACCCTCTTTTATAAAGAATTTGAAATGACATATTTTCCGGTACACCAAACTCTTTCCCATTTCATCTAAAGTGTCGCATAATTGGGCTTTACGCCCAATCATAATTCCGTTAAGCTTTGGAAGGCGGTCTGCTTCTTTATCGCCCTCAATCCCTATATGTCCTGGGACCCGCATTCGGGTTTTTCCATTACAATTAGGTTTCGAAAGCAGTCCCAACCCAGCCTCGATACGTTGGATGCTAAGGCTTAGAGAACTGCCTGACTATTTTTCGCGATAAGCTCTCTTAATATTCTCTTGAACGAATAGCTCCATTGCAGAAAGTCCGACTTAAGATATTGTGGTTTCTTTACCGAGTGGTTTTCAAAACGAAAATTTTGGACCTCTAACTCTGGCGAAGTTCTCTCTGAGTTGCATGACCCATCTGTATTCCAAATGGTTGCTCCTTTTTCTATTTCAGATAACATAGATTGCCAGTCTTTTCGTTGTCTGATTTTAACATTGAATGAATTTTCAAAGTTGAATATTCTCGGCATAGTTTCCGGCTCAATGCAAAGTTCGGGAGTTCAAATCCCACTCAACGTATGTTTTCACACTTGCGTGGGTATATCTTGGCCACCTCAATCTGTGAAAATGAAAATTCGTAGAGAGAGGACTAGAAACCCTTTCCCAATATGAAAGAAATGGAGCCTGACGGGTGCCATTAAAGAAGCCTCTTAATTCGAGTTTTTAGGATTTTTAGGTATGCTCGAAAATCCTCCGGTTTGTATGTATTTGTAACATTTCTTTAATAACCTCCTATTTTATTGGGATATAAATTGTAGGGATGCTGAGGAACATTTCCTTTACAGCAGTAGGGCAGGTTTTCATTGCACTTGTGATACTACGATTAACAGTTCTTCAAATTTTTTGCAGCTGTGCCCTCTGATGTAATATTTCAGTCCACCAGACTGTTCATCGGTGTGTGACTATTGGGAGTATGATTGTAACACCATTTTGGGCTGTAATCCCCATTTCTTGCCAAGCAAACTTTTGCAGGCCGACAACGCCTTTATTAATTTGGTATGATACCATTCTATTTGTTCTCATTGAGTTTGCTATAAAATATAACACCAGATACATGCCCTCATTCGAGAAGGGTTTTGTTCCATTTATACAAGATGTGTTCTGTAAAGTACCATATCAGTCTTACTTGTGTTGAAGTTCCTAGTTCTTAGACTGACACCAGTTTATTATCATCTATAAGGACACTTGTATTCTTTTTGATATTGTTACGTAACGAGATCATCTGTATTACCTTGTATCCGTGTTCCTCTAGAGGTTCCAGGAGCTAATCACCTTCAATTGACCACAGAAGTAAAAATAGTAGGTACTCTTCCCTGGAGACTTCCCCTGAAGGTCTATGCAGTCAGTGCGCTATTGCCTAGATCTGTGGTAGTAATTTGGCTCTTTTGCATGGCGTGCATCATTTTTATCGATGCCGATTCTAGACACTTTTTTTTAGCTACCGCTATTATGGCGTGATCATAAGGAATGTTTTTGAATGATCCTTCTATATCTAGGAACTGGCCAAGGGCAATTTCTTTGTGGTCTACCGCCTTTTAAATTTATCTTACTAGACCGTGAAGGACTGACTCTGATCATTTGCCATTCTGGTATGCACGTTGGTTCTTATTAAGACAGACCGCTTTAGGCCCATTTCTTTTTCTGTGAAGGTTCACATTTTTCTCCATCGTCTTAACGAAAAAGACTTATAGAGCGATATGACTTAGATTGAGCAATTGGACTGCTTTTGGAACAAAGACCACTCGCTTTTCTCCAGATTTTTGGGGTATATCCCCATATAAATCTTGCTTCAAAGATACTTATTATTATTGGCATTAGGATGGTGTGGATGTATCTTTTCTAGCCGATCAGTTGATGGGTCGATGCCCATTACTCGCTACAGGATCTCTAACCACTTGTGCAATAACGCGGGGAATATTTTATCTACTCCATCTGATTTGTAGGGCTCAAAAGTAGTAATCTCCATTTGATCTTTTTCGGAGTCAATAATTAACCAGGTATGCCATTGATGAATAGAGTAACGATAAGTCCTTTCCTCCTCTTCCAAGTAATCATTGTTAATTATTTTGCAGCCTGGGTAACGATTCCATGCTTCCTTTTGTTAAGGAACTATCTGACCTTTCAATATCAATCGGGGTGTCTTTTGCAAACGCCTTTAGAAGTCTTGAGGCCTGCGAGGTTATCTATCTTTTCACAAAAGCTTCTCCATGACTGTCTTTTTAACTTTTTTAAAAGTTTACTGTATTCAGTAAGGGAGTTTCTGCATTCATTCCAGTTACTAAAGGTTTTTGATCTATTGAACAATTCCCTTGCGTTTTATCGCCAGTTTCACGTTCCATTGAGGTGCCTGCTTTGCTCTATTCTTGAGTATACGTGCTTTTTTGGTAGGCATTTATGATATTACCAATGAGCTTATTAGCTATTTGATCAATACAGTCTGGGCTGCTTATTGATTCTTCCACGCATACTAATTCGTACTTTAGGATTGACTGTTAAAGATTCCAGATGATACGTTTAGAGTTCCAATATTTGCTTAGCTGCACTAAATGAAGTCTTTGTATCAAAACAGATATGCCTATGATCGAAAAATGAATCTTTTTTAGATAAGCCCCAAATTTATGAAGGTTGGAGTGTTGCCGTTATTTATTATGTGAAGATTGTTAGTAGTAAAATACTTAAGCTTACAATTTTTATTGATATTAATTATTCCCAAGGATGAGTGGTATGTTGTAGATTTTGCTATATTTCACTAGCTTCATAACGCAGAAAATAATAAAGTAGGCCAAGGCAAGTATCGCCTCTTGAACCCCTCCGGCCTTTGGAATTTTTATCAAGACTGCTACGAAATATATTCAAATGAAAAGAGGCTTATTCGGATAATTGATTTTAGGTAACATTGGAAGTGTAACTCAAGGCCTGTTGCTCCTTTTATCGAAAATTAATTTCCCCATTTTTCGAAAAAGACCAATACGTTTTCCCTTTGCGGCCTTTGGTTACTACAGAAGGGATACTTGGAACTCTACCTTCGTGAATCTACAACATTTATAGCCGCTGCTGCACGATGGAGATTAACTTTTATGGTATTCAGGTTTACGGTCATTTTCGGTGAGATGCATCTTCTAACCTCTTTGACTTTAGGGCGAAAAGAGTCACGCTTTATAGCAGACTCTCTACCTCTTTTATTTAAGCTTCTCATTCGATTAGGTTTGTGCCATCTACCGTCCTCCTAAAGACCTTCCAATAAGAGACGCTCAAACCAGCTAGGCTGTAGCCTAGTGGGTAGCTTGTTGGTCTCCAATGTGAAGGTCGTTAGTTCAAATAGGGTATATGTTAGTTTTTTCAATCTACGAAAATGAAAATTCGAAGAATGAGAGTTGTGTTTAGGGCTAACAACCCTTTCACAATGACCAATTTGTGCTGTAGTGTCATTGTAAAATAGAATAGAATAGAAACCAGCATTTTGAGCATCAGTAATGATGCTAGTATGCTAGTGGACTCGTCCGAATTAAAGCTTGAAGCTCCATGCTCTAACCATGATGCAGTTTGCTCATTTAGGCATTGTAGCTTCAGTCTCATTCCACCAAATTGAGGATTTATTCCCTCTTTCGTCATTTTTTGGAATTCGACTAGGTTGCAGCTAGCTGTTCTGGAGTTAGGATCTTATGCGGATGTTCGGTAAGTACAAAACCATTGCAGATACCCTTAACCACGTTTGTTCTGCTAGTGCTTGACGTGCAGGGCAGAACCTCTTCTGGACGTCTATAGACGACGCTTTTGCTCAAGGTCTTGTGCTTTTGTTATCACTTCCGACAAATGGCGGTGTTGTTGATGGGGTTCTGCCTCTTTTCATTGCCTTATTCTATGCAGGTGATAACGTCTTTTATATTGGCAGGCATACAAGATCATTCGCTTCGTTCGCTGTTTTGCCTTTTTTTTCGGTTACGCCAGGAAGGTGTGGAGTCTTCATTAGATACCAACAGCCCGTGCCACTGATATGTACGATTCACATACCTGATCTTGATAGAGAACTGTCAGCCGATATGTGTCTGCGTACTAAACCACACCCCCGCACACAGTCTTCAACCACTCTCCCCGCGGGACAGCCGTTAAGTATTACTTCGCGGGGCTGGCTAGCATTTTATGCTGTACTCCTTATACTGCTTCTGCTCTCCTTTCTCTCTCCATTCTCCGAAGATCCTTTTGCAGATTCGTTACGAGTGTGCAAATTTCCATCCAATTTTCCTCTGATTCCATCATATAGTCAATGATGAACGGTGGACTTGACATATTAATTCTCCATTCTGTGAAGCAACTGCAGTTGAAAACCGCGTGCTCTGTGTCTTCTTCTTGATCTGGGCAATTTGGACAAAAAGGCAAGTTATCGTGTCCGAACCTACGTAGGTATTTGCGGTAGCCGCCGTGACCTGATAGGAGCTGCGTGAGGTGGTAGTTGCAGTCCCCAAACGCTCGCTGTGTCCAGACCTCAATTGCGGAGATTAGCTTATAGGTCCATCTGCCTGTTGTAGTGTTGTCCCACCTGGCTTGTAACATAGCTATTGATGTTGCCTTTTCTTCATCTTTTATTTTTCTGGCAACAGCTGCCTCTTGTTGGATCGAGGATCTTCTTTCGTAGATCCGTAGCATCTCATCCGCGAGAATGTCAATGGTGATCATTCCGGCTATGACACAGGCTGCTTCATCCGATATTGTTCGGAAACCGCTGATCGCTCTTATCGCGCAGAGCCTATATGTTGATGGCATCTTTTTCGCCGCCGCCCAAACCGGAGCAGCCTATAGGAGGACCGAGCTGACTACTCTGGAAAGTAGAATCCTTCTGGCATATCTAGGACCACTGATGTTTGGCAGCATTCGGGAAAGGGCTGCCTGCATTTGTGACGCCTTTTCGCTCGCGAAGTCCACGTGAACTTTAAATTTTAATCTGTTATCGAGCATAACTCTTAGATATTTGATTGCCTCCTTAGATCTGTTAGTTTCACTGCCAACCTGAATGTTCACGTATTCAATTTTCTTTCGGCTTGTTATTAGAACAGCCTCCGTTTTGTGGTCATCTAATTCTAAAACAGTGGACTCTAACCAGTCTCTAATTTTTAATACTACTTCATTTCTTGCTGACTCTATTTCGTGGATGTGCTAAACCACGGTAACAACAGCGATGTCATCAGCGAACCCGATTAATCTTACTCCTTCCGGCAATGATAATCGAAGAACTCCATCGTACATAATATTCCACAGGCGAGGGCCTAGTACAGATCCTTGAGGGACTCCCGCGGTGACGTTGTAGTACCTTACCCCCTCATCAGTTTGGTACCTCAACTTCCTGTTGGTGAAGTAATTTGCAATTATTCTCAGCAAGTTGTGTGGTGTATCCATTCTGGCTGAACGATCTGTTTATAAGTGACCAATTTGCCTTGGTTACGGTGGTACGTAAGCCGTCTTCTAGCAGTACTGCCCAATCTCTTCCTCTTTTCTTTAGGACTCAACCGTTTCAGCTTTGCTCATCTAATAGAGGCTTGCTGGCAGTTTTTCCATCTGCTCTAAACGGCAGTCTTTCGTGCTTGTTTGTAACCGAAGACCTAGCCTCTTCAGTCATCTCACGTACTGTTTCTGGAGTATTGATTATTCTTTTAACTATTTCCTTTCCGGCATTAGCCGCTGTTTGTACTTTAGGCATCTGCCTTGGATCCTTCATTTGATTCTCACGAGTAGCGCGCAAAAGTAGAGCCACTCCTGGCGAAACTCCACATTACCAAGCTTATTGAAAGCGGAGGGCGACTGGTAAAGTATATACAGAGTTCGTTTATTAAGGGTTAATTACCCCTCATCATTCACCCTTAGCATATGCTGTTCCACCGTTGATTAGGGAGTTTTTATTTCTCAGGTTCACTTGTCTAGCATCGTACTTTATAATGCTCACCATACAGGTAGTACGTACACTTGCGAATCATTTTAGATATATATCGTCTTGTAAACAACAATATCTTAAGATTTTCCTGGTACATGACCAGTCCAGATTGCAAGAATACCAGTGCTGTTATTAACGATTTAATCTTTTCTGCCACATCCACCATCCGCAAAATATTGCCGTTTTCTACTGAAAATATTATAATCAAAATTACAAATCAAAAGCACCCGTACCGTTAAGTTACGAGAATGTATAAATTTTTCTTGGAAAAAAATTAAAAAAAAAAAAAAAATTTGAATAGATCCGCACGTTCTCAATCTAGAGAGCGAACGAACAGACAAATATATTTTTTAAGTGACGAAATGAACTTAACATATGTTCAATCGGTTTGTTTTCTGAGTATTACATTTTTAATTCATTGGAAAAGAAAATTGTAAAGTTCTCAAAACTCAAAAATAAAAGTACTTGAATGTTCTTTCATCATGCATAAAATCTCTTTTCACCTTACCTTAAATTTAAGTACTATTCACATGAATCTCACTTCCATTTATTACAATATGATCGCAGGCGTTTATAGTATTATGCATTAACAATTTCAAATCCAGCAATTTACTTTTGTAGAAATAGTCAAAGGCAGAGCTGCCATATACAAAGTCGGACATCTCATTTCCGAAAGTTCATTCCACAGTAGAGTCCAATTCGTTCTTCTATTTACGATTTACAAGGCTATGCTTGAAAAGAAATACGACTCCAATTATAAGTACTCCAACTAAACGGATTAAAGAAAAATATGCCATATGGGTCCTTCGCTGCGGAGGAGCTCCAATCGCATACATTTTCTGAGGACAAACTAATGTGAATTACAGACTGCACAAGAACCTTGTCGGATCCTTCCGCCATGCCGACCGAAGCAATGAAAATGCCCGTGTCAGGATAAAGTTATTGTGCTGTGGATTAAAGCGTTCCCTGGATAAGCCAGAGGTGGGGCTTTTTTCGAAAAGTTCCATCTACAGATGGGTTTATGTCGTGGAATTTACTTGTTGCTTATCTCCAATATATTTCGACTTTTATTACGACATAGATACTACAAGCACTTTTAAAGTCAATAAAAATTTTATTTTATAGAATTTTCAACTCAAATTAAATTTCAACGAAAGAGAATTCCGAAAGCAATTAATTTCGCATTTTTTTTCTGTTCTCATATTCGAAATGGATGGTCCATTTATTCAAGCGATAACACAATTTTCATTTGTTGACAGACGCCTATAACTCTAAGCCATAGGGCGTTATTAAAATCAAAAAGAGGTCCTGCACAATAGAACATTTGACAGTCCAGGAAATTTTTCGTCATGGAATCGAATCCAACTTAGATGGACCGTAAAGCGAGGAGATTCTTCGCTGTTGTACTCACGTTCATCATGTTGGGTTAAGCTTTGCACAAATGTTAAAATCTATTCAAGTGTGAAAATTTATTTTTGCTCCATATTCGTTGTCTATGAAAAATTTATTTAAGGGAAAATTGAGAAAAACTGTTCACATTTAGATCCTGAAACGGCTGCCATAAATATAAAATTAATTAAAAGATATAAGCAAGCATCAAAGAAATAATAATAATTTCGATTCGAATTAATCAGGCGATCATTTTTATACAGGTAAAATTTTTTTTACGGAATAACTTATGATATTGGCAATTTCGGCCTTTATGTGCAATTCACAAACACATTCATGAAGGGAAAGAATGGAATTGGGAAGGTAGAGGAAGGGGAGTGAGAACGACCATAACGACTGGAGGAACTGGTATATTTTTCAGCTGTACTGGCTGCTACTAGCAGTTGTTTACTGAATGAAATAAAGTGAACAGAAACCATCTACTGAACATATAGTCCTTCTAGAGGTGGACCTGTTTCATTATTACATCGTCTGCCCATTTTATTTCGAAAATTTTTTCATAACAACTGAAAAAATTCGAACTTAAGAATGTCTTCTGCCTGGAGTGAGAATCGAACCCTCGACCTATTGACTCTAAAGCAAACCCGCTGTCCACCACGTGTATTTAAAATAATATATCTTGTTTCTGATGAAAATATGATTTATTTAATTTATTTCATTATTTAAATCGATGCCGACTTACTTATAAAGATCTTCTTCTTCAATGACGCTGCAGTCTATATGTCGCTTCAAATTCAAGAAATTTGAAATTAAAAATCAGAAAAGTAGCCAAGCATAAAGTGATGAGATTCGTACAATGCAACCACAGCTATTGACGCTAGCAAATTTGCATTTCGCTACCTGTTATTGTAAAATTTTGTTACATTAACAGTGATCATTATTAGATACGTTTTGATAAAAGAATCTTGAAGTAAAATTAATTAGCTCAAAAGATTACATTAAGCGAAAAAATGATAACTGAATGGTGCCACTCACCATTCTAATCGTATTGCTCTGTAGAAAAACGATTTTTCGAAATGGACAACGAAGAGGGAAAGTATATTTACGGCAAAACGGACCTGAGATACAAAGAACACTTTCAGAAGACACATGAAAACATAAAAGAATTATGATTGGGCTTAAAGCCCAATCATATGATACTCTAGATGAGATGGAAATGACTTTAATATACCGGAAAATATGTCATCTCAAATTCTTTCGAATAGTGAGTAAAGACTTTTGCATGAAAGATGGTAGAAGTAGAAGGGAAGGTTTATATTTTTCGTACATGATACCGAACATGGCACGCAAAATGTTTTTTGCTGAATTTAAAGTTTCTAGTATTCATAATTTTTAAAGAAATTGGTCAAAGTTTTCCTGAAACTGGGGCATTTATATGGGAGGTGGCAGAGGAAGTGGAGCGTTTGAAATGATTTTGAAACTGCTTATCATCATCCTTATCACCATGCTTTGATTCAATTTCAAAGTCGATAGCTCTCACATACTTGAAGGAGAAATGCTTTTCTTGAATTTATAATACAGATATTTGTATAGGAGGTGGTAGAAGGAGTGAAGCGGAGCTGATAATTTTTTCTAACACTTATTTTAATTATTAAGAAAGGAATTCTGGCAAAATTTGAAGTTTGTACCTTTTCTTGTTTGAATGGAAATCGATAAAATGCATTTAACAAATAATATGCTTTGTATGAGAGGGAGTAGCAAGAGTGTACGGATCAAAAAAATTTTTTTTTGCATTATTAATATTTCTATTTGTATACTTCATACAAAATATCAAGTTGATAGCTTTAACAGTTTCGAAGAAAATTAATTTAATTTAAATTTCAGAATTTCGTGAAATTTGTATGGGAGGGAGCAGAAGGAGTAAGGTGAAGTTAATAATTATTTTCAAAATAAATTGCAATTATAGTAGAATTAATACTGGCAAAATTTCGTCTTTTCAGCTTTACTAGTTTCAATGGAAATCGAAAATATGTATTTTTCAAAATTGTCCGTTTGTATGGGAGGGGGTGAAAGGAGTAAGGGGATCGGGTCAATGTTCCCTGATATTAATGACATATATATCATGATACTTCGTCTTAAATTTCAAGCTGATAGCTTAAACAGTTTCAAAGAAAAATCAATTTCTTAATATTTCGCAATTTCATGAAATTTGTATGGGAGGGGTTAGAAGAAGTGGGGGGATGTAGCCCATTCACGAACTTAAAGTTACTTTTTTGCTAAAAATGACACACACAAAGGGGTTAGAAGAAGTGGGGGGATGTAGCCCATTCACGAACTTAAAGTTACCTTTTTGCTAAAAATGACACACACAAATTTTTAGCACTATAACTCAAAGCTTTCGAGAGTTATGCTGTAGACAGGCGCACAGACGGACAGACAGACAGACGGTCACTCGCAACCGAGGTTTTTGAGCGACAACAAATATTTCTGTACCCTTGGCGGCTCTATGCGAGCGTTATTTCTTAACGTTACAAACGGTAAAGCAAACACATAAACTCTCAGATTTCATCTAAAGTACAAAATAAACTGCTAACAAGTCGGGCGAAACTTTATTATTCTTGGGTCAAGTTGCGGATGAGTGGAAAGTCAATATGCAGGTTAGAGTGGTTAGGGAAGACGAAGTGAAAGGGAGTTCCTGGGCAGGGCTGTTGTCAATTTAACAATATTTCATTCGTTTCTGCAAGTTTGGGTTTTTATGAGGGGAGGGGGAGGGGTAATAGTAAGGGTGGGTGGATGTTAATAGCTTTTTAATTAATTGCTTGAATCACGTCCAATATTCTCTGTATAGAATGTATATCATAGACGAAGTTGCATAGAATTTTCATAAAATTCGGTGTATTTTACATTCACGTAATAAAAACTAATATGTATATTTTTCAAATTCTATTTAATTACGTTAATTATTTTTACTATTGTATGGGCGTATCGTCCGGGAGATGCTGGGTCTAGATCGGCCCTCACTCTGAAATATATAATTAAAAATCCACTTTGAGTATAACCTCACTCAGTGATTACGCACACATTCACACTCTACTAAGGATAGTGGTCGAGAGATTATCGCCATCATGGTGACAAACACCTCACAGCAAGTGACATACACTCGCAAATGGCCGACGACAAACACCATCATGGTGACAAACACCTCACAGCAAGTGACATACACTCGCAAATGGCCGACAACAAACGCCCGAATCTCTCCACCACCACCATCACTAACACACAATCACATTAAACCACATACTATACGATGGCGACATACGCCTACAATGCACGCGCACTCACCGGTCCTTGGATGTTGATTTCTCGGCTGTCTAAAACTGACTGCCGGCAATGCATCCGTGTCCCAGTCTTTCAGTTAGCCAAATCAAGCTCTCATTCTAATTTAGTGTTACCATCACTACATTTACTCATTTTAGGGTGACCAACCTGACTCATTATGTAACAGCTCGACCATCCTACAAATATTGAACGTCCTCGTTCACTCCAGTTCCTTCTTCACTGCTATCGACATCATCGGATTCTTCAGTGTTCGTACTACAAGTCTCGGTTTCACTAAATTTCCTTAGATGATCTACGGTCTCAACACTTTCATAGCTTCTTCTTTTACTCCTCTTTGATCCCGTCAATTCGACTACTACGTACCTATCGTTGTCTAGAACTCGTTTAATTTGGAATGGTCCTTTGTAACGAGGCATCAGCTTTTTGCTCTGACCCAGTGCTGTAATTTGTTTTTGAACTAGCACTAACTCTCCAATATTGTATTTTTGTGGCTGGCGTATCTTACTATCGTAATATCGTCGTTGTTTTTCCTGATTTTTCTTTAAATTCTCTGAAACACGTTCTCTGGCTTCCGTTATGTTTTCGACGGTTGGGCGGTGCTGTTGGATTTCTGTGGTTAATATTGTATCAGGAATTGCTCTAGGCTTATATCCAAAAAGCAGCTCGCTAGGCGTTTTTCTTGTTGTACCATGTACGGTATTGTTTATTGCAAATTGTATTTTACTAAGCTCCTTATCCCAATGTCTATCATTTTCGGTGGTTGTCGATAAAGCTGAAAAAATTGTTGAATTGAATCGCTCCACCTGACCATTAGCTCGTGGAGTTGCTACTGCTGTTTGTATGTGTATTATTCCTTGTTGTTCGCAAAATTTTCTAAATGCGTATGATGTATAGCATGTTCTCTTATCTGTAATCAGTCTATTAGGGACACCATATAAGTCGATAATATATTGCAAAAATTTAATTACAGGCGTTGTTTTTGTATCCTTAACAACTCGTACAAAGGTGAATTTTGTAAAACTTTCTACTGCCACAAAATGTATTGCTTTCCACTGGTGCTTCGGTCGAAAGGTCCTAAATGATCCATGTGCACAGTATGAAAAGGAGTTTGATTTTTCTCTATCGGGTGGAGAAACCCTTCTGGCTTCCCTTTTGCTTTTTTATGATATAGGCACGGTAAGCAGTTTTTTATGTATTTCTTGACATAATTTCTCATACCCTTGAACCAATAACACTCACATAATTTTAATATAGTCTTTTCGACTCCAAAATGTCCCATATTTTCGTGTGAATTGCGTACTACTTGAGATCCCATTGCTTTGGGTACTACCCATTTATTTCCCTCCTTAGTAATATGATAAATTCTTGAATCTTGAAGGCAATAATCTTTATGTATAGATTTTTCATAATCTGTTTGGGGCTTTTTTAATAGAATCTCATAAATCATTTGAACTTTTTCGTCGTTTAATTGTCCAGCCAGAACCCAATCTGCAATTTCAATTCTAAATATCTCAGCATCGTGAAT
Source organism: Chorisops tibialis (assembly GCA_963669355.1). Taxonomy (NCBI): domain Eukaryota; kingdom Metazoa; phylum Arthropoda; class Insecta; order Diptera; family Stratiomyidae; genus Chorisops; species Chorisops tibialis. The sequence continues at coordinate 276,238,062 of OY770262.1, forward strand.
AGATGAGTCATTCTCAATCGCGTTTCTACTTAAAGCATCGACATGACCCATTCTCGTTCCCGGCCGGTACTCAACCGTAAATGTAAATTCTTGTAGAAGGAACCACCATCTTGCGATTCGTGGTACCAAATCTATTTTCTTCGCTGCAGCCTTTATTGCATTGCAGTCCGTTACAACTTTGAAAGGTTTATCGAGAAGATAGATTCGGTACTTTTTCAAAGTTTCAACTACTGCCAAAGTTTCCAATTTGTAAGAATGATATTTTTCTTCGGCGACTGTAGTTTGTCTGCTGAAATATGCTACTGGGTGCAATTTCCCCTTTACTTGTTGTTGAAGTAAGATGCCCGCTATACCCTTTTGACTGGCATCAGTGTGAACTTCCATATCCGCTGCAGGACTATAAATAGCAAGTAAGGGTCTTTCGATAAGTTTATTCCTTAAAGTTTCGTAGGCCATATTCTCGTTATCCGTCCGTATCCATTTTTGATCTTTCTTTGTCAGTTGCGTCAACGGTGCCACACTGACGGTCCTAAAATATGAGTTTCTTACGATAAGTAATTTCGAAGATATAATCATTTGAAAAAACAATTCGGCCGACAATTTGTTTTTAACCCCCCCTTTTCGGACACCAATGGATAAAAAAATTAAATTATTTTTAAAAGTTGTCCCACAAACTTTTCTATATGTATGTTGAGTTTTAGCTTCCTAGCTGTTACCATGGTTGAGATATTTGAATTCGTATTTTTCGGTTTAAGCGCTCCCCCCGCCTCCCCCTGGACCCGTACACCCCCCAAAATAGGTATCCGCCTGAGATCCGCAACTATCTACAATCCTTCCAAAAATGAACTATCTATCTTGAAGGGTTTGGGAATTAATGTGCGCTGAACGTACACGTCGGCGTACGGCGGACGGCGTACAGACAGACGGATTTTTTTTTTTGCATTTTTCGGTTAATTTAGTCATGAAACGTGAAAAAACAAAATTTCAGGGTAGCAAATTTTTTTTTTCCAAGTCGATCACAATACTTTATTATTAAAATAATAAAGTAAATGAATGATGATAGGTACTATCTTACGACTTCCCTTTAAGGACACCAAGAATCCGGACCAATTAGAAGGCCGCAGAAACCAAGCACTACTAAAATATAGGCCACTAGAAAAAAGAGTCCAAAAAGGAAAGAATTTTGCAAGCATTAAAGCGATTTTTTTTTCAGCTAGAGTGTAGCATAGTGGGTAGCGTGTTGGTCTAAAATACAAAGGTCGTGAGCTCAAATCATGGTCGACGCATAATTCCAGCACGTTGCCTGCTTGAGTATACCTTGGTCACCTTAATCTACGAAAATTCTAAGAGGAAGGTCAAATTCGTGAACGGGACAAATCGCTCCACTACTTTTACTCCCTCCCATACAAAATTACATAATTTCGCTATTTGACAATAAACGGATTTGCTCGAAAAGTATAGATGCTATTGATCTGAAATTTGGAATATATTACTTTTATGATGATTTCAATCTATTGTATAAAAGTTATTTGAGTTTGGGAGGCTACAAACTCCACTTTTTCATTAAATACTATAAACAAATATACAACAAATTTACGTATAAAATTGATCGAGCTGAAATTGTGCACTAAATATTTATTTAGAATTATTAGTGAGACCAAAAAAATTAGACGATTAGTTTCCAATGTGACACAATTTCAAAACTTTACAAAAAGTTGATTTTCCTGGAAAGTATGAATGCTACTGATCTGCAATTTAAAACACATCAAGAACATGATGTTCTTAGTTATTTCTGAAAAAGTCATTAAGAACTCGCCCCTCCTTCTACTACTTCCCACACAAACTGCACAATTTCACTAAATCCTATAGACTAATTTTCTCAGTACCTATCACATTTTGGAATCCTAAATTTTGTATAAAACCTTTTGATGACAACTCTAGCGTGTAATTAGTTCAATGCCGTCACCCCTTCCACCACTTCCCCTACAAAATTGCGTGGGCTTCACGGCCAATCGTAGTCCTGTTATGTTTCATAATGGTGAACGAGGCAATATCGTTAACAGTAGGAGCGTCGTTGCAAATTTGCAGATCTGCAGAGTTGTGGTGCCCTTAGTCGGAGATAGTTGCCAAAGGATCTCGTTCTTTGTTCCAATTTTTCTTCAGTTGCTAATATCTGAGAGTGTAGAAATTTATGAATGTGTTGTTATACTATTCTGCTGAAATATATTTTAAACTTTTCTTTCATAATTGAAAGTGTTAGGATTTGGGCATTTCATTCGAAGGATATTAAGGAGAGAAGTACTAGGGAAGTTTATGTTTTGTCTATGAGGCTTATTGCTATTGAAGTGGCTCTTTTTTGAAGACCGAAGTAGCCAGATTCAATGTGTTATGACTGAATGGGTGTTGTCCTTAAAACGCCAGTGCATGTTTTCAGAATAGCGTTTTCGATTTTCTTTAAATGTGTACTAGCCGCACCTCCAAAACCTTCGACCTTCGAAAATGGCGCTACAGCCCAAATCCTCCTGCCTCCTGATATTCAGGTTCCTTAACATTTTTCATTACTTATTGTGAAAGGGTTGTTAGCCCTTCGCATAACCCTCTTTCTACAAATTTTTTCATTTTCGTAGATTGAGGTGACCAAGATATATCCAAGCAGGCAATGTGCTGGAATTATATATTGCGCCGACCGGGATTTGAACTCACGACCTTCGCATTACAATGCGTCAAACACTCGTGCGAAGCGAGATCTCTCTTGACTTCCAGAAAGGGGAGAGTATATCAAAAGACCGACCAGCTTTATTTATTCGTACCTCAATATCCTTTTTGACTCCAACGTCCATGCTGACAATAATTCCAAGATAACAAAAATCTTGCACCTCTTCCACATCTTGTCCATTAAGAACGAGGGAACATCTGACACTAAGTCCGAATAGTTATGTACAAGCAATCAAACATTACCAGCGTAATCAACAGACTTAAGATGTTAAACAGTCCTCACTAAAGACCTTTATCTTCCAAGGCCTTCCAGTGCAGCTTTCAACGTGTAATTTATTACAACTAGAAACAGGGCTGGTGCAGCCTTGTCCGCACAAGAAAGCTATCGGACAACACTCCTCTATGTAAGACGTGACACCTTTTCAACCATAGCTATGATCTTATCTGGGATACCTCTCCTAAGCAAAACATTCCTTATGTTATCTGGCTTAACGATGTCGAAAGCATTCTCAAGCTTCTCAAACATGAGATCTAGTGGCAAATCTATTTCGGCTGACTGCTCCAATATTACACACAAGACGATCCTTTACGGAATCCAGCCTGACATTTTTTTTTTTTTTTTTTCTTTTTATTTAATGCTTTTTTAAATACAATATTATACAATTTTATTTTATTTTAAATTAATAAGCACTACTCCCCCTTTTAAGGTTGTAACCTTGAGTTAGGGGTGAGGGGTGAATTCATACTATATTTATAGAAAAAACTTAAAAACTAAATAATCATTGCTATTTACAAATTTTGTGCTGCAAAAATAAACTTATTAATGTAAATAAACAATATCAATGTAAATGGACAATAACCATTGGTTTAAATATAAAACATCAACAGAGTATAATAGTTATTTTCAATACTTCTTAATCAAAGGTTACCTAATTGTGATATATAATGTATAACATGTTTAATACAGAGTTTAATAATTTTTATAAATGCTTAGCATAAAGAAAATTCTTGTTATTATAATGTAAATACCTCGAAAGATTTAGGTTTCCTAAGTGTAGTATAATTTCTTTAAATTTATTTTAAATTTCTTTAAATTTCGACTTCTCTTAATTTCACTTGGCAATTCATTAAATAATTTGATTCCCTTATAAGTATAATGTTTTTGGCCTATATTAGTCGTTCGTAATGGAAAAAATAGTTCTCCTTCTAAGCCACCTCTTGTATTATTCTTATTAACGTCTATCAATCCGTTCTTATATTCTTTAAATATTTGGGTGGTGGTAATAATATCAAATATTTTATCTACACTAATAACATTTATTATTGAAAATAGATCAATGGATGGAAATCTTCGGGGTTTATGCAGAAGTATCTTAAGCAGTAATTTTTGAGCAACTAGCAAAGGTCTTAAAATGGTGTAAGCCACAGATCCCCATGCAATTATACCATATTGTAATATGGAATTGATCAGCGCAAAGTAGAATATTCTCGTAACTTTTTTGGTAAGGAATGTGCGAACTTGTAAACAGATTGGTATCAATTTTTTTAATCTGGATGTAACACTGTGTATCTGAAAATCCCACCTTAAATGCTGATCGAATATTACACCTAAGTATCTTGTGTGATTAACTTGTTTCACAGTTAAGCATTCACAGTTTGCTGTGCATTTGTTGTTATGAATTTTTAATTCTAATTCTAACGGTAATCCAGAATTTCTTGATGAAAATGCAATAAAACAACTTTTTTTTATGTTTATTGTTAGAAAATTGTAGTCGAGCCATATAACATACTTCAAGAGTGCTCTCTACAACATCACTAATCCTATTGAGAATTACCTTAGTCATGATTTTCGATACGGCAGTACCACGCCGTTTATCACAATCCCAAAGGTCGTCCTTCCTCCGAATTTTTACAGTGACCTGCGTTCAGCATGGAATCGTCCTTCATTTCATACTTCAGTAGGAAAAGAATACCGGCTGCTATTTCCGGGTTCGTTTTGAGGAGTTTGGTTGGTAGTCCGTCTATTTTTGAAGTTGTTTTTCCCACCATTGCTGCGGTTGGATGTTCAGTAATTGTTCTATTCTGGAGTATTTTCTTCTGACGCAACCGGTGTTCTTTCATATTAAGGAAAGTTCGGCTGCATCTCTAACCGGATATTTGACGGTGAAATTCCTATTTCATAATATTAAGTAGCGAACCCTTACGCCCAAGGTAAGCTGAAGAATCCCTAATTGTCCACATTTTCAATGGCCCTTTTCTTGTTGCGCTAACAGCCTTCTTGAGCTGTATATGAGCATCGATTAGAGAGTGGTTAAAGTTGCGAACATTTGGTGATATCCACGTTCGTTTGTGAATATCGCGATGTGGGAAGCACGTAGAGCTTACTATGATATTTTTGCTGCTTGCGAAATCAATAAGACGTTGGCCATTGTTGTTGGTTATGTCATGGAGACTGTGGACTCTAGTTGTTCATCTATGAGCTTCCTCCTTTTGCATTAAAATCCCCTTAAGACAATTTTTAGGTCATTCCAGGGCAGTGAATCATAGGTTGTCTCTAGGGTGGCATAAAATTCGTCTTTAGTTAAATCGTCCTTGTCTTCTGTTGGTGGGTGGACGTTGATCAACCAAGTGTTGTCTTAACTCACATGGTGTCGAATTTATATTGATCATATATTTTTCCAATATTACGGATATTGAACACCATGTGGAAGTTGCTTATGTATAACATGATGTTGAATTAACATTAACATTAAGCAATATCGTCAGGGCATGATCCCTAACAAGGATTAATCCTTCTAGCCGGCAATTTCGATTCGTTGCTGTGTTTTGTTACAATTTCGAGGGTTCTAGCTAGTTTTTTTGTTGAAACTTTTTATGCTACTCATTGTTATTGATAGTTTTATTTTAGTTCTTCCGTCGTTAGTTATAATTTGCAGGAACTATAAGCTCTCTATATTTTGTTTTACCAGCAAGTACCATAATTTCAACACAAATAACATAATTTTTCTCAAAAAATTCCATAACAACAAGGGACAGAGTTAGCAATGCTGCGTCAACCAGGCAGTCGACTCCGAACCGCGTAAGAGATCAGTCGAAATAATCGCAGTCGTAATGAATATTAATAAATCAAAATCCATTATGTGTATGTGTTTTTTTTTACTGCAATTTTTATTCTCTGCTTCCCGGCCGTCACTGAAATTGTAACATTTTACAATTTAAATTTTTAAACAATTGCATTGCACGACTGCAACACACCACGTCCCTAATTGCGAAAATTCTTCGAAAAATAAAAATCAAATTCGCCTCTGTGGATTTTCACCAGCATGAAAAAAATGCTATTAAGCATTTGTATAGAGTCTTTGAAAAAAACGTTCAGCAGTGTAAATTTCATAATTCAAGCGTAATGAAATTTCGTAAATGCTCATGCATAATTGCGTATCTGGGCTATTTCACTAAAAAGAAGGAAAAAACAAAAAAAAAATTAAATTATTCCGACAATGGTTATTGCAGATTTTAGTTGCATACATAACTCTGCATGCTGGTACAAATGCTTTTTGGCCTTTTACCAGATTCACACATTTTCATAGCATTTGTACGACGATAACAAATAAAAAAATATTCTGCTTGCATCGCAAATAACGAACAGCCCAAAGATTAAATCCCATGACATGGAAATATATATTTTTTAAATAAAATTATTTGGACATTAAGCCCTGTCATGGATTAGAATTTCCGCAATATATTATCAAGTGTATGCTGTGCGCTATTTCTCTAAAAATGATTTTGGGTTTTATATATTTCCGGGAAGTAGTCATACAGATATTATCTATAATAATAAATGAAAATATTTGCGAAGTGCTTTGAAGGTTATATAATAGTAGCCGTACTCCAACACGTCTACATAGGCGAACGTATAAAACTCTGTAAAACTGTTAGCATTCAATCGAACGAAAACATGTCTTGCCGTGCTTCGTTGCAATTATAACATCCTTACTCTAGACAAATCTTAAAAAAGAAAAAAAAATTATAAAAAAATCCAATGTATCTAGGATCGTCCTTGGAGGTCTCTTTTCGCTAGGATGACCATATAACAACTCGGATTTGATGCCTGCTTCAAAAATCTCTTTAAATTTAGAATGCGACGAGCGAACATTTGGCTCTAAGTCTGAACGGTTATGTGCAAGAAACCACACTTTATCAGCATAATCAAGATGACTTAAGATGTTAAATAGTCTTCATTGAAGAACTTTACCTTCCAGTGCAGCTTTCAAGACGTCATTTATTACCACCAGAAACCGGGCTGGTCATAAAATGCAGTCTTTTCTGACACCCGTTCGCACAGGGAAGCTCTCGGACAGCTCTCCTCTATGCAAGACGCCTTGCATCTTCGTAGGACTCTTTAATCATAGCTATGACCTAATCCTGAAATACCTCTCCTACGCAAAGCATTCCATATGGAATCTCGCTTAACGCTGTCGAAAGCTTTCTCGAAGTTCACAAACATGAGATGAACCCATTTCGGCGAACTGCTATAATATTATCCGTAGGGTATTTGTTTGCTCAGTGCAAGACGAGCCTTTACGGAATCCAGCATGATAAACTTCGATAGTGCTCTCCACGACATCACTAATCCTATTGAGAATTACCTCAGCCATGATTTTTGATAAGGCAGTTAGTAGACATATACCACGCCAATTGCCACAATTCTGAAGGTCGCCCTTCTTCGGAATTTTCACAATGACGCCCTCCTTCCATTCAGTCGGATATTTTCCTTCATTCCACACCTCAGTAAAAAGTGGAAGGAGTATATCGGCTATTATTTCCGGGTTCGCTCTGAGGAGTTCGGTTGGAAGTCTGTCTATATCTGGCGCTTTCCTTCCCGCCATTGACCGAATGGCGGAATATCTTCCGCTGACAAGATGTTTAAAATATCAGTGAAGTATTCCTTCCGTCGCTGCAACTGGTCATCATCATCATCATCATCATCAATGGCGCGACAGCCCAAATCGGGCCCTGGCCTCCTGAAGTCGTCGCCTCCAATCGTCTCGATCCAAAGACCGCGTCCTCCAGCTGCTAATTTTTAGAATGGCTTTGCTGTCTTCATCAACCGAGTCTTCCCATCGCTTGCGTGGTTTGCCTACTAGCCGGTTACCACTCGCTTTGCCTTTAAGAGCACGTTTGGGGATTCTTCTGTCTTCCATTTGCTCTACATGGCCAGCCCACTGCAGTTTACGTAACTTGATGAACGTTGAAGCTTCTGGCTCGTCGTAGAGTTGATACAACTCATGGTTGTATCTTATCGCCATTCCGTTCCTTCCTTCACAGGTCCCAAAATTCTTCGGAGGACCTTTCTTTCGAATGCGTTAACTGCTTTTTCGGAAGTTCGCGTTAATGTCCACGTCTCGCTGCCATAACAGAGCACAGGTCGTATAATAGTTTTATAAATCCGCAGCTTATTGTTCCTGTGCACTTTCTTGGATTTCATTATTGGAAGTACCGAATAATACGTCTTATTTGCTAGTATCATCCGTCGTTTGATTTCGTCTGTTTCATTACCGTCTTTTGCTAGATTAGCCCCAAGATATATGAAGTTGTCCACACTCTCCAAATTATATTCCGCAATTGTTATGTTTTGTCTGATTGGCGTTCTCCTTCTTGTTTGCGTCATTACTTTTGTTTTGCTTTCATTAATGCGCAACCCGACTTCTTTTGCGGCGGAGTCAAGATTGACAAATACCTCTTTAGCACTAGGGAAGGGTCTTGCTAGAATGTTAATGTCGTCAGCGTATGCTACTAGTTGGGTGGACTTGAATAGTAGTGTCCCGTTGGTGTCGACTGGGATTTTTCGGACGACATACTCTAGTGCCAAGTTGAAAAGCATAGGAGCTAGACCATCTCCCTGCTTTAAACCACATTCCGTTCGAAAGCTGGTTGTGGAATCGGTTTGTATTCTCACTTGGGATTCAGTGTTCGTCATTGTGAGTCTTGTTAGTCGGACTAGTTTTGGAGGAATTCCAAAGTCAAGCATGATTTGGTACAGTACGCTCCTGTCGATACTGTCGTATGCTTGTTTAAAATCCACGAATATTTGGTGCACGTCTGTGTTATATTCCCAGCATTTCTCAAGCACCTGTTTCACCGAGAATATCTGGTCTGTTGTAGATCGTCCGGTTCTGAATCCGCCTTGGTATTCGCCAATTATTTCATTAGTATAGGGCTTAAGAAGACGTTCAATTATTTTTGTCAGTATTTTATAGGACGTACACAACAATGATATACCTCTGTAGTTCTCACAGCAGAGTTTGTCTCCTTTCTTGTAAATTGGACATATAATGCTTTTTCGCCAGTCGTCGGGTATGATTTCCTCTGTCCAAATTTTGCATATCATGCTGTGCAGTATTTCAGCGACACAGTTTCCACCGTTTTTTAGAAGTTCAACTGGTATTTCGTCAATTCCCGGCGCTTTGTTTCGTTTTTGGTCACATAGGGCTGCTTTGATTTCAGGAAGCGTGGGTGGTGTCGATGATGGTTCATCTTCGTCAGTTGAGGCTTGAATTGAAATGTTGTCTGTCGTTATCGGTGCTACTGGGATGGGATTCAAAAGATGTTCGAAGTATGAAGCCCATCTCCTTTTGATTTCTTCTGTGTCGCTGATGATATTGCCCTCTGCGTCTTTGCAGAGACTGGTTTTTGGTTTATATCCCTTTTTCAAGTCTTTTACTATGGCGTATGCGTCCCGCGTATTATTTTTTCTCATGTCGTCGTCCATTTTTTGTATCTTGTCATTATGGTACTTCCTTTGTTTTCGTCTGCAGGTCTTTTTCGCATATCGCCTAAGCTCGTCATATCTTTCATTTTTGGCTCGTGTTGTTCGTTCAGTAAAAATTTTGTAAGCTTCGTTCTTTCTATCTATTGCGTCGCGACATTCTTGGTCGAACCAATCATTACTTTTTCGCCGTGCTTGATATCCTAATACCTCTTCCGCGGAGGATTTGATGCCGTCTCGTATTTTCATCCACGCATTATCCACTGGCATACTTTGAATATTTTCATATATTGATGTCAGGTGTTTATTACATGCTAGCATGTAAGCCTGCGCCACCGTTTCGTCGTTAAGCTTGTCGACATTGAATTTGCGAGCTCTACTCGTTTTCGAATACCCACGACAAGCTATTTTGCATCGATACTTAGCTCTGACTAGATAGTGATCAGAGTCACAATTCGCACCGCGGAGAGTTCGTACATCAAGTATACTGGAAGCAGCCCTTTTCTCAATAAGAGCGTGGTCTATTTGGTTGAAGGTGTGACCATCTGGTGATGCCCACGTTCGTTTGTGGATATCGCGATGTGGGAAGCACGTAGAGCTTACTATGATATTTTTGCTGCTTGCGAAATCAATAAGACGTTGGCCATTGTCGTTGGTTATGTCATGGAGACTGTGCCCTCCTGTTGTTCCTCTATGAGCCTCCTCCTTTCCGACTTTTGCATTAAAATCCCCTAAGACAATTTTTAGGTCATTCGAGGGCAGTGAGTCATATGTTGTCTCTAGGGTGGCATAAAATTCGTCTTTAGTTACATCGTCCTTGTCTTCTGTTGGTGCGTGAACGTTGATCAACCAGGTGTTGAAAAATTTAGTCTTTATTCGGATTGCACACAATCTTTCATTTATTGGTTTGAAGCTCGTGACCTGCTGTTTAAATTTTTTGTCAACGACAAAAGCGACTCCAAACTCTCTGCTTCCCGACAATTTTCCACTTGGATAGATTGTGTGTGATCTCATGTCCATGATTTCGCTACCGAGCCATTTCGTTTCTTGGATGGCAGTTATGTTGATGTTGTGTTTTGCCACTTCTTCGAGAAACTCTTTCAGAGCTCCTGTCCCCGCAAGGGGGTAGTTGTAGTATGAGGTTTTACCAATTCCTGCAACTATCTTTGGAGTTAGCGACTCCACGGACCTGAGCTAACTATCCCCCTCTGGGATGGGGGCTGTAGAATTCACCCACAGCCAGTCCTGCTTGCCCTAAAAATGGCAAATGGACACTCACTGGATCATGGGCTTATCACCCGTGATCTTAAGACCTAAATGATACGAGAAACGGATACATCGCCTCGGATACGGACTGATTCTACGGTAACGACTTTTGGCATTCGAAAACGGACTATGATTGGCTTCTAGAACGTTCGAACATTGAATGACGGGGGAAGAGCTGGGGTTACTCGGTCCTTGCACCGCCAATCAGTGATCGACCGTGAAATAAAGCACTATAACATCCAAATCTTGGGCTTGAGCGAGGTCAGGTGGACAGGATCAGGAGAAGAACGAACCCCGAGCGGAAACACTATTCTGTACAATGGCCCTGAAAGTGAAGACAGAAATGGCGTGGCGTTCGTCCTTACGCCGAGAGCGAGAAACAGTCTCATTAGCTGGGAACCAATCTCGGATAGGATTATCGTCGTCAGGCTCAGGACCAGTGTCAGAAACGTCACAATTCTGCAGTGCTACGCACCAACTAATACCGCAACATCTGGTGACAAAGAGGAGTTTTATAGCCAACTGAGTGCCACCTTCGAGCGTGTTCCAAGAGGTGATATTATTATCATCTCGGGAGATATGAACGCCCAGGTTGGATCAGACAATACTGGACTAGAATACGTCATGGGGAGGCATGGTGACCCTTCACGACCTTGGATTAAGAGACCCGAAAACGGCGAATTATTTGTGGAGTTCTGTAGTACTCGGCAAATGGTCATCGGAGGGACCCTTTTTCCACACAAGACTCATCATAAAACATCTTGGGTTTCCCCTGATGGTGTTACTCAGAACCAGATCGACCATTTGGCTATAAGTCGCCGATGGAGAAGATGTCTCCTCGATGTGCGAGCGAAACGTGGAGCTGACGTGGGGAGCGATCACCACTTGATGGTTGCCTGCTTGAGATTGTGTACAGCAGCTATCCGACGACCACAAATTCTTCAAATGAAGCGCAAGCTGAATGTGGATAAACTCAGAGATCCCAACAAAAAACTCGAATACACCACCATTCTACGCGAAAAGTCATCCACATTGGGTGAACATGAAATGCGCACACTGGACGCCAATTGGGAGGCAACCAGAAACACTTTTCTAACTAGTGCTGAAGAATCTGTGGGATATGTGCAAAGCGGTGAGAAACCCTGGATGTCGCAAGACACATGGGACAAGGTTGGCAATCGGAAAAAAGCCAAATTGGCAATCATCTCTCAACCCGATGTCAACCAACGAACGCCCGACTTGAGGCAGAACTACCGCGACGCTCATATACAGCTTAAGAGGGCTGTTAGACGCGACAAGAGAAATGCCATTGAAGATCTGGCAAACAAGGCAGAATCTGCGGCTTACCTTGGGGATATGGGTTCACTATTTAAAATCATGAAACAGTTGACGAACAGGAATTTCACCGCCAACCACCTGATGAGAGATGTCAACGGAACTCTCCTTAATATGAGTGAACACCAGTTGCGACGATGGAAGGAATACTTCTCTGATATTTTAAACATCTTGTCAGATGACGATATTCCGGAAACAGAACAACTTCCAAACATCCAACCGCAACAATCTTCTATTAGGGACGATCCCCCAGATAAGGAAGAGATACTTTCCGCCATTCGGTCAATGGCGGGAAGGAAAGCTCCAGGTATAGATGGACTACCAACCGAACTCCTCAAAGCGGACCCGGAAATAACAGCCGATATACTCCTCCCACTCTTCACTAAGGTGTGGAATGATAGAAGATATCCGACTGAATGGAAGGAGGGCGTCATTGTGAAAATTCCGAAGAAGGGCGACCTTCGGGATTGTGGCAATTGGCGTGGTATATGTCTACTTACTGCCGTATCAAAAATTATGGCTAAGGTAATTCTCAATAGGATAGTGATTTCGTCGAGAGCACTCTCGAAGTTTATCAGGCTGGATTCCGTAAAGGGTCGTCTTGTACCGACCACACAAATACCCTACGGATAATATTAGAGCAGTCAGCCGAAATGGGTTCGCCACTACATCTCATGTTTGTGGACTTCGAGAAGGCTTTCGACAGCGTTAAGCGAGATTACATATGGAATGCTTTGCGTAGGAGAGGTATTCCAGATAAGGTCATAGCTATGATTAAAGAATCCTACGAAGATGCAAGGTGTCGCGTCTTGCATAGAGGAGAGCTGTCCGAGAGCTTTCCTGTGCGAACGGGTGTCAGACAAGGCTGCATATTATCACCAGCCCTGTTTCTGGTGGTAATAAATGACATCTTGAAAGCTGCACTGGAAGGTGGGGAAGGTAAAGGTCTTCAATGGAGACTATTTAACATGTTAAGTCACCTTGATTATGCTGATGACGTGTGTTTGCTTGCACATACCCGTTTGGACTTAGAGTCAAATGTTCGCTCGTTGCATTCTAAATGCAAACAGGCGAGACTGAAAATAAATGTGCGTAAAACCAAGTACATGCACATGGGTTCGAACGCAAGCACACCGATTGTTCTTAATGGACAGGATGTGGAAGAGGTGCAAGATTTTTGCTATCTCGGAAGCATTGTCAGCATGGACGGCGGAGCCAAAAAGGATGTTGAGGCTCGGCTAAATAAAGCTCGTCAGGCCTTCGGTATCCTTTCCCCTTTCTGGAGGTTAAGAGAGATCTCCCTTCGCACGAAGCTGCGAGTTTTTGACGCATGCGTCAAATCCGTGTTGTTGTATGGTTGTACTACGTGGAAAGTGACCGTTCGACTTACCAAGAAACTACAGACTTTCGTAAACCAATGCCTCCGACGCATTTTAGGAATATTCTGGCCAGAAGTAATCTCCAACGACGAACTTTGGAGTACAACTCGCCAGACTAAAATAGGTATTGAGATTCAACGGCGAAAGTGGCAGTGGATCGGTCATACTTTGAGGAAACCAGAGCAAAACATCGCAAAACAGGCTCTGGATTATAACCCTCAAGGAAGACGTCAGGTTGGTCGACCATGTAACACATGGAAGCGAGCAGTTGAGCAGGAGGCCAGAGGAATAAACAAGTCCTGGCAACAGCTTAAAGCCGATGCTCAGGATCGCGCCTTGTGGAAGAGAGTTGTTTCCGTCCTATGCCCCTATAGGGGGTCTTAACAGGAATTTGATTTGATTGTCCTAAATAAGGATCGAACATTCCAAGATCCAATAGAGTAGTCCATTTTTCGTTTGCGGGGTCGTTGCCGTTGAGTCCATCCTTTCCGAGGCTGTTCTTCAGGTTTCTGGACAGTGTTCTTTTTCCGGTGATGCGTTGTCGGCGCCTCGCCTAACCCCCGACCTGGAGGACCGGTCCTACTTATTTATTACACCCTAGTAGAAAAAGGGTGGGAGTTTTGAGCTAAATATGACATGCTGGAGTTCTCACAGCTATGCTGCAAGTCCAACTACGTCATACTTTTTGCCTACTTCCTGAGACGCACTGGTGTTACTGGCCATTCAGGTTAACTCCATGTACCCTCTTCCTCGGGCTTGGGACCGTCTATGGCTGAGTTAACTGGTATTCACTCATAAATATTAAATAGAGTTCCGTTAACATCTATCACCAGGTGGTTGGCGGTGAAATTCCTGTTCGTCAACTGTTTCAAGATTTTGAAAAGTAAACCCATATCCCTCCGATGATTATTTGCTAAGTACTACAAAACTCCAAAAATAAATTCGCCGTTTTCGGGTCTCTTAACCCAACGTCGTGACGCGTCGACCCAAGGGTCATGCCATGCTTCCCCATGACGTGTTCTAGTCCAGTGTTGTCAGAGCCAACCTGGGCGTTCATATCTCTTGAGATGATAATAATATCACGAACACCATCGAAGGCGGTTATGAAACTCCTTTTTGTCACCAGGTGTTGCGGTATTAGTTGGTGCGTCACACTGTAGAACTGTGACGTTTCCGACACTGGTCCTGAGTTTGATGACGATAATCCTATCCTTGATTGGTTTCAAGCTGATGAGACTGTTTCTCGCTCTCGGTGTAAGGACGACCGACACGCCATTTTTGACTTCACTCTCAGGACCAGCGGTACAGAATGGTGTTTCCGCTCGGGGTTCGTTTTTCTCCTGATCCCGTCCACTTGACCTCGCTCAAGCCCAAGATTTGGAGGTTACAGTGCTCCATTTCACGGTCGATCACTGATTGGCGATGCAAGGACCGAGTGATTCCAGCCCTTCCCCCATCATTCAAAGTTCGAACGTTCCAGAAGCCAATCATAGTCCGTTTTTGAGTTCCAAAAGTCGTTACTGTAGGATTCGTCCGTGTTCGAGACGCTTTATCTGTTTCTCTTATCCGTTAGGATTTAAGATAAGTCCATGATCCCACTCCCATACAAATGCACAATTTTGGTAAATCGATTTTAATTGATACTAGAAATGGTACAAGGCTGAAAATTTTGCCACAATTTGTCCCTTAATAATTGCAATAAATGCTAAAAAAATATATGAGCTTTGCATCACTCCTTCTACCACCTCCCATACAAATTTTTGTATCGAAAATTCAAGAAAAGGATTTCTCCTTCGAACATATGAGTAACAAAGCAATGTGATTAGAATGTTGATAAGCAGATTCAAAATCATCCAAAACCTCCCACTTTCTCTGCCACCTCCCATGGAAATGCCATAAATTCCGATAAAAATTGTTCAATTTCCTCGAAAATTATGAAAGCTACAAACTTTAAATTCAGCATGAAACATTCTGTATACCACGTTCGGTTTTATATACGAAAATTACAAACTTCCCCTTCTGTTTTCACAACCTCCCATACAAAATTCACTATTCACTGTTCGAAAGAATTTGAGATGACATATTTTCCATTACTTTAAAGTCTTTCCCATTTCATCTAGGGCATCACATGATTGGGCTTTACGCCTAATCATAATTCTGTTAAGTTTTTTTTTTTGGATAATTTAGTTATGAAACGCTAAATTTCAGGATAGCAAATTTTTCTGTTTTTTTGTCGATCACAAATCTTTATTATTGGAGTAATAAAGTAAAATACTTTTTTTGTCTTATTTCCTAAAGACGTGGAAAGCAATCGAATCAACTTTATTCCTGACGATGCATTCACTCCATTCATGCAACTTGAGAACTTGTAAGAATATTTTTTTGCTGAAAACTTAATTTTCTACCTTTTATCTTCCAAATCTTGCCAATAAACGGATTGAAGCGGCTGATAAATTTCAAAACGTAAAATATTAATCTAAAACTACGGGAGTTTCCATTGTCAGAAGTTTTTTCCCTATCCATCCCTGTCCGTTTAAGCCACTGTTTACGATGAGTGCAACTAGGAAACCACAGCTAATTCAGGAAGCCGTTCTGCTTCCTTCCGATTCCGAACTCGATATGACCATACGGAATAATATCATTAGTGATATTTTGGCAGCAACTAAGTAAGAATGCGTACCAGCTCTGTAGATTCAACGACTCATTTTTCCTTTACACAGATAATCTTATAGTAAAAAGTTTGGATCGCTAATAAAAGATCTTTGGACTCGTTCGGTAAGGACTTCATCTATCCGGGAGATTGCTGCCTGCCTTCGTGGAAGAGTACCTCGAGGAGGACGGTACAAGTCCGGTGTTTTACGCAGGAACGTAGCTACGCCATTACGCATTCCTTTCATCTCAAATAGAGGCTATCGCTGCTCCAAGCTACTCGTACGTACATTTATTATGATGAAGCCGAATATCATGATAGTCGACAGGGTCCTTGACATCACGATGGCAATACTACGCTAATTGGTATTATTTTTATATTGGAATATTTAAAATTTTGTTTCTGTTTTGTATTATATTACTAACTTTCTAAGAATTTAAACTTAGTGTTTCATTTGTACTTTAATTAAATAAATTTCAGATTTTTGAAAAGCACTGCGATGAGGGTAAATTTTATTGCGACAGCTTTAAAAACTAATGAAATTTAATTGAAACTAGTAATAAGTATCTTACTACGTATGTAATTATTTTCATTTCAGTGTAGTAGACTTTTTTATAAAACAATTATTTCTCTGTAATGTATTTAACTACAAATGTAATCAACTTCACAACACATGTAATGGGGCCAGAAACCTTTGAACGAATAATACCAACAAATGAATAATCAAATGATCAATAACGAATCTGTGATTAAAGGAATTGGACATTAGTGAGTTCCCGGATCGTATAACATATTATCGATTCAGGGAATAAAAGGGGTTGTGTTTCGTGTACCATCCAACTTGCAAATATGGGGATCGCATTTGTCTGAGATTCAATGAAATTTAAAGTGCCCCATGTGCAGTCATGCATTTATTTTACTAACTTATTCGAAAATATTTGCAAGGATTCAATAAGAATTAGGATGTTTGGGATCCACGCTGGAAAAGTTGTAGGACGGAAGATACAATGAGGAAAAGGAGGACTTTGCCCCCGGTAGGAGGACGGTAGGCAACCCTAGCTACTACCCTAATCTGCATATTGACTTTTCATGCATCCTCAACTCGTCTCAAGAATAATAAAATTGCAACCGACTTGTTGGCAATTATTTTTGAAGTTAGCAACCAAAGAGTTGACTATTTGGTTATTTACTTCAGCTTGCACTAAATTCTCTCGCCTACCTTTCATATTCAATTTCGTCTTATTCTAATCTTAAAACCAGCCGTTCTTGAACCGTCGTGGAAACTAGTCGCAAAGTAGATATAAAGTAATAGAAAAAGTTCGACGTTTGAAGTGCCACAACGATTTCACGCGCAAAATTAAAGTCAACCGAAAACATAAAAAGCGGTCAGTTCGAAAATCTTAAGAAGGTCTGCGAGGACTCCTCAGACATTTATAATAGGAATAAACTTATATTCCCGAAAACGAATAATCCGCTAACGATGGCGAAAAATGCCAATTACTATGCTGTACTATCAGACGATGACGAAGAAACTGGTAACATATCCACAGCTATCCCCACACCAATAACAACAACCGAAGCACCAAAAAAAATCGCGCTCACCACCGATTGTTCTGCCCTCGTTAGAAGTCGAGACAATAAAAATTATCATACACTCCCTGAAAGTGACCAACTTTATGATTAAGCTGATGTCTATCGGACGCAAACTGATAATCGAGACAAACGAAGACTTCGACAAGACAGTAAAATATTTGAAGGAAAAAAAGGTCCACTTCTACACACACCCGACTAGCGAGCAAAGACCAACGAAAATTGTATTATCTGGGGCTCCCGACATGGCCATAGCAGATTTAAAGGCTGAGCTTTCTAAAATTGGCGTCAAGTGTCAAGAAGTTAAAAAGTTCAACCTTAAACTAAAACACTATGATAAACAAGCGATGTACCTGATTTATTTCGAGCGCGGATCCATCAAAATAGCTGATCTACGGAAAATTAAGCCGTCACGGGAGTACTGGTCCACTGGAGATATTACAGCCAAAAATCAAAACAGCCAACACAATGCGGTAACTGCCAGCTGTTTGGGCATGGATCTTCTAACTGCTATTTACCCACAAAATGTTTGCTATGCGGTAAAGAACACCAGCATACACACTGCACTACAAAGAGAGACGATGAAATAGTATGCGCTAATTGCGGTGCTAATCACATTGCCAGCCACCCCGACTGCAACAAGCGACAGGAATATGTCAAAATAAAAATTAAAAACATAAAGCCGAAATCGAGAAAAACTTCAAGCTTCACATTCAACGCGAACGATTTCCCAACACTTCGCACAAGTGGCCGACAACACGTAAATACCAGCACAGGTCAACCTAGTACTAGCAATACTAACAATTACTGGAATAAAAATAACATTAACAAGAATACTAACACTAACACAAATAATGAATTATTTAATACTAATGAGCTAATTTTATTATCCAAAGAGTTAATAACTAATCTAGCTAAGTGTCAAACGAAAAACGATCAATTCAATGTAATTGTAGAGCTCGCAGCCAAGATTCTTTATGGATAAGTCTAGATCGAAAATTAATATTATTAATTGGAACGCCCAAAGTATTCGAAACAAACATACTGAAACACTTAACTTTATAAAATCCAATAATATCGACATTCTTACTGTAACAGAGACTTGGCTTCATCCGAACGATAAATTGTATGATCTTATATACAAAATTTATAGGACTGACAGAATTGATCGCGAAGGCGGTGGTGTCACAGTATTCATACGGAACGATATAAAGCACCGTTTAATTTCGCTTATAGACACTAAAATCATTGAAACAGTCGGTATTGAGCTAACTGATGAAAAAATAAAATTAATAGCAGCCTACTTTCCCGGGACTAAGCTCACTACAGAAAAATTAAACTTATTCCAGAGGGACATACAAATTCTGCTTAATAATTCCTCAAGTACGTTGCTCTGCGGCGACCTAAACTCTAGGCATCGCCACTGGAACTGCTTTAACGCAAATCGAGCTGGTAAGATTTTATTTGACGAAATTAATAAATCTAATATGGTAGTTCATGCGCCTTCAAAGCCCACTCATTATCCAGCGAAAGGTAGATGTTCCACCTTAGATTTACTATTAAGTAACGGCCTGTCCTCTGTAACACCTCCCATCACACCAAATGAGCTTTCATCCAACCATCTTCCAGTCTATTTCACAATACTGTTAAACGAACCTATTGTTAGATCTATTAAAACTAAGCCTTACTACTCCAAAACAAACTGGCAAAAGTACCAACGACTACTTAAACAATATTTAAACAATCTCGAGGCAGCGAAAGACTCAACTCCATACATAACCGTACCTGACCATAGTCTGCAAATAGACAACAATACTGCAGCAATAATCCAGCGCAGGAATTTATTAAGGCGACAATGGCAACGAGCTAGAGACCCGCATATAAAATCACAAGTTAATAGTTGCAACAAACGCATTCAAGAAAATATTAGGCATGCTAGAAATCGACGCTGGGGCGACCTGCTCTCTAACCTACGAAAGGGATTCACGAAGCTATGGCAGCTTAATAAAATATTCCGTAAGGGACGAAATATTAAGCCGCCACTTAAAAATAATAATGAAATTATCTGTGACGATCAAAACAAAGCCGAACTGCTCGCAGACAATTTTCTAAATTACCACAGCATTTCTCAAGGACTTAATAATAGAGCCACTGAAAAACAACTAGAAGAAGTCGCAGCAAACATTTCCCAAATTTTCCCACCACAAAAACCACCATCAGTTCTTTGTAAAACAAAAGAGATAAGATGCATCCTACGAACCCTAAAGACAAAAAAGTCCCCAGGTATAGAAGGTGTGCTTGTACCAATGGTGAAAAATCTGCCGAAAATTGCAGTTATCAATCTGAATTTTATTTACAACTGTTGTCTTAAAGTGGGGTATTTTCCACAGGCTTGGAAAATAGCTACAGTAACTCCGATTCTTAAACCAGGTAAGGATCCAACACAACCTGATAGCTATAGACCAATAAGTTTATTACCTATTCTGGGGAAAATATTTGAAAAAATTATTTTAAACCGGTTGATAGATAAAATTGGAGAACTTAAAATTATTCCCGATTCCCAATTCGGCTTCCGAGCAAAACACTCAACAATGCAGCAGCTTTTCAGAGTAAAGTCGCTAATACAAAAGTCCTTGCACTCCAAAGAATCCGTCGGTATGATAACACTTGATATTGAAAAGGCCTTCGATTCCGTTTGGCACGACGGATTAGTTTACAAATTGGTGACTCTTTCTTTCCCTCTTTACCTATGTCACATAATACGCTCGTTTCTGAGCAACAGAAACTTCACTATTAAAGTGAAAGATAAGTTATCTGGCCGCAAACCTATCCACGCCGGAGTACCACAAGGTTAATGCATCAGCCCTACGCTATATAATATCTTTACTGCCGATATCCCAAAACTAACATCATGCGAACTAGCCACATTTGCAGACGATACCGCTATTTTATCTGCAGCATTAGACCCACTAGCACTAATAAACAACCTGCAAGACCAACTCGAAAAAGTTTCGGACTATTTGTTCAAATGGAAAATTAAGCTTAATACCAACAAAACGCAGGCCATATATTTCACAAAACGTAGAGCCTCACGCTACTTCCCTTCACCTGCAATCAACATACTTGGCGAACCCGTTCAATGGTCAAAATCTGTTAAATATCTTGGAGTTTATTTTGATCCTAAACTAATATTCCAAAATCACATTGACCAAACTATATCGAAAACGGCTAAAAACATTAAAATTCTGTACCCTTTAATTAATAGAAAGTCTCAAATGTCCCAAGAAAATAAGTTGCTATTGTACAAAACCGTAGTACAACCAGCCTTAATATACGGAGCTCCTATCTGGAATATCTGTGCAGTTACCCATCGCAAGAAACTGCAAATTATCCAAAATAAGTTCCTGAAGATTATTTCAAATAAACCATGGCACTTTTCAACTCGCCTTTTACACGAATTAGCAAAAACCCAACTGATCAATGAGCTTACCCTCGAATTAGAGTCTAAATTTAAAAATATATGTATGAATAGCGGCATTACCACAATCAAATCAATTCTCAATTAAAATAATTTTTAAATTTAAGTTATTTTTAGTTTTAGTTATATAAGTAGGGTTAGTTATTTAAACATTGGGTTTTGAACTTTTTTCCCAAAACTTCACCATTTTCTCTTATTATTTAATTAATCTGTACATTTGATACTCAGTTGAAATCAAAGTTGTAGAGACAATTATTAGTCTAAGCTCTGATAATGAAATTCATAATTATATTAATCATGTTAAAACATTCGAATTAAATATACATACATATGTACATACATAATCTTAAAACCAATAGAATTATCAAAATATCAACTTAAATCATATTCCAACTGTGTTACTTTCAGCCTCTACAATACAACTTAATGTATCTGGGGTATTGTATTAAATACAGTAAATTAAACCATTTTGATGAATGCAAGGCAATGAGGCAAAACTATAGATTAAGCACTAAAACCTTACAACGTTTTAAGAGTCGTTTATCTCAAGCTTTCCAAATATTATGAACGATAAGAACTAACTGGGCAAAAAATCGCTGGAATAGCACAGTATTTTAAAAGAAAGCATCCTTAAGTTGCATTGTTAGAGATCCCCATCTATACTCGCACATATTTATTCAATTCGCAGCGATATGGCACTCTGGAATTGTGTCTGTGAACATTTAATTTTTCCTCCAAAGGGTTCCTTCAATGGGGAAAGAAAAAAAACCAAATCATTTCCTCCAACTTATCTTAAATGCCGTTTTATGCATTTACGGACAAGTAGCGCGAAACGATGGAGAAAAAGCACAAGAAGCAGTAGATAATCTCATGGTTTGGCCGAATGGAGTGATACTGAAGTACGTAGACGGGTGGATATGGTGCATTTCCTCTACCAGCACTTAACACCAAAAGTGTTCAAACTTCTTCGCAAAGTAATGCCTGGCCTGAAACGAAGTATACGGTGCACACAGTTCTCACGGATATTACAGAATCTCAGTTGGCAGTTCGGTAGTCGATGTCTCTTTCTGGTTGTTCTGCGATATCAAACTGCCAGAACGGATATGAAAATGAAAAGTGCTTTTAGCGATTTTACAAACAAACACACTCTCCCACACTTTCACACCTAGCGAAAAACGAACGCGACATTCTCCTTTCGTCCTTGCGAAAAGTTTTTTTCAAGTGGTAGATCTTTTTTAATTTTTTTTTTTTTTTGTACTTTGTAACATTTAGAACGCGCTCTAAACGATTGCACGCTGGGTCAATTTTTGCCTCGAAGCTTACGAACAGTCTAGGAAGGGACATTACTGGAATACGATGTCTACTTTTGCTTTTAATTCGGATTTTCGAGAATTTTATGAAGGTTGAGAGTGTATTTAAAATGAAGCCCAAAGCAAAATATGCTCTTAGTTAGACCCTTTTCTCCTTTTTAAATGAACGAAATGATTTTGCCATTAACTGAAAATATAATTTGCTAAGTTATTTACAAGAAAACGCTCGAAATTGCGAAAATTGCCCTGGAACGATTACAATATTCTTTAATTTTGTGTTTAACCATAATAATTACGATTATGATATTTGGCAGGGTTTGATTTTGCCTCTTGTTTCTTATAATTTATTCGTTTCATATTTTAATGGTTGAAAAATTTTTAGCAAATGGATTTCAATGCGTCAAAAATTCAATGCTGTGTATATATGTATGTATTTCTGAAATGCGGGTTTGAATTGAAACCATTTCTCATTTGACGCTAGTAATTAGTGTATGTCTATAAATCTACAAGTTTATTCGTCGCTCCAGTACAAAACTGGCGAATTTACATATGTCAATTGCGAGTAATTGAGTAATTTTCGATTGCAAATTGTTAATTTGAACAAAAAGGCATGTAGGTCGTTATATGTATGTTGAGAGAGGAATCGCATAGGTAACTATCCTTAAACGGATGTAAAATATTCATTGCTGTACTTTGTAGCCACAAAAATTTAAAGTGCGCTTCGTCAAAAGTAGAGCTCATGCATGAAAATTATCATGTTAACTCGGATATGATCGCACCAACTAGTTATCAGATGGGACGATCAGCATAGGCCCATAATTTGCCTTGGCTCAGGCAAAACTTTTCCGAACCGAAAACCAATTTTGCCGCGTATACACGATATAGGAGTCCTATGTATCGGGGAGATAATTATGCACAATACGTCTCAGCCATATCATTTAGTTGTGCAAGCTGGAGTTGAAGTTGGTAGAAAGCGATGGAGAAGTTTCTCAATTTGATTCGCTGGACAATTGTTCGAATAGTGGAATGAGTGCTGAGAACTTTAGTATATTGAAGAATAGTCCACTTGCACTCATAGGTCCTCCGCCAGAATTTCAGGTTTCAATGGAAACTACATTGCTACCGTCACAAGTGCTTCACTGAGAAAAAAAAACGTTGTGAAATTAAAAAAGTCAATTACGAATCAAGGTGAATGCGATATAATTTCGGCCCGAATACATTTAACTTTAAATTAAAAGCTTCGAAAATACTATGAAAACGTGATACTTTAAATCGAAAATAACCAACATCAAACTGAAGTTGCAAAATTTCAAATATTACATTTTAAAATGAAATAAATAAATAAATTAAAATTTAACGTAGTTAAATGAAAGTAGCTCCTTTTAGAGTTGAAAATGTGTTTTTTTTTTTAATAATAAAACGCATTGTAAATAATTTTAAATGGAATTGATTTAGTGCACATTAATTCTATTGAATTTCATTACATTATTGCTATACCAATTTATTTCAATATTCATTTCATTGAAAATAATTAGTTATTTAAAATAAAAACTACAGTTTTAAGCAAGAAAACATTTTATTTTGTTGCTGCAATTTAAATAATTTTATTTCTGAAATAACTTTTCCAGTTAATATTAAGAGACAACTTCAATTGTAAATACTGCGAAATAATTACAAGTATTTATTAAGAAGTCAATTGTTTTTAAGTGATGTATAAGAGTGAATTTTTCAATACATACACAGCATTGAAACATCGTTTTCAAAAGAATTTAGAGAACTGATTCAAGACTATATTGTAGGTGATCTAAAGTAAAACTAGGTATGAAATCCAGAAAGGTACTTTTGTATGAAAGTCCAAGGACCCTTACAAGACTCGGAATATTTAAAGTCGTGAACTTGAAATAATTTAAAACAATTATATACAGATCTTAAAAACTAACAAAAATGGTTGAGCTGTCAAACCAACATTAAAGTGTTTTGAACTTATCTCGATTATCTTGTTTTGATAATCATTGTTTGGCAAAGATGCAGAACTAGTTCATTGTTAGAGTTTTGGTTATTCCCCTTTTATTATTTTCATTCGCCTCCTTAAGTCGGTATGTAGGTAAAATGAGTCAATAAAATTATTGTTATGAAGTCATCAGAATCTATAACAAAAAACATAACAGAATTATGATTGGGCGTAAAGCCCAATCATATGATACTCTAGATGAAATGAGAAAGAGTTCAATGTACCGGAAAATATGTCACCACTAATTCCTTTGAAAAATTAATAGTGACTTTTGTATCGGAGGTGGTAGAAGCAGAGGAGGAAGGTTTATAATTTTTGGATATGACACTTAATGTGGTATGTAAAATATTTCGTGTTGAATTCAAGGTTTGTAGCCTTCATTATTTTCAATTGGACATAGTTTTACTGAAATTGGGGCATTTGTATGGGAGGTGGCAGAGGAAGTGGAGGGGCTTAGAAGATTTTGAAACTGCTTATCGACATCATTATCGCCACGCTTTGTTTCTTCAAAGTCGATAGCTCTCATATGTTCGCAGAAGAAATGCTATAATGCAGATATTTATATGGGAGGGGGTAGAAGGAGTGAAGAGGAGCTGATAATTTTTTTAGCATTTATTGCAATTATTAAAAAACAAATTCTGGCAAAATTTTAAGTTTATACTTTTTTTAGTTTTAATGGAAGTCAATATAATGCATTTAACAAAAATTATGCATTTGTATGGGAGGGGGTAGAAGGAGTATACGGATGAAAACACATTTTTTCCTTGTTATTGATATTTCTATTTTTATACTTTACGCAAAATATCAAGCTGATAGCTTTAATGGTTTCGAAGAAAAATAATTTAATGTAAATTTCAAAATTTCGTGAAATTTGTATGGGAGGGGTAGAAGGAGTAAGGTGAAGTTAATAATTTTTTCAATATTGATTGGACTTATAATAAAACTAATTCTGGCAAAAATTGGTTTTTATAACTTTGCTAGTTTCAATGAAAACCGAAAAAATTTATTTTTCAAAATTATGCATTTGTATGGGAGGGGGTAGAAGGAGTGAAGAGGAGCTGATAATTTTTTTAGCATTTGTTGCAATTAATAAAAAACAAATTATGACAAAGTTTTAAGTTTATACGTGTTCTAGTTTTAATGGAAATCGATATAATGCATTTAAAAAAAATTAGGCATTTGTAAGGGAGGGGGTAGAAGGAGTGTACCGATGGAAACACATTTTTCCCTCGTTATTGATATTTATATTTTTATACTTTACGCAAAATATCCAGTTGATAGCTTTTACGATTTCGAAGAAAAATAATTTAATGTAAAATTCAAAATTTCGTGAAATTTGTATGGGAGGGGTAGAAGGGGTGAAGTGAAGTTGATAATTTTTTCAGTATTAATTGCACTTATAATAAAATTAATTGGCAAAAATTTGGTTTTATAACTTTGCTAGTTTCAATGAAAACCGAAAAAATGCATTTTTCAAAATTATGCATTTGTATGGGAGGGGGTAGAAGGAGTGACGGGATCAGATCAATATTCAGTCATATTAATGAAATCTATACCATAATACTTTGACCTAAATTTCAAGTTGATAGCTTAAATAGTTTCAAAGAAAAATCAATTTCTGAAAATTTCGAAATTTCGTGAAATTTGTATGGGAGGGGGTAGAAGGAGTGGGGGGATGTGGCCCGTTCACGAACTTAAAGTTTCATTTTTGCTAAAAATGACACTCACAAATTTTTAGCACTATAGCTCAAAGCTTTCGAGAGTTATGCTGTAGAGAGAAGGACAGACGGACATACAGACAGACGGACAGACGGACAGACAGCAACTCGGAATCGAAGTTTTTGAGCGACAACAAATATTTCTGTACCCTTGGCGGCTCTGTGTGAGCATTATTTCTTAGCGTTACAAACGGTATGGCAAACACAATATACTCTCAGATTTCATCTAGAGTATAAACATAACACGACTACAATTGGGGATAACACTCATTCATTGGATACTCTAGATGAAAGAGAAATCTTTTGATTATATGAAATTTTGTATTGGGAGTGGTAGAAACCTAGCTATTAAAATGTTTTATTGAAAATTTAAGCTTAGAAAATTTTATAAGAACAGAGAAAATTAGTGAATTGGATTTAGCTATGGGAGGTGGTAGAAAGAATGGGGAGTTCTTAGTGAGTTTTTCAGAAATAGCTACAAACATAATGCATTTGACATGATTTCAATCGCAGATCATCAAATCGACTTTTTGAAAAGTTATGAAATTGTGTCATATTGTACGGGGGGGGGTAGAAGGAGTGAAGCTAATCATCTAATTTTTTTCGGTCTTACTAAGTTTAAGTTTATTGCCTTGAATAAATGTGCAATACTTAATTCTTAAAATAACTTATAATCTAGCTTACTTTTTAAGTAGTTCGACACTAAGAAGTGCATTGACTAATTCTATGGTTTAATAGAGTATTTGTTCTTTTAAGACAAATTAAAACTATTCTAATTAGCTCAAAATAAACTGCCAACAAGTCGGGCGAAACTTTATTATTCTTTGAATAAGTTACGGATGGGTGGAAATTCAATATGAAGGTTAGAGTGGTTAGGGAAGACTAATTGAAAGGGAGTTCTTGGGCAGGGCTGTTGTCAATTTAACAATATTTTATTCGTTTCTGCAAGTTTGGGTTTTATGAGGGGAGGAGGAGGAGTAATGGTGGTTGGATGGGTATAGATAGGGTAGGCATCTGATCGGCGTCATTAGGCGACGCCCAGTGTTGTAACTGTCATATACACATCAATTGTGCTCATCATACCTCCACATGGTAGCCACCGGATACTGGTCTTGACCATCCGGACTTGACTTGCTGAACTGATGCGCGCGAGTGCTAATGAAGCAGAAAAATTCTAGCACTATAATAAGGTGGCCCTCCAAGTTGGGGATTGGGCGATGTGTTAACAACTCATACTCGGAAAAACCACACCTGTTTTGAAACCTGAAGCAACGCCTCGGACTGGATTGATTCAACGGCAACGACCACGCAAACGAAAAATGGACTATTCTTTCGGATCTTGGAACGTGCGATCCCTGTACAGAGCAGGAGCAGTGAGAGCGCTTCTGGAACACGCAGTCAAATACAATATAAACATAATTGCACTCCAAGAAACTAAATTGTTAGGTAACGAGATTACTGACTATAGATCGCACACAATTTTCAAAAGTGGGAAATCATCGGGAAGCCGGGAATTTGGAGTTGCGTTTATCGTCGACAACAAATTTAAACACCAAGTTACCAACTTCAAATCCGTCAATGAACGATTGTGTGCAATCCGCATCAAAACAAGTTTCTTTAATGTTTGGCTTATTAATGTCCACGCCCCAACGGAAGACAAAGACGACGAAGTTAAAGACGATTTTTACAGCACCTTAGAATCAACATTCGACTCCCTTCCGTCGAATGATATTAAAATAGTATTAGGTGACTTTAACGCGAAAGTGGGCAAAGAAGAAACATACATAGGGACAATTGGAAGGCACAGTCTCCATGATATTAGTAACGACAACGGCCAGAGACTGACTGATTTCGCCAGCAGCAAAAACCTTATTGTAAGGTCGACATGCTGCCCGCATCGTGACATTCATAAGAGAACGTGGGCATCACCCGACGGAAGAACATTTAACCAAATAGACCATGTTCTAATAG
Source organism: Chorisops tibialis (assembly GCA_963669355.1). Lineage (NCBI taxonomy): Eukaryota > Metazoa > Arthropoda > Insecta > Diptera > Stratiomyidae > Chorisops > Chorisops tibialis. The sequence continues at coordinate 276,266,251 of OY770262.1, forward strand.
AGAAAAGAACGGCCTCCTGTATTCTCGACGTGCGTACATGTCGAGGGGCTAATTGCGACACAGACCACTTTTTGGTAAAGACCAAGTTCCGATGTCGAATCGCAAACCGAGGACACCCAAAAACACAACGGGTTCCTAAATTCGACATAGGAAAACTCAAAGACGAGAAAATAGTTGCGAAATATGTATCAGCCTTGGAGAGGCACTTCGCAACAATGCTGAATACCACCGCCAGCAAGTCAATAGAGGAAATGTGGCAAAATATCAAAGATGGCATTACATCTGTCGCAGAGGAGGTGATAGGACAACAACCCCGGCGCAAAAGAAATGATTGGTTCGACAACGAATGCAAAGATGCCTTAGAACGAAAAAATCAAGCTTACAGAATATTAACGGAACGGCCGACACGAGCCAAACTGGACAAATACAAGGATCTTAGACGATTTGCAAACAAAATATGCAGACAAAAAAAACGGAAGTACAATAATGACGAAATTAAAAACATTGACGAACAATTTAGATTACACAACACAAGAGCCGCGTATTCCCTTCTTAAAAGAATGAAAGAAGGATACAAACCGAAAACGACCCTCTGCAAGGATACAGAAGGGAACATTATAAGTAACGCGGAAGATATAAAACAAAAATGGGCACAATATTTTGAACACCTTCTTAACCCAAGCCCATCACCTACACGAACAGCAGCAGCAGATACAATAGCAGGTATAACTGATGTAATAGCTGATGAAGGATCCGCCTTGAGTCCTCCCACACTCGAAGAAGTAAAAACAGCCCTAAGGAACCACCCAAACAACAAAGCGCCGGGCACTGATCCAGCTGAACTTCTGAAAGCCGGCGACACCTGCATAGCTCATCTCCTACATAGATTAGTCACGGATATATGGACGCAGGAAATACTTCCTGAAGATTGGCGCAAGAGCATCATATGTCTAATTTATAAAAAAGGTGACAAACTCTGCTGCGAAAACTACCGAGGAATATCTCTGTTGTGTACGTCTTATAAGATCTTGACGAAAATTCTAGAAATGAGAATTAAGCCCTATGCTGACAAAGTAATTGGTGAGTACCAAGGCGGATTTAGAGCTGGACGCTCAACCACGGGCCAGATATTCTCAGTTAAACAGGTGCTGGAAAAGTGCTGGGAATATAATATTGATGTGCACCAGATATTTGTTGACTTCAAGCAAGCATACGACAGTATCGACAGGCGCGTACAGTATAAAATCATGTTGGAGTTTGGAGTCCCACCGAAACTGGTCCGACTGACAAGAATGACAATGACTGAGTCTTTGTCACAAGTCAGAGTAGAAAATGATCTGACTTCCATTTTTAAAACAGACAACGGCCTTAAACAAGGTGACCGCCTCGCACCAATGCTTTTCAACTTAACACTCGAATATGTTGTTCGGAAACTTCCCGTCGACACCAAGGGAACACTATGCTTCAAATCCACACAACTCGTAGCATATGCCGACGACATAGATATCCTTGCAAGATCTCTGGAGAGTGCTAAGGAAGTATTTGTAAACCTTGACTCGGTAGCAAGGGAAGTTGGACTACGTATAAATGAAAATAAAACAAAAATTATGACGCAAACTAGGAAAAAGACGCCAATCAGACAAAATATCACAGTAGGAGACTATAACCTAGAAAACGTAGACAACTTTATATACATAGGGGCGAACCTATCGAAGGATGGAAGCGAACCCATCGAAATTAAAAGAAGAATAATTATGGCAAACAAGACGTATTATTCGGTACTTCCAATAATTAAAAACAAGAACGTACACAGGAAAACAAAACTTAAGTTATATAAAACGATTATACGACCTGTGCTATGCTATGGCAGCGAAACGTGGACATTAACTCAGGCGTCTGAAAAACTACTGAACGCCTTTGAAAGAAAGGTCCTCAGAAGAATCCTCGGACCTGTGAGGGAAGACTCGATCTGGAGAATACGATACAATAGAGAATTGTATGCCATCTTCGACAATCCAGAAGTGTCAACCCTCATAAAATTTAAAAAGCTACAATGGGCTGGTCATGTGGAGCGGATGGATGACGGAAGAATTCCCAAACGCACACTAAAAGGGAAAGTCAACGGACAAAGACCGGTCGGAAAACCACGAAAGCGCTGGGAGGATTCGATTGACGCAGACAGCAAATCACTGCTAAGATTTTCAAACTGGAGGACGCGGTTACTGAACCGAGATGGATGGAGGCAAAGCATTCAGGAGGCCAAAGTCTGATTTGGGCTGTAGCGCCATCGTAAGTAAGTAAGGAGGAGGAGTAATAGTAAGGGTGGGTAGATTTTAATAGCTTTTTAGTTGATTGCTTGAATCACGTCCAATATTCTCTGTATAGAATTTGTTTCATAGACGAAGTTCCATAGAATTTTCATTAAATTCGGTGTATTTTACATTCACGAAACCGAACATTTGTATGGGAGGTAGTGGAGCGGGTGAGGGAATTTTAAAATTTGTGTTGCAGTTTTATTTCATTTCTTTTGTAAGGTGCTTGTACAAAATTCCAAGTTCGTAGCTTTTAATTTGTTAGCTATTAGTTGATTTAATGAAATTGGTCGAAATCACTGTTTTGTATGGGAGGAGGTAGAAGGTCAAGAGTGATTTCAAAACTTTTGGTGCAATTTTGTTTCAACTATTTCACAAAAAAATTTCAAATTGATAACTCTTAATAGTTAGGTGATAATTGATTTCTTAATAATGGTCGAAATCATACTTTTGTGTGGGAGGGGGTAGAAGGACAGGCGCGATTTCAAAACTTTTGACGCAATTTTATTTCAAGTATTTTTAAAAGTTCTTCTGCAAAATTTCAAATTGATAGCTTGTAATAGTTAGGTGATAATTGATTTCTTGAAAATGGTCGAAAAAATAATTTTGGGTGGGAGGGGGTAGAAGTTTTAAAGGTTTTCGACCAGTTAATATTTCGTATATTTAGGGATTTTTTTAAAATGCATTTCGCAAGCTTTCAAGTATCTACCTTAAAATTTCGCTCAAAAATTTTCAGTTTATGTGTTTTTTTCAATGCACATGAAACACTTTGTGCACGTTAGACCGGGGAGTCGGTTTATAACAATTATGGAACAAGTCATTATTATTTTTCTGTTTACATCAAATAGATGTGTTGACATACAAAATTTAAACTTGTATCTTTCACCAGAACCCTACAAAAATCACTCAAAATTTGCTTATCACCTCCCTCCCCTTACACCTCCCAACTTAAAACTTTTACCAACATTAATGACTATGTAGTTCTACAATTTGACACATTTTCGATTTGATATCTGTACTCTGTTTTGAGATATAAGGATTTGTAATTTTGAAAAATGCGCCATTTTTGAAATGCTCCCCATTTCCCCCCACTACTTTTATTTCAACATGTTATATTTTTTTCGTATTTTCCTGGTATGGCTTAATATATGTTTCTAGTTTCAATTAGATAGCTTAAGAGATAGTTGAGATATTAATTTTTATGTGTTTTTCTGTGCAAACCTCGGTGTTGATAGAACTCAATGGTTTTATTTTTACTTGGAATTGGTCTAAATAATTCGTTATTAAGAATAAAAAAGGAGATAAGTAGCACGTATTCGCAGAGCTATCAGTAGCTAATTCTTTAATTAGATTATTTTTTAACTGTAGTAACTTTCCAATCCGTTTTTTCCATATGGTTGATGCATATGTAAGGAAGGGAATGGTATCAGATTGTGTATAGATAATAAGTTGGAGAGTAGTCTGTTTCTTCTCTTGTATTTCCTGGAAGGATAGTTGCGAAGAAATTTTATTTCAAATATTTCGAATTTCTTTGCAATCGTGGGTGATGCAGTGAACCATATTGGATAACCGTAGGAATAAATTGGTCTTATTATTTGCTTACAGAAGCAGCTTTGACCTTCTGTTCAGTTTAAACTTATACTGTAAAACGGGTGCAAACATGTTAAATACTCGATTAGCTTTTTTAAGGACAATTTAAGCGTGAGTGTTAAAACGAAATAAGTTACTGAAATGGATCCCACGATGTTTTATATCTGTTTTCAAAGGAATGTTTTTATCATCTAAAGAGATTTGCTTTTTTTACTGTGTTTCTGTAGCCTTTCACGCTGGGATTTCGGAAGCAGATAAGCAACGATTTTTCTGCATTTATACTTACTCCCCATGACGAGTAGAATTCATTTATTATATTTAGATGTTTTTTAACCTCTGTTAAGGTTATTTAAGGATCTTGTGAATGTGAATAAATTATAGTGTCGTCGGCATATAATATTGCCTGAGATACAACGTTTGCAGATTCTGTCGCGAAATTATAGTGACGAAAGTCGTGCAAAAATAAATTGTAAAGCTTTAGTCCATTTAATGAATGCTGAGCTACACCAGAGTTACGTTGACGGTGTTCGATTTTTATTTTATTACTAGCAAATACCCGCAACTTCGTCCGCGTAAATATCGATACAATGTGCTTTTCATAGTAATGTACGGTATATTTCATATATAATCTGATTACACTAATTTCTGCGAAAAATGTTACCCCGTTTTAACCCTTACATATTTTCTTGAGAGTTCAGCACTTTTTATGTTCTATTCCAAAAAAATTTCTGCGAACTAAATTCTAGAAAAGAAATCACTATTAGTGTAAGGCCTCTTTTGCCAAAATCAAAATATAATATTAAAACGCAGCAATAGATTTTTCTCTTAATTTCAATTAATAATTACTTGTACGTATTTTAACTTCCTTTACTTAGAATTACTCACTGACAAAAATCAAAATATAATGTCAAAAATCACCAATAGACTTTTTCACTTATAGACGATCAACAGCATATGATTGAAAAAACTGAATTGGATAAACTTTCTATGTTTTCGTCATAAGCAGCACTTGACGTTTGACACAATACACAATACATACTGTTGCGAGCTAGGGGATCGCTGGATTTCAAAGAAAACTCAATTCGTTTTAAAATATACGGATAATTTATTTATTGCACTTTATACACAATTTCCCGATCACTTCACTAAATTCGCTCTAAAAACTTAATTCGCACAACCCAGGAACACTGGCGATCTATCACTTTCGCTTACTTACACCAATAGGTGTTTTCCATGCAACTGTCACTGAGTAACTGGATTCCTTGTCGTGAGCTCTGGCTATTTATAATGGGTTTATCCGAGTCTCGAACCTTCTCTGGTGTATGTTTTTCTGCTGGGTCTGGACTATTCTGGAAGTTACTAGATGGCGTCGGGTGTCATTGTTTGTGTCTTTGAGAAATTACTAGAAGCCCTCTACATGTTGGAAGAATATTCTAAATAGTTCTGGCAAATTTGAGAGATATCATTGCCAGATCTATAACATTACCCTCTCCTTAGTCCCTGTTCGTCCCGAACAGAGTCGTTCACTTCCGCAATGGCACCGTGGTACTTTGTTAGTCGGTCGAGATGTACCACTTTCATTTTTGTACGGGGTTTTTGATGTAATTGAATCCGATAGACGACATCGTTTAACCGGTTAATGATCTGGTAAGGGCCTTCCCAGTTGCGCTGTAGTTTCGGCGATCTGCCCTTCTGTCGTTTGGGATTGTATAGCCAAACTAAATCACCCTCTTGGAATCCTGATGAATTCGCCCGTTGATCATACCTCGTCTTCATGCGGTCGGTCGCCAAATCAATTTTATCTCTGACCAGGTTATAAATTGTGTTTAGTCGACATCGAAGATCCGAGACGTAATCTTTGGCATTCGTTGGTTGGTCTGGTGGCACTCCAAACATTAATTCCGCAGGGACTCGAATATTCCTTCCGAAAATGACTCGGGACGGGGTTTCTCCTGTTGTTGAATGCACCGATGTTCTGTAGGCCATTAAAAATAGAGGGATGTGCTGATCCCAGTCCTGTTGCCTCTCGCTGATGAGTTTGGATAGGTTTGAGTTCAATGTCCTATTGAAACGTTCCACCATTCCATCGGACTGTGGATGTAATGGAGTTGTCCTGGTTTTGTTTATTCCCAGCATTTGGCACACGTGTTTGAATATTTGAGATTCAAAATTGCGCCCTTGATCGGAGTGTAGTTCACGTGGAGCTCCAAATCTGCTCACCCAGTTGGTAACAATTTGTTCGGCGACGGTTACTGCTTCTTGGTTTGGAATTGCGTAGGCTTCAGGCCACTTGCTGAAATAATCAATGACCACTAGAATGTAGCGATTACCAATTTCTGATTCCGGAAATGGTCCAGCAATATCCACAGCAATTCTCTCAAATGGGACTCCCACGTTGTATTGTTGCATTTCTCCCCTGGATCTGCGGTGTGGGCCCTGACTTGATGCACACGTAGTACATTTACGGCACCAATTTTCGACATCATCTCGGAGATGGATCCAATAGAACCTTTCTCGTATCTTTGCCAAGGTTCTATTTACACCCAAATGCCCACCGGAGGTACCTCCATGATATTCCTTCAAAACCTCCTCGACTTTACAATGCGGGACGATGGTTTGCATGTGATACGACTTTCCGTCAGCGTTTTCCCATTTCCGTTTTAATAATCCGCCGTCTAGGTGAAGGGAGTTCCATTGTGCCCAATAACACTTCAGGGTTTCGCTGAATTGTGAGATTTCTTTCCACTCAGGCCGTTTCATTTCGTCCTTCCATGCCATGATCGGTGAAATATCTGGATCTTTACGTTGGGCATCTTCCAGTTCTTGCTGTTTCCATCCATCCTTTGGTTCGGTCGTTATCCTCTGAATGGTTTCTCCGGCTTCTTTTCCTTCTACACGGTGACAATGCTTGCAGTTCGGTGGACAAGGACGACGTGAAAGCGCATCGGCATTACCGTGGATTCTTCCTCTTCGATGAACAATTTCAAAATCGTAGGATTCGAGCCTTTCAATCCATCTGGCTACTTGGCCTTCGGGGTTCTTAAACTGAAGTAGCCATTTAAGCGATGCGTGATCCGTTCGAAGAAGGAACTTTTGACCATAGAGATATTTGTGAAAATGTTTCGTTGCTTCTACAATGGCTAATAGCTCTCGGCGAGTTACGCAATAGTTCCTTTCTGCTTTTGAGAGTACTCGGCTGTAGTATGATAGCACTCTCTCCTGCCCGTCGATCTCCTGTGATAGCTCTGCTCCGATACCGACATTGCTGGCATCAGTATCTATGATGAAACCGTAACCTGGTTTTGGGTACGCCAGAACTGGGGAGTCGCAGAGTTGGTCTTTTATTTTCTCAAATGCTTCCTGGCACTGTTGACTCCATGTAAATGACTTTCCTTTTTCCGTTAACTGATGCAGACATTTCGCCGTGTTGGCAAAGTCTTTTACGAATCGACGGTAATATGTCGCTAAGCCTAGGAAGCTGCGCAACTGGTGTTTATCACTCGGAGTAGGCCAGTTTTTCACCGCCAGTATCTTCTCCAGATCCGTCTTTACGCCATCAGCTGAAACGATGTGACCTAAGTACTTGACTTCTGCACTAAATAAAGTACACTTTTTCGGACTCAGTTTTAATTTTGCCGCTCGTAGTCGCTGGAAGACTTCCTGCAGATTTTTTAGGTGTTCCTTGAATGTTCTGCCGATAACGATCACATCATCCAGGTAAACGAGACAAGTTTTCCAACTCAGGCCACGCAAAACGAATTCCATTAGTCTTTCAAACGTAGCTGGAGCATTGCACAAGCCAAATGGCATTACGATGAATTGCCACAGTCCACTGCCGACAGAGAATGCTGTTTTCTCTCTATCTTTTTCATCTATCTCCACTTGCCAGTAACCACTTTTCAGATCCAACGTCGAGAACCATTTAGCATCAGTCAGGGTGTCCATGATATCGTCGATTCTTGGTAGTGGATAGCTATCCTTTTTCGTAACATCATTCAGTCGCCTGTAGTCCACACAAAAACGGGTACTGCCGTCCTTCTTCTTTACCAGCACTACTGGCGATATCCACGGGCTCTTTGATTCTTCGATGATTCCCTGATGCTCCATAGTTTTGACCATTGAATTGACTTCTCCTTGTTTCGCTAATGGTACTCTTCTTGGAGGTTGACGTATCGGTGTAGCACTTCCCGCATCTATGCGATGTTCACTAAGTTTGTTCTGCCATAGTCGTCATCACCGGTGGAAAAGACGTCGCTAAATCCTTCGATTAGATCTACGGCTTGCTTGTGTTGTTCTCCTCTAAGGTTGCTTGACTGAAGAAGTGTTGATGTTACATTGTCCTTCCTTCTTGGCTTATTTTTAGAGGGTACGTCATGTGGTTCTGCCTTGTCGATACTCGTCACCGCCGATATGGGTTCACAGCTGCCAATTACATCTCCTTTCTTTACGCTGGTAGTGCTGTCCGCAACGTTCAGGACTCTTATTGGTACCATCATTTTCTCATTCCTTTTTACGAGCGTTTTTCCTAGTATCAGACTTCGTAATGCAGGTGTCGTTTCCGGTTCTATGAGGTAGAATCGGTGGTTCCCGGGATCACCATCGAGCTCTGCCCAAATAACATTCTCGGATGACTTTGGTATATCCGCATCTTCGCACAATACAACTCGTAGCTTTGTTGTGTTGGATGATGTTATTTCCATCGGGATTTCAATATTCCGCCACTTCATTATTCGTTGTCCTAAGTCCAGCTGGATACCGTGTGGTTTCAGAAAATCCATTCCAAGGATACACTCATCGGTAATGTCAGCTACCACGAATACATGCGAGAAGGTCAAATCCCCAAGCTGTATGTCACGAGCTATTTCTCCATGGACCGTTGTAGTTTCTCCTGTAGCAGTGCGAAGTGCGTACTTCTTGGTGTTGTGAAGCCAAGTACGATCTACGAGGTCAGATCTTAGCACTGACCGTGTTGCGCCTGTGTCGACTGTTATGATGCAGTTTAATTTGCCGACTCGACCACTCATACATAAGTCGTTTTCACAACGATGTAGTCGAGAAACTGCGATGATGGTTCCGGGGGCGTCGATTCTACCAGCCAACTTCTGCCCCATGAAGTTGGCCTTTACTCGTTTCCCGGACTGTCATTAGGCGAAGCGTGCTCTCGTGACGGCTCGCCCCTTCCTCCTCTTTGTTTAGCAGCGTAGCCGGAACAGTAGTTGATCGCTTTTCTGGGTTTGCGGCAGTCGCGTCTTAAGTGTCCTGCCTGTCCACAATTCCAGCATCGGGGAGCACCAGATCCTTCGCTCCGCTTGGTGTACTCGGCTTTCTGGCACACACATTCTTCTACTATTTCTCGAACTCGATAGTTACTCCGCGAGCTTTGCTTGGCAGCTTCGAACGTCAGCCCATATACTAAGGCTTCGCCAATCGTTTTCTTACCTGCCAGTTTTAACGCCTGTTGCAGCTCTCTGTCCTGTACAGCATTGTTAAATGCGAAAACAGCTGTATCGTTTCGTTGCTCTGTTTGCGCATTAGGCAGCGATAATAGTGTGAGTCGTTCAATATCGCGTGCCAGCTCTTGAAGTGTTTCACCATTCTTTTGAGTTCGGTTGTAAAGTTGCGTTTTGTAGATCTCTCGCATGTGGTCACTGCCATAATGAAGATCCAATGTCTGGACTAAGGTTGAAAAGTCTTGTTGTTGCTCCTGCGGAATCGTTTGAAGAACCTATGCTGGTGGACCTTTTAGCGCCAATATAAGAGCTGTTCCCCGTTCCAGATCATTCCAATGGTTGTTTCTTGCGGCGGCCTCAAATTGGGTCTTATAAATAGCCCACGGTGTTTGTCCATCGAAGATTGGAGCCTTGAGACCCTTGTGCGCAACATGTTCTGTCTTGATGACGCCAGTCGCCTTCACATTATCGAAGTCTCTTTTTAGGCGTTCGACTTCTTCTGCAATCCCGGATGTCTTTTCCGCAATTTGCTCTTCGAAGATTCGAAGTTTCTTCTCAACGTTTTCTTCTATGGCCTTACCCATGGTGTCTATTTTATTATTTTGCAGCTCCAATTTTTGGTTAAGGTCCTTTGAGGTCTGATCTAGTTTCTGATTAATGTCCGCAGATTGTTGCTCTAGTTTCTGATTAATGTCCGCTGATTGTTGCTCTAATTTCTGATTAATGTCCGCAGATTGTTGTTTAATGTCCACTGATTGTTGCTCTAATTTCTGATTAATGTTCGTTGTCACAGCTGATTGTTGATCCAATTTGTGCATCATTTGTTGCATTAACTGTGTCAGAGCATTCGATGCACCAGAACACTCCTCTGCACGAGTTTCCTCGATTTGGAACTCAAAACTATCTGCATCCTCACCCTCAGCCTCAAGTGTCTCGATCATACGACTGACAAGTTCAGACTTGCTCCCTAGTGTAGATAACTCGCGTCTACTGAGCTCTTCCTTCAGCTCCGTTACTTTTAAGTCTTTTAAATAACGCGGCATTTTCACTACCGATTATTTTAAGTTTTTCCGCGATCCGAATTCACTTAAATTTTCTCCACTAATTAAAGTCACTGCTCACTAAAGCACTCGAGAATATTCGATTTCACAAAACTCTCACTGTCCGTTCGAGAATTTCAGTTCCGCGATTTTACTTCGCTAATTAAAGTCACTGTTCACTAGAGCACTCGAGAATATTCGATTTCACAAAATTCTCACTGTCCGTTCGAGAATTTTAGTTTCACTTTTCCGCTCTCACAAAATTATCCGTTCCGAGAATTTTTAATTTCACTCGCGATTTTTAACCCGAATTTATCCTTGAAATCCCACTCTTCTGACACCAATTGTTGCGAGCTAGGGGATCGCTGGATTTCAAAGAAAACTCAATTCGTTTTAAAATATACGGATAATTTATTTATTGCACTTTATACACAATTTCCCGATCACTTCACTAAATTCGCTCTAAGAACTTAATTCGCACAACCCAGGAACACTGGCGATCTATCACTTTCGCTTACTTACACCAATAGGTGTTTTCCATGCAACTGTTACTGAGTAACTGGATTCCTTGTCGTGAGCTCTGGCTATTTATAATGGGTTTATCCGAGTCTCGAACCTTCTCTGGTGTATGTTTTTCTGCTGGGTCTGGACTATTCTGGAAGTTACTAGATGGCGTCGGGTGTCATTGTTTGTGTCTTTGAGAAATTACTAGAAGCCCTCTACATGTTGGAAGAATATTCTAAATAGTTCTGGCAGATTTGAGAGAGATCATTGCCAGATCTATAACAATACTATTTAACGAATGAACCCAGCGAGAAGTCGTACCCACTAAGCACTTTAAAAACCGTAAAAGATATGGTATTTCCCTAAGGTGCGAATACCAACCAAATCGCCAGCCTATTTATACATCTATTGTTTTTGTGCCTCACATCTTACGTACTAAAATAGCCCCCGCAGGATACGCTGGTTAATCATATACGATAGATACCACGCTAGGGACGAAATTTTACTGTTTGAATGTGTGAGTAGGTTACGCAGGTTGGTTGCTACAGGTAGCCGAAATACCTACGACATCAATGGCTTTTTGGCATAGCCTGTTCTTAAAAAATCTCAGCCGATGTAGGATGGCTACGATTTTGCTGGTTTGGCCGGCCATGTACCAGTCCAAAGTGGCTACCTACGCTTTTTACATCCACTTTTGTTGGGTTCTCTCTGAAGATCCCTGCTAATTAAGGATTTAATACAAAATCTTAGCTCGATCAAAGTTATATGTACTGAGAAAATTGGAGTATAGTATTTAATGAAAAAGTTTAGTTTGTATTGGAGGTGGTGGAAGGAGTTGGGGGATTCAAACTATTTATATACTTGAAGATTGTATTTATAATAGAAATAATATATTTTAAATTTCAAATTAATAGCTTTCATAGTTTCCATGAAAATTTGATTATTATAAGTTTTTGAAAATGAGTCACTTTGTATGGGAGGAGGTAGAAGGCGTGAGGGGAGAAAAATTAAACCTAAAGCAGATTACTCCCAGAGGTAGAGCTAATAATCTGTGAAAGTTTCATTGCAATCGGTGCAGCCGTTTTTGCGTGAAAGCCGGAAAGACAGACAGACAGAAAGACACTACAATTATATTTATATGTATAGATTTCATAAGTAGAGAAATTTGAATGTCTTAACACCTCATGAGCTTTTTATATTTTGATCAGTCTTTAAAAATAACATCTTTTTGCATTGATAAATCCTTTATTTTCTTTTGACGCAGGATGAATGTTTTTTACCATTCACCAAATACAATTGTCCAATCAGATGAATTTCGACTAGCTTCGCAAATGCTTTCGTCATATTAAGAAAATATTGTTTTCTTTGCTTCTAATAATACGTTCAGCTTCTGAGGCTGAAGTTTTTCTAATCTAGATGAAATCTGAGAGTATATCGTGTTTGCCTTACCGTTTATAACGCGAAGAAATAATGCTCGCACAGAGCCGCCAAGAGTAAAGAAATATTTGTTGTCGCTCAAAAACCTCGATTTTGAATGACCGTCTGTCTGCGTTCTCTAGCTTGAGAACGAGTTGAGCTGAAAAGTTTAAATTTTATACATGTAATTTTTGACAAAAAAGTAATGACAAGTTCCAAATCGCTCCTCCCCTTCTTACCCTCTGATACAAACATTTATTTAGAATTATTAGTAAGACCAAAAATAATTACACGATTAGCTTCACTCCTTCTTCTCCCTCCCATACAATCTGACACAATTTCACAATTTTACAAAAAATTCAATTTTCCTGAAAAGTAGGTATGCTACTGATCTTTAATTTAAAACTTATCAAAAGCATGATGTTTGTAGTTATTTCTGAAAAAGTCATTAAGAACTCGCACCCCCCCCCCCCCCCTCGCCCTTCTACCCCTACCATACAAACTGCACAATTTCACTAAATCTAATATACTAATTTTCTCAGTACCTATTAAATTGTTGAATCCTGAATTTTTCATAAGGCATTTTGATAGAAACTCTAGCGTGATATGAAAAAATTAGTTCAATTTCGCAACCCCCTCTACCACTCATAAAAAATTTTTTAAAATCAAAAAATTTCTCTTTCATCTGAAGTATCTCACGATTAGGCTTTATGCCCAATCGTAGTCCTGTTATGCTTTTTTTGCATTTTTAGGCTATTTTAATCCTGAGACGCGAAAAAAAGTCGATCACAATACTTTATTATTGCAATAAGAAAGCAATTAAGAATTATTAACAGCCACAACTGGTATACCAGTGCTCGATTTCACGGTCGATCACTGATTGGTGTTGAATAGACCCAGTGACCTCACCATCATTCAATGCACAAGTGTTCCAAAAGCCAATAATAGTTCATTTTCGAACGCCAAAAGCCTTTACCGTAGTATCCGATGCTCTGTATCCGTCTCTCATTTCAGTTAGTGTTTTGAGATTACGGGAAATAAGCCCATGATCCGATGATTCTCCATTTGCCATTTTTCGGGCATGCAGAATTCTACTTCTCCCTTAGGAAGGATGAAATAGTATAGTTTCAAAACATGTTGATTTGATCAAATTGTTAAAGGTGAAAAAGCAAAAATTTTCAATAACCTCCTCCCAGTGTAGAGTTGAGTACAGTCTAGTCTTTAGTATCCAAAGAAGAAAATATGCCCCAAAATTCAAGATTTTTCGATTTTTATAATCTAGATGAAATCTGCGAGTGTTATAAGTCTGCTCTAAAGTTTGTAACGCCAAGAAATAATGCTCGTATAGAGTCGCCTAGGGTACAGAAATATTTGTTGTCGCTAGAAAATCTTCAAAACGGATGTCCCTCCGTCCATCCGTCCGTCCGACCGTTCGTTCTCTAGCTCGAAAACGTATCTAGCTCGAAAGCACAAATTTATTTAAAAATTACTTTAATGCTATCACCCCTTCTACCACTTCGCATGCAAAATTTTTATTTCATCTATTTTATGGAAAAAAATTGAATGAAATACATACGCGTACACTTGTCTATTAATTAATATGCGATCTAACCTGGCTTGGATCGGGGCTCACTTTGCGAGTGCGGCTAACATTGCTAATAGATATCTTTTACTCGGCACTTGCTTCTTCTAACATCCAAGTAATTATGATAGAGTATGCTACCAACTTTTTTTTAAATATACTACAATATTTAGTTTTTGAAAAAATAATGCTTAAGTTACGCTTGAATTTACAACATTTAATATCCAGTGTTAAAAGAAAAAAATCTGAAATCTAATTCTGGCGACTTTGTGCGCTCTACTACGAAATCCTAATTTTTCTGTAAACAAGAGAATTTTTTCCTTCCGATAAAGTTTATCAAGTTTAATTTTTTCTTGCGAATATTTACTTTCCTCATGGATGATTGAAGTCGTTCCCTTATCGGAATGTTTCAGTAGTCCATGGCCTGAACCATGTGGAGGGTGGAAGATGGAACCATAGCCAAAAATTAAAAGCCAAAGAGTAAAATAGTTCAGGTAGAATGAACCGACCTTGGTATCCTGTACACAATTTTTGAGCTATTCAATTCAATTCTAGTGTTTGATAAAAGTTTTTTTCTGCAGCTTTTTATCCCTATGCCGCATGATGCTTTTTCTGTCTCTCTTCCCTCCCCCCCCCCCCTCGTTCACGTTTCGCTGCGGTTTTGGGGTTTCACAATAGGAATGAGATAATTCAACTGTGAACATTGCTCTCGTCCTTCACTCGTTCATCCCCGAAACCTAAGGACGTGCAAGAGAGTTAAAAACCAATGAAGATAGTTCTGTTTTGAAAATGTTGGAAAATCGTTCGGTATAGTTTTTCTTTTTTCGATCGAGCTCTAGATTGAGCCAGAAGTTTGTTGTCGACAGGTGGTGCGATGGCTTCGATTAAATTGTTTTGCACTCAGATAAGTCTCACATCGTTTCAGACGAAGAGGATCAATGCCATTAAAACATTTATCCTTTTAAAATATTTAGTTTTGGGCATGTAGAAAGAAGTCGTCAAAATATGTGTGCTTTGCATATTTCGTGTTTAAAGTGCGCTAATGGAGTTTTATGAGTTATATGAAAATAAATATGATAAATTGCTCTGGGGCAGAAATCTTCAGTATTTTTATCATCACAGACTTATGAGAAATTAGATGATTATTTACGATAGGAACGTTATGAAGCACATAAAATAGTTATAAATTAAAATTTGACTTTGATGCTATCCTAATGATATCATTTACTCCCAATCTACAATAATTTGTGCTAATAATGGCGCGAAAAAATTAGGGTATAATTTAAATTGAAGCCTTGTTATATGTATTCCGAACAATTGTTTGTCAAATGTCGAGCATATCTGAATTTAACTACTCCTGGGTGAAACTTCAGGTCTAAAGGCAAATTCATTTTTTTTTTTTTTGCTATGTTTATAGAAGTCCAACATTGACTGTAGCAAGCTCAAGAACAGAGTTGGATAAGTTGTCTGACTCTACTTAAAGATTGTATGACGCAAACCCTGACGTTAAAATCGTTATTGCGGGCGATCTCAACGATCATAATAATGCCTGGCTGAAGCATTCTACCAATGCGGACCAACAGGCTCAAGACACTGAACTCTTCGCTTCACTAGCTAGTGTAGTGTTGGGTTACACATACAAGAAGTGGTACAAATGTCCCATTCATGCACTTCAAATGTCCCATCACTACAAAAAATATTTTTGTCCCACTTCAAAGTTTTTGTCCCACTTCAGAGCTTTTGTCACATCTGAATTAAAGTCATGCATTTGTATGGCTGCTGTACCAATACATTTGTAACACTCAAATCGCACTCACTCTTCACCGGATTTCGTCCCATGTATTTGTATGACTGAAAGCAAAGCTCTCTAGAATGAAGCACGGGAACGGAACGGAAATATTACGAACCGGAGAACTGTGAACATGAATGACAGATTTTCTTCGATGGGAGAAACCGAGATTTGACTTTCAACTTTCAACAACTTGTTGTTGTTGGATTGACTTGCATAGTATTTTAACCCTAGTGAAACCGAATAAGTGTAAACTTATGTATATTCAAAGCACTCTAAAATTGAAACACATAGAAAACTGTAGAATTTTAGTTATTCCGCGACACCTCTCATCTCTCATTCTTATACATGGCGTTCTTAAAGCTTGAATTATAATTTTTAAAATTAAATAAGAATAACTGAAATAAATAAGACTATATTTTTTTTGTGATATTAATTAAGATTTTGAATTTTAATTTTTAAAATTAAATAAGAATAAGTAAAATAAAAAAGAACACACACCTAATAATACGTCATTTTACAATCGCATCTCAAAAGAAACGGTGTTACTAGGGTTAACATACTCTACGCGCACACATAAAAGCGCAATATACGTCATTCTTCGCTCATTTACCATTACCATCGCTCCTCAAAAAGGCAAATTGTATGTATGGGACATTGTATGTATGAATGGGACATGGAGCTTTTGAATGGGACATTTGAGGTGGGACATTGTACCACCTCAAATTTCAAATGAGCCCCTCATACAAACATGGGACAAAAATTCTTGTCCTACCCAACACTAAGCTAGTGCAGTTGGTAACCCAACCAACTCGATTACCTGATATAGCAAACCATGCTTCAAACTTGCTTGACATTTTTCCAACGAATCATCCCGGCAATTATTCTGTTTCTGTGATATCGCCATCTCCAGTTGGAAATACTGACCACTTCCTGCCTCAAAGGACCCTCAGGTATTACAAAAAAGCAGACAGGAGAACATTAAACCAATTTTTTTTAATCGGAAATTGAGTTTCGAGTTTAATAATTGTGATACAGCTTGTCAGCTTATAACCGAAACTGTCCTTAAGGGTATGGAACTCTACATACCTTGTAGTTATAAACAAATCAAACCATCGAAGGATTCGTGGTTCACTAAAGATTATCTTACGGCCATCGGGAACACGAAAAACTATTTTCAAATTTTTAAGAGCAACCCAACTTTTGCCAATAGATCTCTTTTCAATGTGTCAAGAAATACCTGCAAGTCTATTTTGAAAAGTGCTTAGTTTCAACACGACCAAAACTATGACGGCAGATTCTCGGAACACCAAAGCACTCGAGATCTTCTTGATCATTTGTTAAAACGGTCAACAACAACCATGTAATATCATCTACACAACCTCTTTTAGATGGGGACCGAATTGTAATCCATCCTGTTAAGAAAGGCAAGTTTCCCTCGCTTGTAACACTATCTGGATTTCGTCTACCTGCGATTCATTTTCGCACACGACTAAGCTCCAGAATTCTTCGTGAGCTCAATGCTATTTTTCAAATGTATTTCCCAAATTTTCAAGTTTCTACCTTAAAATTACATCCAAAAATTTTCAGTTTTCGTGTTTTTTTCGCTGCACATGAAACACCTTGTGCCCATTAGACCGGGGTGGTCGGTTAGTAACATTTGTGGATCAAATTATTATTTTTTTTCTATGCATATCAAATAGATGTATTCACATGCCAAATTTAAAGTTTCTATTTTTGACAAGAGTCCTAAAAAAACCATTGTGTAGTTCTACAATCTGACAAATTTTTGATTTGATATCTGTACTATTTTTTGAGATATAGGGATTTGTAATTTTGAAAAGTGCGCCATTTTTGAAATGCTCCCCATTTCCCCCCACTACTATTATTTCAACATATTCTATTTTTTTTGTATTTTCCTAGTATAGCTTAATATACGTTTTAAGTTTCAATTACATAGCTTAAAAGATAGTTGAGATATTCATTTTTAAATGTTTTTATTTGCACCCCCGTGACCCTCCCACTTACAATAATTAGCTATTTTCTAAGCTGATTCCCATGGTCTCAAAATATCAATTTTTTACGATAAGTAATTTTGAAGATATAATCATTTGAAAAAACAATTCGGCCGACAATTTGTTTTTAGCCCCCCTTTTTCGGACGCCAATGGATAAAAAAATTAAATTTTTTTTAGAGTTTGTCCCACAACCCTCTCTATATGTCTACTGATTTTCAACTTTCTATCTGCATTCGTGAGGGAGATATTAGAAAGTGTAGCTTTCGACTTTTTCCCTCCCCCCGTCTCCCCCTTCCGCCTAACACCCCCCAAAAAAGAAAGAAAATAGAGTTCACTTACCTAACCAACAATCCACCTAAAAACGAACATTCTACCTTTAACGGTCTCGGAGATATGAGTCCATATGTACTGCGGGACGGATTTTTATACTCTAGATGAAATCTGAGAGTATATTGTGCCTATATTGCCTTACCGTTTGTAACGCTAAGGAATAATGCTCGCACAGAGCCGCTAAGGGTACAGAAATATTTGTTGTCGCTCAAAACCTTCGATTCCGAGTTGCTGTCTGTCCGTCTGTCTACAGCATAACTCTCGAACGCTTTGAGCTATCGTGCTGAAATTTGTGTGTGTCATTTTTAGCAAAAAAGAAACTTTAAGTTCGTGAACGGGCCACATCCCCCCACTCCTTCTACCCCCTCCCATAAAAATTTCACGAAATTCCAAAATTTTCAGAAATTGATTTTTCTTTGAAACTATTTAAGCTATCGACTTGAAATTTGGGTTAAAGTATTATGAGATAGATGTCATTAATATGACTGGATATTAATTTAATCCCGTTACTCCTTCTACTTCCTCCCATACAAATGCATAATTTTGAAAAATGCAGTTGATTTTCATTGAAACTAGCAAAGTTATAAAATCGAATTTTTGCCAAAATTAATTTTATTACAATTCCAATCAGTGCTAAAAAAATTATCAACTTCACTTCACTCCTTCTACCCCCTCCCATAAAAATTTCACGAAATTTTGAAATTTAAATTAAAATATTTTTCTTCGAAACTGTTAGAGCTATCAGCTTGATACTTTGTACAAAGTATAAAAATAGAAATAGCAATAACAAAAAAAAAATTTGGTTAGATCCGTACACTCCTTCTACCCCCTCCCATACAAATGTATAATTTTTGTTAAGTGCATTATATCGATTTCCATTAAAACTAGAAAAAGTATAAACTTAAAATTTTGCCAGAATTTGTTTTTTAATAATTGCAATAAATGTTAAAAAAAATTATCAGCTCCTCTTCACTCGTTCTACCCCCTCCCATACAAATATCTGTATTATAAATTCAAGAAAAGCATTTCTCCTTCGAATATATTAGAACTATCGAATTTGAAATTGAATCAAAGCGTGGTGATAATGATGATGATAAGCAGTTTCAAAATCATCTTAAATGCTCCACTTCCTCTGCCACCTCCCATACAAATACCTCAATTTCAGGAAAACTATGTCCAATTGAAAATAATGAAAGCTAAAAACTTTAAATTCAGCACAAAATATTTTGCATACCACATTAGGTGTCATATCCAAAAATTACAAACCTTCCTCCTCTCCTTCTATCACCTCCCATACAAAAGTCACTATTAATTATTTAAAAGAATTGGAGGTGACATATTTTCCGCTACATTGAGCTCTTTCGCATTTCATCTAGAGTATCATATGATTGGGCTTTACGCCCAATCATAATTCTTTTATGTTTTTTTTTGCATTTTTAGGCTAATTTAGTCATGAAACGCGAAAAAAAAAAATTTCAGGGTAGCAAACTTTTTTTTTTCTTGTGTCGATCACAATACTTTATTATTAGAATAATAAAGTAAAATTTAATAGGTACTGAGAAAATTAGTGTATTGGATTAATGAAATTGTTTAGTTTGCATAGGAGGTGGTTGAAGAAGGGTTGAGTTTATAATTACTTTTTCAGAAATAACTATAAACATTTTGGTAAATGTTTTCACAGTGCATTTCGAAATGAAAGAAAAGATTTTCGAATTTTACACTGTTACGCTTTCTTATTCGTGACGTTTTGGTCTCAGCTGAGACCTTTATCAAACTGATCGACAATTACAAAAGACAATTATTATAAAAAAAATGGTTAATTGCTCATTGAGTGTGGGAAGAGTAATTAAGGTTAAATTAGTTAGTTAAGGTTAATTAATTAGTCTCAGATAGTTAAATTAGTTAAGAATTTCTGGGTACGGATTTTGTTTTTACCAAATTTTAAGGCAGGTTATACGTCGAACTCTGTGTATTAGGGTCTTCACACAAAGCTCTACGTATAACTGAAGAAAATCCGGGCAGTCTACGAAAGGAAAAGAAGCAGTTGAATCAGGCATTCATAGCAAATGTATACAAACCAAACGAAATTAACAAGGCGTGGAAACTGATGCATCCAAGGATAAAAGAACGGGAAGACACTGAAGAAGGAAATGCATCCAGGGCACGACGGATAAGATAGGAAAAATTCCTTCGAAAATCGAACATCAAGACAACATTCACTACCTCGGCTACTATCCGAGGAATTTTAGGAAAAGAAGGACAAAAAAACATTAGAGACTGAAGGAGTATACAAAGTACTGTGCGGCTCATGCGATAAAGTATACATAAAAAAAACGGGACGCACAGTCCAAACAAGGATCACCGAGCATCAACAACGATGCACACAGAAAAACCAGATACAGTCATCAGCGATCGCGGAACATGCAACGACAGAGGATCATACAATCAATTTTGACAATGTGCAAATTCTGTCCAAGACAAATCAATATTATCAACGAATAGTACGAGAAGCAATAGAAATTTCTAAACATGCACAGAACTTCAATCGAGACACCGGATAGAAGTTATCAGCAGTTTGGCTACCTGCCTTAAAATTTAGTAAGAACAAAATCCGTACCCAGAAATCCTTAACTAACTTAACTACTTAATACTAATTAATTAACTAATTTAACCTTAATTACCCTTCCCTTCAATTAACAATTAACTTTTTCTATATAATAATTGTCTTTTGTAATTGTCGATCAGTTTGATAAAGGTCTCAGCAGAGACCGAAACGTTACAAATAATAAAGCGTAACAGTGTGAAGAAGTCCGGAAATCTTTTCTTTCAGCTTTCAAGCAAATCCGTTTATTATCAAATTGCAAAATTTTGTCATTGTGTATGGGAGGGGTAGAAGAGTGGAGTGATTTGGCCCGTTCAAATTTGGTCAAATACAATATGTACGAAATTGGAACTTTCTAGTTCAACGCGTTCTCAATCTAGAGAGGATCTAGTTGATCAAAATTTAATATGCGATGTACAGTTTTCTGAAGGCTGGTAGAAATAGGGAAACTGAGGAAGGGTCTTAAATGACAAATTTTTTCTTAAATTGCTGTTGTCTACCTACTTTAAGAAAAGAAATTGGTTTTAGATAAAAAAAATCCTTAGTTTTAGCTGTCGCGTTGTGTGTAAGCCCTTAGGGCAGTGGCTCTTATGAGCTTTATTCCATTCATCATGGAAAAGGCTAGCAAGGATTTTAGAATCTGCAAAAGTAATGTTGCATCCTCCGACAACACCAATCCAATGTCTTCCCAACTGAGTACAGTCTCCAGCAAGACCCTTTTTGGGTTTCCCTATTTCTACCAGACTCCCTTACCCATGTCAACGTTTCTGTGCATTGTATTTTAAAGGCTAATCACCTAAGTAATTTCGATGATCGCAAAAGAAATGATGCGTAAGCCCTCACAGGTACTTAAAAAAAATGTCGCATAGTGTTATAGATGACATTCCATCATCTTTCTATGGCTTATCCTTAGTTATAATTTAGTCAATGCAATCTTTTCAATATTAAACCAAGAAAATAAGCAAAATAAATTAATATCGACAAAGTTAAAAGGGAAAGGAAGAAGATTTTTCTCGAAAGTATGTACATGAAATCTTTCAATTTACAAAAAGAATTTCTTAATATTGTGTACGGCATAGAGAAATATGTACATGTTTCAAGGAGCAATATTTGAAACAATACAAAGGCAATACACTAATGATAGGAAGTGGAATTTCATAACAAAGTTCATTGAATAAGAATTTTCGTTGTTATAGTGCTGTTTATACAGAATTTTCTCAAGGATTTCTTTGAAGAGCAGAAAACAGATTTTTTTTTTCGTTTTCAAACTGAATGCAGCCTATTTTAGGAATTTAGGTATCAACCTATTTCGGTAAATGCATGTTGGCACTATAGACTAATCTGCTTCACTGTGCAAAAGAAAAACATTTCAGGACTACGATTGCGCTTAAAGCCCAATCATGCAATACCCAAGATGAAATATAAGTGATGAAAACAGTGACAACATTGAAGTAATTTTTTCACATCATCCAAGAGTTCATATTAAAATGTCATAAAAGCTTCCGAAATTTAACAGGTACTAAGAAAGTTTGTGTTTTGGGTTTAGTGAAATTGTGCAGTTTGTATGGGAGGTGATAGAAGGAGTGAGTGGTTTTCAGTGATATTTTTCCAGAAATAACTGAAATTATCATGCAATTGACGAAATACCAATTGAACTTCTGAAAAACGGTGGAAATTGTGTCGCTGAAATACTGCACAACATGGTATACAAAATTTGGATAGAGGAAATCATACCCGACGATTGGCGAAAAAGCATTATATGTTCAACTTACAAGAAAGGAGACAAACTCTGCTGTGAGAATTACAGAGGAATATCATTGTTGTGAACATCCTATAAAATACTGCCAAAAATAATTGAACGTCGTCTTAAGCCCTATACTAATGGAATAATTGGCGAATACCAAGGCGCATTCAGAACCGTACGATCTACAACAGACCAGATATTCTCGGTGAAACAGGTGCTTGAGAAATGCTGGGAATATAACACAGACGTGCACCAAATCTTCGTAGATTTTAAACAAGCATACGACAGTATCGACAGGAGCGTACTGTACCAAATCACGCTTGACTTTGGAATTCCTCCAAAACTAGTCCGACTAACAAGACTCACAATGACGAACACTGAATCCCAAGTGAGAATACAAACCGATTCCACAACCAGCTTTCGAACGGAATGTGGTTTAAAGCAGGGAGATGGTCTAGTCCCCATGCTTTTCGACTTGGCACTAGAGTTTATCGTCCGAAAAATCCAAGTCGACACCAACGGGACACTACTATTCAAGTCCACCCAACTAGTAGCATACGCTGACGACATTAACATCCTAGCAAGATCCTTCACTAGTGCTAAGGAGGTATTTGCCAATCTTGACTCCGCCGCATGGAAGTCGGGTTGCGCATTAACGAAAACAAAACAAAAGTAATGACGCAAACAAGAAGAAGATCGCCTATCAGACAAAACATAACAATTGCGGAATATAATTTGGAGAGTGTGGACAATTTCATGTATCTTGGGGCTAATCCAGCAAAGGACGGTAATGAAACAGACGAAATCAAACGACGGATAATACTAGCAAATAAGACGTATTATTCGGTACTTCCAGTAATGAAATCCAAGAAAGTGCACAGGAACAATAAGCTGCGGATATATAAAACTATTGTACGACCTGTGCTCTGTTATGGCAGCGAGACATGGACATTAACACGAACTTCCGAAAAAGCAGTTAACGCATTTGAAAGAAAGGTCCTCCGAAGAATTTTGGGACCTGTGAAGGAAAGAACGGAATGGCGAATAAAATACAGCCATGAGTTGTATCAATTCTACGACGAGCCAGAAGCTTCAACGTTCATCAAGCTACGTAAACTGCAGTGGGATGGCCATGTAAAGCGAATGGAAGACAGAAGAATCCCCAAACGTGCTCTGAAATGCAAAGCGAGTGGTAACCGGCCAGTAGGCAAACCACGCAAGCGATGGGAAGACTCGGTTGATGAAGATAGCAAAGCCATCTTAAAAAACATAACAGGACTACGACTGGGCGTAAAGCCCAATCGTGCGATACTCTAGATGAAAGAGAATTTTTTTCATTTGAATTAATTTTGTAGGGGAAGTGGTAGAGGGGGTCACGACATTGAACTAATTTTTCCACATCACGCTAAGGTTGCTATCAAAATGTTTTATACAAAATTTAGGATTCAAAAATTTAATAGGTACTGAGAAAATTAGTAGTATTGGATTGATTGGTGGTAGAAGAAGTGTTAATTTATTAATTACGTTCTGAGAAATGACTGTAAACATCATTTAATTGACGTATTTTAAATTGCAGATCAGTAGCGTTCATACTTTTCAGGAAAATCGACTTTTTGTAAAGCTGTTGAATTGTGTCATATTGTATGGAATCGCCTAAGATTTTTTAGTCCTACTAATAATTCTAAATTATTATGTAGTGCATAATTTCAGCTCCATAAATTACGTACAGAGTAAATTTATTTAGAGAAGGAGTGAAACTAAATGTCTAATTTTTAGTCTTACTAATAATTCTAAAAAAATATTTAGCGCACAATTTCAGTCCGCTAAATGTTATACCCACTGAGTAAATTGGTTTAGAGTATTTCATGAAAAAGTACAGTTTGTATGGGAGGTGGTAGAAGGAGGGATAGGACACTCATAATTTTTATATGGTATCATCATAAAGGTACTATGTTCCAAATTTCAGAGCAATAACTTTTATACTTTGCGAGCAAATCCGTTTATTGTCAAATTGCACAATTGTGTCATTTTATATGGGAGGGGGTAGAAGGGGTGGAGCGATTTGGCCCGTTCACGAACTTGTCCTTACTTTTTTGTCAAAAACGACGAGTACAAAATTTAAATCTCAAGATAGAGAGGACACGGAGGGACAGACGGACAGACAGACGGACGGACGGACGTCCGGTTTTGAGATTTTTGAGTGATTATATGAACTTCTGTATCATTCATTTTTTTCTGCGAGCCTTATTTCTTAGCGTTACAAACTTTGTGGCAAACTTACAATACTCTCAGATTTCATCTAGAGTATAATTAGTAGCTGGAGAACGCGGTCTTTGGATCGAGACGATTGGAGGTGACGAAATCAGGAGACCAAAGCCCGATTTGGGCTGTCGCTCGCTGTCATTGATGATGATCATACAATTGATATGTTATAAATTGCAGACCTTACATTTTTGTCAAAAACGGCGTGTACAAAAATTGAACTTTCTAATTCAACGAGTTCTTAAGCTAGAGAGTACAAAACGGACAGACAGACGGTCCCGTCCGTATATGGTTTTGAGATTTTTAAGTGAAAATTTTTACTTCTGTATGCTTTTCTCCGAGCCTTATTTCTTAGAGTTAAATATCATTATCAAAATTCCTTAATGCAAGGAAATGCCATAAATCGGTTCCAAATTCAAAAGATGGAAATCGAATTATCCTCTGGCTCATTATTTAGTGAAGGGACGAAACAAACAAGAACATCCCTACACCAAGTGCAAAAATAAAAATAACACAAAAAATTGGTATCAACCAGCATTAAGTCTACGCTTTAAGAACATCTTATCAATAGAGAAGTCGAATACATCAGCATTCTTATTAACTCTCTCGCGAGACGCGAAATCGGTTCATTCATACCATAGTTTGTCCGGTGAAAGCAAATCTGAAGAAGTCTAGGCTGCCTGGGTAAAAATGGACCAACAGCAAACTGCATCAAGCCCAAAAGTGTGGAAGAATCAACTTACCCTGTAAGAAGTTTATAAGCAACAACTACATCAGCTACCTCACGTCGTTTTGAGAGTGATGACATATTTAATAGCTTAAGTCGATCGATATTAGAGGGAAGACGAACTCTGTCATTCCAATTAAGTTAGCATAAGGCAATTCTCACAAATTTACGCTAAATTCATTCAATTCTGCCAATGTGCTCATCATAATAAGGAGACCAAACTTGAGAAGCATATTCAAGGTGAGATCTAACGAAGATGTTATAAAGACTCAATTTAACAAAGAGATTGTTAAATTCCTTGGATAAGCGTGTGGTGAATCCTAACATAGAATTACCCTTTTTCACAATCTTATTTATATACAAGCTAAAATCAAGTTTATGGTCAAATGTAACACCTAAGTCAATTATTGATTTGACACGATCCAAAATATAGTCATTAAGACTATTTATTATTACAAACGGTGAGACTTTCCTAGTAAATGACATAACATGACATTTATCCACATTCAAACGAAGATCATTGTGGCGACACCGATTACTAAAATTAATCAAATCTTCTTGAAGAAAATTGTCGGAGTTGGAACTAAGAGACCTAAAGATCTTAATTTCGTCTGGATAAATAAGTACTTCCGAGTATTTAAGCACAGATGCAACATCATTAATGGCCAGTACAAACAAAAGTGGCCCCAAGTGACTTCCTTGAGGAACACCGAAATGCGCAGTAAATGGCATAGAAGTACAATCACGAAAGAGAATTTGATAAGTTCTATTAAATAGATATGACTTAATCCAATTAATAAACCATGTAGGAAAACCCAACATGTCTAACTTCAACAAAATAACGGAATGGGGTAGTTTATCGATAGCCTAACTAAAAGCAGTATAAATACAGTCCACCTGCTTACCCTCCTCAATATCCACAATGGATTTATTCGTAAACTCCATTAAATTAGTGACTGTTGACCTATTTTTGACAAAACCATTTTGTTTACTTGAAATCAGGGATTTACGGCGAAACGACATCAGATTTTGCACCGCGGTTCCTCTCAAGTTATCAAAGTACGACATGTCAGGGATAAAGTTACTACCAGAAAAAGAGCCACTGAAGAATGTCGCAAAGAAATTACAAATAGTAAATTGATCATTACTATTGTTGCCAAGGAATTGAAAAGAAGCTGAATAACCATCAGATTTACGCTTACAATTAACAAATTTCCAAAACTTCACGGGATCTTTAATAATATCCGACTGCACTTTAAGCATGTATTCAGAATATAAGCGAGTAGATAAATCTTTGAATAAGTCATAATATTCTTCATGCAAACGAAAATCAGTGTCATTCTTCGTCCTAGGTATACTATACTTCCAGGCAGCATTGCGAGAATTGCGAACTGTACGCAACTCACTAGTGTACCAGGGATAAGACAATGAGATATTTTTGTGATAAGTAAAAGGAACTGTAGCAACAAAAATTGGTACAGAATATAATAAAAATCAACAACGGCATCCTCAAAATCGGGATTGTCAATGGCTGCTTTCTGCGTTGTGTCCCTGTAGTTTGAACGAAACCTACTACGAAACTTCCCTGGTTTGACGATGATTTAATTAATTTAAAAAATCGAAAAAGCAAAGCTTGGAAAACTTACTCGCTCGCAACGAGTGATACGGACTACATAATTTACATAAGCTTATGTAATTGTTTTATAAGTCAGTCTCGAGCTGCATATAAACAATACTATTAAAAACTCTTTTAAAGGTAAACCGAAACAATTCTGGAGTTTTGTCAACTGTGAAAAAAACTCTGGTGACTATCTTTCCAGTATGTTTCTTAATGATGTAATTAGTGCTAATCCTACTGCAATTAGCGACGTATTTTCTAACCATTTCCATACCACCTTCAATTGCAGTACGCCACTAATATCCGTTAGCAACTTTCAATACCTATCAAACTTTCCTTATTCGTCCTTGGTTCATATTGACGACTCTACTATTTTGAAATACATTAATAAACTTGCTAATAATTTCTCAATTTAAAATTGTGCACAAAATCTTTTAAAAATATATGATACGAAATTGCGTCAAAAGTTTTGAGATCGCGCATACCCTTCTACCCCCTCCCACACAAAAATATGATTTCGATTTCAATAAATCAACTAATAACCAACAAATTAATATCTACGAACTTGCAATTTACGAATACCTTACAAGAGAAACGAAATAAAATTGCATCACAAATTTTACGACTCCCCGAACTCTTCTACCACCTCCCATACAAATGTTTGGTTTCGTGAATGTAAAATACACCAAATCTTATGAAAATTCTATGCAACTTCGTCTATGAAACTGACATTCTATTGAAATTGATTCAAGCAATCAATTGGAAAACTATTAACCCTTACTATCACCCCGCACCTCTCCCCTCATTAAAAACCAAACTTGCTTAAATAAACGAATGAAATATTGATTATATGTAATGGAGCGATTGATTGATCCGCAATTAAGTGTTAAATTGGAACAGCCCTGCTCTACAACATCCTTTCACTTAGTTTTCCCTAACCACTCTAACCTGCATATTGACTTTCGACGCATCCTCAACTTATCCCAAGAATAATAAAGCGACTTGTTAGCAGTTTATTTTTAATTAAAGTTGCTTTAAAATAGGTCTAACATAAGCATAACTTTAAACATATGATGAAACAAAAGACATGATGAATTATAACGAACAAACTTTGATTTTGAACTCGGTATGCGAGACAGAGGGAAATCCCGCTAATATGAAGGAATACTTCGGAAGAAGGCGATAGAGCGGTCCCACTATTGAGAATGTAGTTTAAGTAGAAACCATCCCTCAGTCGCGGCGGAGCTTTCATTTGAGGTCCCGAAATTTCAATCTTCTCCCTATGATCGCCGTACCCCTTCACGGAGTTTCTCTGAGAATCATCCAAATTTTTTTGTGAGATGCCACCTCGGCGTTCTGCCAACTATATATCTCTGGTCCTTAAGGCGACCAATTTCGATTTGTTGTAATAACATATCTACCAGCTGTGTAATGAGAATATAGCAACGATCCACCCCAGTTGGCGACGAACTAAGCCGTGCCAGCTAACGAGCGTCCAGCAACCATACACCCCATACATTACAACACGTAATTAATCAATTAATTTTTTTTTTTGCATGCAACAAACACCCAACTCAATTTCAATTTCGTACCAGCTTAGAACGAATACATTTTCATCCCTGGACAAATACTCAATAACGCGAACTAACACCGCACAAATAGCGAAAATCACTGAAAACAAATCGCGTTTTCCGAATTGAAATGCGCGCTGTGTACTCGAAGCGCCCTCATTCCACCCAGTCAGTAAAAAAAAACAAAAAAAACCAAGTCTCATCTCTCATACGGATCGCAATAAAATGGAAATTTTCAATGGGTAAAGCCCGCCAGTGATGGATAACAGGAACAGGGACGAGAACCACTCGATTCCTTTTTCCTTTTCGAGCCGTACAAGTTTGTACAGCAAAACACCCCTGAGCTGTAAATCAATCTGCCGAATCGGATTAAGTGTTTAACAATTGAACAAATTTCGCGGTGGTGTTTTAAATTGCAGACTGCATAAGGCATGTCG
Organism: Chorisops tibialis; assembly: GCA_963669355.1. Classification (NCBI taxonomy): domain Eukaryota; kingdom Metazoa; phylum Arthropoda; class Insecta; order Diptera; family Stratiomyidae; genus Chorisops; species Chorisops tibialis. Next base: position 276,295,242 of record OY770262.1, read on the forward strand.
TGAATAATTAGTGGAACTGCGTAATTTATTCTGAAAAGGTTTTCTGTATTATCTTAAAGATGACCTTCTATGTTTTGTAATCAACAAAAGAATTGAATACACTAAGTTTAAGGTTCGATTTGGAACAGCACGTCAATCGATGGAAGGGAATGCGACAGAGAAAGAACAAATTCACGCAAGTATCAAACAAAAGCTAAAGATCCTTTATAGCCAACAACAAGGTCCTCAAGTGAAGTATAAATCGTCATTGTGTTCTTTGAGCAACTTTAAAACTTCGTAGTACGAGTAAGTCAAGAACATTTTCAGAACGACAGCAAAATAATAAGAGCTGTTCCGATCTACTTGATTTTCGTGACCTTTACATCAGGTTCGACCTTAGGTTATTCGCCTACTTGAGGGATGCGAAAATAAATGCGTTTAACAATAATCTCTATCGCCTACGAATAGTTGTTCCTTCGTTGTAGCTTACGATGGATCAACGATTCTTGATAGTCTTTTAAAAGAAAATTCTATATTTAGTTAGTAATCAAAACATAATCATGCGACACTCTAGATAAAATGGTGGTTGAAAATTATTGTTTATCCCCTTAAATTCTTCCGAATAGGAGGTAGAAGCTGGAGTGAGAAGAAATTTTTATGTAGTTGTGATAGAAATTATAAACACAAGATGCTACGATTCATATTCATAGTTTTGAAAGAAGTTTGTATATGTAGAGTACATTGAATTTTGCAGAATCTTAGCTCCTGGAAGTAGTTTTAATTTTTCAGTACTATTACTATGAAAGTTATGTATATGTCAATTTTCAAGACAATAGTTTCAAAAAATATTCGAAGAAAATTGTGAGAAAATTCGATCAATTATTTGTATGTAACGTGGTCAAGGGAAATGGGCAACAATTAATAATTTTCAAATATTCATTTATTATTAACAATCTTATACAATGCCTAAACACTATTATCAATATAATATAACAAACTATCAGTGTTATGATAATACTCGCAAAGTTCGTATTAAAGAAAAACATCGGCAGTGCGTGTATCTTCGGATGTTCTATTATGTCATATCCAAATCAAGCCAAAAAAAATTATGGTAAAGTTTATATTATGGATTTTCACATTTAGGTCATCGCAAATTAATGTTTGATTGACATATTTCATGATATTTCAGAGCTTTTTCGATTACTTCAGGTTAAAAAATGTGGCAAACCCTTGTCAGAGATAGGTATCAAAAATTCAGAATTAATTAAAATGGTGCCGGTGAAACATTAAATAAAAGATTGATCTAAAATTTTAATTTTTCTTTATTATTCTAATAATAGAGTATTGTGATCGATACAGAAAAAAAAAAATTTGCTACCCTGAAATTTTTTTTTCGCGTTTCATGACTAAATTAGCCTAAATAAACTGCTAACAAGTCGGGCGAAACTTTATTATTCTTGGGAACAGTTGCGGATGAGTGGAAAGTCAATATGCAGGTTAGAGTGGTTAGGAAAGACTAAGTGAAAGTGACTTCTTGGGTAGGACTGTCGCCAATATAACAATATTTCATTCAAGTTTGCAAGTTTGGGTTTTTATGAGTTGAGGAGGAGGGGCAATAGTAAGGGTGGGTGGATGTTAATAGCTTTTCAATTGATTGCATGAATCACGTCCAATATTATATGTATAGAATGTGTTTCATAGACGAAGTTGCATAGAATTTTCATAAAATTTGGTGTATTCTACATACACGAAACCGAACATTTGTATGGGAGGGGGTAGAGCGGGTAAGGGAATCATAAAACTTGTGATACAGTTTTATTTCATTTTTCTTGTAAGGTGCTTGTACAAAATTCGAAGTTCGTAGCTTTAAATTTGTTGGTTATTAGTTGATTTAATGAAATTGGTCGAAATCATAGTTTTGTATGGGAGGGGGTAGAAGAGCAAGAGCGATTTCAAGACTTTTGACGCAATTTTGTTTCAACTATTTTTAAAAGTTTTTGTCCAAAATTTCAAATTGATAACTTTTAATAGGGGGGGGGGGGGGTCGGTTTATAACAATAATTGACCAAGTTATTATTATATTTCTATGTATATCAAACAGATGTATTCACAAAAAATAACATTTTCGACATTTTTGCTTACCACCTCCCTCTCCTTACACCTCCCAACTTAAAATTTTTATCAAAATTAGCGACTATATAGCTCAACAATCTGACAAATTTTCGATGTGATAATTGTACTTTGTTTTGATATATAACGATTTGTGATTTTGGAAAGTGCGCCATTTTTTAAATGCTCCCCATTTCCCCCCACTACTATTATTTCATAATGTTATATTTTTTTCGTATAGCTTAATTCATATTTTAAGTTTCAATTACATAACTTAAGAGATAGTAGAGATATTAATTTTTAAGTGTTTTTTTCGCACCCCCCGTGATCCTCCCCCTTACAATAATTACCCACTCTCTAAGCTGATTCCGGTGGAGCTATATGCTACCTTATTGGTCCCAAAATATGAATGTTTTTACGATAAGGTATTTCCAGGATATAATCATTTGAAAACCAAATTCGGCCGACAATTTGTTTTTAGCCCCCCCTTTTCGGACGCCAATGGATAAAAAAATTAAATTTTTTCTAAAGTTTGTCCCACAACTCTCTCTATTTCTCTCTTCAACTTCCTATCTTCATTCCTGGTGGTGGCAAGTGTAGTTTTTGACTCTTTCCCTCCCCCGCCTCCGCCTTCCACCTAACACCCCCCAGAATTTAGAGAATGGAGCTCAGTTACCCAATCAACAATCCACATAAAAACGAATATTCTACCTTTAACGGTCTGGGAGATATTATTCCATATGTTCGGCGGGACGGATTTTTTTTCATTTTTTGGCTAATTTAGTCATGAAACGCAAAAAAAAAATTTTCAGGGTACCAAATTTTTTTTTTTCTGTGTCGATCACAATACTTTATTATTAGAATAACAAAGTAAAATGCAAAAAAACATAACAGAATTATGATTGGGCTTAAAGCCCAATCATATGATACTCTAAATGAGAAGGAAAAGACTTTAATATAGCGGAAAATATGTCATCTCAAATTCTTTCGAATAGTGAATAGAGACTTTTGCATGGGAGGTGGTAGAAGTAGAAGGGGAGTTTTGTATTTTTCGTATATGAAACCGAACATGGCATGCACAATGTTTCTTGCTGAATTTAAAGATTTTAGTTTTCATTATTTTAAAAGAAATTGGTCATAGTTTTCCTGAAATTGGGCACTTGTATGGGAGGTGGCAGAGGAAGTTGAGCATTTAAGATGATTTTTAAACTGCTTATCATCATCCTTATCACCATGCTTTGATTCAATTTTAAAGTCGATAGCTGTCATATACTTGAATGAGAAATGCTTTTCTTGAATTTATAATACAGATATTTGTATGGAAGGTGGTAGAAGGAGTGAAGCGGAGCTGATAATTTTTTCTAACACTTATTTCAATTGTTAAGAAACAAATTCTGGCAAAATTTGAAGTTTGTGCTTTTTCTAGTTTGAATGGAAATCGATGAAATGCATTTAACAAAAATTCTGCATTTGTATGGTAGGGGGTAGAAGGAGTGTACGGATCAAAACAATTTTTTTTCGCATTATTAATATTTTTATTTGCATACTTTATACAAAATATCAAATTGATAGCTTTAACACTTTCGGAGCAAAATAATTTAATTTAAAATCTAAAGTTTCGTGAAATTTGTATAGGAGGGGGTAGAAGGAGTGAGGTGAAGTGAATAATTATTTTTAAAATAAATTGCAATTATAGTAGAACTAATTCTGACAAAATTTTGTCTTTTCAGCTTTACTAGTTTCAATGAAAATCGAAAATATGTATTTTTCAGAATTGTCCATTTGTATGGGAGGGGGTAAAAGGAGTAAGGGGATTGGGTTAATATTCTGTGATATTAATGACATTTATATCATAGTATTTTGACCTAAATTTCAAGTCGATGCCTGAAATAGTTTCAAAGAAAAATCAATTTCTCAATATTTCGAAATTTTATGATATTTGTATGGGGGGATGTAGCCGATTCACGAACTTAAAGTTACTTTTTTGCCACACAAAAATTTTTAGCGCTATAGCTCAAAGCTTTCGAGAGTTATGCTGTAGACAGACGCACAGATGGACAGACAGACAGACAGACAGATAGACAAACAGACAGACAGACAGACAGACAGACAGACAGACAGACAGACAGAGAGACAGACGGACAGACGGTCACTCGGAATCGAGGTTTTCGAGCGACAACAAATATTTCTGTACCCTTGGCGGCTCTGTCCGATCGTTATTTCTTAGCGTTACAAACGGTAAGGCAAACACAAAATACTCTCAGATTTCATATAGAGTATAAAAATCCATCCCGCCGTACGCCGTCCGCCGTACGATGTACGCCGTATGCCGTACATATGGACTCATATCTCCGAGACCGTTAAAGGTAGAATGTTCGTTTTCGGGTGGATTGTTGATTGGGTAAGTAAGCTCTATTTTCTAAATTTTGTGGGTTGTTAGGTGGAAGGGGGAGGCGGGGGGTGGGAAAGAATCAACAACTACACTTGCTAATATCTCCACCACGAATGCAGATAGGAGGTCGAAAATCAGTTGAAATAAAGAGAGGGTTATAGAACAAACTTTAAAAATAATTAAATTTTTTTATCCATTGGCGTCCGAAAAGCGGGGGCTGAAAACAAATTGTCGGCCGAATTTTTTTTTTCAAATGATTATATCTTCGAAATTATTTATTGTAAAAAATTCATATTTTAAGACCATTAAGGTGGCATATAGATCCACCAGAATCAGCTAAGAAAGAGGCTAATTTTTGTACGGGGGAGGGTCAAGGGGTGCAAAGAAAAACACTTAAAAATGAATATCTCGACTGTCTCTTATGCTATGTAATTGAAACTTGAAACGTATACTAAGCTTTACTAGGAAAATACGAAAAAAATATAACATGTTGAAATAATAGTAGTGGGGGGAAATGGGAAGCATTTCAAAAATGGCGCAATTTTCAAAATTACAAATCGTCTTATCTCAAAATTGAGTACAAATATCAAGTCAAAAATTTGTCAGATTTTAGAACTACATAGTCGTTAATTTAGTAAAAATTTTAAGTTGGGAGGTGTAAGTGGAGTTAGGTGGTAAACAAAAATGTCGAAAATTTTGAGTGATTTTTCTACGGCTCTGGTGAAAGATAAGAAGTTTAAAATTTGCACGTCGATACATATATTTAATATACATAGAAAAAAAAATAATTTGTTCCAAAATTGCTATGCACCGAAGTGGAGGTCTAACGTGCACAAGGTGTTTCATGTGTAATGAAAAAAACACATAAACTGAAAATTTTTGAATGAAATTTTCAGGTAGAAACTTGAAAATTTGCTAAATGCACTTAAATAAAATTCCTAAAAGTCTGAATTATTAACTTTAAAACTTCTACACCCTCCCATACAAAATTATTTTTTCGACCATTTTTAAGAAATCAATGATCACCTAACTATTAAAAGCTATCACTTTGAAATTTTGCAAAAAAAACTTAGAAAAATAATTGAAATGAAATTACGTTAAAAGTTTTGAAATCGCACTTGCCCTTCCACCCCCTCTCATACAAAAGTATGATTTCGACCAATTTCATTAAATCAACTTATAACCAACAAATTAAAAGCTACGAACTTGAAATTTTGTACGAGCACCTTACAAGAGAAAAGAAAGAAAATTGCGTCACAAATTTTATGATTTCCCTTCTTCCTCTACCCCCTCCCATACAAAATTATTTTTTCGAGCATTTTTAAGAAATCAATTATCACCTAACTATTAAAAGCTATCAATTCGAAATTTTGCATGAAATCTTACAAAAATAATTGGAATGAAATTGCTTTAAACATTTTGCAATCGCGGTTTCGCTTCTACCCCCTCGCATACAAAAGTATCATTTCGACCAATTTCATTGAATCAACAAATTAAAAGCTACGAACTTGAAATTTTGTACGAGCACACTACAAGAGAAAGGAAATGAAATTGCGTCACAAATTTTCCGATTTCCCTACCTCCTCTACCCCCTCACATACAAATGTTTGGTTTCATGAATGTAAAATACAACGAATCTTATGAAAATTCTATGCAACTTCGTCTATGAAACTGACATTCTATACAGAGAATATTGGACGTGATTCAAGCAATCAATTAAAAAACTAACATCCACCCACTCTTACTATCACGCCATACCCCTCTCATCATAAAAACTCAAACTTGCATAAATAAACGAACGAAATATTGATTATAAGTACTGGAGCTTTTGAACGTTTCCACAAAGTGTTAAATTGACAATTGCCCTGCCCAAGAACCCCCTTTCACTTAGTCTTCCTTAACTACTCTAACATGCATATTGACTTTCCACCCATCCGCAACTTGTCCTAAGAAGAATAAAGTTTCGCCCGACTTGTTGGCAGTTTATTTTTTTGGTCTTACTAATAATTATGAATAAATATTTGGCGCACAATATCAGCTCCCTAAATTTTATACGTACTGAGTAAATTTGATTAGAGAATTTAATGAAAAATATTTATATCTGGTAGATTGAAATCATCATAAAAATCATATATTCTAAATTTGAGACCAATAGCTTCTATGGTTTTCGATCAAATCCATTTATTTTCAAATTACGAAATTGCGTCATTTTGTGCGGGAGGGAGTTGAAGAGGTCGAGCGATTTGGCCCGTTCACGAACTTGACCTTACTTTTTTGTCAAAAACAACGTGTACAAAATTCGAACGCTCTAGCTCAACGTGTTCTCAAGCTAGAGAGCGAACAGGCGGACGGACAGAAGGACAGACGGACAGCAGGACAGACTGACGGACGGATGGATTGACAGACGAAGTGATTATATGAACTTCGGTATCATTCATTTTTTTCCAAGCCTTATTTTTTAGCGTTACAAACTTAAGAGCAAACTTATAATACTCTCAGATCAATTAGCATATAATAATAAACAATGCTGACTTCAAAACGAATAAGGTTAATAAAAGAATTACAAGTGAGAAGAAATGAATTACTAGATTATTAATTAAAGAGCCTACCTCTTAGCTTCCGCAGCTCCCTCCCCCTCTCTTTATGGGGTCAAACGGAGCAGTCTTTTAGGAGACTGTATGGCTTAGGCAGGGTGGGAAGGGTAAGGCGACCTAGCACCAGTCATCATCGTTGAGGTATCCAATCAGTTCAAAATTGCGATCAGAGCTTTTTTTGTTGAATACCTGTTCTGGGGTAAGTCGACGTAACGAACTCTAAAGCTCGTTTTGTTGTTACAGGCCATCGTTCTTATGGTCAGTATCAGTGCAACGAACCCCTTCGCGACTCCCGTAATAGACCTGTCAACACGCTAGCACGTCGCTTCAGGCCGATATTGCCACCGAGATGGACGTTGAAGGTTCTCGGATCATTCTAATTCCTGAGTCTGATTTTCCTTTTGGTTATTTCGATATTTCGGTACCGAAATCACGGTCCTTGGCCTTCAAAAACCAACACAGTCGATCGTCAATCATGTTTGAATTTGGTAACTTGGTGTTTAAACTCGTTGTCGCTGATAAAAGCTTGCTACCTAAGAATTTGGAGTGCAGTGATATGTTATATTTGGTCACCTCTGCTAGAAACTCTCTCAATGCTCTTGTTCTCTGCAGAGATCACACGTTCCAACATCCGAAAGAATAGCTCATTTTTCGATTGCATGTTCGTTGCCGTTAAATCAATCCAGTCCGAGGCGGTGCTTCAAGTTTCGAAACAGGTCTGGTTTTTCCGAGGATTTGTTTTTAATACATGAGCCAACCTCCAACTTGGAGGACCAGCTCCACATTTTATGATGGACCCAGCTAATACGCTCGGTACTCGCGTGTACCCTCTCTCATATAGCACACCATCTAGAAAGCGATGATATCCTAATTGGTATCCGGTCAAGTGAACGACCTTCTTGGAGACGGAGAGTAGGATTCACTGGTTGAGCTATGGTGTCAAATATCACGGAGTACTTTCCAGTTTTGAGAGATATCACGTAGAGTATGATATTTCCTCAACTCCGCCAAAGACGGTCTCAAGCCCGGTTTGAGGAGGGAACATGGAGTTAACCTGAATGGCCAGTAACACCAGTGCGTCTCAGGAAGTAGGCAAAAAGTATGGCATAGTTGGACTTGCAGCATAGTTGTGAGAACTCCAGCATGTCATATTTAGCTCAAAACTCCCACCCTTTTTCTACTAGGGTGTAATAAATAAGTAAGACCGGTCCTCCAGGTCGGGGGTTGGGCGAGGCGCCGACAACGCATCACCGGAAAAAGAACATTGTCCAGAAACCTGGAGAACAGCCTCGGAAAGGATGGACTCAACGGTAACGACCCCGCAAATGAAAAATGGACTACTCTATTGGATCGTGGAATGTTCGATCCTTATTTAGGACAGGAGCTCTGAAAGAGTTTCTCGAAGAAGTGGCGAAACACAACATCAGCATAATTGCCTGCCATCCAAGAAACGAAATGGCTCGGTAGCGAAATCATGGACATGAGATCACACAAAATCTATTCAAGTGGAAAATTGTCGGGAAGCAGAGAGTTTGGAGTCGCTTTTGTCGTTGACAAAAAATTTAAACAGCAGGTCACGAGCTTCAAACCAGTAAGTGAACGATTGTGTGCAATCCGAATAAAAACTTGGTTGATCAACGTTCATGCACCAACAGAAGACAAGGTCGATACAACTAAAGACGAATTTTATGCCACCCTAGAGACAAACCATGATTCACTGCCCTTGAATGACCTAAAAATTGTCTTAGGGGATTTTAATGCAAAAGTCGGAAAGGAGGAGGCTCATCGAAGAACAACAGGAGGGCACAGTCTCCATGACATAACCAACGATAATGGCCAACGTCTTATTGATTTCGCAAGCAGTAAAAATATCATAGTAAGCTCTACGTGCTTCCCACATCGCGATATTCACAAACGAACGTGGGCATCACCAGATGGTCACACCTTCAACCAAATAGACCACGTTCTAATTGAGAAAAGGGCTGCTTCCAGCATACTTGATGTACGAACTCTCCACGGTGCGAATTGTGACTCTGATCACTATCTAGTCAGAGCTAAGTATCGATGCCGAATAGTTTGTCGTGGATATTCGAAAACGAGTAGAGCTCGCAAATTCAATGTCGACAAGCTTAACGACGAAACGGTGGCGCAGGCTTACATGTTAGCATGTAATAAACACCTGACACCAATATATGAAAACATCCAAGATATGCCAGTGGAGAATGCGTGGATGAAAATACGAGACGACATCAACTCCTCCGCAGAAGAGGTGTTAAGCGTGGCGAAAAAATAATGATTGGTTCGATCAAGAATACCGCGATGCAATAGATAGAAAGAACGAGGTTTACAAAATTTTTACTGAACGACCAACACGAGCCAAAAAAGAAAGATATGACGAGCTTAGGCGATATGCGAAAAAGTCCTGCAGACGAAAACAAAGGAAGTACCATAATGACAAAATACAAAAAATAGACGACGACATGAGAAAAAATAAAATGCGGGACGCATACGCAATAGTAAAAGACTTAAAAAAGGGATTTAGGTCAAAAACCAGTCTCTGCAAAGGCTCAGAGGGAAACATAGTCAGCGACACACAAGAAATTAAAAGGAGATGGGCTTCCTACTTCGAACATCTTTTGAATTCCACCCCATTAGCACCGATCACGACCGACAACATTTCAATTGAAGCCTCAAGTGACGAAGATGAACCATCATCGACACTACCCACGCTTGCTGAAATCAAAGCAGCCCTATGTGACCAAAAACTGAACAAAGCGCCGGGAATTGACGAAATACCAGTTGAACTTCTGAAAAACGGTGGAAATTGTGTCGCTGAAATACTGCACAACATGATATGCAAAATTTGGACAGAGGAAATCATACCCGACGATTGGCGAAAAAGCATTATATGTCCAATTTACAAGAAAGGAGACAAACTCTGCTGTGAGAATTACAGAGAAATATCACTGTTGTGTACGTCCTATAAAATACTGACAAAAATAATTGAACGTCGTCCCTATACTATTCAAATAATTGGCGAATACCAAGGCGGATTCAGAACCGGACGATCTACAACAGACCAGATATTCTCGGTGAAACAGGTGCTTGAGAAATGCTGGGAATATAACACAGACGTGCACCAAATCTTCGTAGATTTTAGACAAGCATACGACAGTATCGACAGGAGCGTACTGTACCAAATCATGCTTGACTTTGGAATTCCTCCAAAACTAGTCCGACTAACAAGACTCACAATGACGAACACTGAATCCCAAGTGAGAATATAAACCGATTCCACAACCAGCTTTCGAACGGAATGTGGTTTAAAGCAGGGAGATGGTCTAGCCCCTATGCTTTTCAACTTGGCACTAGAGCATGTCGTCCAAAAATCCCAGTCGACACCAACGGGACACTACTATTCACGTCCACCCAACTAGTAGCATACGCTGACGACATTAACATCCTAGCAAGATCCTGGTAAGTATTTGTCAATCTTGACTCCGCCGCAAAAGAAGTCAGGTTGCGTATTAATGAAAGCAAAATAAAAGTAATGACGGAAACAAGAAGAGTGTGGAGAATGTGGACAACTTCATATATCTTGGGACTAATCTAGCAAAGGACGGTAATGAAACAGACGAAATCAAACGACGGATAATACTTACAAATAAGACGTTTTATTCGGTACTTCCATCAATGAAATCCAAGAAAGTGCACAGGAACAATAAGCTGCGGATTTATAAAACTATTATACGACCTGTGCTTTGTTATGGCAGCGAGACGTGAACATGAACGCGAACTTCCGAAAAAGCAGTTATCGCATTTTAAAGAAAGGTCCTCCGAAGAATTTTGGGACCTGTGAAGGAAGGAACGGAATGGCGAATAAGATACAACCATGAGTTGTATCAACTCTACGACGAGCCAGAAGCTTCGACGATCATCAAGCTACGTAAACTGCAGTGGGCTGGCCATCTAGAGCGAATAGAAGACAGAAGAATCCCCAAACATGCTCTGAAAGGTAAAGCGAGGGGTAACCGGCTAGTTGGCAAGCCACGTAAGCGATGGGAAGACTCGGTTGATGAAGATAGCAAAGCCATCTTAAAAATTAGCAGCTGGAGGACGCGGCCTTTGGATCAAGATGATTGGAGGCGACGACTTCAGGAGGCCAAGGCCCGGTTTGGGCTGTCGCGCCATTGATGATGATGATGATATTCATCCAGACTCCTTACTCCTTACCAGCATCTACCTCTCAATTTTATTAAGCTAATAGATAGAAATTATACTGGATTTTCCTAGTTTTCAAGGAAAATTGTGAATGTGGGAGAACTTTTAATTGTCAAAACCTATCGCACTCCTTACAGAACTACGTGCAATATTTTCAAACCTATTATTTTCCAAGCGGCACCCATTAATTTTCTGATAATGATAATTTTATGACAGTCATGTGCTACAGCAAATAATTCAGCACCTTTAATTCGTACAACTCCTGCACACATTTGCATGTCGCCGATGTCTGTTACGCTAGCGATTATGTTCAGTTATATTTTTGGCAATGGCAAATTATTCTGTTGAATTAACAGAACATGCTCTACTATACTCGGGTTTGAGTTTTGCATTCGAGCCGAGCTCCTTACACTCCCAATTATATCCAGTCACACATTGTTGTATAGTATCCACCCTCTACTAAGCCCGTTCAAAAATTGCCATTATTTATTCACTACCGATTTATAGGCGACACGTGCAAAATAGCTGATTAAGTGCAAAAATTTTTACGTCATGTGTACAAATCGTAAAATATTTATTTGCAAAATTTATAATTAAAAGTTTTTAATTTCGGAATTATCGAAACGATTAAAGGGTTTTTTTTTGTATTATCGAAATCGAATTTCATCGAAGCGTATTCGTTTCACGGATGAAGCGGAAATGCAGAGCAAAAGTTCAGCGGACAGAAGGCGCCATATGGCGTTTACTCTTTCATGGCAACGTCGTCGTCGCGTTCAACGTCTAAAGTTCAGTTTGATTACTTTTCCGCTTAAACATTTCACAGCTTATGATGTTGTAGTCATTTAAACTTCATTATTTACGAACTTTTATAACTCGGCTTTGAGAAGGACGAGTGCTTTCTAAACAACCTTAAACTATGAAAAAGTTTCGCTAATGGCAATGAAAATCGTATAAGATTTGGTTCTTTGGAGTGCAAAGTGTTTGACATCAGTTACAAAATCGATTTCGAGATTTCATGAAATGAAGTCATTTGCCGGAAACTCAAAGGTCATTTTATGTACATTAAAAGGTAATGCTGGTACAGAATTTTTTTGAACTTTAGTTTAATGGAGACGGATACTCTGCAACGAGAAACACTGCCTTCGCTTCTCAAACGGTCGATGTGTCCGTGAACTCATATTTACTCGAACAGTGATTTTTCTACGCGAACAAATCGCTACAATGTTGCCTCTTCCCATTTATTTGTTATAATCCTTAATTGCCTTCTTGGTCCCCTCTTCACTGATACTATGCTCTGAAGAAATGTGAAGCCCTCTATTTCTAGTGTTTCTAAAAGAACTTCTCCCATTCTAACACCGCTTCCAAGGTAGCAAAAATTTTGTACCACTTACACATCCATCTAGGACATTAGAAGCGATTCTATTCACATGAGGATTTATGATTTAACGCACATTTGTTTTCGGATCATTGAGTGCTTCCGAAAAGAAGTCATTAATTACCACTAGGGAGAGTGTTGCTGACCCATTATTATCTTTCTACCGGGATTTGAACTTAAGATCTCATTGTTTTGTATATCCAGCCGAAGAGTACAATCGAGTTATAAAGACTACCTTCTGGGATGCTGACCATTATACTGGGTGATTTTAATCTTCCGTATAATTGAAAATTCTCTAAATCTGAGGATCATCTATTTGCGACAAATACATCATCTCGCCTGGAATGTGAAGTTATCGACAGCCTGTTCTTGATCTTAATCAAATCAACAGTATTCTAAATGTACGTAAACGAATTCTTGACCTTATTTTCATTTCTTATCCATCAAATACTACACGTTTACGATCTGGTTCTCCAATTGTTCCTGAGGTTCCTGATCATTCTGCCTTAGAAGTTAATTTAGTTATAGCTTTCTTGTAAGATGCATTTAAATTTTCGTAATTAATTTGGATTGGTCGTTCCTTCGTATTATTAATAATTTAGATGGTTCTTTGTGTCGTTTTTATAATATTTTATTTGATTCGTTCCTAATTTGTGTTGCAATCTCTGTAAACAACATCAACTCAGTGAGACGTGCAACCTGGTTTGATAAACATCTGTGTCGTTTGAAGCGAGTTAAGAATCATTCGTGGAAACTGACTGTAATAGTAGATCGTCTGCTTCTTATAATAATTTCTCTAAAGCTAGGCAGAATTTCAAACATTACGCGATTTAAGCCTACAATAGTTACAGTGAGAAAGTACAAACCGAAATTAAGACGGATCCTAAATCTTTCTGGGCTTTTAATAATTTTATGATGGTTTTCCGTCGAGTTTATCGATTGATGGAAACTTGGTTTAGTGAATGTTTTCACAGTGCATTTCGAATTGAAAGAAAAGATTTCCGGATTCTACATTGTTACGCTTTATTATTCGTGACGTTTCGCTCTCTGCTGAGACCTTTATCAAACTGATCGACAATTACAAAACACAAAGGGTAAGGTAAATTAATTAGTATCAGGTAGTTAAATTAGTTAAGGATTTCTGGGTACGGATTTTGTTCTTAGCAAATTTTAAGGCAGGTAGCCAAACTGCTGATAGCTTGTATCCGGTGTCTCGATTGAAGTTCTGTGGATGTTTAGAAATTTCTATTGCTTCTCGTACTATCCGTTGATAATATTGATTTGTCCTGGCCAGAATTTACACATTGTCGAAATCGATTATATGGTCCTCTGACGTTGAATGTTCCGCGACCGCTAATGACTGTATCTGGTTTCTCCTTGTGCATCGTTGGTGCTCGTTGATCCTTGTTTGGACTGTGCGTCCCGTTTCTTCTATGTATACTTTATCGCATGAGCCGCACGGTACTTTGTATACTCCTTCAGTCTCTAATGGTTTTTTGTCCTTCTGGTTTCCGAAAATTCCTCGGATAGTAGTCGGGGTAGTGAATGTTGTCTTGATGTTGGATTTTCGAAGGATTTTTCCTATCCTACCCGTCGTGCCCTAGATGTCAGATAGTTTTACCCATCATTCGTCTCTATTTCCTTCTTCAGTGTCTTCCCGTTCTGTATTCCTTGCATGCTTCGGCTTCCACGCCTTGTTAATTTCGCTCTCTTTATATCCATTTGCTGTCAATGCCCGATTCAACTGTTCCTTTTCCTTTCGTAGACTGCCCGGATTTCCTTCAGTTATACGTCGAGCTCTGTGTATTAGGGTCTTCAGTACGCCTGTTTTCTGGCTTGGGTGGTGAATGAGCGTGGAGATATCTGTTGTTGTGAGTTGGTTTCCTGTATACCCCGAAGCTTAGCGACGTAACATTCCTTTCGACGAGTACATCCAAGAATGGCAGTTTCCCGTTATTTTCTGTTTCCATGGTGAACTTAATTTTCTCGTGGTGTGAGTTCAAGTGTGCTAAAAATTTGTCGAGCTCTTCTTTCCCATGTTGCCAAATGATGGAGATGTCATCCACATACCGTAGATACAATTTCGGTGTTCATGGAGCTGAGTCCAATGCGATCTTTTCGAATTCCTCCGCTCCTTCCGTTTGCTTGAAGAGTTTCCCTAGAGCTGAAAAGAAAGTATTATTTAAACAAAATTCTATTAAGTCATGCCTGTTGTCCGGAATGAGTTTCCTGATGATACTTAAGTTGTCCTTAATCGGAATGTTTGTGAACAGTGATTCCACGTCTAGGCTGACTAAAATATCCGTTGGTTCCAAGCTGATTTTCTGAAGAATCTCTACTACATGAGCGGAATTTTTAACACAGCGTGATGTGTTACCTACTAGTGGGCGTAACTCAATCGCGAGAGCTGAAACGAATAATAAAGCGTAACAGTGTAGAATCCGGAAATCTTTCCTTTGATGGAAACTTTTTTGACAACCCGGATATCTTATCTAATTTATTTGCCGACTACTTTGCCCAATCATTTGTCCTGGACGATGGCTCATCGGATTTCGATGCTCTGTCCAGATCCTAGCCTAGCTATACAGTCCCTCGCTGTAATTTTATAACGGTCAGTGATGCTATTTTTTTTCAGTCCCTTAAGCAGATTAAAATAGTTCGGGTCCGGACAGGGTTCTAGTGACATTTTATATCACTGTGCTGATGTCTTAAGTCTCCCTTTTTCATTGGTGTTTAACAAGTCCTTATGTTAGGCGCTTTTCCACACATCTGGAAAAAATCTTGTATTATACCTGTTCATAAAAAGGGTAGCACTGTTGACATTAAAAATTATAGACCTACATATTGCCAAGCTTTCAGAAATACTTAAAGTTTTTGAAAGTATTTTGACTGAAGGGATTTACTTCAATTTTAAATCTTCAACAAATAAATAAATAAATCTTCAATTTAAGCGAAATGGGTTCCTTTAGGGGCGATCAACTGTGACTAATCTTCTTTCCCTTACCAATTTCATAAACCGTTGTATTGAAGATACACCTGAAGTTGACTGTATACATACGGATTTAAACATGGCATTTGGCAAATTATCTCATGAAATTCTTCTTCTGAAATTGGATAAATTAGGATTTCCTCCTATACTACTTCGCTGACTTTGATAATATTTGCCAAATAGAACTCAACTAGATCAAATCTGAGAGTATTATAAGTTTGCCACAAAGTTTGTAACGCTAAGAAATAAGGACCGGAGAAAAAAAAGAATGATACAGAAGATCATATAATCACTCGAAAATCTCAAAACCGGATGTCCGTCCGTCCGTCCGTGTCCTCTCTAGCTTGAAAACGCGTTGATCTAGAAAGTTAAAATTTTGTACACGTCATTTTTGACAAAAAAGTAATGACAAGTTCGTGAACGGACCAAATCGCTCCACCCCTTCTAACCCCTTCTAACCCCTCCCATACTAAATGACATTATTACGCAATTTGACAATAAAAGGATTTTCTCGTAAAATCTCTTAACAGGAATTTGATTGATCTCGTAAAATATAAAAGCCATTAGTCTGAAATTTTGAATATATTACTTTTACGATGATTTCAGTCGTAGAAAAATTATATATGTCCTCCTCCTCCTTCCATCATCTCCCATATAAACTGGACTTTTTCATGAAATACTCTAAGCCAATTTACTCGGTGCGTATAAAATTTATCGAGCTCAAATTTAACACTGAATATTTATTTAGTATTATTAGTAAAACCAAAAATAATTAGACCATTAGCTCCACCCCTTCTACCCCCTCCCATACAAAATGACATAATTTCGCAATTCGACAATAAACGGCTTTTCTCGATAAGTATAAATGCTATTGATCTGAAATTTGGAATATATTACTTTTATAGTAATTCCAATCTGCTATATAAAAATTATTTAAGTCTTCCTCTTCCTTCTACCACCTCCGATACAAACTGCACTTTTTCATGAAATACTCTAAACAAATTTACTCAGTTCGTATAAAATTTATGGAGCTGAAATTGTGAACTAAAGATTTATTTAGAATTATTCGTAAGACCAAACAAAATTAGGCGATTAGCTTCACTCCTTCTACCCCGTCCAATACAATTTGACACAATTCAACAACTTTACAAATAAACTGCCAACAAGTCGGGCGAAACTTCATTATTCTTGGGACAAGTTCCGGATGAAAGTAAAGTCAATATGCAGCTTAGAGTGGTTAGGGAAGACTAAGTGAAAGAGAGTTCTTGGGCAGGGCAATTTAACGATATTTCATTCGTTTCTGCAAGTTTGGGTTTTTATGAGGGGAGGAGGAGGGGTAATAGTAAGGGTGGGTGGATGTTAATAGCTTTTTAATTGATTGCTTCTATCACGTCCAATATTTTCTGTACAGAATGTGTTTCATAGACGAAGTTGCATAGAATTTTCATAAAATTCGGTGTATGTTACATTCACTAAACCGAATATTTGTAAGGGAGGGAGTAGAGAAGGTAGGGGAATCGTAAAATTTGAAATGCAGTTTTATTTCGTTTCTCTTGTACAAAATTTCAAGTTCGTAGCTTTTAGTTTTTTGGTTATTAGTTGATTTAATGAAATTGGTCGAAATCATACTTTTGTATGGGAGGAGATAGAAGAACAAGCGCGATTTCAAAACTTTTGACGCAATTTTATTTCAATTATTTTTAGAAGGTTTTGTGCAAAATTTCAAATTGATACCTTTTAATAGTTAGGTGATAATTGATTTCTTGAAAATGGTTGAAAAAATAATTTTGTATTGGAGGGGATAGAAGTCTTAAAAGTTTTCGACCAGTTAAAATTTCGTATAACTACAGATTTTTATACTCTAGATGAAATCTGAGAGTATGTTGTGTTTGCCTTACCGTTTGTAACGCTAAGAAATAATGCTCGCACAGAGCCGCTAAGGGTACAGGAATATTTGTTGTCGCTCAAAAACTTCGATTCAGAGTTGCTGTCTGTCCGTCTGTGCGTTTGTCTACAGCATAACTCTCGAAAGCTTTGAGCTATAGTACTGAAAATTTTTGTGTGTCATTTTTAGCAAAAAATTAACTTTAAGTTCGTGAATGGGCCACATCCTCCCACTCCTTCTACCCCCTCCAATACAAATTTCACGAAATTCCGAAATTTTCAAAAATTGATTTCTCTTTGAAACTGTTTAAGCTATCGACTTGAATTTGCTGCCAAAGTATTACAATATAAATGTCATTAATATGACTGAATATTGATCCGATGCCGTCACTCCTTCTACCCCCTCCCATACAAATGCATAATTTTGAAAAATCCATATTTTAGATTTTCATTAGAACTAGCAAAGTTATAAAAACGACTTGTTGCCAGGATTAATTTTATTATAATTGCAATCAGTATTGAAAAAATTATCAACTTCACCTCACTCCATTCTACCTCCTCCCATACAAATTTCACGAAATTTTGAAATTTAAATTAAATTATTTTTCTTCGAAACTGTTAAAGCTATCAGCTTGATATTTTGCATAAAGTATAAAAAAAGAAATATCAATAACGAGAAAAAAATGTGTTTTGACCCGTACACTCCTTCTACCCCCTCCCATATAAATGCATAATTTTTGTTAAGTGCGTTATATCGATATCCATTAAAACTAGAAAAAGTATAAACTTAACATTTTGCCAGAATTTGTTTTTTAATAACTGCAATAAATGCTAAAAAATTATCAGCTCCTCTTCACTACTTCTACTTCACTACTTGGGCTTTACGCCCAATCATAATTCTGTTATGCTTTTTAAATGCATTTTGCAAATTTTCAAGTTTCTACCTTAAAATTTCACTCAAAAATTTTTAGTTTATGTGTTTTTTTCAACTCACATGAAACACCTTGTACACGTTAGACCGGGGGGGTCGGTTTATAACAATTAAGGATGAAGTTAATATTATTTTTCTATGTGTATCAAATGGATGTATCCACATGCAAAATTTAAACTTTGTATCTTTCACCGGAGCTCTAAAAAAATCACTCAAAATTTTCAACATTTTTGCTTATCACCTCCCTCCCCTTACACCTCCCAACTTAAAATTTACCAAAATTAACCACTATGGAGCTCTACAATCTGACAAATTTTCGATCTGATATCTGTTCTCTTTTTTGAGATATAAGGATTTGTAATTTTGAAAAGCGCGCCATTTTTGAAATGCTCTTAATTTCCGCCAACACCTCCTATTTCAACATATTATATTTTTTTGTATTTTTCTAATATAGCTTAATGTATGTTTTAAATTTCAATTACATAGCTTAAGAGATAGTTGAGATATTAATTTTTAAGTGTTTTTCTTTGCACCCCCCTCCCCTGACCCTCCCCTTACAATAACTAGCCACTCTCTAAGCTGATTCCGGTGGAACTATATGCCATCTTAATTGTACTAAAATATGAATTTTTTGCGATAAGTAATTTCGAAGATATAATCATTTGAAAAAACAATTCGGCCGACAATTTGTTTTTAACCCCCCCCCCCTTTTCGGGGGGGGGGCATAGCGCATGCCTTCTAAAACAACAACGCAAGCAAAACGCCCTCAATAGCGCTCAAGCAAATCGTTCTCAATAGCGCACAAGCAACGATCTCTGTGTGATATGGGAATCACGTGCGCTATTGAGGGCATTTTGCTTTAGCATTTGTTGCGGAAGGCAAGCGCTAAGCGCACGAAAATGAGACATCGTCTGGACGTTTCATTAGACCAACAAACTGTATGGCGTGATAGATGCTTTTATATGTCATGCGCACCATTCGGTCAATCCTTGACTTCCTAGCTGGTACGACCCAAACTAAACTCAGTTCAATCCTTTTAAGTTGAAGCTCATTTCACACACTTTATTCCAACCCGATTATAAATATACCCAAGTCGCTCAGCAATAGGGAAAAAATTCATCCAGCGTAGATAGTTTTTGATCTGTATACCCTCTGATTGAATTACGTAAATCCAAAAGGTACTCTTCCTTGCCATGAATGCTCTTCTTCTTCAATGGCGTTGAGCAACTGAAATCGGACTTGCTAACTTTACGGTTTTCAGATATTTCAATGCACTCACTATGAGCTGTTAACTGATTATACCAATCCCCCTATCAATGAAATATAATTTTACATGGATTGAGGTAGCAGTCTGTATGCTGAAATTAACTCACTATTTTCGTATTGCAGACCAACACTAGCTGCTATGGTATAATGAATGAACTAGTCCAGTGATATCAGAGCAAATCTGGGCGGACATGTTTTTACCCCTCTGTTGGCCTAAAAAGTAGAGTTACGAATGTGCCCATATTTAAGTCCACCGCTTTAAGTTATGGCAAAGGATGAAAGTCACAGTTTTGGCCTAATGGAAATAGCTAGATCACATGATGAGTTAAATACAGTCCACAGTAAAATACTAAGTGCCTCATAAAAATTCTGTAAGTCCTTCGAACTTTTTCCTCCGATTCTGATGGTTCTTCAACCAAAGGCACCTTCCGCATTTTGCTTCCACTAAATTAATAACACTTTGCTTAGTGAATTCACTTTCAACGACTACTTCCTCTCTGCTCTTTCAAACCATTGATATATTCATACTAACTGCACGTCATCAATGAAACTGAAAAGTAGATATTGGACTTTAGTCGCATCGGATTAGTAACTTGAGAATTTCTCCACAGCGAACAATCCCATAATTCGGAATTTCATTAAAACAATTCATGCAAAAGGGATTGCTCTGTGAGCAATAGGACCAGCGGAGAAAGGACAGATAACTCCCATAGCAACTTTTCATTACGGTTTCCCAAACTCGGATTCCGCTCGATAATACGCTTTCCAGGATTCTGAAGCCAGCGAATGGGCTAAAATGGAAATTCTGTTGAAAATATTACACTATAGAGTTACAGTTTACAGTGCGGAAGAGAAGCGAGCTTCGCCAAGTCTAAAGGGATATCTTTGGAGGATAATTGCTGCGGGCCATTGCTCCTCCACGAAGTCATTGTTGTTAAGTTCGCTAATTGTTTGACGATATCAAAGCAAGAATAATCTTCCATTTGCAGACGCACAATTTGCACGTAATTATGAAATCCGCCATTTTTATTCGAAAGTGCAAGGCAAGAAAATTGTTTTGAATGAAGGACGAATCCAGTATACGGTAACCACACAATACTGTACTATAGCTGAAAGCCTGAATGCAATAAGGAATATAAATTATTTAAATATTTTATTTTCACTTAAAAAAGTTGGGAGGGAGGAGGAATGGGAACGAAACAGCAGGAACGGAGGTCGGCATGCACAATGTTTGTGGCATTTTTCTGTTGTAGACGTAATGAGCATCTGCGCTGCTTGCGCTTTTAACGTCCCTTAAAACAAAGGCGAATGGAAATTTTATTCTTTCATAGCTGATTGTAACTGACAGCCTATTGTTTAATGCAGCGAGTGATTATATTAACGATGAATACCCACAACAATGGCCGTTTAAGTCGCAATGGGCTCCGTGCCGTGCATAGTCGTGTATCATAATCATCCGCTGCCATGTGGCTACGGGCGAATTTCTATTCCTGCGAAATGTCGTATTAGCATTTGTCTAATATTCCACTTGTACGGTCCTTGCTGTGCTCCATATATCGAGATGTGACTGATTTTTAACGGCTGGCTACGGCGTGCACACTATGAATCAGCTAGTATAAAGCATTTCAGCTAATGCTATTTGCGCTTTATACAATTTGCTACAACAATAAATAACAATTTTTAAGCGACCACTCAAAAAATATTGCGCTACGTTTCCAAGGATATTTATACCCTAGATGAAATCTGAGAGTATATCGTGTTTGTCTTACCGTTTGTAATGCTAAGAAATAACGCTCGCACAGAGCACATATTAGTTGTCGCTCAAAACCCTCGATTCTGAGTGACCGTCTGTCTGTCTGTCCGCTTTAAGCTATAGTGCTAAGATATTTGGTGTTTGTCATTTTTAGCAAAAAAGTAACTTTAGGTTCGTGAATGGGCTACATCACCCACTCCTTCTACCCGCTCCCATACAAAATTCACGAAATTTCGAAATATCGATTTTCGATTTCCATTAAAACTATAAAGACTACAAACTTAACAGTTTGCCAGAATTTGTTTTTGAATAATTGCAATAAATGCTAGAAAAAATTATGAACTCCGCTAAATTCCTTCTACGCCCTCCCACCATACAAATTTCTACATAAGAAATTCAAGAACAGCATTTCTCCTTTGAATATATGAAAGCAATCGACCTTAAAATTGGAACGAAGTTTAGTGATGCGGATGCTGATAAGCAGTTTCTTTCAGAAGCTTCCACTTCTTCTACCACCTCCAATACAAAGCCTCCGATTTCAGAAAAATAATATCCAGTTTCCATGAAAATTATGAATGCTACAAACTTCAAAATCAGTGCGAAACATTTTGCATACAATATATGGTGGCATATACAAGAATTACAAATCCCCGTCTGATTCTACCACCGCCCATTATTCAAACGAATTTGAGATGACATTATATTTTCCGATACATTAATCAATTTCTTATTTCATCTAGAGTAGAGCATAATTCTTATGGTTTTTTTTTGTAAGAAGTACATGATCTTACCATAACAAGCCCCTGCCTAGCTGACAAAAGCGAACATTGGCACGTATCCAAAGAAGCATCACTTTCAGATCACGAGCTTATCTGTTTTCAGATAAAGACTTCACTTAGATACATAAGCCAGTATAGAAATACAAAGCGTACCGACTGGAATCTTTACCAGGCAATCCTTGAATGCGAAGTAGGTAGCGCAGAAAAATCAATTAGCAGACCAGACTCCATTGATCATATAGCGAACAAACTCGTTGACAATGTAATATCTGATGACGAGCAAACCCAGCAAACAATTTAACGAACGCTCGCAAATAACGATCTTAAAACGAGCATGACATGACACAAATCAAATTAACTGCGTCATGATCTTAAGCAAACCAAACAAAAAGGATCGCATTTCACCATGCGCATTAACTGAGCCAAAAATTATTTCGTGTCGATATCTCATAATATTGGAAACTCAAACTGTGAAAAACCTGAAGTTTGCAGATGTGTCCCCGTATGCTTTGGAGGGTGTGTCCGTGAAATGTTCAAAGTCATAAACAACAAAAACAGAATAAGAAGCTATTCTCTTGTTTAGCTTTAAAACCCAAGTTCTTTAATAAATCGTTCTTCTACGATGGCGCTACAGCCCAAATCGGACCTTCGCCTCCTGATATTCAGGTTCCTTAACATTTTTTATTACTTATTGTGGAAGGGTTGTTAGCCCTTCGCACAACCCTCTTTCTACAAATTTTTCATTTTCTTAGATTGAGATGAGCAAGGTATATCCAAGCAGGCAATGTGCCGGAATTATATATTGCGCCGACCGGGATTTGAGCTCACGACCTTCGCATTACAAGACCAACACACTACCTACTAGGCTATACCCTAGCTATTAATAAATCGTTAATGTTTCATAAATAATATTGTTTATGAATCGTTAACGATATTCATTAAAGAATTAAAATAAAAATCATTAATGATACATTAATGATTCATTGATAATGATTATATACTTGCTTATACATATATTCGTTTCTTGTAAGCGTATTAAAATTCATTAATGCCTCATTAAAAGTAATTCATTAACGAATGTATATTTAGTCCGCTTGATTTTTATTTTTTACTGAATGACCTGTGTTATATGCAATTTTGGCCTTTATGTGCAATGCATAAACACAGTCATGGAGGGAAGGAATGGGATTAAGAAGGTAGAGGATGAGAAGTGAGAACGACCGTAACGAGTTGAAAATCGTTAATGACTTGTTAACGATTAAATCGCTCATTATTATGATTCATTAACGATACTTTGATGAATTATTTTGTTTGCTTGGAAGCTGTTTCATTCAACACAAGAAAAGGGCACCTTGGTGGAACACGGAACTAGCGACAAAACGCAAAGAAACTAGAAAACGGTTCAATAGAGTAAAAACCTTTGGTAAAATACATTCAACTTTAAAGGAGGTGAAAAAGAGAGTCATGGAGAAGATTTTGTGAAGAGAAAGATAATCCCCCAATAGTCTCGAGACTCCAAAAAGTATTAGCAAAAGACTTGCTTGCTTCACAGTCAATAGATCGTAGCTTCAATTCCCGTTCCAGACAGTGGGATTTTTCTAAGTACAAAAATTTCAGTTACGACTGGGGATGAAAAATGGACTAACGGTGTAAAAGTGAAACAGTTCCACTTAAAGAAGTGATTTCTGTTCGCTTTCTATCATTCAATCCCCCATAACACCTGGAAATATTTGTCAGTAGCAGCCAATAAAACTGAAAAATAAACCAGCTTCACCACTCGTTACGGTCGTTGTCACTCCCCATCCCCTATCTTCCCAATCCCATTCCATCCCTACATGACTGTGTTTGTGCGTTGCACTCAAAGTCAAAAATTGCCTAAAACACAGGTCATTCTGTAAAAAAAAACACCCCGACGAGTATTTTTATACTCGTCGGGGTGTTTTTTTTAAAAAAGTTTAAAAAAAGTTTAAGATATTAGCTGGCTTTTACACCCTCCCATAAAAGGTACTTTTCTACCATTTTGAAGAAGTCAATTATCACCAAACCATTAAAAGCAATCAGCTTGACATTTTGCAAAAATATTAAAAATATTTAAATCAAAGTTATTTCAAACGTTTCGAAATATTGTTTGCCCTTCTGCCCCCTTCCAAGCGAAAGTATGATTTCGAAAAAAAAGCGAATAAACTAACTAATAACCAACAAATTAAATGCTGTGAACTTATAATTGTGTACGAACACTTCTTAAGACAAATGAAATAACACTGAATCACAAATTTTATGATTCCCCCAACACCTCTATAACCTCCCATACAAATCTATGGTTTCAAGAATATCAAATATACCGAATTTCGTAGAATTTACTTCATCTATGAACCTAATATTCTAAAAAGCGAATCTTGAACGTGATTCAAGCAATAAATTAAAAAATTATTAACATCTGCCCATCCCTTCTATCGCCCCCACCCCCATACAAACCAAAACTTGCATGTATCGGGTTTTCCAATAGGGACTTGACAACTTTGAATTCAATTTGTGAACGCACCCTTTCACTAATCATCAAACTGTCACTGTCAATTTATTCAGTAAACTTAACATTTTTATCATGGTAAAGTACACGAAGGAACAACGTCTGCAAATTATAAAAATTTACTACAGAAATTCGGAGTCGGTGACCGCTACTTTAAGAGCGTTAACTCCGATTTTCGGTCGTAATTCTCGCCCTAGTAGACAGGCAGTAACAAGTTTAGTGCAAAAATTTGAGTCTACATATTCGTTGTGTGATGTTGCCGTGCCAGTGAGACAACGGGTTGGTCGAAGTGTCGAAAATATCGCTGCCGTTGAAACGTCCGTAGCAAATGATCCAAATCAGTCAATTCCACGGCGTTCTCAAGAGTTGGGCGTCGCCCAGACCACGTTATGGCGAATTTTGCGTAAGGATCTTGGTTTACACCCATACAAGATCAAGCTGACTCAAGAATTGAAGCCGATGGACCATTTGAAGTGACGTACGTTCTCCGATTGGGCTCTGGAAAAGATGCGCCAAGATGATCAATTTCATCGCAAAATCATCTTCAGTGACGAAGCTCATTTTTGGCTCAGTGGGTTCGTCAATAAGCAAAATATGCGTTATTGGTCTGGTGAAAATCCACATGTGCTTCATGAAAGACCACTTCATCCACAAAAAATAACTGTTTGGTGCGGTTTGCATGCCGGCGGCGTCATAGGGCCATATTTTTTCGTCGACGATAATGATCGTCACGTTACTGTGAATGGTAATCGTTATCGCGCCATGATTACCGATTATTTTTGGCCCGAATTGGAAGATATGGACTTGGACAACATGCGGTTTCAACAGGACGGTGCCACAAGCCACACAGCACACGTTACAATCGATTTATTGAAGAGTAAGTTTGATGAGCGTGTTATCTCAAGAAATGGACCAGTCGATTGGCCGCCTCGTTCGTGCGATTTAACGCCTCTGGACTTTTTTCTTTGGGGCCACGTCAAGTCGTTGGTCTATGCCAACAAGCCGACGACGTTGGAAGAGCTCAGAGCCAACATTGAACACGAAATAGCAGCCGTTTCGGCCGAAATATGTGGCCGAGTCATCGAAAATTGGGTCCAACGAATCGACCGCTGCAAACGTGCCCGCGGTGGCCATATGAACGAAGTCGAGTTCCATTCATAAATGTTTTGATTGTACTTCAACCCGATAATAAAGTTTTTGAAATATCTCTTGCATTTTATTTTGAAAAAAAGTTGTCAAGTCCTTATTGGAAAACCCTTTATAAACGAATGATATATTGATTCAATGTATTCGAGGTAATGATCGTAATCGCAGTTAAGTATTAAATAATTGACAGCAGCCATGAACTAGAACCCCTCTTTCACTTAGTCTTCCCAATCCACCCTAACCTGCATATTGACTTCCCACGCATCCTCAACTTGTCCCACGAATAATAAAGTTGCGGCCGACTCTTTGGCAGATATTTTAGTCGTGAAACTTTGGTGAAAAATGATATGCCCAAAAATTAAAAATATGGCACAATTTATAATCTGCACATGCCACATCTGAATGATAATGCATATTTATTATTTGACAATCTAACATTTTCGAGATGTTAAACAATAATTGGTTTTATATACTATTAGAGATAGCATGAAATTAAAAAATAAATAATACGGTGTGCATTCGAATTAAGAGCTATAGGTGATAAATCGAAATATTAACTATCTGTATATATTTATGATTACGGTTTTGTAGTTTTCATTTATAATATATGAACACAACTATTACAGATTTCTACATAAATCATACTTATATGAAGTCAGTATTATTATCATTATGACTTGGCATAATTTCACGATACTGATAGTCACTTTTTCGTTATCTTGCGACTAGTATAAAAGTTAGTTTCTTAAATTCTTTCGCATAGGTCTCTTATTCTCTGAAGCGCTACAAATAAAAACCGAAAATGGATCGTTGGCAAAATAAAGTGGCTGTTGTGACTGGTGCAAGTTCTGGTATAGGAGCGGCAGTTGTAAAAGATCTAGTGCAAGCCGGCTTAATAGTCGTCGGGTTGGCACGTCGTGAAGAACGAGTTCGCGAAATTCGAAATGCACTTCCTGCAAAGTTGCAATCGCGATTGCATCCAATTAAGTGTGATGTTTCGAAAGAGAGTGACGTGAAGGTTGCTTTTGCTTGGGTCGAAAAGAATCTCGGCGGTACCGACATTCTTGTTAATAATGCGGGAGCCGGTCGAGGTGGTATTAATCTTAGTGACACTGACAATACCGAAGCTATTCAGGAACTTGTAGATACAAATGTGATGGCAGTCGTTTATTGTGTTCGAGAAGCTTTCAATTCGATGAAAAAACGTAATTTCGATGGGCATGTTGTGATTGTAAACAGCATTGCTGGGCACAAAGTTCCAAATGTACCGGGATTGAAATTTAATATTTATCCCGCCACAAAATTCGCAGTTACTGCTATGACTGAAACCTATCGTCAAGAATTCGCCAATGAAGGAACTAAAGTGAAAGTGACGGTAAGTTTAATTTTTGTTTACTTTATATGAAAGGTATTATAAGTTTGGCAAAAAGTTTTTAACGCTAAGGAATAAGGCTCGGAGAAAAAACTGAATGATACAGAAGTTCATTTTATCACTCAAAAATCTCAAAACCGGATGTCCGTCGGTGTCCTCTTTAGCACGAAAACGCGTTGAGTTTTGACAAAAAACTAAGGACAAGTTTGTTAACCGGCCGAATCATAGCACATCTTCTACTCCCTCCCATACAAAATTACACAATTTCGGAATTCCACAATAAAATGATTAGTAAAAGTAAAAAATCTATTGATCTGAAATTTCGAATATATCATTTTTATAACGATTTCAAACTACTATAATATTATTCGAATCCCTTTACTCCTTCTACTACCTCTACAAACTGCACTTTTTCATGAAATACCATAAGCCAATTTTCTCTGTGCGTTTAAAATTTATCGAGCTGAAATTGTGCGCTAAACATTTATTTAGGATTTTTAGTAAGCCAGGAAAAAATTAGATGATTACCTTCACTCCTTCTGCAGCCTCCCATACAATGTGAAACAATTTAGCATTTTTACAAAAAGTAGATTTTCTTGATAAGTATGAATGCTATTGATCTGCAATTTGGACTATGTCAAATGCATGATTACAAAAATTAGTTCAATGTCATTACCCCTCTATCACATCCCGTACAAAATTTCTTAAAATTAAAAAAAAAACTCTTTCATCTAGTGTATCGTGATTATGTTATGCTTAAAAAAACCTCCAATTATGTACGAATTGCAGTACTAGAAGCAGTAGTACAAGTTAATTCTTAAGATTGTCAAAACTTTAAACTATCAAGATTATAATTTTTATTCGCATTCTGCAAGTTTTTAGCAAGTTGAAATAAAACGTCTTGCGAATAAGCAGATCGATAAATAGTTTGTTTTTCGTTTCAATTCAACACAAAAAAATTATTTATGGAATTTTTAAAGGAAAAATTTAATAACATTTAACTACACCACCTCGGAGAGAACTACGCAAAATCGAAGAGATACATTTTTCAAAATAGTGTATTTATATAGAAGAAGTGAGAGTATCGGATCAACATTTTTTGTTGTATATTTTATTCACATTATTATACTTTGACCTAATTTTCAAGTCGATAGCTTAAAGAGTTTCAAAGAAAAATCGATTTCATAAAATTTCAAAATTTTCATGCACTTTGTATGGGGTGAGTTGCCCGTCCACGAACGTAAAGTTTCTTTTTTGCTAAAACTCACACAAAACAAATTTCATATCGATACCTCAAAGCGTTCGCGAGTTATGTTGCAGACAGATGGGAAGACGGACAGACGATCAGACGGAATCGAGGTTTTTGAGCGTCAACAAATATATCTGTTCCCTTGGCGATTCCATGTGAGCATTATTTATTAGCGTTACAAACAGTAAGGCAAACACAATATACTCACAGATTTCACATGGAGTATAATAAATGATAAGCAACCTGATGGTGGCGAGGTCAAAGTCCGATTTGGGCTATAGTGTCATTGAAAAAATTCCAGTTCGTGCTATGCCTTATAAATCAAGATAGGACTGCCTTATCAGATTCAATGTTACATAAGGAGATTATTAAGAAATCGTATTTTTTTTAAAGTTTCCCTTATCTTTTAATTCGAAATTAGAATCAAAACATAACAGGGCTACGATTGCGCGTAATGCGCAATCTTACGATACTCTAGATGAAATAGAATTTTTTTGTGACCCCAAGAAATTTTGTATGTGGAGTGTTAGAAGGGATGATAGCATTGAACTAATTTTTTCCCCATCATGCTAAAGTAGCTATAAAAATGTTTTATTCAAAATGCTTATCCCAAAAATTGAATGGGAACTGAGAAAATTAGTGAGTTAGATTTAATGAAAATGTGCAGTTTGTATGGGAGGTGGTAGAAAGAGTGGGGGGATTTTAGTGATTTTTTCAGAAATAACTAGGAATATTATAAAATTGACATCCCTTAAATTTCAGAATAGTGCCATTTATACTTTTCAAGAAAATTGATTTTTTGTGAAGTTGTGAAACTGTGTCATATTGTACGGGAGGGGGTAGAAGCAGTGAAGCTAATCAAATATTTTTTTTTGATCTTAGTGATAATGCTAATTAAGAGTTTATTACAAAATATGAGTTCGATAAATGTTATATGTTCTTAGAAAATCGTCTTAAAGCATTTCATGAAAAAGTGATGTTTGTATGGAAGGGGGTGGAAGGAGAGGGAGGACTCCAATAATTTTTCTACTGTAGATTTATATTATTATGAAAGTGATATATCCCACAATTCAGCCTAATAGCTTTCATACTTTTCGAGTAAATCCATTTATTGCCAAATTGCGAAATTGTGTCATTTTGTATGGGAGGGGGTAGAAGGGGTGAAGCTAATCATCTAATTTTTTTTGGCCCTACTAACAATTTTAAATAAATACTTGGTGCACAATTTCAGCTAGCTAAATTTTATACGCACTGAGTAAATTGGCTTAGAATAATTCATGAAAAGTACAGTTTGTATAGGAGGTGGTAGAAGGAGGGGTAGGACACACATAATTTTTATACGGTAGATTGATATTATCATATTAGTAATATATTCCAAATTTCAGCTTATATACTTTTCGAGCAAATCTCTTCATTGTCAAATTGCGTAATTGTGTCATTTTGTATGGGAGGGGGTAGAAGGGGTGGAGCGATTTGGCCCGTTCACGAACTTGACCTTACTTTTTTGTCAAAAACGACGTGTACAAAATTTGAACTATCTAGCTCAACGCGTTCTCAAGCTAGAGAGCGCACGGACGGACGGACGGACGGACATCCGGTTTTGAGATTTTTGAGTGATAATATTAACTTCTGTATCATTCATTTTTTTCTCCGAGCCTTATTTCTTGGCGTTACAAACCTTAGAGCGAACTTATAATACTCTCAGATTCCATCTAGAGTATAATTAGTATACTCAAGATACTATTCGTCATATTGAGTAACAACATTTTCCAAGTTCATCGAGATATGAATTTTTGCACATATCGTTAGGACCCTCAATTTAAAAATTTCAACGCTAGAATGGAATTTTAGGAGAAGAAAATAAAGCGTAAATCTCTAGAGGAAATGGGAAAAAAGTTTATTGTAACAGAAAATATGATGTGATCTCAAATCCTTTCGAATAGGGAAGTAGCTTTTGTATGGGAGGTGGTAGAATCAGAGAAGTGAGGTTTGTAATTCTCGTAGATGTCATCGAATATAGCATGCAAAATGTTTCACCTGAATTTAAAGTTTGTAACTTTCAAAATTTTCAGTAAAATTGCGCTTTCTTGAAACTGGAAGATTTGTATGGGAGGTGGCAGAGAAAGTGGAGGGTTTTAAGAGATTTTGAAATCGCTTAACAGTATTCTTATTGGCATCCTCATCACCATGCTTTGTTCCATTTTTAAGGTCAATAGCTTTCATATGTTCAAAGGAGAGATGCTTTTCTTGAATTTATAATAAAGAAATTGCACGAATTTTGTATGGGTGTGGTGAAAGGAGGGCAGTGAAGTTGACAATTTTTTAAAAACTGGTTGCAGTTTTAATAAAATTGATTCTGGCAAAAATTCTTTCTTTGCTTGAATGAATGGATTTTTGAAAATTATGCTTTTGTACGGGAGGGGGTACTAGGAGTAACGGGATCCGAACAATATTCTTTGGCGTTATTGATATTCATATCATTATACTTTGAACTAATTTTCAAGTCGATAGCTTAAATAGTTTCGGGGAAACACCAATTTGCTTAAACTTCGAAATTTCATGAAATTTGTATGGGAGGGAGTAGAAGGATTGAGAGGATGTAGCTCGTTCAAGAATTTAAAGTTTCTTTTTAGCTAAAATAGCATAAAACAAACAGACAGACGGTCAATCGGAATCGAAGTTTTTGAGTGACAACAAATAATTCTGTACCCTTGGCGACTCTATGCGAGCATTATTTTTTAACGTTACAAACGGTAAGGCAAACACAATGTACTCTCAGATTTCATCAAGTGTATAAAAATATTTTGTTTTATTCCCAAGTAAGGAACCCCAGTAATCTATACATATAGTAAATATAATTGCAGGGTCTGCCCATTAATTGCTTACGAATGGCTATAAATTAGTTTTTTACTTTATTTCAACAATAACTAAGCAAAAAAAACCGTTTTTGAAATTGTTGTCTATTCGGCCGTTTTTCACGCAAAAATGGCTAAGCCGATTGTAATGAAACTGGCACCGTTTGTTAGGTATGCTCCGATATGTAATCTGCTTTTGGTTTTATTTCCATTCCCTCATGCCTTCTAACTCCTCCCATAAGGAATGACTCATTTTCAAAAATATAAAATAATCAAATTTTCTGGAAAGAGCTAACAAATTGAAATTTTGAATATATTATTTTTATCATAAATGTGATCCATAGTATACAAAATATTGTAATTCTCCAAATCCTTCCACCACCTCCCATACAAACTGCACTTTTCCATGAAATACTCTAAGCAATTTTTCTCAGTACGTATAACATTTATCGAGCTCAAATTTTGTACTAAATCCATATTTGGCATTATTATTAATATCGGAAAAAATAAATCGATTAGCTTTCCTCCATCTATCCCCCTTTGATACAATGTGACACAATTTCACAACTTTTCAAAAATTCGATTTTTTAAGAACTCCCACTCCTTCTACTACCTCCCATACAAATTGCACAATTATACTAAATCCAATACACTAATTTTCTAAGTACCTATTCAACTATTGAAGCTTAAATTTTGGACAAAACATACTTATAGCTACTCCAGCATGATGTGAAACAAATTAGTTCAATGCTGTCACCCCTTCAACCACTCCCCATATAAAATGTCTTAAGATCTCGAAAATTTCGATTTCATTAGCAGCATGTAACGGAAACTCGGCTGACGGCGTCATTCCCGTTCAGATTATTGATAGGGCTCCTCCGGGTCGAGCAGCACCTGTTGCCGGCTGCTCAGGAGCATGGGCATGGAAAGAATGACCCAGAGGAACCGCCATCCTTGAAGGGTGCTGAGAAAAGAAGTTAAAAAAATTTCAAGAGGAGGTGGCGAGGACACGGACCGGCAAACGACGGCCCCAGGGCTTCCAATTAGGATTTTAAGCTAGTATTACATTGTTTAACACCACAGAAATCAAAATCACGATACCACCTCGAGCCGCATATAAATTATAGCACATAATGATGAAAAAAAACGTGTCGTTTTAATATATTTTAGTTTAATTTTTCCGCCTTTTTTTTTGAAGATAGGAAAGATGACGATATGGGAATAAACAAAATTTGGTACCTTTCTATTTCATTTTTTTTAACCTCGTTGGAACCCGTATGGTGAGGATGATTTCCTTTCCTGGTGCTCGATGATTTTTTTTTTGTTTGATGATTATTTTTGCTGTTTTTTGTTTTAATTATTTTGATTATAATTATTACAATTTTTTGTTTGTATAACAAAATTTAAAAGGAAACTAGCCGGAGGTGGTAATTCGTAACAAACATCGTATGATTAGACTTTACACACAGTCGTAGTCCTGTTATATTTTTAAGCTTAATGCTATTTTATTTAAAAAAATTTTAGAATTAGCCTAAGCTTCAACTACATATTTATATTTCATTAACGCTCGTTTTACATCAACAACGTATATGATTTCAAACCACCACCGTGAGCACGGGCTGTCTTATACAAATACGAGTACCATGGTTTCATGCTTAATAACTTATGGTTCTGATTCAAACAAAATACAAAATACTGTGTTCAAAGAGCCATTAAAGTAATCAGATTATATGCATATTCCACATAATGTATCACTAACTATATTCTACAAAAATTGCTTATTATTGCGGGCGAAGTCGCGGAAGATCGCTAGTATTCATTAAATGCCGAAGGAGCAAGAATGCACAGACGAGTTTAGAATTTTCTACTTTTTCAATATTAGGTATTTTTTCAAGAAAAAAATAAAAAATGTCAATTACCCAACCCAAACCAACCATGAAACTTTTAATCCTTTCAACTTTGTAATTGTAGCATTTATATTCTTTTAAATGCAAAACTTTTATATCATGAGACTTGAATTTTTAAAAATTTAAATAATTTATAAAGTATAAGTCAAAATAAGTATAATTGATAAAAAAAATGTCTTACATCTGAAAACCAATAAACACAAAAATATACTAGCAGTTTTCTTGTACGAGTTTGAATGTGCACCATGCTCTCACTATGTTCGCTTTGAGATAAAAACAAACTGAATTACGCTATACCCCATTGTCCTATGTTTCACTCAGTATCTCTCTAACTATGTATCTATGTAAACATTTCAGAGTTTATTTGGATGAAATGATGTTACAAAATTGTTACGTTTTGTCCACTCAGATTGCGAAATTAGACTGCTGTGAGCAGACAGACGGATTTTTGTTTTTGCATTTTTAGACTTATTTAGTTATGAAACGCGAAAATTATTATTATTATAAGAATAATAAAATATTTAGTTTAAAAGACTAAAACTTATGGATATACTCTAATTAGTAGAAACTTTTTACATAATTAAGTTTTTATGTGCACAGTATTGTCAGTCCTCAATGAAGACGCTACAAATATTTCCTTATCTATTATTACTTTCACTTTTTTTTCCAGAGCATTAGTCCAGGTGGAGTTGATACCGAAATGATACCCGAAAAAATTAAGAATACGGGCATATCCCTTTTAAAATCGGAAGATGTTTCGAATGCCATTTTATATGTCATTGGTACACCCCCTAACGTACAGGTATACATTTGTATTATTATATGATTAATTGATTTTAAATAATACTATTCTTTTACTTACAGATTCACGAACTCACAATTAAGCCTATAGGGGAGAAATTTTAAATTTCCATCGATTAAGTTTACATTTGAAATGAATTGCGGTCAGTGATACGGATTTTAAGAAAAAATAAAAGATAGTGCATTTTATAACTAGTAAAAGACAAATTTTATTATTTTATTAATGGTTTAGATGATTTTAAAGTCACTATTTGCATAATTAATCGCCACACTATCACTCATTGCTCACCAGGTCTTTACCGCTTCCCAATTACGAATGTATCGACAGCGCGTCTGAGATGATTTGTATCTTTGTGCGGAAAACGTAAACAATGGAAGATACTTACGACTTTCAAGAGAGACCTCGAAGAGCAGTTTAGAGTTTGGTATTTAGCATCACACCCACTTCCAGTGCCTTCCGTACAGAGACCGAGTTGTCTTTAGTGATGCAGTATGCCTTGTGAAGCGTTCCAGATGCGAGCTCCTATACGCGGGTGTTCCGGCTAGCACAACGCTGCATTCACATAATTACCTATGATTCCCATGACATTTTCAATGAAATGTCGTGTCGTGTAAGTATGTTCCATATTTTGCGTGTTTTAGCCCGATAAAAACGATACAACGAACTATGTCCCGCGAACAATACAATAACCCGGAAAATGCGACAATGCGAATACCCGAAAGTGCGACCATGCGAATACCCGAAAAGTAAGAAAATACGAACATCACGTTCAGCTTAGATCACCACTCGCGCAGTTTGGGTCCGGGGGGGGGCGCGAGCGAAGCGAGTTGAGGGCAAAGTCCAGCCGTCTGCAGGACCGAGGCGCACAGCGTCGGGTTTTTTAGAGTTTAGATGGATCCTTAACGAAAAGCAGCATGGAGACACTTGAAGTGTTATTGGCAGCACACTTCCCAGGCTGCAAAATAATTAACTGTAATGAAGATTTAGAAGAAAAGGATGTATCGTCAAACTCCATTCAGCAATAGTACTTACTTACTTACGATGATGCTACAGCCCAAAACGGACTTTGTCCTCCTGAATACTTTGCCTCCATCCATCTCAGTTCAGTGACCGCGTCCTCCAGTTTGAAAATCTTAGCAGTGATTTGCTGTCTGCGTCAAGCGAATCCTTCCAGCGCTTCCGTAGATTTCCAACCGGTCTTTGTCCGTTGATTTTCCCTTTTAGTGTGCGTTTGGAAATTCTTCCGTCAACCATCCGCTCCACATGACCAGCCCATTGTAACTTCTTAAATTGAATGAGGGTTGACACTTCTGGATTGTCGAAGAAAGCATACAATTCCCTATTGTATCGTATTCTCCAGATCGGGTTCTCCCTCAGAGGTCCGAGCATTCTTCTGAAGACCTTTCTTTCAAAGTCGTTAAGTAGTTTATCGGATGCCTAGATTAAAGTCCACGTTTCGCTGCCATAGCATAGAACAGTATGATCGTTTTATATAGCATAATTTTTGTTTTCCTGAGCACGTTCTTGTTTTTGATTATTGGAAGTACCGAATAATAAGTCTTGTTTACCATCATTATCCTTCTTTTGATTTCGATGGGTTCGCCTCCATCTTTCGATAGGTTCGCTCCTAGGTATTTGAAATTGTCAACATTTTCTAGGTTATCTAGGTTATAATCTCCTACTGTAATATTTTGTCTGATTGGCGTCTTTTCTTAGATTGCTTCATAATTTTTGTTTTGTTTTCATTAATACGTAGTCCAACGTCCCTTGCTACCAAGTCAAAATTTACAAATGCCTCCTTAGCACTCTCCAGAGATCTTGCAAGGATATCTATATCGTCGGCATATGCCACGAGTTGTGTGGATTTGAAGCATAGTGTTCCCTTGGTGTCAACGGGAAGTTTCCGAACAACTTATTCGAGTGTCAAGTTGAAAAGCATTGGTGCGAGGCCGTCACCTTGGTTAAGGCCGCTGTCTGTTTTAAAACTGGAAGTCAGATCGTTTTCTACTCTGACTCGTGACAAAGACTCGGTCATTGTCATTCTTGTAAGCCGAACCAGTTTCGGTGGGACTCCAAACTCTAATATGATACGTACTGTATGTCAAACGTGCCTGTCGATACTGTCGTATACTTGCTTGAAATCAAAAAATATCTGGTGCACATCTATAACATATTTCCAGCACTTGTTTAACTGAGAATATCCGGTCGGTGGTCGATAGTCCAACTCTAAATCCGCCTTGGTATGCACCAATTAACTTTGTCAGCATGGGACCTTATTCTCTTTTCCAAAATTTTCGTCGGAATCGTATAAGACGTTCACAACAAAGATATTCCTCGGTAGTTCTCGCAGCAGAGTTTGTCAACTTTTTTTAAATTGGACTTATGATGTTCTTGCGCCATTCTCCTGGTGTTTCCTGCGTCTATATATCCATGACTAATTTGTATAACGCATGCGCTATAGAGGTGTCGCCAGCTTTCAAAAGCTCAGCTGAAATTTGATCAGTACGCGGCGCTTTGTTGTTCGGGTGGTTCTTCAGGGTCGTTTTTACTTCTTCGTGGGAGGGCTGAAAGTGGATCTTTCACCAGCTGTTACATCAGTTGTGCCTGCTACTGTGTCTGCTGCTGCTGCTCGTGCGGGTGGTAGGCTTGGATCTTCCGCATTACTTATAATGTTCCCTTCTGCATCCCTGCAGATGGTCGTTTTCGGTTGGTATCCCGCTTTCATTCTTTTAACAACTTTTAGCGCGACTCTTTTGTTGTGTATTTTAAAATGTTCGTCCATGTTTTTAATTTCGTCATTATTGTACTTCCTTTTTTTTTTTGTCTGCATATTTTGTTTGCAAATCGTCTAAGATCATTGTATTTGTCCGGTTTGTCTTGTGTCGGCCGTTCTGTTAATATTTTGTAAGCCTGGTTTTTTCGGTCTAAGGCATCTTGGTATTCGTTGTCGAACCAGTCATTTCTTTTGCGCCGGAGTTGTTGTCCTATCACCTCCTCTGCGACAGATGTAATACCATCTTTGATATTTTGCCACATTTCTCCTATTGGCATGCTGGCGTTGTTGTTCAGTATTGGCGCGAAGTGCCTCTCTAAGGCTGATACGTACTTCGCGACTACTTTCTCATCCTTGAGTTTTCCTATGTCGAATTTAGGAACCGGTTGTGTTTTTGGGTGTCCTCGGTATGCGATTCGACATCGGAACTTGGTCTTTACCAAATAGTGGTCTGTGTCGCAATTAGCCCTTCGACATGTACGCACGTCGAGAATGCAGGAGGCCGTCCTTTTCTCTATTAGGACATGGTCTATTTGGTTGAATGTTCTTCCGTTGGGTGATGCCCACGTTTTCTTATGAATGTCACGATGCGGGAAGCATGTCGAGCTTACAATAAGGTTTCTGCTGCTGGCGAAATCAGTCAGCCTCTGGCCGTTGGCGTTGTTAATATCATGGATACTGTGCCTTCCAATTGTCTCTATGTAAGTTTCTTCTTTGCACACTTTCGCGATAAAGTCACCTAATACTATTTTAATATCGTTCGACGGAAGGGAGTCGAATGTTGATTCTAGGTTGCTGTAGAAATCGTCTTTAACTTCGTCGTCTTTGACCTCCGTTGGGCATGGACATTAATAAGCCAAATAGAATTTTGTTTTGATGCGGATTGCACACAAACATTAACGGATTTGTAGTTGGTAACTTGCTGTTTAAGCTTCTTGTTGACGATAAACGCAACTCGAAACTCCCGGTTTCTCGAGCTTTTTTCCACTTTTGAAAATTGTGTACGATACAATGTTAGTAACCTCGCTAATTATCAATTTCGATTCTTAAAGTGCAATGATGTTCATATTGTATTTGGTTGCCTGTTCCAGAATCAATCAATCCAATCAAATTCCTGTTAAGACCCCCTATAGTGGCATAGGACAGAAACAACTCTGTTCCACAAGGCGCGATCCTGAGCATCGGCCTTTAGCTGTTGCCAGGACTTGTTTATTCCTCTGATCTCCTGCTTAACTGCTCGCTTCCATGTGTTACATGGTCGACTAACCCGACGCAAAAATCTTGCACCTCTCCCACATCCTGTCCGTTAAGAACAATTGGTGTGCTTGCATTCGAACCCATGTGCATGTACTTGGTTTTACGCACATTTATTTTCAGTCCCACCTCCTTACATTAAGAATGCAACGAGCGAGCATTTGACTCTAAGTCCGAACGGTTATGTGCAAGCAAACATACGTCATCAGATTAATCAAGGTGACTTAAGATGTTAAATAGTCTCTACTGAAGAACTTTATCTTCCCCACCTTCCAGTGCAGCTTTCAAGATGTCATTTATTACGACCAGAAACAGGGCGTGTGATAATATGTAGCCTTGTCTGACACCCGCTCGCACAGGGAAGCTCTCGGACAGCTCTCCTCTATGCCTGTTCCAAAAGCATTCTCAATACTCCTGCTCTGTACAGGGATCACACGTTCGAACATCCGAAGAAATAAGTCCATTTTTCGTTTGCGTGGTCGTTGCAGGTTGAAAGTGCCTCTAGCTCTGAAGATTGGTTATTTATTAAGAGATGTACCAAAGGGGGCTCTAGCCTACACGAGATGTTTCAAGAGTGTTGAAAAAACACATAAACTCTAAATTTTTCATAAAAATGTTCAGCTACAAACTTGAAAATTTTTGAAAGCCACACAAGGCGTGAAGCCTAACCATATGATACTCTAGATGAAATGGGAATGAGTTTAATGTACAGGAAAACATGTCATCTCAAATTCTTTCGAATAATGAATAGTGGGAGGCGGTAGAGAGGGAGGGAGTTTTGTAATTTTTGAATGTGTCACCGAAATTTAAGATTTGTAACTTTTATTACTTTCAAAGAAATTGGACATTGCTTTCCTGAAATTCGGGCATTTGTATAGGAGGTGGCAGAGAAAGTGGAGAATTTTATATGATTTTGGAACTGCTTATCAACATCCTTATCACCATGCTTTGTTTCAATTTCAAAGTCGATAGCTCGTATATGTTCAAACGAGAAATGCTTTTCTTAAATTTATAATATATATTTGTATGGAAGGGGGTAGAAGGAGTGAAGCAAAGGTGATTTTTAGTATTTATTACAATTATTAAGGGACAAGTTCTGGCAAAACTTCAAGTTTGTACTTTTTCTAGTTTTAATGGAAATCGATATAATGCATTTACCAAAATTATACAATTCTATGGGAGGTGGTACAAGGAGTATAAGGATTAAACAAATTTGTTCGTCATCAATGATATTTCTATTATTAAACTTTCAACAAAACTTCAAGTCGACTTTGACAGTTTCGAAGGAAAATAATTTAATTAAAATTTCGAAATTCCGTGAAATTTGTATGTGAGGAGGTAGAAGGATTGAGGTGAATTTGATGATTTTTAAAAAAACTGGTTACAATTATAATTAAATTAACACTGGCAAAAAATTGTTCATTTAGTTTCGCTAGCTTCAATCAAAATCGATTAAACACATTTTTGATAATTGTGTATTTTTATGGAGTAGAAGGTGTGAGGGGATCGGACCAATATTTTGTGATCTTAATGATATATATATTGCTATACTTTGACCCAAACCTCAAGCTGGTACTTTAAATAATTTTAAGGAAAAATCA
Organism: Chorisops tibialis; assembly: GCA_963669355.1. NCBI lineage: Eukaryota > Metazoa > Arthropoda > Insecta > Diptera > Stratiomyidae > Chorisops > Chorisops tibialis. Next base: position 276,335,000 of record OY770262.1, read on the forward strand.
ATTTCTTAAAATTTCAAAATTTCATGAAATTTGTATGAGAGGGGGTAGAAGGATTTGGGGAATGTAGTCCGTTTACGAATTCAAAGTTACGTTTTACTAAAAATGACACACAACAAATTTCAACACGATAGCTTATAGCGATCGAGAGTTATGTTGTAGACAGACGGACAGACAGACGACCACTCGAAATCGACGTTTTTGAGCGACAACAAATATTTCTGTACCCTTGGCGATTCTGTGCGAACATTATTTCTTAGCATTCCAAACGGTAAGACAAACACAATTTACTCCCAGATTTCATCAAGAGTATGCAAATGCTTAAAAGTTTAAGATATTACCTGGCTTTTACTCCTTCCCATAAAAAGTTACTTTTCTACCATTTTGAAGAAGTCAATTATCACCAAACCATTAAAAGCTTTCAGCTTCAAACTTTGCACGAACATTTTTAAAAATATTTAAAATAAATATTTGATTCAATATATTCGAGGTAATGATCGTAATCGCAGTTGAGTATTCAATAATTGACAGTAGCCATGAACTAGAACCCCACTTAGTCTTCCCAATCCACCCTAACCTGCATATTGACTTCCCACGCATCCTCAACTTGTCCCAAGAATAATAAAGTTGCGCCCGACTCTTTGGCAGATATTTTAGTCGTCAAAAATGATATGCTCAAAAATTTTCATTGATAAGATATGAACACAACTACTATAGATTTCTACATAAGTCATGAAGTCAGTATTACTATCATTATGACTTGGCATAATTTCACGATACTGATAGTCACTTTTTCGTTATCTTGCGACTAGTATAAAAGTTAGTTTCTTAAATTCTTTCGCATACGTCTCTTATTCTCTGAAGCGCTACAAATAAAAATCGAAAATGGATCGTTGGCAAAATAAGGTGGCTGTTGTGACTGGTGCAAGTTCTGGTATAGGAGCGGCAGTTGTAAAAGATCTAGTGCAAGCCGGCTTAATAGTCGTCGGGTTGGCACGTCGTGAAGACCAAGTTCGCGAAATTCGAAATGCACTTCCTGCAAAGTTGCAATCGCGGTTGCATCCAATTAAGTGTGATGTTTCGAAAGAGAGTGATGTGAAGGCTGCTTTTGTTTGGGTCGAAAAGAATCTCGGCGGTACCGACATTCTTGTTAATAACGCTGGAATCGTGCGTTTTGGAATTAATCTTATTGATGCTGGAAATACTCAAGCAGTTCAGGAAGTTGTAGATACAAATGTTATGGCAGTCGTTTATTGTGTTCGAGAAGCTTTCAATTCGATGAAAAAACGTAATTTCGATGGGCATGTTGTGATTGTAAACAGCACTGCTGGGCACAAAGTTCCAAATGTACCGGGATTGAAATTTAATATTTATCCCGCCACAAAATTCGCAGTTACTGCTATGACTGAAACCTATCGTCAAGAATTCGCCAATGAAGGAACTAAAGTGAAAGTGACGGTAAGTTTAATTTTTGTTTACTTTATATGAACGGTGAGAGTATTATAAGTTTGCCACAAAGTTTTTAACGCTAATGAATAAGGCTCGGAGAAAAAACTGAATGATACAGAAGTTCATATTAAAATTATTTGAATAGCTTTACTCCTTCTACCACCTCCCATACAAACTGCACTTTTTCATGAAATACTATAAGCCAATTTTCTCTGTGAGTTTAAAATCTATCGAGCTGAAATTGTGCGCTAGTAAGCCAGGAAAAAATTAGATGATTATCTTCACTCCTTCTGCATCCTCCTATACAATATGACACAATTTCGCAACTTTACAAATAAACTGCCAACAATACGGACGAAACTTTATTATTCTTGGGACAAGTTGCAGATGCGTTGAAAGTCAATATGCAGGTTAGAGTGGTTGGGGAAGACTAAATGAAAGGAGGTTCTTGGGCAGGGCAGTTGTCAATTTAACACTTTGCGGAAGCCTTCAAAAGCTCCAGTACATATAATCAATATTTCATTCGTTTATTTATGCAAGTTTGTGATTTTATGAGGGGAGGAGTGAGGGGTGATAGTAAGGGTGGATGAAAGTTAATAGTTTTTTTAATTGACTGCTTGAATCACGTCCAATATTCTCTGTATTGAATGTGTTTCATAGACGAAGTTCCATAGAATTTTTATAAAATTCGGTGTATTGTATGTTTTTATTCACGAAACCAAACATTTGTATGGGAGGTAGTAGAGCGGGTAAGGAAATCATAAAATTTGTGATGCAGTTTTATTTCATTTCTCTTGTAAGATGCTTGTACAAAATTTCAAATTCGTAGATTTTAATTTTTTGGTTATTAGTTGATTTAATGGACTTGGTCGAAATCATCCTTTTGTATGGGAGGGGGTAGAAGGACAAGAGTGATTTCAAGACTTTTGACGCAATTTTGTTTCAATTATTTTTAAAAGTTCTTCTGCAAAATTTTAAATTGATAGCTTTAAATAGTTAGGTGATAATTGATTTCTTGAAAATGGTCGAAAAAATAATTTTGTATAGGAGGGGTAGAAATCTTAAAGGTTTTCGACCAGTTAATATTTCGTTTATTTAGGGATTTTTTTAAATCATTTCCCAAATTTTCAAGTTTCTACCTTATAATTTCACTCAAAAATTTTCAGTTTATGTGTTTTTTTCAATGCACATGAAACACCTGATGCACGTTAGACCGGGGGATTAGTTTATAACAATTATAGATCAAGTTATTATTATTTTTCTATTTACATCAAACAGATGTATCCACATGCAAAATTTAAACCTTGTATCTTTCACCAGAGCCCTAAAACAATCACTAAAAATTTTCGACATTTTTACTTACCACCTCCCTCTCCTTACACCTCCCAAATTTTTACCAAAATTAACGACTACGACAATCTAACAAATTTTCGATTTGATATTTTTACTTAATTTGGAGATATAAAGATTTGTAATTTTGAAAAGTGCGCCATTTTTGAAATGCTCCTCATTTGCCCCCACTACTTTTATTTCAACATGTTATATTTTTTTCGTATTTTCCTAGTACAGCTTAATATATGTTTCAAGTTTCAATTACATAGCTTAAGAAATAGTTGAGATATTAATTCTTAAGTGTTTTTCTTTGCACCCTCCTGACCCCCCCCCCCTCACAGTAATTAGCCACTCTCTAAGTTGATTCTGGTGGACCTATATGCAGTCTTAATGTGCCCAAAATATGAATTTCTTGCAATAAGTAATTTCGAAGACATAACCATTTCAAAAAAAATTTCGGCCGACAATTTGTTTTTAGCCCCCCCTTTTCGGACGCCAATGGATAAAAAAATTAAATTATTTTTAAAGTTTGTCCCACAACGCTTTCTATGTTTTTACTGATTTTCAACTTTCTATCTGCATTCGTGGTGGAGATATTAGAAAGTGTAGTTTTTGATGACCGTCAATTCTGTTTTATTCATATTACTAGCAAACGCCCACGACTTCGTCCGCATAAAAATCGCATTAATAAGCAATTTTTGAGAATGTAGTTAGTAATACATTATATGGGGTATATAATTCGCTTACTTTAATGGCTCTTTGAACACAATGGTTTGTATTTTGTTGGAGTGAGAACCATAAATTATTAAGAATGATAGCATGATACTCGCATTTGAATGGGAGAGGCTCATGATCAAATCAATTCGAGATCACATGTTTACGTGTTAAGGGCATGTGACTAGTTGTAGCTTGTGTTAATTGAAAAAAACCAAATAAAATGACATTAAGCTTAAAAACATAACAGGACTTCGATTGTGCGTAAAGCCCCATTATATGATACTATTGATAAAATCGAAATTTTTGTAATCTTAAGAATTTTTGTGCGGGGAGTGATAGAAGGGATGACAGTACTAAATTAATTTTTTTCACAGCATGCTACAGTAGCTTTAAAAAATTTTTGCACCAAATTTAAGCTTGAAAAACTGAATAGGTAACTTGAGAAACTTAGTGCATTGGATTTAGTGAAATTGTGCAATTTGTATGGGAGGTGGTAGAAGGAGTGGGGAGTTTTTGGTAATTTTTCTAGATACAACTATCATCACCATGCAATTGATATCTTTTAAATTTCAGATCAGTTAGATTCACACTTTTCAAGAAAATCGAGTTTTTGCAAAGTCGTGAAATTGTGCCATATTGGAAGGGAGAGGGTAGAAGGAGTGGAGCTAATCGGTTAATTTTTCTCGATAATAATAATTATGCTAATTAAAGATTTAGTACAAAATTTTAGCTTGATCAAAGCTATTCGTACTGAGAAAATTGGTTTAGAATATTTCATGAAAAAGAGCAGTTTGTACTTCTGTACTGTGGTGCAAGGAGTGGAGGGCTTTTAGTTATTTTTTGAGAAGCAACTACAATTATCATTGAATTGATATATGTTATATTTCAGAACAGTAACATTCACACTTTTCAAGAAAATCGAATTTTCGCAAAGTCGTGGATTTGTGTCAGATTGTATGTGAGGGGTTAGAAGGAGTGAAGCTAATCGATTAATTTTTCCAGATAATAATAAAAATACTAATTAGGGATTCATCAGAAAATTTTAGCTCGATCAAAGTTATACGTACTGAGAAAATTGGTTTAGCGTATAGTATTTCATGAAAAAGTTTAGTTTGTATGGGAGGTGGTTGAAGGAGTTGGGGTATTCAAACTATGTATATACTTGAAGATTGCATTTATAATAGAAATAATATTTTTTAAATTTCAAGTTAATAGCTTTCATAGTTTCCATGAAAATTTGATTATTATAAGTTTTTGAAAATGAGCCACTTTGTATGGGAGGGGGAGAAGGCGTGAGGGGAGAAAAATAAAACCTAAATCAGATTACTCCTCGAGGCAGAGCTAATAATCTGTGAAAGTTTCATTGCAATCGGTGTAGCCGTTTTTGCGTGCAAGCCGGAAGACAGACAGACAGACAGAGAAATTTTTTAAAAACGTTTGATTCTGCTTAGTTATTGCTAAAATGAAGCAAAAAACTTATTTATAGCCATTTATAAACAGACAGACAGACACTACAATTATATTTATATAGATTGTGAAAGAGTTGTTAGCCCTTTGCACAACCTTCTGTCTGCGAATTTTCATTTTCGCGGAAGGTGGAGCCCCAGATATACTCACGCAAGTAGAGTGCTGAAGTTATACGTCTACAGGGATTTTAACTCCCGACCATCAAATTGTAGACAAATACTCTACCCACAATGCTACTACACCCTAACAAACTGAAATTTTGGAAGACAAATTTTTAAAAATCAACGAAGTTTTCCTGAAACATAATTACGGTATACGATTATTTTATGGGACATGATATAAATTTAATTTTTTCGATTACTTAAGATTGTCAAAACTTCAGACTATCAGGACTCTATTTTCCATTTGCATTCTGTAAGTTTTTAGTAAGTTGAAATAAAACGTATTGCAAATAAGCAGATCGATGAATAGGTTGCTCTTCGTTTCAATTAAACGATTTAATACCACAAAAAAAAATATTTATGGAATTTTTGATGGAAAATTTATTATAATAAGATTTAACTACACCACCTCCGGGAGAACTACGCAAAATCGAAGAAATACTTTTTTTAAAATTATGTATTTGTATAGAAGAAATGGGAGGAACGGATCAACATTTTTTGTCGTATATTTTTTTTACATAATTATACTTTGACCAAATTTTCAAGTCGATAGCTTAAACAGTTTCAAAGAAAAATCGATTTCATAATGTTTCAAAATTTTCATGAAATTTGTATGGGATTAGTTATCCGTCCACGAGCTTAAAGTTTCTTTTTTACTAAAACTGACATAAAACAAATTTCATCATGATACCTCGAGTCGTTCGCGATGGACAGGCGAACAGACGCAATCGAGGTTTTTGAGTGAAAAATATTTCTGGTCCCTTGCCGATTCTGTGTGAGCATTATTTCTTAGCGTTACAAACGGTAAGACAAACACAATATACTCACAGATTTCACATAGAGTACAATAAATGATAAGGAACTATGGTCAAAGCGCGATTTGGCCTGTAGTGTCATTAAAAAAATTCCGGTTCCAGCTATGCCTTATAAATCAAGACAGGACTGCCTTATCATATTAGATGTTACATAAGAAGATTAGTAAGAAATCGTAATTTTTTAAAGTTTTCTTTATCTTCAAATTCGAAATTAAAAATTAAATTGGTATTACTCTAGATACTATTCGTCATATTGAATAACAACATTTTCCAAGTTCATCGAGATATGAATTTTTGCACATGTCGTTAGGAGTCTTCATACTCTAGATGAAATCTGAGAGTGTATTGTGTTTGCCTTACCGTTTGGAACGCTAAGAAATAATGCTCGCACAGAGCCGCCAAGAGTACACAAATATTTGTTGTCGCTCAAAAACCTCGATTCCGAGTAGCTATCTGTCCGTCTGTCTACAGCATAACTCTTGAAAGCTTTGAGCTATGGTGCTAAAAAAATGTGTGTGTCATTTTTAGCAAAAAAGTAACTTTAAGTTCGTGAATGGGCTACATCCCTTACTCCTTCTACCCCCTCCCATACAAATTTCATGAAATTTCGAAATAATAAGAAATTGATTTTTCCTTGAAACTATTTAAGCTACCCCCTCCCATACAAATGGATAATTTTGAAAAATATATATTTTCGATTTTCATTGAAACTAGTAAAGCTGAAAAGACGAAATTTTCTGAGAATTAATTTTACTATAATTGCAATTTATTTTAAAAATAATTATCAACTTCACCTTACTCCTTCTACCCGCTCCCGTACAAATTTCACGAAATTTTGAAATTTAAATTAAATTATTTTTCTTTGAAACCGTTAAAGCTATCAACTTAATATTTTGTATAAAGTATACAAATAGAAATATTAATAATGCGAAAAAAAAATTGTTTCGATCCGTACCCTCCTTCTACATCCTCCCATACAAATGGATAATTTTTGTTAAATGCATTTTATCGATTTCCATTCAAACTAGGAAAAGTACAAACTTCAAATTTTGCCAGAATTTGTTTCTTAATAATTAAAATAAGTATTGGAAAAAATTATCAGCTCCGCTTTACTCCTTCTACCACCTCCCATACAAATATCTGTATTATAAATTCAAGAAAAGCATATCTCCTTCAGGTATATGAGAGCTATCGTCTTTGAAATTGAATCAATGATGATAAGCAGTTTCAAAGTTATCTTAAACGCTCCACTGAATTTAAAGTTTGTCAATTCAAAATTTTCAGTAAAATTGCGCTTTATTGAAATTGGAGGATTTGTATGGGAGGTAGCAGAGAAAGTGGAAGGTTTTAAAAGATTTTGAAATCGCTTAACAGTATTCTTATTGACATCCCCATTACCATGCTTTGTTCCATTTTTAAGATCAATAGCTTTCATATGTTCAAAGGAGATATGCTTTTCTTGAATTTCTAATAAAGAAATTGCATGAAATTTGTTATTTCTGAAAAAAATCACTAAAATCCCCCCACTCTGTCTACCACCTCCCATACAAACTGCACATTTTCACTAAATCTATCGCACTAATGTTCTCAGCTCCTATTCAATTTTCGGAGTAAGCATTTTGTATAAAACATTTTTATAGCTACTTTACCATAATGGGGAAAAAATAGTTCAAAGCTATCACCCCTTCTAACACTCGCCATATAAAATTTCTTAAGATCTCGAAAATTTCGATTTCATTAGCAGCATGTATGGGCATGGAAAGAATGACCCAGAGGAACCACCATCCTTGAAGGGTGCTGAGAAAAGAAGTTAAAAAAATTACAAGAGGAGGTGGCGAGGACACAGACCGTCAAACGACGGCCCCAGGGCTTCCAATTAGGAGTTTAAGCTAGTATCATATTTTTTAAAACCACAGAAAGCAAAATCACGATACCACCTCGAGCCGCATATAAATTATAGCACATAATGATGAAAAAAAAACGTGTCGTTTTAATATATTTTAGTTTAATTTTTCCGCCTTTTTTTCGCCTTTTTTTTGAAGATAGGAAAGATGACGATATGGGAATAAACAAAATTTGGTACCTTTCTATTTTATTTTTTTTTAACCTCGTTGTAACCCGTATTTTGAGGATGATTTCCTTTCCGTTGATGCTGGCTTCTCGCTGATCCTGATTTCTCGTTGATGCTGAATTTTCGATGTGAGAAGCAAAACCAGAAGAACTTGTACGAAAAAAAAATTTTTTTCTTGTCGGTTGTATAGTCTTGCCGTCCTTTTTTCGAAGATCAACGAAGAAGTGCATTCAATGCACTTTTATTTGACGCGAAGTGGTGCTCGATGATTTTTTTTTTGTTCGATGATTATTTTTGTTGTTTTCTTTCACAGTTTTTTGTTTTTATTATTTTGATTATAATTATTAAAATTTTTTTTTGTTTGTATAACAAAATTTAAAAGGAAACTAGCCGGAGGTGGTAATTCGTAACAAACATCGTATGATTAGACTTTACACACAGTCGTAGTCCTGTTATATTTTTAAGCTTAATGCTATTTTATTTAAAAAAATTTTAGAATTAGCCTAAGCTTCAACTACATATTTATATTTCATTAACGCTCGTTTTACATCAACAACGTATATGATTTCAAACCACCACCGTGAGCACGGGCTGTCTTATACAAATACGAGTATCATGGTTTCATGCTTAATAACTTATGGTTCTGATTCAAATAAAATACAAAACATTATATTCAAAGAGCCATTAAAGTAAGCAGATTATATGCATATTCCACATAATCACTAACTCTATTCTTCAAAAATTGCTTATTATTGCGGGCGAAGTCGCGGGAGATCGCTAGTATTCAATAAATGCCAAAGGAGCAAGAATGCACAGACGAGTTTAGAATTTTCTACTTTCTCAAAACTAGGCATTTCAAGAAAAAAATAAAAAATGTCAATTACCCAACCCAAACCAACCATGAAACTTTTAATCTTTCAACTTTGTAATTGTAGCATTTATATTCTTTTAAATGCAAAACTTTTATATCATGAGACTTGAATTTTTAAAAATTTAAATAATTTATAAAGTATAAGTCAAAATAAGTATAATTGATAAAAAAAAATGTCTTACATCTGAAAACCAATAAACACAAAAATATACTAGCAGTTTTCTTGTACGAGTTTGAATGTGCGCCATGCTCACACTATGTTCGCTTTGAGATAAAAACAAACTGAATTACGCTATACCTCATTATCCTATGTTTCACTCAGTATCTCTCTAACTATCTATGTAACATTTCAGAGTTTATTTGGATGAAATGATGTTACAAAATTGTTACGTTTTGTCCACTCAGATTGCGAAATTAGACCACTGTGCTGTGCGCAGACAGACGGATTTTTGTTTTTGCATTTTTAGACTTATTTAGTTATGAAACACGAAAAAAAAATTTCAGGGTAGCAAATTTTTTTCTGTGTCGATCACAATACTTTATTATCAGAATAATAAAATATTTAGTTTAAAAGACTAAAACTCATAGATATACTCTAATGCCTTCGACAGACGATGCAAGCTAATAGGTATATATTAACTTCCTATTTTGATATATGAAGGCTGAATTATGTATAGGATTATGACACTAGTAATATCGAAAAGCGAGATAATATATATTAACTAGCATCGTGTGTCGACAGCCTAAATAGTAGAAACTTTTTACATAATTAAGTTTTTATGTGCACAGTATTGTCAGTCCTCAATGAAGACGCTACAAATATTTGCTTATCTATTATTACTTTCACTTTTTTTTCCAGAGCATTAGTCCAGGTGGAGTTGATACCGAAATGATACCCGAAAAAATTAAGAATACGGGCATATCCCTTTTAAAATCGGAAGATGTTTCGAATGCCATTTTATATGTCATTGGTACACCCCCTAACGTACAGGTATACATTTGTATTATTATATGATTAATTGATTTTAAATAATACTATTCTTTTACTTACAGATTCACGAACTCACAATTAAGCCTTAAGGGGAGAAATTTTAAATTTCCATCGATTAAGTTTACATTTGAAATAAATTGCGGTCAGTGATACGGATTTTAAGGAAAAATAAAAGATAGTGCATTTTATAACTAGTAAAAGACAAATTTTATTATTTTATTAATGGCTTAGATGATTTTAAAGTCACTATTTGCATAATTAATCGCCACACTATCACTCATTGCTCACCAGATCTTTATCGCTTCCAATTACGAATGTTTCGACAGCGCGTCTGAGATAATTTGTATCTTTGTGCGAAAAACGTAAGCAAAGATGTTTACGACTTTCAAAAGAGATCTCGAAGAGCAGTTTAGAGTTTGGTATTTAGCATCACACCCACTTCCAGTGCCTTCCGTACAGAGACCGAGTTGTCTTTAGTGATGCAGTATGCCTTGTGAAGCGTTCCAGATGCGAGCTCCTATACGCGGGTGTTCCGGCTAGCACAACGCTGCATTCACATAATTACCTATGATTCCCATGACATTTTCAATGAAATGTCGTGTCGTGTAAGTATGTTCCATATTTTGCGTGTTTTAGCCCGATAAAAACGATACAACGAACTATGTCCCGCGAACAATACAATAACCCGGAAAATGCGACAATGCGAATACCCGAAAGTGCGACCATGCGAATACCCGAAAAGTAAGAAAATACGAACATCACGTTCAGCTTAGATCACCACTCGCGCAGTTTGGGTCCGGGGGGGGGGCGCGAGCGAAGCGAGTTGAGGGCAAAGTCCAGCCGTCTGCAGGACCGAGGCGCACGGCGTCGGGTTTTTTAGAGTTTAGATGGATCCTTAACGAAAAGCAGCATGGAGACACTTGAAGTGTTATTGGCAGCACACTTCCCAGGCTGCAAAATAATTAACTGTAATGAAGATTTAGAAGAAAAGGATGTATCGTCAAACTCCATTCAGCAATAGTACTTACTTACTTACGATGATGCTACAGCCCAAAACGGACTTTGTCCTCCTGAATACTTTGCCTCCATCCATCTCAGTTCAGTGACCGCGTCCTCCAGTTTGAAAATCTTAGCAGTGATTTGCTGTCTGCGTCAAGCGAATCCTTCCAGCGCTTCCGTAGATTTCCAACCGGTCTTTGTCCGTTGATTTTCCCTTTTAGTGTGCGTTTGGAAATTCTTCCGTCAACCATCCGCTCCACATGACCAGCCCATTGTAACTTCTTAAATTGAATGAGGGTTGACACTTCTGGATTGTCGAAGAAAGCATACAATTCCCTATTGTATCGTATTCTCCAGATCGGGTTCTCCCTCAGAGGTCCGAGGATTCTTCTGAAGACCTTTGTTTCAAAGTCGTTAAGTAGTTTATCGGATGCCTAGATTAAAGTCCACGTTTCGCTGCCATAGCATAGAACAGTATGATCGTTTTATATAGCATAATTTTTGTTTTCCTGTGCACGTTCTTGTTTTTGATTATTGAAAGTACCGAATAATAAGTCTTGTTTACCATCATTATCCTTCTTTTGATTTCGATGGGTTCGCCTCCATCTTTCGATAGGTTCGCTCCTAGGTATTTGAAATTGTCAACATTTTCTAGGTTATCTAGGTTATAATCTCCTACTGTAATATTTTGTCTGATTGGCGTCTTTTCTTAGATTGCTTTTCATTAATACGTAGTCCAACGTCCCTTGCTACCAAGTCAAAATTTACAAATGCCTCCTTAGCACTCTCCAGAGATCTTGCAAGGATATCTATATCGTCGGCATATGCCACGAGTTGTGTGGATTTGAAGCATAGTGTTCCCTTGGTGTCAACGGGAAATTTCCGAACAACGTATTCGAGTGTCAAGTTGAAAAGCATTGGTGCGAGGCCGTCACCTTGCTTAAGGTCGCTGTCTGTTTTAAAACTGGAAGTCAGATCGTGACTCGTGACAAAGACTCGGTCATTGTCATTCTTGTAAGCCGAACCAGTTTCGGTGGACTCCAAACTCTAATATGATACGTACTGTATGTATAAGGCGCCTCACGATACTGTCGTATGCTTGCTTGAAGTCAAAAAAATATCTGGTGCACATCTATAATATATTTCCAGCACTTGTTTAACTGAGAATATCCGGTCGGTGGTCGATAGTCCAACTCTAAATCCGCCTTGGTATGCACCAATTAACTTTGTCAGCATGGGACCTTATTCTCTTTTCCAAAATTTTCGTCGGAATCGTATAAGACGTTCACAACAAAGATATTCCTCGGTAGTTCTCGCAGCAGAGTTTGTCAACTTTTTTTAAATTGGACTTATGATGTTCTTGCGCCATTCTCCTGGTGTTTCCTGCGTCTATATATCCATGACTAATTTGTATAACGCATGCGCTATAGAGGTGTCGCCAGCTTTCAAAAGCTCAGCTGAAATTTGATCAGTACGCGGCGCTTTGTTGTTCGGGTGGTTCTTCAGGGTCGTTTTTACTTCTTCGTGGGAGGGCTGAAAGTGGATCTTTCACCAGCTGTTACATCAGTTGTGCCTGCTACTGTGTCTGCTGCTGCTGCTCGTGCGGGTGGTAGGCTTGGATCTTCCGCATTACTTATAATGTTCCCTTCTGCATCCCTGCAGATGGTCGTTTTCGGTTGGTATCCCGCTTTCATTCTTTTAACAACTTTTAGCGCGACTCTTTTGTTGTGTATTTTAAAATGTTCGTCCATGTTTTTAATTTCGTCATTATTGTACTTCCTTTTTTTTTTTGTCTGCATATTTTGTTTGCAAATCGTCTAAGATCATTGTATTTGTCCGGTTTGTCTTGTGTCGGCCGTTCTGTTAATATTTTGTAAGCCTGGTTTTTTCGGTCTAAGGCATCTTGGTATTCGTTGTCGAACCAGTCATTTCTTTTGCGCCGGAGTTGTTGTCCTATCACCTCCTCTGCGACAGATGTAATACCATCTTTGATATTTTGCCACATTTCTCCTATTGGCATGCTGGCGTTGTTGTTCAGTATTGGCGCGAAGTGCCTCTCTGAGGCTGATACGTACTTCGCGACTACTTTCTCATCCTTGAGTTTTCCTATGTCGAATTTAGGAACCGGTTGTGTTTTTGGGTGTCCTCGGTATGCGATTCGACATCGGAACTTGGTCTTTACCAAATAGCGGTCTGTGTCGCAATTAGCCCTTCGACATGTACGCACGTCGAGAATGCAGGAGGCCGTCCTTTTCTCTATTAGGACATGGTCTATTTGGTTGAATGTTCTTCCGTTGGGTGATGCCCACGTTTTCTTATGAATGTCACGATGCGGGAAGCATGTCGAGCTTACAATAAGGTTTCTGCTGCTGGCGAAATCAGTCAGCCTCTGGCCGTTGGCGTTGTTAATATCATGGATACTGTGCCTTCCAATTGTCTCTATGTAAGTTTCTTCTTTGCACACTTTCGCGATAAAGTCACCTAATACTATTTTAATATCGTTCGACGGAAGGGAGTCGAATGTTGATTCTAGGTTGCTGTAGAAAGCGTCTTTAACTTCGTCGTCTTTGACCTCCGTTGGGCATGGACATTAATAAGCCAAATAGAATTTTGTTTTGATGCGGATTGCACACAAACATTAACGGATTTGTAGTTGGTAACTTGCTGTTTAAGCTTCTTGTTGACGATAAACGCAACTCGAAACTCCCGGTTTCTCGAGCTTTTTTCCACTTTTGAAAATTGTGTACGATACAATGTTAGTAACCTCGCTAATTATCAATTTCGATTCTTAAAGTGCAATGATGTTCATATTGTATTTGGTTGCCTGTTCCAGAATCAATCAATCCAATCAAATTCCTGTTAAGACCCCCTATAGTGGCATAGGACAGAAACAACTCTGTTCCACAAGGCGCGATCCTGAGCATCGGCCTTTAGCTGTTGCCAGGACTTGTTTATTCCTCTGATCTCCTGCTTAACTGCTCGCTTCCATGTGTTACATGGTCGACTAACCCGACGCAAAAATCTTGCACCTCTCCCACATCCTGTCCGTTAAGAACAATTGGTGTGCTTGCATTCGAACCCATGTGCATGTACTTGGTTTTACGCACATTTATTTTCAGTCCCACCTCCTTACATTAAGAATGCAACGAGCGAGCATTTGACTCTAAGTCCGAACGGTTATGTGCAAGCAAACATACGTCATCAGATTAATCAAGGTGACTTAAGATGTTAAATAGTCTCTACTGAAGAACTTTATCTTCCCCACCTTCCAGTGCAGCTTTCAAGATGTCATTTATTACGACCAGAAACAGGGCGTGTGATAATATGTAGCCTTGTCTGACACCCGCTCGCACAGGGAAGCTCTCGGACAGCTCTCCTCTATGACTGTTCCAGAAGCATTCTCAATACTCCTACTCTGTACAGGGATCACGCGTTCGAACATCCGAAGAAATAAGTCCATTTTTCGTTTGCGTGGTCGTTGCAGGTTGAAAGTGCCTCTAGCTCTGAAGATTGGTTATTTATTAAGAGATGTACCAAAGGGGGCTCTAGCCTACACGAGATGTTTCAAGAGTGTTGAAAAAACACTTAAACTCTAAATTTTTCATAAAAATGTTCAGCTACAAACTTGAAAATTTTTGAAAGCCACACAAGGCGTGAAGCCTAACCATATGATACTCTAGATGAAATGGGAATGAGTTTAATGTACAGGAAAACATGTCATCTCAAATTCTTTCGAATAATGAATAGTGGGAGGCGGTAGAGAGGGAGGGAGTTTTGTAATTTTTGAATGTGTCACCGAAATTTAAGATTTGTAACTTTTATTACTTTCAAAGAAATTGGACATTGCTTTCCTGAAATTGGGGCATTTGTATAGGAGGTGGCAGAGAAAGTGGAGAATTTTATATGATTTTGGAACTGCTTATCAACATCCTTATCACCATGCTTTGTTTCAATTTCAAAGTCGATAGCTCGTATATGTTCAAACGAGAAATGCTTTTCTTAAATTTATAATATATATTTGTATGGAAGGGGGTAGAAGGAGTGAAGCAAAGGTGATTTTTAGTATTTATTACAATTATTAAGGGACAAGTTCTGGCAAAACTTCAAGTTTGTACTTTTTCTAGTTTTAATGGAAATCGATATAATGCATTTACCAAAATTATACAATTCTATGGGAGGTGGTACAAGGAGTATAAGGATTAAACAAATTTGTTCATCATCAATGATATTTCTATTATTAAACTTTCAACAAAACTTCAAGTCGACTTTGACAGTTTCGAAGGAAAATAATTTAATTAAAATTTCGAAATTCCGTGAAATTTGTATGTGAGGAGGTAGAAGGATTGAGGTGAATTTGATGATTTTTAAAAAAACTGGTTACAATTATAAACATAACAGCGCTATGATTGCGCGTAAAGCGCAATCTTACGATACTCTAGATGAAATAGAATTTTTTGTGATTCCAAGAAATTTTGTATGGGGAGTGTTAGAAGGGGTGATAGCATTGAACTAATTTTTTCCCCATCATGCTAAAGTAGTTATAAAAATGTTTTATACAAAATGCTTACTCCTAAAATTGAATAGGAGCTGAGAAAATTAGTGTGTTAGATTTAGTGAAAATGTGCAGTTTGTATGGGAGGTGGTAGAAAGAGTGGGGGGATTTTAGTGATTTTTTCAGAAATAGCTAAGAATATCATAAAATTTACATCTCTTAAATTTTAGACCAGTAACATTCATACTTTTCAAGAAAATAGATTTTTTGTGAAGTTGTGAAACTGTGTCATATTGTATGGGAGGGGGTAGAAGCAGTAAAGCTAATCAAATATTTTTTTTTTCACCTTAGTAATAATATTAATTAAATATTTATTACAAAATATGAGCTCAACAAATGTTATATGTTCTGAGAAAATCGGCTTAGAGCATTTCAGGAAAAAGTGTAGTTTGTATGGGAGGAGGTGGAAGGAAAGGGAGGAAGCAAATAATTTTTACGCTGTATATTGGTATTATTATGAAAGTAATATATCCCGAAATTCAGACTAATAGCTCTTATACTTTTCGAGCAAATCCATTTATAGTCGAATTGCGAAATTGTGTCATTTTGTATGGGAGGGAGTAGAAGGGGTGAAGCTAATCGTCTAATTTTTTTTAGCCTTACTAACAATTTTAAATAAATATTTATTGCACAATTTCAGCTCGCTAAATCTTATACGCACTGAGTAAATTGGCTTAGAGTAATTCATGACAAGTACAGTTTGTATGGGAGGTGGTAGAAGGAGAAGGAGGACACGCATGATTTTCATACGGTAGACTGATATTATCATAAAAGTAATATATTCCAAATTTCAGGCCAAGGGCTTTCATACTTTTCGAGCAAATCCGTTTTTTGTCAAATTGCGCATTTGTGTCATTTTGTATGGGAGGGGGTAGAACGGGTGGAGCGATTTGGCCCGTTCACGAACTTGACCTTATTTTTTTGTCAAAAACGACGTGGACGAAATTTGAGCTTTCTAGCTCAACGCGTTCTCAAGCTAGAGAGCGAACGGACGAACGGACGGACATCCGGTTTTGAGATTTTTGAGTGATAATATTAATTTCTGTATTCATCATTTTTTTCTCCGAGCCTTATTTCTTGGCGTTACACACTCCAGAGCAAACTTATAATACTCAGATTTCATCTAGAGTATAATTAAATTAACACTGGCAAAAAATTGTTCATTTAGTTTCGCTAGCTTCAATCAAAATCGATTAAACACATTTTTGATAATTGTGTATTTTTATCGAGTAGAAGGTGTGAGGGGATCGGATCAATATTTTGTGATCTTAATGATATATATATTGCTATACTTTGACCCAAACCTCAAGCTGGTACTTTAAATAATTTTAAGGAAAAGTCAATTTCTTAAAATTTCAAAATTTCATGAAATTTGTATGGGAGGGGGTAGAAGGATTTGGGGAATGTAGTCCGTTTACGAATTTAAAGTTACGTTTTACTAAAAATGACACACAACAAATTTCAACACGATAGCTTATAGCGATCGAGAGTTATGTTGTAGACAGACGGACAGACAGACGACCACTCGAAATCGACGTTTTTGAGCGACAACAAATATTTCTGTACCCTTGGCGATTCTGTGCGAACATTATTTCTTAGCATTCCAAACGGTAAGACAAACACAATTTACTCCCAGATTTCATCTAGAGTATGCAAATGCTTAAAAGTTTAAGATATTACCTGGCTTTTACACCTTCCCATAAAAAGTTACTTTTCTACCATTTTGAAGAAGTCAATTATCACCAAACCATTAAAAGCTTTTAGCTTCAAACTTTGCACGAACATTTTTAAAAATATTTAAAATAAATATTTGATTCAATGTATTCGAGGTAATGATCGTAATCGCAGTTGAGTATTCAATAATTGACAGTAGCCATGAACTAGAACCCCACTTAGTCTTCCCAATCCACCCCAACCTGCATATTGACTTCCCACGCATCCTCAACTTGTCCCAAGAATAATAAAGTTGCGCCCGACTCTTTGGCAGATATTTTAGTCGTGAAAAATGATATGCTCAAAAATTTTCATTGATAAGATATGAACACAACTACTATAGATTTCTACATAAATCATAGTTATATGAAGTCAGTATTATTATCATTATGACTTGGCATAATTTCACGATACTGATAGTCACTTTTTCGTTATCTTGCGACTAGTATAAAAGTTAGTTTCTTAAATTCTTTCGCATACGTCTCTTATTCTCTGAAGCGCTACAAATAAAAATCGAAAATGGATCGTTGGCAAAATAAGGTGGCTGTTGTGACTGGTGCAAGTTCTGGTATAGGAGCGGCAGTTGTAAAAGATCTAGTGCAAGCCGGCTTAATAGTCGTCGGGTTGGCACGTCGTGAAGACCAAGTTCGCGAAATTCGAAATGCACTTCCTGCAAAGTTGCAATCGAGGTTGCATCCAATTAAGTGTAATGTTTCGAAAGAGAGTGATGTGAAGGCTGCTTTTGCTTGGGTCGAAAAGAATCTCGGCGGTACTGACATTCTTGTTAATAACGCTGGAATCGCGCGTATTGGAATTAATATTATTGATGCTGGAAATACTCAAGCAGTGCAGGAAGTTGTAGATACAAATGTTATGGCAGTCGTTTATTGTGTTCGAGAAGCTTTCAATTCGATGAAAAAACGTAAATTCGATGGTCATGTTGTGATTGTAAACAGCATTACTGGACACAAAGTTCCAAATATACCGGGAATGAAATTGAATATTTATCCCGCCACAAAATTCGCAGTTACTGCTATGACTGAAACCTATCGTCAAGAATTCGCCAATGAAGGAACTAAAGTGAAATTGACGGTAAGTTTAATTTGTTTTTAATTTATATGAACGGTGAGAGTATTATAAGTTTGCCACAAAATTTTTAACGCTAATGAATAAGGCTCGGAGAAAAAACTGAATGATACAGAAGTTCATATTAAAATTATTTGAATAGCTTTACTCCTTCTACCACCTCCCATACAAACTGCACTTTTTCATGAAATACTATAAGCCAATTTTCTCTGTGAGTTTAAAATTTATCGAGCTGAAATTGTGCGCTAGTAAGCCAGGAAAAAATTAGATGATTACCTTCACTCCTTCTGCATCCTCCTATACAATATGACACAATTTCGCAACTTTACAAATAAACTGCCAACAATACGGACGAAACTTTATTATTCTTGGGACAAGTTGCGGATGCGTTGAAAGTCAATATGCAGGTTAGAGTGGTTGGGGAAGACTAAATGAAAGGAGGTTCTTGGGCAGGGCAGTTGTCAATTTAACACTTTGCGGAAGCCTTCAAAAGCTCCAGTACATATAATCAATATTTCATTCGTTTATTTATGCAAGTTTGTGATTTTATGAGGGGAGGAGTGAGGGGTGATAGTAAGGGTGGATGAAAGTTAATAGTTTTTTTAATTGACTGCTTGAATCACGTCCAATATTCTCTGTATAGAATGTGTTTCATAGACGAAGTTCCATAGAATTTTTATAAAATTCGGTGTATTGTATGTTTTTATTCACGAAACCAAACATTTGTATGGGAGGTAGTAGAGCGGGTAAGGAAATCGTAAAATTTGTGATGCAGTTTTATTTCATTTCTCTTGTAAGATGCTTGTACAAAATTCCAAATTCGTAGCTTTTAATTTTTTGGGTTATTAGTTGATTTAATGGAATTGGTCGAAATCATTCTTTTGTATGGGAGGGGGTAGAAGGGCAAGAGTGATTTCAAGACTTTTGACGCAATTTTGTTTCAATTATTTTTAAAAGTTCTTATGCAAAATTTTAAATTGATAGCTTTAAATAGTTAGGTGATAATTGATTTCTTGAAAATGGTCGAAAAAATAATTTTGTATAGGAGGGGTAGAAATTTTAAAGATTTTCGACCAGTTAATATTTCGTTTACTTAGGGATTTTTTTTAAATCATTTCCCAAATTTTCAAGTTCAATTTCACTCAAAAATTTTCAGTTTATGTATTTTTTTCAATGCACATGAAACACGTGATGCATGTTAGACCGAGGGTTCAGTTTATAACAATTATGGAACAAGTTATTATTATTTTTCTATTTACATCAAACAGATGTATCCACATGCAAAATTTAAACCTTGTATCTTTCACCAGAGCCCTAAAACAATCACTCAAAATTTTCGACATTTTTACTTACCACCTCCCTCTCCTTACACCTCCCAACTTAAAGTTTTTACCAAAATTAACAACTACGACAAATTTTCGATTTGATATTTTTACTTAATTTTGAGATATAACGATTTGTAATTTTGAAAAGTGCGCCATTTCTTAAATGCTCCCCATTTCCCTCCCACTTATATTATTTCAACATTTTATATTTTTTTCGTATTTTTATACTCTAGATGAAATCTAAGAGTATATTGTGTTTGCCTTACCGTTTGTAACGCTAAGAAATAACGCTCGCACAGAGCCGCCAAGGGTACAGAAATATTTGTTGTCGCTCAAAAACCTCGATTCCGAGTGACCGTCTGTCCGTCTGTCTGTCTGTCCGTCTGTGCGTCTGTCTACAGCATAACTCTCGAAAGCTTTGAACTATAGTGCTAAAAATTTGTGTGTGTTATTTTTAGCAAAAAAGTAACTTTAAGTTCGTGAACGGGCCAAATCGCTCCACCCGTTCTACCCCCTCCCATACAAAATGACACAAATGCGCATTTTGACAATAAACGGATTTGCTCAAAAATTATAAAACCTATTGGCCTGAAATTTAGAATATATTACTTTTATGATAATATCAATCTACGGTATAAAAATTATGCGCGTCATCCTCCTCCTTCTACCACCTCCCACACAAACTGTACTTGTCATGAATTACTCTAAGCCAATTTACTCCGTGCGTATAAAATTAGCGAGCTGAAATTGTGCACTAAATATTTATTTAAAATTGTTAGTAAGGCTACAAAAAATTAGATGATTAGCTTCACCCCTTCTACCCCCTCCCATACAAAATGGCACAATTTCGCAATTCGACTATAAATGGATTTGCTCGAAAAGTATAAAAGCTATTAGTCTGAATTTCGGGATATATTACTTTCATAATGATTTCAATATACAGTTTAAAAATTTTTTGCGTCCTCCCTCTCCTTCCAAACCCTCCCATACAAACTACACTTTTTCATGAAATGCTCTAAGCCGATTTTCCCAGAACATATAACATTTATCGAGCTCACATTTTGTGATAAATACTTATTTAGCATTATCACTAAGATCAGAAAAAAATATTTGATTAGCCTTACTGCTTCTACCCCCTCCCATAAAATATGACACAGTTTCACAACTTCACAAAAAATCTATTTTCTTGAAAAGTATGAATGTTACTGGTTTAAAATTTAAGAGATATCAATTTTATGATATTCTTAGTTATTTCTGAAAAAATCACTAAAATCCCCACACTCTTTCTACCACCTCCCATACAAACTGCACATTTTCACTAAATCTAACACTAATTTTCTCAGCTCCTATTCAATTTTTGGAGTAAGCATTTTGTATAAAACATTTTTATAGCTACTTTAGCATGATGGGGAAAAAATTAGTTCAATGCTATCACCCCTTCTAACAGTCCCCATACAAAATTTCTTGGGATCACAAAAAATTCTATTTCATCTAGAGTATCGTAAGATTGCGGTTTACGCGCAATCGTAGCCCTGTTATGTTTTTAGTACAGCTTAATATATGTATGGTTCAAGTTTCAATTACATAGCTTAAGAAATAGTTGAGATATTAATTTTTAAGTGTTTTTCTTTGCACCCCCTGACCCTCCCCCTTACAGTAATTAGCCACTCTCTAAGTTGATTCTGGTGGACCTATATACCGCCTTAATGTGCCCAAAATATGAATTTCTTACGATAAGTAATTTCGAAGATATAATCATTTGAAAAAACATTTCGGCCGACAATTTGTTTTTAGCCTCCCCCCCCTTTTCGGACGCCAATGGATAAAAAAATTAAATTATTTTTTATGTTTGTCCAACAACCTCTCTATATCTCTACTGATTTTCAATTTCCTATCTGCATTCGTGGTGGAGATATTAGAAAGTGTAGTTTTTGATGACCGTCAATTCTGTTTTATTCATATTATTGTGGAAGAGTATTTAGCCCTTTGCACAACCTTCTATCTGCGAATTTCCATTTTCGCGGAAGGTGGAGCCCCAGATATACTCACGCAAGTAGAGAGCTGAAGTTATACGTCTACAGGGATTTTAACTCCCGACCATCAAATTGGAGACTCATACTCTACCAACAATGCTCACCCTAGCAAACTGGAATTTTGGAAGACAAATTTTTAAAAATCAACGAAGTTTTCCTGAAACATAATTACGGTATACGATTTTTTTATGGGAGATGATATAAATTTAATTTTTTCGATTCCTTAAGATTGTCAAAACTTCAGACTATCAGGACTCTATTTTCCATTAGCATTCTGTAAGTTTTTAGTAAGTTGAAATAAAACGTTTTGCGAATAAGCAGATCAATGAATAGGTTGCTTTTCGGTTCAATTAAACGATTTCATACCACAAAAAAAAATATTTATGGAATTTTTAATGGAAAATTTATTATAACAAGATTTAATTACACCACTACGGAGAGAACTACGCAAAATCGAAGAAATACGTTTTTCAAAATTGTGTATTTATATAGAAGAAGTGTGAGGATCGGATCAACATTTTTTGTTGTATGTTTTTTTAACATTATTATACTTCGACCTAATTTTCAAGTCAATAGCTTAAACAGTTTCAAAGAAAAATCGATTTCATAATATTTCAAAATTTTCATGAAATTTGTATGGGGTGGGTTATTCGTCCACGAGCTTAAAGTTTCTTTTTTGCTAAAACTGACATAAAACAAATTTCATCACGATACCTCAAGTCGTTCACGATGGACAGATGAACAGACGGAATCGAGGTTTTTGAGTGAAAAATATTTCTGGTCCCTTGCCGATTCTGTGTGAGCATTATTTCTTAGCGTTACAAACGGTAAGGCAAACGCGATATACTCACAGATTTCACATAGAGTATAATAAATGATAAGGAACTAAGGTCAAAGCCCGATTTGGCCTGTAGTGTCATTGAAAAAATTCCGGTTCCTGCTATGCCTTATAAATCAAGATAGGACTGCCTTATCATATTGGATGTTACATAAGAAGATTAGTAAGAAATCGTAATTTTTTAAAGTTTTCTTTATCTTCAAATTCGAAATTAAAAATTAAATTGGTATTACTCTAGATACTATTCGTCATATTGAATAACAACATTTTCCAAGTTCATCGAGATATGAATTTTTGCACATGTCGTTAGGAGTCTTCATACTCTAGATGAAATCTGAGAGTGTATTGTGTTTGCCTTACCGTTTGGAACGCTAAGAAATAATGCTCGCACAGAGCCGCCAAGAGTACACAAATATTTGTTGTCGCTCAAAAACCTCGATTCCGAGTAGCTATCTGTCCGTCTGTCTACAGCATAACTCTTGAAAGCTTTGAGCTATGGTGCTAAAAAAATGTGTGTGTCATTTTTAGCAAAAAAGTAACTTTAAGTTCGTGAATGGGCTACATCCCTTACTCCTTCTACCCCCTCCCATACAAATTTCATGAAATTTCGAAATAATAAGAAATTGATTTTTCCTTGAAACTATTTAAGCTACCCCCTCCCATACAAATGGATAATTCTGAAAAATATATATTTTCGATTTTCATTGAAACTAGTAAAGCTGAAAAGACGAAATTTTCTGAGAATTAATTTTACTATAATTGCAATTTATTTCAAAAATAATTATCAATTTCACCTTACTCCTTCTACCCCCTCCCGTACAAATTTCACGAAATTTTGAAATTTAAATTAAATTATTTTTCTTTGAAACCGTTAAAGCTATCAACTTAATATTTTGTATAAAGTATACAAATAGAAATATTAATAATGCGAAAAAAAAATTGTTTCGATCCGTACCCTCCTTCTACATCCTCCCATACATATGGATAATTTTTGTTAAATGCATTTTATCGATTTCCATTCAAACTAGGAAAAGTACAAACTTCAAATTTTGCCAGAATTTGTTTCTTAATAATTAAAATAAGTATTGGAAAAAATTATCAGCTCCGCTTCACTCCTTCTACCACCTCCAATACAAATATCTGTATTATAAATTCAAGAAAAGCATATCTCCTTCAGGTATAGGAGAGCTATCGTCTTTGAAATTGAATCAAAGCATGATGATAAGCAGTTTCAAAGTCATCTTAAACGCTCCACTGAATTTAAAGTTTGTCAATTCAAAATTTTCAGTAAAATTGCGCTTTATTGAAATTGGAGGATTTGTATGGGAGGTAGCAGAGAAAGTAGAAGGTTTTAAAAGATTTTGAAATCGCTTAACAGTATTCTTATTGACATCCCCATTACCATGCTTTGTTCCATTTTCAAGATCAATAGCTTTCATATGTTCAAAGGAGAGATGCTTTTCTTGAATTTCTAATAAAGAAATTGCATGAAATTTGTTATTTCTGAAAAAATCACTAAAATCCCCCCACTCTGTCTACCACCTCCCATACAAACTGCACATTTTCACTAAATCTATTGCATTAATGTTCTCAGCTCCTATTCAATTTTCGGAGTAAGCATTTTGTATAAAACATTTTTATAGCTACTTTACCATGATGGGGAAAAAATAGTTCAAAGCTATCACCCCTTCTAACACTCGCCATATAAAATTTCTTAAGATCTCGAAAATTTCGATTTCATTAGCAGCATGTATGGGCATGGAAAGAATGACCCAGAGGAACCACCATCCTTGAAGGGTGCTGAGAAAAGAAGTTAAAAAAATTACAAGAGGAGGTGGCGAGGACACAGACCGTCAAACGACGGCCCCAGGGCTTCCAATTAGGAGTTTAAGCTAGTATCATATTTTTTAAAACCACAGAAAGCAAAATCACGATACCACCTCGAGCCGCATATAAATTATAGCACATAATGATGAAAAAAAAACGTGTCGATTTAATATATTTTAGTTTAATTTTTCCGCCTTTTTTTCGCCTTTTTTTTTGAAGATAGGAAAGATGACGATATGGGAATAAACAAAATTTGGTACCTTTCTATTTTATTTTTTTTTAACCTCGTTGTAACCCGTATTTTGAGGATGATTTCCTTTCCGTTGATGCTGGCTTCTCGGTGATCCTGATTTCTCGTTGATGATTGATTTTCGATGTGAGAAGCAAAACCAGAAGAAGAACTTGTTCGGAAAAAAATTTTTTTGTCTTGCCGGTAGTATAGTCTTGCCGTCTTTTTTTCGAAGATCAACGAAGAAGTGCATTCAATGCACTTTTATTCGGCGCGAAGTGGTGCTCGATGATTATTTTTGTTGTTTTTTTTTCACAGTTTTTTGTTTTTATTATTTTGATTATAATTATTACAATTTTTTTTTGTTTGTATAATAAAATTTAAAAGGAAACTAGCCGGAGGTGGTAATTCGTAACAAACATCGTATGATTAGACTTTACACACAGTCGTAGTCCTGTTATATTTTTAAGCTTAATGCTATTTTATTTAAAAAAAATTTAGAATTAGCCTAAGCTTCAACTACATATTTATATTTCATTAATGCTCCTTTTACATCAACAACGTATATGATTTCAAACCACCACCGTGAGCACGGGCTGTCTTAAACAAATACGAGTATCATGGTTTCATGCTTAATAACTTATGGTTCTGATTCAAATAAAATACAAAACATTATGATCAAAGAGCCATTAAAGTAAGCAGATTATATGCATATTCCACATAATGTATCACTAACTCTATTCTACAAAAATTGCTTATTATTGCGGGAGATCGCTAGTATTCAATAAATGCCAAAGGAGCAAGAATGCACAGACGAGTTTAGAAATTTCTACTTTTTCAATATACCTAGTTTCAAGAAAAAAATAAAAAATGTCAATTACCCAACCCAAACCATCCATGAAACTTTTAATCCTTTCAACTTTGTAATTGTAGCATTTATATTCTTTTAAATGCAAAACTTTTATATCATGAGACTTGAATTTTTAAAAATTTAAATAGTTTATAAAGTATAAGTCAAAATAAGTATAATTGATAAAAAAAATGTCTTACATCTGAAAACCAATAAACACAAAAATATACTAGCAGTTTTCTTGTACGAGTTTGAATGTGCGCCATGCTCTCACTATGTTCGCTTTGAGATAAAAACAAACTGAATTACGCTATACCCCATTGTCCTATGTTTCACTCAGTATCTCTCTAACTATGTATCTATGTAAACATTTCAGAGTTTATTTGGATGAAATGATGTTACAAAATTGTTACGTTTTGTCCACTCAGATTGCGAAATTAGACTGCTGTGAGCAGACAGACGGATTTTTGTTTTTGCATTTTTAGACTTATTTAGTTATGAAACGCGAAAAAAAAAAATTTTTATTATAAGAATAATAAAATATTTAGTTTAAAAGACTAAAACTTATGGATATACTCTAATTAGTAGAAACTTTTTACATAATTAAGTTTTTATGTGCACAGTATTGTCAGTCCTCAATGAAGACGCTACAAAATATTGCCTTATCTATTATTACTTCCACTTTTGTTTTCCAGAGCATTAGTCCAGGTGGAGTTGATACCGAAATGATACCCGAAAAAATGAAGAATACGGGCATATCCCTTTTAAAATCAGAAGATGTTTCGAATGCCATTTTATATGTCATTGGTACACCCCCTAACGTACAGGTATACATTTGTATTATTATATGATTAATTGATTTTAAATAATAATATTTTTTTTAATTACAGATTCATGAACTCACAATTAAGCCTATAGGGGAGAAATTTTAAATTTCCATCGATTAAGTTTACATTTGAAATGAATTGCGGTCAGTGATAAGGATTTTAAGAAAAAATAAAAGATAGTGCATTTTATAACTAGTAAAAGACAAATTTTATTATTTTATTAATGGTTTAGATGATTTTAAAGTCACTATTTGCATAATTAATCGCCACACTATCACTCATTGCTCACCAGATCTTTATCGCTTCCAATTACGAATGTTTCGACAGCGCGTCTGAGATAATTTGTATCTTTGTGCGAAAAACGTAAGCAATGGAAGATGTTTACGACTTTCAAAAGAGATCTCGAAGAGCAGTTTAGAGTTTGGTATTTAGCATCACACCTACGTCTAGTGCCTCCCGAACAGAGACCGAGTTGTCTTTAGTGATGCATTATGCCTTGTGAATCGTTCCAGATGCTTTTCTTTATTATTCTAATAATGTTCTTAAAGGGAAAGTGAGAGGTAACCGGCCAGTAGACAAACCACACAAACGATGGGAAGACTCGGTTGATGAAGACAGCAAAGCCATTCTAAAAAACATAGCAGAATTATGATTGGGCGTAAAGCGCAATCATATGATACTCTAGATGAAATGAGAAAGAGTTCAATGTACCGGAAAATATGTCACCTCTAATTCTTTTGAATAATTAATAGAGACTTTTGTATGGGTGGTGGTAGAAGCAGAGGAGGAAGGCTTGTAATTTTTGGATATGACACCTAATGTATGCAAAATATTTCGTGCTGAATTTAAGGTTTGTTTCTTTCATTATTTTCAATTGGACATAGTTTTCCTGAAATTGGGGCATTTGTATGGGAGGTGGCAGAGGAAGTGGAGGGGCTTAGAAGATTTTGAAACTGCTTATCGACATCATTATCGCCAGGCTTTGTTTCAATTTCAAAGTCGATTGCTCTCATATGTTCGAAGTAGAAATGCTATCCTTGAATTTATAATACAGATATTTGAATGGGAGGGGGTAGAAGTAGTGAAGAGGAGCTGATAATTTTTTTAGCATTTATTGCAATTATTAAAAAACAAATTCTGGCAAAATGTTAAGTTTATACTCTTTCTAGTTTTAATGGAAATCGATATAATGCACTTAACAAAAATTATGCATTTGGATGGGAGGGGGTAGAAGGAGTGTACGGATCAAAAAACACATTTTTTTTCTCATTATTGATATTTATTTTTTTATACTCTATGCAAAATATCAAGCTGATAGCTTTAACAGTTTCGAAGAAAAATAATTTAATTTAAATTTCAAGATTTCGTGAAATTTGTATCGGAGAGGGTAGAAGAAGTGAGGTGAAGTTGATAATTTTTTCAATACATACTGATTGCAATTATAAACATAACAGAATTATGATTGGGCTTAAAGCCCAATCATATGATACTCTAGATGAGATGGAAATGACTTTAATATACCGGCAAATATGTCATCTCAAATTCTTTCGAATAGTGAGAAGAGACTTTGCATGGGAGGTGGTAGAAGTAGAGGCGGAGGTTTGTATTTCTCCTATGTGACACCGAAAATGGCGTGTAAAATGTTTCGTGCTGAATTTAAAATTTTTAGTTTTCATTATTTTTAAAGAAATTGGTCATAGTTTTCCTTAAATTGAGGCATTTGTATGGGAGGTGGCAGAGGAAGTGGAACGTTTTAGATGATTTTGAAACTGCTTATCATCACCCTTATCACTATGCTTTGATTCAATTTCAAAGTCGACAGCTCTCATATATTCGAAGGAGAAATGCTTTTCTTGAATTTATAATACAGATATTTATATGGGAGGGGGTAGAAGGAGGGAAGCTGAGCTGATAATTTTTTCCAGCATTTATTGCAACTATTAAAAAACAAATTCTGGCAAAATTTTAAGTTTGTAATTTTTCTAGTTTTAATGGAAATCGATATAATGCATTTAACAAAAATGATGCATTTGTATGGGAGGGGGTAGAAAGAGTGTAAGGATGAAAACAATTTTTTTCCTGTTATTGATATTTCTATTTTTATACTTTGTGCGAAATATCAAATTGATAACTTTAACAGTTTCGAAGAAAAATAATTTAATTTAAATTTCAAAATTTCGTGAAATTTGTATGGGAGGGGGTAGAAGGAGTAAGGGGAAGTTGCTAATTTTTTTAGTGCTGATTGGAATTATAATAAAATTAATTCTGGCAAATTCGTTTTTATAACTTTACTAGTTTCGATGAAAATCGAAAAACTGCTTTTTTCAAAATTATGCATTTGTATGGGAGGGGGTAGAAGGAGTGATGGGATCAGATCAATATTGAGTCATATTAATGGTATCTATATCAGAATACTTAAACCCAAATTTCAAATCGATAGCTTAAATAGTTTCTAAGAAAAATCAATTTCTGAAAATTTCGAAATTTCGTGAAATTTGTATGGGAGGGGGTAGAAGGAGAGAGGGATGTGGCCTGTTCACGAACTTAAAGTTTCTTTTTTGCTAAAAATGACACACAAACAATTTCAGCACGATAGCTCAAAGCGTTCGAGAGTTATGCTGTAGACAGACGGACAGACAGACAGACGGACAGACGGACAGACGGACAGACGGACAGACGGACAGACGGACAGACAGACAGACGGACAGACAGCAACTCGGAATCGAAGTTTTTGAGCGACAACAAATATTTCTGTACCCTTGGCGGCTCTGTGCGAGCATTATTTCTTAGCGTTACAAACGGTAAGGCAAACACAATATACTCTCAGATTTCATCTAGAGTATAATAAAATTAATCCTGGTAAAAAGTCGTTTTTATAACTTTGCTAGTTCCAATGAAAATCTAAAATATGGATTTTTCAAAATTATGCATTTGTATGGGAGGGGGTAGAAGGAGTGACGGGATCGGATTAATATTCAGTCATATTAATGACATTTATATCATAATACTTTGACCCAAATTTCAAGTCGATAGCTTAAATAATTTCAAAGAAAAATCAATTTCTGAAAATTTCGGAATTTCGTGAAAGAGTGGGGGATGTGGCCCGTTCACGAACTTAAAGTTACTTTTTTGCTAAAAATGACACACAAAAATGTTTAGCACTATAGCTCAAAGCTTTCGAGAGTTATGCTGTAGACAGGCGCACAGACGGACATACAGCAACTCGGAATCGAAGTTTTTGAGCGACAACAAATATTCCTGTACCCTTAGCGGCTCTGTGCGAGCATTATTTCTTAGCGTTACAAACTTTAGAGCAAACTTATAATACTCTCAGATTTCATCTAGAGTATAAACATAACAGAATTATGATTGGGCGTAAAGCCCAATCATATCATACTCTAGATGAAATAGGAAAGAGTTTATTGTGTCGGAAAATATGTCATCTCTTTCAAATAGTGAATAGCCACTTTTGTATGGGAGGTGGTAAGAGCAGAAGGGGAGGTTTGTAATTTATACAAAAATAACACCGAATATAGTATACAAAATGATTCATGCAATTTTTCGAAAACTTAATAGGTACTGAGATAATTAGTGTTTTGGATTTAGTGAAATTGTGCAGTTTGTATGGGAAGTGGTAGAAGGATTGTGAATTTATTAATGACTGTCTTAGAAAGAACTGTTAACATTATTTAATTGACATATATTAAATTGCAGATCAGTAGCATTCATACTTTTCAGGAAAATCGAATTTTTGTAAAGTTGATGAATTGTGTGAAATTGTATGGAGGGGGTAGAAGGAGTGAAGCTAATTGCCTAATTTTTTTTTTATATAACTAATTACTCTAAATAAATATTTAGTGCATAATTTCAGCTCGATGAATTTCATATGTACTGAGGAAATTGGTTTAGAGTATTTCATAAAAAAGTGCAGTTTATATAGGGGGTGGTGGAAGGAAGAGCAGCCCTTAAATAATTTTAATACAGCGTATTGCAATTACTATAAAAATAAAATATTCCAAATTTCAGATCAATAACTTTCACACTTTTTGAAAAAAATCCATTTATTGTCGAATTGCGAAATTGTTTTATTTTGTATGGGAGGTTTTTGGTCTTTTTTTTTAAGTTGGTGGGTGTAAGGAAAGGGAGGTGGTAAGCCGAAAAGTTCAAAAATGTTAGTAGTTTTTTAGGGCTGTGGTAAAAGATATAAAATTTAAATTTTGCACGTACATACATTCATTTGATATTCATAAAGAAAAGATAATAATTTCAATCATAACTGTTATCCACCGGAAAAATTTTTTTTATTGAAATTCTAAGCTACAAACTTAAAAATTTTGGGAAGCCGACTTAAAAAAAGTAATAATATTAACTTTTTAAATACTTTCAAAACTTCTTCTTCTCATACAAAAGTATTTTTTCGACCAATTTCAAGAAATCACAAAAAACACTGATATTTAAAACAAAGTTTCAAAGATTTAAAATCAACATCATCATCAATGGCGCGACAGCCCAAATCGGGCCCTGGCCTCCTGAAGTCGTAGCCTCCAAGATTTAAAATATCATTTGGCTTTCTACCCCATCCCATACAAAGGTATGATTTCAATAAATCTACTAATAACCAACAAAGCTCCGAACTTGAATTTTTTCTCAAACGCCTTTCGTAATAAAACTGCATCATACATTTTGGATTCCCTTACCTCCTCTACCCCTCCCATACAAATGTCTTACATAACTGACATACATAAATAAAAGAATAAAATATTGATTATGTGTACTAGAGCTTTTGATCGAAAACGCTTTTAAGTGTTATATAATTTACAACAACAATGCCGTAGAACTCCCATTCACTTAGTCTTCCCAATTCACAATAACCTGCATATTGACTTCCCACGTATCCCCCACTTGTCTCAAGAATAATAAAGTTGCGTCTGACTTGTTGGCAAATTTTTAAAATGCGCCTCACTTCCCCCAGTCCTACTATTATGGCAAAATGTAATATTTTTCTCATATTCCGGTAGTTTAGCTCAATATATGTTCCAAGTTTCATTTATATCGCTTAAGGGACAGTCGAGATACACATTTTTTCTTTGCGTCATTTGAAAAAAAAATCGGTGACAATTTGCTTTTAGTCCTCTCCCTCTTTTCAAAGTGCAAATATTAGCAAGTGTAATTCATCACTGTAGCCCTCTCCTTCCCTCCCCCTCCCTCCCCCTACCTTCCCCACCCTTCCTTCGAACTAATACTCCACAGTTATTGCAACTCACTTATCTAATCGCCAATCCTTTCAAAAATAACTTTCTATCTTCAACAGACTAGAAGGGCATGGGCGATCTAAAAACTTTTGAAGCAATTTTGTATTATTAAAATAATAAAGTAAAATTTTAATATTTGAATTGCCTTTTACCACCTCCCATACAAACTGCACTTTTTTGTTGAAATACTGTAAACTAATTCACTCTGTACGTACACAATTTATCGAACTGTAATTGTGCACTATATATTTATTTAAAATTATTAGTAAAATCGAAAAAAATTAATTGAGTGGCTTCTCTTTTTATACCCCCTCCCATTTTGACCCATTTTGACCCATTTTCAAAACTTTATATAAAATCGATTTTCTTGAAAAGTATTAATGTTTTTGGGTTGAAATTTTAATCAATCAAATTCCTGTTAAGACCCCTTTAGGGGGGATAGGACAGAAACAACTCTCTTCCACAAGTCGCGATCCTGAGCATCGGCCTTAAGCTGTTGCCAGGACTTGTTTATTCCTCTGGCCTCCTGCTCAACTGCTCGCTTCCATGTGTTACATGGTCGACCAACCCGACGTCTTCCTTGAGGATTATAATCCAGAGCCTGTTTGGCGATGTTTCGCTCTGGTTTCCTCAAAGTATGACCCATCCACTGCCACTTCCGCCTTTGAATCCCATTACCTATTTTATTCTGGCGAGTTGCACTCCAAAGTTCGTCGTTGGAGATCACTTCTGACCAGAATATTCCTAAAATGCGTCTGAGGCATTGGTTCACGAAAGTCTGTAGTTTCTTGGTAAGTCGAACGGTCACTTCCCACGTAGTACAACCATATAACAACACCGATTTGACGCATGTGCCAAAAACTCGCATCTTTGTGCGAAGGGAGATCTCTCTTAACCTCCAGAAAGGGGAAAGGATACCGAAGGCCTGACGAGCTTTATTTAGCCGAGCCTCAACATCCTTTTCGGCTCCGCTGGTCTTTGCCGACAATGCTTCCGAGATAGCAAAAATCTTGCACCAAGATGTGCATGGACTTGGTTTTACGCACATTTATTTTCAGTCCCGCCTGTTTGCATTTAGAATGCAACGAGCGAACATTTGACTCTAAGTCCGAACGGTTATGTGCAAGCAAACACACGTCATCAGCATAATCAAGGTGACTTAAGATGTTAAATAGTCTCCATTGAAGACCTTTACCTTCCCCATCTTCCAGTGCAGCTTTCAAGATGTCATTTAATACCATCAGAAACAGGGCCGGTGATAATATGCAGCCTTGTCTGACACCCGTTCGCACAGGGTAGCTCTCGGACAGCTCTCCTCTATGCAAGACGCAACACCTTGCATCTTCGTAGGATTCTTTAAACATTGCTATGACCTTATCTGAAATACCTCTCCTACGCAAAGCATTCCATATGTAATCTCGCTTAACACCTTCTCGAAGTCCACAAACATGAGATGTAGTGGCGAACCCATTTCGGCTGACTGCTCTAATATTATCCGTAGGATATTTGTGTAGTCGGTACAAGACTCCCCTTTACGAAATCCAGCCTAATAAACTTCGAGAGTGCTCTCGACGACATCACTAATCCTATTGGGAATTACCTTAGCCATAATTTTTGATATGGCAGTAAGTAGACATATACCACTCCAATTGCCACAATCCCGAAGGTCGCCCTTTTTCGGAATTTTCATTATGACGCTCTCCTCCCATTCAGTCGGATATCTTCCTTCATTCCACACCTCAGTAAAGAGTGAGAGTATATCGGCTGTTAAAAATTGGTTGAAATTTGAAGGATGTTAATTGCATAATCTTCGTAGTTATTAATGAAAAAAACACTGAAACCCCCTCCCCCACTTCGTTTGACACCTCCCATACACACTGTACAATTTCACTAATTTTAATACACTGATTTTCTCAAAAACTATCAAATTTTTAAAGCTTGACTCAACTTGTCCCAGAAATAAAAAAGTTGCGCCCGACTTGTTGGCAGTTTACACTAAATTTCGTGCATGCGCGGTAAAATTCAATTTCTGATTAAAACAAAAACGCATTTGAATAAACGAAATTTTTATTCAAGGGCGCATTCCGCATCTTTTTTTTTGTCCACTGAACTTTTTTTTTCTGACTAAAACAAAAAGGCTTTTGAACAAACCAAACTCTGATTCAAACGAACTCATTACTGTCTGCATTATTTTTTTGCAATGTGGAAGTAATTATTAATAAATTCAAAGTAATGCATTGTGGAACAGCTTATTATTGCTTATTAACTTACTGGTATTGCAGAAAACAGTGTTTCACTTACCGCCTATAATATGAGGGAATTTGTTAAGCTCTGACGAAGAATTGGTATAAGAAAGAACACGACATGATTATAGAGAATTAGTTCCATAACGAGTTCTACAGGTAATGCCTTCTGAATTTCGTTGCTGGGGAATAACTCTGGTCTTTGCAACATTCCCACACTTGACGACAACATTTTAGATATGACGAAATTTAAAATATGTATAATTAATACGTCGTGCAAATCAAACCAAAATTATGAAATTTCAATTCGAATTAAGTAGTATGCAGGTGCTAGGGTGTAGCCTAGTGGGTAGCGTGTTGGTTTTGGAATGTTAAGGTCGTGAGATCAAATCCCGGTCGACGCAATATATAATTCCAGCACATTGCCTGCTTGGATATACCTTGGTCACCTCAATCAATGAAAATGAAAAATTCGTAGAAAGAGGGTTGTGCGAAGGGATAACAACCCTTCCACAATAAGTAATGAAAAATGTTAAGAAACTTGAATGTCAGGATGCCAAGGTCTGATTTGGTGCCATTGTAAAAGAAGTAGAAGTATGCAGGTGACTAGAACTTTATACTTATGTTTTATTAAAATTTACATATTTATTATAAATAACTGAAATTCATTGATAAGATATGTAATGCATCTACATATCTATACCTGTAAATAATACTTCTTATGAGTTGTTATACCTTTTAATGATTCATGAGATTGAGTTGTCGTTAATAACATTGTCATTATGACTTGGCATAATTTCACGATACTGATAGTCACTTTTTCGTTATCTTGCGACTAGTATAAAAGTTAGTTTCTTAAATTCTTTCGCATACGTCTCTTATTCTCTGAAGCGCTACAAATAAAAATCGAAAATGGATCGTTGGCAAAATAAGGTGGCTGTTGTGACTGGTGCAAGTTCTGGTATAGGAGCGGCAGTTGTAAAAGATCTAGTGCAAGCTGGCTTAATAGTCGTCGGGTTGGCACGTCGTGAAGAACGAGTTCGCGAAATTCGAAATGCACTTCCTGCAAAGTTGCAAACTCGGTTGCATCCAATTAAGTGTGATGTTTCGAAAGAGAGTGACGTGAAGGCTGCTTTTGCCTGGGTCGAAAAGAATCTCGGCGGTACCGACATTCTTGTTAATAACGCTGGTATCGGGCGTATTGGAATTAATCTTATTGATGCTGGAAATACTCAAGCAGTTCAGGAAGTTGTAGATACAAATGTGATGGCAGTCGTTTATTGTGTTCGAGAAGCTTTCCAATCGATGAAAAAACGTAAATTTGATGGTCATGTTGTGATTGTAAACAGCATTGCTGGGCACAAAGTGCCAATAATTCCGGGAGGTATGAAAAATAATATTTATTCCGCAACGAAATTCGCAGTCACCGCCATGACTGAGACTTATCGTCAAGAATTCGCCAATGAAGGAACTAAAGTTAAAGTCACAGTAAGTTTGATTAACCACACATTTTTTTTGAGATGTAATCTGAGCGAATTCTTTTTTTAAACATTTAAATCGCTTATAAATATAGTCGTCCGAAAGCCTCAAATTTGATACAATATCTCCCGAACCATTGATTATTTTATGCAGTTTATATCAAAAAATATGTTAAGCTAGTGAACGTGCCAAATGTTCCACTTCTTCAATCATCTCGCACGTAAATGCACAATTTCAGAAAAATTTTCAAATTATTGAAAGACATTTAGAATTGGCGGTTAATTTTAAATAACAACCATCATCATCAATGGTGTGAAAAATTGGGTTGAAATCCGTTGTTTGAAATACCTCAATCACTTTTAAAATTATTTTACACTTTGCCCGCGTAAGAATCGCAATAATAAGCATTTTTCAAGAATATAGTTAGTAATACATTATGTGGGATTTATAATCTGCTTAGTCTGCTAGATCTTTGAACACATTGTTTCGTATTTTGTTGGAATCAGATCCATAAATTAAACATAACAGAATTATGATTGGGCTTAAAGCCCAATCATATAATACTCTAGATGAGATGGAAATGACTAATATACAGGAAAATATGTCATTTCAAATTCTTTCGAATAGTGAGTAGAGACTTTGCATGGGAGGTGGTAGAAGTAGAGGGGGAGGTTTGTATTTCTCCTATATGACACCGAAAATGGCATGTAAAATGTTTCGTGCTGAGTTTAAAATTTTTAGTTTTCATTATTTTTAAAGAAATTGGACATAGTTTTCCAGAAATTGTGGCATTTGTATGGGAGGTGGCAGAGGAAGTGGAACGTTTTAGATGACTTTGAAACTGCTTATCATCACCCTTATCACTATGCTTTGATTCAATTTCAAAGTCGACAGCTCTCACATATTCGAAGGAGAAATGCTTTTCTTGAATTTATAATACAGATATTTATATGGGACGGGGTAGAAGGAGGGAAGCTGAGCTGATAATTTTTTCCAGCATTTATTGCAACTATTAAAAAACAAATTCTAGCAAAATTTTAAGTTTGTAATTTTTCTAGTTTTAATGGAAATCGATATAGTGCATTTAACAAAAATTATGCATTTGTATGGGGGGGGTAGAAGGAGTGTAAGGATGAAAACAATTTTTTTTCCCATTATTGATATTTCTATTTTTATACTTTTTGAGAAATATCAAATTGATAGCTTTAACAGTTTCGGAGAAAAATAATTTAATTTAAATTTCAAAATTTCGTGAAATTTGTATGGGAGGGGGTAGAAGGAGTGTGGTGAAGTTGATAATTTTTTCAATGCCGATTGGAATAAAATTAATTCTGGCAAAAACTCGTTTTTATAACTTTTCTAGTTTCGATGAAAATCGAAAAACTGCATTTTTCAAAATTATGCATTTGTATGGGAGGGGGTAGAAGGAGTGATGGGGTCGGATCAATATTCAGTCATATTAATGGCATTTATATCATAATACTTAACCGCAAATTTCAAATTGATAGCTTAAATAGTTTCAAAGAAAAATCAATTTCTGAAAATTTCGAAATTTCGTGAAATTTGTATGGGAGGGGGTAGAAGGAGTGGGGGGATGTGGCCCGTTCACGAACTTAAAGTTTCTTATTTGCTAAAAATGACACACAACAAATTTCAGCATGATAGCTTAAATCGTTCGAGAGTTATGCTGTAGCCAGACGGACAGACGGACAGACAGCAACTCGGAATCGAAGTTTTTGAGCGACAACAAATATTTCTGTACCCTTGGCGGCTCTGTGCGAGCATTATTTCTTAGCGTTACAAACGGTAAGGCAAACACAATATACTCTCAGATTTCATCTAGAGTATAATAAGAATGATACATAAGACTTGTGTTTATATGGGATAGGCCCGTGCTCATTGGAGTGATTTGAGATCATATATGTACATAATGAAGAGCGTTAATGACATGTGAATAGTTTTAGCTTGTGATAATTCTAAAAAAAAAATAAATAAAATAACATTAAGCTTAAAAGCATAACAGAACTACTATTGTCTGTAAAGACCTGTCATACGATACTATAGATGAAATAGAAATTTTTATGATCAGTGAAATTTTGTATGTAGAAGGGGTAACAGCATTGAACTAATTTGTTTCACATCATGCTAGAGTAGCTATAAATATGTTTTGTTTCAAATTTAAGCTTCAAAAATTTAATAGGTACTGTGAAACTTAATGCATTGGATGTGAAATAGTAAAATTTGTATGGGAGGTGCTAGAAGACGTGGGGGTTTTGGTAATTTTTCGAGAAATTGAGATATTTTAAATTTCAGATCAGCAACATTCACACTATTCAAGAAAATCGAATTTTTGAAAAGTTGTGGAATTGTGTCACATTGTCTGAGAGAGGGTAGAAGGAGATAATCTAATCTATTAATTTTTCCCGATATTAATAATAATGCTAATTAAGAATTTAGTACAAAAAGTGGAGTGGGGACTCGAATAATCTATATACTAAAAGATAGCTTTTATAATAATCTGCAATGGCGCTACAGCCCAAATCGGACTTTGGCCTCCTGATATTCAGGCTCCTAAACATTTTATATTACTTGTTGTGGAAGGGTTGTTAGCCCTTCGCACAACATAAGAAATTAATCTTGCTAAGATGTTTATGTCACCAGCGTATGCCACTAGTTGGGTGGACTTAAATAGTAGTATCCCGTTGGTGTCGACTGAGATTTTTCGAACGACATACTCTAGTGCCAACTTGAACAGCATGGGGGCTAGACCACATCCCTGCTTTAAACCATATTTCGTTCGAAAGCTATATTCTTACTTGAGATTCAGTGTTCGTCACTGTGAGTCTTGTTAGTCGGGCTACTTTTAAGAGGAATTCCAAAGTCAAACATGATTTGGTACAGTACGCTCCGGTCGATACTGTCGTACGCTTGTTTAAAATCTACGAAGATTAAGTTCACTTACTTACTTACTTGTAGGACGTACACAACAATGATATTCCTCTGTAATTCTCAAAGCTGATTTTGTCTCCATTCTTGTAAATTCGACATATGTATGATGCTTTCTCGTCAATCGTCGTGTAGTATTTCAGCGAGACCGTTTCTACCATTTTTCAGAAGTTTAACTGGTACTTCACCGATTCCCGGCGCTTTATTTAGTTTTTGGTAGTGTCGATGATGGTTCTTCTTCGTCAGCTGAAATCTCAATTAAGATGTTGTCTCTTGTGATAATGGAGTGAAACTGAGAAGATGATCAAAGTAGGAAGTCATCTCCTTTTGGTTTCTTGCATATCGCTGATGATGTTGCCCTCTACATCTTTGCAGATACTGATTCTTGGCTCATATCCCTTTTTTAGGTCTTTTACTATTGCGAAACGTGGGACTCACGTTTCATTTTGTTTCATACAGTCGCCCAGTTTTTGTATCTTGTCATTATGGTACTTCCTTCGTTTTTGCCTGCAGGTATTTTTGCATGTCGTCTAAGCTCGTCATATCTATCTTTTTTGGCTCGTGTTGGTCGTTCAGTAAAAATTTTGAAAGTTCATTTCTTCTGTCTATTACTTTGCAACATTCTTGGTCTAACCAATCATTATTTTTCACCATGCTTAATATCCTAATATCTTTTCTGCAGAGGATTTGAAGCCGTGTCGTAATTTTATCCACATTTCTCCAATGGCATATTCTGAATATTTTCAAATATTCGTGTCAAGTGTTGATCCAGTGCTTATGTGTACGCCTGCACCACCGTTTTGTCTTTAAGCTTTTCAATATTAAATTGATCGAAATTCGTGACCTGCGTTCACATGTCAACGACAAAAGCGACTCTAAAGTCTCTGCTTCCCGACAACTTTTCACTTGTAAAGATTGTGTGTGACCCATATCCATGATTTCGTTTCTTGAAGGGCATTTATGTTGATGTTATGTTCTGCCACTTCAAGGAACTCTTTCAGAGGCCCTGTCATAAATAAGGATCGAACGTTCCAAGATCCAAAAGATTAGTCCATTTTTCGTTTGCGTGGTCGTTGCGATTGAGCCAGCCTTGCCGAGGCTGTTCTACAGGTTTCCGGACAGTTTTTTTTTTCGGTGATACGTTGTCGACGCCTCGCCCAACCCCCGACCTGGATAGTCAGTCCTACTTGACATGCTGGAGTTCTCACAGCTATGGTGCGAGTCCAACTATGTCATACTTTTTGCCTAATTCCTAAAACGCACTGGTGTTACTGACCACTCAGGTTAACACCAAGCTTCCTGTTTCTTTCTCAACCTCTTCTCTTCTAAGTTCGGTCCGTAGATGTCTCCAGATAGCTTGATGTTCATGTCGATAACTTTATGTGGATATATTCTCCTATCTCTGTGGGCTGAAGATGAGTCTTCTCAACTGCTTGCGGTTCGTTGCGATGAGTTCGTCAATCGCCTGGTATGCGGAAATAAGTTTTCTAGCTAATTTGGTATTCGTGTAGATAGATAGGTTTGCCGATCAGCCTGGTTTAGATAAAGGTCTTCTATATGAATTGCTGTTGATGAGTTAGCCTATATCTCTGGTCTGGACAGAGGTCTTCTAGATGACGTGGTGTTCATATCCATGTATAATTAATATTACTATGGTACATATGATACCAACTAAGTATTCATGGCATTAAATAATCTAAAATTTCTGGCAAAATTTTTCAAGTTCATCGAGATTTTAATTTTCGCTTATATCGTTAACAGCATTGGCTGACTTTTAAGTCCAATATTTTTTTGCGTCCATGAATGCAATTTAAGGAGAAAAGAACGCTAAGAAAAATAATTTAGAAGTCTCTTTAAGAAATGGCATTATTGTTCTTAGGCGATATCATTTGTCTCAAACGATTTCAGTTGAAACGACGGTAGATAATTACTTGCCAGGATTAGGTGCGAAATCCACTAATTAGATGCCACAAATCGAAAGGGACCCAGATAGGAAAGCCACAAAATGTCTTTAAAATTTCGCCAAACATTAATTTGGCTTGTATAAAATACGCCTACATTTAAATACTTTGTACATAGTCCCTTTTTAATTAATTATGTCTTTATATATTTAGTAGAGTCCGTCCTTAATGAACATCACAGCGAACAAGTGCCTTGCCGATTATTACACCAACTAAATTTTTCTTTTTTTTTTCAGAGCATTAGTCCAGGTGCAGTTGATACTGAAATGGTACCCCAAGAAATTAAAAACCTAGGCATACCCTTTTTAAAGGCGGAAGATGTTTCGAATGCTATTTTATATGTCATTGGTACACCCGGTCACGTGCAGGTATATATTCGTATTACATTATGATTAATTGATTTTTAAATAACTAATTTTTTTTTTGTTATTTACAGATTCACGAGCTTACGATTAAACCTGTTGGGGAGCAAATATAATTTTGTATAAATTATTTTATAATTAATTTACTTTGGAAATAAATTTACATATTGAATTTAAATTTAGTTGCTAGTCCTTCGTTCACCTTCGCTATCCATTAATTTTGACTTTCACAGATAGGGGTAGTCCAAATTTATCCATGCAGGAAGTGTATTATCTGTCTGGGTATAGCCTAATAGATAGCGTGTTGATCGTGAGCTCAAATCCCGGTCGATGAATAATTGTAGCACTGGCTACGTGGGTATATCTGGGATACCTCAATCTACGAACATGAAAATTCGTAGATAGAGGTTATGCGAAGAGCTAACAACTCTTTCACAAGAAGAGATAAAAGAAACATATTAAGGAATATGAAGGTCCGGATGCCAAGGTCCGATCTGGGCTGTAGTGCCATTGAAGAATTATACATCGACCTGGAACTTACATTGTAAACTATTCGAAAAAACTAAGCCAGAGGCCGGCAACCGTTTAAGGACACATTAAAGATTCGCTTGACGTGACAAACAAAAAGTGCGCAGTTGGGTAACCCCTGATATTATTCTTTCTTTTCTGACGTATACTCGAATCGCCAAGTGTAAACTTGCTAACCAACTTCTTACATAAATAAAGTTACCCGGATATCCTCTGAACTTCACAGTTAACAGATCTATAAAAAATAATATCTAAGATGTAGGGGAGCCCGGGGCACAACGGGGTACCGGGGCGGAATGAAGTTCGACATTTTTCGTTGCCAAGAAGGTGCTGCCAGCGAGCGGCAATAGTAGAACTAGACTTTCATCTATAGTTAGTACATGCTTGAAGAACGTTTAATTGTCTTTAGTTTTGTGTAGTTAAATGTTAGTTTACGTATCTTTCTCGAGTGGCCTTAACTCCCTAATCAGAATCGTGTTCCTGACGCGTAAAGGGTGGGGTGACATAGGGAAGATCTGCATTCTGACTGAATGTTTATATTGTTATATATAGTGAATATGGCCCAAAATATGTAACACTGTTTTTTTGTTTTCTTGCAATGTTATTGTATTAATGCGATTATTATATTATAATGTGTTTACAGAGTAGGCCAAATACAAGTTTCTTTTTAAAAAAAAATTTCCATGTATTATGGCTTCATTAGTAAGAGCAAAGATTCTCATTAATGATAGAACACAACTTCGTTCAAATGACCGCATCGGCTGGCTTCGCAGTACCGCATTCGGTCACTCCGATTTTCAAGACCATCTCGATGGTTTCGGGCTGTAGCTCACGGATTGCCTGGATGATATTTTGTTCATTTTATTGCATTTTTAAAAAGAAACTTGTATTTGGCCCACCCTGTATAGTAAAATTTGCAGCACCCTTAATTAACCCCTTCGAGTTTTTAAACCATGTTTTCAGCTTAGTACCCCATTCTGCCCCGAGTTCCTCCATGAATATAAATAATTTGACTTAAATATATGAATGAAAACAATGTTAATTTTTCTACAATATTCTTACCCCTCAATCGCCCTCAAGGGCCACAACACCCTTGTATTCTCCAATCTGCAATAAACCGCGAAAAAAATTAGAAAAAATTTGCTTAATTCATTGTAATTCATCTACAATAGTTGACCATTTATCTTTTCACTTCAAAGCACCAGGAATATTTCAGAAAGCTATTGACTCTACAAACATGAAGCAAAACTATTTTACAAATCAAATACGTAAATCCTGCGTTCATTTGATGATAGTTAGCATCCTTCTTTTTATTATTTACGTATTTAGTAAAGGAGAATTGCAAGGAGTTAGTTGCACATGTTGTGCAAACATTTGCATGTGTGTATGTTAATAATGGATAACTTCAATAATGGGAAATCATAATGGAGTATAATAAACTGGAAAAGTGCAAGATAGCAAAAAAGCGAACCACAAGAAAACTGGATGGTTGATGCTCACTACTACTGCTCTCGCAAAATGGGTTGCAACATCTGTCATGTGACAAAGTGTAGTTTTGCGCGCTAAGCAGATTCGAATTCGGGACTCGGTAGCCATCACGGAACAAGGACGGACGGAGATGGGCATCACTTGCGGTGGATTTAGTGTTTCTGTCTGAGCTCATGGATAATAAAACGAAATGGGATGTGATTTGTTCCCGGGTTGTGTCCAGCCGAAAACAATTAATTGATCGGAACGGCGATTTTATGATTTGTACGCTTTTTATAAATGCGAGGTTGAACGTTATTAAATGCTCGTTCGGTTTTCGAAATTGGGGCTTTGTAGGATTCTTATCATCAACTCTCGTATGTTTTATACTTCGGTTGTTTTATTACTTTCGTGGCTACATTCTGTTTTTATTGTTTAAGCAATTATTAGGGTCTATAAAATCTGGGGTTAGGTACTTATTTTAGGACACAATAAACTGAGATAATTACAAAACATTATTCTGATATGTAATTTGCTGTCGATTTAAATACTTCGGACATCTCTAGGGTGTCATAACTTTAACCCATTCCCAGTTCATATGTATCTGAATCTGGTACCTTTTTGTACAGGTGAAAACAGGATTTATGTGTTTGCTTCTTTCGAGTTGCAAATTGCCAGCATTTATACTCGAGATGAAATCTGAGAGTATTATAAGTTTGCTATCCAGTTTGTAACGCTAAGAAATAAGGGTCGAAAAAAAATTAATTATATAGAAGTTCATAATATCACTCAAAAATCTCAAAACCGGATGTCTGTCCGTGTCCTCTCTAATTCGAGAGCGCATTGAACTAGAAATCTCAAATTTTGTACACGTCGTTTTATGCAAAAAAGTAAAAACAAGTTAGTGAACGGAGCAAATCACTCCACCCCTTCTGTCCTTTTTCCTTCCGCCATTCCTTTTTGCGCACGGGTATTCTGCTATCGTCTGATTAGAATATAGATTTCTGGATCGTCGAAGATGCTATGCGCCTTGTTCTCTCACCGGCCCGAGAATTTGTCGTAATATCTTCCTCTCAAAGTCATTAAACATTTCACTTCATTATTTTCATAATAAAGTTGTGACCGACTTGGTAAAAACTAAACTGCTAACAAGTCGGGCGAAACTTTATTATTCTTGGGACAAGTTGTGGATGAGTAGAAAGTCAATATGCAGGTTAGAGTGGTTAGGGAAGACTAAGTCAAAGGGAGTTATTGGGCAGGGTTGCTGTCAATTTAACAATATTTCATTCGTTTCTGCATGTTTGGGTTTTTATGAGGGGAGGAGGAGAGGTAATAGTAAGGGTGGGTGGATGTTAATAGCTTTTTAATTGATTGCTCGCATCACGTCCAATATTCTCTGTATAGAATGTGTTTCATAGACGAAGTTGTATAGAATTTTCATAAAATTTGGTGTATTTTACATTCACGAAACCGAAAACTTGTATGGGAGGGGATGCAGAAGGTAGGAGAATCGTAAAATTTGATATGCAGTTTTATTTCGTTTCTCTTGTAAGGTGCTTGTACAAAATTTCAAGTTCGTAGCTTAAAGTTTGTTGGTTATTAGTTGATTTAATGAAATTGGTCGAAATCATACTTTTGTATGGGAGGGAGGACAAACGCGATCTCTAAACTTTTGACGCATTTTTATTTCAACTATTTTGAAAAGTTTTTGTGCGAAATTTGAAATTGATAAGTTTTAATAGTTAGGCGATAATTGATTTCTTGAAAATGGTCGAAAAAATAATTTTGTATGGGAGGGGGTAGAAGTTTTAATGGTTTTCGACCAGTTAATATTTCGTATATTTAGGAATTTTTATACTCCAAATGATATCTGAGAGTATATTGTGTTTGCCTTCTACTTCTACAATGGCGCTACAGTCCAAATCGGACCTTGGCCTCCTGATATTCAGGTTCCTTAAAATTTTTCATTATTTATTGTAGAAATGTTGTTAGCCCTTCGCACAACCCTCT
Organism: Chorisops tibialis; assembly: GCA_963669355.1. NCBI lineage: Eukaryota > Metazoa > Arthropoda > Insecta > Diptera > Stratiomyidae > Chorisops > Chorisops tibialis. The sequence goes on from OY770262.1 coordinate 276,379,398, forward strand.
TTCTACAAATTTCTCATTTTCTTAGATTGAGGTGACCAAGGTATATCCGAGCAGGCAATGTGCCGGAATTATATATTGCGCCGACCGGGATTTGAACTCACGACCTTCGCACTACAAGACCAACACACTACCTACTAGGCTATACCCTAGCTTGTTGCTGTGTTTGCCTTACCGTTTGTAACGCTAAGAAATAATGCTCGCACAGAGCCGCCAAGGGTAAAGAAATATTTGTTTCCTCTCAAAAACCTCGATTCCGAGTTGCTGTCTGTCCGTCTGTGCGTCTGTCTACAACATAAATCTCGAACGCTTTGAGCCATCGTGCTGAAATTTGTTTAGCAAAAAAGTAACTTTAAGTTCGGGACCGGGCCACACCCCCCACTCCTTCTACCCCCTCCCAGACAAATTTCATGAAATTTCAAATTTTAATGACATTGACTTTTCTCCGAAACAATTTCAGCTATTGACTTGAAAATTAGGTCCTAGTATAATGATATAAATATCAATAACCTCAATAAATATTGATCTGATCACCTTACTCCTTCTACCATCTCCCATACAAATGCACAATTTTCAAAAATGCATTTATTCGGTTTGCATTGCAACTAGCAAAGCTAAATGAACCAATTTTTGTCATAATTAATTTTATTATAATTGCAACTAATTTTGGAAAAATTATCACTTTACGTCACTCCTTCTACCCCCTCCCATACAAATTTTACGAAATTTCAGAATTTCAATTAAATTAGTTTTCTTCAAAACCGTCAAAGCTATCAACTTTAAAATTTGAGGAAAGTATACAATTTTAAATATAATTGATGTCAAAAAATTTGATTCGGATATTCCTTCTACCCCCTCCCATACAAATGCAGAATTTTGGTAAATGCATTTAACCGATTTTCATGGAAACTAGAAGAAGTATGAACTTGAAATTTTGCCAGAATTTGTCCCTTAATAATTGTAATAAATTCTAAAAAAAATATCGCCTATCACTTCTACCACCTCCCATACAAATTTTTGAATTGGAAGTTCAAGAAAAGTTTTTCTCCTTTGAACATATGAGAGCTATTGACTTTAGAATTGTAACAAAGAAATATGATTAGGATGTTTATAAGCAGATTCAAAATCATCCAAAATCTCCCACTTTCTCTGCCACCTCCTATGCAAATACCATAAATTCAGACAAAAATTGTTCAATTTCCTCGAAAATTATGAAAGCAAGAAACTTTAAACTCAGCATGAAATATTTTATATACTACGTTCAGTGTTACATACAAAAATTACAAACCTCCTCCTCCCAAGCAAAAGGTAAGTAAGTATTTCATCTATAGTATCATATGATTGGGTTTTACGCATTTCGCAAATTTTCAAATTTCTACCTTAAAATTTCACTCAAAAATTTTCAGTTAATGTGTTTTTTTCAATGCACATGAAACACCTTGTGGACGTTAGACCGGGGGGTCGGTTTATATCAATTATGGAACAAGTTATAATTATTTTTCTATGTATATTAATTAGATGTATCCACATGCAAAATTTAAACTTTTTATCTTTCACCAGACCCCGAAAAAAATCACTCAAAATTTTCGACATTTTTGCTTATCACCTCCCTCGCCTTACACCTCCCAACTTAATTTTTACCAAAATTAACCACTATATAGTTCTACAATCTGACAAATTTTCGATTTGATATCTGTACTCTTTTTTGCGATATAAGGATTTGCAATTTTGAAAAGTGCGCCATTTTTGAAATGCTCCCCATTTCCCCCCACTTCTATTATCTCAACCTGTTATATATTTTTTTGTATTTCACTAGTATAGCTTAATATATGTTTTAAGTTTCAACTATATAGCTTAAGAGATAGTTGAGTTATTCATTCTTAAATGTTTTTCTTTGCACCTCCCCTGACCCTCCTCCTTACAATAATTAGCCACTTTCTAAATTGATTCCGGTGGAACTATATGCCACCTTAATGGTCCCAAAATATGAATTTTATACGATAAGTAATTTCGAAGATATAATCATTTGAAAAAATAATTCGGCCTACAATTTGTTCTTAGCCCCCCCTTTTCGGACACCAATGCATAAAAAAATTAAATTAATTTTAAAGTTTGTCCCACAACCCTCTCTATATCTCTACTGATTTTCAACTTCCTATTTGCATTCGTGGTGGAGATATTAGCAAGTGTAGTTTTTGACTTTTTCTCTCCCCCTCTCGCCTCCCCCTTCCACCTAACAACTCCCAAAATTTAGAAAATTAACGGTCTCAGAGATATAAGTCCATATGTACGGCGTACGGCCTACGGCGGGACGGATTTTTTTTTTTCATTTTTAGGCTAATTTAGTCACGAAAAAAAAAATTTCAGGGTAGCAATTTTTTTTTCCTGTGTCAATCACAATACTTTATTTTTAGAGTAATAAATTAAAAATTTGCTAAGCCCAAATTTTGCTTCATGGTTAAAGTAGCCCAAACATGCAAAAAAAATCGTCTTTCTGTATGCCGTACGCTCAGCACACATTAACTCCCAAACCCTTTAAAATAGAAAGTACATTTTTGGGTGGATTGTAGATGGTTGAGTATCTCAGGCAGACCCACATTTTGTGGCCTGTAAGGGTTAAGGGAGAGGCAGGGGAAGCGCTAAAAAATCTAAGAATTCGAATATATTAACCATGGTTCTAGACAGGAAACTGAAAATCAACAACATAACGAGGGGATTGCAAAACATACTTTAAAAATAAATTAATTTTTTTATCCATTGGAGTCTGAAAAGGGGGGACTAAAAACAAATTTTCGGCCGGTTTTTTTTTAAATTATATCTTCGGAACTACTTACCATAAGCAATTCATATTTTGGGACCTTTGAGATGGCATATAGATCCACTAGAATTAGCTTAGAGGTAGGCTAATTACAGTAAGGGAGAAGGTCAAGGGGCGCAAAGAAAAACACTTAAAAATGAGTATCTTAACTATTTCTTAAGCTATGTAATTGAAACTTGGAACACATATCTAGCTATATTAGCGAAATACAAGGAAAACATAAAATTTGAACATAATGTAGTGTGGGGGGAAATAGGGATCATCTCATGTCTCAAAACTGATTACAGATATCAAAATGAAATTTTGTCACTTTGTAGAACTACATAGTTTTTAATTTTGGTAAAAATTTTAAAAGAATGGGGGTGTGTAAAGGAAGGGAATTGGTAAGCAAAACTTTCGAAAATGATGAGTGTTTTTTAGGGCTCTGTAAAAGATACAAAGTTGTTGTGTTTGAGCTGAACGTTGAAGGAGAAACGACCACAGTACCAAAAAAGACACGACAAAGTGATTTTGCGGCACGGAAAAAATCCGCCACATGATGCTTAGGTTGGAAAACCTACCTAGAAACACTGAAATGAGATATCCTACCCTCCCCGCTGTATTTTCCAGATGTCGCCCCTTCTGACTATAATTTATTCCGATCACGATCGATGAAGCATTTTCTGGCTGAGCAGCACTTCGATTTTTACGAAAAAGCAAAAATTGGGTCAATTCAAGGATCAGCACAAAAGAAGAGCATTTTTTTTTTGACGCGGAATTCGTATGCTATCAGAAAGATGGGGAAAAAGTTATGGCTAGCGATGGGTATTTCTTTGAATAATAAATATTAAACCATTTTTGCAAAATAAAGGCTCAAATTTTGAAAAAATACGGCGATTTTCAGCTTGCATTCCTACTACATAGCTGAAGAGATAGTTGAGATATTATTAAAATAATAAAGTAAAATTAACTTTGAAAATTCGGTGTACCTTTAAATGGTCATAAAATCTAATTGATTGCGTTATTTTTACCTTTTTCACAACAAATTAACCTATATACCAATTAAGAAGCAGGGCCGAAAAAATACGTGTAAAAAACAAGGTTTTTCAGTAAAAAAAAAGTGCTATTTCAGAATGTAATGTTATTAATAAAAAATTCGGAAAACTATCTAACCAGTTCGAAGGTTTTCTTTTTCGGAGAAAAAATGACACTTTCTTACAAAATATAACAAAAAAAAGGTTTATTATAAAATTTGCATTTTTATATTTTTTACAAATTTCATTTACGAAAGAAAAAATATTTTCAAACGTTTGCGAACAGATCTCTTTACAACGTGTCAAGAAATACATGCAAGTCGATTTTGGAAAGTGCTAAGTTTCAACACGACCAAAATCTTCGACGGAAAATTCTCGAAACACCAAATGGCTCATGATCTTTTTGGTCATTTGTTAAAACGGTCAACAACCATGTAAAATCATCTACACCACCTCTCCATCTAGAAGAGGACCGAAGTCTAGTCCATCCTGTTGAGAAAGCCAATCTTCTTGCAGCAAGTTTCGCACGAAACTCCGGGCTACCTGCGACAAACCAGTCTCCTCCGCTTGTAACACCATCTGGATTTCGTCTATCTGAGATTCATTTTCGCACACGACTTATCTCCAGAATTCTTCGTGAGCTCAATGTCCAGAAATCTGCAGGTTCTGATGGTATTACCCCCTTAGTCCTTAAAAATTGTTTTGCGTCCCTGGCTAAATCGCTGCGCGATTTATTCCATCTCTCTAACTCTTCTGGACACTTTCCGCGCACGTGGAAAATAGCGAATGTTCAGCCGATTCCCAAGAAAGGAAACAAAGCGTTCCCCGCTAACTATCGCCCCATCGCCATTACTTCCGTTCTGTCGAAAGTGATGGAAACGGCTGTGAATCGCAAAATAGTCCGCTATCTTGAAGATAACAAACTTATCAATGATCGCCAATACGGATTGCGTTTCGGACGATCTACAGGTGACCTCTTGGTATATCTGATTAATCGTTGGAACTCTTGCATCCATAAATTTGGCAAAGGTCAAGTTCTGGCGCTTGACATTACTAAAGCGGCAGAGTTTGGCACAAATGTCTCCTAGTGAAGCTCAAAGCAGTCGGCTTTAATAATAACCTCGTAAAATGGAATGAAAACTTCTTATATGAGCGCACCATACAAGCCATATTGGATGGCGTGGCATCTTCTCCCTTTCCCATAGATTCCGGAGTCCCCCAAGGCTCTGTTTTATCACCCACACTCTTTCTTATTTTTATCACTGACCTTCTGTCGCCAACGCTCAATCCGATACATTACTTTGCAGATGACAGTACCCTGAATAAGATCTATGGATTCAACTCAATTACTAACGCTCACCGTGTCCCGGTGGCATCTAAACCTGCCGAACTAATTGGATCATTGAACTCTGATCTGCACCTAATCTTGAAATGGGGCAGGATAAATAGAGTAGAGTTCAACACCTCAAAAACACAGACCTGTCATATTTCCCTTAAGCGTGATGTCCTGGCGTCGGTTTCTAATGTAACCTTCGGTGGTGTCCAACTGGTGTCCGTATACTTCTCACTTCTTAGCATGTTGAGTCCGTCGCCCGAAAAAAAGAAAAAAATATATATATAACATTTTTTTTTGAAAAATTTTCCCGCCTTCGATGGAAACATCGGATCATCGAAAAGATTCGCCAACCCTGGGTCTTTTCGACATAACAACCGACCAAAAAGCAAATACCGTTAGGATAGTTGCCGGCTGAAGAAAGAAAGAAGCGAAAACGAGTGAGTTTTGAATTGGTCGTCGGCACGCGGAGTTCGTTTCGATTGACGACCATTTTGCTAAACACCGCGATAATTCTTTTTTTTTCAAACTCTTCGCGATTTTTCCGAGCGAAAATTAATTATAGTTTCAGCGCGATTGGGAAGCGAGAGCTTTTAAGTTGATTTTACGTGTTCAGAGTGAAATAAAACCGCGGCACGCAGTGAAAATGCTTTCACATTTTTCAGAATTCGGAAAGACGAGAAGAGATTTTCGATAATTTCGTAGTCCTTGAACCGTGCGATTCCGCCAGGTCGCCTTCGATCGGTTTTCAATTCGTCCGGAATTTTTCATTTTTTTCTATTTATGGCATCGGAGATCAGACAGCAGCGCGCGAGCATTACAAGACGTCGGGCTACGGCAAATTTTCAAGTAAATCCCGTGAATTAACATTTTAATTGTGGAAATTGTGTCATACGCGAACCAGAAAGTTCGGGACCCCATGGAAAACGTCGGGAAGGCTTGCAGTAATTCTCGTCTTCGTCGTCGTGATAAACGCCAAAAGAAATTGATGAGAAATGTCGTCGACTGCTGCAATCCATAAGAATGCATGAACAAACAAAATTATATAGAAAAAAAAAATTAAAAACAAAATAACAAGATGAACAAATAAGATTAAAAAAAAAAAAAAATTAAATTAAATGAATAACGAGATGAAATACAAAAATTAAATAGAATGAAAATTAAATGAATAACGAGATGAAATACATAAAAATTAAATAGAATTAAAAAAAAAAAATTGAATAAATAACAAGATGAAATTTTCAATATTTAAGTAATAAAAAAAAAAAATAAATAAAAAAGACAACGACAGACAAAACCTGACAGAACAAACGGACGAACATAATAATAAACTTAAAAAAAAAAAAAAGAAAAGGAATAAAAAAAAAAAAAATTAATAACGCGGAAAGAAAGAAATGACAATTCATGATTGGTAAGTTTTTTTTTTAGTTGTTATTTTGATTACATTTTTTTTAAATTGTTCCTTTTGAGGATAATTATATATTCTTTTGTGACAAGATGATTAAAGGCTAAAGAGCCCTTTTATAAAATGAACCCGAGCGCTTAGCTCCGTTTGCCCCGAACCTCGACATGGAGCCACGACAAACATATTTCTTGAGGAAAGTCGTGGCTGAGGTAGGGAGGGCAGAGAGGGCGCTAAAAACCACCTTAGCGCCCTAACACAAATCGCGAAGTCGGCAACTCCATCGCTTCATGGTCTTTCACGACCACTGGGGAAAATTATCCCAATTTTCACCCTAACCCGGAGTAAGCCGACACGAAATTTTTGTTATACAGGCCATGGGTTTTATGGTCTGATTAAGGAACAAGTACCCCCCCACACTGCCGTAGCTAGTCCCGGCCGCCAGCAAGCGTGTCGCTTCCGTTCCTTATTCAGCCACCAATTCGGAAGTAGGAGGAATTGGCCCTTTCTTGTCCCGAACATTGACGTTTTCGTTTCCTTTCAGAATTATTTTGGCTTTAAGTCAAAATAATTCTTTCCGTCGGCCTAAATCATAACAAGCATCAAAGTAAATAACCATCTTAATTAGAACCAGCACATACTCGACGTAGCACTTGACGCTTCCAAACGCTTAGGAGTTTTCCGAAGATGTAAAAAATATTTTACTCCCAGTGATCTAGCAAATATCTACATAGCCTACATTTGACCACGCCTCGAGTTCAATTCACATTATGGCGCACTCAAAACGCAACTTGCGATTCTCGACCGTGTCCAAAGACAGGCGTTCCGACTAATTGGAGATGAAGCCAACACGGTTTCTATAGACTCCCTAGAGCATCACAGAAATGTTGGAGTACTAAGCATTTACTACCGCTATTTTCATGGTAATTGCAGTGAGGGACTTGCTGAACTTATTCCACCTCTGTACACATTTCCTAGAAACACTCGCCTAGCTTCAAGCGTACACGAGTTAACTGTTAAGCTTCCAACTTCCCGTACAGTGAAATATAGGCAGTCATTCATACCCTGAACTTCTAAGCTTTGGAATGCATTGCCAAAAGCTGTATTCCCATTGTCATGCGACCTTCGACGTTTCAAACTCAACGTCCACCGGCGTTTTAGGCATTTCTCCCCTTTTAATCCCGTTTACCCTTAACTCCTTTTTTTCCCTTACCGACATGACTGTGTAAATTACATTAAAGGGTGACCCCCTAAGTTGTGTTCGGCTACGTAAAAAAAAAACGAAAGTGATCATAACTTGAAAAACCAATTAACCAATCACATTGCCTACCAAAGTTTTGATTTAAGGATATTCGAAATAAAGTTCGAGTTTTCAACGGATTTCTCAACATTTTTTGTTTGCAAAACATTGTATTTTCACTTCAATCATCGCTTTGGCATACACGCGGCCTTAAGTTCATCGAGAAAAAAAGATTTTAGTAGCATTATTGGTAAGACCAAAATAAATAGCCATCATTACCTTCACTCACTTCTACACTTAAGTTTCCTTGAAAAGCGTCAAAGCTACTAATCTGGAATTGTTTACTTGCAATGTTAATGATTATACTCTAGATGAAATCTGACAGTATTATACGTTTGTTTTAAAATTAATGATAAAGAAGGTCATATAATCACTCAAAAATCTCAAAAAAACCGGATGTCCATTCGTCCGTGTCCTCTCTAGCTTGAGAACGCATTATCTAGAAAGTTCAAATTTTATACACGTCGTTTCTGACAAAAAAAAGTAAGAACAAATTAGTGAACGAGCCAAATCGCTTCACCCCTTCTAATCCCTAACTTTACGAAATGACTCAATTTCTCAATTTGACAATAAACGAATTTTCTCGAAAAGTGTAAACGCTATTGATCTGAAATTTTGAATATAATACTATTAAAATAATTTCAATCCACTGTTATAAAATTATTTATGTCCTCCATCTCCATCCACCAGCACCCATACAAACTGCACATGAAATGCTCTAATCCAATCTACTTAGTGCGTATAAAATTTATCGAGCTGAAATTGAGCACTAAATATTTATTTAGAATTAGCAAACGCCCGCGACTTCGTCCGCATAAAAATCGCATTAATAAGCAATTTTTGAGAATGTAGTTAGTAATACATTATATGGGATATATAATCCGCTTACTTTAATGGCTCTTTCAACACAATGTTTTATATTTTGTTGGAGTCAGAACCATAAATTATTAAGAATGATAGCATAATACTCGCATTTGAATGCGAGAGGCTCGTGATCAAATCAAACCCATGAATCGAGATCATATGTATACGTGTTAAGGACATGTGAATAGTTGTAGCTTGTGTTAATTGAAAAAAGCCCAAATAAAATGACATTAAGCTTAAAAACATAACAGGACTTCGATTGTGCGTAAAGCCCCATTATATGATACTACCGATGAAATCGAAATTTTTGTAATCTTAAGAATTTTTGTGTGGGGAGTGATAGAAGGGATGACAGAACTAAATTAATTTTCTTCACACCATGCTAGAGTAGCTATAAAAATATTTTGCACCAAATTTAAGCTTGAAAAACTGAATAGGTAACTTGAGAAACTTAGTGCATTGGATTTAGTAAAATTGTGCAATTTGTATGGGAGGTGGTAGAAGGCGTGAGGGGTTTTTGGTAATTTTTCTAGATACAATTATCATCACCATGCAATTGATATCTTTTAAATTTCAGATCAGTTAGATTCACACTTTTGAAGAAAATCGAGTTTTTGCAAAGTCGTGAAATTGTGTCATATTGTAAGGGAGGGGATAGAAGGAGTGGAGCTAATCGGTTAATTTTTCCCGATAATAATAATAATAATAATTAGGGATTCATCAGAAAATTTCAGCTTGATCAAAGCTATACGGACTGAGAAAATTGGTTTTGAATATTTCGTGAAAAATTGCAGTTTGTATAGGAGGTGGTGCAAGGAGTGGAGGGTTTTTGATTATTTTTTGAGAAGCAACTACAATTATCATTAAATTGATATGTTTTATATTTCAGAACAGTAACATTCACACTTTTCAAGAAAATCGAATTTTCGCAAAGTCGTGGATTTGTGTCAGATTGTAAGGGAGGGGGTAGAAGGAGTGGAGCTAATCGATTAATTTTTTCCGATAATAATAATAATACAAATTAAGGATTCATCAGAAAATTTTAGCTCGATCAAAGTTATACGTACTGAAAAAATTGGTTTAGAGTATTTCATGAAAAAGTGCAGTTTGTATGGGAGGTGGTAGAAGGAGTCGAGGGTTTTTGGTAATTTTTCTAGAAACAACTATAATCACCATACAATTGATGTGTTTTAAATTTTGGATCAGTTTCAAGAAAATTTTGCAAAGTCGTGGAATTGTGCCAGATTGTATGGGACGGGGTAGAAGGAGTAAACCTAATTGGTTAGTTTTTCTTGACATTAATAACAATGCTAATTAAAGATTAAATACAAAATCTTAGCTCGATCAAAGTTATACGTACTGAGAAAATTGGAGTATAGTATTTCATGAAAAAGTTAAGTTTGTATGGGAGGTGGTGGAAGGAGTTGGGGGATTCAAACTATTTATATACTTGAAGATTGCATTTGTAATAGAAATAATATATTTTAAATTTCAAATTAATAGCTTTCAAAATTTCCATTAAAATTTGATTATTATAAGTTTTTGAAAATGAGTCACTTTGTATGGGAGGGGGTAGAAGGCGTGAGGGGAGAAAAATAAAACCTAAAGCAGATTACTCCCAGAGGCAGGGCTAATAATCTGTGAAAGTTTCATTGCAATCGGTGAAGTCGTTTTTGCGTGAAAGCCGGACAGACAGACAGACAGACAGGGAAATTTTTTAAAAACGTTAAATTCTGCTTAGTTATTGCTAAAATGAAGCAAAAAACTTATTTATAGCCATTTATAAGCAAATCACAGACAGACACTATAATTATATTTATATAGATTATTAGTAAGACCAAAAAAAAATAGACGATTAGATTAACCACCCGCTCCCATATAAAATGATACAATTTCTCAATTCGACAATAAGTGAATTTGTTCGAAAATTAATCTGAAATTTTGAATATATTAGTTTTATAATAATTTCAATCTTCTGTATAAAAATTATTTGAGTCTCCCCCTTTCTTTCACCATCTCCCATGCAAACTGAACTTTTTCATGAAATACTACTAAACAAATTTACTCAGTACGTATAAAATTTATTGAGCTGATATTGTGCAGTAAATATTTATGTAGAATCATTAGTAGGATAAAACGAGTTTAGATGATTGGCGTTCACCGCTGCTACCCCCTCCCCTTACAAAAAGTCAATTTTCCTGAAAAGTATGAATGCTACTGATCTGCAAATTAAAACATGTCAAAAGCATGATGTATATGTTTATTTCTGAAATAGTCATTAAGAACTCGCCCCTCCTTCTACAACCTCCCATACAAACTGCACAATTTCACTAAATTCAATACACAAATTTTTTCAGTACCTATTAAAATTTTGAATACTAAATTTTGTATAAGATATTTTGATAACAACCTTAGCGTGATGGGAAAAAAAATAGTTCAATGCCGTCACCCCTTTACTACTTCCCCTACAAAAATTTTTAAATTAAAAAAAATCTCTTTCATTTAGAGTATCGCACGATTGCGCTTTACTCCCAATCAAAGCCCTTTTATCTTTTATAGTTTTTTCTGCAAAAATTATTAAACCGCATCACCACTCCCTTTTCTTCTACTACCTCTCACATAAACAGCACAATTTTCCGAAAAACAACACACACATTTTCTCAGCAGTAGTTACGAATTCAAAATCTGGTTAAAAATATTTTGGTAGTAACTGCAATATGAAATGGATAAATTAGTTGAAAGTAATCATGCCTTCTACCACCTCCCATACAAAATATAATAAATTTTTAAAGTCATAAAAATACTTATTTTATCAAGAATATCGAATAATTTGAGTTTACTCGCAATAGTAGTTCTGTTATGTTTCTGAAATTGACTACAATTGCCATTATTTTCAAGGGCACCGAAGTTATGGCTATCGAAAAGTCAAATAGGTGGAAACAATTTTAAAATTTTTGTCTCATATCTAACAATGATTTTATCAAACTATGCAAGGATGTCATAAATCTCTTTTGAAGAGCCTGATATAGAATTGAAGCAATAGTTACATCTGATTAGCAATCAAATACTATACATCAGTGAACAAATACATTTTCTATATCAATAAACAATTGCCAACATACGAGTACAATCAATGCCTACCACTTGAATAAATCAATAAAAATCATTAAGAATAAGAGTTCAATAAGTGTCCTTCCTGGACAAAAAATTGTCGTTTACGATGGAAAAATCCCTGTTTCTCATCCATAATATTCTTGATGACGATTCAAAATTAATATCCTGCGATACAAATCCCAAAAGTATTTATTTTGAATGTTGAATTGGTAAACAACAGGAACATTATTTTTCATTGAAAATACATCCAAGCATTCCGATGCCTTCAGAGAAAACTATCTTTAGCTGAAGACATTCGATCGATTTTCGTATGAACAACTGATATACTTATTATATGTAGATTCAATGAGAATGAGATATTTCTTGTAAGCAATTTAACAGTATCTCAGAAAAATTGATGTACCGCATGTTTAATTTAAACGATTTTAGAGTTTTGCAGAAGTGTCTTCTATGTCAGTTCTTTCATTTGATAATTGTAGTTTTGATTAATAGAAAGGCATTTAAAACATAACCGGACTACGATAAAGCGCAATCTTACGATGCTCTAGATGAAATAGAAATTTTTAAGATCCCAAGAAATTTTGTATGGAGAGGGGTAGAAGAGTAGGGGCAATAGCATTGAATTAATGTTTTCTCATCATAGTAGATATAAAAATGTTTTAAACAAAATGCAACCTCAAAAAATTGAATAGGAACTGAGAAAATTAGTGTATCATATTAAGTGAAATTGTGCAGTTTGTATGGGAGGTGGTATAAGGAGTGGGTAGTTCTTAATGAGTTTTTCTGAAATAATTAAAAACAATTTACATTTTTTAAATTGCGGATCAGTAGCTTTCATCCTTTTCACGGAATTCGACTTTTTGCAAAGTTGTGAAATTATTTCATATTGTTTGGGAGGGGTAGAAGGACTGCAGCTAATCGTCTAAATTTTCCGGTCTTACTAATAATTCTAAATAAATATTTCGAGCACAATTTCAGCTTGATTAATTTTATATGTTTCATGAAAAAGTGCAGTTTGTATGGGAGAATTGGAGAAGGAGTGGAGGTATTGAAATATTTTTTATACAGTAGATTGATATCACTCTGAAAATTCAAAATTTCAGATCAATTGCTTTCATATGAGAAAGTCAGCTTATTTTTAAATTCCGAAATTGAGTCATTTTGTATGGGAGGGGGGTAGAGTGATTTGGCCCGTTCACGAACTTGACCTTACTTTTTAACTAAAAATAACGTGTACAAAGATTGAGCTTCCTAGCTCAACGCGCTCTCAAGCTAGAGAGCGAACAGACAGACGGGCTTCCGGTTTCGAAATTTTTAAGCGAGAACAAATATTTTTGTACCCTTGGCTGCTCTGTGCGACCAGTATTTCCTTGGCATAAGAAACTTTAGAGCACACTTATAAGTGTTATACTCTCAGATTTCATCTTGAGTATAAAAACAAATTGTTTTTCTGCTTTTGGGATTAGCTAGGAAATATATTTATCTATACAACAATTAATAAAATATACATACTTACATATATCTTGTTCAAGCATGATGAAAATAAACTTAACCCGGTCCGCCCAAGATAATTCAGCCAATTCAAAATTGATCTAAGATATAATTCATCAATCACCAAATTGCTAACTAACTTAAAGATGTACGAACAATTGTGCATGGACTTCATGTATGCACAAAGTCTGAAGATAAATTTTGTTGTAGACAAATTAGACATGGATAAATTGTATTAGACGAATTGAGGGCAGAGTAATTATAGTTTGATTGAATTGCACATGAACCAATTTCTTGGAGAGGCGAAGAAGAAGGATGTAAGAGTAATACAGTCTATTATCTTGGGAATGCTTGAAATAACCAGGAATGGGTTCGTTGAGAAGTATTTCTGTACTAAAACGATTGGTATCAATCTGAGATATTTTTTTTAGTTTTCAAAAAAGATTGCATCTTTTTTATTTAAGTTGTTGATGTTGGAATAAATTTTAAATACGTCTTGGATATTTAACTATACAAATATATCAAAGATAACAAAACAACTTAACCATTTCGATTTATGCGATTCTCACACATTCAATAATCGAACAATGCCATTTTTCGTGTCATCCATATGCGGATATTTTTTGATATATTGCTTCAGTCTTGGAAAACCATCTGGACCAGAAGAACTCACTTTCATTTCATGCTGGTCGATTTTTTTTTTATTTCATTGCTCCTAGACAAGTATTCTTAAACATATTATACCAAACATGTGAGTCGCCCAACCGAGATGACCGTACCAAAATGATATTTCGCATCGCCAATGCTTTCTTAAAATGATTGATGACCATCAATTTAAAATATGGGCTTCGTCCCTTCTGTCCTTGTTGTATATACATATACGTATATACACATTCCCAGTAAAAGTGTTTGCAACACGAACCGTAAAGAGACCTTTAAGGATGTGAACATAATACTCATATCCGGAAAGAAAAAAAAAACCTTAAAGCTTTATTCGTTAGATTACCAAGCATTTTCCTTTATTATTCCTATTCCTATAATACAGTGCGTTTCATGGCACTACGCAAGGCGGTAGATCTTTCAGTTATTTAGCTAGAATGTTGAGTAATATTGCTGTAACTGAGAAGGATTATAATAATTTTTTATTGAACGTTTCGGTAATTGATGTGGTTAGCTTAGATGCTGGTGAGTAATTTAGCAAAGAGAACCACCATTTATGATAAGTAGTTGTATTTAAAGCTAAATAGAACAGCAGTACGAGTATTTCAGGAAAAGACAGAATAAGAGGTTGAAAAGTTTGTATGGGTATGTACATGGTTTCGACTTCGTGCCAACCCGGTCGTCGACCATACGACGTCGTGTCCGCTGCAGTTGCTGTGTAAGTTGATCCGAATTTGTACGCGCGTGTAGTTGTTGTTGCTTTCGCAGTTATGCAGTGTTGTTCTTGTCGAGAATAGTAGAACAGAAGATTGCGAACATGCGATGCGCGGCTAAGGCTGACATGTAACATATCCCCTCCACAGTTTTCGCTGTAGTTAGGCTACTAATGGTATTTCGCCCAACTGTCTGCACCTTTCACTGTTGACGTAGCGCTTTGTTTCTAGTCCTTCGCGACTCATAATTCTTGTATTGTCCTATCAGAATTTTGGACATTATCTCAGACAATTATTTGAGAACAATCGCGATGCGCAAGCAAATCACTAAAAGTCTCATTCTATGCATTGGGGTACCCCAGAGGACACTACTATTTCCCTGGAAATAAAGACTTGGAACTTAGTAAATTGAGTTCTATTACTCGGATATAAGCCAGTTAACTAAGGATACTTTCACACCATTTTTATACTCTAGATGAAATCTGAGAGTATGTTGTGTTTGCCTTACCGTTTGTAACGCTAAGAAATAACGCTCGCACAGAGTCGCCAAGGGTACAGAAATATTTGTAGTTGCTCAAAAATTTCGATTCCGAGTGACCGTCTGTCCGTTTGTCTACAACATAACGTTCGTAAGCTTTGACCTATCGTGCCAAGAATTTTCATATATCATTTTTAGCAAAAAAGTAACCTTAAGTTCGTGAACGGGCCACATCCCCTCACTCTGGGATGACGCGAAATCGAGTCATTGACCAAAAGAACCGTCGTTATCATGTAAATATTCGCTATCGCAAAGAAAATCACGGTTCTGACGTAATTCATTCAGGCGGCATAAGTAACTTGCAATGCAACTTCACTAACAGGGTTTCAATAACAAGCTGCATGCCTGTCGTTTAGTCATCTGATCTCTGTAAACAATGACAAGCATTATGCCCAAGCTTGAAATTATGAAATTTTATATACAAAAAAAAAAGAGATGCCCCATGCGCATACTATGTATATATATCAGCATGTGTCATAAGAACATAAGTGCATTTTGCGATGCGAAAGAAAAAAAAGAAGAAGAAATGAATCGACAGTCAAGGTAACTTATGGTTTCGCGTTACCACACCCAACATTTTTTGTCAGGAGGAAGATACACTGATGATGGGAATTCAACACTCGAGCTTCGAAATTTGCTTACTAGGCAAATCTTGAAGCTCATGCACATTGCAATTGCTGGTAACTAGCTCATCCGAGGCAAATATTGTATATTGAAAAAATAGCTAGCCTCAGCAAAAATAAAGTATAAAATTAAGGCACCGATCTAGAAACGGGGTCTTTTTTCACTCTGATTCCTCAGACGCGGAGCTTTCCTAGCGCTCCCGTGAAAAGATTTAGATAAGTCGAACTGATTTTACCAACTTTCAATTTAATAAATTTTTTGAGGCTGCCAGCAGGCCTATACGTTAGTGAAAAAGAATACCGCCATTTCTTTGATTTAACAATTAACGCCTTACCATTTTCAGCTACCTTCTTAAGGTCCTGATCCGTCCACGGCTCCTTAGAGCTGAGCGACGATTGGCCCCGCGGGCCTGATAATCAGGTGAACTCACTTAAATAAATAACATAAAGTAATAAATAACATAAAGTAGACCCATACCGCCACTTTTTTTATGTCTATGAGGCTACATAGGGTAGACTCATAGCACATCCCTGTCATATATTCTTAGAGACCCTGTGCGATTGTGAATGTACATAAGGTAGGCCCGCAGTCCGCCATAAAGCGTAAATCTGGTTATGAGGCTACATTCGGACTCATAACCTCTCTTTCTCAGACCTATTCAACCTTCTTCGTTACTGTGAGCCTACATTGGATAGTCTCCCAGATCACCGTCTCAAGAGTTATGAGTTTGCATTGGGCAAACTTATAAAACTCAAAACTTACGTAATCGCTGCTTTTAATTTGAAGTCTAAAACATCTTCTTTTTTAACATTTTTTTATGGGCTTACAGTGAGTAAGCCCATAACTCATTTTACGTAGCATTCAACTCCTTCTACCCCCTCCCATACAAATTTCATAAAATTTTGAAATTTAAAGAAATTGATTTTTATTCGAAACCGTTTCAGCTATTGACTGGAAAATTAAACAATAGTATTATAATGTAAATATCATTACTGTCAAAATAATATTGATCTGATCCCCTTACTTCTTCTACCTCCTCCCATACAAATGTACAATTTTCAAAAATGCATTTATTCGGTTTGCATCGCAACTAGCAAAGCTAATAGAACCAGTTTTTGCCAAAATTAATTTTATTACAATTGCAACCAATTTTGCTAAAATTTTCAACTTCACCTCACTCTTTCTACCCCCTCCTATACAGATTTCACGAAATTTAAGAATTTGTACAAAATTATTTTTCTTCAAAATCGTCAATGCTATCAATTTTAAATTTTGAGAAAAGTATAATATTACAAGTATCATTGATGCCAAAAAATTTGGTTTTGATTCGAATACTCCTTTTACCCCCTCCCATACAAATGCACAATTTTGGTAAATGCATTTAATCGATTTTCATTGAAACTAGAAAAAGTACAAGCTTAGAATTTTGCCACGATTTGTCCCTTAATAATTTATTTACGCATTTGAAAGAAAGGTCCTCCGAAGAATTTTGGGACCTGTGGAGGAAGGAACGGAATGGCGAATAAGATACAACCATGAGTTCTATTAACTCTACAACGAGCCAGAAGCATCAACGTTCATCAAGCTACGTAAATTGCAGTGGGCTGGCCATGTAGTGCGAATGGAAGACAGAAGAATCCCCAAACGTGCTCTGAAAGAGAAAGCGAGTGGTAACCGGCCAGTAGGCAAGCCACGCAAGCGATGGGAAGACTCCTCGGTTGATGAAGATAGCAAAGCCATCTTAAAAATTAGCAGCTAGAGGACGCGGTCTTTGGATCGAGACGATTGGAGGCGACGACTTCAGGAGGCTAAGGCCCGATTCGGGCTGTCGCGCCATTGATGATAAATTTCAATAATTGCTACAAAAAAATAAAAAAAATTTGTATTGAAAACTCAAGAAAACTAGTTCTCCTTCGAACATATGAGTAATAAAGCAATGTGATTATGATGTTGATAAGGAGATTCAAAATCATCCAAAACCTCCCACTTTCTCTGCCACCTACCATACAAATGCATAAATTCAGACAAAAATTGTTCAATTTCCTCGAAAATTATGAAAGCTACAAACTTTAAATTCAGCATGAAACATTTTATGTACTACGTTCGGCGTGATATACAAAAATTACAAAACTTTTCCCCGTCTGCTTTTACCACCTCCCATACAAAAGTCACAACTCACTATTCGAAAGAATTTAAGATGACATATTTTCCGGCACAATAAGCTCTTTCCAATTTCATCTAGAGTATCATATGATTGGGCTTTACGCCCAATTATAATTCTGTTATGTTTTTTTATTAACTTTCAAATCAAGATCTGACAAAATTTCAATTGTATTGAATTTTGAGATACAACGGTTTAATTTTTTGAAAATTACACCTTTTCTGAAATGCCAAGCATTTCTACCGCTGCGGTAATGATCCTAAGTTATATTTTCTCATCTATCTATCTCATCTACAATGGCGCTACAGCCCAAATCGGGCTTTGGCCTCCTGACCTTCAGATTCCTTAACATTTTTTCATTATTTATTGTGGAAGGGTTGTTAGACCTTCGCACAACCCTCTATCTACGAATTTTCCATTTTCGTAGATTGAGGTGACCAAAGTATACCCAAGCAGGCAGTGTGCTGGAATTATGCATCGACCGAGATTTGAACTCACGACCTTCGGCATTGTAGACCACTACTCGCTAGGCTACACCCTAGCTAAATTATATTTTCTCATAGATAACATATCTACGTGTCTTGAGATATATGTGTTTCATTTTAGATATTAATTTTTAAGTCTTTTTCTTTGTACCTCTCTAATGGTCCCCCTTACTGGTATTCGCTTCCGTAAAAGTCAATTATGGCGGAATTTTATCTTCGGACCTGCCATACTTAAGATATATATAACTGACCATTTTAGCACATTAGAAAAATTATAATTAATTATAATACCGTCTCTGGTAGTCCCAGAAAAATTAATTGGGTGAACATAATTCCACGGATCCTAACAGTGACATCAATAACTTTTACGATATCCCTAATAGTACACTCGAAACATCTACCCGAGTTATCGCAATAAACCACTCTAAATTAAAAATAATCAACGAATGGGTGACAAGAAGCATTTTGACTTTAATCAAAATGAAAAAACATAGAGAACTCTTCAATACTGTGCACTCAGAAAAATTCAAGAACTTTCGCAATAATCTGACTAACTTAATTAAAGTCGCAAGGCTTAACTTTTATCATGACCATATAAATAGTGTTCAAAATAACCCTAAGAATTTCTGGGATAAAATTAATTAAATAACATTTGGGAAAAAAACCTGATATATTAATTAGCAGTATGCATGATAATTGCTAGGGTATAGCCTAGTAGGTAGTGTGTTGGTGTTGTAATGCAAAGGTCGTGAGTTCAAATCCCGGTCGACGCAATATATAATTCCAGCACATTGCCTGCTTGGATATACCTTGGTCACCTCAATCTAAGAAAATGAAAAATTCGTAGAAAGAGGGTTGTGCGAAGGGCTAACAACCCTTCCACAATAAGTAATGAAAAATGTTAAGGAACCTGAATATCAGGAGGCCAAGGTCCCATTTGGGCTGTAGCGCAATTGTAGAAGTAGAAGATGATAATTGCAGAAACGAAACTACTAACCCTGCTGAAATACTAAACTCAAATTTTTCAAATGTAGGAGAGCAAATCTCTAAATCTATTTCACCTCGCCGTGATAGGCCGACACTTCCCAACCGAGCCTCCAAATTATGTTATGCCACTGATGAGGACGAGACTATATACTTCATTAACCAATTAAAAATGAATTCAGCGAAAGGACCGGATGAATACTCCACTGTGAAAATTAAGAATCTGGGACATCTTATTGTTACACCCTTAACTCATATTTTTAATTTATCACAAATCCAGGGAGTTTTTCCTGAGAAATTTAAAACTGCTAACGTAATTCCAATCCATAAGGGGAACTGTAAGTTGCAACCTGGTAATTCGATTTCCCTTATTTCAAATTTCGCGAAGATATTGGAAAAAGAAAATGTTTCAAGAATAGAGTACATCGGCATATTGTTGATAGCACCATTCTTTCGCAGTATCAATATGGTTTCAAAGTTTACTGCATTACAAGCAACGGGTTTTGTGAAGTTGTACGGTAATGAGGACAAGAACAAAAATAATAAAGTTCTTGCTATTTTTCTGGGTACAGTTATTCATGAACATCTGTTACAGAAACTGAACAAGTTAAGCTTCTCGAACAGAACGTATGACCTTTTCAGCTCGTATTTGGAAAATCATACTCAGAGTGTAAAGTTGTGCTCTGCAATTAGTAGACCTATCGTACTGAAATGTGGAGTCCCACAAGGCACAGTTTTGAGGCCAATTCTCTTTAACATCTATCTCAACGACCTACTCGATATACAGCAAAATTACCACAACAGGCGTATTCTGTCTTTTGCAGATGACACAGTAGTACGTTTAAAAGGTAATTTATTTGATAATGTAAGTACTACGGTTGAGTCCATCATATATGATATTCATTTTTGGCTATCAATCCTGGCTACAGACAAGCTTTAAACACTGAAAAGACTAACTGTCTATGGTTTCCCGGCATTTGACCTGGCACTGGAAACAAAAACATATCTATTAGTGGTAAAATAATTGTGTAAGTGGCGGAGCGACATTATCATGGTATTATCTTATATAATAGGTTAAGTTGGAAATCATAAATCTCAACCCTTTGTAGCAAGATTAGGAAACAGTTTTTTAAATTAAAACCCTAACACATATACTACACTTGCATCTTATGAAAGTAGTGTGACGAAAAACGAAGGCAGAAAACCGAAGTCTTCTAAAATTTTTCGTTCGTACATATTCCGAAGAAAAAATTTTTTTTCGCTCAGGTACGCGCTTGAGGGGATTAACGAGGACGGATACTCATCTTTCACCTATTTACACAGATAAGGAAAACCTTGAGGTTGAAAGGAAGACATCTCAATTCTTCGGGGAAGTTCCAGAGTATTGAGACTCTAGTATCCGCTCATTGTCTTTATGTTAGATCGAAATAGATTTCCGAAAAAAAAATTATATTCCGTGACACTCGTACTTGTCCCTAGAATACGGCACAAAAAATCTTGACAAATAAGATAAACTTCTGGAACGAAGAGAAAACTAATAACTATTTATTCAAGTTCAATTATTAAATAAAAAAAAAGAAAAACTTAAGGAAGAAAAAAACTTAAATCTGATAAAAGAAAACTTTTGTTGGGGCCCTTGCTGCTTACCAGAAATTTTCTTCGTTTGATGATGATGATTCGGTTTTTTCTTGTGTTTTTGATTTTTGTTTTTTAATTTTATTAACCACTTTGTATTGTTCTTATATTTTTATTATGTTCACGAAAGGCTAATTTCTTCCCACAGTTCTTTGTCTTAACTTTTCTGCACTTATCGCACACTTATTATTTTTTTCACTTTATTTTTCTTTTTGTATTATGAATATTGTGTCATCAGTCCACTGTTTGCTTCACGTCCAAAACGCAACTCCCCTGGACCAACCTTTCTGCTTTTCTTTCTCGCGTGCAGACGAGAAAAAAAACGGATTTCGTTTCAATCTCGTCGAATTTTTAGCGCCAAAAGATTTACGGCAGTGCTGCCCTAAACAAATTCGTCTGTTTTTTATTTGTTTTTTCTGTTTTTTTTTTTTTTATTTCTTTGCACATAATTTTATTAATAAAAAAAATATTTTGTTTTTGTGGGTGTTGTTACAAGTCCTATCTTCGTAATTTAGGAACAAGTACACAGTTATGAGTTAAGAAAAAAAAAAAACGAAAAAAGAAAAAAAACGATTCGTTACAGTAGCTCACTTCACCCTTATACAATATGGTAGTCTTCTTTAAGATTGAACACACACCACTACTTTAACTCCGCTCCGCAAGTAACACAGCAAAATAATTAAAATATGTTTGAAAAAATCAAAATTTGACTCGACAGTACTAGCTTTTAATTAATTTTCCATCAGATAATTGAACATTTTTGATCTTTTTAAAAACTTATGTTTTGAAATCAACACAATTTTCCAATTCTTCGTTCAATATACCTACCCGAAGGCAGTTAAGTAATTCTCTAGAAGTAATCAAGTAACCGCTAGCTCCATAAATTATAAAACTAAATTAAAATATAAACTTCTCGCCACTTTTTTGCTCAGTTTATTAAGCTCTCAAAACTAAGAACAGCCACTGTTCAGTCTCGTCTCATCGAGCCCAAAACTACTCTACAACCGAAATGACTCAAAGATGTCCCATCGACCCCCACACTACTCTACAGCCGAAAATGACAAACAACAATAACGATACAATGGTTAGTCGATGGGACTCGCGCCTCAGATCTTTTCCTTTTTATGACGTCGATATCGTTAGATCAAGCCGCAGCAATGTGTGTTTGTTTGTGCGGGAAGCAATTTTTGAACGAGCTGGGTGAGTAAACTTTTCAGTCGCCTCAGTTGGGAAAATCGATCGCTAAAAAGTCTTGGGTGGTTGGGTGTGTATAGATAGGGTAGGCATCTAAACGGCGTCACAAGGCGACACCCAGTGTTGTAACTATCATATACAGGGTGTTTGGTACTCCGTGCATAACCTTGTAAGGGATTATTCCTGGATATATTTTAAGCAAAAAATTGTTCTACGGAGATGGTCCATTTTCAATATCCGCGGAGATACAGGGTGACCAAGAAAAGTGTTTCGGACCTGTACCCTCACTCACTCAAAACGATATATCTTGAAAACTAATAATCGCATTTAAAACTGTTATAGCTTGTTTTTTTAGGGAATCAAATTACCTTTTATTTGGTGTAATAGTCCGTATTGTACCTGTACCCAATCCTGAGGTATTTGCTTCAGACCACAAATTTTTGATACTTTGACCCTCAAAATTCTGTGATCAATGTAGTTTTTCTCAAAAAAACGCATTATAAAAATGTCATTTTAATGTTGTTGTTTTATGTGCCATATTATTGCCTACAAAAGATGCATACATACTTACGACTTAGGTTTTCCCGTTTTCCAGGTAATAAGCGAAAATACATATGGCTTAAAAATTAAATATGCCATAAACCAACCCTCGTTCTAAAAAAACTACCTGAAATGTTGTTAAACTGAAATATTCTTTGTGTCCTTTAATTACTATTTAAATTATCGATGAATGTCCTTTAAGTAGTATTTAAATTATCGAGGAAATGAATTAAATTAAAATGAGTTTCAACACAACGACGTTGTCCGACGCTTGGCATTGCAGTTAAACGTCTCTACGTGGAAAGTTTGGAGTGTCCTCAAAGCAGAGCGGTTGCATTCCTACCACCACACACCAGTGCTGGAGCTGGTACCCATTGATTTGCCCAAAAGGATGGAGTTTTGCAATTGGCTCCTTGAACGACAACTAAGTGACGAGAATTTTATGAACAACATTCTTTGGACTGATGAGTCCCAATTCACCAGGGACGGTATCACAAACTTCCACAACTTACACACATGGGCTGAGAGCAATCCACATACAAGAAGAGAGGCCTCATTTCAGCACAGATTCAGTGTCAATTTATGGGCAGGTGTGATTGGCAACGATTTTATTGGTCCTATTAGGCTTCCGCCTACCCTAAATAGTTCCAATTACTTGCAGTTTTTGACAAATGATCTACAAGAGTTATTGGATGATGTGCCACTGCAACGATTGGCTTCCATGTTTTACCAACACGATGGTGCTCCAGCTCATTACGGCCGACAAATCAGAGATTGGTTAAATTCCAATTATAGCAATCGCTGGATCGGTAGAAATGGACCGATACACTGGCCTGCAAGATCTCCTGATTTAACTATTATGGATTTCTTTGTATGGGGACGGATGAAGGACCTTGTCTACGCACCGGAAGTAGTAACGTTGCAGGATCTAAACACCAGAATCGATGCGGCAGCAACAGAAGTAAGGCAGCAGTTGAGGAGTATGAACACAAAGAGAACACTGGCAAAACGAGCTTTAGCGTGCATTCAAAATAAAGGGAGCCATTTTGAACATTTATTGTAATTAAGGAAAATTGAAATAAACCATAAAAACCATTCTTAAGTTCTTTTAGTTAAAGCGGAGAGTGTTGATCAACCTATTCTTGCTTTTTTGACAAAAGTGCTACATTATTGGAATGATAATTTCTTCTAAACTATAAAACTTATGCAATGCAAGTGTACGCATCTTTTGTAGGCAATAATATGGCACATAAGAAAACAACAATAAAATGACATTTTTATAATGGGTTTTTTAGAGAAAAACTACATTGATCCTAGAATTTTGAGGGTCAAAGAGTCAAAAATTTGTGTTCTGAAGCAAATATCTCAGAATTGGATACAGTTACAATGCGGACTGTTACAACAAATGAAAGGTAATTTGATTCCCTAAAAAACAAGCTATAACACTTTGAATTGTGATTATTAGTTTTCAAGATATAGCGTTTTGAGTGAGTGAGGGTACAGATCCGAAGGACTTTTCTTGATCACCCTGTATCTCCGTGGATATTAAAAATTGACCATCTCCGTAGAACAATTTTTTGCTCAAAATATATCCAGGAATAACCCCTTACAAGGTTATGCACGGAGTACCAAACACCCTGTATACATCAATTGTGCTCATCATAACTCCACGTGATAGACACCGGGTACTGGTCTTGTCCATCCGAACTTGACTTGCTGAACTGATAGTCGCAAGTGCTAATGAAACAGAAATATTCTAGCACTTTAATAATATGGCTCTCCAAGTTGAGGGTTGGGCGATGTGTTAACAACTCATCCTCGGAAAAACAAACTTGTTTCGAAACCTGAAGCACCGCCTCGAGGCAAAGTATTCAAAAAGCAAAGGTCCGATTTAGGCAGTAGCGCCATCACTAATTCAATTCAAAAAAAAATCTTGAATATGCAAAATTTAATCGTATTGATTAGATTCGATTAATCGAAAATGGTCTACCAGGTGGGGCGCCGCCTCATGCACTTCACCTGACGAGTCGCTACGGTATGGTCTTAACATACATAGTGTTGCGAGCTAGGGGTTCGCCAGATTCCAAAGGAAAACACAATTCGTTTAAAAATAATGAATAATTTTATTTAATCGCACTTTATACACAATTTCCCGATCACTTCACTAAATTCGCTCTAAAACTTAATTCGTACAACTCAGGAACACTGCCAATCTATCACTTGTACCGATTTGCGTTCTTCCACCGATAGGTGTCACCAAAATGACTGACTCGTTGTCTGAAAGTTGGCGGGTATTTATACTAAGTCTCCCAGACAGGTGTCGTTGTGTGTGTGTGTCTAGAATGATTGCCTACATTGTGGAGCTCGGTAGAAGTGTCTGGAAACATGTTGATAGTGTTTTGAAATGTTGATGGACTTCTCTCGATATTGCTGGGGACGTCGAGGTTGTCAGATTTATAACAATAGCTTTTCTTAAATGGATTAAGAGGTTTCTCTCCGAGTTATCTATTAAAGTCGTGCTGGACGGAGTAACTTCTGCACCCTTTTCCATTGATTCCGGCGTCCCTCAAGGATCATTTTATGTCCTACCTACTTTTTAGTCTTCATAAACGACCTTCTCTCGTTTACTCTCAACGCTATTCATTATTTCGCATATGACAGCACTTTGGATAACACCTATTAATGTGGCTCCCCTGTGTAGGTGTGTCCAACATCATGCCGGCTCATGCCGTAATAAATCAATACAGTCATTGAACTCTGACCTCTGTTTAATCCTGGAATGGGGCAGGAGAATCAGAGTAGAGTTTTATGCCTTAAAAACGCAGTCCTGTCATCTATCTCTTAATCATAACGTTCCGACGTCGGCCGTTAATATGTCCTTAAATGGAGTACAGATTTCACCTTCTCCAGACTTCACGTTACTAGGTGCAAAATTTAACAATCACCTGGATATGCAGGCAACGAGGCAGCAGACACGATTGCACGGCAAGGATCTGCAAGCATTAACCCCATTAGAAAGTCAGTCGATGTAGCACCAATAGTGCAGAAGACTAGTTTCAAACCAACTATTTTGAATTCTTTCTTGGCGGGGTGGCGGCAGCTGGAAAGCTGCAGAGCGGCCAAGCCCTCTTAGAAAGAACCGAAAAAAAATATTACGGCTTAGCTATTACAACGTAGTCGCTATAGCATCCGAACTATTGTTGGCCTGACCATAGATCATTGCTTGCTAAAGCTGCATGCATTTAGGATGCGGATCGCGAGCGACAGCCTTTGCAGAGGTTGCGAGACGAAGAATCTATCGAACATTATCTTTGCCACTGTCCGCAAATGTCCAACAGCCATCTCCTTTGGTTAGGCTCTAGATTCTTCCCAGAACTATACTACCTTAGAGACGTCAAACATTCGAGCCTGCTATGGCTCGCAATTCGAACAAAAGGAGTGTCATCCATTTCATAATCAATAAGGGAGTACAATTGGGCCAACTAGATTGTCCCAGTGCATTGTGGTTTAGGTAATGCGGAAGTGTACGAAATACTTTTCTGCCTTCGAGCTAGCTTCCATCTATAAAGCCTACATTCGACCACGTCTTGAGTACATCTTGCATGTTTGGGCTGGGGCCTGAAAATCACATCTGGCTCTACTTGACCGTATCTAGAAACATGCTTTCCGATTAATTGGAGATGAAGCTATATCGGTCACAATTGACTCCCTCGAGCATCGTCGGAGTATTCCGCATTTACTATGGATACTTCCATGGTAAATGCAGTAAGGAACTAAAGTCGCTAATAACACCTCTATTCAATGCCCCAAGCCAAGCTGCCCGCTCACACGAGTAGACCTTGCCATGGAGAATAGTGAAGTTTAGGCAGTCCCTCAGCCCTCGGATGAAAGTATTGTGGAATTCATTACAAGCAATCGCTTTCCCACTGAGTACAACCATCAGCAGTCTAAGAACAACGTTCACTGCCACACAACTCTTCCCTTCTGTGTTTCCCTGCTAATTTTCCTATATGCACTTATTTCCCTTACCCATGTCGACTTAACTGTGCATCGCGCATTAAAGGGTGACCCCTGTAAGTTTATGTCGTTAAACGTAAACAAATTACGTGGTATACCGCAAAAAAATTAAGAAAAGCAGATTCGCAAAGCATAATGGCAACACCAACGACAACTCGTTATTTGTTCGGGAGGCACAATAATTGGATGTGTTGTTAGATGTCAAACTCTACACCGCTCTTCAAAATCTTTCTTAACGATCATCTTCCATTGTTTGCATTTTCCCACATTGTCTCAAAACCGCAGTAGAGACATTCGTAATTCGGAAGCGATTAAGTTCTGATGAAAGTAGAACAGCGATAGTAGGGCGATTAATTAAGCGAATAGTGTATTTAAAATTGTCTCAACCATTATAAAGCAAAATAATAAAAATTGTTATTTTGTTAGTTATAAGCTTTTATTTGTTCTTGTAATTCGTCACGCTGAGCGCAATTCAATTAAATTTATACAATGTGATTGTTCATTTCGAATGTAAAGTAAATCTATGCAAAATTAAAATCTTTCCCCAACTGGCTTAATCATAAGTTCGTGAATCTGTAAATAAAAAAGCAAATTAATTATTTTAATCAATTAATCGCAATAATAAAATACATACCTGCACGTTAGGGGCTGTACTAATGACATATAAAATGGCATTCGAAACATCTTCCGCCTTCAAAAAGGGTATGTCTAGATTTTTAATTTCTTGGGGTACCATTTCTGTATCAACTGCACCTGGACTAATGCTCTGGAATAAAAAAAAAACAATTAAATTGATGCAATATTAGATAAGGCACTTTTTTGTAGCGTGTTCATTGATGACTATACTAAGCGTTTAAGTGATGAACATGTTGAAGTGAAAATAGCAGCAAACATTCTTTCTGTAAGAAGCGTGCAGCGAACCAGCCTAAAAAACTATGAAATGGAGTCCCCTATATTGGCCCTCAGTCCCCGGCAGAGAGGGTGCTAGAATCGCCGGGTCCGAATGCGGTTCGGAAGCTAAATCGATAAAATCAATTTTTTTCATTTGTGCATTATTATGCGAAGAGGTAAAAGGAGTACACGAACTTCTGTGCAAGCATTATTTCTTAGCGTTACAAACGGTGTGGCAAACACAATATACTCTTCGATTTCATCTAGAGTATAAAGACACCAAACGATATGTGCGAAAATTGATGTCTCGATGACTTTGGGAATGTAGTTATTCAATATGACGAATAGTTCGTATCTAAATTATGCCGATTTGATTTATAATTATCAAATTCGTGAAGATAAGGAAAATTAAAAAAAATACGCTTTTTACTAATCTGCTTCTGCAACATCCAATCCGATAAAGCGGTCCTATCTTGATTTATAAGTCATGGCTTCAACTTAACTTTCAGTGAATTTAAGAAGTAAAAATTTCGAAATCACGGCAGACGATTTTTTAAAGAATATGATATAAATTTAATTTTTGCAATTTCTTAAGAGCGCCATAACTTCAACGTATCAGTGCTCATTTTTCCATTCGTATTCACTAAACTTTAGCAAGTTTAAAGTTTTACGCTTAAGGGTGCACTACCTAAAAAATTGAAAAAAATCGATGTTTTTTTATTTCCGATTAATAATGTAGACTGGATTCTAAATCGATTGCCGAAAACCGCACCCCTCTCGGATGAGTAGAAGTGTTTCAAATAATGATGTAAATTTGTGGAGTCATGCATATTGACGCAGCACTTGTAGCTTGGTGCTCGACTCACTTCCGGGCCGCGCCGGCCCATTGACCTAATCACCACCCACCACAACCAGTACCACTAACTCAGCAAATCAGGTTTTTTCTTTATAATCAATAATTTTATATTACTACATTATTTGTACACACATTTGTTAAATAAACTAAAAAAAAAAACTAAAAAAACAACTTATGTTTGGTTTTTTGCTTCTCCTGAAAAGTAGTGTTTTTATTATTTAGGTACACTTTTTAAATATTGACTATGACTCTTTTTACAAGGTTTTTTCTTGCACGAGAAAATTATTAAACGTTGAAGCTTTATAAAAACTTCCATGTAAATTTTGTTTAATCACCATCTATCTTATTTGTTAAGTTTCGAGTAAAATACATGCCTGCTAAATTTGGACGAAATCTGCCAAATAGTTCCTGAGAAAAGTGTACCTCAATTTGGACTGAAAATGCTCTTGGGAGTGCTCCCCTTAAGCAGAATGGTGAGTTTACGTTTCGTTTCAATTGACTGCTGTGATACTCCAAAAAATTATTTTTTCATAATTTTTGTACTCTAGATGAAATCTGAGAGTATTATAAGTTTGCTCTAAGGTTTGTAAAGTATAAAAGCTATTAGTCTGAGTTTTAGGATATATTACTTTCATAATGATTGAAATCTACAGTAGAAAAATTATATGCGTCCTCCCTCTCCTTCCACCCCCTCCCATACAAACTACACTTTTCATGAAATGCTCTAAGACGATTTTCTCAGAACTTATAACATTTGTAGAGCTCACATTTTGTAATAAATACTTAATTAGTATTATCACTAAGATCAAAAAAAATATTTGATTAGCTTCACTGCTTCTACCCCCTCCCATACAATATGACACAGTTTCACAACTTCACAAAAAATCGATTTTCTTGAAAAGTATGAATGGCGCTAGTCTGAAATTTAAGGGTTGCCAATTTTATAATATCACTAAAATCCCCCCACTCTTTCTACCACCTCCCATACAAAATGCACATTTTCACTAAATTTAACAGACTAATTTTCTCAGCTCATATTCAATTTTTGGAGTAAGCATTTTGTATAAAACATTTTTATAGCTACTTTAGCATGATGGGGAAAAAATTATTTCAATGCTATCACCCCTTCTAACACTCCCCATCCAAAATTTCTTGTGATGACATCTAGAGTATCGTAAGATTGCGCTTTATGCGCAATCGTAGCCCTGTTATGTTTATGGCAAACTTTAGTAAGACTAAACCATACTTCATAGGTATGACCATTCTTAAATTTCTTTTTCGCAGCTTTTATGATATTCTGAGCTTATGGCATTTGTGTGGTAGGTCCTACCACCCGGGAAGGAGAACTTTGGAACTACGATAGAAGTGAGGGATTTGATGCGTTCACGCAATCACTCGTATTTAAGATTTTTGAGTGATAACCCTAACTTCTTTACTCTTGGCTACAATATACACTCGAATTTGATATTAAAAAAAAATAAATATGTTTATTTAATTAAACTTACCGTCACTTTCACTTTGGTTCCTTCATTGGCGAATTCTTGACGATAGGTTTCAGTCATAGCAGTAACAGCGAATTTCGTGGCAGGATAAATATTAAATGTCATGCCCGGAACTATTGGCACTCTATGACCGCCAATGCTGTTAATAATTACAACATGACCATCGAAATTACGTTTTTTCATCGAATTAAAAGCTTCTCGAACACAATAAACGACTGCCATCACATTTGTATCTACAACTTGCTGAATTACTTCGGTATTGTCGGTGCCGCTAAGCTTAACACCTTCTCGACCGACTCCAGCATTATTAACAAGAATGTCGGTACCACCGAGATTCTTTTCGACCCAGGCGAAAGCAGCCTTCACGTCACTCTCTTTTGAAACATCACACTTGATTGGATGCAACTTAGATTGCAACTTGGCGGGAAGTGCATTTCGAATTTCGCGAACTCGTTCTTCACGACGTGCCAACCCGACGACTATTAAGCCGGCTTTCACTAGATCTTTAACAGTTGCCGCTCCAATACCAGAACTTGCACCAGTCACAACAGCCACTTTATTTTGCCAACGATCCATTTTCGATTTCTGTTTGTAACACTTCTGAATCTAAAAGACTTATGCGAATTTTCTTTAAACACAAATCTTTTATACTCGAATCAATTGCGAGATAACGAAAAATAATAATCATTCGCATCGGGAAATTATGCCAAGTCATAATGACAATGTTATTAACGACAACTCTTCATACGTAATTTACATTAGATATCTGGAGTGTGTATACATACATATGTACATATATCAATGAAAATTAGATAAATCATAAATATGTAGTGATAGCAATTCGATTTCGTAATTTGGAAATAGTTTTCATGCCGCATTACGATAATATATTTATTTTTTAATTTCATGCTATCTCCAAAATAATACAAACAGAAAAAACTAATTATTTTTTAGCAATCTCGAAAATATTAGATTGCCAAATAATAAATATTGCATTATCATTCAGTTGATAGAGTTCAGACTTTATAAATTATGCAATATTTTAAATTCTTGTGCTCATCTTTTTTCAAGGTAAACTTTTCGTACTCGTATCACCAAAGAAAGCGATGTAACTAGAATGGTGCGATCACATTAGAAAGAGAAACATCGAGATCACATTAGGAATAGATTTCTTGCAACACGTCGAGTGCAACTTTATTATTATTCTCTCTACAATGGCACTACAGCCCAAATCGAGCCTTGGCCTCCTGACTTTCAGGTTCCTGAACATTTTTCATTATTTATTGTAGAAGGGTTGTTAGACCTTCGCACAACCCTCTATTTTCGAATTTTACTTTATTATTCTAATACAGTCAAACTTGCCTATAACGAACTGTTTTATAACGAATTTTTCCATATAACGAATTGATTCGATGCACTCTGCTTTTTCGCTGAATTCCCGGAACGATATGATCTCCTTATTACGAATTTTCTTTATAGCGAATTACTTTATTATTCTAATAATAAAGTATTGTGATCGACACAAGAAAAAAAAAAGTTTGCTACCCTGAAATTTTTTTTTTTCGCGTTTCATGACTAAATTAGCCTAAAAATGCAAAAAAAAAATCCGTCCTGCCGTATGCCGTACATATGGACTCATGTCTCCGAGACCGTTAAAGGTAGAATGTTCGTTTTTGGGTGGATTGTTGGTTAGGTAAGTGAACTCTATTTTCTAAATTTTGGGGGGTGTCAGGTGGAAGGGGGAGGCGGGGGGAGGGAAAAAGTCGAAAACTATACTTGCTAATATCTACCTCACGAATGCAGATAGAAAGTTGAAAATCAGTAGACATATAGAGACGGTTGTGGAACAAACTCCAAAAATAATTTAATTTTTTTATCCATTGGCGTCCGAAAAGGGGGGGCTAAAAACAAATAGTCGGCCGAATTGTTTATTCAAATGATTATATCTTCGAAATTACTTATCGTAAAAAAATCATATTTTGAGACCATCAAGGTGGCATATAAAGGGGTTTCCAATAAGGACTTGACAACTTTTTTTCAAAATAAAATGCAAACCATTTGAGACGTTGTTCCTTCGTGTACTTTACCATGATAAAAATGTTAAGTTTACTGAATAAATTGACAGTGACAGTTCGATGATTAGTGAAAGGGTGCGTTCACAAATTGAATTCAAAGTTGTCAAGTCCCTATTGGAAAACCCGATAGTTCCATTGGAATCAGCTAGAAAATGGCTAATTATTGTAAGGGGGAGGGTCACGGGGGGTGCAAAGAAAAACACTTAAAAATGAATATCTCAACTATCTCTTAAGCTATGTAATTGAAACTTGAAATCTATATTAAGCTATACTAGGAAAATACAAAAAAAATATAATATGTTGAAATAATAATAGTGGGGGGAAATGGGGATCATTTCAAAAATGGCGCACTTTTCAAAATTACAAATCCTTATATCTCAAAAAATAGTTTAGATATCAAATCGAAAATTTGTCAGATTATAGAACTACACAATAGTTAATTTTGATAAAAATTTTAAGTTAGGGGGTGTAAAGGGAGGGAGGTGGTAAGCAAAAATGTCGAAAATTTTGAGTGATTTTTTTAGGACTCTGGTCAAAGATAGAAACTTGGCATGTGGATACATCTATTTGATATACATAGAGAAAAAATAATAATTTGATCCACAATTGTTACGAACCGACCACCCCGGTCTAATGTGCACAAGGTGTTTCATGTGCAGCGAAAAAAACACGAAAACTGAAAATTTTTGATTAAAATTTTAAAGTAGAAACTTGAAAATTTGGGAAATACATTTAAAAAAAATCCCTAAAAGTATGAAATATTAACTGGTCGAATACTTTCAAAACTTCTACCTCCTCCCATACAAAATTATTTTTTCGACCATTTTTAAGAAATTAATTTCACCTAACGATTAAAAGCTATCAATTTGAAATTTTGCATGAAAACTTATACAAATATTTGAAATAAAATTACTGTAAAAGTTTTTAAATCGCACTTGCCCTTCTACCCCCTCCCATACAAAAGTATGATTTCGACCAATTTCATTAAATCAACTAATAACCAACAAATTAAAAGCTACGAACTTGAAATTTTTTACGAGTACCTCGCAAGAGAAGAAAAAGAAAATTGCTTCACAAATTTTGCCATTCCCCCACCTCTTCTACCCCCTCCCATACAAAATTATTTTTTCGAGCATTTTTAAGAAATCAGTTATCAGCTAATTCTTAAAAGCTATCCATTTCAAATTTTGCATGAAAACTTACAAACATAATTGAAATGAAATTTTTTTAAAAGTTTTGCAATCGTGCTTGCACTTCTACCCCCTCCCATACAAAAGTATCATTTTGACCTATTTCATTAAATCAACTAATAACCAACAAATTAAAAGCTACGAATTTGAAATTTTGTACGAGCACACTACATAAGAAAGGAAATAGAATTGCGTCACAATTTTTACGATGCCCCTACCTCCTCTACCCCCTCCCATACAAATGTTTGGTTTCGTGAATGTAAAATACACCGAATCCTATGAAAATTCTATGCAGCTTCGTCTATGAAACTGACATTCTATGCAGAGAATATTGGACGTGATTCAAGCAATTCAATTAAAAAACTATTAACATCCACCGACCATTACTATCACCCCTCAACCCTCCCCTCACAAAACTCAAACTTGCAGAAATAAACGAAATATTGATTATATATACTGGAGCTTTTGAACGTTTCCACAAAGTGTTAAATTGATAACTGCCCTGCCCAAGAACCCCCTTTCACTTAATCTTCCCTAACCACTCTAACCTGCATATTGACTTTCCACGCATCCGCAACTTGTCCCAAGAATAATAAAGTTTCGCCCGACTTGTTGGCAGTTTATTTTTCTCTATTGCGAATTGTTTTCCAGTCTCAACATGTGCTTTCAGGCATTTTTAACTTCTCTATAACGAAATTTTTTCTAAACAAATGTGGGGAATCCCGTGGTAACTGTTAAAATTAGGAGAAATACTTTTATGCATATGTAATATGTATACATACAAGAATTAATTCATTCATTCACATGTATCAGGGGAACCCCACAAATACAATGAACGGACGGTTAAACAGTGGCATAATAATTACGAGTTCAGTTTTGTTCGCGGACTTTTCTAAAATGGAAAGTAAAGACTTTACACTAAAACAAAAGCTATTGATTATAAACGAAGTGGAAAAGGGAGAAATTCTAAGCGTAAAAAATGTCGTCCGTGTATTTTCGAAGATGTCGACGAAGCTATGCGCAAATGGACAGTTGCTGCTCGAAAGAATTTGAGATGACATATTTTCCGGTATATTAAAGTCATTCTCATTTCATTTAGAGTATCATATGATTGGGCTTTACTCCCAATCATAATTCTGTTATGTTTATACTCTAGATGAAATCTGATAGTATATTGTGTTTGCCTTACCGTTTGTAACGCTAAGAAATAATGCTCGCACAGAGCCGCCAAGGGTACAGAAATATTTGTTGTCGCTCAAAAACTTCGATTCCGAGTTGCTGTCCGTCCGTCTGTCCGTCTGTCCGTCTGTCTACAACATAACTCTCGAACGCTTAGAGCTATCGTGCTGAAATTTGTTGTGTGTCATTTTTAGCAAAAAAGTAACTTTAAGTTCGTGAACGGGCCACATCCCCCCACTCCTTCTACCCCCTCCCATACAAATTTCATGAAATTTCGAAATATTAAGAAATTGACTTTTCTCTGAAACTGTTTAAGCTATCAACTTCAAATTTACGTCAAAGTATTATTATATAGATGTCATTAATATGACGGAATATTGATCCGATCCCCTCACTCCTTCTACCCCCTCCCATACAAATGGACAATTTTGAGAAATACATATATTCGATTTTCACTGAAACTAGAAAGCTGAAAACACGAAATTTTGCCAGAATTATTTTTTTTATAATTATAAGTGTTGAAAAAATTATAAACTTCACCTCACTCCTTCTAGCCCCTCCCATACAAATTTCACGAAATTTAAATTAAATTATTTTTCTTCGAAAGTGTTAAGGCTATCAACTTGATATTTTGTCTAAAGTATACAAATAGAAATATTAATAATACAAAAAAAAATTGTTTTGATCTGTACACTCCTTCTACCCCCTCCCATACAAATGCATAATTTTTGTTAAATGCATTTTATCGATTTCCATTCAAACTAGAAAAAGTACAAACTTTAAATTTTGGCAGAATTTGTTTCTTGGTAATTTAAATAAGTGTTGGAAAAAATTATTAGCTCTGCTTCACTCCTTCTACCACCTCCCATACAAATATCTGTATTATAAATTCAAGAAAAGCATTTCTCCTTCAAGTATATGACAGCTATCGACTTTGAAATTGAATCAAAGCATTGTGATAAGGATGATGATGAGCAGTTTCAAAATCATCTTAAATGCTCCATTTCCTCTGCCACCTCCCATACAAATGCCCCAATTTAAGGAAAACTATGATCAATTTCTTTAAAAATAATGAAAACTAGAAACTTTAAATTCAGCAAAAAACATTTTGCATGCTATGTTCGGTGCCATATACGAAAAATACAAACCTCCCCCTCTACTTCTACCACCTCCCATGCAAAAGTCTCTATTCACTATCCGAAAGAATTTGAGATGACATATTTTCCGGTATATTAAAGTCATCTCATCTAGAGTATCATATGATTGGGCTTTAAGCCCAATCATAATTCTGTTATGTTTTTTAAGATGGCTTTGCTATCTTCATCAACCGAGTCTTCCTATCGCTTGCGTGGTTTGCCTACTGGCCGGTTACCACTCGCTTTGCCTTTAAGAGCACGTTTGGGGATTCTTCTGTCTTCCATTCGCTCTACATGGCCAGCCCACTGCAGTTTACGTAGCTTGATGAACGTTGAAGCTTCTGGCTCGTCGTAGGGTTGATACAACTCATGGTTGTATCTTATTCGCCATTCCGTTCCTTCCTTCCCAAGTCCCTTTTCCGTCCCAAAATTCTTCGGAGGACCTTTCTTTCAAATGCGTTAACTGCAACTGCTTTTTCGGAAGTTCGTGTTAATGTCCACGTCTCGCTGCCATAATAGAGCACAGGTCGTATAATAGTTTTATAAATCCGCAGCTTATTGTTCCTGTGAACTTTCTTGGATTTCATTATTGGAAGTACCGAATAATACGTCTTATTTGCTAATATTATCCGTCGTTTGATTTCGTCTGTTTCATTACCGTCCTTTGCTAGATTAGCCCCAAGATATATGAAATTGTCCACACTCTCCAAGTTATATTCCGCAATTGTTATGTTTTGTCTGATAGGCCCTCTCCTCCTTGTTTGCGTCATTACTTTTGTTTTGTTTTGTATTTAATGACAAATACCTCCTTAGCACTAGGGAAGGATATTGCTAGGATGTTAATGTCGTCAGCGTATGCTTAACGGGTGGACTTGAATAGTAGTGTCCCGTTGGTGTCGACTGGGATTTTTCGGACGACATACTCTAGTGCCAAGTTGAAAAGCATGGGGGCTAGACCATCTCCTCGCTTTAAACCACATTCCGTTCGAAAGCTGATTGTGAAATCGGTTTGTATTCTCACTTGGGATTCAGTGTTCGTCATTGTGAGTTTTGTTAGTCGGACTAGTTTTGGAGGAATTCCAAAGTCAAGCATGAT
This sequence comes from Chorisops tibialis, assembly GCA_963669355.1. NCBI lineage: Eukaryota > Metazoa > Arthropoda > Insecta > Diptera > Stratiomyidae > Chorisops > Chorisops tibialis. The sequence continues at coordinate 276,416,206 of OY770262.1, forward strand.
TTGGTACAGTACGCTCCTGTCGATACTGTCGTATGCTTGTTTAAAATCTACGAAGATTTGGTGCACGTCTGTGTTATATTCCCAACATTTCTCGAGCACCTGTTTCACCGAGAATATCTGGTCTGTTGTAGATCGTCCGGTTCTGAATCCGCCTTGGTATTCGCCAATTATTCCATTAGTATAGGGCTTATGACGACGTTCTATTATTTTTTTCAGTATTTTATAGGACGTACACAACAATGATATTCCTCTGTAATTTTCACAGCAGAGTTGGTCTCCTTTCTTGTAAATTGGACATATAATACTTTTTCGCCAATCGTCGGGTATGATTTCCTCTGACCAAATTTTGCATATCATGTTGTGCAGTATTTCAGCGACACAATTTCCGCCGTTTTTCAGAAGTTCAACTGGTATTTCGTCAATTCCCGGCGCTTTGTTTCGTTTTTGGTCACATAGGGCTGCTTTGATTTCAGCAAGCGTGGGTGGTGTCGATGATGGCTCATCTTCGTCAGTAGAGGCTTCAATTGAAATGTTGTCTGTCGTGATCAGTGCTAATAGTGTGGGATTCAAAAGATGTTCAAAGTAGAAAGCCCTTCTCCTTTTGATTTCTTGTGTGTCGCTGATGATTTTGCCCTCTGCGTTTTTGCAGAGACTGGTTTTTGGCTTATATCCCTTTTTAAGTCTTTTACTATTGCGTATGTGTCCCGCATTTTATTTTTATACTCTAGATGAAATCTGAGAGTATTATAAGTTTGCTCTAAAGTTTGTAACGCCAAGAAATAAGGCTCGGAGAAAAAAATTAATGATACAGAAGTTAATATTATCACTCAAAAATCTCAAAACCGGATGTCCGTCCGTCCATCCGTCTGTCCGTTCGCTCTCTAGCTTGAGAACGCGTTGAGCTAGAAAGCTCAAATTTCGTACACGACGCTTTTGACAAAAAAGTAAGGTCAAGTTCGTGAACGAGCCAAATCGCTCCACCCCTTCTACCCCCTCCCATACAAAATAACACAATTGCGCAATTTGACAATAAACGGATTTGCCCGAAAAGTATAAAAGCTATTGCCCTTAAATTTGGAATATATTACTTTTATGATAATATCAATCTACCGTACAAAAATTATGCGTGTCCTCCCCCTCCTTCCACCACATCTCATACAAACTGCACTTTTTAAAGAAATACTCTAAGCCAATTTATTCAGTGCGTATAAAATTTAGCGGGCTGAAATTGTACACTAAATATTTATTTAAAATATTTAGTACGGCCAAACAAAAATTAGACTAATCGTCTTGCTTCACACCTTTTACCCACTCCAGTACAAAATGACACAATTTAACAATTCTACAATAAATGCATTTGCTCGAAAAGTATAAAAGCTATTAGTCTAAATTTCGGGATATAATACTTCCATAATGATTTCAATATACAGTATAAAAATTATTTGCGTCCTCCCTCTCCTTCCAACCCCTCCCATACAAACTACTCTTTTTCATGAAATGCTCTAAGCCGATTTTCTCAGAACATATAACATTTATCGAGCTCACATTTTGTAATAAATACTTATTTAGCATTATAACTAAGATCAGGAAAAAATATTTGATTAGCTTGATATTTTTGCTGCTTGCGAAATCAATAAGACGTTGGCTATTGTCGTTGGTTATGTCATGGAGACTGTGCCTTCCTGTTGTTCCTCTATGAGCCTCCTTCTTTCCGACTTTTGCATTAAAATCCCCTAAGACAGTTTTTAGGTCATTCGAGGGCAGTGAATCATGTTGTCTCTAGGGTGGCATAAAATTCGTCTTTAGTTATATCGTCCTTGTATTCTGTTGGTGCGTGAACGTTGATCAACCAAGTATTGAAAAATTTAGTCTTTATTCGGATTGCACACAATCTTTCACTTACTGGTCTGAAGCTCGTGACCTGCTGTTTAAATTTTTTGTCAACGACAAAAGCGACTCCAAACTCTCTGTTTCCCGACAATTTTCCACTTGGATAGATTGTGTGTGATCTCATGTCCATGATCTCGTTATCGAGCCATTTCGTTTCTTGGATGGCAGTTATGTTGATGTTGTGTTTTGCCACTTCATCGAAGAACTCTTTCAGAGCTCCTGTCCTAAATAAGGATCGAACATTCTAAGATCCAATAGAGAAGTCCATTTTTCGTTTGCGGGGTCCTTGCTGTTGAGTCCATCCTTTCCGAGGCTGTTCTTCAGGTTTCTGGACAGTGTTCTTTTTCCGGGGATGCGTTGTCGGCGCCTCGCCTACTCCCTGACCTGGAGGACCGGTCCTACTTATTTATTATACCCTTGTTGAAAAAGGGGGGAGTTTTGAGCTAAATAGGACATGCTGGAGTTCTCACAGCTATGCTGCAAGTCCAACTATGTCATACTTTTTGCCTACTGAGACGCACTGGTGGTACTGGCCATTCAGGTTAACTCCATGTTCCCTCCTCCTTTCTCAAACCGGGCTTGGGAGCTTCTATGGCGGAATTAGACTTTACATGATTGCATTTTCAATTAAAATTGTTGTAGTTTTAACTCTACCATGATATCATTTAAATATATTTAGCTATCACTTACATTTTTTACTTACTTACTTACAATGGCGCTAGAGCTTCGGCATCCTGTATGTTTCGCCTCCATCCATCTCGGCTCAGTGGCCGTGCCCTTGAGAATCGTAGTAGTGAATTGCTGTCTGCGTCAATCGAATCCTCCCAGCGCTTCCATGATTTTGCGACCGGTCCTTGTCCATTGACTTTTCCTTTTAGTGTGCGTTTGCGAATTCTTCAGTCATCCATCCGCTCCACATGACCAGCCCATTGTAGCTTTAATGAGGGTTGACACTTCTGGATTGTCGAAAATGGCATAAGATTATCTATTGTATCGTATTCTCTCACAGGTCCATGGATTGTTCTAAGGACCTTTCTTTCAAAGGCGTTGTTTTTTCCGATTTGAGAGCAGTTGTATAGCATCCATTCCCTAACTAGATAGGATGAATGCATTGGGTCATTATCATGGAAGATGCTAAAATTGTCCTTTATTCCCATATTTTCAGCACTGCTTTTCAAATTCTGCTTAAGGATGTCCATGTTCATGTGTTTGTCCATATTGCCTTCTATAAAGTGGAGTTTTCCGACGTCTGCAGAGGACATGCAGCCCCAAACCATAACATGACATCCACCATGCTTAACAGTTGGCCGCAAATTCTCAAGTTTTAGCTCCTCATTTGGCTTTCGCCAAGCAGAAACCTTCCCATCTGATGTAAAAATATTGAATTTACTCTCCTCTGCAAAAATTACCGTTTCCCAAAAGTCCTGAGAGCTGTTTCGATATGTACGGGCAAACTCCATTCGAAGACGCACGTTCTTAGAACTAATCAGGGGCTTGTTTCTCGGTACTTGTCCATGTAAATTTTCTTTTCGCAATATTCGTCGCACTTTATCAGGATGACACTTCTTGCAACGGTTCTTTCCGGGATTTCCTGGTATCGTTCATGGTGGTCTGTGAAAATTTTTTTTTTTTTTGAGCCGTTATATTCTCGGAAATTTTCTGCCTGCATCTATTTTAAAGAGTATTCACAGAATTGTTTATGTTTCATCTAAATTCAGCTGCAAAATTGTTTTGATATCAGTGGAATTAAATGGAAATCATACAACAGTGTGATTGTTTGAAGACGTTAATCGAAACTTTATTTCTATACTTTTTTTTATAGGAAATTTACAAAAATTCTTGACTGTGAGTGACTGTAGGTTGTAGTCTCCTGCTGTAGTTTGTGTCATAACTTTTGTTTTGTTTTCGTTAAATCGTAGTCCAACTTCCCTTTCTACCGAAACAAGGTTTATAAATACTTCCTTAGCAATTTCCAGAAATCTTGCAAGGATATCTATGTATGTATATCGTCGGCATATGCTACGAGTTGTGTGGATTTGTAGCATAGTGTTCCATTGGTGTCAATGCGAAGTTTCCGAACGACAAATTCGAGTGATAAGTTGAAAAGCAATGATGCTAGGCCGCTACGTTTTTTAAGGTCGTTTTCAATTTCAAAGCTAGGAGTCAGATCGTTTTCTACTCTACTTACATTTTTTAATAGCAGTTTATTTCGGTTTTATATAAAACATGATAAATTTTCGAAGACATTTTTCCTCTCTGCGCAGTCAGCAAAATCGAATAAACAAATCACTGCTCTATGCATGCCAATTTTCCCTTCGAATTCTTTTTCGTACTGGCCCATACATTCAAATCACTTGAATGTGAGCTTTTGCTTGTATGAAGTGAGACATTGGACCTCTACAGACATCAACTGATGCTTTTGAGTAAAGCATTAAAAGAAAAGCGCCCCCAGTTTAAGGATCGACATGACAAGGTGATTTCGCTCCACGACAATGCCAGACGCCATGTTGCAAAAGTGGTGAAAACTTATTTAGAAACGCTGAAATGAGAAGTTTTATCCCTCCCGCCATATTCACCAGACATCGCTCCAGCAGATTTCCACTTGTTCCGGTCCACGGCGAATGGCTTGTCAGAGCAGCACTTCGACAACTACGAAAGTACCAAGAATTGGATCGATTCATTCATCGAATCTAAAGACGAAGAATTCTTTCGACGTGGTACTCGTGCTTTGCCAGAAAGATGGAAAAAGGTAGTAGAAAACGATGGACAATACTTTAAATAATACCACTGTCAAAATATTTTCAGAATAAGCCATCAAACTTTGCAAAAAAACAATACAAATTAATTCCAATCCCTAATAATAGAAACTTGCAACACATATATACTAGGAAATTATGAGAAAAATATAACATATGGACTTAACAGCATCGGGTAGAAATGGGGAACATTTCAACAATGGTGGTTTAAACCGTAATATCTCAAAATCAAAAACTGAATCTTTGATCTAAATATTTTTAAATTGAAGGGAGTAAGAATAAGAATGTGGTGAATATCGAAAAATTTCAAGTGGTTTTTTAGAGCTGTAATAAAAGATACGAATTTATAAATTTTGCAATGGCATGCATCCATGTGATATACACAAAGAAAAAAGGAAAATTTTCAACCAAAACTATTATGCACCGAAGCAGATAATGTTGGCAATAAGATGTATTATTCGGTACTTGCAATAATTGAAACAATAACGTGCGCAGAAGACTAAACTATAAATACATAAAACAATAATAATACCTACGTAACGCTATTGCAGCGAAACGTGGACGTTAACCCTGTCATACGAAGGAAAGGTCCTTTGAAAGGAAGGTCCTCAGAAAAATTTTCGGACCAGTGAGGGAAGACTCTACCTGGAGAATACGATAAAATAGAGAATTGTATACCATTTTCGACAATCCAGAAGTGTCTACTCTCTTAAAATTTAAGAAACTAAAATGTTCTGGTCATGTGAAGTGGATGGATGACGGAAAAATTCCCAAACGCACACTAAAAAAAGAAGGTAATGGACAGAGACCGATCGGGAAACCACGGAAGCGCTAGGAGCATTCAATTGACGCAGACAGCAAATTACTGCTAAGACTCTCAGGTCACGATGATTAAGCCGAGATAGATGGAGACGAAGCATACAGCAGGTCAAGGTCCAGGCTGTAGCGCCATCGTAAGTAAGTAGTCCCGCAAGTTTTGGTAGAATGTCTTTCCTGCAGTTTATTTCGTTCTAAAAATAGTAATTCTTTGAAAATTGTCAAAAACGTCTTTTAAAACAATCGACATCACAAGTTTAGATAAACCGAATTTAAGTATACACCACTCAAATGATATGTTTAAAGGTCTCCAAATGAACCCCATTTTCATTTTTTTTTTCAATTAAGTATAGTGTAACGCCAAAAATTTCAAAAAACCTCTTAAACAGACGAAAATTGGAAAATATTGCTATTATCGTAATCAAAGGAAAAAAATGTGGTTATACAAAATATCTAAATCGCAACATTTCGCCCCAAAACTCTAATCCAAGTAGACTATAGAGCGATCAGAGAGGACACTCACAGTACATTGAATAAGGGCACCACTGAATAAGGGTCCGTGCCATGCAAATGTGTGGATTCAATTTTGACTAAATGTCTTAAACTTGTTTCGTTTTTATTAAATTTTATAATTCGATAAATTTCTATTCCAGCGACACTCTAGTGTCTATAACATCAGTAGTGAACATTGCAACTATGTTTTTAAATTACTCAGATAGGTACATACAAAAATTAATAATAATAATAATATAATGCGATTATGAATATCTTATGATTACTAGTCAATTGTATCTAGTTAAACAGAAGTGATAGGAAACATAGTTTTTTATACTCAAAAACCAAATTCAAGGATTCTTTTCAGCTCATTAAATTATGGAAATAATGTTAAAATTTTGACTAAATGTCTTAAACTTGTTTCGTTTTTATTTAATTTTATAATTCGATAAATTTCTATTCCAGCGACACTCTAGTGTCTATAACATCAGTAGTGAACATTGCAACTATGTTTTTAAATTACTCAGATAGGTACATACAAAAATTAATAATAATAATAATATAATGCGATTATGAATATCTTATGATTACTAGTCAATTGTATCTAGTTAAACAGAAGTGATAGGAAACATAGTTTTTTATATTCGTTTTAGAATAAACGATTTAATAGAGAGGATAGAGTTAAATAATATGCAACTCTCGCTACTTTACTTTCTTGCACTGAAACGAACTCTGAAAGGATCTTCGACGGCAGCTAGTGAATTGTATAGTTTTGTCCAGCGATCGATAGTAAATTGAAATCCTTTAGGGTGTTGGCAAGTGTCGAGAAACTGATGAGTTGTACCAGTTTGTAGCCCATGCTTGATCTACGACCACCTACCTCCAACTGGAAGAAAATGGTCAGGTTTGGTAGGGTTACCATCTCGGAGGAAACGCTCTGGTTTGAATTCTTTCGGTTGATCCCAAAGCTTAGGGGACATGCTGAGGTCGTAATTGTTGAGAAAAATTAAAGTATCTGGTGCAACGTCATAACCTGGAAATAAAAAAAAATTGTATTAGTTTCAGTTGGATCAGTTATTTGCTTAATTGTACTATACTTGTTCGAAACGTGCGGCACTATGGGTGAAGAAATTAGTCGTAGTGTATTTTTTAACTATTTTCGTGTAGACTCCGCTCCAACTCTACCAAATCGTTCAGTAACATCTTCTTCGGATCTGTCGCCCGGAGATTTCGCAATCTGCGGAAAATAGTGCCGCGCTCGGCGGGGTCAGTACATTTGGCTGCATCGTCCTCCCCAATGCGTTCCCAGTGCGCCTTCCGCTCCTCGTTCCACTTCGCGCACTGGGATCCACTCGCGTATTATGTCCTCAGCCGAGGAGTATCTTCGCAATGTGTTACCTCCACTCCAGAGAAACATGTTCGAGCATATATAGCTGGATAGCTGCAGGATGGAATTTATATACTCCAGCGTAACACCTCGCAATCTGCCGGCGGGGAACTGCACCACGAAATTGACTTGTGATGAACTGCCATGCCGCTCCTGGAAGCCGCGTATGACGCGTTTGTCCCTCAGCCGTTCCAGAACATTTCTCTTATATGCCCTGGACGTTACGTTTAGTGGTAGCTCCTCAATCACGACCTCGTCCAGGCCAGCCTCGTGTCTCACTCTACCCGTTGTTAGGTACTTCCCTCCGCCGACATCCACGATGGACCCCTGAAAGTTACCCACCCACGGATGCAGGGAGGGCTGCGGTATCTTTCGGATGCACAATCTAATGTTGCGAATAACTTCGTGCGGATTGTAGGGGTGAATTGCAGATATGCATCCCGTTCCGACGCCGAACGCACCAAGCAGAATGGCCAGCGGCACAGTGGGCCTCAGCATGCCGTTCGCCACCAAGGGTACGTCCTCTTGTCGAAAAACGAATGGGAAAATTGGCGAGCGCCGCACAGACAAATAGTGAGCCGACCTTGCTGGCCTCTCGTGGCATGTACCCAAGGCACCCACGCCTTCGAGAATGTTCACCTTATGATTCGACCTGCGGGCCATTCGAACCACAGCTCGATATGCAACCTCGGGGCGGTGCTCGTACGGCATTCCTCCCACCAACTGAGTGACACGGATGGTGACGCTCGCCTCCCGCCTTAGGAATTCCGAGATTGCGAGGCGCTGGACGGGCGTCAGCCCATCCTCTATCCCCGGTACATTCCTAACGTTGCGAGCATGTGCGTTCATGCGCATGCCATGTCCCACGAACGCGGCAATCGTCATGGACCCTCCACGCGCTGCCATCATGAGGGTGCGGGTTGTACTCTCCTCTGCTGCCGTCCATTGGCTCTCCCATTCTTCGCGTTCCTTCGCGCGCTTCGGCGAAAACGCAGAGCGCAGTGCCTCCCGGCAGTCCTCGCCGCTGTGCTCGACCTTGATACAGTGTTTCCGTATTTCGTGGAACCGACGTGATAGCTCGGGGAGGAGCCACCCACCAACAGATCCGTACGTTGCCGTTACGTAAGTCTTGTGGCTGCGAGTGGTGGCCCTCCACTCTTCAAAGTCCGCCATGCAGTGGAACTCCAAGTGCTGATCTCCCCTGGACGCTGTCGCAAACGGCATCAACAGAACCATCACAGATAGCTTTTTCATTAATTGCGGCCAATTTTCGCATAAAAGGTCCAACAGACGGCACGCAAAATGATATCCGTTGTCGTCCCTGTCACCCACTATCACAACTCCGCCGTAGCGCGGAGATTCCGCCGCTTCCTCCGCGTCACCACGATTGAGATCTACGAGGCCCAGGCTGTCCGCCAGTCTGGCAATTGTGGGGTTGCGGGAGACCCGCCTGCCGCTGGCTCTTCTTGTATTCACCACGTTTCCCATCAACGCGAGTACGCCGAAGTGATTTAGCCCCACGCTTTCCCTCAGGGCATATGTCAAGGTCGCCTTGGCCGAAGCTCCCTCTCCAATAAGGAGTGTGCACGCGGAGGATGTTGTGCCGGCCTCCACCGCATCGGTCAGCCATTCGCATGCCCTCCGCATTTCTTCCGCTGTTGTCGTGTTGTTCGGCATCGGACGGCGCTCCGGATGCCGGGATGGTGCGGGTGCATCATCTGTAGAAACTGCGATTGCGCACGTCAGTTGTGGATTTAAGTCTTCAACTCTGTACCAGGAAAAAAACATGAACATTGATTATTTCATCTTTCATTCGTCACGCGGTTTGAGGAACCCACCTGCAAACGACGTTTCCCTCCAGTTCCACCTGCCCATTCCGTACAAGGTAGGGCAGTGGAGAGAGGTCCTCTGTGGCGATTGACCGCGGTGGCTGCTCCCCCTCCGCCTCGATCACTGCGGTGTTGGTACCCTGGAAGTCATAGAAGATTCGTTAGGAGTGGTTCATTTTCGGACCGTCGGTTCGTCTCACCCCCGAGTGCGGTTGTACAGCTTGCCCTGCAGGAAGGTCTCCATCTTCGAGGTCAATCGCCGGCAGCGGGCAGCCCGCGACAAGGCGTTCCTTCTGATCACGGCACCGGGCGTACCGGAACCACCTGCTTACCTGAGACGATGAATGTTATTGTAATCAATCGCAAGTGCAGGTTGTTTCCGATCTTACCTCGCCGACCGTCATTTAGGCGGCCTCCGCTAGCGCCAACTTTTCCGCATCGCTGGGCGGCGCATTCCGCTCCCAGTTCTTGTTGAACCACTCACGCAGAATGGCCACCGACTCCAGCGGGTATCTGTCGCTTCGCTTCCGCTTCTGTGCCAGCTTGCCCGAATCAAGGCCTCCTTCCGCAAGTTTTTTCCGCTCGACGTATCTGTGGACAGTGCACCATCTGCGCACCTGGAACAATTCATGTGATCGAAATTGCAAATACTGGCTCACCTAAGTGTAAAGGGGAGGGATTACCTGTTCGGGCGTCATTTTGGCGGACTCCGCCAGTTGTGCCAGTTGCTTTCCGCTGGTTGGGTGATTGCTGTCCCAATTACTTTGAAGACACCCTCGCAGAATGGTTACCGATTCCACAGGGTATCTGTCGCTTCGCTTCCGCTTCGGTACCGCGTCTTTCTCGCTCAATGTTTCCTTCTTGTGACGGTGACGCTTGTTCCAGAAGTATCTGGTGACCTGTGGCAATTCAAACTGTAGTTACTCTGTTCCTCGATATTGCATTCCGAGTTAGATTGCACCCATTAAACCCTGAGTCTCAGTGAAAAGACATCACAACAGAATTTAACGCATATGATTTGGCTGTTTATACAAATAACCGATAACCTATAATCGATTTCTGCAGACGCATTAACTGCTGAGTCACATTGCACAATGGACTACATAACCGAACCACACAGAGACCGGGGTCAGTCCCTTAATCTGAGAATTTGAGAAGATCATTCGGCGCTAACGAGGAAGAACATCTAAAAAACATCGATCTCGTATTCAAAACATTGAAAAATGCGAATATGAGGGTCCAAATCGATAAATGCGAATTTCTGACAAGATCTGCAGAATTTCTTGGCTTTGTTATCTCTGAAAATGAGATAACAACGAATCCTAGAAAAGCTGAAGCAATAGATAACTTCCCTGCCCCGAATACGCTAAAGGATCTTAATAATTTTTCGGCATGGCAGGGGAAGATGGACGTGTATCCAAAAATCTCTCAAGCAAGAAGAAAATCTACCAAAACGAAGAAGCCTTGGAAACTCTTCAAAAAATCGAAAATTCCCTTACTTGTCAAAATGTAATGCAACATTTTCCAAATGTCGACAAAGAGTTCGAACTTACAATGTGTCGAAGTACGCATCTGCTCGACGGTGAAAAATCTCTTAATTCGGCATCCATTACATTCATGATGAGGGATCAATTAAAAATTGAGGAGAAGTCGAGAAAGGATAACATACAGCTACTCGAACAAAAACAACAAAAAGACCTTAAGTCCAATAATAAAAACATAAAAGGATTTTGATTGGGCGTACACCTCGAATTCTTTTAAATAATTAATACTGACTTTTATGTGGGAGGTGGTGGAAGCAGAGGAGGAAGGTTTGTAATTGTTGGATATGACACCTAATGTGGTATGCATTATATTTCGTATTGAATTTAAGGTTTGTAGCTTTCACCATTTTCAATTGGATATAGTTCTCCTGAAAATGAGGCGTTTGTATGGGAGGTGGTAGAGGAAGTGGAGCGTTTAAGGCGATTTGGACACTGCTTATCATCATCCTTATCACCACGCTTTGATTCAATCTCAAATTCGATAGTTCTACTTTATTCGAAGAAGAAATGCTTTATAATACAGATATTTGTATGGGAGGGGGTAGAAGGATTGGAGGGGTGTAGCCCATTCACGAACTTAAAGTTAATTTTTTGCTAAAAATGCCACTCATCTAGAGTATAAAAATTGATCGATAATATCATACTAATGCTACGCAAAAATTTTTGTACTATGTATAAATATATTATATAAAAAAAGTACTGTAGTGGATGGACAATTGTAAAAGTGCTACAAATGGTAATAAAGCGGTAATGAAGCTTTTTTTAATATATATACTTATGGACATTTAGATGTTTGCATTTTAGTAGCGTGCAATGCTTTCAATTGATCAGAGATCATTTCGATCTTAAGTTTTATAATAATTCTTTTCTTTTTGAAATGAATTAAGAAATGCTCTTTTTTCTCGCGGTTTTCGGGATAACTATAAGCTGTTGTCTACCGATTTTGTTTCAACGTCGAAAAATTTCGATTAATTTAAAAAGGAATTTCAATGCTCCACCTTTACGTCCTTTTGTCGGCAAAAGCTAGGGTAAAGCCGAACATACGATACTACAGATGAAATCCATCATACAAGAAAGAGTAGCTATGAAAATATTTTATACCAAATTTAAGCTTGAAAAATTGAATAGGTACTGAGAAAGTTAAAGCATTGGATTTGATGAAATTGTGCAATTTGTATGGGAGGTGGTGGAAGGAGTGGAGGGTTTTTGGTGATTTTTCGACCAACAACTATAATCATAATTAAATTGATATATTTGAAATATTAGATCAGTAACGTTCACACTGTTGAAGAAAATCTAATTTTTGAAAAGGTATTGAATTGCGTCACGTTGTATAGGAGGAAATAGAAGAAATGAAGGTAATTAGTTAAATTTTTCCCGATATTATTAATAATGCTAATTAAGGATTTTGTAAAAAAATTTAGCGCGATGAAAGCTATACGTATTGAGAAAATTGGATTACAGTATTTCATGAAAAAGTGCAGTTTGTATGGGAGGTGGTGGAAGGACTGAAGAAATTTGAAAACCTTGTCTACCAAAAGATTGCATTTGTAATGGAAATAATATATTCTAAGTTTCAATTCAATTACTTTTACAGCTTCCAAGAAAATTTGATTAATATATATTTTAGAAAATGAGTCACTTTGTATGGGAGGGGGTAGACGTGAGGGAAGTGAAATGAAACCAAAAGCAGATTACATCCCGGAGCATACCTAATAAACTGTAAAAGTTTCGTTACAATCGGTTCTGCCGTTTTTGCGTCAAAGCCGGACAGACAGACAGACAGACGGACAGACAGAGAAGAATTTTAAAAACGCGTGTTTCTGCTTGTTTATTGCTAAAATAAACCAAAAAACTAATTTATAGCCATTCCTAAACTAATAACAAACAGACACTGCAATTATATTTATATAGATAATTTTTTTTTATTCATTTTACTTAAATAAAACAAAAAGAAAAAAAAATTCATTAAATTTGGTCTAGTTGAAACTGTAGTGCAATAGATCCAAAAGTGAAAAGAAGAAAAAAACAAACATCCAAGTACGGAACGAGGAATCATGAAGCAACAAAATTATAAAAAAACGAAATGTGTGCATAATACTAAAAAAATTTTTATATATGTATAAAAGGAATCAAAAACTAAGCCAAAAAAAAATTCTTTCACTCTCCCATTCAACAAAATACATATGAACCCATATACAAAAACAGGCATTTCGTATCAGATACCAGTCTAATGCCTATCGTGCTCAATCCAAATGCATTTTTTTCTCTCGATCTTCCTCATTAAAGGTTGCTCGTTCGTCAAGGTTCAGGGGTCTGAATAAGGGGCGTAAATAGCATCCCCGCTGACCGCGCATTGCGAGGTCATACCTTAAAATTTCATTCAAAAATTTGACCAGGGGAGTCAGTGCATAACAATTGCAGAATTTTTATTATTTTTCCTGTGTGCACAATAAACAGATGTGTCGACCTGCACAATTTAAACTTTGTATCTCTCACCAAAGCCCTAAAAAAGTTACTCCAAATTTTCAGTATTTTGCTTTCCACCTCCCTCCCCTTACACCCCCCAACTTGAATTTCTTTTACCAAAACTTAAAATTGTATAGCTCTACAATCTAACAGATTTTTGATTTGATATCTGTACTCAGTTTTGAGATATAATGGTTTGAAATTTTGGAAAGTTCAATGCTCCTCATTTTCCTCCACTACTATTTTGACCAAATGTTTTTTCTTTTCGTATTTCTCTAGTATAGCTTATTATAAGTACCAAGCAAGTTGCAATTAATTAATTACATGGCTCAGCAAATAGCCGAGATATTGATTTTTAAGTGTTTTTTTTTGCACCCCCCTGACCCTCCCCTTACAATAATTAGCCTCTATGAAAACTCTCTCTCCTAAGAATCTAGAAATCCTAACATCTCCTAAGAACTGCTCTTCTAATCTTTTGCAGCTCTTTTTCAATTCTCAATCGCAATTTCATTTTAAAAGAGCTTTTTGTGTCAATTGTTTTTTCGTTGACATTTCCATTTATTCTTTCTCAGCTCTTGTAATCGCAGCTCTTTTCAATTCTCAATCGCAGATTTTAAAAGAGCAGTTGAAAATCGTTTTTTTTCACATCAAGCAAAATTTTTGGAATTGATTGATGTGAAAATCGTTGACTTTCTCATCAAGCAAAAAACTCTCAATTTTTTTTTTTCTCAATTTTTCTCAATACCTCAAATAAACTTCGTTTTACCGTTTTCAGTGACATCTATGCTACCACATTGAAAACATCGAATGGTTCTTGTACCCGCTATCTCACGTTTTCTTTGTATTTGAACTTCTTCTTCTTGATCAGAGTTGAAGTTCTCGTCTGTCATAGATTTTCATTGCCCGGAATCTGTCAAAATACGCTGTGAAAATGGCATGTAGGAAAATTATTTGCAATTACAGAAGTGCGATAGTGAATCCTCGATTATTCAGTTCGTCGGCGTGCAACGGAGGCAAAAGCGATGCTCCGCGCTCGGATTTGGAGGCTGTCACACATACCGGACAGGTAACCCAATCGCCTCCGGAATGGAAGTGTTATGCAAACATCTCCCTCTCATCTCCGGCCCTTTTCAGATCTTCGACAAGGACGATTACAGAAATGTGCGATTTACCAACGCCAAGCGCTACGTAAACGAAAACTGGGGCATTAAGCTGATCGATGAAATCCCGCCGCAGGAATGCACCGAGCGAGTAGTGTGTTGCGACGGCGGCAACGGCCCACTCGGACATCCGAAAGTTTACATTAATTTGGTAGGTTTGAGAGCTTAGTGTAGAGTTTTCTGGGTAATTGGGTTTTTCGCTTGTTTCAGGATAAACCTGGATCGCACATCTGCGGCTACTGTGGCTTGAGGTTCGTCAAGAAGGATCACCATCACTGAAATTTATTTTGACGCGGATTCTCAGCCAACTATGTTGTGCTTACTTACTACAGAGAAATGTCCTTTGCGATCATTTAGATTAAATAATTAAATCAATTCTAGATTGTTTTTTGTTCGAGTTCGGTGAGGCTACTACTACCCTTTACCTTCAAACAAAATTAATGGCTGGGAAATAAAATTAGGACAACAAACGGAAGACTGGACAAAAGAAAATGTTATATTGGCGAAAGTAGGTACGTAGAAGTCGCTGCCCAGACACAAGTCCGGGCGCACACTGACCATGTGCTGGCCCGTTGTGATGCCTCAGGATCTCAGAAAAATCCCAACTCTATCAAGTGCTGAAGACTATTAGCTTCCGGAAATGCCAGGTTACCGAGGCCATCGAAGAAGTTGCGCCTCATCTTTTTAGAGAGCAGGACAAGTGTATAATAGATGAAGAATTGTTTCTTCCTCTTCATCTTTGTAACTCCTGCGAAGCTGATCATCTGCCTACTTAGCAAGTTAAGTTTACCCGAGCGTTTCACAGACCATATCTGTCGGGTGGTATTACATGTAACACCATTCGCCCATTTGGCGTTGGCCTTGCTAATCGCATCCAACTTGAGTTGCGAGGTGAATTCTTAGCCCCGCAGGGCTACAATCTAGATTGTCATTTTCCCAAAATTTAAATAATCGAACTGTCATTCGGAGTACGTGAAAACATGAAGAAGCCCGGACTTTTCTTTATTTTCGTATTAATTTTTGGCTTCCGTAAGGCTCAAAATAATTACAATAAAACAACAATTAGATTTGTTTTAGTAGAATGATGTACTCCGTAGAAACATTTTGATACAAGTGAAGTTTTATATTTTTATAATTAAAAAAATATATAAAGCCATGGTCGCAGTCATCTGCAATTGAGTGTACACAAAGTGTCATCAATCAAATCAAATTCCTGTTAAGACCCCCTATAGGGGCATAGGACAGAAACAACTCTCTTCCACAAGGCGCGATCCTGAGCATCGGCCTTAAGCTGTTGCCAGGACTTGTTTATTCCTCTGGCCTCCTGCTCAACTGCTCGCTTCCATGTGTTACATGGTCGACCAACCCGACGTCTTCCTTGAGGATTATAATCCAGAGCCTGTTTTGCGATATTTTGCTCTGGTTTCCTCAAAGTATGACCGATCCACTGCCACTTCCGCTGTTGAATCTCAATACCTATTTAAGTCTGGCCAGTTGTACTCCAAAGTTCGTCGTTGGAGATCACTTCTGGCCAGAATATTCCTAAAATGCGCCGGAGGCATTGGTTTACGAAAGTCTGTAGTTTCTTGGTAAGTCGAACGGTCACTTTCCACGTAGTACAACCATACAACAACACAGATTTGACGCATGCGTCAAAAACTCGCAGCTTCGTGCGAAGGGAGATCTATCTTAACCTCCAGAAAGGGGAAAGGATACCGAAGGCCTGACGGGCTTTATTTAGCCGAGCCTCAACATCCTTTTCGGCTCCGCCGTCCATGCTGACAATGCTTCCAAGATAGCAAAAATCTTGCACCTCTTCCACATCCTGTCCGTTAAGAACAATCGGTGTGCTTGCGTTCGGACCCATGTGCATGTACTTGGTTTTACGCACATTTATTTTCAGCCCGCCTCTTTGCATTTAGAATGCAACGAGCGAACATTTGACTCTAAGTCCGAACGGTTATGTGCAAGCAAACACCCGTCATCAGCATAATCAAGGTGACTTAAGATGTTAAATAGTCTCCATTGAAGACCTTTACCTTCCCCACCTTCCAGTGCAGCTTTCAAGATGTTGTTTATTACCACCAGAAACAGGGCTGGTGATAATATGCAGCCTTGTCTGACACCCGTTCGCACAGAGAAGCTCTCGGACAGCTCTCCTCTATGCAAGACGCGACACCTTGCATCTTCGTAGGATTCTTTAATCATAGCTATGACCTTATCTGGAATACCTCTCCTACGCAAAGCATTCCATATGTAATCTCGCTTAACGCTGTCGAAAGCCTTCTCGAAGTCCACAAACATGAGATGTAGTGGCGAACCCATTTCGGCTGAATGCTCTAATATTATCCGTAGGGTATTTGTGTGGTCGGTACAGGACGACCCTTTACGGAATCCAGCCTGATAAACTTCGAGAGTGCTCTCGACGACATCACTAATCCTATTGAGAATTACCTTAGCCATAATTTTTGATACGGCAGTAAGTAGACATATACCACGCCAATTGCCACAATCCCGAAGGTCGCCCTTCTTCGGAATTTTCACAATGACGCCTTCCTTTCATTCAGTCGGATATCTTCCCTCACACCACACCTTAGTGAAGAGTGGGAGGAGTATATCGGCTGTGATTTCCGGGTCCGCTTTGAGGAGTTCGGTTGGTAGTCCGTCTATACCTGGAGCTTTCCTTCCCGCCATTGACCGAATGGCGGAAACTATCTCTTCCTTATCTGGGGGATCGTCCCTAATAGAGGATTGTTGCGGTTGGATGTTTGGTAGTTGTTCTGTTTCCGGAATATCTTCCTCTGACAAGATGTTTAAAATATCAGAGAAGTATTCCTTCCATCGCCGCAACTGGTGTTCACTCGTATTAAGGAGAGTTCCGTTGACATCTCTCACCAGGTGGTTGGCGGTGAAATTCCTGTTCGTCAACTGTTTCATGATTTCAAATATTGAACCCATATCCCCGTAAGCCGCAGATTCTTCCTTGTTGGCCAGATTTTCAATGGCCTTTCTCTTGTCGCATCTAACAGCCCTCTTAAGCTGTATATGAGCATCGCGGTAGTTCTGCCTCAAGTCGGGCGTTCGTTGGTTGACATCGGGTTGAGAGATGATTGCAAAATTGGTTTTTTTCCGATTGCTAACCTTGACCCATGTGTTTTGCGACATCCAGGGTTTCTCACCGCTTTGCACATATCCCACAGATTCTTCAGCACTAGTTAGAAAAGTGTTTCTGGTTGCCTCCCAATTGGCGTCCAGTGTGCGCATTTCATATTCACCCAATGTGGATGACTTTTCGCGTAGAATAGTGGTGTATTCGCGTTTTTTGTTGGGATCTTTAAGTTTATCCACATTAAGCTTGCGCTTCATTTGAAGAATTTGTGGTCGTCGGATAGCTGCTGTACACAATCTCAAGCAGGCAACCATCAAGTGGTGATCGCTCCCCACGTCAGCTCCACGTTTCGCTCGCACATCGAGGAGACATCTTCTCCATCGGCGACTTATAGCCAAATGGTCGATCTGGTTCTGAGTAACACCATCAGGGGAAACCCAAGATGTTTTATGATGTGTGGAAAAAGGGTCCCTCCGATGACCATTTGCCGAGTACTACAAAACTCCACAAATAATTCGCCGTTTTCGGGTCTCTTAATCCAAGGTCGGGACGCGTCGACCCAAGGGTCACCATGCCTGTGTTGTCCGATCCAACCTGGGCGTTCATATCTCCTGAGATGATAATAATATCACCTCTTGGAACACGTTCGAAGGTGGCACTCAGTTGGCTATAAAACTCCTCTTTGTCACCAGATGTTGCGGTATTAGTTGGTGCGTAGCACTGCAGAATTGTGACGTTTCTGACACTGGTCCTGAGCCTGACGACGATAATCTTATCCGAGATTGGTTCCCAGCTAATGAGACTGTTTCTCACTCTCGGTGTAAGGACGAACGCCACGCCATTTCTGGCTTCACTTTCAGGGCCAATGTACAGAATAGTGTTTCCGCTAGGGGTTCGTTCTTCTCCTGATCCTGTCCACCTGACCTCGCTCAAGCCCAAGATTTGGATGTTATAGTGCTCCATTTCACGGTCGATCACCGATTGGCGGTGCAAGGACCGAGTAACCCCAGCTCTTCCCCCGTCATTCAATGTTCGAACGTTCCAGAAGCCAATCATAGTCCGTTTTCGAATGCCAAAAGTCGTTACCGTAGAATCAGTCCGTATCCGAGGCGATGTATCTGTTTCTCGTATCATTTAGGTCTTAAGAACACGGGTGATACACAAAGTGTACTGTCAAATTACTATGCATCACAAAATTATTTGTACCATGGGAAAAAATTCCAATCTTCAAGTTAAGCCATGTTTAAAGTGCACTTAACAGCTTTAGGGAAAAATATGTTTTGGAGAGAAAGAAAGCGACTACATAATGTCCTTAACGCAATTTATTTAAAGCAAAGGCATTAAAAGCAAAAAATAATTTAACAAAATTATTTATACCATTGAAATTTATTCTCAAAATTACTGGAAAATACCAGAAATGAAAAGAAAAGGTCATTCTTGTTCGACATTCAATATGAGATGCTGCCTCCTTTTGCATTTATTATTGCCTGCAGTCGCCTTGGAACTGATTCCATTAAAGTCATCGTTATTTTCTTGGGAATATTATTCCAAATTTCAATTATTTCATTGGAGGCAGCTCGTTGCGATTTTCCGATTTCATGTTGCTTTACGAAATGCTAAAGGTACTCAATCACATTCAAATTCGGGCTCTAAAGGGGTCAAGGTAGAAGCTCTTGTTGAATTTTGTTAAAAAAAATAATTTGACGACCTTTGTGGATAGGAGCATTATCTTGCTGCAGTATGAAGTCGTTATCATTAACAGTTGCCAAAGAAACGAACTGGGAAGCTATTCCTTTTAGCTCAATCGGTTTTCCTATACCATTATAGGCCATACACCCCTAAACCACTATTTTTCCGCCATTGTGCAGGCGAAACGGAATGATTTGCTGTTGCTTTGATCTTAAGGCAGGAGTGGTATGATAATATTCTCTGCCATATGATCCATCTAACGAAAATGCTAAGTCATATGTCCACAGAATGGTTTTCCAGAAGTCTAAGGACTTATCAATATATTGTTTTGCAAATTCCAGTCTGCGAACCTTATTTTGTTACGATGTAAAGTGTACCTTCCTTTTTACATAACATTTTTTATTCGCTTCCTCTAATCTCCGTCGAATTGTCATATGACTTATTTTGTGTATACGGTGCAAGTTAACATTTTGGAGCAATATTTTAATTGGAATTGAGTGATCTTTAGTCACCGCTCCAACGATTTTCCGATCTTCTCTATTAAATGTAACACGCTTTCTGCCCCTACTGGTTGCCGTTTTCAAAGTTGTTGTATTATTTAATTTCCGAACTTGATACAAAACGGTATTTCTGTGACACTTAAATTGTTTTGCTATATTAGTCAAAGTAACCCCGGCTCTGTACTGACTAATGATATATACTTTATCCTCAAATGACAGCTCTCGAACTTTCGGCATTTTCACACAATATTTAATCGTCATACTTGTATTAAGCACGAAAAACAATTGAGAAGTTATTACCTTACTGATTTCAGTTGAAATAACTAACGGTTGTCTCATATTTTCTCAGAAATAATAGTGTTACCATGGGGTACAAATAATTTTGTGAATAAATTTTGGGTATTTTAAGGACATTATGTAGTCGCTTCCTACTCCTCGAAACATATTTTTCCCTAAAGCTGTTAAGCGCACTTTAAACCTGGCTTATCTTGAAGATTGGGATTTTTTTTCCATGGTACAAATAATTTTGTGATGCTACTACTATGCTATCAGAAAATGCTTAATGAATAGTATCTGGTCGAACTACTAAGTGTTTTTTTTCCGTTAATCAATTTTTTTCTGTTCAAATCATGTGTATGGGGACTTATGTCAAGAATAAAATATAGGGTTTTCCAATAAGAGGTGTTATTTTGAAACTTTTCTTGTAAAAGATCAATGGTTTCGGTGCTTGTGTGGCACGTAGCGCCGTCTTGTTGAAAGTAAACGTTGTCCAGATCAATATCATCCAATTCCGGCCATAAAAAATCATTAATCATCTCTCGATAGCGCAATCTATTCACCGTAACTGTTGCTCCAGCCTAATTTTCGAAAGTAAGGTCCAATGACCCCGCCGGACCATAAACCGCACCAAACAGTCACACGTTGAGGATGGAGAGGCTTTTCATCAATAACTTTTGGGTTTTCCGAGCCCCAGATGCGACAGTTTTGCTTGTTGACGTAGCCACCGAGATGGAAATGGGCCTCATCAGTCAAGAATAGTGAATTTTAATAATGTGAATTTTAATAATTTCAATGCGTTGTTGAAGCGTGTATCGTTCCATTTTTATTAATGGCGTAGTTTCTACTTGTCAAATGTCAAAAAATGACAGCTTCAAAAGCGACATCTACCGAAATAGCGGGCTATTCAAAATAACACCTCATATAGAATAACCCTATATAAATACAAGTAATACTTGTTCGACGACTACTAGTTAAAAGCATTTTATTTTCGATTTTATCCGTATTTAAAGCATTTCTCTTAAATTAACCTTACAGCTAATTTGTTATGTATTTCAATGTTTAACTATTGTACGTAGTTAGTTAGTTTCTAAATACAAATACTTTTATGTTCGTTATAATTTACCGCAAAGGGTTGGTGTCTAAAAATAGTTTGTAAATATTAATTTCAAGGTTGCGATTTTGGGTTTTAGTTTTCAGAAATTAAAATTATATTTTGAATGATCGCTACATCGAAATCGCCGTTTTAGAAGCGAAAAAAATCGACAAAAAAGTGCTGTCCGCATCTTAAAATTTCTTAATTTATTGTTGGTTTTACATAATAAGTACCGTTAACTTTTTTTTAGTGAATTTTAAGATTGCCCTTATAGCGAAAGTTTTCCATATTTGTATTTTGAAACGAATCGAATCAATTATGAAACGTGAAATTGTTAATATTGAAGCTTATGAAAAAAAAGTTATTATTATTAGAAATGCAAAACCCAATTCTTGTTCAACCGCTTCAATATTTCTTATACCTACTGTTCGTCTCACATTGGAAGCTTTTTTCACTTTCGGTCGCAGTTGGTTTTCCGCATATGGCAGCACTGTATATTTGAAATGTCATTCGCCGTACGTGATACATTTATTCTTGTTATCGAATTACGCGACGCGAAGAAAACTTTTGTTCTTGTATAAATCATTTGTGCAAATTGATAAATTCTTTTCGACCGCAGACGAAACAATATGGACATCTTGCAAAAAATGTTTGGCAAGGGAGGAGACGAGAAAAAAGAGCCGTAAGTTGCCGTAATACAGCGCAAACCCGAAAGAAAAGTCGTCGTCGGTGGCTCAGGTCATACGGCCAGCCCCGGTCGAATCGATAAATCGGGGATGCGACTTTCTTGCAAGTGACGTTTTCTAATTTGATTAAAGTGCTGGTTTGATGGATGTTTTTCAGGGCTCAGTTTAAGGATGAGTTCCGCAAACCAACGTGGTTCGAGGATAACGAAACCGACGACGAGTTATTTGATAGCAAGCGAAAATTTCTGGTGCAACTGTTTACGAACCCCGTCGAATTACAGAAACACTTTGATCAGCAAATGCAGGACTTAATGAAGACCATCAAACAGTATGAAGGTATTTTCGCTTCGTTTTTGGCTACAGATCGGTGAGCTATCATTTTTGCACTTTCAGAAAACGGCGAAGATTTCAACAGGAACTTCAGGGACGAATATATGAAACCCGGCTTTGAAGAGAATTTCGAGATGTTTAAGGAAAATGCAGAGACAATGGATACGGATTTAGACGGAGAGTAAGTACGATATTGAAATTTCGGAATAGTCTAAATGTATCCTGTTGAAAGGTATTGAAAGTTAGTTGGCTCTTTCTGTTTAACATAACAAATTGAAGACAAACCCCACGCAATTGTTATCTGACAAACGCAATGGCATGAGTTTCAATCGATTACTTATTTGATTGCCTGGTGTGTAGTAGTGTTGGGCTTAGAGATGGTATGCTATTTCACATACCTGCGATTTTTTCACTGCTATTTGAAAAGAGCAATCGCATATTGCGATTCAAAATTTAAAAGAGCTGCGATTAGAAGAGCAGAGCAAATGCATACTGCTTACGTTCTATCACCAATAAAATTGCCGCAATGATCATCGCTACAAATTCCAGAGTTTTTGTTCGCACTCGCATATTAGTCCCCCCACGCATTCCACATCGATTGCAAAGCAAATCGTAATTTTCCTACATCTATCAATCAGGCAAGACTCAATCTCATAGCTCAGCATAGTGAACACTTCCCCCATTTCCCCCTGGGAATGAAAAGGTTTTCTTTTACTCATATACACAAGCCAGACAAAAAAAACACCACCCAGTCACCGATCGCATGGCATATACAAACCGCATCGCATATATACAAATACAAGCCAAATAACAAAAAAAAAAAAACAACCGGTCATAGAAAACCAAAACAAAAGGGTCTTTTGTTTTCTTTTTTTAGACGACACTACCTCACACACAATGAACAACGTAAAGCTCTTATCAGATCCCGAAACCCATGGAAGTCGAATTTTACCCAAGTCCCACCGCTAAATATCAATCGCGCGAAGAAAGAGCTTGAACGGTGTTATTCCGATTGCTCTCGATTGCTTTTTCGTTGCTGTTATATCGCTTGCGATCAGCGATGTGTAGATGAAACGATTGCGATTTGATAAGGGATTTGTTTAGCATATTTTGATCGGTGAGATCTGAACTGATGGGTGAGGTGTGGAACGTCCGAAGTGGTCTGGTCAATGATGCGCTTTGCTAGAGTTTTTTTGGCGGATTTTGTTCTGAGTTTGGATCTGGTCGGTTTGTAGGACATGTTGCGGCTATCGCAAGTTTCGCCGATTTATGTTGCAGTCAGTCCACCGTGTCGATAAGAGCTTTACGTTCTTCATGATGAAATTCCTTGTGTGAGGTAATGTGTGAAAAAAGTAAACAGTAGACCCTTTTGGTTTGGTTTTCTATGACCGGGTGTTTTTTTTTATTTGGCTTGTGTATATGAAATGCGATTGACATTTTTGCCATCCTGACTCCATTGCGCTCGATCGTTTTTCGCACATTGGACAGTAAAAGAAAACCTTTCCATTCCCAGGGGGAAATGGGGAAAGTGTTCACTATGCGCACTGAGCTGGTGGTACTGAGAAATTGGGTCTGCCTGATTGTTAGATGCAGGATTTCGCAGAAAATTACTATTTTGTCTCTTTTTTTAATTGCGCACTAGCATGGATAATAGAGGTGGAAAAATCACTGCTATTGGAAGAGCTGCTCTTTTTCACAGATATTGAAAAAGAGCAATCGCAGTGGATCACTACGATTGGAAAAGAGCAGATTTTGCCATCCCTAGTTGGGTTACTCATACACGACGTAGTACAAATGTCCCATTTATGCAAGTAAAAATGTTCCACACTACAAAAAATATTTTTGTCCTACTTCACAGTTTTTGTATCATTTGAATTCTACTTCTACAATGGCACTACAACCCAAATCGGGCCTTGGCCTCCTAACCTTCAGGTTCCTTAACATTTTAATTGTCATTGTAAAAGGGTTGTTGGCCCTTCACACAATCCTCTATTTACGAATTCGTAGATTGAGGTAACCAAGGTATACCCAAGCAGGCAGTGTGCTGGAATTATGCGTCAAACGAGATTTGAACTCACAACCTTCACTTTATAGATCAACATGCTCCTCACTAGGCTACACTCTAGCTTTCATTTGAATTGCAGTCATGCATTTGTATGGCTGCCGAACCAACACGTTATTTGTACCACTCACTACACTGTTTTGAGAGAGTCGTGCGAATGAGGACTGAGGAGTTATGTGGAAGCGAATAAGGCATGATATAGCATGTATGTATGACTGAGAAAGCTCATTAAAGATGATGTGTCGCAATAGTGGCATGCATACATACAAATTGACTTAAAAAAGTGATATAAGCCAAAAACCAGTCTCTGCAAAGACGTGGAGGGCAACATCATCAGCGACGCACAAGAAATCAAAAAGAGATGGGCTTCCTACTTTGAACATCTATTGAATCCCATCCCAGTAGAACCAATAACGACAGACAACATTTCAATTGAAGCCTCAACTAACAAAGATGAACCATCATCGATACCACCCACGCTTGCTGAAATCAAAGCAGCTCTATGTGACCAAAAACGAAACAAAGCGCAGGGAATTGACGAAATACCAGTTGAACTTCTGAAAAACGGTGGAAACTGTGTCGTTGAAATACTGCACAACATGATATGCAAAATTTGGACAGAGGAAATCATACCCGACGACTGGCGAAAAAGCATTATATGTCCAATTTACAAGAAAGGAGACAAAGTCTGCTGTGAGAACTACAGAGGTATATCATTGTTGTGTACGTCCTATAAAATACTGACAAAAAACATAACAGGGCTACGATACTCTAGATGAAATAGAATTTTTTTGTGACCCCAAGAAATTTTGTATGTGGAGTGTTCGAAGGGATGATAGCATTGAACTAATTTTTTCCCCATCATGCTAAAGTAGCTATAAAAATGTTTCATTCGAAATGATTACTCCAAAAATTGAATGGGAACTGAGAAAATTAGTGAGTTAGATTTAATGAAAATGTGCAGTTTGTATGGGAGGTGGTAGAAAGAGTGGGGGGATTTTAGTGATTTTTTCAGAAATAACTAGGAATATTATAAAATCTACATCCCTTAAATTTCAGACTAGTGCCATTCATACTTTTCAAGAAAATCAATTTTTTGTGAAGTTGTGAAACTGTGCCATATTGTATGGGAGGGGGTAGAAGCAGTGAAGCTAATCAAATATTTTTTTCTGATCTTAGTGATAATACTAATTAAGAATTTATTACAAAATATGAGCTCGATAAATGTTATATGTTCTGAGAGAATCGGCTTAGAACATTTCAGGAAAAAGTGCAGTTTGTATGGGAGGGGGTGGAAGGAAAGGGAGGACGCAAATAATTTTTGTACTGTAGATTTAAATCATTAAAAAGTAACATATACCAAAATTGAGACCAATAGCTTTTATACTTTTTGAGTAAATCCATTTATTGTCAAATTGCGAAATTGTGTCATTTTGTATGGGAGGGGGTAGAAGGGGTGAAGCCAATCATCACATTTTTTTTTTTGACCTTACTAACAATTTCAAATAAATATTTGGTGCACAATTTCAGCCCGCTGAATTTTATAAGCACTGAGGAAATTGGCTTAGAGTAATTCATGATAAGTACAGTTTGTATGGGAGGTGGTAGAAGGAGGGGTAGGACACACATAATTTTTATACGGTAGATTGATATTATCATAATAATAATATATTCCAAATTTCAGGTTAATAGCTTAAATACTTTTCGAGCAAATCTCTTCATTGTCAAATTGCGCAATTGTGTCATTTTGTATGGGAGGGGTTAGAAGGGGTGGAGCGATTTGGCCCGTTCACGAACTTGACCTTACTTTTTTGTCAAAAACGACGTGTACAAAATTCGAACTATCTAGCTCAACGCGTTCTCAAGCTAGAGAGCGCACGGACGGACGGACGGATAATATTAACTTCTGTATCATTCATTTTTTTCTCCGAGCCTTATTTCTTGGCGTTACAAACCTTAGAGCGAACTTATAATACTCTCAGATTCCATCTAGAGTATAATTATTGAACGTCGTCTTAAGCCCTATACTAATCAAATAATTGGCGAATACCTAGGCGGATTCAGAACTGGACGATCTACAACAGACCAGATATTCTCGGTGAAACAGGTGCTTGAGAAATGCTGGGAATATAACACAGACGTGCACCAAATATTTGTAGATTTTAAAGAAGCATACGACAGTATCGACAGGAGCGTACTGTACCAAATCATGCTTGACCTTGGAATTCCTCCAAAACTAGTCCGACTAACAAGACTGACAATGACGAACACTGAATCCCAAGTGAGAATACAAACCGATTCCACAACCAGTTTTCGAACGGAATGTGGTTTAAAGCGGGGAGATGGTCTAGCCCCCATGCTTTTCAACTTGGCACTAGAGTATGTCGCCCGGAAAATCCCAGTCGACACCAACGGAACACTACTATTCAAGTCCACCCAACTAGTAGCATACGCTGATGACATTAACATTCTAGCAAGATCCTTCCCTAGTGCTAAGGAGGTATTTGTCAATCTTGACTCCGCCGCAAAATAAGTCGGGTTGCGCATTAATGAAAGCAAAACAAAAGTAATGACGCAAACAAGAACGAGAACTTGGAGAGTGTGGGCAACTTCATATATCTTGGGGCTAATCTAGCAAAGGACGGTAATGAAACAGACGAAATCAAACGACGGATAATACTTGCAAATAAGACGTATTATTCGGTACTTCCAATAATGAAATCCAAGAAAGTGCACAGGAACAATAAGCTGCGGATTTATAAAACTATTGTACGACCTGTGCTCTGTTATGGCAGCGAGACATGGACATTAACACGAACTTTCGAAAAAGCAGTTAACGCATTTGAAAGAAAGGTCCTCCGAAGAATTTTGGGACCTGTGAAGGAAGGAACGGAATGGCGAATAAGATACAACCATGAGTTGTATCAGCTCTACGACGAGCCAGAAGCTTCAACGTTCATCAAGCTACGTAAACTGCAGTGGGCTGGCCATGTAGAGCGAATGGAAGACAGAAGAATCCCCAAACGTGCTTTTAAAGGCAAAACGCTTTACACTTGAACAACGTTGGAAAATATTGAAAATTTATTTCCAAAGTGAGTGAGGGGTAGCCCAAACAGTGCGTTTTTTGGCGTTTGACGATGTCAATTGGCCGCCTTGGAGCTGCGATTTAACCCCTTTGGACTTTTTTTTCTGCGGAACCGTGAAGGACCGATGTTATGCCAACAATCCAGAAACGATTCAAGCACTTAAGGACAATATCATCCAAGCAATCCGTGAGCTACAGCCCGAAACCATCGACATGGTCTTGCAAAATTGGAGTGACAGAATGCGCTATTGCGAAGCCAGCCGAGGCTGCCACTTGAACGAAGTTGAATTCCATCATTAATGGGAATGTTTGCTCTTACTAATGAAGCCATAATACATGGAAAAAAAGTTTTATTTTCTTCATTTTATTGCATTTTTAAAAAGAAAGTGTGCATAGAATATTTAGTGTTTTAGCCCTGTGTCTTTTTATCATTCGCAATTTCGCATTTACACCTCATTTGAGGTGAGACAAATTGTATTGTATGCCACTAAGACAAATTGTGTATGCGAACCCGCCATGCGATTTGGTACATTTGAGGTAGGACATTGTATTGCCTCAAATGCAAATGAGCTCCATACAAACTTGGGACAAAAATTCTTGTCTTAAGCGCCTAATATACGACGCTACATGTATGACATACTTTCTATGTCGCCATACATGTATGCCGCTGTAAAGGCCAGTTTTTCACTATCATCACACTAGTGTAGAGGTTTTCAAAAACTTTTGAATACTTGGGGCGCAGCTTAAAGTGCGGTGGCATGTAGCACAGTTTGTGTGGCGGCATGTCATACTTTCATAAATTTGTGCAGTATCAAAACAATAATCAACGTGATTGCACCACGCTTGTTGTTGTTTTTTTTTTCGTTCGCTATCCAGTGGGAAATCCACGAATATGTAACAATAGCAATGCATGATCACATCGATGATGAGTGAGGTGGGGATTGGAGATGGTGAGAGGGAGGCGTGAATAAAATTATGGGGAAAATTTTATTTGTTAGAATTATGTTGGTAATTGATACGTCTGGGAGCATAGTGAAACTTTAACCTCAATTATATGTTATGTGGGGACCATTACCGTTCCTATTGAGATTTTTGCCTTCAATGTCGTCGCATGTGTGGCATACAAGTATGTCGTGAATGGTGCACACTGCTATAAGTGTAGCTACATGTAGTTCTCTCAAATAGCATCATCTATTCGGCGCCTTACCCAACACTAGTGTATAAAGACTGTATGGCTAGGCACTAGTCATATTCAATAACATTACATGCCAGTGGCGCAACTAAGAGCAGTAGCGCCCTCTTACTCGCAAAATTTTCCGAGTTTTTTTTTCCTTTCTTTATTTTTTTTTTTTTTTATTCTCCTGTGCTATTGATCCCATCGCCTCTATAGGTATTCGGATTTTTTTTATACTCTAGATGATATCTGAGAGTATATTTTGTTTGCCTTACCGTTTATAACGCTAAGAACTAATGATCGCACAGAGTCGCCAGGCGTTGTAACGTAATGAAGCACTCAATTCCAACTGGCAGATGATGGGCTTCCTTCGGACCTCACCGCATGGCTGCCAGCAAGTCAGGGCTGAGGGCGTGGGCAAAGGATTGGGTCCGGTGAAGACACCATCCTTTTTGAGCTGTGTCAAAAGAAAAAAAAAAATAAACGAAAAGGGGAGAACGGATGGGTCATGCTACCTACCGGTGCGTCTTTACGCCGAATCAAAGAAGATCAATCAACAAGAAAGTCCTGAGAAGCAGAACTTCCTTGTAACGAACGGCGAAGTCACACCGGGAACGACATCTACCAGCCCATGGCGGACTCCCAAGCGCCATACAGAGCTCTACTCCATCTTACCTACAACGTAGTGGAGGGATAATTTAATAAAAAAAGACAAAGCGAATAAGGAACAACAAAAAACCTACCTTAATCGCCGCTGTCCGCTCGCCTACGAGCTGCAAGCTTCACCTTTATTATACTCTAGATGAAATCTGAGAGTATATTGTGTTTGCCTTACCGTTTGTAACACTAAGAAATAATGCTCGCACAGAGCCGCCAAGGGTACAGTAATATTTGTTGTCTTTCAAAAACCTCGATTCCGAGTTGCTGTCTGTCCGTCTATCTGCAACATAACTCTCGATAGCTTTAACCTATCGTGCTGAAATTTGTTGTATGTCATTTTTAGCAAAAAATTAACTTTGAGTTCGTGAACGGGCCACATCCCCCCACTCCTTCTACCCCCTCCCAAACAAATTTCATGAAATTTCGAAATTTAAAGAAATTGATTTTTCTCCGAAACCATTTCAACTATTGAAAATTAGGTCATAGTATAATGATATAAATATCATTAACCTCAAGAAATATTGATCTGATCTCCTTACTCCTTCTACCACCTCCCATACAAATGCACAATTTTCAAAAATGCATTTATTCGGTTTGCAATGCAACTAGCAAAGCCAAATGAACCAATTTTTGTCATAATTAATTTTATTATAATTGCAATTAATTTTGGAAAAACTATCAACTTTACCTCACTCCTTCTACCCCCTCCCATACAAATTTTACGAAATTTCGGAATTTCAATTAAATTAGTTTTCTTCAAAATCGTCAAAGCTATCAACTTTAAAATTTGAGAAAAGTATACTATTTTAAATATAATTGATGTTAAAAAATTTGGTTTTGATTCGGATATTCCTTCTACCCCCTCCCATACATATGCAGATTTTTGGTAAATGCATTTAACCGATTTTCATAGAAACTAGAATTAAAAGCAGAAACTTGAAATTTCGTCAGAATTTGTCTCTTAATAATTGTAATAAATGCTAAAAAAATATCGCCTTCACCCCACTCTTTCTACCACCTCCCATACAAATTTTTATATTGGAAGTTCAAGAAAACTTTTTCCCCTTCGAACATATGAGAGCTATGGACATAAAAATTGTAACAAAGCAATGTGATAAGGATGTTGATAAGCAGATTCAAAATCAACCAAAAACCCCCTCTTTCTCTGCTACCTCCCATACAAATACCATAAATTCAGACAAAAATTGTTCAATTTCCTTGAAAATTATGAAAGCAAGAAACTTTGAATTCAGCATGAAATATTTTATATACTACGTTCAGTGTTACATACAAAAATTACAAACCTCCCCTTCTGATTTTACCACCTCCCAAACAAAAGGTAAGTGAGTATTTCATCTAGTGTATCATATGACTGGGCTTTACGCCCAATCATAATTCTGTTATTTTTTTTTATTATATTAGTTTTTTTTTAATATTATTACGTCCCACACTTTATTAATCTTTTTTAATAAATTTGGCTATGTACACTCTGTTTACGCTATCTGAACGACGACCACACGTTCTTCCAATTATTTTCCGCTCAAAAAAAAGCGCCAAAAACTTTCAAAAACTCCACGACCTGTCAAAAAATTGCGTCCTCCTAAATCGGTTCTTTCGTTTTTGACCTCTCGAGCCCGCCACAGTTGAGCCACTTGGAGTTAAGTTGCTCACAATTCGGGTCTATTCCCAATGGTGATGGACGCTATCGAATAACTATCGAAAAGTTTTTCGATAGTTTTTACCTAGTCAAGTCATAAATATTGGTGCACAGAAAAATCGACGCCAAATGAAAACGAATTAATATTTTCCAAAACTTTTTTTTTGTCTTTTTATTGGGTTATTCAATGGCTACAAACCTTAGAACAACTTAATCGAAATGACTTCCATTTGCCTTCCAGCACGACTTGAGACGATCTGGCCACTCATCGATCGCGAGACGCACTTCATGCATGGGGAAATTGTCCACTGCACGAACAAGGGCTCAATATTTGGGTGTCGAGTAGAGCAAGCCATGCCTTCTAATACGGGCTACAACTTGTAATCTAACGGGTTGAGGTCTGGACTAAAAGCTGGTCAATCATCCGTTGATATGAAGTCCGGAACATTGTTTTTGAGCCACGGTTGAGTCGTTTTTGCCTTGTGAACTCGAGCAGAGTCTTGCTGGAAAGTCCACGGCTTGTTGGCGAATATTGATTGGTTGAGAGGCTTCACAATGGGTTCCAAGACGGTCGATTGATATACTTTGGTCGGTGTTTTCACTCCTTTCTCGCAAAAATGGAGCTTGGTAATGCCATCGTAGCTCACTCACCACCATACCATTACATACGCGGGATGGTGGCCTCTTTGGGCCCTCGGGATGAGTTGGGATGGTTCTCTGGATGACCGAGCATACACACGGTCGTTCTATTTATTGCACGATTCTTGTACGGTGAAGATTTTCTCGTCAGTAAACAGAATTTGTCTGTGAGCGTTCTTCACGTACCGGCTGCGTAACGCTTTCGATTTTCGCTTGCGTTTTTCCTTCAATGCGGCCGTGAGCAGGTGTCCAGTGTGTCTGAGTCTCAAATCTTCTTTGATAATGCGAGATATGGATTTTTGCGAAATTTGCATTCCCGCGACAAGATTTTCTGTTTTCGCAGCGGTTTTCGGTCGATTCGTTTCTTCATGATCGCTTTCGGAGTTAGTCTTATTTATTTCGCTCGCTTTGTATCCATTTGCTGTGAATGCCCTACTCAACTGTTCTTTTTCCTTCCGTAAACTTCGCAGATTTCCTTCAGTTCTGCATCTGGCTCTGTGTATTAGGGTCTTCAGTACGCCTGCTTTTTGACTTGGATGGTGATGTGAATGAGCGTGGAAATATCGGGTGGTTCTAGATTTCTAAAAACCCCGAAACTTAACTATGTATCATTTCTTTCTACGAGTACATCCAAGAATGGCAGTTTCCCGTTGCTTTCTGTTCCCATAGTGAACTTAAATTTTCTCGTGGTGTGAGTTCAGGTGAGCTGAAAATTTGTCGAGCTCTTCTTTCCCATGTTGCCAAATGATGAACGTGTCATCCACATATCGTAGATACAATTTCAGCTTTAATGGTGCTGAGTCCAATGCATTCTTTTCGAATTCCTCCATGAACCATTCCGCTACCACAGGTGAAATTGAAAATCCATTGCCGCAGCATAAAAGAAAGTATTATAGAAACAAAATTCTATCAAGTCATATCTGTGTCCCGGGATGAGTTTCCTGATGATAGTTAAGATGTCCTTAATCGGGATGTTGGTGAACAGTGATTTTACGTCTAGGCTGACTAAAATATCCGTTGGTTCCATGTTGATTTGCTGAAGGGTCTTTACTAGATGAGCGGAATTTGCAACAGAGCGCGATGTTTTTGCTACTAGTGGCCGCAACTCAGTCGCGAGAACTTTAGCCAATTTTTGGGTAAGTGATTGTCTGTTCTATCCGCAAGCATTCGCTGTTCCGTGTTTTTTATATGTATGCGTGTGTTTGTATTCGCGTGAACAGTTGAATGTCGTAAACAATTGAAGATCGCAAACAGTTGAAAATCGGTTTGCGACAAAATTTTAAAATAACGCGATCAAGAATGAAAGTAGGAGGGGGATTGTAACATAATGTTCATTGTTTAATCACAATTTTTCTCTTGCAGGATTTACGCGGACCAATTGCACTCCTTACTACAACGCCTGTCACCCGAAGTACAATCATTTTTGCCCAAGAACAAACCAAAAGTTGCCAAGCCGAAAGTTAAATTGTCCGATGAAGAAACGATTCTAGGACGCATTCACGGAACTATTATGGACGGAAATGATCAGCCACCGCTTGTACGACGCCGCGATAAGCTCGCAAAAAAAATCCCCCCACAATTTGGTGGTGTGTTCGAGGGAAGCTATCAAGTAAGAACTGTCAACTTCAAAATTCTATTCGAATCAGCTTGAAAATCAACCTTTTTCCACAGGGTCCGAAAATGTTTGGCCAAAGCGTTATGACACAAACGACCCGTAAGCCCGACGGATCGTACGAAACAAAACGTATTGTTCGTGACACCGAAGGAAATATCAAAACAACTATAACTCGTTTGGTTGATGGTAAAACCGAAACCGTCACCACATATGGCGATGGGAAAGAACAAGAAATCGGCAAAAAGAATTTTTTTAAAGCGGCCGAATCAACTTCAGCTCTTCTCACTTCGGCACGTAATATTTACGTATCAAAACAAGGTTACGCGCTACCATTGAACCTCTGGTGACTACAGGCAATTCAACAACAGCTTATCCTCATCATTTCACAATATATTAATAAATGTTTAGCAATCAATGTAAGATTTTGCCGTTTCAGCTGAAAATTAGAGTAGCTAATTATATTTTATCCTAAGATAATTTTCCTCATCCTTTCGCAACTAGTCTAAAAAAAATGGTGAACCTGATTATTTTGGCTTGTGCCCCACCCTAGTTTTTAGTATGTTAAAACATAATCAGTTTTGATTTGTGGCAAAAAAAATTTAAAACAAAAAACTACTACTACTGAAATGTGGTTTTCTTGAAAAAGAAAAGAAGGACAGAAAACGAAAATGGACTGAAATATATATGTAGACAATTTGATTTATAAAACTTGCAAATAAATTGGAAGTTCATGATAATGAAGAACGTTTTTGATTATTTTTAAATTTTGTAAATGCTTTTATTCTTGGAATTCAAAGTAATTAGATAATAAGAAGTTAATACAATTTCTAAAGGCACAATATTGTATATAATTGCGATTATGATTTTTACATTTAACGACTAAATTAATCTAAAAATGAAAAAAAAACCGTCTGTACGTCGTACGTGTACACTTAGCGATCATTAACTCCCAATCTTTTAAAGATTGAAAGTTCATTTTTTTATGAATTTTAGATCGGCGCTGATCTCAGGCGTACTTCAATTTTAAGAGGTGTCCGGGATAAGGGGGAGGCATGAGAAGCGCTTGCACCGAAACTACGAATTCGAATATCTCAAAGTTGAAATTTTGTTAGATTGTACAAAGAGCTTTATGATTTATAATTTTGGTAAACATTTTAAGTAGGGGGGATGTTTTTTTTTTTAACGCGGGGAAAAGCATCGAAAGCCTTAAAGTGCGGGACTTGAAACCGCCCCCTCGCCTAACCCACTACCCCCCGGGACAGCCGTCAAGTATTTCGTCAGGAGGAGGGAGGAGCATAAAGCTCAAACGTCAATTTACTGTCAAAGTGTCTTATGTCACTGTCTATCTTATTCAACTACCAACTGTTGCAGCTGTTGTAGACACTTCTATCTCAGATGGTTCCCTACGCAGTCTTTCGAGTCTCCTCAGCCCGGTGAGAACTTTCACGCACATCTGAGTCACCGCATTCCAGGTTTCGCTGCTGCTCAGCATATGTGGAACTATGTTGTCGGGGTTAATATTTACTCCAACGATGTCCTCGACTCTCCTTCTGTCCATTTCATAGACTGGGCAATGAAAGAATACATGCTCTGCATTTTCTATTGCATCTGTACAACTTGGACATGACGCAGAGGAATCATGGCCATATTTGTGCAAATAGCTTCTATCAGTCAGGTAGTAATCTACTTCACCATGCTTTCGTCCGACCCACTTATCTACGTCTCTTATGAGTCTGTACGTCCAGCGGCCTTTATTTACCGTGTTCCATTGCAGTTGCCAGGCATTGGTACTTATCCGTTGCTCTTATTTTTTCTCTTCCACTGTTAAGCATCGATTTATCGTATTCTTTTTGTGATACAATCGTTGTGCTTCAGCAGCTAGTATGTCCGGCGGCATTAAACCAGCTATGACATTCGCGGCGTCATATGAATTTGTGCGGAATCCACTGCATACCCTTAACGCACTTACTCTATGGGTTTTTTTTTAAATATTCGCGTAAGATTTGTAGCGTAGATTTGTATATTCCACAGCACGGGTTTTAGTACTGAGCCCTGTGGGACTCCACATGTTATGCTATACTTCTTCACTCCTTCTTCGGTGTCATATAGTAATACTCTATCTGCGAGATAGCTCCCGACCATTCGTAGGAGGTATGGTGGAGTTTTCAGTTAATAGAGCATTAATTATGTGAGGCCACGTCACCGAATTGAATGCATTTTTGACGTCTAGTGTTATTATAGCACAGTATTCTTTAGAACCATTCTTCCATCTACTGCCTTCAGTGGCCTTTTCAGCAATGTCTATCACTTTTTTTATTGCGTCGACTGTAGAGCGCTCTTTGCGGAATCCATATTGATTTTCTGAAATGTTTCCATTCTCTTGTAGATGTTGTTCTAATCTGTTAAGAATTAACCGTTCCAGGATTTTCCCCAGTGAGTCAAGCATGCACAGCGGCCTGTACGAACTCGGCTCTCCGGGGGGTTTGTTTGGTTTCGGGAGTAAATCCAAACGTTGGCGTTTCCATATTTTGGGAAAAATACCATCCTTTAGGCATTTCGTGTACATTTCTGCGTAGACGTGAGCTTTATAGCTAGTTTAAGCGCTCTATTTGGAATGCCATCTAATCCGGGTGATTTATTGTTCTCAAGCCGCTTAGCTGCTTGGAGTACCTCCTCCGCAGTCACCACCGCTGGTTCGTTATTCACTTCAGTGGGGCTTTCTATTATTGCTGGAGCATTACTATCGGAGCGTTTCGGGAATAGCGATTCGACCACTTTCTCCATAAGTATAGGACACGTTGGTGCTTGTCCCCTTGTTCCCTTCAGTTTCGACATCACTACCCTATATGCTCCATCCCATAAGTTACCATTCATATTGTTACAAAGCTCTCTGAAACATTCTTGTTTACTTTGCCTAATTGCCTTTTTAAGGTCTGACCTGGCTTCTTTGTATATATCGTTTAGAGTACTACTATTCACGGTTGTTCTTTTCCGCTGCAGCCGTCGTCTAGCTTTGTGGCATCTAGTGCGTAGCCGAGCAATGTTATCGTTCCACCAGTAGTTTGGTTTCCGTACGTTGTGAGCTTTTCTTCTCACCATTGCCGCGTCACAGGCTTTACTCAGTTCGTTTACTACACTTTGAGCATGATTTTCTATACCTTCTTGCGAATCATGTTCGGCATTCAGTACCATCTTGAAGATTTCTTCATCTAGTGTATTATCTTTCCATCCTTTTGTCTGCGCTTTCGCATGCTAGCGCTTTTGACGATTTCTTCTACCAGAATCAATTGTCACTATTATTGCCTGATGGTCGCTATGCGTGTATGCATCACTTAACCGCCATTCTGTGTGCTGGATTAATGTTCTGCTTGCAAATGTAATATCTATTACGGAGCCTCTTCCGTTTTTTTCGAATGTGTTTTTGCGCCCATTATTTAAAACGATGACGTCAAGCGACGCAAAGGCTTTGAGTAGCATATTTCCTCTCCCATTCGTGCGTTTGCTTCCCCATTCCGTGGCCCATGCGTTGAAGTCACCAGCAATGATATTTGGGCTTGTTGATTTAGCATCGATCGTGAGTCCATCGAAAATCCTTTCATGTTCATCGTTGCCAACACCCGGTGGTATATAGCAGCTATATATATTTATTCCGCCAATCTTTGCTCTTACGTAGTACTGGTTATCAGTGTGTGGCTTATCTTGGAAAGTCTTGTCTCCACAGGCCCAGATTGCTGCCTTTTGTGTTCTTTCTGAGATCCATCCTAAATCTCCCAAGTTTCGATATTGTTCACTAATGATCGCTACGTCAAATTTCTCTTCGTATATTCTCTGCTTTAATAAATCCTGAGCCGCTTCACAGTGATTAAGGTTAATCTGAACTATCTTCATGTTTTTTTAATTTTGAGTGCTTCTAGGTATGCGGGACATATTCGATTACTTGTAGGATGGTTAGAGTCGGCACTTCCGTTGCTCTTGCATAGCATGCAGCATGGTAGACTATTGCAATCTCTCGCAAAATGGCCTGCTTCACCGCATTTCATGCATCTTGCACTGCGATCTTTGGTGCTTTTGCATGCTTTTGCTAAATGACCGAAGGAAAGGCACCTGTAGCACCTCGTTACATTCACCGTTTCTCTAAGTCGGCAGACGACCCATCCTACTTTAATTTTCCCCTTTTCCCCGTCTTCCTTATTTTTGATACATTTTCACTATATTTATTCAATGCTTCATGTACTTTCACCAATCGTAGGATGTCACTGTATGAAAACTCTCCTGTTTTGGTGATGACTATTGCATCAGGTCTAACCGCTTTAGGTTTGGATTTCATACTTTGACGTTTATCTCGCCTATTTATCTTTTTTTCAAGACTTTCGTCCATCCTATTTCTTTAGGCTCCTTCTCCTTTAGTTTCTCTGTTGATACTTCATGTAGATGTATGTTACGAGTATCTGCGAGCGCGTTTTCCTTTCTCGGCTTTTTTGGCGGGGTGGCTCGTTTCAGGTTCCCTTTATCTCCCTTTTTTTGTTGTGGATCATTATTGCTGCACTCTAGTGATGGTAAGGTTTGAGCACTTTTATCAGTCTTCCCTCCCTCTGCTTGTCGACGTATAGGGGGTCTTACTAGGAATTTGATTGATTGATACACGCATTTAATATACATACAGAAAAAGTAATATCGGGAGTACAAATTGAAATCTGCCGTTTTCCAATAGATGGCGGCAACAATAAATGCTGATTACCAATGGCGAATCAGAAACGCCACATGGTAAACTTAGGCATCTGACAACAGCCCCATCATTAGATTTGTGAAGTTTTATCGGCGTTACTTACTTTTTTGTGCGAAGTTTGGGCCAAATAACCGTCATTTGCGAGAAGTTTTGCTTTTTGCCTTCAATCTAAAATAATCTGCGGCCGAGGGGCGTCGAATGATTTTTGAAACTTATGGGTGAAAGAACGTGTCGCAAATGGTTTCAGCGCAATAACATTGGTGACTTCGGCGTGGAAGTCAAGGAGTGTCGTTGAATTGGAGGTATTACTGGACGAAGATTCATGCCAAACGCAACAACACTTGCAGATTCATTGGGCGTGACTC
This sequence comes from Chorisops tibialis, assembly GCA_963669355.1. Lineage (NCBI taxonomy): Eukaryota > Metazoa > Arthropoda > Insecta > Diptera > Stratiomyidae > Chorisops > Chorisops tibialis. The sequence goes on from OY770262.1 coordinate 276,454,221, forward strand.
AACAAATCATTTGACATCGTTTGAAAAACTTGGGGATGAAGCAAATGCAAGGAACGACTTTGCACATGCGATCAGCTGCTCCAACGTCAAAAAAGGAATAGTTTTCGCATCGTATCGTCACTGGCTTTGAGAAGTAGATCCATTACGACAGCCCAAAGCGAAAAAAATCATGGGGATACCGCAGCCATTCATCAACATCGACGGCCAAGCCCAACATACTTGGCTCGAAAATCATGCTTTGAATTTGGAGGGATCAGCTCGGTATGGTGTATTATGAGCTGCTGCAACCGGGTAAAACCATCACGGGAGAAAACAACTAATGCGTTTAAGCCGAGCATTGAACGAAAAACGGCCGCAATACGAAGAAAGACCCGACAAAGTGATTCTGCTACATCGCTCGGCCACATATTGCTCACGTTGTGAAAAATTACGTGGAAACAATGAAATGGGACGTCCCACTCACCCGACGTATTCTTCAGACATTTCCCCTTCCGACTACCACCTATTCCGATCGATAACGCATGGTCTGGCTGAGTAGCACTTCCATTCTTACGAAGAAGACAAAAAATATGTCAATTCGTAGATCAGTTCAAAATAAAAGCAGTTTTTTCGACGCGGAACCCGCATGCTGCCAGAAAGTTGGGAAAAAGTTGTTGCTAGCGATGGGCTTTTCTTTGAATAATAAATATTTGAACATTTTTGCACAATAAAGGCTCGAATTTTGTAAAAAAAAATGGCGGTTTTCAGTTTTTACTCCCAACAGATCATGTTAACTGTGAAGTTCGTATGGTAACCGCGTTACTCTACATATATGTGAAGTTGGTTAGTAATTATAAAGTTGGGAAATACTGGGTAGTGCTTAGAAAACAGAGATTAGTATCAGATGTTATTCAAAATACATGGCATTTATGTCAATGATGGTAAATTTCGTATACAAAAAATTTTTGCGCACTTTTTATTTGATATGCCAAAACCAAATAAAGAAAACAAAATCAACTATTACTCAAATGCACGACATTTAAGGGCTTACCTGGGTCGAAAATAGTCAATTTTTTTATTTTTATTCGATAGTACAACATCTCAGGAGTATTGTGTCAAAATCTAAAGTCATTCCCAGCAAAACTAACGGAGATATGATTTTTTGAACGATCCGATTCGGAGATCGCAGGTATACGCGCCAGGTATACTACTCGTGTTGTATGTGACCCGTGTTTCTATTTACTACATATTTCGGCACTTTTATTGCCGCCTTTTTGAAGGGAAGAACGCTCGGTTTACCGCTGAGTGCCGAATTGTTCAGACGTATGCTCGTGTCGTGACGTATAAATGCTTGTAAAACTTTAAACGCGTTTTTCTCGAAATGTGGTTTTGAAAGTCGGTGTCCACTGTAACTCAACGAATATGTAACCGATCGTTTTGAAATTTTGAACACACCTTCTTCACACATATTACCTCCCCCCAACGATGTCATTTGCCCCATTTTTTTTGTTGTACCGATTTTACAGATTTTACAGATTCAAAATGGCGACTTTTAGTACCGAAAAATACGATTTTTGCTTCTAAACGTTCCCAAAAATTCAAAAATGAAAAAAAAAATTATCAGGAATCGTTGGGGGGAGGCAAAACATATCGTCGTCGTCGTCGCCGCAGCGCTACAGCCCCTTTCGGGCCTTGGCTTCCCGTAGCCGAAGTCTCCAGCGATCTCGGTCCAGTGACCGAGTCCTCCAATTTTGACATCCGAGCAGCGATGAACAGTCTTCGTCAACAGAGTCGGACCAGCGTTTCCTGGGTTTTCCCACTGGCCTCCGGCCCTCCGTTTTTCCCTCGAATACCTTTTTATGTATTCGAGTTTCGTCCATCCTTTGTACATGGCCAGCCCATTGCAGCTTCTGCAGTCTGATGATAGTGGAAACCTTCGGTTCGTCGAATATATCATACAGCTCACTGTTGTATCTAGTTCGCCATCGGTCACCATCACGTTTCGCTCCAATTATTCGTCTCAGGACCCGTCTTTCGAAAGCGTTCAACATATTTGCGGATGCTTGTGTAAGGGTCCATGTTTCGCATCCGTAGCAAAGCACAGGTCTTACTATTGATTTGTAGACTTGAAGTTTGGTCTTCCTGTGTACGCAGCTGGCCTTAAGAATAGCTAAGACTGAATAATACGTTTTATTTGCGAGCTGGATTCGTCTTTTTATTTCGTTCGTTTCATTTCCACTCTTTGTCAATTTTGTGCCTAAATATATGAATTCGTCCACATTTTCCAAATTATATTCGTCAATTGTAATGTTTTGTCTATTGGGGGTCCTTTTCCTTGTTTGTGTCATTATTTTCGTTTTTGTTTCATTGATTTTCAGGCCAACTTCTTTTGCTGCTTGATCGAGGCTTAGTAGAATTTCTTTTGCGGATGTGAAAGAGCGTGATAATATGTTGATATCGTCCGCATAACCCACTAGCTGGCTGGATTTATAAAGCAGCGTACCTCTTGTGTCAACGGGTAACTTTCTGATGACGTATTCTAAAGCTAGGTTAAAAAGCAGAGGGGCCAGCCCATCACCCTGTTTTAGTCCGACATTTGTGTCAAAGGCATCAGTTAGTTGGTTGTTGACTCTAACTTGTGATGTTGTTGATGTCATCGTCATTTTGGTCAGTCGGACTAGTTTTGCTGGGATGCCAAAATGCAGCATTATTTTGTACAGTATGTTTCGATCAATACTGTCGTATGCTTGTTTAAAGACCACAAGGACCTGGTGAACGTCGATGTTGAATTCCCAGCATTTTTCAAGCAATTGCTTGACCGTAAAAAGTTGATCAGTCGTTGATCGACCAGCTCTAAAACCGCCTTGGTACTCCCCAATCACATTGTCGCGTAAATTTTAATCTTATTTTCTAACATTTTTGTCAGTATCTTATATGACGTGCAAAGTAGTGAGATACCTCTGTAGTTTTCGCACTGCAGTTTATCTCCCTTTTTGTGGACAGGGCAAATAATGCATTGGCACCACTCCTCCGGTATTTGCTCCTGATTCCAGATGTACTGAATCACTTTATGGATGGCATTTCGGGTGCAGCTTCCGCCATATTTAATTAATTTCGCTGGAATTTCGTCGATGCCCGGCGCTTTATTGCTTTTCTGGCTTCTGATGGCAAATTCGACTTCTTCCAACGTTGGAGGATCCAGTGGGCATTCGTCGGAGGTTTGGAGACCTATCAGCTCCGATGTTCGAGAGCCGTGTGCGGGATTAAGGAGTACTTTAAAGTATGACGCCCACCTTTCCTTAATCTGACTATCCTCGGCGATGATACTACCATTTCTGTCTTTACAGAGGGTTGTCTTAGGCTGATATCCACGTCTTAGGCTTTTCACTACTTTGTAGGCTTGTCTTGTTTTATTGCTCGCAAGATTGTCATCGATATTTCTCAATTGATCGTCATAATATTTTATTTTCTTACATCTAATGACCTTATTTGCTACTCGTCGGAGATTTTCGTATTTTTCTCTCTTCGTTCTGGTATTCCTTTCGAGAAACTGTCTGTACGCCTGATTTTTCTTATCTAACGCATCCTGGCATTCGTCGTCGAACCAGTCATTTCTTTTGCGCCGAGCTTCATACCCAACCACTTGTTCCGCAACGGTCTTTATGGTTGCCTTTACATCTATCCAAACTTGGTTCACAGGCTTCGGTATGTCACCCTGCAGAATCGGAGTGAGCTCTCTTTCAAGTGCTGCTGCGTAATTTTCCGCAACTGACGCCGTTTGGAGCTTTTCGATGTCGAACTTACGAAGAGGGCTGGTCTTTGTTTGATACGCCTTTGACATACGACATCGATATTTGGATTTGACCAAGTAGTGGTCCGAGTCACAATTTGCTCCTCTGAATGTTCGAACGTCAATGATGCTGGAGGCCCATTTCCGCTGGATAAGGACATGGTCTATTTGGTTAAAGGTATTGCCATCTGGTGATGCCCATGTTCTTTTATGGATGCGTCGATGTGGGAAGTATGTCGAACTTATAACTATGTCTCTGCTGAATGCAAAGTCTATCAGGCGCTGGCCGTTGTCGTTACTTTCGTCGTAGAGGCTATACCCTCCAGTTGTTCCACGATGAGTCTCTTCATTCCCCACCTTAGCGTTGAGGTCGCCAAGTATTATTTTAACGTCGTTTGAGGGCAATGAGTCGAATAGCCTTTCAAGGCTCGTATAAAAGGCATCTTTCGTTTCCTCATCTTTTTCTTCCGTCGGGGCATGTACATTTATTAGCCATATTTTGAAGAATTTCGCTTTGATGCGGATCGCACACATCCGTTCGTTAATTGGCTTGAAGTCGATGACGTGTGATTTGAATTCCCTATCCATAATAAAGGCGAATCCAAATTCACTGCTTCCTGAGGGCTTCCCACTTTTAAAAATTGTGTGCGATCTCATGTCCTGAATCTCTCTACCAGTCCATTTCGTTTCCTGGACTGCCAACACATTTGTTGTTTGTACTGACTGGCCTGTTGTAGTAATTCTTTAACAGCACTAGGTTTGTTTAATGATCTGATATTCCAGGATCCAAAAGCATAGTCCGTTGTACGTTTGCGCGGTCGTTTCCGTTGGTCCAATCCTATCCGAGGCTTCGTCTTGGGTTCCGAAACAATGAAGATTTTTTACGGTGACAGGGGAGTTAACCCTTCGCCTAACCTCCGCTCTGGAGGAGTGGTTATTATTGTTGTTTCCGTTATCAGGCGTGGAAAACTCGCCTTCACCCTCCTACGTTAGCAACTCTCAAGTGAGACTTCCCAGCGGCCTCCACGAGGAGGTGTAGGTAGGATTCGGTAGCAGAGCTGACAATGTTCTTACAGTAGGCTTTTCTCGGCTTTTAATACTTTATTATATGATTATATGATCCACAACGCGACGTATACACAGAGAACTTCACAACGCAATGTAAACACATTTGGCAGTTGTTATGATTCAGCAGCTTTCGCTGATTTAAGCGCAGAAACAACTTTTACTCAAAGTTTGAGTGAAATCGTGGAGCTTTGGTCCGTTCCATCCGATCGAGAGGGCGTGTATAACACAACCCATACAGCTGCTCGCATCGCAAATGTAGGTCAATGCACGACAGCTGAGCGGTCCAACTGAATGCGGATCAGTGGACTTGGCTACATAAGGAGCCGTTGGACGTCGGTACAGTTGGCCTTTTTTGAATTTAAAATTATGTTATGTAGTCACTTGCGTTTGAACTTCCGATCGAGTAGTTTCAATAAATTATGCATCTAGATTTTCTTGCATTCTAGCCTTTGTTAACGATCCATCCCATAAATGAATTAAAATTGCTAAAAGTATTCCTTGGTGTGTTTAATTATTGTGTTATGATTTTGCACAAGTGCATTTATGCATTTATGCCCTATTTAGTGCTGGGATTTTTCGCACTGAAAACTATTTTTACGTGGAGTGAATGCTATAATTTTTCGCATTCAGATAACAGATTGTGCTGGGACTTTTGCGCGAAAACATTAATTGTGCTGCGAGTGTCGCACAAATTCTTTGCGATAATTATTCTTCGTGCTCGTCGAAGGACTTTTGTATTTTGTTAGAACAAGAAAAAATAGCAGTCCGAACTATCCACAATCCAATGGACTAGTAGAAAGATCCGTTCAGACAATAAAAAAACATGTTAAAAAAATGTAAAGACACAACCCTTATATGTCTTCATTAAATATTAGAAATACTAAAAATGACTTATATTCACCAACAGAGCTTATGAAGGGTACAACTTTAAGAAGTAATATTCTAATGATGAAAGTTAAGCTTATACTAGTTCCAATTGATCACAAGAGATATAAGTAGAAGCGTTTAAAAACAAAACATAATGAAAGACAGATACAACACAAATAAGAAGAACGTATCCGACATAAGTGACAATGGTATACTTTAAAAAAGCGCCCTCATTTGGAAAGGGGTAAAATTATATCAAAACGCAACGCACCCAGATCATTTTTTTTTCAGACGACGCGTAATCGAAGTATTCAAAATTATTCGAAATTTTACCAGCAACAAGCGATTCGCGCCAAAACTTAAAACTTCATTAAACTCAGACCAAAAACCACAAACTTAGGTCAAGAAATCAAAAACACACTTTTCGCTGAACTTTACTTTATAAAATTTGTCAAATTTCCGCTAAAAACGACGAGAAAATTAACAGCGCGCGATCTCAGTCTATGGATCCACTCAAATGATCAAGGTCTCCAACAACAATTACAAGGTCAACGTAGAGAAGTGTCCGGAAGCGATCATACGACAATGAAATGACTCGGACGAGAAAGAAATGCTTTATAGGAGACAACTATCAGTGCTTGCTCGAGAAGGAACAGCGCTCGGCCGAGAAGGAACAGCGCTCGGCCGAGAAGGAAAATTCGCACAACAAAGAAATGATTCGGTCGTCAAGAGCGATATAAAAAGGTGAGCGTTTTTGATGAACATTCAGTCTGGTTTGAAGCAGTCAGTCGATGTTTAGAAAGCGAAAGAATCAAGATTAGTAAGCGATAATATGTGAGCGAAAAAGTCCCAAGTAATTAGTAATACAAAATTTAAAATGAACTTATTCATCTGGTGGTTTTATTTTTACTTGAAATCCAGCGACTCTGACGAATGAAGGAGTCCATAATTCACGATATATAAAATTATTAAATCGCCACTATGGGGATTATCAATTCATATAACTTATAAAAAAAAATATTTAAAGAGAAAAACATAGCTTGAATTTGTGTCTATTTATTATCAATTGATAAAATCTAAAACAACAATAAAATATATAATTTATATATATATTTACAGCGTTAATGTATAGAACATTTGTAAACCGTAAGTGTATAACTTTTTTTTTTCGTCTTTAATAGTAATAACAACAGCCTAATCGTATAATTAGGAAATTAAAAATATTTCAACTTAATTGTAATCAATACTAAATGATAAATTAAGTCTTCTAAAAAATTAAAAAAAAATCGTTGTGGTCCCCTTCTGAATTTTAAGTGTTTGAATTTTCGAATAGAAATAACTTTTTTAAGAAACACAATTATCATGATCAATCGTCAGAAGAGAAAATTCATTGAGCCCGCTATAGACGCATAAATAACTAACTGGATAGTGAAAACGAAAGATTAGCATTAATTTTTTTTTGTTTTAAATATCATTATCGTGCTACAATTTTTGGAATACTTTATATTGTTATATAAAAAAAAGGAAAATTTATATCAACAACCTTATTAAAAATAAAATGAACGAAATGAAAAAATTTAGGTGCGATATGTTTGAAAATACAATTTTTAACGAAATGACCAATGGTAGTTTATTTGGACGAGTGATTTAACTAGTGCTAATTTAGTTGATTGTTTTTTTTTCTATTCTAACCAATGGCCAGGTGAAAAAATCAAGTAGATTAATTTATTAGCAAGTGTATAAATAGAATAAAAACGAGTCTTGATAATGTTCAAGAATGTCATAAAACATCAATGATTACGCCCGTATCTTGTTCATATGTTTGAAATATAAATTTCGAAAACGGTTTTTGCATAAATCGATTATGACATCTTAATAGAATCGTCTTACTGTACAAATAAAATATAAACTACTTAAAATTTAATAAACATTAGAAAAATATTGCTAGGTTGTCTTTCGTTATTTTAAAAAATAAACTTCCATCTAATTTTTTTTTTACTTTTCTGTTATTTCGCTAATGTTTTTAATTTTATATAGTCATCCTAATTAATCATTCCATTGAACCTTTCGCATAAACTTTATATAAATTATTTGTTTTGTTTTTTTTTCTCCTTTACGATATTTACAATAATACAAATCACAAATTTCTACTTTTTTATGCTAGTTATGTATATAAATATAATTATTTAATATTTTGTTGTTGAATATCTTGTATTTTTTTTTTATAAAACGAAGAGAAAAATAAAGGAAAGAAAAATGTACAGAAAATCAAAGAAATAAAAATAAAAACGTTTTTATTCTTGACAAAATCCTTCAGTCTCTTCGATTGCGAAAGTTAATTTCTCAACCAGTTGATCGTAGCTTTTGTATGGTGGCAAATCGAGTCTATTGAAGCAGGTATGCGATCTCGGTAGCCAAGTCTCTTTACCGACCTTTTCGATGCAGAATCGTTGTGGTCCGTTCGAGCCCATCAATTCAGCAAAACCACCGACTGGAACGCGACATGTTCCCGTAACGAATTGTAATAGTCGAGCACGTTTTTCGTTGTCGGTTTCGCGTACGAACTGAAATTTAAATTGATATTGATTTAGTAGATTGTCAATGGTGATAGAATAATGTACGAGTGCATATCGAAAAAATACATAATGTAAAGAAATAAATGAGTTTATGTTGATAATTACTCTTGTTCTTGGTTCCTACGATCAAATTAAATTCAGACTATTGGTATTACCAGGGGTGTAAATATGAACCCGGAATTTGATCATAGAGGGCCTCACTTGTCAATGTGGTTATTGTGGACACGCGTCAGTGGCGCCATTTTCTTGTTTTGACATCGGACAAAGATTGTCAACTCATAAAACTTCAAGTTTCATACGACAGAATAGTTCTTAATAACAGTGAATTTGTCGAACTTTGTACCGCGAAACTACGATTTGCGGGCAGCTTTAATTTTCTATTAACATTTGAAGAAAACTGCTGCTGAATCGCATCGCTTGTCGATGATTACGGTGATCATGCTGGTAAATCACAGTGCTTTGAGTGGTTTAAAAAATTCAAAAGTGGAAATTTTGACGTGAGAAACGAAGAACGTGGAAAACCACCGAAAAAGTTTGAAGACAGCAGATTGTAAACATTGTTGGATGAGAACGACGCTCAAACGCAACAACTGGCAGATCAGTTAAACGACACGAGCAGCCGTCGCCATACGTTTGAAAGCCATGGGAAAGATCCACAAGATGTTATAATGGGTCCTACATGATCTCAACGAAAGACAGCAGGAAAACAGAAAAACCACCTCCGAAATGCTGGTCGCCAGATACAAAAGAAAGCTATTTCTCCATCAAATTGTGACTGGCGATGAAAAGGCCGATGACAAGGCCGGGGCGGACGACATTCAAAGACCCTTATCTCGGAAACTCTTATATACGAAGGCGGATCGATAATGACGTGTAAAAATGAAGAAAACAAAATTTCTTGGGCAAAAATTTATTTTATTTTTCAACATAGTCCCCTTTTAGCTTGATACACTTAGTCCAGCGTTTTACCAATTTTTGGATCTCTTCCAAATAATAAGATTTCTCTAACCCTTCAAAATATGCGTTGGTTTCATTGATGACGTCACTATTCGTGGTGAATCTCTTTCCAGCAAGCCATTTTTTCAAGTCTGGAAACAAGAAAAAATCACACGGAGCCAAATCTGGAGAATACGATGGGTGAGGAAGCAATTCGTAGCGTAATTCCAATAATTTTGCCACTGCAACAGCAGACGTTTCATCAACAGTTATGAATCGACGAAGAGATCATTTGGATCACATTGTGCAAAGAAAAACACTTAAATATATCGACTATCTCATAAGACATTTAATTGAAACTGTGCGTAGGGATGGCAAAATCTGCCCTTTTCCAATCGCAGTGATCGACTGCGATTGCTCTTTTTCAATATCTGTGAAAAGGAGCAGCTCTTCCAATAGCAGTGATTTTTTCACCTCGCAATTAAAAAAAAACGGACAAAACAGCAATTTTCTGCGAAACCCTGCATCTAACAATCAGGCAGACCCAATCTCATGATCATCACCACCAGCTCAGTGCGAGTAGTGAAAAGTTCCCTCATTTCCCCCTAGGAAAGAAAAGGTTTTCTTTTACTATCCAAAGTACGAAAAAACGATCGAGCGCAATCGAATCAGGATGGTAAAAATCGATCAATCGTATTGCATACATACAGTGGCTCATAGCCTATTTCGTGCAGCTACAAATTTTAAATTTTTTAGGGCCATACTGGAAGTACCTAGTCTAGCCATAAATACTGTTACAAACTTTTTGAAGCACTGTTCAATAAAAGAGGTGTTATATGTTAAGAAATCATTGTTTATTTATTAAATACATTGTCAACAACGGAAATTGCAACAAGTTATTCGAAGTGATTGCCTTTTGCCTTTACACAAGCCTTTAATCGAGCTGGTCACTTATCTATGGAAGCACGCACGACTTCAATCGGAAAGTTGGCGACTGCATGTGTAAGAGACTTCTTTAAGGATTCGATATTAGGATGTCTTTTAGAGCACGTCATTTGCTCTAAGACAGACCATAATTCGTAATCCAGCGGATTCAGGTCTGGGCTAGAGGAAGGCCAATCTTCAGCTTTAATAAAATCTGGAACATTTTCTTCAAGCCATTTTTGGGTTGACTCGCCTTATGACCTGGTGCAGAATCTTGCTGGAAACTCCAAGGCTGATTTTTGAATAATGACGTGTTGAGAGGTTTCACTACACTTTCAAGGACACTTTCTTGATAAATTTTGGCAGACGTTTTGACGCCCTTCTCACAAAAATGCAACTTTGTCACCCCGTTGTAGCTAACACCCCACCAAACCATTACTGAGGCTGGATGATGACCTCTTTGAACCTTTTGGGCAACTTGAGACGCTTCTCTGGCACTGCGAGCATAAACCTTATCGTTTTGTTTATTAAATATTTCTTCGACAGTAAAAATTTTTTCGTCCGTAAACAAAATTTTACGGTGTTTTTGGTTTGCGTACCGGCAAAGTAATCGTTTTGATTTTTCCACTCTATTTTTTTTTTAACGAATCTGTTAGTAAATGCCCGGTAGATCTACGATAAGCACTCAACCCCAAGTCACTTTTGATGATACGTGAAATTGTTCTTTGGGGTATTTTCATCTCACGCGATAAAATTTTTTGTTTCCGAAGAGGATTACGGCGAATTCTCTCGCGCACGGCTTTAACCGCTTGAGGTGTTCGAGTAGTTCGCGGACGACCACTTCTTTCACGGTCACTTACTCCAGACGTATCATTAAATCTTTCAATAGCCCGATATACAAACATTCGGCTTATACCAAGGGTATGCAGAGTCTTAAAAATATCACTTGGTTCCATTCCTACTTTATGAAGTGCATTCACAGCAATTCTATTTTCTTTGTCACCCCAATCCATGTTCACTACACTAAAAATTAAACTCAAATGATGACAAATGCATCAAGCACAAGCGTACTATAGCGATTAGCTCAATTTTTAAGAAATGCAATATAACGGTTCCTTTCTGCAGGTTTGCCAAACCTTGTAACAATATTTATGGCTAGACTAGGTACCATGTTTCGTCACCCGTAACAATCGATTTCAGGAAGTTTGGATCACTTCTGGCAGCTGCAATGACTTCTTTGGAATGATTGACACGCACCGATTTTTGAACATCCGTCAAAGTGTGTGGAACGAATCTTGCACAGACCTTTGTTTTGCCCAAATCCTCGTGAAGAATGGTTCGGATCATTTCTCTGCTGATGTTTAAAGCCTCTTCCATTATTTTCTGCATTGCAATCATTCTCAATAAGATCCCGAACTTTGTCGATCATTTCAAATGTTCGAGCTGAAATTGGCCTTCCTTCACGATTATCATATTGTTACAGAGCTGGCAACCACGCAATTCGATCTCTCTCTCGAATCGTCGAGAATGACGTAGAACATTATCCCTTACTGTGTAAAACGCCATCTAGAACGTTCAAGCAAAACCTGGAATAGTCTAGACACACACACATACCCACCCGAAGAATATACCACAAGGTTCGAGAATTGGGAAAAACCCAATATAAATACCGCAGCTTTCAGACCAGCAGTTAGTCATTGAGCGAAACCTATCGGTGGAAGAACGCGAACCGGTACAAGAAAGCGATAGTAAAACACGCGACAGTGTTGTGAAAAAGGCGAAGTGATCGGGAAATTGTATAAAAAGTGCGAATTAATAAATTATCCTTTATTTTTAATCGAATTGTGTTTTACTTGAAATCGGCGAACCTCTAGCTCGCAACAATATTCTAACCTCTCTCTGCCTTCCAAAAAACGTTTATGTCACAGAAAAACATTTGCTCTACTCAAACAATTATCGACGTACACTTGCAGCATTAACCGGAATGTTTCTGATGCATTTTTACCAAGTTTTGCGTGAAATTTAATAACTCCATGTTATTATTTCAACATCGAAAAAAAAGTTGTTTTGGGAGAACTGTCATAACTTCCCTATTTATCTGCCGATTGAAGCAAAATTGGTATTATCGGAAAGAGGACTAACATAGCCGGCCTGAAAAAACAGATGGTCCTACTACTTCCTCAGATATGGTTTGAGTCTTAGAACTTATATGTTGCACTGTGTGTAGCGATCAAATAGTAAAATCGCGAAAAAGAAAGAAGAAAAAAAATGATAAAATTATGATGCACCCTGCACTTGCAATTCAATTTCCGACAATTGCATTTGCTAATAGCGCATCCCGTTAGGGTCTAAACCCAAAATTTTATCATGCTAAAAATAATGAAATGAAATAACAACAACAACATGAACTAGCATCCGAAATGTATTGTGTGTACAAGGTATACCATAGATCGAATTATATACCGAGTTTATATACAAAGTATACGAAGTACATTTCCCACTTTTTTGTTATAATGCCAAAGATTTTATTGTGATTGTATAAAAAGGAATTTTTAGTAAAAATAAAGTTCAGTTGAATTGGAGCTGCCCACAAGTTGGGATCGACTTTTTTATTATTAAAAGTACGGACGACCCCAACATGTGTATATTAAGCTATACTAGGGAAATATGAGGAAAAAAAATGTAACATTTGGACATAATAGTGGGGGGAGGGGGGAATGGGGAGCATTTAAAAAATGGTGCACTTTTTACTATTTCAAATCGTTATATTGAGTCTGGGAAAAAATTTCGTACCGTAGATAGATGACTTCAATAGCAAATAACTTAGGAAACACAGATCGCAGCGACACTACGCTTGTTGGAAAGGTGACACTTTAAGCGTTACTTTGAGTGTATAAACATCGAAATTGGTGCAGTGGTTAGAAAGTTGTTTGCGGTTGAAAATGATGAAAACTAATGAAAAATTGCGCTATATTTTGGAATATTATTACGACAAAGGGAAGAACGCTGCGCAGGTATGTAAAAAAATTTTGTGCTACGTACGGTGAAGATACTCATGAATATCCGAGGAGTTCCTTTTTATAAAACCCAACATCGAGTATGCCTTGGCAGTGATGAACTCAATATGGGGCTTAAATGATAATTTAACATCAAAGATAATACCAAGATCTTTAATTTCATCCTTTCTTAAGAAGGCAATGTTATTCATAGTAGACTCGAAGATTATGGCGTTAGGACGTCTACTCGTTGAGAAAATTTTGCATTTAGGGAGACTAAGAGTCAGTAGATTATCTACACACCACTCCGAACGTGCATTAATGTCGTGTTGGAGTGTTTGACAGTCTTCTATAGTACTGATTTTATTGAACATTTTCAAATCGTCTGCGCATAACAGGCATTTTGAAAATTTTAATATCGAAGGAACATCATTTATAAAAAGTAAAAATAGGAGTGGTCCCAAATGACTTCCTTGAGGAACTCCGGAGACTACATCAAAGGTCGGGGAGTTATAATAACCTATTCTCATAAACTGTTTTCTATTAGTTAGATAAGAAGATATCCACAAAAGCATACTTGAAAATAACCCAAGAGCTTGTAATTTTAGAATAACTGGCTTGTGGGTAACTCTGTCAAAGGCCTTTTGGAAGTCAGTGTAAAGTACATCAACCTGATGACCATTTTCAATGGCATCATTACAAGATTTGGTAAAGAGCATTAAGTTGGTAGCAGTTGATCGTCCAATTACGAAGCCATGTTATTGATACGCTATAGATTCTTTTAGTCGAAAATAAAGCTGATCTTTAACAATGCTTTCGAAAAGTTTGGGAATTGCTGCGAGTTTGGATATTTGGCGGTAATTCTTCACCAATTGTTCTGACCTGATTTAAATATTGGAGTGACATGCAGCGAACGATACCTTTCTGAGACATCTTGATTATGGAGCGTGTCGGAATTGAAAGCGGATTTAAAAAAAGTAGCAAAAAGTTCGCAAGTGTCTTGAATGTTATTGGACATCACTCCATCAAGGTTCTTTGGAAAATATGACTGTTTTCTCTTGGAATTATGAAACAATCAGAATAATTTGTTTTCAACTCGATAGATGCAATGTATGATTTATTAACGAAGGAGTTAAGGGAGGTATATTCCTTCCTAATGTAGAGATAATTTGATCGATCATAGATGCTATTAGTTTTTCTGTACTCTTTAAACGCTTTATTTTTACGGTTTTTTAAGTTAACAAGTCTTAAGTTCGACCATGGTTGCCTAGAACGTTCTTTCTCTTTTATTAACGGGACCATTTTATCAAATAATTCATATAGTTTCTTGCGGAAAGCTGAATAAGAATCAAGTAGGTTCAAGTCGGAAAAAAGCGCGTACCAATCTACTGTCAATAAATAGTTGTTTACAGTGAAATAATTGACTTTAGCGAAATCAAATACCTTTTTTACTTCATTACAACAATTATTTTGGAAAATATAAAATTTCGAATCTAATACCAATGGCCTTATGATCTATTGAGTTCTTCAAAATTGGACAAGTTAACTTAAATAAATTTGTACTGAAATCATTGTTAACAAACATTAAATCTAAGATCCGATTACGACTATTTTTAACAAAGTTAATTTGAAATAATTAAAGGCTGTATAATGTGTCAGTAACTAGACGTTCACAATCTTTTTTAACATTGAAAGGGACGAGCAATTGTTCTTCTGTCATGAAGTTCCATACGACATCCCCTATATTAAAGTCACCAAGAATAAATGGATGCTGATCAATGCAGAGTTCCTCAGTGATAGACACAATATTGGAAACATGCTTTTCATATATGTATCTAGTGAACTATTTGGTGGGATGCAGCTAATGATGAACGTAACCTCCTTCTGCGTACCAAAGTCAACGGTGGCATAGAGCTGTTCGATATTGTCGAAGTCACAGCATATCAATTTGCTTACTGACGAGTGAACACTTTATCGTGATTAGAACACCGCCACCCCGAAATAATCCAGTTGATGATGCGCGATCGCGACAATAAACCACATAGTCGCTGGAGAATAACTCAGAAGATAAGAATGATTCATTGAGCCAAGTCTCAGTAAAGGCAATGATATCGTAGTCACAGGTCGTTGATGCCAAAAATAACTCATTGGTTTTGGTTCGTAAGCCGCCAACATTTTGGATTACGCCACGCAATTGGAAGAAAACGGCCTGAATTAAATAATAGGAAAGGTTTTGTCTTGCATCATAACAACGCCCGACTACACACCTCTTTGATGACCCGTCAAAAATTACGAGAGCTTGGTTGGGAAGTTTTGATGCATCCGCTGCATAGGCCAGACATAGCACCCTATCACTATCACTTGTTCCGATCTCTGCAGAACTCTCTCAATGGCATTAAGCTGGTTTTAGAAGAAGTCTGTGAAAACCACTTGATTCAGTTTTTCAACCAGAAACCACAGAAGTTCTTCCCCGATGGCACCATGGCTCTACCCGAAAAATGACGAAACATTGTCGATAATAATGGAACATATTTGGTTTAAATAAACTCATTTTTACACTATAAGAAAACCAGTTGAATTTTACTAAAAACATAACAGGGCTACGATTGCGCGTAAAGCGCAATCTTACGATACTCTAGATGAAATAGAATTTTCTGTGATCCCAAGAAATTTTGTATGGGGAGTGTTAGAAGGGGTGATTGCATTGAACTAAGTTTTTCCCCATCATGCTAAAGTAGCTATAAAAATGTTTTATACGAAATGCTTACTCTAAAAATTGAATGGGAACTGAAAAAATTAGTGAGTTAGATTTAGTGAAAATGTGCAGTTTGTATGGGAGGTGGTAGAAAGAGTGGGGCGATTTTAGTGATTTTTTGTAGAAATAACTAGGAATATTGTAAAATTGAAATCCCTGAAATTTCAGACTAGTGCCATTTATACTTTTCAAGAAAATCGATTTTTTTGTGAAGTTGTGAAACTGTGTCATATTGTATGGGAGGGGGTAGAAGCAGTGAAGCTAATCAAATATTTTTTTCTGATCTTAGTGCTAATACTAATTAAGTATTTATTACGAAATATGAGCTCAATAAATGTTATATGTTCTGAGAAAATCGTCTTAGAGCATTTCATGAAAAAGTGTAGTTTGTATGGGAGAGGGTGGAAGGAGAGGGAGGAAGCAAATAATTTGTCTACTGTAGATTAAAATTATTATGAAAGTAATATATCCGAAAATTCAGACTAATAGCTTTTATACTTTTCGAGCAAATCCGTTTATTGTCAAATTGCGCAATTGTGTCATTTTGTATGGGAGGGGGTAGAAGGGGTGAAGCTAATAGTCTAAATTTTTTTGGGCTTACTAACAATTTCAAATAAATATTTGGTGCACAGTTTCAGCTCTCTAAATTGTATACGCACTGAGTAAATTGGCTTAGAGTAATTCATGACAAGTACAGTTTGTATGGGAGGTGGTAGAAGGAGGGGGAGGATACTCATAATTTTTGTACGGTAGATTGACATTATCATAAAAGTAACATATTCCAAATTTCAGGCCAATAGCTTTTATAATTTTCGTGCAAATCCGTTTATTGTCAAATTGCTCAATTGTGTCATTTTGTATGGGAGGGGGTAGAAGGGGTGGAGCGATTTGGCCCGTTCACGAACTTGACCTTACTTTTATGTCAAAAACGACGTGTGCAAAATTTGAACTATCTAGCTCAACGCGTTCTCAAGCTAGAGCGCGCACAGACGGACGGACGGACAGACGGACGGACGGACGGACAGACGGACGGACATCCGGTTTTGAGATTTTTAATATTAACTTCTGTATCATTCATTTTTTTTTCTGAGCCTTATTTCTTGGCGTTACAAACTTTAGAGCAAACTTATAATACTCTCAGATTTCATCTAGAGTATAAAAATGCCACGAACTTTTTCTCAGAACTAATATCTCAAAATCAAATGCAGATGAATATGTAATGGTTTGAAATCTTAAAAGGTGCATCATTTTTGAAATGCTTCCCAAATTTTGGTAAAATATTTAATTTGGGGGTGTAAGGGGAGGGGTGTGGTAAGCAAAAATATCGAAAACTTTGAGTAATTTTCTTAGGGTTCTAATGAAAGATACAAAGTTCAAAATTTGTATGTGCATACATCTTTTCGCCAGAATAAACAAGTCCTGGCAACAGCTTAAGGCCGATGCTCAAGTTCGCGCCTTGCGGGAGAGAGTTGTATCTGCTCTATGACCCTAAATTGGGTCTTAACAGGAATTTGATTTGATTGAAAAATCTATTAGATATACATAAATAAAAAATAATAACTTGAACTAGAACTGTTATTCACCGAATGAGGGTCCTGATTCATGTGAAGAAAAAAAGCTAAACCTCCCTTATAAAAGTATATTTTCGATCATTTCTAAGAAATCAATTAGCACCAAACCACTATAAGCTATCAATTTGAAATGCAAATTGCACAAAAATTTGTAAAGGCATTTTAAGCAGAGTTGCATCAAAAGTTTTGAAGTCTCCTTTATCCTTCTACTCCCACCCATAAAAAAGTATGATTTCGACCAATTTCAATAAATCAACTAATAACCAACAAATTAAAAGCTAGAGGCGGTGGAGGGCGTAGTTCTGCAAATGGACACTAACTGGATCATGGGCTTATCACCCGTGATTTTAAATCCTAACTGATACGAGAAACGGATACAACGCCTCGGATACGGACTGATTCTACGGTAACGACTTTTGGCATTCGAAAACGGACTATGATTGGCTTCTGGAACGTTCGAACATTGAATGGCGGGGGAAGAGCTGGGGTTACTCGGTCCTTGCACCGCCAATCAGTGATCAACCGTGAAATGGAGCACTTAACATCCAAATCTTGGGCTTGAGCGAGGTCAGATCGACAGGATCAGGAGAAGAACGAACCCCTAGCGGAAATACCATTCTGTACGTTGGTCCTGAGAGTGAAGCCAAAAATGGCGTGGCGGTCGTCCTTACACCGAGAGCGAGAAACAGTCTCATCAGCTGGGAACCAATCTCGGATAGGATTATCGTTGTCAAACTCAGGACCTGTGTCAGAAACGTAACAATTTTGAAAAGCTACGCACCAACTAATACCACAACACCTGGTGACAAAGAGGAGTTTTAGAGCCAACTGAGTGCCACCTTCGAGCGTGTTCCAAGATGTGATATTATTATCATCTCAGGAGATATGAACGCCCAGGTTGGGTCTGACAATACTGGACTAGAACACGTCATGGAGAAGCATGGTGAACCTTGGGTCGACGCGCCACGACCCTGGATTAACAGACCCGAAAACGGCGAACTATTTGTGGAATTTTGTAGTACTCGGCAAATGGTCATCGGAGGGACCCTTTTTCCACACAATAGTTACCATAAAACATCTTGGGTTTCACCTGAGGATGTTACTCATTACCAAAACGACTTTTTGGCTAATGGAGAAGATGTCTCCTAGATGAGCGAGCGAAGTTTGGAGGTGACGTAGGGAGCGATTATCACTTGATTCCTTACGTGCAGAGCAGTAAACTGACGACCACAAATTCTTCAAATGAAGCGCATGCGGAACACACTTATCCATCTTCTTGGCTTTTCCCAGATGTTGCAAGTGCTAGAAAACTGGTGAATAGTGTACGTCAAATTTCTCTGCAATGACCCTTACAGCTCGGCGTAACCCACCACCACCAATAAATGCAGCTCATCGTTATCGATCGATGGTCTTGGGTTTCGTACGGCTTGCTTTGAACGGTCATATCTCCTGATCAGAATTTTTCGAACCATTGTCGCGCGGTTAATTCGTTTACCACGTCAGATCAAAATGCGCTGATGATGTTCCTGGTTGTCTTTTTTGCGTTGTGGCTAAGTTCAAAATTTTAAAGATAAATTAACCGTTTTTTGATATCCAATACCACTATTGCTCCTGGTGGCAGTTTGAGACATGAAAATCACTACTAACTTCACTTCATCGTGAAATTGGATATTTCATCTGCAACAACCTGGCATTTAAGCTATCGACTTGATCATTAGGCCAAAGTATAATGATGTTGAAATCATTAACATCAAAAGAAATATTTATCTGATCCCGTCCCTCCTTCTACCCCCTCCCATACAAATGGAGAATTTTGAAAAATGCATTTTATCGATTTTCATTGAAACTAGCAAAGGTAGAAACACAAATTTTTGTTAGAATATTTTTTTTTGTAGTGATTGCAATTAATGTAAGAAAATTTTTTAGCTTAACCATACTCCTTCTCCCCCTCCCATACCAATTCCCATATTACAATATAAATTCAAGAAAACTATTTCCTCGTCTTGCGAAAGTTATCGACTTTAAATTGGAACAATGAGAATGTTGATAAGCAGTTTCAATATCATTCAAAGCCTTTCACTTCCTCTAGATGACATATTTTCTGGTACATTAAACTCTTTTCCATTTCATCTAGAGTATCGCATTATTGAGCGTTAGAAACAATCATATCTCTATTATGTTTTAAAGTGGTTTTAGCGATAAGATTTTGATGACACATAAAAAATTAGTCGGTTTACAGTGTCAGTGATAATTACTAGCAACAAAATAAAATATAATCTCTCAATTATTATTATAAGCTTGCTAACCGAATATTTGGTATTTTTATCGCGTCATTTTAAATTAGAATTTATCTTGAATACTTGTTCGGACTGATTAGAAAAACTGAAAACTTAGTTTGAATTATAATTGACTTGAATAAAACTTCACTCTAAGAGCTACGCACGCTTCTAAGTATTATGAACCACTTCCTAAAACTCCCAACACGCTGAACAAATATCGTAATTGTACGAAAAATCGCATTATCCCGCATCCCGATTAAATTAAAAAATTTCCCAACTTTAAACAAACTTACCTGCCAAAACCAAACAACTTGTTTACTATTCCGATTATAATGCCTATAAATGGTATTCCGTTGCCAATCGTCGACATCTACGTCCTGCATTCCACACAAAATCAATTCCAGTTCACGTTCATCGAAATATTTCAGCCATTCCAGCGGAACTACTTCGTTGAAACCTTCCAAAAATGTTTTTGTTTGTTGCTCAATTCCTCTACAAAAAAATAAAATCAATCAATTCATTCGTTTCCATCAATTTCCAAAAAAAAAAATACCTAGTCATACGCCATTCAGTCATAAGCGTAATATACTCCTCCTTATTCTCCTCTGTTACGCGAACTTTCTCGCCATTCTCTTTTAACTCATGATGAATTATCTGACCCAATACTTCGAAATCAACAATAAACCAAAGCTCTAAACCGCACTCATCAATATTATTATCACGCACCCAAATAATCGAATTATAAAATTCCGGATCTATCGTTTCGATATCCTTGATTGTTAATTTCTTATTTAGCATACGCTTATAAAAAGGCATCGTAAATCCGGAATAAATAAATCGACCGTGATATAAAGCCATCGCAATAAATCTTCCGATAAATTTAAAATATTGTAAATGATCAGGATTCACGTAGCTGGCAGGATTTATTTGCAAACTGTAATTATTTTTGTTCGCGTACTCAAACAAACAGTACATAGGATTAAGAACTTCGTGTGAGAGAAGGAAAAACCATTCGCGTGAGACACCACCATAATCCAATCCCTCTTCACCGCGGAAAATTATGTAAAGCCGTCGACGCAGCTCGTAAGCCGGTAGTCTCATAATTTGATGATACGAATCTTCGAATAATGTCTGGCGAGTAACAGTTATTTTAATATGCGAGGGCAGAGCATTGCTTTGACATAAGTAACGAAATTGGCTTAATTTCCATCGGAATGAACGTTCATAAGCGCGAGGAACACCGTAAACTCCTTTTACGCCTTTCGGAGCACCTAGCAAAAAAAAAAACACCAACGTGTACATTAAAGATGGAAACTTTACATTTTGAAAAAAAAAATTACCTGGTCTAGGATCATCAAATGTTGTACGCCGCGTATTATGATCGACAAAGAAACGTTCGCCAGTTGTTGTATACCGAATTTCCCATCCAGGCGGCAATGGACCGTCGTTTATCAGACTGACCTCCTGCATCGAAGAATAATCAAACTTTATTTCAGAAAAGGTTAAAAACGCTCCATTTAAAAATTACTTGTCCTTGTGTTCGAGGATCCTCCCATTGCGTCGTTCTGTTCTTATGATTCACGAAATAAACTCGATTGTCGGTTTGAACTTTTCTCTCCCAGCCATCAGGTAATGGTCCTAAGTTATCGTCTTCCTCCTGCGTAAGAGCAGCTGCAGCAGCCGCATTCTTTTCGGAAAAAGAATTGAATTTACAATTCAGAAAAAACAGAAACCGAAATATAAATTACTTGTTGATATAAAAATCGTTGATTTCCTTGTGCAACCACATGCGCTCTTTGTCCTTGCCAATGTTGGAAATGCATTAAACGTTCGCTATTAGGCCTTTGCCAAGTTGTTGTTCTCGTATTATGATCCACATAATATACACGACCGCGAGGATCTTTTCTTATTTCCCAGCCGGGAGGAAGAGGTGTTGGTTTCTCCCAATAAGTCGAGCGAGTATTATGATCAACATAGTATCTGATTTGGAATGAAATGATGCATTTCAATCTTATTTAAAAGTCAACCTGAACAACTTACCGTCTTCCGTACTGATCGAAACGTATCTCCCAGCCTGCAGGCAACGGTTCGTCGTCGTTTTGTGCAGGTTGAAGCTGCTGATCATTGACATTGGAAACAGGAACGGGATTGCCAGTACCATTAGGAACAATGGCAGCGGCACCTGCCGCATTTGGCAAAGCTGCCGCCTGCATTCCATCAGGCACCGGTCCGACTGCTTGATTTGCTTCGGCCACAGCCGAATATGGTGGTCCCATTCGTTGACTAGCTCCATTCGTAGTTGGAACGGCCACTCGTTGCAGTTGCATTTGTTCGGGCTGCTGCGGTTGCTGTTGTTCCCATGTATTTCCACTGTTTCTTCGTATAGCACCGGTTGATGTTGGGGTCGCCGAATTCGCTGTAATCGATTGCATTGAACTTTGCGGCAGCATTGCAGATGCCGATGGCGAACCGCTAAGACTGAAATTACTTATAGCTGTACTTATCGGATTTGCATTTGGCTGGGATGAATTGGACATAGGTACGGGATTGCTGCAGAGTCGCATTCGAGCTCGTATACCTGTACGTAAAATACTACTTTGGCTATTGGTCGATGGACCATTTGAACATTCCGATTGAACTTCACTCGATGTCGTCCCATTTCCAGTCGAGACTAACATTTGCGACATATCGATATTCAATCCATTCAATATTGCAACTAGCTCGCCATTTTGAATTGGCCAATTTCTTAGCTTCTTATTATTTACCAGATCCATACTTAATTCTAAGTTTTCACATCGACCATTATAGTGACGTAAAATTTCATTTAGGAATACTGTCGCGCCACCAATGAAAGCATCTTTATGGAAACTCGAATGATCGTACACTTTAAATACTAGAACTGAGTTTGGAGTTACCTGAAAAGAGTGATTCTCTAAAGTTCGTTTACCGTAATTATTACAAGCTAGATATGTTCTTACCAATACGGTAAACTCCTCATTCCACTTTGGTAGATGAGTGTGTTTTATGAAATCTGTTTTACGATTACTTTTATTATCGATTGATAGTTCGACATATGGATTTGGCTTAAGGAATCCGTTATTGCATAGAGAAGCATGTTCGACTGAAAGAAAAACAAAAAATTATTTTTAAAAATTAATTTAAACTAAAATTAAATTCTTTTATTTTTTATTAGGAGGCACCGGAACTAGAAGATCGCCGAGGACAAGAAAAAAATGGAATTTTCAATACGACATGAGTGAGAGGTTGGTTAGAAAAGGAAAATTTCTGGAAATAAGAGAGTCGCAGCTGGTAGTCTAGTTGGTAGCGTGTCGTGGAACGGTTTATGTTATTCTTCAAGAATGTAATGATCGCAGCAACTTTCAAATTGAGCTCAGTGGCGAACGATGACAGTTCGTGGTGGAGAGAAGAAAATGAATACGGGGAGACGAAAAAGGAAGTTCAAGACAAACGAAATAAAGGGGAACCCGATAGAAGAAAAAATTTAGTGGACGTCCCTCCATCAGGATCGCAGGAGATATTCGGATTACCCAGCAGGTATATTTTCAAATTACGATTGAATTTTTGGTTTTTGTGTGTCACAACGTGGTGAAAAATGAATGGAATCGGGAGGGAAGACGCCCCGATTGGTCGCACTGTGTTCCACGTTAATATCCACATCGTTTTTTCGTCGTATATATATGCTCCGCAGCTGGGTTCAACGTTGATTTCTAAATCGATATTCCGTCGTGAGGATGAGGTGTTCTACAAGGGGACACAAATCGAACCCAGGTACATCATTCAACGTCGAGTTGTACAAGTACATCGTTTTGAGTAGCTGATTTTTTTTTTTCTTGGCCAAACACAACTTGAGGGGTCACCCTTTAGTGCAATTTACGCAGTCATGTCGGCAAGGGAGAAAAAAGGGGTTAAGGGGGATTAAAAAGAGGAAAACGCCTAAAGTGCCGGTGGACGTTGAGTTTGAAACGTCGAAAGTCGTATGACAATGGGAATACAGCTTCTGGCAATGCATTCCAAAGCTTTGAAGTTAGGGGTATGAATGACTGCATATATTTCACTGTACGGGAAGTTGGAAGCTTAACAGTAAACTCGTGTGTACTTGAAGCTAGTCAAGTATCTTTAGGAAATATGTAAACAGGTGGAATCAGTGTAGCAAGTTCCTCACTGAATTTACCATGAAAGTAGCGGTAGTAAATGCTTAATACTCCGACAGTTCTGCGATGGTTTAGGGAGTCTATAGAAACCGTGTTGACTTCATTTCCAATTAGTCGGCACGCCTATCTCTGGACACGGTCGAGCATCACAAGTGGCTTTTTGGGTGCCCTAGCCCATAAACGCGAATTGTACTCGAGGCATGGCATTAGGCCTTATAGATATTTGCTAGATCACTGGGAGTAAAATATTTTTTACATCTTCGGAGAACTCTTAGGCGTTTGGTTGCTGGTGAGAAGTATTCGGAAGAGTCGAGTTGGACACCACCGAAGGTTACATTAGAGACCGACGCTGGAACATCACGTTTAAGGGTAGGCCTGTGTTTTTGGGGTGTTGAACTCTACTCTATTTATCCTGCTCCCATTCCAAGATTAGATTCAGGTCAGAGTTCAATGAGCCAAATAGTTCGGCACGTTTAGTACTCGGTGAGCGTTAGTAATCGAGTCGAATTCATAGATTTTATTCAAGGTACTGTCATCTGCAAAGCGTTTGAGCGTTGACAACAGAAAGTCATTGATAAAAATAATAAAGAGTGTGGGTGATAAAAAAGAGCCTTGAAGGATTTTAGAATCTATGGGAAAGGGGGAAGATGCCACGCCATCCAATGCGACTTGTATGGTGCGTTCATATAAGAAACTCTCAATCCATTTTACTCTTAATCCATTTTACTTTCAATCCATTTTACTCTCAACCCATTTTATTCTCAATCCATTTTATTCTCAATCCATTTATTAAAGTCGATTGCTTCACTAGAAGATATTAGAAGATATAAACTCTGTCAAACGGTTTAGCGATGTCAAGTGCCAGAACTTGACCTTCGACAAATTTATGGATGTAAGAGTTTCAACGATCAGTCAGATACACCTCTAGAACGGCCGGAACGGAATCCGTATTGGCGATCATTGATAAGATTGTTATCTTCAAGATAGCGGACTATTTTGCGATTCCCAGCCGTTTGCATCACTTTCGACAGAACGGAAGTAATGACGATGGGGCGGTAGTTTGCGGGTAACGCTTTGTTTTCTTTCTTACGAATCGGTTGAACATTCACCACTTTCCACACGCGCGGAAAGTGTCCAGAAGAGTAAGAGAGATGAAATAAATCGCGCAGCGATTTAGCCAGGGAAGAAAAACGATTTTTAAGGACTAAGGGGTAAATACCATCGGGACCTGCAGATTTCTGAACATTGAGCTCACGGCGAATTCTGGAGATAAGTCGTGTGCAAAAATGAATCGCAGGTAGACGAAATCCAGATGGTGTTTCAAGCGGGGGGTTTGTCGCTGGCAGCCTGGAGTTTCGTGCGAAACTTGCTGCAAGAAGATTGGCTTTCTCAACAGGATGGACTACAATTCGGTCCCCATCTGGAAGAGGTGGTGTAGATGATTTTACATGGTTCCACATTTTTCTACATCGATTTTCTATCGTGAGAGGACGAGGTACTGCGCAAGAAGGCCTCCGTGTCATAGTGGCCGCGTGCTTGTTTCACAGGCTTCGATTCACACCCCAGGCAGAAGTACGAACTTTGCTACTGGCAATGAAAAATTATTTAAAATAAAATGGGCAAACGATGTAAAAGTGAAACAGTTCCACTTCTAGAAGGTCTATATAATCAGTAGATGGTTTCTGTTCGCTTTCTATCAATCAGTCTCTCATAACATCTAAAAATATTTTTTAGTAGCAGCCAGTTCAACTGAAAAATATACCAGCTCGTTACGGTCGTCCTCACTCTCCTTCCCTTACCTTTCCATAAATTCTTCCATTCATGAATGTGATTGTGCATTGCACATAAGGACCGAAATTGCCTACAATACAAACCATTCAGTAAGAAAAGGAGACATAAATCGATCTCAATCTAGCTGCTGTGCTCATCGTTGTAAGTCGATTTTTCGTCGCTGTTTCGTTCAACGTTGATTTCTAAATCGAGGGAGCTCCGCAAGGGGACACAAATCGATCACAACCTAGCTGCATCATTCAACGTCGAGCTCTACATCGTTTTCCATAGCTGATTCATTCCACATCGATTTTCCGTCATGAGAGGACTAGGTGCTTCGCAAGGAGGCCTCCGTGGCATAGTGGCAGCGTGCTTCCTTCACAGTCAATAAATCGTGGCTTCGATTCCCCTTCCTTGCAGTACAATTTTTTAATTATGAACTTTTCAGTTGCTACTGGCAATGAAAAATTATTTAAAATAAAATGAGCACTCGATGTAAAAGTGTAACAGTTCAACTTCTAGACGGTCTATACGCTCAGTAGATGTGATGAATGAGTCTTCAGTAACAGCCTGTTAACTGAAAAATATATCAGCTTCACCACTCATTACGGACGTCTTAACTCTCCTTCCCTGTGGTTGGGCATTACACACAAAGACCGAAATTCCGTAAAAAAAGGAGACACAAATCGATCGCAATATAGCTGCTGTGCTCATCGTTGTACGTTGATTTTTCATAGCTGTTTTGTTCAACGTTGATTTCTAAATCGATTTTCCGTCGTGAGGGGACGAGTTATTCCGCAAGGCAGAAAACTAGAGATGGGCAAAATAGTTTCTTTGCTGAACTAGTTCACTAGTTCTTATTCACTAAAAAGACTAGTTCTTTGTGTTAGGTTTTTCAGATCACTTATTTTATAGGAGGTTGAATCTGCAAAATTCAGCTTTTTGCAGATATCTCGTGCACAAAAAAGAAAGTAGAAAGGAAAAAAATTATAATCGACTAGATCCAAGAAACCGTTCCCGAGATGTCAGTAAAATTTGCGAAAAAAAATTTACCCGACTTAATACGGGCACCTCCTCCTCGAGAAAAATCTGCAAACACGGTTTTTTCGCAGACTTCCCGAGTAAAAAAGGAATAAGATGGTTAAAAAATACACACCGACTTGATTCAAACAGACGTTCTCAAAATCTGGAAAAAATGGTTAATTAAGTTTTTGCCAGATACATTGAGTCAAAAAAAAGAAAGTAATACGAAAAAAAATCACACCTGACTCAATCCTGGATCTCGAAATTTGTACAACAAATTACAAAATATCGAATCAAACTCTGAATCTCATAAACTGAATTTTACAGATATTCCGAGTCGAAAAAGGGGAAAACGGTGCACCCGACTCAATCAATTCGAACATCCGTTCCCGAGATATATACGAATGAGTTGAGGAGGTAAAAAAAAGAAGAAAACAAAACTGAAAACCTGAACGTTCGTTCGTGAATTAAACGTATCAAATTGAAAAAAAAAACAAATGCCTGGTTAGTTCGATTCACAAACAGTTCTGTCTTCAAACTAAATGCGTACATTTTTTCGCAAGCTCCTAGTTCATTCGTGAACTAAACATATGTAAACATCAGTGCACCAGTCTGATCAGTTTAGTTCCACAATACTTCGTACGAAAATTCACACAACATACAGTTCGCTTTTTGCGTAAAAGAGGGGATACGATTGTATGGAATGAATGCTGCTTTTGCGGATGTATTGAGCCATGAGGTTATGTTTTTAAGCGAAGAATGAATTGTCAACCGAATACGCAGAAAATTTGAAAATTTTTAGTGAATAATTCGTTTAGTTCAATGATGTAAATAGTTCAAATGAACTAGTTGGTTCGTGAACTACAAATCTCTACAGAAAACCCTCCTAGGTCAAACAGTGCGAATAAGCGTTTATTTATAAACTTTTATAAACTAATGGTCTATTGTTTTAAATCCTATCGAATATATGTATATATTTTTTTTTTGATGTTCAAGGAAAGAAAATGTCGTACTTAATTATAATTTGTGAGTAACCCCGGTCTGAATTGTCAATCGCAGGATGAGTCCATTTATTGACATTGCTTAAGTGTTTGTCTTTTTGCCAAGCTCAAAGTCTTCGGTTTTTATATATCGTTTCTTAAATGAATTGAAAGTTTTCTCACCGAGCGATCTAGATCTATACGAACCGTAATAAACAAAGTTACTTCAGCACTCTTTTCCATTAATTTCGGCGTTCCTTAGTGCTCAGTTTTAACTAACATTCTTTTTAGTCTTGAGAAATGATTTTCTTTCGTCACGCACTTGACAACATCTTTCAATTTGACTCCCTTGCTGAGGAACGTCCAAATTTGGTGTCTTCTTCATGAGGCAATTCACAATTGAGTTTTTGAACTCAGGACTCAGTTAAATGCCGGAACAGGGTCGTCAATCTCTTTAAAATAAAGGCCTAACCCCGCATGGCCGCACCGCAAATCGGCCGACTGTCGGTGACGGATGACCATACTTGCCCGCACCGGATCCATGAATCTGCCGAGCAGTCTCATGATTGGAGAAAAGATGTGATGAAGGGAAATTTTGCTCGATGCTTCCTCATCTAAAGTGCGATGAGACGAAGTTCTATGAATATTTCAGGAAAAGATCAATGAGAGGTCTTCTGCGACATATGATTAGACATGCACATATAAACCTCAACTCAAGACCCAAACAAAAGGTATATGTGCCAAAAAAAACCTATCTAAGAGATAAATTTTTTGACTAGCAATATAAAAATCGTGCAGTTTGTATGGGAGGTGTTAGAAGGAGTTGGAGATTTTTAGAGACCTACACAAGGTGTTTTATGTGTAGTCAGAAATACATGCATATAGCACATGTAACTATAGATTTCTGTGATGATTCTTTGCCAATTAACATCTTCCCTAATTCACTATGTTTAAAATTTCTTAACATTTTGTCTCTGTGCGTTGTGTA
Source organism: Chorisops tibialis (assembly GCA_963669355.1). Taxonomy (NCBI): domain Eukaryota; kingdom Metazoa; phylum Arthropoda; class Insecta; order Diptera; family Stratiomyidae; genus Chorisops; species Chorisops tibialis. Next base: position 276,482,895 of record OY770262.1, read on the forward strand.
AGCTTCAAAAAAAATACTGAACTGAACTGCAATCATGACACCGCAGGTACATGGATCCGGTGCGAACCAGTGGGTTCATCCGTTACTGTCACCGACAATCGGCCGACTCGGGGTGCGGAGCTTCATTAGTACGACCCCAGACGAAACCCAACACAATACAATGTCTATACCAATATAATTTTTATTCTCTACAATTTTTCGCAAATATTGGTAATGTTGGAGTCAAGTTCTTTTTTCACAGTTTGTAACTAAGAAACAACCATACAGCACAGTTTCTCAAATCAGTTAGTTGCAATTTTCTATTATAGCAAATAATTGAATTTGAAGTCTTGCCAGTCTTAACAACTCGTTATGTTCAGGACTCCGGGTAAGAGTTGTGGAAAATAGCACAGATAATGCAAAGGAGTATTATTTATTATACTTACTTGTTACACTCAGCTGGTGGAAGCCTTGGTTGTTACGGGTTGCAACGGCTTCTGCCATTTTAGAATGTAAAATCAGAATCAACAATCAAAGCGTTTTTCTTTCTTTGTGGTTAGTTCTCACTTATTTCACCAACATCGTTCACTGATCATAAATCTAAAAAGAAAAGAAAATGTATATAATTAGTCTATGCGTGTTTGCATTGTATGATGTTATTTAATAGTAGAACCTCCACAAATTAACCACTTCGGGACAGAAGGAAATATCTGTAAGGTAGTTTATGTCCCTGCTAGTTTTACTTTTACATGGCACTACAGCCCAAATCGGGTCTTGGCCGCCTGACCTTCAGGTTCCTAACCATTGGGCTTTACGCCCAATTTTTTGAAAACAACTTAAAGTAAGCGGGAAACAGTTACGCTTATTGACACGTTCGCGACAGTTCTTATTTTTCATTCTTGTAAATGGTATTTTTGATGCTTTAGCTCGGCTCGTATGCGACTTAATCGGTGGCACTCTCGTTTAATTTCCTCCGTATTTTTAGTTTTAGACAAACTGCATGAACAGAAAATTATTTAAATATTGATGTGCGCTAGATGTTTTTATTAAAAGGGGGTTTTCCTAGCCAGCGTCTTTTGTGCGCCGCATACAACATAATGCGCCCAGCGCAACACGCTGGCACTCCTCAGTAGGAATCTAGTGCTAATGTTTTTCCAGAGTGCGCAATACGTTCCACGCCAGCGTTGAACGTCGGACGTGATAATGCCGACTGCATTCGAAGGAATCTATTGCATCGTACGCGGCGTATCTGGCTGCGTATCTTCACAATTTTGTGATTGTATTATTAAACACATACATATAATAGTACCCTAGGAAAACACCAATGCGCAGCGTAATAAAAAATACGCTCCGGCTGACTTGAAATTCCCCATTCACTTTACGTTGCGTTTGAGATGCGCTGGCTAGGAAAACTCGCCTTTAATAAAATCCTACAATACCGCATTTTTTTTTTATGTATATCGATCAGCCAAGCTTAACCACTTCCAAATTACGAAAGTTTTTTCTTCCACACACGCTCTTCTTGAGCACCCTACGTTTAGTCAAGACCATGCTCCCTATGACTTTGCTATGCTCCCGGACGTGAAAATGAAGCAGAAAGGGATTTGGTTTTTCAGTATTGAGGACTTTCTGAGAGTTTGGGACTACGAGTATGCCCTACTCCTTAGCGAAATTTGGCAGAGCTGGTTTAAGGATTGTTTTCGGAGGATGAGGAAGTGTATTCATGTAACGGAAATTACTTTGAAAAATTAAATTAAATAAATAAACCCGCATTGCAAAACTATCCTAGTACCCTTGGTATTTAACAACTAGTCGCCTATATATCTTTTACCGGTGTGTAAAGGCACATAAGTCAAAAAACGTGACGAAAGGTACAACGAATTAGGATGACTATACTACTTAGTCATATTTTGAAATGTTTCACGTAAATGATGTTTGTGTTTGTGAAGGACTTACCAGCCAAAGATATTATAAGTCAACGATCTTCATTAATAAAGCTTTATTTCGGCTTTCACGAATATTTATGTCTCGTGATCTAGATAAATGCTTCATTACTCCCTCAAAATCAACGGCTCTTCTCAATTACTCATTCACACCATTTCTTTTAAACCAAAATTCTATTACGTAAAAATAAATTTAAATTACAAAATACACACAAATTGAAACAATTGTTCGCGACCTTGTTTATCTAAAACGAAAAGAAAAACAGAAAAATACGTAGTCGATCGCTGCTTATTGATCGCTGAGACATGACAACATTATCATGTTTTTTTTCTTTTAAGGTGATAAAAAAAAATCAGCTCAACATTATACGAAGAAAAAGTTGAAAATTTATCAACAATGAGAAATTTTTTTTTAGTCTTGATAAAAATAAATAGTAATGCAAATATTGAATGTTTGATAAGCATATTATCGTATGATATAATTAGGAAATGTCTCAATTTAACTCAAACCAGGAATGGCGACAAGTACTTTTTAAATAATTGTGTAAATAATCGATTATGTGAATTACCAATAAAATTTATTAGACTAATAGTTTAGCTGTAAAGATAGTACCATTTTGTAAATTAAGGATTATCAGCGTAAAATATGGTTATCGTTGTTTTTCTTTTATTAACTGTAATCCATAGAGTTAATAAAAGTTATATGATTAATTACTTTATTATTCTAATAATATAAACTGCCAACAATTCGAGCGAAACTTTATTATTCTTGGGACAAGTTGCGGATTCGTGGAAAGTCAATATACAGGTTAGAGTGGTTAGGGAAGACTAAGTGAAAGGGGGTTCTTGGGTAGGGTAGTTGTCAATTTAACACTTTGCACAATTTAACAATATTTCGTTCGTTTATTTATGCAAGTTTGTGTTTTATGAGGGGAAGGGTGAGGTGTGATAGTAAGGGTGGGTGGATGTTAATAGATTTTTAATTGATTGCTTGAATCACGTCCAATATTCTCTGTATAGAATGTCAGTTTCACAGACGAAGTTGCATAGAATTTTCATAGGATTCGGTGTATTTTACATTCACGAGGCTTCCGTGGCGTAGTGGGCAACATGCTTGCTTTTCAGTTAATAGGTCGTGGGTTCGATTCCCACTCCAGGCAGGGGATAATTTTAAGCACGAATTTTTCAGTTGTTACTGGAGATGAAAAATTATTCGAAATAAAATAGGCAAACGATGTAAAAGTGAAACAGTTCCACTTCAAGAAGGCCTAGATACTCAGTAGATGGTTTCTGTTCGCTTTCTTTCATTCAGTCCCCCATGACATCTGCAAATATTTGTCAGTAGCAGCCAGTACAACTGAAAAATATATCAGCTTCTCCACTCGTTACGGTCGATTCTCACTCCTCTTCCTATACCTTTCTAATCCCATTCCTTCCCTACATGACTGTGTTTGTGCATTGCACATAAAGGCCGAAATTGCCTATATCACAGGTCATTCTGTAAAAAAAAAAAACGAAACCAAACATTTTTATGAGAGGGGGGTAGAAGTAGGGGAATCATAAAATTTGTGACGCAATTTTATTTCCTTTCTCTTGTAAGGTGCTCGTACAAAATTTCAAGTTCGTAGCTTTTAATTTGGTGGTTGGTTTAATGAAATCGGTCGAAATCATACTTTTGTGTGGGAGGAGATAGAAGGGCAAGTGCAATTTTAAAACTTTTAACGTAATTTTATTTCGACTATTTTTGTAAGTTTTTGTGCAAAATTTCAAATTTATAGCTTTTAATAGTTAGGTGATAATTGATTTCTTAAAAATGGTCGAAAAAATAATTTTGCAGTTTTAAAGATATTCGACCAGGTAATATTTTAAACTTTTAGAGATTTTTATTAAATGCATTTCGCAAATTTTCAAGTTTCTACCTTAAAATTTCATTCAAAAATTTTTAGTTTATGTGTTTTTCATTACACATGAAACACCTTGTGCACGTTAGACCCCCACTTCGGTGCATTACAATTTTAGAACAAATTATTTTTTTTCTATGTTAATCAAACAGATGTATGGACGTGCAAAAAATAAACTTTGTATGCGGTAAAAACCAGAGCCCTAAAATAATTACTCCCTCCCCTTACACCCCCCAACTTAAAATTTTTACCAACATTAAAAACTATGTAGTTCTACAATCTGACAAATTTTTGATTTGATATCTGTACGCAATTTTGAGATATGAGGATTTGTAATTTTGGAAAGTGCGTAATTTTTAAAATGCTCCCCATTTCTTCCCACTACTATTATGTCAACATGTTATATTTTTTTCATACTTCGCTAGTAATGCTTAGTATACGATTCAATTACATAGCTTAATAAATAGCCGAGATATTGGGTTTTAAGTGTTTTTCTTTGCACCCCCCCCCCTGACCCTCCTCCTTACAATAATTAGCTTTTGTCTAAGCTGATTCTAGTGGATCTATATGCCACCTTAATGGTCCCAAAATATGAATTATAGTAATTTCGAAGATATAATCATTTGAAAAAAAAATATCGGCCGCTAATTTGTTTTTAGCCCCTCCCTTTTCGGACGCCAATGGATAAAAAAATTAAATTATTTTTAAAGCTTATCCCACAATCTTCTTCATACCTCTGCTGATTTTCAGCTTCCTATCTGCATTCGTGGTGGAGATATTAGCAAGTGAAGTTTTTGACTCTTTTCATTCCCCCTCCTCCCCCTTCCATCTGACCCTCCACAAAATTTAGATAAAGGAGCTCATTTACCCAATCAACAATCCACTCAAAAACGAACATTCTACCTTTAACGGTCTCGGAGATATAAGTCCATATGTACGGCGTACGGCGAGACGGATTTTTTTTTTGCATTTTTAGGCTAATTTAGTCATGAAACACCAAAAAAAAATTTCAGGGTAGCAAATTTTTTTTCTGTGTCGATCACAATACTTTATTATTAGAATACTAAAGTAAAAGTATTGTGATCGACTTGATTTTTCGCGTTTCAAAACTAAATTAGACTAAAAATGCAAAAAAAATCCGCCTGTCTGTACACCGTACGCTAAAGATAGAAAGTTAATTTTTTGGTAGATTTTAGATGGGCGGAAGCCAATTTTGGAGAATGTTGGAGTTTTGGGGGAGGCGGAGGAGCGCAAGAACCGAAAAATACTAATTCGAATACCTCAACCATGGTTCGAGCTAGAAAGCTGAAAATCGATACACATGCTGAGGGGTTTGTGGGGCAAACTATAAAAATAATTTAATTTTTTTATACATTGAGGTCCGAATAGGAGGGGGGACTAAGAACAAATTGTATGCCGAATTTTTTTTTTTTTTTTCAAATTATTATATCTTTGGAATTACTTACCATAAAAAATCCATATTTTTGGATCAATAAGGTGATTACTACAGGATGGGCCAAATACAAGTTTCTTTTTAAAAAAAAATTTCCATGTATTATGGCTTCATTAGTAAGAGCAAAGATTCTCATTAATGATAGAACACAACTTCGTTCAAGTGGCTGCCTCGGCTGGCTTCGCAGTAGCGCACTCTGTCACTCCAATTTTCCAAAACCATGTCGATGGTTTCGGGCTGTAGCTCACGGATCGCTTGGATGATATTGGCCTTAAGTGCTTGAATCGTTTCTGGATTTTAAGCATAACATCGGTCCTTCACGGTTCCCCTGAAAAAAAAAAGTCCAAAGGGGTCAAATCGAAGTTCCGAGGCGGTCAATTGACATCGCCAAGACGGCTGATAACACGATTTGGGAATTTGGTGCGTAAAAGATCGATTGTGGCATGGCGCGCCATCCTGCATGAACCAGAGGTTGTCCAAATCCATGTCTTCAATTTCAGTAAAAAAAAGTCGAATAACATGGCTCTGTGACGTTCACCGTTGACCGAAACGTTGTTCCCAGCCTCATTTTCGAAGAAAGATGGTCCAATGATGCCACCACTCCACAATCCGCACCAAATTGTCACTCTCTGTGGATGCATTGGCTTCTCGACAATAACGTGCGGGTTTTCCGAGCCCCAGATGCGGCAATTTTGTTTGTTAACGTAGCCTCCGAGATAAAAATGCGCCTCGTCAGAAAAGATGATTTGTTGTTGTTTTTGTTGTTTTGTTGTTGTGAACGTTGTTCAAATGTAAAGCGACTCATTTCGTTCCGCGGAGGTATGATACTGACTTTCTGTCAAGATTTCGAGCGGGAAACAGCTTTCAGTGTCAAAATAACCTATGATTTAAAAAGAAACCACTAGATGGCACACCCTGTATACCGGGGAAATGGGGAGCATTACAAAAATGGTACATTTTTCGAAATTTCGAACCACTATAACTCTAAATCCAATTCAGATATCAACTTGAAATTTTGTCAGATTTTAGAGCTCTGTGACTTTAATTTAAGTTGGTGGTATAAAGGGAGGGAGGTGATGGACGAAAATGTCGAAAATTTTTATTAATTTTTTAGGGTTCCAAAAAAAAATAATAATTTCAACCAGAACTTTTATTCACCGAAGTGGAGCCTTAACCTCCACGATGTGTTTCATGTTCAAAATACATGAAACGCACATGTGTAAATGACATTAGCAACATGAAAAATATGCATGAATGGGAAGCAAACCTATTGACTGTAAAGCTACCACGATTTAACTACTTCACTAGAACCTCTAACTGCTCCAGTTTTAAATAATAATAAATCAATATTATAAAATTCCCCAAATTTGACAAAGATACACTATTTTTACTTCGCTTTTTATGTATCTTACTAACATCTAGCAAAAGTTTTAACAATGCCACTGGATTTAGAGTCTCTCCTTCCATACGGAAAGCGCTTTAGTCAAAAATAGAAAAAATTTACTTATCCCGTTTTTCGTCCGTATTCTTCATTTGTGATAACATAATTTCTTTAGAGCCCTCAAAATTCATATTTGAACTTGAATAGAGCATGTTCTGATTACAGCATCCTGCAAAGATGCAAGATGTCGCATTATATGAACACTTGCTGCATTCTAAATGCAACGAGGTAGGACTGAAATTAAATGTGCGTAAAACCAAGTGTACCTATTGTTCTTAACGGACGAGATGTGGAAGAGGTGCAAAACTTTCGTTACCTCACCTAGTCAAGTTATAAGTATTGGTACACAACTAAACGCATTCATTACGAATGCAATATTGGGCGCATCCATTTCGTCTTGACTGCGATTTGACATTTGACATTTCTGCTTCGTTGCCACGTAAAAAGTTTTTGGCATCAATTGTTTACAATCATGGAATGGGGCGACATCGAAAATCGTATTGTTGTAGTTGGCCTACTAAAATGCAACATGGAAAAACGCGATATCTTTCGGACGTTGCGACCGCTTGAAATCACTCGCAATTTTGTGTATCGCGCTGTGAAGTTGTTTGAGGATACTGACGGAGTACGAGACCGTCAACGATCCGGCTGTCCGCGCACTGTGAGAACTCCGGAAGCGATCAAAGCCGTGAAGGAACGAATCGACCGAAAACCGCTGGGAGAACAGAAAATCTTGTCGCGGTAAATGCAAATTTCGCAAAAATCTATGTCTCGCATTATCAAAGAAGATTTGGGATTCAGCGCGTACAAGCGACACACTGGACATCTGCTCATGGCCGCATTGAAGGAAAAATGCAAGCGAAAACCGAAAGCGTTACACAGCCGGTACGCGAAGAACGCTCACAGACAAATTCTGTTTACTGACGAGAAAATCTTCACCGTAGAAGAATCGTGCAATAAACAGAAAGACCGTGCATATGCTCGGTCATCCAGAGAAGCATCCCAACTCTCCCGAGGGTCCAAAGAGGCCACCATCCCGCGTCTGTAATGGTTTGGTGGGAAATGATTTACGATGGCGTTACCAAGCTCCATTTTTGCGAGAAATGAGTGAAAACATCGGCCAAAGTATATCAATCGACCGTCTTGGAAACCAATCAATAATCGCCAACAAGCCGTGGACTTTCCAGCAAGACTCTGCTCCAGCTCACATGGCAAAAGCGACTCAACTGTGGCTCAAAAACAACGTTCCGGACTTCATATCAACGGATGATTGGCCAGCTGATATTCCAGACCACAACCCGTTGGATTACAAGTTGTGGTCCGTATTAGAGGGCATGGCTTGCTCTACTCGACACCCAAATATTGAGTCATTGAAGCAAGTCCTTGTCCGTGCAATGGAAAATTTCCCCATGCATGAAGTGCGTATCGCGATCGATTAGTGGCCAGATCATCTCAAGTCTTGCTGGAAGGCAAATGGAAGTCATTTCGAATAAGTTGTTCTAAGATTTGTAGCCATTGAATAACCCAATAAAAAGAAAAAAAAAGTTTTGAAAAATATTAATTCGTTTTCATTTGGCGTCGATTTTTCTGTGTACCAATATTTATGGCTTGACTAGGTAGAAGCATTGTCAGCATGGCCGAGGGAGCCGAAAAGCATATTGAGGCTCGTATAAATAGAGCTCGTCAGGACTTTGGCATCCTTTCTACTTTCTGGAAATTAAGAAGAGTTCCATTCGTACGAAACTGGGAGTGTTTGACGCATGCACCTTCCAATGCCTTCGACGCATTGTAGGGATATTTTGGCCAGACGTGGTCTTCAACGACGAACTTTGGAGTACAATTGGACAGATTAAAACAAACACTATGATTCAAAGACGTAAATGGCAATGGATCACGCTTTAAGCAAACCAGAGCAAAACATCAACGCAATGGAAGCTCTGGATTTTAATCCACAAAAAAGATGTCGGGTTGGTCGACCATGAAGCACATTGAAGCGAACAGTTGAGCAGGAGGCCAGAGGAATAAACAAGTCCTGGCGATAACTAAAGGCCGATGCTCAGGACCGCGCATTGTTGAAGAGAACTGTTTCTTTCTTATGCATCTATAAGAATTGTTAACAGAAAAAAAATTGTTTCTCAATATCTTTTCAGATTTTCGTTACCACAAGAATTAGTCATACATGTTTTTCCTATTCAGTTATTATCAAATGTCTGCTGCCGAAAGCATTGACATCACTCATCACATCAATATTGGCCGTCACGATCATATGAAATCTTCTGTTTATCTTTTAAAAATTGGAATCGCAGTTTCGACCAATTACCACTAATTTCACTACTTACGATATTAGCCCTTGTGTCAATATCTGGCCAGAAATGTGGCCATTTCATTTTTGAGTAGCTGTAGACACTACAATTTTTAAGCATTTTACTTGAAACTTTGTAACTTTGTATCACATTTCTTAAAACTTAACACCTGGAGATTTGAAAAATAAAATTTATATACCCTTAAAAAATACAAGGCCACACGTGTGACCCATAAAAAAGTAAGTATTGAAAAAGGTTAAACAGGGTCAAAAATAGGAATGTTACGTGTATTTTATTTATGCATTAATATGTATTGGTCTTTACGTCCAATCGTAGTTCTGTTTTTTCTCATATTTAATTTTCGGTATCATCGTCGTACCACAACTTTATTAATAGCATCACAACGCCTAAATATATTTTTTAATTGAAATAAATAGCCTTTTAATTACATTGAAACTATGCTAGTTTAATTGTGTCGCGCGCATGCTGAATAATCTCGAGAAAAAAAAACAGAATTGGACAATCTAATTGTATTTAATTGGAATACGGACCGAATGATTAGAAAGCAGATGATAACCAATACACTAAATTTATGTACATTAAATCAATATTTATAATCAAACAAGTTGTATGTAATTTAAAAGATTCCGAATTTTCCACAGTTGGTGGCTAGTTGTAAAACAAAATCACCTTTATAAATGCAAACAAACCGAGATAAGACACGGTGTAAGTAATATGAAACGTAATCATAGTCAAATTAACGTAGGAAAATTGAAAATATTTTAATTTACTTGCATAATATGACAAGTTTATTTTTCATTTATATATATACGAGTATAAGTAAATAAGTATATTTGAGATAAGTTTATTTTCATCAACACCTGAGTCAAGAAGAACTGATAAAAAATGAGTCGAAATATACAAAAAAAAAATACAGGGTAGTAATTTTCTTTTTAAATCGCTCACAATACTTTATTGTCTACATTTACCTTCAATGGCACTACTATAACCATAATCGGGCTTTGGTCTTCTGACCTTCAGGTTCCTTAACATTTATTTGTTATTGTGAAAATGTTGGCCCTTCGGACGATGAATTTTCATTTTCAGGATCATGTGGTCAAGATGTAACCACGCAAGTAGTGTGCTGAAATTATAAGTCGAACGGTATTTGAACTTACGACCTTCGCATTGTTGACTAAAACGCTCCTCACAAGGCTACACCCTAACAACCCTATACTAATAATAAAATCGTTCAGGGCACAAAGTTTGTACATTGAAGATATTTTGGAAAAAATTATTGATAACGGCTATTTTAGTGTTGTAGAGCTCGATCAGCCAAATTTGGAATTTTTGACTGATTGTCTGTTTGTATGTAACACCACGTTTTTTTTAATCCGTACGCCGTACGTGAACGCTCAGCGCACATTAACTCTCAAACCCTTCAAGATAGAAAGTTCATTTTTGGGTGGGTTGTAGATAGTTGCGAATATCAAACGGACACCTATTTTGAGGGGTGTAAGAGTTAATGCCCCGCAGGGGGGTAGTTGTAGGATGAGATTTTACCAATTCCTGCAACTATCTTTGGAAACTAGCGACTCCACGGACCTCAGCTCATCATCTCCCTGTGGGATGGAAGCAGTAGAATTCACCCACAGCTAGTCCTGCTTGCTCTAAAAATGGCAAATGGACACTCACTGGATCATGGCTTTATCACTCGTGATCTTAAATCCCAACTGATACCAGAAACGGATACATCGCCTCGGATACGGACGGATTCTACGGTAATGACTTTTGGCATTCGAAAATGCAACACCTGGTGACAAAGAGGAGTTTTATAGCCAACTAAGTGCCACCTACAGGCGTGTTCTAAGAGGTGATGTTATTATCATCTCAGGAGATATGAACGCCCAGGTTGGCTCTGACAGCACTGGACTAGAACACGTCATGGAGAAGCATGGTGACGCTTGGGTCGACGCGTCACGACCTTGGATAAAGAGATTCGAAAACGGCGAATTATTTATAGAATTTTGTAGCACTCGGCAAATGGTCATGAGAGGGACCCTTTTTCCACACAAGAGCCACCATAAAACATCTTGGGTTTCCTCTGATGGTGTTACTCAGAACCAGATCGACTATTTGGCTATAAGTCGCCGATGGAGAAGATGCCTCATCGATGTGCGAGCGAAGCTTGGGAGGCAACCAGAAACACGTTTCTAAATAGTGCTGAAGAATCTGTGGGATATGGCAAAGCGGTGAGAAACCCTGGATATCGCACGACACATGGGACAAGGTTGGCGATCGGAAAAAAGCCAAATTGGCAATCATCTCTCAACCCGATGTCAACCAACGAACACCCGATTTGAGACAGAACTACCGCGATGATCATATACCAGGGGTGTAAATATGAAACCGGAATTTGATCATAGAGGGCCTAACTGGTCAATGTAGTTATTGTGAACACGCGTCAGTGGCGCCATTTTCTTGTTTTGACATCGGACAAAGATTGTCAACTCATAACACTTCAAGTTTCATACGACAGAATAATTAATAATTAATTTTCTGTTACCATTTGAAGAAAACTGCTGCTGAATCGCATCGAATGCTTATCGATGTTTACGGTGATCATGCTCTGGGTAAATCACAGTGCTTTGAGTGGTTTAAAAAATTCAAAAGTGGAAATTTTGACGTAAGAAACGAAAAACGTGGAAAACCACCGAAAAAATTTGAAGACAACAGATTGCAAGCATTGTTGGATGAGGACGATGCTCAAACGCATCAACAACTGGCAGATCAGTTAAACGAAACACGAGCAGTCGTCGCCATGGGAACGATCTACAAGATGGGAAAATGGGTCCCACATGATCTCAACGAAAGACAGCAGGAAAACAGAAACACCACTTCCCTAATTCTACTCGCCAGATACAAAAGAAAGTCATTTCTCCATCAAATTGTGACTGGCAATGAAAAGTGGATTTATTTTGAGAATCCGAAGCGGAAAAAATCATGGGTAACTCCAGGCCAACCACCGACATCAACTGCAAGACCAAATCGCTATGGCCGGAAAACAATGCTCTACGTTTGGTGGGATCAGAAGGGTTATTATGAGCTGCTGAAACCTGGTGAAACCGTTAACACTGAACGCTACCGACAACAAATGATTGCATTGAATCAGGCTTTGAGTGAAAAACGCCCAGAATACCAGCAGAGAAAAAACAAAGTGATTTTGCTTCATGACAATGCACCATCACACACAGCAAGACTGGTCAAGGAAATGATAGAGTCGTTCAGTTGGAAAATTCTTTCTCATGCCGCTTACTCACCAAACTTGGTTCCGTCTGATTACCATTTCCTTGTATCGATGGGACGCGCACTTGCTGAGCAGCGCTTCACTTCCTATGAAAATGTACGAATATGGCTCGATGACTGGTTTTCATCAAAAGACCAACAGTTTTTTTGGCAAGGCATCCACACATTACCAGAGAGATGGGGAAAATGTATAGCTAGCGAAGGGCTATACTTTGACTAAAATACTCCTTTTCATTTCCAACCAATAAGTGTTTTTTTTTTTTGCGAAAAAATTCCGGTTTCATATTTACACCCCTGGTACAGCTTAAAAAGGATGTTAGACGCATGCATGATTAGAAAGCAGATGATAACCAATACACTAAATTTATGTACATTAAATCAATATTTATAATCAAACAAGTTGTATGTAATTTAAAAGATTCCGAATTTTCCACAGTTGGTGGCTAGCGCAGGCGTGTATTTATTACTTTGACCACCAGTATAATTCGTATAAATTTTCCCGAGAATTCCCATGTTTCGCAAAATGGAGGCTCTTCTTGCCCAGCAAGAAATTCTCATTGCCAAATTCGAGCAGGCAAAACGAAATTTCGGCAAAGTGTCGAAGCAGAATTGTACCGCCGGTTATGTACAAGGTCGAAAGGAAACGGTCCTTGCCCTCTGAAGGATCTTTGATGCAAACCATGACGCGCTCATGTCGTTTCCGTCGGAGGCGAGAAAATCGTCGAGCTATATCGTCAACGAATTATGAGCTGCTCGGCCGCCTCAAAGACAAAATAAAAGAGTTGGAACCGGTGGCAATTGATATCCAGCATGATTCATTTACGGAACCTAATTCTGCGCTTTCGGGACGGTGTGAAACGCGTCTACCGCCGATCACAATCCCAAAAATCGGCGGCAATTATAGTGAATGGACGTCGTTTCACGATCTGTTCGTTGCAGTAGTGCACGAAAATTCTACACTTGGAGACGTACTGCATTACCTGAAAACGTCTGTGTATGGAGAAGCAGAACTTTTGATCAAACATTTAGCCGGAACGGATAAGAATTACAAATCGACATAAGAGTTATTGTGTCGTCGATATCAGAACAAGCGGCTGTTGGTCGATACCCAATTAACCAATTTACTCAATCGACCTGTGATACTGATTGAGGCTCCTAGGCCAATCAAGTCACTCCTTGACGGGACTTCCGAGTGTTTAGCCTCCTTAAACAATCTCGGAGTCCCTACTAATGACTGGGATGCGATTTTGGTTCATTTGATCGTGCGTCGCCTACCTAAGGAGACCCATCAGCTGTGGGAGCAATCGATTGGCGATACTACAACACTACCAACATGGGAAGAGCTTCGAAGTTTCCTGGAAAGTCGCACGTTGGAAGCTCTCGCACCCATGAAACCGCGATCAGCAACAGCACCTTCTTCCCAAGCAAGGAGGTTTGTTGCCACTAATAACAGTAGGAGGTGTTTGGTTTGCAGCGAGAACCATTCGGCATACCGATGCAACACCTTCTTGCGGATGGACGTAAGAACAAGATCGGAAGCAGTACGTGCGAAACAGGCTTGTTTTAATTGTCTAGGCCGCGGTCATCGAGTGACAAGTTGTCCTAGTTCAACGCGCTGCTCTCAGGGTGGGAAGACACATCACTCCTTGCTGCACCCATCGTTGCCAGCGCACTCAGAAATGCCCACAACAGCAGCTTTGCACTCCGCATCACGTCCGCAGACATATGAGTCGCAACCGCTACAAACACTATTGGCCACCGCAGTAATCAACGTCTCGTCGATAGTCGGAACAACCATTCAGTTGCGAGCGCTGATTGATCTTGACTCACAAGCATCCTTCGTGACCGCGTCAGCTGCGCAACTTTTGAAACTGCCGAGAAACAAAACCGATGTCGCTGTTACCGGTCTTCCAGTCATCCAATCCGGGCGAGCGCGTTCTTCCGTCACCTTGAGGATCAAGTCACGCGTTGAAAGGTAAAAAAAAAAGAGACAAAATAGTAATTTTCTGCGAAATCCTGCATCTAACAATCAGGCAGACCCAATCTGTCAGTACCACCAGCTCAGTGCGCATAGTGAACACTTCCCCCATTTCCTCCTGGGAATGAAAACGTTTTCTTTTACTATCCAATGTACGAAAAAACGATCGAGCGCAATGGAGTCAGGATGGCAAAAATATCAATCGCATTTCATATACACAAGCCAAATAAAAAAAACACCCGGTCATCGATCGCATCGCATATATACAGTGCCGAAAAATAAAATAGCACCACCCCGACATTTTTTCTATTTGTTAAAAAAAAAACATTTCGTGTCGAAAATTGTTTGTACATTGCTGATAAATATATCACACAACATGTTCACTTTCCGCAGAAAACAGTTTATTGTTCATAATGATAACGGTTCTTTTCAATTTAAGTGATTTTCAGAGAAAAATGCAAAATAGAAGGAAAAAAATAATAGCACCACTGACAATTCTGTTGAAGAGCGCATTAATTGAGTTTATTAATTTGACCCCTGTACAAGTTAAAGTGTTCTTGTTCGGTTTTCGTTAGTTTTTACACAAATTTAATAGTAAATGGGTCGCGGAAAGCATTGTAGTGTTGAAAAAAGAGACTTTATTCGAAAACTTATTTCAGAGGGCAAAGCTTATAGCGAAGTGCGTCATTTTGTTGGATGTTCAAACAAAATGATACGCAATGCCATAACTTTCCAAGAAAAAGCTGAAACACGTGGACGTATACGCGCCATATCGAAGTTGCTTGAAAATCGGTTGATCCGCCAGAACAAGAAGGAGCCTTTTAAGCCGGCAACTGAACTGAAAAAGGATCTCAATATAGCTGCAACGGTGCAAACAGTTCGTAATCGTTTAAGACATCACAATTTAAAAGCCTGTAGCCCAAGAAAAGTTCCACTCCTAAGTGCGAAGCCAAACGTATTGAGTTTGCAAAAGAGCAGCTGAAATGGCCAGTTGAAAAATGGAGGAAGATCTTATGGTAAGACGAGAGCAAAATTGTTCTGTATGGCGGAAAAGGCTCTCGCTCATACGTCAGACGCCCTCCGAATGCAGAATACAATCCTCAATACACATGTAAAACTATTAAACATGGGGGTCAAGAGTAATGATGTGGGCTTGCTTTTCGCGTTGTGGCATAGGCCCAATACATTGGATAAAAACAAGTATGGACCAACACGTTTACGTTGAAATGATTGAAAAAATGATGCTACTTTATGCAGAGTACGAGATGCCTTTGCTTTGGGTCTTTCAACAAGACAACGACCCCAAACACACCAGCAAGAAAGCGAAGAAATGGTTCAGAGAGCATTCAGTGAAAGTCATGGAGTGGCCTGCGCAGTCACCAGATCTCAACCCTATTGAGAATCTATGGGCTGATGTAAAAAACGCAGTTGCTGCTACCAAGCCAACTAGCAACGAATCACTTTGGAATGTGATTAGGGATTCCTGAAGCGAAATTCCGCTAAGTCGATGCCAGAGCTTGGTTGATTCAATGCCAAAACGTTGTGCAGCCGTTATTTCCAATAAAGGTCACGTAACTAAATATTAAAACTGAAGGACATCATCAGCTGGAACAGATAACTATCGCAAACTAATAAAACTAATTCATTTTTTCTATTTTTTTAACCTTAAGTGCACTTTGGAATTGTGGTGAAATTTTTTTTTCGCCTTATTTTTATGATTTTACAAGATTTTTTTTAAATAGCTTTCAAACGGTAAATAAAACCTTAAATATTTTTATCACACAATTTTTATAAAACTTTTTTACTTTTAAAAATGTGTATTAGTTATTTACTAACTTACAAATAGAATTACAATGCCTTTGAAAAGATTGTTGGTGCTATTATTTTTCTCTCAGCTGTATTTACAAGCCAAATAAAAAAAAATTCATTAGTCTAAAGCAACATCACTGAGAGCACACACTGCTCGTGCTCTCAGTGTCAATATCAATCACCAAATATAGGTTTGGGATAGCTTATATGATTGATAGTCTTTAATATCACAGAGCTGATATATCGCTGATCGCGAGCGATATAACAGATACGAAGGCAATGGAATATATCAGATATGCCAAGTGGCTATCGAGCAACGAAAGAGCAATCGAGAAATACGGAATAACGACGTTCAAGCTCTTTCTTCGCGCGATTGATATTTAGCGGTGGGACTTGGGTAAAATTCGACTTTCATGGGTTTCGGGATCTGATAAGAGCTTTACGTTGTTCATGATGAAATTGCTCGTGTAGGTAATGTCGTGTGAAAAAAGAAAACAAATGACCCTTTTGGTTTGGTTTTCTATACAGGGTGTTTGGTACTCCGTACATAACCTTGTAAGGGGTTATTCCTGGATATATTTTGAGCAAAAAATTGTTCTACGGAGATGGTCAATTTTCAATATCCACGGAGATACAGGGTGATCAAGAAAAGTCCTTCGGACCTGTACCCTCACTCACTCAAAACGCTATATCTTGAAAACTAATAATCACAATTCAAAGTGTTATAGCTTGTTTTTTAGGGAATCAAATTACCTTTCATTTGGTGTAATAGTCCGCATTGTAACTGTATCCGATTCTGAGATATTTGCTTCAGAACACAAATTTTTGACAGTTTGACCGTCAAAATTCTAAGATCAATGTAGTTTTTCTCTAAAAAACCCATTATAAAAATGTCATTTTATTGTTGTTTTCTTTTGTGTCATATTATTGCCTACAAAAGACGCATACACTTGCATTGCATAAGTTTTATAGTTTAGAAGAAATTATCATTCCAATAATTTAGCACTTTTGTCAAAAAAACAAGAATAGGTTGATCAACACTCTCCGCTTGAACTAAAAGAACTTAAGAATGGTTTTTACGGTTTATTTCAAATTTCCTTAATTACAATAAATGTTCAAAATGGCTACTTTCATTTTGAATGCACGCTAAAGCTCGTTTTGCCAGTGTTCTCTTTGTGTTCATACTCCTCAACTGCTGCCTTACTTCTGTTGCTGCCGCATCGGTTCTGGTGTTTAGATCCTGCAACGTTACTACTTCCGTTGCGTAGACAAGGTCCTTCATCCGTCCCCATACAAAGAAATCCATAATAGTTAAATCAGGGGATCTTGCAGGCCAGTGTATCGGTCCATTTCTACCGATCCAGCGATTGCTATAATTGGAATTTAACCAATCTCTGATCTGTCGGCCGTAATGAGCTGGAGCACCATCGTGTTGGTAAAACATGGAAGCCAATCGTTGCAGTGGCATATCATCCAATAACTCCTGTAGATCATTTGTCAAAAAATGCAAGTAATTGGAACTATTTAAGGTAGGCGGAAGCCTAATAGGACCAATAAAATCGTTGCCAATCACACCTGCCCATAAATTGACACTGAATCTGTGCTGAAATGATGCCTCTCTTCTTGTATGTGGATTGCTCTCAGCCCATGTGTGTAAGTTGTGGAAGTTTGTGATACCGTCCCTGGTGAATTGGGACTCATCCGTCCAAAGAATGTTGCTGATAAAATTGTCGTCACTTATTTGTCGTTCAAGGAGCCAATTGCAAAACTCCATCCTTTTGGGTAAATCAATGGGTAACAGCTCCTGCACTGGTGTGTGGTGGTAGGGATGCAAACGTTCTGCTTTCAGGACACTCCAAACTTTCCACGTAGAGACGTAAAACCGCAATGCCAAGCGTCGTATACTAGTTGATGGATCATTTTGAACTCAGCTAGGATTCGTTGATCAATTGAAACAGCGATTACCGGCGCAGGATTTGCATTCACTCTGCTTGTCCTAACACTGCCTGTTTCCCTAATCCTTGTGTAAACGTCTTGGAATACTCTCGCGTAAGGTATTCGACGATTGGGAAATCTGTGATGATACAAAGATCGCGCCGCTTGCTCATTTCCCTGACACTCTCCATAGAGGAAAATTATGTCTGCATATTCTTCGTTCGTGAACTCAGGCATTTCGAAATTCTTTTCTAAATTTTAGTGACACCTTGTTCTTTTACAAATTTAACTAAAACTGATAAAAATATGAAGTATGGTTTGCTTTTATAGGCTTTTCATTTTGTTAGGTAACCCATTAAAAAGGGCAAAGTGCTGCACCTAGTTGTGTTGAAACTCATTTTAATTTAATTCATTTTCTCGATAATTTTAATACTACCTAAAGGACATTCATTGATAATTTAAATAGTAATTAAAGGACACAAAGAATATTTCAGTTTAACAACATTTCAGGTAGTTTTTTTAGAACGAGGGTTGGTTTATGGCATATTTTATTTTTAAGCCATATGTATTTTCGCTTATTACCTGGAAAACGGGAAAACCTAAGTCATAAGTATGTGTGCATCTTTTGTAGGCAATAATATGGCACATAAAAAAACAACATTAAAATGACATTTTTATAATGCGTTTTCTTGAGAAAAACTACATTGATCACATAATTTTGAGGGTCAAAGTATCAAAAATTTGTGGTCTGAAGGAAATACCTCAGGATTGGGTACAGGTACAATACGGACTATTACATTAAATGAAAGATAATTTGATTCCCTAAAAAACAAGCTATAACACTTTGAAATGCGATTATTGGTTTTCAAGATATAGCGTTTTGAGTGAGTGAGGGTACAGGTCCGAAGGACTTTTCTTGATCACCCTGTATCTCCGTGGATATTGAAAATTGGCCATCTCCGTAGAACAATTTTTTGCTCAAAATATATCCAGGAATAACCCCTTACAAGGTTATGTACGGAGTACCAAACACCCTGTATATGACCGGTTGTTTATACTCTAGATGAAACCTGAGAGTATTATAAGTTTGCCACAAAGTTTGTAACACCAAGAAATAAGGCTCGGAGAAAAAAATGAATGATACAGAAGTTCATATAATCACTCAAAAATCTCAAAACCGGATGTCCGTCCGTCCGTCAGTCTGTCTGCCTGTCTGTCCGTGTCCTCTCTAGCTTGAGAACGCGTTGAGCTAGAAAGTTCAAATTTTGTATACGTCGTTTTTAACAAAAAAGTAAGGTCAAGTTCATGAACGAGCCAAATCGCTCCACCCCTTCTACCCCTTCCCATACAAAATGACACAATTTCGTAATCTGACAATAAACGGATTTGCTCGAAAAGTACAAATTTGGAATGTAATAGTTTTATGATGATTCCAATCCACTCTATAAAAATAATTTGCGTTTCCCCCTCCTTTCACCACCTCCCATACAAACTGCACTTTTTCATAAAATGCTCTAAACCAATTTACTCAGTGCGTATAATAGTTATCGAGCTGAAATTGTGCACGAAATATTTATTAAAAATTATTAGTAAGACCAAAAAAAATGAGGTGATTAGCTGTACCCCTTCTACCCCCTCCCATACAAAATGACACAATTTCGTAATTTCACAATAAACGGTTTTGCTCAAAAAATATAAATGCAATTGATCTGAAATTTGGAATATATTACTTTTAAATTTGCTGTACAAAAGTTATTTGAGTCCTCCTATTCCTTCCACCACCTCCCACACAAACTGCACTTTTTCATGAAATGCTCTTAGCCAATTTACTCAGTGCGTTTAAAATTGATCGAGCTGAAATTGTGCACTAAATATTTATTTAGAATTATTAGTAACACCGAAAAAAATTTAGACGATTAGCTTTACCCCTTCTACCCCTTCCCATACAAAATGACATAATTTCACAACTTTAAAAAAAGTCGATTTTCCTGATAAGTATAAATGCTACTGATCTGCAATTTAAAACATGTCAAAAGCATGATGTTTATAGTTATTTCTGAAAAGTCATTAAAAACTCGCCCCTCCACCTCCCATACAAACTGCCCTACTTCACTACATCCAATACACTAATTTTCTCGGTACCTATTAAATTTTTAAATCCTAAATTTTGCATAAAACATTTTGATAGCAACCTTAACGTCATGTGAAGAAATTAGTTCAATGTCGTCACCCCTTCTACCACTTCCTCTACAAAATTTCTTAAGATACAAAAATTTCTCTTTCATCTAGAGTATCGCACGATTGGGCTTTATGCCCAATCGTACTCCTGTTATTTTTTTTTTTGTTCTTTGGCTTGTATATATGCGATGCGATCGATGACCGGCTGTTTTTATACTCTAGATGAAATCTGAGAGTATATTGTGTTTGCCTTACCGTTTGTAACGCTAAGAAATAACGCTCGCACAGAGCCACCAAGGGTACAGAAATATTTGTTGTCGCTCAAAAATCTCGATTCCGAGTGACCACCGTCTGTCCGCCTGTGCGTCTGTCTACAGCATAACTCTCGAAAGCTTTGAGCTATAGTGCTAAAAATTTTTGTATGTCATTTTTAGCAAAAAAAGTAACTTTAAGTTCGTGAATGGGTTACATCCCCTCACTCCTTCTACCCCCTCCCATACAAATTTCATGAAATTTCGAATTATAAAGAAATTGATTTTTCTTTGAAACTATTTAAGCTATCGTCGTGAAATTTAGGTCAAAGGATTATGATATAGATGTCATTAATATCAGGGAATATTGACCCGATCCCCTTACTGCTTCTACCCCCTCCCATACAAATGGACAATTTTGAAAAATACATATTTCCGATTTTCCTTGAAACTAGTAAAGCTGAAAAGACGAAATTTTGTCAGTATTAATTTTACTATAATTACAATTTATTTTGAAACGAATTATCAACTTCACCTTACTCCTTCTACCCCCTCCCATACAAATTTCATGAAATTTTGAAATTTAAATTAAATTATTTTTCTTCGAAACTGTTAAAGTTATCAACTTAATATTTTGTATAAAGAATACAAATAGAAATATTAATAATGCGAAAAAAAATTGTTTTGATCCGTATACTCCTTCTACCCCCTCCCATACAAATGCATAATTTTTGTTAAACGCATTTTATCGATTTCCATTCAAACTAGAAAAAGTACAAACTTCAAATTTTGCCAAAAATTTGTTTCTTAATAATTGAAATAAGTGTTAGAAAAAATTATCAGCTTCGCTTCACTCCTTCAAATATCTGTATTATAAATTCAAGAAAAGCATTTCTCCTTCAAGTATATGAGAGCTATCGACTTTGAGATTGAATCAAAACATGTTGATAAGGATGATGATAAGCAGTTTCAAAATCATCTTAAACGCTAAACTTCCTTTGCCACCTCCCATACAAATGCCCCAATTTCAGGAAAATTATGACCAATTTCTTTAAAAATGATGAAAACCAAAAACTTTAAATTCAGCAAAAAACATTTTGCATGCCATGTTCGGTGTCATATACGAAAAATACAAACCTCCCCCTCTACTTCTACCACCTCCCATGCAAAAGTCTCTATTCGCTATTCGAAAGAATTTGAGATGACATATTTTCCGGTATATTAAAGTCATTTGCATATCATCTAGAGTATCATATGATTGGGCTTTAAGCCCAATCATAATTCTGTTATGTTTTTTATTTGGCTTGTGTATGTGAAATGTGATTGACATTTTTGCCGTCCTGACTCCATTGCGCTCGATCGTTTTTTCGTACATTGGATAGTAAAAGAAAATCTTTTCATTCCCAGGGGGAAGTGTTCACTATGCTGAGCTATGAGATTGAGTCTTGCCTGATTGATAGATGTAGGAAAATTACGATTTGCTTAGCGATCGGTGAGGTGGAACGTGAGGTGCAAAGTGTTGAATGAGGTACGCTTTATGGGATAATAGAATTACTCTATTGAACCAAACAAAACAAAAAACATATAGCACCTGAAAGCGTTAGGTCAGCCTGTCAGATTGGGCGCATTTTATTTGAAAAGAAAAAAAGAAAACCATTGACCCTTTTGGTTCGGTTGTTGGTTTCTATGACCGGGTGTTTGTTTTTATTTGGTTTGTATATAAGCGATGGGTAAGTGGCAGTTTATTTGACGAGCTTTATTCTGAGCTACGATCTCGTCGGGGTTACGTGGAATGCGTGAGTTGCGGGTTTAATGTGCGAGTGCGAACAAAAATTCTGGGATTTGTAGCGATGATCATTGCGGCAATTTTATTGGTGATAGAACGTAAGCAGTATGCATTTGCTCTGCTCTTCTAATGGCAGCTCTTTTAAATTTTCAAATAGCAGTGAAAAAATCGCAGGTATGTGAAATAGCATACCATCTCTAATCATGAGTGCAAACGTGTTATAGCGAAAAATTCGTGTACAAAAGCGGTATTTCTTCTTCTTCATGGACCGTGTTATTTCAAAATCGTGTAAAAAAAAAGTTGGGTGTTTTGTTTTCTTGCCTAATACGAATATTAATCGAACACTCCTCATATCAAATTATTGCATGATTTTGCGAGTAATAACAAAACAAGCATTTCGAAAGCATGCATTTGCTAAACGACTTGGCAAAATTTAACTTGAAACCGAGAAGATGACTAAGAAATCATGAATAATAGAAAATAAACAACCAAACTAGAAATCTGTAAACAAACCGTTGTTATAAATAAAACCCCCACAGATAACAATTGACATTCGGCGACATAAAAGATAAAAAGCGTTAACGCTGCAATTCGCGTCGATTAGCAGCTCAACAGAACACTGAGACGGGAAATAATGAGTTTCCCATTCCGATAAACCCGACAAAGTGATCGCAGTTAATCGGCGAGTGAGATTTTCGATAAGAGAATAATTACCTGTCCGTCGGACAGGTTATTTACTCAAAATTCGTTCGAGATATTTCCTTGTTAGAGTTCATCCTGAAGCAGTCGATTTCCATCATTTTTCCAAATCGAAAATTCCTTCCCCCAAAAAAAATTAATTGTTGGCATAATCTTATCTAATCTTAAGATTAACGCCTCTTCCAACTAATTCGGACTGTTGTTCGTGCTGCTAAGCAGTAAACAAATTAAAGAATTTGAAATTTGCCCCGATTAACCACGGACTCAGATTGAGTCCAGTCGGACTCCGAAGCCGTGGGATTTCCCGCAGCTGCTGGATCGTGTGAAAAATACGAAAAATCAATTTGAAATTACACTGGAGAGCAGATGTATTGCGTACATTGCGTTACTGTTTTTCGTACAAATTTTTTTTTCCTAATTTTCTCGGCCGTGTAAGTTCGGGCGAGGACACTTTTTACCTGTAAATAATTTGACAGCCCCAACACCCATCGACTTACGTCAAATGACGAGAAACATTGTCCTTTAGCCTGGTTTTTCAGCAATTTTAACACTTTTCAATACAGCGCGCGATTTATTATTGTCTTTGCGACCGAACGCGAGAAAAAATCCGCACGAAAAACTCACGAAAATCAATTTTTCACAAACTTTTCGACTCGGGACAACTTTTCACGGGCTGTGTAATGGCTTCATGACTTTCGGTGTTACTTGATTTTGCCGCTAGGCGACGAACACTGACTGGAACAGTGCCGACAATCGGATGAAAATTAAATTCGGTTTTTCCGAAAAGACTTTTCGATCGGATTCCGAGTAAGAACAAGACACACAACAAATTTAGACCAAAATTTGTAAATAAAAACTGTGAGCTGTCAGATGTGTTTGTCAACAAGAATGCGGCTGCTATAAATTTGAAAAGTGCGCTATGGCCCAGGTTCTTAAACTTTTCCAAGATCTCTCAAAATTCTACTCACCGCATTTGTGTCGCGAGCAAATCGAGGAAATTTTCGATAAAGCGCAGGAAGATGGATCGCAGGAGGACGACAGCAGCGGCGACGAAGACGATGACGACGATTCATCTAGCGATTCGGATTCGTCCAGTGATGAAGAGGACATCAACAATATCAACTCCATCGAGCAGATTCCGATCATAAAGCAAGCGGTTGAGGACTCGCAGGTTCTGTCGGTCTTGCTGGAGTTGTGCACGGCAATTCGGGAATTGCGCGAAACGAGCAACGGCTACGACAACACGTTTGACTGTTGGGATCGCGTCATCGATGTCTCACCGAAGGAGCAGTACTTGACCTTCGTTTACACGCTGCTCGGCCTGGCTCGGGCTGATCCTGCGTCGAAAATCTACCGGAAATTGACAATCGCAACGGCCCGCACGTACATTTTGTCGTTGACGATACCGGGCTCGAAGGGGTTTCATATTTTCGATGATAAAATGATCGAACTTGCGATCGAAGTTTTTCATCTTATCGATCTCATGCAGGAGGAGAAGGTCGCCAAAAACATATCCAAGCAGGATCGGGTCGAGATTTGGGTTAATTTCTCGAATTTATGTGACGATTTGAAGATCATGTTTCGATACGTGCACTTCGATGAGTACAAGGACATCCGGAATTCGATCATTTGGGAGCTGAATAAGTTGCTGTATAATAATCATGTTAATGGCTATGAAAATATTTGTAAGTAGAAATTTATTTTATAGCAAATCACTTTGATTAGCTAGGATGTAGCCTAGCGGGTACCGTGTTGGTCTACAATACGAAGGTCGTGAGTTCAAATCCCGGTCGACACATAATTTCAGTACACTGCCTGCTTGGGTATACCTTGGTCACCTCAATCTACGGAAATGAAAAATTCGAAGATAGAGGGTTGGGCGAAGGTCTAACAAGCCTTTCACAATAAATAATGAAAAATGTTAAGTTGCCTGAAGGTCAGGTTCAGGTAGTGCCATTGTAGTAGTAGTACAAATCACTTTCAATGTCGTTACTAGAGATGGTATGCTATTTCACATACCTGCGATTTTTTCACTGCTATTTGAAAAGAGAAAATTTAAAAGAGCTGCCATTAGAAGAGCAGAGCAAATGCATACTGCTTACGATCTATCACCAATAAAATTGCCGCAATTATTGTAAATGATTCGTTGTGAGTAGACGTGTTTCGCTAGCTCCGCCAAATTTTTCGCAGTTTAAAAGTGATATCCAGCAGTCTCACCGATTTTAATTATATAAAACTTTTAAAAATATCAAACGTGCAGTGCTTATAATAATGCCGAATAATCATAAATTAATTACGCGTTCGCGTGCAGACAGAACATCGCCGGCCGTTTCACGCAGTGGCTCGAATCCGAACTTTTCAACCGGTGTGGAACAGCTATGTAGCAGAATTGACAACCTGGAAGTTTCTCTAATGACAAAATTGCAAGCCATGCTAACGTCTTTAGAAGATCGTTTGGTTGCAAAATTTGATAAAAAATTCGAGTCGATCCTGATGAAAAATTCCGCGCTTGAACGTCGAGTCATTGACCTCGAAGGAAAAATTTCGGCAGTTAGTGCTGAACATGAGCAGCAGCAACGCTTGCATCGACTTCCGGATGCCGTTGTGAGAGGTATCCCGCTAGCACCAGGGGAAATCCCTACAAATGTAGTAAAGTCGATAGCACATGCGATTGGCCACAGCTTATCCCCATACTTCGACGCTTTCCGCATTAAAATAAAAAACAATCGTCTTTCGGCTGCGAATAAAATTATAAAACCGTCTGCTACACCAATCCTTGTTCGGTTCAGCAACGCGCTTGAGTGTCGAGCTTTCATACTCAAGTTCAAACGACACCATGGACTGAAGCTGAACTCGCTGGATGGGTTCTCGTCAGAGAGTCCAATCTTCGTTAACGAGAGCCTCACGCAAACAAACAGTGCAATACTGCGTGAGACACTAAAACTACGACGGCAAGGCCTGTTGCACATGACATGCACTTTGAATGGAATGGTGCACGTGAAAGTAAAAGAGTCGACGCCGCTCGTGAAAGTTATCAACATCACTGACCTGCAGCAACACCAAAACTACGGAGCAGACGCGAATCATCACATAGCTTAGTATTCTTATGCAAATGAGTCATTTTAATTTTTTTCTGCTTAACCATTTTCATTTTCACATTCTTCTTTACTCTATATTTTATTATATTTTCTTTTTTGTAACTTTTAAGTCAATATACAGGCTGTCTGAATGCACCGTCGGTTGTACGCTGTTCGATGGTAATGGCTAAATTGCAATTGGAAACGGTAAGGGCACTCATGAATACCTTTTGTCGTAAAACAAAAGGTCTAAATGTCTGTCACCTGAATGCAAGAAGCATCAAAAATAAAATTTGTGATATCCATTCCATCACACAAAACCTAAATCTTCATGCAATTTTGGTAAGCGAGTCACATTTGAAGAGTCATGTACCTAGCGCTACTGTCTCCTTGCCGGGATATAAGCTATTTCGTAACGATCGTAAGGAGCGAAATTGTGGCGGGGTGGCAATTTATGTAAAGCGTAACATTAATGCCAGGGTTGTATCTAGATCCGAATCTGGAGCTATGGAATTTCTCAGCGTTGAAATTGATGGGGGTTCCGAGAAAGCCATTCTCACGGTAACTTATTGTCCTCCAAGGTGTTTTAATGAAGATGTAGCAGCTTTTTTAATGGAAACAATGGCGACCCATACACGTCACTACAATAATGTTATTGTTGGAGGCGACTTTAATGTCGATTTACTTCTCCATAACAATCGTAAAGATAGCTTTCTTCATTTGTTTCAGTCCATTAATCTATAAGTTATCACTAACTCCATACCCACTTTCTGTTGTTGTAACAATCCTTCTCTGTTAGACATGTTTTTTACGTCGGACAAAAACCGAGTACTATTTTTCGACCAAACGAGCCCTCCTAGCTTCACTGATCATGATTTACTTTTTATGAGCTATGATATATGTGTTAATAAGTGTACCTCGATTAAATCTTTCAGTTATCGGAACTATAACGACTTAAATTTAGAAAATTTTACAAATGAGTTCAATTTATTATCTTGGGACGAAGTTTTTTATATGTTGGATGTCGATGACCAGGTGAGACACTTTAATATGCTTATGACGTACCTTCATGATAGGTGTGTACCACTACGAAAGGTAAAAATAAAAAACAACTTAGCATGTCCTTGGATTACCCATAAAGTATCATCCTTAATTGCCGAAAGAGAGTATCTCTACCGCCAATATCGCCGCTCAAAAACGAATCATGCTAAAAAGTTATATAAATCTGCGAGAAATATTGCTACAACAGCTATCAGGAATGCCAAGCGTTCTTATTATAGTCAAAAGTTTGACCCTGCATTATCCTCCAATAGAATTTGGGCCAATTTAAAGAACGCTGGTATTTGTGGAAAGGAACCGATGACCTGTAATTTTGGGGCTGATGAACTCAATAACCACTTCATTAATACTTGCCAAATATCGTTTCAGACCACCTCAGCGTCTTCAAATGAAATATATACTAAATCAAATAACTCCTTTTCTTTTCGATGCATCGACTTACCTGAGCTGCTCTCAGCTATTAACTCCATAAAATCGAATGCTATTGGTCCTGACACTCTACATCCTAAATTTATTAAATTTCTTCTCCCGCTTATTTGCCACCATATACTACATATTTTAAATACATGTATATCCAAGGGTACCTTTCCTATGGCATGGAAAGTTGCCTCAGTACTGCCGATAGCAAAAACGAATTCTCCTAATGCAGTCACTGATTTCCGGCCTATTAGTATTTTGTGTTTTCTATCTAAGGTTCTCGAGAGAGTTATGTCCATTCAAATACAGGAGTTTTTAAAAAAGGAGAGTTTATTGACACGCTGGCAATCTGGGTTCCGGACGCAACATAGTTGTGAGTCGGCGCTTCTTAAAGTAACTTCCGACATTAGAGCCGCCATGGACTCGAATTTGGTAACATACCTTGTTCTACTTGATTTTTCTAAAGCATTTGACCTTGTAGACCATAATATAATCATTGATAAACTATCATCAAAATTCAATTTTACCCCTAGCGCCATAAAACTTATGCACAATTTCTTGAATGACCGCTGGCAGGCGGTACGGGTCGGTGATGACGTCTCTTCTTCGCTACCACTCTTGCGGGGCGTACCACAAGGCTCTATACTGGGTCCATTACTGTTTAGCCTCTACATCAATGATTTGCCAAGCGTACTGCAAGATTGCAATATTCATATGTATGCTGACGATGTTCAGCTTTACTTAAGTAGACCGGTAGGTCTTATTGATGATTGTGTTGCGCGTATTAATGATGATATCGCAAGAGTTTTTGGTTGGTCAACCGAAAATAGATTAGTACTTAATGAGAAAAAGTCACAATGTATCGTCTATTATCCAGGTATTAAGAATCATGAATCATTAAATTTGCCTTGTGTTATGATGAATGGTACATGTCTTGGTTTCAGTCCTGCTGTTAAAAATTTAGGAATTACGCTAAACTCCTCAATGACCTGCTGCAACCATGTATCTACCATTTTAAGAAAAGTGTACGGTGGTTTGCGTCGGCTATGGCTTTTCG
Source organism: Chorisops tibialis (assembly GCA_963669355.1). Classification (NCBI taxonomy): domain Eukaryota; kingdom Metazoa; phylum Arthropoda; class Insecta; order Diptera; family Stratiomyidae; genus Chorisops; species Chorisops tibialis. The sequence continues at coordinate 276,511,467 of OY770262.1, forward strand.
CTAGTATCTTGCCGCTTAGCATTCGACTCAGACTTGTGAAATCCCTTATAATTCCTTTCTTCACGTATGGCAGTTTAATATTTCCTAAATTCGACTCTAATTGCCAACGTAAATTAGACATTGCCTTTAATGATTGCACACGCTTTGTTTTTTTGTTGCGACGTCATGATCATGTATCACCCTTCAAACACGCTATACTCGGCTGTACGCTATCGGTATACTTGAAACGTAAAATTCTGATATTTTTGTTTGGTGTTTATCATACAGGCGAGCCTTCTTATTTGGGTGACTTCATTGTAGCCTTGAACTCTACAAGACACCTCAAACTTCTTGTTCCGCGTTTTTCCAAATCTGTAAATGAGTGCTCTTACTTCGTTCAAGCAATTAGACATTGGAATAATCTTCCTGAAAAAGTTCGGCGTGCAGTTGACCCTAGTGCATTCAGAAAGCTTGTATTGACACATGTATTTTAATCTATTTTTTTCTTTTTTTTTTCTTCCTATCGTTACTGTTTCTATTATATAATACGATTTTATTCTAATTTTGGATTTGGTTTTTTTTTCTTATATTTTTTTTCTTATATTATTATTTTGTTACTTAAGTACATTTTTTTTTTTATTTCATTTCTATCTGTTGAATTAATTCCTGTAATGTATTGTACTTTTAAATAAGAGTTTATAATCTTGTAGTACGTTGAATAAATATTTATCTTAACTCTTAACTCAGATCATCGCTACAAATCCCAGAGTTTTTGTTCGCACTCGCACATTAATCCCGCAACTCACGCATTCCACGTAACCCCGACGAGATCGTAGCTCAGAATAAAGCTCGTCAAACAAACTCGTTTGGTTCCCAGAAAGCGTACCTCATTGAACACTTTGCACCGCACGTTCCACCTCATCGATCGCTAAGCAAATCGTAATTTTCCTACATCTATCAATCAGGCAAGACTCAATCAAAAAAAAACACCCGGTCATCGATCGCATACAAGCCAAATAACAAAAAAAAAAAACCGGTCATCGGTCGCATGGCATACATACAAGCAAAATAAAAAAATAAAAACAACCGGTCATAGAAAACCAAACCAAAAGGGTCTTATGTTTTCTTTTTTTACACGACATTACTTCACACAAGCAATTTCATCATGAACAACGTAAAGCTCTTATCAGATCCCGAAACCCATGGAAGTCGAATTTTACCTAAGTCCCACCGCTAAATATCAATCGCGCGAAGAAAGAGCTTGAACGTCGTTATTCCGTATCTCTCGATTGCTCTTTCGTTGCTCGATAGCCACTAGGCATATCTGATATATTCCATTGCCTTCGTATCTGTTATATCGCTCGCGATCAGCGATATATCAGCTCTGTGATATTAAAGACTATCAATCATATAAGCTATCCCAATTTGGTGATTGATATTGACACTGAGAGCACGAGCAGTGTCTGCTCTCAGAGATGTTGCTTTAGACTAATGAATGAATGAATTGGAGAAACGATTGCGATTTGATAAGGGATTTTTTTAGCGATATTTTGATCGGTGGGATCTGATCTGATAGGTGAGGTGTGGAACGTCCGAAGTGGTCAATGATGCGCTTTGCTAGAGTTTTTTTTGGCGGATTTTGTTCTGAGTTTCGATCTGGTCGGTTAGTAGGACATGTTGCGGCTATCGCAAGTTTCGCCGATTTATGTTGCAGTCCACCGTGTCGATAAGAGCTTTACGTTCTTCATGATGAAATTGCTTGTGTGAGGTAATGTGTGAAAAAAGTAAACAGTAGACCCTTTTGGTTTGGTTTTCTATGACCGGGTATATTTTTTCATTTGACTTGTGTATATGAAATGCGATTGACATTTTTGCCATCCCGACTCCATCGCGTACATTGGATAGTAAAAGAAAACCTTTTCATTCCCAGGGGGAAATGGGGGAAGTGTTCACTATGCGCACTGAGCTGGTGGTACTGAGAGATTGGGTCTGCCTGATTGTTAGATGCAGAATTTCGCAGAAAATTACTATTTTGTCTCTTTTTTTTTAATTGCGCACTAGCATGGATAATAGAGGTGGAAAAATCACTGCTATTGGAAGAGCTGCTCTTTTTCACAGATATTGAAGCAAGCGTGTCAATCCCTATAGGGACAAAGGACAGAAACAACTTTCTTCCATAAGGTGCAATCCTTAGCATCGGCATTAAACTATTGCCAGGATTTGTTTATTTTTCTGGCCTCTTGCTCAACTGCTCGCTTCCATGTGTTACATGGTCGACCAACCCGACGTATTCCTTGAGGTTTATAATCCGGAGCCAGTTTGACGATGTTTCGTTCTGGTTTCCTCAAAGTATGACCGACTGCCACTTCCGTCTTTGAATCTCAATACCAATTTTAGTCTGGCCAGTTGTACTCCAAAGTTCGTCGTTGGAGATCACTTCTGGCCAGAATATTCCTAAAATGCGTCGGAGGCATTGGTTCACGAAAGTCTGTAGTTCTTGGTAAGTCGAACTGTCACCAAATAACGACACGGATTTGACGCATGCGTCAAAAACTCGAAGCTTCGTGCGAAGGGAGATCTCTCTTAACCTCCAGAAAGGGGAGAGGATACCGAAGGCCTGACGAGCCTCAATATCCTTTTCGACTCCGCCGTCTATGCTGACAATGCTTCTGAGATAACATAAATTTGCACCTCTCCACCACAAACAGGGCTGGTGATAATATGCAGCCTTGTCTGACACCCGTTCGCACAGGGAAGCTCTCGGACAGCTCTCCTCTATGCAAGACGCGACACCTTGCATCTTCGTAGGATTCTTTAATCATAGCTATGACCTTATCTGGAATACCTCTCCTACGCAAAGCATTCCACATGTAATCTTGCTTAACGCTGTCGAAAGCCTTCTCGAAGTCCACAAACATGAGATGTAGTGGCAAACCCATTTCGGCTGACTGCTCTAATATTATCCGTAGGGTATTTGTGTGGTCGGTACAAGACGACCCTTTACGGAATCCAGCCTGATAAACTTCGAGAGTGCTCTCGACGACATCACTAATCCTATTGAGAATTACCTTAGCCATAATTTTTGATACGGCAGTAAGTAGACATATACCACGCCAATTGCCACAATCCCGAAGGTCGCCCTTCGGAATTTTCACAATGACGCCCTCCTTCCATTCAGTCGGATATCTTCCTTCATTCCACACCTTAGTGAAGAGTGGAAGGAGTATATCGGCTGTTATTTCCGGGTGCGCTTTGGGGAGTTCGGTTGGTAGTTCGTCTATACCTGGAGCTTTCCTTCCCACCATTGACCGAATGGCGGAAACTATCTCTTCCTTATCTGGGGGATCGTCCCTAATAGAGGATTGTTGCGGTTGGATGCTTGGTAGTTGTTCTGTTTCCGGAATATCTTCCTCTGACAAGATATTTAAAATATCACAGAAATATTCCTTCCATCGTCGCAACTGGTGTTCACTCATATTAAGGAGAGTTCCGTTGACATCTCTCACCAGGTGGTTGGCGGTGAAATTCCTGTTCGTCAACTGTTTCATGATTTTGAATAGTGAACCCATATCCCCAAGGTAAGCCACAGATTCTGCCTTGTTTGCCAGATCTTCAATGGCTTTTCTCTTGTCGCGTCTAACAGCCTTTTTAAGCTGTATATGAGCATCGCGGTAGTTCTGCCTCAAGTCGGGCGTTCGTTGGTTGACATCGGGTTGAGAAATGATTGCCAATTTGGCTTTTTTCCGATTGCCAACCTTGTCCCATGTGTCTTGCGACATCCAGGGTTTCTCACCGCTTTGCACATATCCCACAGACTCTTCAGCACAGAAAAGATTTTCTGGTTGCCCACCAATTGGCGTCCAGTGTGCGCATTTCATGATCACCCAATGTGGATGACTTTTCGCGTAGAATGGTGGTGTATTCGAGTTTTTTGTTGGGATCTCTGAGTTTATCCACATTAAGCTTGCGCTTCATTTGAAGAATTTGTGGTCGTCGGATAGCTGCTGTACACAGTCTCAAGCAGGCAACCATCAAGTGGTGATCGCTCCCCACGTCAGCTCCACGTTTCGCTCGCACATCGAGGAGACATCTTCTCCATTGGCGACTTATAGCCAAATGGTCGATCTGGTTCTGAGTAACACCATCAGGGGAAACCCAAGATGTTTTATGATGACTCTTGTGTGGAAAAAGGGTCCCTCCGATGACCATTTGCCGAGTACTACAGAACTCCACAAATAATTCGCCGTTTTCGGGTCTCTTAATCCAAGGTCGTGAAGGGTCGACCCAAGGGTCACCATGCCTCCCCATGACGTGTTCTAGTCCAGTGTTGTCTGATCCAACCTGGGCGTTCATATCTCCTGATATGATAATTATTTCACCTCTTGGAACACGATCGATGGTGGCACTCAGTTGATTATAAAACTCCTCTTTGTGACCTGGTGTCGCGGTATTAGTTGGTGCGTAGCAATGCAGAATTGTGACGTTTCTGACACTAGTCCTGAGCCTGACGACGATAATCCTATCCGAGATTGGTTCCCAGTTGATGAGACTGTTTCTCGCTCTCGGTGTAAGGACGATCGCAGCGCCATTCTTGGCTTTATCGACATTTGTCCCATTGTAACTTGATATGGCGCCATTGTTACACCACCAACCATCATAAACATTCCCATCTATAGCATGGTAGCTCTGTACCAATATTGACATAATCTTTAAAACCATTTTTAGTGCTCTTTCATAGCAGATTTGCTGATAGCACTCGAACTATGTAGAATTTGGTTTCCAGTATAGCTGTAAGCACTCTTGCCTTCATTTTCAAAAAAATTCTCCACAAACCAATTCGAGAAAACGTTCCGCAAAAAGATTTTATTATTGTTTTCGTTTATGCGTATCCCTACCTACCGTGCTGCCTTGTCAAGATTAACGAAGACTTTTATGGCGCCCAGTTGTGATCTCGCCACGACGGACTCCGTCGTACATGATATACCACAGGAGAGGGCCAAGAATCGATCCTTTTGGGACTCCCGCGGTGAAGTGGTAGTACTTTACCCCTTCATTAGTTGGGTACCTCAACTGCCTGTTGGTGAAATAGTTTGTAACTATTCTCAATAAATAGTAGGGTGTGTCCATCATGGCCAATGATCTCTTTATAAATGACCAATCTGCCGAGGTAAATGCATTTGTAAAGTCCAGCGTCACTACTGAACAGCCTCGGGTCCAGCTGCCTTGTTGTTTCCTATCTTCCAGCAAACCTTAAATATTTCCTCCGACGTAATTGCAGGAATGGACGCTATGCTGATCTATCTGGTTATGATACACATAGTAACGTAGTTAGCCATTTGGGGAAAAAGTGCTCTACTATTCTCCTGTCGCTTATTGGTGTGTATCTGTGTGAGAGAGCCGCGCGCGTGCCTGTATGTGTGCGCTCGTGAACAATTCAAAATCACAAATAGTTAAAGATTCGCAACAGTCGAACAGTGGTTGGGGGTTGGCATGTAACAACATATACATTTCCTGTAACTACAAATTTTGTGTTATTTCAGATGCTGCTAATTTACATACGAAATGCTTTGAAATCTACGAAGAAGTAACAAACGCTCATAACGGCGATCCCGAAGATACATTTATGAAAATCATGAAAATTAGTTGCTGCCTTCACATATTTCCACCATCGCCCAGAAATCGCGGAACTTTTACCGTCTCATCTGGTTCTTCGCAATTTTGTGAGCATATTTCCGACTGGTTCGTAACAATTATAAATAAATCGCCACGAGTCGTTACAAAAGTCCTGAAGCACTTCATCGAGTGTGTTGTAACGAATCCTATAAAAGAAGTAATTGAATATTTCCTAGGAAATTTTCGCAAATTTTTACTAACTGAATAATTCATTTTCAGTGGCGCGGCGAACAAATGCAACGAGTTCTAGACTATGCAGCAAAATATGATGCAGCACTCTATACGAAATGTAACGAATCGACTTTAGAATTTCTCTTAAAAGCATCGAATGCTGACGATGTACAGATTCGAACGAATGCCGTCGAAATGCTAAATCGAATAACGCTAATTGAAGCCAAAGTTAATTGGGAAGTATTTCGTCATGAAATTTCCAATGTACCGCGTGAAGTTCACGTCTTAAATGAATTACTCAATCGAATGATAGACGTTAATAATTCGATTAAATTGAAAGCACTGAACGGATTGCAACAAGCATTCATAAAAGGGACACCAGATGCTGTGAAAATAATTACCGAAATTCTGCGATTTACTAATTTCGATGATGCCGATGTTGATTTGCCGGCTGAGCCACGAGTTCGATTTCGTGAAATTCGCTACGAACGACCGAAGCCTTTAGAGCCGAATTATACGTTTGAAGGACACGAAATTATCACGCCACCGTTTACTAAATTACCGAGCACCTTATACTATTTGTATAGGAATAATTTAGCGCATATTCGTCGCGCTGCACTGATGCTGGCTCAGATTGTTGTCTTGGAAAATCCATTAGTTATTTATAAAACGCGATTTGTTCAGGTATTTGTTGAAACATTTTTGTGTTTGTTTCGGAATTCTCAAAAGTGTCTCTGAAAAAATTTCAAGGAAACTTCAAAATTAGGTGATGATCCGACACCGTTAGTACGAAAACAGGCTCTGATTATGATTGATGCAATATTAAACAAATATCCGAATTGTTATCCGGTTGTATGTGCTTGGTGTCAAATAATTGTGCCACTATTTAAGGATAACGATTCGAAACTTGTTGATCAGGCGTGGGAGGTAGTTTTTTTTTTTTTTGTATATTTGCATTTATGAAAAATTGATTGATTTATGTATTTCCTTAGTGCTTTAAAAAAAGAGTATTCGACAATATTCGAGGCATAGACAATTCAAATAAAGCAGAACATTTCATGCCTTGGGTGATTCTACGAGTTCTGTTGTCGACGCAACAGCGACAATTCCTTCAAACGTGTATTCATGAAGCCGTTAACAAACAGATACTCAAGTAAGAACATATCTGAAATTTACGTTGTAAAATTTTTCAAACTTTCGAATTTTCTAGTGAAAAGATTCTCGCATTAATCGAATCCCATACGTTAACGTCGAATTCAACGGAGGCTTGGATTATGCTCAGTTTTGTTGCGAGTAAAATGAAATGTAAAGAAGCAGATTCGTTGATCTCTTCATTTATTAAGTCAACGCTTGAACAGTCGGTAAGTTTGTTTTTCACGTTTAGTTTCTTGTTTTTGTCCCGAATTGTTTTCTCCTTTTTATATTGTTTTTAATTTGTTCTCTGTTTATTTTCAACTTTTTTAATTTTTAATTCAAGTCCTTTTTTTGTTTCTCCATATATACAACTTTTACGATCGACCAGGTCAACGTTCGGGTATTGAGTTCTGCTTACCTCTCTCTGTACATTTACACCCAAACATCAAAGCCAGAAATACTAGCAATTGGTGAGTGCAAGGTGCTACCAGGAAATGAGAAGTTTTATTCTGTCCCCGGATATCACCTTATCCCAGCATTTTTTCGCCAGCGGGGGATCGCTCTCTACATCCGCAATGATGTGCCCATCCAATTAGTTCCGCATTTAGGTACATGCTCCAATCCAAAATATAATTATGTCTGTGTGGCAACGCCATTACATTTAGTATACAAAATTATTGCAAAGTAATTTGTATACTAAATGTAATGGCGTTGCCACAGTCTGGATAAAACGTTTAATCCAAGGGCATATCTTATAATTTTGTTACGTTTATAGAAGCTCGGCAATGAATGCAGCCAAAACAGCTAGTGAGCTGGATGTTTTGTCTGAATCCATTCAGCACATTTACACTGCACACCCTGACGCTGAAATCGTTATCGCGGGCGATTTCAATGTTCACAATACTGCCTGGCTTAAATATTCCTCCTGCACGGACCAAGAGGGACGTAATACTAAGCTCTTTGCCTCGGTAAATGGTGTAAAACAACTAGTAAATGAGCCTACTCCTCTACCAGAAATTACAGATCAATTCACCAATCTTCTTGATTTATTCCTCACCAGCCAACCTGAGAAATACTCTCTCTGTAATATCCCCATCGCCAATTGGAAATACGGATCACTTCTTGATTCGTGTACAATTTCCTGTTGTAGCACTAAAACCGCTACCAGTTAAGGCACCCGGCAGAACGATTTGGCCTTTTAAAAGAGCCAATTGGGCAGCGCTGAACGAGTTCTTCAATGCCTTCAATTGGAAATTGTGCTTCGATTCTAATGACTGCAATGAAGCCTGTAAACTTGTCACCAAGACCATCCTGAAAGGTATGAAGCTCTACATGCCTTCTAGTCAAAAGAGAATCCAGCCGTCGAAGGGTTCTTGGTTTACAAAGGAATATATCGCGGTAATTCAGGCTAAGAAACAACCGTTTCAAAAATTTTCCAACTCCAGCTAACAGAGAGCTCTATAATGCATCAAGAAATACCTGCAAATCTATCCTTAAACGTGTTAAATTTGATCACGACCAAAACCTTCGGCGGAAGATCCTTCAGAGTCCAAAAGGCTTAAGATCTTTCTGGTCTTTTGTCAAAACGGTCAACAATTTCATCTCTCCATCAACACCACCACTTGTTGATGGCGAACGTACCGTTATTGATCAGGATGAGAAAGCTAACCTTCTTCTACAATGGCACTACAACCCAAATCGGGCCTTGGCATCCTGACCTTCAGGTTCCTCAACATTTTTCATTATTTACCTTCTATCTTCGAATTTTTTTTTTTTTCATTTTCGTAGATTGAGGTGACCAAGGCATACCCAAGCAGGCAGTGTGCTGGAATTATGCGTCGACCGGGATTTGAACTTACGACCTTCGCATTGTAGACCAACACGTTACACACTAGGCTACACCCTAGCTAGAAAGCTATCCTATTAGCAGTAAGTTTCGTGAGAAACTCCACGCTTCCACCTTAAAACCAAACCCCGCCTATCGCAACACCATCAGGTTTATCGCTGCCTCCCGCTACATTTTCGCACGCGTCTCATATTCAGGATCATGCAAAAGCTCAATGTTCACAAGTCCGCTGGCCCTGATGGCATTCTCCCCATTACCCTTAAAATGTGCTTCTCTTCTCTGGTTAAACCCCTTCGCAATCTTTTTCATCTATCTTACTCTTCTGGGTGCTTTCCACGATTGTGGAGAGTCGCGAATGTTCAGCCAATTCCTAAGAAAGAGAGCAAAGCGAACCCCACTAACTATCGTTCGATAGCCATCACTTCAGTGCTCTCGAAAGCGATGGAAACTGCTGTCAATCGCAAAATCATTCACTATTTTGAGGATAAACAGCTTATCCATGATCACCATTCTGGAAGGTCGACGGGAGATTTCTTGGTCGACGTGATGCAACGTTGGAACTCTTGCTTGCACAAATACGGCGAAGGTCAAGTTCTTGCTCTTGACATTTCAAAAGCTTTTGACAGAGTTTGGCATGTTGTTTAGCTAACGGTCATTGGACTCAATGCTACCCTCATTCGATGGATTGCGAGTTTCCTGTCCGAACACACTATACGAGTGGTATTAGATGGCGTTACTTCTTCCTCTTTTCCAGTTAGTTCTGGTGTCCCTCAGGGTTCCGTCCTATCGCCTGCTCTGTTCTTAGTATTCATTAACGACCTTTTGTCTTCTACTCTCAATCCAATCCATAGTTTTGCAGATGACAGTACTTTAAATAACACCTTTGAATTAAACTCTGCTGCGGATTGTCACAAGCAATCTGTTGCTTCCAAACGCAGGAAGTTATTCAGTTCGCTGGACTCTTATTTGAAATAACCATCTTGATTGGAGCAAACATATCTTTGATGTTGCCTTTGATACTTCCAAAGTCCTAGATATTCTTCGGAAATGAAAAAAAAATATTTTACGCCTCACGACTTAGCTACCATCTACAAAGCTTACATTCGATCTCGTTTGAGTACGAGGGGTGTATGATAAATACCCGTGTTAGGCAAGAACACGCATTAAAAAAAAATTTTTTTTTATTTATTTCTCAATATAATCTCATTTTCAAGCCATCCAAAAAATATGATTTGTCAAACTCCGCAAAATAGGCCTCTGTTGCGTCGATAGCCTCCTCATTCGAGCCAAATTTCTTTCCTGCCAACGATTTCTTCAAGTTTGGAAAGAGGAAAAAGTCACAGGGTGCCAAATCAGGGGAATATGGTGAGTGAGGCAGGAATTCGTAGTGCAATTCGTCCAGTTTTGCTGTGGCGATTGCGGACGAGTGAGCAGGTGCGTTGTCATGGTGAAAAAAGACTTTTTTTTCGCCAAGTGAGGCCGTTTTTTTATCAATTCAGCATTGAATCGATCCAATAAATCAGCATAGTACTGCCCCGTGATTGTCCTTCCTTTCTCCAAATAGTCGGTGAAGATGATGCCTTGCGAATCTCAAAAAACGGTGACCATGACTTTTCCGGCCGATGGAACCGTTTACGCCTTCTTTGGAGCAGTTTCGCCAGGTGAAATCCACTGTTTTGACTGTTCTTTCGTTTCTGGCGTGTAGTGATGGATCCATGTTTCGTCAACAGTCACGAAACGCCGTAGAAATTCTTTCGGATTGCGCTTAAACATGTCCAAACAGTGCTCCGAAGTTGTCATGCGATTCAGTTTTTGCTCCACTATTAGCAAACGTGGCACCCATCTCGCCGATTGCTTTCTCATGCCCAATTTTTCGTGTAGGATATTTTGTATGCGTTCAATTGAGATGTGTACAATGTCAGCAATCTCTCTAACATTCATCTGACGATCATGGATTTTATTAACCATATTCTCCGTAGTCACCTCAATCGGACGGCCTGGGCGCTCTTCATCAAAAACGGATGTTCGGCCACGCTTGAATTCATTAAACCAATATCTGATAGTAGTCATCGAAGGGGCATGGTCCTTATATACGGCATGCAACTTCACTTTGATTTCCTCCAAAAACAGAAATCGAATCACTGATCGATATTGCTCTTTCTCCATGATTGCAAATAACCACGAACTTGATGAATTTCAACAGCTGTCAAAACAAAACTACTCGATAAATCTGTCTGAAATTTTCACAGTCGTCATTATAAAGATGACGCTACATGATGGCGTAAACATTTTGCGTCAGTGTTGCCATCAGTCGGTAAACACGGGTACTTATCATACAGCCCTCGTATAATTCGTATTTATGGGCTGGGGTACTCAGAACACATCTTGCGCTGCAAAAACATGCGTTCCGACTACTTGGAAATGACATCATTACGATTTCTATTGAGTCTCTCGAGCATCGTAGGAACGTTGGAGTACTCAGCATATACTATCGCTACTTTCATGGTAAATGTAGTGCGAAACTTCACTCATTCCCCCACTTTACAGTTTTCCCCGAAATACTCGTGAAGCTAAACGCGCGCATGAGCTTACCGTCAACCCTATTCCTATTCGTACAGTGAAATATAGGCAGTCATTTATCTCCCGAACGTCCAGACCTTGGAACGCATTGCCTGCTAGCATATTTCCAAGCATATATAAACTTCAGCGCTTCAAAAATAATGCCCATCGCCACTTCTCTCTCCCCAAAAATTCCCAGTACCAAATTTCATCCTCTTCCTATACCGACATAACTGTGGAATGCATTAAAGGGTGACTCCCTAAGTTATAATCGGTGCCTTAAAGAAAAATTCAAAAAAACTATTTTTTTAGTGGAATGCTGGACAAAATCTGCAAATTATTTTAGAAGTACTAGTAATCTGGGTGAACGAATTTAGTCACTCGGCGTTAAATATGGCGTTCACCTGTATCGTAAACCTAATGAAGAGTGGCAACATACCGCCAAGTTTAATTTCGAAAGCATTCAATTTTTGCATGGCAATTGCCGGCAAATCGGAAAACAATAAAAACAATAGCTCATCGAATTCTAAAATGAGTAACAAGTCAAATAACGAAGAACTCCGAGACCGACGTAGAAATAAAGCTCAATTGAAATGGATGGAAGAAATTCATAGTACTTCGGAAAAGTATTTACTAGAAAATCTTCGTCATTTCGATACGGACCGCTCGAATAATTTATCCCATTTGTTTTCCTATACCGAAGTTAATCTTGAACTATTTGTACGGCCGGATCCAGTTGTAGTTCATTTCGTTCATAAATATTTGGAAAATTATATCGATGCACCCGATTCCGAATACTATCAACAAGATGTCAATGTCCTAAATCAGATGATAATTTTGGCTGGACGATTTTCGATACGTGATTCCACCGTGGCCGGAATAACGTGCTTACTGTATCGAATGATGCTGAAAAAAACGGAACGGCCGACTACTGTTAGCAACATAATTGTTTGTATAACGGATTTATGCAAAAAGCACACCCAAATTGTGGAACTTGCTCTGGCCGAAATATTAACTAAACTGCGATCACCGTACCTGGAGATCCGTTTGGTAACATTTCGAAATTTGGCACAAATGGTGTTGCAGGATTTAGTGAAATTACGCGGCAATTTACTTCTATCGTTGATGACAGCTTTACTTGACAAGGATAAGGAGCTATCGAATCGCGCTACAGAATTCTTTTGTACTTATTTGGAGAAGAAAAACGCAATATTGTTTCAGACTTGTTTACTGGAATGTCCATTTGTGTATAACGGATATCTGGTAATGCGAATTAGTTTTAAAGTGATTTGCATTTTGTATTTTTTTTTTAACGACGATGTACTTTCAGCATTTCGATGGCTTTGAAAGCTTTAGTCCGGCTGAAATGCAAATTGATTCGCCATTGAAAGGACAGGAAAATACAAAATTAAGACATCAGCTTTATAAGGTGTTCATGTTAGAACAGGAGGAAACTGTGCTGTTAATGTTTTTCGGGAATCTTAAATTAATTCATTGTAAGTATTTCAATTTTGTTGTTTCGAAATCTTAAATTTCACATCGATGCTGCAATTATTTCGGTTTTTCTAGCTAAAGTTCTGAAAGATTCAACAGTAAATTCTAAAGAAGGACATTTCATGATCAAAGACATGTTGTTCATTATGAAAGAGATTTGCTATCAAACTAGCGATAAAAATGATGCCAAAGCTCAAAATTCGACTGTAGATTCCAACGAACTCGATGATATTCCAAATGCGGCAACAGTCTCAAGCGGTACGCAACCCGAAGCGAAATTTTCAAAGCGACATAATTCCATTCCAACAATGAATGACGCGGTAACTAAGAAAAACTTAATTCATTTTATTTAAAACAAAAATGTTTTTGATTTTCGTTTAGCTATCACTTATAGAAAAAATGATTTGCTTAATTCCGAAAATTGCCCAGCCTCTTACCGAATGGGACAGCAGCTTTGAAAAATCAATTGAAGAGCTTGCAACAGCTGTTTGTACACGGTTCGATAATCTCACCGAATTCGCACAGCCGCAAGAATTTTGGGCGCCATATCGAAAACGAGCCAAACAAAATCTATCACCATCTAAAAAGCGAAAATTGGAAAAAGCGCCAACAAATGATTCCGATTCGGATGAAGAGGAACTGCGAGAAAGGCACAGTGCAAAATCACAGAGTGAAAAACGGATTTCATTATTATTTAAGCCGTTTTTGGTTTAAGCGTAGTAATTGTTTAGAAGATTTTACCAACATAAAATATATTTAAATATGTAAAAGCATGATTCAAATTTATTTCTGTAGTCACTACGAGAAAAATGTTAAGGAACCTGAATATCAGGAGGCCAAGGTCCGATTTGGGCTGTAGCGCCATTGTAGAAGTCACTACGAGAAATGGCAACGTCTTTTCAAGTAGGCTATTATTATTATCGTCATATTGTGCGTTTATTTTCCCTTTCCCCTACCACAACTTGATAGCTTTGGCGAATTTAACTATGTTTAAGGTAGCCATGTTGGCTATTTCATCAGTTGTAGGGAAACCTTTTCCTAGAAGATTTTCTCTTTTCCTTGCTACTACTTCGCAGTAACAGAGATTGTGTTCTGTCGTTTCTGAGTCGTAAAACAGTGGCGGCAGATGTCGGTTTCAGTTAGACCCATATTTCTGAGGTGGTGGTTTACTCTACTGTGACCCGTTGATCAGAGACCTGATATCACTCCTGCTTAGTTTAAGGATTTCCTCCACTTTGTTTTTCTATGGTAGGATTACCTTTTTTGAGATTGATAAACCTGGAAGTTTATTGCAGTAGATTCTATGCAATCAATCCACATTCCCAGCATAGGGTTGGAATGTCCTTTTTGTTTACTGCAGAATGGCTCGGGTCCAATAAAATTTTTTTACGCGCCATTTTTTGCGAGGCGGTTTGCTTCTTCGTTTCCTAATCAATTCCTATGTGTCCTGGAACCCACATTAAAGTTACTTTGCTCCTTTTTTTCAGGGCGATTAGGTTTGAAAGGCAGTCCCAGACTAGCCTCGATTCGTGTTTATTGGATGCTAGTATTTTGAGAACTGCCTGACTAACAGGCAAAGAGTCGAGTCGACCAAGTGAGTGAGTTTGCGGTATTATGAGACTCGAGGAAAACTGTGTGAGTGAGTTTTTCGTGTGGCTTGCAAGTGAGTGATTTATTTTTGCGTATTATGAGACTCGAGCACTCGACGAGATACACTCCGCGACAAAAAGATACGACACACGTGAAATTGTGGTAAAATTCGTTTACCTGTTGAAATCAACAAAATTTGATTCGATATTTGAAGTGATTGTTGGTTTTTTATTTTTGTGCGCATATAATCCACGACTCTTCAAAATGGCAAAGTTCGGTTCGGGCTATGGTATAAGTCGTTCGCGATTCCAAAATTTAGATTCCGGTGGGATGACTAGCGGTAGATGTGGTGGTGATGACCGATGAGGATTTGGTGGCGTTTGAAACAGCGGTCGATTTAATGGAGCCGGAGCAGGACCAGGAGGTGGTGGTCGAAATTACAGTAGTAACGAATTTCCGTCGGTACAGCAGCAATCACAACAACTAACCGGCAGTGGTATACGCGACGATTAATCGCGCCCGATAATTATCGCTCGACTGATTTTGCTGGTCCAACGCAACGTTTAAACGGACAAATGCCCCGATTCTCTTCGACCAGTAAGCCAGAAGGTAGTGCAATATCCGGCTATCCACAGAGCAGACCACCGCGATCAGCAGCGTACAGTCAGTCGTATTCTAAAGTGCAACACTGGCTGCATCACAAATTCCATCGCAAGGCATTTATCCATCGCAACAACAGTACGCTGTGCTCGCAACATATGGTCTTCCTTCAGCAAATATGTTTGCATATCCTCCTTTTCCATTGCCTGTTAAAAATTATGAAAAAGGAAAGAAATACTACAGAACAGGGAAAAAACTTTTATTTCATTATTTTATCGATGCGAAAAAAACAGTACAATCCCGATTTCAACTGTAAGGATTTTTTTTAGAAACAACAAATTGCAACATAGTATTTAAAAAAAATACTTGGTTTTCTTAAAAATATAATAGAAATTAAAAAATACTTCTTTTTATATATATATGCTATAAAAATTCAAAAAATCAAACTGTAGCACCCACTTCCACTCGAGTTATTGTGACGTTCAATATGACTATCCCGTCGAGTGCGTGAGTCTTATAATACGCAAGAACAAGTCACTCAATTGCAAGTCATGCAAAAAACTCACACAATTTTCCTCGAGTCTCATAATATCGAAAACTCTATCACTTGGTCGACTCGACTCTCATATTAGACCTGGTAATCTTTACAATCGATAACACGATGTACTCGCTTACTGAATTCCGCCTTGATCACAGGACTTACGCCCGCCTGTCGATCACAGGACTTACCCGGTTACTGTCGCTTATTGAACACCGCCTGCCGATCACAGGACTTAGTTCTACCTGTCGATTGCAAGGCTTACCCGCTTATTACCGCTTAATAAGCTCCGCCTGTCGATCACAGGACTAAGCAACTTACTTAAATCCGTCTGTCGATCACATGACCTACTCGCTCATCCCGGCCATCAATCGCACTCGCCTGCCGAATCCCTTGCGCGCTTACCAATTTCGAATCTCCTATCCAAATATCAACTCACTACTAACTACTTTCATAAATGCTCGCCCGTTTTTAAGCCCAGTACAACCGGAATTTGTGGCCATAAGCTTTGTAGTTGGTCACAGGTGTTTCATATTATCAGTGCTGTTGTTGCAGACCTTGAACATTCGCTGAGTAGCACTTAGCGGCACTTATTTGTTTTCGATAACAGTGACGGATTGCGAACATGCGATGAGCGAGTAGGACTGATATGCAACAATATGTTGTAATGATCCCATAATTATCATATTCGCGCCACATTTGAAATTTAACGCGAACAGAGCACCGACGGAAACTTTCCAGGAGTACGGCCCTAGCATATAAGCTACAAGGCCTAGAAATTTCGAACAAGAACAGAACTTTTGGTGGCGTGATCGGGGAATGAGGAATTTTTTTTTAATTTTTTCGAGGAGGAGAGTCGAGTGGTGCTTGCCGTAGACGACGGTTGTTGGATTTCGTTTTCGGAAAAGAAAAGTTTTTTTTGGTTGGGCGATTCGACCGACCGGAAAACGTGCCGGAAATTTTTTTCCGTCCGAAACAAAAAAAGAACACGGGAGTTTCTATTTTGTTTGAGGAATTCTTGCTCGATCATCGCGCAAATTTTAAACAGATTTTTATCGCGGGGTTTCCTAACCAATGTATCTAATACTCAGCGTGAACTGAATGGGAAATACCAAGTCGGCAGGAGCGTATTTTTTATTGCGTTACCCATTTTTGTTTTCATAGCGAACGTAGTATTTCCTAATCATATCTTGAATTTTGTGAAGAAGGTTTGGCAAAAAATAAAAGAAAAATATTAGAATTTGTGCAATTTAATAAGCATTTGATAGGTGAGGATGAAGAAGAATACTTGCTTTAGCTTTTTTGTGATCACTTTCGTAATCTACAGGTTTCATATTCCACATAAATTCAAAAGAACTGTCATGTTTGTGAGAATTAGAAACTCAGCTGAACTAAAACGCCACGGCTTAATATTTAAAATCTTTATTAATTCACTCGTTATAACCTTTCGGCCTGCTGGACCAACTTCGAATGCCTATCTAATTACCATACCTTGCGATCAACCCCTCGGGTCAGTGTTACCACATGTTTAATTCAAATTTCATCCTCTTCAGCTGTAAATGGTACTTTTTTGAAATTTCGCACATTTTTTCAAACATTTTAACTTAAGGATCTTCAATACGCAGCCCATTATTGAGAGTTGACTTTTTCGCCATCTGCTGTGGCAAATTGAAAGATGAACTATTATACCGACCGGTAGAGGCATTAACAACGATTTAAAGGTGTAGAATGACCGCAGATATTGGTTCATATTTACCGTTCATACATATTTGCTCAAGTAAATGAAGATTAGTTGAGTAATCGGTTCTGATTGCTTGTCGGGTAAAACATTTGGTCAGTCGAATAGCAATGTTGTTGACATCGTGATGACCGTCATAGAAATAGTGGGACAGAGAGAATTCATTCTCAAGTAAAGTTTAGAATGACGACCTCTTCAATCCTTCATGGTAGTGTTGGGTTACTCATACATGAATTGGTACAAATATCCCATTCATGCAAGTCAAAATGTCCGTTTTAGTTTTGTCCTACTTCACAGTTTTTGTCCCATTTAAATTACAGTCATGCATTTGTATGACTGCCGAACCAACACGTTACTAGAGGTACACTATACTATTTTGAAAAAGTCGTGCAATTGGGTAGTGAGGAGTTGTGTGAAAGCGAATAAGGCAATAACATAGCATACATGTATGTATGACCAGAAGAGATGATGTGTCGCAATAGTGGTATACATACAATTTGTCTCACCTCAACTGAGGTATCAACTGAAATGAGGTTTTTTTAACGCGTTGAAAGCCTTGAAGTGCGGGACTTGAACCAGCTAAAAATCCCTCGCCTAACCCACTACCCCCCGGGACTACCGTTAAGTATTTCGTCAGCAGGAGCGAGGAGAATAAAGCTCAAACGTCAATTTACTGTCACGTGTAATGTCATATTGACATGTATACATATGTCACTGCTTATTTTATTCAACTACCAACTGTTCTAGCTGTTGCAGGCACTCCTGTCTCAGATAGTTCCCTACGTAGTCTTTCCAGTCTCCTCTTAGACTGGGCAGTGAAAGAATACATGCTCTGCATTTTCCATTGCATCTGTACAGCTTGGACATGACGCAGAGGAGTCATGGCCATATTTGTGCAAATAGCTTGTGTAACAGCCATGCCCTGACAAAAATTGGGTCAATCCACTTCACCATGCTTCGTTCGACCCACTTATCTACGCCTCTTATGAGTTTATACGTCCAGCGGCCTTTTTTTACGGTGTTCCATTGCATTGGTACTTACCAGTTGCTCTTCCTTTGTTAAGTATCGGTTTATCGTATTCTTTTTATGATATAACCGTTGTGCTTCACCAGCTAGTATGTCTGGCGGCAGTAAACCAGCTATGATATTCACGGCGTCATATAAGATTGTGCGAAATCCGCAGCAAACCCTTAACGCACTTAGTCTATGGGATTTTTTTTAACATATTCGCGTAAGATTTGAATCGTAATGCTTCACTCCATATCGGTGCTGCATACATTATGATACTTCGCATCACTCTTGAAAGAAGTATCCTTCTGTTTTGGCTGAGTCCTGCAATGTTCGCCATTGTTCTGCATAGGGCGGAGTTCACTTGTCCTGCTTTTGCGCAGATAGTTGTTGCGCATGTAAAAGTGCGTGCCACTTTTTATGGTGGGTCTGTTTTAGGGTCTCCTTTCACTGGTAATCTTGCACTAAATCAAACACGGCGGCGTCTTAAACACTTATATTTTATTACACGAAAAATAATCATAACTTAGGGCTAGTTACACTGTTTATATTAATTACTAAAAATAATTAGGATTTATTATTTAACTAGCAAACGCCCGCGACTTCGTCCGCATAAAAATCGCATTAATAAGCAATTTCTGAGAATGTAGTTAGTAATACATTATATGGGATATATAATCCGCTTACTTTAATGGCTCTTTGAACACAATGTTTTATATTTTGTTGGAGTCAGAACCATAAATTATTAAGAATGATAGCATGATACTCGCATTTGAATAGGAGAGGCTCGTGATCAAATCAAACCCGTGAATCGAGATCATATGTATACGTGTTAAGGACATGTGAATAGTTGTAGCTTGTGTTAATTGAAAAAAGCCCAAATAAAATGACATTAAGCTTAAAAACATAACAGGACTTCGATTGTGCGTAAAGCCACATTATATGATACTACCGATAAAATCGAAATTTTTGTAATCTTAAGAATTTTTGTGTGGGGAGTGATAGAAGGGATGACAGTACTAAATTAATTTTTTTCACACCATGCTAGAGTAGCTATAAAAATATTTTGCACCAAATTTAAGCTTGAAAAACTGAATAGGTAACTTGAGAAACTTAGTGCATTGGATTTAGTGAATTGTGCAATTTGTATGGGAGGTGGTAGAAGGAGTGGGGGGTTTTTGGTAATTTTTCTAGATACAACTATCATCACCATGCAATTGATATCTTTTAAATTTTAGATCAGTTGGATTCACACTTTTCAAGAAAATCGAGTTTTCGCAAAATCGTGAAATTGTGCCACATTGTATGGGAGGGGGAAGAAGGAGTGAAGCTAATCGGTTAATTTTTCCCGATAATATTAACTATGCTAATTGAAGGTTTAGTACAAAACTCCAGCTTGATCAAAGCTATGCGGACTGAGAAAATTGGTTTAGAATATTTCATGAAAAAGTGCAGTTTGTATAGGAGGTGGTGCAAGGAGTGGAGGGTTTTTAGTTATATTTTGAGAAGCAACTACAATTATCATTAAATTGATATATTTTATATTTCAGAACAGTAAGATTCACACTTTTCAAGAAAATCGAATTTTCGCAAAGTAGTGGATTTATGTCAGATTGTATGGGAGGGGGTAGAATGAGTGGAGCTAATCGGTTAATTTTTCCCGATAATAATAATAATACAAATTAAGGATTTATCAGAAAATTCTAGCTCGATCAAATTTATACGTACTGAGAAAATTGGTTTAGAGTATTTCATGAAAAAGTGCAGTTTGTATGGGAGGTGGTAGAAGGAGTGGAGGGTTTTTGGTAATTTTTCTAGAAACAACTATAATCACCATACAATTGATGTGTTTTAAATTTAAGATTAGTTAGATTAACACTTTTCAAGAAAATCGAGTTTTTGCAAAGTCGTGGAATTGTGCCACATTGTATGGGAGGGGGTAGAAGGAGTAAACCTAATTGGTTAGTTTTTTCCTGACATTGATAACAATGCTAATTAAAGATTTAATACAAAATCTTAGATCGATCAAAGTTATATGTACTGAGAAAATTGTAGTATAGTATTTCATGAAAAAGTTTAGTTTGTATGGGAGGTGGTGGAAGGAGTTGGGGGATTCAAACTATTTATATACTTAAAGATGGCATTTATAATAGAAATAATATATTTCAAATTACAAATTAATAGCTTTTATAGTTTCCATGAAAATTTGATTATTATAAGTTTTTGAAAATGAGTCACTTTGAATGGGAGGGGGTAGAAGGCGTGAGGGGAGAAAAATAAAACCTAAAGCAGATTACTCCCAGAGGCAGAGCTAATAATCTGTGAAAGTTTCATTGCAATCGGTGCAGCCGTTTTCGCGTGAAAGCCGGAAAGACAGACAGACAGGCACTACAATTATATTTATATAGATTAGGATGAATTGTTTACACTGTTTATTTACTATTCACTATTTGACGACGCGGCGGAAGATTCGGGGATTTTTTAAATACGATTCAGGGTAAGAAAAATTAATTTTACGACGCGGCGTAACGGAGTTGTCCGTTCTGGAGTCGGTAAGAGAGTGTCGCGATCGAGTCATCATGCAAGATCGCAAGCATAAAACAATTAAGTAAAAGAAATATGATCTGCAAGATAAACATATTTCTTTTAACGGACTCCAACCGATCGTGGGACATGCCATGTATTTATTGTGCGTGGTAAGCACTTAGAACGCTTATCTCTAAGAGGTTTAGAATTGCGCTAGACGAAATATGAAAAGTACGCAACATGATAAGTACTTGCATGTGCACATCGTGTTGGGTCTTGTGGGAAAGGAAATGTGTAAGCACTTTTAGAGATCTGGTAATTTATGGGATATCGTATCATACTGTAACAAATAGAATTGGAGAATAAGATTTAGAATGGGATTTAGAGTATTGATAAGATTGAGACGTACTGAGACTTGAAGTTAATGATATGATTGATACGATATGATAAAGAATTGGATGATTGATTGAGGCATGGTAAGTAGAAGAGGTGACTTTATAACACTTCCCTCCTTAAAGACGAAACTTGTACCTAGGATTGGTGCGAGTTTCGGTTGAAGAGCTGGCAGCAGATTTTTGTTGCGTACCTGTAAATTAGGTGCACTAGCGCACGTAAGAGTGCGTGTCACTTTTTGTGGTGGGTCTGTTTTAGTGTCTTCTCTCTCTCTCTGGCCTCTTCCGTAAATCAAACACGTTGTTTTACAATCTATTATATTTATTAAAGACACATAGTAATAATTAAAGTTAGCAAATTTATTACACGATGTATTATAATTAAAGTTAGCAAATTTATTATGGTTATTGGTTGTAGGAAAGGGACCAACGATATCGATTGAAATTTTTCCAAATGGTGATTTAGCAGTGGAAGTGATAACCATTGGTTCTAGAGTGTATCTTATAATTTTATTTTTTTGACAAGGCTCACAATTTTTTATGTATTTTTTTATATCCTTGTACATGTTTTTCCATTTATGATAGAGTCGTATTCTTTTAAATGTGCGATTTACACCGCAATGACCTCCAATGGGATTTTCATGAAATTCTTTCAGAATAATTTTAATTTGATCCTCAGAAGGTTCATTTATTTTTGACGATTCGGTGTGGAACGACGATTTTGGAAAAGAGGGTCGGTTAGGAGACTGAACGTTTAATGATGTAGTAGATGTAGAAGGACATAGTAGAGTCTTTGAAGATTCAGGGTTATTTTTATTAGTCTTTGATCTGGTTGTCATTTTTTTTATTCGGCTAAGACAATCAGCATTAGTATTTTGAGTACCCTTTTTATGAACGATCTCGCAATCGAATTATTCTAGTTGAAGGCGATATCGCATAAGCCTTGAGCTTACATCCTTGCAAATATGAAGATATACGAGAGGTTTATGATCGATAACTAGTTTAAATTTTCTGCTATACAAGTAAGGTCGGAAGTGTTTGACGGACCAGACAATTGCGAGCAATTCCTTATCTGTCGTCGAATAATTCTTCTCACTTTTATTCAAGGTACGAGAGGCATAGGCAAATCTTTGCCAACTTCTCCTTGAGACAGAATACTGCCGATAGCGAAGTCGCTTGCATCAGTAGTGACTATAAATTCACGATCATAATCAGGATATTGTAACAATGGAGGGTTTATAAGCTTTTCTTTTAAGGTATCGAACGATTCGGTGCATAAATGAGTCCAATTGAACTGTTTATCCTTTTTTAACAGTTCTGTTAACGGTTTGGAAATTTTGGCGAAATCTTTTATAAATCGGCGGTAATAACCAGCTAATCCAAGAAACATGTTAATTTCCTTGGCGCTAGTAGGTTGTTTAAAATTTTTCACGCTTTCGATTTTTTTTTGGGTCTGGACTTATTCCTGAATCACTAATTACGTGACCTAGGTAAGTCAGTTCGGAACGTAGAAATTCGCATTTTTCTGGTTGTAGTTGTAATTTATGAGAACTGAGGCGCTCAAAAACTTCGACGAGTTTCTCATTGTGTTCGGACAAGGTTCGTCCGTATATGACAATGTCGTCCATATACACGAAAACTTTTATGCCTTGAAGACCTGTAAGAACATTGTTCATAAGTCTTTGGAAAGTGGCGGGCGCACTTTTTAAACCGTAAGGCGTCCTTACGTATTCGTAGTGCCCAAAAGGCGTAGAAAATGCGGTCTTTTCTCTGTCTTTAGGATTAACTTCGATTTGGTGAAAACCATTTGCAAGATCCAGGGTTGAAAAAAATTTTGAGCTACCCAGTTGATGAGTATTTCTGTAATGTTGGGTAGCGGATAAGCGTTTCCAATGGTTTTTTCATTTAATTTGCGGAAATCCACAACGATTCTCCAACGTTTATTACCATCATTGTCCGGTTTTTTCGGGACTACGATTAAGGGGAAGTTCCAGGGGCTATTTGACGTAGTAATTATGTTGTCGTTGAGCATTTCCTCAACTTGTCGATGGACTTCGGCTTTTTGCGCTTCTGGCGGCCGATAGGGTTTTATATAGATCGGAGGAACTTGAGGAGTATTGATGCAGTGTTCGACTGAGTCTGTAGTGGTCAATTTATCACCTCTTAGAAAAAATATATGGTTAAAACGAGTGCAGACGTCCAGTATAGAAGATTTTTGTTCTGGAGTCATATGATCCGTCCGAATTTGGTCCTTAAGTTCACGAATCCGTTCCAAGTCGACGTTAGCGGTATAGTCGATCTTGAAAATATCGTACTCAGAGGATCTTTCTAATGTTAAATTCGTTGTATCGAATTCGACATCGTCTTCGGAGGAGTTTAGAACTGCGACGTAGAAGATTTTGTTTCTAGGTCGGCATATGCTGTTTCCGACGTAAATACCATTTTCGAATTCTTTCGAAAAACATATGCATTCCTCAGTAGTATTAGTTCGTATAGGAAGAATTATTTCGGATCTGGCTGGTACGCGAAAAGTTGCATCCTAGGATGACATCATTAACCAAAGGAAAATCATTCCTTGCGACATAGAAGGGATAGGATATTTTTGAAGTACTGGTAAAACTTATAACCAGGTGTGTGAGTCCCATAGCAGTTTCTGGGGAATCACTTATTCCAACAAGTTCAATATTTTGGGTCGTATTTATAACGAGATCTTCTCTTACTGACCCGATTTTTATGAGGCATACCTCGGCACCAGTGTCAACCAGTAAATTGGCTTTTTTGTTTTTCAACGACTCAGAGTTAATATCGACTGAGGCACAAGTATTTTTAGCTTTATACACGGGAGGTTTTGACGGTTTAGGATTTGTTGATGTAAAACGAGGAATGGAGGACAATTCCTCTTTTGAAGTAGGTTCAAGTTTAGCCAATTTGGAAAGCAATTCGTTATTGATGACTTGAATGATTTTGTAACACGACGGCTTAGGACTAGATTTTGTAGGACTACACGGAGATTTAGGAGAAGACGATTTTGTAACGACGCATGGCGATATAGGAGGCAACGATTTAGTAACAACGCACGGCGATTTAGTAATGACACACGGCGATTTAGGAGGGGACGATTTAGAATTAATACTCGACGATTCGGGGGGAGACGATTTTGTAGACGATTTTGAGGGCACAAGGGTATTTAAATAATCCATAACGGATGGAGAAAACACGAACTCAGTTGACGGAGGAATTTGTAGTAACGACGCGGTGTTAAAAAGGTGAGTTAGTGCAGATTGAGGGCTTGAACCAACCCACCGTTGGGGCAAGCCACACGCGCGTTTCCCGAATTGGAATCATTCCCTCGGTCGTTTACATTATTTAACTTTACATTTCTTTTATACTCTTTTTTTCTACAATCTTTCATATGATGGCCAATATTCTTACAATAACTACAGATAGTTTGATTTAAATTTACGTTGGCTTTATAGCTTGATCGGGCCTCATTTTTATTGGGCCCGATGAAGAACTTGGAGTCTCTGTTTTCTTCCTTTTAAAGCAATCGGCTATCAGATGACCCGATTTTTTGCAATAAGTGCAGAATTTAGACTTCGATGAACTCTGATACGATGTAGGTCCTCATTGACGGCGGCTTCGATGGCTTCGTTGAGCGTTTCGAAACGTAAGGCCTTGATGATAAGCTTGAGGCTAGGATTGAGGCCTTCTACAAAAGCTTTCAAGGCAGTCTTTGAGTTTAGGGACTCAATGACTCTGGAGGACTCGGTTCCTTCGGATGCGATACAGGCGTCGTTAAGATCCGACATAGTAAACTCAATACGATTAGCAAATGTTCGAACTGATTCGCCAGGTCTCTGCCTAGAGTTGACGAGATCGTCTTGAAGCTGCGTCAGAGTACGCTCCTCAAGAAATTGAGTTTGGAGCGCCTCCTTCAGTTCGTCCCAAGTAGCTAGGTCCTTGTGTTTGACGACGTTGTAAGCCGGACCGGTAAGTTTACTTTTAATGATCATCGTAAACAACGGCATATCCGATGCAGAGATATCTGCGCCCATAAGGTCGCAGCAATTTATGAATTTATGGAGGGTTTCGCGAATGAATTATTTATCCCATCGAATTCGGGGATAAATTTCAGCGCGAAACCCTTGTCGAATTTTGGCGGCATATTTTCAATGGTTTCGATTACCTGTGATGATGACAATGACGACGAGGTGGACTCGGCTGATGAGTTTGTTGCAGTGTACGATGGCATGTAACGAACGATGCGCTGTCTTAGTTTATTTGCACTGTTGGCACTGTTTTGCACAATTTTGCAACAACTTGGTAACACTTCTGTTAAAAATTTTCACTGTCACAGATTTTTTTTGCATTGTTTTTATTTATTAAAGGATTTGGCACCGATATTTATTAGGAAGACCAAAGTGAGTGAAGCAGAAAATAAAATTTTTTATTTTTTTATTTTTATTTTTAACCACCTGGGTTGAGTGACTGAACAACCCCACACCTGACACCAAATTTTGTTCGATGTTCGTCTTAAAGGATAATCTTGCGGCAATCATAAAACCCAAGTATTTAATGGAGGGTTGGCATACGATTTCATGTCCATCTATATTTAACGTTACATGCTCTCTTTGTTTCCTGCTACTTCTGTTTTTTGTGCAGTTAGCTCTAAATTAGATGCTTTAAGCCAGTTCTTAATGTCAGAAATCACGTTGCTGCTTACGTTGTTGATGCTCTCTAAGTCTTTCGCCACCAGAGTAATTGCTATATCATACGTGTATTTCTTATTTGTACGCCTCTTGGTACTGGAAGTCGTAAGATGTCATCATATTGTATATTCCATAACACGGGTCCTAGTACTGAGCCCTGTGGGACTCCGCATGTTATGCTATACATCTTCACTGCTTCTTCGGTATCATATAGTAATACTCTATCTGCGTGATAGGTTCTGACCATTCGTAGGAGGTATGGTGGAGTTACCAATTTTAAAAGAGCATTAATTATGTGAGGTCATGTCACTGAATTGAATGCATTTGTGACGTCTAGTGTTATTATAGCACAGCATTCTTTAGAACCATTCTTCCATCTACTGCCTTCAATAGCGTTTTCAGCAATGTCTATCACTTTTTTTATTGCGTCGAATTTATATTGGCTCTCTGAAAAGTTTCCACTCTCTTGTACATGTTGTTTAAATCTGTTGAGATTAACCGTTCTAGGATTTTCCCCAGTGAGTCAAGCATGCACAGCGGCCTGTATTAACTCGCCTATCCGGGCGGTTTGTTTGGTTTCGGAAGTAGAACCAAACGTTGGCGGTTCCATATTTTGGAAGAAAATAGGCATTTCGTTTACATTTCTGCGTAGACGTCTGCATTGAGATTTATAACTAGTTTAAGCGCTCTATTATATCATTCAAATAAGGTATGAATGTGAAATTGTAGCACTTTCACATAGTGGGTTCGCATGTATGCAATTTGTCTTGTGGAGGTGCGATAGTGTCAAATAAGCGAATGACATAGACATGTATACATGATTAGGAGAGCTTCGGACAGGTCCACTGACAATATACCTATTGTGCTCTTATGTCTTTTTTCCTATTTCGGAGCAAAGCGATTAAGAAACTCCTTCATAATGGCGAGTTTTCTGAATTTATGCACGAATCGGATTCTAATTTGGTTCGAATGTCTCGTTTTTATTTTTTTTTCTCCTTTCTGGTTTCAACCGTAACAAAAAAAATTCAGAGCTATGCAATTTCTTGAGACCTTGAATTCGCCTGTGACGTCATACCACACAATATTTAGCACCAAACCTCGGGTGCAAACAACAAAACAGTTTTTCGCGCCACTTGTGCACTAAACCTGCTGTGTATCTTCGCACAATAGACGGAGTTGCAATTTCGGCCAAAACACGAAGCGGAGAAATCGGCCATTTTTAATGGGAAATTCATGCAAGCTCTTGAAAAATAAAAAAAAAAACACAATACGATGTCCGTGACCTCCGCCGGTGTATGAAATAGGTCATAAATATGGCGCCAGCCATTTCCGTGAAGAAAACAAATCGATTTTTTTTGTGGGTTTCGGCGACACTCGATCGAGTTCGAATCAGTTTAAATGTATGAATCTTTTTAACGCCGACACATAGTGACGCTACGAAAAGATTTCGAAGCGCGAATGTGTCGCTTCGGAAAGAAATTTTTTTTGGTGTTATTTTTTTAAAATCGCGCGGACTCGTCACTATCCGTGATCAGTATCAGAAGCCGACTCTCTTTTCGACCGCTGGGGTATTTTTTTTTCTTTTTACTGTCCCGCTGGCGCCAAGGCCTGTTTGGAGTTGCCAGATCGGCTAGGTATTTAATTTTTCTAAAGGTGTATGTCCACGGTGTGTCGCAGGGGTTTGATGTTGTTGCAAGACGCGCCGGACCACACACGACAAATTCGAAACAAAACCAGTTTTATATTTTCAAAAAAAAATATATATTTTTTTTCATCATAACTTAGTTATTGGTATGCGCATAATAAAAAAGAAATGATTTACAATAAGTGAATTATTTCAAAGTTTATTAAGTTTTTTTTTCTCTTTCACTTGAAATGAAAACATGAAACTACGCAATTACATTTAATTTATCAAAATAATTAAAAATAAAAATGTGATCCGACACACTCTCTTAATGTAATTAACTCTAAAAAAACACAATTGCTTAGAACTAAAATTCGTCCTAAGCTGATGATGAACATTTATCTATCGTCCTTCAACTGAAATTCAAAATAATGATGAACGCTGATTTAATATTTAAATGTTTAGGAGAACTTACTGTAAGATGATAAATCAATTTCGTCGGGAAGTTCTGTGATGTTAACATCAAATCTGTCCTGAACTTCATTCAAAATTTTTGCATCGGCTTCATCCGAAACGAAAGTAATAGCTAAACCTTTGGTACCGAAACGTCCTGCACGCGCTACTCTGTGCAAATAGGTGTCCGAATCTTCTGGCATGTCGTAATTAAAAACGATATTAACACGTTCAATATCCATGCCACGTCCGAAAAGATTGGTTGCAACCAAGATGCGCTGCGAAATTATTTTGATTTTGATGAAAAAATTCGCAATTCTACTTTTTGATAGAGTTTCACCTTTTGGAAATCCTTGAACTGTTGATAACGCGAAAGCCGCTCTTCCTGACTCATACCTCGATGAATACCAATGGCAGGGAAATTTTGTTCGGTTAATAATTGAGCCAAGGCCATACAACGTTGAACGGATTTAACGAATATAACGACCTGCAAATTTAGACATTTCGATGAATAATTCCTAATTAAAAAGTATCGCTTATTTTTACCTGATTGAATTCCAAAACATCGAGCAATTCGAATAATTTCTTATTCTTTTCGTTCTCCTTCAATTTAACGTAATGTTGCTGTAAGCCATGCAACGTTAATTTCGCTTCATCGTCAACATAGACTTCCATTGGCTGTTTAAAAAAAATAGATAAAATTTACTCATGCTGAAAATGATCAAAACGGAAATAAATTCAATCGAATTGGATCAAACAACTATCAGCAACTTTCCGGCACGTCACTCAACTTGGTTGTTATGGGGCAGGCAGGAGAAGAAGTAGTATTCCACACCTTTATAGAGCGCTCAGTCCGTCCAATGTAATAAAGCCTCTCTCAAACCAATTAAGTCATTCTTAAAAACTATTTTATACATACGGCTCGGAATCCAGTCCACACTGCCATCATCCGTTGCTTTGTCGCCCATCGGATTTATGGAATAACACATCCCCTCGTGGGCCGTTTTTTTTTTGTGCATAAAATCCCGAATCAGTTTGCTTCGTTTTTTATTTTTGGAAATCTGCCCATCAATGTGATATATGATGACTTGACTCAATCAAACTCCATCCGTGTGTGTATGACAACGGGCACGCACGTTTTTCGTTTTTATTTCAGAATCTATCACACCATCAGTGATCCCACACCAAAACCCCTTTAACTGTGACTTATTTGTTGTCCAATTGAGAACTTTTTTGAACAGAACAATGACGACCCCATAACAATCGTTTGAAGATAACTTTAACTATCGCCCGGACTGACTTTACTTTCGTTGCAGTATTAGTAGAAGTGATAGCGATTTTTGAATTTATAGTAATATTAGGTTCGGGGATAATTACATCTTGCATAAACTTTTTGCAGACCGGGCGAATCTCTTTGCTTAGTGTCGCCGAAAACATCATGACTTGTTTCCCGTGTGGTGTATTACGGAAAATTTCTTGAACATCGCGACGCATGTCTGAAATCAAAAAACAATTATTTTGTTGTTGTAGTAACTTCTGAAATCAATTTGAAAAAATTAATTTAATTTGTTTCTCTTAAAAATCAGAACAGATAACTCAACATGTTAATTTTAAATAAAAAAAATTCAGTTGTCCCTATCGTAAATGTCATCATTTCATGAAATTAAATTTACACAATTTGTATAGAAACCTACCTAATTGCTCCAACATTTTATCGCACTCGTCTAAAATAAAATGCTTCAGATGCTTGAGATTCAATTTTTTGTTGCGAATCAATGCGAGAATTCTGCCTGGCGTTCCGACAACAATGTGCGGCGTAATAGTTTTCAATGTTTCCTCGTCCTTTTGAATCGACAAACCACCGAAGAAAACGCCCACCTGTAATTTTAAAGCGAAATAAGCAATCGGTTTTTTGTTGTACAGGGTTCTTCAAATTCTTACCTTAATCGATGGCATATATTTTGAAAATCTTTCGTATTCCTTGCTGATTTGGAAAGCAAGTTCTCTGGTATGGCACATAACAAGTACGTACACGTGATTTTCGGTCGGCTCCAATTGTTGTAGTGTGGCCAAAACGAAAACAGCAGTCTTGCCCATACCAGATTTGGCCTGGCATAAAATGTCCATACCAAGAACTGCTTGTGGAATGCATTCATGTTGAACTGAAAAATTAGAAGAAACTTGATTACGGCAATGTCTAATATGGAATTGTCTTATAAATTTAAAAATCGAAATCAGTTTGTTTTTAAAACAGATAAATCTTTCATTAAAATCAGATGTCCCTATCATAATGATTCATCATATAAAATGTTTGTAAATTTTAATAGAAAAGCCAGGACATGTTACGAGTCAATCAATCAAATTCCTGTTAAGACCCCCTATAGGGGCATAGGACAGAAACAACTCTCTTCCACAAGGCGCGATCCTGAGCATCGGCTTTAAGCTGTTGCCAGGACTTGTTTATTCCTCTGGCCTCCTGCTCAACTGCTCGCTTCCATGTGTTACATGGTCGACCAACCCGACGTCTTCCTTGAGGGTTATAATCCAGAGCCTGTTTTGCGATGTTTCGCTCTGGCTTCCTCAAAGTATGACCGATCCACTGCCACTTTCGCCGTTGAATCTCAATACCTATTTTAGTCTGGCGAGTTGTACTCCAAAGTTCGTCGTTGGAGATTACTTCTGGCCAGAATATTCCTAAAATGCGCCGGAGGCATTGGTTTACGAAAGTCTGTAGTTTCTTGGTAAGTCGAACGGTCACTTTCCACGTAGTACAACCATATAACAACACGGATTTGACGCATGCGTCAAAAACTCGCAGCTTCGTGCGAAGGGAGATCTCTCTTAACCTCCAGAAAGGGGAAAGGATACCGAAGGCCTGACGAGCTTTATTTAGCCGAGCCTCAACATCCTTTTCGGCTCCGCCGTCCATGCTGACAATGCTTCCGAGGTAGCAAAAATCTTGCACCTCTTCCACATCCTGTCCGTTAAGAACAATCGGTGTGCTTGCGTTCGAACCCATGTGCATGTACTTGGTTTTACGCACATTTATTTTCAGTCCCGCCTCTTTGCATTTAGAATGCAACGAGCGAACATTTGACTCTAAATCCGAACGGGTATGTACAAGCAAACACACGTCATCAGCATAATCAAGGTGACTTAAGATGTTAAATAGTTTCCATTGAAGACCTTTACCTTCCCCACCTTCCAGTGCAGCTTTCAAGATGTCATTTATTACCACCAGAAACAGGGCTGGTGATAATATGCAGCCTTGCCTGACACCCGTTCGCACAGGAAAGCTCTCGGACAGCTCTCCTCTATGCAAGACGCGACACCTTGCATCTTCGTAGGATTCTTTAATCATAGTTATGACTTTATCTGGAATACCTCTCCTACGCAAAGCATTCCATATGTAATCTCGCTTAACGCTGTCGAAAGCCTTCTCGAAGTCCACAAACATGAGATGTAGTGGCGAACCCATTTCGGCTGACTGCTCTAATATTATCCGTAGGGTATTTGTGTGGTCGGCACAAGACGACCCTTTACGGAATCCAGCCTGATAAACTTCGAGAGTGCTCTCGACGACATCATTAATCCTATTGAGAATTACCTTAGCCATAATTTTTGATACGGCAGTAAGTAGACATATACCACGCCAATTGCCACAATCCCGAAGGTCGCCCTTCTTCGGAAT
Organism: Chorisops tibialis; assembly: GCA_963669355.1. NCBI lineage: Eukaryota > Metazoa > Arthropoda > Insecta > Diptera > Stratiomyidae > Chorisops > Chorisops tibialis. The sequence continues at coordinate 276,543,193 of OY770262.1, forward strand.
TTTCACAATGACGCCCTCCTTCCATTCAGTCGGATATCTTCCATCATTCCACACCTTAGTGAAGAGTGGGAGGAGTATATCGGCTGTTATTTCCGGGTCCGCTTTGAGGAGTTCGGTTGGTAGTCCGTCTATACCTGGAGCTTTCCTTCCCGCCATTGACCGAATGGCGGAAACTATCTCTTCCTTATCTGGGGGATCGTCCCTAATAGAGGATTGTTGCGGTTGGATGTTTGGAAGTTGTTCTGTTTCCGGAATATCTTCATGTGACAAGATGTTTAAAATATCATAGAAGTATTCCTTCCATCGTCGCAACTGGTGTTCACTCATATTAAGGAGAGTTCTGTTGACATCTCTCACCAGGTGGTTGGCGGTGAAATTCCTGTTCGTCAACTGTTTCATGATTTTAAATAGTGAACCCATATCCCCAAGGTAAGCCGCAGATTCTGCCTTGTTTGCCAGATCTTCAATGGCCTTTCTCTTGTCGCGTCTAACAGCCTTTTTAAGCTGTATATGAGCATCGCGGTAGTTCTGCCTCAAGTCGGGCGTTCGTTGGTTGACATCGGGTTGAGAGATGATTGCCAATTTGGCTTTTTTCCGATTGCCAACCTTGTCCCATGTGTCTTGCGACATCCAGGGTTTCTCACCGCTTTGCGCATATCCCACAGATTCTTCAGCACTAGTTAGAAAAGTGTTTCTGGTTGCCTCCCAATTGGCGTCCAGTGTGCGCATTTCATGTTCACCCAATGTGGATGACTTTTCGCGTAGAATAGTGGTGTATTCGCGTTTTTTGTTGGGATCTCTAAGTTTATCCACATTAAGCTTGCGCTTCATTTGAAGAATTTGTGGTCGTCGGATAGCTGCTGTACACAATCTCAAGCAGGCAACCATCAAGTGGTGATCGCTCCCCACGTCAGCTCCACGTTTCGCTCGCACATCGAGGAGACATCTTCTCCATCGGCGACTTATAGCCAAATGGTCGATCTGGTTCTGAGTAACACCATCAGGGGAAACCCAAGATGTTTTATGATGACTCTTGTGTGGAAAAAGGGTCCCTCCGATGACCATTTGCCGAGTACTACAGAACTCCACAAATAATTCGCCATTTTCGGGTCTCTTAATCCGAGGTCGTGAAGGGTCGACCCAAGGGTCACCATGCCTCCCCATGACGTGTTCTAGTCCAGTGTTGTCTGATCCAACCTGGGCGTTCATATCTCCCGAGATGATAATAATATCACCTCTTGGAACACGTTCGAAGGTGGCACTCAGTTGGCCATAAAACTCCTCTTTGTCACCAGATGTTGCGGTATGTTGTTACGAGTATGTGTGTTTAATTAATCCTTAATTTACTTTTTGTTTTGTTTATACTCTAGATGAAATGTGCTCCTCTTCTCTGGCCTTCGTTATCTTTTCCATCATCTTACTCTTCTGGGTGCTTTCCACGATTGTGGAAAGTCGCGAAAGTTCAGCCCAAGAAAGAAAACAAAGCGAACCCCGCTAACTACCACCTGATAGCCATTACTTCAGTGCTCTCGAAAGTGATGAAAACTGCTGTCAATACGGTTTCCGTTCTGGAAGGTCGACGGAAGATTGCCTGGTCTACTTGACGGAATGTTGCAACTCTTGCTTGCACAAATACGGCGAAGGTCAGTGATATTGCAAAAGCTTTTGGCAGAGTTTGGCATGAATGTCTTCTTATTAAGCTAACGACCTCGATGCTACTAGCCTCATTCGATGGATTGAGAGTTGCCTGTCACTATATGAGTAGTATTATTACTTCCACTTATCCAACTAATTCTGGTGTCACTCAGGGTTCTATCTTATTATCTACTCTGTTCTTAGCATTCATTAACAACCTTTATTAGTTAGTATTAGAGTTATTCGGTTCGCTGGACTCCGACCTCGACTTAACCCTGGAAAGGGGCAAGAAAAATAGACCAGAGTTCAACGCTGCTAAATCACAGGCCTGTCATCTTTACCTTAAACGTACTGCTCCAGCGTCGTCGTTTAATTTAGCCTTTAATGGCATACCAATTAGCTCTTTAGATGGATTTATCGTATTAGGCGTAAAGTTAAATAACCATCTTGATTGGAGCAAACATATCTTTGATGTTGCCCTTGATACCTCCAAACGCCTAGATATTATTCGTAAATGCAAAAAATATTTTACGCCTCACGACCTCGTTTAGGATACAATTCACATTTATGGGCTGGGGCATCCAAAACACTCCTCGCCCTGCTCGATCGAATTAAAAAACATGCGTTCCGACTACTTGGAAATGACATCATTACGATTTCTATTGAGTCTCTCGATCATCGTAGGAACGTTGGATTACTCAGCATTTACTATCGCTACTTTCATGGTAAATGTAGTGCAGAATTTCACTCATTCCTCCACTTTACATGTTACCCTGAAATATTTGTCAAGCTAAACCCACGCACGAGTTTACCGTCAACCCTATTCCTATTCGTACAGTGAAATATAGGCAGGCAGTCATTCATCTCCCGAACGTCCAGACTTTGGAACGCATTGCCTGCTAGCATATTCCCAAGCAAGTATAACCTTCAGCGCTTCAAAAATAATATTCATCGCCATTTCCGTCTCTCTCCCCGAAAATTCTCATAACACTACCAAATTTCATCCTCTTCCTATACCGAGATAATTGTGCAATGCATTAAAGGGTGACGCACTAAGTTATAATCGGTGTCTTAAAAAAAAAACAAAAAAAATCGTTGCATGTTCATCAAATATTCGCATTCTTCCACTGTTCTTGAAAAACCACAATAATAAGAGCAACCATACACATGTTGTGCGGCCGAGACATTGGATTATTCATACAGCGCTGGTCGCATAACGAAAGAACACGTGCGCTCTGGAATGCGCGATCATCATTCGAAGACCTTGAATATTTAACCAGGCAACAACAGAACAGTAGCATTGGCAATGTAAAAAAAAATCGAACGAGAACGAAATATAGAGTTTCCCATCAAGATCGCCCATTTTGAAATTTGAAAAAAAAAAACGCAGTGTTTATTTGAAAAGCTCTGAAGTTTTTATTTTAATAATGAGTGTAGACATGAAAGTTATATACGAAGCAGAATATCCGGCAAATTGCCGCCTCGTAACTGCTGGCACTAGCTAGGGTATAGCCTAGTAGGTAGTGTGTTGGTCTTGTAATGCGAAGGTCGTGAGTTCAAATCCCGGTCGGCGCAATATATAATTCCGGCACATTGCCTGCTTGGATATACCTTGGTCACCTCAATCTAAGAAAATGAAAAATTCGTAGAAGGAGGGTTGTGCGAAGGAACAACCCTCCCACAATAAGTAATAAAAATGTTAAGGAACCTGAATATCAGGAGGCCAAGGTCCGATTTGGACTGTAGCGCCATTGTAGAAGTAGAACTGCTGGCACTCCACCATAGACGGTCTCAACCCCGGTTGAGAAAGGAGGAGGGAGTATGGAGTTAGCCTGAATGGCCAGTAACACCAGTGCATCTCAGGAGATAGGCAAAAGTTGGACTCGCAGCATAGCTGCGAGAACTCCAGCATGTCATATTTAGCTGAAAACTCCCACCCCTTTTCTACTAGGGTGTAATAAATAAGTAGGACCGGTCCTCCAGATCGGGGGTTGGGCGAGGCGCCGACAACATAAAGGGTTTTCCAATAAGGACTTGACAACTTTTTTTAAAAATAAAATGCAAACCATTTGAGACGTTGTTCCTTCGTGTACTTTACCATGATAAAAATGTTAAGTTTACTGAATAAATTGACAGTGACAGTTCGATGATTAGTGAAAGGGTCCCTATTGGAACCGTTTCAGTCAGTTTTATGCCCACAGAGACTCTGATCATCTAAGAGGATAGCTAATAAGGGTAGGGTTTTCCAATAAGGACTTGACAACTTTTTTTAAAAATAAAATGCAAACCATTTGAGACGTTGTTCCTTCGTGTACTTTACCATGATAAAAATGTTAAGTTTACTGAATAAATTGACAGTGACAGTTCGATGATTAGTGAAAGGGTGCGTTCACAAATTGAATTCAAAGTTGTCAAGTCCCTATTGGAAAACCCGATACAACCGTAAAAAAAATCACTATGCAGAAACCTAAAGAACAGCCTCGGAACGGATGGACTCAACGGCAACGACCCCGCAAACGGAAAATGGACTACTCTATTGGATCTTGGAATGTTCGATCCTTATTTAGGACAGGAGCTTTGAAAGAGTTCCTCGAAGAAGTGGCAAAACACAACATCAACATAACTGCCATCCAAGAAACGAAATGGCTCGGTAGCGAAATCATGGACATGAGATCACACACAATCTATCCAAGTGGAAAATTGTCGGGAAGCAGAGAGTTTGGAGTCGCTTTTGTCGTTGACAAAAAATTTAGTCAGCAGGTCACGAGTTTCACACCTGTAAGTGAAAGATTGTGTGCAATCCGAATAAAGATTAAGTTTTTCAACACTTGGTTGATCAACGTCCACGCACCAACTGAAGACAAGGACGATATAACTAAGGACGAATTTTATGGTGTTCTAGAGACAACTTATGATTCACTGCACTCGAATGACTTAAAAATTGTTTTAGGGGATTTTAATGCAAAAGTCGGAAAGGAGGAGGCTCATAGAGGAACAACAGGAGGTCACAGTCCCCATGACGTAACCAACGACAATGGCCAACGTCTTATTGATTTCGCAAGCAGCAAAAATACACTCCACGAAATAAATATAAAGGCATCTAAACTTCTTTGATAAAAACAATATATGTATATGTTATTTTCAAATTCTTAACAATTAAATTCTTTAATTATTTTTTAATGTGGTTACAGACATAATACTTTTAAAAATAATAAAGGGTTTTCCAATAAGGACTTGACAACTTTTTTTCAAAATAAAATGCAAACCATTTGAGACGTTGTTCCTTCGTGTACTTTACCATGATAAAAATGTTAAGTTTACTGAATAAATTGACAGTGACAGTTCGATGATTAGTGAAAGGGTGCGTTCACAAATTGAATTCAAAGTTGTCAAGTCCCTATTGGAAAACCCGATATAACTTTTTTAAATTATAAAAAAAACAAAGTATAAAAAAACGGAGCGAAATAATTATAAAGGCAATAAAGAAAAAAATTTTTTTTTTTTAATTTTTAATTTTTTTTTCGACATGTTAGTAAGACGTATGGCCACCATTGTTATTTATGACTTCTTCTAACCACCTTGGTATCAAATTCAGTAAACTATGAAGGATGCTGATATCAATTTCCTCCCATTCCCTATTAATGGAATCTTTTAGCTCTTTTACAGTGGAGTACTGCCGCCCATGATGAAAAACTTTTGATGATAATATGGCCCAAAGATTCTCGATTGGATTGAGATCCGGACAAATTGCAGGCCAATCGAGAACTGCAATACTCCGTGACATAAGGAATTCTTTTGTTTTCCTTGAAGAATGGATAGCCGCATTGTCTTGTTGAAAAACAAACTCAGCACCAGCAATATTCTCTCCGTGTTCGATTAATACATTGTCAAGAAGTTAATATAATTCTCGGAGTCCATACGAGTCGACACAAAGCAAATCAGCATAGCACCATTGTAAGACATTCCTGCCCAAACCATTAGAGAACCTCCGCCAAAATTTCTGCCTTTTCTATTTTCCCTTTTTGAACCTTTATTCCGCCAATATTTGTGGGCACTATCTGGACCATCCAAGTTAAATTTTTTTTCAGCGCTGAAGACTACTGTTTTCCATTCTTCGTCCCAAAAACGGTATTTTTCGGCAAAACGTAATCTAGCCCTCTTCTGTCTTGGTGTTAATGACGGTTTACCACATTAGCTGTCATATAGAAGATTTAATTCGGTCTTCATAATTTGTTGTACTCTATGTAAACCTACTTCTAGATCCAACTGGCCTCGAATTTCGTTTGCGCTAAGGTTTCCATTAACGGCAATTCTCCTCATTTCCCTTTTCTCTCTTTTAGAGACCGTTGGTGTCCTTCCTGGTCGCTTTTTGGTGCCGTATATTTTCCTCATTTTAATGTAATTGTCAATGACACAGCTCGATCTGTTTAGCTTAATAGCTATTTGACGATTTGATAAGCCCCCGTCGTGATAAGCTGCAATTTTACCCTTTTCTACCTTATTGAGCACTTTTCCGCGCGGCATTCTAATGTTCTTAGGTGTATTATTTTCAAATCACATTAAAAAGATTATAAAACTTTTTTTAAAAGAAATATTTAAACTTTATTGCGTTTTTCGAGGAGAATATAACCAACATCAATAACTTTTACAACGTGCCTTTATACTTATTTCGTATCAAATAACAGAACATTTGACAGATCTTTTTTGATTCTCAAATAACAGCAACAACAATAAGCATGGGTGATTGGGTTTATACTTCCAATGAAACCAATAAAAATATTCTTGTCTTAGTATATTAGGTACTGTCAAAAAAAAATTCAATGATTGTTGTACCTTTATGTTTATTTCGCGGAGTGTATGATTGTAAGTCCTACGTGTTTCCCACATCGCGATATTCACAAACGAACGTGGGCATCACCAGATGGTTACACCTTCAATCAAATAGACCACGTTCTAATTGAGAAAAGGGCTGCTTCCAGCATACTTGATGTACGAACTCTCCGCGGTGCGAATTGTGACTCTGATCACTATCTAGTCAGAGCTAAGTATCGATGCCGAATAGCTTGTCGTGGATATTTGAAAACGAGTAGAGCTCGCAAATTCAATGTCGACAAGCTTTACGACGAAACGGTGGCGGAGGCTTACATGTCAGCATGTAATAAACACCTGACACCAATATATGAAACATCCAAAATATGCCAGTGGAGAATGTGTGGATGAAGGAACGAGACGGTATCAAATCCTCCGCAGAAGAGGTGTTAGGACATCAAGCACGGCGAAAAAATAACGATTGGTTCGACCAAGAATGCGATGCAATAGACCGAAAAACGGAGCTTGCAAAATTTTTACTGAACGACCAACACGAGCCAAAAAAGTAAGATATGACGAGCTTAGGCAATATGCGAAAAAGACCTGCAGGCGAAAACAAAGGAAGTATCATAATGACAAGATAAAAAAAATGGATGACGATATGAGATAAAATAGAACGCGGGACGCATACGCAATGGTGAAAGACTTAAACCAAAAAACAGTCAATGCCAAGACGCAGAGGGCAACATTATCAGCAAAGCACAAAAAATCAAAAAGAGATGAGCTTCCTACTTTGAACATCTTCTCTCAACCCCACCCCATTAGCATCTATCACGACCGACAACATTTCTATTGATGCTTCAACTGATGAAGAAAAACCATCATCGACACCACCCACTTCTTCTTCAATGGCGCTACAGCCCAAATCGGGCCTTGGCCTACTGACCTTCAGGTTCCTTAAAATTTTCATTATTTATTGCTGAAGAGTTGTTAGCTCTTCGCACAACCCTCTATCTACGAATTTTTCATTTTCGTAGATTGAGGTAACCAAGGTATATTCAAGCAGGTAGTGTGGTGGAATTATGCGTTGACCGGGATTTGAACTCACGACCTTCGCATTGTAAACCAAACATGCTACCCACTAGACTATACCCTAGGCCGACACCACCCAAAAGCGAATAAATGCGCCGGGAATTGACGAAATATCAGTTGAACTTCTGAAAAACGGTGGAATCTGTCGCTGAATTACTGCAAAATTTGGACAGAGGAAATCATACCCGACGACTGGTGAAAAAGCATTATATCGGGTTTTCCAATAGGGACTTGACAGCTTTGAATTCAATTTGTGAACGCACCCTTTCACTAATCATCGAACTGTCACTGTCAATTTATTCAGTAAACTTAACATTTTTATCATGGTAAATAATAAAGTTTTTGAAATATCTCAAATGGTTTGCATTTTATTTTGAAAAAAAGTTGTCAAGTCCTTATTGGAAAACCCGTTACATACCTATGTCTTCGAGATCCATTTCAATAATTTGAGGCCAGAAGAAGTTGTTTATCATCTCATGGTAATGAATGGTGTTGAAGGTGACTGCATTGCCGTCCGCATTCTTGAACGGTCCAAAATGCGCACCAAACAGTAACTTGCGGTAGATGGAAGGGACGTTCAAGGATCACTCTTGGATTCACAGCTCCCCAATTCTGGTTGTTGAGATAGCTATCAAGTTCGAAATGCGCCCCATCAGAGAAGTTAATTGTTTTCGAAAAATCCCCATTCACTTGTTGCTCTAACGTTTGGCGCTGCGCATGGTCTGCTGGCTTCATCATCAACTGAATCTTGTAAGCATGTTAGTTAAAATTTGCTGTAAACTGCTTCGTGGATGTCTCAATTGCTGAGAACGATGGCGAATCGAGGTGAAAGGATTTTGGTCAACACTCTCACAAACAGCTGCAATGCTTTCATTAGACCGAGCTTCACGGACAGGTTTTTTCAGGATTTTAACTGACCCATTCGCCTCAAATTTCTGGATTAATCCGACCACTGTACGGAGAGATGGTGCGTTACGGTAATCGAAAAAGCCACGACATTTTCTCTTATCTTATCTTATCTCCGCAAAACTCTCACCATTTCGGTGGTGGATTTTCAGAGTTTCTATACGTTGTGCGTCCGTGTTATTCTCCATCACTAAACCTCAATGTATACAACTGTATAACAAGAACGCGGCACGACCGACACAAAAAAGTGAGACTAAATTCAAAATAGGCGATCTTAAAGGGATACCCTTTAATTCTGAAAACTTGCGAGGTCTTTACCAAGAAGACAACGATCGGGATAATATAAAATGCTTTTGAACAGTAATAAAAGAACATGTGCACTCTGAATACGCGCGCGACCATCGAACCATCAAACAACAATAACATGGGCAATGTAAAGAAATGGAGGAGAAAGAAATAATTCTGAACATCGATCGGAGGGCCCAACAACGACAGGGAAAAGACTCGGGGACGAGAAAATACTTTATGGACATCTGTGAGTTCTTTACCAAGAAAGCAAGAACGAGATCTGAAGATTCGGACGAGAAAGGAATCGCTGAGGCTGACTACGGTCGAAATAGCGAAGAAGACGGACTGTGTCCGACGACGAACGAATAAAGAACAATATAAAAAGTCAAGCCCCCGAGACGAGGTGTCAGTCTGGTTTTGAAGTGACCGACAGTGAGTCGATATTTAGAAGGCGAAAGATTGGCACGCGATTATTGGTGAGCGAAGTCTTGTGATTAGCGAAAAGTGGAAAGATAATTGAATAAAAGTTTGCGGTGAACTTATTAAAAAAAAAAAAGTTTTATTTGTGCTTGAAAAATCCAGCGACCCCGTGCCCACTTCAATATTGTGTTTGTCTTATCGTTTGTAAGGCTAAAAAATATTGTTCGCTTAGGGTACAGAAATACAAATACCTCTATTCCGGGTCACCGTCTGGGCAGACGCCCATGTGTTCAAACGCTTGGTCTGTTATGTAGATTTCGTCTCCTAGCAGTGCGGAGTGGGAAACTCTAAAAGATAGGGGGGAGGAAGTCGAACAGCTTGCTGTCGACTCCGTTTCTTATCTAGATAGGTGGGGAAAAAAAAGTCGAATGGCTTGCTGTTAACATCCTATCTATGTTCTTCGGTGGATGTGATAGAGGGGATCCTATCACAGCATTGATATTCTTGCCATCTGGACTGGTCATGTTCTAAGCAGATTTCAAGAAATTAATGGTTACAAGGGGAATTATACCTAAAGTGTACGGACTACCTACAGTGCTGTGCAAAACTTAAGCAACTCACTACATGTCGGAATGAAAAGGAAAATTGCAATCAAAATATAAAGAATTTTTTTCCCTTTTTTTTTAAATTTACACGTTAGCATGTTGCTTAAAGTTCTGCAATAAAAAAAGTACATCAGTATTTTAACCGTTCTTAAAAAAAAACAAAAATAAAATACACCAAAAAAAAGGCTGTGCAAAAAATCTAAGCAACTTTTATTAATATTTCGTGTAATTAACAGCGGCACATCTGCGAGGCATTGATTCAACTAAATTATTTAAAATTTATATGTAAATTTTTTCCCATTCGGTTTTTAGGTTCGTAAACAATTGGTCCTTGTTTGCAAACTGTACTGTTCCCATACGCCGTTTCAATATACCGAATAAGTTTTCTATAGGATTCAAGTCGGGCGATTGTGCCGGCCAATCAAGAACTTGAATCCTTTTAGAGCTAAGCCATTCTTTAACCAACTTCGATGTGTGTTTCGGGTCATTATCATGTTGAAACACCCATCGAAGGGGCATATTCCACTCTGCATAAGGTAACATTCTAGATTCTAAGATGTCCTTATACATGAATCTGTCCATAATTTCTGTTATTCTATGAAAGGGACCAAGACCTAATGCTGAGAAACATGTCCAGACCATGACGCTTCCTCCCCCATGTTTCACCGTTTTCCTACAGAAGCGTGGATTGAGTTGTTGTCCCTTCTCACGCCTCACACGGGAGGCATCTGGCATTGCATAACAGTCCATAAATCTCGACAAGTCATTCTCGAAGGTCAATATCCACTTGTTTCCATTGGCCGTCTCCGGAAGTGGTCCAAATATGTCTAAATAATCTTTATCGAAAGTTTCCTGAGATAGATCTGTAATTACCATCGGCATTTTAAATCTTTTCCCACTCTTGTTCATTTGAAATTTTTCAGTTTTTTATATACTTAGCAACGGTGCTGTGCATGTTTGTTCATCTAAATTGTTTTTTAATACGATTAAGTGTTTTCGTGACTGCCTGATGACCACCCAACGGCTTCTCACGGAAATCATACAAAATAGCTTGAATATCTTTGGATCAGAGATTATTTGTGTTACAACCAAAAGAGGCTAAGCGGTGCTGCTAGGAGACAATACACGCCAAGCGAAGCGTGACTTTTGGCATTCGAAAACGGACTATTGGACGAATTGGCTTCTGGAACGTTCGTTTATACAGACCATACAAATACCCTAAGGATAATATTGGAGCAGTCCGCTAAAATGGGTTCGCCACTACATTTTATGTTTGTGAACTTCGAGGAAGCTTTTTACAGCGTGAAGGGAGATAACATATGGAATGCTTTGCGGAGGAGAAGTATTCCAGATAAGATCGTATCTATGATTCAAGAATCCTACGAAGATGCAAGATGTTGCGTCTTACATAGAGAGCTGTCCCAGAGCATTTCTGTGCAAACGGGTGTCAGACAAGGCTGCAATATTATCACCAGCCCTGTTTTTGGTGGTAATAAATGATATTGTTATAAATCTGACAACCTCGACGTCCCCAGCAACACCGAGAAAAGTCCATCAACATTTAAAACGCTATACACATGTTTCCAGACACTTCTACCGAGCTCCACAATGTAGCCAATCATTCTAGACACACACACACAACGACACCTGTCTGGGAGACTTAGTATAAATAACCGCCAACTTTCAGACAACGAGTTAGTTAGATTTTGGCGACACCTATCGGTGGAAGAACGCGAATCGGTACAAGTGATAGATTGGCAGTGTTCCTGGGTTGTACGAATTAAGTTTTAGAGCGAATTTAGTGAAGTGATCAAGAAATAAAGAAAAGTGCGATTAAATAAAATTATTCATTATTTTTAAACGAATTGTGTTTTCCTTTGAAATCAGCGATCCCCTAGCTCGCAACAATTGGTGTCAGAAGGGTGGGATTTCAAGGATAAATTCGGGTTAAAAATCGCGAGTGAAATTAAAATTCTCGAACGGATAATTTTGTGAGAGCGAAAAAAAAAGTGAAACTAAAATTCTCGAACGGACAGTGAGAATTTTCTGAAATCGAATATTCTCGAGTGCTCTAGTGAACAGTGACTTTAATTAGCGAAGTAAAATCGCGGAACTAAAATTCTCGAACGGACAGTGAGAATTTTGTAAAATCGAATAATCTCGAGTGATTTAGTGAGCAGTGACGTAAATTTAAGTGAATTCGAATCGCGGAAAAACTGGAAATAATTGGTAGTGAAAATGCCGCGTTATTTAAAAGACTTAAAAGTAACGGAGCTGAAGGAAGAGCTCAGAAGACGCGAGTTATCTACGACAGGGAGCAAGTCTGAACTTGTCAGCCGTATGATCGAGACACTCCAGGCTGAGGGTGAGGATGCAGATAGTTTTGAGTTCCAAATCGAAGAAACTCGTGCAGAGGAGTGTTCTGGTGCATCGAATGCTCTGACACAGTTAATGCAACAAATGATGCACAAATTGGATCAACAATCAGCAGACATTAATCAGAAATTAGAGCAACAATCAGCTGTGACAACGGACATGAATCGGAAATTAGAACAACAATCAGCGGACATGCATCAGAAATTTGAACAACAATCGGTGGACATTAAACAACAATCTGCCGACATTAAACAACAATCAGCGGACATTAATCAGAAACTAGAGAAATTAGACCAGACTTCAAAGGACCTTAACCAAAAATTGGAGCTGCAAAATGATAAAATAGACACCATGGGTAAGGCCATAGAAGAAAACGTTGAAAAGAAACTTCGAAGAACAAATTACGGAAAAGACATCCGGAATTGCAGAAGAAGTCGAACGCCTAAAAAGAGACTTCGATAATGTGAAGGCGACTGGCGTCATCAAGACAGAACATGTTGCGCACAAGGGTCTCAAGGCTCCAATCTTCGATGGACAAACACCGTGGGCTATTTATAAGACCCAATTTGAAGCCGCCGCAAGAAACAACCATTGGAATGATCTAGAACGGGGAACAGCTCTTATATTGGCGCTAAGAGGTCCACCAGCAGAGGTTCTTCAAACGATTCCGCAGGAGCAACAACAAGACTTTTCAACCTTAGTCCAGACATTGGATCTCCATTATGGCAGTGACCACATGCGAGAGATCTACAAAACGCAACTGTACAACCGAACTCAAAAGAATGGTGAAACACTTCAAGAGCTGGCACGCGATATTGAACGACTCACACTATTATCGCTGCCTATTGCGCAAACAGAGCAACGAAACGATACAGCTGTTTTCGCATTTAACAATGCTGTACAGGACAGAGAGCTGCAACAGGCGTTAAAACTGGCAGGTAAGAAAACGATTGGCGAAGCCTTAGTATATGGGCTGACGTTCGAAGCTGCCAAGCAAAGCTCGCGGAGTAACTATCGAGTTCGAGAAATAGTAGAAGAATGTGTGTGCCAGAAAGCCGAGTACACCAAGCGGAGCGAAGGATCTGGTGCTCCTCGATGCTGGAATTGTGGACAGGCAGGACACTTACGACGCGACTGCCGCAAACCCAGAAAAGCGATCAACTACTGTTCCGGCTGCGCTGCTAAACAAAGAGGAGGAAGGGGCGAACCGTCACGAGAGCACGCTTCGCCTAACGACAGTCCGGGAAACGAGTAAAGGCCAACTTCATGGGGCAGAAGTTGGCTGGTAGAATCGACGCCCCCGGAACCATCATCGCAGTTTCTCGACTACATCGTTGTGAAAACGACTTATGTATGAGTGGTCGAGTCGGCAAATTAAACTGCATCATAACAGTCGACACAGGCGCAACACGGTCAGTGTTAAGATCTGACCTCGTAGATCGTACTTGGCTTCACAACACAAAGAAGTACGCACTTCGCACTGCTACAGGAGAAACTACAACGGTCCATGGAGAAATAGCCCGTGACATACAACTTGGGGATTTGACCTTCTCGCATGTATTCGTGGTAGCTGACATTACCGATGAGTGTATCCTTGGAATGGATTTTCTGAAACCACACGGTATCCAGCTAGACTTAGGACAACGAATAATGAAGTGGCGGAATATTGAAATCCCGATGGAAATAACATCCTCCAAATCAACAAAGCTGCGAGTTGTATTATGCGAAGATGCGGACATACCAAAGTCATCTGAGAATGTTATTTGGGCAGAGCTCGATGGTGATCCCGGGAACCACCGATTCTACCTCATAGAACCGGAAACGACACCTGCATTACGAAGTCTGATACTAGGAAAAACGCTCGTAAAAAGGAATGAGAGAATGATGGTACCAATAAGAGTCCTGAACATTGCGGACAGCACTACCAGCGTAAAGAAAGGAGATGTAATTGGCAGCTGTGAACCAATATCGGCGGTGACGAGTATCGACAAGGCAGAACCACATAACGTACCCTCTAAAAATAAGCCAAGAAGGAAGGACAATGTAACATCAACACTTCTTCAGTCAAGCAACCTTAGAGGAGAACAACACAAGCAAGCAGTAGATCTAATCGAAGGATTTAGCGACGTCTTTTCCACCGGTGATGACGACTATGGCAGAACAAACTTAGTGAAACATCGTATAGATACCGGAAGTGCTACACCGATACGTCAACCTCCAAGAAGAGTACCATTAGCGAAACAAGGAGAAGTCAATTCAATGGTCAAAACTATGGAGCATCAGGGAATCATCGAAGAATCAAAGAGCCCGTGGATATCGCCAGTAGTGCTGGTAAAGAAGAAAGACGGCAGTACCCGTTTTTGTGTGGACTACAGGCGACTAAATGATGTTACGAAAAAGGATAGCTATCCACTACCTAGAATCGACGATATCATGGACACCCTGACCGATGCTAAATGGTTCTCAACGTTGGACCTGAAGAGTGGTTACTGGCAAGTGGAGATAGATGAAAAAGATAGAGAGAAGACAGCATTCTCTGTCGGCAGTGGACTGTGGCAGTTCATCGTAATGCCATTTGGCCTGTGCAATGCTCCAGCTACGTTCGAAAGACTGATGGAATTCGTTTTGCGTGGTCTGAGTTGGAAAACTTGTCTCGTTTACCTAGATGATGTGATCGTTATCGGAAAAACATTCAATGAACACCTAAAAAATCTGCAGGAAGTCTTCCAGCGACTGCGAGCGGCAAAATTAAAGCTGAGTCCGAAAAAGTGCACTTTGTTTAGTGCAGAAGTCAAGTACTTGGGTCACATCGTTTCAGCTGATGGCGTAAAGACAGATCCGGAGAAGATACTGGTGGTGAAAAATTGGCCTACTCCGAGTGATAAACACCAGTTGCGCAGCTTCCTAGGCTTAGCGACATATTACCGACGATTTGTAAAAGACTTTGCTAACACGGCGAAATATCTGCATCAGTTAACAGAAAAAGGGAAGCCATTTACATGGAGTCAACAGTACCAGGAAGCATTCGAGAGGATAAAAGACCAACTCTGCGACTCCCCAGTATCCAAAACCAGGTCATGGTTTCATCATAGACACTGACGCCAGCAATGTCGGTATCGGAGCAGTACTATCACAAGAGATCGATGGGCAGGAGAGAGTGCTATCTTACTACAGCCGAGTACTCTCAAAATCAGAAAGGAACTATTGCGTAACTCGCCGAGAGCTACTAGCCATAGTAGAAGCAACAAAACATTTTCACAAATACCTCTATGGTCAAAAGTTCCTTCTTCGAACGGATCACGCATCGCTTAAATGGCTACTTCAGTTTAAGAACCCCGAAGGCCAAGTAGCCAGATGGATCGAAAGGCTCGAATCCTACGATTTCGAGATTGTTCATCGAAGAGGAAGAATCCACGGTAATGCCGACGCGCTTTCACGTCGTCCTTGTCCACCGAACTGCAAGCATTGTCACCGTGTAGAAGGAAAAGAAGCCGGAGAAACCATTCAGAGGATAACGACCGAACCAAAGACTGGATGGAATCAGCAAGAACTGGAAGATGCCCAACGTAAAGATCCAGATATTTCACCGATCATGGCATGGAAGGACGAAATGAAACGGCCTGAGTGGAAAGACATCTCACAATTCAGTGAAACCTTAAAGTGTTATTGGGCACAATGGAACTCCCTTCACCTAGACGGCGGATTATTAAAACGGAAATGGGAGAACGCTGATGGAAAGTCGTATCACATGCAAACCATCGTCCCGCATTGTAAAGTCGAGGAGGTTTTGAAGGAATGGAGGTACCTCCGGTGGGCATTTGGGAGTAAACAGAACCTTGGCAAAGATACGAGAAAGGTTCTATTGGATCCATCTCCGAGATTATGTCGAAAACTGGTGCCGTAAATGTACTACGTGTGCATCGAGTCAGGGCCCACACCGCAGATCAAAGGGAGAAATGCAACAATACAACGTGGGAGTCCCATTCGAGAGAATTGCTGTGGATATTGCTGGACCATTCCCGGAATCAGAAAATGGTAATCGCTACATTTTAGTGGTCATTGATTATTTCAGCAAGTGGCCTGAAGCTTACGCAATTCCAAACCAAGAAGCAGTAACCGTCGCAGAACAAATTGTTACCAACTGGGTGAGCAGATTTGGAGCGCCACGCGAACTACACTCCGATCAAGGGCGCAATTTTGAATCTCAAATATTCAAACACGTGTGCCAAATGCTGGGAATAAACAAAACGAGGACAACTCCATTACACCCACAGTCTGATGGAATGGTGGAACGTTTCAATCGGACATTGAACTCAAACCTATCCAAACTCGTCAGCGAGAGGCAACAGGACTGGGACCAGCACATCCCTCTATTTTTAATGGCCTATAGAACATCGGTGCATTCAACAACAGGAGAAACTCCGTCCCGAGTCATTTTCGGAAGAAATATTCGAGTCCCTGCGGAGCTAATGTTTGGAGTGCCACCAGACCAACCAACCAATGCTAAAGATTATGTCTCGGATCTTCGATGTCGACTAAAGACAATTTATAACCTGGTCAGAGATAAAATTGATTTGGCGTCCGACCGCATGAAGACGAGGTATGATCAACGGGCGAACTCATCAGGATTCCAAGAGGGCGATTTGGTTTGGTTATACAATCCCAAACGACAGAAGGGCAGATCGCCGAAACTACAGCGAAACTGGGAAGGCCCTTACCAGATCATCAACCGGTTAAATGATGTCGTCTATCGGATTCAACTACATCATAAACCCCGCACTAAAATGAAAGTGGTACATCTCGACCGATTAACAAAGTACCATGGTGCCATTGAGGAAGTGAACGACTCTGTTCGGGACGAACAGGGACTAAGGAGAGGGTAATGTTATAAATCTGACAACCTCGACGTCCCCAGCAACACCGAGAAAAGTCCATCAACATTTAAAACGCTATACACATGTTTCCAGACACTTCTACCGAGCTCCACAATGTAGCCAATCATTCTAGACACACACACACAACGACACCTGTCTGGGAGACTTAGTATAAATAACCGCCAACTTTCAGACAACGAGTTAGTTAGATTTTGGCGACACCTATCGGTGGAAGAAGGCGAATCGGTACAAGTGATAGATTGGCAGTGTTCCTGAGTTGTACGAATTAAGTTTTAGAGCGAATTTAGTGAAGTGATCAAGAAATAAAGAAAAGTGCGATTAAATAAAATTATTCATTATTTTTAAACGAATTGTGTTTTCCTTTGAAATCAGCGATCCCCTAGCTCGCAACAATATCTTGAAAGTTGCATTGGAAGGTGGAGGAGAGAGAAGGTCTTCATTGGGGACTGTTAGCATCTTAAGTTACCTTGATTATGCTGGTGACATGTGTTTGCTTAAACATAACCGTTCTGACTTAAAGAGTCAAATGTTCACTCGTTGCATTCGATATTGATATGAAATGCGCGTCCATTCTTTTATATTTTTTTTTTTTTTTTTTTCGATCTATCCGTACATGTATTATAGCCATTTTTTTCTTTGAATTTAATTTCTTATAAAATAATAATTTTCTTCATAAATAATACAAAAAAAAAAAACTCATCTAGTGTTTGAACAAAAAAAAAAAAAAAACGAAAAATGAAAAACCAATTTGTGCTTACTTCCAGTCATTTGGCGCGAATAAAAAGGGGACATGATCGTGAATCTGGGTGGTTTGGATAATCTTCTTTTGTGCGAAAAGGTGTTACAAAAAGTGGTCCCTGGCCCTAGTGGAATTAGTTAAGCTAGAGTGGTGGCCACGAATTTAGCACACTTGGTATCTGTAACTTTCAAGTGGTGCAAATATTTTCTACTCTATTATGCTTTTCAGTCGACTTTCGTTTCTTAAGTGTTGGCTATGATGTGGTGATCATGTCCCGTTAATTTAGTCTGGTTCCTTTGTTCCCTTTCTTTTCTATTCTCACTTAATTGCAAGTAGTACGTGATCAAGCTGGCCACGAATTTAGCACACATTTAAAATTTTACTAATTTCGGGGTTTTGTTTGTATTAAATTAAATTAATTGGCCAGATTTGCGTTTTTTTAATTCATTTATGATTGTTGTTTAAAAAATGTGTTTAAAAATGGTAAAAGGTACATGGTGCACAGAGACTCAGCGGCACATAGTTCAGCAAATGAAAAGTAGTTGAAGTACCGTTACTCAAATTGCTAGTGCTTTAAGTTGTTCCAGAAAGATGGTGTACAATACAATTGAATATGTAAAATGGTTCTTAATCAGAATTTGATATTTCTCTGAATACTAATGATGACATGTACTTTTGTTTAGAGAAGCTTGATGTCGCCATAGGGGAAAATGCAGGTTTGATTAGTTTTTCTCCTCATACAATGTCTTGTCTCGACATTTTGGACGATTTTTTCAAAGTGTGTTGAAATATTCAGAAATATGCCATCAACTGCTTCTTTATAAGTAGTTACATCCGCCTGACCAAGTGCTTCCTTTAAGCACGTTGATATTATTTCCTTCATCTTTTCATCCCTCCTTTCTTCTTGATCCTTGATATCATTATCCAAATAAGATAATATTTTAGGCCTCACAAGCTTCACTTTCAGATAGTCCCACAATGTCTTGTCAGTGGCGCCTTGGTTGACTGTCTTTATATACTTGCTGTATACTTTCGGCTCTGAGATTAACCAGCACCTAATTAAGCCCAGTTTAATACAACTAGAAAGGAGCTGAGCGTTGGGAGGAGTCTTTGGCAAAATTGTCCCTGTTGCTAATTCTACTTCCCCTGTATCTTCCCTTTTATCCAGCTGGTCCTCAGGTAGTACATTTATATCTAAAAATGTTATTGGAATTATTAAACAACAGGACCGTCTGATTTATAGAGCCTCAATCAAGAACCCTTTTAATAGCTCGACCATTATAAAAAAAAAAGACATTTCGTCGGAATTTGGCATTGACGCATCCTCAAGAACAATGAGACAACGGCTCAATCTAAAACAATTGCGTGAATGCATTGCACAGAACAAGCCATTTGATCGGTGACGCCTTAGAGCACACACCTTAGTAGCGACATCAGCCTCTAGGATGAGGGACTCCAGGTCGAATTCCCCACACCCACGCTCCTGACCAGCCGGCAGAAAGTGCTGTCCCGACCTGGGGCACCTCATTAATTTTCTGCATGCGTAATGTGTCCTGGGATGCTCATTTCGTATCAAAATGCAAGGAGGCCAGAATAAAAAAAACACGTCGGGTTGGTCGACCATGGAAGCGAGTAGGAGATCAGAGGAATTAACAAGTCCTGGCAACAGGTAAAGGCCGATGCTCAGGATCGCGACCTGTGAAAGAAAGCTGTTTCTGTCTCATGCCCCTATAGGGAATCTTAACGGGAATTTGATTGATTGTTAAACGCAACGCGAAGCAATCGCCAAGCAAACGAACCATAACCTTTTCTTACGCCGATATGCATGAAACAAATCACGTGATAAGAATTTAAAGTTTGATAAGCCGTCCAAACAGAACTGCAAGTTCCTACTAAAAAAAAAAATTAACAAAATTCCGAACCGATTCGCGGTCCAATTTTCGGCGCGAAATTTCAAAAAAATAAACGCCACGTATTCTCATCTTATCGGCGCGAATTTCACCGAGCCCCGTAATCTAGACGTAACAAATCCAGACTTGTGCGTGAAATTGGAGAAGATCCGATTTCACCAAATTTGCAAATTAAAAAAAAAAAAAAACTACAAAAACAAATCGCACACTAATCCTGGCTTTTTCTCGAAATTTACACAAATAAAAAAAATGCCTAAATATCTAGCGACTTACCTTCCGACGGATGCTCAAAACCGCAGTCGACAATCGCCCGGAGAATTTCTGGCTTCAGCAAGAAATCACGGAAGCCGGAACTATGGATAGAGACGTAGGTGCCCTTCACATCTTTTTTCGGCGGTTCCTGAGTCTCAGTTACCTGCTGTTCCGTCTGTTCCTCGTCTTCGTAGTCCAAAAGATCATCGTTGTCAGCCATTTCAAGTTTTCTACAAGAGAAAAAAAAAATGTAAATTTCTTCGGAATGGCTGTCTACGAAGCAACGCCGGCAAGTGACGCCATACTTTTTCTATGAAATGGAATTTTCCGTAAAATCGAGAAAAACAAACGAAACGGACAGAAAAGTTGCGACGATGGAGAGGAAAATCGATTATTAAGGATAATGGCAACAAATGGAATTAATGAAACGTAATAATAGTGGAAATTCACTTACAAAATTACAGAAATTGTCAACGCGGTTTCAACCCACCTCAAACGTTTGGTGTGAAGTAGGACGAGAGTTGCGGCGGTGAACGTGTTTGGGTTCCGGCCGAACCACAATCCAGCTAAGAATTGAGTTCGGTGGAAGTGAATGTTCACCCCTGTTTCACAATGCAACCTTACGCAGCATACACGGTGGCGCTGTCAGTTGAAGTTGAAATGTGTAAGCTTGTATGAAGCAAGGAGGATATATTTACATATAAAATGGAGTGTCTGATAGGCTGTCTCATGTGGGAATACTTTTTGATTCAGAAATTTACGAAAATTGTGTCCAAGCTTAACTTCGCTTCAAACTTTTACAAAAAAATTATCATAATCTGTATTCTCTCTTAGTTGCTAATATTTAATCAGCAATAAAGAAATTTTCAGCACAATGAAGTTTTCTGTTTTATTTCAGAAATATTTATTTTTTTTAAATTTTTATTTTTTTTGGTTCGTGTTTAAGCTAAACACTTAAGCAACGGACAATTTAACGCGGGACAGAGTTGCCCAATTTACAAACGTCGACAAAAATCCGTGAGAAATAAAATAGAATACAATGAACAAGAATAGCAACGAGAATCACAGTTATCAATCCTGCGTTCGAATATAAACGGTCTCCGGAACAACTTCATTGAACTGAAATACGTTGTGCGTGATAAAAAACCAAAAAAAAATTTTTTGAACGAAACACATGTGACAAATGACTGTGATATTAGCGATTTGAGCATAAGTGGATATGAATTTGTGAATTGTGTGTCTCATTCTAAACATACTGGTGGCGTCTGTGCATATATAAGCAAAACAATTAAATATCATACTGTGTCCGCAGAATGTCAACAAATAGCTTGGTACTTATCTTTTGAACTTAATATAAATAAATTTCGGACTGTTGTTGCGTGTATATATTTATCGGCAAAATCTGAACATAAAAATCAAACAATAGATTCGTTTGAAAACTGGTTTGAATCAATCTCAGTGAATAAAGCAGTTATGATCTGTGGTGATTTTAATATAGACATGAGCGCCGACTCAACACATAGTCGTCGACTCAGCAATATCTGTGATGATAACGGTTTGAAACTTTTGGTGACTTCTCCAACGAGAATCACTGACAATACATCGACGTAGAGTCACTGTATAACTGGGCTACTCGGTCCAGGAGTCTGGCAGATGCGTATCAGAGTTGAAACCGTTAAGTTTGAATTTTTTGGTGTATATACATTTTCGGTTAGATATTTATCAAAATGCAATTAGAATTCGATTATGTGCCCTGAAAAATTAATATCATTGTGCCATTCCATTAGAAACAGCAAAAATTCAATTTTATTTTGCAATTTTCTGCACCCACACATCTTTATCAAACAGGTTTTTAGTCTAGTTTATGATTCTGTTTGTTGACACATGGCGGAAAAACCTCCCAACAGGGATTTTTGCAATCCATTCCCTTTTATTGAAAATCATTCAAATTGAGAAATCATTCAAATCGACCTAAGAAATTTGCAATGCATTCTGAAGTAATGTGAAGGCATTACATAAAGTAGCAGTTTATTTAGGGAATTTGATATGCATTGAAAGGTAATGTGAGGAGATTGCATAAAATAAATGATCATCTTCAAAACGTGCCGCGCACAAAACGAAAGATTAATAATAGAAAACATTATTATTATCATAACCCGTTTGCTTTCTAATATTCCCGTAAAATTTTACAAGTTGTTCATTGCGAGAAAAAAAATCTTAAGTCGCATTTTTCCAGCAACAAAATTAGTTAAATTATATCAACGAACGCCCGACTTGAGGCAGAACTACCGCGATGCTCATATACAGCTTAAAAAGGCTGTTAGACGCGACAAGAGAAAGGCATTGAAGATCTGGCAAACAAGGCAGAATCTGCGGCTTACCTTGGGGATATGGGTTCACTATTTAAAATCATGAAACAGTTGACAAACAGGAATTTCACCGCCAACCACCTGGTGAGAGATGTCAACGGAACTCTCCTTAATATGAGTGAACACCAGTTGCGACGATGGAAGGAATACTTCTCTGATATTTTAAACATCTTGTCAGATGAAGATATTCCGGAAACAGAACAACTTCCAAACATCCAACCGCAACAATCCTCTATTAGGGACGATCCCCCAGATAAGGAAGAGATAGTTTCCGCCATTCGGTCAATGGCGGGAAGGAAAGCTCCAGGTATAGACGGACTACCAACCGAACTCCTTAAAGCGGACCCGGAAATAACAGCCGATATACTCCTCCCACTCTTCACTAAGGTGTGGAATGATGGAAGATATCCGACTGAATGGAAGGAGGGCGTCATTGTGAAAATTCCGAAGAAGGGCGACCTTCGGGATTGTGGCAATTGGCGTGGTATATGTCTACTTACTGCCGTATCAAAAATTATGGCTAAGGTAATTTTCAATAGGATTAGTGATGTCGTCGAGAGCACTCTCGAAGTTTATCAGGCTGGATTCCGTAAAGGGTCGTCTTGTACCGACCACACAAATACCCTACGGATAATATTAGAGCAGTCAGCCGAAATGGGTTCGCCACTACATCTCATGTTTGTGGACTTCGAGAAGGCTTTCGACAGCGTTAAGCGAGATTACATATGGAATGCTTTGCGTAGGAGAGGTATTCCAAATAAGGTCATAGCTATGATTAAAGAATCCTACGAAGATGCAAGGTGTCGCGTCTTGCATAGAGGAGAGCTGTCCGAGAGCTTTCCTGTGTGAACGGGTGTCAGACAAGGCTGCATATTATCACCAGCCCTGTTTCTGGTGGTAATAAACGACATCTTGAAAGCTGCACTGGAAGGTGGGGAAGGTAAAGGTCTTCAATGGAGACTATTTAACATCTTAAGTCACCTTGATTATGCTGATGACGTGTGTTTGCTTGCACATACCCGTTCGGACTTAGAGTCAAATGTTCGCTCGTTGCATTCTAAGTGCAAAGAGGCGGGACTGAAAATAAATGTGCGTAAAACCAAGTACATGCACATGGGTTCGAACGCAAGCACACCGATTGTTCTTAATGGACAGGATGTGGAAGAGGTGCAAGATTTTTGCTATCTCGGAAGCATTGTCAGCATGGACGGCGGAGCCGAAAAGGATGTTGAGGCTCGGCTAAATAAAGCTCGTCAGGCCTTCGGTATCCTTTCCCCTTTCTGGAGGTTAAGAGAGATCTCCCTTCGCACGAAGCTGCGAGTTTTTGACGCATGCGTCAAATCCGTGTTGTTATATGGTTGTACTACGTGGAAAGTGACCGTTCGACTTACCAAGAAACTACAGACTTTCGTAAACCAATGCCTCCGACGCATTTTAGGAATATTCTGGCCAGAAGTGATCTCCAACGACGAACTTTGGAGTACAACTCGCCAGACTAAAATAGGTATTGAGATTCAACGGCGAAAGTGGCAGTGGATCGGTCATACTTTGAGGAAACCAGAGCAAAACATCGCAAAACAGGCTCTGGATTATAACCCTCAATGGAAGCGAGCAGTTGAGCAGGAGGCCAGAGTAATAAACAAGTCCTGGCAACAGCTTAAAGCCGATGCGCAGGATCGCGCCTTGTGGAAGAGAGTTGTTTCTGTCCTATGCCCCTATAGGGGGTCTTAACAGGAATCTGATATCAACAGAATTTAAAATACAGAATTCATATCAAAAGCAGGATCCAATTTCATCACATTTTTCAATATTAATTCAAAATGAATCGGTCCCTCAATATTAGAATACCTTCTCAAAGATTAATTTGCTTTCTATTCTTTTTAACCATTCCATCGTAGATACTATCGCGACCATTATATTGTCGATTTTTTTCCAATCATTACATTATTCATTCGTTTCCCTAGATTCCAATGTCGATCCTTTGTAATGCAGAAAGTAGAAAAAAACGAATGCTTGCCTATGACATTGCAATGTTAAAATAATCTATGTTTTACGACAGGAAGTAGCTGTTATAGCTTCATGGTAAGAATCATCGGCGCGGTAATGATTCCACTCCCTACTGGGATATGTCAGAATGATTACACAGTCTACACTTATTTTCACCAACACTTTGATCTTTCGAACATGCGATTTTTGGTACCAAATTTTTTAGCACATGCGATTTTTGAACTAAAATAGCTATCTGCCAGACTCCTGGACCGAGTAGCTCAGTTATACAGTGTCTCTACTGTTCACTAGAAGACGTATAGAAAGTTTTAATCTGCAATCCGTTGAGGGAGTTGCTCTAAGCCTTTCAGATTAGGTTACTTATCTAGGAATCGTCTTTGACAGCAAGCTGAGATGGCGATTGAATGTTGAGGAAAAAATTAAGAAAGCAAATAATGCGTTCTTCATATGTAAAGAAACTTTTAACAAAAAATAGCGAATGAAATCAAATATGGTAAGGTGGATGTATATCAGTATCATATTACCAATCATTAAATCCGTTAGTATCGTGGGAAAGAACCGAACTGAAACATATCCAATCACAATTGAGTCAGACTCAGAGAATTACCTGCTATAGGTCTAATAACAGATCTAACGCTAAAGTTGTTGGACGGGCAAAGCAAACTGATAATCGTCAGACTCAATGTGAGGGAACTATGGCTTTTATTAACGAGTGGTAGCTGCATCGATGTTTTCATTGCCTCCGTAAACTGCCGAGGTTTACTTGATAATTCTGGGAGTTGTATCCCGTTCCCCTTTTTTTCTAATCATGACGCGTGTACGGATTCTGAAAGGCAAATTTCGATAGAATTCTTCACACGAAATAATTGCGACAATTGGGTCTGCAACCAAACACCCTGTGAAGAATTTTCTATGATAAAATTCTTCACATGAAATAATAAAATTCTTCCCACGAAATTTGCCTATGTTAGCTTCATGTGCATTCTTCTCTCGTTCATTTGACACCTTGCATTTTTTTTGTACATCATTTCACTTATCTCATGAATGCGAATTATTTTGTATAATCTCATGTACGCGAATTAATTTGTATAAATAAACAACAGTTTTTAATTATGAAATCTGAGAATGTTATAAATTTGCTCTAAAGTTTGTAACGCTAAGAAATGAAGCTTGGAGAAAAAAATAAATGATACAGAAGTTAATATTATCACTCAAAAATCTCAAAACCGGATGTCCGTCCGTCCGTCGCTCTCTAGCTTGAAAACGCATTGAGCTAGATAGTTCAACTTTTGTACAAGTTCGTGAACGAGCCAAATCGCTCCACCTCTTCTACCCCCTCCCATACAAAATGACACAATTGCGCAATTTGACAATACACGGATTTTCTCAAAAATTATAAAAGCTATTGGCTTGATATTTGGAATATATTACTTTTATGATAATATCAATCTACCGTATACAAATTATGCGTATCCTCCCCCTCCTTCCACCACCTCCCATACAAACTGCACTTTTAAAGAAATACTCTAAACCAGTTTACTCAGTGCATATAAAGTTTCGCAAATATTTGCTTAGAATTATTAGTCAGACCAAAAAAAATAGACGATTAGCTTCACCCCTTCTACCCCCTCCCATACAAAATGGCACAATTTCGCAATTCGACTATAAATGGATTTACTCGGAAAGTATAAAAGCTATTAGTCTGAATTTTGGGATATATTACTTTCATAATGATTTAAATCTACAGTAGAAAAATTATTTGCGTCTTCCCTCTCCTTCCATCCCCTCCCATACAAACTAAACTTTTTCATGAAATAGACGATTTTCTCAGAACATATAACATTTATTGAGCTCATATTTTGTAATAAATACTTAATTAGTATTATCACTAAGATCAGAAAAAAATATTTGATTAACTTCACTGCTTCTACCGTCTCTCGTACAATATGACACAGTTTTACAACTTCACAAAAAATCAATTTTCTTGAAAAGTATGAATGGCACTGATCTGAAATTTAAGGGATGTCAATTTTATAATATTCCTAATTATTTCTGAAAAAATCACTAAAATTCCCATACAAACTGCACATTTTCACTAAATCTAACTTACTAATTTTTTCAGTTTCCATTCAATTTTTGGAGTAAGCATTTTGTATAAAACATTTTCATAGCTACTTTAGCATGACGGGGAAAAAATTAGTTCAATGCTATCATCCCTTCTAACACTCCCCATACAAAATTTCTTGGTATAACATAAAATTCTATTTCATCTAGAGTATCGTAAGATTGCGCTTTACGCGCAATCGTAGCCCTGTTATGTTTTAAAATAAAGTTCAGTCTTTTATCTATCATAGTGTAAAAGGTTATTTTCCTCTATTCCTGCGGCTAACTAGTTATAGTGCTGGTTTAGCTACTCTTTCAATACATTTTCTACTTAACCCAACTAGTTCCAAGTGCTGTATTGGCTCTAAGTTTCCCTATAATCTATTTTGGTTCATGAGCCAAAATATCAGCATTACGCAACAACGCGGTTAAGCTTGCTTGTCGCCTGGATCTTTTTAGCCCGGATTGGCTTGACTTGGGGCGATTCTTATGCTACACTAACGTGGACTAAAGACTTTTCAGAGATGAACTGTCGCAGGATCTGGAACAAAACTTGGCCGACACTAACAGAAACCAGTGTCAAGAGGAAGTTGACTCGCTTATCTCTTTTTTTTGCGAATTGCCTGGATATGAGAGTCGAGGCTCAATCCAAGCCCAGAGACCAGACCTTTATACGCAGACCTACCTCCTCAAATTAAGACAAGGAGAATACGGACTAGGCAGCTCAAAAACAGGCTTGACATCAACTTTAGAATCTAGGATTCAGAAAGCCGGGGGTTGCAACGCTGTATCAAAGAGATGTCGTTCTTGAACAAACATTCTAGGGATATCCTAAGAGATCTCAAGCCCGGACCGAACTCCTTTCGGACTGTAAATCGAATTATCGCTCGCAGGAAGAGTAGTGGCACTATTTAACGGCTCTCTTCCAGCAATACTCTTCTTACCACCAATAGCGAAAAACTAAAGGCATTCTCCTCATTTTATAGAGATCTCTATTAAGACAGGATCCCCATCGCTCATCTGGAGAACGCTCGTGTTGCAAAGGAGGGAGTGAATGAGTTTAGGACTTCACGCTTAACCAACGACTCCTTACAGCCACTATCTGTCTGCCAGTCCTTCCTTGGGTAACTGCGAGGTCCCATACATGAACCCTGTTATCCTGAAAGGTATCATTAGAAGATTAACCGGAAAGAGGTCTTCCGGCCCTGATGATGTGACAAATTGTATCCTCAAGAAACTTCCCGGTTAAGTTTTTGACAGTGGTCTTCAATATTTGCATTTGTCTAGGATACTTGCCAGTTCAATGGAAGGTCGCAAAGCTTATCCCGATTAAAAAGAAGAGCAGCAACTGTTCGCACTCGTCTAACTTTAGACCTACCTCACTTCTTTCTAATTTAGGAAAGGTGTTCGAGAAAGCAATTGCGATTGCTTCCGCCGTGACGGGGAGGTAAAAGCGGACGAGCAGTTTGGCTTCAAGCGTGCTCACTCCACAGAATACGTGCTATTGAAGATTGGAAACGACGTAATCCATGGCCTTAAGGACAAAAAGGCTACCGTAATGTACATCACAAAAGCATTCGACTCTGTGTGGTGGAACGGACTGCTTTTCAAGCTCATGGAGATGAATCTACCGCCCTGGCTTAGATTTATAGGGAGTTTTCTGGAAGACAGAGAAATGTTTGTCGTCGTTAACGGCGAGTGCTCCTTGGACTTGAAGGTCTCTCGAGGGGTTCCACAGGGATCAATACTCAAGCCTAAGCTATGCAATCTATATCTATACGATATATAGATGTTCTCACGACATGGACTCGGTTGCACTACTATACGCAGATGATACTGCAGTCTACGCTTCGAAGACGGGCACACATTTAAGAATAATTGCAACCTTTTACAAAATGTGGGGATTACACATTAACCCCGAAAAGTCAGAATTCATCTGCTTCCGAAATGCATGTGGCTGAGGCCGTAAGGGCAATGTAAAGCTTAGCAGAAGTTTTAGGCTGTCGACACACGATAGAGGTAAAATCGTATTAACTCACTTTTCGATATTAACTCGCGTTAATATATATAAACTTCGATATTGAGTCCCGAGTTAATATTGGTCTGTAATCTATATTAACTCGGCTAGCAAATACTCGATCCAAAAGAAACTTTCAACCGGAGAATTTACAATACGAAATAGAATGACATTTCGAGGAATTGACGTTTTATTTCGTTGACATTACAAAAAAAGAGGCATTAAATTGAACAATTGAACAACCAAAAATAATTACAATAATGATTAATATAGACGATTTTGAAGCTACCAATAGGTTGTTATGGCGATGGAACAGAAGAGAAAATACAGAATGACTTGTGTTATAGGCAATTTCGAACTTTATGTGTAATGCACAAACACAGTCATAGAGGAAAGGATTGAAAGGTATGAGAAGGGGAGCGAAAACGGCCGTAGCGAGTGGTGAAGCTGGAATATTTTTTAAGTTGAAACGTCTGCTACTAACAAATATTTGCTGATGTTATGGGGAACTGAATGATAGAAAGCGATCAGAAGCCAAAGGGCAGAATGACGAGAAATTCTCAGATGGTGTGATACCAGCTGAGGGATGGGTAAACAAGGCATTATCAAGCTTACTAAGCAAATATTCTCCAGAAAATATATCTAATGCTGGCAAGAGTGGGTTGTACTATAAAGCACTATCTGCTGGAATCATAGCGAGAATATGTGAAACTCTTACTGGAGGTAAATTACGAAAGGATCGAATTACATTACTATTTCTATGGAATATGGATGGTTCATAGGATGTTTACGCAATTAGTCGAAATAGTCGCACTGTTTCGAAAGTCAAGAAATACCAGTTAAATATTGTAATAAAAAAAATCACAGATAACCGGTTTCGTATTGACCAAAATTTTAACACAACTTGATGGAAAAAATGGGTAAGGAAAAAAAATTATTATTAATCATTGATAACGCCGCTTGCCATAAATACAATAGTAAAACTAAGATCGAAATTCAGTTTATCCCAGCAAATACCAAGAGTCATATTCAACATCTTCAAGGGAGTATACACTGCTTCAAGACTTATAATAGACAGATCATCATCACAAAACAACTTTTCGCATTAGAAAAGGAGATGCAATTCGCTAATTAAACAGCCATGGTAGTTAAAAACCTCACAAACTATTCGAAATTGTTTTAAGAAAGCTGAATTTATCAAATACGGGAGCACTGAATTAAATGATATAGTATGATTGAGACTGCTCAGTTATTGATTTCGGATGAAGAGCTTGAATAGTGTGTTAATTTTGATTCAAATATACAATGCTATGGAGTATAGTGGATCAAATTCAAAATTCTCATGTTAGTGATCATGACGAAGAAAGTGAAAATTCTCATAATCGGGGAGAAAACACTTAGCCACTCGAAGTGACGCTATAAATGCAGTAACCATTCTCCGATTATATCTTACTGCAAATAATGTGTACCTGAAAATTATGGAACCGTTGGAAGAGCATCTTATAGACATATGAAACTACCAAAAACAGAAACAATAAAGTTTAACAGAATACTTCACTTGCAATTATCGTTTTTTAAATTATTTATTTCCGATTTCATTGATACATTCAAAATTTCGGATAAGAACTCAATTTTGTGACTTTAAACGGGCCCCGGATAAGCACACAACATTATGTATATAAGCGGTC
The DNA here is from genome assembly GCA_963669355.1 of Chorisops tibialis. NCBI lineage: Eukaryota > Metazoa > Arthropoda > Insecta > Diptera > Stratiomyidae > Chorisops > Chorisops tibialis. The sequence goes on from OY770262.1 coordinate 276,573,304, forward strand.
GTCAGATACATACACAACTCGCATACTAGCATAACAATCTAGTGCCGCGTCGATGTGCTTATATGCGGGTTTTACTGTACATTTTGAAGAATTTAACGGCGTGTCCATGATTTATTTGCGATTTTCCGTATTCCGAATGACAGTTCGATTATTTAGTATTGCCAAACACAAAAATTAAGTGTGATTACATAATTTCCCGCCGAGGGAAATTGTTTTTTTTTTTTTAAATTATAATATTAATAATTATAGAAATTCATTTTTAATTTATTATTTGGTAGTAGCTCTATGCGTAGTAGTTGGATACGAAAAAGGATTTGATGATAAAAATTCCCGTAGGGCTACAATCTAGATTGTCATTTTGCCAAATAATAAATTAAAAATGAATTTCTATAATTTTTAATAATTTCCCAAAAAAAAAAAAACAAATTATGTAATCCCACTTGGTTTTTGTGTTTGGCAATACTAAATAAAGAAACTGTCATTCGTAATACGGAAAAACAAAAACTATGGCCGGTCATTTATTTTTCGCTTAATTTTTTAAATTTTTGCCTTCCAGAAGGCTAAAAATATGTAACAAATAGTATCGGGACAGTGTAATAAGTGTTTTTTTACGTTATTGTCTTTTATCGTGTATTTATAATTAAAATTCCACCTAGAAAAATTGCGAAATCGATGCTTTAAAAACTAAAAAATCAGTTCTTAAAACGCATTTTTCGTCATTTTTCTGGTAAAAAATCGTACCGAGCGCACTTTAAAATTACTTTCTCTATAGTTTTCTATTTATAATAAGTACCGTGAACTTTCTTTTAGTGCATTTTTCAGTTTGCCCTCATAATAAAGTTATTCCCTTAAAAAAATAATCCACCCATTTTTTTATAAATATATCTGTTATTATTAACTTATTAACTTATCTTAATTTTTTATTTTATTGCGGTATATTTTTATATTTGCTTTAATTTATTTTATAAGTAAAGTTTAGCTTATTTATTACTTGTTCTTTGAATTTAAATATTTATCACATTGAAATTTCAAAAAATAAAGTTATTATTATTATAAAAATAATAAATCATCATGTGCTGTAGTAGAAAGTGCTTTTTTCTAAATAGTGGATCATTACGTATATACAGTGTTGCAGTAGTCAGACATAGATAGTTCTTTAATTATTTGCAGAAGACAAATAAATCAGGGAAAAGTGGATGACCGACCGTGTAATAATATTCGAGTAAGAAAAAAATATACGTACTACAAAACGCAAAAAATACAAATTTCAGCTTTGCGAAATGATACTGCGCTACCTCCGATTTCGACCCTGGGCATAATAAACAAAAAATAACGCATACAATCATAGCAACCGCGCAAGTAAGTACACGTCAACGTCATGTGTCATTTGCTCAAGTAATTTGACAGTTTCCGTCGCTTTCCGAGCGGTGAAATTTCTCGAGTTTTGTTTTTACGAAAAATGAATGTGAGACGTCGGGGCGAAGCGTGTTTAGACGATCTTGTCCAATATGTGTCGTTACACGTTCAGAATCCGGTCGTCCTGAGCGGGCTTGTGCTGCCCTTTGGCATCCTGTATGCGGCCGCCTTCTACCTCTGGTTCGTTGCGTACGGAGTTGCGGAGCACTACGAGGCCGGGATTATTGGTCTCGCCGTAATCATTTTCACGCATATATTGGCCTCACTTTGCTGTTTCTGGAGCGTGCACGTGTTGACGTTTCTAAATTGTCGGAAGGTAAGTGGAATAGGTTGCGGGCAGGCGTGCAGAAAAGGAATCCGGTCCAACTGGATCAGTTGTCAGTCCTTGAAAAAAAGTTGTTCCAGGGATTCGATCACACTCGAAATTCGCTCCGTCATCCCGGTGAAATTATCGGCCACGTACTGTGTGAGATATTGTCGGCTGTTTCACTGTTGCCCAGTTAAGATTGCATTCCATTAAAACCAGTTATCTAACTATCTTTCTAATTGGGCTAATGAAACAAGAAATCTGATTGTGGGCTTGCTCAAGCGGTTGTTTAGAACCCAGGACTTTGGCTTTGTCGGACTATAATGTTGTGCCTTACCTTCGGCTTGGACGTTGTGAAAATACATTTGTAAGCAATTTAGCTAAGCATAATGTTCCAATCTTCTTTTGTACTGTGAAATTTGAATATTTAAAGTTAAATGTGCGGAAGGCTAACGCCCACAAAAAAAATGCTAAGAAACCTGAAGGTCAGAAGACCAAAGCCAAATTTTCATAACTCCAAAACTCGACTTGAGCGATAGCGCCATTGATGATCATGAGAACTAAATCTGCGAGCCAGTTGAATTGTAGTAGTGATTACCATCGATTCCAAAGGAAGATGCAGTTCGAGTTTTATGATATATGTAAGTAGATTAACTCTAAACTAAGAGTTGGTTAGCAAATTTAGAGAGCTTTGATTAGTTGAAAATAGTGCAGTAGTTATTGGGAGTACAAATTGAAACCGTCGTTTTTTTTCAAAATTCGAGCCCTTCATGCAGTGGCTGCTCGTGACTTGTCCTATAGGTGAGGCGATCAGAAAATTTTACGGGGCATATTTAGATAAATGTTCTTGCAATGAAAATGGAAGCGGTTGAACTGTAGATATTATAAAGTCGCTAGTAGATTTATTAATCAATCAAATTTAGTTTCATTGTGGTCATTTCACTATTTTCAATGCTAGATTTAGTATTAACAGCGGCGTCGGGTTTGAGAGAGACTTTGGGATTTCAAAGAAAAACGACACTACTTCTGTTGAAAAAGTAAACCTCTTGGCAGCAAACTTCGCTAGAAACTCGAAGCTTTCACAATCAAGCCAGAGTCCTCCGTACTTACCGGACTCTGGTTTCTCGCTGCCACCTCTTCGTTTTCGAACTAGGGTTATTTCCAGGATCCTGCAAGAGCTCAATATTCACAAGTCTGCTGGGCCTGATGGCATCCCCCTCATTGTCCTTAAAAACTGCGCTTCCTCTCTAACTAAACCTCTTCGTAATCTCTACCATCTTTCATACTCTTCAGGGTGCTTTCCTAAGATGTGGAAGGTCGCGAATGTGCAGCCAATTCCAAAGAAAGGAAGCAAAGCGAACCCCGCCAATTACCATCCCATAGCCATTACCTCAGTGCTTTCAAAGGTAATGGAAACTGCTGTCAATCGCAGGATAGTCAACTTTCTTGTGGATAAAAATCTCATTCATGATCGCCGATGTGGATTTCGCTCGGGTCGCTCTACAGGCGATCTCCTCATTTATCTTACTGAGCGTTGGAATTCCTGCATCCACAAATTTGGTGAAGGTCAAGTTCTTGCTCTTGACATCGCCAAAGCGTTTGACAGAGTTTGGCACAAATGCCTCCTAGCCAAGCTAAAGGCCTTTGGTTTTAACACTTTATTTCTTCTATGGGTTGAGAGTTTCCTCTCCGAGCGCTCTATTCGAGTCGTACTAGACGGAGTAACTTCTGCACCCTTTCCCATTGACTCCGGCGTCCCTCAGGGCTCAGTTTTATCTCCCACTCTCTTTTTAGTCTTCATAAATGACCTGTCGTATACTCTCAATCCTATTCACTGTTTCGCAGATGACAGCACTTTAGATAACACCTACCAATTCGACTCTCCCGCGTACGCTCGTCCGATATCGGTGGCCTCTTGTCGTAATGAGTCGCTACAGTCATTGAACTCTGACCTCAGTTTAATCCTGGAATGGGGCAGGAACAACAGAGTAGAGTTTAATGCCTTAAAACACAGTCCTGTCATCTATCTCTTAAACATAACGTTCCGACGTCGGTCACTAATATTTTCTTGAATGGCGTACAGATTCCACCTTCTGCAGATTTTACATTACTAGGTGTAAAACTTAACAATCGCCTAGATTGGAGCCAACACATTTACGAAGTCGCTCTTGATGCTTCGAAACGCCTAGGTATTCTGCGGAAGTGTAAGAAATACTTCTCTGCCACCGAACTAGCTACCATCTATAAGGCTTATATCCGACCACGTCTGGAGTACAACTCGCATGTTTGGGCTGGGGCCCCAAAATCACATCTGGCCCTTCTTGACCGTATCCAGAAATATACATTCCGATTAATTGGAGATGAAGCTATATCGGCCTCAATTGACTCCCTCAAGCATCGTCGAAATATCGGTGCACTCTGCATTTACTATAGATACTTCCATGGTAAATGCAGCAAGGAACTAAAAGCCCTTATACCGCCTACATTCAATGCCCCCCGAAATACTCGCCAAGCTGCACGCTCACACGAGTAGACCGTGAAGCCCTTGCCGTGGAGAACAGTGAAGTTTAGGCAGTCCTTCATCCCTCGGACGACAGTGTTGTGGAACTCATTACCAGGCAATCTCTTTCAGACAAGATACAACCTCCAGCAATTTAAGAACAACGTTCACCGCCACTTCAAAATCTCCACTCATGTGTTTCCCTACTAATTTTCCTCTATCCACTTGTTTCCCCGTACCCGTGTCGACTTAAGTTATTTTCGGCGGCCGTAAAAAAAAAAAAAATGTTATATGTTTTTTATTTCAAAAAATCTTTTATTTTACTTTGCTTAAAATTTAATTTCCGGTTGTGTGCTGCGTAGTCCCTTCATTTTTTCAACCAAAGAATGTCCATCGCCTGAGCTAAATCTTGTCGTTCGATGTATTTAAGCAGTGTTTCTAAAGCCTCAACTGCCGTAGAATGGCTAACTTTAGAAGTCTGAATCAGAGTCAGTAGTGGTTGCAGCGGTCGGCGATTCTTGAGCTCTTCCAAGAGCGCATTCCAAAATTTCTTCCTCGTCCAAGTCACCAAATGAATCGTCGTCTGCAGTACACTCTTGGATATCAGACTCGTCCAATATTTTACCACCTTGTAGAGTCTGTATTTCATTCAGCAACGGCAAAATATCAGGGTCGCTACTATGTAAATTATATCTTTAATATTAAGGGATTTCGTTGCTTCTATTAATCCAACTCCATTTTTCATTTTTTCGAGTAACAAAGTCAAAAGCTTCCGCCGATATTATCTTTTCAAGCATTCTATAACACCTTGATCTATGGGTTGAATCAAAGATGTTACATTAGCTGGTAAGAAAATTGCACATATTTCCTCTTTCTTCAAATCTTTCTCATTCGGATGTGATGGAGCATTATCCAAAACAATAAGGGCTTTTTATGGAAGATTTTTTTACAGAGACTTCAGTTACAAACACTACTTCGAACCATTCTTTAAAAAGTGCACCGTCCATCCATGCGAATTTTTGAGCCCGATAGTGAACTGGTAGGGACCGTAAGGTCAAGTGTTTAAAGGCCCTTGGCTTCCGTGATTTACCTATCTCAGAAACAGACAATCTGTGCCTCCCAGTTCCATTACTACACGGAGCTATGGTCAACCTCTCTTTGGACTGCTTATATCCACTCACATCTTTCTCCTGCCTAGAAGCAAGAGTTTTTCGTGGGAGAATTTTATAGTTAAGACCTGTTTCGTCGATATTGTAGAGCTGCTCGGGAGTTTGTTAATTTTCTCTTACAATGCCTGAACATTTTTTAAAGAATTTTTTGGCGGCAAGGTGATTTGCAGATCGCTTTTCTCCAGAGATGGTAATTAGGTGAATTCCGTGCCTTTTTGTCCACTTTCCCAGCCAACCTTCACAAGCTGAGAATGGCTCCCCAGGTCTTAATCGTTCGTGGAACACCATCGCTTTCTCTTTGATCTAAGGGCCTGTTAGAGGAGTTCCCCTTTGTCTCTCCTGGTTAAACCCAGATCCAAACTTACAGACATTAATAACATACGTAAGCAAAACAAATTTTATGAAATTCTACTATTGAAAAGCTGACAGCTTCATCAACCGCTTCCAAACTTGGTGTTTTGATAGTTTTTCGCACTTTAAGATCGCTTTCCGAATCTATGGAAACCGAAGCCGATTGCAGTTTTACATGATTTTTTTTTCCACTCTATAAGAGTAGAATTGCCGACATTAATCGAGCCCCACACTACTCTACAGCCGAAAATGAAACAATAACAACAACTCAATGGTTAGGCGATGAGATTTGTGCCTCAGGTCTTTCGCTTTTTAAGACGTTCACATCGTCGGATCAAGCTGCAGCAATGTCTGTATGTGTGCAGGCAGCAATGTTTCAACGAGCTGGATAAGCAAGCTTTTCAGTCGCCTCAGTTGGGGAAATCGATCGTTTGCAGGCTTGCACATTTCTGTTCAAGCCCATTCTCCTGCTGGCGTATCGCTGATATGAGAATGATCTAAAATGACAATTGAATATGCAAAATTTAATCGTATCAGTAATTTTAGATTCAATAAATCGAAAATACTTTGGCAGGTGAGGCATCACCTCATGCCCATCACCTAACGAGTCGCTACTGCCTTATTGTGCAAAAATGGTTAAATATTTATTATTCAAATAAATGCCTATCACTACTTTTCTCATCTTTCTGAGAGTATACAGATTCCGCGTCGAAAAAACTACTCTTCTTTTGAGCCGATCCACGAATTGACTAACTTTTTGGTTTGTTCGTAAGAGCTCTGCCAGGCCATGCGTCATCGATCGGAATAGGTGGTAGTCGAAAGGGGCGATGTCTGGAGAATACGGCGGGTGGGGAACAACGTGAGCGACATGTGGCCGAGCATTGTCGTGCAGCAACATAACTTTGTCGTGTCTCTCCTCATATTACGACCGTTTCTCCTTCAAAGCTAGGCTCAAACGCTTTATTTTTTTATTTCTTTTTTTGTAGGATCTTCCGTGATGGTTTCATCCGGTTGCAACAGCTGATACCATACCGAGCTGGTCCCAACAGCAAAATTTTCGAGCCATGAATGTTGTTGCACTTGGCCATCGATGTTGATGCATGGCTGCGGTATCCCCACGAATTTTTTCGCTTTGGATTATCATAATGGATCCATTTCTCATCGCCAGTGCCGATCATCATCATCATCAATGACGCGACAGCCCAAATCGGGCCCCGGCCTTCTGAAGTCTTCACCTCCAAGCGATCCAAAGATCGCGTCCTCCAGTTTTTAATTTTACTTTATTATTTTAATAATAAAGTATTGTGATCGACTTGGAAAAAAAAAATTTGCTACCCTGAAATTTTGTTTTTTCGCGTTTCATGACTAAATTAGCCTAAAAATGCAAAAAAAAAAAATCCGTCTGTCTGTACGCCGTCCGCCGTAAACACATTAACTCCCAAACCCTTCAAGATAGAAAGTTCATTTTTGGGGGGATTGTAGATAGTTGCAAATCCCAGGCGGATACCCATTTTGGGGGGTGTACGAGTTCAGGGGAAGGAGGGGGGAGCGCTTAAGCCGAAAAATACGAATTCAAATATCTCAACCATGATGAAAGCTATTAAGCTAAAACTCAACACACATATAGAGGGGTTTATGGGACAACCTTTAAAAATAATTTAATTTTTTTATCCATTGGCGTCCGAAAAGGGGGGGCTAAAAACCAATTATCGGACGAATTATTTTTTCAAATGATTATATCTTCGAAATTCCTTATCGTAAAAAATTCATATTTTGAGACCGTCAAGCTGGTATACAGGGTGTTTGGTACTCCGTACATAACCTTGTAAGGGGTTATTCCTGGATATATTTCGAGCAAAAAATTGTTCTACGGAGATGGCCAATTTTCAATATCCACGGAGATACAGGGTGATCAAGAAAAGTCCTTCGGACCTGTACCCTCACTCACTCAAAACGCTATATCTTGAAAACCAATAATTGCATTTCAAAGTGTTATAGCTTGTTTTTTAGGGAATCAAATTATCTTTCATTTAGTGTAATAGTCCGTATTGTACCTGTACTCAATCCTGAGGTATTTCCTTCAGACCACAAATTTTTGATACTTTGACCCTCAAAATTCTGTGATCAATGTAGTTTTTCTCAAGAAAACGCATTATAAAAATGTCATTTTAATATTGTTTTTTTATGTGCCATATTATTGCCTACAAAAGATGCACACATACTTATGACTTAGGTTTTCCCGTTTTCCAGGTAATAAGCGAAAATACATATGGCTTAAAAATAAAATATGCCATAAACCAACCCTCGTTCTAAAAAAACTACCTGAAATGTTGTTATACTGAAATATTCTTTGTGTCCTTTAATTACTATTTAAATTATCAATGAATGTCCTTTAGGTAGTATTAAAATTATCGAGAAAATGAATTAAATTAAAATGAGTTTCAACACAACTAGGTGCAGCACTTTGCCCTTTTTAATGGGTTACCTAACAAAATGAAAAGCCTATAAAAGCAAACCATACTTCATATTTTTATCAGTTTTAGTTAAATTTGTAAAAGAACAAGGTGTCACTAAAATTTAGAAAAGAATTTCGAAATGCCTGAGTTCACGAACGAAGAATATGCAGACATAATTTTCCTCTATGGAGAGTGTCAGGGAAATGAGCAAGCGGCGCGATCTTTGTATCATCACAGATTTCCCAATCGTCGAATACCTTACCTGAGAGTATTCCAAGACCTTTACAGAAGGATTAGGGAAACAGGCAGTGTTAGGACAAGCAGAGTGAATGCAAATCCTGCGCCGGTAATCGCTGTTTCAAATGATCAACGAATCCTAGCTGCAGTTCAAAATGATCCATCAACTAGTATACGACGCTTGGCATTGCGGTTTAACGTCTCTACGTGGAAAGTTTGGAGTGTCCTGAAAGCAGAACGTTTGCATCCCTACCACCACACACCAGTGCAGGAGCTGTTACCCATTGATTTACCCAAAAGGATGGAGTTTTGCAATTGGCTCCTTGAACGACAAATAAGTGACGAGAATTTTATCAGCAACATTCTTTGGACGGATGAGTCCCAATTCACCAGGGACGGTATCACAAACTTCCACAACTTACACACATGGGCTGAGAGCAATCCACATACAAGAAGAGAGGCATCATTTCAGCACAGATTCAGTGTCAATTTATGGGCAGGTGTGATTGGCAACGATTTTATTGGTCCTATTAGGCTTCCGCCTACCTTAAATAGTTCCAATTACTTGCATTTTTTGACAAATGATCTACAGGAGTTATTGGATGATATGCCACTGCAACGATTGGCTTCCATGTTTTCCCAACACGATGGTGCTCCAGCTCATTACGGCCGAGAGATCAGAGATTGGTTAAATTCCAATTATTGCAATCGCTGGATCGGTAGAAATGGACCTATACACTGGCCTGCAAGATCCCCTGATTTAACTATTATGGATTTCTTTGTATGGGGACGGATGAAGGACCTTGTCTACGCAACGGAAGTAGTAACGTTGCAGGATCTAAACACCAGAATCGATGCGGCAGCAACAGAAGTAAGGCAGCAGTTGAGGAGTATGAACACAAAGAGAACACTGGCAAAACGAGCTTTAGCGTGCATTCAAAATGAAGGTAGCCATTTTGAACATTTATTGTAATTAAGGAAATTTGAAATAAACCGTAAAAACCATTCTTAAGTTCTTTTAGTTCAAGCGGAGAGTGTTGATCAACCTATTCTTGCTTTTTTGACAAAAGTGCTAAATTATTGGAATGATAATTTCTTCTAAACTATAAAACTTATGCAATGCAAGTGTATGCGTCTTTTGTAGGCAATAATATGACACAAAAGAAAACAACAATAAAATGACATTTTTATAATGGGTTTTTTAGAGAAAAACTACATTGATCTTAGAATTTTGACGGTCAAACTGTCAAAAATTTGTGTTCTGAAGCAAATATCTCAGAATTGGATACAATTACAATGCGGACTATTACACCAAATGAAAGGTAATTTGATTCCCTAAAAAACAAGCTATAACACTTTGAATTGTGATTATTAGTTTTCAAGATATAGCGTTTTGAGTGAGTGAGGGTACAGGTCCGAAGGACTTTTCTTGATCACCCTGTATCTCCGTGGATATTGAAAATTGACCATCTCCGTAGAACAATTTTTGGCTCAAAATATATCCAGGAATAACCCCTTACAAGGTTATGCACGGAGTACCAAACACCCTGTATATTTCCATCGGAATCAGCTTAGAGAGTGGTTAATTATTGTAAGGGGGAGGGTCAGGGGGGGTGCAAAGAAAAACTCTTAAAAATGAATATCTCAACTATCTCTTAAGCTATGTAATTGAAACTTAAAACTTATATTAAGCTATACTAGGAAAATACAAAAAAAATATAATATCTTGAAATAATACTAGTGGGGTGAAATGGGGAGCATTTCAAAAATGGCGCACTTTTCAAAATTACAAATCCTTATATCGCAAAAACTAGTACAGATATCAAATCGAAAATTTGTCAGATTGCAGAACTATATAATTTTTTTAGGGGTCTGGTGAAAGATACAAAGTTGAAATTTTGCATGTGGATACGTCTATTTGATGTACATAGAAAAATAATAATAACTTGATCCATAATTGTTATAAACCAACCCCCCGGTCTAACGTGCACAAGGTGTTTGTTTCATGTGCATAGAAAAAAACACATAAACTGAAAATTTTTGAGTGAAATTTTAAGGTAGAAACTTGAAACTTTGCGAAATGCATTTAAAAAAAATCCTTAAATATACGAAATATTAACTGGTCGAAAACCTTTAAAACTTCTACCCCCTCCCATACAAAATTATTTTTTCGAGCATTTTTAAGAAATCAGTTATCACCTAACTTTTAAAAGCTATCAAATTTTGCATAAAAACTTATAAAAATAACTCAAATGAAGTTGCTTTAAAAGTTTTGAAATCGCGCTTGCCCTTCTACCCCCTCCCATACAAAACTATGATTTCTACCAATTTCATTAAATCAACTAATAACCAACAAACTAAAAGCTACGAACTTGAAATCTTTTTCAAGCACCTTACAAGAGAAGCGAAATAAAACTGCATATCAAATTTTACGATTCCCCTATATTCTCTACCCCCTCCCATACAAATGTTCGGTTTCGTGAATGTAAAATACACCGAATCCTATGAAAATTCTATGCAACTTCGTCTATGAAACTGATATTCTATACAGAGAATATTGGACGTGATTCAAGCAATTAATTAAAAAGCTATTATTATCCACCCACCCTCACTATTACCTCTTCACCTCCCCTCATAAAACCCAAACTTGCAGAAACGAATGAAATATTGTTAAATTGACAACAGTCCTGCCCAAGAACTCCCTTTCACTTAGCCTTCCCTAACCACTCTAACCTGCATATTGACTTTCCACTCATCCGCAACTTGTCCCAAGAATAATAAAGTTTCGCCCGACTTGTTGGCAGTTTATTTAATATGGCTTCCCATCGCTTGCGTGGTTTGCCTACTGGCCGGTTACCACTCGCTTTGCATTTAAGAGCACGTTTGAGGATTCTTCTGTCTTCCGTTCGCTCTACATGGCTAGTCCACTGCAGTTTGCATAGCTTGATGAACGTTGAAGCTTCTGGCTCGTCGTAGAGTTGATACAACTCATGGTTGTATCTTAATCGTCATTCCGTTCCTTCCTTCACAGGTCTCAAAATTCTTCAGAGGACGTTTCTTTCGAATGCGTTAACTGCATTTTCGGAAGTTCGCGTTAATGTCCACGTCTCGCTGCCATAACAGAGCACAGGTCGTATAATAGTTTTATAAATCCGCAGCTTATTGTTCCTGTGCACTTTCTTGGATTTCATTATTGGAATTACCGAATAATACGTCTTATTTGCAAGTATGATTCGTCGTTTGATTTCGTCTGTTTCATTACCGTCCTTTGTTAGAGTAGCCCCATTAGCCCTATATGAAATTGAGAGACTCCTTGTCTTTCATTTCGAAATCACCCATTCTATAGCATTGAAACCATTCACGACACGATCTTCAACTGATAGCACCCTCACCATAAGTTTCAACAATCATTTGACGCACCTCAGTCGCAGATTTTATTGAATTGAAGGCAAAAAGCAAAACTTCCCGCAAATGACGTTTCTTTGGCTCAAACTTCGACATATTCGCGCACAAAAAAATATATGACGCCGATAAAACTATTGGAAAATGGCAGGTTTCAATTTGCACTCCTGATATTAATTTAATTTTCTTGTACTTAAATAACATCAAATCAAAAGTTTTCTGAATTTGAGAAATTGTGGGAATGATCTCTTACGCGTTCACTTCTTCACAGAAATTCACGCCCTTCAACTCTATTAGAACAGTGTGTATTGAGTATCTGTAGCCCAGATTTCTTTTGACTGATAATGCACTCTTCTAGAAGTACACAAACAAAAGCTATAGAGTTCAAGAAAGTGCGTTGACATTCTTCAACCACTTCTTGCTCAACTCACTCGAATCGAACCATAATGAATTAATTCCGCCTCACGGAGATATTGTGCAAAAAAAAAAATGTCTGTGACAATTCAACTCTGATCAGCTCAGTCAGAGTTGGGTCATGTTTTCACAACCCATACAGTTGAAGAAAGATTTCTCTAGATTGGAGATAGAGAGGGGGACGAAGTAGAAAACCAAATTACCAACCAATTAATGCTGCACTATCAAGCAACACGACGGGCCTGGCCTGGATTAGTGGCGTAGGTTGACATTACTCCTTGCGTTTTTCCCTGCATGGATAGCTGCTCATAGCGTTGGCGTTCATGGAAGCATACTGTTGCTGCGGCGGCCAGGAAAATTTGGCCAGCAGCTCTAGGTCCCTTCGAATACGCTGCATATTGATGAGATATGGATGTTGAGGTAGGCGTTCATGGAAGCACACTGTTGCTGTGGCGGCCAAGGAAACAGTTTGGTCAGCAACGCTAGGATCCTTCGTATATGCTGTATATTGGTGAGCTGTGGATCCTGAGGTGCCAAGTCGCGTGAGTGTTAGTTGATATATTTGCATATTGGGCATAGTTGCATCGACGGCGGCATTTGGATTGATTGCATCAATGGCATCGAATACTGTTGCGGGTGCGGTTAGATCTCCACAGTTGGCATCGGCATTTGTGGCATTGTAGCTTGATATGGCGACATTGTTGCACTACCAGCCATCATAGATATTACCATCGACAACATGGTACCGTATGTCGGTTGACCGTAACTCTACATAATTAACGTAATCTTCAAAACCATTTCTAGCGCTCTTTCATTGCAGATTTGCTGATAGTACTTTACTATGTGGAATTTCTAGTATAGCTATAAGTACTGTTTCCTTCGCTAACAGTCTTCATTTTCGAGTTTTCAGCAAACAAATTCTCCACTAACAAACTCGAGAAAACGTTCCTAAGAAGATTTTATGCAAGCGTACTCCAAAATATGTTCAGTTATTTTTATCTTCTTTTTTAATTTCCCAGTAAAAAGCCAATTTCTAATTTTGAAATCAAAAAAGATGATTTTTCTTTAAGTTTTATTAACTTTATAATCTAAGCGGATTGTATTTTTTCCTCAAAATTAATTTTCAAACTCCAAATCAAATTCTAAACTGACTAAAAAAAAATATTTTTCTTTCTTTTTTACACCCTACTCGATCAAAAAAAATTATTCACTACAGTGAATTTTGACACAATCGTTACAACTTGAACGTAATTTGATTAGAATGACAGTGATTGTTATATACCGATTGTTTCCTGTCCACTAAATAGAACCATATAACTTTCAATGCGGTGTTAGAAAATCCGTAAGGTCCAGCTATGCTCCTGTAATATGGAAAACACTTGGATATTGATTTATGTACATATATTGGGAAAAATGGATGAGGATGAGAACAAACCCGGCGATAGGTGCAGGGAAGACGGCATAAGAAAATAAATTCACTTAAAGCACATAAATAAGTGAAATAATACTTTATAAGTTATAAATTTGACTTAGTGACTACTTACTACAATCATAATGATAACTTACCAAAATAATTAACATCAAATTGATTAAGGTCTCAGCAGAGACCGCAACGTCACGAATAATAAAGCGTAACAGTGTAGAATCCGGAAGTCTTTCTTTCAATTCGAAATGCACTGTGCAAACATTGACCAAACTAATTAACATAAAATTAGATATTACGGTGATATCCCCCAATGTCATTGTCTGACTCCCACTCGGACTCATCTATTACATATGTGACGCAAACTGACAAAATAGAACCCATTCCGCCATAGGTTAAAATTGGGTCCCTGACATCATTCTTAAGAGATCGCCACAAGAATCGGACAAATATCTCGAATTTTTAAGTACAAAACATAACAGGGCTACGATTGCGCGTAAAGCGCAATCTTACGATACTCTAGATGAAATAGAATTTTTTGTGATTCCAAGAAATTTTGTATGGGGAGTGTTAGAAGGGATGATAGCATTGAACTAATTTTTTCTCCATCATGCTAAAGTAGCTATGAAAATGTTTTATACAAAATGCTTACTCCAAAAATTGAATGGGAACTGAGAAAATTAGTGAGTTAGATTTAGTGAAAATGCGCAGTTTGTATGGGAGGGGGTAGAAAGAGTGGGGAGATTTTAATGGTTTTTTTCAGAAATAGCTAGGAATATTGTAAAATTGGCATCCCTTAAATTTCAGACTAGTGCCATTCATACTTTTCAAGAAAATCGATTTTTTGTGAAGTTGTGAAACTGTGTCATATTGTATGGGAGGGGGTAGAAGCAGTGAAGCAAATCAAATATTTTTTTTTTTAATTTTAGTAATAATATTAATTAAATATTTATTACAAAATATGAGCTCAACAAATTTTATATGTTCTGAGAAAATCGTCTTAGAGCATTTCAGGAAAAACTGTAGTTTGTATGGGAGGGGGTGGAAGGAAAGGAAGGAAACAAATAATTTTTCTACTGTAGATTTAAATCATTAAAAAAGTAATATATCCCAAAATTCAGACCAATAGCTTTTATACTTTTTGAGTAAATCCATTTATTGTCAAATTGCGAAATTGTGTCATTTTGTATGGGAGGGGGTAGAAGGGGTGAAGCTAATCATCTAATTTTTTTTACCTTACTAACAATTTTAAATAAATATTTGGTGCTCAATTTCAGCCCGCTGAATTTTATAAGCACTGAGGAAATTGGCTTAGAGTAATTCATGATAAGTACAGTTTGTATGGGAGGTGGTATAAGGAGGAGGAGGACACGCATAATTTTTATATGGTAGATTGATATTATCATAAAAGTAATATATTCCGAATTTCAGGTCAATAGCTTTTATACTTTTTGAGCAAATCCGTTTATTGTCAAATTGCGTAATTGTGTCATTTTGTATGGGAGGGGGTAGAAGGGGTGGAGCGATTTGGCCCGTTCACGAACTTGACCTTACTTTTTCGTCAAAAACGACGTGTACTAAATTTGAGCTTTCTAGCTCAACGCGTTCTCAAGCTAGAGAGCGCACGGACGGACGGACGGACGGACATCCGGTTTTGAGATTTTTGAGTGATAATATTAACTTCTGTATCATTCATTTTTTTCTCCGAGCCTTATTTCTTGGCGTTACAAACCTTAGAGCAAACTTATAATACTCTCAGATTCCATCTAGAGTATAAAAAGGTAGTTTTCAGATAATCGAGACCAAAGTTTGACTACAATTTAAGTTTTTAGATATTACGACCGCCGAACCCAGTCCCCATGTGTACTCTACGGCTTTGTTTGGGAATTTTGCGCTTCTCCCTAATTTTCGCTTCATCTTCCATATACGAAGAGCAGCCATCCCCCCATCTTAAAGCACTCTCCCCTCAACATTCCATCTGCTAAAGCATCCTGAATAACTTTTATGGCACGCCACGCTCGGAAGGTGCTCGAAATTTGTAGATAGGACGACGCTGGCTCGATTATTCATCAATATTTGTTTTTTTCCCTTTAAAGTGGTTTCCATTGGATGCTGTGCACGGATGCCAGCGTTTCTTCCAGTCCTCAGAACATTTTTCGTGGGCTGATCTCGGTGTAACGTTCGGATCTCTCTGCGAATTCCCTTTTGTTATTTCAGTCGTCTCGGATTTCCACGACAAGATGTTTTGAGCCTTGTGAGGATAGAGAAGTCGCGAAGAGCCATATCCGGTGGGTGCGGTGCTTGGGAGGATGATATTGGCTCCTCAGCGACAGATTTGCGTTGTTTTTTTTTGAAGAAAATTTTACGTTTTATGTAAACTGCGAATGGCTGGTACTTTTTGAAAATAAGATTTTGAGCCTTGGGAATAGAAAGAAGTCACACGGTGTCATATCTGGTGAGTACGGCGCTTAAGAGTCATTCGAAATAGCAAGTTGCGTCAGTCTGTTGGGTTCATTTCATCTGGATTGCAGGTTCCGGATGCTTTTTGGACATAAGCTGTATCTATTTGTTTATTAATTTGATTGAATTCTGTGGTGTAGTTGGGGTGGAATTCCATTTATTTGGTTGGAGGTTTGGTAAAGTGCAAAAATAGCTATGAGTCCCATGGTGGTTGAATGGTAAAGGATCTGTGGCTTCCGCGGCGGGAGGAGACCAGGGGGTTGCGACATCGGCAGGTGGCTAATTGATTAAGGCTTAGCAATTGATTCGTCGGGAAGGACGGCGGGCCGTAGGGTGGCTTGCAAACACATTGTATTTTCCTTTTCCTTCTTTGGTGATTTTCTGCGACGCATGTCGTGCTTGTATGGATATGTTGCGATTTGTAAACGCTTTGTGGCTCCCGAGAGACTTGATCTACCCCTGACCAGTGGCTTCGGTGAGGTGCGAGACCGAATGTGGAGGACAAGGTTGAAAAAATATTCGAGTTGAACCCCGCAGCCAAGCAACAGATGGAAGGGTGGGCCCGTATACAGTGTCTCTACAGCGAGTCAGGTAGACTGTTGAATCAGCTCTCTTCCTTTCAAGCTTAAATGTTAAATCAACGAGAAAACTTTGCGAAAATAAGTTTCCCATATTCTTTAAAAAAATTAATGGTATCCTTACGGTGGCCTGCTTATATGGGGTAAGAAGTCTGTTCAGAAATTTGCTACGCAGAATGTCTAGGTAGAAAATTTTGCTGTTGGTAGCATAATAATTCCGGGGCTATAACATTAATTTTTGAATGCAGACATCGTTGAAATCATTATACCTGCTAAACCGTGTATTATGCTTCACACTCAGGTCACTAGAGAATTTAAGGTGTTAGTGTAATTCTAGGGTCTCGAAATCCATTCTGAAATTTGGCGATGCAAATGCCTGGTGGCATATTATTTAGTTCCGAGGTCATAAAATTAATTTTTGAATGAATGCTCCGCACCGATCTTTATACCTGCTTAACCGCTTATTACGCTTCACACTCAGGTCATCAGAGAATCTAAGGTGCTAATATACTTCTAAAGCCTCGAAACTATGGTGAAATTTTGTTTCTGAGGTGGACTATCAAAGTCTGAGCAATTAACAAGGCAGTAGAGGCTGGAGGGAACTAGCCAAAAACAAGCTATCGGTAAAGAGGAAGGCAGAGGAAATTCATGTGACATAATGTGACGGAAGGATCCGGGCGATTTTATTTCGAATAATTTTTCATTGCCAGTGGCAACTGAAAAATTCGTGCTTAAAAAATCTTCTTTTTCAAATCTCGCAAACAGCAAATTCAATGAAACGTTAATCTCTTCTCTTTTTATTATCAGGTGAAAAAACCGAAAAATGGAGTCTATGCAAAAGTCGTACCTACTCCGAACAACGGGTCATCGAAACTCGTCCAAATCCAACAGACATATATGGATGAAAAGGATAAGAGCAGCATAACGTATTGGTTCATGTTTCAAAAAGCCAAATATATTTGGGATGAGGAGAAAGCAACATTCAGATCGTTAGTTTTTCCTGTTCATAATACATTACGCGAATATGCCAAATCGAAAGGCATCGAGAATGAAATAGTTCTCACGATGACCGAAAAAACTTACGGAAAGAATCAAATGGACATGGTGGTTCCCGAATTTTATCAACTATTTATCGAACGAGCCACTGCACCGTTTTTCATTTTTCAAATATTCTCCGTTGGTTTATGGTGTCTAGACGAATACTGGTACTACTCACTCTTCACGCTCTGCATGCTAATCGTATTCGAGTGTACACTGGTTCAGCAACAATTAAGAAATATGTCGGAAATTCGTAAGATGGGAAACAAGCCGTATTTGATAAATGTTCTTCGTAATAACAAGTGGCGACCGATCGTATCGGATCAATTAGTGCCGGGCGATTTAGTTTCAGTAGTACGATCGCAAAATGAGAATACCGTACCGTGCGATATTCTCATACTTCGAGGCTCATGCATCATCGATGAGAGTATGTTAACCGGCGAATCGGTACCACAAATGAAAGAGTCCTTGGAATCGTTGGACGATCTTGAGAGTAATCTGGACGTGGAAGGTGAAGGAAAACTGTTTACATTGTTTGGCGGAACGAAAGTAGTACAGCACACTCCGCCCACGAAGGAAGGAATCAGAGCACCCGATAGCGGTTGCGTCGGCTATGTACTACGAACGGGATTCAATACATCTCAGGGAAAACTACTGCGCACCATTCTGTTCGGTGTTAAGCGCGTAACAGAAAACAATTTAGAAACATTTGCATTTATTTTATTCCTTTTGATTTTTGCCGTTGCGGCTGCAACGTACGTTTGGATTCGAGGAACAGAAGATCCCGAACGAAATCGATATAAATTGTTCCTCGAATGTACGTTAATTCTGACCTCAATCATTCCGCCTGATTTGCCGATCGAGCTATCGCTTGCCGTCAATACATCGCTCTTACAATTGTCCAAACTTTATGTTTATTGTACGGAACCGTTTAGGATTCCATTTGCCGGAAAGGTGCAAATCTGTTGCTTTGATAAGACTGGTACGCTAACTAGTGATAATTTAATGGTAGAAGGTGTAGCTGGATTGAATGATGATGCAGCGATTATTCCTATATCGGAAGCACCGGAAACGACGGTTCAGGTTTTGGCAACGTGCCATTCGTTGGCTCAGTTGGATGATGGATTGGTCGGTGATCCGTTGGAGAAGGCTATGCTGACCGCTGTCGATTGGAATTTAACGAAACAGGACAGTGTCATTCCGAAACGGGGAAAAATGAAAGCAGCGAAAATATATCATCGGTTTTATTTTTCGTCGGCTCTGAAACGTATGTCGGTTTTGGCCGGGTATTTGCAACCGTTTTCGAATGATGTCTGTTATATGGGAACGGTAAAGGGTGCTCCGGAAGTGATTATGAAAATGTTGAAGGTGGTTCCGAAAAATTATGAAAAGGTGAGTTTTGTGTTTTTTTTTGATCACAACATTCAGTTATAATTTCCATTTTCAATTCCCAGATTTATTTGGAATATTCTCGACGTGGTGCCCGAGTTTTAGCGTTGGGCATTAAGGAATTCGGCAAAATGGATTCGTCACAGGTTCGTGAAGTGAAACGAGATGATGTTGAAAAGGATTTGGAATTTGCTGGATTCGTAGTTATCTCGTGCCCCTTAAAACCGGATTCTAAGAGCATCGTTAAAGAATTGATACAAGCATCGAACAAGCTAATGATGATTACGGGTGATAA
This sequence comes from Chorisops tibialis, assembly GCA_963669355.1. NCBI lineage: Eukaryota > Metazoa > Arthropoda > Insecta > Diptera > Stratiomyidae > Chorisops > Chorisops tibialis. The sequence continues at coordinate 276,592,739 of OY770262.1, forward strand.
TCCGTTGACAGCATGCCATGTTGCGCGAGAGCTTCGCTTCACTAAGAAGACAATTTTAATTCTTACGGATAACGGCGAAGATTGGATATGGCAATCGATAAATGGCGAGATCAATAAACCAACTAGTCTTGCAGTTAAAACAATTGTTGCCGAATATGATATTTGCGTTACCGGTGAAGGTCTGCAATATCTGCGAACCGAAAAACATGATTACATGCTAAAAGTGCTGCCATATGTTGTGGTTTGTGCTCGATTCGCTCCGAAACAGAAAGAATTCGTTATAACGACATTGAAACACTTAGGCTACTGTACATTGATGTGTGGTGATGGTACAAACGATGTTGGTGCATTGAAACATGCACAAGTTGGAGTTTCGATTTTAAGCAATGCACCGTTGAAGCGACCGTCGAAAAAGGAAATACCGAATGCATCCGATGGTAATGCGAATAGTGCAGTGGTAGCGCGAGTCGCACGCAATCAGGAACGACATAACTTAACACCACGCGAACGAGCCATACAGAAGCATCGTGAAAATCTGAATAATACGCAAGATGCTTTACAGAAGGTGCGGTTTTATTTTTATAAATAATTATGACAGATAAGTTTTACTTTTATTGTACAGGCATTGAAAGATTTAGATGAAGAACAAGTACAAGTAGTTAAATTAGGTGATGCTAGTATAGCGGCTCCGTTTACGAGTAAATTATCATCGATTATGTGTGGTAAGATGGGACTTTATGCAGCTAATAGAATTGGAAATGTACACAATATAGTTTTTTTTTAGTGTGTCATATAATAAAGCAAGGACGATGCACTTTAGTAACAACACTGCAGATGCTTAAAATTTTAGCTTTAAATGCATTAATATCGGGTTATTGCCAATCTGTGTTATACATTGATGGAGTTAAATTAAGTGACACTCAAGCGACCTTACAAGGATTATTTATTGCAGCTTGTTTCCTATTTATAACAAGATCGAAGGTGAATATTAGTGCTACTGATTAATTAGTCTGGCAGTAATACATCATTAATTTACAGCCGCTCAAGATGCTCTCCAAGGAAGCACCGTTACCGAACATTTTCAATTTGTATACATTAGCAACAATTTTAACACAATTCGCTGTTCATTTCACAGCGCTTGTTTATCTTGTGCACGAAGCAAATGAGAGAAGTCCGCCTACGTAAATCTAAGCTGAGCGCTTTTTCTTCGATCCGGAATTAATTTCGATTTATTTATTTGCAGAGATGGAAAAATAAAATTGAATATTGATCTCAAACCTGATGAAAAGGAAGTATTTCAACCAAATATTATCAACAGTACTGTTTATATAATTTGCTTAGCACTTCAAGTTTCGACATTCGCTGTTAATTATAAGGTAATTCTCGTAATAAATTTTCAATGATGTTTTCTCAATATTTTTTTTTCTTTGTTTCTTTTTTAGGGTCATCCGTTTATGGAAAGCTTACGTGAAAATCGTCTTCTTTTATATTCAATCCTAACATCAGCGGCAGTTGTGCTTTTCTTAGCGCTTGGCATTTCATCAGATTTATTAACAACATTTGAAATAATCGAATTTCCAGATGATGTGAGTATCATTGTTCTTGGGTGGAAAAAATTGTAAAAATACCGATTCATATTTTTTTTCCTAGTTCCGGAAGATTCTCATTTGTGTGTTATTGGCTGATACAATTCTGGCATATCTAGTCGATAGGATTTGTGCATTCCTTTTTGGTGACATCAGGAAAAGATCGGCCATAGTAAATTACTGAATGTAAATTTGAATGGTGAATAGGGTATTTTTTCGGGAAGAATTAATTAAATATAAATTATAAATTTAGATAAATAAACAATGATTAATTTATGTTTATATTAATTTATTTGGTTAATTCTGAATTTACAGTGTTAATTGGAAATGTGGAAAGGAAAGGGGGATAGAGGATTTCTTTATTCATTTAAAATTGTTAGTTCTGGTTTTGTTTCGAAAGATTTTCGTCAGTTTCTTCCTTGCCAGAATAGGAACCCGTATGATAATTTTTTATGTACTGTTATAAATCTGGCAACCACGATGTTCCCAGAAACATCCAGAAAAGTCCCTCAACATGTAAACAGCCATAAACAAAGTTCCAGAACATTCTAGACACACACCCACCCGACTAAAGATCTAGCATTCTCCCGAATAGTCCCAACGACAACTGACGGAAGCTTCGAGAACTGGGCAAAAATTGCATATAAGCACGGAGCTCTCAGACCAGCGGTCAGTCATTCAGCGACATCTGAACGCGAACCAGTGCAAGCGATAAAAGCGATACGCGACGGTAGTGCGATTTAAGGCGAATTAAGTTAACGTGAAAATTAAGTAAAAAGACTGCGAATAAATAAATTATCCTTTTATTTTTTTTAACGAATTGTGTTTTCTTTGAAATCCGGCGAACCCCCTAGCTCGCAACAACTGGTGTCAGAAGTGGGATTTCAAAGATAAATTCGGGTTAAAAATCGCGAGTGGAATTAAAATTCTCGAACGGATAATTTTGTGAGAGCGGAAAAGTGAAACTGAAATTCTCGAACGGATAGTGAGAATTTGGTGAAAGCGAATATTCTCGAGTGCTCTAGTGAACAGTGACTTTAATTAGCGAAGTAAAATCGCGGAACTAAAATTCTCGAACGAACAGTGAGAATTTTGTGAAATCGAATATTCTCGAGTGCTCTAGTGAACAGTGACTTTAATTAGCGAAGTAAAATCGCGGAACTAAAATTCTCGGAACGGACAGTGAGAATTTTGTGAAATCGAATATTCTCGAGTGATTTAGTGAGCAGTGACGTAAATTTAAGTGAATTCGAATCGCGGAAAAAACTTGAAATAATCGGTAGTGAAAATGCCGCGTTATCTAAAGGACTTAAAAGTAACGGAGCTGAAGGAAGAGCTCATTAGACGCGAGTTATCTACGACAGGGAGCAAGTCTGAACTTGTCAGCCGTATGATCGAGACACTTGAGGCTGAGGGTGAGGATGCAGATAGTTTTGAGCTCCAAATCGAAGAAGCTCTTAAAGAGGAGTACTCTGGTACATCGGATGCCTTAACACAGTTAGTGCAACAAATGATGAACAAATTAGATCAACAATCTGCGGACATGAATCAGAAATTAGAGCAACAATCAGTGGACATTAAACAACAATCTGCGGACATGAATCAGAAATTAGAGCATCAATCAGTGGACATTAAACAACAATCTGCGGACATTAAACAACAATCTGCGGACATTAAACAACAATCAGCGGACATTAATCAGAAATTAAACCAGACCTCAAAGGAACTCAACCAAAAATTGGAGCTGCAGAATAATAAAATAGACACCATGGGTAAGGCAATAGAAAAAAACGTAGAGAAGAAACTTCGAATTCTCGAAGAACAAATTATGGAAAGGATATCCGGGATTGTAGAGAAAGTCGAACGCCTAAGAAAGGATTTCGATAACGTGAAAGCAACTGGAGTCATCAAGGCAGAACACGTTACGCACAGGGGTTTCGAAGCTCCATTCTTCTATGGACAAACACCGTGGGCGATTTATAAGATCCAATTTGAGGCTGCCGCAAGAAACAATCATTGGAATGATCTGGAACGGGGAACGGCTCTTATATTGGCGCTAAGAGGTCCACCAGCAGAGATTCTTCAAACGATTCCGCAGGAGCAACAACAAGATTTTTTAGCGTTAGTCCAGACATTGGATCTTCATTTCGGCAGCGACCACATACGAGAGATCTATAAAATACAGCTGTACAACCGAAACCAAAAGAATGGTGAAACACTTCAAGAGCTGGCACGCGATATTGAACGACTCACACTGTTATCGCTGCCTAATGCGCAAACAGAGCAACGCAGCGATACAGCTGTTTTCGCATTTAACAATGCTGTAAAGGACAGAGAGCTGCAACAGGCGTTAAAACTGGCAGGTAAGAAAACGATTGGCGAAGCCTTAGTATATGGGCTGACGTTCGAAGCTGCCAAGCAAAGCTCACGGAGTAACTATCGAGTCCGAGAAATAGCAAAAGAGTGTGTGTGTCAGAAAACAGAGTACACCAAGCGGAGCGAAAGATTTGGTGCCCCCTGATGCTGGAATTGTGGACAGGCAGGACACTTGAGACTCGACTGCCGAAAAGCGACCAACTATTGTTCCGGCTGCGCTGCTAAACAATGCGAAGATGGAGATCGGACAGGTAGATCTTGGTCAAGAACTAGTCGTCAGAGCTCAAATCTTACGCACGGTTTTGATAAAAGACGCCGGAGTCGATCGAAAACCCCGAGTCGGTAAGATCGATTGCAACGAGAACAATACATCGGGAAAGCTCATGGAAACAAAGATAGACATTCGAATAAGGATCGCGAACGAACGGCTAGAAGTCGTGACGGTCAAGTACCTCATGCGAATAATCGTGACAAGGCCGAACATGAGAAGCGATGTGATCGAGAAGATCGCGAAAGGAGGAATGCGGGACTTAGAAAGGAAAGTAAACGTACTGCCAAGGAGGAGAAGGAGCGCGAAGAGGACATGGAGAAAGAACGCGAACGTGAGAAGGAAAGAGAAGCCAGAAAAATCATTCAGAGGATAACAACCGAACCAAAGGATGGATGGAATAAGCGAAAACCTCGCACTAAAATGAAAGTGGTACATCTCGACCGATTAACAAAGTACCATGGTGCCATTGAGGAAGTGAACGACTCTGTTCGGGACGAACAGGGACTAAGGAGAGGGTAATGTTATAAATCTGGCAACCACGATGTTCCCAGAAACATCCAGAAAAGTCCCTCAACATGTAAACAGCCATAAGCAAAGTTCCAGAACATTCTAGACACACACCCACCCGACTAAAGATCTAGCGTTCTCCCGAATAGTCCCAACGACACCTGACGGAAGCTTCGAGAACTGGGCAAAAATTGTATATAAGCATGGAGCTCTCAGACCAGCGGTCAGTCATTCAGCTTATGCACAAACTCGGCTTCGAATTGGCCAGTGATCAGGAACCGACACAGACGGAAAAGCAGACATCAGACGGCGAGCCTTGGCAACTAAAGCGCAGCATACGTCACAGATTGGTCTCTACATACGGAAGAATAAATCGAGTCCTGGGCCCCAATGAGATTGACGCACCGGAATTCGCTAAAAGATTCGGCATCCTAGATGCTCAAGCCACAGTTGGTGGTACGACAGGTATGTACGAATAATAGTTTTACGGATTTTCCCAGTTTAGCTAGGGTGTAACATAGTGGGTAGCGTGTTGGTCTACAATGCGAAGGTCGAGAGTTAAAATCCCTGTCTACGCATGATCCCAGCACACTGTCTGCTTGGGTATACCTTGGTTACCTAAATCTATGAAAAAGAAAAATTAATAGATAGAGAGTTGTGCGAAAATCTAACAGCCCTTCCACAATAAATAATGAAAAAATGGTTAAGGAACCTGAAGGTTACAAGGCCAAGGTCCGATTTGGGCTGTACTGGCAATGTAGAAGATAAAATATAGAGGATTTTCCCAGTTTACCCATCTCCTCAGATACAAGCCATTAGGATGTATTACTAAAGCAAAGCAAAGTTATGTTCCATTTAACAAGGCTCCAACTGTTACGAAGGCTAACAAAACCATCTTACCGGGTTCCGGGAATATTTCTGAATCCGGCTATCCGAGTAGTAGACCTGGGGTGTCCGGAAAGGTTATGGGTAGAAAATTATGCCCTCCCATCATTGTGCAGGATGTTTGCATAAGATCCATTGATCAAACCATTAGAACACATGACAGCTCCATACGTTTTGCGTTGGCGAAATGAAACAAAGGGAGTACTGTAAAGATTTTAGTCGCAGGTTCTCAGAACCACCAACTGGTCTTTAATAAATGGAAAAGTAGTGGATTTGATTCAATTACATTCATTTCTCCGGAACTTCGGAGGATTTTCATACTACTCAAAGGAATTGACGCTAGTTATACCGCAGAAGAAATTGTGGAGGATCTGAAGAGTCAGGCCTCCAATACTGGGATCTGCAACATCAAGAATTTTCGGACGCCTTGAGCTACCAAAAACAAAGAGGACCTCAACATGCGCCTTGCACAGGTCGAGCCGGGCCAGGATCTATCCGAAATATTAGGTATCAGATTTGTCCTTCGAACAAAAATTTAGTGGGATAGTATTAAAAGCAGGGCTTATAAACAATGTAATAACGGCCAACAGTTTGGGCATGTTGAGGAAAACTGCAACCGAAAATTTAGATTCGTCAAGTATTCTGAAACACATCAACCTGGCGCTTGCCCAAATAATAACTGAAGCAAGGAGCCCAATGCGGCAGCTGTGGGCAGGTTGGTCACCCCGCTGATTTCGTGAGCCGCCCCGCTTTTAAAGCACACATTTAGCGGAAAAATAAATTGAGGAATAAGAAGACTGTAAATAAAGAAAGCCCCATTAGAATGGTGTGATCAGCTCAATATAACATGGTACAGCCCGAGATTTTTTACAGCGACATGACGAGAGGGGGTCCTTCTAACAACCTAAATAGTAATTAGCGCTCACGAACTAAAGTATCCGAACTAGATCTTATAAACCATGCCAACAGCCTCTTTTGCATGAGTTTCATGGAACTTTTTAATAGAATTAATGATTTCCTCCCCGCTTATGAGAGCTTGAGTAAGGCCAATTCCCTCGATAAGCAAAAACTCTGCCTTGAATTCCTGCTTTCGATATGCAGCGGAGAACGAATATAAGAAACTTGTTCCTCAGCATATCTGCTCTTAATGTCGGGTCGGTGATCTCTAAAGCCTTTATAAATGATAATGCATCGGGAATATTACTCCTTAGTGAAGCCCATCTAAAAAATTACAATCGGTTTTCCGTCCCGGCCTTTTTCGTTGAAAGGAACGATGGTAGGCAAGGCTCTGCCATCCTAATCACAAATAGTATTAAATTTGAAAAATATCACTCAAGAATCGACAACATTTCGTTGCCGTCGAGAGTAGTTTTCTTCAAAGACTCCCACCACCTTTCTCTTAGGATGGTACTGGTCGCTATTTAAATAGATAGAAGCTTATGCACGGCCAAAGATATTAACGAATTACTTGACCTTTTAAGCACTAAACTCTAAATATGTAGTGTCCAGCAAAGTTGATTTCTGGTGAGGGGAGGTTGGAACGCCTTACATCCGGACTGGGGATGTCCAGGGACAAATAACATATGGATCAAGGATTGGTTCGGCAGGAATATTGGACGAAGTTTGCTGCAGATTATTCCGCTACTGCCTTGATTTTCTCAATGTGGTGTCGGGAAACTGTACCTCCTCCTGCAACCTCAGTAGCAGTTGCAATACGATCCCTTCCTTTTCCGATTATTATGCCATCAATTTGAATTGCTTAGGGTGTTTTTTTAGAGGCGGATAACTTTAAATTGAAATAAAACACAGACAAATGATTTTAACTAACCAAACTAACCTTATTTGAAAGGCAATATTTTGTAGCATTAATGATTAAATATGATTTTGAGCATGTGGTCGCCGGGGCTGGCGCGTATATGGTGTAATATGAATGTCCAATTTTCACACACTCTTCGCAGTAAATCAGGCTGTAGTACTTCGGCAATAACGTGTCGAATGTTGGCTTCCAAGTGCTCAACAGTTTTTGATTTATTGGCGTAGATATGGGACTTTACATATCCTCAGAGAAAAAAATCTAATGGCGTCAAAACGCACGAACGGGATGTCAGTTAACAGGTCGCCCGATAGCCATCACATCAGTGCTCTCGAAAGTAATGGAAACTGCTGTCAATTGCAAAATAATTCACTAGTTCGAGGATAAGCAGCTTATCCACGATCGCCAATACGGTTTCCGTTCTGGAAGGTCGACGAGAGATCTCTTGGTCTACCTGACAGAACGTTGGAACTCTTGCTTGCACAAATACGGCCAAGGTCAAGTTCTTGCTCTTGACATTGCAAAAGCTTTTGACAGAGTTTGCCATGAATGTCTCCTTGTTAAGCTAAAGGCCATTGGCCTCGATGCTACCCTCATTCGATGGATTGAGAGTTTCCTATCTGAACGTACTATACGAGTCGTTTTAGATGGCGTTTCTTCTTCTTCTTTCCCAACTAATTCTGGTGTTCCTCTGGGCTCTGTCCTATCGCCTACTCTGTTCTTAGTATTCATTAACGACCTTTTGTCTTCTACTCTCAATCCAATCCATAGTTTTGCAGATGACAGTACCTTAAATAACACCTTTGAATTTAACTCTGCTGCAGATTCTCACAAGCAATCAATTGCTTCCAAACGCAGGGAGTTATTCAGTTCGCTGGACTCCGACCTCGGCTTAATCCTGGATTGGGGCAGGAAAAATAGAGTAGAGTTCAACGCTGCTAAAACACAAGCCTGTCATCTTTCTCTTAAACGTGATGTTCCAGTGTCGTCATCTAATTTAGCTTTTAATGGCGTACCAATTAGCCCTTTAGAGGAATTTATCGTTTTAGGCGTAAAGTTAAATAACCATCTTGATTGGAGCAAACATATCTATGATGTTGCACTAGATACCTCCAAACGCCTAGGAATTCTTCGCAAATGCAAAAAATATTTTACGCCCCACGGCTTACAAGGCTTACATTAGACCTCGCTTAGAGTACAATTCGCATTTGCGGGCTGGGGCTCCCAAAACACACCTTGCGCTGCTCGATCGAATTCAAAAACACGCGTTCCGACTAATCGGAGATGACAACATCACGATTTCTATTGATTCCCTCGAGCATCGTAGGAACGTTGCAGTACTCAGCATTTACTATCGCTATTTTCATGGTAAATGTAGCGCGGAACTTAGATCACTCATTCCTCCACTTTACACCTTTCCCCGTAATACTCGTCAAGCTGAACGTGCGCACGAGTTTACTGTTAACCCTATTCCTACTCGTACAGTGAAATATATGCAGTCATTCATCCCTCGAACGTCCAGACTTTGGAACGCATTGCCTGCTAGTATGTTTCCAAGCAAGTATAACCTTCAGCATTTCAAAAATAATGTCCATCGCCACTTCCGTCTCTCTCCCCCAAAATTCCCATAACACTACCAAGTTTCATCCTCTTCCTATACCGACATAACTGTGCAATGCATTAAACGGTGACCCCCTAAGTTATAATCGGTGCCTTACAAAAAAAAAAAATTCGTGACATTAATCGATCATCAAGTGTTTCTTTGAGTAAATTAATTTTATCGTACGCTGTTTGGCATGTGACGCCGTCCTGCGACATTAACGCCTTCCAATTGAGTTACGAAAAAGTTAGTAATTATGTCTCTGTACCGCTCACCGTTGATTGCAATGTTCTGACCATCATTATTTTTGAAGACATATGAACCAATGATTCTACCGGCCCATAAAGCGCACCAAACGGTGACTTTTTCTGGATGTAATGGTGTTTGGACAATGGCTTGTGGATTATCATTGCTTCAAATGCGGCAATTCCACTTGTAGCCATTTAGCCAAAAATGTGCTTTATCACTGAACGAAATCTGGGTGTGAAAATTAAACTTCCAGATTACGCCATCTATGCACCGGCGGTCACATGTCCGAAATTATATTCAAACATTAATGCTATGAAAATACCTTTAAAAAAAAACAATTTTATGAATATTAAAAATATTTTCTGTGTTTTATTCAAGGAGGATATATAAAAAGGAGTGACTATGAGCATGCTTTGCCTTGTAAGCAAAATGGGAATGAATGTATTTCCCTCCCTTACTACCGAAATGCTCGAAATTTTTCGAAAAAAATCGTTTCGCTATCTTTGTCTGCCACACTCAAAAATATTGCAACTAACTCTTTCCCACGATAAATTGTTCGAAACAGTTGTCAAATTTTCGAAAAAATTGTTTCGCTATCCTTGTTTGACATACTTAAACCCAAAGTAACTATCTCTGTCCCGCGTTAAATTGTCCGTTGCTAAAGTACTTAGCTTAAACACAAACCAAAACTAATAAAAATTGAAAAAATAAAAATTTCTGAAATGAAACAGCAAACACCATTGTATTGAAAATTACTTTATTGCTGACTGAATATTAGCAACCAAGAAAGAATACAAATTATTGTATTTTTTTTGTAAAAGTTTGAAGCCAAGTTAAGCTTGGACACAATTTTCGAAAATTTCCGAATCAAAAAATATTCCCACATGAGACAGACTATCAGGTACTCCTTTTATATATCCTCCTTGGTTTTATTTCAATTTAAAGTTCTCCTTCTGTAAAACACAGCATGCTGTGAAAATAATGACATCACTAAATTTCGCAATTGATTTATAATAACCGAAATAGCTATCTAACGTTTGTATTGAGTTCAGCCATTTTTTTTTTCAAGTCTTCTCATTTCTATGTTCTGTGAAAAATTATTGAGTTCCAATGTTATCAAGGTATCACCTGGATTATACTGCAACGAATGAATGCAACAGAAAAATTTAAAACCGGTTATTTCGTATGATTCGGTTTTGGTAGATTTTGGCGAGGAGCTCAGTAGCGGAAAGTTAATCAAAAATGTGCGAAATTTTTCAATACGAAATTTTGGAAAATTAGAACATCGAGTTTTTTTTCTAATACCTAAGAGATGGAAAATAATTAAATGTGAGTTTTTCTATTAAATGGATCGAAAAATATTGAAAATTTTAGACAAAGGACGTGCTAATTTATTTTTTTATCGAATTCATACGAAGTCCGAGAATCAAGTGAATTGAAAAATAGTGGAAAAAGTCGAAAAAATTTTGGAAAAGAATGTTTATTTCATTGTGACAACGAAAAAGTAAAAATTTAAATATTTAGTTATGTCTAATACTGATAAGAAAGTGAATAAATTAAAAAATAAAATGTGCAAAGAGTGTAAAATGTTGTACCGCTAAATTCTGATGGAGGCGGAGTGAAACGGATAGCACCTGTCGGCAGCATTTGACGGATAACAGATAAGTGTTACCATATTTACATTATTTGAATAAAAGTTAACTAATTTTTACTTTAAGCGTTTTTTCAAACGTTTTTGTTTCAGTAGTATGTCTTCTCTAGGTTGAGCTTAGACCAAGGAGGATATATAATAAGGAGTGACTATGAGCATGCTATGCCGTGTATGAACATGGGAATGAAAGTATTTTCCTCCCTTACTAGCGAAATGCTAGTAAGAAAGTAAAGAAATTTTCGAAAAAATCGTTGCGCTATCTTTGTCTGGCACACTTAAGAATATTGCAACTAGCTCTTTCTCACGTTAATTTGTCCGAAACAATTGTCAAATTTTCGAAATAATTGTTTCGATATCCTTGTTTGGCATACTTAAACCTAAAGTAACTATCTCTGTTCCGCGTTAAATTGAACGTTGCTAAAGTGCTTAGCTTAGACACGAACCAAAAACTAATTACAATTGAAAAAATAAAGATTTCTGAAATAAAATAGCAAACTCCATCGTACTGACAATTACTTTGTTGCTGACTGAATATTAGCAACCAAGAGAGAATACAAATCATGGTATTTTTTTTGTAAAAGTTTGAAGCCAAGTTAAGCTTGGACCAAGGAGGATATATAAAAGGAGTACCTGATAGTCTGTCGCATGTGCGAATATTTTTTGATTCGGAAATTTTCGAAAATTGTGTCCAAGCTTACTTCAAATTCCTGTTAAGACCCCCTATAGGGGCATAGGACAGAAACAACTCTCTTCCACAAGGCGCGATCCTGAGCATCGGCTTTAAGCTGTTGCCAGGACTTGTTTATTCCTCTGGCCTCCTGCTCAACTGCTCGCTTCCATGTGTTACATGGTCGACCAACCCGACGTCTTCCTTGAGGGTTATAATCCAGAGCCTGTTTTGCGATGTTTTGCTCTGGTTTCCTCAAAGTATGACCGATCCACTGCCACTTTCGCCGTTGAATCTCAATACCTATTTTAGTTTGGCGAGTTGTACTCCAAAGTTCGTCGTTGGAGATCACTTCTGGCCAGAATATTCCTAAAATGCGTCGGAGGCATTGGTTTACGAAAGTCTGTAGTTTCTTGGTAAGTCGAACGGTCACTTTCCACGTAGTACAACCATATAACAACACGGATTTGACGCATGCGTCAAAAACTCGCAGCTTCGTGCGAAGGGAGATCTCTCTTAACCTCCAGAAAGGGGAAAGGATACCGAAGGCCTGACGAGCTTTATTTAGCCGAGCCTCAACATCCTTTTCGGCTCCGCCGTCCATGCTGACAATGCTTCCGAGATAGCAAAAATCTTGCACCTCTTCCACATCCTGTCCATTAAGAACAATCGGTGTGCTTGCGTTCGAACCCATGTGCATGTACTTGGTTTTACGCACATTTATTTTCAGTCCCGCCTCTTTGCATTTAGAATGCAACGAGCGAACATTTGACTCTAAGTCCGAACGGGTATGTGCAAGCAAACACACGTCATCAGCATAATCAAGGTGACTTAAGATGTTAAATAGTCTCCATTGAAGACCTTTACCTTCCCCACCTTCCAATGCAGCTTTCAAGATGTCATTTATTACCACCAGAAACAGGGCTGGTGATAATATGCAGCCTTGTCTGACACCCGTTCGCACAGGAAAGCTCTCGGACAGCTCTCCTCTATGCAAGACGCGACACCTTGCATCTTCGTAGGATTCTTTAATCATAGCTATGACCTTATTTGGAATACCTCTCCTACGCAAAGCATTCCATATGTAATCTCGCTTAACGCTGTCGAAAGCCTTCTCGAAGTCCACAAACATGAGATGTAGTGGCGAACCCATTTCGGCTGACTGCTCTAATATTATCCGTAGGGTATTTGTGTGGTCGGTACAAGACGACCCTTTACGGAATCCAGCCTGATAAACTTCGAGAGTGCTCTCGACGACATCACTAATCCTATTGAGAATTACCTTAGCCATAATTTTTGATACGGCAGTAAGTAGACATATACCACGCCAATTGCCACAATCCCGAAGGTCGCCCTTCTTCGGAATTTTCACAATGACGCCCTCCTTCCATTCAGTCGGATATCTTCCATCATTCCACACCTTAGTGAAGAGTGGGAGGAGTATATCGGCTGTTATTTCCGGGTCCGCTTTGAGGAGTTCGGTTGGTAGTCCGTCTATACCTGGAGCTTTCCTTCCCGCCATTGACCGAATGGCGGAAACTATCTCTTCCTTATCTGGGGAATCGTCCCTAATAGAGGATTGTTGCGGTTGGATGTTTGGAAGTTGTTCTGTTTCCGGAATATCTTCATCTGACAAGATGTTTAAAATATCAGAGAAGTATTCCTTCCATCGTCGCAACTGGTGTTCACTCATATTAAGGAGAGTTCCGTTGACATCTCTCACCAGGTGGTTGGCGGTGAAATTCCTGTTCGTCAACTGTTTCATGATTTTAAATAGTGAACCCATATCCCCAAGGTAAGCCGCAGATTCTGCCTTGTTTGCCAGATCTTCAATGGCCTTTCTCTTGTCGCGTCTAACAGCCTTTTTAAGCTGTATATGAGCATCGCGGTAGTTCTGCCTCAAGTCGGGCGTTCGTTGGTTGACATCGGGTTGAGAGATGATTGCCAATTTGGCTTTTTTCCGATTGTCAACCTTGTCCCATGTGTCTTGCGACATCCAGGGTTTCTCACCGCTCTGCGCATATCCCACAGATTCTTCAGCACTAGTTAGAAAAGTGTTTCTGGTTGCCTCCCAATTGGCGTCCAGTGTGCGCATTTCATGTTCACCCAATGTGGATGACTTTTCGCGTAGAATGGTGGTGTATTCGAGTTTTTTGTTGGGATCTCTGAGTTTATCCACATTAAGCTTGCGCTTCATTTGAAGAATTTGTGGTCGTCGGATAGCTGCTGTACACAATCTCAAGCAGGCAACCATCAAGTGGTGATCGCTCCCCACGTCAGCTCCGCGTTTTGCTCGCACATCGAGGAGACATCTTCTCCATCGGCGACTTATAGCCAAATGGTCGATCTGGTTCTGAGTAACACCATCAGGGGAAACCCAAGATGTTTTATGATGACTCTTGTGTGGAAAAAGGGTCCCTCCGATGACCATTTGCCGAGTACTACAGAACTCCACAAATAATTCGCCGTTTTCGGGTCTCTTAATCCAAGGTCGTGAAGGGTCGACCCAAGGGTCACCATGCCTCCCCATGACGTGTTCTAGTCCAGTGTTGTCTGATCCAACCTGGGCGTTCATATCTCCCGAGATGATAATAATATCACCTCTTGGAACACGTTCGAAGGTGGCACTCAGTTGGCTATAAAACTCCTCTTTGTCACCAGATGTTGCGGTATTAGTTGGTGCGTAGCACTGCAGAATTGTGACGTTTCTGACACTGGTCCTGAGCCTGACGACGATAATCCTATCCGAGATTGGTTCCCAGCTAATGAGACTGTTTCTCGCTCTCGGCGTAAGGACGAACGCCACGCCATTTCTGGCTTCACTTTCAGGGCCAATGTACAGAATAGTGTTTCCGCTAGGGGTTCGTTCTTCTCCTGATCCTGTCCACCTGACCTCGCTCAAGCCCAAGATTTGGATGTTATAGTGCTCCATTTCACGTGTCCAAGCTTAACTTGGCTTCAAACTTTTACAAAAAAAATACAATAATTTGTATTCTTTCTTGGTTGCTAATATTCAGTCAGCAATAAAGTAATTTTCAATACAATGGTGTTTGCTGTTTCATTTCAGAAATTTTTATTTTTTCAATTTTTATTAGTTTTGGTTTGTGTTTAAGCTAAGTACTTTAGCAACGGACAATTTAACGCGGGACAGAGACTTACTTTGGGTTTAAGTATGTCAAACAAGGATAGCGAAACAATTTTTTCGAAAATTTGACAACTGTTTCGAACAATTTATCGTGGGAAAGAGTTAGTTGCAATATTTTTAAGTGTGGCAGACAAAGATAGCGAAACGATTTTTTTCGAAAAATTTCGAGCATTTCGGTAGTAAGGGAGGGAAATACATTCATTCCCATTGTGCTTACAAGGCAAAGCATGCTCATAGTCACTCCTTTTTATATATCCTCCTTGGCTTGGACGCAATTTTCGAAAATTTCCGAATCAAAAAGTATTCCCACATGAGACAGCCTATCAGGTACTCCACTTTATATATACTCCTTGGCTTAGACAGAGAATTCACATTAGCGAATTCTGTAAAGCTTACAAAGTTAGTGAAGTTTTGCTGGATGTGTTAATATTTTTATTATAAACTTTTAATTCAGCAAATATTTTATTATGATAATTTATTATTTTTATTTATCACATATAATTAATTAAACAACACAATATTTGATATTTTAATTGAACACTGCAATATATATTTTTGTTACACATTTATTATTAATAATTACTTATTTTTCTTTTTGTATATTTTATTTATGAATATTTAAAATTAATAGCAACATTTTATTTTTAATGTCTAACTAGCAATCAATTTATTTTTCATCTCATTTTCTATTTTCGACTGATTTCATATCTATAAAATTTTTTAATTTTCGAAAACAAAAGTTACTAATTCGAAAATTTCTCGTTAATAAAAATCAAAGTGATTTTTATCAACAAGTGAATTTATAAATGTGTTGGAGCACCACAAAGTTCGAGTAATTTTAAACGATTAGCACTAAACTTGCAGATAACTTTTTGAAATTTGAGTGGAACATAATCGGCAGCATTCTTGTAATTAGTCTATAAGTACAGTAGTTGCTTTATAATTAGAACAGCGAAGTTTTGTCCAAATTACTGATTTATCGAAACTACTGCAAATTGGGTACAAACTACAAGTTACGATGGTGCTACAGCCCAAATCAGACTTTGGCCTCTTCAATACTTCGCCTCCATCCATCTCGTTTCAGTGACCGCGTCCTCCAGTTTGAAAAAGTTAGCAGTGTTTTACTGGCTGCGTCAATCGAATCCTCCCAGTGCATCCGTGGCTTTTCGACCGGTCTTTGTCCATTAACTCTCCCTTTGAGTGTGATAGATAATGTCAACTGAACTCATTTCTGAATATAAACAATATAAGAAGCATTCCATTCAATATCTTAAAGCAATCAAGTCATCTATGTAATAGAATCCCATCAAGTATCTCTTCAATCAATATTTTGTGTTATGTGCGACGATCTTGCGAAGCCGTCCTTTGAGACGGACTTTCCTGCGCATGGATCAGAGGTTTGCGTTTTCATCCTCACAGGTGAAAAAACTCAATGAGACGAAGAAAGGATTTTTAGAAAGGTTTAAGTATCAACAAAAATCGTTTCATGAACTTCCGAGTTTGAACTACCATGTCGGAGTAATTATTTACATCTGGTAAATGGTTATGACACCGGTCTATATATAAGGTTTTCCAATAAGGGGTGTTATTTTGAAACTTTTCCCGTAAAAGATCAATGGTTTCACGTAGCGCCGTCTTGTTGAAAGTAAACGCTGACCAGATCAATATCATCCAATTCCGGCCATAAAAAATCATTAATCATCTTTCGATAGCGCAATCCATTCACCGTAACTGTTGCTCCGGCCTCATTTTCGAAAGTAAGGTCCAATGACCCCGCCGGACCATAAACCGCACCAAACATAGGCTTTTCAACAATAACTCTTGGGTTTTCCGAGCCCCAGATGCGACAGTTTTGCTTGTTGACGTAGCCACTGAGGTGGAAATGAGCCTCATCAGTCAAGAATAGTGAATTTTAATAATTTCATTGCGTTGTTGAAGCGTGTATCGTTCCATTTTTATTAATGGCGTAGTTTCTACTTGTCAAATGTCAAAAAATGACAGCTTGAAAAGTAACATCTACCGAAATAGCGGGCTATTCAAAAAACAACACAACATATAGAATAACCCTATATAAGGTAAAATTTTGTTTTTTGACGACATGAAGGATCTAGGAATTTCTAGCGAAGTGCAAAAAAAGAGGGAGGAGGAGGAGATCTAATGCGGTGTTAAAATTGTGAGAAAATGGAGAGGCGTTTTGAAAACACAAGGGAGATTGTTTTTGAGGAGTCCACTAGTAGCAATTGTTAACCAGGATGAGTTTGCAACAACTGTCGATCCACTGAACAACTCAAATCTTCTGTTTCTGCCGTTATATATCCTGGTAAAGTATCAAGATCGATCGGACCTCTTTCCCTTTCTCGGTGGTATCGCAACAGAATCGAATGCACACAGAAAAACCGTTAATTCGAAAATGCCAGAAACATAGAGGTAAAGAAAAAGTGTGGCAGGAGGAGAGAGTCACGAGTAGTCCGTGGATGAGCAGAAAGTTCTCCTAAGTTATTTTGTACATATGTTTCGGGTAACAAAATCGCCTTCGCCGCTTATGTATCGCATGTAACGAAAATTTGGCTGTGAAGCCACACTATCGTCACAGATTTATAATGGGGATTCTTCGAGTCGAGCAGTACGTCCTGCTAGCTGCTCTGGAGCGTTGAGTGGGACATAATTTGACCCGAAGAAGCACCAATCCATGAAATGTGGTGCAAGAAAAAAAAACAAAAAAAAATCGAACGAGAGGGGTACGAGAAGTAGGAATATAATAATAATCCTACATATTGATGGGCAGCCACAGGGTACTCATATGGTGACCTTCCACTTCTTACTGATCATGGCACCAAATACTGCCGAGAAACAGAATAGAAGAAAAATTTCTAAAGAATAACAAAAAATCTACGTGTTGCTAAGAACGGCACAAAAATCTTTATAAATATAAGAAGTAGAATGAATTATTTAAATTATAATAAATGTTTAATAAAGCCATGAAATTTCAGTTTATTTTCATAAACTCAGAGTATAAAAGAATAAATAATATAGAATATCAATACATAAAAAAATAACGTCGGTGGAGCCCTTGCTGCTTTATACTCTAGATGGAATCTGGGAGTATTATAAGTTTGCTACAAAGTTCTTAACTAGCTAGGGTATAGCCTAGTAGGTAGTGTGTTGGTCTTGTAATGCGAAGGTCGTGAGTTCAAATCCCGGTCGGCGCAATATATAATTCCGGCACATTGCCTGCTTGGATATACCTTGGTCACCTCAATCTAAGAAAATGAAAAATTCGTAGAAAGAGGGTTGTGCGAAGGGCTAACAACTCTTCCACAATAAGTAATAAGAAATGTTAAGGAACCTGAACATCAGGAGGCCAAGGTCCGATTTGAGCTATAGCGCCATTGTAGAAGAAGAGACAAAGTTCTTAACGCTAAGGAATAAGTCTCGGAAAAAAAATTAATGTTACAGAAGTTTATATTATCACTCAAAAATCTCCAAACCGGAAGTCCGTCCGTCCGTCCGATCGAGTCCTCTCTAGCTTGAGAGCGCGTTGAGCTAGAATTTTTGTACAAATCGTTTTGCTAAAAAAGTAAGGCCAAGCTTTTGAACGGACCAAATTGCTCCACTCCTTCTACTCCCCCTTCCATACGAAATGACTCAATTTCGAAATTTCTCAATAACTGGAATTTATCAAAAAGTATGAGAATATGTAGATCTAAAATTTAGAATATATTATTTTTCTTTATTATTTTAATAGTATTGTAATCGACATGGAAAAAAATGTGCTATCCTGAAATTTTATTTTTTCGCGTTTCATGACTAGAATAGCCTAAGAATGCAAAAAAAATCTGTCTGTCTCTATGCCGTCCGCCGTATGCCGTCTGCATGTACGCTCAGTGCACATTAACTTCCAAACTCTTTAAGATAGAAAGTTCATTTTTGGGTGGATTGTAGATAGTTGCGGATCTCAGGCGGACACCCATTTTGGGAAGTGTAAGGGTTCAGGGGGAGGTGGGGTGAGCGCTAAAGACGAAAATTTAGAGTTCGAATATCTCACCCATGGTTCCAGCTAGGAAACTGAAAATCATATAGAGGGGTTTGTGGGACTTTACTTTCGAAGTAATTTAATTTTTTTATCTATTTGGGCCCAAAAAGGGGGGACTAAAAACAAATTGTCCGCCGGTTTTTTTTTTTCAAATGATTATATTTTCCAAATTACTTACCATAACAAATTAATATTTCGGGACTATTAAGGTGGTACACAGACCAACCAGCTTTAAAGGAGGCTAATTGTTGTAAGGGGAAGGTGAGGGGTGCAAAGAAAAACATTGAATATCTCGACTATCTCTTAAGCTACGTAATTGAGACTTGGATCATATATAAAGCTACACTAGAGAATTCTGAAAAAAATGTAACATTTGGACATAATAGTAATCGGAGAAAATGAGGAGCTTATTACACCAAACGTTTAATTATATAACACTCATGGAGTAATATTTAAATTAATTTATTTATAATTATTGTTTCTTATTCACTTATTATTTAAATTAACATTTTAAATATTTATTATTATATTATTATTAAAACAATGTGGAATTATTTTTTTAAAATAATTTTCAATTATATCATTATCTATTTTTTATTTTGATATCTATTCTTTTCAACACGTCGCTTACTACTGATAATTACTAGTGCAAAAGTATTTTTAATATAAACGATAGAAATTTTAAGTAGTAGTCCGATTTAATACTGAATAAACTAAGTGTCGATATCGCTACATCACTCCCCCTCCAGCATAGCGTCACTTTATTTTAAATGAAACCACTCTTGGTTTGTTATAATCAGAAGACACGGTATCATTACTGCTATATGCTGGTTTTAATCTTTCAATACTAATTGATTTATTTTTTCCATTTACATCCACAATGAAAAATTTTTTTAATTTTCTGATTATTTTATATGGACCTTCATAAGGTTGAGCTAATGCTGTTTTGACTTTGTCTGTGCGAACAAAAACAGATTCTGTGTTCTCAAGAGAACTAGGGAGATAAACATTAGTTTTAATTGTACTCCTTGGTTGTGTTGGTTGAATATTTTGCATTTGAGTTTTTAACTGCTTTGCAAAATCGCTTGAAAGTGGTTCATCTGAATGTGTACTTGGTAATGCGAAATCTCCGGGAACGTGTAATGTTTCTCCGTAGACTAATTCTGCAGGACTACACTTCAAATCATCTTTAGATGTGGTACGAAGTCCTAGTAGAATTAATGGTAACTCATCACTCCAATTTATGGTGTTGTTGCGAGCCATTAATGACGCTTTTAAAGTACGATGAAATCGCTCTACCATACCATTTGCTTGTGGGTGGTATGCAGTCGTGCGAATACGGGTACAACCAAGAATTTTGTTTACTTCTGCAAAGAGCTTTGATTCGAATTGGCTGCCACGATCAGTGGTAATCAATTTAGGGATTCCAAATCGGGAAATATATTGATGAACGAATGTCTTAGCGACTGAAATTGTGCTCATATCTTTGAGAGGATACGCCTCCGGCCATCGGGTAAACCTGTCTATCACTGTGAGAATGTAGTTATTATTATTAGATGACGGAAGTGGTCCTACTAAATCAATATGAATGTGGTCAAATCTTTTAGTAGGCGTATTGAACTGTACAAGTTCAGATTTGATATGCCTATGTACTTTTGATTTTTGACATGAAATACATGATTTTGACCACTGATTTACTTGTTTGTTGAGATTGGGCCAGAAGTACTGAGAACTTATTAATTTTCTAGTAGCACGAATACCTGGATGAGACAGATTGTGAATTGAATCGAAGATTTGTCGTCTCAATTCTTCTGGAATGTACAACCTAGTTTTATTTGTACTAATTTCGCACCATAGTTTATTATTCAATAATGGGTATTCTAGTAATTTCAATTTAAATTTCGAACTAGTATTCTCGGATTTAGTTAACAGAGTTTTAAGTTCTTCATCTTTTTCTTGTAATCGCATTACCTGATCGATATCTGAAGAAATCGATAGAGTGTCTACGTCTTTAAAAGACCGTGAAAGGGTATCTGCTACTACATTATCCTTTCCGGATATATGAATAATTTTATTTGTAAATTGGGAAATGAATTCCAATTGACGCGTCTGACGAGGACTACGTTCAGTTTTTGATGATAACGCTCTTGTGAGGGGTTTTTGATCCGTGTAAACACTGAAATCTCTGCCCTCCAAGAAATATCGAAAATGTTTAATTGACAAAAATATTGCTAATAATTCTCGGTCGAACGCGGAATATTTTTGTTCGGCCGAAGTTAACTTCTTGGAAAAGAAAGCTAATGGTTCTAATACTCCATTATTTATTTGTTGAAGTACCGCTCCTACAGCTATGTTTGAAGCATCTGTTGTAAGAGTAAGTTGTGAGTTGTCTATCGGATGAGATAGCAAAGTTGCTTCACAAAGTGCTTTTTTAATTTTCGAAAAAGATTCCGTACATATATCTGGCCACTCAACTATCTTTTTACTTTTAGATTGTAGTAATTTTGTCAAGTGTGCATGGATAGGTGCTAACATTTCTGCTAATTTTGGTAGAAATCGATGGTAATAATTCACCATGCCAATAAATTATTGTATTTGTTTAATAGATGTCGGAATTGCTAAGTTGTTAATAGCTTCTACCCGATCTTTGGACGGTGAAATTCCATCTTTTGTGATATTATGACTTAAAAAGTCCAAAGAAGTGGAACCTAAAACACATTTGCTCGTCTTTATTCGTAAGCCATAGTGTTTAAGACGTTGAAAAACCATGTGTAGATGTTCACAATGTTCTTCTTTGGTTTTACTTGCAATAAGAATATCATCAATATAAACAAATACGAAATCGAGGCCTTTAACAATTTCATTCATAAAACGTTGAAATGATTGAGCTGCGTTTCGTAAACCGAACGGCATACGAACGAATTCGTACAATCCAAAAGGGGTTGTTATGGCTGTTTTGTATACATCTTCTGGCGCGACTGGAATGTGATGATACGCACGCACAAGGTCGATTTTCGAAAAAATTTTACAATTATGTAGTTGAAATGAAAAATTTTGTATGTGAGGTATTGGATACCTGTCTGGTATCGTTGCGGCATTGAGTTGTCGATAATCCCCACATGGTCGCCAATCTTCAGTGTTTTTCTTAGCTACCAAATGCAGAGGAGATGATACTGAAGAGGATGATGGACGACAAATTCCAAGATCTACCATATGTTGAAATTCCACTAAAGCAGCTTTGTGCTTTTTAGGGTCCAATCGACGTGGTTTGGAAAAAGGTAATTGACCTTGAGTCATAATATTATGAACTATGCTGTGCATAACAGGTTGATTGAAATCGGGAGTTTGTGTTAATGTTGGGTATTGTCCCAATATATTGCCAAACTCATTGCTGATTGTACTAAACTTAGGAGTAGGTGTGTCAACAAATGCGGAAATAGCATTTACAAACAATTTAGTCTTCAAATCAACAAGTTTTTTATTTTTAAAATCCACTAACAATTCATATTTGGATAAAAAATCGGCACCAAGTATAGGTCTATTGACAGATGCAATAGTAAATACATGCAGAAACCTCCTACGTACTCCTAAATTAATTTCTAAAAGTTTAGTTCCGTACGTTGTTATCGATGAATCATTAGCTGCGGATAGGACAAAATGCGAAGTCTTTTTATAACTTTTAAAAATGTTTACAGGAATTACTGATATATCAGCACCTGTATCAACTAAAAAATTCAAATTGTTTATATAATCCTTAACAAAAAGGCGGCCAGAATAATAATTATTCCTACTAGTCGCCGCTTGAACTGTAGGATCCATTAAAAATTTAAGTTAGTTGATGGAGTTGGTGTACGATTCAAATTTTCGGAACAAGGAGCAACACATTTTGTGGCTTTATTTCCGAATTTGTGATGATACCAACATTTTCGCTCAACATTTTGAGTACGATTTCGACTGCTAGATCTACTTCGCTTGGGAAAACGTTGATATTGTTTTTCTTTCGAGAGCAATTTCGAAACCATGGATTTTAAGGAATTAATTTCATCTTTGAGGTCACTAATTGTAGGATCAGTTACTGAATGATTTTTGTTTTCAAAAGATGAAAAGTTTTGCGACTTTTTATTATCAATAATTGATAATTTATGTTGTTTTGGTAAGACTTCCCAAAGCTTATCAACCAATGAAGTCAAATCAGTTATGTCGTTATCACCTTGAGGAATTAACGATATATTAATTAAATGGGGTAACCTTCTAAGCCAAAGTTTTTTAACAAGACTACTCCCAATAGTACCTGATGTACCTGCCAATTGTTGTAGATATCTGAAAAATTCCGAGGGCTTTCTATCACCCATTTCTTCGTTCGAAAGAAGTTGTTCAATCCTACGTTCTTCGCTTACTGAATGGCGTTCAATAAGGATTTTCTTTAATTGTGGATATAAATCAGATAAAGGTGGATTTTGAATAAAATCCAAAATTGACTCTACTATCTCCTGCGGCAATGAAGCAATAATATGATAATATTTAGTAGAATCACTTGTAATTCTACTCAATTTAAATTGTGCTTCCGCTTGCACAAACCAAGAGTTGGGAGAATTTACCCAAAACAATGGTAACCGCATTGCTGTTACCGATTCTAATTTCTGATTTACTGGAAATGTAGCGCTATCGGAATGATTTCCAGTTTCAATTTCGATATTTTGATCTGTTTCAGTCATTTTGCACTCGAATATTGATTTTTATTTTCCTTTGACACAAAATAGATAATGACTAACAATACAATACATATACTAACAATATATGTAGAAGAAATAACAGTAATAATAATAATCTAATTTACCAATACTTTGGAACAATGTACAAATCCATATTCAAGTTCTAGCTTGCTGTTAATGATGTTACTGATACTATTTTCTCTTTTTGTTGCGGCAGCTGTTGTTGATTTTTGATTTTTGTTACATTGGTTTACTGAGCGCATCAGATGAAGCGATGGTTGAACACGTCTTGCTGAATATTCTCTCAAATTTTCTTTCAGATGTTCGAAATTGTTGAATATTCCTTCAGATTCTTGAAATTGTTGAAAATTCCTTAAAATTGTTGAATATTCTCTTTTTTGAATTACTCTGGCTTAAAGCCAGGTCGGGGTCACCAATTATTACACCAAACGTTTAATTATATAAAAATCACGGAGTAATATTTAAATTAATTTATTTATAATTATTGTTTCTTATTCACTTATTATTTAAATTAACATTTTAAATATTTATTATTATATTATTATTAAAACAATGTGGAATTATTTTTTTAAAATAATTTTCAATTATATCATTATCTCCTCTACCACACATAAAAATGTTTGGTTTCGTAAATGTAAAATACAGCGAATTTTATGAAACTGACATTCTATACAGAGAATATTGGATGTAATTGAAGCAATCAGTTAAAAAAATTGTTAACATCAACCCACTCATACTAATACCCCTCCCCTTCTCCTCATAAAAACCCTAACTTGCATAAATAAACGAATGAAATATTGATTATTTGTACTGGAGCTATTGATCGTATTCGCAATTAAGTGTTGTATTGACAACCCTAAAACCCTTTCACTTAGTCTTCCCTAACCACTTTAACCTGCATATTGACTTTTCACGCATCCTCAACTTGTCCCAAGAATAATAAAGTTGCGCTCGACTTGTCGTCGATTTATTTTTAAATGAAACACTTCTTAAATTTAACTTTAGAAGTTACGGCTCAGAGATAATATTTTTGAGAATGATCCTGTTTACCCAAACCTATTGTATTGTACATATGTGTATATCTAAAGTAGTGCATTTGATTTGTTTGGGAGTGCACTTTCCATTTTGATTGGCCCATAGCTATGCACAGATTATAAGATAATTTCCATTTGTCTATTGATTTTATGTAAATGTTTTATTCCAGGCAAATTAACTTAAAATAAGAACTAGTCTTTTTAAGGGGCTTTCAGAAGGACTAAGATTTAAAAAACATATCTAATAGCAGTCCATAAACACTCAAAGAGTCATACGGGTAATTTAGTTCGATAATTTCTCAAAAATACAGGTACCTTCCTTTGGTCGTCGAATTCTCATGCAAATATTATACATATTGGATAATCTTATATCCTGAAATTTTTCGAGTCGAGGTACAAACTGTTAATGAATTTTTGTATGTGGGACCGACGTATAGAATAACAAGAGATATTATGCTAGATCTGTGGCCATAACCTTCTATTACGGTCATAGATTTTACATTCTACCTATTTTTCATTGTGAATGGATTCGTTTCTTCGACGCGTAAAATATCAGGATAACAGGATATATCGAATAATATAACGAAAATTGGGTGAAACGATCGCTCCGGACTATTCTTTACCAAACACTTGTATCTCCGAAATATGATGTCATAAGGAGATGCTCGCAGACTTTATTTGAACGTGTATAGTCAGCTAATTACACGAAATTTTTATAACATTTTTAATAACTTTTTTTCGAGACAAAATTTTGATTGCTCTACTCTACTCTAGATGAAATCTGAGAGTATTATAAGTTTGCTCTCAAGTTTATAATGCTAAGGAATAAGGGGCGGATAAAAATATGGATTAAACAGACGTTTGTCTCAATGATCAAAATCTTAAAAACCGGATTACCGTCCGTCTGTGCGCTCTCTTACTTTAGAACGCATTAAGCTAAAAAGTTGAAAATTTCTACGCATTTTTGGCAAAAAAGTAATCATGCGATGATTACATTTAAATAATATTAGGTCCTGCCAGCTGTTAATCATTTGACAATTCAAATAATTAATTAGCGATAGGCACTCCCCTGTCTTCCGCAATGCTCAGAATTTCGTGTATTGAAATGCGATCCCCAATCTTTTTCAGAAAAGGCTGCGATGATTGCATTTAAATAATATTAGGTCCTGCCAGCTGTTAATCATTTGACAATTCAAATAATTAATTAGCGATAGGCACTCCCCTGTCTTCCGCAATGCTCGGAATTTCGTGTATTGAAATGCGATCCCCAATCTTTTTCGGAAAAGGCTGCGATGAATGCATTTAAATAATATTAGGTCCTGCCAGCTGTTAATCATTTGACAATTCAAATAATTAATAAGCGATGAGCACACCACCGCCTGCGATAATTGCAATTCAATAATATTAGGTCCTGCTAGCTGTTAACTAAATGACTCGATCAGAATTGGTCCTTTATTTGACAAAACTTGCCATCAATTTCTATACCATGTGGTAAACAAGAGATCTTAAGGACCATAGTCATGTTATAATTATCATTATCATACTAAATGATAATGATAATTATAACATGACATCAATGCTAAAAGATAGCAAAGTAGTATTCTGTGCTGTTTTGAAAGAAATCTATCTTGATGAACACAAATTAATAACGTGATTCAAAAAGACTGCATATATAGGGAACTGATGTATCCGGATCGTCGGACCCTCAGTTTTTTTTAACTCACTGTACAGATACGCCAAGTAGATTATAATTTTCATACCAGCGACTCCCCACGACTTCGCGAAAAATTGCAATTATAAACAATTTTTGAGAATGTTCATTAATTAGTAATGCATTCTGTGGGATATGTAGTCTTCATAGTTTAATGGCTCTTTGAATACAATGCTTTGAATTTTGTTGGAATCAGTACCATAAATTATTGAAAATGAAACCATGATACTTGCATTTGTATGGGGCAGGCCTGTGATCAAATCACCCCCGTGATTTAAGATCATAGACGTATTGAAGAGCGTAGGGCAAATGTAAATAGTTATAGGTTGTGTTAATTCTAAAAAATCTATGTAAATCCATTAAGTTTAAAAACATATCAGGATTACGATTGTGCGTTAAGTCCAATCAAACGAAATTTTTGTGATCTTAAGAAATTTTGTATGGGGAGTGGTAGAACGTGTGACAGCATTGAACTAATTCGTTTCACATCATATTAGAGTAGCTATAAAAATGTTGTGTACAAAATTTAAGCATTATAATTTAAATGGGTACTGAAAAAATTAGAGTATTGGATTTAGTGAAGTTGTGCAGTTTGTATAGGAGTTGGTGAATGGAGTGGGTCGTTCATAGGGATTTTTCGATAAACAACTAAAATCATCATGCAATTGATATATTCTAAATTTCAGATTATTAAGATTACATCTTGGAACATAAATAACAAACTATTCAAGTTTCATTACAATCGGCTAAGAAGTTTGTGCGTGAAATACGGCCGGATAGACAGACAACAATTTTAAAAACGTGTTTTGATGCTTAGTTATTGTTAAAATAAAGCAAAAAACTAACTTATAGCCATTTGCAAGCAAATAACAGACAGACACTACAATTATATTTATATGTATAGATGTTTTTTGTAGCTTGATTTTTTTTATACATAGAATGACCTGTGATATAGGCAATTTCGACCTTTATGTGCAATGCACAAACACAGTCATGTAGGGAAAGAATGGGATTAGGAAGGCACAGGAAGAGGAGTGAGAACGACCGTAACAAGTGAAGAAGGTGGTATATTTTTCAGTTATACTGGCGCTATTGACAAATATTTGCAGATGTTATGGGAACTGAAAGATAAAGAGCGAACAGAAACCATCTACTGAGTATTTATGTAGGCCTTCTTGAAGTGGAACTGTTTACAGTAAATATACAAATGAAATTGACGTTGTTTCGTAGAATAGAGTTTTTTTAAAGTAATTATTGAAACGTACAAATTTATTAAATTTCTGGTACACAAAGTATTTTAGTTAAAAATTTCAATTGATATACGTAAATTCGTTGGGTTTCATAAATAAATTGTCACGACTGTACAATTTGGTTTTATGTTTGATGTGTTGCAACCATTTTTATTGATATCCTCTG
Source organism: Chorisops tibialis (assembly GCA_963669355.1). NCBI lineage: Eukaryota > Metazoa > Arthropoda > Insecta > Diptera > Stratiomyidae > Chorisops > Chorisops tibialis. The sequence continues at coordinate 276,620,416 of OY770262.1, forward strand.
ACAACCTTTCCAGAATCGTGACATTTCTTTCGTTTTAGTTTTTTTTGCTCGCTGGTCCTTTTTTCTAGGTGACAATTTGCTATTTTCAATTATCTGTTTTCAACATCGTCTCCATTAATGATAACAGCGTATTAGGGGCAGGGCTTTTGTACAAATAGAAAAAGGAACAGAATTTCCAAGTTCTGCAGTGGTTTCATGATTTATTTGAGTGCAAACATCCAGGACGATTTCGACATCACTACAACGCACGCATGCAGATATCAAATTTGGTATTGTTTTATCATTCATTTGTTCCGAGGGCAATAGTCCACTGTCGGTAGCAACATGCGTCTTTCCTCGCACTCCCTCCGCTCAAAGACACCTTCCGGTAGATTATATGAATTCCATATGCGATAATTGCACGATTAGATTATCCATGAACACACTATCGTCATGTTACTCAAATGGTATACGTATAACTTAGGTGACAAGTGCAGGCCCCTCATTAGATACTCACAACCTTTCGTTTATTCGTTCTCAAGTTGTAGGACATTGTTGGCGTTCACCCTTACACCTTACACTCAAGCACCTAATCACAAGAAAATCGAAGTTCCGCGTGACATACGGAATAAAAAGTTAAATTCAATACGGCGGCTCATGACTATCCATTTCCTTCTTACACAACCTAAAACAATAAGATATACAACAGCAAATACATTTTGTATAAATACGGTGTTGAGAATAATTATGTCCACGTTGTTCCTTCGAGATAAGAACTCCTTTCGCGATGACTCTGCTTGCGTTTTATTCTACCGCCCGGACGTCACTGGGAATGGATGAATTGAAGGAAGGAAAATAAACCATGAATTATAGGTAACTAATTGCAATCAACATTCTGTTATAATCATCACGGATACTCACCTCTTCCGTTTGTGACTCGGAATCGAAGTTCACGAAATGAATAATTATGGAACAAGAAGTACCAACCAAATAAGAACACCAGCTGCTAGAACAAATCGTATTCAATATGATCCAATAAACCAGGCTATTAAAGCTTTCAACCAGACGCCTTACCACATTCGAAAAAGCAAAATTATTGCAGAATTTAAAAAATCATTAAGATACCACATCCTTAACATAACATCCTTAACATAATATGAATTCTGAATTCCCTAAAAGTGTGGAGTGTTGAACATTCAACATAGTTGAGTGAACTTCGACCTCCATTCTGATAGGTTTTACTGAAGCTTCCCTTATGTCAATCGACGATTGTCTGGGAAGCATTATACACTCCATAAAATCATTAGATCCTGCTCTATCAAACAACAATATATAAATAAATGTAGACACTCGAAAAAATAAAGAAATTAACGTCAAAGGAGGCACAAGTGAACAGTAACATGTTTAAAAATATATAGAAAGAAGATGCTTACCGGATCCTGAAAACACTTTTAACGAAACTACGTGTTATTCTAGATAACTTGAAGATCGTATCTGAGGATATGCAATTAGACTCAATTACTTCTACAAAGAACTGATTGTGATAAATGAAAATGCGATGGACCTAACTCTGATAATAATATAAGACGCCAGAATAATCGAACTGCACTTGAATGCAACAAATCAGGAAAGCTACCCGGAAGCAATTTAAATTTTCATTTTCATTATTTTCTTATCACCTCTTTTATTATTCATTGTTATTGTTATTATATATTGTTTTTTGGATTTTGGTAAAATAAATAGAATAATAAATAATCTGTGGCAGCTGACTGGAGGCATAAAGGAATGATATTTTAGAAGTCCTTTCAGTTATAGAATTCCAAGCTTCACGAAGCAGAACATAATTCATATTGCGGCCGTAAAGCTGGATTACCTTATAACGTGCACCCTTTGTCAACTGCTTCAAAACTTACCAGAAAGGTTCCGATTGTCTTGGGAATTCTTATTGATACTGTAACGGAGTTGAATTATTGGAAATGCGGCATGACTTACAGCTGTGAGATCAGCAACTTTAAGAATAACAATAACAACAGCATCAGCAACAGTTTTTTTTTATAAGATGACGAATGTAACATCGAGCCTCGAAACGGAGGCCAACAGGATATGCATCATCAACCGATTGGTTATCTGCACTGTTCAATTGATTCATCGCAGGTTCCTGGACTATGGCTATTGGAATGGTGTTCAACTTCATGTCGTTCAAGAAGCGTCGATATCTGTATCGGACAATGTCGTCGTCGAGCTACCCTATTAAGAAAATCTAGCGTGAACATCGACGCGAATTCAGCATAAGTAAATATGTAAAGATATTCTTTTGATACGGACACACATTCTGGAAACAATTACACATTTGTAAACATAGCAACGCAACAAGCCACTTATTGTGGCGAACGTAAGAGCTTTAGTTTACCCAGTTTACGACTGAAAAGGGAAAGTTGCCATTATATAAACGTATCCCAGACAACCAGCTTTTTAACGGTCAATTCCTTCAAAACACGTAAGCTTCTTCCGAGGTACCAGAGGCCACCCTCGTCAATATCGAGTAGCGAAATACCAGTACATCATTCCAATATACAAAGTAAATAAGCCTCGAAATCATCGGCAAAACAACATCAACCCGCTCTCATCTTGCCAAGCTATATATATCAATCAGAAAAACGATACTTCATCACATAAAAATTGTAGATTTTCACCAGCACGTTCCTGCAGCAGAAAAATAAACTCAATGAATGGGAAACACAAATTGAGACAAATCAGGACGAGGAAATGAAGTTGGACTGGACATACCATCAATGGGAAGATGCATCTCATCATCACCAGATCACTTGGTGACCAGTACTAAGATCATGCAATCATTGCAAATTGAAGATGAAGAGGAAAACATACTCTGAAAAGCAGCGAAAACCAGGAACAGCCACCCTAACGTTGAAAATAGAGGGCGCCAAGAAGACGACGATCAAGCGGAATAGGTGTGAGAAGTATGCGGTTGGAAATACATAAGAGACAATAGTTACTTCCTCCCTTTTAAATCTACATACTTCGTGACGATCCATCTCTTTTTCGTAATCCTTGCCTTACATTTTGGATGCAACGTAAGATTGTCTAAGAGAATAAACCTTCTAAATGTTGTCGCGGCTTAGGGCATCGCCTAAGATATTTTACTCGAAACGCGTGAAACACAACAGCGAGGACATTTTCATTATTTACAACACTCTTAGTTACATTGGAATTGTGAAAAGTCTAATAACAATGTGGTTTTATAAGGTTGAAATGGATCGTCAGGAGCGTCATCGTTTACACTAGTTCCAAATTTTACGATCTGGTAGTAATGGTGGACATACCGATGATGTCAATGGTGAGTTTATGAGCAGACCACAAATGCGGACCAGCCTGTCGCATTAGCTACTTAGTTTATATATATTTATTCCAGAGAGTATGATAATTAACAGCAACAAGGAAGAATGTTTGTGGACCTTAATGGACGCCATCTTTTATTGGTAAGGATAAGAAATACAATTGCTACAAGGGAAACTACAAACAAATGAGTTATGCTATCGGTATTGTTAGCTGGCTTGAACTCTTTAACAAAAAAAGCTCTAATGAATCATCGACGCAACTATACTTCATTCTTGACATGGTTCATCGAAATGTTCCATATCGTGTCATTTCTAATCGTGACTACCCTGAATGGTTTAACCATCCGATTATTCGCGCTCTTCGTAAGGAACGCGCTTGCTTAAAAATTATAAGCGTTCTTCCCTTATATCTGATTACCATAACTATTCCCTTCAGCATAAGCGGGTCAAATCGGAGATCAAGGAGGCTTTCTCTGTATATATTTCTCAGCGACACTGTCGCGCAATTAGACCAAGCCATTTTGGTCGCATGTTAGAAAGCGTAGAAATAAAAAAATTTTCCTTCACAACTTAAGTTTGGTGATACTGCTACTTCCTCTCCATAAGAAATATGTGAACTTTCTGCCAAATACTTTTCCTTTGTGTGTTTAGCCACTCGTGTATTGATCTGTCTTATCCCATCCCAGGAGCTCATGACATAGATATATATTAGTGTGAGGGACATATTATCAATCATCAATTTTCTAGATTCAAAAATCGGTGGAGAACTGGATGGGATCCCGCATCTTTTTGTGAAAACTCTCTCGGATCTTTTGGTGCCACTATCTCTCTTGTTCAATAAGTCACTTAAAGAAGACTCGTTTCCTGTTTGCTGAAAGTTAGCTAACGTAGTATCAATTTTGAAGAAAGGAGATACCGAAAATGTCTCGAACTATCACTCGATTTCCACCCTAAACTGCTTTGGTAAGCTTTTTGAAAGATTAGTTCATAATGGGTTCTGGGAGAAATCGTATCATTTGATATCATCAGTCCAATACGGACTCGTAAAAGGTAAATCTACTTTCACCATTTTCTGTGAGTTCACTAATTTTGTAGTTCAATACTGTCCAAGTCATATATATCGAGTTTTCGAAAGCTTTCGACACAATTAATTTTAAAATTCTTCAAAACTACAAAGGTACAGTGCCTCTGGCTCTCTCCTGAAATGGCTCAATTCGTACCTTACGGATCTTCGTCTCCAAATTACGTTCAAAGGATACTCCTATAATGAGTTTTGTAACTCTGGTGTACCGCAGGAATCGATCCTTGGTCCTCTATTATTTGCTCTCTTCATAAATGATTTGCCTCAATTTGTATCTTCTAAATGTCTCTTATTCGCTGATGGCCTCAAATTATTCCGGGAAATTAACTCCGTCTCTGATGGCATGATCCTCCAGGCTGATTTATTTAATGTCTGTCGTTAGTGTTCAAAAATGTATCTTTTTGAACATAGAAAAGTGTTTTGCTACGGAGTACTCGTATAAGGCTACCTCCTCTGTTCTACTCTATTAATGGATCCGTCCTTACGCCAGTAACCACAATAAAGGATCTAGGAGTGGTTTTTGATTGCAAACTTAAATTCGTCAATCATTTCTCCGAGATTACTAAAAAGGCATACAGACTTGCTGGTTTCGTTTTCCGTACGACACCCCAGTGTAACCGTCCAGGAACAGCTGCTCTACTATTTTCCACTCTAGTCCGTAGTATTTTAGAATACTGTTCCATCATCTGGAACCCTCACCATTTTTGCCATGTTGGGACCATCGAATCTGTTCAGCGTATATTCGCTCGAGCCTTTTTCTACAGATTAAGAAAGCAGACTCGAAGTGCTTCACCTACAGCCTCTGCACTTAAGGTGGACCTTTCTTTTCAAACTTTGCAACCAGCTGCTCAATACCCACCTTTGTAACGACCTGAATTTGTTAGAGTCAGTATTCCTTACTAAAACTCTAATCACTATTTTTATACTCTAGATGAAATCTGAGAGTATATTGTGTTTGCCTTACCGTTTGTAACGCTAAGAAATAACGCTCGCACAGAGCCGCCAAGGGTACAGAAATATTTGTTGTCGCTCAAAAATCTCGATTCCGAGTGACCGTCTGTCCGTCTGTCCGTCTGTCTGTCTGTCCGTCTGTCCGTCTGTCCGTCTGTCCGTCTGTCCGTCTGTGCGTCTGTCTACAGCATAACTCCCGAAAGCTTTGAGCTATAGTGCTAAAAATTTTTGTGTGTCATTTTTAGCAAAAAAGTAACTTTAAGTTCGTGAATGGGCTATATCCCCCCACTCCTTCTACCCCCTCCCATACAAATTTCATGAAATTTCGAAATATTAAGAAATTGATTTTTCTTTGAAACTATTTAAGCTATCGACTTGAAATTTAGGTCGAAGTATAACGATATAGATGTCATTAATATCACGGAATATTGACTCGATCCCCTCACTCCTTCTACCCCCTCCCATACAAATGGACAATTTTGAAAAATACATATTATCGATTTGCATTGAAACTAGTAAAGCGGAAAAGACGAAATTTTGTCAGAATTAATTTTACTATAATTGTAATTTATTTTAAAAATAATTATCAACTTCATCTCACTCCTTCTACACCCTTCCATACAAATTTCACGAAATTTTGAAATTTAAATTAAATTATTTTTCTTCGAAACTGTTGAAGCTATCAAATTGATATTTTGAACAAAGTATACAAATAGAAATATTAATAACGAAAAAAAAAATTGTTTTGATCCGTACACTCCTTCTACCCCCTCCCATACAAATGCATAATTTTTATTAAATGCATTTTATCGATTTCCATTCAAACTAGAAAAAGTACAAACTTCAAATTTTGCCAGAATTTGTTTTTTAATAATTCAAATAAATGTTAGAAAAAAATATCAGCCCCGCTTTACTCCTTCTATCCCCTCCCATACAAATATCTCTATTATAAATTCAAGAAAAGCATTTCTCCTTCAAGTATATGAGAGCTATTGACTTTCAAATTGAATCAAAGCATGGTGATAAGGATGATGATAAGCAGTTTCAAAATCATCTTAAACGCTCCACTTCCTGCCACCTCCCGTACAAATGTCGCAATTTCAGGAAATCTATGACCAATTTCTTTAAAAATAATTAAAACTAAAAACTTTAAATTCAGTACTAAACATTTTGCATGCCACGAAAAATACAAATACTCCTCCTCTACTTCTACCGCCTCCCATGCAAAAGTCTCTATTCACTATTCGAAAGAATTTAAGATGACATATTTTCCGGTATATTAAAGTCATTTCCATCTAATCTAGAGTATCATATGATTGGGCTTTAAGCCCAATCATAATTCTGTTATGTTTAAATTACTTTTTAATCTAATTATTATTTTTCGATTCAAAACGCAGAGCTTTTTATTTGTTCAATCCTTCTCGAATAAGTATTTTATTTTTTATATCTATTTTTTTATAGCCTACTTAAAAAGTCAAAATATTACAATTATATTAAGTGAAAATATTATATACCTGGCATTTCGATATAGTATGCAGTGCGCATTGAAAATGAAATGTACAGGTCGTAACCAAAATACGTTATGTTATTTTAATTCATAATAATAATTATTCGGATATTATTAATATTGTAGGGTGCACTACAAATTTTAGACCAGGAATAGTCTAAACCAGGCATTCAGACATCTTCTATTCTTCTCGAGCCTCGCTCGATATCATGATCTACTCCAACTTGGTTCTGTAGTCACTTCTTTTCCTTTATTTAAAAATAGATTTAAAACTATCATTTTTCTAAATTTGTCTCTTACCTATTCTCTTATTTTCCGCTTTTGTTTGATTGAAATTGTAATCTTTTTGTTCAAGAGCTTAAACAAATAAATAAATAATTATTATTCTGGGAATTGGATGGAAAACCGCACTCCATATTAAAACATAGCGTTTAGACAAGTTTGTTTTGTTTTTAGTTCTCACTCATATTTTTTTTACCTTAGTTGAGTTTTTATACCCTAGATGAAATCTGAAAGTATTATAAGTTTGCTGGATGTCAGTTCGTCCGACCGTCTATTAGCTCTCTAGCTTGTGAAAGCGTTGAGCTAGAAAGTTTAAATTTTGTTCACGTCGTTTGATAAAAAAGAAAAATTAAGTTCACCCTCCCATACAAAATGTTAAAATTTCGTAATTTCACTATATATATATTATTTTTACGAGGATTACAATGTACAAAATAAAAATTATTCGAATCCCCTCTATTTCTTCTACCACCTCCTAGATAAACTGCACTTTTCTATGAAATACTCTAAACAAATTTACGCAATACGCATAAAATTTATCGAGCTCGAACTGTGAACTGAATATTTAGTTAAAATTATTAGCAAGCTGAAAAAAATAGACAATTAGCTGTACTCCTTCTACCCCCTCCCATGCAAATTACACGATTTCAAAACTTTGTAAAAAGTTGATTTTCTAAAAGAACGTGCTGGTCTGCAATTTGACAAATATCAGTTACATGATGTGTTATGTAGTTATTTAAAAAAAAGAACATTAAGAACTCTCCACTCCTTCTACCACCTCCCATACAAATTGCACAATTTCACCCAACTGTCCATAGCGAAAAAACACATCAAATTATGTGATTAATAACGAAAGAAGTGCTTCTAAGTATTTGGCTGATAGTGCTAAGATTGTTGCGATTAATGCGCAAGAAGTTGGAACTCTCATCGATACAGGCAGTGATCTAACCTTAATGCAGTACAAAACGTGCATCAGGCTAAGCTTAACGCCACTAAGTTTAACACCCACTCTGGGTGTAAAAAGTCCTGTAATATACTCTGTCAATATCCAGGGATAGATTTCTGCAATAATTAAAGTTGATCGTTTTTCCTATTACGCTAACGTACAAGTTGTCCCAGACGAGGCATTACGCTACGAAATTGGACTTGGTAGAGACATTTAAAAAAGTACTGATATTACTATTACAGATGACGACATAAAAATGAGGAGAGTATCAACTGGGCTAGAGAGCATTTCCCTTTACATAGAGAAGGATGACCATCCGCTTAGGATAGGAAACTCGATATATGAGGAGGACATATATGATATCGCGAAAAGCTACTACCCAAAAGCAAATAAGAACTCTTCAGTTAAACTTCAAATAATATTAAAAAACGAGAACCCCATCAGTCGAAAGCCTCGTAAACTAGCTACTTTAGAAAACATTTTTTTCGATCAAGAAATTCACAAATGGCTTGCCGATGGAATGATTAGAATAAGTAACTCCAAGTACAGTAGTCCCATTGTCTTAGCGAACAAAAAAGATGGAACAAACCAACTTGTAAGCAGAGGGTGATGAGTCGTCTACTAACTTCGGGCTGAATAACGAGGAGCATGTATTAATGTAACATGACTAAAGATTATTCTTCACGACAATAACAATAACTCCTCCGAACCATAACGATACAATTTGTAGTCCTTAAGTCAAAGTTAAAAATTTAAAAAAGAATCATTTAGTCCTGTCTGTTAATATGTTGCACTAAATTTAATTTATTGGGAATCTGAAAATAAGTAAAATAATAATGTTACTTACCATACCAAAAAACTTTAATCTACCACCTGTATTTCATTGAGAAAATTATCATTTCGAAAATATTACTGTCATCTAGAGATACTCGATACAAACTAACACTTCTGTCCTAATAGAGTTTGGGCAATGCAGCGATCGCGCGGGAAATTTCGCCCGAAATTTGAATTTTCTCAATTCTTTTTCTTTTATGAAGTAAACACAATCAAATTGAATTGTTATTTATGAAAGTCATATTTATTTTCGGTTTTAATGCGAATTCTATTCAAAAACTTGTAGTTTAACGCGAGTTTTCGCTCGTGTCCGTACATTTGAAATCGGTCAAACTCAAGTTTGGCTGATTTTCGTATTTCTTATGTTGCCTTCTTGTGCTTCTAAATACTGTTGGTATTAGAGCATTGTCCAAACTCTATTAGGACAGACGTGTTAGTGTGTATCGAGTATCTCTAGATTTTACTCGCTATTTAAAAACTAACTGACTAACTCCGCTCCATTGACCTACTATCTGTAAAAGTTTTATTATTGAGCATCGTTAAAAATATTTTATTTGATTAAGTTGGCGAAGAAAGCTAGTCCGAATTATTTTCCCCTAAATTGACAAAATTTGATGGTTTCGCTTGAATTAATAATATTTATTGGATTGACTTCAAGACGACGTTTTTTCCGGATCTTAATAATGTATTAGGCATAATGGGACCTTTTCTTTTTACACATTGGGGCCAAACCACTTTCCAACACGCATTCAAAGTGCCTGATTTTAATTCAGTTAACGCTATTCCAACTTGATTGACACAATCCATAATTGAGAACTCCTTCCACACAATGACTGTTAGTGCGTCATCATTGATTTTGTCCAAAACGTGTTGAAATGTTCGTTTTACGTAGTATGTTTTAAATGTCGCAATTACACCTTGGTCTAGCGGTTGTATCGAAGATGTAGTATTCGGTGGTTGAAATTAAATTTGTCCATTTGTGTGTTCCAAGACAGGATGGCCAGGTACGTTGTCAGGAATCAGAAGAACTTTAAATTCGAGACCTTTCATTTCATGTAACATCTAACTTCTGGGACGAAGCATTTGTTGAACCATCCTATAAAGATAGCAGTGGTCACCCAGGACTGCAGGTCACACGATCTTTAGCTACCTTAAGACCACCAGCAGTTTTCTGCGATTTGACTACGTACGTTCTGCTTGGCATTCGTTTCCAAAAGAAACCACTTTCATCTGCATTCCAAACTGTTCCAAGTTCTTGCGGGAATACTTTAGCAGTCGATTTATCTGTAAATGCAGTTTCACCTTCAATTTTTATATTCTGAAGAGCATGCCTTTTAAGAAACCCAGTCATCCAACCTGTACTTGCAGAAAATTCATACTTTCAGTATAACTGAGATGAAGTACTCGGCTCCTTTTCCTTAATCTGTCAATACATTTTTAGTGATGTTTGCTTGATGGCATTTCCATCTATTGGTACTTTTTTTTGTGACTTATCTTCCATCTTATTACCACAGCCTTTTCCATCTTTTCCTTGACAATATCTCTTATATATGATGATGTATTAAGACTTCATTTTGTTCCAGAACATACTGACTTCCTAATTGCAGGTTCATTTTTCTTAATTGTTCTTATAGCAGCTTCGTGTAAACCAAAATGATTTTCTTGTTGTTGTAAGACGATCTAAAATTTAAATTTTAAGTTTCCTTCTCGTTTTCGTAATGGGTGAATTATGTGATATTATGTATATAAGGGCTACCGAAAATGTCTTAAATTAAATTAATAAATATAAAACATTTGTAAAATTTCAATTTATTGCCTTTCGTCAAAATTTATGAATTTAATTGTGCAAAAATTTCACGTACTAGATTCTTTCATTTTGAAATAGAGCAACAATTTTTCACACAAATAAAATTTTGTCTTCTTAGAATTTAGGCAAACAACATTGTTAGAAATTGAATAGGACTGCTCGTGTTAAATCCAAATGAACCCCGTAAAAAAAGAATGAAATATTTATTTTTTACTAGCAAAGGCCCGCGACTTCGTCCGCGTAAAAATAGCAATAATAAGCAATTTTTGAGAGTGTAGTTAGTAATACATTATGTGGAATATATAATCTGCTTACTTTAATGGCTCTTTGAAGAAAATGGTTTGTATATTGTTGGAATCAGAACCATAAATTATTAAGAATGAAAGCATGATACTCCCATTTTTATGGGACAGGCTCGTGATCAAATCAAACCCGTGATTCGAGATCATATACGTGTTGAAAAGCGTTAAGGACATGTGAATAATTGTAGCTGGTGTTATTTAAAAAAAAAAATAACATTAAGCTTAAAAACATAACAGGATTACGATTGTGCGTAAGCCCAATCATACGATACTATGTATAGATGAAATCGAAATTTTTGCGGTATTAAGAAATTTTGTATGGGAAGTGGTAGAAGGGGTGACAGCACTGAACTAATTTGTTTCACATCATGCTAGAGTAGCTATAAAAATGTTTTGTACCAAATTTAAGCTTAAAAAACTGAGAAACTTGGTGCATTGAATTTAATGAAATTGTGCAATTTGTATAGGAGGTGGTAGAAGGAGTGGAGGTTTTTGGTGATTTTTCGAGAAACAACTATAACTATCATGCAATTGATATACTTTAAATTTCAGATCTGTATCATTCATACTTTTCAAGAAAATCGAATTATTGTATAGTCGTGGAATGTGTCTCATTGTATGGGAGAGGGAAGAAGGAGTGAAGGTAGTTTTTTCCCGATATTAATAATATTGCTAATTAAGGATTAAGTTCATATTTTTACCTCGATGAAATTTAAATGTACTGAGAAAATTCGTTTAGAGTATTTCATGAAAAAGTGCGGTTTATATGGGAGGTGGTGGAAGGAGAAGGGGGTTTCTGGTGATTTTTTGAAAAACAACTACAATCATCATGCAATTTATATATTTGAAATTTCAGATCAGTAACATTCAGACTTTTCAAGAAAATCAAATTCTTGTGAAGTCATGGAACTGTGTCACATTGTATGGGAGGGGGTAGAAGGAGTGAAGCTAATCGGTAAATTTTTTCCCGATATTAATAATAATGTTAATTAAGGATTTATTACAACATTTCAGCTCGATGGAAGTTACACGTACTGAGAAATTTGGTGTAAAGTAATTCATGAAAAAGTGTAGTTTGTATGGGAGGTGGTGAAAGGAGTGAGGAAACTCAAACAATTTGTAGACCAAAAGACTGCATTTATAATAGAAATAATATATTCCAAATTTCAAATTAATAGCTTTTATGGTTTCCAAGAAAATTTGATTAATATATATTTTGAAAATGAGTCACTTTGTATGGGAGGGGGTAGAAGGCGTGAGGGGAGTGAAACGAAACCAAAAGCAGATTTTATTCCAATGAACACCTAACAAACTGTGCAAGTTTCATTACAATTGGTTCAGCCGTTTGTGCGCGAAAAGCGGTCGGACAGACAGACAGACAGACAAAAATTTCAAAAATGTGTTTTTATTCTTAGTTAGTGCTAAAATAACTCAAAAAACTAACTTAGAGCCATTTATAAGCAAATTACAGACAGACACTACAATTATATTACTATGTATAGATTCGTGTTAAATCAAATTCGTGTGAAAAAGAGTCGCAAAAACCGAACTAGGTGTAGTGGATTTAGTAAGGCTTTTGATAAATTCATCATCATCATCAATGGCGCGACAGCCCAAATCGGGCCCTGGCCTCCTGAAGTCGTCGCCTCCAATCGTCTCGATCCAAAGACCGCGTCCTCCAGCTGCTAATTTTTAGAATGGCTTTGCTGTCTTCATCAACCGAGTCTTCCCATCGCTTGCGTGGTTTGCCTACTGGCCGGTTACCACTCGCTTTGCCTTTAAGAGCACGTTTGGGGATTCTGTCTTCCATTCGCTCTACATGGCCAGCCCACTGCAGTTTACGTAACTTGGTGAACGTTGAAGCTTCTGGCTCGTCGTAGAGTTGATACAACTCATGGTTGTATCTTATTCGCCATTCCGTTCCTTCCTTCACAGGTCCCAAAATTCTTCGGAGGACCTTTCTTTCGAATGCGTTAACTGCTTTTTCGGAAGTTCGCGTTAATGTCCACGTCTCGCTGCCATAACAGAGCACAGGTCGTATAATAGTTTTATAAATCCGCAGCTTATTGTTCCTGTGCACTTTCTTGGATTTCATTATTGGAAGTACCGAATAATACGTCTTATTTGCTAGTATTATCCGTCGTTTGATTTCGTCTGTTTCATTACTGTCCTTTGCTAGATTAGCTCCAAGATATATGAAGTTGTCCACACTCTCCAAATTATATTCCGCAATTGTTATGTTTTGTCTGATTGGCGTTCTCCTTCTTGTTTGCGTCATTACTTTTGTTTTGCTTTCATTAATGCGCAACCCGACTTCTTTTGCGGCGGAGTCAAGATTGACAAATACCTCCTTAGCACTAGGGAAGGATCTTGCTAGAATGTTAATGTCGTCAGCGTATGCTACTAGTTGGGTGGACTTGAATAGTAGTGTCCCGTTGGTGTCGACTGGGATTTTTCGGACGACATACTCTAGTGCCAAGTTGAAAAGCATAGGAGCTAGACCATCTCCCTGCTTTAAACCACATTCCGTTCGAAAGCTGGTTGTGGAATCGGTTTGTATTCTCACTTGGGATTCAGTGTTCGTCATTGTGAGTCTTGTTAGTCGGACTAGTTTTGGAGGAATTCCAAAGTCAAGCATGATTTGGTACAGTACGCTCCTGTCGATACTGTCGTATGCTTGTTTAAAATCTACGAATATTTGGTGCACGTCTGTGTTATATTCCCAGCATTTCTCAAGCACCTGTTTCACCGAGAATATCTGGTCTGTTGTAGATCGTCCGGTTCTGAATCCGCCTTGGTATTCGCCAATTATTTGATTAGTATAGGGCTTAAGACGACGTTCAATTATTTTTGTCAGTATTTTATAGGACGTACACAACAATGATATTCCTCTGTAGTTCTCACAGCAGAGTTTGTCTCCTTTCTTGTAAATTGGACATATAATGCTTTTTCGCCAGTCGTCGGGTATGATTTCCTCTGTCCAAATTTTGCATATCATGCTGTGCAGTATTTCAGCGACACAGTTTCCACCGTTTTTCAGAAGTTCAACTGGTATTTCGTCAATTCCCGGCGCTTTGTTTCGTTTTTGGTCACATAGGGCTGCTTTGATTTCAGGAAGCGTGGGTGGTGTCGATGATGGTTCATCTTCGTCAGTTGAGGCTTGAATTGAAATGTTGTCTGTCGTTATCGGTGCTACTGGGATGGGATTCAAAAGATGTTCGAAGTATGAAGCCCATCTCCTTTTGATTTCTTCTGTGTCGCTGATGATATTGCCCTCTGCGTCTTTGCAGAGACTGGTTTTTGGTTTATATCCCTTTTTCAAGTCTTTTACTATGGCGTATGCGTCCCGCGTATTATTTTTTCTCATGTCGTCGTCCATTTTTTGTATCTTGTCATTATGGTACTTCCTTTGTTTTCGTCTGCAGGTCTTTTTCGCATATCGCCTAAGCTCGTCATATCTTTCTTTTTTGGCTCGTGTTGGTCGTTCAGTAAAAATTTTGTAAGCTTCGTTCTTTCTATCTATTGCGTCGCGACATTCTTGGTCGAACCAATCATTACTTTTTCGCCGTGCTTGATATCCTAATACCTCTTCCGCGGAGGATTTGATGCCGTCTCGTATTTTCATCCACGCATTATCCACTGGCATATTTTGGATATTTTCATACATTGGTGTCAGGTGTTTATTACATGCTAGCATGTAAGCCTGCGCCACCGTTTCGTCGTTAAGCTTGTCGACATTGAATTTGCGAGCTCTACTCGTTTTCGAATACCCACGACAAGCTATTTTGCATCGATACTTAGCTCTGACTAGATAGTGATCAGAGTCACAATTCGCACCGCGTAGAGTTCGTACATCAAGTATGCTGGAAGCAGCCCTTTTCTCAATAAGAACGTGGTCTATTTGGTTGAAGGTGTGACCATCTGGTGATGCCCACGTTCGTTTGTGAATATCGCGATGTGGGAAGCACGTAGAGCTTACTATGATATTTTTGCTGCTTGCGAAATCAATAAGACGTTGGCCATTGTCGTTGGTTATGTCATGGAGACTGTGCCCTCCTGTTGTTCCTCTATGAGTCTCCTCCTTTCCGACTTTTGCATTAAAATCCCCTAAGACAATTTTTAGGTCATTCGAGGGCAGTGAGTCATAGGTTGTTTTCGTTTGCGAGGTCGTTGCCGTTGAGTCCATCCTTTCCGAGGCTGTTCTTCAGGTTTCTGGACAGTGTTCTTTTTCCGGTGATGCGTTGTCGGCGCCTCGCCCAACCCCCGACCTGGAGGACCGGTCCTACTTATTTATTACACCCTAGTAGAAAAAGGGTGGGAGTTTTGAGCTAAATATGACATGCTGGAGTTCTCACAGCTATGCTGCAAGTCCAACTATGTCATACTTTTTGCCTACTTCCTGAGACGCACTGGTGTTACTGGCCATTCAGGTTAACTCCATGTTCCCTCCTCCTTTCTCAACTCGGGCTTGGGACCGTCTAAATAAATTACCCCACTCCATTATATTGTGAAATTGGACTTGTTGGGTTTTTCTACAAAGTTTATCAATTGGATTAAGACATATCTACTTGATAGAACTTTTCAAGTTCTCTTCCGGGGTTGTACTGCTAAGCCATTCGCTGCGCATTCTGGTGTTCCTCAAGGAAGTCATTTGAGGCCACTTCTGTTTATCCTGGCCATTAACGACATTGCCTCTGTTTTGAAATATTCGGAAGTACTCATTTATGCTGCTGAAATTAAAATCCTTAGTTCTCTTAATTCCAACTCTGACAATTTTCTTCAGGAGGATTTGATTAATTTTAGTAATTGGCGTCGCCACAATGATCTTCGACTGAATTTGGATAAATGTCATGTAAAGTTATTTAATAGGGAAATCTCTTCGTTTGTGATAATTTACAGTCTTAACGACTGTATTTTGGATCGAGTCAGTTCCATTATTGGTCATAAAATTGATTTTGGTTTGCATATAAAAAAGATAGGGTAATTCTAAGTTGGGACTTATAGTTTATAGTTTACTGACATTTATTGAAGCTATACATATTTACATTTGCGTTACAATAATAATGAACAATTATAGCAACAACTCACATAAGTCATTATGACTTGTGTGTGAGAGTTCAGATTCTGTATTTTAAATAATTTTATTTATAATATATCTTTTAAATTTTATTTATTTATTATCTATTATTAAGCATTTGCGTATGAGAAAATTAATAAATTAAACTAAAATTTTCTAAATTAAACTAAGAAATCTTAAATTCTAGTGAACTATATTCGTTTTATAATATTAAATAATTTAAGTGTGTATACTAATTACAGCTAATCACCATTATTTGAAAAGGCATTATAGAAATTTGGGTTATCAAATATAAATGTTTTAATTACCATTTTGTAGTTATGCGAATTTATTATATTTTTAATTTCAGCTGGTACTTTGTTGTACGCTTTGGGCCCTTAGAAACTAGGGTGCCTCTGTGTTAGTGATTTTTTAGTTTTAGCTATATGGATAGTTCTAAGTGACTGACTTCGTAAATTATACCTTGTGTGAAATAAAGGAAAATCTTCTTGGTGACAAAAAATGTACTTCAATAAAACAGATGCGAACAGTTGTCGAACATTCATTACATTAAATTGTAGAAAAGCTTGTGTAGTAGAGTAGAATTTATTATGATTTAAGCATATTTTAATAATTTTATTATGAATGTTACATAAAGGCGATAACGTAGCCGTGAACGTACTTCCCCAAACTAGTATCCCATATTGCAAAATGCTCTGAAATAGCGCAAAATACACTATTCTTAATTGTTGTACATATATCTAATATTTTCCGAAGGATTAAAAATAAATAAAAGGTTTTACGGAGTCTTTTGCTAATACATGATACGTGTTTGTCCCATTTTAATTTACGATCAATTACTACCCCTAGATACTTGACTTCTGAGACACACTCTAAATTACAATTATAAAACTCCGCCATAGACGGTCCCAAGCCCGAGTTGAGAAAGGAGGAGGGAACATGGAGTTAACCTGAATGGCCAGTAACACCAGTGCGTCTCAGGAAGTAGGCAAAAAGTATGACATAGTTGGACTTGCAGCATAGCTGTGAGAACTCCAGCATGTCATATTTAGCTCAAAACTCCCACCCTTTTCCTACTAGGGTGTAATAAATAAGTAGGACAGGTCCTCCAGGTCGGGGGTTGGGCGAGGCGCCGACAACGCATCACCGGAAAAAGAACACTGTCCAGAAACCTGAAGAACAGCCTCGGAAAGGATGGACTCAACGGCAACGACCCCGCAAACGAAAAATGGACTACTCTATTGGATCTTGGAATGTTCGATCCTTATTTAGGACAGGAGCTCTGAAAGAGTTTCTCGAAGAAGTGGCAAAACACAACATCAACATAACTGCCATCCAAGAAACGAAATGGCTCGGTAACGAAATCATGGACATGAGATCACACACAATCTATCCAAGTGGAAAATTGTCGGGAAGCAGAGAGTTTGGAGTCGCTTTTGTCGTTGACAAAAAATTTAAACAGCAGGTCACGAGCTTCAGACCAGTAAGTGAAAGATTGTGTGCAATCCGAATAAAGACTAAATTCTTCAACACTTGGTTGATCAACGTTCACGCACCAACAGAAGACAAGGACGATATAACTAAAGACGAATTTTATGCCACCCTAGAGACAACCTATGACTCACTGCCCTCGAATGACCTAAAAATTGTCTTAGGGGATTTTAATGCAAAAGTCGGAAAGGAGGAGGTTCATAGAGGAACAACAGGAGGGCACAGTCTCCATGACATAACCAACGACAATGGCCAACGTCTTATTGATTTCGCAAGCAGCAAAAATATCATAGTAAGCTCTACGTGCTTCCCACATCGCGATATTCATAAACGAACGTGGGCATCACCAGATGGTCACACCTTCAACCAAATAGACCACGTTCTAATTGAGAAAAGGGCTGCTTCCAGCATACTTGATGTACGAACTCTCCGCGGTGCGAATTGTGACTCTGACCACTATCTAGTCAGAGCTAAGTATCGATGCAAAATAGCTTGTCGTGGATATTCGAAAACGAGTAGAGCTCGCAGATTCAATGTCGACAAGCTTAACGACGAAACGGTGGCGCAGGCTTACATGTTAGCATGTAATAAACACCTGACACCAATATATGAAGATATCAAAAATATGCCAGTGGATAATGCGTGGATAAAAATACGAGACGGCATCAAATCCTCCGCGGAAGAGGTATTAGGGTATCAAGCACGGCGAAAAAATAATGATTGGTTCGACCAAGAATGTCGCGACGCAATAGATAGAAAGAACGAAGCTTACAAAATTTTTACTGAACGACCAACACGAGCCAAAAAAGAAAGATATGACGAGCTTAGGCGATATGCGAAAAAGACCTGCAGACGAAAACAAAGGAAGTACCATAATGACAAGATACAAAAAATGGACGACGACATGAGAAAAAATAAAACGCGGGACGCATACGCCATAGTAAAAGATTTAAAAAAGGGATATAAACCAAAAACCAGTCTCTGCAAAGACGCAGAGGGCAATATCATCAGCGACAGAAGAAATCAAAAGGAGATGGGCTTCATACTTTGAACATCTTTTGAATCCCATCCCAGTAGCACCGATAACGACAAACAACATTTCAATTGAAGCCTCAACTGACGAACATGAACCATCATCGACACCACCCACGCTTGCTGAAATCAAAGCAGCCCTATGTGACCAAAAACGAAACAAAGCGCCGGGAATTGACGAAATACCAGTTGAACTTCTGAAAAACGGTGGAAACTGTGTCGCTGAAATACTATACAACATGATATGCAAAATTTGGACAGAGGAAATCATACCCGACGACTGGCGAAAAAGCATTATATGTCCAATTTACAAGAAAGGAGACAAACTCTGCTGTGAGAACTACAGAGGTATATCATTGTTGTGTACGTCCTATAAAATACTGACAAAAATAATTGAACGTCGTATTAAGCCCTATACTAATCAAATAATTGGCGAATACCAAGGAGGATTCAGAACCGGACGATCTACAACAGACCAGATATTCTCGGTGAAACAGGTGCTTGAGAAATGCTGGGAATATAACACAGACGTGCACCAAATATTCGTAGATTTTAAACAAGCATACGACAGTATCGACAGGAGCGTACTGTACCAAATCATGCTTGACTTTGGAATTCCTCCAAAACTAGTCCGACTAACAAGACTCACAATGACGAACACTGAATCCCAGGTGAGAATACAAACCGATTCCACAACCAGCTTTCGAACGGAATGTGGTTTAAAGCAGGGAGATGGTCTAGCTCCTATGCTTTTCAACTTGGCACTAGAGTATGTCGTCCGAAAAATCCCAGTCGACACCAACGGGACACTACTATTCAAGTCCACCCAACTAGTAGCATACGCTGACGACATTAACATTCTAGCAAGATCCTTCCCTAGTGCTAAGGAGGTATTTGTCAATCTTGACTCCGCCGCAAAAGAAGTCGGGTTGCGCATTAATGAAAGCAAAACAAAAGTAATGACGCAAACAAGAAGGAGAACGCCAATCAGACAAAACATAACAATTGCGGAGTATAATTTGGAGAGTGTGGACAACTTCATATATCTTGGGGCTAATCTAGCAAAGGACGGTAATGAAACAGACGAAATCAAACGACGGTGTTATATTTTTGATATATAACTTAACTTATAATATAAATAAGAAACCACTGTTTTATTTGAAGACACTAATTCTTTATTTAACGACCAGATCAACACTTCTGTTATATTTCTTATTTTTTATATTTCACGGTCGGAGTCCACACAACAACTGACTCGATTTTCCATTCATTCAATTTTTCTCTAAAAAATTATCGTCATCAATAAATTAATTACGCGTGCTAGCATTGCCGGCCGGACGAGAAGTTCATTGCACCGAAATCGCTTCCTCTAATATTTCACTACTTGCACAATATCGAGTCATCGATTTCGGCTAGAACTTAACGCTCAGCAGGTCATTGGTAGCACGCAAAATTTTAGCATGTGCCATCAGGTCAGTTACATTAGCGGTTAATGTAACTAATCTGATGACACAACATTCTTCCCCCTTATAGAAAGAAGCGTGATGACGATTTACATAGATTTACACTGTTTTTTTTTTTTTTTTTTTTTGTTTTTTTTTTTTTTTTTTTTTTTTTTATAAATTTCTATTTTCATTATCTTTTTACTTTAATTTATTTTTGATTATACCATATTTTAAATAATGTTTAATAAAATTTATAAATTTCATATTGTTGTTTATTTGTATAGATGTGTCACATGTTTTATTTTTATACTTTGCAATTTGATTTAAATTTGAAAACATTTTTATTTTTATGGTAAAGATTTTTAATAACATTAATAACATTTCTTTTTTACAATGAAAAATACAATATTTTTGATTTTGTCTCTATTTGTTTTTTTTTTTTTTTTTTTTTTTTTTTTACTATTTAATTAATATTATTATTTATCATTCACATCATAGTTTTGTTTACATATTAGAAATACTATACTAATATTTTTATAATACATTCTTATTCACAAAAAAAAAAAACATTCAAGCTTAAATAAAATAATGTTTTTGAAATCATGTTTGATCAACACAAAAAAAAACACAATTTGCGAAAAACAGCTATTCCACAATTTTGAAGAGTAATAACAATAATAAGCAGACTAAAATTTGTTTCAGGTTGCTCATAGAAGTGATCTTGGAATAGCGGCAGTTTAATAAAACATCGAAGTATTTTCAAACAAATTCAAAGCAGAAGAAATTTAAATGAAGTGACACAATGTTAAGCTAGGGTGTAGCGTGTTGGTCTAAAATACGAAGGTCGTGGTATACTTGGGCTACCTCAATCTGCGAAAATTAAAAATTCGTTGTTAGAGGGTTGTGCGATGGGCTAACAATCCTTCCACAATAAGTAATGAAAATGTTAAGGTGGCATATTGAGTTGACCATAGCGGGCAAACAAAGATACCAATACGTTGAGATATTCGAATATGGTATTGAATTCTTAAAGATAAAATAATCTTGTGTCCGGTTTTATTTTAAATTTATAAAAATGCAAATATAAAAATATATTTAAAATAGAATCATATAGTCATTCATTGAATATGCCTGTCAGTAGTAATTTTCTTTTTTTTATATATATTCAAAATATTATTAAAATAGTTTAATTGAATTTGATCGAATGTACACCCATATCGATTTGTCCGCCTCGATAATTTCCTCGCTTCTTCTTTGTTTTTTCGTGCTTGAAGGATTTACCACGAGTATGTTTCAGATCTAGATTGGCTCGTTCTCCCCAAGAACCTCTTGCATTTTTCTTAGCATCAAATGAATTATCCTGAACACGATGATCGATTTCAATTTCTTCGTCTCTAACACGACGAAATGGTGTGTTCTTTTTCAACGAACCATTTTGTGATTGATTATTATTATTATTGAAGCTACCGTTGAAGCTTGAGCCGTTTAAGTTCTGATGTCCTTCTTCGGCTTTTCTTTTATCACCAGCCTTCGGTGCTGGCTTTTCTTCTTCTTCTTCACTGGAACTACCGGCGTCAGCAGCTTTTTTCGCAGCTGCCTTGTGAATTGGTTGAGCCGTAGGCTTATCATCGTCATCTGAACTGTCATCACTTGACGACGAATCCTTTTTAGCCGGCGCTGCCTTCACGAAAGCAATCTTCTTGACTGGCGGCGGCTTGTCATCACTATCGTCTGATGAACTAGAAGCTTGCTTCTTTTTTGTCGCGGCAACAGGCTTTTTGATTGACGGTACGACGGCCGCCTCTTCCTCCGAACTGTCCTCTTCGCTGGACGATTCCTGCTTCTTGGGAGTGGGCTTAGCGAGGACAGCCGGTTTTTTTACAGCAGCGGCTTTTGTTTCTTCTTCCGAGCTATCGTCTTCGTCGCTGGACGATTCTTGGTTTTTCGCAGGTGTGGCTTTAGCAGAGTTCTTTTTGATCGGCGTGGCTTTTATTGGGACCGGTTTTTCGTCTTCGCTGCTATCTTCGTCCGAATCATCAGAATCGGCTTTTTTAGCAAGCGCTGCTGTCTTTTGTGCACTAGCTGGAACGGCAATTTTTTTTGATGGTTCCTCATCGCTGCTATCTTCTTCCGATGAGCTTTCTTTTTTAGCTGCGGCCGGAGCTGCTTTAGCAGGAGTTGCCTTCTTTGCTGGTGGTTCGTCCTCGTCCGAGCTGCTCTCTTCGGACGAAGAAGCTTTCTTGGCGACGACTACTTTCGCATTTGGTTTTACGAATTGCTTCTTTGGTTCGTTGTCACTGTCGTCCGATGAATCATCATCCGACGATTCTTTCTTTGCTGCAGATTTAGTAGTAACAGCGGCCGGTTTTTTTGCTGCGGGAGCCTCATCATCGCTAGCATCTTCCTCCGACGATGATTTTTGTGTCTTTTTCAAATTTGCTGTCGGCATTTTGGGTTTTCCATTTATAATGTGTTTTTGAGGTTGTGTCGCTGGAATTTCATCGTCGTCCGATGAGTCCTCGCTTGAGCTGGCCGCAGCCTTGATGAGAGGAAACTTTTTACTGCTCGTTTTTTGGTAGTGCTCCACTACCTCGTTTAATGTTGGACAGCCTTTCGGTAATGGCACCGCTTTTGTTTTCACTTTAAAAACTTCCGCCAAGGACTTGCAATCTTTTTGGAGGAAATCGAGACACAAGGAGTTTATCAGCGCGTCACTTATTATTGCCATTTTTACGTATTTATTTAAATTAACTAAAAAATTTTCGAAACTGCGTGCACGCGTCGCCGACGGAAAGCACGTTTACTTGAGAATGATTTTTCTCTGTTCCGATATTCGTATCACGGTGATCACGATGTCAGTAATATTGCTATTGGACTAACCAAATTTTTTGTCTGACAACTGAGCGATCAGAACCGATTATTCAATTTACCAATCGAGCATGAAACGACTCACTTACTTCAGAAAATATGAGTACACGATAAATATGAGCCATTATCTGCGGTCATTCTCCACCTTTGAATCGCTTTTAGTGCCTCTACCGGTCGGTATACTAGTCGATCTTTCAATTTGCCACAGCAGATGGCGAAACAGTCGATTCGCAATAATGGGCTGGGTATTGAAGACCCTTAATTATGTGTAGGCAAATGCCGGGTGAAGAAATTCATACGTTTGGTCTGCGAGTGAAACAAGCCCTTGCGGCGTGTAAAGCGGCAACCAAAAGGCGGCATCCTTTAAATAACGAAACATTAATTAGTGACTTGGATCAGCAAGCAATTAGTGTTTTCAAATCGGGTTTATATGATGGAAATATTAAAGTCGCAATAGTTTTAAATCAAGCAGCTTCATTAGAAGAGATAATCGAAGCCGCTAGACAAACTGAAAGAGTTTTTTCACAACGAAACTTTGCAATAGGAACCACAAACGTTCAAGAATCATATTTTCCAAAAAGCAATTTAAAAACTGAACAAATAACATCATTAAACACAATCGAAATGATAAATAATACTCTGGAAAGTCAGTTCGCAAAATTGACTGATACTTTAAAATCATTCTGTTTGCCTTCAATTTCAAGTTCTCAAACGCCAGTAGTTTCGAATTCAAATGTATTCGCGTCCAACAGTTATCGGTACACCCCAGGTGCATTGTGCATTTTTTGTGATAAACTAAACCATGTTATGGAAGACTGCGAAATAAGAAAAAGTACCCCGTTCTGTGGAATCTGCAAGGTATATGGGCATGACATTTCTACCTGTAGGGAGAAATTACAGCCGCAAAAGAATTTTTCACATCCACACAATAGAGCAGGTCAAGAACGAAATCGTTCTCAACCAGTACATGCTAACCGAAATCAACGAAATTTTAATCAACGTCAGGGACAAGTCTACAATAGGCATGATGGACAATCGCGTAATGTTCATAATTCGGGAAACGACCAGCGGGCCTCTCACAACGTCCAATGAGAGACCCTTCTTTCACAAAAATTGATCACGAACCATCAGCTCCACAACCAAACAATTCTTCGAGTAACACATATCAAAACGTTTTATCCAGCAATAGCGAAAATACGAGTGAAGAGAAAACATTTACGAAAATTTTAGCGGCAAAAGACAAAATGACTGATAACAATGACATAAATTTAGATGCATTTTTCAAGTTTCATGAAAATATTGTGACAGGTTTACCTTATCAAGGAACTACTGGTGACTCCGAGAAGACCAGCCTTGATGTACAAAATACCAACAATATTTCATCCTTTACTTACTCTAGGCAAGATTGTGCAGATGACTCCGAGAAGACCTGCACTGAGCCGAATTCATTTCAATTTAAAGAAAAAATTAATAGTCAGTTTGTCAGTATTGCCAAAAGCTGCGAATCCAGTATAATTCGAGCTCCATTTGATATATGTGAGAAATCACATTTAAATCTTTTAGTAGATACAGGAGCCGATATTAATATAATAAAACACACTTTGTTGAGAAAAAACGTACTGTTAGATAGAACGGATATTCGAAGAATAAAAGGCATATTCAGTGGTCAGGGTACCACTTTAGGAACTTGCCATGGGAAACTCATATTTAGAGATAAATTGGTGTGTGAAACTACCTTCCATGTAGTAGGAGACGACGTTTCGTTGCCATGTGATGGAATTCTAGGACGAGAATTCTTATGGCGGTATTGTAGCATTGACTGCATTAATAACAAACTGATAATTAAAACAGGTAATAACATATTTGAAATCAATTTCGAACAACAGGATTCAGTTAAAATAATAGCACCACGTACTATGCAAAATGTATCCTTAGTCATAGAACCACAGGACGAAAAGTATATGCTATGCACGAGCTTTGAGCCAGAGCCAGGTGTCTTCGTAGGAAATTTTTTAGTATCCACTGATAAAAATGAAATAACCGTAGGATTAGTAAATGGGACGAATGGTAAAATAAATACCCAAGAGATTAAGCCTTATTTGGAAAGTTTAACAGATTATGATATTTTTTTTTTTTTTTTTTTTACGTAGCCGAACACAACTTAGGGGGTCACCCTTTAATGTAGTTTACACAGTCATGTCGGTAAGGGAGAAAAAGGAGCTAAGGATAAATGGGAATGGGATTTAAAGGAGGGAAAAGCCTAAAATGCCGGTGGACGTTGATTTTGAAACGTCGTAGGTCGTATGACAATGGGAATACAGCCGCTGGTAATGCATTCCAGAGCTTAGAAGTTCGGGGTATGAATGACTGCCTATATTTCACTGTACGGGAAGTTGGAAGTTTAACAGTAAACTCGTGCGCGCTTGAAGCAAGGCGAGTGTTTCTAGGAAAAGTGTACAGAGGTGGGATAAGTTCAGCAAGTTCCTCACTGCATTTACCATGAAAGTAGCGGTAGTAAATGCTTAGTACTCCGACATCTCTACGATGCTCTAGGGAGTCTATAGAATCCCTGATGGCATCGTCACCAATTAGTCGGAACGCCTGCCTCTGGACACGGTCGAGCATCGCAAGTTGCGTTTTGGGTGCCCCGGCCCATAAATGCGAATTGTACTCAAGGCGTGGTCTAATGTATGCCTTGTAGATATTTGCTAGGTCCCTGGGAGTAAAATATTTTTTACATCTTCGCAAAACTCCTAGGCGTTTGGAAGCGTCAAGTGCCACGTCGATTATGTGCTGGTTCCAATTCAAATGGTTATTTATTTTAATGCCAAGGAGTGAGAAGGAATCGGAAGAGTCAAGTTGGACACCACCGAAG
This sequence comes from Chorisops tibialis, assembly GCA_963669355.1. Taxonomy (NCBI): domain Eukaryota; kingdom Metazoa; phylum Arthropoda; class Insecta; order Diptera; family Stratiomyidae; genus Chorisops; species Chorisops tibialis. Next base: position 276,646,249 of record OY770262.1, read on the forward strand.
GTTACATTAGCGATCGATGCCGGAACATCACGCTTAAGGGAAAGAAAACAGGCCTGAGTTTTTGAGGTGTTGAATTCTACTCTATTTATCCTACCCCATTCCAAGATTAGGTTGAGGTCAGAGTTTAATGATCCAAATAGTTCGGCACGTTTAGATGCTACCGGGACACGGTGAGCGTTTATACTCGAGTCGAATTCATAGATGCTGTCCAGGGTACTATCATCTGCAAAGCAATGTATCGGATTGAGTGTTGTCGACAGAAGGTCATTGATAAAAATAAGAAAGAGTGTGGGTGATAAAACAGAGCCTTGGGGGACTCCGGAATCTAAGGGAAAGGGAGAAGATGCCACTCCATCCAATACGACTTGTATGGTGCGTTCAAATAGAAAACTCTCAATCCATTTTACAAGGTTAGTGTTAAAGCCGACTGCTTTGAGTTTCACTAGGAGACATTTGTGCCAAACTCTGTCAAACGCTTTAGCGATGTCAAGCGCCAGAACTTGGCCTTCACCAAATTTATGAATACAAGAGTTCCAACGATCAGTCAGATATACCAAGAGGTCACCTGTAGATCGTCCGGAACGGAATCCGTATTGTCGATCATTAATAATTTTGATATCTTCAAGATGGTGGACTATTTTGCGATTCACAGCCGTTTCCATCACTTTCGACAGAACGGAAGTAATGGCGATGGGGCGGTAGTTGGTGGGTAACGCTTTGTTTCCTTTCTTGGGAATCGGCTGAACATTCGCCATTTTCCACGTGCGCGGAAAGTGCCCAGAAGAGTACGAGAGATGGAATAAGTCGCGCAGCGGTTTAGCCAGAGACGCAAAACAATTTTTAAGGACTATCGGGGTAATACCATCGGGACCTGCAGATTTCTGGACATTGAGCTCACGAAGAATTTTGGAGATAAGTCGTGTGCGAAAATGAATCTCAGGTAGATGAAATCCAGATGGTGTTACAAGCGGGGGGGACTGGTTAGTCGGTGGTAGCCTGGAGTTTCGTGCGAAACTTGCTGCGAGAAGATTGGCTTTCTCAACAGGATGGACTACAATTCGGTCCCCATCTAGAAGAGGCGGTGTAGATGATTTTAAGTTGTTACTGTTGACCGCTTTAACAAATGACCAAAAAGATCGCGAACCATTTGGTGCTTCGAGAATTTTTCTTCGAAGTTTTTGGTCGTGTTGAAACTTAGCACTTTCCAAAATAGACTTGCATGTATTTCTTGACATGTTGTACAGAGATCTGTTGGCAAGAGTTGGGTTGCTCTTAAAAATTTGGAAATGTTTTTTCTTGTTACGTATGGCCGTGAGGCAATCTTTAGTAAACCACGAATCCTTCGACGGTTTGATTCGTTTATAATTAAAAGGTATGAAGAGTTCCATACCCTTAAGTATGGTTTCGGTTACAAGCTGGCAAGCTGTATCACAATTTTTAGACTCGAAACACAGCTTCCAATTAAAGGACCTGAAAAACTGGTTTAGTGCTTCCCAGTCTGCTTTTTTATAAAACCAGATGGTTCTTCGAGGCACTTTGACTTTTACTGAATTTACCGCTGTAATCGGAAACTGTGCTCGAATCAGGAAGTGATCAGTGTTCCCAATTGGGGATGGTGAAATCACAGAAACAGAATATTTATCTGGATGATTCGTTAGAAAAATGTCAAGCAGGTTTGAAGCATGATTTGTTATTTCAGGTAATCGAGTTGGTTCGGTTACTAACTGCACTAGTCCATTAAGTGAAGCGAAGAGCTCAGTGTCTAGACCCTGATGGTCCGTATGGGTAGAATGCTTAAGCCAGGCATTATTATGGACGTTGAAATCGCCCGCTACAACGATTTCAACGTCAGGGTTTGCATCATACAATGCCTGAATAGCCTCAGACAACTTATCCAATTCCGCTCTAGTGCTTGCCACAGACAATGTTGGGCTTCTGTAAACATAGCAAAAGAAGATAATTTGCCTTTGGACCTGAAGTTTAACCCAAGAGTAGTTAAACTCAGGATTGGAGCAAGTGCCCAGATGGGAAACAACTTGAAAAGCTACATCATTTCGTATATATATAGCGATACCCCGCTGCTGGAAAAAAGTAGGTATGAGGTGGTAATCAGGAATAGTGAGAAATTGCTCACTACCTGGCAGCACTTTGGTCTCACAGAGAGCCAATACATCAGGTCTTGCGATTTGGGTATGAATATACAAGGATAAATAGGCACCACTCAAACCCCGAACATTCAGTTGCTCAATGGTAAAATTTACCATTGTAACGCAATGAATAGCGGACTATTAAAAACTAAAAATTAAAATAACGAGGACAAAGTCATAATTTGCTATAAGAATACAAATAAACGGAATACAAAGAAGCAAAAAACTATTTCTTAATGAAAAAAAAAAAAAAAAAAAGAAAAGAGAGAGAAAACCAATTAAGAAAACTAATTAAAACAGATGCACTCGACCATGTCAGACGGCACCCAACATTTACAGTTCAACTACGGATCGGGGCTTGCAGAGATAAAAAAAGCAATGGGTGCAATGTACCCGTTAGTTCTAGGCCTTAACCGGTACATGCATCCACAGCCCACGACCCGTTAGCCAACAGTTATGAACTTAGCTGGATTGGATGCTAGGTAACTGTCCATGTGTGATGTGATGTGATGCGATGCTGAATGATGCTTGGTGACCCCATACAAAAAAAAAAAAAAAAAAATCGCGCACTAAATATCGCGCACAATATGCTGCAGGATTGCTTGGCGACACACAGCAAAAACTCGCGCACAATATGATTAAGTGATCTTTTCTTTTTCTTCTCTTCCATAGGACGCAGTCGAATACATCAATAGAAATACAATAGATCAACAAAGAACACAAAAAACATAACAAAGCGAACAGCGCGGGTCAAAACGTCCGACACCGGCGACGGCTGTTGAGAGACTCAACTGATATTTACCCCCTTTTAAATGATAAGCCTGAAGGTGACCTTTTTGCGTCGACCGAAAGATTAAAACAAATAGAGTCTGTAGTAAAATTCGATAGCTACCACACAGAAGAAGAAAAATACGAAATTCTTGCGTTATGCCGTAATTTCCATGACATAATGCATCTCGAAGGAGATCCATTATCCCACACAGATGCGTTAAAACACCGTATACGTACTATTCCAGGTATTGCACCAATTAACTCAAAAATGTATCGTCTTCCTCAAACTCATACTCAAGAAATAAATAAACAAATTGGTAAAATGCTTAATGAAAATATAATTGCCCCAAGTAACAGTCCGTGGAACTCACCGTTACTCCTAGTTCCTAAAAAATCAACTAAAGATGGCGAGAAAAAATGGAGGATTGTAGTCGATTACAGGAAATTAAACGAGGTGACTATAGGCGATGCATTTCCCCTTCCACGTATGGAGGACATACTAGATCAGTTGGGAAACGCGAGGTACTATACCACTTTAGACTTAACAAGTGGTTACCATCAAGTGTTAATGGATCCTCGGGATAAAGCCAAAACTGCATTTAGTACCCCAAATGGGCACTATGAATTCAACAGAATGCCTTTTGGGCTGAAAGGTTCACCTGCTCAATTTCAAAGACTAATGAACTTTGTATTGACTGGTTTACAAGGTACAACATGTTTTGTTTACTTAGATGATGTAGTTATCCACGGAAAGAACTTACAGGAACATAATTCAAAACTGTTAGAAGTATTTAACTGCTTTAGAAAATTTAATCTGAAATTAAATGTTGAAAAATGTCAGTTTTTAAGGAAGGAGGTTACATACATAGGTCATGTGTGTAGTGCTGATGGTTGTCGCCCCGATCCTAGCAAGGTAGAATGTGTACTAAATTTTCCCAGACCTAAAAATGTGAAGCATATTCAGTCTTTTTTGGGCTTAGCAAACTACTACCGCAAGTTCATCCCGCATTTTTCAAAAATAGCGAGCCCGTTAAATCAATTACTAAGAAAAGGCGTAAAGTTCTCCTGGTCGAGAGATTGCGAACAAGCTTTTAATGACCTAAAAACTATTCTGACTACTAAGCCTTTATTGTCCTATCCCAATTTTGATGCTCCATTTAATTTGACAACGGACGCAAGTAATGTTGCATTGGGAGCTGTGTTATCTCAAGGGGAGGTAGGTAAAGACAAGCCCATTGCTTTCGCCAGTAGAATGTTAAACCCTGCTGAGTAAAGGTACTCTACTATCGAAAAAGAGCTACTTGCAGTAGTATGGGGGGTGAAGAACTTCAAGCCTTATTTATATGGTCGAAATTTCACGGTTTATAGTGATCATAAACCACTTCAAGGCATGCTAAGAAAAAAAGATACAACCTCGAGATTGATTCGGCTACAGGAAAAACTTTCGGAGTACGAGTTTTCAATTGTGTATAAGCCAGGGAGTCTGAATACCAATGCAGATGCTCTCAGTAGGATGGAGAATACAAACTCTGCCGACTGTTTTGCAATCACTCGCGCTCAAGCGGCGAAGGAACTGGAAGAAGTAGATAATTTATCTGAAGCAGGCAGTAACAGTGATGTTATGGAAGTTAACAGTTCTGACGGCGAAGATGTTGAAAGCATTTGTTTCGATTTCACCCCACAAATAATATCTGATCCAAAAGATATTCAAGCTATTTTATATGATTTCCATGAGACGCCGTTGGGCGGTCATCAGGGAGTCACTAAAACACTTAATCGAATTAAAAAACAATTTAGATGGACAAACATGCACAGCGACGTTGCTAAGTATATAAAAAACTGTGTAAAATGTCAAATGAACAAGAGTGGAAAAAAATTTAAAATGCCGATGGTAATCACAGCTCTAGCTCAGGAAACTTTCGACAAAGTTTATCTAATATAAATTATTTTTCAATATAAATTATCATATACTGGATTGCAAAATCTGTATTGAAACTTACCCCAAAAATATCCTGACTAAAATGCATAGTCCCAATATGTGGCTGTACTCATTTTTTTACCCAAAAAATGGATATGATACATGCCATCAAGAAAAAACCGAAATCACTGGTGGCGGTTTATTGAGACTTACGGGTGGGTGTGATTTCCTATTAGAAGACATAACTCTATCCCCTGAGAACTCAATAATCAGAACCGAAAAAATTTCACTAGCAAGCAGTAATTTCACGTTACCAAATTTATTTGCTCAGGAACCTTCCACTTACAGGCAAAGTTCAGTAGCCACTATCGATAGATTAAAGCCTCTTAAAATTAGTGACTTGAGGAACCACCATAAAAACCTGTACTCTAACAGTCTAAAAAGCTTAACGCAACACATAGCCGACGAACAAGACCGCAGACGTAAGGAAGCCTACGAAAGAAAGCAAACTTTGGTACAGACAGGCACAACAACGGTACTAGCTTTAGTAGTAGTAGTCGGGTCTATAATAACGTTTATTTATTTAAAATCGAAAATACAGAACTATCTAAAACCTAAAGTCGGAATTAACAGCAAAATAGAATTACGGGTGTCGGGACCCAAAGAATCAGTAAAACAAGAAAATTCAAAAGAAGATTTACATGAACCTAATTTAAGCTTGGAGAAGCCCTCCAAAACAAAAGAAAAATTAGTTTTAAGAGAAATGGTTTAAAAAAAAAAAAAAAAAAATGTAACTAAAATAAAATGAAATAAACATGATATTGCTACAAAAATAAACTGCCAACAAGTCGGGCGAAACTTTATTATTCTTGGGACATGTTGCGGTGGAGTGGAAAGTCAATATGCAGGTTAGAGTGGTTAGGGAAGACTAAGTGAAAGGGAGTTCTTGGGCAGGGCTGTTGTCTATTTAACAATATTTCATTCGTTTCTGCAAGTTTAGGTTTTTATTAAGGGAGGAGGAGCGGTAATAGTAAGAGTGGGTGGATGTTAATAGCTTTTTAATTAATTGCTTGCATCACGTCCAATACTCTCTGTATAGAATGTGTTTCATAGACGAAGTTGCATAGAATTTTCATAAAATTTAGTGTATTTTACATTCACGAAACCGAACATTTGTATGGGAGGGGGTAGAGAAGGTAGGGGAATCGTAAAATTTGATATGTCGTTTTATTTTGCTTCTCTTGTAAGGGGCTTGTATAAAATTTCAAATTCGTAACTTTTAGTTTGTTGGTTATTAGTTGATTTAATGAAATTGGTCGAAATCATAGTTTTGTATGGCAAGGGGTAGAAGGGCAAGCGCAATTTCAAAACTTTTAAAACAACTTCATTTGAATTATTTTTATAAGTTTTTCTGCAAAATTTGAAGTTGATAGCTTTTAAGAGTTAGCTGACAACTTATTTCTTAAAAATGCTCGAAAATATAATTTTGTATGGGAGGGGGTAGAGGAGGGAGGGGAATCGTAAGACTTGTGATGCAATTTTCTTTCTTTTCTATTGTAAGATGCTCGTACAAAATTTCAAGTTCGTAGCTTTTAATTTGTTGATTATTAGTTGATTTAATGAAATTGGTCGAAATCATACTTTTCTATGGGAGGGGGTAGAAGGGCAAGCGCGATTTCAAAACTTTTAACGTAATTTCATTTCAATTATTTTTGTAAGTTTGTATGTAGAATTGCAAATTGATAGCTTTTAATAGTTAGGTGATAATTAATTTCTTAGAAATGGTCGAAAAAATAATTTTGTATTGGAGGGGGTAGAAGCTTTAAAGGTTTTCGACCAGTTAATATTTCGTATATTTAGGGATTTTTTTTAAATACATTTTGCAAATTTTCAAGTTTCTACCTTAAAATTTCACTCAAAAATTTTCAGTTTATGTGTTTTTTTCAATGCACATGAAACACCTTGTGCACGTTAGACCGGGGGGATCGGTTTATAACAATTATGGATCAAGTTATTATTATTTTTTTATGTACATCAAATAGACGTATCCACATGCAAAATTTAAACTTTGTATCTTTCACCAGAGCCTCAAAAAAATCACTCAAAATTTTTGACATTTTTGCTTATCACCTCCCTCCCCTTACACCTCCCAACTTAAAATTTTTATCAAAATTAACTATTATGTAGTTCTACAATCTGACAAATTTTTGATTTGATATCTGTATTATTTTTTGAGATATAAGGATTCGTAATTTTGAAAAGTGCGCCATTTTTGAAATGCTCCCCATTTCCCCCCACTACTATTATTTCAAGATCTTATATTTTTTTTGTATTTTTCCAGTATAGCTTAATATAAGTTTTAAGTTTCAATTACATAGCTTAAGAGATAGTTGAGATATTCAGTTTTAAGTGTTTTTCTTTGCACCCCTCCTGACCCTTCCCCTTACGATAATTAACCACTCTCTAAGCTGATTCCAATGGAACTATATGCTACCTTGACGGTCCCAAAATATGAATTTTTTACAATAAGTAATTTCGAAGATATAATCATTTGAAAAAAAAATTCGGCCGACAATTTGTTTTTAGCCCCCCCTTTTCGGACGCCAATGGATAAAAAAATTAAATTATTTTTAAAAGTTGTCCCACAAACTTCTCTATATGTGTGTTGAGTTTTAGCTTCCTAGCTGTTACCTTGGTTGAGATATTTGAATTCGTATTTTTCGGCCTTAGCGCTCCCCCCGCCTCCCCCTGAACCCGTACACCCCCGAAAATGGGTATCTGCCTGAGATCCGCCACTATCTACAATCCCTCCAAAAATGAACTTTCTATCTTGAAGGGTTTGGGAGTTAATGTGCGCTGAGCGTACACACCGGCGTACGGCGTACGGCGGACGGCGGACGGCGTACGGCGGACGGCGTACGGCGGACGGCGTACAGACAGACGGATTTTTTTTTTTTGCTTTTTATACTCTAGATGAAATCTGAGAGTATTATAAGTTTGCTCTAAAGTTTGTAACGCCAAGAAATAAGGCTCGGAGAAAAAAATGATGAATACAGAAATTAATATTATCACTCAAAAATCTCAAAACCGGATGTCCGTCCGTCCGTCCGTCCGTCCGTCCGTCCGTCCGTCTGTGCGCGCTCTAGCTTGAGAACGCGTTGAGGTAGAAAGCTCAAATTTCGTACACGTCGTTTTTGACAAAAAAGTAAGGTCAAGTTCGTCAATGGGCCAAATCGCTCCACCCCTTCTACCCCCTCCCATACAAAATGACACAAATGCGCAATTTGACAATAAACGGATCTGCTCGAAAAGTATAAAAGCTATTGGCCTGAAATTTGGAATATATTACTTTTATGATAATATCAATCTACCGTATAAAAATTATGTGTGTCCGCCCCCTCCTTCTACCACCTCCCATACAAACTGTACTTATCATGAATTACTCTAAGCCAATTTACTCAGTGCGTATAAAATTTAGCGAGCTGAAATTGTGCACTAAATATTTATTTAAAATTGTTAGTAAGGCTAAAAAAAATTAGACGATTAGCTTCACCCCTTCTACCCCCTCCCATACAAAATGACACAATTTCGCAATTCGACTATAAATAGCTTTGCTCGAAAAGTATAAAAGTTTTTAGTCTGAATTTCGGGATATATTACTTTTATAATAATTTCAATATACTGTGTAAAAATTATTTGCGTCCTCCCTCTCCTTCCAACTCCTCCCATACAAACTGCACTTTTTCATGAAATGCTCTAAGCCGATTTTCTCAGAAGATATAACATTTATCGAGCTCATATTTCGTAATAAATACTTATTTAGCATTATCACTAAGATCAGGAAAAAAATTTTTGATTAGCTTTACTGCTTCTACCCCCTCCCATACAATATGACGCAGTTTCACAACTTCACAAAAAATCTATTTTCTTGAAAAGTATGAATGCTACCAGTCTCAAATTTAAGAAATGTCAATTTTATGATATTCTTAGTTATTTCTGAAAAAATCACTAAAATCCCCCTACTCTTTCTACCACCTCCCATACAAACTGCACATTTTCACTAAATCTAACTCACTAATTTTTTCAGTTCCCATTAAATTTTTGGAGTAAGCATTTTGTATAAAACATTTTCGTAGCTACTTCAGCATGATGGGAAAAAAATTAGTTCAATGCTATCATCCCTTCTAATACTTCCCATACAAAATTTCTTGGGATCACAAAAAATTCTGTCATCTAGAGTATCATAAGATTGCGCTTTACGCGCAATCGTAGCCCTGTTATGTTTTAGGCTAATTTAGTTATGAAACGCGAAAAAAAAAAATTTCAGGGTAGCAAATTTTTTTTTTTTTCCAAGTCGATCACAATACTTTATTATTAAAATAATAAAGTAAAATGGTGTATAAATAAAAATAAAATTTTATAATTGATGTATCTACTTCCTTAGAATCTGTTCTTTTATTATATTCCATTCATACATGTAAGTAATTAAGAATTTATACTTTTTCTTGTATTTCTTTCTACTTTAGTTAAATTAGTATAATAAAAATAAGTAATAAATAAAAAAAAAATTATCGTCATCAATAAATTAATTACGCGTGCTAGCATTGCTAACTTGAAAAATGCATCTAAATTTATGTCATTGTTATCAGTCATTTTGTCTTTTGCCGCTAAAATTTTCGTAAATGTTTTCTCTTCACTCGTATTTTCGCTATTGCTGGATAAAACGTTTTGATATGTGTTACTCGAAGAATTGTTTGGTTGTGGAGCTGATGGTTCGTGATCAATTTTTGTGAAAGAAGGGTCTCTCATTGGACGTTGTGAGAGGCCCGCTGGTCGTTTCCCGAATTATGAACATTACGCGATTGTCCATCATGCCTATTGTAGACTTGTCCCTGACGTTGATTAAAATTTCGTTGATTTCGGTTAGCATGTACTGGTTGAGAACGATTTCGTTCTTGACCTGCTCTATTGTGTGGATGTGAAAAATTCTTTTGCGGCTGTAATTTCTCCCTACAGGTAGAAATGTCATGCCCATATACCTTGCAGATTCCACAGAACGGGGTACTTTTTCTTATTTCGCAGTCTTCCATAACATGGTTTAGTTTATCACAAAAAATGCACAATGCACCTGGGGTGTACCGATAACTGTTGGACGCGAATACATTTGAATTCGAAACTACTGAGAACTTGAAATTGAAGGCAAACAGAATGATTTTAAAGTATCAGTCAATTTTGCGAACTGACTTTCCAGAGTATTATTTATCATTTCGATTGTGTTTAATGATGTTATTTGTTCAGTTTTTAAATTGCTTTTTGGAAAATATGATTCTTGAACGTTTGTGGTTCCTATTGCAAAGTTTCGTTGTGAAAAAACTCTTTCAGTTTGTCTAGCGGCTTCGATTATCTCTTCTAATGAAGCTGCTTGATTTAAAACTATTGCGACTTTAATATTTCCATCATATAAACCCGATTTGAAAACACTAATTGCTTGCTGATCCAAGTCACTAATTAATGGTTCGTTATTTAAAGGATGCCGCCTTTTGGTTGCCGCTTTACACGCCGCAAGGGCTTGTTTCACTCGCAGACCAAACGTATGAATTTCTTCACCCGGCATTTGCCTACACATAATTAAGGGTCTTCAATACCCAGCCCATTATTGCGAATCGACTGTTTCGCCATCTGCTGTGGCAAATTGAAAGATCGACTAGTATACCGACCGGTAGAGGCACTAAAAGCGATTCAAAGGTGGAGAATGACCGCAGATAATGGCTCATATTTATCGTGTACTCATATTTTCTGAAGTAAGTGAGTCGTTTCATGCTCGATTGGTAAATTGAATAATCGGTTCTGATTGCTCAGTTGTCAGACAAAAAATTTGGTTAGTCCAATAGCAATATTACTGACATCGTGATCAGACAACACTGGACTAGAACACGTCATGGGGAGGCATGGTGACCCTTGGGTCGACCCTTCACGACCTTGGATTAAGAGACCCGAAAACGGCGAATTATTTGTGGAGTTCTGTAGTACTCGGCAAATGGTCATCGGAGGGACCCTTTTTCCACACAAGAGTCATCATAAAACATCTTGGGTTTCCCCTGATGGTGTTACTCAGAACCAGGTCGACCATTTGGCTATAAGTCGCCGATGGAGAAGATGTCTCCTCGATGTGCGAGCGAAACGTGGAGCTGACGTGGGGAGCGATCACCACTTGATGGTTGCCTGCTTGAGATTGTGTACAGCAGCTATCCGACGACCACAAATTCTTCAAATGAAGCGCAAGCTTAATGTGGATAAACTCAGAGATCCCAACAAAAAACTCGAATACACCACCATTCTACGCGAAAAGTCATCCACATTGGGTGAACATGAAATGCGCACACTGGACGCCAATTGGGAGGCAACCAGAAACACTTTTCTAACTAGTGCTGAAGAATCTGTGGGATATGCGCAAAGCGGTGAGAAACCCTGGATGTCGCAAGACACATGGGACAAGGTTGACAATCGGAAAAAAGCCAAATTGGCAATCATCTCTCAACCCGATGTCAACCAACGAACGCCCGACTTGAGGCAGAACTACCGCGATGCTCATATACAGCTTAAAAAGGCTGTTAGACGCGACAAGAGAAAGGCCATTGAAGATCTGGCAAACAAGGCAGAATCTGTGGCTTACCTTGGGGATATGGGTTCACTATTTAAAATTATGAAACAGTTGACGAACAGGAATTTCACCGCCAACCACCTGGTGAGAGATGTCAACGGAACTCTCCTTAATATGAGTGAACACCAGTTGCGACGATGGAAGGAATACTTCTCTGATATTTTAAACATCTTGTCAGATGAAGATATTCCGGAAACAGAACAACTTCCAAACATCCAACCGCAACAATCCTCTATTAGGGACGATCCCCCAGATAAGGAAGAGATAGTTTCCGCCATTCGGTCAATGGCGGGAAGGAAAGCTCCAGGTATAGACGGACTACCAACCGAACTCCTCAAAGCGGACCCGGAAATAACAGCCGATATACTCCTCCCACTCTTCACTAAGGTGTGGAATGATGGAAGATATCCGACTGAATGGAAGGAGGGCGTCATTGTGAAAATTCCGAAGAAGGACGACCTTCGGGATTGTGGCAATTGGCGTGGTATATGTCTACTTACTGCCGTATCAAAAATTATGGCTAAGGTAATTCTCAATAGGATTAGTGATGTCGTCGAGAGCACTCTCGAAGTTTATCAGGCTGGATTCCGTAAAGGGTCGTCTTGTACCGACCACACAAATACCCTACGGATAATATTAGAGCAGTCAGCCGAAATGGGTTCGCCACTACATCTCATGTTTGTGGACTTCGAGAAGGCTTTCGACAGCGTTAAGCGAGATTACATATGGAATGCTTTGCGTAGGAGAGGTATTCCAAATAAGGTCATAGCTATGATTAAAGAATCCTACGAAGATGCAAGGTGTCGCGTCTTGCATAGAGGAGAGCTGTCCGAGAGCTTTCCTGTGCGAACGGGTGTCAGACAAGGCTGCATATTATCACCAGCCCTGTTTCTGGTGGTAATAAATGACATCTTGAAAGCTGCACTGGAAGGTGGGGAAGGTAAAGGTCTTCAATGGAGACTATTTAACATCTTAAGTCACCTTGATTATGCTGATGACGTGTGTTTGCTTGCACATACCCGTTCGGACTTAGAGTCAAATGTTCGCTCGTTGCATTCTAAATGCAAAGAGGCGGGACTGAAAATAAATGTGCGTAAAACCAAGTACATGCACATGGGTTCGAACGCAAGCACACCGATTGTTCTTAATGGACAGGATGTGGAAGAGGTGCAAGATTTTTGCTATCTCGGAAGCATTGTCAGCATGGACGGCGGAGCCGAAAAGGATGTTGAGGCTCGGCTAAATAAAGCTCGTCAGGCCTTCGGTATCCTTTCCCCTTTCTGGAGGTTAAGAGAGATCTCCCTTCGCACGAAGCTGCGAGTTTTTGACGCATGCGTCAAATCCGTGTTGTTATATGGTTGTACTACGTGGAAAGTGACCGTTCGACTTACCAAGAAACTACAGACTTTCGTAAACCAATGCCTCCGACGCATTTTAGGAATATTCTGGCCAGAAGTGATCTCCAACGACGAACTTTGGAGTACAACTCGCCAGACTAAAATAGGTATTGAGATTCAACGGCGAAAGTGGCAGTGGATCGGTCATACTTTGAGGAAACCAGAGCAAAACATCGCAAAACAGGCTCTGGATTATAACCCTCAAGGAAGACGTCGGGTTGGTCGACCATGTAACACATGGAAGCGAGCAGTTGAGCAGGAGGCCAGAGGAATAAACAAGTCCTGGCAACAGCTTAAAGCCGATGCTCAGGATCGCGCCTTGTGGAAGAGAGTTGTTTCTGTCCTATGCCCCTATAGGGGGTCTTAACAGGAATTTGATTGATTGATCACCGTGATACGAATATCGGAACAGAGAAAAATCATTCTCAAGTAAACGTGCTTTCCGTCGGCGACGCGTGCACGCAGTTTCGAAAATTTTTTAGTTAATTTAAATAAATACGTAAAAATGGCAATAATAAGTGACGCGCTGATAAACTCCTTGTGTCTCGATTTCCTCCAAAAAGATTGCAAGTCCTTGGCGGAAGTTTTTAAAGTGAAAACAAAAGCGGTGCCATTACCGAAAGGCTGTCCAACATTAAACGAGGTAGTGGAGCACTACCAAAAAACGAGCAGTAAAAAGTTTCCTCTCATCAAGGCTGCGGCCAGCTCAAGCGAGGACTCATCGGACGACGATGAAATTCCAGCGACACAACCTCAAAAACACATTATAAATGGAAAACCCAAAATGCCGACAGCAAATTTGAAAAAGACACAAAAATCATCGTCGGAGGAAGATGCTAGCGATGATGAGGCTCCCGCAGCAAAAAAACCGGCCGCTGTTACTACTAAATCTGCAGCAAAGAAAGAATCGTCGGATGATGATTCATCGGACGACAGTGACAACGAACCAAAGAAGCAATTCGTAAAACCAAATGCGAAAGTAGTCGTCGCCAAGAAAGCTTCTTCGTCCGAAGAGAGCAGCTCGGACGAGGACGAACCACCAGCAAAGAAGGCAACTCCTGCTAAAGCAGCTCCGGCCGCAGCTAAAAAAGAAAGCTCATCGGAAGAAGATAGCAGCGATGAGGAACCATCAAAAAAAATTGCCGTTCCAGCTAGTGCACAAAAGACAGCAGCGCTTGCTAAAAAAGCCGATTCTGATGATTCGGACGAAGATAGCAGCGAAGACGAAAAACCGGTCCCAATAAAAGCCACGCCGATCAAAAAGAACTCTGCTAAAGCCACACCTGCGAAAAACCAAGAATCGTCCAGCGACGAAGACGATAGCTCGGAAGAAGAAACAAAAGCCGCTGCTGTAAAAAAACCGGCTGTCCTCGCTAAGCCCACTCCCAAGAAGCAGGAATCGTCCAGCGAAGAGGACAGTTCGGAGGAAGAGGCGGCCGTCGTACCGTCAATCAAAAAGCCTGTTGCCGCGACAAAAAAGAAGCAAGCTTCTAGTTCATCAGACGATAGTGATGACAAGCCGCCGCCAGTCAAGAAGATTGCTTTCGTGAAGGCAGCGCCGGCTAAAAAGGATTCGTCGTCAAGTGATGACAGTTCAGATGACGATGATAAGCCTACGGCTCAACCAATTCACAAGGCAGCTGCGAAAAAAGCTGCTGACGCCGGTAGTTCCAGTGAAGAAGAAGAAGAAAAGCCAGCACCGAAGGCTGGTGATAAAAGAAAAGCCGAAGAAGGACATCAGAACTTAAACGGCTCAAGCTTCAACGGTAGCTTCAATAATAATAATAATCAATCACAAAATGGTTCGTTGAAAAAGAACACACCATTTCGTCGTGTTAGAGACGAAGAAATTGAAATCGATCATCGTGTTCAGGATAATTCATTTGATGCTAAGAAAAATGCAAGAGGTTCTTGGGGAGAACGAGCCAATCTAGATCTGAAACATACTCGTGGTAAATCCTTCAAGCACGAAAAAACAAAGAAGAAGCGAGGAAATTATCGAGGCGGACAAATCGATATGGGTGTACATTCGATCAAATTCAATTAAACTATTTTAATAATATTTTGAATATATATAAAAAAAAGAAAATTACTACTGACAGGCATATTCAATGAATGACTATATGATTCTATTTTAAATATATTTTTATATTTGCATTTTTATAAATTTAAAATAAAACCGGACACAAGATTATTTTATCTTTAAGAATTCAATACCATATTCGAATATCTCAACGTATTGGTATCTTTGTTTGCCCGCTATGGTCAACTCAATATGCCACCTTAACATTTTCATTACTTATTGTGGAAGGATTGTTAGCCCATCGCACAACCCTCTAACAACGAATTTTTAATTTTCGCAGATTGAGGTAGCCCAAGTATACCACGACCTTCGTATTTTAGACCAACACGCTACACCCTAGCTTAACATTGTGTCACTTCATTTAAATTTCTTCTGCTTTGAATTTGTTTGAAAATACTTCGATGTTTTATTAAACTGCCGCTATTCCAAGATCACTTCTATGAGCAACCTGAAACAAATTTTAGTCTGCTTATTATTGTTATTACTCTTCAAAATTGTGGAATAGCTGTTTTTCGCAAATTGTGTTTTTTTTTGTGTTGATCAAACATGATTTCAAAAACATTATTTTATTTAAGCTTGAATGTTTTTTTTTTTTGTGAATAAGAATGTATTATAAAAATATTAGTATAGTATTTCTAATATGTAAACAAAACTATGATGTGAATGATAAATAATAATATTAATTAAATAGTAAAAAAAAAAAAAAAAAAAAAAAAAAACAAATAGAGACAAAATCAAAAATATTGTATTTTTCATTGTAAAAAAGAAATGTTATTAAAAATCTTTACCATAAAAATAAAAATGTTTTCAAATTTAAATCAAATTGCAAAGTATAAAAATAAAACATGTGACACATCTATACAAATAAACAACAATATGAAATTTATAAATTTTATTAAACATTATTTAAAATATGGTATAATCAAAAATAAATTAAAGTAAAAAGATAATGAAAATAGAAATTTATAAAAAAAAAAAAAAAAAAAAAAAAAAACAGTGTAAATCTATGTAAATCGTCATCACGCTTCTTTCTATAAGGGGGAAGAATGTTGTGTCATCAGATTAGTTACATTAACCGCTAATGTAACTAATCTGATGACACAACAACGGATAATACTTGCAAATAAGACGTATTATTCGGTACTTCCAATAATGAAATCCAAGAAAGTGCACAGGAACAATAAGCTGCGGATTTATAAAACTGTTATACGACCTGTGCTCTGTTATGGCAGCGAGACGTGGACATTAACGCGAACTTCCGAAAAAGCAGTTAACGCATTCGAAAGAAAGGTCCTCCGAAGAATTTTGGGACCTGTGAAGGAAGGAACGGAATGGCGAATAAGATACAACCATGAGTTGTATCAACTCTACGACGAGCCAGAAGCTTCAACGTTCATCAAGCTACGTAAACTGCAGTGGGCTGGCCATGTAGAGCGAATGGAAGACAGAAGAATCCCCAAACGTGCTCTTAAAGGCAAAGCGAGTGGTAACCGGCCAGTAGGCAAACCACGCAAGCGATGGGAAGACTCGGTTGATGAAGACAGCAAAGCCATTTTAAAAATTAGCAGCTGGAGTACGCGGTCTTTGGATCGAGACGATTGGAGGCGACGACTTCAGGAGGCCAGGGCCCGATTTGGGCTGTCGCGCCATTAATGATGAAAACTCCATGGAATGATGAGAGTTGTCCAAACTTGCAAATTCACCGAACCTAATGAATTTCGTTTTATTTAGATTCAGTGACATTTTATGTAGTGTCAACCAGTCATATACGGTTTTTAAGCCGACGTTTATCAAAAGTGTGAGTACAATTGTTACTTTTAAAAATGAGTACTGTATCGTCAGCAAAGGTCACTATGTGTCCTTCTATAACGCTTGTATCCAACTTACATAGCTCATTAATATATATTAAAAATAAAATTGGACCTAACACTGTACCTTGCGGAACTCCATATTTAACGTATATTGAACTACTTAAATTTTCATTTATTTTCACAACTTGAGTTCTATTGGTCAAATAAGATTGGAACAGGGAGTATACATTACGACTGAACCCGATAGATCTAAGCTTAGCAAGGAGGAGAGAATGATCAACAGTATCGAAAGCTTTTTTAACATCTAAAAACAAACCTAAAACTTTTTCATTTTGATCAAGTGCATTAGTAATGTACTCCGTAACATCGTAAATAGCATCAGAAGTATTTGAGCCAGCCCTGAAACCATATTGATTTGTAGCTAATATCAGATTTTCATCAAGGAATTTCACTAACCGTTTTTTTATGGATTTTTCAAAAATTTTTGCGAGGCTAGACAATAGAGATATAGGCCGGTAGTTTCCACAATCTTTTCTGTCACCTTTAAATAAGGGTATAACTATAGCATTCTTCAATTTATTAGGGAAAATACCTTGCGATATACAGACGTTGAAGATATGAGAAAGCGGCTGAGAAATATAGCTGGCAACTAATTTTAAGATATTTGTAGTGAATCCGTCTAAACCTGGAGCTTTATTATTTTTCAATCCAGCTATGTTCGCTTCAATTTCATTCCTGGTAATTGGATAAATGTGAAATGATGAGAGCGGTGGATTGGTGACCGCGCTACTTAATGATGTGTTAGGCAGAGTCTTATTCGAGTCAATAATTTTTTGACCAACAGTAGCGAAGTGCATATTTAGTACTTTAGCTATTTCGGAAGGATCAGTAACTAAAGAGTTATTTTTATCTTTGTCAATTATTTGAGTAATACCTCACGCTTATCCAAGGAATTTGACAATTTGCTTGTTAGACTAAGTCTCTAAGACATTTTCGTTAGATCTCACCTTGAATATGCTTCTCAAGTTCGGTCTCCTTACTATAATGAGCGGATTGGTCGAATTGAATCAATTCAGCGTAAATTTGGGAGAATAGCTTTATGTCACCTTAATTGGATGGACAGAGTTCGTCTTCCTCTTTATATCGATCGAATTCAGCTATTAAATATGTCATCCCTCTTGAAACCAGGTGAAGTACCTGATGTAGTTTTTGCTCATAATCTTCTTGCAGGGTTAGTTGATTGTGATCTAGTGTACTAGATTGCTGCGGATTGGTTTTAACCGGACAAACTATGGTACGAATGAACCGATTTCGCATCTCGCGAGAGAAGTTAATAAGAATGCTTATTCGAGTATTCGACTTCCCTATTGACAAGTAGTGCTAAAGATGTACCAAACGCTAGTTGACACCGATTTATGTGAATTTTGGACGATTTCTTGTTTTTTTTTTATTATTTGATGTTTGTGTCGTCCCTTCAATAAATTATGTGCCTGAGAATAAATCGACTTTAATTTTTTAAATTTGGAACTAATTTACGGCAATTCCTTGAATTAAGGAATTCTGATAGTGATAGTAACAGTTATTGCTTAATCAAAAAAGGGCGTTAGTCCAAAAATTACTATCTTGCTCATTTCGAATCAAATTTCAAGGAACAGAATCTCTTATAAAAAAGAAACAAAATTGCGTATAATGAATATGCCTGTGTGGCTATTTATTAAACAAACGTAAATATTAATTACATTATGTTCAAAAATAATTAAATTTAAAATATGACAATAATAATGTTTTCGCGATTCATTCAAATTGGAGATCTCTTTGTTGCAGTTGGCGTATGGAAGCTGGTGCGTCTTGAATTGTACGATACTTCGAATATTTCGGCCTATGTCCTTTTTATTGAGTCTCGGGTTTTGTTCGTTAGTTTGTATAACATTGACTGTTGATGATGATAAGATCCAACATTCGTCTTGTAATTCTTCTGAAGGAAATTGGTTAATCTTATACGTGGTATTGTGAAATTTATAGCTTTCGTGTAACATATATTTCCGAATGCGGCTGCTACTATTTCGCTTACAATAGTATTTGTGTTCGAAATAGAATCCTGAAGATTACTTTGTTTAGTTGCCTTGATGAATTTGCCCTTATATAGCGTTTTCCACTGGCTGTATTAGCTCGAAGTTTTCAGATTTTCATTTTCCACTGGCAATTTCAGTACGACCTACCCCAGAGTACTACGTTCCACTGAACGAAATACTTGGATTTTGGACGCTCTGAGTTCGAATTTTTGGAATTGTGAGAAAGCTAATAATTTTGACTGATATAATTATCAGACCTTGTAATTGTAGTTTCACTTTTCTTCCTCTTTCGATATCCTATCAATTTCCTGTTGAGACCCCTTAAAAGGGCATACTGTAACATTTCCAGCTAGCAGTGTAGATATTGAATGCAGTCTCGATGAAATCCCTGATTGGTTTTGAACTTTTAAGTCGTATATTGAACGTTTGAGTCGCTTTGGATACTGAAGTTATCTTCTTCGGGTAAACACACAGAAAATTTTGAAAACCCATCGATTACGCAGAAAAAATAAGTTGGTGTTCTCGGACGAAGTGATAATGAATAGGCTCCAAATCGGCAACTTAAGGATGATCCGAATTGATTATTTCTTGTTTGTGTAAAGCCCCTTGTTTCTGTTTCTTTTATTGCTTTCGTATACGTTTGATTGTTTCTTCCGCTGTATTAGAGTCGAAGTTCTTCGTAAACTATGATGAATTCTTAGCCATATTTGTTGTTAAATTTTCTTAAAGCATTATTTTCTTAAACTTATTCTTATATCTATGTACATAGTTTTTTTCTTATTTGCTTTCTTATTTGCATTTAATTAATAATTTAATTTTTTTTTAACTTCTTTTTTTTAGTATTTGTTTTATGGTTTATTTGAATATTTTTTCCAATTTTCTTTTTCACATTTCATGTTTATTTATTATTTATTTATTTATTGAGATCAATGCAAACATCAATTTTAAAACATTTAACGATTAAAGCGCACTCAGTGACTTAGACCATAAGGTTCTTTTTTATTTATATTATTTAGATAAGATTGGATTAGATTATACAGTATTAATAATCCTTATTCTTTATAATATTTTTCTTACATATAATTGATATTCGGTATAGAGACCACAGGTCTTTTCAACTCATAGATAGTTTTACGCTTAAGCTTAGGAACAATGTAGTTAATTTTAATTCGTTCACGAAAAAAGGAAAAGGGAGAACCTTGTACAAGTTATTTTATTTAATAGCGAGGATAATGTTTCTTAAAAACTAAAATACTTCCTTTAAAAAGTTCAAAATATATTGCTTGTGATCTTTACTTTAAATCTTAATTTTCTAGTAGGTATGTAGATATCAATATTTACATCTAACTTACTTATTTCTAGTTAATTTTACTTATACTTAGTTTACATTTTTCTTATCTTTTACTACAACTTATCTTTTGTTTAAAATTTTTGATTAATTCTAGTCTGGTTAATTATACGATAATTAACTTAAAATACTTTAATTTTTACTCTCGATTCTTATGTTACTGTACAATAAAAAATTCAGCCTAATTTTATCCAAATCTTAAGTTAAAATTTTTTAATTTGCATCGTGCATTGACAGCATAAGTTACTTTTGAATCGTTTTGCATTTTCCATTGTTTCTATTTTATGAGGTGTATCAACAGGAGGTGTGGGGTTTGTTTTCTAGACCTAATCAGAGAACGTATGGCGCTGCTGGTTTTCCGTAATAAAATTCAAAGACTGTGTAGCGTTCTATGGTAAATTTCCCACGCTTATAGATGACAAATATCAACATTTAACAACTTTCAAGCGTCCAGCTGCCAAATAATAGGCCTTTCGAACCCTAAACCTCTTGCTCAAACATCATATGCAAATGTACTTATTTTTATTTTGTTACTGGATCTATTTTTTAAGTACGAATCAGGCATCGAAAGTTTTTTTTTTTTGCACAATATCTCCGTGAGGCGGGATTGATTTATTATGGAGATTCGAATGCATTGAGCCAGAAGTGGTTGAAGAGTGTCAATGCACTTCTTGCCCTCTATAGCTTTTGTTTGTGTACTTCTAGTAAGGTGCACTACCGGCCTAAGAACTTTGTGCTAAGTACTAAAGGGTGAGGGGCGTGAGTTTCTGTGAAGAAGTAAACGCGTAAGAGATCATTCTCACGATTTCTCAACTTTAGAAAACATTTGATTTGATTTTTCTTAAAGGAAAAGAATGTTAATAATATTAACAATTGAAAGACTAAATTTTGACGTTACTGGATAAATGCCTCATCAAAAGTAATACAAAAAACATGACAGAATTATGATGTGGCGTAAAGCCAATCAGTCGATATTCTCTAAATGAAACTTAATCTCTTTAATATATTTCAAAATTTTATCTTGAATGAAACTTAATCTCTTTAATATATTTCAAAATTTTATCTTGGATGAGTTCGCGTCACCCTGCCGGACAATCCGAAAACCAGTCCTTTTGCATGCCTGGTAGCACCGAAAAAACTGAGCGCAAACCATTAGAGTAACTCTACGAAGACGAAAGAATAAGACTGATAATAAAGTTCGGGCACGATGATAATCAGTTTTTTCGTTAAATTTTAAAAAAGCGCACAGCTATTTTACAGCATGCGATAATTAATCAAATGTGATTTAAACCCGTTCATTAATACGTAAGACTTACCAAATTAAATTTTCACCACTTAAAAGTAGAGATACTCGATACACACTAACACTTCTGTCCTAATAGAGTTTGGAAAATGCTCTAATACCAACAGTTAAGACAGCATTTAGAAGCACAAGAAGGCAACATAAGAAATGTGAAAAACAGCTAAACTTGAGTTTGACCGATTTCAAATGTAAGGATACGAGCACAAACTTGCGTTAAACTACAAGTTTTTAAATAGACTACTCATTAACACCAAAAATAAATAACAATTAATTTTGATTATGTTTACTTCATAAAAGAAAAAGAATTGAGAAAATTCAAATTTTGGACAAAATTTCCCGCGCAATCGGTGTACATGCATTGTCCAAACTCTAATAGGACAGAAGTGTTAGTGTGTATCGAGCATCTCTACTTAAAAGTATTACAAATTAAAGATATTCGCGAGTTAAAATCAAAAAAAATTGCATGCACACATACAAATCATGACATACTAAAACTAATTTTTATGAAAATCACTATGTCTCAAATAATAGAAAAAGACACAAAACATGTAATAAAAGTGATTAATTTTCATTGACTAAAGTAATTATTTCTGGTCAAAATCATTGCATCTTCTATGCAAGAGATACATGAAAAAATAAAATCATATCTTTCATACAAGATGAAAGTCGAAAATGACTAAATGTTATATTTTTCAAAATCGACTAGTCTCTCATACAAAAAAAAATCGATAACTGAAAATAATTTTACGTACATAAAATCGTCATATCTGTTCGCAAGTATTGAAAAATAACTAAAAGTAATAATTTTTGGTGAAAAAAACCGTATGTATTATGGAGCAAGAGACAACCGGAAAATTATAGAAGATCTAACGCACAGACTACCAACTTGAAGGCAGCACAATTCCATTAAGAACAACACCAACGAAAAAACAATATTGAAGATTTCGCTTAACTAACAGGAACAGGATACTATAATAGGACATTTTTAAACCACACCACCGGACACCACTAAACATCAAACCAACACTTGCAGACACCACTCAAACAACTCTAATAAAACGACAGATAGAAAGCCGATACAACAAAGACGCCACATCTGGAATTCATACTCAACAATTTATCTTTAAGCCACTCCATTTTCAATCTCACGTATTAATTTTATCTTCATTCCCCACAAATATTTTTCAGATTTATTACCAATTTTGTACCATACACACTTTCCAAATTCTAAAAAAAACCCCTATAACGACGATATCATCTTCCAAAAAAACCCAATATCGTCGATATCAACTGCCCCCTTACCACACCCATCGTGCTCTAAAAACATCTCAGAAACTTCTACAAGACCACATACCATTGCAAAATATCTCAGAATCTTCTTCACGATCACATACCATTGCTACAAATCTCAACCCTGCCTTACCTACATTATAATTCTTATAAATACCAAGAAGTCTTTAACCCCCAACCACACTTGAAACAATTAAAAACCATGGAAAACAATGGAAACCACAACAACCCGACAAGAAACCCACACGAGAGATTACTGCAAATTATACCCAGAGGATTTCTCAACCTATCTGACACGGTAATCCCGGAAGCAGTCGAAAAATTGCTGTCATATGGACCCAAATTCGCTATGCCATCCACTATAAAATCAACACAACTCATAGAAGCGATAGGGGTAGTATGGGAAACCGAAGCGTGGACATCTCTAATGAAGAAAGGAATTGCATGCACTAGTCAACCAGAGACCGGAAAATTCATCAAGGAACTGAAGACGAATGATAAAGACTTTAGCGTATGTGGTTTTAACTTAGCTAGTGTAATTCAGTTAATTGAAATTGAAAATTATTAAGTGAAAAGAAAAAAACTGTGTGTCTACGCGGAAGTTAAGTGTGTCACACGAACTGTAAAGATTTTTTGGAAATAGAAAACGTAAGAAACGGAGTCGCCGCAGAAGGCGCGGCAAATCAAGGTATGGCACTAATAATAGATCCATTAAAATATATAAATGCACTTCCGGAGTTTCACGGAAGACCAGAAGAACTGAAGTCTTTCACGGATTCCATCGACGACATAATTTCTGTGATGTTAAGGTACGACGAAGCGGGTCAGCGAATCCTTCTTAGTACCATCATGTCGAAGATAAAAGGTCAAGCCCGTGCTGCTATTGAAATTCACAATTACATTTCGAGTTCGCCAGCATTAAAGACGATTTTAAATAACAATTTTTCTGATCATCGAACGAGCCATCAAATTTATAGAGAGATGCGAGCGATCACCTTCAAATATAATATAATGGAATTTTTTAATAATATTCAGGATAGTTTAAGAAAATTAAATGTAAGAGAGAAAATTGAGTGTGAAGCCGCAAATCTTAGCCCTGAAAGAATATCCCTAAAATTAAATGACAATATTCTTTCCGCTTTGGAAATTTTTATAAGTAATATTGCAGAGCCTATGCGTACTATGTTATATAGTCGTAACCCCCAAAGTCTAGAAAACGCACTTCAACTATTGGTTGAGGGTGGTTATCTAAGTAGTGAAAATAACAGATTGACAAACGAACAAACGAACAACAGACAACAATGCAGACAAACGCAATCGTACAGACATTATAATAACAATTTTCATCAACAAAGATTCAATAATAATTCCCAAAACCAAAGATTTAATCAAAATATTGAGTCAAAACGATTTAATAATAACACCCAACAGCAAAGGTTTAATAACAATTTTCAACAACAACGATTCAATAATAATTCACAACAACAAAGATTTAACAACAATTTTCAGCAACAAAGACATAATAATAATTATAATCCACGACAACAAAGACAAAATCCTGAACCTATGGACGTTGATCCTAGTCGTATTTCTAGATCATATCCGACAAATAATGCGGATTTTCATTTAGATGCCTCGGAAATTTTACAAAATTCCCCAGATTACCCTATATAAAGGTAAAAAGTAAAACACGAATCTTACGATTCATTATTGATTCAGGTGCTTGTATGAGCATTATTAACACAAATATCTGTAACCCTAAATATCGCATTAAATTTCCCACTGCACACATTAAAACTTTGCAAAACATTATACCCTGCAACACTAAAGTTTCAATTCCCTGTTTTTCGGAATTCAAATATAACGAACCAATCGAATTTCTTGAAATACCTTTTGATAATGGATATGACGGACTCATTGGGAATAATATCTTAGTTCCTTTACAAGCTCATATTAACTATGATAATTAATAATAATACATTGCCCATGTATCTTAATTTCAAAGAGGAGGAAGAAATTTCACAATATACAACACTCACAAGTGACGCTATTGACCTCCCACATGTCGAGAACCCAATCTCGCATAGTTTGGTGCAAGAAATACGCACAAACCATCTTAATGACGAAGAAAGACAGAAGCTATTGAACGTACTTCGAACCTTTAAATCTACTTTCTTTCGCGAGGATGATAAATTATCATTCACACACGCGATAAAACATGAACTTAAATTGAAAAACGAGACCCCCATTTATTCACGAACTTATCGATACCCTCAAGTACATAAAGTCGAAGTGGATAAGCAAATAAATGAAATGCTTTCGCAAGAAGTTATTAGGAATAGTTCCTCTCCGTATTCATCTCCCATTTCGGTCGTCCCAAAGAAGGCCGATGCCACTGGAAAGCCTAAGTGGAGGATTGTTATCGACTACCGGAAACTGAACGAAATTACTATTGATGATAAATTTCCAATTCCTAATATTGACGATATACAGGGTGTTTGGTACTCCGTGCATAACCTTGTAAGGGGTTATTCCTGGATATATTTTGAGCAAAAAATTGTTCTACGGAGATGGTAAATTTTCAATATCCACGGAGATACAGGGTGATCAAGAAAAGTCCTTCGGACCTGTACCCTCACTCACTCAAAACGCTATATCTTGAAAACTAATAATCACAATTCAAAGTGTTATAGCTTGTTTTTTAGGGAATCAAATTACCTTTCATTTGATGTAATAGTCCGCATTGTAACTGTACCTAATTCTGAGATATTTACTTCAAAACACAAATTTTTGACACTTTGACCCTCAAAATTCTGGGAACAATGTAGTTTTTCTCAAAAAAACGTATTATAAAAATGTAATTTTATTGTTTTTTTTTTATGTGCCATATTATTGCCTACAAAAGGTGCACACCTACTTATGACTTAAGTTTTTCCGTTTTCTAGGTAATAGCCGAGAATACATATGGCTTAAAAATGAAATATGCCATAAAGTAACCCCCGTTCTACAAAAACTACCTGAATTGTTGTCAAACTGAAATATTCTATTGCCCTTTATTTACTATTTCAATTACCGAGGAATGTCCTTTAATTAGTATTTAAGTTATCGAGAAAATGAATTAAATTAAAATGAGTTTCAACATAACTAGGTGCAGCACTTTGCCCTTTTTAATGGGTTACCTAACAAAATGAAAAGCCTATAAAAGCAAACCATACTTCATATTTTTATCAGTTTTAGTTAAATTTTTAAAAGTACAAGGTGTCACTAAAATTTAGAAAAGAATTTCGAAATGCCTGAGTTCACGAACGAAGAATATGTAGACATCATTTTAATTTATGGAGAGTGTCAGGGAAATGCGCAAGCGGCGCGATCTTTGTATCATCAGAGATTTCCCAATCGTCGAATACCTTACGCGAGAGTATTCCAAGACGTTTACAGAAGGATTAGGGAAACAGGCAGTGTTAGGACAAGCAGAGTGAATGCAAATCCTGCGCCGATAATCGCTGTTTCAATCGATGAACGAATCCTAGCTGCAGTTCAAAATGATCCATCAACTAGTATACGACGCTTGGCATTGCGGTTTAACGTCTCTACGTGGAAAGTTTGGAGTGTCCTAAAAGCAGAACGTTTGCATCCCTACCACCACACACCAGTGCAGGAGCTGTTACCCATTGATTTACCCAAAAGGATGGAATTTTGCAATTGGCTCCTTGAACGACAAATAAGTGACGAGAATTTTATCAGCAACATTCTTTGGACGGATGAGTCCCAATTCACCAGGGACGGTATCACAAACTTCCACAACTTACACACATGGGCTGAGAGCAATCCACATACAAGAAGAGAGGCATAATTTCAGCACAGATTCAGTGTCAATTTATGGGCAGGTGTGATTGGCAACGATTTTATTGGTCCTATTAGGCTTCCGCCTACCTTAAATAGCTCCAATTACTTGCATTTTTTGACAAATGATCTACAGGAGTTATTGGATATGCCACTGCAACGATTGGCTTCCATGTTTTACCAACACGATGGTGCTCCAGCTCATTACGGCCGACAAATCAGAGATTGGTTAAATTCCAATTATATCAATCGCTGGATCGGTAGAAATGGACCGATACACTGGCCTGCAAGATCTCCTGATTTAACTATTATGGATTTCTTTGTATGGGTACGGATGAAGGACCTTGTCTACGCAACGGAAGTAGTAACGTTGCAGGATCTAAACACCAGAATCGATGCGGCAGCAACAGAAGTAAGGCAGCAGTTGAGGAGTATGAACACAAAGAGAACACTGGCAAAACGAGCTTTAGCGTGCATTCAAAATGAAGGGAGCCATTTTGAACATTTATTGTAATTAAGGAAATTTGAAATAAACCATAAAAACCATTCTTAAGTTCTTTTAGTTCAAGCGGAGAGTGTTGATCAACCTGTTCTTGCTTTTTTGACAAAAGTGCTACATTATTGGAATGATAATTTCTTCTAAACTATAATACTTATGCAATGCAAGTGTATGCATCTTTTGTAGGCAATAATATGGCACATAAGAAAACAACATTAAAATGACATTTTTATAATGGGTTTTTTAGAGAAAAACTACATTGACCCTAGAATTTTGACGGTCAAACTTTCAAAAATTTGTGTTCTGCAGCAAATATCTCAGAATTGGATACAGTTACAATACGGACTATTACAGCAAATGAAAGGTAATTTGATTCCCTAAAAAACAAGCTATAACACTTTGAATTGTGATTATTAGTTTTCAAGATATAGCGTTTTGAGTGAGTGAGGGTACAGGTCCGAAGGACTTTTCTTGATCACCCTGTATCTCCGTGGATATTGAAAATTTACCATCTCCGTAGAACAATTTTTTGCTCAAAATAAATCTAGGAATAACCTTTTACAAGGTTATGCACGGAGTACCAAACACCCTGTATAACGAAACGCAATAAATCAGAAACTACAGTTTTCCAACATATTAATAGGGCGGTAAAATTTATTTTGTGGAAATCTGTTGGGCCCTAACCACTCCTTTGGACTGCCTCAAATTCTTTGCCTCGCGGGACTTTCCGCCGGGATGTCGAAGAGATAGATGTAGAAGGACGATTGACATCCATCGTTTCTGAATTTCCACAGGATATGCCCATGTATTAAACGCGCCACCATATTGTATGAAAATATGGGGCGGCCATGGAGATCTATCGGTGGTCTAGATCCTCAAATCAGAGGGACATTTCGGATGCTGGTCTGGGGAGGGATAAGATGGGTAGGCA